>CM057459.1:97197500-99697500 GCA_016271365.2 Neoceratodus forsteri | reverse complement strand
TGCAGCTTGTAAAGTTTTCAAAATATTTAGATTTGTTTGGCATATGTGCAGATGCATTAACAAACAGCAGATGCTTTTTTTCTCTCCAAGTAACTCAAGTAGACATACCAAACAAATGTGCAATGTGTATGGTTTTCAAGATATTTACATTTGTTTGGTTTGTCCTGATAGCAGAAAGAGGGAAGGACACACAGACTTCACACATAAATCAAAACACTTTGCACAACATATGTCTTTACAAATTCTGGATGTACTACTCCTTAAAACTGTTTGGATGCATTGACCAAAAAATACATAATACTATAATTGGACAGTGTCATACCTTTCAATGGGCCATCATAAATACTGTACATGGGTGACACAGTGCATAGGCTTTGGGGCTACACTGGTCCCTTGATCAGGTGCCTTAGCAGTGTGACCTTATCAATTGTACTTCCAATGTTCAAACCATACCCCTCAACCTCCTGCCTCACAAATCAGGGACAAGGCTTAAAAAATCAGGAAGTACAATCAATAAGGTCAGACTGCTAAGGCACCTGATCAGGGCATCTGACAAAGGGACCTATGTGTCACTGATAAAAAACACAAGTGTGCTATAATATCTATGTATATTACCATTGTTGGTCGAATACAAGGTACCCCATTAATCAAATGCCTTGCAAAATAATTGAACCTGAGATGGCATGTCAGCATCAGGATGTGCTGGGACTAATTTGATGGGGTTCATGAAAGTCATAAAAATGTTTCATTTTAAATGTTTGTGCATTTTTTCACCTTCACCTCAAAAAAAAATTGACCCATTTGATAACTGCTGTGAGGCACCCCAAGGCGCATTTTGTGGTGGGTTAACGGCACTTGTCGTATGGTTGAAGGCAATTGGCAATACCTCATGCCTCATAACACACCTGAGGTGTGCTGTTATCCCACTACAATGCACACCTTGTCATGTCTTATTGCTTAAGTAAGTCAGACTTGAAGGGACAAAAGGTCCTGTACTCCTGCAGGACGTAGAAAACCCAATGGTGTTCTTGAAATGTTATTGGTATAGGCTACCACAGGATTGGAGGGGTGACACTGAATATCTTGTGGGCAGGGTTCTCTTCAGGATTTTTAGTAAAGAGTGATCAGAAGTTAATTAAGGGAGCTGTACTGTATATCCTTCAAGCTGTTTATAAAGTACAGTACCGCAAGCAGAAGGATTGAGAACTTAGAAGGGAACAAGAGTACAGGAAGCTTACTGTATCATCTTAATTTTGTATTGCTTATCCAAAAATTCACAGTAACATCAGGAGCACAAAGTGGTATCTTGTGCATTTATAAAGGAGGGCCCACTGGGCACCCTGTATTTCACATCTGCCTGACACTGTGTTGAGGTGTGTAGCTATCTGATGCTGATGATGTCAGCTCTTAAAGGTGCACTTACAAAATAAGTGCTAAAGTGTTGAAAAGAGCCACCACAAAGTGCATATGTTTGTACAAAGAATACATAATGATAAAAAAAATATTAAAAATACATTTAGCAAGCTGTTGAAGTACAAGGTTAACATCATTTATTTACTATTATAGTGTTTAGATGTAATATCTTAAACTTGTTATAGACATAATGTCCAGTGGAATAAAGATTCATCACTGTATACATGCACCTACTGAATCAGACTGGTAATGCATCTGAAAAACACACAAAAAAACATTTTTAATGCTTAAAGAAGTGGTGAAAGTTCAATTTGATCACTTAGGCCAGGCCAGGAGAGTGTCCCCAACTGGTTGATCCAGAAAGCTTCTCTTCTGCCCAAGGCTTTTTCAATACCCCCTCCTCTTGATCCCAGAGTCACACGTTTAATACCAATAAATCTAGGAATATGTATGCCCACTTCTCCCATTCTAACATGACTGGCCAAAGCATATTTGCAGTTCTTTTGTTATGTTGCCCTCATGTGTTCCCCAACTCATTATTTAAATCTCTTTTTGGTATGCCCCACATAAAACGCACCACACAGACACACTGCCATATATATATAACAATTAGCAATGTCCACATCTCATGCCAGGTGGTGGAGGGGGAAGCCACATACAGTATGTCTTTTTTTCTCTAGGTTGTAGATGTGTACAAAGGTGTCATGCAGCTTTCTTTGTCAGCAATAAACAATCCTGGGCAGTACCATAGTACATTCCCTCAGCTTTTGAGAATATCCCAATTTGTATGTACCATTCTTTCCACCACTCTGGCATCCATAGAGAATGTGGTAACAAAATACAATCTGTCGCCCAAATTCTTGCATTCTCTTGGCACTAAAAGGTTTCCCTCACCATAAAATATACCTGAAGCCAAGCTTTTTTGATGACCTTCTCCCTGAAGTTCCTTTCTCTAAAATGTTCCTCCTTTGTATTTGCTTCCTACTGCATAATCTTCCTGCTGACTGCAGTTCATCCTGATTCTTAATAGTCGTCCCTTAGGAATATTGACAAGGCTGTGGATGGTGGTGGCAGCTATCAGCTGTCAATAGAGGGATGGGGTCAGTGGGTTTGCAGAAAAGGTTAGTATTAACCTCACCATCAACTTCCTTTCTAATTAATAGATCCAGGAATGAGATGGGCTTCTCATCATATGCGACCACACATTTAAAGAAAGGTACACTTCCCTCCAGATTTTGCTTAACTTGCAGTTACTCACTACCCCCCATACCATGAACCAGTCATTAAGGTAGCACTTCCACAACTCTATTTTGTTTCTTTGAACAGATTGTTCTTTGAGTATATAACATCCTGCTTCTACATCCCCATAGAGAAATTGTCATAATTTGGTGCAAAATTTCCCCCCATAGCTGTGCCACTAAACTATATAAAGTAATCCTCCATAAAGCTAAAGTTGTTACATTCCAGGACACATTTTAACATTTTTACCAGTAGCGGAGTGGGTGGACACTGATTACCCTTATTCCATAAGAAATATTCACGGGCCTTTGAACCATATGTATGGGGTACTGTATATTGGTATAAGGGGATTCCACATTGGTAGTAACAAGTAATCTTGTCCACTCAGTGTGGATGCCCCCGAGAATGGACAAAACACACCTTGTGTCCTGAACATATCATCTTAAAACTAGTAACAATGCATTTTTTTATATGGCAATGTACTGGGAAATAGGTTCAGTAATGGATCCTGTCCATGAAATTATGAGTCTTCCGTGGTGCTGGAAGTGGACAAAATTCACTGGGAGAACCCACCTCCATTTATGTAGGACTGAACAGAACATATAGTACCAGACAGGGTCTGGGGACACATGTCCTCATTATATGTTGCATTTAACACTTTATTCAGTAAGTGTTAAGTCTTTTGGTGGGTAAACATTACACAAGCGTAGTCCTTCCCCATTTTACTTCTGGAAATGGGTCAGGCTCCTAATTTTACCCCTGGAACTGACTTCCCCCAGTTCTCCCTCCCTTCCATTTCCACCACTGGTCATCTGGTGGGTTATCAAGTGTCTTATGAATCTTCAGTAGAAGAAAGATAACAGGCCTCAGGTAATGGTGGACCATGGGAAATGTCCTTGGTTTTGTCGTCAATGTTACCTCTTCTAAAGGCTTCTCCAATCCCAGTCTGTCCACTGTTTTCTTCAAATTTAGCATGGTATCGTAAGACAGTTACTTATCAGCCACTCGTCTGTTGACCTCATTCACATACGTCCATGTCCAGAACAACAATGTTCCTGCCCTTGTCTGCTGGTTTTCTTGTTGTCAGCATTACATTCTCTGATAGTTACTTAAAGGCTGCTCTTTCTTCTGCTGATAGATTATTGTATTTTTGTTGTTCTTCACTCTTGTAATGTGTTCCTACTGTTGGTCAAATTTACATGCTTTAAAAAAATGTAAGAAGAGTGTTATTCATAGACGGGCAGAAAGCTGAATGTTTCACTGGTGCATTGCTTTCCTGGTTAGTTGCCTCTGAAACCTCGGATCTTTCTATTTCTGTCTGTGACTCTGTGCTGATGGAAAGGTGACACACATTGCCAGCTCCGAAAAAAATACACTTTGGATTTAAAAGTCTGATGAACTTGTTCATATCCAGGTAGGTTTTGAATCCGTTTATACTGGTAGAAGGCATAAAGTTCAGCCCCATATTAAGTACTTTAGGCTGAATATCAGTGAGCACAATCTTTAAGAGATTTATCACATTCCCTTCTTGTGCAGTATTTTCAGTATTGGCAGTGGTGACTTTTAATAGCAGTTCCTCCCTTTGAACTGAACCTGGTTGTTTTTGCCTCTCCTGCTGGTGTAGTAAAATCTGACTCTTTGCTGACCCTTTTCAGTCCCATCTTGTCTGTTTTTTCTAACTCATTCTTGGACTTCTCCTAGGTCTTGCAGGGAAGGAGAGACAGAGGAATCCTCCCTAAAAAGCCATGGATTTATGTCAGATTTGGTCGAACTTGCTTCACTGTTTGCTGTTTATTTTTCAGGACTGGTTTGTGTTTTTTGTGCACAGTCAAAAGCACTTCTGTTTGCATAATCCTGCTGATCCCTGATTAATTTATTTTGCTCATTAGCTTGGGTTTTTGTATTCACTCTTTCAATTGTTAGTTCCACACTTCACTTGTACTGGTTGAATTCTGGTGACTCCAAAACAACTGACAGGCTTGCTCTCTTTTTAGCTTCTCTGTTAATTCAGTTTGCAGTCATTTTAAGTCACTTAGTATACATCTAATCAGTCCTAGTGACCCTGCATATAGAAACATAGAAACATAGAATTTGACAGCATATAAGGACCGCTTGGCCCACCCAGTCTGCCCATTTCCCTACCTGAAGGATAAGCTGCAGATCCTAGTTAACTAGCAGCCTACTTCTTCCTACCCCCACCCCCTAGAATTACCTTATGACTGTCCAATGCATGCTTCAATTCCACCACTGTTTTTGACTCCACAACCTCCTCTGGAAGGCCGTTCCATACATCCACAACCCTCTCTGTGAAAAAATACTTCCTTAAATTACCTCTGAGCCGCCCCCTTCTATCTTCAAATTGTGCCCCCTTGTTCTTGCACACCTCTTTTTGAAAGATGCTACCCTATTGGACTTTGTTGATTCCCTTGAGGTACTTGAAAGTTTCTATCATGTCCCCCCTCTCCCTCCTTTCCTCGAGGCTATACATATTAAGCTCCTTAAGTCTTTCTTCATATGTCTTCCGGTGCAGACCCTGCACCATTTTAGTTGCCCTCCTCTGGACAGCTTCCATCCTGTCTATGTCTTTGCAGAGATTGGGTCTCCAGAACTGCATGCAGTACTCCAGATGTGGTCTCACCAGCTGTCTGTACAGAGGGATAATAACTTCTTGTTTTCTACTGGTGATGCCTCTCCCTATCCATCCCAGTATCCCCCCAGCCCTCCTTGCTGTCCTCTCACATTGCTTGCCCACCTTTAGGTCATCTGATATAGCTTCCTTTTCCACTCAGTCATAAACTCATAGTGTTCTTTTCCAGATGCTGTGTTCTTGAGTAACCTGAGTCCTCTCAATACAGGTTTAACATCATATCCTGCAATGCTTGCTGTTGTCAAAAAAATAACATTGCACTTTAAGCACTACTTTTTCATAGCTTTTAAATACTCATGAGAGTGTCAGAAGTCCTCATCACTCACTGCACTCACAGAAGCTAGAACTCTTGTAATCCTGCCTTATTTCAGAAAACACATTTTTGTATTTATTGTGCCTTTTGGTGCCAGTCCTCCAAGAGCTCAGCCCCCACTCTCCCAGCCCCCACCTCATTGTGATTTACCTTGGAAGATGATCCACCCAGACTTGCCCTTTCTGGGCAGGACCACCAAGCAGTCATAGTCCCATGGAAGGCTGTAATGGTCCTGACAGAGCAATCCACCAGGGGTCCTCCCTGGCTTACCCCACCAGGACAGGGCCATGGACTGAGCTAATCCCAGTGGAGTCTGTAAGTTTGGTCATCAGCTAGGCATCAGGGAGGGTGGAGCAGAGCCAGAGAAGAGGGGTGTCATGCACTGAACTGGCAGCTCCACATCCACCCCCCTCGGTGGAGAAGAGCAGTCGATTGGATACTTGATCCTCCCCCCCCCCGGCCAACCTTCTCTCTCCCTGGGTCTGCTCCCAAACCCAGGGAATCAGCATTGCAAGCAGAAGTTCAGCCATTCTGTAGATGTGTAGACTGCCTCCAATAGCCTGCAAAGGCCCTCCTGTTCACAGCTTGAAGTCTGTGCTGCTGGCTGGCTGATTCTATATGGCACAAAATGTAGTGTACTTGAATGCTGATATTACAATGTGATTACCATTCTGCTGGAGCATTGTCCTGTAACAGACTGCAGGGGAAGAAGGATTGCTGCTCAGCCTGCTTCTTGTACTGTAGATCCAAACAGAAACAATGTGTAGAAGGATCCTGCATTCAAGAGGGTACAAAGGACTACATAAGGCTCGGTGTACCATTTTCATTCTGTATTGCATATCCAAAAATTTACAGCAACATCAGGGATGCCAAACAGTATCTCGTGCAGCCGTACAGGAGGGCTCACTGGAGACCAAACATTTCACATCATGCCCTCCCTGGTGCATTGTCAATGTGTGTGGCCCCCTGCTGCTGTGCTCTTAATAGTCAGCTCTTAAAGGCGCACTTGCAAAATAAGTGTTAAAGTGCTTAAAAGGACAACCACAAAGTGCATTAGTGTATACAAATAATGCAGTCTGATCAAAATTTTTGTTACAATGCACTTAGCAAGCTATTAGAGTACAAAGTAATACATGAAATATTCACTAATGTAGAGTTCAGATTTAATATTTTGAGTTGGTTATAGACATAATATCCAGTGGACTAAAGATTGTTTATGCTATTCATGCACCTACTAGACCTAGCTGGTAACACATCTGAAAACACACAAAAAAAACCTTTTTAGTGTTTTAAAGCAATTGAGCCAGCTCTGTTTGTTTATTTATATATAATTACTGGTGTAAATTTTTATCAATGGGAATACTCAGTTGATATTCCCCGTAATCACCAGTCAGTTGTTATGACTTTCACGTGCACAGAGCAGTTCAGCGCGAGTGTTCCAGCACACTTCGCAGTAAACAATAAGGGAACGCTTCTGTAGTACCTGCCAGATGTGGAAGAAAACCAGCAGTCTTCAACTTCAGGCTGTATGTTCCCCAACCCGAATAGTACTCAGGGGACTGCAAAGGAAATCTACACCACAGGAAGCTCTCTTCAAACAATCCTTGGCCCAAACCTGTATGATCAACAAGGGAGCGTCCATCAACATGTATCATGCAGCTCCCGAAGAAAGTGATCAGAATAAATGAAGGTGTCCGGTAACTGAGTCAGATTCCAACTAGAGGCGAGTTGGCAGTGAGATAAGGATGTACTGTTTGTAATTCGTTGCCTCCCTGTGTGCCCAAAGCACAACAAAAGAACTAATTTACCTCCTTTCTCCTGAGCACCCTACGTGTCAGGTAATTTTAACACAGTCCCTTAACTCATTTCTGGCACTCCATCAGACGGACCTCCGTAACCATGGCCACGAACTGTCCTGCAGCAACTGAAAGTAAGCACACGGAGAAATGAAGCTGACACGGAGGTCTCACAGCCAGTGATTTAATTTTTTTTTAACCGCAGTAAAGTTATTAAAAAGTTTGTTTTGGGCTCTGAATACTCTCAACAATGTTCTAGTACAGTGCAGCATACAAAAGAAATGTCTCATTTACTTCAGTGTTTTTTCATGTTTTTTCTTATTAGAATAGCCAGTGTATGTTACTATCTTATGCAGTTCTTGTAAGGTAAGACTGCTGCTATTTTTCTTGCTTGTTCTTGTAAGCTTGTGTATTGAGTTGCAAAAAATAAAAAAAAAAAACATATTTAAATTCCCAAACTGTGGTGTTGTGCAACATGATTTTGAACAGTTTGTGTATGGAAATGTAACTCTCTGGCTAGAAAAACATTTACCCAGTAATTATAAAAAATAAGACATGGAGGTGAACATTATGAAAATTTTAAATATGCAAACCCTGGTGAAGGATGCATTATTTAAACCCTGAGCTTGGCTCTGGGGTTAATGATGCATCCTCACCCCGGTGTCATTAAATTTTCATAATGTTCACCTCCTATGCATTATTCTCTATATATATATATATATACATATATATATATATATATATATTATATATATATATATATATATATATATACACCAGGCCAGGAGAGTGCCCCAACTGGTAGATCCAAAAATCCTGTTTCCTGGCCAAACTGGGGAACACATAATAGCAAGTGAACAGAATAATGGTAAATACTGCTTTGGCCAATCACGTAGTTAGGTATCAGGATGGCAGAAGTGGGCATACGTAGTCCTCAATTTATTGGTATTGAATGTGTGACTCTGAGACCAAGGGAAGGGGATATTTAAAAAGCCTTGGCATGAAGTGAGTCTGTCCGGATCTACCAGTTGGAACACTCCTGGCCTCAGCTATGTGATCAAATTTAATTTTCATCACTGCTTTAAACACTGAAAAAAATTTGTTTTGTGTTTTTCAGCTCTGTTACTAACCTGATCCAGTAGGTGCTTGTGTAGAGTGAATAATCTTTATTCCACTGGATATTATGTCTATAACAAGTTTAAAATATCATATCTAACCACTATAATAATAAATAATTTATGTTAACTTTGTACTCCAGTAGCTTGTTAAGTGCATAGTTTCGAAAAAAATTTTTGGCCATAAAAATGTATTGTTTGTACAAACTGGGGGACTTTGTGCTGGCCCTGTTAAGCTCTTAAATACTTATTTTGTGAGTGCACCTGTAAGCGCTAATTAAGAGGTTAGCAGTAGGGGGCCACACATCTTACAAAGTGCCAGGGAGAGCAATGTGTGAAATATTGGATCTCCAGTGGGCCCTCCAGTATGGCTGCACAAGATATTGCTTGTTATTCCTGATGTTGCTGTGAATTTATGGGTGCAATAAAGAATTTAGATGATAACACTGAGCCTTGTGTACTGCTTTGTACTCTTCTGAGTGCTGCATCCTTCTGCCGACAGCTTCAGTTTGGAGCTACAAGAACCATACTGAGCAGTGGACATTTTTTCCCTGCTGTTTAAAAGTAGTATGTAGTGCATATGGGATCAGTGTCTACTGACAGTTTTGTGCATGTTAGTCATAAATAAATGTATCAAAAGAGGTGTACTTACTGTACCTAAACGATACTGACAACTTACACTGAAGAGCTGAAGTAATATTTAAAAAAAAATACTTTGTAGAATCATTTTTTTACATTAACTCTGAAGTACAATGGACCCAAGGAAAATTCGTCTCTTGCTGGGTACCAAGCCTTTTCTTGCATTGCTACACCTACACCACATACAGTTGACATCTGAAAATCTTGGTGCAGTGTCTGCAGGGCAGGATTAGGTACCACATCAATGTTGATTTTCTTCAAATCTTCAGTAATTTAACATTTATAGAAAAAAATATTCTGTAAAAATGTTTAATGCAATTGTGTGATTCATCAGTGTAAGCCTCCAGCACCACTTTGGTACATCTCTTGATGCCCATTTGTATTGCTAACATGAACTGCTGCCTTAAGCTACAGTAAACTAACTAAAGAGGCAAGAACTAACCCATAGAATCATATGCACATACTGTACACACAGGCCCCAAGTCATCGTGCATTCAGGAATTAGACACGCTTTCCACAGACAATTTCATAAAGTACCACACTTTTTTGGCACGATACACTGCCAATCAGCAGTCTCAGGTATTACACCAAGCAGCATAGCCAACCCTGCCTCTAGGACTAGCATAGTGTTCCAACTTGATGTTTGGCTGTTTCTTGATATGTTCTCTACTTCTACTGGGAACTGTTGTAACTCTTTCCCAAACTAGACCTCGATGGGGGTGGGCAATGGCAAAATGTTGTGCTGCTCAAACAAAGTACTGAACAAAATAAAATGGGACCCACACTTGATAAAGCAAAAGTTTAAAAAATCAATATTTGGAGGTGAAGACAAAATTATAATGGTTCAGCTGTATGGTACCGAGGACAATCATGTGGTCAAAACATGTTAACTCTTTTTTTTATTTTTTGGCATACAAATATATCAAATGAAATCATTTTATTTGAAGTATCTTATGATTTTAGTCTGTTTTTTACTGTCCACTAATGCCCAGCTTCTACTGTTGCCCTCTATAAAACTGGTCATTGATATCATTCGTATGAGATATGGGTTCTTTTAAAGAAAGGGTCAGGGCACCATAGACACAGAAACTTACCCCACCTTTATTGCAGGCAGCATGTTATGACCAGTACATCATTATTTAACTTCCTGTGTGTTGGTCCTTAACATTTCTATAGGACCTTTTCCCAGATGTCCTTGCCATATTGTGCTGTTATTCATATTAGATTGCAAGACACTGTCGACATCATATTATTTTTAACTGAAAACTACATTTTATGATTGCCTACCTTCTATAAAATGTATCGATGTTGCTGATTGTTTTATCTCATTTCTTTCTTAGTGGAACTGAAATGCATGCTAATGGTGTAATTGTACCAAATCTTATTTTCTTTCAAATTCTTGATCTACTCTCACTGCATACTTCCTGTATGTTGGCACACCTCAAACAGTGCAGTCATTCATGGTGTAATAGTCTCCTTTCCTCCCACTGCATCACAGTAAAGTAAGTAAGTATTTTATTTATATGGCACCCAATCCCAGAGGCTCTGGGTGCCTTACAGTAATAAAGCAGTGTTAGATAGGTTCACAGATGCCCACACAATGCAAAGCATCATGGACTGCATATGCAAATCACCACAGAATGTTATGCTGGTCCAACATTAAGCAGAACTGCATGGTGCCGAAAGGCCTCTCACACAGTTTGCAGAGGGTGCTAACAGAAGATTTTGTATTTTCTTGAAACTTGGCTTCTCAGCCAAATGCCCTTTGGGGTAACCCTTGCCTCAGTGTTTGCGCACAGAGGTTCTTTGTCTGTTAGACAGGTTAATACATAAGTAACATACAGACATACAATGAAACATAAATGTCAATAAAACAGTTTAAAATCACCATAAATATTCACAAAAAGCCTTACTAAATAGATAGGTCTTCAGGCCACTGTTAAACACCTCCACCGATGGGGCCTCCTTCAAAGAGCTTGGCAGCGAGTTCCAGAGGACTAGGCTGCCCCCCCACCACAAATAAGCAATCACCCGAGGCTTTCAGCCTGGTCCTCAGAACTGCCAGAAGGTGTTCAGTGCAGGAACGGAGGGAGCATACCAGGACGGCAGCTGTAAGGACGTCTGACACATAGCCAGAGCCCAATCTGTATAGGGCCTTGTAGGTGAGCAAGCCCACCTTGAAGAGGATCCTCCACCTGACTGGCAGCCAGTGCAGATCCTGCAGGACCAAGGTCACATGACAGGACCATGACAGGCCTGTCAGTAACCTGTCCACCACGTTCTGCGCCTGCTGTAGATGGTGGAGGTTCCCTCCACTGATCTCAAAGTATAGAGCATTACAGTAGTCCAGCCTGGATGTCACAAAGGTATGTACTAGTAAAGGCAGGTCTTTGGGCAGAATTAGGAGTTTGATCCAGGCAACGTTCCTCAAGGTAAAAAACACTTTTGATGACAGCAGACACTTGAGCATTAAGTGACAGACTGTCATCAAGGATGTCGCACAGATATTTCACCCTAGAGGACGCTATCAACAGGGTAGATCCCAGGACCAAGCCTGTTATCACCCCTGAGACACTCTCATCAAGCCTGCAACCAGGCTCCATCATTAGAACCGCCGTCTTGCCAGGGTTAATCCTCAGCCAGAGGACATCTCATCATGGATTTTGGCAAGGCATTTATTCAGCATTTCAACTGCTCCATATGTCGCTGGTGCAAAAGACATATACAGCTGGGTGTCATCTGCATAGCAGGGAAAACCCAGACTGCAATATCTAATGAGCCTCCCAAGGGGTATCATCTATACCGCAAACAGCATCAGCGACAGGATTAAGCCTTGAGGAACTCCACAAGTCAGGGTCATTGGGGAGGAGAAATTCCCTATCACCACCCACTGCCTCCTGCCCAAGAGATAGGACTCATACCAGTGCATGATGGTTCCATTGAGTCAACAATACTCTCTAAGGCAATCCAAAAGCAGAATGTGGTCCATGGTATCAAATGCTGATGAGAGATTGAGGAGAATGAGAACTGACCATTTCCCTCTATCTCTTTCCCTGAAGAGGTCATTTTGCACCCAAACTAGCGCCGTATTCATGCTATGCCTTGCCCTAAACCTGGGCTGGAATGGCTCATAGATGTCAAAGCTTGCAAGGTGTGCCTTGAGCTGTAGAGCCACCATCTTTTCAACAACTTTCCCTAAAAATGGGAGGTTGGAGATGGGTCTATAATTCGCCAATACTTCAGGGTCAAGCGATGGTTTCTTCAGAAGGGGCCTCACCAAAGCCTCCTTCAAGGCATCAGGAAAAACCCCTTCTGAGAGTGAACACTGGACTATCTCAGTGAACACTGGACCAATGACCTCAGCAGATCCCACTAGGAGATGAGTCAGGCTAGGGTTAAGTTCACAACAGGTGGGCTACAGCTTCGAAACCACCTTGATTACCTCAGTCACCTCCACTGGCCAAAACTCCCCCAGACAATAGGAGTGCCCCTGTCCCTCCAGGATTTCCCCCCCCCCCACTGTGGGGTTGATCCTGTCCCCTGGCAAAATCCTGGCATGGACAGAGGACACCCTGTCATAGAAGAACAGAGAAAACTCTTTGCATAGTGCTACTGAAATGGCCCTTTTCAGCTGTAGACAGACTGGATGAAGTAGTTTGCCCGCAGTCCGAAAGAGCTGAGCTGGTCTGTTCTTCCCTGCAGCAATCTTCCTGGACAGGAACTCTGCCTTCTTGTGGGCAATTGCCTTTAATAATCATCGTAATGATTTCTCAAAGCTAGTTTATCCTCCATGGACCATGTTCTTCGCTAGCAACTCTCCAACCTATGACCCTTGGTCTTCATCTCCTTGAGAGCCCAATCAAACCCTGGGGGTCTCAAGTGAGAAGACCTGGGTCATATATGAACAGGTGCGATAGCATCAAGTGCCTTGGAGACAGCCCTATGATAAGCTGTCACTGCCTCATCAAGCCAGTCACACATGCAGCAATTAAACCAGAAAAATCAACTGCCACTAACAGTCCCTCTGGGGACAATAATCTTAAATGATGACAGCTGAGCATCTCAACAGGGAAGGGACCATTGGGGCACTAGGTCAGAAGAGTACCTGTATGAACAGAGCTGTCAAAAACAGCATCATCCAAACAGTGCTCACAACAAAAGCGACATTAGACAATGCCACCAACAAACATAACGCCAGTGGTAGTGATTACAAGTGCAGTTCGTGATTGCTACCACTGGAAATCATTATATTTATGGAGAGCTATGCCCCCAAACCCCCCATAATTAAAATAATCAACTCTGAGTCAGAGCTGGATTACAGGGGAAAAAGTAAAATTGTAGAGACTGGGATTAGAACTCTGATCTCCACCACCTTTCCAGCCAAGCTGCTCCTGCATTACCACTCCACATCATGGGAGCAGCTTGGCCAGTCTCCTCCATTCCCTGTCTCTTGACCCAGGTGCTGGTACCCTGGACAGTGACCAGTGGAGGGTACTAATAACACAGACAGTGACCAGGGTAGCGCTTACTTTATGGCACTGTAATTTCCCTGTCATTGTCTGTGGTAGCACAGTATAGACCACGCTGTGTTAGCTTGTGCTATTCTTGTAGCACTATTTTGACTGGGTAGGAGCATGGCTGGGTGCCCCAAATGAGAAATTCAGTGTACACTGATCAGACCATGCAACCCAATCGATCTTGAGGTCAGTGACCTCAAGGCCCAGTGTGAATACCAGGTCCAAGGTGGGGCCATGATGGTGGGTCATGGGTGCAACTGACTGTGCAAGGCCCAGTGATGTCATCAACTGGAGGAGGTCATGTCCAAACTGCAAGGATTCATTGTCAACCCAGTCATTGAAGTCCCCCAGAATCAACCATCCTGGTGACTCCAACACCCTGTCCTTTTCTTATTGTAACATTTTATTTTATTTTCCAAAAGATTTGATATAGCATACATCAATAAGGCCGAAGCCTTCATATAAATAGTCATTGTACAAGTACTTAAAACCAATAAGAAAAGAAAGGAAAAGAAACAAGGGGGGAGTGGAGAACTGAGGAGAAGGAGGGGAACAAAAACAAAAAATCAGAGGGGGGAAGGGCAGAGGAAGGGAGCCACAGGTTACAGTTATAAATGTGTACAGGTGAACCCAACAGTGAGTTTACATACATTCATGACTGCCAATAAAGGGGGGATGGGAATATGCAGAGATGAGTGTTGTGGCAAGGATTAGTAAAGAGGGGGGTATCCTGAAGCTATCCAGTCATACATCAGTATGTGTGCCAAGTTATTGTACTCACCAGAGAGAAGTCTCTATCGACGGTCTTGATGGACATAAGCACACCTCTGTGTCTAGTCTTGTCAATCAAATCTCTTTTCAAGGCCTCGGGAGAAGAGCTGAGCTACCACTGTGTATATGCTCTGCAAAATCCACCTTTAATCTAGAACATAGACAAAATACATCCCAAAGATTCTAGTTGTTGACTTGAGTAACAGTTCTAATGTTGGTACAAAGACCAAGCACATACACAGATAGCTGCAGAAAACAACAGGTATGTATATCCAGAAGTAACGAGCTAGAAGCTATACTGAGCCTAGGTACTGGAAGTGCTTGGTCAGTAACTGCCCAGTGAAAACACTGAACCTTATTCAGAGTGGCAAGATGACATCCTGGTTACATCCAGCAGGGTCAGGGGTTATTCATCTATGCCTGTCCGTGGGTGAACCTACCTTAGGTAAGGAGCCCAGCAACGTCTAAATGTAGAAATTTGATATGTTTGGAGGTGGGAAATTCAGTCTAGCTTGGCAAGGGTTGAAAGAGATGTCAATACCTCTGTAGTTGTAGGGAGCAATATAGATCTCCATTTGCAGAGCAAAGCTCTCTTGGTTTGCAGTGTCAATAGGGCGAGCCACCTATACTCAGGCGAGGATAGCTTGGGGAGGTCACTGCAAATTCCCAGGAGGTAGAAAAGGGGACTAAGGGGAATTTGGTGGCTTAGCACCTTGGAGGCTACATCTTGTATTTCTTGCCATAGAAGTTGGATCCTCGGGCAGGACCACAATATGTGCAACAGGTCTCCCCCCCGCCCCTTGACATCTCTAGCACTTGTCTGACTCTAGATGTTTGGCTCTATGGAGAACTGCAGGGGTTTTGTACCATGCATGGGCAATTTTGTTTTAAATTAGCTGTGATCTAGCATCCCTCAACCAGCTGTGTGTGTCCTTCTAGGCCTGGTCCCAGGCCACAGATGAAATAGGAAGTTGTAGCATTTTTTCCCATTTGTGCTTAGCTTCTTCAGATTGAAAGGGCAACGTATCTCAGAGCATATCATATATGCGTCCTGCAAGGCCCTTAGGATGTTGCATCCAGGATTGCAGAGCTGACGGAATATTTTGTGTCGTGGATGGATTCAGAAAGTGGCATACTGCCCCTCTGAGTTGGAGGTATCTCCAAAAATCCGACTGGGGGATACCACATAAATGTCGAAGTGATTAAAATATATGAAGAACCTTGTGATTTAGATCCATTAGATCTCCTAGTTTAGAAATACCCAACTCAGCCCAATGCTTCCAATATACCCAGAATGCCCCTATAGTAATGGAGGGTTTTTTCCACAGAGGAATATGAGAGAGCGGAAGAGGGTCCATCTTCATCTTCCAGTGAGTGGCAAACCAGTTAGTTCTGGACACCTCTATCGTGAGTGAGGTACAACCCAGATTAGGTCTGTTGGGAGGTCTGAGTTTGGTGGTGTTACATGAAAGCAGAAGTGAATAGGTGTGTATGGTCCCTGTGATGTCTAGCTCAATTTGAAGCCACTGTGGGGAAAGGGGTGAGGGGGGATACTGTACATCCATTTAACAGTTTGGGCTAGAAGGAAGGCCTGACAGTATCCTTCTAACCAGGAGCGATTCCAGACCCCATGTTCCCAGTGGACCCTAAGCTTTGAGTGGCTGTATCTGGGTTTGGAGCTTTCCCAGAGGAAGTCCCATATTAATTTATTGATGGCCATGTGCCAGTGCTTGGGAAGGGAAATGGGCACGTACATGAGTAGATAAAAGAGTTTAGGGGCTGAGACCATTTTTATAGCAGCAGTTTTCCTCTGCCAGGGTAAGTTTAAGGAGTTTCCATCGGCCAGACTCTACCCTGATAGAGGAAAGAAGGGGGTGTATGTTAGCTTGCCAGAGTGTATCCAGAGATGAAGTCAAAAGAATTCCCAGATAGGTGATCCCTTTAGGGGCCCAGAGGAGGCCAGCTGAGGCCGCCATCTGTTGGGTACAGTGGGCATTTAGGGGAAGTAATTCGGTCTTGTACTGGTTCAGCTTTAGGCCAGAGTATGTAAAAAAAAAACATCTAAGAGATGGAGCAAGGGGGGTATGGAGCACTGGGTGTCTGCCTGGGGAAGGAGGAGGTCATCAGCATACATAAGGGTTGTATATGTTGTGTTTCCTACTGTTAGGCCAACAATATCAGATTGACTTCATATAGCTCTGGCCAGTGGTTCCACTTCCAGAACAAACAGGAGGGGAGAAAGGGGTCAGCCCTGTCTTGTCCCACGCTCCAGTAAAATTGGGGGGAGAGTATAGAGTTTATATTGACTCTGGCCGAAAGAGAAGCATATATGACTTGTATCCAGGAAATAAATTTTTCACCCACTCCAAAGTGTGTTAGGACTAGGTATAAGTAGTCCCATTCAACAGAGTCAAATGCTTTCTCAAAGTGCACTGCTATAGCAGCAGCTGGGGTAGGGAGAGATCTAGAGAAATGCATAAGATTCATAAGGGTTCGCAGGTGGTCCGAACTCTGTCAGTCAGGGATAAAGCCCACTTGTGAGGGATGTATAAGTCCAGGGAGTAAAGGGCCAAGCCTAGCTGCCAGAATGTTGGCATACAATTTACTGTCAAGGTTAATAAGTGAGATCGGGCGATAACTTCCCAGGTTTGTGGTGTCCTTGCCCTTTTTGGGGATGACTAAAATGGTAGCTTCTCGCATGGAAGGAGGAAGGGTGCCTTTGAGCTCTATCTCTTGGAAAACCTCAGTTACTGTAAAAGAGGTGAAATGGTTGGGACTAGAGCCTGGTAGAAATCTGCTGTATAACTGTCGTTACCAGGTGATTTCCCCAGCTTCAGACCTTGGATGGCTGAAGTTACCTCGTCCTGGGAGATAGGGAAATTGAGGAGTTGTACCTGCTGAGGATTCAGTGTAGGTAAATGTAAAGTATCTAGAAATGGCCGAGTCTCTTTTTGTGGTTCTATGTGTGAGGAGGAATAAAGGGACCTGTAGAAGGAGGCCATAATGGTATTAATGGTTTCTGGGGTAGTGTCCAGTACCCCTTGCTTATCTTTCAGTCCAGAGATATATCTACTGGCCTACTGTTTGCGAAGTTGGTAAGCAAGTACTTTGCCCCCTTTTACCTCCGCCTTCCCAAAAGGTGTGTCATAGGCGAAGGATAGCCACTTCAGCCTTTCTATTGAGAAGCTGGTTGATTTCAAATTAAAGGCCTAAAATGGTTCTACCTATTGTTGAGTGGGTGAAGGGGGAAGGCATAGACTTGAAGGTAACCTCAGCTGCTGCCAGTTTCTGCTCTAGGGCAGCCAACTGATGTTCTCTTTTCCTGCATTTATTGGTTGCAAATCCCATAATGCTACCCCACATTGTAACCTTAAAAGCCTCCCCAGAAGTACCTGCTGAGGTGTCTGATATAGGATTTTCAGCAATAAAAAGGGAGGCTTCGTTTCAAGCCCAGGGGACAAAATCTGGTTCCCTCATTAGAAGGGGATCTAGTCTCCAGTGTCTGGGTGGGGGGGGGCTACAGGGTCCCACTCAACAAGGAGGTGAACCAGGGCGTGATCGGATATGATTCATGGAAGGATGGCGATGTCAAGGGCTTTTGTAGTTAAAGTAAGTGAGCTAAACCAGAAATCTAGCCTGCTGTATGAAGCATTTGGTTCTGAGTGGAAGGTATAGTTCCTTGTTCTGGGATGGAAGAGTCTCCAGATATCTGTAAGACCCTGATCTGAAATCAACTGGTGCAGTGCCTTCCCACTCCTAAGGTGGGATTCCGTACCTCTATCATTATGATCTAGGGATGGGACTAGTGTCAGACTGAAGTCGCTGTCCATGAGGAGGGGGGCAGTCTTGGGGATTAAACTCCAGTATTACCTCAGCAATATTATGGAAGAATTGTGGAGTATCTTCATTAGGGGCACAGATGTTGCAGAGGGTAATCGGGTTTGAGGGGGTGTCATATGTCACTATCACCCACCTACCATCAGGGCCAGGAAGTGTCTTGATGAGGGTCCAGGGTAGGGACTTGTGTAGAAGAATAAGGACACCATGTTTTCTGGAGGGGGCATTATTGAGTACCTGCTGTCCCACCCAGTCTTTGGACATATGAATGTGATCCTCTCCTGTTAGTTTAGCCTCTTGTAGAAATGCCACTTTAAAATGTAGGCACTTCGAATGGGCCAGTACCACCTTCTGTTTCACCGGCGAGTTCAGTCCTCTGACATTCCAAATGTGGAATGCACAATCAGACGTTCTGCTCTGAGGGGTAGGAAATCTGTTAAGGATAAGCTTTAGACACCAAGGTAAATACAGATAGGGGACTAAAAAAGTGCTCCCCAGAGTTAAAGCGTAGTTTCACTTCCCTTCTATGCCAGAGAGGGCAGCAGCAATCACACGGGTATGTGAGCAGTACGACACTGTCCAAATGGCACAGGCAACCTACATCAAAATACCAGTAGATTTAAGGTAGTAGAAAGACAAAAAAAAAAAGGAAGAAACTGTATTTATACCTATATACTTAACCAGAAACACTAAATCTGATTAACCTTATTTAAAGAAAACATCAGTGAAGAGTGAGAGAGGACTTAACCAGCTGGGTCCCTAGCCAATGGTGTGCCCGGTCTCATCTGCGAGGCATGGGAGAGGTGAAACTGCAATGAAGGGGAATTATACTCCTGAAGTCCATCATTATAAGTAGTCATATAATGAGTAATGCAAGACGTTGTCACAGTAGGTCAAAATTAGACAGTTTTTAAGCCACTGCCCAGAGCCATAAGGGGAAATTCTGGCCTGTGAATCCCCCATGCTAAGAGTGGTGAGAGGTCCAGCTAGTGGTCATTATTATTTTTTTTTTCCATTCAGTTTTTATTAAAGTTTGCAATACAGAGAATGAATCACGAGAAGCATGTAAAGTAACAAAACGTGATTAGCCTTCACATTGAACAGATTCATTCTCTTCCAACCCACCCCTTCCGCCCTACCCTCCCCCCTTCTGACACAGCAGTATAGCATAAAATAACATCATATATTTCTTAGAGCTATATATCATGTTTGTAACAAATACAGGGCTTGTAGAGGGCCCCATATTTTATTAAATTTCATAAGTTTATTGGAAAGACTTGCAATGGTTCTCTCAGTTCTAAGATTTGCAAGGAGCTCTTGGAGCCATTCTAAATAAGACAAATTATCAGAATCTTTCCAATGCCTTAGAACCACCTTTTTAATGGACATGGAGATTAAAGCCATATGGAGTTTTCTACATCTAACTGTGATAGCAGAAAAATCACCTGGCAAACAAATTTCGGGAGTAAAAAGCTCAGAAAGTCCTAACAGTGGGTCAGCTTTTTGTTTTATAGTGGACCAGAGGGGGGCAACCTTGAGACACTCCCAAAAAATATGGAGGGAGTCCCCCGGCGACAGCCCACATCTGGTACAGAGCGGAGAAGATAATACACCTATTCTGGCCAATTTTTGTGGAGTGTAATATATATTGTGTAGAATTTTGAATTTCGTTAATCTAAGTCTATCCTGCATTAGAAATTTATGCCAATTACTCCAAATGAGTGACCAATCAAATTCCATGTCTAAAAAAAGGGAAGACCAATACGAGATAGGAGCAAAGTTATCAGGATATTTCCAAGCAAATAAGGTATTGTATATTTTCGAGACTGCATGAGGCATTCCAGCCAAATCAAGAAGAGGAACCTGGAAATTAAACTGTGCAGGCGAAGGCAGAGAAGTCCCAAATGCCTTCACCATACAGTGCCGTACTTGATATACCTTGAAAATATTAATAACAGGAATCATGGGGGGAGTCACGTGATGCATTCTAGAGAGTAGCAGCATTGCCGCGAGCGCTATCCCTCCTGATCCATTAAGCATCCGAATTGCCATTAAAACGATTCAGCAAACTAACTCATTTCATTACATTGACTAATAAGCGTCTCCACTATCTACCTGTGAGCAGCTGCAGCCTTATGTCCAACACGAAGGGGATGGAGGAGCCAGTCCAGGAACTCGAGGCCAAATGGCCCCGCCGGAGCTCTTCTCCTATAACACCAGAAGAAGATCTGACACCCTCCCGGGTCTACTCAGAGCTTTCTACTATTAAAGAAGCTCTCTTTAAGTTGATAGAAGAAGTTGCGGACTTCAAACCAGCTTTGACTCAACTGGCTCATCGTGTAACTGACGCTGAAGCGAGGATATCATCCATGGAGGGGAAACTTGATAAAAATGACCCCTCTCTTGCTGAATGCAAAAAATCAATCACAAAACTGGAAGACCACCTGGAAGATTTGGAGGGAAGGAACAGACGAAACAATCTAATCCTACTGGGGCTCCCCGAGGGGGACGAAGGCCCGAACATGATAATGTTTCTGCAAAAACTCCTCAAGCAGACGGTAGGCCCCTCTCCAAATGGTCCAGAGTACATAATTGAAAGAGGCCATCGTTCTCTACATGCCAAACCACCGGCATCAGATCCTCCCAGGCCAGTCATATTTAAGCTTCTCAACTATTTGGACCGCGACTTCATATTTAAAGAATCCAGGAAACTTTCGGCGATCTTGTGGGAAGGAAAGAAACTTAGACTTGTGCCAGACCTAACAGTGAAGACGGGCCTGCTCAGGGCGAGCTTTCGCCCTATCACCTCTTAGCTGTGGGCCGCCAGTATTAAGCATCGCATGTTATATCCTGCACATCTAGAGGTAACTTTGCGGGAGGGATCCAAACGCTTCGACTCTCCTGAGGAAGCTCTAAAGGCTTTCAAGAAATGTTACCCTGATCTCTTCTCTAAAGGCTAAAGAGGCAATTTACTGAAGGCACTAAGGAGCCTATTTTGTGACACTTAATGGGACTTGGTTCTTGCAATCACTACCAGTTCCTGAGGTGGCTTTATGCTTTTGTGGAGGACTTACTGGCTGTATACCTAATTAAGCTGAACTTGACTTTATTTAGCTTTGTGCTGACTTGCTTTCCCTTCTTCTATTTTATTTTATTTTTTTTTATTTTATTCTAACAGCAATATTTCTATGTTTCCACGGACTTTCGTTTGCTGTCTGATGTGGGACATTCGCCATGTTATCCACTAGAGGGAGCCCCGACTTCACAATCGGTTGGTTAAATGCAGTTTTTACCACGATTATTCACTTCTATTCATCCCTATCAAGGTTAAATGGATAAAACTCATCACCACAGCCTGGATCTGAGTTGGGGTTACCCCCAGGCAGTCAGTGGCCTAATTTGTGCCATGTTCCTGCGTTTTTAACCCGTGTGGTCTGCACTTTATATAGGCTAACCCTCCAGGAGCCTACTTTATTTTTTGTTTTAACCTTGCTTTAATACCTACAGTTGCTCTTGACTCCTGGTTGCCTCTCCAGTAGTTATCTCTCTACAAAGGGGCTCCAATCTGTAACCAGTCTGTAGAAGTGGGGTTGGTTTTTTTTGTTTTATCCAGGGTGGAGTGTAGCCCTATATTTCAAGGGTAATTTCACTATTTAAGTCAAGATGAGTACAAGACCATGCATCTACTATTAGCCTTGTACTGTGTTTTTTTTTTTCTTCTCTAATTGCTCTATATGCTCCATATGTTAAGCAATGATTCACTGCTCTCAAATGCATGGCAGTTTGCTTCTGCCAACATGTTTAATAGTTTATTGGAAAGTTACGGGAACTAAATTAGTGGGATACCAATTGTATAGTATGTGTAAGTCAATTATAACGAAGTTGGGATTTAATTGTGGGTATTCGCAAGTTCTTAGCAGCTGACTGTCTCCTTTGAAGCTTGGATTGGGGGAGTGGAGCTCAGTTTCTGGTGCGCACCATGGGCCAGATGGATAGGAGTAGGCCTAGGGCAGGGTTATTCAAGTGGGTTTGTTAGAGGTTGGTGGCTTTTTGGGGGTGTTTGGGGGTGGGTTAATCAAAGAGTTATGTTTTCTTTCTGTCTGGGGGGGCAGCAACTTCTCTCCTTTCCTATGGGGTTAATGACGACACTTGCATGGTTAACGGCTTAAATATCCTGTCCTGGAATGTAAAAGGAGGGAGAGACAATAAAAAGAAATATATCATCTTAAACCACCTTGCAAGATTTGATCCTTCAATTGTGTTTCTGCAGGAAACCCATTTGCTACCCGAACAACTGCATTATCTCCAAAAAAGATGGGTCGGTCAGGTTTTTGGCTCAGGATTTACATCTAATAAACGGGGAGTAGCTATACTGGTGGCTAGAGGAATCCCACTTTTACCAACGGAAGTCATTTCTGATCCAGAAGGCAGGTTTATTTTTGTTGCAGGCAAAATTGGCAACCTCAACTTAGTTTTGGGTTCCATTTATGGACCTAGTTTAGATACACCATCCTTTTTCACACACCTGGCTACGGTTATGGCCCCCTTTTTAAATTTACCTATACTTTTGGGTGGCGATTGGAATCTGGTACAATCTAACCGCCTGGACCGCACTTATCATAAAGGAACCAAAAGCTCCTCCTTGCAGAGGGCTCTGCTAGAATTTACAACGTCATTGGGCCTCTTAGATCCATGGAGAATAAGTAATCCTTCAAGTAAGGAATTTACAATTTTTTCTCCAGTCCACAAAAGTTATTCCCGTCTTGACTATTTTTTGATTAGTCAGCAGTTACTACCTTACATAGTAGAAGTCAACATTTTAGCCCGTGTAATTTCTGACCATTCTCCTATCATGTTGCAGTGTTTGTTGCCAAACATTCCAACAAGATCCTACTCCTGGGCTCTCAACAACAAATTATTGTCTGACAATCAAATAGTGGTGCGTTTCCAAGACTTTTTATCAAACTCCATTGCTACTAATTGGGGCTCGATCATGGCAACGGACCGGGCTTGGGCTGAGTTGAAAGCCACTTGGAGAGGAGAACTTATCCGTATAGCTTCGGTGCGGAAAAAGAAAAAAAATAACTTCTTAACCAGCTGTCTAAATAAAATTAAGGACCTGGATAGTAAAGAGATCGGTACACTTTCCCAATCACAAGAACAAGAACTTTCCACTCTTAGAGCCATATACGCGAATGTTCTCAGGGAATCTGTCGAGAGGTCAGCTTCCATATTAAAAGCCTCATATATAGGCCAAGGCAGCAAAGCGGGTAAGCTTCTAGCTTGGCAATTGAAACAGCATTCATCTGCTAAATGGGTGGCAGCCTTAAGGCATCCTCAAACGAATGCTTTGGTCACAGACCCAGAAGGTATATTAGCGCTGTTCCACGACTATTATAAAAAATTATATTCTATGAGCCCAGTACTTCAGAACACGACACCAAAATGCGGGCGCTTCTAGGTAAGATTCCTTTCCTGACATTGTCAGAGGAATTTAAACTATTGCTAGTGGCTCCTATTACAAGCGAGGAAATATCCAAAACTATCGACTCCTTAAAGCCAGACAAGGCGCCTGGTCCTGATGGCTTTACGGGCCCTTTTTACAAAACCTTTAAAAATTGGCTAACACCTTTGTTACTTCAAGTTTACATGTATTGGCACGCCCATGGGGTTAGCGATCATACACTGTTTGAAGCAAGAATAATTCTTTTGCCCAAACCGGGGAAAACTCCATCTGAAGTGGGTAACTACAGGCCCATATCCCTCCTTAACATAGATGTTAAAATATACACCAAAATTCTGGCTAACAGATTAAGATTATCATGGGAAGGGTTACTCAGTCCAGAACAAGCTGGATTCATGGCTGGACGCTCTTCCGCGGATCATTTCAGGAAGTTATTTTATTTAATCTCTGCGGCTGGGATTCCGGAGCTAGAAGCATCTCTGGTATCCTTAGACGCGGAAAAAGCATTTGATAGAGTAGAATGGCGTTTTATGTTTGCAGTATTAAGCAAATTTGGTATTCTCCAACGTTTCATAGATTACATCCGAGTTCTCTATTCAGGCCCATCGGCCAGAATCCAATGCAACAATCTTATTTTGATCATTTTTCCCCTTTTCCACGGTACTCAACAGGGCTGCCCACTCTCTCCGTTCCTCTTCAGTCTATATATTGAGCCCCTGATAAGAGCCCTGAAGTTAGACAACCAAATCCAGGGAATTCATGTTGTCAAGCTCGAATGCAAAATATCAGCCTTTGCAGGCGACCTCTTATACATATAGAAAACAGCAGAAAATCCCTACCTCAATTACTTCCGATCATTTCTTGTTTCAGTGTTTTTTTCAGGTTACAAACGAAACAGTAACAAAACTAATGTGTATCCATTATCTCCTCTCTTACAGAAAGACTGGTGTTCCTCCTTGGGCCTTCAGTGGCAGGGAAGCTCCCTGGTTTATTTGGGTATTAGAATCTCGAAAGACCTTGCCAACCTGGCTAATCTTAATCTAAGACCTCTGTTCAAAACTATTAAGGAGGACTTGGAGAGATGGAATAAATTACCCCTATCCTTCTGGGGTAGAGCAAATACTTTAAAAATGATGGTTTTACCTAAAATTTTCTATCACCTTTTTAACCTTAACATCTATCTACCTAAGTCCTTCTTTAAACCACTTTATAAATGCTGTTCAGATTTTCTGTGGAAAGGCAAAGCATCTCGTCGGGCATATGCAAAACTTACCTGACCTAGAAAATTAGGGGGGCTGCAATTGCCTGACTTCTTTGCATATTACTTAGCTATTCACGCTACGAGATGCTCGCAGTGGGTGGCCGAAACTGAAGCAACCCCAAATTCTTCTCCCCGGCTAATCTTAGATCGCTTCTCAATTGATAATCTCAAGTTAGATTTGGAATCTCTCTTACATACCCCCTGGTCTAAAGTTCCCTTAAAAATAAAAAACACTCCATTAGGTTGGGACGTGAAGGCCTTACATCAGCTCTATTCGCTGCTCCATAAGTCTTACTTAAGAGACCTGACGCAACCTCTGCTAAGGAACCCCAACATACAAATAGGGAATTGCCCAATCATTCATTTTTTAGGTAATTATTCTCCCAAAGTTCATCTGGCAGACTTCGTTTCAGCTAATTCATTGATCCTGGTACCAGAGCTTGTCAATAAATTTGGGGTGGGTCATGACAATCTATTACGACTGTACCAGATTCAACGAAGTGTAAGCCTTTTCTTGGGGAAAAGTCCTTGGACAGATGGAGCTGGAATCATATTAAAAAAAATGAGAGAGTTAGCAGACAGCCGTAAAGCGGTCTCTAAGACTTATAAGTTAATCTTGACAGAAATAATGCACAATTACATCCCCATAGCTCACTATTGGGAGTCCAATTTTGCTAAGTGTTGGCCGGCTGAAATTTGGGAAAGAATCTGGTTAGACTCATATGCCTGCATTAAACAAGATAGACTTAGAAATATTCAATTCAACATCCTACATAACCTTTATTTTTCTCCTGCCAAACTATCCTGGATATACAGGTCTTCCTCTTCTGTTTGTATGGACTGTGGAGACCCCCTAGCCACAATACATCATAAACTCTAGGCTTGTCCAAAAGTGGCTAACTTTTGGGACTCAGTCAAGCAGTGGGTGGGCCCCTATTGTAACATCTCAGCTTTTTTCAACGAAAATGTTTGCTTATTAGGGATGTATGCTCAAATTCCAATTTGGACTCAAACGTGGCAGATGGCAATGGTAGCTCTTGTCACCAAGCTGGTATTTCTCCGGCACTGGCAAGGCAGTTGGGAACTCTTATACAGAGAATGGTGAGACGAACTTTGAAATGCTTTAAATGCTGAAAGGTCTGTCACCAATCTCTTCAATTCTGCCAGAAAATTCAAGAAGTGCTGGGGTGGATTTTTTATACACCTAAGAAACAAGTTTGGCTACTAGGAGGGAGAGAGCCTTGAACGCTTCCATCATGGGCCCCAAGGAATTTGGTTCTAAGTTCCCTGGTCGCTCTTTCTTGTCCAACCTTCCTCTGGGGATACACAAGGATCATGAAATGTAGTCACTGGAAAGGGCACTTTCCACGTCTCCCTTCTATTGGAGAATCTCGCCCCTCCCTTAGTTCCCCCTTATTATGGTTTCTGTTTATTTTTCCTGATGGTGTTTTCTTCCTTGTCTCCCCCTCCTTCGAGATGTAAATTTAAGGCTGCACCACAGTTTTTTTCCTTCTCTCCTTTTGATGCTAGGTTAACCATGTCATATTACTCTAAACTCTATAAGGAAAAGCTTATTTGTAAGTTCTAAGTTTTAGCTGCCATGGGGGGTGGGTTGTGGGTGGGATTGGGTGGGTTTTTTATTTTTATTTTTCCTTTGTTACTTTCCTTTAGATTATGTCATATACAACCGTTGATTTCCATGATTTGTTTTTGGGGTTTGTTTTGTCTGTATGGTTTTGTATTATTTGTCTGAAATATAAAAAAATAATAAAAAATAAAGTTATTTGCAAAAAAAAAAAAATAACAGGAATCATGAGTGTATGTAAAATCTCCAAAGAGGAACTCCATTGTCTGTCCGGTGTAATGAAGTCTCTTAGCAAGGAGGAGTTTATGGAAGGAAGCCAATTAGAAGATAGAGGCTTATTCTCCAGCTTCAAATTGGGATTGCCGATTATTGGTTGATATAGATCCTTGGTATTATCATATTTAAGAAACGCACACAACTGCAAGTGGGACATAATCGAAGCTGCAATAGGAGATTTACGCAGAGGTAATGGAAGAGATCTCATTTTAATATATAATAATGCGGCCGGGAGAAAGCCGTGCTTCTTAATAGTATCCAACTCCACTCTGAGCCAGATCGGGGTATACAGGGAATGTGCTAATAGCTGCTTTGCTGTCAACCACTGTAGATATTTATTGGCCTGAGTGGCCCAATAGTACAAGCCCAAATGCGGAAGTTTTAGCCCTCCTTTATCTTTGGGAGCAGCCAGTTTACGGAAGGCCATTCTGGATTTTTATACCCCATATAAAAGAGGAGAACATGGTGTGTACTTTGTTAAACCAGGATAAAGGAGATTGATGTTCAACATGTTAGGGGATAGAACAATGGGAAAGATATTCATTTTAATTAGATTGATCCTACCCCATAAAGAGAGAGGGAGGAGCGTCCATCTATGAAGATCTTGATCTATTTTCTGAAGCAATAAATCCAAGTTTAGATATTTGGGCCCAGTATTACTTCGGGTTAACATAATACCCAAGTATTTAATAGAATTAGGTTGTCAAGCAAGACCAGTAGCAGTAATTTCTTGCTTGTGCACCCAGTGATTCAAAGGAAAAACTAAAGTTTTCCCAGTGTTGAGTTTGTAATTTGAAACCCTACTGAATTAATTTATTATGTTAAGAATAATGGGGATAGATGTGGCAGGGTTGAGTATATGCAAGAGAAGATCATCGGCATACGCTGCAACCTTGACCACCTGTCCCTGTATAGGAACACCTGGGACGTCCTGTGCTCTTGTAAGTCTATGGATAAGGGGTTCCAATTATATGTTAAAAAGCAATGGAGATAATGGACACCCCTGCCTCGTTCCCACATGGAGTTTAATCGGGCTGGCAATCATGCCATTACAGGCAATTCTGGCAGAGGGGGATAAATATAGTGAGCGCACCCAGCACACAAATACATTGGGGAAACCAAAAGCCTTCATTGTCGCAAACAGGTAGTTCCAGTAGACCCTGTCAAAGGCCTTCTCGGCATCTAAAGAAACCAAGGCCATTGGGGCAACAGCGTCTTCAGAGGCCGAAAAAACATGGGCGAGGGTACGTAAAAGATCAGTGGATGATCTTCCCTTCATGAAGCCCACCTGTTCTACACCAATTATCAAGGGAAGAACCAGACTAATACGATCCACCAGAATTTTGGCTAGGATCTTGATGTCATGGTTGATTAAAGATATGGGCCTATAACTTGAGGCAAGATCCAGTGGTCTATCTGGCTTGGGCAATAGAACTATAAGGGCCTCAAAAAGTGAAGAGTCAGTCCACTGAACAGATAAAAGGAATTGGAAAAGAAGCAACAGGATGGGGGTTAACTGCCTAGAGAATACCTTGTAAAAGTTAGAGGAAAAGCCGTCAGGGCCTGGAGTTTTGTCAGCTGGGAGGGATTTGACTACAGCAATTATTTCATCCTCAGTGATGGGAGATATAAGTGTGTCTTGTTGAGATTTAGTAAGAGAAGGTAAAAGGGAGTCTGTCGAGTAACTTTGCAAATCTTCTTCAGAAGGGGAGTTAAGCATGGGAGCATATAACTCCCGGAAATAAGTATTAAAGACATCTAGTATCTCGGGGACAGAAGTTTTAAGGGAATCCCTTACTGAGAGACGGACTGCTGGGATAAATTGAGCTGATTCAAGTTGCTTATTACGCATTGCTAGCATCCGCCCAGCTTTCTCCCCTTGATCCATATAGACATCATTCGTTTTTAGAATGGCAAACTCGGCTTGCTCTCTTAATAAATCAAGGTAGGCATCCTTAAGTTTAATTAAGTCTTGCTTGACCGAGTCAGGGGAGCCGGGGGAAAGAATATGTTCAATGTTTCTGATTTATGAAAGAAGAGAAGAAATGTTGTTTTCCCGTTCCTTTTTCCTTTTCGAAGTTAGGCCAATTAAGATACCCCTGAGGAACGCTTTGAGAGCGCCCCACTCCATATCAGGTCGTCTTGTGGTATTAGCATTTAGAGCAATAAACTGTTGAATTTGAGACGCTATGTAATCAACCCTAATGGGCTCTTTTAGAATTTGGTTATTTAACTTCCGTCTACCTCCTCTATTCGGAAGTGAGAACAAGGACATTGTATTTGTTACCGTGGAGTGGTTCGAAAGCGGGCCCGGGATAATATTAGAACCAGAAATTACAGAGAGCAACGTTTGGGAAATGAGAATATAATCGATCTGTGAGGATGTGCCATGTGCAGGGGGGAGACATATGTATACTCCCAGTCATTAGAATGGAGCACACGCCATACGTCACATAATCCTGCAGAGTCGAGAAAATCTCTGAAAGCGCTCTGGGCAGGAGAGAGGCCATGGGGGATCTGACCAGATCTGTCTAGCAAGGGATCAAATACTAAATTAAGATTACCCCCTATAATCATGGGAATACCAAGAAAAGGATTGAGAACTTCTAGTAAGTCCATGAAAATACCTGGGGTATCTGCATTGGGCCCGTATATGCATCCCAGCACTATATCCAGTGTGCAATTTGCCTTTCACAAATAGGTGTCTCCCAGCAGAGAGGTCGACAATGGTCTGGGAAGATCTGAAAGGGATCATTCTGTGTAAAAAATACATGACTCCCCTACTCTGGGTATTACCCTGTGCAGCAACGACTTGCCCCACTTGTTGCCTTCAGCTTATCGGCTTCATGATTAAGTAGGTGTGTCTCTTGTAAAAATATGGCATGAGCTTTGATATGACTGAGATATTTTAACACCTTATATTGCTTGATTTTATGCCTGGCTCCTCTAACATTCCATGTGCAAAACAGAACATCATTAATCATTAATCCTTAAGGCCCTAACTGTCTGCTTAAAGTCCAAACTATATTGACACACATTTATTCTAACTGCCCACGGAGAAATGTCTGCTGCACCAGCCCACCTTCCTTCCCCCCCAAAACCAGAAAGTAACAAAATTCCACCCACAAAAAGAAATCCCAATAATCCACAATATGCCCCAACCCCCTCCCAATCCCACTTCACTGTCTCATGGTACTTGACATCCAGTTCACCTAGACAATTATCTCTTACCCCAGCCCCCAACCAAATTCTATAAATCTAAATGCTGTATTATAACAACTACCTTGCTAAAAGCAGCACTAATTAACCACCCTAGAGGTACAGACTAATAGGAGACAACTATGTACAATGAGCCTAAATACGTAGGCATTAAAACATAATAATCCTTGTTTTAGTTATACCAAATTGAGAAAAATAAGAAGGATGAGCTGCGAGGTATTGCCTTACGGTCATTCCCATTAGACATACAAAATTCAAATTAATAGCCCACCTGGGTCTCAAATCTGTAACAGGGAGGTATTCAGCTCATACATCCCTCAATAACAAGTAAGGAGTATCAGAAATTACTACCATCCAAATCTTTCGTGAAAGAAGATAAAAAAAAAAAAAAAAAATTTGTCCCCTTTCCTTCCCCTTTTCCTTTTGTCTTCTCCCTTCTTTTATTAAAATTATGTAAAAAAAAAAGGAAACCATCTCTGATACCATCTAACAATAATGTATCAGGTTTACAATATGCAACTGGGTAAGGAAAGATCAGATTCATGGGAAAAACAATGATACATACTCTCCGTGTAAATAAACTAAAGCATACAGGGCTAGCATTAACAGCCCTGGCTATGGCCAAGCACAGTATTGGAGAGGTAGTCAAATCAAAAATCCCCCTATAAGGCTGACCCTATTCCCTAGAAAAAACAGAATATGTAGAAAATATAAAACAGATTAAATAAAAGTCAGTCTCTAGCGCCATCTAGTGGCCATATGTCACAAATGCAGACTCCTGTATTAAGACCAGAGCAAGCAGATCCACAGAAAAAAACACAACGCTGGCACAGTTTCCATAAACACTCCCGAATCAGGTATGAGTTCCAAATGTTCAAACTAAGGGAGACAGGGAGCCACTAGCCCTTGCATTAGGATCCGATGATAAAATTATATTTAGTAAGATTAGGTACGTTGCAAAACACCAGGAAGGGAGAATAGGAGTCCTGCTGATAATAAAAGAGTCACAGCTACATCAGCACAGCCGGGAAAAAGAAGCAGGGAAAATCCTTTAGGTTAAGTCCCTTCCCCGGGGAAGCAGGGTAACGAGCAAGACATGAGAAGAAGCGGGTTATATACGCTTCAGAAAAGATAAGGCTCGCTTCCCTTATTCAGTGGCCCCCGAAGAGATTCCGAATCTTGCGATCCACATACAGACTGGAGCTCTTACCCGAGAAAGAAAGATGCTTCAATCAGGTCAGGTGAAATAGATCAGGAAACGCATTTTTAAGCCCTACCATCGCCGTTTCAGCATTTTCAAATGCTACCCAGGAGCCGGAGATCTGGACTTGGAGCTTAGCAGGGTATCTCACTCTGAATTTTATACCAGCAGCTATCAGTTTTGTAATAAAAGGATGGTATGTGGCTCGCTTACAGGCGTACTGAGAGGAGATCTTGGACAATCCTCAGTTTAGCCCTTCACGTAAGTTCCTTGGCTTCTCTTACTTTGGACAAGAAGTGCTGTTTTCTAGGAAATTTAAGAAACGAAAAATGAAAGTCCGGGGCTTCGAGGTGGGATGGGTCATAGCGCTCTGTGAGCCCTCTCAATAGAATATTTGGAGCCGAAAGGGGAAGGGCTAGCAATTTTTTTTATAAACAGCTGTGTAAACTTGATGGGGTCTGTACCCTCCTCACGTTCAGGTAAGCTAATTATTACCGCATTATTGTGGCGATTTCGGCCCTCAAGATCTTCGATTTTGTTTTCCATCTTATTTATACGTTGCCTTAAAGCTGCCAGATCCAGGTTAATTCGCTCTTGATTGCGCTGCAAGGAAAGAATACGTGCTTCATTATCCAACGTTCTTTGAGAGAGTGTTTCCAAGGCGTTGGAGATATGTTTAATTTCACCAGCAATATTCTGTATCTCCTTTTTAAAAGGCTGAAACTCTTCTAAAAATTTAACGAGTAAGAGGCTCTGCTTCCATGGTCCCAGTGCCAGTAGATTGCGTCTGGGGCACTGCTGAGGCCTTAGACTTTTTTGAGGCCTTCTCAGGCGTAGTTGGAGGAGTGTTCTTAGGAGGGTTTTTCTTCATCTGAAAATCCATTCAGCCGACGTCGGGTAAACGTCAATTGGTTGAGGAAACTTTCAGCAGTTGAATAGTAGTAAAATAAGTCCTCAAACTTTAGCAAACTGATAAAATAATTGGTAGGAGGCAGGAGCTCATGAGAGAGAGTACTACTCAGTGAACTGCATCACGTGACTCCCCAGCTAGTGGCCATTATAGCGCCCCAGAGGTAATGTCTAAGGACCCTTAGGAACCTAATAACCCGCAATCAGGGGAGGGTTGACTGTTTAATAATTGGGAGTTAAGGGAGTCAGCTACAGTTAGAAATACTGCAAAATGTTGGTAATAGCTCACTCCCATCACTGCGTAAAATCTGGTATCGGGGGGGGCATTGACAAAATGTTGTTAGTGACGTGAAACATACGTCTGCGAGCGCATGAGGGGTGCTGCTAATTTTGTATTTCTATCCGAAGCAGTTTTTAATGGAATAAACACTTTCTTATATGACCTAAAAAGTATAGGTCTTCTTTTTTACACTTGTTTTACTGGGTAGCCCTACTTTTGAGGTTGTGTATTTTGTGAAGTTTGTAGTGGCACCATTTTTGGGACAAGTGGCCACCTTCTTCTGTCATAAAATGTTGGTAATAGCTCCCTCCCATCACTGCATAAAATCTGGTATCGGGGGGGGGGTCTGGAAAATCAGTTTAGGAAGGTCTGAGGGTGCCCCATAGATGCCTTCATAATTCACTGAAATAAACATCCCAGCTACTGTAGCAACATTTAACCAAGACTATAATTAGCAGTAACATTAACATATTAACAGCCAGCAAACAAAATATTTATACCGCAAGGCAGTGTGCCTCTGGGAGGGCCAATTAAGATTCAGCCCATCTTATAGAGTATACTGAGGGGTGCTAAGACGGTGAGAGGGGCTCTGCATAAATTCTTTTAGGTTGGGCCTTAGCTCTGGGCTCCTTTCGGCTATTTCCCAGTTCTCCCCCTCCCTTCTGCCCAATTACTCCCTGAGACACGAAACCATCAGTACTTATCTGATTCACTAAAGCACGATCAGCCTGGGTGATCTTCTAGGACAGGTTGCTTCTTTTCAGCGGAGCTAGTTTCTGGGCCATGGCCTGGTGGGGAGCAGGAAGCAGCGGTGTGCCAGTCCAAGTCCTGTAGTGGCAGGGTGGCATCTGTGGCAGAGGCCCAGGAATTGTATGTTTCCCCGGGTATCGCATTCTCAGGGGCTGCGGGGTTGGTGTCCATCTCCTCCCAGTAATCCATGTCAGGCTGGTCACACAGTAGAGAGTAGCAATTTGGGGCAAAATATGGGCTAGCATATTCCGGTTCTTCCATGTCGAGGGAATGGGAGTTCTGGTCCTGCTTATCAGAAGGGTGTCTTCGGTCCTGAGGATGTTCGTGATTGGAGTGAGGTGACTTCAGAGGCCTTTTCCAAATCTTGGAGTTGCGAGGTTCTAGTTCTTTAGGCAAGGAGTGAAGTGGTCATAGGAAAGGCATTAGGATGGTCTCCCTTTACCTGAGATCAGCGGTCCTTTTCTGTGTCTAAGTTCGGGCTGTGCGAGGGACCCTCTCCCTCTGGCCACATTTCATCAATGAAAGCCATGGCTGCATCTGGGGTGCCAAATTGGTGTGGTGTGCCATTAACCATGATCTTTAAGTTAGTGGGATAGCACAGGGCAAAAGGGACCTGCAGGGCATGTAGTTTCTAATGAACTTCAGTGAAGGCCTTACGTTTAGCTGTTAAGTCAGTGGAATTATCCTGAAATATCATAATTTTGTGTTCCCTCCACTTGAGCTGACCCAACTCCCTAGCTCTGGCCTGGATGGCTTCCTTCTCGGTGAAATTTAGAATTCGGATGATAATAGGCCTGGGCCTATCTCCCTGTACGGGTTTGGGCTGTAGAGAGTGATGTGCCCATTCAGTCATGATTCTGGTGGCTGGGGGAATCCTAAGGATTTCCAGGAGTGCTTGTTGTAGGAATGGTAGAACTTTCCCTCCTTCACACCATTCTGGGAAACTGAGGAGCCGCAAGTTATTGTGGTGACTCATGTTTTCTAAGTACTCTAGTTTGTCCTGCATTTGTCAGATTTCTGTAGCCTGATCCCGCATAGTGGCTCAATGGCCTTGGATGATGTCATTGTGAGCAGTTGATTTTTGTTCTGCACGGTCGACTCTTGTGTCAAGTTGCTGAATAGAAACTGCAGAAGTGTTAGCTGCTAGAGTTAAAGCATCAGTTCTGGTGATTATTGACACAAACGTTACTCTAATGGAGGGTTTTTCACCTCCCATAGCAGAATGTGCCATGTGGCCTTGTCTGTGAGGGTTGTTTCGATTACAAGAGATGCTAGTTTAGCAAGCCTCCTTTGAATTCCCCCAAATTTCAGCCGGAGAGTAGAGAAATACTCCCGATTGCCGCTGGTATGAAGTTTACTAGTCGGGATTCAACAATAGGGAGGTTTTAGTCGGGTTCTGGGCTCTGGGTCTATGGAGCTAGTAAATTAAGTTGCCATCTTGGCTGCTGGTTAACCACACCCCCACCAACACCCTGTCATTGACAAAGTCTGCAACCTCCTGTAGGAATTCTCCCCCTGATCCCGGGGGACGGTATACAAGGAGAAACCTGCAACCTGCACCTGGACCCCCATGCACCGACACAAATTCGAACGAGGAGGTATAACCCACCAGGGGTACGGAGAAATTCAGGAAGGATCTAAAACAGATGGCCATACACCCACCCCTGCATTCCCTCCTCAGGCAATGCAATACTGAGTACCTGGCGGGGATCGATGCTTCCAAAATTGGACCTGCATCATCCCCCAGCCGAGTCTCTGTAATGCATACAAGATCAACTGAGGAAACTAAGTCCCACATAATTGCAGTCTTGTTTCCCATTGACCTGGCATTGCACAGCACTGCCCGAAGGGGACCAGTGGAGGCTGCAGGTTCTCTAGCTACCTGCCCATGCAATCCAGTGGGAACCCTGGGAATTGGAGACCAAACTCATCGGGCTTCTTTCATGGCTCCGTTTTATCCCAAGGTACCTCTTGCTCCTAACCACCCCAATACTGCTCACCTCTGCTGCACACATTGAACCTGGCCACCATCCCACCTTCCTCTACTAATACCCACCTCCCTGCAGTGTCTTACAACTAGGGCTGGGAGGGGGAGATTGACAAAGGGGTGGAGGTCATGCAGCAGGGACGCCATGTAATTAATATGGAAAGACCTGAGACACCTGCACATTTCCGCTAAAATTAAGCTAAAAATCTATTTTTAACCTAATGTTTAGTAGCTAGACTGTGTTGGGGATGTTTCCAAATCCAAGAAAGATGTAGTGGGAGTTGACCAAGCATCATAAACAAACCTGTTATTGTGTGGTGACAATAGGATTGTAGAAGTCTGTTTTTTGCTTAAAAAAAAGAAAATGGAATCCAAATCCAACTACCAGCTACAACAGCAAATACTATGGAATGTGAGCGATCATAGCCGGTTTTAGGCACCAGCAACCCCTGTGGTTGCTGGGGGCCCCCAACCAGAGAAGTTTACCTTATTCCTTTTCACACGTTTTTTATCTTAATATATCTTTAAAACATCAGTAAAGAACTGTGCAGATCCCTCTGATTATGTCATGAAATACCTCAACAAGCTATGACCCAGTCAATATGAGCTGGATATGCAACAGTGGCTGGGATGGGAAGAACAGCCCCAAGAACCAACACTGCTGTGTCCTCCTAAACAGTTTTTTTTTTAAATACTATTGGTTATACTAAAGCTATACATAGAACCATAGAAATATATAATTTGCTGTTAGATAACGACTGCTTGACCCACTTAGTCTGCCCATTTTTGCCTACCTATAGTATCACCACAAATAAAATGTTGCACTTATGGGCTATAGTAAAACACATGGGCTAAAGGTGGGTCAAGTAGAGGGACCCCATGACTTCAGTAATACTGCTGGGGACCCCCCAAACCCTAAAGCCAGCCCTGTGAGCAATCATAAGATGTGTATTTTAAACTAGGTACAATCTGAGGTCTAAGGGGGCTGATAGTGTCCATTTAAGCTTTTCGTGGCAGGCAAACATCCTAATTAATGCAGAATATATGTACTGAGGAAGCGTACCAGTTTGTATAGGAAACAGATGAGGGAGGATGTGTAAATTCTGGTCTTATTGGTGATCTGTGCTATCCATCAATGGTTCTGACCTATACATTCAGTTTCTGTTTTTTTAAATACAGTAGTTGCAAAGAGCGGGAGCTATGACATTGGGATAGACAAGATCTCTGGAATGCATTGGCTAGGAGGGCACACTTACTGTACCAGCATGCACAAATGTCAAATTAGCTATATTGTGACACCCTTATGTGGGCATGTTATACAGGAGAACTTCAAATAGCAACTGTGCATTTCCTAGGGAATGGGCCAAACTGGATAGCCTTGGTCTTTTCTGGCATCGAGGACAAGTTTGTTGGCAGCAAACCACTTTTCTAGTTCTAGGCGGTCACCAGTGACCTGTGCACAGACAAGGTTGAAATCACTAGAGCACAGCATTATCGGCATAGATCTGAATGTTTGCCCCCTTCCCCCAAATAATTCCCCGGCATGTCATTGACAGGGGGTCACTGCCCTGAATGGGCTGAACCTTCCCTCCCAAAAAACTCTGCCTCCAGTCCTGCAACTAATGATGCTGTAGCCTTACAAGTGACCCTGCCCTTCACTCATCCCATCTTCATAGCTGGCATCTATTGCCAACCAAACATCCAGCCCACTATCACTTTTGACCTAATGACCTCCTTCTCATCCCTTTCCCAGTTGGGAGAACTATACATCCCGGATGATTTCAATTTAAATTGGTTATCACTAAAGTTTGCCAAAATCCGAAATGAAATAGGAGCCCTTAACCATGCCCAGCTGATCTCTGAACCAACATGCCCAAACCATGAGACAGTAAATCCATGCTTGACTGGGCACTCACCTCCCACCCTCACAGAGCAGTTAAATCTGGTATCCTTCCTGACACTCTCAGCAACCATAACCCAATCTTCATAGTTATGAGACTCAACAGGCTAAAAGCCCTGCACAAAGCCACGCAACTACGCTCATTTAACTCTCTGGACCTTAAACCACTACTGCACAGCCTTACCCTCTCCAACTGGTCACCCCCACCTTCCCTTTCCTCGGTTGACCTGGCCCTTACATACTTTAAAGGTATATTCCTAGATACTTGGGATACTTTCTCCCAATTTTAAAACAGCCCGAGTCAGGGGAAATCATCTCCCCTGGATTAGCCCTGAACTTCTGGCCTGCCTCAAGGTCTGAGACTGAGCCTGGAAGCTACATAACTCTACCCAGCTTCCTAGAGACTTCGCCATATACTGAATGCTCTGAAACACATGCACTAAGGCAATGAGATTAGCAAAGTCTGAATACGTTAAAATGACCCTCCTCACAAATATAAATAATCCATCAAAATTCTGAAAGGTGGTCCATGACCTCTTCACACCCCTATCCTACCCCCTTCTCCGGTCCTCAAAATGAATAACACTCTTATGGCCAACCCGAGCATTTTGGCTGTGGAGTTTAACTCCTATTATACCTCATGCGCCACTAAACTTCTAAAGTCCCACCCCTCCTCCAATCAACCAACCACCTCCAATACCGTAACCCTTCCCCCAGCCTCTCCTCCCTCTTTCTCCTTCTCCCCTATCATCACTGATGATGCGCGAAATGCCCTGCTCACTATCGACCCCTCAAAAGGTTCCTTTCCTTATGACCTTGACCCTAAACTCCTCTCTCTCCCTCTCAGCCCCTGCCATCACTTACCCACTCTCTCTCATTTTAAACCTTTCCTTCACTACTGGCACAATCACCACCTCATGGAAGCATGCCGTGGTTAGAATGCAGCGAATTTAAAATCCATGAAGCGAAGTATGCATAAGTGACCACTTTGCGTTGGTCTATCGTTAACGAAGTGTCCATTGAGGAATGCTCACTTCACCTTGTGATTATGACTGGACTTCGCGTTGTTATTCCACCTTAACGCGAAGTAAGGCGGAATGACAACAACAGGCACTTTAGGCAGCCCCCCCACACACATCACATGGCTTACAGTACTGTAAGTCACATACTTTAGCCAGGCAGGAAGGAAGTGAGTCATACCAGCAGATACTTTCACTTTCTCCTTTGCAAAGGTAGAAAGAGGAAGGATAGTGTAGGAGAGGAGTGTGTATTTGTTGCTTAACTTCATTTTTCAATGTCATAAAAACCAACAGCTTTTTTAAAAGCTAATTCTTTAGTTTTTGTTATACTGTTTTGTGAGTTCTTTTTTTGTGACTGATTTGTTTTATAAGTTTTGTTTTGTGTAAGTGTGTGCCTGTTTGTGACTGTGTTTGTGTGTGTGTGTGTGTGTGTACATGCGCGTGTGTGAGTCGGTCGTCATCGCGTGACGCGTCCGAGTGGAGAGGGAAGGAGAGTTATGGTCCAGGGACAGTCTGTGGTCCATGTTGGCCAGAAGGGAGTGTGAACACGTGGGGGTCAGCGTGGACAGGTGTCGTTGGACCACTCCAGATTATTTGGTCCAGCCCTACCCCTCCGGAAGCAGCAGCAGCACCACCAGTGGCACCGCCATATCCAGCATGTCTGTACCAGCTGCAGGAGCCCCAGCAGCACCATCTTCCAATCCACAGCAGCAGGTGGAGCCCTCCCAGGTGTGTGACAGGGCTGCTGGCAATACATCTGCCCGTGTTGTGCCTGGTCCCTCCTGCAGCATGTATGCTGCAGTATGACAGTTTTTCAACTGTGTCGGGGGGGACAGAAGCATTGTGGTGTGCCTGCTTTGTGGTGTGCAGGTGTGCCATGGCCCCAAGGGGGCACATCTGGGAACTGGGGCCAGAGGACACATATGCTTAACCACCACAAGGTGGAGTGGCAGGCTGCCACAGAACGGGCCAGGTCTCCACCATGTGGCCCTTCTGTGGCAGTAGCAGTGGGTGCTGCTGCTGTGCATCATCAGAGCAGGAGGAGGGCCACAGCAGCAGCTGCTGCTCCACCACTACCCCCACCACTGCCACCAGCACCACTACCTGCCTTTCCTCCTGCAGCAGTGGACCCCGCCACAATGCCTGGAATGCAGTCAGAAATAGCACTGCTGTGGACTGCGATGGAGGAAAGCAATCAGAGGATGGGTGCTGTCCAGCAGCAGATGGAGCGGATCAAGCAAGAGCAGCTTCAAATAGTGTCGATGCTTCATCTGCTGCTGGAACATCATGGGGTCGAGCATTAGGTTTTATTTTCTGCCCCCACTGCTGTACTGTTTCGTGTTTTTTTTGTTTAATACCAGACAGAGGTAAGGCCACAGTATTAGTTTAAAGGGAAGCAGACAGCAACAGGAGCCCCTGCATCCTACCCCCTGCAAGGCTTACCCTCCGGTTAAGCTTTTTAAGTATGTTGTGGCATTTTTCTCATACTGCAACATACTTTATTATACTAAAGAAACATCAGTGACCCAGAAGTATGGCAGATGCTATGGGGGTTCTATTATGTGTGAAGGTGCAACATCGACGCACCATACACTTCAATACAAAAGTATTTGAAGCGCATGGTGCATCTCCGCCACACCTTTCCTTTACACATAATGGGGCCCCCATAGCATCTGCCATCCTTCTGGGTCACTGACCTTTCTTTCTTAAAATAAAGTATGTTGTGGCACGAGAAAAACGCTGCAACATACTTAAAAGGCCATACCCCAGAGGGTAAGCCTTGCACTGGGCAGGATGAAGGGGCTCCTGTTGCTGACTGCTTCCCTTTAAATATATACATGCACATACAGTCATACATGCTCCTTATATGGGTGCCTTATCACCAGGGTAATCTTTCTTGCTTCACATGTCCTTACATTCCATAGTGCAATACTTTTCTGGCAAAAATGCTCATAATTTCGGTAAATCGGGACCCGGAGGACTTCCCGTTCTGAAGATCCGCTCAAGTTCCGCCACCTTGCTCAGCAATGTTATGACGTGATGCCAGAGAGAGAGCACTGGGGCGTGCTTTATTATAATGAATGGCTAGCAGCTTTCTGAATGTTTATGCTATAATGGTCAGTTTGTGGTGAAACGTGGGCATGTTTCCACTACCAAGGCTCTTGTTAGTTTAAACGTGCCCACGTTTCACCACAACATTGCTGAGCGCGGGGGCAGAACTTGGGCAGCTCTTCAGAACAGGAAGTCCTCTGGGATCCTTTTTACCGAAATTACGAAAGTTTTGCCAGAAAAGTATTGCACTATTTAAGGACATGTGGAGCAAGAAAGATTCCCCTGGAGGTTAGGCACCAATATATTGGGTGCAATACCATGCATAACTATGTAACTTGGTGAATCTCTTTAAAGCAGCAGTGCAACAATCTGTTGAAAATTTTGACCTATACTTTTTTATGCTTTTTATGTTTGCTTGCACGCATGTGCAAGAAACATAGTGCCTTCATCGGAGATTTCGGAGGTGTGTCACCTCCTCCTCCAATTCAGGCACTGTGCTGGCAGGCACGGCCCCTGTAAGCCAATGCATTTTGGAGCTGTCTATGACACGCTCCAAAATGCAGAAAGCTCTCTCAGTTGAAGGGAGCTGCGCTTGGTGAGCAGCGATAAACTACCGTGCGTGCTCCCCCCAGCACGCGGGCATCGCGCCCCCCGCGCGGCGTATAGCCGACGGGGTGCCCAATCCCCGTCGGCTGAATTGCGTCTGTCTCCTCCCCCTCCCCTCCCAATAGTTGATGCCACGCTGGGAGCCCACCCCAGCGTGGCAATCCATCATGTTGCCGACGGGGGTGCCCAATCCCCCGTTGGCTGAACGGCCCCCTCCCAAAGTCCTTGTGCCATGCTGGGAGCCCACCCCAGCGTGGCAGAGCGATCCCACAATGTTTTTTGGTTTAACCTGTAAAACAAAAGCGGTCCTGTGCCAGCGTCTCCCGACCCCCTTCCACAACCCGCACCCACCCACTGCGCACCCAGCCTCCCCACACCCCCCTCACCTCATTCTTACCTCCGGACTCCGGCGCGACGATCTTCGGTGGACCGGGAACATGTCTGCACTCTTCAAAGCCGACCGCGAACTGAGGAAATGCGGTGGCAAGCTGTATAATGGGCTAGATAGGAGGGGTTGACTTTATTGCATATCTCGGGCATTTTTGGGAATTTTTGCACCAAATTTTCAACATGGGGTTTTTGGGACCCCTTCTCATGAATGATGTCACTGTCATGGCGTTATTCGGGCTCGAAGGGTGATTTCGCGCAGTGACTGCGAAATCACCGCCCGGACTGAATACCACCATGACAGTGATATCATTCATGAGAAAGGGCTAAAACCCCATGTTGATGGTGCCAAAATTCCAAAAGTGACTGTTTAACGGCGTCGTTAGGCAGTTCCTGCAGGCTCGTAAGTTCACAAAATTTCAATATTTTCACTCCAATTTTCAACATTGCCATTTCACCACACTGTCTTATGAGCAGTACAGCTGTCATTCTTCACATCTCACCCAAAATGTGTTTCCACCCTTATAGCGCAGAATGGCGCGGTCGGTGTATCTTGAAATCAATGTACGGGACAAATTAAGAAAATCACAGTGACACTGTTCATGAGCAGAGGTCTTGAAATGGCTATGTTGAAAATTTGGTGAAAAAATTCCTAAAAATGACTGTTTTACGAGCGTGTGTTGCGCAGTTCCTACGCACGCTCATAGGTTGCTAATTTTCAATATTTCCACTCCAGATTTTCAACATTGCCATTTTCCACACCTTCTTATGAGTAGTACAGCTGTCATTTTACATCTCACCCAAAATGTGTTTCTGCCCATGTAGCGCACAATGGCGCAGTCGTTATGCAAACTCAGTGTATGGGACACATTAAGAAAATCACAGTGTCACTGTTCATGAGCAGAGATCTTAAAATGGCAATGTTGAAAATTTGGTGACAGAAATTCCTAAAAATGACTGTTTTATGAGTGTGCGTTGCACAGTTCCCACTACAGCTCAGTAGGTTTTCGAATGTTCAATATTTCCACTCCAGATTTCCAACATTGCCATTTTTCCACACCTCCTTATGAGCAGTACAGCTGTCATTTTCACATCCTGCCCAAAGCGTGTTTCCCGTATCAGCACAATGGCGAGTCGTGTGCAAACTCAATGTATGGGACACATTAACAAAACCACAGTGACACTGTTCATGAGCAGAGGTCTTAAAATGGCTATGTTGAAAATTTGGTGACAAAAGTCCATAAATGACTGTGTTACGAGTGAGCATTGTGCAGTTTCACGCATCCTCGTTAGTTCATGACTTTGTAATATTTTCAGTCCAGATTTTCACTAGTGGCATTTTTCAGCACTTCCTTATGAACAGTACAGCTGCCATTTTTCACAACATGGCCGAAGTGTCTTTTCACACTTTCAGTGCAGAGAGGTAGCTGTGGGAAATCATTGTTCAGCACAGATGAAGAAAATCACAGTGACACTGTTCATGATCGGAGGCACCAAAATGCCTGAGTTGACAATCTGCTATAAAATATCCCCAACCTACTTATATAACGAGTGTGCGTTGCACAGTTTCTATGTACGCTCGTGACTTCACCATTTTTTTAAATATTTTTACTACACATTTGCAACATAGCCATTCTTACACCTCCCCATGAAAGAGTACAGCTGTCATTTTTTACAGCCTGTTCGGAATATTTTTGCACCTGTGGTGCTAAATCCCATAGTCACTGTGCATAAGCAGCTTTCGGCTACCAAACTGATATTCCCCCTGTTCATGAGGTGGGGTCACAAAACAAACATGTTGAAGATTTGGAGTTAAAATACCAATGAATGCCTGAGGTATTCGGCTTTTCAACTAAATCGCCCACCTATAGAGAATGATAGGAATCAGGGGTGTGACTTGGGATTCTTGCCTGTGATGCTCATACCATTCCACACCCTGCAGTCACTGAGAGGCATCGAGGTATGCTTTGGACTCTTATCCCCAAACTTCACCCCATTCTCCTATATCGCACCCATCTCACGTATTTCCTAATGAAATGGGGTGCGCATAAGAGCCAAAGACCCCAAGGAACACGTCACCCTTGTCAGTCTCTGCAGAGTGGGGTGTGGTGAAATGGCGTGGCCGTTATGCCTGACGACCCAAATGCACACCCCAATGCCTGTCACTCTCTGCAGGGTGGTGGTGGGGTTGGCTTCAGTTCAATACTTCACTGCCATTCCTATTACGCAGCTCTGTAACTTCTACACTACCACTGCCAATGCCAGCAAGCAAACATTCAGCATTGACAAATGCTTGTTTACATTGCCACTTTACTTACATCCTGACTTGTATGATACTATTGTTTCCAGTATTTGAGTCTGCTTTAGCACTTTTTTTCATGTGTGAGATAGTAAAAGGAGCACTCCTTTTAATATGTTGCAGACCAGGTCTTCATCAGTATTTTGCGCTGTTTTTCTCCATCAGTTGTTATATATTACTTCTGTTGTCAAATTAACAATTATGCAGCAGGCAGTGTTTTATGACATCACAGAACAATAGTTGTTCAAAAACAGCTGCAAACAGTGGTAAGAACCTGGTCAGAACAATATTACATGGCGTGCTCCTTTTTTATTTTCAGACATGAGAAAAAGTAGTAAAGCAGACACAAATTGTGAAAAAAGGGTATCATACAAGTCATGAGGTAACTAGTAGCCGGCAACGGTGGCAATGTAAAATAGCATAAAAAACTATAGGTTAAAATTGTCAGCACATTGTTGCAATGCTGCTTTAATTTATAATTTAAGTATGACATTATGTGCTCACAATCACAACACACAAAATGCATCTGTCTTCTGTCCAGAAAATTGGCAAGTGCTAAGGAAGTGAAATGGGATGGTCACACCACATGCAAAGTCCCCCAGAATTTATTGGGCACTCAGTCATGCGCGCAGTGGTGGCACAGAGTCCCCAGATTTTTTCTACATGCCCAAAATGCATCTGCCTTGTGTCCAGAAAATTGACAAGTGGTAACACAGTGAAATGAAACTGTTTCAGCACATACAAAATCCCCCAGAATTTATTACGCAGTCACTCATGTGCGCAGTGGTGGCACAGAGTCCCCAGATTTTTTCTGCATGCCCAAAATGCAACTGCGTTGTGTCCAGAAAATTGACAAATGGTAACAAAATGAAAAGCGATTGTTTCAGCACATACAAAGTCCTCCAGAATTAATGGCCCACTCAGTCATGTGTGCAGTGGTGGCACAGAGTCCCCAAATTTTTTCTGCATGCCCAAAATGCATCCGTCTTGTGTCCAGGAAATTGACAAGTGCTAACACAGTGAAATGGGATTGTTTCAGCAGATACAAAGTCCCTCAGAATTTATTGTGCAGTCACTCATGCATGCAGTGCCCCAGAACAAAATGATGACCGTGAGCAAACTGTTGCTGGTCCAATGTGTGCTGCAATTCGAGCAAATGCAATGTGATCATCTCAACTGGATGGAAGGGTGTCCTTTGTCTGTACACTAATAGTAGCCTTGGAGAGCTGATATATATAGATATATATTTCTGTATTTTGTAGGTGAGGGGGGTTGACATGGACATGTACTCATGGTATTGTTCTGTATCACAGGTCACAGATACTGTTAGTGTGCACATTCCAGTGCCCGATGAGAACTTTTTGCATAGAAATTTTCAATGGATAACTTTCAAGCACATGAAGGTAAATATATATTTTTTTTTTGGGTGGGGGGAAGCATATTTGCAGGTTTGTCTGCAATGGTTTCTTATTTACTTCTTCACAGATTTCATCTGCATCCTACTCGAGTCTGGTTGTTAAAGATGGTCATGTTCATCTAATGAAATGACTTCTGTGTGTTTCATGTGCGCCCCAGCCCGGGGGGAGGGAGCCTGATGTGGAAGAACTTGTTTGGATAAGGCCACTATGTCAGAACAAAAAAGCATCTGGAAGTTTCCTAAAAAAAGAAATGAATGACTTCTTACAACGTAATTGTTATGTATCCCTCCCTGGTTCTCAAATCTCAATCCCTAAAGTCAAGTTACATTTGAAACCCACATCTTGTCAACTAACACAACCTGTGTGCAATATTTGCTGTAGTCTTTACAAAACAATGAAATGGATGAAATAAAATCTTCATACTTACCAGAATGGATTTCACATGGATATCACATCGCTTCCTGTCTGTACGGTACAGCTACAGTATCATTCCCAACGAGTTTTAGCAATGGCGCCTTTTTTTGTTACCCTGTAAAAGAAACAAAAGAAGTGTACTGTATGTGTTTTACCACTGCGTCTCTGAAAAGCCACAGAAAACAAAACATACAACTAAAGGAAGTGAAGCAGCATAACAAACATGAGTACACATACTCACTTTATGGTTTCAGTATTAAGAAGCTTTGTGTCTCTGGCTGATGGATGTGGTTGTCCGGACAGACTCATGGTGGCAGTGGCTAACATTAGTTCCGGTGGTGGTGGTGGTCTGGGGGGCACACAGACTCATGGTGGCAGTGGATAACATCAGTCCTGGTGGTGGTGTTGGTGGTTTGGGGGGCAGACAGACTCATGGTGGCAGTGGCTAACATCAGTCCTGCTGGTGGTGGCGGTCCGGGAGCAGACAGACTCATAGTGGCACTGGATAACATCAGTCCCGGTGGTGGTTGTCGTCGTTTGGGGGGCAGACAGACTCATGGTGGTAGTGGCTAACATCAGTCCCAGTGGTGGTCCTGGGGCAGACAAATTCATGGTGGTAGTGGATAACATCAGTCCCGGTGGTGGTGGTCTGGGGGGGCACACCACCTTTTAAAAACTTCAGTTAAAACCTGCTAACATTAACCATATCATCATCCTCATAAAGAAATCTGCCCTCACAGTCATTGATGTCTGTAGTCTGACCACTGGGAAGTTCTTTCTCCATTGTGTTGTCATCTACATCAGACATGGGCCATTTCAGGCAACCACTGCCAGTGCCACCAGGATGCTCCAATTACACATTAGCAAGATCACCATGTCTAGGCCAGGGTACGAATATCGAGGTTGCAGTCTCTGCTGGTATGTGCCTCTCATTCATTTTAATGAATGTTAGCATAGAAACATAGAATTTGACAGCAGATAAGGACCGCTTGGCCCACCTAGTCTGCCCATTTTCCTACCTAACAGATAAGCTGCAGATCCTAGTTAACCAACAGTTTACTTCCTCCTACCCCCCACTAGGACTGCCTTATGTCTGTCCCATGCATTCTTAAATTCCCCACTGTTCTTGACTCCACGACCTCCTCAGGAGGCTGTTCCATACATCACAACCCTCTCCATGAAAATTACTTCCTCCACATTACCTCTGAGCCGCCCCCCTCCATCTTCAAATTGTGCCCCCTTGTTCTTGCACATCTCTTTTTCTGAAAGATGCTACCCTCTTGGACTTTGTTGATTCCCTTGAGGTACTTGAGTTTCTATCATGTCCCCTCTTTCCCTTCTCTCCTCAAGGGTGTACATATTAAGCTCCTTTAGTCTTTCTTCATATGTCTCCTGGTGCAGACCCTGCACCATTTTGGTTGCCCTCCTCTGGACAGCCTCCACTCTGTCTATGTCTTTGTGGAGATGGGGTCTCCAGAACTGCACACAGTACTCCAGATGGGGTCTCACCAACTGTCTGTTCAGAGGGATAACAACTTCCTGTTTTCTACTACTGATGCCTCTCACTATGCATCCCAGTATCCCCCAGCCTTCCTTACTGCCTTCTCACATTGCTTGCCCACCTTTATAGAAAAACTAACATTTGTAGGAGACAGGTTTGTCCAATGATCCCTGACCATTGCACCTGCTGAGCTGAATACCCTCTCAACACTTACACTGGAGGGTGGGCATGTGAGGTACTTCAGTGTCACTGCAGTCAGCTCTGGACATTCACTGACCTGTGCACTCCAGTACAAAAAAGGATCTTCAATTATTGTCAGATGCCTGTTTTCAGACAAATATGACTCAACCATTCTCTGTGCCACACTAAGTCCAATTGTTGATGCATCATCCTGTTCTCCCAAATCATTTATTTCACAAATACCCACTTGAGACAAAGCCTCCCAAAGTGGGTTGACGCCAGCCACTTTGGATGACAGACCACCTGGAACTGCAGTCCCATTCCCCTTGCAGGATATACTTGATGGTCCTCCAGGTACACCTTCAGCCGGATTATGCTGCTGAAGTTTGCTGACCTTGGCACGTGACTTCTGTGACCTATGAACCAAGCATACCAATTGACCACTGATATTTTTTACCTGTTCAGGCCCTCCCTCCAGTACTGATGCAATTCCATGTTTGTATTGTGGTTCCAGCATTGTTGCTATGGCAAAGTTGTCATTACGCTGAATGCTCACAACATGACGATTCTGGACGAATACTGTCAGCATGTGTTGCAGCAACATACTGCTACCACCATCTCTGGCAACATCAAGGCTATGCTGTACATTCACCAATGTCTGCCTCAGCACCCGCAGCGGTGGAATTGATTGGCTAATGGAGGCAGACTCGCCACTCACTGCCTGTGTGGCATGTTCAAAAGGCCGCAAAATTGTTATTACAGAGTCCATGAGGCGCCACTGTTCAGTCGTCATAGACATGGAGGCCCTGGAACTGTCACAGCTAGTGTGCATAACAAGATATTCTGAGATGGCTTTGTATTATTCATACAACCTCTCTACCATGTATAAAGTGGAGTTTCATCGGGTGACAACTTCCAGCTTCAAGCGGTGCTGAGGCAGGCTGTTTTGTATCTGCAACTGTCGCAGTTGGTCACGGGCCTTTCCAGATCTTGAAAAGTGAGAGGAGATATGTCATGCAACGGTCAGCATTTCCTTTATATCAGGGTGCTGCAGAAACTCCTGAACCACAAGATTTAAACAGTGGGCCATGCATGGAACATGAAAAAGACCACCATCCGTGATGTATTTTGCCACATTTGACACATTGTCACTCGCTATGAACCCAGCTCTCAGGGACAGAGGGTTTAGCCATCTGTCAATTTCAGTCAGTACCATGTCCAACATGTTCTCACCAGTGTGTGAACAGGTCACACAGCGCATAGCAATCGTTGCATGCTGTTGAATTCCTGGAAGACTGCTACCATGACAATCCACCTTACTGCACTGATTATTCACACTACCAACATCACAAACTACCCCCGGCACCTGCACCCAGTGTGCAGTTTTACACAGATATGAACTCCCCACTGTTTTGCCACTTGCCCACATATTCATACTTAAATGGATGAATGGAGAGGAGGACTGTTGAAGGGCATGTCTTACTGAGTCGGACACAGTGCGGAACAACTCGGGGACAGCACGGGCAGAAAAGTATGTCCTGGATGGGACTTTCCATTTTGGACAGGCATGTGCAGCAAACTGCCAGAACCCAGAATTCTCCATAAAGGAGAAGGACAAAAGATCAATTGCCAGCATTTCCGCTACAGCAGCATTGAGTTCATGTGACACTGTATGATTCAGGGGGTGCTTCAGCTTATGCACAAAAACACTGTGTAATGTGGGCTGACTTAAACGTTTTACACGGGGTGTGTTGATCACAAATGGTTGTGCTCTGTGATGAATGGCATTGGCAGGGTGTGTAGTGTGGACATTTGCTGAAGACGGTTGCACAGGCGATGATGACAAACCCAGAAATGCTGTTATTTTGCCAGATTTGCCAACTGGGGTTGATGTACCATTTGCACTAGACATATTGCATTCACCACCACCACAAAAACTGCTACTCTCACCAGCACTGGACAACATTTCAAAGTCATTATGGTCCTCCACCTCATCATGCCTGTAGTAATCCTCTGCTCTTATTACCACACTACTGCACATGTTTAATTTCCTCCTGGGCTTAACAGTCATGGAAGGGGATGACATGCTGGCTATGGCCGTCAGTGACACGGGTGAACGCCCTACTGTGGTATTAGCTGCCAGCTTGTGCTGGGTCCACAGAGCCAAGTGCCTATTCTTAAGATGTGTATGCTGTCCTCCTGTGCCCAGGTGGCTCCCCTTGTTACCTCGACTCACACGCACATGGCGAACCTGGCAGATTGCAACTGAATCATCATTTGCATCTTGAACAAAAAAATCCCAAACAAGGGATTGTGATGTCCTGCTTTTAACATGTCCATGATGTGGCTTATTTAAGTCCATTATTTTAAGCACTGAAGTGGGGTGGGGCACGTGATGTTTCGGGCACTGTACATCTGGTCTGCAACTGACCACCACGACTACCTGTCGTATTGATAACTGGGTCATCATCATCATCATCAACTAAAACCGGTATATCACTAGTTTTTACGGGGAGGGATTCCTGCAAATAGACTCAGACACAGCCACTTTTAATTTCTTTTTCTCCGGTTCCCAACTGGGGTAAATTACATCATCATCATATTCATCAACGTCACACACATCCACATCTTCTGCTTGGATGCTAGCATGTGTACTGCATGTTGCAACAACAGCATCATCATCATCACATTCATCATCAGCATCTACACCACCACCACCTGATATTTTTTCACCACACTGTGAATCACTGCATGGAAAATGCAAGATGTTAAGCACTACGGTGGACAGAATATCACATTGTATCCTCAGGTTCAGTTACTGGGATGTTACTGGGAAGTATGACATCATCTATGCTGCCACTCACTTGCACTGCTTCACACTCAATATTTTTGGATACGGTACACTGATCAGAATTAGAACTTGATGAAACAATACTAATACTACCTCCACCACCACTAACACCAGTAACACTAACACCAGTGGCTGGGAAAACATCATCTCCTCCAGCTATGAGTTAAGCTACTGATTGGGCTGTAACAAACATTGCAGGAGAAATACCTTTCCTCACATCCGCAATGCACTTCTGTGTCTGCGTGCTACTACCACACCCACAGACCATCTTACTGCCAACAATGCCATGGCCAGAACCAGCTTTGCTTGCACATCTCTTTGTAGGCATGTTGGGGTATCAACCATAAATAGTATAACCAAATTCAGATTTTGATATGTTCACTTTCTGATTGGAAGGATGCTGGATGTGAAGCCAAATAAACAACTGTGGCTTCAGCAACAGATAAGAGACTACTCTGAGACTGTCACACAATTAAAACAACTTCAGTAACCAGTGGTGCTGATGAGGTCACATAAACAATCCAATCTGGTAAAAAATACCTTTTGAACATGGGGGTGGAGGGAGCACTGAATACAGACAGTGCTGGTTTTTATGGCACTACAGGCAGCAAAACTAAGAACAGATACCACAATCGCAGTACAAAATCAGGCAGCTGCAGTGGATAGCAGGTTCACACTGCTACGCTTGCAATTACACCAGTCTGTGGCACAATAAAAGGTGTATTATTTGATGCATGCAACACTGCACACACACTCACACAGAACAATTTGTGTACAATGCTGAACGAGGAATGTGCTGCAAATGCAAAAGTTCAGTACTATGCCACATTACGTATTGTAAATTTGTAATTTAAACAACCTGAACTTGTGAACTGCTGCACCACATCCACACAACAAACAGCAAGAAAATGTCTACTATTACTGATAATATTACTGTGTATACATTAACACAGTCAGTTATATAACAAAACTATAACCAAAAAACAAAGAAATCACTATTTCTCCAACTTAAATCTACCTACACCACAGATACGCCCCTCCCCCAAAGCACACTTTCATTGTCTTTCACCACATGCACTCAATGTTGTAAATTAACATTCAAAATCCACACAAAAACAAAAACGCTCGCTAATATGAGCACAGGAGGGTTTCCTACAATCGATGAACTAAAGTTGGATCCCACTAAAAAAAGTAAAAATGCTTTTTGAACAGCTTTTACAAGATTCCTATCACAGACAGCTATCAGAGCACACTGTCTCCTACTCTTTCCTACTCACACTACCCTGAACTAAGGCTGTGCAGATTAATGTAAAGCCCATGTGACCTGAAATCCCATGAATCACTGCAAAATTCACCTTTGGAGCTCAAAAACAAGGCAAAGTGGGGCGAAGTGCACTGCCTGCAATGCACTTCGCCTTAAAATTGCCAGAGTAGTGGCCTGGGGAGGCACAGTAACGCGAAGTCATTGCTCCTAATGGACTTCGTGTTGCTCATTATAATGCAAAGTACTCCACTTCGCGTTGCAGAGCACTCCATGAATCCGCCTTTGTTCCGCAAATTGCTTCGCAGATCAGATTGAGCCCACTTCGCCCACCACTAGCCGTGGTCCTCCCCTTACCTAAAGGCCAGGACCCCTCTTCCCCTAGCAACTATTGCCCTATCTCTTTCATCTCTATTCTCGCTAAACTCCAAGAACACCTGATTCTCACACAACTTACCGTCTATCTATCCAGCTCCTCCTTTTTCACCCCATTCCAATCTGGTTTCAGGAAAAATCACTCCACTACCTCCTCCCTGCTCAGGCTTACTGACTCCATCCTCACACGAATGGACAATGGCCTTATCCCCTCAGCCATTTTGTCTACCTTGCCAAGGCATTTAACACTATCTCCCAGTCCCTTCTCCTGGACTCTCTCTCATCAGCTGGCCTGTCTTCTTCAGCCACTAGCTGGTTCAGGGTCTATCTTACTGGTAGAACTCTTTTAGTTAGGATATCTGGAGTCACCCCCCCCCCCCGATCACCACTGGAGTCCCACAGGGCTCAGTGCTTGGTCCCAAGTTATTTTCAATCTTCCTAAATGACCTGCCATCAGTCTGCTCCCCTTCCTCCTCCACCCACATGTATGCTGGTGATACGCTTTTGCATACTTCTGGCCCCAGTCCAGCTGAGGTTACATGCAGCCCACAGCATGCTTTCAACCAAATTCACCTCTGGTTTGCTAACCATCAGCTCTTCCTCAATGCCAAGAAGACTATCTCCATGACCTTTCAGGCCAGACAGAGACTCTCTAGGCTCCCCAGCCTGCTCTCCTTCCACACCTTGGATGGGACTATTTTAGAGGACACTTCCTCCTTCAGATACCTTGGGGTTTGGCTGGACCAACACCTCAACTTTTCTGGACATGTTGATGGCATCCTCAAAAAACTGCACCCCAAGCTTGGCACTCTGTTCAGGAACTGTAGTTGTATCCCTCCTGCGGCTAGGCATGAACTCATCCAGAAGATGACCCTCCCCATTTTTGACTACTGCGACTTAGTCTATGGTGCCACGCCTAAACCTTCCCTGACCAGACTGGACACCCGATTCCACTCCTTCTGCTGATTTGTCATAGATGTTCCCTCTTGCACTCATCATTGCAATCTCTATCATGCCTTGTCCTTCCCCTCTCTCACAAACAGATGCCTCACTCACTGTGTTAAGTACACCCCTCTGTTGTCAGCTCTCCGCCTCTCTCTCATTCCCTTAGATCTACCAACTCTCACACTATAGTGTTCCCTCAGCGCTCCTCCCTCATTGGTCAGTCTAGCTACTCTTACCTTTTCTCTAAACTTTGGAATTTCCTCCAGCTTCAAGTGTGTCACTCCTCCTCCTCCTACTACTACTACTCCATCAGCTTAGCCCTTCACAACTATCTTTCATCAAGCTGCTCCTGCCATGACCCTCCCTAAACCACGCCCTCGCATGTGTCATGACTCATCCTAACCTATACCTACTCCTACCCTAACCTCTCCTCCCCCTATCTTTTCTTACCTCCCCTGCCCCATTGCAGGGTTCCCAGCATCCTGAAGGGGTACCTTGGACTTGGCTCTACTTCCCTCCTTCCTACTCCTTGCCTAACCTCTCCTCTTCTCTTCCCTATCTTTTCTAGCCTCCCCTGCCCTCTTGCAGAGTTCCCAGCATCCTGAAAGGGGTCCCTCGGGATCGACTCTCCTTCCCCCTTCTTTCCCTCTTCTTATCCTTTTTACTTGTTACTTACTTGCTCTCTCCCCTTGGCACTCTCCCCATTCCTCCTAGCTCTCCTGCCCTCCCTATCCTTTGCAGGGCTCTCAGCTTCCTGGAGGGGTTCCTGAGTTTTGGCTCCCCCACCCCTCCACCCAGCATACTGATTGGGCCCCTTGGGCTCAGCTGTTCCATACCCTTCTGCTTAACCCTCATTCCCCCTCTCACCCATTGCTCAAGTCTACTGTCCTGTCCAATTCCCCCTTTTCCAGGCACTTGCCAAAATCCCCCCTCTTCGCCAATTTTGTCCCTGCCCCTTATAGGGTTCTAAACATCCTAGAGGGGTCCCTGTTTTCAGCCCTCACTCCTCTCCCCCCATTCTTCCTATTGCACTAAATACCTACCTGCCCTACTCCCCCCCACTCCATGGCACTTTAATATTAGCTTTTATCACATAAGGAAGCCCATGCCTGCATTACCCTATTGTTTCCCCTCCCCATACATTAAACAGCCTACTGTAAATTGCCAGCTGTATGTTCATTGTATATAACCGCTGTCTTATTCACCTTAAATGTATTTCTGCTCAATTGCCAACTGTATGATCGTTGTATGTAACTGTTGTATTATGCACCTTGAATATATTTTTGTTCATCCTCTGTACCCCTTCCCTCCCAGGTCGCACCGGGAGATGAGCAACTTACTGTTCAGTGTGCTTTCCTGGTGAAACATTTCAATAAATAAAATAAAATATATAAATAAATAAATAGTGAACATAGCAATGGGCTCAGGATGGAGCCTTGAGGGACACCATCAGTTATGGGTCTTTTTGAGGAACATGAGCCCTTCCGTCTCACCAGTTGAGACCTATCAGTCATGTAATCGGAGACCCACTAGAGGGATTGGTCATTAAAGCCAAACAACTATGGTTTTGCTTGAAGACTATTGCTAACCAGGTTAAAGGCTTTTATAAGGTCTTTAAGGATCACACCTGTTAGCAGCCTTGTATCCATGGCATTCAGAATGTCAGAGGCAGTTTAACAAAGGTAATGTCAGCTTCATCGTATCTTCCGCTGTCTTATTCACCTTGTGCAAAAGTATTAGAAGTGCATGTGGTAAAAGCTAATATTAAAGTGCCATGGAGTGGGGGGGGAGTTGGCATTTGACACAGTCCCACACAAAAGATTAATATACAAGTTAGCCAGCCTGGGAGTGGGCCTCAAGATGATAGCCTGGGCAAAGAATTGGTTGGAGAATAGGACACAGAGGGTAATAGTAAATGGAGGCCACTCTGAAGAAAGGGAGGTTACTATTGGGGTACCGCAGGGTTCAGTGTTAGGACTGGTCCTCTTCAATGTCTTTATAAGCGACATTGCAGAGGGACTGGAAGGAAAAGTATGTTTCTTTGCAGATGACACAAAGATCTGCAACAGAGTTGATGCACAAGTTGGGGTGGAAAGGATAAGAAGGGACTTGGCAAGGTTGGAGGAATGGTCAAATGTATGGCAGCTTAAGTTCAATGCTAAGAAGTACAAGGTAATGCACCTGGGAAACAAAAACCCAGGGAAGAGTACACAATGGGGGTGAGATACTAACAACAACAAAATGGAAAGGGACCTGGGGTAGTCATATCAGATGACCTAAAGGTGGGCAAGTAATGTGAGAGGGCAGTAAGGAGGCAGGGGGATACTAGGTTGCATAGGGAGCGGCATCACCAGTAAAAAACACGAAGTTGTTATCCCTCTGTACAGACAGCTGGTGAGACCACATCTGGAGTACTGCGTGCAGTTCTGGAGACCCAATCTCTGCAAAGACATAGACAGGATGGAAGCTGTCCAGAGGAGGGCAACTAAAATGGTGCAGGGTCTGCACCGGAAGACATGTGAAGAGAAACTTAAGGAGCTTAATATGTATAGCCTCGAGGAAAGGAGGGAGAGGGGGGACATGATAGAAACTTTCAAGTACCTCAAGGGAATCAACAAAGTCCAAGAGGGTAGCATCTTTCAAAAAGAGGTGTGCAAGAACAAGGGGGCAAAATTTAAAGATGAGGGAGGCGGCTCAGAGGTACTGTAAGGAAGTATTTTTTCACAGAGAGGGTTGTGGATGCATGGAACTGCCTTCTGGAGGAGGTTGTGGAGTCAAAAACTGGTGGATTTCAAGCATGCATGGGACAGTCATAAGGCAGTTCTAGGGGCCGGGGGTAGGAAGAAGTAGGCTGCTGGTTAACTAGGATCTGCAGCTTATCCATTAGGTAGCGAAATGGGCAGACTGGGTGGGCCAAGCAGTCCTTATCTGCCGTCAAATTCTATGTTTCTATGTTTCTGAAACCATGCTGCCTATCAGAGAAGTGCCTCTGCTCAAGGTAGTCAAAAAACAGGTTGTATATAAGCTTTTCTTGCACTTTGGCAAGAGATATGAGAAGAGAAATGAGGTAAAAATTCTCCACAGGCTGCTGGGGACCACCCTTGTGCACCAGCACAACTAAGGTGGTTTTCCAGTATATGGGAATTCTCCTCTCAAGGAAAGAATTATTAATAAGCATGGCAACTAGGGAGACAATGAAAGAGTTAGCTATTTTAAAAGCTTTGCCTCAAATTTTTTAAAACCCGCTGAGTATTCCACCTTGACTTGTTTAAGAAGAACCAGCAATTCTTTCCATGCAACCCTACAAAACTGGAGCTTGTGGGTGAAACCCTTGGTACCAGGAGGCTCAGCATGGTGAGAAGGCAGACCAAACCAGGAGGGTTTGAATCTATCTAGGTCTGTGAAGAAGTTGTTAAATGCATTGACAGTTGCCAAGAGGTCACTAAAGGTCTTACCATCCACCATTATGTTAAATTCTGAGGAACTAGTACAACCTTTTAAAACAGCATTAATTTGTACCCTGAACTTTTGGGGTTTTAATAAGTTCTTGTTTTGCACATGTAAGCACCCCCAAGATGGGTGCTTACTATTCAGCCTTTGTTTCACCCCTTTCTCAGTGTTCATCTGTGGGGTTGGTGGCTCACCTAAAGATTGGGTGGGGCAATGGATCCTGGCCTGGTTATTTTGGGAGGCGTTTGGTGCCCTTTGGAGGAGAAGAGAAGAACCAGCAGGAATTGCAGGCCATGAGTCTGGGGCAGGGGCAACCTACGCCATCCCTGGCCCAGCCAGGATCCTTAAACAGGCAATGTGGAGTCAGTCATCCAAGAACCAGTGCTGGGGTGAGGCTGGTAGAGAGAGGCAGTGGGTCATGTGGCTGGTGAGTGTTCACCCTTGGTAGTTGGCACTATGTAGAAGGAAGTCCTGTAGATTTCCATTTGAGTGGGCTTAATCACCACTTTAGGGGAGCCATAACCCAGGGAGTGCTCGGAGGACCTGCCACATGAACTGCGGCACCAGGCAGTTTGGTGATGGGTCTGGATGAACAGTTTGCTTGGGGTCTGCTGCGGGGCAGTGCAATGGTGAGAGCCCATGCTGCAGGGATGGTAGTGGTGGCAGACTGCCTTCCTCTTTCTGGTATGGCACTGCAGCAGGACACAATTGCTGTTTGGGTCTGAGGGTTTTTCAGGGGTCAGCACTGGTGCATATCTGGGATTACCAGGGCCTTTGTGAATTGCTCTGAGATGCTCGAGCCCAGTGTGCTTGAGAGACATGAGGGTCGGCATGCATTTGTGGCTGGAAAGGGGAAACTGCAAGGTTTGGGAAAAACTTGAGTCCGCATCCTATCTGTATTGCTGCCATCAAATCAGAGGTTCTACCCAACTTACTGGACTACCCTCCTTTGATCTGCTCAGATTTCCAAGTGATGTACTGTGGCCCTTGTGTCACTGAATTTATGCCATCTCAGAAGCTATGCCACTTGTGCCCCACTACTTCATGGAGTGGAAATTTTACTTTTAATGTTACTGAAATAATTAAATTTGTTCTTATTTGTTGCATCATCAGTGTGGATATTGGATTTAGTTGATGAATTGTTTTGCAATCTTTAACCTTCTAGTTGCCTCCTCTAGCTGTTGTTGCTCTATGGCTGTTGCATCCCTCTGCCTGATCTCCAATCAAGCACAAAGTTTAAACCCAGGTAACTGTTTTTCTATCCGAGTCTTCTGTGACTGCTGTCTGTGTTGCCAGGCCCCCCTCCTCTTGTTTACCATCTGGTATCCCTAGACAAGGGAAGCGTGGGCTTACACACATGTGTTAAGTAATTTTTCTTAGCACATTTGAGGCACTGCACCCATTCAGGGTGCCGGCAGCAGTGCAGCCATCATTAGGGAGCCAAATAGTTAAGTTTGCCACTCCCGCACCAAGGTCAACACCCCCCAGAGTTGATATATTTAGAAAGGGTGTGTGTGTGGGGAGGGGGGAACTTGGTGCCCTAATTACCAGGCACACTGCCACCAGTGCCCTGAAAGGATGAAACTGTTGACCTTTGACTCTGACCTGTTTTAGGGTAGCATGGGAATTAGCTGCAGATAGAAAACTTTTAACAATGAAACCCAGGGTGGACTCTGTGTCAGGTAAGTAGTTAACAGAGGCTCAATGGAAGTTAGATAGAGTAGTTAAAAAAGGCCTGGCCCAAATTCGGAGAAGCCGTGAGCAATGAAAATCCTGGGTGGATGCTTGGGAGCATTGTTCTTCCAAATGTAATAGATTGGGGAGTGGTCACTGAGAAAGTCTGCAAAAAGCATTGCAGCTCTAATTCTTTCAATACTGAAGCTATAAAGAGGGGTCCCCCACACCTACCAATCATCTGTAACAGTTCGCTACATACAGTTACTGCTTTGTAGGTTTTTGATTTGTTTTTACATGGAGCATTCAGATATCTGGTCATGATCACCTGAAAGGTGAATAACCAAGTGATGCGGTCATGTGATATGAATTCTGAAAAGAGGCCTTTGGTTCCCCTTTCTCTTGGGAGCAACCTGCATGTTGCAGCCTCTACAGACTTTAGCTCCTGGGTCCTAAAACTGTGGATAAGGGTCTCCAATGGGAAATTACAATCACTCATACTGTTAGGCTTTGCAGCACCTGCCAGTGCTGTGCCTGTAGCCTGCAGCAGCCCTGCTATCCCCTAACAAATGGCCTGGGTGACATTGGCACTGCTGCACTGCCCATGCATATGCTCAATATCTGAGAGGAGATACAGGGAGACACTTAGACTCATTCTACCCCATTGCATATAGTGGCACAAGAGCCTCACTAAACTCTCCTGTAATATTATCCCTTTACCCCCAATCCCCCTATCTCCAGTAGATCTCATAGAGAATGAGAGTATTGGTTTCTTGAGACTCATACCAGCCCCACCTCAGGCAATAGCAGGGAAGCCTACATCTGCAGTGGTGCAGCTGAGCACATTTCACATCTGCAGCCTTGCATAAATAAAGTTTAGATTTACACTCAGCTTCATGGGGTGGAGGCAGTGTTTTCTTTCTGGACCATCACAGCCATACTTAGGTTCTACTTCTGTTACCTGGAGGCTCAGATGTCGCTCCTTCTAAGTAGCTTAATGTCCAGCAACCAAAACCATGTCCAAGTACATAAAGGTGTCTACAGTGTGGCCCCCTGAAACCCAGACATGAAGATACATTGAAGAAGCATGCAGATCCCACCACCTAGACTAACAGCACAAGAAACATACCTGTCAAAATGAATTATCAACACCCAGTACCTATAATGTGATGAAGGACAGAAACATTCCATGTACTGGAAGGAACACACAGTTCACCCATGTAAGGGAGTAGCAACCAAGTATTACGGAAGACCCTAGCCTTCAGAAATAAATAATGAAGTAGCAAGAGGTGATCATTGCCTAAGACAGTGGGAGAGGGATCCAGCCACAGGGAATACCATTGCAGAATGCTGATCCAGGGCCAGAACATCCAAACGGAGAAGGAAAGTGATGGATGAGCAAATGAAAGAAGACAGAAACAAGGATTAAGGGACCCACCTCCACCCTGACAACCCCTTTTCCAGGGTTAAACTGGGCATCCTGTGATGCAGCACCATCCAGGGACATACAGAATGAGGAGGACATGTATGGCCCCAAGACTGTTTAGAACAAAGACAGCCACTGAGATGCCAGATAGGCAGTTCTCTCTCAGCCAACTACCTTGGCCAGGGAATACTGTCACATTACAAAGGAGGGTACCACCTAAGGCTCCATTTACAAAGGATTTGTCTTTTTGCCTCCCCAAGCTAATAATTAACCAGCAGACTAAGGGAGATGTGAAGGGGATACTGTATATGGAGACATGATCTTTAACAAGACCATCTTTGAACTGAGAATAAGGGAGTACACTGTGCCGCAGAGCAGGCATACTGCATTCCATGGCCAAAGGAGGCCATGACCACAGAATGCATTTGAGGTCACCCCTGGCAATCTTTGTTTCAGCAGAAATCAGTTGGCAGCAGCCCAAGGACTGCCAGCATATGTTACCATCTCTGCAACATCTTGTTTTGAACAAAAAGGCTGCAGCCATTTTGACATGGTAAATGAGCCAGGGACCAAGAGTGGGCCCAGTCCTTTTCCATATTGTTATACATAGCCTCTGCTGCCATTTCAGCCATGACCCCTGGGAGGAGTGTGGGAAGGAATCTCTAATTCTTTTATAAATCACACCAACTCACCCCTTATGCAAAGCTAACCCTTTTAGCAACACAAGTGGGGACCCCAGCTGCAGGGCCCCATATTCCTTAATGAATTGCTCAGAAAAGCATCTAAGTTTGAGGTATTTTCAAAAGGACTCACAAGGTAGCTCACACCATTCTTGTTGATGCTGAGAAGAATCAGTCTTGTTGTACCTGCCAAAAATGTTACCTAAATAAAGCATGACCCTTTGCCTCCAGGTAACCCACACTATGGGCTCCCCATCAATGCAAAATTCCAGATTATGCGAGAGCAGGGCAGAGATCAGACTCAAAAGGTGTCCCTTCAGAACTGTCCATTTTGCTCCAAGCAGTCACTGATGTCAGGATTATGGTATGTCCTTTAAAGGGGCAAAGTATACTGCTGGAGAGAATCTCTTTGATAGCTTTACTTCCATCAGCACCCAAGTGTGGGGGACTATTTAAACAACTGAGTCCCCAAATAAGATAAGTAGTATCGAAATAAACATGACAGACCCCAACCCCCCATGCTAGTGCATCTTCAGTTTAGCCTGGCTATAATAATGAGGTTTCTTCTCCCTTAAAAGGAACCCAGAAGCTTCTGCTTCTTAATAAACCACTAAGCCAGAATAGAGATCAGAAGCTGCAAAAGATAATCAAAAACTTTAGTGGGTCATGAGCATTACTATTGCTGCAATTTTACCTACCACAGAAAGATTGCATTTTTGCCAAAAGTCACATTCTGCCTTGAGCTCTGCCAGTAAAGGGGAGGGATTCACTGACATATTTGAGAGAGATCCAGAGTTATTTTGATACCCAAATACAAAATGACAGCTGGGAACCAGTGAAGACCATGAGAAGTAAAAGCTGTGGCAGGACACAGTGCGGTCAAGGGAAGAAGTTTTGTCTAAATTGGATTAACCTTAAGCCTAATGTAACCAGGGCACCACCTAACTGTGGGCTACTACCCCTGCCTATTGGGGTCCAACCAGATAGAGGGGTCTGGCTCTGTTCTGATGGTGATCAGAGGGTTCTTTCCCCACATAGAAATACTAATAGTGCAGTGCCTCTACCCAGAGTAAATATATTGAACATGTTGTTGTATGGTGCAACCCCTTGGGATGCTGTGCCTACCCACCTCCCCTTCCAGTCACCCCACACACAGAATACCATATACCAACTTAGCACGCTATGATGCATGCTATTAATATGCTCACAGATAGGTCTAAACTGTAACAATAACAGCTCAGTAACAGTTGATGCTGGGAACCTCCACAAAGGAGACCCACAGGAGGGTGGCAGGGGACCCTGCAGGGGAAGGAAACAACTCCTGGTGGGGGACTCCATTGTTAGGAAGGTAGAACCGGGGGAGGAAGGGGAGAGGGAGGTAAGGTGCCTGCCTGGCGCCATGGCTTGGAGGGACAGGGAGCAAATCCTCAGGATTTCCAGAGCAGCTGCACAGGGAAGGGAGCTGGATGTCATTGTCCACCTAGGGACAAATGACCTGGCTAAGAAAGGGATTAGAGAAGTGCAGGAAGAGTTTGTGGAATTGGGGAGGGGCCTTAGTCAAGTAGCACGCACGGTAACCTTCTCGGAGGTGCTGCCCATCTATGGCATAGGAGAGGCTAGGGTGTTCCGCACCATGGGATTCAATCAGTGGTTGAAAAACTGGTGTGGAGCTCAGGGATTTGGCTTCATTGGGGACTGGGGGTCCACCTGGAGTGATGCAAGCCAATACTGGCATGATGGGCTGCATCTGTCCGGGAGGGGAACCAGGATCCTAGGTGATAGGTTTAAATGCTTCATTGGCAAGCTTTTAAACTAGCCAAGGGGAGGCACTGGAAAGGAGCAGGAAATCCTAGCCTCCCCAAATAATCATTGTAGTAAAGCGGCAAACACCAACATAGAGGTGTCGTGATAGGGAGAAGGGCAGGGGTAAAATGAGAAAGTGACAAAGGCAAGAAGGACAGGGATGGGCAAAAGGAGTAAGGCCATCAGGAAATGGAGGGTAATGAGTACCAATGCCCATAGTCTGGGCAACAAGCTCCATGAGCTGGTGGCCTGATGGAAGAGGGATGCCTGGATATCGTAGCAGTCACAGAAACATGGTACACAGAGAACCATGACTGGATGTTAACATACCAAGGTACAAACCTACAGGAGAGACAGGCAGGGGAGAAGAGGGGAGGAGTAGCTCTCATGTAAAGGAAGGGATAAAAGCAACTGAATAAAAGAGTAAACAGGGAGAGAGGAGGCACTGTGGGTCACCTTGGAGACTGGAAAGGGCACCACAATCCGCACAGGGGTTGTGTACAGACCCCCATGTCAGGGAATGGACAAGGATATGACAGAAGGCATTCTTAGAATGGCAGAGAAAGGGTAGATACTATTGATAGGAGACCTGAATATGCCAGATGTTAACTGCAGCACATTTGCTGCAGCCACATCCAAGAGCAGGGCCAACAGGTGGCAGGCATTAGACAGCTAGTTTCGGAACCCACTCGTGAGGGAGCAATCTTAGACCTCATACTCTCAAACGGGGGCAGTGAGAGGATCTCAGATCTAGAAATGGGTTGCCATCTGGGGACAAGTGACCATCAAACAGTGTGGTTCATGTTAAACTCAGCTACAGAGTCAAGCCATACAAAAGTGAGGGTACTGGACTTTAGGAGAGCTGACTTTGGCAAGATGGGAGAATGCCTCAGAAAAGCACTAGCAAACAGGCTAGAAGGAGGTGTGAAGCAACAATGGGGAATCATCAAAACTGCTATCACAGAGGCAACAAGTCTTTGTGTGAAGCAAATAAACAAATCAAAACGAAAGAAAAAGCCACTATGGTTCTCAAAAGAGGTGGCTGTGAAAGTCAGGAAGAAAAAGATAGCATTCCGGAAGTATAAGGAAACACAGAAGGAGCAGGACAGAGAGCTGTACCAGTTAAGGCAGAAGGAAGCAGGGAGGGAAGTCAGGATAACAAAGGCCCAAACTGAGGAAAAGATAGCCAACTCAGTTAAGAAGGGGATAAAACCTTTATAGGTACATCAGTGAGCGAGAAAGACAAAGGAGGATAGTGGAGGCTGAATAGAAATGAACGTGGGTGGGCAGAGGGGGACAGTGGAAAAGCAGGAATACTGAACGAATATTTCTGCTCAGTATTCATAAAAGAGGAGGGGGATTGCCTACTCCAATTAACAGAAGCACTCTTGACAGGGGGGGTCGATCCCAGTCCTTTCACAGAAGAAAGGGTTCTGCAGGAACTCCTAAAACTGAAGGTGGACAAAGCAATGGGTCCTGATGGAATTCACCCCAGAATTCTAAAAGAATTAAGGGAGGAACTAGTGAAACCACTGGCTACTCTTTTAATAAATCATGGGAGGATGGTGGTACTCGAGGACTGGAGGAAGGCGGATGTGATTCCCCTTCACAAAAGTGGGACCAAGACAGAGGCAGAAAACTACAGACCTGTCAGTCTGACCTCTGTGGTAGGGAAAGTGATGGAGTCACTTCTGAAGGAAAGAATAGTTGAGTACCTAGAGGCCAGTGGAGCACAGGACCCAAGGCAGCATGGATTCACAGAGGGAAGGTCATGTCAGACGAATCTAATAGATTTCTTTGACTGGGTGACCAAAGTAGTAGACCAGGAAGGGGCTGTGGACATGGTCTACCTAGACTTTAGCAAGGCATTTGACACAGTCTCACACAAAAGATTAACAGTCAAATTAACCCGCCTGGGAGTGGGTCCCAGGGTGATAGCCTGGGTAAAACATTGGCTGCACAACAGGACACAGAAGGTAATTGTAAATGGAGTCCACTCTGAAGAAAGAGAGGTTACTATTGGGGTACCGCAGGGTTCAGTATTGGGTCCAGTCCTTTTTAATGTCTTCGTCAGTGCCATTGCAGAGGGACTGGAAGGAAAAGTATGCCTTTTTCCAGATGACACAAAGATCTGCAACAGAGTTGATACACAAGGAGGTGTGGAAAGGATGAAAAGGGACTTGGCAAGGTTGGAGGAATGGTCAGAAGTATGGCAGCTAGAATTCAATGCAAAGAAGTGCAAAATAATGCATCTGGGAAACAAGAACCCAGGGAAGAATACACAATGGGTGGGGAGGTAGTAACAACAACAAAAAGGAAAGGGACCTGAGGGTAATCATATCAGATGACCTTAAGGTTAGCAAGCGATGTGAGAAGGCAGTAGGAGGGCTGGGGTATACTAGAATGTATAGGAGAGGCATCATCAGCAGAAAACAGGAAGTTGTTATCCCTCTGTACACAGTTGGTGAGACCCTATCTGGAGTACTGTGTCCAGTTCTGGAGACCCCATCTCCGCAAGGACATAGACAGGATAGAGGTAGTCCAGAGGAGGGCAACTAAAATGGTGCAGGGTCTGCAAGAGAAGCCGTATGAGGAGAGACTAAAGGAGCTTAATATGTATACCCTTGAGGAAAGAAGGGAGAAGGGGGACATGATAGAAACTTTTAAGTACCTCAGTGGAATCAACAAAGTCCAAGAGGGTAGCATCTTTCAGAAAAAGAGACGTGCAAGAACAAGGGGACACAATTTAAAGATAGAAAGAGGGCTGTTCAGGGGCAATGTGAGGAAGTATTATTTCACAGAGAGGGTAGTGGATGCATGGAACAGCCTTCCTGAGGAGGTTGTGGGGTCTAAAACTGTGGGAGAATTCAAGAATGCATGGGACAGACATAAGGCAATTCTTGTGGGGGGGGGGTAGGAAGAAATAGGCTGTTGGTTAACTAGGATCTACGGCCTATCCGGTAGGTAGGGATATGGGTAGACTAGATGGGCCAAGTGGTCCTTATCTGCTGTCAAAGTGAACGAATGAATGAATGAATGAAAAACATTTTTTTTTTTTGCTGTGGTTTTTGACATGGATCGCCTTGCAGCTCAGCCCCCGTAAACCCTACCTTGCCACCTGGACTTACCTCTCTCACAATCAATACCCCCTGGATTCCCCCCCGGGTGGGTCCACCTCTCCAGCTTGAGCCTGTGATGATGGGAGAAGGATGTTGACAGGGCGTGACTGGCATTCCCTCCCTGGCTTGCCCTCCAGTGCAGGGTGTAGAGTAAGCCAGATGCAGCAGAGATGACATAATAGGTCATCTATTTGGGAGTGCCAGGGTAGATAAGTGGAGCCAGGGGGAAGTGGGGCATCATAGACGGCTGCTACTATTTCTTTTGTTGTTTTTTCCCCTGAAGGAGGCATGACATGCAATGACACCAGCCTCCATGCACCTTCTAAAGGAACGTAGATTCCGGTCGCTGTGAGACCCCCCTTTGCTTCACTAGGGGTATGAAGTGAGGCAAACACACAGCCCCTTCCCCCCCCCCGTAGAAGGAGAGACATCTCTAGGATGCTCGATCCTTCTCCCCCCATCCGGCCCACCAACTTCCCGAGCCTGTTCCCGAACCCGGAACGTCAGTGTCACAGACACTATGTCAATGCGCCAGCAGGCTGACTGCAATAGTAACAGTTTTATATTTACTGGATAACGCCAATAATCAATTGCTGGCACAATTTCACAAACTCTGATATTCACACATGTGAATAACGGAGTTAAGTTAACCACCTTTCCAAAAATAGCTTTCTCTGCACCCATCCCGAGTACCTGTACAACACTCTGTCCTCACGCTGGCCATCCACTTGCACTCCCTCAGAAACACCGCCAGTGTTAATGACAAGCTTCTGACGGTAAAACCAAATGAAAACTGGGCACAGTTTTCCGTTAAAAATCTCACCGCAAAACATAAAAAAATGGCACGTTTGTCACGATTCATACCACCAATGATACAGAACTGTACCTCATCTGCATCTTGTTAGTGCTCCAACTATGTAATGTGACATTTGAAGCAGTCAACTGCATCAGACAGCACCATCACAGAATCTTCTTCAGTATGTTCAGGTGTCTCCTCCTTCTGTTCAGCTTTTTCATTTAGGCATTTCATACTACTTCCTGTATGCCTTTCTTCAACCAGTAAATATAAAAAATAAAACATGGGGAATTGGGCAAATACAGATTTTATCTACACCATCGGTGTGCATAAAATCCTCGCTAACCACACTTCCTCATGCATTATTCAATATATCATGGGGAAAGGGGAATGGGAGATGCAAAATTATAGTAGTTGCTTGAAATCTGTACATTGGAACAGCAGTAAAACACACCAATTATGCCCACCTCCAGCAGTAACAGCATTCGAACAGCCCTCATCATCACTGGTACCAGTGTCCCTATAGAGTCTACTTGGGAACCCAGATTGAGGTACAAGTCTGATTGTTGCCACAGATTGGTTGGCGTTGGTGCACTTAACTTGAACACTAAAACTTTTTATTAAAAGGATTGGTTCCCCCAGCTCATTGCAGACCCTGTGCTTTCTTACGGTTCTGAAGTTCACAGCACAGGTTCTGAGAAAACTACGCAGATGGCAGCTGTCTGTTGTTGCTAGGGCCTTGAATGGCGATGCTGGCAACAGCAGTGGCTGACCTTCAACATTTGGCAGCCTGTCCCCTTCAGGTGGTTGTAGGATCTTGCAGCTTGTCACCTTCAGGCTGTTCCTCCATGGATACAAGCAATAATACTCAAGAGGGTGGGAGGTATTAGGCAATATCGGACCACCCAGGGGCATAATGTGGCCCAGTGCCAGAGGCAGAGGTCCTTATAGCCCCTGGAGGGTCTGGTATGGCCCATACCACCCACCCTGGAGGGTATTATTGTGCTTAGAAAATGGGCACTGTAATACAAATTAAGTCCAGTTAAAAAAAGTTTGGAAAAAATTAGTTTAACACGTTTTAAAATGAAATAGTTCCTCTGCATATACTGTCCTTGTGCAGCTTCTGTAATTGAAGCTTTTGGTGCTGGTTTTCATGGTTACTCCCTCCGTCTCTCCACAGTAGAAACAGATCACGGCACCATGGCATGACCAGTGGAACGTCTGTCATTGCTATTCAGAGTGTACTGTATTGAATATTACATGAATAGGAAGTGTCTTCTGTGTTTTTTCTTTTTTTTCTCATTTGTGTGATGCAGCTGGAGTTGTGGTGGTGGTGGGAATGAGGGTGAAGATGGAGGAGAAGATCGGGAGCTCATCGGCAATGCATTTTACAGCAGTAGGCTGCAGGGATGATTGTGTCGGACAGAGTGTGCTCGAGTTATTGGGAGCATCTGTAAAGAGAGGTGTTTTTTTATCAAATTTAGAAAGTGCTGTATGTGTAAGCTGCTGTTTTTGAGAAGCGGGGAATCTGCGAGACAGCTGCCTTTACTGTAGCGCTTAGCACGCAATGTGTTAGCACTACTTTTAACTGAAAAAAAACTTGTTTTCTGTCAGAGTAGCGGTTAGTACTGTAGCTGACATGCTAGCACTCATAGTTTAAACTGAATCATTTCATCTTTTTCAGGGAAAGAAACAGTAAATGGAGTGCGGGGGGGGCACTTCCAGCAACTCACTCGTTAAGTGGGTGAAAAAGTGGTGGCACTTTCAAATTGCGTGCCCAGTCCTTCAGCCAATTATGAAGCAGGCTGAGCACAATGATAAAAGTTATGAGGCTGGCAGGGTTGGTATGGCTGGTACTTTTTACTTACAGGGCTCTCACTGTAAGTTAACGTACCCCTGCCAGCCAATCAGATTTCTTATATTTCCAAGTTAATTTTCTAAAATGGATTGTGCCAGTCTCAGGGACCAGGGTCACACACTCATCCCACACATCAAGGCTTCTAGTTCTCAGGGACAAGTATTCAGTACTGCCTAGGAATGACAATACTGGGCTGACTCCTCAGATCATCCTGGTTAGCATAAGGCTTTTTTCCAGATGTAGATTCAAACAGTCTCTCACGTTCTGCAGGCAGCAGTTGCAGCGTCATAACAGATTTAGTATTCTTTCCGGCAACCAGTGCATACAGTCTCTAGGCCAGACTCCATACTCTTTGGCAGTAACCTTTAATACTTTCTGGCTCTCCAGGCTGTGGAAACCTAGTGGGCTTCTCCCAGTGCTGATTTCTGTTGCTAGAACCACCTCAAGTTCTGGATGCATAGTCCCAGCCCTTATACTGACAGAGAGCTATTCTTTGGGGTGCCAACATAACTTCTTTCAGCAGAAACTGGGATTCTGGCTCTCCTAGGTGGTGGAAGATGTCAGCAAGTCTTTTCTGCAGACGCAATAGGAGCAATGGGCTGACTTCACAAAAGTCTCTCATGCTCACTCACAGCTCACCTCTTTCCTCAGGGAGCCCCATTCACGATCTGCCCCAAACTGAAAACAGTCCCAGGGTCCAAGGGGAAAATGGCAGCTTCTCATTAGTTAAACCCAGCTGTCCATCTTCAAAATTAATAAACATTAAGTCCCATTGATGCATGATTGGCTAGCTGTTTGGGCACCAAGGGCATTGTCCTTGCCCCCATCCCAGGAGCCATTGCCAGGTCCACCAGGGCTCATAGGATTCCGATTGGAGATTAGGGGGTCAAAGGTAACAAATATAGCTACTGTTGTAAACAGCATATATACAGTCCCATCTTAAACTTCTTTTTGCGGGCAAACAAAAGGGTTTTACAATTAATTGCTCCCAATGTCTAGTAGCAGCCCCGCTGCCCTATTGTCCGGTGGCAGAGTGGATTCTGGCATATTCTCTCCTGCCTGTCACAAGAGCCATAGTGCTGACCCCGTAGGCAGCAGGCAGGACAACACATCTACCCAGAAGCTTTCTTAAAACAACAATGTGTCCTTTAGGATTAGTGCATAAGAGCATTTTTTTTTAAGTTTTATTCTGTCTCCCCCCACTGTGCCTCTGAGCCTCCTTCTGCTACTGATGTCCCTGGGGGTCTGAGCTCACAAGGGGAACCCCCCCATGCAGCCACTTTAATCTATGAAGCTCTGCAGTGCTCTGTTTAGCGCCAGCCTAACACTGCAGTTCACACGCTCTGCAGTACTGCTAAACTGGTGGTCGAGATTCACAACTCCTCCAGCCCCCTCTCACAGAATTACCATCTGAGGATGGCAGTAGCCACTGGAAAACACACAGGACTGGGACTAATTGTGGTGAGCAATCAGGAGGTGAACCAAGGTAAGCCCCACCCATGGGGGAGGGAGTTACACTCTCCATCCTGATACAAATAGCATTAGCAGAACATTCATACATTCCCAGTCTATCTAGACAAATGCTTCTTAACTAGCATAGGCAATCAGATACAGTCTAGACTGGACAAATGCCATCAATCTAAGCAATAAAAGGAACAACTACTAAACACTTTTCAAATCTTTGACCATGGTCATAACTTTAGGTATACCGTCGATCAAATACATCTCAGAGCTCTATTCAATAACAAGGTTAAGAACAGCACATTTTTTAACCTTCCTTTTAAATTTTTTTGGGTTGTACCCACTCTATGCAAGTTGCTTCAGGTGGGCACACAAAAGTTCTGGGCAGAGACCTTGGGGTGACATAGATGCCGTTATAAACTACATGCATTGGAAATTCAGTGGGAGAGTCATACAGTAGGTGAGCTATTGTAGAGGTTTACCAGTTCTTTCAGACTGTTGCAATGGCACTGGCTCTTCTATGACATCGGGAGGCATCCCCTGAAGATTTCACTGAAGACTTGTGACAGTCAAGGTGCTAGGGGAAACAGCTTTTCTCAAGATGTTGTACACCAATGCATTTGCTAATATAGTGAGGACTGGATTTAAGTAAAGCTCTTTGAATACATTTCATTGCCTCCAGTACCTTTCTTTGTGTACGCCCCATATTCTTTGCTTGGATTACATACAAATATACAAAATTGCCAGTAGAAAACAGCCCACAGGTCTATCAAGTCTGCCTGATTGTGCAGCTCTTAACTTCATATCACTACAGCTGCCCCACCTCCACCCAAACCCCTCCCTTCCTCCTCGTTCCTGGTCCTTCCCCCCTTTGTGTTTTTGTCTGTACTAACCCTGTCCTTGACTCTATCCCAACCCCACTTAAAGCTATCCACTGTCCTTTGAGTGATTAACTGCTCCGGCAGTGCGTTCCAACCCGCCACCACTCCCTCTGTGAAGTAGTGCCTCCTCATCTCCCTCCTAAACCTTCCCCTTCCAACTTCAGACTGTGCCCCCAGTGACCCTTCCCCCCTTTAAGTGGAACAATACTCCTGCCCTGACTTTGTTTATGCCTTTCAAGTACTTAAAGGTCTGTATCATGTCCTCTCGTACCCTTATGTCTTCCAGCGAGTACATGTTGAACTCTTCAAACCTTTCCTCATATGGCAACTCACCTAGTCCCATGATCATTTTTGCAGCCCTATGCTGCACCCCCTCCAGTAATCTCACATCCTTTTTGAGGTATGGGCACCAGTACTGTAGACAGTATTCCAAGTGTGGCTTCACCAGTGATCTATACAATGGCAGGATGACCTCCCCCTTTTGAGAGGTGATCCCTCTGACAATGCACACCAACATCCTATTTGCCCTTGCTACAGCTCTCCTACACTGTGCAGATACCTTCATGTCCCCTGTAACTATTATCCCCAGGTCCCTTTCCTCTTCTGTAGCAATTACCTGCACTCCCCCTAGCCAGTAGCTGTTCTTGGGCTTTCTAGCTCCAAGGTGCATGACCTTGCACTTCTTAGCATTAACCCCAACTGCCACTCCCTAGACCAGTGTTCAAGTTTAGCTAGATCCTCTCTGAGTGCCTGCCTGTCTTTCTTATTGGTCACTTTTGCACAAATCTTAGTGTTGTCCGCGAACAGGGAGCTCTTACTCTTGATCCCTCTGCAATGTCTTCAATGAAGACAGGGCCAAGCACTGAACCCTGTGGTACTCCACTCATTACTGACTGTGGCTTGGATTTACAACTACCTTCTGTTATCTGTCCTGCAGCCAGCTCTCAACCCACCCCACCAGTTTTTCCCCCACCCCCATGTCCCTCAGCTTGCTCATTCACCTCCTGTGTGGCACATAGTTGAAAGCCTTGCTGAAGTCCAGATACAGGACATCCACAGCATGGCCTTTGTCAACCGCCCTAGTGACCCAGTCAAAGAAGTCAATCAGGTTATTTTGGCAAAATCTTCCCATGACAAAACTATGCTGTCTCTCATCCTGTAGGCCATTGCTATCAAGAAAGGTTATTAATCTCTCCTTTAGAATGGTCTCCATTAACTTTCCCACTATGAAAGTCAAACTCACTGGTCTGTAGTTACCCAGTTGGTCCTTGGATCCACTCTTGTGAAGGGGAACCACGTGAGCCATCCTCTAGTCCCTGGGTACATTCCCCATCTCCAAGGAGGTGTTGAATCGGTCCATCAGAGGGCCTGCCGACAATTCTGCCAGTTCCTTCAGAACCCTTGGGTGTACACCATCGGGTCCTGGTGCCTTGTCCACCCACAAACCTTTGAAGCCCTTCAGAACTCTATCCTCTTGGATGACCTCATCTGTTATCTCTGCCACCCTCCACCCTTGCCCCCTTTCTCCTGTGGTATTGGGCCATCTCCTTCTTTTCATGAACATCGAGCAGAAATACTCATTGAGGGCCTCTGCCTGATCTTCCCCTTGTTCTGCCCATCCTCCCTCTCTCTTGTTTCTAACAATGTCATCCCTACAACTCCTTTTCTCCCTTATGTATTCAAAGAACCCCTTTTCCCCATCTCTGATTCCCTGAGCCAACGTCTGCTGCTTTGCTGCCTTGGCTGCCCTGCTAATCTGGTCACCTACATAGATGCCTATGAGAACACTTCTCTATCCTCCTCATGCCCAGATTTTTTGAACTTAATGAAGGTCAATCTTTTTTCCCTGACCTTCACGTCACCTCCTTGCTGAGCCAGCTAGGTTTTTTTGACCTGGACTGTTTACTCTGAGATTTGGCACATGTATTTGTGGCCTCATTTAGCCCCTTCCTAATGATTGCCTACTTCTGTTCAGCATCCATCCCTGGGTTAATTTTAGCTAAATACTCCTCTAGGATGCTGCCTGTTCTGGCAAAATCTGCCTTCCTGACATCCACCACTCTTGTTCTGGTCTTAGCCAACTCCCTCCCTGTGTTGAGGAGGAACCACACTGAGTGGTGGTCGCTTCCCGCTAGAGAGTCCTGTGCTACCACATCCTGGACTTGGTCTCCATTTGTTAGCACCAAGTCCAGTATGTTCCCCTCCCTAGTAGGATCCATCACCCCTTGCTCTTGGTAACTGTCTTGGATAGACTCCAGCAGCACCTGTTCCCAGGTGTGTACTGTAGTTACTGTCTGCCAGTCAACCCCAGGTAGGCTGAAGTCTCCCACTATAACTGTATTCCTTTTGCCACTGACCTTCCTGATTTGCTCCCCCAGCTCCCTATCCACCTCCTCATTCTGTGAGGGTGGCCTGTACACCACCCCTATCCTGAGTTTCTTGCTTTTAGGGCTTTGGAGCAATACCCATATGACTTCTGGCCTCCCCTCATCACCCTCCTCCCTGGTACACAGTATCCCCTCCCTGACATAAATAGCCACCCCTCCTCTTCCACCCTCCTGGTCCCTGTGAAACACCTTGTATCCAGGGATCGTGAGATCCCAGTCATAGTATTGGGTGACCGAGGTCTCTGAGATGGTGGCAATATCTACCTCCCCCTCTGCCATCATTGCCTGGAACTCTGACACCTTGTTTACTAAGCTCCTTGCATTCAAGGATACTGCAGTCCTCCTTGTAACTTACCCCTCCTCTTCCTGTCTCTTCCCCCTTCCACTTTTGTCTAGGTAACTTCCTCTCATTCTCCTCCTCCCTCTCTGGGGCACAAGGTCTTCCAGTCTCCCCTGAAAGGTGCCTCCTTCCTACTATCCGACACAGCCCCTCCCCCCTCCTTAGTTTTAATCTATGCTGTTTTTAATGTATTTCTCCAGCCCCGTGTGAATGCCCTTGTGCCCTCGATGCTGAGATGCAGCCTATCCTTGGCATAAAGCCCCTTATTGTTTCATGACTCGCCCCACCCCCCTACTACCCCATACCCCATTTCTGCACACCAACCCTTCAGCCACCCATTCAACTCCTGTATTCTTAGCTTTCTTCCTGTGCTTGCCCTAGGTACTGGGAGTACCTCAGAGAATGCCACTGAGCTTCCCACCGGATTGCAGATACGCCCACTTCCCTGAACCTCTCCTGCACTTCTTCCAGTGTGCTGCCCTCTATGTTATTTGTTCCTAGGTGCACAATGATATGAGGCTTCCCTCCCACCTTCTCCACACATTTCTGAATGCACTGCCCTACTCTCCCCCCCCACTGTCATACCAAGCATACACCCCACCCAGGTTCGGCTCTTCCTTACTCCCTTACCTCCCCATCTCACTCTCCCGAGCATAGAATCCTCTAATACAAGTACCCGCTCCTTCATCCCTTGCACTTCCCCCATGGTTTTCCCTACTATGAACCCCTTTTCCTCAGTGTCTTCTCCTGTCATACCCTGCCCTTTTCCCCCTCCTTTTTCCTCCAATTGCACCTCAACCTGCTCTCCTCCTCCTCCTCCTCCTCCATCCTTACTGTGCTCACTCCCTTTCCCAACCACTTCCCCTCCACTACTTTTACATCCTCCCACTGCCCCATGCATTGCACCACCTCCTTCCCCCCAACATGTTTTGGCCTTCCTCCCCCTTTGTTTATTATGTTTGTGCCAACTTGACCTACTTCCCTGCTCCTCCTCACTTTTACACCACCGTCTTCCCTCTAACCTTGTACCGTATATTCCCCACTTCTCTCCTGGTCACCTGACTCTTGTTCTATGGTAGCTTCCTCAACATCCTGCTCTGTTTCATCAACCAGTACTGTGTACCTGTTTGTTGTCTCTAACCTCCTACCCCTGCCCTCCCCTGAAATCCCTTCCTGCCTCTGCTTACCCTGAACCTCTTTCTTACTTCCTCTCTGTCTACCTGTGTTCCCTACACCTGCCAACAACCCCTATTGGTGCTCCCAGGACCCTGTGGACTTGGCACCCCTGGCCAAGCGCCCCCTTCCAGCCCCTGGCAGCCTGGTCTATCTTGCAATGGAATCCTCCCTGCCCTTGTGCCACATCTCCTCCTCAACCATTCGTATCTGTACCCCCCCCCCATTCCTGTCTCAAGCTCTCTATCTCCAGCATAAGTTGTCTGAACATCCTGCATACTGGACAACCCCCCACCTTCCACCAGGTTCCCAGAAACAGTACTGCCCCACACCCATTGCAGTTCACAATCCTCCCAGCCTTCCTGTACCCCCAACCACAGTCTTCCCTACCTCTCCCCTCCACCCCCCATTCCTCTACCTGCCTCCTTGCCCTGACCTCCACATCCCCCCTATCTTAGTCTCCAAATATTCCCCAGCTCTTTACAATTGCGTCTGTATGTCTATAATGGCTATAAACCTGCAGTACTCCCCAAAACTCTTACTCTCTCTCCTTCTGTAGGGGCTTACAGCTTCTCTCTCCTCCTCTTGTATGTGCCTTTTGGACCTAGTTACCGGCTACACCCTTTGTAATTCTGCCTATATATCAGCTAGGCTACTGCTTGTGCTGCCTTACTGTTCCTGCCTCTTTAAGTAGGTGTGGCTTGGCCTTCCACCATAAAGGCAGTGCACCTGGGAACGGTTGGGGAATGGAAGTGGGTGGGGGAGCTCCTTTGGTACACGGTGTCTGCAAAACAATCAGGTAAAAAAGGACATACTTCCTTAAATTACAGGGCAAAAACACAGCTCTAGTTCAACATACCAGTAAACAGTTTCTCCTACTCCTGCTTACACAAAGTGGGGATACCAACTGAAGGTGTGTTAGGCACACACTTAAATTTCAACCTTCACTAAACCCCTGTTAAAATGTGATATCTGCAGTTAGGGTACAAACCTCAGCCAAATTCAAACATTCACCCACCTTCCAGCAAACAGTTTCTTCTACTCCAGCTCACACAAAATGGGGACACCAACTGCCTGTATTGTGAGGTAAGCCACCTCTTAGTTGAGATGCACCAGCTAGTAAGCCTGCTTGTGGCAATGTCATGTCAATTCTTAACTTTGGTAGAGAACTGCCCCCGAGTCCAGTAAAGCTTGTGTCCCTATGAAGGATGTAAGGCTTCTGTGGATCAGCATAGGCCAGGATAGGCGCGTGAGTCAGTCTGTGTATGATCTCTTCAAAAGCTTTGTCACAATCAGAAGTCCATCAGGCCTCGAAAGGCTCAGAAGGCTTGAAATATGGTTTGGTTTCAGCTGATTTTCTAGACAGTCTCTTGTTCTTGTTAGTTGGAGGTTTGGCTTGGCTCAGATTTAAAAGAGGCTGCACACTCGAGTGCGGTCTTTTGACAAATTGATGATTACATCCACAAAATCCAAGAAATCATTGCAGTTCTTTGAGGTCAGGGCCTCCACTTTGCTGGGGTCAGCCTGGATGCCTTCTGATGACATAATGTGGCCCATGTTTTTCACAGAGCTTTGGAGAAACTGTCACTTGTCTATGGAGAGTCTGAACCCGAACTCCTCCAGTCGGTCTAACACTTTCAGAAGTATGCATGCATGTTCCTCCAAAGCCTTACCAAATACTATTACATCATCCAGGGAGGCTAAGAATTTGTTCATGTATCTGACTGTTGGTTTTATAAGACATTGAAATATTACAGGAGCACCAGAAATACCTTGTGGCATTCAGAGAAACTTGTAAAAACCTAGAGGACATATAAACGTGGTCTTTTCTCTATCTTGGGGCACCATTGGTATTTGATAAAAGTCACTTCTACGGTCAAGTACAGAGAACCACTTACTTCCATTAAGGCAGGCAAGAGCATGTTGAATACAGGGCATGGTGTACTAGTCAGGGATGGCTTGTTAATTAAGGGTCCTGTTGTCAACACACATGCATACAGATCTGTTCTTCTTCCTCACCATGATGATGGGTGAGGCATATAGGCTTCAAGGTTCTTGTATGATGCCAGCAGTCAACAGTTTCTGTAAGTGTCTTTTATATCATCAATCTCAGCAGATGCTAATCTGCAGGACCTTTCTCTCAAAGGGCATTCATCATTAAGCCTGATGTGATGCTCTCCTCTAGCTATACATCCCATATCCCATTTGTGAAGTGAAAACACCTTTGTTCTTTCAGCTAGCTTTCACCTGACATGGGTCTTTCACTGCTCGGGAATAGGGGAATCGCCAAATTTAAACACTTCTGGGTCAATGCCAAGCCTGATCATCATCTCTGATGGGAGTAGGTTGCACTGCAGTGTCTGCACAGTAGACCCTCACTAAGATGTGCCCTTTCCTGACAACAATGTCTTGGTCTGACAAATTCTTCATCTGGGTGGTAACTCACTTGGCATAAGCATGAGCTCAGACTGGCAACACACTGAGTTTTACTAATAGTCCTGCAGGCAATCCTCATTCTTCTGGAGCATCAAGCATTAGAATATGTTTTTTATGTTTTTCTTCAGCTGTACCACACCACTGATATTGAATTCAGTGTTAGGAAGCAGCACAAGCTTTTTGGCATCATGACACCATACTATACCCACAGGGTTATCTTGAACTTCTTCTGCTGTCTGTGTCTGTTACTGGTATGCATTTTGCACTAGGGCATGTACACATAATGCTTTTCCCTTTTTCTTGGCTTTTCTTTCTTTGCAGAGCTGTGCCAGGCATCCAAACATGTGAACATTAGTGCCAATAAGTACAGGTGCGCGTGTTGGAGGTGATACAGTGAACATGACACATGATTCATGATGTGTATAAAAGGAGGGGTCTTACCCCTTACAGGGACACACCTGCTGAGGAAGACCTTGAGTGGTTGAAGTGCTGGGGATACTAGCCAGTGTTCTCTTGTTGCTGGTCACAATAAATAGTTTTTGAACTCCATAGTGAGTACGAGTTGGTTCCTGTTCCTCAAGTGCAGTTTAAATTACTTCTACTTCTAAGTCTTTAGGGTCAACTCCCCCTTGAACTGCACCGGCCGGCATTGGATCAGAGCGCACTTCTCTGTTTGTGTATTTTCACCCAAAAAGCTTTCTGAGGTGCCGCCAGCCACGCTATTTAGTGTTCAACAAATGGTTGGAACACGTTACAAACTACTAGCAACCAACAACAAGTTTGATACCAGTGACACAGTTGCGAACCCTGAACCCGATATCAAATAGTGAGTAAATATTCATGTCATCAAGTCTAACGTATTATGAGCCATTTACCTTCTTCTGGAGTCGTTAGCTCACCTGGGGTTTTAGATGGGCTGCACTGTTTGGAGAATGCTGCATCAGTTACATTACACAGAGAGAGAGCACATGAGGCGCTATTCTCAGAGGTAGTATCGGGACCAACAGGAAATCAGGAAGTAGAAGAGCTTCTTTGGGCTTTCTTAAAAGTGAGAATTGCTGAACTATATCACTTTTACAACAGGATTACACTTGAAAAAATATATTGAATTGGGGAGATCCCCAAGGGGTCTTAGAATTGATAAAGAACCCTCCTGTGGGTTTCCAGAAGAGGAGCCTGAATTTAAGGCAGAGTGGGAATCAGCACTCACAGAACAATTACTGAAAGCTCTGATTAAAAGAGATAAGAGACATGAGGAGTGACTAACTAAGGAAATAGAGGACTTGCAAACCCAGTTAGGTACACACACACACCAATGACCAACAGTTTAATGAGCTGAACAATAACTTGGCTATTAAAATTAAGGAGCATGAGCAAGAACTGTTTCAATGCAAAAAAACTAAATTAGCATGAGATGCTAAGGACTTTGAACATGGGGAGGTCTTCCCTTGGGCATGTAAAACACACCCCTTCAGCCAAACTTGCTATAGGGGAGAAGTGGTAGTAGAAGGAGACCTAATCGACAATTTAATAGGAATCCAAATATGCATTTTCAATCTGAGACAGAAAAAGAAATGATGATAAACAACTTTGCAGCAGAATCTGAAGATAGTGAAACAGCAGAGGAAAACGATGACCCAGTATCCCCCCCCCACCCAAAAAAAAACCAGGAAGCGTTAAGACAAATAAAAAAATCAAAAGCCTCAAAATCAAAACAGTCAAAAAACTTGGCTCAGGCAACAAAAAACACCAGAAAAAACAAGGAGGGGTAAGCAGGGACGAGGGAAGAAAGGGAGCACAATCCAGCTATCCAATCAGACAGAAATAAATATTGTGAATCTGACTGACATTCGACTAACTGAACAAATCAGCCTATTAACTAAAGGACTTTCCTTTGTTCTGGTTCCAAAAATTGATGTTTTTCAGATTAAGGTAGACATGTACAAGTTCATAAGAAAGTTAAAACTATGTGTTTTTTTCACGGATAAAACAGATACCATCATGACTCCTCATGATCTAATGGCTGCTTCTGAGACTGCAATAATTCATAATTATGTGGATACGGACTCATGGGATTTTGCATGCCTACCAGACATAGCTTAGACAACAGCACATTATGAAGAGCTGGGACAATCTGACATTTTAAGTTCAAAAGTTGAGTTTGAATATGATGCAACAGATTCCGATTTTGAATTGTTCTGGGGACAAAATCTTATTGACCAAATGAACTTGGATGAATTGTTGGAGGTGCAACAAGAAGAGGGACTAAATCTAAATTTAAAATATACTGGATTAAAGCCGAAGTCCATCTTCTATCCAAACATGCAGAACTCAATGATTACTAGCTTTGAATTGAACATCCTATGAGTCACTGTAGATACACCTATAATAATAGCTTTTCCCAAGCAGAACAGGAAGCCCTGAAGCAACTGCAGGACCAGCCAGGTATGATTATTAAACCCTCGGACAAGGGTGGAAATATTGTCTTAATGTCTGAAGAATTTTATGTGAAGAAAGTAAAAGAGCTATTAAGTGGTAATGAAAGTCATGAAAAAATAAATGCAACCCAGTTAAAACATTTCAAAGGGAGCTCTCTGATTTTGTTGATAATGGGCTTAAGACTCATTTTATTACTGCAGAAGAAGCAGCATTTTTGAAAACAGAATTCCAGGTGATTTCCACCTTCTATATCTTGCTGAAAATCCACAAAAATCCAAGTTATCCACCTGGACGTCCAATACTTTCAGGTATAGGTTCATTAACTAACTCAAACTTTGAACCTATACCTGGACCATTTTCTTCAACCTTGTGTATTTGCATTGCCCTCCTATATTCATGATACCATGGATCTTTTCAATAAACTTCAAAGCTTTGAGTGGAAATCAGAATATAAGTGGGCAACTGTTGACATTACCAGCCTGTATACATCTGTACCCCTCACAAAGGGTGTTGCTGCAGAAGAAATGTGAGTCCAGTACCCCTCCCATTTATTTTGAGAGGTTTGGAATTCTCTGTAAACAAAAACTTCACTTTTGACAAGGAGTTTTATTTACAATTTTGTGGTACAGCAATGGGGGCAGCATTCGCCACCTTCGATGCTAATATTTATATGGGGAAGTGGGAACAACAGCACATTTACAACGTCAATGAAAACAGGTTTCTAGATAAAACTGTATGTTGGTTACATTTTATTGACAATGTGCTGTGTATATGGAGTGGAACTGATCAAGAATTTGTGCAATTTATGGTATGTGTGTATAATGTGTATAAAAGGAGGGGTCATACCCCTTACAGGGACATACCCATGAGGAAGACCTTAGTGGTCGAAGTGCTGGGGATACCAGCCAGTGTTCTCCTATTGCTGGTCACAATAAATAGTTTTTGAACTCCACAGTGAGTACAAGTTTGTTCCTGTTCCTTGAGTGCAGTTTAAATTACTTCTCCTTCTAAGTATTTGGGGTAAGTTCCCCCTTGAACTGCACTGGCCGACATTGGATCAGAGCGCACTTCTCTGTTTGTGTATGCTCGTCATTCATTCCAGACTAAGGCTAGCATTTCCACCAGGTATCCTAGTCCAGTTACCTGAGATGGAAAGACAATCCACACTTTGAGGTATCCCAGATATGGATAAGACTTATCACTCAGACCCCATACGTTAAAACGTACAGAAAACAAAATTGTTTGAAACAAAGATTGAAATGGAAGTGCTTTGGAATCAGACAGTTTATCTGGAAAGAATATTTAACTGAAGCATTAAACATAAAATTTTGTGAAGGCACCTCCTGAGGAAGCCAATATTTGTTGCTGTGAAACACAGAGGGTATGGGCCTGAAAATTAAGTAAAGGAACAAGATTTTGGATATAAAAAGACCTGTCTACTGCTGTGAACTTTTTGCTCCTCCCCTTCTTTGGAAAGAAAGAGCTAGTTTAGTTCATCCTTACCTGCCAGGGTGGGCTTCACTCCTGAAAATATTCTTAACCGACGGTAAGAATCTGAGGGAGGTGGTCCATAACCAGGTCTAGCCCCCTCACCTTGTCGAGGGGGTGCCCCCAGGACATTGAATGTTTCTTGAGCTTCCTCATCTGACTTGCCTTCAGCTTGCAACCATTTATTGAGTGTTTCCATGAAGTCCTCAGACTTTGGTGAAGCTTCCCACCTGGGGTGATACTAGCCTGAGTTACTATAGTCTAGGCCTCACTGAAAATTTCTGGGGTCAGTATATCAGGCACTTTAGTGGCATGAGCTTCATTTTTGAAGTCAATTAACACAGTTAAAGTCTTTGTGGCAGAAGTCATCAGCCACCTCTGAACAGTAACTGAGCCAATGCAACTGTTTCCTGACAGTCTCTTCAGTCTTCTCCCAGTCTGTCCTGGGGGACACTCCCAGAAGCAGGATGACTTTCTCAGGGTCCAAGCCTTCATCCTCACACCAGTCAATAAGTCTTTGGGCAGCCATGGAATTACCAAAAATTCTGGATTTGGGGGTCACAACACTGTCCTTGTGAACAATGGCTTCCATGTGGGGCAAGGTGGTAAATAGGAGATCCCAATGGTGCCTCCAAAGATGTAACCCAGGCACCATGTAAAAGCAGGCTACTACCCTTGCCTGTTGGGGTACAACCAGGCTGAGGGGCCTGAACTCTGTTCAGATGGTGCTTGGGGGTGTTCTTTCCAACATAGAAATAATAGTGTGGTGCCTTCACCTAGAGTGAATATAGTGGGCCAGTTGTTTATAGGGTACAACCCACTGGGATGCTGTATCTACCCAACCACTTCCCCTTTCAGTCACCTCACACACAAAATACCATATACCAACTTAGCACTTTATGAAGCATGCAATTAATAGCTGTTGCTAATAATATGCTCACACAGTAACAATTATGACAGTTTTATTATTGGAGAAAGGGGAATGGGAGAATCAAAATTATAGCAGTTGCTTGAAATTTGTAAATTGGAACAGCAATAAAACACACCAATTGTACCCACCCCCAGCAGTAACAGCGTTCAAATAGCCCTCATCATCACTGGTACCATTGTCCCTATAGAGTCTACCTGGGTACCCAGTTGGAGGTGCAGGCCAGCTCGTTGCAGCGGGTTGGCAAGTGTTGATGTACTTAACTTGAACAGTAAAACCTTTTATTAACTGGATTGGTTCCACCAGCTCAGAGCAGGACCAATGCTTACTCACGATTCTGAAGTTCACATCACAGGGTCTGAACAAACTCGGCAGATAAGGGTTGTCTTTGTTGCCACTGGGGCCTTGACTGATGATGCTGGCAATGGTAGAGGCTGACCTTCAACGTCTGGCAGCTTGTCCCTTTCAGGTTGTTGCAGGCTCTTGCAGCTTGTCACCTATGGGCTGTTCTTCTGTGGATACAGGATTAGGTCAGTCTCAGGGAACAGAGCCACACACTTATCCCACACACAGTGTTGAGTAAGTTACTTTTTCTATTACTTTCTATTATGTTTGGAAACTTGCATCTAGGAAGCTCTTGCAGAATCACTAGCAAGGATGGAGAAGCATGAGAGTAATACACCTTACATTATTAGTTACTTGTTTCTTTTTATACAAAACAGTACAAAATAAGTAACTATAACAGATTACATTTTTGAAAGTAATAGGTTAGTTACTAGTTACTTTTAAATAAATGTAATCAGTTATAGTTACAAATTTCTTTTGTATAAAAAGACATAAGTAATTGTAACTGTAAGGTATATTACTTTTTTCCAGTATTTCCTCTATCATATTACACAAGCTGGGCTGAGATTTCCAAAAGTAATAGAAAGTAATAGAAAAAGTAACTTACCCAACACTGCCCACACATCAAGGCTTCTAGTTCTCTGGGGCAAGTGTTCAATACTGCCTGACATTAGCAGTACTGGGCTGACTCCCCAGACCATCCTGGTTTGCAGAGAGCTTCTTCCCATACATAGGTTCAAACAGCTTTTCACTTTCTGTAGGCAGCAGTCACAGTTTTATGGTAGATTTAATACACTTTCTGGTAACTAGTGCATACAGTCTCTAGCAGAGCTGTGCGGAATGGAAAAATTCAGAATCCATGGAATTTCGATAAAAAATTCACAAAATTCTGTGATATTTCACTGAATTTTGTCAACATTTCAGTGAATTTTAATTTTTTTTTTTGTTTGGTTATAACTCAATCACCATTCCAGTTAGAGCTTTGAAGGATGGTATATGTATTCTGTGGGTCAGTGGCCACTGATATGCCACATATCATTAAATGTGGATGTACAGTTTCAAAGTTATAGGTGCTCAAATGTTGTCATTTTATTGTTTGTGCAAAATTTCATGAACCTTTTTATCTGCATATACCTTAACCATCTATTGGGTCAGGGATATTAAATTTGGCATGATTTCTTGATGATAGGTACTCTAATAATGTGCCCAATTTCATGACAATATGATGCATCATCTCAAAATTACATATGCTCTACATCTGTCGTTTTATTATTTTCAGGAAATTTCATGAAAAAAATTTCACCTGCATATAATTCAGGAACCTTTGGAGCTACACATGTGTAAATTAGGGGTATGTGTGATTTTGTATTTCTTTGAAACTTGGCTTCCCGGCCAATGCCCTTTGGGGTAACCATTGCCTCAGTGCTTGTGCACTAAGGTTCTTTGTCTTTTAGCATGTGTAAATTACTGTGGATAACCTTTTTTTAATGCTTACAAAATGATCTAAATATGGAGAGAATTAGATAAGAGATTTTTAAGTTACAGGGGTTCAAAACTTTACTATGCAAATATTTGCAAAACTTTGCGAAAACTATCAAATATGTGGATGTTTGTAAATTCTCTGCTCCTGCATGCATAGAGTTAACATATGACATGCATATCCATAGTCAGTGTATCCTGGTGTTTACCACAACTGGATAAACTGGTTAAGCAATTTTAATTTTGCAGAAGAAAAAAAATGATTAGTAACATTTTCTCACATATTTATGGTAGCATATACTATAGATGAAGCATCCAGATTTTTTTTTCTGGAATTTAACATTAATAATGCACATATCACTACTTCATTTGATAAGCTGGGCTGAGCTTTTTGTAGTCCTGCTGTTCCTCTCAGGGTGACTATCTTCCCCCCCTTCTCTTTTGGTGTAGCCAGACTGACTCAGTAGAACTACTGATCCCACTGATATCCTCTTTGTTCTTTACAGTGACAAACTCTCTTAAAATGTGTCACCTACTCCTTTTACTATCAATCTGCCCTGTCAGAATAGCCAGAATTTTTTCTTCCTACTGCCCAAGACATTGTCTTCCCCCACTGCATCTTTTTGAGTACCTCTGTGTCCTAGACATGCATGCACACCATTTTCCCTAGATTATAAATTTACTGGATGTGATCCTTAAATATCCTGCATTCAGGTTGGAATTGTTGACACCCTGTGCTTTCTTGCTCCAGCCTGGGAGTCTACCACTGTTGTGGTACCCAGCTCAGCTGTCAATTTCTTGGTGAGACTGTGCATCTAACTCCAGAACCTGGTGACCCCCTGTGCTACCTGCCCCTTATACCTCTATACTTTAATTAGAATCCAGGATAAGGCAGATTGAAATGAGAACATTCCAGTTTTACTGAATTCTTCATGAAATTCTACAATTTTAACAAAGACTCATGGGATTTTACTTTAAGTACAGATGTTATTTTACAATTTCTCGCAGCAAATAGTTAATAAAATTGGTGCACACAGTCTCCTTGTAAGGTCTAGGAACTTGCCAAATTTAATGGTATTGCACTCTCTAGTTTTTAAAGTTTTAGGGGTTTATAAAATTGTAATTTACATTCTTGAAAAATCACATTTTTAAATATTGTGAAACTTTGACTACTTTTAATTCAATCCCATTTAAAGCAGCAAACATGAACTTTTTTAGAAATGATCATGTGGTGTAGTAGTTTAAATGTTTCAACTCTGGTTAAAGTTAGATATATGGTTTTAAAATTAGAGGGAACTAATCAAAATTGAAATTTTGGCAACATGTTTGGCAGGCTATAACTCAGTCCCATTTAAAGCTAGAAATCAGAAGCTATGTGCATATACAAATGTAATGATAACCTGTATACCGTTCAATTATTGTAACATTTCAATGAATACTGTCAAAATTATACTAAAATTACAGAAATCCAAAGTTTGGCAAAATATTTGGCTACCTATAACTCAACTTCCATTGAAGCTTTAGACTTAAAACATGGTGCATAGATGCATTCTAGATTTTTCTCTAAATCCTGATATTGTGGAGAAAGTTGGATTAGAAATTTTAAAATTATCTCAAAATAACTGAAAATTAAATTTGATTAAATGTTTGGCCACTCATAACTCCTCCTCCTTTTAATCTAGAACTCTGTAATTTGGTACCCTTTTGTAAGCCTTGGCGCACTGTTCATGTTCACAATTTTGTGTTATTTATACTTGTTCATTTAAAAGTATAGTGAAATAACTAAATTGTAAACTTTTGCGAAATTCCATAGAAGTTTCATGAAAATTTCACATAATTCCACAGAATAGGAATGGTCATTCCATGGACATTCCACAGGGGGAATTTTATATTCCATGCAGCTCTAGTCTCTAGGCTGGACTCCACACTGTTTGGCAGTAACCTTTAATACTTTCTCACTCTACGGGCTGTAGAAACTTATCTGAGAGACAAGAGCCAAAAGGTCATTAGCTTGTATTTCTGAAACTGAATGGAAACTCCACATAGCTCAGCATGTTACCTAATCATAATGGCAAGAGGCTAAGTCACCAGCCTGAGCAACAATGGGGGGAGGGAATAGCCCTGAATCATAGGCATTCCTAGTCAAATAGAAAACCTACAAAAGATGCAGTACCAAGTACACTATTATCAATAAAACAATAAAAATAATCTAAAATTGCAAAGGTAATTAATTACAATGAATAGTAACATATCCTTTTTCAAAGCAGCGGTATTCCATTTCAGTTAAAAGGTGGACTACAGTAATATTCTAGACTGTTAAGAATATAAGAACATAGGAACATGTCGGTAGAAGTGGACCATATGATCCATCTAGTCTACCCAAATTGCCTACCACCCTATTCTGTTCTTCTCCTGAGATTACCACAGTACTTGTTCCACACTAGCTTAAAAGCAGTGACTGTTTTGGCCTTCACAACTTCTGGTGGTAAGCTATTCCAAGGGTCCACCACCCTCTTTGTGAAGTAGAACTTACGAATGTTGGCTTTAAACTTAAGCCCTGTTAGTCTCAAACTGTGCCCCCTCATTCACGTGGTCTCATTTCTGTGAAAGAGGTTTTCTGCTTGTACTGTACCTTATTTATGCCCTTTATGTATTTGAAGGTTTCTATCATATTCCCCCTGTTTCTCCTTTGCTCGTGGGCGTTCATTTGCAGTTCCTGTATTCTATATTCATATTGCTCTTGGTGCAGTTCCTGTGCCATTTTAATAGCTCTCCTCTATATAGCCTCCAAGTGGTCTATGTCTTTTTTTAGGTGTGGTCTCCAGAACTATGCGTATTACTCGAGATTTGGCCTCACCAAGGACGTGTACACAGGGAGTATGTCCTCTCACTTCCTACTTGTATTGCCCTTGCCAATATATCCGAGGATGCTACTAGCTTTCTGCGCCACCTTTTCACATTGTCTACCCACCTTTAAATCATAGGAAATAAGCACTCTGAGGTCCCATTTGAGTTTTGTTTCTGTTAATTGTTCACCATCGAGTGTGCATGTTTTCCTTGGGTTCCCTTTAACTAGGTGCATGACCTTGCACTTTTTGGCATTGAATTTCAACTACCAGTCCCTAGACCATGCTTCTAGACTCTTTAGATCTGCTTCCATTGCTGACATTCCTTCAACTGTATCTACCCTGTTGCAGAGCTTTGTGTCATCTGCAAACAGGCATATTTTACCCTGCAGGCCATCAGCAATATCGCTGATGAATATATTGAAGAGGACTGGGCCAAGGACAGATCCTTGAGGCACACCACTAATCACCCTTCCCTCACTGGACAGTGTTCCATTGACTATGAACCTCTGCATTGTATTGTGGAGCCAGTTTTGAACCCACTTGACTGCTTTGTGCCCTAACACGGAGTGCTCTAGCTTATTGCCAAATCTGCTGCACCTCTCTGGTCCACTATTTTGGAGATCCAGTCAAAGAATTCAGTCATATTCATTTGACATGACCATCCTGCTGTAAATCCATGCTGTCTAACATCTAGCTGCTCTATTTCTATAAGGAACTTTACTATTCTTTCCTTAAGTAGGGACTCCATAAGCTTCCCCTGCTACCAAGGTCAAACTCACTGGCCAGTAGTTTCCAGCCTCCTCTGTTTCCACTTTTGTGTAATGGTACCAATGTGGTCGTTCTCCAGTCCTGAGGTATTTTCCCACTCCCTAGAGACTGTGTGAAGAATTCTGACAGTGGGCCTGAAATTTCCTGTGTCACCTCCTTCAGAATTCTAGGGTGTATTTCATCTGGGCCCATTGCTTTATTTGCTTTTAATTTGAGAACCTCTTGTAGGACATTGTCTTTTTGTAAATGGTCCAGCATCTGCTTCTATGGTGAGTCCACCTGTGTTCTGCATTTTGGATCCATTGCCATCATCTTCTTTTGTGATACTGAGCAGAAGAAACTGTTTAGAAGCTTTGCTTTTTTGTTATCATTTTTTGCCTGTATGCCGTCATTGGTTGCTGTTCTTATAATGCCTCCTTTTGTTTTCTTTTTTCTCTGATGTATCTATAAAATGTTTTGTCGCTCTTCTTCACTCCTCATGCAATTCTTTCTACTGTCTGGGCTTTGGCTGCCCTTACTGCCTTCCCTGCTTCTTTTAGCTTCATTTTGTAGACTTCCAGATATGCCTCATTGTTAGTATCCTTGAATCTCTTGAATGTTTTCCTTTTATCCTTTATTTTTGTTGCTACATCCTTGGTATACCATAGCGGTTCCTCCTGTTTCTTGATTTAGAGATCTGCTTCATGCACCGTGCAGTTACTGTGAGTAAAGTTTCCTTCAGGGCTTTCCTCCTCTGCTCTACTGTGCCCCCTGTTTCCTCGCTAAGTATGTCTTTTATGGAAGCCCATTGAGTAAAGTCAGCCTTCTTGAAATCCAGGACCCTGAGTTTGCTGTGGCTGACTTCCTTTTTACTGGTGATGGTGATCCAGCTGGTCCTATAATTATATTCAGTACACTGTGTCATGTTTCATGGGACTAAATTCCAAATTCTAATTGCATGAAAAAGCCTGATTGGCCAGTGTTTGATGTACTTAGAGGAAGACCCACACTGCAAGTGGCTTAGAATCTTGATACATGACTGACAGTTTCATGTAAAAATAGCACATAAAAAATCGTGACTGTGATTTTAGCGATTATTATATGGTGACATTCACAATAGCGACTGCAATATGTAGCAATTACATTTATAGTGCTCACGTAAAAATTGCGATCTAGTCGCTGACACACCATCGCGGAGTAAATAGAAATAGTAAATAGTAAATAGAAAGATCTGCCTTAAGCCTTCTTATGCTAACCTATCAGTTCAATGACCCACTATGACTTACTGAGTTGCTGGATTTGATACCAGTGTACTTATCATTTCTTCTTAAGTCTGTGCTTCAGTACCATGTGTAATTCGTCTGTGGCAGGGCTTTTTCAAGGCTTCTATACTTGTATGTGATAGAGAAACACAGGCACCAAAATGTAACAGAGAAGAGCAATGAAATTAGCGAGGCTAGTAGACCAACCTCATCCAGAATGCATTAGTGTTACCAGGTGATGGCTGATTACAATTGGATTAAGCTGGTAAGGTGCGGCTCACTACAGCACTGAGATGGACATCAAAATTATTCTAAGCCAGAAAGAAAAACCCCTTGCTGTGTACAAGGGCTTGGTATACCACAAAGAAAAAGCAAGAAAGGTTTACTGGCGTTGTGCTGACTCACGCAAGTTCAGCTGCCTTGCTCATTTGCACACCATGGAAAACAAGGTAATAGCCCAGATAAAGGAACATAATCATGTAGCTGATGCTGGGGACATTTGTGTAAGAAAAGTTATGGCCAGTGTTAGGGAGAGAGCTCATGGCACTGTTGAGAGCACATCTCAAGTTGTGGTACAGTGTACCACTAGTGCACCAGAGGCTGTAGTAGGGCATTTACCTGGGCTGCCATTAATTAAAAGAACAGTTCAAAGACTCAGACAGGTGGAGTGAGGATGTCCTGCTACTCCTAGCTCTGTTATTGAGCTTGAAATTCCATCCGAGTTCACTGTAACCATCTCTGGTGACCCTTTCCTTTTGTATGACAGTGGGAAGGAGCAAGACAGATTCCTTATATTTGCAACAATTGAAAATATGGGTTTTCTGACCGAGTGTAGTGACTGGATGTTGGATGGGACCTTCAGATCTTGCCCATCTATTTTTGACCAGCTTTATACAATTCTTGGATTAAAATCAAGGTCAGTTGTCACTGCGTTACATGTTTTGATGTGCTCTAGGAAAGCTGCCACCTATTTGAGGGTTTTCAATTAAATAAAATCTCTGCCTTCTGGTCTGAAACCTTCTACTGCTATAATGGATTTTGAAAAAGCAGCATGGAAAGCTTTTGCTGTATGTTTCCCAGAGACTGAAGTTAGAGGATGTTTCTTTCATTTTGCTCAATCAGTTTGGAGAAACATACAAAAGAACAGCATAGTGCACAAACGGTATTGCAAAGACCCAGACTTCACGTTGCATATGAGGATGTTATTGACCCTTGCTTTTGTACCTGCAAACGATGTTCCCATGGTGTTTGATGAACTTACTACCTGGGAATTCTTTCAATTTAATGAAGACCTGTTGTTGCCAGTGATTGATTACTTTGAGACAACATGGCTAGGCAGACCAAAAGGGAGATCAGGCAGATGAAGAGCTACTTTCCATCCCAATCAATGGAACTGTAATGATGCAGCTGCCAGAGGTTTTGCTCGAACAAAGAATGCCATTGAAGGGTGGCATCGTGGCTTTAATAGCCGATTGGGGGCATGCCATCCTAGTGTCTGGAGACTGATACAGTGCCTACAAGAAGAGCAAAGCATGACGGAATTGAAGATGGAGCAGGTGGTGTCTGGTGCGCTGTCTTGTGGCAGTAAATGCAGATACAAGGATGCCAATGAAAGGGTGTGAAGCATTGTGTCACAGTATGATTCCAGAAGCCATTACAAGTTCTTGCGTGGACTCACATATAATTTCCAGTTCCAGGTGTGAGGTGCAGACAGAGCGCTGTGAATTGTTCACAATAAAAATGTCTGGCTAACCTTTTTGCCCTCCATTACACCTGACATGATTTGGCTAATTGATTTGGTTTTAATTATTGAAATAAAAGTTTTTCATTTAAGTTAGTAAATTAAGCTCATTCGGCATTAATTTGATTTTTTTTCACCCTTGTAGTCGCTATTTTGACATGCCGCTGAACTGCACAGCGTATGTATGCCAGCAGGATTCCCATTCAACCTTCAACTGCCAGTCGTGATTTTGTATGTTTCTTAACTGCACAGCGTAGGCATGCCGGCAGAATTCCCCTTTCAACCTCAACCTCCAACTTTCAGTCATGCTTTTGTATGTTTCTGAACTGCACAGCGTAGACATGCAAGGATTCGTGGTCAACATCCAACTTCCAATCATGTAGTCATTCCAGGCATCCAGTCATGTAGACATGCAAGGTCTATTTCTTAGTGTTTCTGACATTACAGAGGTCTATTTCTTAGTGTTGCCAGCGTAGAGATACCTGCATTCGCTATTTTGTTTTTTGCTCATGGTCACTATTATGTAGAGTCACCTTATTGACTATAAAAATACAGTAGAGTTGCTATTTTGTAACTGGTGCTGTATTCATACAATCGCTAATTTGACAGTCAAGATTCTTTAATCGCTGTTTTTTAACTCACAATTTTGTGGTCGCGATTATCATGGGTAACCATGACTGAGTGGTATCAATATTCACAAACCTCTTAAATAAATTTGTTACACATATTTGGGATGGACCTATAAACCATTTTCCAGACATATCCATATGGAAACTCCTGTCTGTTTTGAAGCAACATCTATCTAGCAATAATATATGGAGTAAAGCATAGGTCAGTTTTGGCATATCATCTACAAGCCTTGTGTAAAGGGATTTTGTTTTCATACTGGGAATTCATACTGGGGTTAGAACGGAAGAAGGCTAGTTAGCCCATAGTCACTGTTCCCCACATCAGTGGATCCATCTAGATCCACTACTGGTCAGCCATCCATCTATTTGTTTTTTAAATGCTTGTATTGAACCACAATTTTCTACTTCATTAGGCAATCAATTCCGAAGTCCTCCTACTCTATTTATAAATGAATAATGCTTAATGTTATTAACTGGATTTGTTGTTTGTGTCCTCTGAGGCCTATTGGTTTTTCCTGTAATAGCATACCCATTTCATTCCTTGAAGTTCACTCTTGTAAACACCTGAATAAATAACCAAGGCATACAAATTATAGGAAGAATATGACTTTATTACTTATCTGTATGCTTCAGATGTAAAATTACTTATAGTCCTAATATAAAATAAAGGTGAGAGTTAACAGATTTGACCACAGTGTCATTGTGGTCCTTATAAGTCAATGTATCATACTATGACAAATCACAGACACCTGAAAGTAGTGACATATTCCATGGAGCACTTCAACAGCCATTCTCCCCAAGTAAGGGCCCAGGTCATGTGCCTGTGTGTGGTTGTGTCTGTGTGTATGTGGTAGTGTGTTTTTCTGTTATGACTAAGTGTGTACATGTGTGTTTAATATGTTACTCTGTGTCTGATTTGCTACATTCAATGTAGGTATATAAAAGTCTTAGTAGGTGTGTATAAATGCAGTGTGTTTACTTCTTTGTAAGCAGAGGTCTAGGTTCACTGCTGCGTTCACAGCATTTGCTGAGAGTAGCTTGCCTGCTGCTCATGTTTTGAAAGGTGGGATCTCCATCTTTAATTGAGTTCTTCAGCAGTCAGTACTGGCCATCCATCATCTGGCTATGGCCCCTGCCACTACACCCACAGCCATACCTGTTAACCGTGGTCCAAACATCAGGGACAAAGCATAGCAAAATCACAGCTGCAGCAATTGACATCATCAGATGTTTCCTAGCCAGAATCAGGGACATCATTTCACAAATCATATTAAATAACTCACAAATGTATAAGAACAGATTAAGGGTACAAAAGACCATTTTCTAAAGAAGGAGACAGCAGCTTCGTTATTTGAGATTATTGCGTGTGGCTAAATCCATGCTCTTTAGTGACAGACGTGCCAGTTTTAGAAAAGATAGAGAATTTGGGGATGTAAATCAGTGACAAGGAGAGATATACCCACAACCAATACCATACATGGTAAACACCTTGGAAGTAGCACAAAAAAGAGTTGGCTGGAGCTATCAAATTGCAGGCTATTGCATTTAACACAGACTATTTATAACCTGAGGCATGATGTGTTTTTTAAAGACATGCATCCAGTTCTTTATTAATATATTGTCGTAAATTGATTAAAATTCTTCTTTAACACAAAGTGTAACAATACCATGATGCACTGCCCATACATTTGAGGAACAGGGTTGTATATGTTTTAATATAATCAGAAATGTGGGGTATGCATGTCCAGGGGCAGCTGCAGACTTAGAAAGTAGTTGGATTAAATACTTAACATAAAGGCTGGTGATGTGGGGCTGCCTGGGCCTCCATAACCTCTCGGGGTTTTGGTGCTTTAAAATGCAATAGCTTACATTTTAAAGGGCTATTTTCCCCTTAAAAGAAAACATAGATTTTAATATTGAAAAAGAGGCAGTATGAGGAGAGAGGAGTGTCACTGGAGGACTTTCTGTCAGTACCATTCAGACAGGCAGTGGGACACATCATGTGACATCTACAGTGCAATTGATAGCTCACCGACATTTTTGAAAATGTAAGAAGCCTTCTTAAAGTTTCAGAAATGCAAGGAAGTATTTATCAGGAGCACCTGTCATGGTGTCGTTTGTGTGCGCTAGACAGTAAAATACTTTAGAAGCACTCTCGTCTCCACTGATCATGTGCTCCCATGTCCCATAATTAATTAGCTCATTTAGGTCTTTAATATCTATTATTACCTTTGTTGCCCTATGTTGTGCCCTTTCCTCTCTTAATACATCTGTTTTTCAGTAGGAGTACCACATTTGATTCAAGTTCCCATAGTCAAACAATGGTTTCACATATAACCTATACAAATGCATAATTACTTCTGCTTTTCAGCTTTTTATATTCCTTTTAATTGCTCCTAATACACTATTGGCTTTTGCAATTGCTACAGTACAGTGATCCTTTTACTCTATAATGTTATTTATGATGTTATTTATAATAACTCCCAAATCTTTTTTTTTTCATTGGTTTTCAGGATAGTGTCACCTAATGAGTAGTGATGCAGGATGGGACTCTTGTCAAGATGTAATACACAGCATTTGTTTAGGTTAAATCACATATAGGCTAATCTGGTAATGTTATCTAGATCTGACTGGATACTATTTATTTGTTGTAGGAAAATGGCAGAGCAGCACAGTGGTATTGGGTGCTCAGTGACAAAATATTTAAGCAGTAGGATACAGTCAGGACACTCACTACATGTCTCTGCTTAGAGTAATAAGGACCACAGTCTCAAAAATGCTGTTCATAAACCAATTTTACTTCATGCAAAAATTGCAGAAACCTTCTGGGTGCAAAATACACAGTACAGATGAACTTCAAACACATGCTGAGCAACAGCGCAATGCAAATGAAGGCATGCGCAACCGAAGGGGTGGATCCATGCATAAAGAGCGCAATGCGATATTGAAAGGCTTGCGTAATGCGCAACAGCGGATCAGCCGGAAGCTGCGCCATGGCGGAAATTAGCCAAAATAAAAAGGCTCAAGGAAGAGGCACAAGAACACTACAGGGAAGCCACATGAGGCAGGGAGACAGACAAGGCAACAGTGGCAAACAGTGCAGGCCAGGGAATGCACAGGAGAGAAAAGGGACAAGGGAGGGTGTGTGGGGCCACAGACTGCAGAGGCCAGTAGGTGTACCTGGTCCAGTGAAGGTAGCAGTCAGGACAGCGGGGGTAACAGAGCAACAACAGCCGGGGGGGGGAACACAAGCCAGGGACATGGACAGTGCCAGCTTCCTCATGGAAGCTGTAATGAGGGGAGAGAGAAGGCATGCTGCAGGGGGACGTGGCCGTGGAAGGGCCCGTCAGTGGTACGCCCCCAACAGGCAGCACCGTGCCCGCGTCAGCTTTGAGCTGTACATGGATGTAGAGATTGTGGGCTGGTACCACCTGAACAGGGCAATACTGAGGCGGCTCTGTGAGCTGTGCAGTGATGTGATGCAGGCACCCTCACGACGGAGTCACGCTCTGTCAGTGGAGACAAAGGTAACAGCCTGCATGTGCCTGCTCACCACGGGTACCTTCCAGAGGCCGACAGGGGACACCACAGGCATAACACAGTCGGCCACATCACGCATCCTCACCCAATTCCTCAGCGCACTGCTGCCACATGCTGTGGAGTACATCCATTTCCCCAGCACCGCGGCAGAGTGTACAGCAAACATGCAGGAGTTCCACAGGGTAGCACGTATGCCTGGCATGCTAGCGGCAATAGACTGCATCCATGTGGCTATTCACATGCCCCCTGGCCCTGATGGGGCAGCATACCGAAACTGGAAGGGTTTCTCGAGTGTCAACTGCCAGGCGGTGTGTGATGCCAGTGGGCGCATCATCAATGTCTGTGCCACACAGCCTGGCGGAGCACATGATGCCTTCATATGGTACCAATCTGCACTGTGCCATCGATTCGAGAGTGGGGACATCCCCACAGGACATCTAGTGGGTGAGTATGCATGTAGGAATTGCAAGGTTGGGGTAAGGGTGGGAAAGCCACAGGTGCCATGGTAGTGGCACACAATGATATGGGCAATATGGACCTGAACATGATACTTATCTCCACTATCTCCACACAGGTGACAGCAGATACCCACTCCGTCCCTGGCTGCTCACACCCTACCGGCGCCCCATGACCCCATCGCAGCAACGCTATAATGAGGCACATGCGGCCACATGCAACATCACCGAGCGGGTGTTTGGGATGCTTAAGGCACGCTTCCAATGCCTAGACACCTCCGGCAGTGCCCTACAGTACAGCCCCTCAAAGGCCTGTGGGATATTCCTGGCCTGTTGTATCCTGCACAACATGGCCAAAGATTGTGGGATAGCCACACAGGTCGAGTAGGGGGACAGCGATGGGGCCGCCGGTGACGCCGGTGATGATGGGGATAAGCAGCCCCCCTTGGACGGTGGTACCACCCGACTGATCCGGCAGGCCCAACTGCACCGGGACACCATCACGAAGGAGCATTTTGCACAATACAGGTAAGTCAAGGGGCCATGTGCAACCAACCCTATCTAGGCACAACCCACAGGCACACAGGGTAACACACCAGGGGTGCATGATGGCAAGGGGAGTGGAAGGGTCCAGGCGCACAAACACACCATCAGGGAGGGGTGAATAGTCATATGGACACACACACACATACCAGGCACAAAGCGTACATGGGCAGGTGCACAGCAGAGCAGGAACAGACATGGCAAACACATGGATCAACGGACCACCCCCACCACCTGTACTGTCAAAGTACATGTGTTAGATGCTGGGCACCCTTGCACCTTGGTGTACAGTACAATGCAGGCATCATCATGCACACGCACCTGTGGACAGCAGTTAGGTGGGTGTGCAGGTGGTCCGTGTGTCGGCGTGTTGGGCAGGGCACCCACCAGTGCACTGCCCACCATGACACACATTGCACACAGGGCAGCATCAGACAGGGCCCGCACTGGGAGACAGGTCACTCAGGTGGCACTGTGCCATGGCCACCTCGGATGCATGGGTGGCCCTGCTGTGTCCCAGCAGCACTGGCAGGCTGATCATGGGCCACATGGGGTGGCACCGATGGACCACCAGGGGTCCCACTGCGCGATCGTGACCTTGTCTGCACAGGGGTGTGCAGCATGCTGAACATACCTGCACCAGGTGTGCTCGGGATGCCCACAGCAGAACCCGGCATCGACAGTCTGGGTGTCGCACGATGCTGGGAATGGGGAGTAGACAGTGTACTGTGTGAGGTGTGCAGTACAGGGGCACCTGACTGTGTGCCCAATGCGGCTACGACAGAGACCACTGCCTGGGTCAGCCTGTCAATGGCGGCGGTCACATCCGTCCACAGTCTGACCATCTCTGCAAGGATCAATGCATTGTCCCTGCTGTTCCACTCCACAGCCACGCACAGTGCCTCCACGCATGTTGCAACCCGCATCTGCTGCTCTACTGATACCCACAGCAGACGGGTGTGCTCATCCAATGGGTCCTGTGCCACGTCGGCATTCTGTCCCCCAGGGTATGGAAGGTCCTGATGCTCAACACCCCTTGAGGGTGGGCGCTGTTCACCAGGACCAGGTGTGGGCAAGTCAACAGGCAGTGTGCATGTGCCACCGCTGGACCCTGTACCCCCAGATCTGATGGGTGACTGCTGCTGCTGCCCCTCCAACTGCTGTGCCCCAGGGACCACTCGTTCCACTGCTGTGGCTGCAACAGTGCCAGAGACCTGCACAGCCACCGGTGCTGCCCCACCAGTGCTGACAGGCACAGCCTGGGACTGTGCTGACGTGCTGGCACACACGTTGGAACCAGCTAGGTCCAAGGGCATGTGCTGGCCTGCTGTGTGTCTGTTATGAGAAACGCACGTGTCACTGCCCATTGCAGTCCTTGCATCATCAATGGTGCAGGTTCGTGCAACAGCCACAGTCACAGCGTGCTGGCATGCTTGCATGCCAGACTGCTGAGACACAGGCTGTGCACCCCCCACACCTGACTCACTGACAACAGAGGTGGCAGCCAGGCGCATGCTGGTGCAGTGCATGCCGGCTGGCAGCAAAGGTGGATGGACCCTCCACCAACACCGGCAGGTCTTCCACACTGCATGGTCCCACCACCACCGTCCCCTGCAGACAAACAGGATCTGTAACAGAAAGTGAGAACATGTTAGTGCATGTGATCAACCTCCCCCCACAACACCACCACCATGTCATACCATGCAGTGATTGGCTTCCACCTGTCTGGAATCCACCTCCTAGTATGCCTTCTATAGCACTACGCTGCATTGATGCAGCCAGATGGTCCTCCACCGGGGTCAGCTCTGCCACCTCTGGCTGGCCACCACCTGTGGCAGCGCGTGCTGCCCTGAGGGCTGCCACCTTCTCTTTGATCCGTCTCCGGTCTGTCCCCATCTTTTTTTTGCATTCCTGCACGGAGCGCTGGTGGCTTCTGTGCAGGTTTACCGCACGGGCTACCCCCTCCCATGCAGCAGCATGGGCCGGAGGGGTGCCCCACCGTCCACTCAGTAGTGGCTCCTCTTCTAGGTAGGCCTGGAAGAGTGCCTCTGTCTCTGACTTGGTGAAGTTGGGCCTCCTCTTTCGCCCACCATCTTCATCCTCACTTGGTCTTTGCTCGGTCATGTCGGTCTGTATGGGTGGAAGTGGACACCTGTCACTGTGCAGTCTACAGCGTTATCCCATGACCATTGCCCAGAACATCACACAGCTTGCAACTCACCTCTCACCTGCAGTACCCAAATCTGGCCAGCGCAGTCCACTGTCGCATATTTATAGTGCAATGCATGCAAATTAGGAGTGGAGCAACTGTAATGAGATGCAAATCGTGCCACTGCACCTTTGAATGGCTGATCAGATGATTTGCATGTGTCGGCTGAATATCGCGCCATTGCGATTTGCGCAATATGGTTGAGCCGGCTGAGCCAATGGTGCATTTCTGTGACTGTGTAGTACACCACATTGTGCATGCCCAGGTAGCTTACGCAGGCGTCTGCCGCGCTGATGACGTGCTGTGCGTGATCAGCAATTCCGGACTTGGCCACCATTGTGCCAGTGGCGCTACAGCGCTGGTCACAAAATGGCGCTGTGGCACAACTGTGCAATAGTCCACTGTGGCACTGGCATGCAGGTGACCAATCGTGCAGGACGTGTAGACGTCCGATGGTGCTGTGCGTGGCCTTGCACCACTGACCCATGACCTTGTGCCCGACCTTTGCCCCCTGGCACTGTACGTCTGGCATGTGTACGGCTCTATCGCACTGTTCGGTGACAGCGCGATGTGGACCGACGGCGCTGTACGAACAGTGCGGTAGGGACTCATGGAGTTGTATTGCGCAACATTTCCAATTGGGGTTGCTGCACTGTGGAGCACCATATTGCCACTGTATAACTGTGGAATGGCACGCAGGAGAGCTCCACAGTGGGGGGTCTTGGAGCTGGCAAACCTGGTGGCTGTGATGGAGCCTCACCATGAGACACTGTTTGGGGGAGTGCCCCTGCAGATGGCACGCACCCATGTGTGGCCGCAGGTGGCGACTGCCCTAGAGCAGGCTACTGGGCGGAGGAGGACTCCTGAGCAGTGCAGGCACCGCTATAGTGACCTGCAAAGGAGGGAGCATGCTCTGCTGGAGCGCCTCAGGTCTCATGCTAGGAGGGGCATTGTGCCTAGGCCAGGTGGGTGTGCTGTGTATGCACCCGTATTGTCCGCATGGGTGACACTGTGTAATGTGACCTGCGCATGGGGGTGGGTTGGGCTATGGTTTGCTGTGAAGGTGTTTGCAGGTGTGTGCTGTTTGGGTCTGGTTGTGTGGGCAGGCACACTCAATGGGGTAAGGGGCTGTCTGCTTTGGGATCTCACTGATGTGTTTCTCTTCATTTGTCTCCCACAGGCATGGAGGAGCGGAGGCGGGCCCAGGCTGAGGCATGGGATGGCGGTGCCAGGGTGGCTGGCAGAGGTGGTGTGCCACAGCCACAGCAGCAGCAGCAGCCACAGCCACAGCAGCAGCAGCCGCAGCCACAGCAGCACCAGCAGCAGCAGCTTGATGAGGGTGAGTGTCATTACATCATGGATGCTATTGCATGCTGAGGGGGCACGGCTACCGTCCATGGACTACACTACCATGCACACAACATGTGACAGTCATCACTGTCCAGTGGCACTGCATGTGTGTGTGTGCGTCACTGGTGATCCATGCATGCACTGGGCACATGGCTGTGGCACTAGCATCCCACCACGTAGCCACGTCACTGGGCAGACTTGGTTGTGCTGTGATGGACATGGGCGGTGTGTGAGTGCAGTGGTACACATGGCTGATGCTGCCTAGTTGGGCATGTCTTGTGCACGGTCACTGTGGGTGGGTGCAGTCCATCACAGGAGCGGAGCACTTGGCTGTATGCCATGCATGATGGGTGGGATTCAGGGTTGTGGACAGTCACAGCCATTTACTCTGATCCCTTGTCCTAGGTGTCCAGATCCTGCGTTGCATCGAGTGAGCACTGCGGAGGCTCACACAGGTGGCCATGGATTCGCACGCCATCCTTCTGGACATGCAGTGGCATGGGATACAGCGCCGGAGGAGGCTCCGGGCATAGCACCAGGCAGAAGGAGGGCAGGCTGCCGACCGGTAGCTGCCATCACCACACCCCACCTTCCCTCTCCCAGTTGTTCACCCCTGCCCCTTACCCACCCCTACCTTATACCCATACCCCCACCCCTGCTTTGTATATATGTACATAGCTGCTTTGTTGTTCTTGTTATTCTTCTTCATTACATTTATATTTTGATATGAATACTGTGGTGGTCTCTGATTTGCAGCTGGCTATAGGTGCTCAGTTGCAGTGTGTGCATGGCATCTGGGGTGGTATGGTCATGGGTATGTGTGTGCATGTGTGTGGGGTGGTGTCTCTGGTGTGGGTGTGGCTTCCACTCAGTATTGCCGTGTGCTGCCACCCACTGCTGGGTGCTCATGGTGGGTTTGGCTTGTATAGTTCTGTGGTTCACGAGGTTGCAGTGTTCCGGGGGGGCCTGGGGATTCCTGCAGTGCTAGTCATTGCACATGGGTGGTGTCTTGGGGTCACAGTGCTGGGTGTGCTTTGCACACGGGGGGGGCTGCTGGACACCGGGGTGGTCTGCCCCCTTTGTGTGGCACTCTCAGCTTGCCAGTGGGTGTGCTGCAGTAACATGGCCGGATGTGCTTTCTTTGCTTGTCCCCATGGTCCGGTGGCTGTTCCATCCCTCCCCCAGTCATGCTGTGCTTGGGGTGTGGGGGTACATTGTTGGTTCTGCAGTGTGTCCCTGTGCCCATCTGTGGCATGGGTGGTGGGCCCCTACCTACCTCCCTGGTTGTGCAGTTCCATTGCTCTGCTGCTGGGGGTCTCTTTGCTTGCACTATGGCACCTCTGGACTGCTCAGCTGGGCTGCCTTTGTTGTGCCATGGCGCATCATCTCTGCTCAGCTTCCCCTTCCTGGTTGTGCTATGGCACAGGTGGTGTGATATTCAGACGTTGGCTGGTTGCGCAATTTGTCTTGCTCCATGTTTGAATATCACATGTATTGCGCATGTGCGCAATTGACTTGGGCTTGCTCCTGCTGTTGCGCACTTTTTGGGCACAGTTTGAATATCCGGCCCACAGTGTAAATCTATACATAAATAAATAGAAACAAAATGAGCCTTTATTGTTGGATCTGTAGACTGTCTGGTACAGTCCTCAGATGGTTCTACTCTTTTCTCATGAGCAGGACACAGAGAGTAGTGTCAGGGTTTTTTTCTCTGCCCCTTTTTCCCTGACCTGTGGGGTGCCGCAGGGCTTCATGTTGTCTCCCATGTTGTTCGTGGTGTATATGCTGCCATTGGGAGATATTATAAGGTGGTATGGGATGAGTTTTCGCTGCTATGCAGATGATACTCAGCTATACCTGTGCTTTGTGGCCGGGCAAGATGATGCTGTCCTAGTCTTTAACAACTGCCTCACCGAGATTCAGAATAGGATGAGTGCCAGCTGGTTAAGGTTGAATCCAGATAAGACTGAGGTGTTGATTGTGAACCTTGGTCATTGGGTAGAGGGGTCCTTGGCTGCTCAGCCCTCTGGCTTGTTCTGGGGGGCAGGCAGCTGAGGTCCTCTGAATGGATACTGAATCTGGGCATTATTTTTAATGGTGAGCTGATACTTAAATCACAGGTGTCAGCCATCTTCAAGGCCTCATTTTACCATCTGAGGAATATCACTGAGATAAAACACCTTGTTTTGCCTGATGACCTTCCCACTCTGGTCCATGACTTTGTGACCTCCCACCTTGACTACTGCAATGCTCTTTACCTAGGGCTTCTGGGGGTGGACATCCACCATCTGCAGCTGGTGCAGAACACAGCAACCAGGCTGCTGATGGGCTTATCTCAATCTAGTCATGTCATGCCTGTGCTTCTCGAACTGCACTGGCTGCCAGTGCAAAGGAGGATCACCTTCAAGGTCAGTTTGTTGACCTATATAGCACTACACAGACAGGGACTATGTTATTTGCAATACCGCCTGCATCCCTACCACCACCTCTGCCCACTCCATTCGACTACAAGGGATTGCTAGTGGTTCCCAGGGTCCACTTGAAGACCTCAGAGGTGAGATCTTTTGCATATATGGCCCTGACCTTGTGTAACTCTCTACCTCGTCAGATTAGAGAGTGCCTGTTCATCGAGACCTTCAAGGCCGCCTTAAAAACTTATTTGAGTTAGCCTTTTAGATGTGTTTTAGTACAGAATTTTGCTGTTGTTAACTGATTACTGTCTTATCTTAATTTTAGTATGTTTTACGCTAATGTACAAGCACTTTGAGATTGCAAAAAGCACTTTTTAGAAATAAAATGACTTTGACTTTATTAAATTTGATTAGAATTAATCCCCTCATACAAGGTATGCAAATGGAGAAGGAACAAATCAAACTCAGTGTATTTGCTGATGATATTTCATTGTTAGTTAAAAATATAAATACTTCATTGACTGCCTTTTTACAAGATACCCATATATACTCTGATATTTCAGGATATACTATAAACAAGAGAAAGTCTATAATTATGAAAATATCTAGACATGGTAAGAATAATTTATACATTTTTAAAACTTAATTTAAAATTCAAGATAACAAGAAATATCTGGGCTTTCAGTTAACCCCTTACCAAGATATTAATATAAAAAATAATTTTAATAAAGCCAAAACTACCATAACAAACTTATTAGATAGTTGGAAAAACTTTATGGGGGTGAGTGAACACCATCAAGATGATGGCTATGCCTCATTTAATTTATGTCATTCAGAATGTTCTAGGTATACCAGGAGAGAAATGGTTTGAAGATCTTAAAAGAACTTTTAAAAAGTTCATATGGGGGGGGGAACCAAGAATTGCATGGTTTACACTGATTATATCAAAAAGGCTGGGAGGTCTGGGCTGCACAGACCCATATACTTGTGCAGTGGCTAACACATTATCTCAAGTATTCCAATGGACATTTCTAAATCAACAGGATGGGAAAATATTACAGGATGTTATATTTACTCAGGAGGGGAAGAACGGATATAAAAGTGAAAATCTTTGGTTAAATCGGGGAAGTGTATCAGGGATGTATCGTCTTCCTTTGTACTTGGTTACGACCTCTTAAGAAATTAGTTACTAACCCAGGTCAGTTGGAATTACCATGGTTATATTTTAACATTGAATATGGTAAAAGGATCAAGGATAAAGATGCTAAGGTTGATTATAGACCATTTCAGGAAAGGTCTATTTATTTGTGATAAGATATACTGATACAGAATCAGTTTCCTACATATAACCAACTTTTGACTTAACTAAGGATCCCTAAATGGAACAATTTTTTTTTTTATTATTCCTTAAAAAAAAAGATTTTTGGGAATGGAAAAGATTTTTAGGACCCCCAGGGCAAAATATAATTGATGCTTTGAAACAACAAACTCAAATAATAGCAAATGGTTCCAAGAAAAAAAAAATAGCAGAATATTATGACAACTTATATGTGATGTATAGGACTGCACCAAACAAAACAAATAACAAATGGAATAAAGAAGCCAAGCTTATTCTTAGTCATAATCAGTGGCAACAAACAAAGATAAGTGGGAATAGCTTGTATTTATCAAGCAAAAATAAGTCAATCCAAAGAAATATAAATGATAGAGCTTACTATACTCCTGTTGAATTTAATAAGATAAAGAACATACAAATCATTGTTGGCATAATTGCAGCAATATTGATAATTTGATGCATTGTTTATGAGAATGCCCCAAATCTTTTGCCCTGGTGGTCCAGGATTAGCCAGATTCTATCTGCATGGTTGGGCCTAAATATACCTTGTCTTAAAGATATATATATATATATAACTGGGAATCTAATCTCAGCCTCACACCAGTCCAAAAGAAAATTATAGCATTAGCCACTATGGCCCTTAAGAGATTGATTTTAGAAAAATTGGAAGGAACAAGATGTACAACCCTTTAATTTTATGAAATGGTGGGCACTTTTTAGAAAGACTTTGAATTTTGAAGAAATGTTATATACTTTAGATAATGAATATGATAACATACAGTATATGGAACTAACTGAAAAGAAATACAAGAGAATATGCCACCTTTGTTAGCTATGTAGTTTTACAAACAGAAACACAATTCAAGATATATATTTTTCTCTTTTCTTTCTGGAACTTAAGATGTATCGCTCTGTAACCTGGATTAATGACATGAATTGGTGGGTGGGGGGAAGGGAATTAATGATAGCATATGTGTATATGGATATATGTATGATATTACTTTTTAGCATGTACTATGAATCATAATGAAATCATAATAAAAATTATAATGACAAAAAAAAAGAATGCAGACCTAATGGTATTGCCCCCCCCCCCGTGTCCTCCAATTGCTGGCCCATCATTCAATACAGAATCTCCTTGGTGGCTATCGGTCCCTCCCTTATCTGATGACCCATTCAGTATGTAGAAAATATTATCATTGGTGTCCAGTGGTCCCCCCCAACATCTTGATCCCTGTTAAAAGAAAAATTCTCAGTTCCCTGGTGGTCTAGTGAACCCCCCACCCTCCATCCTGTCAGGGAGTGCCCCCCATCCTGCTTCCCCCAAACCAAATCCCCAGCCAGCAATCAGAACAGCCCTGATCTCACCTCCACAGCTGGCCACCGACCAAGCTCTCAATAAGGACATACTGTATATAGTACATGCTCATTGAGAGTTCAGTTAGTGATCAGCCATGGAAGTGAGAGGGGGCTGTGCTGGTCCATGGCTGAGGATTGGGTTTTGGGGGCAGGAGTGGTGGGTCCAATCCCTGACAGAGTGGACAGTGGGGGTCCACTAGACCAGCAGGGAACTGGGAATTTTTTTTTTAACAGGGATCAGGATGTTGGGAGGGGGGAGCCACTGGACACCAATGCTAATATTTTATACATATTGGATGGGTCATCAGGCAGTGAAGGGACTGCTAGCCACCAGTAAGATTCTGTATTGTATGATGGGCCAGCAATCAGAGGAACGGGGGGGCAATCCCACCAGGACTACAGTCCTCTATTTGCCTGTGTACTTCTTGGGTCATCAATCAGCAAGAAGTAGGAGGAAGCCACTTGATCACCAGAGAATATATATTTTAATAGCACTGGGGGTTCAGGAAGGTAATCAGCTGGGGAGGGGACCACTAAACTGCCAGGGTGTATTTTGCATGTATATGGGGCCAGTGATCGGTGAGGGATGGACCACAGGAACACCAGAACAGTATTGTTTTCACCTATGGGACGGCAATCAGAGAACGGGGAAGGGGAAGGACTACTACACTACCAGGGGAAATTATTTTTATTATACGGTGATGGCGATCAGAGACAGGGGAGGGAGGAGGGACCACTAGACTACCATGGAAACTTATTTCACACATAAAGAGGCAGTGATCATAGAACAGGAGAGTGGGGAGAGATCACTGGACTACCAGGGAGATTTTTCATTCATAATGGGTCATCGATCAGCAATCAGGGATGGGGATGGGGAGGGACCACTAGACCACCAGGGTGGGTTTTGTCTAAATATGGGAATGGCAGTCCATAATGTGGGGAGGCACAAAACTCCCTCACAGCCAATGTAAATGTACCCATAATGGGCATGCAAATCACCAGCTAGAGCCTTACATGCCCAGTGGGTTCATTTACATTGCTGCTTTTGTGAATAACAAATAGCACACTTTCGCTATTCATTGCAGGGACATTTACAGGAATGCAGCTCAGGGCAGCACTAGTGGGGTTAGAAGCAGTGGTAATGAGGCTACCATTGCATCTACTTAACCCTACTCACAGTCAGATAATACCCTATGCTAACCATTTCTGAATAGCATTTTTTACCAATTGGGCAATCACAAAGAGCAACACTGTTGTGCTGCACTTTGTGATTTTTTGAGAATCTAACCCATGACCTTTTATAATAAGCTCTAGAACCTTTCCAGGGAAAGATGTTAAGCTAATTGGTCTATAGTTCTCCACATTAAGCTCATCACCCTTTTTGTGAACGAGGGCAACTTTTGCCATTCTCCAATCCTGTGGCACAATACCCTCTTCAAAAGATTTTTCACACAGTAGCCTTAGGGGGACAATGATACTGTTCTTCATGATTTTAAGCATTTGAGGTGATATATTATCTGGGCCTGGTGTACTATGTTGTTTAAACCATTATTTTTTGATAATGTGTCTGCTTCCATTACCATGATTACATTGCTAGAGCAGGGGCTGATTAGACAAATTGGATGCATGTTATCAGACAAAACTGAACAAAAATACTTATTAAAGGAATTTGCAATTTTGGGGGGGGGGTCAGTGATTATTGGCTCTTTGACCATATTAGCAGTTCATGTTGTGCTTCCTGGTTCTCACCACTTTTGGACCCTGATTGGCTTCCCCTGTGTGGAATGGCATGGCCAAGCTGCTGATTGGCTGTTTCTGCTGCTGTGTGGGGCCAGGCTAGCACTGCTTCTCCACCACTACCCTGATGATTGTTCTGCTGTTTGTGGTTCTGGGTGGTCTGCTCCAAGCCTCCTTTCCTGCCAAACAGACATGCATACTTCCCACCCATTAGTGCATAGCACCCTATATTCATATAGGTATATCCTATAAGGTGTCACTGTGGATCAGTTGGTAGCACATCCACCTCTGGCCAGAAGGTTGTGGGTTGTGGTCCCACACCAGGATTGGGCTCATGCCTAATGCTGGCACCCAAGTGCAGTATTTGGGGGTGTTATACTGTTGGGGCGTGCCAGCCTTCAGAAGAGATGTTAAACCAAGGTCCCTTCTAACCATTCTGGTTCTATCCTGGTGGGTGTCCAGGTGGAAGTAAAAGAACCCAAGGCACTCTTCACAAAGATTAGGGGACATTCCTGGTGTCTTGGCCAATATTCCCCTTCCCATAAAACTGGTTCTTGCAACTGTCCAAGGCTGTGTGAGGGTGTTGATGTGTGATATGGCTGCCACTACACATTCAGCCACTTCACTACCAGTCTAGCATTGCCTGTAAAGCACTTTGGGATACAATGTGTATGAAAAGCACTATATAAAATGCTGAATCTTCTTCTTCTTCTTAATCAGATTTCATGGTGAGAAACCAATTTAAGTCACAAAACCAAAAATTATGATGTGTAATCAATTTCAAGTTGAGTAACCAGTTATTGCCACAAAGCAAAAAATCATGGCGTGCAATCAAATTTCATGCTGAGAAACTAATTTTCTGCTCAAAACAAAAAATTATAGAGGATAATCAAATTTCATGTTGTGCAACCAATTTAAGACATGCAATGCAAAATGTTATTCACGATGCAATTTCATGTCGAAGTACCAATTTGAGCCCCAGAATGAAAAAAAAATGATCCCCACAGAAAAATTTGTCACAAAACCAAATATAATCATGCAATGGAAAATTATGGCCCACAATCAAATTTCATATCAAGCAACCAATTTCTGTTTTCACAAGTACAAGTTGTGATCCAGAACCCAAATGTGTTTCCAACAGACTTTCCCGAATCGCAATAAAAAATAGTTTCCCAAGTCAAATTTAGTTTCTCATTTCTCATCATGCAACACTAAAAAATATAGACCGCAATCAAATTTCATGTCCAGCAACCAATTTGCCACATACAATTATAAGTTATGATCTGCAGTGAAATTTCATATCAAGCGACCGTTCTTTTTGCTGCAAAATGGAAAATTAAGATGCACAATCAAATTTCATGTAAAAAAAAATTAAGTCATGTAACCAGAAATTCTGATGCACAGTCAAATTTCATGCAAAAAAAGAACATTTTCTATTGTGAAACAAAAAAACTGATGTGCAAACAAATTTCAAGTTGAGAAACCAATTTTTGTCAAGAAATGAAAATCATGATGTACAATCAGATTTCATGCCATGAAACCAATTTTCTGCTGTGAAACAAAAAATTATGCTGGGCAATCAAAATGTGTTTCTAACAGACAACTTATTTTGAATTGCAATTAAAAAATTGTTTTGTAAGTCAAATTTAGTTTTGCACCATCTTAATGTCATGAGTCAAAAATTGGGAAAGATGTTAACATATCACAATCCAGAAAATGCGGGTTCCCTCCCAGCATAGCGTATAGCATATATCAGTAGGGGGCTAGTGGATTGACAGTCATAGTGAGCAAGTGAAAGAAATGGACAGTCATGCCTGGTAACAATTCCAAAAAATTGTTCTTTTATTTTTTCTTTCAATAACATCCTTGCAACCCAACATTTCACCTTATTAGGCTTCTTCAAGGGAAGGATCTGTTTGTAAATATATATAAAGTTAATTATATGATTATACATTATAGCATCATTTGTATTTAACATTTTTCAACAATTTTCTCATGTAATTTTTAATTTATGCCACTAGGTGGCAGATGCCTAGAGCCACTAATTAATTTTTTATATTCTTCTGGTCTCACATGATTAGAACATTTTTATATAAAAGCATTATATACATAAAAATAAAATCAAATACATGAAAGTTATGCAGCAGTTACATTGGCTGAAGTTTAGTGTCTGATGACCCTCATATACCTTTCAGATACAACTTTAAACACCCAACACTAAGGAAATGCAGTATACCAGTATATTATATTTAATTTAGAATACAAGAAAAGGCAATTGATACAGGGTACAAAAAGATCACGTATATATATATATATATATATATATATATATATATTGCAATAACTAGTACTGAACATTTATTCCTGACTTTACACTTTCATAGTCGAATCCTTATACACATCTTTAAATATTCGTGAAAGACATTTAGAATAATTAATCATTAGTTATGACTCAAGTGAGACAACCAAGAATGATTATGTAACATACTTGTCATAAACTAATGTCTTAAGAATATTAGTATGGCATTTCATAAAGTGATATATCCTTCAAATGATGATTAATTTAAACAGACAACACAAGTTGAGGATAGTCGTAGATTCTTGAATTCTTTTCTGAACATCTCTTAAGGCTTATCTAAAAAATCAGCATTAGGTCAGGACCATACAAGTTCAGTCACATTAAAACTTTCCATGCCTTGGGGCAGAAAGCACCCTCTGTGCACGAGGTGTGTGTAGTTGCCTTGGCAACCTTGCCTGACGCTAATTGGTCTTTTCCACCTTGTGACCATCAGTATCAGCAAGTTCTGGTATGCCCCTTGGCCCAAGCCTCTATTTAAGCTGCAGTGTTACAAAACACAGTGCAGCAGAGGATGTCCATACACATATATCAAAAACTAGGAGATAAGACTTTGAAACACCTTGAGTTACTGAGTGAACACTGTATAGAAAGATTTGGCATGATACTGATTGGCACATTTTTCTAAAATGCAGGAAGAAAACCTACACGTATAGTCAGAGCCATGCCTGAAACCAGGTGAAGCAGAAGAATAATTAAGAGTGAGTACATATTCTTGTGCCACACAGTTTGGTAATTAAACCTGCTGTAATTATTTAAGTGCTTTCAGGCTTGAAAAATGTACTAAATATATTCCCTTATTGTTTACACGTTGACCTACATACAGGCAGATAATTTATCTACCCGAGAATCTTTATAGGAACTCAGAGAAGAGTGATGCAGTTCCTACAGACTTGTGAGTTCTCAGGTAACTTGCTTCAAAATAAAAACAGCTGCATGCTTTTTATAAAAAGCATTGTTTAAAACTTAAATCATTGTGTTGCGCTTTCCCTTTTGCAGATGGGTGCAACTATAACTGCTATTTTAAAGTTCATAGAACTCAAGAAAGGTTAGAAGCATATCATTATGAATACACTTTGTAACAGCAGCAACACTGAGGTCTAGATATTCAAAAGAGTTGAGCTATGCGCAATAGGGTTGCGCCTGCGCAAGTCCGATATTGCGCCATTCTGCGATATTCAGCAGGAGGCAGTTGCGCCCCCCCCCAAATCACGCTGAGCAACAGCGCAATGATAATGAATGCATGTGCAACTGAAGGGAGAGGAACCATGCATAAATGGTGCAGTGCGATACTCAACAACATGTGCCATGCGCAGTAGGGGAGCAAGCGAAAGTTGCGCCATAGCGAAAATGAGCCAAAATAAAAGGGAGCAAGGGAGAGGTGCAAGAATGCTACAGGGAAGCCACATGAGAGCCAAAGATAGCAGGGAAGCCTGGGCAGCAGGGACACACAGGGCCAGGCAGGAAAGGGCACCTGGAAGCAACCGGCACAGGGGAAGGTGTGGGGAGACCGTGCAGAAGGGGGAAGTACACCACACAGCAGTGAGGTCAGCACAGGCAGGTGTTCCCGGTCCAGGGGAAGTAGCAGCCAGGACAGTGGGGGGAATACAGAAACAGCTGCCAGGAGGAGTGAACACAAGCCAGAGACATGGCCAGTGCCACCTTCCAGATGAAGGCCGTAATGAGGGGGGTGAGAAGGCGGGCAGCAGGGGGCCATGGCCGTGGAAGGGCCCGTCGGCAGTATGCCCCCAACAGGCAGTACCATGCCCACACCAGCTTCAAGCTGTACAGTGATACCAAGATTGTGGGCCGGTACCACCTGAATTGGGCAATTCTGAGGTGGCTCTGTGAGCTGTGCAGTGATGTGATGCAGGCACCCACATGACAGAACCATGCCCTGTCAGTGGAGACGAAAGTGACAGCCTGCATGTGCTTGCTCACCACAGGTACCTTCCAGAGACCAACTGGGGACACCACAGGCATAACCTAGTTGGCCACGTCATGCCACCTCACCCAATTCCTCAGCGCAATGCTGCCACATGCTGCAGAGTACATCCATTTCCCCAGCACACTGGCGGAGCGCACAGCAAACATACAGGAGTTCCACAGGGTAGCACATATGCCTGGCATGCTAGGGGCAATAGACTGCACCCATGTGGCCATCCGCACACCACCTGGCCCCCGGGGCTGCATACATAAATCGAAGGCTTGCGCATCAACTGCCAGGTGGTGTGCGGCGCAGGGGGTGCATAATCAATGTCTGTGCCACGCACCCTGGGGGAGCACAAGATGCCTTCATCTGGCACCAGTCGGCACTGTGCCACAGATTCGAGAGTGGGGATATCCCCACTGGCCACCTAGTGGGTGAGTATGTAAACCACATGGACAATCATAGGGTCTGGGGGGGCATGGTCAGAGATGACATGGGTAGTGGCCTACATGGTCCAGGGCAGAGCAATGCTGATCACCAAACTAACCTACACCCTCTACACACAGGTGACAGTGGATACCCACTCCGTCCCTGGCTGCTCACACCCTACCGGCAGCCTGTGACCCCATCGTAGCAACGCTACAATGAGGCACATGCCACCACACGTAATGTCATCGAGTGGGTGTTCGGGATGCTGAAGGCACATTTCCGTTGCCTGGACACCTCCGGCAGTGCCCTACAGTACAGCCCCTCAAAGGCCTGTGGGCTATTCCTGGCCTGTTGCATCCTGCACAACTTGGCCAACGAATGTGGGATAGCCGTACAGGTCAAAGAGGGGGACAGCGATGGGGACGATGAGGTCGCCGGTGACAATAGTGATAGGCAGCCTCCCTTGGGTGACAGGACCCCCAACTGCTCCGGCTAGCACAGCTGCACCATGACACCATCACAGAGAAGCACTTCAACCAACCTAGGTAAGTCATGGGGCCATGTGCAACCAACAGTGGCTAAGGCACAACCCACAAACATGCATGGACACACACCAGGGGTGCATTCTGTCAAGGTAAGTGGCCGGGCATGGAATCACACACACAACCAGGGATGGGTGAGGTCTAACATGCCACGCAGATGGACACACACACACACACACACACACACGCACACACACACAATGCACCAGACATGCACAAAGGGTAGGAGGCACACCAACCCAGAACACCACCCCTAGCCACACACATGTCCACAGACCACCACGCCCACTTCCTGTCCATGTGCATGTGTCAGATGCTGAGTACCATTGCACATTGGTGTACAGTGCAATGCAGGCATCATCATGCACATGCAACTGTGGACAGCAGCTGGGAGGGTGTGCAGATGGACTGTGTCCATGTGCAGGGCCGGGTACCCACCCATGCAATGCCCGCTGAAAGACACAATGCACACAGGGCAGCACCAGACAGTTGCCGTGTTGGGAGACAGATCAGTCATGTGACACAGTGCCCCAGCCACCACGGGTGCATGGGCGGCCCCGCTGAGACCCGCCAGCACTGACAGGCTGACCACTGGCCTCATGGCGTGGCACCGATGGTCCCCAAGGGGTTGCACTGCGTGAACATGACCGTGCTCGAGCAGGGGTCTGCAGCACACCAAACATGCCTGTGCCAGGCGTGCTTGGGATGCCCACAGCTGAACCCAGTGTCGACAGGGAGGGTGTCGCATGACACTGGGAATGGGGGTTGGACAGTGTACTGCGTGTTGTCTGCGATGCATGGGCAGATGACTGTGTGCCCATTGTGGCCATGACAGCAGTAAATGCCTGTGTCTGCCTGTCAATGGCAGCGGTCACATCTTCCCACAACCTGTCCATCCCTACCAGGATCAGAGCGGTGTCTCTGCTGCGATGCTCCTCTGCCCACTTCAGAGCTGCACACAGTGCATCCACGGATGTCACGCGCCACATCTGCTGGTGGACTGATGCTTGCAGTAGGTGGGTGTGCTCATCCAAGAGGTCACCTGCCTCCTCGGCATCCTGTCCCTCAGGGTGTGCGCGGCCCTGATGCTCAGCACCCCTTGAGGGTAGCCACTGCACACCAGCACCAGGTCTGGGCATGTCCACAGGCAGTGCACAAATGTCGCCTCTTGACCCTGTACCCCCAAGCCCATTGGCTGACTGCAGATGCTGCCCCTCTGGCTGCTGCTCCCCAGGGCTCACTGGTGCCACTGCAGTGGCCACAACAGTCCCACTGTCCTGTACACACACCAGTGCTGCCCCACTGGTGCTGACAGGCACAGGCTGGGACTGTAATGACATGCAGGCCTCCACAGCAGCACCACCCACAGCCATGGCAGCGATGTTACCTGCTGTGTGGCCATCCCATGGCACACATGTGTCACTGCCCATGCCGTTAGCAACATCATCATCGGTGACGGACCCAGCACCAGCCCGAGTCACTGCATGCTAGTATCCATGGACGCTGGCACTCTGGGACACGGGCAGAGCCTCCTTCACACCTGTTCCAGTGACATCAGTGTGGACAGCCAGATGGGCCCACTGTTGCACTGAGCCACGTATACCTATGGAGGTGGATGGGCCCTCCTCCATCTCCATCTGACTTTCCTCAGTGGACAGGCCCACCACCGCTGACCCATGCAGATGCTCAGGATCTGTAAGGGAAAACAAAGTTGCATTACTGCATGTGACCTACCCTGCCCCCCATAGACAGACCATGACCTACCATGCAGTGATGGGCTACCACCCATCTGGAAGCCACCACCCGGAACACCCTCAATGGCACAACACTGCATGCTTCCAGCAACCCTCTCCTCCTGTGGGGTCAGGTGTACCACCTCCAGCTGTCCCCCACCAGTCGCAGCTCATGCTGCCCTGATGGCAGCCACCTTCTCCTTTATCCTCCTCCTATCTGTGCCCATCTTCTTCTTGCACTCCTGCACAGAGCACTGGTGGCTGCCATGTAGGTTCACTGCATGTGCCACCTCCTCCCATGCAGCAGCACGGGCCTGAGGTGTTCCCCTGCCATCCGCTGAGAAGTGGCTCCTGATCCAGTTAGGCCTCAAAAAAGGGCATTGGGCTCGGTCTTGGTGAAATTAGGCCTCCTCCTCCTCCTCCCACCTCTGTGTTCCTCCTCTCCCACAATTCGTTTGTTCATTATTTAGCCTGTAAGAATGACAGTTGTTACCTGTGACTGTGCAGTTCCATGCATGTCCCAAAATCCACAGTCCACACTCCCAAACAGCATGCAACTCACCAATAGACTGCAGTAACCGACTATGGCCAGTGCAGCCCAATGTTGCACTTTTATAGTGCAACCTATGCAAATGAGGCGAGGCACAACTTTAAGTGGATGCAAATTGCAGTGCTGCGCCATTGAATGGCTGATTAGCTGTTTTGCATATAACTACTGAATATCGCACTGTTGTGCTTTGCACAGTTGTGTTGAACGTGCTGAGTCAAGGGCTCAGTTCTGTGACACACCTCACTGCGCATGCCCGGGTTGGTGACACAGGTGTCTGCCATGCTGCTGACATGCTGTGCATGGGAAGCAATGCAGGGCACAGCCACCATTGTGCCAGTGGTGCTACAGCGGTGTTCATCTATATGACGCTGTGGCACTGGGCCATCATAGGCGCACTGGGGAAACAGCGCAGTAGGCCACTACTGGAGGTAGCACCCAGGCATCCAATCGCGCTACACACATTGGGTTCCAATAGTGCTGTGCCTGTCTGTGCACCAGAGCCCCTTGACCCTGTGCCTGACATTTGCCCCCCTAGGCGCCATGCGTCAGGCATGGGTGCACCACTATCGTGCTGTAGGGAATGGCAGCTCTGTACCGCACAGCATCTGCACATGGTGGATCCGCACTGCAGATTACCATTTTGGCTGACTGAGCTAGGAGAATGGTGCAGAGGAGGGCTGCACAGTGGAGCCAAGTAGAATTGGCCAAAATAGTGGCCATAGTAGAGCCACTCCATGGACCACTGTTTGGGGAGGCACCCCTGGACAGGTCCAGGAGTCAGGTGTGGGAGGAGGTAGCCACTGCACTGGAGGAGGCCACAGGAAGGGGGCAGACAGCGAAGCAGTGCTGCCACAGGTATGGTGACCTGCGAAGGAGGGAACCAGACCTGCTTGCCTGCCTGCGGGCACATGCCAGGAGGAGTATGGTGCCACGGCCAGGTAGGTGTTACGTCCACACACTTTTATCTTCCATATGGGTATCATGGTTGTATGTGTCTGGCACATGGGGGAGGGACCATCTGGTTGGCTGTGGTGGTGTTATCAGGGTGTGGGGTAGGTGGGTCTGGCTGGGTGGGAGGGCACACACCTGGGGGCAGGGGCACTTTGCTACAGGATTGTACTGATGTTCCTCTCTCCATGTTTGCACCACAGGGCCAGAGGAGCGGCATCTAGCCCATGATATGCGGCACCACCAGGAGGACAGGGACACGAGGAGGGGCGACGGTCCACAGGGCTCTAGGGACCGGCCCGATAATGTTGAGTGCCATACCTACATGATTACTATAGCATGCTGTGTAATAGTGTGGGCAGCAGGGCATGGCCACCATCCATTGACACCACTGCCATGCACGCAACTTGTTACAGTCAGCACTGTCCAGTGGCACTGCATGTCTGGGAGTGCGTCGATGGTGGTCCATGCATGCACTGGGTACATGGCTGTGCCACTGCCTTCGCACCACATAGCCATGTCTCTAAACGGCCATGGTGGTGCTGTGCATGGCTTGGTCGGTGGGTGGGTGCAGCATTCCACATGGCTGTATGCGCCTGGGTGGGCAGGTCTTGTGGACATGATCACTGTGGGTGGTCACACACCATCACAGAGGCATGTCCTACAGCTGTATGCCATGCACAGTGGGTGGGCTGTATGGGGCTGTGCATTCACACCTATTGACTGTGCTCCCTTGTCCTAGGTGTCCGCCAGCTGATGGAAATCCGGGAGACATTGAGGGAGATCTTGAATGTGGCAAGGTCATCGTTGGAGATCTTATAATGGATCGACCAGCTTGGGGTCTGCAGGAGGCACCGGAGGCGGAGCAGCCAGAGTGGGGAGCGGGGCTCCCATTAACAATACCTCTGCCCTGATATCCCCTACCCCCCTGGACCCACCCTCATACCCCTCCTTTCCTGTCTCATTTGTTCACCCTGCCCTTACCCACCCCCACCTTGTTTGTGGCCCCCAACTTTGTACATAGTATTGTATATAGTTCATTTTGATATTGTTTTGGAATACAGATCTTTTGATATGAATACTGTGGTGGTCTCTGATTTGCAGTGGCCTATAGATGCTAAGCTGCAGTGCTGTGCATAGCATCAGGGGTGGTGCAGTCATGGGTATGTGTGTGTGTCCGTGGGGAGGTGACTATGGTGTGGGAGCAGCTATCAGTCAGTGTCTGTGGTGTGTGTGTTGTGCCCTGTGCTCTGGATGACTGTGTGCAGTGGTCCATGGTGCATGCTCTGTGTCCATGGCACCCCTGTCAGCCCATCCATGGTTTGTGCAGCTGACACCCATGCATGTCTGTTACCTGCACAGTCTGCTGGCATGTCAGTGGTGGCTGTCCATGCAGGGCAGCCACTGTACCCGTCACAATGCTGGGTTGCCTCCTGTCACTGGTGTGGTGCATGTCTGCCTTGGGTGACACTGTGACCTCCACAGTTGTTGACCCACCTCCATGCTGTGGCTTGTGTGTGTTGCAGGGGATGTTTACCACTGTCTGTGACTTGTGCTCCGGGCAAATGATGGTGGTGTACAGGTCCACAGTGCCTGTGCAGGATGGCTGCCACTCCTGTGCCATGGAGGACTGCAGGCTGTGTGTACACAGTTTCCATGGGCCCATGCTGGGGGCTTGGCTGCCCCACTACTGCATCCCTGTGTTGTTGTGCCCTTGGGTATGGGTGGGTGTCTGTCCATGCACTGTGTTGCATCCGGTGTGGTGCATGCTTCCAAGCACCACTGTGGGTGTCTGTGCTGGCTGCTGTGGCCAGTGCTGGGTCAGGGTGTGTCATTGGGAGAGTGTGCCGGGTGCTGTACCACTGGTGGTGGTGTCTGGGGCATGCCCTGTCCCATGTGGAGTACCTCGTGTGCTGACGCATGGTCAGTCTCTCAGCTGTACCTCGGGGGGGCTGTGCATAGTGGCACTGTGTATGCCATCGTTGTATCACTATGTGCTGCCACCCACTGATGGGTGCTCGTGGTGGGGCTGCCTTGCATGGTTCTGTGGTGCACAGGGTTGCATTGTCACAGTGGGGGTGGTGGCATGCATGGGGTTTCCTGCAGTGGTGGATGCTGCTCCTGGGAAGGGTGTCTGGGGGTCACGGTGCAGGGTGTGATCTGCATTGGGGGGATAGTGTGGCATGGGGTGGTCAGCCCTCCTTGTGTGCCAGTCACAGCTTACCAGGGGGTGTGATGGGGCACCATGACCCGGCTGTGGGTTGGTTGCTTGTCTCCATGGGACAGTGGTTATTCCAGCCCTCCCCCAGTTGTGCAGTGCATGGGGTGTGGGGGGACGATGTCTATTCTGCTGTGTGTTCCTCTGCCCATCTGTGGCATGGGTGGTGGGCCCCTACCCCACTAGTTGTTCAGTTGCATTGCCACCCTGCTGCTGGAGGGTGTCCCTGGTTGCACTATGGCGACTCTGGACTGCTCAACTGAACATCCCTTGTTGCGTTATGGCGCATCAGATCTGCTCAGCTTCCTCTCCCTAGTTGCGCTATGGTGCAAGTGGTGTGATATTCAGTCATCCGCTTTAGGCGCAGGTTGGCTGGCTCAGTTTTTGAATATCGCACCTCTTGCACATGGGCACAGTGGACTTGCGCTTGCTCCTGCCATTGCGCACTTTTTGGGCGCAGTTTGAATATCTGGGCCTGAATGTTTATTTTATATAATAAAAAACACCCCATGAATTTATTTCCAGACAAGAAAAGTTGATTTAAACAGAGTCTAATGCTATTCAGAGTGATGAAACAGGAGAAATAACTCAAAGGTTAGTTGGGACAGTTTATTTCACTAATTTATATTGAACATAAGAATTAAATGCTGAATATAAAACTTTCTATTTAAATACATAGGATAAATAAGAAAATCCTACTGCATACAAGGAAAGACTGTACCACTATATCCATTAACTTTAAGGAATGTGTGTTTTTTAAAAACATGTAATCAAAGTGGTAGATATGACTTTAAATTAAATAGAAACTATACTGAGTTTATTTATTTATTTATTGAAAAGTTTCACCAGGAAGGGCACACTGAACAAGTTGCTTGTCTCATGGTAAGTTTCCTTAGTGTTAGGTGTTTAAAGTTGTAGCTGAAGGTATATGAGGGGTCATCAGACACTAAACTTCAGCCAAGGCAACTGCTGCATAACTTTCATGTATTTCATTTTATTTTTATGTACTGTATATAATGCTTTTATATAAAAAGATTCTAATCATGTGAGACCAGAAGAATATAAAACATGAATTAGTGGCTCTAGGCATCTGCCACCTAATGGCAAGAACAAAAATTATGTGAGAAAATTGTTGAAAAAATGTTAAATACAAATGATGCTATAATGTATAATCATATAACTAAAGACTTTATGTATGTTTACAAACAGATCATTCACCTGAAGAAGTCTATTAAGGTGAAATGTTGGGTTACAAGGATCTTATTGAAAGAAAAAATAAGAAAATAAAAAGAACATTTTTTTGGAACTTTTACCAGGCATGGCTGGCCATTTCATTTCATTTACTGACAAAGATATTAACATAGCCAGGAGAAATACAAAAGACATAAAGGATAATGGCTGGGGGTCTGCAGTTTACCGGGTTGTAATCACCTCGAGTGGTTGCCATGCCGTGCTTGTAAACCTCGAGAGCGCAGCTTGAGATGTTTACTGTCTGCATGGCAACCACAAGAGGTGATTTCAACCCGATAAACTGCAGAACTCCAGCCATTATCTTTTATAATGTATGGGGTTTGAGTTGGTTAAACAAAGCGACATTTACACCAAAATATGGCTAAGGGGGTGTGGGGAATATTTGATGGTCGAGATGGGATGCCATCCTTCACTGGAGTCCACCTGTGGATGGAAGTGGGGGAGGTAAGAGACAAAGCACAAAAAAAAAGAAAAGATTGTTTAAAAAAAAACACGTTTAGGCAGTAACTGTGAGAAAAGTAAACAAAAGAACTTAAATGTTGCTCGTGGTGAACTCGGCTCAGATGGCTAATCCTCATCCAAGGAGAAGTCATTGCGACCGAGTTTAAACTGCTGCTTCAGCTCGCATTTAACATTATGTGGTCGGAATGTCGTCGGATGACATTGATTCCATCTTGTAATCTCATCGGTCTGATGAAGGCAAGCAAGGTTTACAGCTTGTATGTCACAACAATGAGATTACAAGAAAATTTAAAGATACCAGGCAATGCATAATAAGACCTCCCCATACTTTATATATTTATAATTGTGATTGACTGAAACAAACCTCAGAATCTGAACCTGCAAGGTAGATTCATGTTTTTATTTTTTTTTTATTATGGCTACAGTATTAAAAGTTTGAATTCATTTTTCATTCTGTATCCATTTTCCTTAAATAACTGATACAGCTGCAAAATAAATTACTGTTCTGTTTATTAGCATTGGTTGTAAGTTTAATTTCCATATTAATTTTTGCTTTTTTATTACTGTTTGTACATGTTCGTTGTATATTCTTGAATTGTTCCCGAGATTCAGTAGAGTTTGTTTTCAAATGACTTACACATAGTTTTCTTTTACTTTATCAGTTTTATTATATTTTTTGTTCAGTAATTGGGTTTAACTCCTATACTGTTACTGTATAATAATGTATGGGGTGAGCTTGTTACTGACTGAAATCAAACCTGTTTACAACGCTGTTGTGGTATCAGTGTGGCATCAAGAGGTTTTTAACCCCTCTTGACTGTGTCACATTGATACTATAACAATGGGAGCGCATCTTCGGATACGTGGCTTTAAATCAGAGACTCACAATGAACAGCCTTGGCTGTGAGAGCTGTCCATAAGGGAGAGTAGCAAAACAAGAAATAGTAAGGACTAGCTTAGTTTGAACTTGTGCTAAGTTTAGTTTTGCCCGTACACTATAAAATATAATGTATGAGTTTTCATCAGTAATCTCGCTGAAATCTCTTCTTGATGTTACCGTGACAACTGTAAACCTCTAGAGCTTTGCTCTCAAGGTTTCCAGAGTTGTCACGGTAACCTCACAGAGCATTTACAGCATGGTTACCAATAAATCCCCATGTATTATCCTCTAGTTTCTTCACCCTCTTAATACGTTTATTACATGTTCTGCTTATGGATTCTTTGATGCAATTCCAGCTTTCTTCTACTGTTTTATTCTCCAATAATGATAGCCAGTCAGTATTGCTAATAGTCTTATCAGCAAAAGTGATATTGGCAGAATTGTAAAGATACATTTCAGTACTAACTGTCACAAACTCACTCAGCCGGTCAGCCCTCTACTCCCAAAGTGCCAACCTCTGAGCTTATGATTTGTGTACAGTGAACAGAACAAGGTAACCCTCTTGTCTGTTTTGTGGGTTCAAGTCACCTTAGTCTCAAGCTCTGGAGGGATTCAAACTGATAACCTCTTGTTAGCATACCCAATTATCAGACTCAGATAATTCTGTCATCGAGGGGCCAGATATCTTTGCCTATGTGCACCCAACCAGGTCTTTCAAATGAACCCTTAGAACTCTACGCAAGACTTTAGAGAACGCTATCTGTTTCGCAGTTTGGTATACAATAAGCCCATACACAGTGTTACTATAACCTTCAAAAGCTCCACTTAAAATAAAAAGAAATGTCAAGGCACTCCAGACAGTTCCATTGTAAAAATATATCTTTACTTTAAAAGTATCAAAATAGAACAATAATTACAGAACAAATATATATCCCAACACATACAGCTTTAAAACAAAATAGGTAAAAGTACAGTTCCTACAATTTATAACTTCAGACTAATCTTGTCAAAGGTCCTTACTTCAGTGCTTTGATGGTCTCTCTTCTCTCAGTCAGTAATATTGTCTTGTGTGTCTCTAAGGCTTGCTCAGTTGGATAAAAGAGTTCTGAGCTGGCCTCCTCTCTGAGATCATTAAACTCTGCCTTGGTGTATTAAACGTTATATGTTACCACACAGGATGTCCCAACAAGATTTAAAAAAACTGATAAGTAACATACTTAATTTCGTCTCCTCAGGGTAACTGGTCAGAACTGGTTTGTGCTCTCCTACACATACATTTCAAACATTTCTTTGATCTAAGTCACTGTATTCAAAGCAAAAGTGTATTTGCCTCTTTAATCCTGTCTGGACCTTGGAATCTACACCTCAAAGGTCTCTCTGATGTAATTCAAGGATTCCCCGGGAAATGTATATTGTACCTTCCAAATTTGTCTGGTCCTCCCTGGCTCAAACATCAAACCTCTTCAATGTCCATTCTGGCCTCTCTCTGACACCCCTCCCCATAAGTCCTTCCTGGTAACTATGCAAGTCAAATGATCTCCCTGAGGGCATTATACAGTGGATACTTTGGTTCCTGCCTTCAAAGAAAATTGAACAAAGGAATTGCATTTTAAATAGCTGCAGACTCAAACCACCTCCTGTCCTTTGAATTATCTCTGGGGGGTCTTGATGTGTCACTTCCAGTAAGACAGTAGTTTCCTCAAACTGACCTTCCATCACATATTTTATATGTAATAAAAAAATTAATACAGCATGCAGAGCACTCAGAGCTGGCTGTCTACATCACACTAACAAGCAAACAAAAGTAGCTCAAAACACCATTCTGACCATGTATCAAAAATGTACATACATACTGAATAATTAACTTATTTTTACTAGCTAAAAAAAAGCTCCACAAACAGCATTGTACTTACAAAGAAAGTGCAGAGTACATAAAAAGGGACCTAGGGATAATCATTTCTGATTACCAGAAGGTAGCCAATTAGTGTGATAAGGCAGTGGGGAAGGTTAGCAGGAAGCTCAGGTGCATAGGGAGGAGCATCATCGGCAGACAGAAGGAGGTAGTATTACCCCTGTATAGATCACTGATAAGACTCCACCTCAAGTACTGTGTCCAGTTCTGGAGGCCGTACTTCTGGACGGACATAGATAGGGTGGAGGCAGTACAGAGGAGGGCTACCAAAATTGTGCAGGGCCTGCATCAAAAATCCTATGAGGAAAGACTCAAGGAACTAAATATGTACTCTCTAGAGGAAAGGAGGGAAATGGGGATATGATAAAAATGTTCAAATACCTCACACGTATTAATAAGGTACAGGAAGGTAACATTTTCCATAGAAAAAGATGCTCCAGGACAAGGGGTCACGCTATGAAGCTGGAGGGGGTGAGGCCCAAAGGAGATGTGAGGAAATACTTCTTCACATAGAGGGTGGTGGACACGTGGAACAGCCTTCCAGCCAAGATGGTGGGTGCTAAAATGGTAACAGGATTCAAGCATGCATGGGATAAACACTGGGGACCTTAGAAGTAAGGCAAGGGGGAGAAGACTGGAGATGAAGTAGGGTCTGTGGTGTCACAGTAGGTAGGTAATATAGGGCAAACTAGGTGGGCCAAGAGGTCCTTATCTGCTGACAACTTCCGTGTTTATGTGTTTCTAGGTATCCCATACATGCAGCTCTGCAACTGCACACAGGTGTGCAGATGCCTGAATTTCCCAACACCTGGCAGCATGGGGGGTGGAGTATAGAACACTGGTGGGCATCCAATGGTATGCCCATCCTTAGTCCCATAGTGGATCCCCATCCACACTCAGGCAGGAGATCCTGGGAATGCACACAGGCTACCAGGATTATTAACAGGCATTTGCCTGAATGTCCACCCCCACCCTCCCATTCAGCCCAGTGGGCTGGGGCAGCTGTGTTCTGGGGGATCCCAATGCTGCCTGTGCCCTGCCCATAACCTGTGGGGGGGCATGTAAATAGTTATGGTGTACATGTTTCTGCCCTGGCCTGGCATGCAAGTGCCATCATGCATACACACTGGTTGGCTCCCCGGCATGCCCCAGGCCCACCTTAGTGCAGAGCTGTGCAGCCAGCTGGGGGATCCAGTATGCAAGGTGCTAGTGCACACGTGATGAATACTGCCAGCAGCATGTTGGACCCTACTGAGTGGCATTCAGGCATATGATTTCCAACGCACCTCAGATATGTGGTGCGTAGGCAGTCAGACCATTTTGTGAATAGACCCCATCATGAAGACAGCTCTTCTCTTGGCATAGGGCCCTGCACATCTGCAGTCATGGGCGGCAGAAAGCCCTATGCATTGGCTGACAGATAGACTCTTTTCTCTGTACATCTGTAGCTACATGGAAGCACAGACAATATAGAGCCCTGCACTTCTGCAGCTCACCTGACAGCCTCATGAATTCTTTTCATCGGTCACTGCACAGAACTGCAGGGCACACAATTACCCTACACTTCCATAGGTGGCTGGAGTCTGCCCTTTCTTCCCTTGGGCACTGTGCATCTGAATGTCTTCACTCAGGTCCCTTTGGGATCTGATTCCATTGCCTCAAAAAGAAAGGAAATTCTTTGCAAAAAATGTAATTAATGCATTGGTTAGGGTTTAAGTTAATGCCACAAAATCAGGGAAATGTGGTGTTAGGGTTTCCAAACCTAACTTCCCACCCCACCATCTAGGCAGCAAAACAAAAAACATTAGGATTTTGGGCCTTTGGAGTCTTGGCGACTCAGTCAGATGTGATCTCCTTTTTTCATGCAGGGTCCTCAAGCTACAACAGATTCTGTTGGCAACATGTGGTGAGACATGCTACTCTAACTTGGAAGAGTGTATCAGTTTGAGGGACTGGTTCAAAGGTGTACTTTGTGCTTCGGGCAGGAGGCTGTGAGATGGAGTGAAAATTAACGCTGACAACCCCAGAGAAGACCCCACCACTGATTTGCCAAGATTCCAGAGACCCAAAACCTTATTTTTTTTTTTCCTTTTGCTGTTTTGGGGGAGGTGGGGGGAATTAGGGTTCCCTAATGCTGCATTGCCTTACTTTTCTGGCATTAACTTGAACCCTAACTAGTGCACTAAGGAAGTTTTTTTTTTTTTTTGCAAATAATTTATTTATCTATAAATTGACAACTCAGAGAGGCACACTATGCAAAAGCTAAATTCTGGGTGCAACCTGGTAGAGAGGTACTGAGAGGGTATAGAGGTACACTACGGTAGTAGTAGCCCACAGTGCAAGACCTGGATGTTATGTGCTATCCATGAAGAACAGATTGTGAAATAATTAACAGTATGAACTACAAAGTACAACATGTCTTACTTCATTGTAATCATACATTAGTAAAGACTAGCTATGTGATATATATTTTATTATTATTGAAAACTTTGTTTTCACAGTTTTGTTTTTCAGATCCCCACATTGGCCAGTTACAGTATATACAGTATATTTAATGTTGTCAGGCAGAAATGTAAGAAATATTTCATCACCATTTTAGTAGCCAATTGCCATGTACTTCCTTGAAATAGAAACAAAGAAATGTTTTGAGATATGAGAGGTTATAATTTAGCTAATACCTCTCCATTAGATAGGCGATGGATTTTGCACTTCATTACTTATTGACGGTGTGTTGGAGGCATGAACACAGATACCTGTTTATGACCTATAAGGTCTATTTGGTCTGTAACATATTCCATCTTTAAAACTTCTTATTTTGGGGTGTTTATTTTCCACTCACACACACCCACACCCACACTCACAAAGATGTAAATCTGCTTCTGCTTTCCTGCATAATGATCTGAAAATTCTCATACTATCTCAGAGTAGTTTTAATATTTAGAACTGGTGTTTAAGTTACCCACTTACCCCTATGGACCTTCCTTTTTTTGTTATTTACCCTATCACATGTACTTAAACAATTTTCTTTTTGAATTCTATTTTTTTTTTCCTTTTTTTATTTCACATTATTTATCGAATTGACTAAAACATTTTAATAAGGTCTGTTAAAACAACTCACAGGTTTGAACTGCTCCACTTGAGCTCACTGTACTCTTTCCCAAGGGTTTAAATGGTGGATTTTATCCTCCCTACTTCTTCTTAATGTTACCTAAAGAAGAGGATACTGTAGTGGTCGGGAAGACTGTTTTCTTTTTTAATGTTTAAGAGATAGATAGTTACTCTATAGGAATAATAGATTTAAATTAGGTGCTTAGAGGACATATCTTTTGATATCTAGTTGATAGGTAGTTCGTGGGTTATATTTGCTTGTTTGGTAAGATAGGATTGTTGTCTACTATCTTTTCAGGTTTTTCTTTGTGTAATAGGGGTTTAGGGTGGGGACTTCCGTGAGACTCAGCTTGGTTAGGATGTTGTTAGGAGTGCAGTCTATGAGACTGGGGATTGCAAGAATTATATTACTGACTGTACTGACTGAAATTTGTTCTGTGGATTTCTTTGTTATTCTTAGATGGGGTTTAACATGGGGAGTAGGAGGGTTTTTATGTATAACATGGAAGAAATGCAGACTTTCTATACAGTTTTACAGGTACAATTTAGATATTCTCTTTTATTACCCTTTTATAACTGGTCAGGTCAATTTTGCTTAAAATAGCATCCTGGAATGTCAAATGTCTATGCCTAAGGGTTAAAAGACTGCAAATCCTTACTCTTACTTTCGTAGGCACGGTCGATTGGTGCCCTGGAAACTCCTCGCCACCCCCGACGCCTCCTGCAGCCGCCTCTTGCCACCTGAAAGCCGGACCTGAGCCCGAGTGGGCCAGCCATGTGCCTCGTAGGCACAGTCGATTGGTGCCCTGGAAACTCCTCGCCACCCCTGATGCCTCCTGCAGCCACCTCTTCCCACCTGAAAGCCGGGTAAGGATAGCCTCTGGCTGGGGAAGCTGTGATCGGCTGCTATTGTCCGACAGCACTTGAGCAGAACCACTGATTGGTCTCTGGTTCAGACCCTGCCTCCTGATTGGTGTGTCTGATTTCGGTGCTTTACTGGGCTCAGAGCCCATAGACTTGCACTGCTCTGTGCTGAAATTCTACACCTGCCCCCCCCTTGACCTTTATTAAATAGTCTCTCGTCTCCGCCCACTGCTCCTATTACCTGCCCTATTTCTTGCCTCCTATCCTGCCCCCTAACTAAACCACTCCCCTCCCCTCCTTCTGATCTTACTTTTACTTTTTTTTTCTCCTCCTCTGCCAGCTCCTTGGGTTGTAATTGCTGGCTACACAGATACCTGTTCCCCAATATTCTCTTTTCTTTCTTATCTCATCTTTTTTGCACTCCTCGACTTCCTCAATCTCACATCCTACTTCATCTCCTCTTTGTAATGACTCTCCACGACCACCCTCTCTTATCTCTTTTAACCCTCTCCCTCTTTCCTACCCTTTGCTATCTTCCAATCTCCACCTACCCCTCTCCACCCTTTCCTCTGGACATCCACACCAGCTACCTCGAATCTGGTACAATAGCAATCTCCTGTTTCCCTCACCAAAGGTACCTATCTGCAAGTGACTGGGTGCAACTGACAAGCTACAACAAGGATAAATGGGCATATCGTCCTCTATTTCTAACAACTTCCTTGTTCTGGGATCCTAGACACCTGCACTGGTCCATGCCGCATAAGCCTCAGAAGTGTAATTCTATTGACTATGAAGTACGGCAGCTGTCTCTTAAACTCATACTCCTCCTCTTCTTGATATCAGGAAGTGTCCACCCAAATCCTGGCCCTGTCTCCTACAGTACAACAAAGCCTGCCAAAATGGAGGGGGGGGGCTCAAAATTGCTACCCTAAACATCTGCAGTCTCCTCCTAAAACTGGCCTCCCTTCAAATCTTTGCCAGCCAACACAACCTAGATATCCTTGCCATCGTCGAAACTTGGCTGACACCTAATACTCCGGATCATGCCATCTCCACACAAGGCTACAAGATATTCAAGCTGGATAGGACCTCGAAAAGGGGTGGTGGGTGTGCAATCTACATAAAGGACTACCTCACCTGTCTCTCTGGTTCTTACCCCACCACAGAAACCTCAGTGCAACTCCTTCCTATCAAGATACTACTTGGTGCCCAAAACAAAGTCCTCATGATTGCTGCTGTCTATATCCCACCAAAAGATCCTGATTCCGGCCTACAGGCTGTCCTTGAGTTAGTAAGTACACAACCTTCTGACATCGAACTCCTTCTCCTTGGGGACTTTAATATAAATTGGCTTGCTCTTGATGCAGGGTCAAACAAAGATGCTATCCTAGCAGCAAATTTAACGCAAGTGGTAAACTCCCCTACCAGGAAAAACTACAAATCAGGGACCAGCACCCTCATTGACTGGATCCTTACCAGCCACCCTACCCGTATGACCAATGTAAGTGTTCTCCCTGACTCGCTCAGTGATCACTCTCCTATAATAAGTACCTGGACAAATAAGTTTCGTAAGCCGCCTCCAAAAACCATCTATAGGAGAGTCCTACCTTATGGCAACCTTACTCATCTCAAGACCTGTCTTAGGCAGATAGACTGGTCCTTGATTTACAAAACTCAAGATGTTGACCTAGCCCTTGATTACTTTATTACTACTTTCAACACTGCCTGTGACACCTATGCACCAGTAAAAAAAGCGCAAAATCAAAGCAGTCACAAATCCCTGGCTCACGGCGAAGCTATTGGTACAACTCAAAAGTAGGGATCACCTCTGGGCCACTGCAAGAGCTACTGGCACTCTGTCGGACATCCAAAAATATAAACAGGCTTGCAACCACTGTACTAAACAGATCCGCTTGATGAAGAGCTCCTACTTCAAGAATGCCCTCTCCAACTCCTGGGTGAAGGAAATCCTTCTGGGACAACATAAAGAATATCATGGGTCAGCAGGTCAAATTCTCTCCTACAATAATGAATGTGGATGGAACCACTACATTAACCAGAGATCATTGCAAACACCCTAAATGATACCTTCACGGACCTTAGTGGTGTCCTCTCATGTGATTTCTTCACTGATGCTGACCCTCCAATTTCTATTTCTACTACTGCCTCTCCAACCAAACCACCCTTCCATTTCAAACTAGTAAAGGCACATGAAGTCTATAAATATGTAAAGAAGGCCATTTCTAAGTCCAGAGCAAGCAGCGACAGTATTGACCTTAAACTTCTGTCCCTTACTCTGGAGGAAGTGCTGCTTCTCTTTACGAAAATGTTCAATCTCTCCCTCTGCTACAGCCAATTCCCTAGGAAATGGAAGGCTGCAGTTGTCACTCCGGTGCACAAAAGTGGTGATAAGTCACTGCCTGGTAGCTATCGACCGATATCAATACTACCACCTCTCTCTAAGGCCCTTGAACGCATGGTGGCAGACCAACTTTCAGACTACCTGGAAAAGCACAACATCCTATGCACTCAGCAACATGGATTTAGGAAAGGGCACAGCACATCGACTGCCCTACTTGAATTCTCAGGAGCAATCCACAATGCCATGGACAAAGGAAACCTAACTGGCGCAGTCTACATTGACTTAACCAAGGCATTTGATACAGTACACCATGGCCTACTCATCAAGCAACTACTATCCCTAGGGCTCTCGCAGGGTCCTTGTGATTGGGTAAAAAATTACCTTGCTCAGCGCTCTCAATCTGTAAAAGTAGCAGGAGTTTTCTCAGACTCAAAACCGGTTTGCTCAGGAGTTCCCCAGGGATCCATCCTGGGCCCCCTCCTTTTCAGCCTTTTCCTAAACTCCCTCCCCAAATCCTGCCCTGAACAAATAATCCTCTATGCTGACGATGCCGTGATTCTTGCCACTCATAAAGATCCAAAACTCTTACACCTCAACCTTCAGCATGCTTTTTCCAAACTTGAGATGTGGTTCCTTGAACATAAGCTGGTTCTAAACCACATAAAAACAAAATCCATGCTCTTCTCTAACCCACAAAACAAGAAACGGCAAGTCCCACTCACCATTAATACATACCTGGGAAATACCCTTGAACAAGTGCCAATTTTCAAATATCTTGGAATCAACTTTGATCAAGGCCTAACCTTTGCAACTCACTGATAGTACAGCAAAAACTATTAATCAGCGAATAGGGATTCTGTATCGGAACCGACAGCTCCTTACCCATTCTGCACTGAGGATTGCCATCCAATCCTCTATCATCTCAGTCGTTGACTATGGCTTAGTTATATACGGATCTGCCACTACTACACTTAGTCGCATTACAACATCCCTAAATAAAGGCCTGTCGTCCTGCTCACTGGTGCACATTGCGTACCCACACATGTGAACTCTAAGCTGACTAAGGTTGGTTGCAACTCTCAAACCGGATAAAGTACCTTACCTGCCTAATGGCGAAAAAATCCACTCTGGGCCTCACTCCACCTTGTATCCAAGACCTGTTATGCCCGAGTGCTAGCACCCATTTTTCCAGAAGATCAGAACACCAGCCTCTCCAAGACCCCCGATGCCGGACATCTCAGGGACAATGATCATTTGCCTATCGTGCCCCCAGCTGGCTAAATGCCCTCAGCACTCCTATTACTGCCTCCACCTCTCTAGGTATTTTCAAATCAAGGCTGTTCTCTCACCTTGCCACCTCCAGCTCCTGTGACTGCCCTGATTAAACCTCCTATTTTCTCACTACCCACCCTGTTCCGTTATTTGACAAAGACATGTTTGGGAAACCTTTTCTCCTGCTATTGTCTGCTCCCCACACCTTTCACTTACCCTCTCTGTTCTGGACTTTTTCCCTATTTGATTCTCCTAATCTGGCATGACCTCTTTCTTGTAATAATAATGTGATTATTGACATCTCATGTCCTTTTGCACAAATTATTTGATATGTATTTGTATATGTTTTCTCGCTCCTGACACAGCACAAATTGTTGTGCTATCTATGTAACCTTTTTTGTACTGTACCTAATTGACATAGAACCTTTGTAAAAGAGCCTCTGGCTCAAAGATAGTAATTCCTAGAACAACAAACTAAACTAAACTTTTAAGTTCACTTGGATATAATCTTATATTCTTACAAGAAACCCGCCTACTGGTTACTGAAATAGATTTACTCAAGAAATGTGGTTATACCCAGGTGTTTGGAGCAGGTAGGTACTCATTAAAAAGTGGGGTTCCTATTCTGGTGAACAAATTGTTAAATTTCACCTCCACACAGATTATTCAAGATCCATAGGGAAGATATATTATTGTGTTAGGAAAATGTAATCATTCAGACGTTGTTATGGGTTGTTATGGGTTTGATTTATGGCCCCAATACTAACATCTATCTTTTCTTAGCCAAACTTTTAACTACTTTATCCCCCCTTTTAATCATATAGGGTCTTGATTGGTGGAGACGGAATATTCCATTAGACCCACTGTTTAACAGGTCAAATTCATCCAATTTTGAACTTTATTCAGATGCTCAAGCATGAAATTAATTTTTTAAATATCTGTAACCTAACTGATCCTTGGAGGACCTTCCATCCATATATAGAAAAACTTTTCATTCTATTCACAAATCCTATTCTCGTATTGACTTCTTTCTAATTACTAAAATGTGGTTGAGTGATGTTCAGAGTTCACAGATTTTGGGAACATCGCTTTCTGACCATTCTTTAATTGATGTGCATATTTCTCTACCCGTACCATAACCTAGACATTCTTTATGGAGGCTAAACAATGCTTTATTAAGACAAGATTATATTATTAATTACATTAATGTTTCTAGTTGTAATTTTTTGGAAAGAAAACTATACCTCTATAGATAGACTAGATATCTGGGCAGCTTTAAAGATCTGTGTTAGAGGAGATTTTATTAGATTCACTTCAAAGCAGAAAAAACAGCTTCAGAAAAAGTTGAGTTTCTTTCAAAGAGAATAGAAATCCTAGAAAATAGAGACCAATCATTACTGATGGAATTAGAAATTAAAGAACTGCAACAATTTAAGAATGATCTTTTTCTGCTTAGTAAGGAGAAGGCAGAATTGACCATTTTAACAAAAGCCAGGTATACTGACTTGAGGATTAACCCTAGTAAACCTTTAGCAAATAGACTGAAACATCAGGGAAAATATCTAAATTTATTGATGCAATAATATCTTAGAGTCCAGGTGACGTTAAAACTAATCCTAAAGACATCTTAACAGAGTTCTAAAAACATTACTCACTATTGCATGGCCAGATGGACAATTCCCCTACTACTGTAGAGATAGAAAAATACTTAAGTAATTCTGTTTGTCCCCAAATCACTCAAAAACAGACTAAGGATATTATTAATCAGATACAACAAAAAGAGAGAGGATGCCATTGATGGGTAACTCCAAACAAATCACCAGGCCCAGATGGTTTCATGGCTAATTTTTATAAAACTTAAAAAAAACTCTTATTCCCTTGCTTCAGGAGTTTTATAATTTCATTCTTGAAAACAGGGTCAGTGACAACTCGGTTCTTGAAACATTAGCCATCTTGATACTTAACATAACAAACCAAGTAATAAGGTGGGTAAATATAGACCCACCTCTTTGATTAACTATGATACAAAAATTCTTTCATCCATTTTAGTGCAAAGGATTAAAATTATCCGGCATCCCCTTGTTACACGAGGTCCCTGCACCCTAATTGATACCCTCAGGGGCACACCGTAGACAGCTAATATCTAGGCATAGGCTATACTAATACGTAGGGCTAAGAGCATCTACCGTACAAGAGTAGATGTCAGGGTATGAATACATATATTGTAACTTACTTTGCTTGCTAATGCACACACATTATATTATGTATTTTCTGTCTATTTCTTACTTGTCAGATGCCAAGACACCTGTCCTTGAAGTGATCATAATGTGTAAGGCAACATTGCCATCTTTCGGTGATGAACACCACTTCACCTTGTTATGTAAGACTTTGTATAAGAAGGTCTTTGTTCTAAAACTGATGACTTTACAAATTTATATAATGTTATCTTGTACCGTGGAGCCACCTCTAATTTAGCCAATAGGGCTCATCTCTGTAACTAGAAATGTTTCTATCTTTTAGTAACCATAGTAATTATCACAGGTATATAATGTTATGCACAGGCTTTACACCTCGGAGACCCGAGAGATCCCAAGAGACAACAAAGAAACCTCGAGGTGTAGGGAGCTTTGCAATGACTCGGTTCGTATTGGTAAGAACTGCTTAGGGCAACTGTGATTTATCCCTATTTGTAGTAATAAACTTGTTTATTACTCAGATACTAACTTGTCTGTGATTATTTGCATCTCCAATATTGCCAAGAACCTGAAAGAAGATTAGATCTCTTACAATTGGCGACCGTGTGCAGGCAATATTGGGTGTTGTAAATTTTCACTTGTTGCTACAAATTTCCCTTCTCCCACGGGGACTGTAGGTGTACATCTCTGTATCACCTCTCCCGTCTTTTCTACCAGTTTGTGGATACTTGCAAGGTCTGGCTGACTTTTCGGGTGTGGTCGATGCCGTCTCGACCCACTCCATAGCGACTTTGAATTGCAAGTCTACAACTTATACAGTAGCCCGGCTGTGTTTAAAGTACCTGTGTTGTGGATCGATACACAACGCATGGTCTTTTTCACAGTTTGAATTTTCGTTCCCTCCCACGTAAATGGCCACCGTATCAGATATCTGCGCAGAACTGAGACTCAATATCTCGAATTTTCTTACCTCCCATGGAGGATGGGCTGACTTCGCGCGGGACGCGAGTCAATCCAAAAAACTTGTACTGGGGATTTCAGCTCAGTACACTGAGGCGCGGCAGTCAACCAATAGGCATTGTGCTAAAGGGTTGATGGTCGCTGCTCTCTACGCTGCCATGTATCTATCTGTCCTACCTCCTACTGAAAAACAGCTTTTGGAATGTCCAAAACATAACCCTGGTCCCCGTAGTGGTCTCACTGCCACTGCCCTCCCAGGTTCTTTGATTAATAATTTACAATTTATGCATGTACCTGTTTTATTTAACCTTACTTATTGGAATATGAAGGAATTTGGTATGTGTCACAATACCAATACATCTGCATTTTACAGTACTTTATTGCTTGACAGTTTAGCTGCATTTCAAATACGTACCAAAGATCCCTTTACTGGGGTTTATTCTACTGAACACAGAGGTAATTTCAGGAGGAAACCTCCTCCTAGTACTCTTACTCATAAACGTACTAAATGTGAAGTTGACAGTTCTGATGTCACAGGTGCCACAGGCACTGTCACAGGTCTTTTTGGTACTGCTATGTCCATTTGGAACAAAGCAGACATTGCTGCTATAAAGAGTCATTCTGCAAAGTTCTCCACTGGCTTGGTTAATGACGTTTTACCACCTTTATTGCATGGTGTGGATGGTCTTAGTCAGGAAGAAAGATACACTGTATACAACATGCACGACATTGCAAAGGCATTCACTGATTCTAAAGATAAGATTAATGCACTTATACAACAGAATAATAGAGAAGCTGAGAAACAATACATTGGCAGGGAAATACTTTGCTCTGCATATGGATCATACATACTCACTACCATTAACAACCTCTTTAGAGACTTAGAAATTGGTAGGATTCCTGACATAATACATGATAGACGTCTCTCTAAATGGTATTGTCCCAGATGTAAGTCTCCATCTTGTGTTGAACTATGTATGCAACAAACTCTGTCCATTCCTCTCTCTACAGCTCGCAATTTGAGGTTTGTGACCAGACATCCAAACACTGGTCCTTGTTTTTCTGCTAAGAAATGTTCTATAAAAGATACCATGTTTGTCTCTTTTACTGTCTCCTTACCATGCTTTGATCCTACTACAGCTTTGTTCGACAAGCTTGCACTGGCACACTCTATCGGGCATTTGGACGAAGACATCTACCGAGAACGCCTGGATCTACCTCCTCTTCTGGTCTACCATTCCTTCTTGGATGCCTGGGTGGCACCGCACACTGACTATTGTGCGAAGAAGCAATACATCTATCTGTGCCGATGTGATGTGTTTGATGTTATATGCCCTGTTTGTGGCTACTCACCAAACAGCATTGACTGGACTTTCACTATGGATGCTGACATCACTGAGAATGGCACCAACGCTTTTGAACCAACGCAGTCACCGGATCAACTCTATCAGTCATATCATGAGGAAGCTCATCGCCTGTCAACACGGATCTCCAAGACGACTTACACATGCCCTGTCCAGTTGCAAAAATGGAGACTGCCTACTGTGCGTTCGCAGTACAATTTCTGACGGAGAGTACTGCATAGTGACTAATGTTAAACGCATCTCCTATGGTTCTGTTACTTGTCAAATTGATTACCCCAACTTCTGTTTTGTTCCCCATCAGAAAACTGTTATTGGACACACTGTCATAACCCCCGTCCCCCTTGTGGAAGCAGACATTATTGATGGTAACCCAGATTATTTACTTACCTTAGAAGAATACCTACCTTACTTTAATGTACACATAGATCCACTGACACTCACACTGAAATCCCTCTTAGATAGAAAGGACACACACCTCATCCACATCAGCAATAATATAACCAAAGCCAATGAAGCTATTCTTGACCTGATGAATGACGGAGATATGAATAATGCTTTAACTAACACTTGGTTAGAGATTATTTTTAAAGGTTTTGTAATAATACAAGCATTTTTGATATTTACTTTGATTATTATGCTTTTCTGCCTACGACGTACTCTACGCCAACACCGTGAGCAGCTTGAGTTTCTTTACAAGGCTCGTGCCTCCGGATTGTAAAGAACCACTGCTCCTACCCACTCCTTACATTTACCTGTGTTGCCCTTTTCAGGCAACAGGGGGGGGAATTGTTACACGAGGTCCCTGCACCCTAATTGATACCCTCAGGGCACACCGTAGACAGCTAATATCTAGGCGTAGGCTATACTAATACATAGGGCTAAGAGCATCTACCGTACAAGAGTAGATGTCAGGGTATGAATACATATATTGTAACTCACTTTGCTTGCTAATGCACACACATTATATTATGTATTTTCTGTCTATTTCTTACTTGTCAGATGCCAAGACACCTGTCCTTGAAGTGATTATAATGTGTAAGGCAACATTGCCATCTTTCAGTGATGAACACCACTTCACCTTGTTATGTAAGACTTTGTATAAGAAGGTCTTTGTTCTAAAACTGATGACTTTACAAATTTATATAATGTTATCTTGTACCGTGGAGCCACCTCTAATTTAGCCAATAGGGCTCATCTCTGTAACTAGAAATGTTTCTATCTTTTAGTAACCATAGTAATTATCACAGGTATATAATGTTATGCACAGGCTTTACACCTCGGAGACCCGAGAGATCCCAAGAGACAACAAAGAAACATCGAGGTGTAGGGAACGCTTAGCACTGGCTCCCAGCTCGTATTGGTAAGAACTGCTTAGGGCAACTGTGATTTATCCCTATTTGTAGTAATAAACTTGTTTATTACTCGAATGCAACTTGTCTGTGATTATTTGCATCTCCAATATTGCCAAGAACCTGAAAGCGAGATTTAGATCTCTTACACCCTTATCTCGAGGGAACAGATAGGGTTTCTTTCTAACAGACAAGCTTTGGGTCATATTAAGATAATTCACCATATTTTTTCTGTGTCTGGTGACTCCAATACCCGTATGATTTTAGTGTCGCCAGATGCAGAAAAAGTATTTGACAGGGTACACCATGAATTTTTATTCTGCACCCTTTATAGTTTGGGATTCCCATGTCAGTTTATATCTTGGTTAGAATTATTTACTCCTCCCTTCAGCTAGATTAAGTTGTAATGGCTTAATTTCAGGAATAATTAGTCTATATTGTAGAGCTAGGCAGGCTGCTCCCTGTCTCCCCTTTTATTCAATTTATATCTTGAACCCCTACTTTTTTTCTTAAACACTAACCCTCAAATTATAGGTATTAACTGCATATCCCTTCAGTGCAAAATCTCTGCATTTATAGATGACATTTTTTTCCACATTGGCAACCCAGTGGCATCAATAAAAGCAGCTTTACATACTATACATGAGTACAGTTCTCTCTCTAACTACAGGTTAAAAATTGACAAAATGGAAGTCATGCCTCTTAATTCTACTTCTTATAAAAACAAAATACAAAACCTAGGTTTTACCTGGTCTCTGCAGAAATTAAAATATTTGGGTATATACCCAGCAATAGATTGATCCCAGTTATTAAAATTAAATTTGGATGATTTATTCATTACAATTTAAAAATACCGCAGGAGATGGTATCATCTCCCCCTCTCATTTTGGGACAGAGTTAACGTCATCAAAATGAAAATTTTCCCAAAGTTATTTCATCCCCTCAACATGTTGAATATTTTTATACCATTGTAATGGTTTACTACTTTAAATTCAGAAATTACTAAATTTATATGGGCTGGTAAAACTCCAAGGATAGCATGGAGGAAACTTATTCTTCCTAAAGAACAAGGGAGGATAAGTTACCTAACTGCATGTTATATTATATGGCTTTACATATTAATAAATATACAAAATGGCTCTCCCCATCTAATTATTCTGAAACCTATCATCTGATATGGCTTGATTTGGAAGCACGTCTGATGAAAAAATACAAGGTCTATCATGACACCAATTTATACTTGACCTTCAGATCTCTACCTACAAAACTGAAATGTCTGACAATTGGAATTTCTTTCAAAGTACCTCACCAAGATTTGTCCTATATAGGCCTATCAGGTCTCAGGGGTCTAGCTCAATCTATCTTTGACAACCCAGGCTTCAAAATCAATGGAAGGACTATTCCCGTCAGCTGGTTCCCCAATAATGTTAATCTTACTATTGCTTCCTTATCAGGGACAACTCTTACATCTCACTATATGAAATATTGGATAATAAGTCTCTTCACAAAAAAATCCTTCCTAAGTTGCTATTAATTAAAACTGCTTTGAAAACTTACTTTGGACATATCCCAGTCTCTATTACTTCTCAGGATCCAGTGAGAGATATGAAAGCCAGGAACCTAAAACCCATGCCATCTCAAATCTATACCAGCTGCTCCTTACTAAAACGTTTGTTATATATCCCATTATTCCCTATTACTGGAGTAGAGAAACCAGATCTTCTCCCAGAATTGGTCTACTTTGTGAAAAAATATCTACCAATTTATACCCCTTGACAATCTCAGGTTAATTCAATATAAACTTCTTCACAATGCATAGATGACCCCTCAAAAAATGTTTAAATTCTGACTCTTGGAATCTGACAGATGTATTAGGTCTAACCTAGAAGAAGGGACCATCCATTATATCCTGTGGCATTGTCCGAAATCTCAAATTATTTGGAACTTAGTTAAAGCTACATATGGTAGGAAACTTTCTTTACAATACGCTTTTAACTTTGAAACCTGTATTCTAGGTAACCTTACCACAGTTAAAGTAATAGAGCCATTATAACTATGCTAGCTATTTCTACAAAACAACTTATAGTTAAACATTGGATAGGTAATCAGATATTAAGTTTGAAATCTAGTTTTTAATTTGCAGCTTACTAGATTAATCGACTCATTTAATAATAAAAACAACCTGTTCTGTAATAAATGGGGAAAGATCTACTCCCTACTCATTTAATTTATAATCTTTCACCACCACCTGGGATATTTCAGCTTTGTCCTTATGTTTAAGGGTTCACATTGAGATCTATACATTTCCTTAGCCAGGGAATGACACTGCTCTGCATTTCTTCCATGTGATTTATAAGATTATAAATTTATGAGAGTACTGTATATGATTATTATTCTAAAACTTACTACATTTGGGGGGAAGGGGGTTGTATGTGAAATACTTACATTGTAACTATCCTATGTTACCATTGTTGCAATTCTGTTTATTTTTCTTTATTGAATTGCTTATTTTCTTTCGTATTCATAACATCTATAAAATAAAGGAAAGTTACAAAAAAGAAACATTGAAGTTGATGGCAGATAAGGACCATGTGGTACACCTAGTCTGCAAATTTTCCCTAACTAATACAATACCGCAGACCCTAATTGATCTGCTGCTTACCCTCTCTTCCTTATTGTGAGGGTACTGTTATGTCTATCCCTTGCATTCTTGAATTCCCCTACTGTTTTTGCCTCCACTACCTCCACAAGGAGACTATTCCAAGCATCCCCTACTCTTTCTGTGAAACAGTACTGCCTCACATTACCCCCGAGCCCCTATAGCACAGTGGTTTAAGGCTCTGAGTTGTAAATCTGGTGACACCCAACAAACCAGATCTGGGTTTGAATCCCACAGCTTCCACTTGCATACTGTGTGACCCTGAGTGAGTCACTTAACTTCCCTGTGCTCCCAGGTCATACTTGTAAAAAAGCTTTCAGCTTAGTGTACTACTCCTGGTTAAACAACTAAAAAAAAACTCTAGTCATATGTTGTACACTTTGTTCTTGTACACCTTTTTTTCTGAAAGATGCTACCCTCTTGTACCTTATTTATACCCCTGAGGTACTTAAATGTTTTTATCTTATCTCCCACTCTCTCGCTTCTCCTCCAGGGAATACATGTTGAGATTCTTCAGTCTTTCCTCATATGACATTTAGGGTATCCAGTGAACATGGCAACTGAAATTGAGCACTTACAAAAATGGTGACTCAGTTATGGCACCAGTGTTCAGGGCTACCTGGCAGAGTAGTAACTGGATACCTGGGTGGGCAAGGTAGGGTGATGGGAAGCGTATGTGCATATACATGTGTGCACACGTGCTGGGGAGGGAAGGTATGTGGGAGGGGTGTGGTGGGCAGCTGCTGAGCTGGTCCATTAATATGGTGGGGAGGGTGGTCGGTTGAGAGGTACAGGGTGCAGGGTTTGGGTCTGGCGTGGTGTGTTTTTTTTTTGGCTGGCAGCTTGTTTATTTTTAAGTATTTCACCCCACTTGACATGCACCCCCCTGCAGTTGAGTATCCTTTAGTAGGGGGATGCGGGGGTGCAGCCCCCCACATTAAAAATAAACCCATAGATCTCTGGTGCCCTCTTGCTGTTCACCACAAGTGTGCATTGCTGAAATTCATTTTCAGCGATGTACACTTGTCCAAACGGCGATCGCTATTCTGTGATTGCTGTTATCACTTAGAATCGACTTTTAGTCCTTGCATCATTTTTGTTGCCCTTTTCTGGAGTACCTCTATTTTGTCTGTGTTCTTATGGAGATATGGCCTCCAGAACTGGACACAGTACTCCAGATGAGGTCTCACTAGTGATCTGTACAGTGGCATAACCACCTCCTTTTTTCTGTTACTGATACCTCTCTCTATGCACTCTAGCATCCCACTGACTTTCCCCACAGCCTTCTCACATTGTTTGGTTACCTTCAGGTCATCAGATATGATTACCCCCAGGTCCTTTTCTTGATTGGCGTCTGTCTGTACCTCTCCCATCTTGTACTTCTCCTTTGGACTCCTGTGCCCCAAATGCATGATTTTGCACTTCTTTGCATTGAATCTTAGCTGCCACAATCTTGACCACTCTTCAAGAATGTTTAGGTCTCTTCTCATTCTTTCCACTCCCCCTGGAGTTTTGATCCTGTTGTGGATATTAGTGTCATCTGCAAAGAGGCATACGTTCCTTTCCAGACCCTCTGCAATATCACTTATGAAGACATTAAGGAGGAATGGTCCCAGCACCAATCCATGTGCCACCCCGGTAGTCACCCTCTCTCCTTGGGTTGAACGCCATTTACCACCACCCTCTGTGTCATGTCACTCAATCAATTTCTGACCCAGTTTGTCACCTTGGGGCCCACTTCCAGACTGCTCAATTTATTTACCACCCTCCTATGTAGGACGGTGTCAAAGGCCTTGCTGAAATCTAGGTAGGCCACATCCACTGCCCTTCCAGATCTACCTCCAACGTCACCCAGTCAAAGAAATCTATCAAATTTGTTTGACAAGACCGTCCTACTGTGAAACCATGCTGCCTCACATCCTGTGCTCCACTGAATTCAAGAAATATTACAATCCTTTCCTTTAGTGGTGACTCCATTAATTTCCCCACCACCAAGGTCAAGCTGACTAGTCTGTATTTGCCCTGTTCCCACTTTTGTGGAGAGGGACTACATTCACCCTCCTCTGGTCTCCTGGAATCACCCATCTCTATCGATTTGTGAATAGGAGTGTTAGTGGTGCTGCTAGCACCTCTCTAAGTTATTTTAATATTCTGGTCTGTATCACATCCGACTCCATAGACAAGTCCCCTTTCACATTCTTGAGTTCCTTTCAAACTCTTTCCTCAATAAACGGGCTGGTGTCCACCTCTCTCCCATTGGTGCTCCTATTGCCCAACAGTGATCCTTCTCCTTCCCCTTCTTCTGTGAAAACTCAACAAAAATATTTGGTCAGGATTGTTGCTTTTTCTAGATCCCTCTCTGCGCACACCTCCACCTCCCCTTTTAACCTCACAATCCCGCCCCTGTTATTTTTTCTTTCATTAATGTACCTGAAAAATGTCTTGTCTCCTTTCTTAATTGCCTGGGCTATTTTTTCTCCATTTGTGGTTTTGAGCTCCTGACTGCTTTCTCTGTCTCCCTCTTCTTTTCTAGATACAGTTCCCTGTACTCCCCCCTCTGTGTTTCCTTGTACCTCCTGAAAGCTCACTTTTTCTCTCTTACTTTCCTGACCAAGTCCTTTGAGAACCATAGTGTTTTTTCTTTCTCTTTGTTTTGTTTAGTTGTCTAACACTAAGGAGTGTTGTCTCTGCTATGGCTCCCTTAAGGTTAGCCCATTTTTTCTCTACATCCCCCTTTCTTGCTCCCCTGCCAGGCCTTCCTTGAGACATTCTCCCATTTTTGCAAAGCCGGACCATCTGAAATCCAGGATCCTTGCTTTCATGTGGTTTTACTCCTCCACTGTTCTCATATTGACTACACCATATGGTGAGCTCTGAACCCCAGGTGGCTACACACCATTACATTGGTGACTCTGTCTCCATTTTTGAGTACCGGGTCCAATATTGCTCCTTCTTGGGTGGATTCCACCACAAGCTGCTCGAGGCACTTACCCTGCAGGGCATCCAGGATGCCTCTGCTCCTGATTGAGGCTGCAGCCTGGGTGCTCCAACCCACATCAGTCAAAAACTGAAGTCTCCCACCGGTAGCACTTCTCCTTTGGCTGTCATTTTGTGGAAAGCTTCCACTAGTAGCCCGTCTGTGCCATTTCCTGTCTCCAGGGTGACCCACAGTGCTTTTGCTCCCCCTTGCATTCCCTGGATTTCAGTTCCTATAATTCCATCCTGATGTAGATAGCCATCCCTCCACCCTTTTTCTCACCCTGTCTTTTCTAAATAGAGTGTAACCTGGTATGGCTATATCCCATTCATGGTTCCCCATTTACCATGTCTCAGTAACAGCAACAATGCCCAGGTTCACCTCTGCCATCAGGGCCACTAGGTCCAGGATTTTGTTTCCCAGACTGCGGGCATTTGTGTACATGGCTCTCCAAGTTTTACAACCTCCCCTTCTAGTAGCTCCCCTTCTATCCAGATTGTCTTCCTTCCCTTCCCTTCTCCTCTTGTTTTTGCTCCCATTCTCCCTTATCTTTTCCATTTTACCTATCTTGGTTTTAGGTTATAGTGTAAATTTCCCAACCCTAGGGTCTTCTCTACTGACTGTTTCATCCTGGGGGGGCAGTTAGATTTTTTCTACATACTTTCACCTCCCTTAAATGTTTTCCAAAGAAGCATTTAAACCTCACACTGAGGATCTTGGTTCCCCTCCAGGATACATGTAGTCCATCCCACTTGTACAGGCCTGCATCCCTCCAAGTCCAGTCCTTGAACCATGCATTGAATCTCATGATGCAGTTTGCCCTGTCCTCACCCTTGTTGCAGATTGGTAGCACCTATGAAAAAGGTTACAGTGGGTGCCACCTGTCTAAGACCCTTCCCCAGCTCCCTGAAGTCTTCCTGCACTACCCTAACCTCATCACTAGCCAGATCTTTCATCCCCAGGTGGACAATGATGTCTATCTCTTCCTCCCATACTGCTGCCCCAACAATCCTCTGGATGCACTTTCCATCCCTCCAAGCTGCAGCACCTGGTAGGCACTTAACCTCCCTCTCTCCCACTCCACTAACCCCAAAGTATACCCCTCTAGCAATGGAATCCCCCAGCAGGAGCTTCTTCCGCCTCCCCTGAGGTCCTCTGCCTCCTTCCCTCCCTGGGGTCTCCACCATGGAGGACCCCTACATCCTTCCTGGTCTCCACTGTGAGTGCCTCCTTGGAACAGTCCTGCACTGCCAATGCAGCATAGGAGTTGTGGAGTAGAACTGTAGGACAAATGCACCTCTGCCCCATCACCCTCAATTTCACAAGCCCACTGTAGTCCAGCTGCTCCTTTACTTAGACAACCTTTGAGGCAGAGGGGGAGGATTTGGTGGTCCTTGGATGGAGGTGGAGGTCCCCCAAATCCAGGCCAACTCAGCCTGGAGATCAACAAACTCTGCCCTCAGCTGAGAAAGGTGCCTACAGATGGGACAGCCCTGCAGCCCCAGAATATCTCCCAGAAGACTGCCACCCCTCAGAAACTGCACTGCACTGCACCACTCCCATTGTGTCTTATTTGTGGCCCCTCTCCTGTTGCTTTGTATGCTTACTCTCTCCTGTTTTTTTTCTTTCTTCTTCTCTCCTCCATACTTTCCTACTGCCTTTGTGCCATTCCACTCCCACCTTTCCCATCCTCACTTGTTGTGTCTATAAATTTAGACTAACCCTGGGTGGGTGAGTAGTGAGAAGGGTGGGAGAGCACATCTTCTGAGCTGCTAGGGGAAGGTAAGCTCTTTAAATACTGATGGCTTGGCACCAGCTGCAAAATTCAGACAGTGCCCTGCCCTAAATGAACTGCTCCTGTAAGTCCGCTTTGTTCCCGGTCCCTGATCCAGTACCTGAAATGAAAATAGGAAAAGCAGGTGCACTCACTCAGCAAGTCAAACTTAAATTAACCCTGAACTGAAATTCCACAGGCACTCCCAACAAAAGATCAGTCAGCTCTTGTAAATAGAGTCCACTCTGAAGAAAGGGGGGTTACTAGTGGGGTACCGCAGGGTTCAGTACTGGGTCCAGTCCTCTTTAATGTCTTCATCAGTGACATTGCAGAGGGACTGGAAGGAAAAGTATGCCTTTTTGCAGATGATACAAAAATCTGCAACAGGGTTGATACACAAGGAGGCGTGGAAAGGATGAAAAGGGACTTGGCAAGGTTGGAGGAATGGTCAAAAGTATGGCAGCTAAGATTCAATGCAAAGAGTGCAAAATAATGCATCTGGGAAACAAGAACCCAGGGAAGAATACACAATGGGTGGGGAGGTAGTAACAACAACAAAAGGAAGGGACCTGGAGTAATCATATCAGATGACCTTAAGGTTAGCAAGCAATGTGAGAAGGCAGTAGGGAGGGCTGGGGTATACTGGGATGTATAGGAGAGGCATCATCAGCAGAAAACAGGAAGTTGTTATCCCTCTGTACAGACAGTTGGTGAGACCCCATCTGAGTACTGTGTCCAGTTCTGGAGACCCCATCTCCGCAAGGACATAGACAGGATAGAGGCAGTCCAGAGGAGGCCAACTAAAATGGTGCAGGGTCTGCAAGAGAAGCAGTATGAGGAGAGACTAAAGGAGCTTAATATGTATAGCCTTGAGGAAAGAAGGGAGAGGAGGGACATGATAGAAACTTTTAAGTACCTCAGTGGAATCAACAAAGTCCAAGAGGGTAGCATCTTTCAGAAAAAGAGACTTGCAAGAACAAGGGGACACAATTTAAAGATAGAAGGAGGGCGGTTCAGGGGCAATGTGAGGAAGTATTATTTCACAGAGAGGGTAGTGGATGCATGGAACAGCCTTCCTGAGGAGGTTGTGGGGTCTAAAACTGTGGGAGAATTCAAGAATGCATGGGACAGACATAAGGCAATTCTTGTGGGGGGTAGGAAGAAATAGGCTGTTGGTTAACTAGGATCTGCGGCCTATCCTGTAGGTAGGGAAATGGGCAGACTAGATGGGCCTAGCGGTCCTTATCTGCCATCAAAGTCTATGTTTCTATGTTTCTATAGCTCTGTCCCTATGCTATGATCTCTGGGAGGTCTGAGGTGCTTGGGGAAGGTAAGCTCTTTAAATACTGGTGGCTTTGTGCTAAATGCAAAATTCAGACCGTGCCCTGCCCCAAATGAACTGCTCCTGTAAGTCTGCTTGGTTCCCAGTCCTCAATCCCATCTGCTACCAGAAATGAAAATAGAACAAACAGGCACACTCACTCAGAAAGTCAAACTTAAATTAAACCTGAAATGAAACTACATAGGCACTCCTTCAAGTTATAACATAGCCAACAAAAATTCCCTCAGCTCCATCCCTCCAATACTACAATCTGTGGGAGGTCCGAGATATTTTTTTAAAGCCACATATACTCGAGATGTGTTTTGCGCTTGAAAAATAATTAAACAGCTATACAGTAGCAACAGTAATAAATTGGTTCTAGAATTCTAGCAGTTACACAGCCATTGCATTTGTGAGAAGCTCCCAGAGCCAAGTGCTAATTTCATTATTTTTCAAGTTTAAAACATTTATCTTGAGTGCCAATGTAGGCGATTGTAAAAGAGCACATTATTGCCTACAAGAAGGAGTAGACTTTGTATGGTAAATGTTGATTGGGTGTCAGGAAGATCACCTCATTTCTTCTTTAGTTATTAAATTCGAATGTAGGTTCATTATTGGGAGGGCTTCACCCGAGGTTCAATGTGGGGGAATAGCTTGTCCCACAAACCCAATACATTCCTGCCTCTCCCAGCAGCCCACGCTTAGTGTGTTTCAAGTACCTGAGCTGCTGCATGCTCCATGTGGCTGTGCTCTCCTGCCTTAGTTTTCCCCTTTTCATTTCTCCTGTGTTGCCTCCTTTTCCCTCCCTGTTCTTTTTTCTTCTGCTGATATTTGTCACTTCGGCAGCCCTTCCTTGGTGGCCTTCATCAGGCCCCTGCCTGCCGCCTTCTCCTGCCTGCCTCATTCTCTATATTTTTCCCCTTTTCACCTGCCCTTCTCCCTGCCTCTCTTCCTGCCATCTCTGCTGCTTCACCGCCCCAGTGGCATTTTCAGTCTGCAGTCCTTCCACCACTCCTCCATACCTTCTTCTTTCTCTGGGCCCTCCCGTCTTCCCTCTTCTCGTCTGCACACCTGATTGGTGCTGGCTACAGTGTTGATTTTTTTTGGGGGGGGTCTCTCCATTTTGATCCATCCTCAGAGCCATCTGTATCCTTCTGGGTCTGTGACATGGTTGATGCCACTGTCCAGTTTTTTTTTTCCATATACAGTTTTCTTTTAATTTTTCTCCCAAACCCGGCCCCCCCTCACACACACACACAAGGCTAAAATGTAACCAGTGACCCCTTCTGCTCCTCCCCACACTTTTTGTTGCTGCCCATACTGCCTATGCACCCACTGGACCTCCACCCAGTGGGAGCAGGACTACGGACAGGGGGGTATCCACTTCTTTGAAGGGGAGAGCCCCCATGGCTCAATCCCGCTCTGACTGTCCCCTCCCCAAAGCCAGCAACCCAGTAGCCTGAGGTTGCTCCTGAACCCAGGTCATCGGCATAACGCAAGGTAAGGCACCAGTGCCTTAACCCTTTGTGCCACCGGGCTGGCTGCCACTGCCCAGTTTTATGCTCCATACCACAAAAGTGACTCATACACTGTGCTTGCAAACACGTCCTGCTCCAGGAGGCAAGTCTTAACAACCCACTTTCAACTGGTCATGTCAAATCAGTATTCTTATGTGATGAGCATTGATGGGAATCCAACCACTCTATTCCTTTGATTGCAGTAGTTTCTTAGTTGAGTTGCCTCACTTGTTTATTAACATGCAATGCACAATGTGAAGGCTGAGATTTTTCCATGCCAAGATAAACAGTCACTGGGTGATAGTTCACTTATGTATAGTTGATCTGCTGAGGGCAGTGTCTCTGATGTGTGTGCTGGTTAAATATTCCCCATGAATAAATAAAGTATGGCTTTCCCTTCTCTACTCCTGGTATCTCAGATACCAGAGGAGTTTTATAATGAGTCCCATTTTGTTCTCAGTACGAACAACTCAGGCACTTCTGAGTTTGCATATGCTGCTAAATTATTGTCTTTTCACAGCTAATCTAGAAGCTATGGTGCCTATGCATGAATAGGTGGAAAGTATGTGCCAGAGGCGCATACCCTGCCTGTGTAGCTCCATGCACGTGGACAGGTGCATGCAAGCCAGTATGCACCATTGCCTAACCGTGGCCCCACCGCCCCCAGCAGGCAGGATCATGTAGGGCAGGAGGGTGGTGGAGTAGTAGACACAGGTGAACAGCCAATTGGATGCTCATCCTGGGTCTCAGAGTGGATCCCCTGCTCCACGGGAGCAGGGGTGTGTAGGGCGGCATGGGTCCAGGTGTGTGCATAGCACACACAGGCACCCAGGGACAGCACTGTTAGTGGTTAGGTGCCTAGTGGCCCTGCCTCCTGTTCTGCACCCATGGCACACAGATGTAATCCCCAACACATGTGTTCCCCACCCATTCCTGGCAGTAAGACATAACCCCCAACATCTCTGTTCCCCGGCTGTTCCCAGCTGTAGCAGTAACCCCCAGCAGAAGCCCAGCCCCAGTCTGCAAGTCAGTGAGGTCCTCCCTCCCCAGCCATAACACTGTCCTGGTGGCCCATGTCTATTAATTCACAGCATGGCCACACCTGACCCCTGATCCTGGCCCACATGCCCCCTCATTGGTGGTTAGTGGCAGATACAGGGGAGTGGTGGAGTTGTGGGTGTCACAGGGATGGCCACTAACCACCAATGAGGGGGCATGTGGGCTGGGATCTGGGGTGGCCATGCTGTGAATTGACAGACAGGGGCTGCCAGGACAGTGCTATGGTTGGGGAAGGGGGACAGCACTGTCTTGCAGACCATGTTCGGTCCTTTGCTGGGGGGGGGGATTACTTCTTACAGCCAGGACCAGGCGGAGGTAAAAAAGTGTTGGAGGGGGTTATTTCTTACAGCTGGGACTGGGCGGAGCATAGAAGTGTTGGGGGTTACTTCTCACAGCTGGGACCAGGCGGGCTCTGTGTGTGTGTGTGTGTGTGTGTGTGGGCCTGGCATTTGGCAGTTCCGTCATGGTGCCCCCAGCCATATCCGGCTCCTCCTGTGCCCTGTGCAGCACTATGCACCTATGTGAATGGCGCATAGTGTGAGAAAGCCCCGTCTCTCCCCCCAGACCACCCTGGCTCTTAGCCACCTGCGTGGCTGGGAACTGGAGTCTGCATCTGGCCGGTACACATTTAGTGAATGCTGCTGGGAATTCATGGGACCCCCACTGTGCGGCATTCCCACGTATCTATACCTATACACCCAGTTTATGTGGTGTATTGGCATAGTGCATAAGGCCCATTATAATAATCATACCAACAAATTGACAAACGCTGGGAAACATCCATAAGTAATGGTCCCCAATCCCTATCATCTGAAATGACCTAATAATTCATAGAAAATGGGGCATTTAATTGTGCTGTTCCATGCACCTCAGGGAAAGGGGTAGAAAAGAGTCCATGCCATCTCAATTTACTGTTCCTGCTCCCCGTAGCATTCATTCTTTCCTGTTCTGCTCCTTACCTATTCTGCTGCTCAGTCTGCTGTTACCGCTTCCTAGCCTGGCATCTCATACCTCCATATCCATCCTTCACCTCCATTTCACCTCCTAAACCAGCCAGCCTGCTCTTTCCTGTCCTTACACAGCCATCACCAGCGGCCCTGCCAGACTCCATCTCCCTAACTTGTACTTCTAGGTCTATGAGTGTAGGAAGAGTTTGACTTCATCCACCAGAGGTGAGAGTCTGCAACTTTCTTTTTTTTTTAATTAAAGTTTTTTAAAATTTTTAACAATACAATAAGAACAACAATGAGAACAGATCCAGCAAAACAATCTACAATTTTCATGAAGTATTCAATATAATGGATCCACTCTCAGTCCCTCCCCCCAACAACCTCCTTTAACCTCCCCCCATACACAACACAATTATTAGCAAAGAAAACCAGGTGAATCAAAGAGCAAGCTGTATACCAAAGTAGTTATTCTATAAAGAGTACAGCATATGTAAAGTGTCCCATATTTTTTCATATCTCTGAGGTCTACCATTAAGACTAGCAATCACTTTCTCTGTCCTCAGGTTGGCTAAAAGTTCATTAAGCCATTCCAAGCAAGCAATGTCCTCACCGTCCTTCCAATGAGGTAGAATTACTTTTTTTACAGACATGGAAATAAAAGCCATGTGATATCTTCTGACAAGAACAGGGATCTCAGCATATTCACCCAATACACAGATTTTTGGAATAAATAAATCATTCAGGCCCAGTAAAGGATCAGCTCTTTGCTGGATGTTAGCCCAGAGTGAAGTGACTTTGGAGCAGGTCCAGAAAATGTGATATAAGGAGCCTTCTTCTTTCTGACACCGGGTACAGATGGGAGATGATAGAAGACCAAATTTATATAGTTTTGCGGGAAATAATATAAATTATGCAGTATATGGAATTGAGTAATGCGTACCCTGTCTTGGGTAATATATTTATGACAATTGTGCCACACAGTCTCCCATTCTATGTTTCGATTGGGAAAAAAGAGGTCCAGTAGGCCGAGAGAGCAAAGTACATTGGGTAGGCCCAATTGTACAAGCTTTTGTAGCATCTGGACAGAGTGTTGAGAGCTGGCTAAGGGGCCTAACTCAGTCTGGAAAGATGTTACAATCCATTGTGTGTGTGTGTGGGGGGGGGTAATCTAAAAAACATCATAATTAAATGTTGTAGTTGAAAAATTTGGAAAATACATTTAGTGGGTATATTTAGGGTGCTAAGAATCTCATTAGAAGAGAGCCAAAAATGCTCTTGTGAAATGAAAGAAGAAGGATGTAAATCATCCACAAGGGGTAGCCAATTGGTGGTGAGCATTTTGTTGTCTATTTTAAAATTAGGATTACCCTATATGGGCTGGTTTAAGTCTTGTGTGTGATTATACTTAAGAAAATGACATAACTGTCAGTGAATTTTGATGGAAATTGCAATAGGAGTGGATTTCAACCATGATGAGAATAGAAGGGGTCAAATACAGAGTGAGCTGGGTTTAATATGGAAGAGTGCAGCTGGGGTTAAGCCATGGGCAAGGATAAGAGATAGTTCGACTTTGAGCCATAAAGGCGATAAAGGAGAAGCCAAAACTTCCTCCCTAGGAGATAGTCATTGAAGATATTTGGCTATGTGACGTGCCCAGTGATAAAAAGTAAGATGGGAGAGGCGTAGTCCCCACTTATCTTCGGGAGCAGCTAGCTTGAAATAAGCCAATCTGGGTTGTTTATTGGCCCAAATAAATTTATTGATAAGTTCATGAACTTTACGGAACCATAAATGGGGTAGCCAGATATTAAGTAAATGCAGGGGACAGAAAAGTCTGGGAAAGATATTCATCTTAATTAAATTGATTCTGCCCCATAGGAAGAGAGGAAGCTTGGACCACCTATCCAAGTCCATGCCGACGACTTTCACCAGAGAGTCCAAATTTAATTTCTGTAGGAGGACAGGATTCCTGGAAACCTGATTTCCCAAATATCATAAAGAATCCTGTTTCCATGAAAGGCCCAAATCAGTAATGGGTTTTTTAATTACCTTATGATTGAGGGGCAATACAACAGTCTTATCTACATTCAATTTATAATTGGATAATTGACTATATTTTTCAATAAGGGCAAGCATGTGAGAGATTGATGTAGTTGGGTAGGATAGTTGTAGAAGAAGCTCATCAGCATATGCCAATACCTTAATTTCTTGGGCAGCAACAGATATGTCTTTAATCTTAGTACAATCCATGAGACGCCGAATCAGTGGTTCAAAATACAGATTAAAAAGTAGGGGAGATAGAGGACATCCCTGTCTGGTGCCAGATCGTAAAGAGAAAAGACTAGATACCATGCTGTTGGCAATGATGCTCGCCGAAGGGGCATGGTATAACACTTTTATCCAATTTTGAAATTCGGAAGGAAATTTATAAGCCTTGAGAGCACAGAAGAGAAAGTTCCAATTTTCGAAAGCTTTCTCAGTATCCAGAGAAACTAAAGCTGCAGAGAAATGAGCATCTCTGGATACTGAGAGGACATGCGACAGTGTTCGGAGATGATCTACCGACGAAAGTCCTTTCATGAAACCAACTTGCTCTGGCCCAATGAGATCTGGCAGAACAAGATTAATTCATTCAGCAATTAGTCTGGTTAATATTTTAATGTCCTGATTCAGTAAGGAGATTGAAAAATAACTCATAGCTAGTTCTGAATTTCTATCAGGTTTTAATAGAAGAACGATTAATGCTTCAAATAAAGTAGGGTCCACTACAGCACCAGATAAAACATGTTGAAATAAGGGCAATATTAAAGGGATTAACTGTGTTTGGAATTTTTTATAAAAATTCACAGAGAAGTCATCTGGACCTGGTGGTTTACCAGAAGGTAAGCTTTGAATTATTGTGACTATCTCTGCATGCAAAATAGGCACTGCAAGTAACTGTTGTTGAGTTTCTGAGCGAAAAAGTAATTTAGATGCAGCTAAATAGGAATCCAGTTCTTGATTAGAGGGTGGGCTCACCATAGAACTATATAATTTGATGTAATAGTTCCTAAATTCAGATACTATATCAACAGGGGATGTTTTTAGTGTGCCATCTTCTTAAGAATGGATAGAGGGGATAAATTTGGATGATTCTTGTTGTTTGATTCTGAGTGCAAATAGACATCCTGCTTTCTCCCCCGATCTGTGTATAATGCCTTGGTTCTAAGAATAGCAAATTCCACCTTTTCTCTCAGAATCTCTAAATACGCATCTTTTAATTTGGCCAATTGTAATCTGACATCTTTCAGGGAAGAAGGTGACAAATCTTCTTCAATAGAGTGTATTTGTGTGAGCAAGTTGGTCATTTTTTGTTCCTTCTTCTTCTTTCTTTGAGAAGAAAGACTAATCAAAATCTCTCAGAAATAGGCCTTAAAAGTGCACCAAATCAGATCTGGTCAGGATGTGGAGCTAGGACTGACATCAATGAATTGTTCAATGTGTGTAGGAAGGGTAGTGACCACTGCAGGGTCCTTCAATAGCTGATTATTAAGTTTCCACTGCGTGGTTCTCTTAGGGAGAGAAGAATGGGATAGGTGACAAACTACTAATGAGTGATCGGAAGGTGGACCAGGCTGAATGGATACATCCGAAACTCCAGCCAAAAAAAGAGTGAGATACAAAAATGTAATCAATCTGAGATGCTGTATTATGGACTGGGGAAATGAAGGTATAACCCCGCTCAGAAGGATTAAAAACTCTCCACACATCACATAAACCAAACTCGTCGATAAACTCTCGGAAAGCCAGTTGGGCAGGTGAAAGTCCTTTCTGAGAACCACTAGAGCGATCTAACATACAGTCAAATACTATATTCATATTACCTCCGAGAATTATTAGTAATGACAAGAAAGGGGTTAAGACATTAATCTGCTGTGTGAAGAAACCTGGAGAGTCTATATTGGGTCCATAAATGCTACCCAGCAACATTTCTGTAGAATATAAAACACAGTGAATAAAAATATGTCTGCCCTGCCGGTCTGCAAGTAATTGGATAAGTGAAAAGGGTATTTTCCTGGCTATTAATATCAGGACTCCACAAATTTGAGTTGTACCCCCAGTGGAGAAGACATGATCCACTCATTTTCTTCTCATTCGGAGGGCTTCCATTTCCAACAAATGAGATTCCTATATGACTATATCTTCTGTAGATAATAATGCTATATGTTTTAAGAATTTGATACTGCTTCAATTGTTTTCTGAGACCCTTCACATTCCAGGTAACAAACTGAACAGCATTAGTCATGTTAACTTAAGGAAAAAAATGACAGAAGGGAATATATAGGAGTATCATGTTGATCCACTGGTTTGCCCTACACAAAACCCACCACTTGACAGCATTGTGACCACCCCATACCTCCGATCCATGTCTAGCCCACCTATTTCCCCCATCCTCAAGGTATTTCGAAGACCTCCAAACAACAAATGAAAACAATGTGCCAGTACAGCATGAACACCCAACCCATCCCCCTACCCCAACTACTATAGTCCCAGATACCAGCTCTCTAAACCCAGACCATCCCCCCCAGCCAACCGAACCAACCTACAGTAAATTAAATCTTAATGGTTAAATCCCATAAACCTACTATAAGAACCTTAATAACCCGGGAAATCCAATCGGAATACGTACCTCTGTATAAACTAGAATTAAAATACCAACTGAAAAGAGAGTATAAAGGGATTTGGTAAAAACTATGGAATAACATTAAAGATTTTGAACAACACAGGACAGTAAATATCTCCCATAAGCTGAGTCAAGAAGCGAGAGAGAAGACCACCCCCAGGAATTATGCCTCTGTTTAAATCTTTCCTTCTATCGGTATTTGAATAGAAAACCAAACAAACTGAATCAAAATTAAAACAGTTATTAAGAGTCTGTTGTTCAGCTAAATGCCCTGCATATAAACTGGCAATGAAAAGATATACATCACCCTATTAGGATGAGAGAAGTTACATTTAGCAGCCAAAAAAGGAAAAAAGAAGTTTGTCTTGCAATAGCCTTTACGTGTGGTACAGCTGGCAGGTACACCATGTTTTCAAATAATTTGAGTTATAAAGGAGGAGAAAATGCAGAATTCTAAAAAAATCCTCATCATTTTACAGAACAATCTGGGCCCACACATTAGAAATAAATCTGAACTAATGAAACAAGAAGGTGTGTTCCCACCTCAATAGATTTAACATTTATATCAACATTCTAAGAGAGTTTTTTTAAATGACACAGTGAAATATAAAAACCTTTATTGTTTATATTACAGAATTATTTGTTAAATGAAGCAGCTCAGTAATATCTGATGAAGGGACACGAAGGTCCTGAATATAATATGAAGTAAAATGCAAGAATGCTTATACAAAAGAAGATTTATGGATTAATAAGAATAAATAAACCTGAAAAATACTATTTGCTGGTTTCTTGGGGTTGAGTACTACATCAGATTCATCTGACCCCCTGTAAAACAAGGTTAGCAAAACAACTGCACACTTTCAGTACTGTAACCCAACTAATAATATGCACATAAGCCAGGTTAAATGTGAAAAGACAATCAGATTTATTCAGGAGTCGTGAACAAGGAAGGGGCATTAATTTTGTTAAATGATTGGTACTCTGATTTGATTCAGGTTCTTGGCATGCACTTTTAAGTCTCCAATTAATAGTTCTACAACACTAGGTACCCAGAATAAAAAACTGACTAGCCCGAAGCATTGCCTGGGGGTGGCCGGCATTGCAGCTGTTGTTGGGAACTTGATGGAAAGAAAAGGCAGTTAGCATGCAAAACAATAAAGATGATTATTTGTAATCTTGGCAGGTAGGTCCAGTCTCATGAAACCCCAAGAATTTAGAAAAGAAATCAGATAGTACCACAAATGATTAAGTGACTTGTTGCAGGGAGTTACTCTGGTTGTACTCATGCTACTAGTTGATTGTAAAATGGCTGGCAATATAAAGACCTCATGGTGTTCACCGATGAGCATGGGGAAACAGGGCCGACATGAGGCACTTTCTCTTCACTGCCTCTCCCTCCAGGTGGCCACAACCTGCAAGTTGTTTCTGTACAGGGGCTGGATCCCCCAAAGCCGATCTCTCACTGAGGACAGTCTCTGGTGCAGGGCAGATGATCTGGGCCAGTTTGACAAAGGCCCAGATGAGATGAGCACATTGGCAAAGTTCAGTTTGTTTGCTGGTGAAGTCTCCAGCAGGCGTAACAGACTGGGTCGCAAACAAGCAGGCCTTGACCCACAAGAAACATTCAGCACATCTAAATCACACAGCATTGACATTTCAGTATTCAGGCACAGTCCGGTTGCTATTGCAGTAGATTCACTGAGCAAACCTCTCGATCCAATATCAGTCTCAAACACTAGCTGGGCTGAACTCTTCATAAGAGCAAATCGGTCCATAATGCAAGCCGTGCTTTTAAGTTCTCCGATACTTTCTGCTGCACTTTCAGTCGTAATTCAGATGCTTCTGACTTCTGCAATCAGGAAGTCAAATGCAGGAGAAACTGTGGCAGGGAGGCAAGTTAGGCCTCTTCCCATCAATTTCCCTAAGCTTCATTCAGGGAGCCCCTGCTCAAAGAATCGAGCTGCTCACTCTTCAAACTCCTACTCTAACTGATCCACTATCTCTTCCAGTACTGGGTTTTTCCCTTGGATTCCTGCGTTCAGGTTGGCTGGGGAAGCTGTCAGTCACAGGTTTCACTCCCCCTTCTGTTCAGTTTGGGCATCAACCTAAAAACTACAGAATTTCTTTTCATGTGACACTTGAGCCAGGACCCATTTTAGGTCCCCTGAGTCCCATTTGTCCAGTTACTGAAAGTCCCAGACCCAACATGGCAGTTCCCATTCAGAAAGGCAACTGCAAGGAAAGCAGATTAAACAAATGTCTCTTTTTCAAGTATAACAACACATTAGAAGTAAATAAGCACAGTTTCTATTCAAGCTCCCTCTACACTATTATCGACTGCAAACTGGAGCAAATCAGAGTGGTGTCTGGCTGGTTGCAAGCCCTAAACACTTGGACCCAGCTCAGACAATTCACTATACACAGACTTGCTAGATTCTTTAAGGGACAGGCACAGAGGCACAGCATGGCACTCACACATAAATAGTTTTAAGACAGCACTAAAAACGTACTTATTCTCTCAAGCACTCCCTGAAAATTGATCCTTATAAGTTATCTTGTCATTTGTATTTTATGGATTATGTTATTTTAATCTGGATTTTTGTAAGATTGCTGTTTGTTTGATTTGTGATTTTATGTAGAGTGCCTTGGTTTTTGAAAGGTGCTTTATAAGTAAAGTTATTATTATTATTATTATTATTAAATAAACAGCAGCAAACAGATATCCTTGGATCTATAACCTCTACAGGATGTCAGCCTGGCAGTTGGCATGGAAGATGCCCAGGAAGATATTAAGGTAAACCCCAAATTAGTGGGGGGGGGTTACACTCTTCCCAGCCTGGAAAAACTTGGCATCTGTATCAAGTCTACGCAAATAAACAGGTCTATATAGAAAACACTATATGTGAATACAGGTACATATATATATATATATATATATATATACATACAGGTTGCAACCATAACTGTTACTTTCATATAACATCATTGTTCATATCTGATGCATCAGTAAAAATTAAGCATGCTTATCTATAGGTACCAGTACTGTTTAAACATTTCACATTTTGCAGTGAAACACTGTAAGTAAAACATGTTGCTCTCATAGAACTAGCTCAGGTGGTCAAACACATTACCCTTGTCTGTATTACCTACCGTACACTAACCTACATGGTTGGGGATCTAACCCTATCAGCTAACCTGGTGCTGCATGGGGAATGGTCACTAGAGCACTGACTAGAGGGCTTGATTATTAACTTGGAGGCTGCGTGTAACCTATTTTTGGAAGAGAATTTTCTGACATGTAAACCCCTTTATAAATTACAGGCCTTTCTGGGAATCATAACTAAGTCGTACTACAGGCTTAATGGTCCTACCAGATTTTCTGGGAGGGGCAAGCACAGGCTCAGTCCTTTCATAATTAGCATTTGGGTTCACGACTCCCAGCTCATCGTCCAGCAATAATGCAGCTTCTGATGAAAGGGGTACTTATACATTCACTGATGGTTCAGAACTAGAAGGGGCACTTGCATTGGCTTATTCTGTAGATTGTGGTTCAGAAGAAACACTTGCATTTGCTGGCTCTGAAATTTCAAGTTCGCTATTGAGAGGAAACACCCATGGAATTTAAATCACATAACACATTACTGATGCTTTCAGAATCATCATTTGAATTAGCATCATTGTCCATTATAATATCAGAGTTACCATTGTCAAATATTTTAGCCTCATCTGGCATTTCATCAGTCTAGCTCTCATGGTCAGGATTTGCCTCTTGAGGTTCAGTTAGTTCCACGAGACATAAAGAGTCAGCTGTGTCAGACATTATACTTTGCACTTCACTATCAGGTGGCATAGGGATAGTTGAGTGGGCTGGATAATTAGACAGTCCTGAAGGTCCAGCCTCATCTCCCATGTTACACAGATTATTTCTTGAAATAACTGACTCATTTCATAAGAAGGATAATAAGTGGTCCCATATTCACTATCACCAGATTCAGACTGATTGTCATTATCGACGATAACGTTACTGGTGGAAGGCTTTGGATTTGGAACAGTAGGAGAGTTTAACTGTCTCTTTTTTTTTCCTGCAGCCCAGGTCACAGGCCCGGTGGGGGCATTATCTTGGGGTGCAGAATCAGTGATGATTTGTCCAGTTGGTAACAGGTGATTTCTGTGCATTGTCTTTACAGCTCGTGGGTCATCTCTGGACACATTTTATATACTGGCAGAACCTCCAGCTTGCAGACAACAATGTCCGGGGAGTGATGCCACCTGTCGGCTATCTTGTGTTTTCTGTGCAATCCCAAGTTTCATAACAAGACATGATCTCCAGGTTGTAGCTCTTGTGCCCTGATATGTTTGTCATGTCTTTGTTTGTATGCTAGATTTCTCTTGGCAGCCACTGTGTGTGCTAACTGATAGGCATGATTGAGCTGAGCTTTTAGTGTTTGCACATACTGGAGATGATTTTCTGCTTGGACTCCATTGGGGGATGCTCCAAAACAAATATCAACAGGAAGCCTGGCTTCTTGACCAAACATCAGATGGTAGTGAGAAAACCCAGTTGCATCATTATGAGTACAGTTATATGCATGAACTAAAGTACTTATTTGCTAACTCCATTTTAGCTTGTCCCTGGGATGAAGTGTGCTCAACATGTCCAGTAACATCTGATTAAATGTTTCAGGCTGTAGGTCCCCCTGAGGGTGATGGGGGGGTAGTTCTTGATTTTCTTACCCCAGAGTGAGAGCATCTCTTTAATTAGATGGCTTTCAAAGTCTCTCCCCTGGTTGGAATGCATTTGTTGTGGGGCACTATAATAGACAACAAATTTATCTACAGTGCTTTGGCTAAAGTAGCTGCTTTTTGGTTCTTGGTCAGACAGGCCTGGGCATAGTGAGTAAAATGGTCAGTCACAACCAGCACATTGCCAGTGTTCTTTTGGTCACGCTCTAAACACAAGAAGTTGATGCATACAAGTGCCATGGGAGCACTGGTGGCGATGTTAACCAATGGTGTGTCTCTCTGAGGCACAGCTTTTCTCTGGAGGCAATGGCTGCAGGTTTTAATGTGAGCTTCAATGTCAGCACCCATCTTAGGCTAGTAGAAATAGGCACGGACTAAGTCTAAAGTCCTGTAACAACCCAAGTGTCCCATTTGATCATGGAAAGCACGTAAAACCATATGTTTAAATGCAAAAGACAGCACTAACTGTTGTCTGATGACTTGACCTTGCCCATTCATGGTCTCTTGATAGAATAGTTTGTTGCTCAACTTTAGCCTAGGTCACTCTCGGAATAACAAAGCAGTTCTCTGGTCTTTAGAGCAAAGCTTGGAGACACTTTTTCCAGCCTTTATGTCATCCAGTACAGTCTTAATCATGGGATCATTGGATTATTCCCTCTGGATATCAGCGGGTGTGAGTTGAGGCAGAGTACTGAGATCCAATGTTGCAAAATTGCAATAGGCTGCAGGAACACAGGTGTCAAGGGGGCCCAAACAATCGACCAGGCAATCAGTGGTTTCAGAGGATGGGTGTTCATCTTTGTCAAACTTTGGGCAAAGTGCTTTAACAGATTGTTCATACATTCGCACCCACTTAGAGCTGGACAAAGACCTTCTAGATAGGGCATCAGCGTCAATGTGATTCAGGCCTGGACGGTATTCTACTGAATAATCATAAGTCAAAAGTGGTAATAACCAATAGTGCCCAGTCTCATCCAGCTTGGCTGCGGTCTGAACATACGTAAGGGGGCTGTTGTCAGTCTTTCACCAGAATCTTTGTACTGTAAAGGTATTCATGAAATTAATCTACTATCACCCACTTAATGCAAGAAATTCAAGTTTGTGTACTGGGTAGTTTTTTCAGAGAGTGTCAGGCTTCTGCTGTCAAACGCCCCTGGGTGTAATCCTTCCTCATATTAATAGTAAAGCACAACTCCAAGATCCCTTTAAACTGGCATCGGTGTGCAACACATAAGGCTTAGCTGGATCTGCATAAGCAAGTACGGGGGCATGGGAAAGCTGATGAATGATATTCTAAAAAGCTGTATAACATTCTTTAGTACACCTTGCCCCAAATGGTTCATTGGTTTTGAAGTAGGCTTTCTCCCCCTCTTTTACAGCATTATTTTTATACTTTCTATTTGTAGGTGGGTATCCTTGCATCAGACTTGAGCAGAGGGCAGATGACTTTGATGTAATCTTTCACAAATGATAATAGTAGCCGCAGAAACCCAAGAATCTTTGCAGTTCTTTGAGATTGTTAGGTTGTGGCCAGGTGGTCAAAGCTACCACTTTGCTTTGATCAGTTTGAATTCCCTCAAAGGACACAATGTGGCCTACATAATTTACAGATTGCTGGAAAAATTGACATTTGTCAATAGACAGTTGTAAGCTGAAATCCTCTAGCCTGTCCAAAACCTTGAACAAGCAAGTCTCATGCTCTTCAAGTGTCATGCCAAACACAATGACATCGTCCAAATATACTAAGCATTCAAGCAGGTTCATGTCTCTGACAGCTCACTCCATTAACCTTTGGAAGGTGGCAGGCGCTCCATAGATGCCCTGATGCATAAGCAAGAATTCGTAAAAACCCAAAGGACAGATGAATGCAGTTTTCACTCTTTCTTCTGGTGCCATCGAGATTTGGTAATACCCGCTCCTGAGGTCTAAGATGGAAAACCACTGGTCCCCATTAAGACTTTGATACAGCACTTACTAGGCAATACAGCAGTATCTGCTCAATACCCAGTAGCCAGGGTGCAACTCGGTTGACTCTAATATCTCAGTCAGACATGTTTTGAAGTTGAACCACCATGCACTGAGCATAGGCATGGACTTGGGCAGGCAGGATGCTAAGCTTAACTAGAAGGCTCTTTGGCAGCTTCCCCTGTTCTGGGGCGCCCAGCATCAGGATCTTATTCTTAACATATTTCTTTATTTGCGCTTCACCACTAATGGTACATTGAGCATTGGGTTGCAATACAAGTGGTGCTGGATCCTTCTTCCATACAGCCCCTACCATCTCATCCTTGTCGACCTCTTTGGCTTGCATCTGTAGGTCATACACCCTGCACACCATGGCAGGGATGTGTAAGGCCCTGCCAGTCTTCCTTGCTTGCTTCTCCTGACACAGTTGGGAGAGTCTGCCGAACATGTGGGCATTAGTACTGATTAACAAAGTGATACCATTATACATTCCAGTCAGTGGGCATACCAAAGCCACTGTTTCTACTGATTTGTCCACACCAGCCACAGTAGTCGGAAGTGATAACCACTGTCGTACATAACCCAGCTATGGGTAGGACTTGTCACTTAAATCCCCAACATGAAGTCCTTCAAGGGGTTGAAGCGGGAGGTCAGACAAGTGCTGGTCATGCCAATCTTTAAACAAAATAGTAACCTGAGATCCACTGTCCAACACGGCTAAGGGTCAAAATGCTATTAATGCTTACTGTAGTCTCCAGCAGATTATCTCTGACCATTCTGGAGGTACAGACCTAGTAGGTTTATCCATGGCAGTCATAGAGGAAGAAGATTTTTGTGATGGCCCTGGTTGTGGCTTTATGTTGCTTTGGCATACCTGGTTGAGCAATTTAGCAGTGACTCATCATAGGTTTTCAGCAGCATCGCAGACTCACTTGGTGTTTGTTTATTTATTTATTTATTGAAATGTTCCACCAGGAAGGCACACTGAGCAACAAGTCACTCATCTCCAGGTGTGACCAAGGGGAAGGGGTACAACAGGAATGAAACATTAAACATTCAAGTTACAAGATCAGCATTAACATACAGTTGTAAGGCAGCTGTTACAAACAGTGTTGCACATAACATGTAGAAAGAGCGGACAATAATACATGCTGAGTTAATAAGTAAACAACTGCTTACATGAAAGAAAAGAGGGAAATGGGAGGGAGGCAGGGGTGAGATGGGGAGGGAGAAGAGTCATATTTTTGGAGACCCCTTTAGGATGTGAGGAGCCCTGCAAGAAGACTGGTGGGACCAGAGAGAAGGGGATAAAGCAGTGTCCCAGGCAGACCACTTTAAGATGGTGGGGGAAGGGAGTAGATCAGAGATACAATCCCCTTGGGGGGTAGAAGAGTGACCCATGGAGAGCATTCAGGATCTTTTACATTCTGTGAGCAATCAAGGGAGGCCAGTTAGGAGGAGCAATTTGGGGTAAGGAGGGCTAGAGATTTGGGGGGTAGGTGTGCACAGGGTAAAATGAAGGTAAGGGTAGAGAGGTAGGGTTTGTACAGGGCTTAGAGGAGGGAAATAGGGAGGGACATGGCAGGAGCAGCTAGGTGCAAGGTAATTATTGAGGGCAGAGCTGATGGAGTAGGTGGAGGATGAGTGCTGAATTTGAGGTGAGAGGGAATTACAAATTTTTGGGAAGTGGTGAGAGTAACCAGATTGGTCGATTTGGGTGGATCTGTGGGGGACAACCAGAGTATGGGAATCAGTTGATCTAAGGGAATGGAAGGGTGTTATAAAAGGAGGAGGTGAAGTAGGAAGGTTGCATCATGAGACAAGCAACTTGTTGTTCAGTGTGCCTTCCTGGTGAAACATTTCAATAAATAAATAAATAAAATAGGAAGGGAGCTCACCCAACCAGTGCTTGGAGATGAATTTAGCACAGTGGGAGAATTACCTATTTGTAAGAGAGAGAGGAAGGATGGGGCATGATAAAGATTGTAGTGATGGGTGCGAGGGGGGGGCGCATCCAGGGCAAAACGGCAGAAGGAATTGAAGAGGGTGTCCAGTCTGGCCAGGGAGGGTTTAGTGGCAGCACCATAGACTATGTCACAGTAGTAAAAAATGGGCAGTATCATCTTCTGAACAAGTTCATGCCTAGCCGTAGAAGGGATGCAACTACAGTTCCTGAACAGGGCACCAGGTTTGGGGCACAGTTTTTTCTGGATGGTGTCAATATGTCCAGAGAAGTTTAGGCGTTGGTCCAATCAAACACCTACTGTAAATACCTGAAGGCAGATGTGTCCTCAAGTACAGTGTCATCAAGGGTGTGATACACAAGGGGGCGTGGAAAGGATGAGAAGGGACTTAGCAAGGTTAGAGGAATGGTAAGAAGTATGGCAGCTTGGATTCAATGCAAAGAAGTGCAAAATAATGCACCTGGGAAACAAAAACCCAGGGGAAGAGTACACAATGGGGGGGGGTAGTAACAACAACAAAAATGGTAAGGGACTTGGGGGTAATCATATCAGATTACCTTAAGGTTGGCAAGCAATGTGAGAAGGCAGTAGGAAGGGCTAGGAGGATACTGGGATGTACAGGGAGAGGCATCACCAGCAGAAAACAGGAAGTTGTTATCCCCCTGTACAGACAGTTGGTGAGACCCCATCTGGAGTACTGTGTCCAGTTCTGAAGACCCCGTCTCTGCAAGGACATAGGCAGGATGGAGGCAGTCCAGAGGAGGGCAGCTAAAATGGTGCAGGGTCCGCAAGAGAAGCCATATGAGGAGAGACTAAAGGAGCTTAATATGTATACCCTTGAGGAAAGAAGGGAAAGGGGAGACATGATAGAAATTTTTAAGTACCTCAGTGGAATCAACAAAGTCCAAGAGGGTAGCATCTGTCAGAAAAAGAAATCTACAAGAACAAGGGGACACAATTTAAAGATAGAGGGAGGACGGCTCAAGGGCAATGTGAGGAATTACTTTTTTCACAGAGACGGTGGTGGACGCATGGAACCACCTTCCTGAGGAGGTTGTGGGGTCTAAAACTGTGGAAGAATTCAAGAATGCATGGGACAGACATAAGGCAATTCTTGTGGGGGGTAGAAAGAAATAGGCTGTTGGTTAACTAGGATCTGCAGCTTATCCAGTAGGTAGGGAAATGGGCAGACTAGGTGGGTCAAGTGGTCCTTATCTGCCGTCAAAGTCTCTGTTTCTACATTTCTATGTGTGGAAAGTGGATAGGGAGGGAAGCCTAGACAGTCTCTGCCTTGTGCCAAACGTCATGGAGACAGTCTTGCTGGCGTTGAGGAAAAGTTAATGGTTAGCAAACCAGAGCTGAACCTTGTCAAAGTCTTGCTGTAAGCTGGTTGTAACCTCATCAGGACAGGAGCCAGATTCATACAAGACTGTATCATCAGCATACATATGTATAGCAGGGAATGGGGAGCAAACAGAGGGAAGGTCATTTAAGAAGATGGAGAATAGGAGGGGTGCTGATACCGATCCCTGGGGGACGCAAGCAATCAATCAATCAATCAATCAATCAAAGCTTTATTTATATAGCCCATTTCAAATATCAAGGCACTGTACATTTTAAAACACAAATATGATAACCAAAATAAAACAACCATGTAAATTAATTAGGAACAATCTGGGAAGGCTAGTGAAAATAAATATGTTTTTAGCACGATTTAAAACTGCTGACTCCTGTGCTAATCGGGAGGGATGGGGAAGTGGCATCCAAGATCTTAACTGATTGGGTTCTGCCAGTAAGGTAGACCTTGAACCAGTTTGTGGCAGAGGCAGATAGGCCAGTTGCCATAAGTGAGTCGAGGAGAAGGGAGTGAAAGACTGTATCGAAGGCCTTGGCCAGGTCAGCAAAAATGGCAGAGGTAATTTGACCATTGTCCATCCCGGTTAGGATGGAGTCCATGAGCCATAGGAGAGAGCTGGTGGCTGAGTAGTTTTTCATGAAACCAGACTGGAAAAGGGTGAAAAGGGAGGTATCAGATAGAAACGAGGTGAGTTGGGAGAGGACAATGTTTTCTTGAAGCTAGGCAAGGGTAGGGAGGAGATAAATGGGGTGATAGTTGCCAGGGGATGAGGGATCACCCCCTTTGGGTAGAGGGAGGACCACAGCATGTTTCCATGAAGAGGGGGCTGAGGCGGTAGAGAATAAGAGATTTAAGATTATTGAAAGGGGGTAGGCAATGGCTGAAGTGGAGAGGGAGAGGAGTTTTGGGTCAAGGCCATCAGGGGAGGCACCTTTAGAGGGGTTGATGGTGAAGAGGGCACTTAGGGCATCATTTGGGGGTTACAGTAGCGAAAGAGAAGGGAAGGTGGGAGGGTGGTGGAGGGGGCACACCAGTAGAGGGTGGGAAGGGGAGAGGGTAGGAGGGAAGGGATTTCAGAAGCTCAGTGGCACATGAGGTATAGTAGGAGTTAAATTCTGCAGCTACTGCTGGTGGGTCAGACACTACTGAGCTATTTACTTTAAGTACCGGGGGCGGTGGGCGAGGTGAGTGGATAAATAGGATGTGGGCCACCTTCCAGAACTTTGAAGGGGAATTTATGTTGGTGAACAAGACAGATTTGAAATATTCATACTTGGCTAACCTTGTAGCCCTGGTGCAAGTGTTTCTGACCATGCTGTAGTTTGCGAGTTTGCTAGGATGCTGGGTAGCTTTATGATGCTTCCAGACTCGATCTCTAGCCCTGAGGCAGGCCAGAAGTCAGGGTTATACAAGGTAAGTGGTTACCTCTGACTCTGGTTTGTTTGAGTGGGGCAAAGGCATTGCAGTTTACAAGAAAGACTTCTTTGAAGTAGGCAAGGGCCTTATCAACTGAGGGAAAGGAGGTTAGGGGGGACCATTCAGAAGTGGCAAGGTTACTCAAGAGAGGTTCAAGGTCAAGAGACTTGAAAGAGTGTAGTTGTATGGTTTTGTGTGGTGATTTATTTCTGTGGACTTTCCTAACTATGAATATTGGGTTATAGTCGCTGAGAACATTGGGGGAAGGTGCCAGAGGTGATGATGTGGTGGGGGTGGGAGGTAAGGGCCCAGTCGAGTAGGGAGTGATTTTGTGTTTTGTGGTTTGGGCGAGTGGGTTTGGAGATTAGTTGGGAGAGGTTTACTGCTCCAATTTTGTTTTTAGTTTTGGTAGTTTTAGGTGACAACCAATTTATATTGAAATCACCTAAGATGAATAATTGTCCAGAGCAAGGAAAGGAAAGGAAAGTGATGGAGGTTAGGAGGTCTCGCACAACCGAAGGATGGACATTTGGTCGGCAGTATATGCCCATATGGTGTGCCCATCCTCTCCACATCAATAACAAAACACTTTAGTTCTAGGTTCAGAGGATGAAGTAGTTTTATGGGCTTCAGGGTCGAGAGCCGGAGGCCTACTCTCTTCCTTCGGATTAGATTCAGGCTCAGCTTCCCAATAGCTCCTCCTGGGGGCAGATGGTAGTGCAGCATAAATGAGGTCTTTCACCATAGCTTACAACTCCCTCATTTCCTCTGCTATGTTATTGTCAGATCTGGATTCAGCAGCATGGGCATTGGCCCCCGTTCAAACAGGTTGAGTCTCACAAGGGGTCTCAGTATTGGTGGGACAAGGACCATGAGTTTTAGGTGGTTCAGCTGCAGCTTGCTTGACAGCCTTCAGTTCTTTCAGTTCCTTTAGCAGTTCACTGATTTGCTGTGACTCCAAGGTGCCCTATTTCTCATTAGGCCTATCTGGGGTCAGGGCAGTCCGTGCAACCTCAGTACAGGGCTCCCAACTATCACTTTTGTTCTCAGCCTCCCTGATTTCTTTCATAGAAATGTAGAAACATAGAAGTTGATGGCAGATAAGGACCACAAGATACATCCAGTCTGCCCATTTCTTTTTCTACCTTATAAATGTGCCATCGGCCTTTGCTCTGTCAATGGCCTATCTATTCAAACTCATCTGTATTGCTCCCTTGTGCCTATCCCATGCCTGTTTGAAGCCCTGCACTGTATTCATATCCACTACTTCCTGAGGCAGGCCGTTCCATGCATCCACTACCCTTTCTGTGAAAAAGAACTTCCTCACATTACCCCTTAATTGGCCTCCCTCTAATCTCATGCTGTGTCCTCTTGTCCTGCTATTTTTCCTATATTGAAACATGTTAGACTCTTTTACCTTGTTAATGCCCTTAAGGTGTTTGAATGTTTCGATCGTATCACCTCTCTCCCTCCTTTGCTCTAGGGTATACATACTGAGTTCCGTTAATCTGTCCTCATATGTTTTCTGATGCATTCTCTGCACCATTTTGGTTGCCCTTCTCTGGACTGCCTCAATCTGGTTAATGTCCTTGTGAAGGTGTGGCCTCCAGCACTGCACACAGTACTCCAGATGGGGCCTAACTAGTGTCTTGTAAAGAGGGATTATTACCTCCCTCTTCTGACTCGTGATACCCCTACTAATATATTCTAACATCCTTCTAGCCTTACCTACTGCTTTAGTGGTGTGCTTGGATGATTTCAGGTCATCGGTGATGATGATGACACCGAAGTCTCTTTCTTCCCTTGTGACTGCCAGCAACTCCCCTCCCAAGCTATAGGTAGCTTCAGGGTTTCTCTTTCCTAAGTGCTTGATCTTGCACTTCTTTACATTAAACCCCAGTTGCCACTCTTCTGACCATTTTGCTAGTTTATGCAGATCTCATCTCATTCGGCCCACCCCATATGGATCATCTACTCTGTTGCAGATCTTGGTATCATCTGCAAACAGACAGACCTTACCCTCCAGTCCATCTGCAATGTCACTGATGAAGATATTGAAGAGGTCTGGCCCCAGGACTGATCTCTGAGGTACCCCACTTGTAACTTGCATCTCCTCTGACTGTATACCATTTACCACCACTCTCTGTTTTCTGTCCATCAACCAGTTTGCCACCCAGTTGACCAACTTCTGACCCACCCTGAGCCTACCCAACATATTAATCAATCTTCTATGTGTAACAGTATCAAAAGCTTTGCTAAAGTCAAGGTAGGTGACATCAGCTGCTCCCCCTTGGTCCACCACTCTGGTTACCCAGTCAAAGAAATCTATGAGATTAGTTTGACAGGACCTTCCTTTTGTAAACCCATGCTGTCTTGGATCCTGTGGTCCTATGGATTCCAGGTGTTGCACTATCCTTTCCTTAAGCAGTGCCTCCATAATCTTGCCCACTACTGAGGTAAGACTGACTGGTCTGTAGTTCCCTGCTTCCTCCCTGCTACCATTCTTGTGGAGCGAGATCACATGAGCCCTTCTCCAGTCTTCTGGGACCTCTCTTATGCTCAGAGACTTACTAAACAGTATTCAGGAGGGTGGGCTTTGCGATCTTGCAATTTTAACTTCAGCATGAGCACACTTGAATAGCAGGTATACTTAAGGATGTGTTCTAATCTCACTCGATTTAGTTCGCTAGCCAGGATGCCTCCCTTTCAGTGTGCCCTTTGCAAGGCCCACTCTACATGAGTCACAAATGCAGACAGTCATTCATTTTTCCGCAGCTTGGTGGACTTAAACTTCCACATCAAATCCTCTCCTGACTCAGTGCTGCCAAATACTCCTTCTAAAGCAACAAGTACTCAGCAACAGAGGCCTTGGGGATGGTGGACCGAAGGAACCAGATGGCTTCCAGTGCAGGGCCCCTTAAGCTTTCCATAAGTCTCCTAGATTTTTCCCATTCAGAGCATTGCCATTAAGACCAGTGGGGTGGCATAGTCCATCCAGGTTTCCAAATCTTCCCCCATGGGGACAGGGATGGCTCCTGAAAACAGCCTAAGCCTGTGATGAGAGTCCAGGTGTACAGAGGGTACGGCTATAGGGGTCAATGCAATGGGAGATAACCTTGGAAAGGGTGGGGAGACAGGGGAGAGAGTATATGGGCGTGACCCCCTCAGAATCCCCCAGAGCCCTCTGCAAATTCTTAACAGTCTGTCCTTCACTAGCTAATAGCTTTAACAATTTCTCCCTAAATCCTTCCACCTTGGGAACCCCCCCCCAGGACAAGATTGGCCACTATGTACATGAATGACCCTTCATCCCATCTGGAATCCGTTGGGCATAATCATAGAGGGTACTGTCTTTGAGTCTATAGGGACACTACATGAAATGAGAGTCATTAGGGTCTGTTCAAACAGGTCAGTGCCCCACCCTTGCACTGAAACTTTACCCAAACACTTAATCTTCTCCAGTTTCTTCTATGGTAGCATTGGTCGTCCCAATGGGGATATCCAACAACAATAAACCATGATGGGGATCAACCCCTTCAGCCTCACTCCACCCCATCATGTGGTGCATGACCAGTTTAAGGGGGGAATATTCAACTTAGCTGTAGTGAGGCTCTCCATCTCAAATTTTGCACAAAATTTACAACTGACTGCAATTTTATATTCTGGCCACTAGGGGAGAGCTAATCACAGTGGTTCCTCCAAGAAGTAACCCATAGGTGGCACTATTCCTAAGGTTACTACCCCTGCCTGTATTTCTGAGCATAGGTTAAGGGGCCTGGATTCTATATTAAGGTGCCTCCACCCAGAGTAATGGAATTGTGGAAGCCTGTCTACCCAGTTATAGCCCTCTGGGAAGCTACAACCTCCCACCAACCCTCCTAGTGACTTGTAACCTTTAACAGTTGTTAACACACAGTCAGTAAATAACAGTAATAATATACACATGCCCTTCACACTTACCACCAGGTTCTGGACTGCAGCAATATCCCTGGAGACCCCCTGTAAAACAAGGTTAGTAAAACAACTGCACACTTTTGGTACTCTATCCCAGCTAATAATATGTACATAAGCCAGATTAAATGTGAAAAGACAATCAGATTTATTCAGAGGTCATGAACAAGGGAGGGGCGTGAATTTAGTTAAATAATTGGTACTCTGATTTGATTCAGGTTCTTGGCATGCACTTTTAAGTACCCAATTAATAGTTCTACAATACTGGGTACCCATGATGGAAAACTGGCTAGCCAGAAGCATTGCCTGGGGGTGGCTGGCGTTGCAGCTGTTGTTGGGGCCCTTGATGGAAAGAAAAGGCAGTTAGCATGCACAACGATAAGATGATTATTTGTAATCCTGGCCAGTTGGCCCAGTCTTGTGAAACCCAATAATTTAGAAAAGAAATCAGACAGTACCAAACATTATTAAGTGACTTGTTGCAGAGAACTACCCTGTTTGTACTCACACTACCAGTTGGCTGTGAAATGGCTGGTAATATGGAGACCTCATGGTGTTCACCGATGAGCATGGGGAAACAGGGCCAACACGACACACCTTCTCTTCAAGGCCTTTCCCTCTAGGTGGCCACAACCTGTGAGTTGTTTCTGTGTACAGGGGCTGGATCCATGAAGCTGGTCTCTTGCTGAGGGCAGTCTCTGGTGCAGGGCAGTTGATCTGGGCCAGGTTGGCAAAGGCCCAGGCAAGTTGAGCATGTTGGCAAAGTTCGGTTTGTTTGCTGGTGAAGCCTCCAACAGGTGTAACAGATTGGGTCGCGATCAAGCAGGCCTCGAACTACAAGGAACATTCAGCACATCTAAATCACACCGCATTAACGTTTCACTATTTGGATACAGATCAGTTGCTATTGCAGTATATTCACTGAGCAAACCTCTCAATCCAGTATCAGTCTCAAACACTAGCTGGGCCGAACTGTTCAGAGGAGCAAATCTTCGGTCTGTAATGCAAGCAGTGCTTTTAATTTCTACGATACTTTCTGCCACAGTTTCAGTCTTAAATCCTAAATCAGATGTTTCTGACTTCTGCAATCAGGCAGTCCAATGCAAGAGAAACCATGGCAGGGAGGCAAGTTAGGCCTCTTCCCCTCGATTCTCCTAAGCTCCGTTCAGGGAGGCTCTAGCTGGTCACTCTTCAAACTCCAATTCTAACTGATCCACTGTCTCTTTCAGTACTGGATAATTCCCTTGGATTCCTGTGTTCAGGTTGGCTGGGGAAGCTGTCAGTCACAGGTTTGACTTCCCTTTCTCTTCAGTTTAGGCACCAACATAAAAACTACAGAATTTCTTTCCATGTGACGCTTGTGCCAGGATCCATTTTAGGTCCTCTGAGTACCATTGGTCCAATTACTGAACCTTTTATTTTTGAAAGTCATTTATTTTGAAGTAAGGAATAAAAATAAGAAAACAGCAGCCTACTAATAATTTAGAAAAACAAGAAAATATAAATCCTAACTATAACAAAATATTATTGTTTGTTTTATCAAGGCCATACCAGGACACCTTCTGTATTACTCAATACAAGTGTTCAAGAAAGTCTATATCAGGTGTGATCCCCCTGTACTTAAAATTCTGAAACAACCTTTTTTTTACTACATTTGTAATATATTGGCAGAACACTTGAGCCTTATTCACTTACTTTAGCATTTTATATATATATATTTTCTTTCACTAGAGCACTTTTTGAATGGTCTGAGGAAGGGACAGTATTGTTCAGAAAATGTTTACCAACTAGAAATGTTTAAGAAAGTAAAAAGTGCCCTTTCAATGTAACTTTGAAGTGAAACATCTTGAGATACTTGTGAGGAAGATTGTTACATGAATATACTGTTATGAACTAAGCTGCAAAAAACATAAAGAATATAAGTGAAAGAAGAATTATTCTGGATTTAACAAAGAGTTAAGAGTCTTTTCTTTCTACTGATTACATATAGGGAGGCAAGTCAGGCCTTTTCCCATGGATTCCCCCAAGCTCCGTTCAGGAAGCAGCTGTTCAAAGGCTCAAGCTAGGAGCTAGGAGATCTGCCACTATGGAGATGGTCCAATACTGCACTTTGAGAGGGGTGTGTCCCCTGATGGCCTGATGGCGATGTTGGACCTATCGGGTATGCAGAGTGAATGCATGGATCCAGGGGATCTTGTACTAGCTTATTATAAAGCAGTGTCAGAGGCCCTGGATTCCATTGCTCCTGTTCGTGTTTGTCCACTCACCCTTCGCCACAGGTCTCCATGGTTTTATGAGACTTTGAGAGAGTTGAGGAGAGTTGGACGAAGGTTAGAGAGGCGATGACGGAGGTCTGGCCTGGTATGTGACAGGTTTAGTTTGATGGACCATTATTTGGTCTATCAAGCAACAATTTCCCATAAGAAGGCAGAATTCCTGTCCAGGGAAATTGCTGCTGCGCAGAATCGACCAACTCAACTTTTTATGGACCGTGGACAGACTGTGCAATCCACTCTGTCTTCAGCCCAGAAAAGCTTTTCCTCAAGAGTAGTGTGAGGAGATTGCTCGATTCTTTGCGGATAAGGTTGCCGTGATCAGATCCGATATTCGCCTGACCTTTTCTCAAGGGAGTTGCAGTTGTCGGCAGGAGATGTAGGACTCCCAGTTTGTGTGGTGCAACTTTGGCCAGCCCACAATCAGTGATATTGTGATGGTCATCCAGTCATTACATCCTACCAACTGTAGTTTGGATGCGGGCCCCACGCACGTGCTGATTGGCTGCATTGATGTCATCAGCCCAGTCCTTGCTGAGATAGTCTGGTTGTCCTTGGATTCCCTTAAGGAGGACGTGGTTCGGCACCTTCTTAAGAAGTCCTCCTTGGATCCTGACTGTCTAGCAAACTACAGGCCACTCTCTAACCTACCCTTTCTGGCCAAGGTTATAGAGAAGGTGGTGGCATTACAGCTGGATGACCATTTGAGCAGCCACAATATCTATGATTCTCTCCATTCCGGTTTCAGGAAAAGACATAGTACTAAGACAGCCCTTGTTCGGGTACTAAATGACCTCCTGATAGTGAGAGATCGAAGGACTCGTTCCATCTTGGTCCTTTATGATTTCTCTGTAGCATTTGATACTGTGGACCATGGTGTGCCTTTGGATCGCCTGCGGTTTATCTGTGGACTCTCGGGAGTTGTCCTCAGATGGTTTCGATCTTTCCTCATGGGTAGGACTCAGAGAGTGGTGTCGGGGGTTTGTACCTTAGCTCCAGTCCCCCTATCCTGTGGGGTGCCGCAGGGATCTATTTTAGCACCCATGTTGTTTGCAGTGTATATGCTGCTATTGGGAGCGATTATTAGATGATATGGCTTGAGTTTTCACTGCTATGCAGATGATACTCAGTTATACATGCCTCTTGTGCCTGATCAAGATGATGCTGTCTCAGTGCTAAACAGCTGCCTGGCTGAAATTCAGGCCTGGACAAATGTGATCTGGCTAAGGCTGAACCCTAAAAAAACTGAGGTGTTCGACCCAGGTTGTCTTGAGTCGGGTATGTTGGCAGGTTCCCCTTCGGGTCTATGGCTTGGAGGTGTCCAGCTAGCTACCTCAGTCCAGGTGCAGAACCTGGGCATTATGTTTGATGACTGTTTGACCCTAAAGTCAGAGGTGTCAGCAGTTGTTAAAATCTCTTTTTACCATCTGAGAAATATCACCCGGATGAAATACTTGGTTCCTTCTGATGATCTTCCAATGTTGGTTCACGTCTTCGTTACCTCCTGCCTTGACTACTGCAATGCCCTTTACCTAGGGCTACAGGGGGTTGATATCTGCCACTTGCAGCTGGTGCAGAACACGGCAGCCAGGCTACTGATTGGTACTTCAAGAACCAGTCATATAACGCCTCTGCTCTGTAGTCTGCACTGGCTGCCGATACAGTGGCGGATCACACTCAAGGTTGCTTTATTAACCTATAAGGCCCTACATGATCAGGGACTGGGTTACCTGAAAGATCTCCTTTATCCCTACTGTCCCCTCCATCCTCTCTGATCCACCGATGAGGAATTGCTAGAGATTCCCAGGATTTGATTACAAACATCTGGAGCAAGGGCATTTAGTTTTGCTACCCGTCCCTGTGGAATTCTCTACCTCATCGGGTATGAGAATGCCTGACCATCCAGAGTTTCAAGAATGCCTTGAAAACCTATCTTTTTGATTTGGCATTTAGGGATTAGTGCTGCTGCTATTATTTGCTATTATATTGTATTTTCTGTAAATTTTATGTCTTACTTTTAGGATAATTTATTTTTATTTTATATATTTTATTGTACAGACGCCTTGATTTTAGAAAGGCGCCTTTTATAATTAAAGAAGATTTGATTTGAAGCTGCTCACTCTTCAAACTCCATCTCTAACTGATCCACTGTCTCTTCCAGTACTGAGTATTTCCCTTGGATTCCTGCGTTCAGGTTGGTTGGGGAAGCTGTCGGCCACAGGTTTGACTCCCCTTTCTGTCCAGTTTAGGTACCAACCTAAAAACTACAAAAAATACAGAATTTCTTTGCACGTGACACTTGAGCCAGGACCCATTTTAGGTCCCCTAAGTCCCATTGGTCCAATTACTGAAAGTCCCAGACCCAACATGGTGGCTGCCATTCAGAAAGGCAACTATAAGCAAAGCAGGTTATACAATCTTCTCTATTTCAAATATGGCAACACACTAGAAGTAAATAAGCACAGTTTCTGTCCAAGCTCCCTCTGCACTATTATCGACTGCAAAGTGTAGCCAATCAAAGCAGCATCTGGCCAGTTCCAAGTCGTAAACCACTTGTACCCAGTTCAGACCATCCACTGTACACAGACTGGTAAGATTCTTAAAGGGACAGGCGTGGAGGCACAGAATGGTACTCACACGTAAATAAACAGCAGTAAAAAAATACCCTTGGATCTATAACCTCTACAGGGCATCAGCCTGGCAGTGAGCATGGAATTAGCCCAGGAAGACATTAAGGTAAATCTCTAATTAGTGGGAAGGGGGTTACACTAGGAATCAAATTCTAAAAGAATAATGCCTGGATTTTCAAAGGGCCCTTAGACTGATACAAGGTGTGTCACAAACCCACCTTGCATCAAATCAGGTGTGCCAAACACTGTGTGGCATATTTTGCAAAAGAAACATTCTCTGTGGCAATGTCCTCCAACATGATGTAAGAGGTTTGCTGTATCCAAAATATGACATATGAAGAGAAAAATGACACAAGCTGAGTCACAAATGCAAGATGGGAGGCTGACTCAAGCTGAATCAAAAAGACGATGCATGGGGCAAGAATGACTCAAGTTGAGTCAAAAAGATAATTGATGCATTGGGTGAGAATGATGCAAGGTGAGTCAAAAGACGATGCATGGGGCGGAAATAACTCAAGCTGATTCAAAAAATGGCTGATAAAATAGCCTAGACAATGGCATTTTCAGCCCCACAAATGCTCTACACTAGTCTCACAGGGGAATATTGGCTCTAGAACCAAATCTCTGCAGGAGTCATCCTCTCCTTTATATGCTCCAGTGTTAGACCAGCTCTGGCTGGTCTAACAGCAGCATGCATCTTAGGCACAAGGACAGGACCTACATTCTTTGAAACTCCCAAATAAGGGAATGGTACCACATTCCATGAAACAGGCACCCCTTCCAACATGGTGCAGGCATTTTTGATGCAAGCATGACACAAGTCATTCTGGCACATGCAGTCCTGTTTTTGACACAAACACCATAAGAAAAATGGAATTGTTGCAAGTTTTGACACATCCTGTTCCTTGCGTCATTTCTTTTTGACAGGAGCACCATGTGTAATTTTCTTATCTTTGAAAATATGTCCCTAAGTATCCTAGTGAGTCTGAAAATGGAAATGTTGCTTGCAATTTTCTTTTAGTATTTGGATTAGTAAAGATCTGACAAATAGCAGTGGTATTTACCTTAATACTTGCATAAGTGTCAGAACTGTTGGGAAGGGGTACCTCACCTAACCAGTGTAGGAGATTAGCAATGATTAAACCCGATATGGTGTACACTGACATAACCACATAGAGAGAGGAATGTAGGAGAACTGGAGCCAGGAAGGGTCAGGAGGAACATTAATGGAAGAGGATCTTGACAACAGCAGTATCAGGAACGAGTTAGTAATCCCTATCTTGGGTATGCTAAGTGAAACATTCAAAACAAGCGATACACCAGTCAAGGTTAAAGGCTGGGAAGAGAGCAAAAGTAAGAAAGGGGAGACATTTACAAAGAAAGTATAATGCACCTTTCAGGTGGGGGCTAGTACATTGCAGTGCTTTTGGAGTAATTGTCTTCAGGAGTGTGTTTATTGCTGCTGGCTGCTGTCAAGTATGTACAGCACTGAAAGCATTCACTGCAGAGCTAGCTGAAACTTGTGTGGAGACAAGAATGCTGCAGTGCAGATCCAAGTGGATACTGAGGTGCCAGACACAGCCCGCCTATCTCAGAGGTCCCAAAGGGTCCATGAGAGGGTTGGATGCAGCCCAGAAGAGTGAGCACCCTCGCTACATGGGGGACAGTTTTCTTCTTTACAAGAATTTATTGTGATTAATTACTGTTATAATGGGGGGGTTCGGGGGGTTATTTAGAAAAAGGGTGGTATAGGGTGGGGATTCAACTCATGATTTTTAGGAACAGGGTGGGGAAGTAGGAAGAACTTGCTTTTGTGGACAGGGGAGGAAATTGGAATAGGGATTCACTTTATTGTCACAACTTAGCCAGGTACACAGGGGTAGGAGGGAAGTGGAGTCCTAGCGGGGGGTGTATGAGGACATTATTTTAAACAGTGTGGTGTGGTGGGAGGGAGGTGGGTGGGTGAACATAACAAAGAGGGTGGGGTGTTTTTCTTTATTTTTAGAATAAAAAATAAACTGCCAACAAATTTGGTGCCATTGTGGGGATCTTCGTGAAGCTTAGCGAAGTACAAAGTTCCCTACTTTTGCATCAGCTTCATAAGGGAATTAAAACTTTTCTGCATCTCCAGTCCTGAGACAAGTGTTTTTCAGTATTTTTATTTGTGGCATAAATAGAGGATGGTATCCGAAGTAAGATCTGTCTATTTGCAAATGAAACTAATATCTGTGGCAGATTATTTAAAATAATACAATCAAGGAGTCCCAGAAGCTCTTCGCAGGACTCTCCCCTCATAATGGGGCAGGGCATGACAGTGTTGAGATGAATCTGCTCCACCTGGGGCAGCACACCTTGCCAGGCCTGTCTCTCACATATTTAATACTTCTCTTATCTCGGGTACCATCCCCGTTGTATGGAAAGTGACCAAGGTCGTCTCTGTCCTCAAACAAGGCGATCCAAAGGTTCTAAAAAACTACCCCCCATTGCCATCCTGTCTGCGCTCAGTAAGCTTCTCGAAAAGGTAGTTGCCACCCAGCTCTCCCATCACCTTCAGACCTATGGACTTCTCTCCCTGGCACAACATGGCTTTAGAAAAGGGTACAGTACATCCACTGCCCTTGCCGTAGTTACCTCTGAGGTTAGATCTGCTGCTGATCAAGGCAAACTGGATGGTGCCATCTTTGTGGACCTCTCAAAAGCCTTTGATTGGGTTGACCACTCTCTTCTCTGTGCCACCCTATGCTCTCTTGGTTTCTCCTCCCTGCCCATGCCTGGTTCTCCAACTATCTCTTGGGCAGGCAACAATACACTAACTTCAACAGAGCACTCTCTGACCCCTTCCCAGTGAACTGTGGGGTCCCCCAGGGATCTGTCCTTGGACACCGCCTGTTTTCCCTATTTATAAATGAGCTGCCCTCTGTCACAGTCCATGGGTGCTTCACCCTATACGCAGATGACCTCGTTCTCCTGGCCAGTTCTCAGGACCTCACTACCATTAACACCAAGCTAGATTCGGATTTCAACCTTATTCAAACCTGGCTCGTGGGCCACAAGCTGACCATCAACCTCAATAAAACTCAGGTCATGCTCTTTGGCTCTAGAGCCAAGACCTCATCCTGCCTAGTGCCCCTAAACATCCTTGGAGCCGATGGCTCCCTCCTGAGGGCTGTTAGCTCTGTCAAGTACTTAGGCGTAACACTTGACCCGTAACTTGATCTCACCCTGCATATACAGAACATATGTAAGGCATCAAACAGAAAACTGGGACTGGCTTATAGAGCTAAAAGCTGTCTCACCCCGGCTGCACGACTTGCACCTGCTAAGGGAATCCTTCTTCCCACACTCTGTTATGAGCTTGTTACCTTTGCCCCATCCCGAAAACCAGTCTCACAGTAAGGGACGCTGCTTATAACAACATGTGCCAGTTCGCGCTCTCCGTCCCCCGCCTTACACATTGCTGGGAGCTTTATTCATGGCTGGAATGGCTCCCTCCGGAAAAGCACCGCACATTTGTCTTTGGCAGATTTATCCACAACATTGCCCGAACCGCCATACCTACTGCTCTAGCCCAATGCCTCCTACATGGAACCTCCTCCTACCACCTAAGGTCCAGTGACTCACAGGCCCTACTGTGTCCCAAAAACCCGCACCCTTGCAGGTGATCGGGCTTTCACAACTTACGCGCCCAGAGTGTGGAACTCTCTTACTACCATCACCCACTCCGCCACCACACATCCTTGCTTTAAAACCTCCCTATGGAGCTTCCTTAAATTGGCCTCTGACTGTCTCTGTGAGAACTAGACCCAGGGCTGAGGCTCTTTTATTCCCAGTTCAACTTGCTGGGGGGCGAGAATCCTGTTTTACCAAGTTGCACGTCCTCTGCTGAAGGTTCTTGATTCAGTTAGCTGTTTTAACTGTATCCCAAAGCACGGGGTCTACTCCCTGCCCTTGCTGCTCTCTGAGGGTTTACCTAGTAAAATCCTTTCCCATTTTTCCCCCGTCTCTCTCCTCCCCATTCCTCCTAATCTTCCTATCCCTTCCGCACCCCTAGGATTTATGGCTGAACCCCTGATTGAACGATAATGACCATGCCTGTATATATGTTGTTATTTATCTATAAATTGAATCTGTCAATGCTTGATGTTATTGTATGTTACCTTGTCTCTGCCTAAATGCTGATGATATTGTTCCCTGTTATGTTCTAAATGCTGATGGTATTATTTCCCTGTAGTGTTTATATCTGTTACCTTTGTAACCGCCCGGGTTGCTCCTGAAAATAGGCACTTGGCTGTCTAGTGTGCTTGCTTGGTAAACAAAAGCAAAATAAAAATAAATAAAGTATACAATAATGCATGGGGGTGAGCGCATAATGAGAAATTATGTGCCCCCAAGGTGTGGGATGCTACATAAAGCATGAGGACAAAGTCTGAGGGGTTTATATGAGCATCCCACACCGAGGGAGCACATAATTCCTCATTTATACACTCACCCCCATGCATTGTTGTGTGTAATTGCTGGGGGACTTTTTTTCCAAACCACAGGTGTTTTTTTTTGTTGTATTAGAAGTCTTACAAAGCACAAGATAATTATACATGTTTAGCCTAGGGGGTCTTTTTTGTTCACATTTATGAAGGGTTTCTTTTGGTGGCAGTTGTCATGGCGATATGCAAATGAGGCTGAGGTCTGAGTCTAGCTCATTTGCATATCTCTGTGAACTAGGAACCGGAATCAAAAAAGTATCGGAACATTTTGTAGTATGGACTTGGGAGCTTTGTTTTTATTTCTTTTTTACGTTCGCTTGCGCTCATGTGATGAGCGTTTAGAGAGTAGCACACCTTGGAGGTGTGCCTCTCCCATCCAATGCACTGCTCCCTGAGCAGGCGTGGCAGTCCTGCACCAATGGGTGCAGGGCTCTGTGACAGCAGTGTTCCTCTGCTTCAAAGCAAAGCACACTGCCATACTGAGCACAGCGCCACGTCCCCAGCGCGCATCGCGCCGCCCCCAAAGCTTTGGTGCCATGCTGGGATCCCACCCTGCGTGGCAAATGTTGTTGCCAATGGGGTGCCCAATCCCCCTCGGCTCCACGGCCCCACTAAGCTATCCTGCTGCCACGCTGGAGCCCACACCCCAGCATGGCAAACGTTCGTGTTTTTGCCGACGGGTGCCCAATCCCCGTCGGCCCTTGGCCCCAGCCATCTTCTGCCATGCTAGGAGCCCACCCCAGCGTGGCAAACGTCCCATGTCATCTTTTTTTTTAAACCTGTAAAATAAAAATGGTCCTATGGTGTGTCTCAGCCCCCTCCCACAACCCGCACCCACCCACTGCGCACCCAGCTCCCCACCCCTCACCCCATACTTACCTCCAGACTCTGGAGCGACGATCTTCAGTGGACCGAGAGCATGTCTGCACTCTTCAAAGGCGACTGCGAACTGAGGAAATGCCGGTAAGCTGTATAATGGGCTAGATAGGGGGGTTTCAACTTTATTGCATATCTCAGGCATTTTTTGGAATTTTTGCACCAAATTTTCAACATGGGGTTTTTGGGACCCCTTCTCATGAATGATGTCACTGGCATGGCGTTATTCAGGCCCGAAGGGTGATTTCGCAGTCACTGCACAGTCACTGCGCGAAATCACCCTTCGGGCCTGAATAGCGCCATGACAGTGACATCATTAATGAGAAGGGGTCCCAAAAACCCTATGTTGAAAATTTGGTGCAAACATTCCAAAAATGACTGTTTTTACGTTTATGTTATGAAGTTCCTTTTACGCATGCTCGTAGGTTTTGCGAATTTCTGTATTTCTACTCCAGATTTTCAACATTGCCATTTTATCACACCTTCTTATGAGTAGTACAGCTGTCATTTTTCACATCTCACCCAAAATGTGTTTCCGCCCATGTAGCGCACAATGGCGCAGTCGGTGCGCGAAATCAATGTATGGGACACATTAAGAAAATCACAGTGACACTGTTCATGAGCAGAGGTCTTAAAATGGCTATGTTTGAAATTTGGTGAAAAAATTCCTAAAAATGACTGTTTTACGTGCGTGCATTGTGCAGTTCCTACGCACACTGTTTGCGAATTTTCAATATTTGCAGTCCAGATTTTCAACATTGCCATTTTACCACACCTCCTCATGAGCAGTATAGCTGTCATTTTTCACATCCTGCCCAAAATGTGTTTCTGCCTATGTAGCGCACAATGGCACAGTCGGTGTGCAAACTCAATGTATGGACACATTAAGAAAATCACAGTGACACTGATCATGAGCAGATGTCTTAAAATGGCTGTGCTGAAAATTTGGTGAAAAAATTCCTAAAAATGACTGTTTTTTATTTAATCTATGCTGGCGCAGTTCCTACGCATCGCTCATAAGTTTGCAAATTTTCAATATTTTCACTCCAGATTTTCAACATTGCCATTTTACCACACCTCCTTGTGAGCAGTACAGCTGTCATTTTTCACATCCTGCCCAAAACGTGTTTCCGCCCATGTAGTGCACAACGGCCACGGTGTGCAAAACAATGTATGGCACACAGTAAGACAATCACAGTGACACTGTTCATTAGCAGAGGTTTAAAATGCCAATGTTGACAATTTGGTGAAAAAATTCCTAACAATGACTGTTTTATGGCGTGTATTGCACAGCTCCACCCTTGCAGCTCTAACTGCGAATTTCAATATTTCCACTCCAGATTTTCAACATTGCCATTTTACCACACTTCCTTATGAGCAGTACAGCTGTCATTTTTCACATCCTGACCAAAACGTGTTTCCGCCTATGTAGCGCACAATGGGGGTAACAAAAAGGTCATGCTGACAATTTATTGTGCAAATACCAGCAATCGCACAGGGCATTAGGGTAAAGCACCATACATGCCAAACACCACTGCAAATACCTGCAAGCGAACGTTCGGCATTGACAAATGCTTGTTATGTTTGTGTTAGTAATTTTTCATGTGCAAGATCAGGAAATGCCAGGGACTGGTAAGCAAGGCTGACTGAGTGCAAGGGGGGCACCGGTGAACATGTGTGAAAGTAAGAATATTTTGTTGAAGGTTTTTTTTTGGGGGGGGTTCTTTCAGTTAAAAGGTTTTCTATGGAAGTGTAATTTAGAAAGAGTGTTTCTGACTGTGGTTGTTACTGGAATTGTGAAAGCGTAGTGACTGAGTGATGAGTCAGCGCAAGTGGGGGTCAGGAGAATCTGGTGCGTGTTCGCCATTATAACCCGCGAGTTGTAACAACGAATTATAACCTGATTCTCCAATGGAAAAAATGTCCCCCACTTATTACAATACAATACAGTACAATACAAAACAAGCATTTGTCAATGCCAAATGTTTGCTTGCTGGCATTGGCATTGGTAGTGTAGAAGTTACAGAGCTGCATAATAGGAATGGCAGCAAAGTATTGAACTGAAGCCAACCCCACCACCACCCTGCAGAGAGTAACAGACATTGGGGTGTGCCTTTGCGTCGTCAGGCATAATGACCATGCCATTTCACCACACCCTACCCTGCAGACACTGACAAGTGTCACGGTGTGCCTTGGGGTCTTTGGCCCTTATGCGCACCCCATTCCATTAGGAAACATGGTGAGATGGGTGCGGTATAGGAGAATGGGGTGATGTTTGGGCCTGATGCCTCTCACTGGCTGCAGGGTGTGGGTGTTGGGGGGGGTGGAATAGTATGAGCATTACAGGCAAGAATCCCAAGTCACACCCCTGATGCCTGTCATTCTCTACAGGGTGGGGCGTTATGGTCGGAAACCCTAACGCCTCAGGCATTCGTTGGTATTTTCACTCCAAATTTTCAACATGGTTTTTTTGTGACCCTCACATCATGAACAGTGACAATATCAGTTTGTTAGCCAAAACTGCTTTTGCTGCGACTACAGCATTTGGCACCACAGGTGCAAAAACACATTCTGAACAGGATGTGAAAAATGACAGCGGTACTGTTCATGGGGAGGTGTAAAAAATGGCAATGTTGAAAATCTGGTGTGAAAATCTTAAAAAAACTGATGAAGTCACAAGCGTGTGTAGAAACTGTGCAATGCACACTCGTAATGTAACTAGTTTGGGGATTTTTTTACAGCAGATTGTTAACAAAGGCATTTGGGGACCTCCGATCATGAACAGAGTCAGTGTGATTTTCTTTATCTGTCCCAAACAATGATTTCCCACAGAGACCACGTATTTCTGTGCTGAAAATGTGAAAACGCATTTTGGCCATGTTGTGGAAAATGACAGCTGTACTGTTCATAAGGAGGTGTGAAAAAATGCCACTGGTGAAAATCTGGACTGAAAATATTACAAATTCATGAACTTACGAGGGTACGTGGAAACTGCGTAATGCTCACTCGTAACACAGTCATTTTATGGAGTTTTGTCACCAAATTTTCAACATAGCCATTTTAAGACCTCTGCTCATGAACAGTGTCACTGTGATTTTCTTAATCTGTCCCGTACATTGATTTCGCACACCGACTGCGCCATTGTGCGCTACATGGGCGGAAACACGTTTTGGGTGAGATGTGAAAAATCACAGCAGTACTGCTCATAAGGAGGTGTGGTAAAATGGCAATGTTGGAAAATCTGGAGTGAAAATATTGAAAATACATTGAATCATTTAGGTGCGAGGGAACGGGCGCAACGCACCGTAAAACAGTTATTTTAGGTTTTTTCACCAAATTTTCAACATACCCTTTTAAGACCTTCTGCTCATGAACAGTGTCACTGTGATTTTCTTAATTTGTCCCGTACATTGATTTCACACACTGACTGCGCCATTGTGCGCTACATGGGCGGAAACACGTTTTGGGTAAGATGTGAAAAATTACAGCTGCACTGCTCACAAGAAGGTGTGGTAAAATGGCAATGTGGAAAATCTGGAGTGAAAATATTGAAAATTCGCGAACTTCCGAGCGTGCATAGGAACTGCGCGACGCACGCTCGTAAAACAGTCATTTTTAGGAATTTTTCCACCAAATTTTCAAAATAGGCTTCTTGAGAGCTCACCTTATGAACACTGGCAGTGTCATTTCATTAATCAGTCCTGAAAGGTGATTTCACGCAGTGACTGAAAAATCACCCTTCGTGCCCGAATAATGCCATGACAGTGACAGCATTCATGAGAAGGGGTCCCAAAAACCCCATGTTGAAAATTTGGTGCAAAAATTCTAAAAAATGCCTGAGATATTCAGCAAAGTTGAAAAACCTATTACATTATACAGCTTCACGGCATTTCCTCAGTTAGCGGTCGGCTTTGAAGAGTGCAGACGTGTTCCCGGTCCACCGAAGATCGTCGCGCGGACTCCAGAGAGTAAGTATGTGGTGAGGGACGGTGTGGGGAGGCAGGGTGCACAGTGGGAGGGTGCGGGTGGGGCAGGGAGACTGCAAGGGACCGTTTTTTAATTTACAGGTTTTTTTATTATTATTCAGGCGACGGGACATTTGCCACGCTGGGGTGGGCTCCCAGCTTGGCAGCTGTAAAGGCTGTTTGGGGGGTCTGGAGCCGATGGGGGATTGGGCACCCCTGCCATTATGGATGTGTGCCACACTGGGGTAGGCTCCCAGCGGCACCAGGAAAGTTTTTGGGGGCGGCATGAGCTGATTGGGTATTGGGCACCCTGTTGGCTAAACAGTATGTGTGTGGGGGGGAGCGCGTGTCAGCATGCAATATGCGTGCGTGCGTGTTGGAGGGGAAGCTCTGCTCACTTAAGCGGAGCTCTCCCTTTCAACTGTATGCCACTGCATTTTCCTGCTGTCATAGACAGCTGCAGCAGTCATTGGAGAACTGCTGCAGCGCCTGCAAACTCACTGACTGAATTGGAGGACGGGGTGCCACACCTCTGAAAACTCGGATGATGGCACTATGTTTCTTGGACATGCGTGCAAGCAAACATAATGATACAAAGGTTTCAGGTACACACAGTCAGATGAGACATATATAGTAGATACATAAGAAGCAGGAGGTTACATGGTTACTGTTACAGAAAATAAGTGCTAAGTAACAACAGCACTGCGCTAGTGCAGTACAGTGCTTGGAAAATTCAAAGTACAGACTTAGGTCAGTATAATCCCTGGGTTCAAGTGGGAACCAGTGTAGAGATATAAGTAGCCAGAGATTGCTTTGTTGGGGTGTAGCAGAGGGGTGTGGTATAAGGGGTGAGGGATTCTGGGGGACGTGCAGGGTGGTGAGGAAGTTCAGGGTTGGGGGGGACGTGGCAGCGGACAAGGGGGAGAGAGAGAGAGAGCGAGCTCAGATAATACTAAGTTGATCTGAGTTTAAACAGGGCAGCAGCAGACATTCACATGGGCAAGGTAGGAGCAGAGCCCTGTTTTGAACTGGCTAATCTTGCTGCAATTGATAAGGCTGGTGGGGAGGTCATTAAACCACTTAGGTCTCCGATAAGATATTGGATCACTGGGAGAGCATTGTGTGCTTAAAGGACAGCAGTAATCCCCCCATAGTCGCACTTCTCATTTGTCTGGTGGACTGAGAATATTTAAACATATTTGTGGTTGATTCAGGTGTGAGGCCTAGCAGTTATTTTTTATCCAGCAGGCAGGTCCCAAGGCAGATTGGACCCAAATAAAGGAAAAAGGGACAGGAAAAGGGCTCTAAAGAAGCTAGAAAGCTGTTCCAAGGTATACCAACTTAAATTTAATGCCAGGTGTAGAGAATTTTCATATTGTTGCCTACGCATGATCACAGGCTGGGTACACACCCCACAGGTGCACACCCAGCCTGCGCTCTTCTGCACCCGTGGACAGGCATGCAGGGCGAGGCATTGCAAGGTAAGTAAGGCATTCATAACCACTAGCCACCACAGGGTGACTGTCCATGGCCCTGCCCCCGGTGCACTGGTATAGGGGAGTGGAGCGGTGGACACAGGTGGGCATCCAGTTGGATGCCAGTCCTGGGTGAAGAGTGGATCCTCTGCTCCTTGCAGAGCATGGGACTGTGGGAAACCACACATCCCTCAAGGCTAAGAATGTCAGGTAAGTGCCCAAATGGCTGCCCCCAGACCTGTCTGCCTGACCAGAGAGCTGGAGCAACATGGTGAGGGGTGGTGGATGCACTTTGTAGAGGGGTAAACAGTGGCTAGCGTGCACCCCTCCCCGGCCCAGCACTCCGCACCTTAGTGAATGGCGTAGAGTGTGGGCATCCCCCCCCCACCACCACCACTCCCTTGGTCAGTCTGTGTGCATAGTTGCACAGATAGATGGAGTATCCAGTGTAGAAGGGACACAGTGCACTTTTGTGAATGTCACAGGTGGACCACCCAAGAGTGGCTGCTTAACATAGTGAAGCCTATGCAGTGCGTATCTGCAGAGCATAGGCCTTTTGCCCTTTAATGCATAGGAGCCATTGGTAATAAAAAAACCTAGGGCAGGCTACTGGACTAGGGGAGTGAGGGTGTTTTAAACCTCGGAGGAAGGGGACCTGGAACTCATTATCAGTGACAACCTCACATATTCAGTCGAATGCACATAAGGCATATGGGAAGTCAAGCAGGATGCTGGGTTTTAAAGGTAGAACATTCAGTAGCAGAAGGAAAGAGGTGATACTGCCCCTGTAAAGGTCACAGATGAGTCCACACCTGGAGTATTGTGTGCAGTTCCAGAGCCCACATCTAATGAAAGACATAGACCACATGGAGTGGGTCCAAAGGAGGGTTGCAATAATGATCCAGGGCCAGCAAGGGAAAACATGTGAGAAGTAACTGAGGTGTTTTGATACGTACTCTCTGTAGGTCAGGACAGAAAGGAAAGAGACCTGATAGAGTTTTAAAAGTTAATGGGGGGAATAAACAAAGCAGACAGCAGTGATCAGTTTCCAAGGTGTGACAGCACCATAACCAAGTGGCAGGAATGGAAGTTTGCGGGGGAAGGGAGATTCAGAAGGGATGCAAGGAAGTTCTGTTTCACAGAGCAGGTGGTGGATGAATGTGATAGTTTAAGCAAGCAGGTGGCAAAGCCAAGCCAATGATGTGGCTCATGGATGGAACAAACACAAAAGGATTGTCAAGTCTATAGGAAGGGGGAATATATGCGCAGCCTAGGGACGTGGGTACAGAGATGCCACTGGGGCAATCAGCTCAGTAAACCTTGTCCAGCATTATTTCTCAAGAAAGGATCAGGATAAAAATATTTCTATTAATCCTAAATATAACCCATAAAGGACAAGAAAGATTATTAATTATTTTAAAACAATTGATCTTATAACTATCTCAAATCTGAAAATAGCCTCATGGGTACGTCTAAATGATACCTCATTTCAGCACAGAAAGTATTTAGATGTACTAACCAACTCACAGCGAGGACAGCTTTTTACAAAGTTTAGATTGGAAATGTTCCCTAGCAAGGTGTTGGTGGCCAGATGTAGTAAAGGTATGGAACACAGTTCTACTTACTGTTCTTGCACTAATGAGAATGTGAAAGGTCTCTTTCATGTTATGATTTGCCCTGGTAGAAAAAGCCAGAGAAGTATAGTTAAAACCATGGTGAAAGGAAATTGCAACAATATATTTGGCATTACTACTAAACATCTTCACTTCAAATGCTGAGTATATCATTCAGAAACTGGCAGGTTATATTGGGGCTGCAATAAGAATCCAAGCTAAACACATATGGCTGATTCTTTTTACTCAAAATTTCTTTTTGCCTTCTTTTAACCCCTCCTACTCTCCCCAGACACTGCTCCTTTGGGAGACCCCCTGGAATGTGCCTCACTTCAGCCACCTACCTGTTCGAGAATCCCATATAGTCTAGTTTCTACCTCCGGGTGGGGATGAGGAGGGGCAGTTACAGCCCAAGTTTCTTTGTCTGCATCGGGATCCACGACTGGCCAGCCAGGTGGGATCCATTAGGGGCCAGCTCCAGGGCTCCATCTACCCAGAGCCTGGAGAGGGATTTTTCTGATGTTCTATTGGGTGTCACAGGAACCCCTGATGTCAGGGAGCATAGCGCCAACATTCACAACATTCTCCCCACTGCTGCTCTCTCGGTGCTTGCTGTGCCCCAGACCTCTGCCTAGGGCCAGTCATGCACAGGGACATTATTCCCCCTCCCTCCCTGGAGAAGACAAGCTGTCCTTAGGATGCTCAAGCCTTCTCCCCCAGCTGGCCCTCCAGCTCTCCAGGCTGATTACTGAACCCATGCCGCTGACGTCATAAGTGGAAATCCAACCATTGCACCAAAGGGCTGGCTTAGCTTTACTCAGTGTTGCCTAGTAGAAGGCTTGGGTGCTTACCTTTAGGAGAAATCAACTCTTGCAAAGATTGATCATTATTATTTGACCCTAGACGCTTTATTATGGAATTGTAGTGTTCTCACATGCAGTTGTAAATATCCTGACTTTTTAGATGTGAGTGCAGCTGTATGCATGTATGTCAATGTATTCTTTACTATATATTGCTATTTTTGTATGTTGATATGTGTTATTATCTACTTATTTTATTATAATGGTCTATGACCGATGAAATAAGTAAATTCATTCTCTCTTTCTCATTTTTTCTGGCATTAGGTTGGACATGGAGTCAGGAAGGTAATGGATAGGGCCAGCCCTGTGGCGCTGAGGGTTGAGGATCAGGACGCCGCACCTTGTGCCATGCGAGTGACCTGGGTTCAGGAATGAGTCTGGGGCACCGGGAGTTGGCGGGGAGAGAGAGGATCAAGCATGCGGAGGACTGCTCTCCTTTCTCGGCGGGGGGATCCGGGGTGGCCTGGCATAACAGCAGCCACTGGTGGTGACCGTGGCACTGCGATGCACTCAGGCTTGCAAGTAGGGGAAGACATCGGGCAGCTGCCTTCCAGATATTAGTGGGAGCACTCACATCACGGGCTGGGCGGCATTTCATTTCCCACATCTGGGGCGTAACCAGAACAAGGGAAAAGCACAGCTCTGTGGAGTAGGCGATGGCACCCATCCCACCCACCCAGCCTTCCAATTCCTCCACCCAGACCCCACTGCAGCTCGCCAGAAATTAAGAGAGCACCCAATGAGGAGGGTGGCCCCACCCTGAAGGGGTCAAGCTGGGGGTACTAGCTGCAGGAGAAGGGGGGGTTAAAGGAGGCTCAGGATGGGGGGGACTTCGGGGGGGGCAGAATCAGGCCAGGATGCCTGAGAGAGGCCCCACAGGCTGTGACCAGAGGGAAAAATAGCTGTAAAAAAAAAAAAGGAAGGCAATGCATTGACTGTGGGTCTTTTTTTATTATACTTTTTGCTGCTACTCTGTTGCTGGTACCTTCAGCCCGGTCATGGAACCTTCCCGCTTCCACCCCCAATTCAGCCACGACTCCCTGATACCCTCTGGCTTACCCCCCAGGGTGGGGTTGCAGCACCGGCCCTAAACAGGTCGGGGAGCCGGCCCTGGGAGCTAATTGAAGTAGAGGGGCTGGCTTCATCCAGGTGACAGCAGCGGTAGTTTTTCCCCCTGTGTACGGGGACAGGAAAATGCAATGATGGCCAGTGTCTGCCCGGCCCCCCCCGAACTTGTTGGCATCTGCACTTGTGGTACACCCAGCCTCTGCTAGGTGACCGTAAGGCACCGAACACTCTGCCACCTTCCCCCCTGGAGAAGGAGAGCCATCGTTGGACACTCAGTCCTTCTCCCCCGGCCAGCCCTCTGATGCCTTGGATCTGTTCCCGAACCCAGGTCACCAGCGTCGCAGGTTGGCACCTTGCCTCTGCACCAGCGGACCGGCGACAACTGTGGGTCTTTATCTGCCAATGAAATGTATGTAGCAATGTATCAAATGGTTTAATAATTCAGTTCTTTTCTGACTGCATGATGTTCTTTGTTCTTTTTTTGTTTATCTGCACTTTTTATCTCTCCCTTCCCTGGCCTAGACCTTTTTTGCCCCAAATGATCAACCAGCCCTATCAATCCAGTCTGGATCCCACCTGTACAACCTTTGGCTTGCCTTGGAACAGGGTGAAGCTTGGTAGGTCTCACCCCTGAGTACTTACAGGTGGCAAGGTGCCAGAGGCTGTACAGAGTCTGAGTACAGAGTCTGAGTGCAAAAGGCCTCCTGCTGGCTGGGCTCTTTTGTAAATCTGAGTCTAATCTTTGAGTTGAACACACTTTTATCTTATTGCTCTGAGTAAACTGTAGTGTATTTCTTCTAATACTAAACTCCTTTTTAAGAAGAGTGCAACCTGCTATTCTCTCTGTTTCTTGGGGTCTTTTTCATCCATGTTTTTTTTCTGTCTTAAAGACATTGGTTGCCAGGGCTCCACAGATCTACGATGGGTCACTGACAAAATTTTTGTCAAAAACCAGACAGCGAAACCAGCAGGTCAACCGCATTTTGCAGTTGGCTGCTGGTTTTGGAGAGGCTAACAAGTGTTTTCTTGAGGCTTCCCCCGCACCCCTTCCCAGTTAGTATTCTCAACTCCGAGTTGGAGCTGATTCGGGGGCATGAACCCTGACAGACAGTGCCAGGTTCCGCTGGTTCCCTTCAGTGATGTGGCACTGTAGTCGCTGTAGAGGACCCCACAGTCGAAATGTCGCTGTCAGGGATGTATACCGGGCTCCACTGTACAATCATGTATGCAGAAATGAGTCATACTGCAAGGCCAACCAATGCGTGGCCCTCCCCAGCCACTTCAGCCTCCACTGCCACATGTGATCATCCAGGTGGCAGTAGTATAGCACAGAGCAGTGTGAATCCTCCCAGAAAAGGATAGTGTCTTCTGGAAAACTCAAGCTTTCTCTCCTTCTGCCAACTCTCTGATGCTTCAAACTCGCTCCCGTACCTGAAAAACCAACCGACTTACAACACTGCTGCTGGTCTTCACATGCTGTTCAATGTGAAGCAAGTCATTGGACTTTCAGAGATCTAAAATTCTTTAGTTGCTGTGCATATTTATTGTACTTTTCTCTTTAAAGTACAACACAAATGATTTTTAGCTTAACTGACATACATTTGCCTAACATGCAGTCCATGCCATTGACCTTTCAAAATGAACAACTGGAGAGATAGATAATATTTGCTAATGCTGTGTGTTGCCCAATGTACAATTCTGCTTTGCGCAATGCACCACCGTGACCTTTTGAGAAAATCAATAGTTTGGATATGTTTTTCACTGAACCTCAAAATAAATAACACAGGCAGTAAAATCAGTACATTTATTTAGCTAGGATAGACAACTTAGCTACAGCATCTTGTTTTCAGTGAGGTCCTATTTTTTCTGAATTTTAAAGTTAGAAGCACAACAACACAAAAACATTTTATATGCAGATTAGAGCAAGGGTTCATCCAGTTGTCTGGGATCCTACCTATTAAAGCTTCAGCCTGTTGCTGGCTAGGCTCAAGACTGGGACACCTGCTGGTATCCCTGTCATCTTTGTATCTGTGGCCCCTTCCCCTCTAACCCCCATTCCCATAGTTAACAACCTGTTATACCTATTGCACTACTCCTTGAAACCTTGCACCATCTTTGCCTCTACAGCTTCCCTTGGCAAAGTATTCCATCTGTCCCACCACCCTCTCTGTGAAAAAGTACTTCCTCACATCCCTCCTGAATTTCATTCCCATCAGTTTGCACCTGTGACTCTTGTTCAGGTCTCCTTGATGCATTTAAACAGTGTTTAACATTCCACTCTGTTGATCCCCTTAAGGTACTTAAAGGTTTTGATCATATTTCCTCTCTTTCTTCTAGCCTCAAGCAAGAACATGTTAAGTCTGTTCAGCTGTTCCTTGTACAGTCTTCCCTGCATACCCTGAACCATTTTGGTGGCCTCCTTTTTGCCACTTTTAGGCAATCATATCAGTTGGAAGTCAGTGAAGCACAGTGAGGTTAAATTTCTTGCACCAGTTCACCCACTGAGCCAAAAGCCTTTGAAGGATTCAAATGTGTTATCAGTGGTTTCACAATGCAGTGCTTAACCAGTAGATCATACACCCTTCTTATGACACCTTTGTGACTAAATTGCAAAACTTTCTTAGCTGTTAATATCCCCCAGCCACCCAAAGCTTCCACGTTGTTAGCGCAAGTGATTCATTTATTTTTGTTTCTACACAACACTAACTTCATTTAGCTGAAAAACAAGAACACAGAGTGGGGGGCAGGCAAGATGAACTAGCAGCAGCAGTTAAGTTAAATGTCAGTTACAGCTAGTTCACTGGTGCAGCGGTAACATTACCAGTCTCATTGGCAATGGCCTGGGTTCAGAAGTGAATCTGGGGAGTCGGAGGGTCAGCTGGGGAGAAGAGGATCGAGCATTGTAGGACTGATCTCCTCCTCCTCCAGGAGGGAAGAGCGGACAGAGCCCAATGCTTGCTTGGCCCCTGATAGAAGCTGGTAGAAAGGCAGCCAGGGCCAGGGAGGTCAGGAGGCATTGTAGACATTGGTGCACGTCATGTGGGAGCATGTGGCAGGCACCATGACATTACTGCATGCCAAGCTTCTCCAGGGATGAAAAGTGGAAAAAGAGTCTGGCAGCTGGACGGAGAGAAGCTCCCACAGGAACTACACCCAACGGGCTAGGCACACACTGGTCCAAACTGGATCTGTTCTGCTCTAGGGCTTGATGACTCCCTCTATCCTTGCTTGGGGGGGGGAATGCCTGGGGGAAGGCACTTGGCACATATGTCCTGGCGGACATCAGGGTGACAGAGTGGGGGCACTCCTCAGAAAGAGGGCTGACCTGGGGGAGGAGTGTCTGTTACAAGATAACAGGATGTTTAAAATACAGATTTATTTTTTATGGTAGCTTGCATCATCAATAAAAATTGTGTTTAAGTTAAAAAAATACAGGAGTTGGCTGGCACAGCTAAGTAACTGGTCTGGCAGCTTTAAGAAAGATAGAAGCATTTGTCAATACTGAATGTTTGCTTGCTGATATTGGCATTGGTAGTGCATGAATTAAATAGATGTATAATGGGAATGGCAGTGAAGTATTGAAATAACACCAACCCCAACCCCCACCCTGCAGAAACTGACAGGCGTTGGGGGTGTGCCTTTGGGTCACTGGGCATAATGCTCATACCATTCCACCTCACCCGACCCTACAGACACCAATAGGCATCAAAGCATGCCTTGGGGTCTTTGGCCCTTACACTCACCCTCATTCCATAAGGAAATAAGCTGAGGTGAAGTATAGGAGAATGGGATGAACGTTAGTGCTGAAGACCCCAAGGCACATTCAATGCCTGTCTCTGGCTGCAGGGTGGGAGTTAGGGTGGAATGGTGTGAGCATTACAGCTGACAACCCCAAGTCACACCCCAGCACCTGTCAGCCTCTACAGGGTGGGGCATTACAGTTGAAAACCCTAACGCCCAGGACATTTGTTGGTATTTTTGCTCCAAATTTTTAGCATCAGCTTTTTGGGACCCCATGTCATGAACAGAGGCACTATCATTTCATTACCCAATCCCAAAAGGTGATTTTGCACAGCGACTGCACCATTTGGTGCCAAAGGTGTGAAAACACATTTTGGGCAGGGTGTCTTGAGGAGGTGTAAAAAAATGGCAATGTTGAAAATCTGGAGTTAAAATATAAAAAATTGGCAAAGTTACGAGTGTGCATAGAAACTGCGCAATGCGCACTCGTAACGCAGTCATTTTTTTGAATTTTGTCACCAAATTTGCAACATGGGCTTTTTGGGACCCCATCTCATGAACAGTGGCACTGTTGTTTTATTAATCAGTCCTGAAAGGTGACTCCGTGCAGCAACTGTGAAATCACATTTCAGGACCAAGAATTGAGATGACAGTCACAGTGTTCATGAAGTGGCATCCCAAGAACTATGTTGAAAATTTGCAACCAATCTCCAACAAATGGCTGAGATATCAACCTAAGTTGATACCCCCTTTATTTACCATTATAGAGCTTACCGTGATTGTCTTCAGTTTGCGGTCAGCTTTTGAAGAGTGCAGACGTGTTCCCGCCCCACAGAAGATTGCAGCGCCCAGACCTCCAGAGGTAAATATGGGGTGGGGAGTATGGAGGTGGGGTGCGTAGAGTGGGTGGGGATGGGGAGGGGGGCCTGGGGAGATGATGAGGGACCAATTTCTTTCTTACAGGTAAACAAAAAAAATACATTGGGGATTGTTTTCTTTATTTACAGGTAAAATATTTGTTTTTTAGACACACTGGGGTGGGCTCCCAGTGTGCCAAACTAATGTGTGTGTGGGGGGGGGTACAAGCTGCCTCAGGGATTGGACATCCTGATGTTGGCTTAGAAAGAACAGGCTTGGGGGAGGGCATCTGACACCAGGAGGGGTGGTATCCAGGTGTCAGAAATATGTAAGAATTATTATGGCACACCGGGTTGGGCTCCCAGTGTGCCACATGAGTCTGGGAGGGGTGGGCATACATGATGCTGGACAGGGGGATTGGGCACCCCTGTCAGCAATGAAAGATTGGGGGCATGCTGACACAGGGTTGGCCACCCCGATGTCAGCTTTTGAGGGACTGTGTGGTGGGTGACAGGAGCCACCAATCTACAAAGCCACAGTGCAGTTTATTTAACTTTATTTATTGATATGTTCACCATACTCTAGCCATGCGCAATACTGTGCACTGTAATGTGCATGGCTGGAGTCTTTCCGGCCGCAGTGTGCCTGGTTGCGGGGTGAGGGGGCAGCTGTCGCTGCAGTTAAGGATGATGAAACTGTCCCTGATTGGAGCAGCAGATTTCTTTCAAGTCCGGTGCTCGCTCTGAAACTGCTGTCATTGGCAGCTTCCCTGTTGATTGGTGGCTGAGGGATGGGACCCAGAAAGCAGTGGCTGGATTGGCCAAACACTGCCACACCTCTGCAGTACTCTACTTACCTCAGCATGTTTCTTGTGCACTGTGCGCCCAAGCAAACATAATAATAATGACATGTAAAGCATTTATTAATAGAGGAACTGCAGCACCAAACAGTCCAGATTCAAAATACAAAAAGGCAGCCAGCCCACTGGTGCAGAGGCATGGCCCGTCTACGGCGCTAATGACCGGGGTTCAGGGATGGATCCAGGTGTCAGAGGGCTGGCCAGGGGGAGCAAGATTGAGCATCTGCAGATCTGCTCTCCTGCTCTGGGGAGAGGGGAGTTGAGTGTCCGGCCCAATGTGGACCCCCAGCGGAGGCTAGGGGTACCACAAGAAATCTGGCACCTGCACAAAAGGGGGGCAGGGTGGACGCTAGCCGTCATTGCACATCCCTGTCCCCAAAAAATTCTAAAAAAAAAAAAACTTGACTGCCCGCTAATGAGCCGGCTGCAGCGACAACCCCTCTGGCCACCTAACTCCACCACTGGCAGCCCCATTGGGGGGTGGTCAGCCCCAAGTATATGGGGGTTTGTTGCTGCAGCAGGATGAACCCCGCTCACTGGGTTAGGGGAAGCCAGGAAAAAAGCATACTAAAAAAAAAAAAAGAATCCAAAAGGGCAAACCCCTCATACACTGCCAAGAAGAAGTGAGGTGGAATAAGGAAGTGTAACAATGTTTTATCACAATATTGTTCCTATACATCTGTAGTTGTTTGAGACAGTGCTAATTAAAATTGGGTACTTTTAATATAAAGTTTACTTCGCTGTTGCTTGTTGACAAGTCTAGTTAGTTAGAGCTGCATTAATAAAGGAATAATGCATGACAGGTTGTGTGTCGTGTTGGGATAGATAACATCACGCCTTGGGTGGTTGCGTACAAGGCCACATGACAAGTGCATCCAACACCCAAGAAGTGATGTTATCCCAGCACAACACACACTCTGGAGTACATTATTCCTATCATACAATGGCTCCTGAGTAAAAAATTTTAAAAAAGGTTAGAAACTACATTAACAAGTCTGTTTTTTGCTGTTTTATTTTTCAATGGCTAGGTATACTTTTTAAAAAATAATGGTGCTGATTGACAGTTTTGCCCAGTAGGTGGAGCTGCTGTTTCCTTGTATCTCTAGAGTCCCACACTAACAGTTCTCTTTCTGTTTTTTTATCCTGGTGTCACTGTAGGTCTCTACTGTCCCACACTAAGATGTCTCGCTGTTTTGCCTTCCTTAATCTTTATGCTGCTTGCCTGTGGAAGTGGTTTTCTTTTTCTTTCTTTCTCTATCTTTCTCCACAGAAAGCAGTGCCCCCACCCCCCACTCCCATTGTTGAGATCGCAGTATTGTAGCTGTTATTCTGCTGATAAAGTTTGTGTGTGGTTTGTAGAAGGACAGTGAAAAGAAACGTAACACTAATAGAAATTGTGAGTGAAAAGGAAGTTCCCTTTTTTTGATTAATGCTCGAAAGCCACACCATAAGCTGCCCACCCCGCTCATTTGAGTAAGTGCCCTTTTCAGTTAATAAGTTGTGTGGCCATCTGCCCACCTCACTGCACTCACTGTTTACAGTGCTATTCTGCTTGTTGATCTTCTGGTACAGTTGTATGGTTTGTACCGGGAGATAAAATGTGAAGAACAGCTATAGAAAGAATGCTAACTGAAAAGTATTGTGATTTTAGGCACACTCAGTGTGTTTATATATTTATTTATGTCTAGGATTACAAGTACCTTTGAACCAAGGCTCTTTTACAAAGGTTCCATGTCAGTTACAGTACAGTACAGGAAATATTAACAAAATAACAACATTGTAAATAAACAGGGCAAGCAATCAGATACTATGTAATTGAGTGTAAACACATTAGTGAAAACCAAGACACAGGCAAATAGACGAGGAGAGGAGAGGAGAGAGAGGAGGAGAGGAGAGGAGAGAGAGGAGAGATGGGGACAAAAGGGAAACACATAGGAAGGTCAGAGCAGCCAGTGGCATTGTCAATATTACAGGGAGAAGCGCAGGTGATGGGGGCAAGGGAGGGGATGGAGGGAGGGTAGTGGGAGAATAAAGGTAGATAAGAAAATAAGTGCTATGTAGGAGGAGCATGGAAGAGGCTTGGGTAGTGTTAAGTGGGGCTGATCAGATGAGGCAGTCACAGGAGCTAGAGGCAGTGACATGAATGTGGAGCCTGGATTTGAATATGCCAAACTTGGGAATGGAGGAGATGTCAGAGCTGAGACCATTCAGCCAGCTAGGTGCCCAATGAGCAAAAGATCTTTGACCCTGAGTGGTGCAACAGCAGGGAACCTGCAAGAGCTGAGATTCGGATCCCCTGGTGTTGCAAGGATTTATGTTTGGGTGCCGGAGAGCTTGGACTCCAGGAGGAGTGAGGCCCATGGTTATTTTTTTCACTATAGGCCTTGTTGAGGGATGCAGTTATGCATCTGAGAGCAGTAACAGAGGCAGAGCCATAGATGATCAGGCCATAGTCAAAAATGGAGACCACAGAGCTCTGGACAGCATCCTTCAAGGCTACTGGGGTAAGATGCTGCCTGTGCCAGAAAAGTAGGCCTAATCAAGTATTAGCAGCTTTGGCGACACTATCAATGTGGGCCCCATAGGATAGATTGGGGTCAAGCGAGATCCCAAGGAATTTAAAGGATTGCACCTGCTCAAGGGCATTTCCAAGGCTGGTTGTAATGGTAAAAGGGTGGAGCCTATGCTTGTTTTGGGAGCTGCTGAAGAGCATTGACTTGGTTTTTTGATAATTTAGGATCAGCTTATGCTTACTAAACCAGTTTTCAACAGACGTGAAACCTAGCTGCAGATTATGTTTTAGGGGTTTGTGGTCCTTGTGGGAAGTGAGAATTACAGTGTCATCAGCGTAGAGGATGATTTGTTCAGAGTAAGATTGTGGACGGGTGTTCAAGAAAAGGCTGAAAAGTAGTGGGTCCAGTATGGATCCCTGGGAGACACCTGAGCTGACAGGTTTAGCATCAGAGAGGACATCAGCAATTTTTACTCTTTGTGATCAATTTTCCAAGTAACCTTTAAACCAGGCTGTAGAGTCAGAAGAGAGAGCCCAGCATTCAGAAGCTGCTCAATCAGTAGATGATGGTGGACAGTATTGAATGCCTTAATCAAATCGATAAAGACAGACCTGGTTAGATGACCTTTGTCCAGCATGCTGCGTAGGGCTCCAGTGAATTCCAGGAGGTTGAATGAGGTGCTATGTCCTTTTCTGAATCCATGTCGTAGCGTACACAAGATATTGTATTTGTCCAGGAAGTCAGTAAACAGGTCTGCTACTATGCATTCAAGGGACTTGGAGAGGAGAGGTAACATGGAGGTCGGTCGATAGAGCTCATGGATGGCCTTATCACCACTTTTATGGACCAGAGTAACAGTAGCAGATTTCCATTTGTCAGGGAACTGGCTAAAGCTGAGAGACTGGTTGGATATCCTTGTTAATGGACCTAGAACCTCTTCAAGGGTGAGGGACAGCAGTTTGAGGTCCAGTGAGTCACCACTAGTTCTGGTCTTAGAGATTGCTTTGGTAATGTGTTTGCGGGCTTCGTGCATCTTGACTGCTTTGAAGTAGAAAGGCGGGTACTTAGAAGGGGTGGGAGAGCTTGAGTAGGGGACAGGAGTCATTTTCCTTGAAAAAGTCAGTGGGGAGAACACTACCGAGTTCAGTGAACACAGCATTGAAGGTATTAACGATGATCTTTGGATCAAGTGTAGAAGCCCCATCAACATTTAGCATAGTAGGTGAGGATTTCGGCTGCTTTCCCGTGACTTCTTTAATTTTGTTCCAGAACGCTCTCCCATTTCCCCAGGTGTCAGTGAGAGCTTCCTTATAGTATGTACTTTTCTTTAGTTGGATAGATTTTGTGCAGTCGTTTCGGGCACGTTTGTAGTTCTGTAAGTCGGATTGTGCACCAGAGGCCCTTGCCAGCACCCGGAGGTGGTCCCTTGATTTTAGCTGGGCTAGCAGCTCCACCGAGAGCCATGGGTTGCAAAGTGCTTTGACTCTGAATTTTTCGACAGGGGCGTAGGAGTCACAGGCCGCATTGAAGGTGTTGACGAAGTCGTCAAGGGCCGAGTCAACATCCGTTGCTTTGTAAATGGGAGACCAGTCATGCAGACTGAGGCAGGATTTAAGGTGAGTCAGCTGCCCATGGGGAAGGACTCTGCTGGTTATGACTTTAGGAGAGGGCTTGCAAAATTTGTTTGACCATTCACAGATGATAGGGGGAGTGGTCACTGAGTGAATCCGGGAGGACAGAGGTGTTGGAGATATGGGTTGGATGGCTGGCAAGAACCCAGTCCAAGAGGGTGCTAGTGCCTGTATTATAGTTTTTTCTTGTCGGGGAGTCTACCATCTGTGTAAGGTTTGCTGATGAGATGGCATCCTTATGAACCCCTGCATCAGATGTGAGTCAGTTTATATTAAAATCTCCAAGAAGGATAAGCTCTGTGCCAGGAGTTTGGGTTCTTATAAAGTCATGACAGCACTGAGACCTCTCCCTTGGTCTTTTGGAGGTATGTATACTGAGACTACTGTGAGGGCTTTATTGTGGGCCCCCTAGAAGGATTTTGATGGGGAGAATCTGCACAGCTGAGTCAGGAAGGGTGGTGGTAATGGGGTGATCCATGAGAGAGTCTTTGATGTAAATTGCGCAACCCCCTCCTCGTTTGGACTTCCAATCCAACCTGAATACATTGTAGCCTGGTAGTGCAAATTCCAGGTCAGGAACTTTGGGCGTTAGCCAGGTTTCAACAGCTGCAAGGATATCGAGGTTGTGTTGGTTTGCAAAGATTTGTAAAACATCAAGCTTAGGGAGTAGGCTGCAGATGTTAAGGATTGCGAGGAAGAGAGCCCCAAAGGGTTTTGCATGGTTGGTTGAGCTGGTAGTGATTGGGCCAGTGTTTGGGTGAACGTTACCTGACATCAGCAGGAGGAGGAGCAGGAGCTTCAGGGTGCACAAGTGTACTTTCTTGTATGAGAGTTTACATGCCCATTGCATGCAGGAACATATATAATGTTCCTGGTGCTGGTCCCAGAGTGATGTCATTGTATGAGAGAGGAAATAAGTGTGCTCAAGGCCCATACACAGGAGTACTGGGAAGTGGCCAACCAGTAGCAAAGGGGAGCCCCTGGGGAAGGCAGAGCTCATAGTGAAATGTGCCTAAGTGGTGGTAGGAAATGTCTAAAAGTTAGGTAGGAGGGGGAGAGGGGGGTAGCAGGCTCCAGGGAGGTAGAATAAGGGAAACAGGGAGGTGAGAAAAAAGAGCTGTAAGAACAAAGTAGAGAGGGTCTTCATGTTCAGGCAGTAGGTAGAAGCAACAGGAATCACAACAGTAATGACTCAAGTAAGAGAGGGCTGACAGTACAGTGAAGCAACAGGAGAGGCTGCGATAGCCAATGGGTACAAAGGGGCGGAGTGTGGACCGTATTTAATAGAGGCCAGGGTCGGGGCAAGTGGGCAGGAGAAAATCACAGTTTGAAATAATTACAGCTTAAAAATCTGGCTCGGAGCACAGGGGGATGGGGAGTGCCAATGCTGAGGTGACCGGTGAGCGCTGAAGACAATCACAGGGATGGCTGCATACCGATTTGGTTTTTATATTTATTGTGGTCATAAGTGTGCTGGGACTAGATCTATGATGTTATGCTGGGATAACATCATGGGTCTAGCCTCAGGCTGACCAATCAGAGGCTAGGATTCTTTCTTGTCGTCATATAGTACTGAATATATTACATCAGGAGAATAATGGACCTAGCCTTAATGAATGAATGTGGATCCACTAGTAGCAAACCTGAACTTACAAATCTTGGACAGGCTAACTCATATTGTAGAACCTACATACGGGAACCCCAGGACAGATGCATATTTATTCTATAACAGATTTACATGTATCCTCTAACTAACACACACTGAGGTTAGGAACAATAAATACATAACCCCCACAGAAAAGATATACACTGAACCTTGTAGCAAAAACACACACTGGGTCTAAAACTAACAGAAATGGACCCCATACGAGACCCTCAACTAGTCTTGAAATGACACACACATACTGTATATAATCCCCTGCAAGACATGAACTCATGAAGGCTATCTGTTGGACATAGACGGACCCCTTGGACTGGTACACCAGGGGCAGTCAGAAGAACATGGAGAAACAGACCGGCACATTAAACAACATCTTCCCCATACCTTTTGACATGGATGCATAAAGTCCCTCATCTTGTATTGAGTCATACTGTGAATTTTTTTATGTGCTCTGCAGTTTGGTTATGCAGTTTGAGCTGCTGAAAACTACGTGCTGTAGCAGCACTTCTGCACTAAGCCTGGTGTTTCTGCAGACCCGCAGTTGCACTTCTGACATCACTGTATGGAGCAGGGCTGATTCATACAATGTTATACAGTGAAAGAGTAGTGTTTTCACAAGTGGAAAAGGTTATACCATGTTATAAAATGGGTGCCAAAAATCCTGTTTTCTAATTTGTCATAACAGGTCACCAGACCTTTGATTAATCCCCTGTAAACCCACCGTTGCCTTGCTCCACTACAAAATCTTGAGTGACAGCAGTGTAAAGTGACCTTTTTGGATCACGCCACCAGAGAAACATAAAAAACTACAATTACTTATCCTCATTAGGACAAATCCATCTAGTGGAAAACTACATTTACTGAACATTAATCCATGCCTGGGTGGTTGAAGTCACTTGGCATTAATAAGGACTGGTCCCAGTACTGATCATTGTGGCACCCCGCTGGTCACCCTCTTTTCCTCGGAATGAACTCCATTTACCACCACCCTCTGATACCTGTTTTCCAATCAGTTCTTTACTCAGTTTATCACTTTTGGACCCACTTCTAGGGTGCCCAGTTTGTTTACTAGTCTCCCACGTGGAACTGCATCGAAGGCCTTACTGAAATCTAGATAGGCAGCATCCACCGCTCCACCCTGATCTACTTCTCTGGTCAGCCAGTCAAAAAAATATATCAGATTTTTTTTTTCAGTTAAACTTTTTATTAATTTCCAAATAACAACAACAAACAGCAATCAACCAACAGGGCAGATACAGTGTAAAACAGTACATACCTGTACACAGTTTCATAGTACTTGTAAACCATGGCATATCTCAATGAAAGAAACACCTACCAGTTGCTGTCTGGCCTTGTCAGCTCTAAGAGGTGACACACCAGGAACACGATGAAAAATTTACATTATAGGTGGCTGCCTGCATCATGCCCTAACAAAAATCACATAATGTAGAACGCAAACTTTATGGCATGTCTAAATTTGCAGTGGAATGCATAACTACTCAGCTACAGTATTTGTTACTAGTACTAGTGACACCACTCATAGCAAGATGAAAGTTAAATGTAATTTGTAGGGGTGCTATTTATCAGATACCTGTCTTGGATTTAATGTATGACAAAAGTGGCTTCCAGCAGAAACAGTAGGATTGGAGGGTGTTTGCCTTCACATGTGTTAAGCAGTCTAGCGTGGCTACCTTTGTTAAAGAGTTTAGTATCTCCTGAATGGCAGGGATTTCAAAAATGTTCTCCATCTGCTCAAAAGGAGTCTCTTAGTTTGCATGTTCAATAGGGAATCCAAGCAGAAAAGGAAACCACCCACACAGTAAAAACTGAAACTGCACTCACGTTGTTGTAACAAAGTTTATATTAGTAGTGGGACAAAAAGAAAGTCCCTTGCTTAGAACTGAAATTTCATTTTGTGTCAGGTCATAACTAGATAGGTTTACAACTGGCATAGATGTTTTAATTGCCCCTATATTATTTAATTTAGACTCCTGATCATTTAACACTAGATTTTATCACTTAAAAGCAATATATCTGAGGGAATAACGTTGGATACACAATTACCATTATAAAGAGGTCCAGATAATGTGTTATTACTGTTGTTAATGATTTTAGCGCCAGTCAAAGTATTATAAATCAGTATTTTGTCCTGTTTCTTTTTCCACGCTACCCCCTCCCGTCCTCCTCTTTGAGTTGGAACATGTTGAAAACGGGTGCGGCATTGCCGCTGGCTGCATCTGGTCCCCTGGTTTTGTGTAGGAGACTGTCCTGGAGATGATTCCCCCATTAGGCCCTCAGATTCATCGGTGTCAGATGGACCAGTTGTATAATCTAAAGCTGTGTTATCCACACTTGAATCAACATACAGATGCTAATGACTTCCAAGATGATTACTGTCTGTAGTAAAATGAAAAAGTATTGTTTGTATCAATATGAAGTTCCACCTTCAGTTGTTGCTGGTAACCTTATGGAAATAAGTGACAAGTGCTTATTCTTTCTAAACAAGTGTTTGGTGTTTATATAAAGTTTTTTATATCTGTTGCATAAAAAATATATATTAGAAATAGAAAGAAATGAATTTTATGCATCAGAAAAATATGTTATAATATAAACTGCTGACACTTTTTACATGTGTACATATTTGGAAAGATCAAGTTTTGTAGTAGTTTTTTAAAGGGATTTAAGAAGTATGTGTATCAATTGGATAAGAAATGGTTAATTAGATATAAAGGAATAATTTATAATAGCGATTGGCTGAATTAAGTCACATGCTGATTTTAAAATTGTACTTAATGGCATTTGAAAAAAGTTTTATTCATTCTGATGAAGCCTGGCAGTGGTCCAGGAGAAACATTAGTCTTTTAGCCACTAAATGTTTGCACATTTGTGTTCATATTAAAATTACAACGTTATTTGTTACAACAACGTGAGTGCAGTTCCAGTTTTTGCTGTGTGGGTGCTTTCCTTTTCTGCTTGGATTTGCTGTTGGACTTGTTTGGTATATAGCACCACACGTTTCCTGGTGCTCCTGTAACTTGCTTCTCTCTATGTTCAATAGGGCAAGCCACTTTAATTTGGAGGTGGTCAAATGAGGTGCGTCTGCTGTCATACCCAACAGCATCAGAGTAGGTGACAGTGGTATCTGTTTGTGGAGAACTGCAGTGCCTAGAGCTTGTACTTGCTGCCAGAGGGGTTGGATTAAGGGGCATTGCCATAGAATGTGGTACTGATCTCCACTATGAGCCTGACATCTCCAGCTGAGATCGCTGCTCTTGAGTCTAGCTGTGTGCAGAACCACCGGGTTCTGTACCATGAGTGCATAATTTTATTTTGCAACAGTCAGCTTCTGGCCTCCAGAAATGCAAGGTGTGCTGATTTCCAACAGACCTTCCACTGCTGGTCTGAAATGTTGATCCTTATTGCCCGCTCCCATTTGATCTTGGAACTGTCTGACTGAGTCAGTAATTTGTCTCTGATTGCAGAGTATACGCTACTAGCAATACCTCTGGACTGAGAGAGACATTGGTCTGTTAAATGAGAGCACAGCCAAAAAGGTTTCTGTAGATGCATTCTTTACCTCATAAAAGCAATTGCAGGTCCAGAGCAGTGTAAAGAAATAAATGTTCCTTTATTCTGAACAGAAAACCAGACCAAAGGTCCACAGAAAGAATTAGGCAGCTTGCCCCAGTGCTTTGACTCACAATGAGCCTTCCTGAGGACCCCCTGAGGAAGACTCATTGGGAGTCGAAGCACTGGAGTGATCTTTGGTCCAGCTTTCTGTTCAAAATAAGGGAACATTTATTTCTTTATACTGGTCTGGATCTGCAATTGCTTTTATAAGGTATGGAGTGCATCTACAGAAACATTTTTGACTGTGCTTTAATATATGGGCTGGCTGCTCTCTGAGTAGTTGCCCCACCAGTTTACTTCATCGATCGCAGCACAACCTGCTGAACCCATCCGCTAAATTAGCTTGGTTATGTTGGTGTAGGGTGCAAACGTAGGTCTGCACCACACTTCATAACTGGAGATATCTCCAGAGGTCTGACTGAGGGAGGTCCTAATGTACCTGTAGCTCTTGGAAAAATTGCCTCCTCTTTTGGCCCAATGGGTCCAATATAGGGGTTTCTGTCTACTGCAATACTTGTATGACCCCATAAAGGGGTAAACCTTACTGGAGTGTGGTTGGAGTTTAATTTCTTGTGCAGTTTGGTCCAATACTTGATTGAGGGCCATATTGTGGGATGCAAAGTGAGGAATTTGGGGTAGGGGGCTGTGTATAGGAGCATGATAGCTGTTGGAGTTTACCGGAACTCCCTCCATGCTTAACCAATGAGGTGGGTTTAATGTACAGTATGTGCTATGGACCATTTTAAAGTCTGTGCTGCTTGAAATGCCCATTTATGCCCTTCCATCCATGAAAGACACCACTCTCCCTGTCTCCAGTGTGCTCTCAATTTATTCCAACTGTACCTCAGTTTTTTACCTTTCCACAGAAAATTACCAATAATGTCGTCTATCTTGGAGTACCATCTTGGAGGTAATTTTAAAGGGAGGTAGGAGACTATGTAAAAATGGTTGGTGGTTCTCACCATTTTAATTGCCACAATCTTCCCAGCTATTGTAACCTGAAGTAGCTTCCATCTTTCAAATTCTGTCTGTATCTTTGTGAGCAAGGGCTTTATGTTTAAATCCCAGAGCTTTGAAATAGTGGGAGCTATTGTAATTCTGAGATATGTGATGCCAAATTGAGCCCATTTTAAGCTATATGATGTAACCAGATTAGGTTTACATCTTTGGTTTAGTGGGATAACTTCCATCTTGGTCTTGTTCAGCTTTAGGCTGGATATTTGCTTAAATGAGGTAAAGATGTTTAAGAGGGGCTTGAGGGATAAATCTATATCTGCAAGCAGGACTAGTAAGTCGCCTGCATACATAAGTGTCAGGTATTGTTGTTGACCAATGGTAACTGCATATGCAGTATTTGTGGGTGTTGTCTGATGGCAGCCGCTAAGGGTTCGACTGCCAATATGAAGAGTAACAGGGAAAATGGGCATCCTTGCCATGTGCCCCTCTCCAGTGGGAAGGGGTCTGGCAACATGGAGTTAGTGAGTAGTCTTGCAGACGGGAATGTGTACAGAGCACCTAGCCAGGATTGAAAAAGGGGTCAGAATCCCATGAATCTAAGAACGGCCTGCAAGTAATCTCATTCTATGGAATCAAAGGCCTTTTTAAATTCCACAGCTTTTGCCATAGCCGGATTGTATAGATGTTCTGTGCCACGTGGATAAAGATCAGGAGTGACTGGATATGGTCAGCACTGTACCTACATTGCACAAACCCCACTTGTGATGGGTGTTTAAGGTGTGGGAGTAGGGGATTAAGTCTTGCAGCCAAAATGTTTGCAAATCTGCTCGGATGGCCCTAGCCAGGGGTGTTCTCCTTCCCTCCCCTCCCTTCCCTCTGTTATGGGCTAGTGACCTTCTACCCTGTGCCAAAATCCAACCTCTTGAAATGGGATACGGCCTACAACAGCATCTGCCACTTTGCGCTCTCTGCCCCCCCGACACACCACTGTGACCTTTATACTCGCCTTGAGTGGCTCCCCCCTGAGAAGCATCGCACCTTCATAATAGGGAACTTCATCAACAACATCATTAGAACAGTCACCCCTGCTACCCTAGCCCTGCCTCTCAACCCCGACAACTCTTCCCACCACCTTAGGTCAAGGGCGGCACTAAATTGCTTGGTTCCTAGAACACGCACCGTTGTGGGCGATCGAACATTCGCCAACTATGCCCCCAAACTATGGAACTCGTTCCCTGCCCTTACTCGGTCCACCCCCTTCCATCCAGGGTTTAAAACATCCCTTTGGACATTCCTGAAGGGCTCCTCCAGCTGTTCTTGTGCCCCGTAGCCCCTTGAACTATCCTCTCATGGGGGGTCTCTGTGCACTTCAGGCCCACTGCACTTACTCTCCTGGTCACTGGGCTAGAAATTGGCTAATGTAATGCTATTATTGTTAACGCCTGCAATATCACTGTATGTAAATCTGACTCACTCACTGTATGTGTATGCTCTATCTTAACTCTCCCGGGCTGTCTGTAACCTTCCCCGGGCCGGGTGTCTTCTTACTGGCTGCCTTTTTACCTTTATTTCTCTATATGACATGTAATACTCTTTGTGTATAATATCAATTTGTCATCGTACCTGTTATCCAAGCTCGTAACTCTCCTGGGTCGCACCTGAAAATAGGCACTTGGCTGTCTAGTGTGACTTACCTGGTCAACAAAAGCAAATAAATAAATAATAAATACTTTGCTGTCAGCATTAATGAAAGAACTAGGCCTGTAGCTGCCAGCTAAAGTGGGGTCCTTCTCATTTTTTGGGAGCACTATTACTACTGCTTCTCAAAGGAAAACACAGTACAGGAGTACTTACAGGAGTTAGGGGACTGCAACATTTCAGCTGGGAATCCATCTCCCGGTACTTTCCCTGTTTTTAAGGAGTGGAGGGCTTGAGCCACCTCTTTCTCCATTGGGGGGGGGGAGTCCAACAGTGCAGCTTGTTGCTTTGTCAGTTTAGGAATATCTATGGAATCTGGATCAGAGTTTCTTGATATAGTGTACAGTTTGGAATAAAACCTGTCTTAATATAGTTTATCTCCTGTGCTTTGGTTCTGAATTTGCCCATTCTCAACTACTTGTGACAGAAAAATATTTTGCTTGTCGCTTCCATAGCCTATAGGGTTAGTACCTCCGCATTTCTATGCCTGAGCTGGAGTACAGAGAACTAGGCTTTCCTGGATAATAGAGTATTACTCTCCATAGACAGTCCTAGAAATCATGACCCAGGGGTGAGTGCTGGTGGGCATGGGGAAGAGACTTAAAACGTGTTTCTGCTGCTTATAGTTATGTCTCTAACTGAAGGAGCTGTTGCTCCCTTTTCTTCCTCCTGGCAGCTGAGTAAAATATTATTTTCCCCCCTTAAGTGGCCTAAATAGCCTCTCATGTGCTTTCAGCTGAGGTGTCCTCTGTGAGATTTTATTGGAAAAAGAGAGTGTCCTCTCACTCAGCCCAAGGTATGAAGTCAGAGTCCCTCAGCAGGACAGAGTCTAGTCTTTGGGATGGAGATTTGAAGGCAGGGGGGGCCCCATGAGAATTGTAGCTGGACTGGGGTGTGGTCCAAGATCACCATGAGGAGGATCACAGACTCTAGGGATGCTTGTGTAATCTTGGGAGAGGTAAGTCAATAATCTAATCTGCTGTGTGAACCATGGACAGGGCAGTAATAGGAATAGCCATAAGTTATAAGAAGCTCCCACCACCCCCTTGAGCAGGTAAATACTTACAAATACCTTTGTATTGTCTTTGACTCTGCCCTCACCTTTCATGAGCACATCCACACCCTCTGCTCAGCCATCAACACACGCATAGTCCTACTGTACCACCATAGGACCTGTCTCCCACTGGTGGTGCTAAAACTCACTATCGACTCCTCAGTTCTATCCCTTGTGGATTATGGACTGCTGGTATATGGTGTGGCTGACAACACTGCCCTGGGAAAAATAAAGCTCTCAATCAACAAAGTGTGTTTGCTTCTCACAGCAGCTGATAGGCTTACCCATACCTGTACACTATACTCCCTGCCAAACCTCCTCTCCTTTGATGAGCGACTATGCTACCAATCCTGCATACTCACCCAAAAAATTATCTTAGGACTGACCCCTCCTGGTCTGTCTAGGATACTCAGCACTTCCCTTCCGACTGTCTCCACTCGAAGCTCCATCAAAACCTTACTACTAGTACCCAAGGTCAGGACGTCCCCGGCACAGTGGTGCTTCCAGTACAGAGCCCCCACTTGGTATAACACCCTCCCCCCCCAGCATCACGTCCAAACATAGGATTGTCCTCAGTAACTACTTGATCAACTCCCACATCTGTACCTGCACCTAAATCAGCTCCCGTCAGGTCCTGATCCACCACTGTGATCTCAGTCTCTCTCACTGTATAAATGTTTCTGGGTACCCCACCCTGCATAGCTAAACCACGTATAGGCCTTTTCGCAAGCAAAGATTTTTCCTGTTTGTATTTAACTCTCACAGTTATTGTTACAATTTGTTGTATATAGTGTAAATAACTGTACATATCTGCACTGTCTGTAATTCCATGCACTATCTGTAAACCTGCCCTGTCCTATATATCGCAAGATGAGGAGCTTTTGTAAATGAGTCCCTGACTCAAAGGTTTGTAATTCTGATATAATTAATAAATAAATAAAATAAATAAATAGTCCCGATCCCAGGGATGGAAGAGTCTCCAAACATCTTCAAGACCCATATCCTGAATTAGCTGTGACAAGGCCCGTATTCCTTTGGAATGAGGTTCCATAACTGTTGAGCTTCTTTCTAGGGGCAGTACAAGCGTGAGGTTAAAATTTCCTCCCAGCAATACCAGAGTATCTGCCTGTATGAAACTTTCTATTTCAGGTGCTATGGCATGAAAGAATGCCAGGTCTTCTTCATTGGAACCATAGATACTACCTAACAGGACAGGCCCAGCAGGAGTATCCACCAGGGCCAATACTCATCTGCCTTGTGGGTCACTGGCTGAATCAATAGTGGGTCCAGTGGAGAGTGTTGTGCACTAAAATTACTACTCCTCTTTTGCTGGTGGGCACAGACGCATGAAACTCTTGTCCCACCCAGTCTCTAGTTCATTTCGCATGATCTGCTGCTTTTAGTTTTGTTTCTTGCAGGAAGGTCAGACTGGACCTAAGCTTCTTTAGGTGTGAGAGCACCTGTTTACGTTTTACTGGGGTGTTAAACCCACGTACGTTCCAGGTGTGACAATTGATCTTACCCATGATCCCGTTTGTGGGGCTTAGGTACTACGGATATTTGAGAGTTATAAGAAGCTAAGGTCCATTCCAGCCACTTCTGCAATACTATTAGGGAACCCAAAACCAGAGCACAGAGTAGTGATACATATTTGTCATACATGTCATATCTATAATCCATTACGCATGTTATACAAATTACTCTGCGATATACTAAAAAGTCCTTCTTAAACCAGAACTTAGAACTATTTACATATAGAGATATGTTACACCATATAGAGCAAAAGAGGCCTATAGCCAACAGCAAAGTACTGCCAAAGGCTAGCCACTGTGCCCTGGGGTGCACTGGAACACTTCTACAGACCTCCAGTCTCACTAGTGCACAAACAATGTATTTTGACATCAGGGGTAAGCCAGTCCAGAGGCGTGATTAGGCAAGCAAAGCCCATTGTCCTTCAAGGATGTCAGCACTTGAACTGGGGATGCTCATTATACACCTTACTAAATATCTTGTGGCATACATGTTCTAGCCTACACTGGGACCCTGCATGTGGCATGTATTTCTACTAAACTGAGTTGACCATGCAGTTAGTTAGTGGATTATGGGCAGTAATCAGAGGGTATTATTCAGGAGCCCTGTGCCTAGTGCTTCCCCACCAGCTGAGTCATGGGGTGTTTGCCTTGATGTCTCTTCAGTCTCCTAAATATGCTCTTACAGCTAGGTATGCCTATTAAGACTGGGGGCAGGGGAATCATCAGCCCCAATACATTATTGGAATTTTAGGGTACACACATCATACAGGTTCACTGCTTATATAACAAACCTGACCTATATCTTGATCTGCAAGCTGGTGCACTGCACGCCTAGGGGGATAATAATCACTGGTAGTTTGATCTCAGTATACCCTCCTCTCCCTCCTGCTCATTACAGGGTTGCATCTAAAATGATAGCAGGAGTGGAGGTTATATACAATTGTTATACAGTTGCCCTGGAATGAGAGCTGTTCATGCTCAGGAGACCAAAAAAAAAACCCTCAGTGCTGGGATTTGCAGAGCTGAATAATCGCTTATTGCTCCTAATATATGATTGTTTCTGTCCTGCCACATCATGTACTATGCTCTGCGATTAGAGAGGGGACAAAGGGAGTATTAGACTTTATGCGGAGATGAAAGGGGGAGCCCCTTATACCCCAGCTTCTTACCTCTAGTCAAGGCTACTTTACAGGGTGCCCTGGTGAAATACCCCTGGGGTGTAAATCCCCCCGCATTGCCTAACCTCCTTCCCCTTTCCCCGACTAGAAAAAAATAGAGTGCATTACATTTATCTGATTCGGACACCAGCCTTGGTCTGGTGCTGGCAGGTCTGCTGTGCAGGTTCGGAAGTCCTTTTGTTGGCCTTCTGGGTTAGTCTTCTTTGTGGCGGGTGTCAAAGATTAGGGACTGCCATTTGATTTAGATATTCCATCTGTGACTCTGGAGGCTCACGAGTTGGATGTACAGGGTGTTGGTGGGCAAACTGGCATCGCAGTCGGAATAGGGACATCTGGAGGCTGGTGATGATGGGTCTCTGGTGATGAGGGCCTCAGCGCTATAAACCTGTTCGTGGAATAATAGGGAGCCAAGTCTTCAGGCTGAGTCTGGTGCAATGCGCTTCCCCCAGAGCTCATAGAATGGTCTCTCTCTGTTGGATGCTCCATCCTGTCATGTTATCTGGCTGCCTACATTTTGCGGCTTTGAGTAGCAAGAGACCATGGTTCATCCAGCTCAGATTGTCAGTCTTCAGCTCCTTCTCAGTGTGGGGCCCTACTGGTCTCCATGCCACTGGGGACTGTGCTACATTTTGCAGTGGTCTGTGACCTTGGGATCCTCAGTTCATGTGGCCCTGTGCATTGCATAAAGTCCATGAGGACTTCTAGTGAGCTGATAAGGAGGGGAACCCCATTGTGTATCAGCCTCATGGTGGCTGGATACCTGAATGAAAATTGTACCCCAAGCTGGTGCAGGATTCTGCAGGCATCTGTGTAGGCCCTTCTTTTACCTGAAAGCTCCCGGGAGTTGTCCTGGTAAATATAGATCCTGTGCTCCTGCCAGTACAGTTTTCCTAGACATCGGGTTGTAGCCATGATCAGTTCTTTTGTATTAAAATTGAGAAAGTGGGCAAGTATAGGCTGCAGCTTGTCCCCGACCTTGGGTGGAGGGGCAAGGGAGAGATGAGCCCTTTTGATCTCTATCAGTTGCTGATTGTCCCACTTCAAAATAATAGGCAGTACATGCTGAAGGAAGCCACCTGCATCTCAGAGCTTGGCACCCTCAGAAAATCCTTGGAATCAGAGGTTATTCTTTCTGCTTCAATTCTCTAGGTCATGCACTTTTCTTGCAAGGCCTGGATGGCACTTTGTTGTTTCCATACTGTTGCCCTTAGGTCCATGATAGCTGCCTTGTGGGAGCTTACCCTCCATCTGAAATAATCGAACTTCGACATTCTGTATGGCTTGTGTGGTATGATTGGTTACTTGAGCCATCTACTGCATTAGCTGAGCAAACATGCCCTCGATCACTGTTGGGTCCCATTTCATGGTGCCATCTGTGGCCATGTTGTCGGGGAATATGCAGGTTCACCTAGAGGGATGTGCAGCACTCCTTCTGCAATGTGCTGTTGCCATTGAACATAACTACAACTTCGATCTCTCCAGTGAACTCGCTCCCCTTGGTTTAGCACAGAATACTAAAAAAAAATGGATGATTATGCCGGACAGTGCCAGATTACTGCCTCAAGGGATGTAGAGCTAGCAATCTGTGCTGCCATCTTGTTCAAGGACAAGCCACACACCCTCAAAATCTATCAAATTTGTTGGCATGACCTCCCCCCAGTGAATCCGTGCTGCCTTGGATCCTGTAAACTGCTGGTTTCAAAATATTGTGCAATCCTTTCCTTCAGCAATGATCCCATTGATTACCCCACCACTGAAGTCAAGCTGACTGGACTGCAATTGCCATCTTCCTCCCTCCTACCACTTTTGGGAAGTGGGACTACATCTGCTCTCCTCCAGTACTCCGGGACCACCCCCGTCTCTAGTAAGTGGTTGAACAGGACTGTCAGAGGCACAGTCAGCTCCTCTCTGAGCTCCTTCAATATCCTTGGATGTCTCCTGTCTGGCCCCATTGTCTTGTCCACGTTCAGATTTGTGAGTTCCTTCAGAACTCTCTCTTCTGGAAATGGACAAGTGTCCACCTCCCTTCCTTCGATGCTCCTGTCAATTATCTGTGGTCCCTCACCTTACCGTTCCTCCATGAACACTGAACAAAAATATTTGTTCAGGATATCTACTTTTCCCTGGTCCCCCTCAACACATGCCTCCCCTTCTCTCCTTAGCCTTACAATCTCTCCCCTGGTTTTCTCCTGTTGCTTACATACCTGAAAAATGTCTCATCCCCTTTCTTTTCTGCCTAGGCTATTTTCTTCTCCGTTTGCACCTTTGTGCTCCTGGCTGCTTTCCCTGCCTCTCTCCGCTTTTCATGATACACCTCCCTATCCTCCTCCCTCTGTGTCTCCTTATATCTTCTGAATGCTAACATTTTTGCCCTTACCTTCCCAGCCACCTCTTTTGAGAACCATAGTGGTATCTTTTGACTCTTTCTTTTGCTTACTTGCCTGATGCAGAGGTTTGTTGTCTTTCCTATGGCCCCTTTTAGTTTTGTCCACTGTACCTCCACTCCACCCTTGTCCTCCGCCCTTGCCAGTGCTTTCCTGAGACATTCCCCCTCTTTGTAAAGTCAGCCCTCCAGAATTCCAGGATCCTCACCTTTGTGTGGTTCAGTTCTGATGTCACACTTATATTAAATCACACAGTATGGTGATCGCTGGTCCCCAGGTGGCCACCTACCGTGATGTCTGCAACATTGTCCCCATTGGTGAGCACAAGGTCTAATATTGCTCCCTCACAAGTGGGTTCTCTTACTAGTTGCCCAAGGAATGCACCCTGCAGGGAGTCCAGGATGTCCCTGATCCTAGTTGGAGCTGCAGCTGGGATGGTCCAATCCACATCCGGCAGATTGAAGTCCCCCATCAGCAGCACCTCCCCCATGGTTGCCATCTTTTGGGTGGCATTCACCAGTATCTTATCTGTCTCCCCTTCCCCCCGTGCTGGGGGTCTATAGATTTTACCAGTACAAATACAGCACTACTTTTTTTGTGACGAGGTACCTTTGTAAATGAGCCTCTGGCTCAAAGGTTTCTAAACTGATGTTTAACTAAATAAATAAAATAAATAAATAAATAAATAGCAGTTCCATTTCCTGTCTCTATGGTAACCCAAAGTGTCTCTGCCTGTCTCAGTGTTCCCTGTGTCTCTGTAGCTTTAATAAAACGGAACAGCATAATCAAGCTAAATGGGTCTCATTTAGCTAGGTTAAGGGGTAGTTATTCTTTTTTTTTTTTTTGTTTAAAGAGATTATTTTTATGTATTTTTACTGTTTGTGAGTTTAAAATGAGAAAAAAAATGGCGATCAACATGATCGGTATTTTTATCTCCCGGTCACTAGGGGGCCTTGTATAGACAATATTACATTCCCCGCGGGGACATTGGGGACCTGGGATTGGGGGGGGTTACCTGGCACTGCCCTATTGTCAGAAGGGGTGAGTAGGGGAGATGCTAATCTGCCCGGATACTCCCCACCCCCCACCACACTGACAGCGTCGAGGTCGAGGTCTAGGACAGGAGCTCTCCCGAGACCCAGGACTTGGCTGACGCAGATCGATACAGCGAGGGGAAATTATGTGGTTCTCCCCTCCAACCTCCGAGGAGCAGAACACCACACTTCAAGCAAAATATAGTGGTTGATGCTGGCTCAGAAACTGCTCAGTCGGAGGTGAGAGATGCTCTGCGTTCTTTCAATGGGGGAGTGGAGGGGGAGGAAGTGGGGATTTAACTAAATATTAAAACAGCTGGACAGTTTACTTAGACCCTCTCCGAGAGAATTCCTCGGAATGTTCTTGAGTTTCTTATCAGGCACAAACGTACACCGCACAGGATAATATCAGTGCTGAGAGGGTGTTTGGGTGTTAATGCCAGACATAAACTAGTATGAGACTACAGAGGTATGGACACTTTGGGGGGGGGGACGAGGGAGGAAAGGGCCAGAGACATGCTGCACACTGAGTTCATGCCTAGGCCCATTATGCTCTCCCTCCCACTCTCTTCTCCTTTTCCCGCCATGCCATGGTTGCGTGAGGCTACCTTTCTGTACCTAAATTGGACAGCAGGGCAGTACTTCTGGTGGCTGTGGCCTAGTTGAACTACTAGCTTGCCTGGAATTGGTGCGGGGCAGTTCGCCCTACATCCATCTTCCATGTCCGTGGTTGGTTTATAGGGGGGGTGGACTTTCTGTTCCCTCCTCCTCTTCCATTTGTACTCAGCTGGAACTCTCATCAGTACTCCACGACCGATTTCATTCTTTCACAGCACAACCTTTACTCCATGGATGTCGGCTTCTCAGCCTGACGTCCCACACACCACTTCTTCATCTATTAACCCTTTGACACTATATGTGTCAGGAGGTCCCCCGCATTCGGGAAGCTACCTCCCAGTAAGAACTTAACCTTACTTCAGGGTCAAGTATTGACCCTGCTCTTTGGAAGCACCAATTATAGTTCCTTTGCTGAAGGTGCCCAGTTGGCCCCACAGCTGAACATGTTATTGGTTAATTGTTTAGTTACACTGTATGTTGTGACAGGTTTGTATATATGTATGTTGTTTTACTGTCTTAACATATAAGTTGACAACAGATCTGATAAACAAATTGGAAACGTATGGGTGAATGGGTTAATGAAGGGCAGACTCTACCGGGGGGGGGCTCCCCTGGCAGCACTTCATCCCGGTTAGGATAATGAATCCTCCAGACCTCAAACTACTCTCCCAAAATATAAATGACCTGACCTCTCCAATTAAAAGATCCAGAGTCTTAGCACATCTGAAAAAAAGTAAATCAGATCTGATTTACTTACAAGAAACCCATTTAAACTCTGCAGAGCATGCTAAACTTGCTCGGTTAAGTCTTGGTGATGTCTTTTACTCCTCTAGCAATAGGGGTAGACATAGGGGAGTGGTAATTATAGTATCACCTCATATCCCTTTCTCCCTGGGATTGAGTTGGACTGATCCTGAGGATAGATTAATTTTGGTACAGGGTACAATTGGTTCTAGACAGGCCATCCTGGTGAATGTGTACTTTCCCCCAGGCCTCCCTGTCCCTCAGCTTAAAACACTCCTAGACAAGATAGTTCAATTGACCGTAGGGACCCTCCTAATGGCAGGATATTTTAATTTCCTTCTAGACAATAGGCTGGACTTCTCTAACCCACGCCCCACTCGACAAACGATGAGTCACAAATTTTTCAAGAAGTTTATACGGGAGGTGGGTTGGTGTGATGTGTGGCGCCACACACATCCCCGAACATAAAACTACTCTCACTATTCCGCAGTCCATCACACCTACTCCCGCATAGACCAAACCTACACCCAACTCGAGAACTTATCTATATTGCAAGAAGGCCAGATGGGTGATATAACCCTATCAGACTACGCCCCTTTAGTCACTCTCTGGGATATGGGTTTACAACCCAAAAACACCGGTTGGAGACTCAACCCATAGTACCTCCACTCAAAACAATTCCAGGAATTCCTTATAGATAAAAACATTGAAATTACAGGAAATAACCCACCAGAAGATACATCCCTTGCAATTCACTGGGATACAGCGAAGTCAGTCCTCCGGGGGCACATAATCCAACATACTGCAGAACTAAATAGGCAACGTAAGGCACAGAAAACCAGCCTAGGAGACACCTTGCACTTTCTGCAAATGGCCCACAAACAGGGGGATACCTCTGTCTTCCCTCAATTACAACAGACTAAGTCAGAACATGATCGCATAGTCCTACAGCAAACCGAGATCGCGTTAACATTTCTAAGACAAAGATATTATGAGGTGGGCCATAGAGCGACAGGGCTCTTGGCTTATCAAATCAGAAAACAAAGGAAGTCTGCAGTTATAGCTACTATCAACCTCCCTCTGCATGGCTGCCCCCTAACCAAACTGCATGATATTACCGAGGCCTTTACCACATACTACTCCAACTCATATACTCCGGAGTTTCAACTCATACCACACAGCTGCTCTGCATGCTATGCACCTTAATTATTTTCACCTGGTTCAGGCTGCTCACTCTGATCCCTAGCCTATTCTCTTTGTCTGATCTCTGGAATATATTGCTGCAAATATTGTTGCTGTTTTCCATGCATTGTTCATGAAACTGAGCATGCCAAATTTTGGTCTATTTCATAGAATGACTCCAAAGTTATTAAGGTGCATAAATTGGGGTTTAACATTAAACAGTCTACTCAACCCTAACTATAGGAGCACTAACTTGTCCCTGTAATGTGTGTATAATGTTCATAGCTTTCGTACCTAGGGTGTTTACCTTGAGTAATGTCATTATAATAACATTTTTTTAGAGTTTGAAAACACAATAAACCATGATTATATCCCTAGTAAGTGAGCCTTGGCTCAATAGGAAATACCTTATTCATGTTTGTTTGAATAAAAAGTTTGCTACTACCTCGGGATCTCTAGGTCTCTCTCTCTCTTTCTCTATCTCACTTTCTCCTTCTCTCTCTCCATCTCTGAACATGACCATAGTAGTTCATGGTGGGAAACTCCCTTGATGAGAAAAAGATCAGTGCTTTCTCTCAGGCAAACAAATGAGTGAGTGTGGGGCTAAGAGGGAGGAAGAACCTTTCTGGCTGGCACCCACCACATCCAATCTCAGAAAGGAGGAGGAGACACAGCAGAGACAGACGTGTAATGCTTATTCGAGGAGCCCAGGCTGCAGCTGTGGAGGAAGAATCCTCTGTGGGAACAGTCATCACAATTAATATGGTTTCAAAAATTGACCACTGTTTATTTGGGTGATCTGCAATCAGGCAAAATGGATAACCAACCAGAACATAACCTTATGTGAGTGTGCCCTAGTATAAGGACTTTTTACCATCAGCCAAAAGCAAGGTCACCACCATGCACGCACAATGATCCTTGGAAGGATAACCATCAACAGCATTGTTATGCCAGTTTAGGAATGAGAGTCTGTGGGTAGCCTGATAACCTATGGATGCGCACCAGCATTTTGTCATTTTCTAACAAATGTGTGGGTGCACACCCTTAGGAATATATAGAGATAGGAATTTCTCATAGTAGATGTAATGATAGAATATCAAACACTGAGCAGAGGCAGCACTCAGATATATGGTGCTCATGATAAAAGTCCAGTATCAACAAAAAAAGAAATCAGGCACTCAACACACTTCAGTAGTGAAATGAAGATGCTGCTCCTTTTTTGCAATTAATATACAAGTAGTGAGGTTTTATTCAGTGCCAACAGTAACAGACTGCATGTCCTCACACCTGACGCATTTTGAAATTACTCCCTTTATCAAAGTGATTTACTCACTTTCTACAATTGGATTCCTTTATCAAAGGTGTACACAGCAGGAAGTCCATTTATTTTATACAACATGCTAACGCCACAGGTAGGTGACATTAAATTTGTACCAGCATTACTTCAATAAACACACAGTGCAGTGTAATAATGATTGACAAACAACATATATGTGCAAAACAAATACTACATAAGATTCACAAAATACAAAAGCAGCATATATTATTTACAAACTTAAAAGTAGTCTTCTAAGTTCTATCTTATCATTAGATTTTGCTATACGTGTGTATTTATTAATGAAAATTGCAGTCTTTTCCAATGTAATGCCATATCCTAATCATGTCAGCATGACCACAGAACGGATTCAAGTTGTAGCCAAAGGCTGCAAATGCATATTATTTTCAGCATGGATGAAAGTTCTCACACGGTGCGCTGTGAGCATAGATAGACCGCCACAGACAAGAGGTAATTCTTAATCCTGGTGCAGCTCACATCTGGAAAAACAAGGAGAAGAACACAGACAGAATTAAGTGTTAGTACTATTCAAATATTTAGAAAATCAACACTTTTACACCTAATAAATTCCCCATTTGTACAAATCAATATTTACAATATTTAGTAGATTCAGTGACATTTAAGGAATGGTGCAGGCTTGAAGTTGCCATTTAGTCCAGTCCTGGGTACATACAGGCACCCCAAGGAAAATCCAAAATGCCTCTGATATTAAAAAGAGGTTGCCAAAATTGCTTCCTCTTGTGTTCAGATTAACTTTGTCTCTTGTCCTGAAAGAAAAGCAATGTCCACCTATGTCAGAAACTTCTTGAATATGTTGAGCAGTTGCATAAGTGATACTGTCACTCAAAATTGCACAGCAGTGTTTCCCTGCCCCTACTCGAAATTGCATGATCATGTTCCCACTTAAAACACTCAACCTGCAAAAGGCTACATGTATAACTTCATTGGTGTCACACGTTATCACTAGCCTTATGGAATATTCTCTTCCTGTTTGTTTATTTATGACTCTGATAACTGGGTGAGTGCACTGATCCAAAGGACCATTTACAGTCACGAACCAGGCCAAATGGCTTGAACAGGTAGAGATACAGAGTAAATCAAAGGTACAAATACAAAAACAAACACTGCAATAGTATAATCCTAGTGGAAAAAATCACTGAGAGACTATTACAGAAACAATAGTAAATGTGATTTAAAGGTTGCTAAGTAATTAAACAAAGCTAAAGTGTGCTAAAAATGCAGGGATAAACATTTCAAAAACTTACGAACAGTGAATAAAATGCAAATAACATTCCAAAAAAGAACAAACGAATAGTGGTAAAGTAAAAATAATAATTCAAAAGAAACAGTTGCACATGGGTATCATCAAACAACAACCAAACTATCTCCCCTACACATAAGCAATGTATGTACCCAAACTAAGCCAAATAACTCAACCAGGAGCAAGAAGGCAGTGAGGCATCAGGCCATACAAGGAATGGAGCAAAATAGTTGTGGGGAGCTACCTAGGTGGACAGTTACAACTGTCATAGAAACATTGAAACATAGAAGTTGATGGCAGATAAGGACCACAAGGTCCATCCAGTCTGCCCATTTCTTTTTCTATCTTTTACATGTGCCATCAGCCTTTGCCCTGTCAATGGCCTATCTATTCATACTCATCTGTATTGTTCCCTTATGCCTATCCCATGCCTGTTTGAAGCCCTGAACTGTATTCATATCTACCACTTCCTGAGGTAGGCCATTCCATACATCCACTACCCTTTCTGTGAAAAAGAACTTCCTCACATTACCCCTTAATCCGCCTCCCTCTAATCTCATGCTGTGTCCTCTTGTCCTGCTATTTTTCTTATATTGAAACATGTTAGACTCTTTCACTTTGTTAATGCCCTTAAGGTGTTTGAATGTTTCGATCATATCACCTCACTCCCTCCTTTGCTCAAGGGTATACTGTACATATTGAGCTCTGTTACTCTGTCCTCATATGTTTTCTGAAGCAGTCCCTGCACCATTTTGGTTGCCCTTCTCTGGAGTACCTCAATTTGATTAATGTCCTTGTGAAGGTGTGGCCTCCAGTACTACATGCAGTACTCCAGATGGGGCCTAACCAGTGTCTTGTAAAGAGGGATTATTACCTCCCTCTTCCAACTTGTGATACCTCTACTAATACATCCCAACATCCCCCTAGCCTTACCTACTGCTTTAGTGGCCTGCTTGGATGATTTCAGGTCATCGGTGATAATGATGCCCAAGTCTCTTTCTTCCCTTGTGACTGCCAGCAACTCCCCTCCCAGCCTATAGGTGGCTTCAGGGTTTCTCTTCCCTATGTGCATGATCTTGCACTTCTTTGCATTAAACCCATTTGCCACTCTTCTGACCATTTTGCTAGTTTATCCAGATCTCTTCTCATTCTGCCCACCCCATCTGGATCATCTACTCTGTTGCAGATCTTGGTGTCAACTGCAAATAGACAAATCTTACCCTCCAGTCCATCTGCAATGTCACTGATTAAGATATTGAAGAGAACTGGCCCGAAGACTGATCCCTGAGGTACCCCACTTGTGACTTGCATCTCTTCTGACTGCATACCGTTTACTACCACTCTCTGTTTTCTGCCCATCAACCAATTTTCCACCCAGTTAACCAACTTCTGACCCACCCTGAGCCTACCAAGCTTATTAATCAACCTTCTGTATGGAACAGTATCAAAAGCTTTGCTGAAGTCAAGGTAGGTGACATCAACTGCTCCCCCTTGTTCCACCACTCTGGTTACCCAGTCAAAGAAATCTATGAGGTAAAGCAGAGGAAGGGTCAGAAGCTATAATCAAGTACTGTACATGGCTTAAGGGCAGATTAGATGGGCCTAGCAGTCCTTATCTGCCGACAATTTCTGTTTCTTCCCACTGGTTTAAAAAGTGTGCCATGTTGTTCAGTGTTTCCTCATGCAGTATACTGGTGTACAGTGACCTACTATCCACTGTGATCAGCTACGAGTCACTGTCCACCTTTGTATCCTCTAACATTTATTAAATTCTATGAGATTAGTTTGACAGGACCCTCCTTTTGTAAACCCATGCTTTCTTGGATCCTGTACTCCTATGGATTCCAGGTGTTGCAGGATCCTTTCCTTAAGGAGTGCCTCCATAAGCTTACCCACTACTGAGGTAAGACTGACTGGTCTGTAGTTCTCTACCTCCTCCCTGCTACCACTCTTGTGGTGCGAGATCACATGAGCCCTTCTCCAGTCTTCTGGAACTTCTCATGAGCTCAGAGACTCACTAAACAGTTCTGATAATGGCTCTACTAGTTCCAACCTTAGCTTCTTTAGTACCCTGGGATGTATGCCATCAGGTCCAATTGCCTTGTCCACCCTGAGCTTATCAAGCTCTTGTAGGACCCTTTCTTTTGTGAAGGGACTGGTGCACACCTCCCTCCCTCCTGTGTCCATGGTGCTGAGCTGTGGGCCCTGCCCTACCTTCTCCTCAGTAAATGCTGATCAGAAGTATCTATTTAGGATAGATGCTTTTACGTGGTCCTCCTCCTCACATGCCCCCTTATCTCCTTTGATTTTAGCAATACCCCTTCTGAACTTTCCCCTTTCACTAATGTATCTATAAAAAGTCTTGTCACTTTCTTTTACTGTTTGTGCTAGTGTTTCCTCAGTTTGGGCCTTTGCCTGCCTTACTGCCTTCCCTGCTTCCCTTAGGGAAGTTTGTTATGCCTCCCTGTCTTCATCCCACTGTGTTCCCTTATATTTCCTGAAGGTCAGCCTTTTGGCTCTGACCTTTTCTGCTACTGTTTTTGAGAACCAAAATAGTTTCCTTCTTCTTTTGCACTTCCTTTTCTCTCTGACACAGTGGGATGTTGCTTCAAGAATAGCATCCTGAATGCCGGCCCACTTTGCTTTTACTCCCTCACCTGTATTTAATCTTGCCAGGGCTAGCTTAACTCTGTTGGCCATCTTATCAAAGTCAGCTCCTCTGAAGTCCCATATTTTTGCCTTGAAATGGGATGATTTAGTTCTAGTGGCCAAATTGAACCATACCATGTGATGGTCACTGGCTCCCAGGTGACCTTCTACCTTGAGATCTGTGATCCTTTCCCTGTTAGCCAGTACTAGATCTAGGATAGCCCCTGTCTCTTGTGGGTTGTTGTACCAGTTGTTTGAAACTCTCCCCCTGCGGGGAATCCACCACGTGTCTAGTTCTGGCAGATGTTCCTGCTGGTATAGACCAATCTGTATCTGGCATGTTGAAGTCTCCCATTATCAGAACCTCCCCTTTAGCTGTCATGTTTTGTATACCTTCTAACAGTAATATGTCTATGTCCTCCCGCTGGTCTGGGAGCCCGTAGAGAACCCCAGTTCGTATGGCTGTCCCTTTTTCTGTTTCCAGGGTGACCCACGATTCTTCTGGCTCCTTATATATATTCTGAATTTATGTAACTTTGATATTTTCATTGACATACAGGGCCACTCCACCCCTCCCCCTTTTTGCACCTCAGTCTCTTCTAAACAGTACATAGCCAGATACTGAAGTCTCCCAAGTGTTTACTGGTAAACCATGTCTCGTTACCTGCTACTATGTTCAGTTGAGCCTTTGTCATTATTGCCTGCAGGTCTGGGATCTTGTTTCCCAGACTGCAAGAATTTGTGTACATGATTTTCCATAGGACAGATTTTGGTGTGTTAGTTGTTGTGTGAGGTCTGGCATTTCCCCTGTGTGTTGTATGGGGAGCCAGTCCTTTTTCCTTACCTGTTGATGCAAATGAACTGCAAACATGATGAACTCCTGTTTGACCACTAGCTGAGGGGGGGGAGGTGTGTTCTTCCCATTCGACATATGGGGTGCTGCACCCCTCTCCCCATTTGCTAGTTTAAATATTCTGCAAAGACATCAAGCTTCTACCCCAATGCACTGACTCCCTCCTTAGTCAGATGCAGTCCATCAAATTTAAAGAACTTTCACTCCCAAAATTGTTGCCAGTTCCCTACAAATTTATGTCTTTTTTCCAGGCACCAGCCCTTGAGCCACATGTTTAGCTCCCCTATCTCCCCTTCTCTGACCTTCTGTCCATCTGCTCCCCTCTCCCAGACTGGCAGGATCTCAGAGAAGGAGATGCCAGATGAAATGGATGATAGTTTGTCACCCAGCCTGGTCAGGTGTTCCTTGGTCTCCACAACTGACCGGCTGGCAAGATCATTAGTCCCTATGTGTACCAAGATGGCAATGTTTTCTCCTGCTTCCTGAACAACTTTAGCAATGCAGTCGGTGTCTCTCCACGCTGATGTACCTGGGAGACATCTGACTATTATTCAAGGCTAGAGATGGGTATCAACTCACTGAATCATGGAGTCTCCTATGATCAGAAGTTTTTTGGATTTCCTTTTTGCTTTTTTTGTTTGGTTCCTGTTTTGGGTGAGTTTTGTTGTGCTAGCTCCTGTGCTGCAGTGTTTTGCTCTGCAGTGTCCTCTGTCCCTTTGTTTGAATTCGGAGATAGAGGCAGATACCTGTTTGTAGTTTTAATATGGTTTGTGGAGGTAATATATTGGAGAGCACTGAGTGATGGGGCACCCAGTTTGCCCTTTCTAACCACCTGCCAAACTTCCAGATCAACTACCCTCTGCAGTTGAGGTGCTTCTGTTGGATGTTGGGGAAATGGTGGGTGGTTCTTATAATATATTTCCTCTTGAATATGCAATTTGAGGCATGCAATCTCTGCCTATGCTGCCTGAAGCTGAGCCCTTAGATCTCCAATGGCGTAGCATGTAGGACAGTGTCCTAAATCCTGTAAAACTGCCCTTCTGAAAAGTGTTCCACAGTACCTGCAGTTATTGATATCCATTCCAGATACATTACTGGGTTTATAACCTGGTCAAAGTAATTAGAAGGAAGAAAATGAAAGCAAAAGTTTGATTTTGTGTTCTGTTTGTTTGTTTTTGTATAACTTGTTATAACAAGTTAAATTACTAGTGCCCCTGTAAATGAGGTCACCATGTGGATACCTCACTGATCTGTCCCTTCCTGCTTTGCCACAGGAAATGTCACGACTGTGCTACCTTATAAAAGGAGTGTAGTGTGGGGTGGTTGGGGATGGGGGTGGATGGCTAGGCCCTTCCCCTGCCAAAAAAAGAAGAACCACAGATGAAAGAAACAGGGAGGTAAGAGCAGAAACAATCAGCCAGCAACAAATACAGTAGCCCTGAAAGCGTATCCTAATGATAGATAAAACTCTAAAACCTGTAAAGCACCACCTGTAATAATTTCACAAAAGATATACCCTGTAAGAAACACTTTGATACAGAGAAAAATAAAGCAGTAACAGAAGATATACCTTGCAGAAGACAATTTGAATCAGAAGATTACAGCAGTAATCTGTTAACACACACCTGTAGGCACACCCTGTAATAATGTAGCGAAGGTATACCCAGCAACAACAATTTGAATCAGAGAAAAATAAAGCAATAAAATGTTAGCAACAAACAGTAACAATCCCTGTGAGTACAAAATAAAAATAATACACAGTAAATCTGCCTAGCCAAAGGAAGCCTTAATCCTTTCCATTGCTCTGGTAAGGTTCTTTGCTCTGTCCTTTCAAGCAACCTAGAAGGAAAGCAATCAGGTGAAGCTAGGTGCCTTGGTCAGCAAACCTAGTCTTCCACCTCCAAGATATGAACTGGCCTGATCTTTTAACCCTTCTTTCTGTTGGAAGTTGCTGACAGTTTGTCAGCTCCACCCCTCAGATACACATCTAATCCCCTGGAAGAGTTGTGGGAGGAAAGCAATTAGCTTCTTCAATGTGAGAAGGAGACTGCAACACCTCTGAGACAAAAAAAAACTTTCAGAAAAAAAAATAAAATAGTAGCAAACAGTAATTTTGCTGAACCTAATGATAAAAAGTCACAAAAATGTAAGCAACACCTGTAATAATTTCACAGAAGATATAACCTGCAAGAAACACTCTGCTACAGAGAAAAATAAAGCAGTAACAGAAGATATACCTTGCAAAAGACAATTTGAATCAGAAGATTACAGCAGTGCACCTCTCCTCATCCTCCCCAGCACCCCCTTGAACAGGTATCCATCTACAAATATCTTGGGCTTACCCTCGACTCTGCCCTTACCTTTCATGACCTCATAAACACCCTAGCAGCCACCACTAACACTTGTATTGGACTCCTTTACTGGCACAGGGACTGCCTCCCTCCTGATGCCCTTAGGCTTGCCATTACTTCCTCAATACCGTCCCTAGTGGACTATGGGCTCCATATGTATGGAGCAGCAGATAATTCCACACTCCAGAAAATTCAGATCTCCCTCAACAAGGCTTGCAGACTCCTAACTGTTGTCCCTATGCTCACCCACACCTGTTCCCTCTACTTCACTGCCAATCTCCTCAACCTCGACGAAATACTCCACTACCAGACCTACCCACTGACCAAGAAAATTCTGCTCAGTCACTCCCCTCCTGGGGTCACTGCCTCTCTGCAACTTGCCACCTCTTCTATCTCCAACTGCAACTCAGACAAAGCTATACTGGCAGTACCCAGGGTAAAAACCACCCTTGCCCAGAGATCCTACCACTACAGGGCCCCTGTTTTGTTTAATGCACTCCCAGCCACCATCACTATTACACCCAAGATTGCCCATTTCAGAGTCCCTCTCCACAACCACCTCCTCAATGTCTGCTCCTGTAACGGCAACTAGCCTGCACTCTCATGCCCACTATGACCCAAACCTCTGACAAAGTCCATTATGGATTGCAACCTCTTACAACAATGTCTGGCCCATGAATATGATAGACTATACTGTAATGGATGCTCTCTCATGTTAACAATGTTTTTTTCTGCTGTGTTTATGTAAATATCTGTATCCAAAACCATATATAATGTTTGTAAACAATGTCTGTAACCTATACATGACAGCTATTCCTTTGCAATTGTACCCTGTCTGTTTTATTTCTGTCCTCCATGTGACGAGGTACCTTTGTAAATGAGCCTTCTGGCTCAAAGGTTGTAAATCCAATATTTCAAATAAATAAATAAATAAAATCTGTTAGCACACACCTGTAGGCACACCCTGTAATAATGTAGCAGAAGGTACACCCAGCAACAACAATTTGAATCAGAGAAAAATAAAGCAATAAAATGTTAGCAACAAACAGTAACAATCCCTGTGAGTACAAAATAAAAATAACGTACAGCAAATCTGCCTAGCTAAAAGAAGCCTTAATCCTTTCCCTTGCTCTGGTAGGGTTCTTTGCTCTGTCCTTTCAAGCAACCTCGAAGGAAAGAGATCAGGTGAAGCTAGGTGCCTTGGTCAGCAAACCTAGTCTTCCACCTGTCATGAGATAGGAGCCAAGATTTAAAGTTTAAATGTATGAGGTGTGTGTTAGAAGATCTGACTGATAAGGGAAGCCCATTCCAGAGTTTAGAGGCAGCAAACTATAAAGTATTACTACCTATGTTTGTAGAGGTTCTCAGGATCTCTAGAGGGGGGACGGTGGAGGACCGATGACACCTCAACAAAGCATGGGGCTTACAGATATAGGATAAGGGAGAAACGAGGCTGTGCATAGTGAGGATACCGATGAGACAGCCAGGGGTAAAGTCAAAGTAACCTTGCAAGGAGATCCAGCCTAGAGAGCAGTTAAGGTCACAATGATGGGTGGAATAAGGGGTGCACAGGGCAAAGCAGCAAATGCTGTTGGAGTCTGGACTGAAGGGTAGTGAATACACTGAAGTAGATGGGGAACAGTAGTCCAAGATAGGAGTAGGTTATCTCTGGTGATAGCCAGGTGACCCTCATCAGATAGGGAGGGTTTGATACGGTAGGCAGCATCAAGTTTCTGGTTGACCCTACAGGCTATTAAGTTAACATGTTCCATAAAGACAAGGGTGGGGTCCAGTGTAACCCCTAGATATTTGAAGAAGGTGACAGTTTTCAGGGCAGGGCCTTGAGGAGAGTAGATTTGAAGGGCAGAGTTAGATTTAAAGGCAGTAAGGAGGGCTGGGGGGTACTGGGATGCACAAGGAGATGCATTACCAGTACAAAACAGGAAGTTGTTGGCCCTCTGTACAGACAGTTGGTAAGACCACATCTGGAGTACTGTGTATAGTTCTGGAGACTCCATCTCTGCAAAGACATAGACAGGGTGAAGGCTGTCCAGAGGAAGGCAACCAAAATGGTGCAGGATCTGTACCAGAAAACATATGAAGAAAGACTAAAGGAGCTTAAGATGTATAGCCTCAAGGAAAGGAGGGAGAGGGGAACATGATAGAAACTTTCAAATATCTCAAGGGAATCAACAAAGTTCAAGAGGGTAGCATCTTTCAGAAAAAGAGATGTGCAAGAACAAGGGGGCACAATTTGAAGATAGAGGAGGGATGGCTCAAAGCTAATGTGAGGAAGTATTTCTTCAAAGATAGGGTTGTAGATGCATGGAACAGCCTTCCTGAGGAGATCATAGAGTCAAAAAGGGTGGGGGAATTCAAGAATGCATGGGTAGACAAAAGGCAGTTGTAGTGGGGAGTAGAAGGAAGTAGGCTGTTGGTTAACTAGGATATGCAGCTTATCCATTAGGTAGGGAAATGGTTAGACTAGGTGGACCAAGCGGTCCGTATCTGCCATCAAATTCTATGTTTCTATGTTAATGATTCTGGCAATACAAGGTTTAGACCCAAACAGCATTGCCTTGGTTTTCTTAGCATTAACCAACATCAGGTTGTCAGTAAACCAACTGTGGGCAGCACAGTAGTTCTGGGTGAGAAAAGAGGACAGAAGGGGAAGGGATTAGTCACTGTAGCAAATGGCAAAGTTGTCAGCATAAAAGAGGGATTTGCAGGTGAGGCAATCCAAGGAAAGGGTGTTGACAAATATGGTAAAGAGCAGGGAGCCGAGGATAGAGCCCTGGGGTACCCTGGTGGAGACAGGGAGAGCTGGAGAAGTGGCTTGGCCAACGCGCACTGATTGGGAGCAGTCAGAGAGGTAACTGTGAAACCATCTAGTGGTCTCCTCTGAGCAACCAATTTTGCACAATTTGGAGAGATGGAGAGTATGATTTACTAGACTGAATGCTTTAGACAGGTTCACAAAGACAGTTCCAGTGTGTGGATTCTGACAGCTATTCCCCTATGATACGGTTTTGCAGCATGTACAGCGTTTACAATGGAAACATCCTTTTTGAGCTACTGAGCAACCATGTGGTAGTGTTAGAGCAGACCTGTCCACTGTGAACCCGGTACCCTCATAGGTTGGGAGTCCTTCTGTATATGCCATCCTGGGGGTTCTGTACTGATTTCAGAGCGTTGTCAGTACACATGCCAGTGTTTTTGATGACTGCTTCAAAATAGCTGGCATGTGCTGAAAAGGATGTAACATTACATCTTTGTGAAGCGGGCTCTTCTCTAGGTGTTCCCTGTGTGAGATCTCATCTGTTTTCTGATCTGACAGATTCATCAGCCTCTATAATAATGTTGGTACTATATCCCCATTTTTGAAAAATCTGCAGAAATCTAAGCCTTAAGTCATTCTATAACAAGAAAAGACATACAAGCTTCAGTGCAGTACTACCTTTGGAATTTAAGGTTGAGACTCAAGAACCAGAAAACACTTTAGAAAAAAATGTTTAAAAAAAGTCAACATTCTACCCACAGCCAACTATGGCTATACTGTAATAATATTCCAAGAACTATGGTCTTTTTGGAAAACTGATCATTCTGTAATTGATGTCTTGTTGCTGGTTTTATTTGTGTTTGACATTTGATTTTAATGTTTGATTTGTAATGTTTTAAATTGTACAGCACCTTGGAAACCAAAAGGCGCTTTATAAATAAAATTATTATTATTATAACTATGTGAGTGAGTAAGTGAGAGCTGATGGAACTTTATGATAATCTACAGGAACTGAGCTATCATAATCTAACAAGAACTGAAAGAATAGTACTAAATGATGAGCAGAGTGATAAATATATCTCAATTAAACTACCAAACGAAGGTGGTAGTACTATCATCTTAAATACTGTTGATTAAGAAAAAGAAATGCTTTGTCAGCTCAATGGCAGTAGGTTTTATTAGAAACTTGACCATGACCCCACTCAAGAATTTTAATGATCCACAGATGAAACTATTGGTACTGCATTTAAAACTGGTAAAAGTGATAAAAATACTTGTGATTTCCTTATCACCGACTATCCAATTCAACCGATGATCTATGTGCTTTCTGAAGTACATAAATCCTTAAATTGTCCCCTAGGTTGACCTACAGTAAATGTCATCGGCTCTATCAGAGAACCATTGTCACAGTACATGGAGTTTTACATCAGGCCATATGTTAGCTCATTGAGGTCCTACCTGAAAAACACTAGTGAGACTTAATAAATGTTAGAGGATACAAAGGTGGACAGTGACTCGTAGCTGATTACAGTGGATAGTAGGTCACTGTACACCAGTATACTGCATGAGGAAACACTGAACAACATGGCACACTTTTTATACCAGTGGGAAGAAACAGAAATTTTCAGCAGATAAGGACTGCTAGGCCCATCTAATCTGCCCTTAAGCCATGTACAGTACTTGATTATAGCTTCTGACCCTTCCTCTGATTTACCTCTATGGTTCCCCTATACCTGTGCCATGCATGTTTAAATCCAACCACAGTGCTTGCTCCCACCACCTCTGTTAATTTCATTTGTACAGTGTGTCCCTTTTTTCCATCTTACCTGTCTCCTACCCCCTTCATTCTCCTCTAGCTCGGGATGTCCCAGCTTCCTGCCCTGACGTTTCTGTCCTTTGCTCCTGCCCTGTGACCTGGCTAATTTCCTTTCTGTCTCACCATAGGTTTTTCAGCTGCATCCCATGGCTCCAACACTCAGCCTCCCTCACAATCTGCTGCAGAAATGGAGCTGGCTTGAAAGGCAAAATGGACAGTTCAACAGCGCTTCTCAGCCCACTCTGTTTTATGTAATGCCTCCCTCCCTAAGCTAGTTTTTAATTTATCAAGAGTTTGAACCTATGAGTACTTCTACACATTTTTCATTACGTAGTGGTTCCTCCCTCCTTTGGCATCCCTTTCCCCTCACCAATCAGCTCTTTCCAGCCAGCACCAAACTCCATGGCCATTCTTACTTCTGTTATCTAGTGGTCTAGTCCTGTCAAATTCTATGTTTCTATGAAAGCTTGGTGCCTTGTACAGAAACAAGGATTGCATTCTTCCATCAGCCCGATGCACTATTGTGCAGAAAATGATCCTTTCTACTCTTGACTATGCAGACATAGTCTACAGTGCTGCCCCCAAAACTACTCTGGCCAGACTGGACACTCTTTTTTTAATTCCTTCTACCACTTCATACTATCCTGCCCCCCTTGCACTCACCACTGGGATCTTTATATAGCCACCTCCTTTCCCTTGCTGGAGTCCAGGGATCTAGCTCACACTGTTACTTTCATGGCTAAATTGTGGTCTGGGAATCTCCACTCCTATCTTTTGCCTTTCATCGTTGCCTCTTCACTGAGGCCCTATTCACTTCAGAACACTGACTCTCATTTGTTCACCATCCCCCACCACTCCTCTACCATTGGGCAATCCGTATTTTCCTATCGATGTCCAAAAAATTGGAATCCCCCCCTCTGCCATTCATATGCGCCTTCTGCCAAAGCTCTCTCTTCCCTCCTGCGAGTGTATACATCCCACTTCTGCTCATGCCAATCCTTCAGACCCACTAACTGTATCTGGTCCTTCTCTATACCCTAGGTGCCCTGTCAGCTATGCCCAACATAGCACTCAAGTTTATTTCCTATATGCTCACTAGACTATACTTTAACTGATAATTCAGTATCCAGGCTGAAGCCTGTTTTTGTCACATTTTCCATTGCTTCCTAATATTGTAACCGTGCATAAATGCTTGTCTGTAATGCCTCATGTTTCTCCTGTTCCCATTTATGACCTTTGCAAAGTTTACCACTTTGCTCTTTACTGTTTGTATTGCAGTCATGGTGGCAAATTGTATCTTGTGCTGTTGAATTTTGTTTAGCACGTTGTTAAAAAATAGTTCAATTGTAATTTGCACTGCTGTACATTTATCTCCAATTTCCCCTAACCCCCAAGACGTGTCTGGAAATGAAAAATGTATTGCTCTATATATCTTCCTGGTGAAACATTTGAATAAATAAATAAAAATAAAAATAAATTCCACCTGTGGCAGATCATTCTATGTATCCACCAACTTCTCTATGAAGAATTCCTCCCATTCCCTCTTAATCTGCCACCTTCTAATTTCATGTCATTCCCCCTTGTTCTTGTATTGCTCCAGGATTGGAAGTTGTCTCCCCCTGCACTTTGTTTATGCCCTTAGAATGTTTCTATCATGTCCCCTCTCTCCCTCCCCTCCTCTAGTAAGTATATATTGAGGTCCCTTAATCTCACCTCATAAGTTTTGTGGTGCAAGCCCTGTACCATCCTAGTTGCCCTTCTCTGGACAGTCTCCAGTCTATTAATATCCTTTTGAAGGTGCGGCCTCCAGAACTGCACATAGTACCCCATGTGAGGACTGACCAGAGTTTTATATAATGACATCACTTCCTGCCATCTTCTGCTGGTGATACTCCTGCCTATGCACCCCAGTATGTCATAGCTTTCCCTGCTGCCCTTGTACTCTGCTTTGACATGTCTTCTGAAATAATAACTCCCAGGTCCCTTTCTTCTTTAGTGACAGTCAGCAACCCCCCCCAATCCTGTGGCTCTCTCTAGGGTTTCTATGCCCCAGTTGCATAATTTCGCACTGCTTTGAATTAAACTTTAGCTGCCACTCCTCAGACCATTTCTCAAGCTTCCCCAGGTCCTTCTTCATTTTCTCCACCCCTCCTGGAGTATCCACCCAGTTATAGATCTTGGTGTCATCTGCAAACAGGCAGGCTTTTCCTTCCAGCCCTCTACAATGTCACTAATGACACTGAACAGGACTGGCCTAAGGACCAATCCCTGAGGTACCCCACTGGTCACCCCCCCCCTCCCCAGATGGTACCCCATTTACCACCACCCTCTGCTGCCTGTCTGTTAGCCAGTTCCTAACCCAGTTTACCACTTTGTTTCCCATGCCCAGTGTGGCAGAGTTTGGCTACAACCCCTGATTCTGTACTAAGGGACACTATTCTATCTCCTATTCTTCCCCCACCTTTTATAAAACTTCTGTTGCTCAACAGTACCTTTTATACTTACACTGTTATTCTGTTCTACTGTCCTAGGTAGGCCACCTAGGACAGTACTATACTATCTTCTTTACTTTCCTACTGCGCCTTATGCCGTTACTTCTTCTTTACATCCACAAAGTCCCATACAGAGGTCAGAGAAGACAAATACACCTTTACAGGGTAATATGGAATTTGCAACTGAACATGTTAAATACTTTATGTCTTCAGGCATAATATAAAGTTAAAAGCCCCCTAAGAGAAATGGGGCTAGTATTACAAATCCTAATAAATTATGGACGGAAGATTAGAGAAGGGGAGCTAGGGGAGCTAAACATGTGGCTCAAGGGCTAGTGCCAGGAAAAAGGACACAAATTTGTAGGAAACTGGCAACAGTTTTGGGAGCGAAAGTTCTTTAAATTTGATGGACTACATCTGACTAAGGAGGGAGTCAGTGCATTGGGGCAGAAGTTTGATGTCTTTGCAGAATATTTAAACTAGCAAATGGGGAGGGGGTACAGCACCCGAAACATCGAATGGGAAGAACACCCCTTCTCCCTCAGCTAGTGGTCAAACAGGAGTTCAGCATGTTTGTAGTTCATTTGCATCACCAGGTAAAGAAAAAGGTCCAGCCCCCATACGATGCACAAAAGAAACACCGGACCTCACCCAACAACTAACACACTGAAATCTGACCAATGGAAAACCATGTACACAAATGCTCACAGTCTGGGAAACAAGATCCCAGACCTGCAGGCAATAATGACAGAGGCTAAACTGGACATAGTAGCCATTAGCGAGACATGCTTTACCAGTAAGCACACTTGGAAGACTTCAGTACCTAGCTATGTACTGTTCAAAAGAGACCAAGGTGCAAAAAGGGGGGGTGGAGTGGCCCTTTATGTCAATAAAAAATATCAAAGCTACAGAAATTCGGAATATACATAAGGAGCCAAACGAACTGTGGGTCACCCTGGAAACAGGAAATGGGACAGCCATACGAACTGGGGTTGTGTACAGACCTCCAGCCCAGGGGGAGGACATAGACATGTTACTGTTAGAAGATATACAAAACATGACAGCTAAAGGGGAGGTTCTGATAATGGGAGGCTTCAACATGCCAGATACAGATTGGTCAATACCAGCAGGAACATCTGCCAGAACTAGACACATGGTAGATTCCCTGCAGGGGGAGGGTCTCAAACAACTGGTACAACAACCCACAAGAGACAGGGCTATCCTAGATTTAGTACTGACTAACAGGGAAAGGATCACAGATCTCCAGGTAGAAGGTCACCTGGGGGCCAGTGACCATCACATGGTATGGTTCAATTTGGCCACTAGAACAAAATCATCCCATTCCAAGGCAAAAATATGGGACTTCAGAGGAGCTGACTTTGATAAGATGGCCAACAGAGTTAAACTAGCCCTGGCAAAAAGAAATACAGGTGAAGGGGTACAGGCAAAGTTGGCAAACATTAAAAATGCAATACTTGAAGCACCATCCCATTGTGTTAGAGAGAAAAGTAAGTGCAAAAGAAGAAGGAAACCACTTTGGTTCTCAAACACAGTAGCAGAAAAGGTCAGAGCCAAAAGGCTGACCTTCAGGAAATATAAGGGAACACAGCAGGATGAAGATAGGGAGGCATACCAAACTTCCCTAAGGGAAGCAGGGAAGGCAGTAAGGAAGGCAAAGGCCCAAACTGAGAAAACACTAGCATGAACAGTAAAAGAAGGTGACAAGACTTTCTATAGATACATTAGTGAAAGGAGAAAGTCCAGAGGGGGTATTGCTAAGATCAAAGGGGATAAGGGGAAATCTGAGGAGGAGGAGGATCATGTAAAAGCATCTATCCTAAATAGATACTTCTGCTCAGTATTTACTGAAGAGAAGGTAGGGCAGGGCCCACAGCTCAGCACCATGGACACAGGGAGGAGGGAGGAGTGTACTAGTCCCTTCACAAAAGAAAGGGTCCTACAAGAGCTCGATAAGCTCAGGGTGGACAAGGCAATGGGACCTGATGGCATGCATCCCAGGGTACTAAAGGAGCTAAGGGTAGAACTAGCAGAGCCATTATCAGGACTGTTTAGTGATTCTCTGAGCACAGGAGAGGTCCCAGAAGACTGGAGAAGGGCTTATGTGATCCCGCTCCACAAGAGTGGTAGCAGGGAGGAGGCAGGGAACTACAGACCAATCAGTGTTACCTAAGTAGTGGGCAAGATTATGGAGACACTCCTTAAGGAAAGGATCGTGCAACACCTGGAATCCATAAGAGCACAGGATCCAAGACAGCATGGATTTACAAAAGGAAGGCCCTGTCAAACTAATCGCATAGATTTCTTTGACTGGGTAACCAGAGTGGTGGACCAAGGGGGAGAAGTGAATGTTGCCTACCTTGACTTCAGCAAACCTTTCGATACTGTTCCACATAGAAGATTGATTAATAAGCTGGGTAGGCTCGGGTGGGTTAGATTTTTTTTTTTTTTTGAAATTTAAGTTTATTAGTTTCAAAGACAATACAACCAAACACAAAGCAAAACCAGATACAAAGCTAGTAAGCCTCGGGTGGGTTAGATGTTGGTCAACTGGGTGGCAAACTGGTTGATGGGCAGAAAACAGAGAATTGTGGTAAATGGTATACAGTCAGAAGAGATGCAAGTCACAAGTGGGGTACCTCACGGATCAGTCCTGGGTCCAGTCCTCTTCAATATCTTCATCAGTGACATTGCAGATGGACTGGAGGGTAAGGTTTGTCTGTTTGCAGATGACACCAAGATCTGCAACAGAGTAGATGATCCAGATGGTGTGGGCAGAATGAGAAGAGAGCTGGATAAACTAGCAAAATGGTCGGAAGAGTGGCAACTGAAGTTTAACGCAAAGAAGTGCAAGATCATGCACATAGGGAAGAGAAACCCTGAAGCCACCTATAGGCTGGGAGGAGAGTTGCTGGTAGTCACAAGGGAAGAAAGAGACTTGAGTGTCTTCATCACCGATGACTTGAAATCATCCAAGCAGACCTCTAAAGCAGTAGGTAAGGCTAGAGGGATGTTGAGGTGTATTAGTAGGGGTATCACAAGTCGGAAGAGGGAGGTAATAATCCCTCTTTACAAAACACTGGTTAGGCCCCATCTGGAGTACTGTGTGCAGTACTGGAGGCCACACCTTCACAAGGACATTAACCAAATTGAGGCAGTCCAGAGAAGGGCAACTGTGTAACAGTGTAATGATAGATGTCCATGTTTGAAGTTTATTGTTCTAGGAATTAATACCTTTGAGCCAAGGCTCTTTTACAAAGGTTCCACATCATGAAGTACAAAAACATAGTAGACAGTGTTACAAACAATCAGTAAGCCGTTTAACAAGGCCACAACTTAAACAGTAAATTTTATGTTCAGAAAAGAAAAAGGAACTCAGAGGCAGTGTCAAGGGCAAGGAATAAGGATTGGAGAGCTTGAGAGGGAAGAGAGGGAGAAATAAGAAGTTTGGGAGCAAACAGAACCAGGTTAGTGGTACTCAGGTTGTCTTTGTCAAAGAAGAGACCATGGTGGTTGAGTGAAACAAATGTAAGTGCACTCAGTGGGATGAGTCTTTAGTCAAAGCAGTGACAGGAGCTGGAGGCTGTGAAGTGAGCGTAAAGTATGGATTTGAAAGCTCCCAATGTTGTGGAGGATAGGGAGGGCAGGTTAAGGGCATTGTACCAGGTAGGGGTACAGTATGTAAAAGATCTTTGTCCCTGAGCAGTCCGGCATCTAGGGACAAGGAAAGGTTGGTGGTCAGATCTTCTGGTGGTACGAGTGCCATGGTTCAGGCAGAACAGGTCCTGATACATGGAGGAGTGAGTCCTAAGATTGATTTTTGCCATCATGCAGGTGAGATACATGAGGCGATTGGAAAGATGCAACCAACTGGTTTCTGTGTAGAGGTCACAAGTGTGGGTCCGCCTCTGTGCTCCAGTGAGGAGTCGACAGGTTTTGTTTAGTGCTGCTGAGATGCGCTTTAGTGCAGTGGTAGTAGCTGAGCCATAGACAATTAGACCATAGTCTATGATTGAGATGATGGAGCTTTGAACAGCAATCCTCAAGGCAGTTTGGTTGAAAAATTGACAGTTCCGGTACAAAATTCCAATGCGTTGGTGCACTGTTTTTGCAGTGTTATCGATATGGGCCGCAACAGTAAGACATTCGTCAAAATTGATACCAAGGTATTTGAAGGTGTTCACTTGTTCTAGTGTATTTCCAAGAGTTTTTATGACGAGTGGAGTATGCCTATTTCTGTTTTGATGACTGGCGAAAAGCATGACTTTTTTTTTTTTTTTGGTTTAGGACCAGTTTGTGCTCAAGGAACCACTTTTCAACACATGAGAAAGCAAGCTGCAAGCTCTGTCGTAGTGGATTTGGACCCTTATGGGAGGAGAGAATTACAGCGTCATCAGCATAGAGTATTAATTTTTCAGGGCAGGATTTGGGAAACAAGTTTAGAAATAGGCTGAAGAGGAGAGGACCTAAAATTGAGCCCTGGGGGACACCAGAGAGGACCGGTTTGGAGTCAGAAAGAACCTCAGAGATTTTTACTGTTTGAGAACGTTATGCCAGGTAACTTTTTACCCAGGCTCCAGGTCCCTCGGCTAGCCCAATGTTGAGCAGAAGAGAGATTAGAAGGCTATGGTGAACAGTGTCAAAGGCCTTTGTGAGGCCTATGAAAACAGCTCCGGTTAAATAACCCTTATCCAAGGCTTTGTGAGTTTCACTAGAGAAATCAAGTATGGCCGTCGATGTACTGTGTCCTTTCCTAAATCCATGTTGCTGAATGCAGAGTAGATCGTACTTTTGCAGGTAGTCTGATAGTTGATCCACCATGATCCGTTTGAAGAGCTTTGGAGAGAGGTGGAAGTATAGATATGGGCCGATAGTTCCCTGGTGTGGATTTGTCGCCCCCTTTATGCACTGGTGTGACTACAGCGGCCTTCCACGTGTTGGGGAATTGACTTTGGCACAGGGAGAGGTTGAGAATTTTGGTGAGGGGTGGATCACTTCTTCCAAGGTAAGGGACAGAAGTTTTAGATCAATGGTGTCACTGCTATTTCTAGATTTAGAGCAGGCCTTTTTATGCATCTGTAGGCTTTCATATGTCTTAACTATTTTAAAGTGAAATAGCGGTTTGTCTGGCGAGGTGGTTTGGGATACAGTTTTGGAACTGACAAGTCCTGGAAGAAGTCTGGTGAGAGGACACCACTGAGGTCAGTGAAGGTTTTATTTAGGGCATCGGCCATAGTCTTGGGTCATGGGTAGTGGAGCCATCAACGTTCATTTCCGTGGGAGAGCATTTTAGACTGTTTGCCCATAATGTGCTTATATTGTCCCAGAAGGATCTCCGATCACCCCAGGTGGTTTCTAGAGCATTCTTGAAATAGGAGCTCTTCATTTGCCTGATTTGTAGGTGATAGGTTGCGCGCCTGTTTATAGTTAAGTGAGTCTGTTTTGAGCCTGTGGCCCTGGCTATAGCCCAAAGATGGTCACATGCTTTAAGCTGAGCCAGTAGTTTGGCTGTTAGCCAGGGATCAGAGAGGGCTTTGATTTTACATTTTTTGAAAGGTGCGTAGGTATCACAGGCAGTGTTGAAAGTTTTAATGAAGAAGTCTAGGGCAGCGTCCACATCCAGCATATTGTAGATAGGGGACCAGTCTTGTTGTAGGAGGCATGTGTATATGCTATTTAGGTATTATAACAACAACAGGTCTGTCTTGTAAACTTAGTTAACAAACCAAATGACATGAATCCTGTATAAAAATAAAAGTTTTTACTGCTTACTTACTAACAAAATGGTTCAGGGACTGCATCAGAAAACATATGAGGACAGATAATGGAACTCAATATGTATACCCTGGAGCTAAGGAGGGAGAGAGGTGATATGATTGAAACATTCAAACACCTTAAGGGCATTAACAAGGTGAAAGAAGCTGTCCCAGTGGCGCAGAGGGCTGAGGTGCTGGTGCCTTACCTCACACCACACCGGCGACCCGTGTTCGGGAATGGACTCGGGCGCTGGAGGGTCGGCCATGGAAGGAGTAGGATTGAGCATCTGAAGGGCTGCTCGCCTCTCCTGGGGTGGGTTGGGGATTGATGTCACTCTGTAGCAGCCCCCAGTGGAGACCAGGGGAAGCTCAGAGGCAGCACGACTAGGGGAAATCGGAGGAAAACTGAAAATAGCGTCTCCTCCTACCAGATGATGGATGCCCGGACCAGTGTCCCCTCGAGCTCCACAACAGCTGACCCGGCCACAGCAGCACCCAGGACCAATGGCTGATAGGCCATTTCTCCTTAGAAGAGGAGGACCCACCCGACGCAAGGGTTATGTCAGATTACCCTGAGGTGGCTGCAATGTGGGGTCGAGGCCTGCAGCGGAAAAGAGCGAGAGGTGAGTGCCTTGGCAATTGACCTGAAGGAGAGGTAGGTGAGTCGCAGGAGAGATCAATAAAAACACAAAAAAAAAAAAAAAAAAGGTGAAAGAGCCAAACATGTTTCAATATAAGAAAAATAGCAGGACAAGAGGACACAGCATGAGATTAGAGGGAGGCCAATTAAGGAGTAATGTGAGGAAGTTCTTTTTCACAGAAAGCATGGTGGATGCATGGAATGGCCTACCTCAGGAAGTGGTGGAGATGAATACAGTGCAGGGCTTCAAACAGGCATGGGATAGGCATAAGGGAGCAATACAGATAAGTATGAATAAATAGGCCATTGATAGAGCAAAGGCAGATGGCACAATCATAAGGTACAAAAAGAAATGAGCAGACTGGATGGGCCTTGCGGTCCTTATCTGCCGTCAACTTCTATGTTTCTATAAAAGCTGAATGTATATAAACAAGGCATTGAAATGCATATGCTGTAGATAGTGGAAAAGGTGCCCTGGAAATTTACTTTAACAGCAGAGACGGGTCTGCTGTACTGTAGGCTGTGCTGAAGAGAATTTTTGATTACAGAGGCCTACATTATGAAATGAAACAAAAGAACCAAGCACTTCTGTGGAAGGGACAGTGGTGTTCTTAAAACATAATAAAATAAAACAGGAGCTACCAGAGTGCTCCTAAACCCAAAACAAAGCAGTAGATTAATTCTTGTGCAGACTGCTGCTACGCTGGAAAATGAATGTCACAAATTAAAGAGACAGGAACATCCCTTTGAAGCAGTATGCTGTTTTAAGTGTATAAAGTGTATTTAAGTGTGTTAAGTGTTTTAAGAATAAAATACAGAGGGCTGCAAAAGAAACTGATTAAAGAAAAGAGACTAAAGTCTCTAAATGATGTTACTTCATGTCCCCTGCTACCCAGAGCCCAGTTAAGCATTTATAGGGCTCTACTTTACAGGTGTTGGGGCTCATTATAAGACCCTTTGTTTTTCTTTGTTATAAAGAGGTAGCAAAAGACAATGGTTACCTCTAGTACTATAGAAATAAAACTAGGGGTTTAAAAAGGGTTTAAAAGAATGCCCCATCCTTGTTTTCTTCTGTTTTACAGTATAGGGATGCCATACAAATGTTTAGTGAACTCAAAGACTAAAAGGTAGAGGTTGTTGTTAACAAAATAACACAGCCAGGTAGAAAACTAAACAGGGCCTTCTTGCTTCCCTGGCTTCCAGTAAATGAGTCAGCATCCTACTTAGGGGAGCAGCGCCCTCTGCAGTCCCCTCTATATACAATCTCCCTGTCACTCAGAGGTGATTAAGGAGGGAGCCGGTGTATAATTAAGCATAGTTTAGGGTATTGTGGCCCTTTCATAACCGATTTGGGTGTGATCTTTCATACAAACAATGGGAAATATGATGGTAAAATGTATGGTGGGTCACTGTTTGATGTATAGACTAACCCAGATAGTTTTTCTTTTGTAAAAGAGTTAAGGGGCAAGTCAGGTGACCCTACCAAAGAGTATATAAGCTCTCCACTGAGCACATTAGTGCAGTCCAGCCTAGAGAGAGGACCTGTGCCAGATATTGGTCTGATTGGAAACACAGTGAGAGGTGGACCTAGAAGGCTCTAGGAAGCCACTCTGTGGGCAGTACTCGGGATGTTAAAGAGTACTGTTATGCTGTAAATTTGTCCTTTTATTATTTTAGTTTATTACTTTTATTCTGAGAAATAAAATGATAAATGCTTCCAGCGTTTTTTATGCACTTCAGTGAATGGTCTGCCTGTTTATTGCATCCTGTCTACCCACACCCTACAACACCCAGACTACCCATCTTGTTAACCAGCCCTTTATGTGGGACAGTGTTGAAGGCTTTGCTGGAATTGAGGTAGGTGCCATCCACCACCCCCCCATTTACTTCCTTCATCACCCGGTCAACAAAATCTATCAGATTTGTCTGACACGACCTACCCACTGTGAAATCATGCTGCCTAGGGTCCTGGGCACCAATGATCTCCAGATGTCCCACTATCCTTTCTTTAAGCAGTGACTCCATGATCTTCTCCACTACTGAGGTGAGGCTGACTGGCCTATAGTTCCCCACCTCCTCCCTACTGCCGTATTTATTAGATGGACCACATGTGCCCTCCTCCAGTCTTCTGGCACCACTCCAGTGTTGAGTGTCTCAGTGAACAAGTCTGCCAGCTCTCTTTACAGCTAGCTCTCTTTACAACTCCCTTAATATCTTCAGGTATATGAGATCTGGCCCCATCGCTTTGTCCACCTTCAATTTAGTGAGCTTCTTCAGGACACACTCACCTGTGAATGGACTGCTGTCCACCTCTCCCCCCTCCATGGCATCTGTTGCTTGGCTGTGGTCCATTTCACTCCTCCCCTTCCATGAATACTGAACAGAAGTATTTATTCAGTATTTCTGCCTTATCGATGTCTCCCTCCTTACACTCCACTTCCTTCCCTTTGAGTCTAACAATCCCCCCCGATTTTCCTTCTTTCACTGATGTACCTGTAGAATGTGTTATCCCCTTTCTTTACTGCCTGCGCTAATTCTTCCTCAGTACATGCCTTTGCTCTCCTTACCTCTCTCTCTGCTTCACTTAGACACTCTAGGTACACCTCCCTGTCCTCCTCGCTTTGGGTCTCCTTATATGTCTTGAACCCTGCCCTTTTAGCCCTTACTTTGTCTGCCACCTCTTTCGAGAACCATAGTAGCTTTCTCCTTCTCTTGACTTCTGATACAAATCTGATGCATTGGTTTGTCACTTTCACTATGGCTCCTTTAGGTGCTTCCACTGCTCTTTCTTCCTCCCATCCCTCTTTTCTACAGGGCTATTTTGATACCCCTCCCCATTTCAGTGATGTCTGCCTGTTTGAAATTCAAGACCTTTGACCTAATGAGACTTGACTTAGTGGTGATCATTGGATTCCAGTTGCCCTGCTGTCTGGACATCTAAGATTCTATCCCCGTTGGTCATCACTAGATCCAGAATGGCCCTGCCGCTAGTGGGATCAAGCACAAGCTGCCTGAGTCCTGTCTCCTGTAGGGAATCTAGGATGCCTCTGCTTCTGGCTGAAGAAGCTGCCTGGCTGGTCCAATCCACATCCAGCATATTGAAATCCCCCATCAGCAGAATTTTGCCTTTCATTGCCTTTTCATGTATTTAATCCACTAGCACCATGTCCACTTCCTCCCCCTGTCTTGGAGGCCTGTATATCACCCCTATGCATATTGCTGTGCCATTTCCAGGTTCAGGGTGACCCACAGTGCCTTGGTCTTCCCTGCTTACCCTGTACCTGTGTCACCTTTATACCCTCCCTGACATACAGGACAACCCTCCTCCCCTTTTTTTTTACCCACCTGATCCCTCTTGAACAGAGCATAACCCGGTAATTTCCCACCCATGATTTGCAGTGTACTAGATTTCAATTATTGCTGCTATGTCCAGATCTGCTTCTACCATCAAGGCTTCCAGGCCTGGGAGTTTATTTCCAAGGCTGCGGGCATTAGTTACCATGGCCTTCCATGTTATGCATTTTAGATTACTCCCTCTGCCCTTGCTACTACTCTCCTGCTTCCTTCCCAGACCCCAGGTCCTGATTCCACCACTTTGGCCTCTTCTCTGACAACTTCAGTAGTACTTGACATCAAATTATTTTCCTGCATGTGCCCTTGGGAGGGGGTGTTACTAAGCCTCCTGGCTCCACCCACTTAGCCAATTTAAATGCTCACTGCTGAAGCATTCAAACTGTCACTCAGGATCATGGTCCCCTTCCTGGATGGATGCAAGCCGTCATCCTTATACAGGCTTGCATCTGTCCAGGTTGGGCCCCAGTCCCCCATGAAGCCAAACCCCTCCCTTCCACACCATTCCTTCATCCAGAGGCTGAATTTCTGGATGCAGAGTGTCCTAGCTTCCCCCCCTGCTGTGAAAAAATAGAACCTCTGAGAAGAAGATGGAATGTGCTACCTGCTTCAGGACCCCCCCCCAGCTTCCTGAAATCTTCCTGTATTCTGACTAACTCCACCCTGTCTCCCACTACATCATTTGTTCCCAGGTGGATGATGATCTCCAGTTCCTTCCTCCTTGCTATTGCCCTTGCAAACCTATTGATCCTCTTCCCATCCCTCCGTGCCGTGCTTCCTGGGATGTACTTGACCTCCCAATCCTTCCTGCTAGGTTCCCCTAAAGTAACTCCCTGGACAACTGAGTCCTCCATCAGTAGAAGCTTCTTCCTCCTCTGGGGTTCTGTACCCCCCTTTCCTTGGGCTCCATCATGGAGGACCTGCTCATCCTCCTTGGTTTCAGCTGTGGGCGCACCTGTGGGACTGTCCCACTCCTCCAAAATAGCATAGAAGTTAGTTAGCTGGACCGGTTGGGGGATGTGCCTCAGACCCTCCTCCCACACCCTCCATGAGCCCACAATGTTCCAACCACTCTTCCTCCTGGGCATCCTTCGAGGTTTTGGTTGTGGACTCAGTGGTCTCTGGGTGGGAATGAAAGCCCCCTGTAACTGGGCCAGCTCAGCTCAGAGACAGGTGACTTCCTCCCTCAACCCAAAGAGGTACCTGCAGATAGGGAAGCATTGCAGCCTCCAGAAAATCTCCCTGAAGACAGTCACTCCACAACCACTGCACCACTCCCATTATGTCTGTTGTGGCCTTCCCCTGTTTAAGCTTTAACTACTAGCTCCTCCCCTTCTTGGGTAGGTACATACTGATTGGTGTACTCCCCTATGGTCCCACGCCCTATATAAGGAGTAAGAGCCTTGGGGTGGGCAGGTTGAGGGGTGGGTAGGTGGGATTACTTCTGTCAGTGTCTAGAAACAATCAGCTCCCCTTCCTGCTGACTTTCGGGAACACAACATGAATTTCAAACCACACTAATCTCCTTAAATGTGAGGCCTGCACTTAAGGTACAGACACAGCCAATTACAAACACTCACAAACTTACCAGCAAACTGAATCCCTTGTCCTGCCCAAACTAAATGGGGAAAATGTGCAGAAATGAAATATGTTTTCCTTTCTAAATGTCTTTTACTTACAGACAGGGGCATAGCTACAGGGGCAACATCTGCTCCCAGTGTTGCAACTTTGTATGTTGGGTTAAGGGAGTCTGGAACTATGCTAGACAGTGAAAGAAAAAACATACATTATGGCATTGCTTGACTGACAACATGCTTGTCATGTGGTGGGGGTCATTGCCTAAATTTGACAATTTTGTTGAGTACTTTTATTCCACCATTCCCAAACTGAGATTTTTGTACAAAGCAGTCCAGGTATCAATAGTTAGTCAAAGAACCAGTGGTACTGAGATGAGCCAAGGACCATGTCACTTTGCCAACCACACCACTGCCAGAATATGCATATGTAAAGGTAGCATCAGTCTTCCTTAAATTCAAACATTCCACTTCAAAAAAAGAGTGAAATTGGCCATGGTAGAAGCAGCCCCCAACTGCAGCCAACATCTGGGAAGCCATGCTCAATATTTTATGCAAAACTACTTCCCAACTACTGACAATTTCTTTGCACCACAAGGAAAATCCCATAATGATGGGCAGTTACAGTTGCATCAGCTGCCTAGGAGCAGATACATTTGAACTGCTGTTTTTATGGCTGATCTGCATAACAGACCAGTTGCTATTCTTATAAAAGTCAGAACGTGTTCTGCAGCTGCCCCTCTGAAATGCATTGGGGGGTCTGCGACATGGGGCCTGATTTTCAAACTGAATCTGGACTCAGTCCCACTCTGCAACTCCAGTTGCAGACGAAAATCTCCATTGCTGCAGAGATTTGTATTTTCAGTCCCCTATAGCTGAATGAGATATTATACCTGGTTCCATCAGCCATAACATTTTCCACAGCTGCAGGGAAACAACACTTGCAAGCTGCTGTAAATTGTGGAGCCGATCCCAAACTGGATCCACTTTTGGAAATAGCATAGCTGCAGGTAAAACTGCACTTGTGCCATTTTTTCCCTGCAGCTGCTGGAGTTACAAAGGCTGTAAAAATCCAGCCCATGATCTTTTATAGCTGTCAAGAGTGAGTGGTATGCCTTGCTATTGCTCCTTGCAGCTGTCTGTAATGCTTTGTGACTTCCTGTTGGCTGCAAGAAGGGCAACACAGTGCATGAGAGCCTGATGAACAGGGCTACTGGAAAATTGTGGGAAAAAGTTTCCAAAAATGCAGACTTTTTTTGCAAAAAAGTGTGGAGAAATTGCTGGATTTATACTATCTCTAGTGCTCCACAATGCATCTGTTATTGTTTTCTGAAGCACATATTGGCCAGATTAAATTGTAAATAGATATATTGTCACTTATACATGCTTACAATTCGAAGAAAGGTTTGTTATGTAGAAATGTATCAAAATGTAGTGTATCTTCTAAAAATCTAAAAACATAAACTTTGTGTAGTGTTACCAGATTTTATTTAATGATCTTTTTGAAAGTGCCTGGTTGTTAAATGGTTTTCAGAAAGAAATACCAATACATCTTTTCACTGCATCACACAGTGTTTTATAATTCACTTTTGTTTTACTGTGGCTACAATTATTTTTGTCAGTTTGAAAAATAAGGTTTTAGTGTATTTTGCCTGTTTTACCAGTTAGTTTTCAGTTGTTTAAATCTCCCAGATGGTGCCTGAAAACAAGCATCTGCATACGTGGTGCACGTACATGATGAACAAAAACAATTTGATACATTTTTTTATTGCAGCATTTGCATGTGAACATGTGAGTGGCAGATTGTCAAGGCAGGGACCACTGTCATTAACTACTTCGAAAACGCATTCAAGATTAGAATCAGCAGGTTTATCCTAAATCTTCAGTTGTTCAAATCAAGGTCTAGTTAGAATAAAACGTACACAGAAAAACCCACCCTTCCACTTGTAGAAAGTTTTGTACTTAGTACCCAATTAAAATGAATGGCACAATTTAATATAGAAGCCAACAGCAGATAGGGGCCACATAGCCTTTCCAGTCTACCTTTTCTTGTTGCATTGCTTACACTGCAGACCTCTCCAGGTCTATAGCACTTTCTCTGCCACCCCCTTGCCTAACCCTTATGACTCCCTTGTACTTATCCAGGGCTTTTTGAGTCCCATCACTGTTTTCAACCCCACAACTTGTGCTGGAAGACTGTTCCAGGCATCCACCACCCTTTCTGTGAAGACGTATTTCCTCTCGTCTCTCCTAAATGTAACCCCTTCCAACTTCATATTGTAGCACCTTGCTCAGGAACACCCTTTCCTCTGAACAGTACTTCTCACTTGTACCTTATTCACCCCTATGAGGTATTAAAAGGTCTTGGCCTTACCCCCCTCTCCCACCTCTCCTCCAGTGGGTTCCATGTGATAACGGTGATTGCAGAATAACGATCACTGTTTGGGCAAGTGTACATCACCGAAAATAAATTTTGGCGATATACCTCTGAGGCGAACAAGGCAAGCACCAGTTTAGTTTTTGCTTTTATGCAGGGGTTTTGCCTCTGCACCCCCCTTACTGTAAGGATTCTCAACTCCGGGGTGCATTTCAAGGTGCAAAAACTAAAAAAAAACCCAACCTGGCACAAAAAACATGAGTGCACCCAGAACCAAACTCAGCACCCTCCCAACCCCAGCCTGCCACTACCCCCATGTCACATGGTCAGCTCCAGCAGCACACCACTGCACTACACTCCAAAAACCCTCCTTCCCCTTCCACCCATCACACAGCGTGGTCCCTCCCCCCCGTGTGCTTGTATACATAGCAACATCCCGTCGCTATATTCATCAAACCCCCTATCCGGTCACCCCTCTGCCAGGTAGCCCTATGCACAGGTGCTGTGATTGAGTCACCCATTTTGAAAGCGCTCATTTGTGGTCACCTTGTACACAGTATGCCCCTCCAGGATGTATATGTTTAATTCCTTTAGCCTCTCCTCATAGGACATTTAATGTAGATCATATACCATCTTTGTAGCCCTCCTTTAGATGGCCTCCATCCTGTCTATGTCCTTCCTGAGACGTGGCCTTCAAAACTGGACACAGTATACAAGCTGGGATCTTACTAAAGACCTATACAGTGTCAACACCACTTCCCTCTTCCTGCTGGTAATGATCCTACCTATACATTCCAGCATCCCACTAGCTCTCCAGATCGCTTTGTCATTTGTCTGGCCACCTTCAGGTCATTCAATATGATTACCCCCATGTCTCTTTACTGCTTGGTCACTGCTAGTATCTGTCCCCCAGTTTTGTACTGCACTCCCAGGTTTCTGTGACCCAAGGTAGGACCAACCAGATAATAATAAACAAAATAAAAAAATATTTTGTTTTAAATCACACTAAAAAACAACCATGGTACATTAATTTGCAGTGGCAACAGGGCTCACTCACTAAGCAGGAATAAGATCCACCCTGTTTTTTAAACTCTTCATCTTGTCCACCTGCAGCTAACAGCCAATTAGTTCATAAAGTGTGGACATGGCTTTCTGTACAATGACCATCATCCCTAGCAACCACCTGTGACTGGGCAAAGATACATACCACAGCACAAAATAATCCTACTTATTTTATTTAAAAAATACAAATTAAATACAAAAAAAAATAATAAATCTGTTGACTCCATTCCTGTTGCATTAATGGAATATGCAATGGAAAACTTATGCAATAAATGATTTATCTGCACTCAAGCAATTTGACTTTGGACACTTCACTTGTGGCTTATGCCACTCATGAGATTACCCGAGGTCAAACTACCCTTGTACAGATAAATCATTTATTCTACTAATTTCCATTGCATAACCCTTATTTATACAATGGGTTGAAAAAATCCTGCATTTTAATTGGCCTAAAACCCATCACATGATCATGCAACAATGTTCCTCACTGCATGCCTGGCTCTGCTTACAACATGACATCACCATATCCCACATCATATCCCTACACCTCATTTTCAAACTCCCAAAACTGTTTAGCCAGCATCTTGGATCTCTGCTATCCAAAGCTCTAAACAACTAGCCTACAGTCTCCTCTTTACCTCAAACAAACTTCAGTTTCTTCCTAACTGAAGACTTTTTTCTGAAGTTACAAGGATGTTTCCTGAACAAGCAGAAGAACCACCTGAAAAGAAAGGAAAAACAAGGAAAGCATGCTGAAACTGTCAGTAGACAACTGCAGTTAAACACATTGAGCAGCTGGATCAAAAGAAGACAATGTTCATGAAATGAACACCAAAAAAAGCACTCTGATGGCCACAAAAGTCTTTTGACACTGGCTTCGTAAGAAAACCATGCAGACTGACTTAAAACTATTACAGAATCAGGTCTGTCACAGGTGCTGACAGTTTTATGCCTCTGTGAGAAATACCACAGGAAACAAATATACAGTATAGTCTCCAACTATATCTCCTTATGAACAGGCATACATATACACTTAAATAGTATCAGAACTGGATGTAACTTTAGCATAGTTACTGGAACTGCCTTCAAAAATACCAATAAGGTCTCATACTTGGTAATACAAGTTTATTGAAAGGCTGGCAAAGACAAAGCCTCACAATATGAATGCAGATTTGGAGCTCCTCCAAATGTCCCCCCAGCACAGCTATAGAACTTGTTTACAAGGTCTAGAAAGACATCCAACTACACTTTGTGTGACATGAGCGGGATGGACTCTGTCAACTCAAGAGATAATCTTTTATCACACAAACTGATGAGCACAACAAATTTCTCTCTCTCTCTCTCTCTCTCTCTCTCATTTAATGAGGAGATGAAAAATCACAAAGCCTCAACTGATATGAACTACAGTGCTAACCGCGGCTTCGTATTTGCATGAGCAAATGACCCTCTCTGTCCCATTGCCACACTCAAAAAATATATTGCAAAATGTCCCCCTGAAGCAGACAGTTTCTACCTGCACCCCTGAAGAATCCCTGAACATACTCTGCAACAAGAAACCTGGTGATACACAAATTCACTAATGGGGGTTAACTAAGTGAAATGATGTCTCATGTATCAAAGGAAGCAAAGTTATCAAATGTGTATTCTAACCATTCAATTCCTTCTACAGCCATCTACTTCCTCTCTGAAGCAAGGCTTGCATCCAAGCAAGTCACTGAAATTACTGGCTATCAAGCTTAAACCAGCTTATAAAACTGTTTGACTGCATCCCTCACCAACTGCCAGCAATGGAGGGCAATACTCTGTGGTCCTGTAGTGCAACCCACCATGCCTCCTGACATCCTTTCAAACTCCCAGATAAGCTCAAGCCACCCGTCCTCCAATTTAAAAAAAAATACTGCAGCTGAACTTCAAAGCTACTGAAATTACTAGCTGTATTAAAACAAGCCCTAGCACTGAGTCAACCTGGGTCAAAATAAATGGAATAGATACTGAACCTATTATTATAGGAAACATATATCGCCCTCCAGACTGTTCAATGGAAACTACATCACAAACATAAATGAAATTACTAAGGCAGAAGAGCTGGGTGATCTCCTAGTTATGGGTGATATTAAAATGAAGGATATAAACTGAACTAAATACTCAACTTCCTCAGCTGTTAGCAAATTATTCATTGAAGAATGTGTGAAAAATAATTTGACTCAATACGTGAAAAATCCAACTAGGGGAGAAAGTATATTAGACCTTGTGTTACGACCAGAAGACCTTATTATAGAAGACTGTGTCACTGACACACCCTTAGGTAACAGTGATCACTATTCCATCAGGTTCTCTACAAAATATGATATTTCAGACCAAAATAGATCTACTGAATTATATCTATTATATCATATATCATATCATTATATCATGAATTATATCAAAGCTGAGTTCATACATATCAGAGAAAAGTTAGCACTAATCAAATGGGACACCATATTGAAGGACATGAATGCAGAGGAAATGTGGTTAACAGTAAAAACATCCATAGAAAATATAATTAAGGAATGTATCCCCAAGGTACCAAAAAAACTGTAGTGAACTAAAAAAAAATGGTTAAATATGAGGATCAAATGTTTGATCAATTGAAAGAATAGACTCCAAAAGATCCACCATAACAATTACTCTATGGACTCAAAAGTGGCCTTTAAGAATGCACAAAGAAAATATAAAATTGCTATAAGGAAAGCAAAAGGGCAATGTGAAAATAACCTGGCTATCAGGGCAAAAAAAAGAGAACTCTAAGGAATTCTATACCTACATCAACTCATAAAAAAGCCCCAAACAAAGTAGGCCCAATAATTATTAACAATGAGTGTATCTCTGATAACACTAAAATAACAGAACATTTTAATAAATACTTCTGTGAAGTTTTTTAAATATGTCAAAAACCTCTGTCTACACAAAAAGAGAAAGAATATATGAAAGTTAATATAGACATGGATGAAGTTTGCAAGAAGATAAAACATTTAAAACCCCACTCTTCTCCTGGCCCAGACAACATCCCGGCTAGATTTCTACAAAACGTGTCAGACCTTTTGTCCTTTCCTTTGAAAATATTATTTGAAGAATCGATGAATACAGGTGTGGTTCCTCATGATTGGAGATTGGCCCATGTTGTGTCAAACTGCCAATACACAAGAAAGGGGGTAGAGGAGGGTAGAAACTACAGGCCATTAAGTCTTACTTGTGTTATTGGTAAGATACTTGAAAACATTGTAAAGGATTTGCTACAATCAGATCTTAATATGAATGATACGGTACAACATGGATTTAAAAAAGGGAGAAGCTGCACAACCAATCTGCTTAGTTTCCATGAGAAAATTAGTGGTAAACTTGATAATAACATTCCCTGCGATGTTGTATATTTAGACTTCATGAAGGCATTCGATATCACCCCACACTATGCTATTGTTATCAGATTAGAACAATTTAATGTTAATTTTCACATCATTAGATGGATTACAGCATGGCTAAGTGAAAGGCAGCAAAGAGTCCTGCTTAATGGACACCTCTCTGTGGAGGTCAAAGTCACTAGTGGTATCCCACACTGCTCTGTGCTGGGACCAATCCTTTTTAAGATATTTATAGCAGATTTAACATCTGACTTAAACAGCTCGATAATAACTTACACAGATGATACCAAGATTGGAGGGCCATTTAGCACCTTATTTGAGTCCGACTTAATTCAACAGGATCTATACAAAATAGCTAATTGGGTGTCTAAATACCAGATGAGATTAAATATGGACAAATGTAAAATATTACACATAGGTAGAAATAATCCAAATCACACAAATATGTTGAATGGTATATCACTAGAGAAATCTCATAATGAAAAGGACCTTGGTATTCAGATAACTGGTGATCTAAGTTTCTCTGAACAAACAAATGAAACTATCTCTAAAGCAAATAAAATAATATGGACAATTAAGAAAAACATAACATCCAGAGAAAAAGAGGTCCTTGCACCATTGCATAGAGCGTACGTGAGACCACATCTAGAGTATGTTGCACAGTTATGGAATCCCTATAAAAAAGATGATGTACATAGACTGGAAAAAGTACAGAGGAGATTAACTAAAATAATTAAAGGCCTAGAAGAACAAGACTGCCAAACCCATTTAAACTCCCTTGACTTAATGTCCTTAGAAACTAGACTTACATGAGGTGATGTCCTCTTTATGTATGATGTCATTCATGATCCATAATTAATGGTAGAACTGGACATTGAAATTAAACTTGGAAATATGGAAAACAGAGGACACCCTCTTCAGATAAGGGTGTAATGGTTTAAGTCAAAAAAATGCAAACATTTCTACTCCACATGAGTGGCTAATACTTGGAACTCACTACCAACAAAATAGCTGTTGTAAAAAAAAAACTGAATTTAAAAAAAGGTTGGATAATTATATAAGGTCTGGCGGGAGTTTTAAGTAATGGAATTGAAGGAGCAAAAATGGGCTCTAGTCTTTAAGCTCCAGTACTTTCTAGTATGACAACTAGTAGCTGCAGACCAAAAGAAACCTGATCTTACACAGCAAACCAGTCTGGGACCCCTGCAACAAATGGCACCAGGATCAGCTCACACAGCCCTGCCTCTCACTCAAAGGTAAACGCTACTGTCAAAGACCCAAACAAACACGATCCTGCAACTCATGCCAATCTAGGTAAAGTTCAACTACTGTACCTGTACTGTCATTAAGTAACAATCCTTTCCTTTCGACAAATTTCTTTAAACAAGGCACAGTTCAATTCATGAATTACAACAAACAGTACTGTTTCCTGCAAACTGCATTCTAATAACTAAAAACAGCATACTAAGTTAAAAAAATCATTTTTGTTTAAAGTGTTGAACTCTGCTCTTTTTGAACTGTTTCTATTATTAAAGAAGTTTACTCTGTTTTAAACAGTTTTGACTTTATGTCTTATAAGTGTTATCATTCTGAAATTGCTGTACAGAAATTGTGGACTAAATTAATTTCAAAATCACAGGAAATAAATGATCAGACCCACTGCAAGAAACAAGCACTTGTCAAAGCCGGATATTCACCACTGGTGGTACTAAATGGTTTATGTGACTGTGCGGTGTGAATGGTGGTAAAGGACATGCTGGCAGAGGGTTAAAATAAGGCATATGGGGCCAGATATTCAAAACTTTGCCCCAGGGCTAAATTAGCACTGCCCAGTGGGCAAACTTAGCCCGGAGCACAAAGCAAGCTATATTCAAAAGGAATAGCCCAGGGCAAACAACTTCTAAATATAGCATGGGAATGAGGTCAAGTAAACTAGGCTGGGAGTGCAGGGCAAACATAGCCCTAGAATAAGACAGCACTGAATATAGCAACCAGGAAGAGCAAACCACAACAACGCAGTGCACAGCAACGTGAGAGTAGGTAGAGGTGACCAATGTATGTACCAGCAAATGCATGGACCCAGTACAGCTGCAGGCAGCAGTGGATGTGAAAGAACAGCATTCAGAACTGTATAATATTCCCCAAACTGTTAGTGCGGCTTTAGTGTGGAGCTAAGTCATTTGCCCAGTGCTAAGATTTGCCATATTCAAAAGTGACATGCAAATGAGCCTACTTGGGTAGTCCCTGGGCAAACAGCCAGATTAGCAGCTCATTATGCCCTGATTTGCATGCAATTTGCCCAGCGTTACTGCAGGGTCCCACAGCTCCACCTGTAGGTCAGTCTGGAAGTACAGGGGCTGGCCACCTCTGGCCGCAGCTCCACCTGTAGGTTAGTCTGACAGCGTATGATTGTTGCTGCAGGCTACATGTATGCAGTACAACATAGCATTGTGTAACCCAGGGGACAACACAGCATAGGCAGAGGTGGTGGTGGTGATGCATGCAACTGACACACTGTAGGGCATGCTACGGTGCACAGCAGACACCACAGTAGCAAGGGGGCCAGTAGTGTGAGGGACACAGCAATGCCTATGGTGTGTAGGGCGGTGAAGTCCACTGCACTGTACACAGTGACAAGCCACCTTGCAGGTGTGTACTGCCAGTGGACATTACTGTCCCACTGTTGTGTGACCCACAGATGCTGCACCTCTGGCATGGGATGCTCATAGTGACATAGACATGGCCAGCTGCCTGTGCTGTGGTGTATGTACAACTGTGCGGTATATGACTTGGGGGGGGCATGTACGATCAGACAGGCACACTGGTATTGGGATATTCCCAATACAGGCCCATGTGCACTGTGTGCTGTGTCCAAGCCTTGTGGCCACACCCGGTCTATGGTGAGGCCTGACCACCCGTACACCCTCCCCTCAGCACCCACCATGCCCACAGCGCTGCATGTGTGTGCTGGCATCTGCTGGTCACCACAGATGTATGGCCTGCAGGTGTGTGCTGTATGGCCACACTACCATGGTGGCCCCCAGGGGCCGAGTCACCACATACTGCCTGGCATGGCTGGGACTGGTGGCAGCAGTTGGTTTCATTGTGGTGCCATCAGTGAGCAGCATGTTTCCTACATGTCTGGCATTTTCTTTGTGTCATAGTCATATGTTAGGGTCACGCTAAAGCCGGGCTAATGCCATGCAAGGCCACAATGCTGCACAAAGCTGTTTGCCCAGAGTTAAGACCAGCTTTTCCTGGGCGGTAATTTGTACCATGCAAAGGGCTGCACTAAGTCGCACTAAACACCTTAGCACGGCGCTAGTCGCTGAATATCCCATAGTGCCTGTATTCATGTTCAGTTTGCCTCTTGCATATTATTATGGTTTGCCCGGCACTAATCTGGTTTGCATGTGCTATTTGGCCTTTTGAATATAGCAGACTCACTCTAATATCACGCTAAACCCGTGTAAACAGTTTGCGCACTGCGCAAAGCTTTGAATATCTGGGCCATTATGTTTAAAAAGTATGCAAACTGCTGGTTTTAATTTAAGATTAGTTAGATATCTGTAAAGAAAGCTGTGAACTGTAGAGAGAAGAGCATGAGTGAGTTCCGTTATTGTCATGTAGCACAACCGAGCAGTTTTAATGGTAGTAAAGGACGTGCTGCCAGAGGTCATCTTCTTTTAAAATAGTTTATAAACTGTGAGTGATGTCATCATGTCAATCTGCACAAGAACAACAAATATCAACAATATTTGCAGTAGGAGGGTGGCATATTCCATTTATGCCATACCTCCAAAAAAGTGGAAAAAAGACGGTCTGGTGATGCAGAGGGTTGAGATGCTGGCACCTTACCTTGAACCATGCTAGTGACCCAGGTTTGGGAACGGACTCGGGCACTGAGGGTCATCGGGGGGAGGAGAGGATTGAGCATCCAAAGGACTGCTCTTCTCTCCTGGGGTGGGATTGGGGTTAGTATCACTCAGCATCGGCCCTGAGTAGAGCATGGAGTAACTGCATGAGCGGAGCAATGAGGGGACTACAGAAACAGGAAAAAACAGCTCTAGGGTCCGTTGGATAACAGCTTCTGACCCCTGATGCTGCTGAAGCCCTCCAGGAGCCATCTCTCTGCCTTAGCAGTACCCTGGGGCCTATGACGAGTGCACTGGTAAGCCTCCCGACTGGTGCCTTCCCCCTCAGAGGAGAGGGACCCATCCGGTGAAGGGTTTTGCCAGGATACCTCGGGGTTGGCTGTGATGTGAGACAGAGGAGGCTTGTGAGAGAGGATGGGGTAAGTAATGGGGGCCTTGATGACCTGAAGGAGTGGGGGATACTGAGCACATAGGGGGAAGAAACAGAACATGCAAAAAAAAAAGTGGAAAAAATCGAATGTCCTGCCATATTTTGCTGAATATAAAAAATCTAATAGATACCTAGCTATTTGCATTTGTTTGTTGCTAATTATTAAAAACAAACAACTGAAAGTATACATAAATGAAACAACATTCATTTTGTAGATATGTTGTGCTGGACAAATGTCGTGCTCACAGTACCATGCGATCATTTTTGTTTTAAAGTTATTTGCATGTATTTGTTGAAAATGTGAAAAAAACAAATTGAATGTTCTGCTTTTTTGCTACTTATAAAAAAAACTAGAAGATATCTGTAAATGAAACACCACTCATTTTGTAGATATTTTTGTGCTGAACAACTTTCGTGCCCACAGTACCCTGCTATCATTTTTCATTTTAAAGTTATTTGTATTTGAATACGGTTAGTACAGCTAGTATACATCTGCAGAACTGGGCACTGAGACACACACACACACACACACACACACACATATATATGGACAGGTTTTTTCTGTTACAGCTGATTTGAGCCCCTGGATGTTTGAAAGTCCAGGCTAATCAGACTGAATAGCTCTGCTGCCTAGATCAAAGGAAAGAGCTGGCCCAGGATTGGGTTGACTTTTGTTTTGAAGTACATGACTTCTTGCCCAGCAAGTCAAAACTTTGTCATTATCAGCATGAGTGATGATTGGTGTGGTACTGACTCACCCCTTAAACAGTGCTCTGTATTGGACAGACAGTGTCACACCACTCAAAAGGCACTATTATAGCAAGAGCTGCACCTCATGCCTCACAACCCACCAGAGGCTTGCAGCAATTTAGCATTGCTGCATACCCTGTCATGTGTTATTGCTTACTTACAATGTACAATGTGATCCTGTTGGAATCATATTCTGCACTTCCCAGGTGGTTAAAGGCACTCAGCTGTGCCTCATGCCTCACAACCCACCTGGAGTGTGAGATAATTTAGTATTGTTGCACACCCTGTCATGTGTTATTCCTTATTTACAATTTACAATGTGATCCTATGGGAATTTTTTTTACTGCATTTACCAGGTGGTGTGCATGTGTATCCATGGCTACAGAAGCCCTGGACCATGATGATGGATGTCTTTTGTGTCACATGAAAAGAGTTGTATGTTTGTCTTAGCTGATGATGGATGTCTGTGGTTGCTTGTGTTGCTTTGCCCCTTTGGCTGCTTGGGGGGGGGGGTGACGTTAGTGTTGAAAAACCTAACATTGAATTTCTGTACATTTGTCACTTTAATAGCAACACAAACTGATGCATTAATGGAATTTCTTGTAAAGAATATGCAAGGGATATGTTATTCACCTACTGGACTCAGTCCATGGCTTTCCAAGATGGCTGCTGCATGCAATGAGGTTGTGGAGTAACTTCAGGAGCAGGGCTTGCCTAACGCTTTCTGAGTCTTGAGAACAGGTATACTACCATTCCCTGAACGGCTCTGTAGGCTGCCTTTCCAGTTAAGCTTGTGTGGTCTCTTGGGTCTGTTCTGTCCTGTTTTCTGCTTCTGTTTACCCAGGGTGCAAGCATTTGGAGTCTGTGGTGGAGGAGCCGACGCTTAATCTGGAAGAATCAGAGCTCCTTGCAGGAGGCGCTATTCAAGCCGAAACAAGTGGACCAGTTAGGATGAAAATTCATGTAAACTTCATGCAAAGAAATAAGTAAAGAAAAGCACTGAATAGAGAAAAGCACTGGGCAGAGGAAATGACCGAGGAACTGAGGAGAGAGAGGGGAGACTTTTCACTACAATTCACTGATTAGAGACTGGCTTGTGTGCTAAAACTGTGAGCCCTAAAAGTCAATTTCTGACACACTTGGAAGTAACCTGTACAAGTACAAGTGTTGAGAAGAGCTATAAAAGACTTGTGGAAAGAAATAGGAGGCTATAGAAAGTTGTGTTAGAAGAAACAGAAGGACAAAAAAAAAAATTAACAAGCTTACTGTGTCTCTTCTACTGCTTGTTTGTTGTTTGTTTTTGTACCCCCCCACCCACACACACTCTATGCTATTTAACTATTTTCTTTTTTCCTTTGATGGTGGTGTGATTAAGAGATGCTTCCCGTGGTTTCTGGAGATGCCAGTGTAAAGGGGACCTGTGGAGTGTGGAAACTGCTTTGGAGAGGGAATCTGATTTTTTTTTTTTTGCTTTTGACATTCTAGTTTGGAGCCCCTGTTGTATGAGGGAGTTTATGGTTGAGCTTTTTGCTCCTTTGTGCTCCCACTCTGATTTTTACACTTTCTGTTCACTTGTGATTTGCTGTGTTTGTGGCCTTACTCCCCCTTTTTTGGAAACGGGCTGACTGTTTTCTCAATAGAGATTTTTGTTGGATGGAGCCTGGGAACCAATTTGAATTAAAGAGTGATCTGGTAGAAGAGGGCAATTAATGTGGAAGACACACGGAAGCTACAGGCCTTCATTTTGGTAGGCTAGGAAACTTCACGTGCCTATAGCTACATGCATGTTAGAGCACGTTCTTAATGCTGCAAGGGGACACAGGGTTTTAAAAGTGCACACGCATGGCATTCTGACTTCAAAATCACCATTACTCACACTACCTACAGTTAAGTGTTTGCTCTTTCCCACTGTTGTGCGTTTTTTTTTGAAAAGAGAGTGCTTTATCGTCTGATTTTTTACATGCTCTGAGGTATTTGTTTTTTTTTATTGAAACAGTTTTTTATTATTTTTTAACTTTAAATAATATAAATTTGCTGGTGCTACTTTTAGGTATTATTAGTTCCTTTTTGTGCTTTTGTCTTGCTTGATTAGAGCCACATACTTTTATATACATATTCAACAGCTGTTGGGAATTCTTGATCTGGTCCTGTGCTTGTTGTTTTAGCCTTTGCATCCTGCCCTAAGGGAGAGAGGTTGTGATACTGTATTGACTCTGTATATTCCTTAGATATACCTGATATATCTGAAGAAAATGAAGGTATAATGTCAAGCCTTTTGGCTCTAATTTTAACTAAAATTAAAACTAAAACAAGTAAGGAAAGGGATGTTTTATTGAAAATCTGCCTTTATAATACCCATATAATATAATTATTCTATTTGCAATGTAGGTGCCCTTGCCCTGGAATTGTACTGTTTGGTCACCAGCTTTTTGTACCATAGGATAACTTGAGATTCACTCAATTTTGTGTGGAGCGAAAACTACATTCTACTTTTAGATTTGGATCTCTGCAGCCATAACTATTTCTATCTAGCTGTAGCACCTATGTAATCAAACATAATTAAGGCAGTAGGTTATTCTATGACAATTATTGCTGTTATACTGCTGCTATAGTATTGTCATATCTTCCTTGCATGTTTTTTCTTTATTTTCTTTTTTTGAGTTCTAAATGATATTGGGAACCGGATTCACTGGACTCACTTCCTGATATTTTTTAGGCTTAATTAAATTATAGTATACAGTGTTAACTGGTATTAATTCATGAGAAGCCCTCAACTTGAGGAATTTAACTTGTCTTTAATGAAAAGAAGAAGTGGTAAAATGGTCCAAAAAGAGGATATTGATACCCTTAAGAAGCAAACTAAGGGACCAGGTAAAAACAGAAAGGTTAACATAGAAACATAGAAACAAAGAATTTGACAGCAGATAAGGACCGCTTGGCCCACCCAGTCTGCCCATTTCCCTACCTAATGGATAAGCTGCAGATCCTAGTTAACCAGCAGCCTACTTATTTCTACTCCCACCCCTTAGAATTGTCTTATGGCTGTCCAATGCATGCTTGAATTCAACCACTGTTTTTGACTCCACAACCTCCTCTGGAAGGCCATTCCATGCATCCACAACCCTCTCTGTGAACAAATACTTCCTTACATTACCTCTGAGACACCCCCCCATCTTCAAATTGTGCCCCCTTGTTCTTGCACACCTCTTTTTTTGAAAGATGCTACCCTCTTTGACTTCGTTGATTCCCTTGAGGATAAGGAAAGTAAAACGCATGCTAAGATACGGGATCCATTTGGTGTGCCGAAATGCATTGGCTCAAGGCTCCGTATCCCAAGCCTGGGTGCCACAAACATGGTTGCCCAATGTTGAGTTTACTGGTGACAATCATTAAGTATGGGGGTGTGGTGAACCCTTGGGGTGTGTGGAGGCGAGCCCCTCGAATCACTTGCTGGAGGTAAACCCCATGTCGGCAACTGTATTTCGCACCCAGGGTTGGATGGACTATCGGGCCAATGCATTGACAAATCATAGTATATCCTAAGATACACAGTACAAATGAGGGGAAACAAAAGAACAGAGTTAAGACAGGGAAGAAAGTGAGTAAATTGGCTACATCTGACCCTGCACAGACTTTGATAACCTTTCACCTAGCAAAAGTAGATCCTACAGCTCAGGATGAAATTAGAACTACCTCTACTCCATGTCAACTAACTGAGGAGAAAAAAAATAGAAGAAAACAATGAAGGAGCACAGTTAAACAATAGTCAAGAACTGGTATACATTTTTGATTCAGATTCAATAAAAAGAACTCCAAATTAGTTATTTGATAGTCAAAGTGACCCCATATCCCAGTAAAGGTATTCCAGGAGGAAACAAATTAAAAAGGTTACTTTTGGGGATGCCCCTAGTATAAATCACTCTAATCAAGATTTCCCTGTAATCTCCCTTTCTTATAACATCCTCCCTGAAATAACAGCTATTCAAGAAAAATCAATGATTCATAGTAAGGCTGTTGGTGAAATTAGGAAAGAATGGCAGGATGTTACAGTAGGGCTAAAATAATTGGCAAATCAAAATATCTCAAACAATGGAAATAATGCTTGCCAAATTACATGTACTACATTTGTAGACAGAAACCTCATTGAGGCTTTAAAAAATCAGCATGTGGCAAACATTGCTATTATGGAGCAGCTGGTGATGATATAAAATGAGATTACTGATTTAAGAGGGGAGGTTGCTTTAAATGCCATGAAACTGGAGGAACTTTCATCTGTACAGAAAAGGAACTTGAAACTACCTGATTCCCCGTCATTGATTATTTGTGACCCAATTCTGCACATTTTTAATCCAGAGAATACCTTTATTGATATCAACAAGGATCTGGCTAATAATGCAAACAAAGCAAATGTTAAATCACTGCAGCACATGATGAAGTAGTGGCTGTTCGAAAGGTGAACAGCTGCCAGTTAATCAGTAAAAAGAAGAAGAAAAGAGATCCTATGATCAACAAACAAGATCAAATGAAAAAAATGTGTTCAAGGTAAAAAAAAAAAATAAGGGCTAAAAAGGGCAAAGTAGATGAACATAAAAGAAAGACACCTATATAACCTATGGAATTGAAGGATACTCAGAAAAAGGGAACATAGGCCCAGATACTCAGACTTGCACCCAAGATGGTGCAGCACAATGCAGATGCGCCATGTGGGAAAGTACGCCATATTCAGAAGATGCGCCACCGAAATGGACTGGCGCAACCAGGCTGAATATTGCAAAGATGCACTGCACTGCAACCACAGATGTGCTGACGCAACCATGAATGAGCAGGACTAGGCCAGAATACACAACCCAGTGGGCTGAGCAAGGGCAACAGGCAACAGGGACACACACAGGCAAGGACGCACAGGGGCATGGGGCACAGTACCCCACCAGCACGGCACAGCAGAAAACAGGGTGCACCATCCTGGAGGCAATACAGGGCACCAGGGGATGGTGCACACAGTACCCCAGCCCACCAACCATGGCACAAGCACCAGGCCAACACACCAGCACCACTGGCACACCAACAGCAGAGCCACACAAGAGATACCCAACAGGCCATGCCACAGGGTACTGTGGCCATGGTGCCAGGAGAACACACAAACATGGAGGTCCATGGTCCAGGAGCAAGGGGGAGGCACAGTCCACCCAGGGACACACAGTCCACCATGGTGAAGGGCACAGCACCATGGGGCACACTGGAGGTAGGTAGCATGACAGGTGGACAGAAGGGCAGTGCAGGCAGACAAGGGCAAAAGGTGCAGAGGCAGTTATAGGCCGCTGCGAGGCACACCACAAAGGGCCATGCACAGGACAGGGACATGGCGCACATGCTTGGTGCACACATGCGCAGTGGGCCAAGGGGACGGCAGCAGGATACCAGGGACATGGCCAAGCACAGCGCAACAGACACCAGCAGCATGGCTCCACATGCTACCTGCACAGGAAACACAGTCACAGAGATGTAGCAATGAAAAGGCTTTAATAACACTGGTAACAAACAGACATGGGCCAACAGGGCTACTATGTACAGTGCAAACTAGAGACTGGAGAGGATCACGGGAGGTGAGGGATAGGGTCCACGGGAGGTGAGGGATAGGGTCCAGGGGCTATACAATGGGATATGGGGTGGGCAGGACAACAGGGAAACGTCAGAGCAAACAGGGGCTATTCCCCAATGAGAATGGGCTACGGTCATCCATGTAATGTCGCCACCAGCTGGTGCATCTCCCTCCGAACTACCATCGTCTCACACAGCAGCCGCACCAACAATGACACCGTCCTCCGCTGCTGGACCAGTATGCTGCACAGGGCCCCCACCACCCTGCCCATCATCTGCTGCAGCCATACCCTGGGCAGACCTAAGAGAAGGGACAGAACAGCCAATAAGCGACATGCCCAAATGAGCCACAGCCCACTCACAGTGTGCATTGGACAGTAGAGGCAGCACACACCAGTGGATGGACCACCAAGGTCCTGCGCACGGAAGGCTGCACCAGCCATCCACACAACACACCACACCAGTGCAGACAGGCACACAGGGCTGCACAGTGGGTGCTTCGACGCACATGCAAGGCACACAATGCAGACCGCAGACACCTATGGCCACACACACACAGTAGAGGCCATGCGCACAACCCCCCCAGGGTGGCACAGTGGATATGGGCATGGTACAAGCACACTCAGTGCAACACTGACATGTCCACCAGAAATTGCACCCACCACAGTGGTGCCCACACATGGCTGTAGCAACCATGTCTGGACCCTGCAACCAACAGAGACCCACACATGCACAGTACGTTAATGTGATCATGCCTACCTGGCTGCCGCCTTCCTGCTGACCCAACTGCCAACCCGCCAGCGTGGCCGCAGCCACCCTAGCCCTCCTGCGGTCCTCTGGTCCTGTGGATGGAAATGAGAGAGGTGGACATAAGTGAACAGACAAGCACAGACAGCCCCCCACCACCACACAGCCGGCATAGTGCAGGGCCAGACACTGCCCACCCTGTGGCCCTGGTGCCTGCATGACTGCAACATGCACAGCAGCATTGTGTGTGTGTCAGGCACACAGGACATGCAACACCCACCAGGACCGTGTCTGCCCATGGCAGCGGCACACACTGCGCATCCGTATACCCACTACAGGTACACCCCGTGCATGTATGACACGTGCATACTAACCTGGCTATGGCACAGCCCCATGCTGCACATGTGCCTGCATCTGTCGCAGCTGCTCTGGTTCCCTCTGACGCAGGTCACCATAGCGGTGCCTGCACTGTTCTGCACTGTGCCGCACCCCTGTGCAGTGCTCCAGGGCCATAGCCACATGGGCCCACACCTTGCACTGTGCCTGCTGCAGTGGAACCTGCCCATACAGCTGGGGTGCAATGGGCTCCACTAGTGCAACAAGGCTGCACATCTCGACATCTGACCAACTGACCACCTGACAGGTGGTACCAGTGTGCAGCATGGCTGCAGTTCTAATCGAGTGTGGGACATGCTATGGCCTACACAGCATGCACATGGTGTGGCATGTGGACATTGCACAATAGTGTACCATTGTGTGCAACCACACAGCATGTAGATGCATGATTGGCATGTGCTGTGGAGGTGTATTGCACAGCACTGCACATATGCACAGTGGCATGGCCTGGTGGGTGCATGGGGTCATTTCCGTGACCCTGACAGCACAGGGCATGACCCTGCGCAGGGCCGTGCATGATCCCGACATGTGCAGTACGCAGAATAGCGCATCACGTGCAGCTGCACCATGGGCCAGAGTGCCGTGCTGTGTGCAAATGTAGGAAAGGTGACCAGCACCGCATGCGAACCGGGGGCATATTGCACAATGCAGATGGTCATGCAATAGGCCACTGCACTGATGTGCACACATGCGCACTGCAGGTCCGCACATGCGCTGAACGTGAGCCACATGATTGCTCCAGCGCAACATGATAGAGCACAGTATAATAACATAATATTCAGTCACCATATGCAAATCACCTCATGAGCCTATGCGTGATGCAACAGGGTGCATTTAGCATTTCATTACCATTGCGCACAGGCTCATTTGCATGCATTGTGCCTTATAAGCGCCACGACACAGCACAAATCACAGACTGGTATTGCAGCCTGTTTGGTAAGGGGATGCTTATGCCGGGATTGAGAGGCCCATCCCACACTGCAATGGAGCACTGTACTGTGCCATGCTGAGCTGACCTCCTGTGCTGTCACCATCACAGGAAGCAGAATGTCTGAGTCTGAGGGAGAGGAGGAGGAACATGGGCCTGCCCACAAGCACAGGCACAATTTCATGAAGGAGGAGCAGCAGGCGCTGTTCAAGGCCTACCTCAACAGAGAGGTCCTGCGGCCATGGATACTTCACAGGAGAGATCAGCCGGGTGGGAGGCGGTGGCCACCTATGTGAATGCCCATGGCAGACACCAGAGGAGCACCCCAGAGTGCTGCAAGAAGGTGGGGGATGGACAAGCACCGCATCAAAGAGAAGGTGGCAGCCATCAGGGTGTCATGCAGCAGGACTGGCGGAGGATCATCCTCTGCACCGGCGCTGATGGTGATGGAGGAGATGGTGGTGGCCACCATCAGCTGTGCTGCCATAGAGGGCGTACCCAGTGGTGGATGGGTGGCAGCCCCTCACAGCATGGTAAGTCAATACACAACATGCATGGGTGGCAATTATGGGCTGTACCATTCAGGTGGGCCCGCTGCCATGCTGCATGGCCCATGCATGAGTTGTCTGCAGCTGTGCATGTCACACCATTGGATGGTGGCCATAGCAGCATGCACCCCTGGGGTGCAGGTGCCACCTGCATGGGTGCTACACCACCACTGACTCTGTGTTCCTCCTTTCCAGTGCCATCATGTCTCCACAGAGCAGTCCAGTAGGAGGAGGATGCCAACATGGGACCGGAGGAGGTGGTGCCATCGATGTCCATGGATCAACCATGATGCAACAGTGTGCGGCTTCTGGACGTCCTAGGGCTGGAGTCAGACAATGCATTAGTGGAGCTTCTGATGGGTGAGGGCCTGCCTGTACTGTGTGCAGGCACCCAGCTGGGAGGTGCGTCCAACTCTGATGATGATATCACTCTGATCCTGAACAGCGCCAAGCATGTGGCACTAGTCATGGTCCAGGGACAGACATGGGCACCATCGGGGCCCAGTGCTGCACCTGCAGCTGCGCAGCCACCCCCATCCATGCTGGCACAGTGGTGTGTGGTGCCACCACTGTGCCTGGCGATGGGGGGGTGCTGTTGTGGGTGTGGCCATGCTGGACACAGACCAGAGGACAGTTAAGCAGTGGAGTCGGGATGCAGTGACCACCAGGCAGCATGCCACAGGAGCCACTGCGTATGCACCTGGTACCACGCCACCCCCTGTGTGGTTCCTTGTGCAGCATCCACCTGAACGGGGAGCTAACCAGCATGTGGCACACCCCCAGCAGGCCAGCATCTGGACCAGGATGCGCAGGATGCTGACCAGATGGCAGAGCACACCCGGCTGCTGCAAGCATCTGTAGACAACCAGATGCTGCTTGCCATGGAGATCCATGCACTGTGGGCTGAAGTGCATTGGCTGGTCAAGCGGCAGGACAGCAGTCTTGTGCAGCTCATTGATGAGCTCTGCCAGCTGGGGGAGGCCACGATCACATCTCTGGACTTCATGACCGGTACCATTGTGGCTGGGTTTGCATCACTGGCAGCCACTGGGCATGGCCTTAAGCATAGGACCCCCTCACAGTGCGACGTCAACTTCACGGTCCCAGCATCTGGCGACCCCTGCATGGTGGACACCAGGCTCCGATGTGGCCATCTCCAACACCCCCAGCATGGTCCTCTGTGGCCAGCTCTACACCCCAGCGAGAACCAGGTCAAGTTCTTAGGCCTCCATCCTGCAAGTGTGTTGGATACTCCCCTGGTGGCTGTTGCTCAGCCCATGGCTGCTGAGCGGCCTGGGTGTTGCCACCCATGTGGCTGTGGTGGCTGTAGAACCACGTGGTAGGCCTGATGGGTGTGCTGTCCTTTCCTGCTGTACGCCGCTGTTGCCCAGTGCACACTTGGGTGATGGCGGTGCCCCATGCATGTGGTGGTGTGCATGTGTGGTGTGGCGCATGCCCCCTGTGTGTGTGCTGGCTGGGCTACTGAACCTTGTGGCATGGGTGTGATGAGGACAGCTCCACACCAGCTGTGCCTGTGCACCAGTGTCATGCATCTGATCCATGCCATGTCCTGCAGCCCGTGTGTGCATGCCCATGCCTGTGCTGTGTGTCTGTGTGGCACTGCATCCACTGTGCATGTTGTGTGTGCCTGTGTCCCTGCATGCATCGCTATGTGCCCATCCAGCCCTGTGGGTGGGATGGTGGTCCGTGCAGCCCTTGCACATGTGCCATTACACTTACCTGTGTTCTCCATAATGCTCCTGTGTGATGGTGGCCCTGTGTCTCCTGGTCTCCACCACCAGCCTGGGGTCCCACCTCCCCATGGGTGGCTGCACACCCCCCTCTGGCCCATCTTCACTGTCCTCCCCACTGCTGTCGCTCTCATCCACATGGACGGCTATCCCATGATCAATGGCCATGTTGTGCAGCATGCAGCAAGCCAAGAATAGGCCACAGGCTTTCGATGGGCTATATTGTAGGGCACCACCTGACCTGTCTAGGCAATGGAATCACATCTAAAGCATGCTGAAGACACACTCAATGACATTGTGCATGGTGGTGTGTGCTTCATTGTATCTCTCCTCCATGGGAGAGGATGGTCGCTGGTAGGGGGTGAGCAGCCAGGGCCTCAGCGGGTATGCACTGTCATCTGTGTGGGGAGAGGATATGGTTATCTCTGTGCTGTGCTGTGCTTGTGCCACCCCCTCTCCCCTGCTGCCCTCTGCCTCCTGCACCTCCCATGTCTTCGACGTCCTCCCTCAGCGTTGCTGCACCCGCCTCCATCCCCTGCACACCTAACAGGTGTCCCATGGGGATATCCCCATGCTCGAGTCTCTGGCACAGTATGAAACTGTACCAGATGTAGGCATCATGTGCACTCCCGGGGTGTGTGGCACAGACATTGATGATGTACCCCGTGGCATTGCACACCATCTGGTAGTTGATGGAGGGATATCCCTTTCAGTTGATGTATGTCACCCCCTCTGGTCCAGGTGGTGTGCATATTGCTACGTGGGTGCAGACTATGGCCCCTATCATGTCTGGCATATGTGCCACCCTGTAGAAGTCCTGCATATTTGCTGTACACTCTGCCTGTGTGCTTGGGAATCATATGTACTCCGAAGCATGTGGCAGCAGAGCATTGAGGAACTGTGTGAGGAGGCGGGACGTGGCCGACTGGGTGATCCCTGTGGTGGCACCCATTGGCCTCTGGAAGGTGCCCGTGGCAAGCAAGCAAATCACTGCTGTCACCTTGGTTTCCACAGACATGGCATGACTCCATCTGACGGGTGCCTGCAGCTCATCACTGCACAGCTCATAGAGCTGCCTCGGAAATGTCCTGTTCAGGTGGTACCGGCCCACAATCTCCACATCAATGTAGTCCCTGAAGGTGAAATGGGCACAGTACCATCTGTGTTAAGCATACCACTGATGGGCCCTTCGGTGGCCACGTTGCTGTTCCCTCTCCTCCTCACACCCCTCATTACCTGCTTCATCAAGATTGGTGCTGAATCCATGGTGCTGGACTTACTGCTCAGAGTTGTGCATCTGCTGTGTGTGTGTTTGAGCCTGTTTTTATAGGCTCAGGTCTGACTGGCACATCCTGTGATTTGCTCCTGACTTGTGCCATGGATTTGGGTTGAATATGCCATTGCATCACATATTCATAGGAACGCCCCCTTGCACTTGTGCTGCATATGTTACATTTGTGGCATGGCGCAATGAGCCTTGCGCCATGCAGCTGCTATGGTTGAATATCACTCAGCGGTGAACGTCTGTCATTGCGCCGGCACAGCTCAGTTGAGCCATGCACAACTGCTCTGAATATCTGGCCCATAGACTACAAACAGCACTCCAAAAGTAAACAAAATCTAAACTCTCTGGCAAAAGAACCAGGTAAAGCTACAAATGAGTATAAACCTTTAGATGTGGAGGAAACTGATCCCTGTTTAGATACAACTGACAGTGAGTCTTGTCAGCTTACAGACTAGCAGGAAATTGTTACAAAAGGTATCTCTTATGATCCTGTAGAAAATAATGATGTTTTAAAAATACTGATAACTATGTTGTGTAATGATTATCTGATACTGGACATTGTTGCTGATGATATTTGTGGTGTTATAAGAACATATGAATATGAAAATGAAAATGACATTCTGCTGGTATTCTTCAAAAATGCCCATGTTGCTCACAATGTCTGAAGGAATTCAGATAAATGAACTAATTATGGCATAGCTTTGGACTATCCAGTACTTACAAAGTACTTGCTACAAAATTTGGATTGGTCACACTTGACCACTAGGAATGTGGTGGATGAACTACCTAATTATGTCACTGTTCAAGATTTGGTATTTCAAAATGAAAATCTAAATATTCCTCCAGACATGGTGCTTTCCATCCGTGGATTGACTTATGTGGGAAAAGAAAGTAAAGTAAAATTAAGATCTTTGGTTATCCATCTGTTTTGTAACATCTTGGGGCAAAATTTTTATGAGAACAATATAGTAATAATAGAAAGGGTGTTCAGATTGGGATAAGAAGGTAGTCAAATTGATGTTACCTTAGTGAATAATAAGTCTGCTGAATCTGTATTGACTAATGGGGATAAACTTGATGCCTTGGGTATTTTAATTGTGAATTTTAATGAGGCTAATCTGAAAGAAAATCAACCTCATCCAGAATGGGCAGAACCTGTTATTGAAAGTTCTTATGGGGTGGAGGTTAGCAATATATTTGGTCCCCTTGTTAATAAGCACTTGGGTTAATATCCCAATACTGACACTGTAGTGCAGTGTGAGGGGGGTGCTGCACTTCTGAGGTGCCGTCTTTCGGATGAGATGTTAAACTGAGGTCCCATCTGCCTGGACTGGTGGTAGTTCAGGTGGATGTTAAAGATCCCATGGCACTTATCGAAAAAAGAGTAGGGGAATTTCCCCGGTGTCCTGGCCAAATTTCTCACATTCAGTAAAAATACCACCAACAGCTTAATCTGGTTCAATTTCAGTTGTTTACCATCTGTATCCCCCGGTCGCCCCTGAAAAAGGGACTTCTAGGCCCAGTGGGCTTACCGTGTCAACAAAATTCAATAAATAAAAAAATAAAGAAGAATGACTGGTTAAAGATTGTGCTAGTAAAGAAACAGTGCTAATGGACTTTTGCACGTAGACAGTAAAGGAACCAAGCAACCGGAAGACTTCTTCTCTAAATATTTAAACAATTTCAAGATCGTCACATGGAATGCTGCTGGGCATACTGCAAAAATGGTAGATTCTGATTATTTAGATTTTATTAAATAATTCAATATAATAAATCTACAGGAAACCTGTCATAGCAAAGGACAGGAGGAGACCATAATCTAAATGGTTTTCAAATGCTACATAATCCTGCAACTAAAATAAACAAGGTGGGTAGATGGGCTGGGGGTCTTATTATTTATATTAAAGTTGAGAATAACATGAAATTGCTGCAGTATAAAGCTGCTAAGAATTATATTGTGGCAACTTTAAAACTTCAGGAGGATGTAGTAATAATTATGTAAGCATTAATCACTGACAGAGGAGGGCTCTACCGGTGGATTAATGCCCGGCTGGGGGGGGATTAGCTGAGTGCTTTCAACCACCCAGAGGGCATTAGTCACCCGGTAGAGCCCACTGCTGGAGGTGATTAATGCACTTGTACCATGGCAAGTGCGACGGGGATATTGTGCGGCCAGGATTTTACATCAGAGTACGCAAATGTCAGATGACAGTACTATTGCTGCATCGTACAGTATCCACAGGTTGTTCCCCTGCAACACACTGACATAATGTGAGAATGTGCGCATTCCCGCTTGCCAATAGACATTTATGCCGCTAGTGTCCAGTATTTTACAGTTCGGAGTGCGAGAGTACTACTACATTTCTCAGACAAACCGCAGTACAACTGAGTAACTCGGGCCGGCCGTTTCAATGCTTACGGCTTCCCCATGAGATGCCGATGATGCAGAGTGGCACTGCACTGTGGGTGATTTCTTTGCCTGCATACAGTTGCCATTGAAAATCTTCATACAGCCACCTGTAATTGTCTTGCGCCGCTATCTCTCTCAATTTTGGCAGACTTCTACATCGGGTAGAGAAAGAGAGGTGGGGACAACAGTGATAGTTTCACTGATTTTCTGCAAGCCTGATGCCGGACGGGCTCTATGTGACATTTCTACATCGGGTGCAGAAATAGACATGGGCATAATGAGCTGTGCATCAGCATTGCATCTCTAGCATGCTGCTTGCTGTCCCAGTGCTGCACCATGTGGCTACTTGTGCTAGGGTGCTAGCGGGCTATACTGGTAGATTAGCACTCTGAACACTTTAGGTACTACACAAGCGGGCTCTAATGGACTACGAGCAATGTGGACACTTTAGGTACTACACAAGTGGGTTCTACTGGTGGCTTAATCACCACTCGTGAGAGAGGGGATATGATAGAGACATACAAGTATCTTACAGGGAGGAACAGGGTGCAGGAAAACACTATTTTTAAGCGAAAAAGATGTTCCAGGACTAGAGGGCATGGGATGAAGTTGGAGGGAGGACGATTCAGAGGAAACATGAGAAAGAATTTCTTCACAGAACGGGTGGTGGACAAGTGGAACACCCTGCCAGAGGAAGTGGTGGGGGCTGAAACAATCACGGGATTTAAGAATGCATGGGATGGACATAAAGGAATTCTGGAGGTCAGGGTTAAGGGGCAATAGACTTCTAGGAAAACAAACTGAACTTACAAGCTCAAATGGGCAGACTGGGTGGGCCATAGGCCCTTATCTGCCGACACTGTCTATGTATCTATGTATCATTTTCTGTCACATGATGCCTTTGCACCAATCTCCACTCTCCATTTGCCTCCTATCTTTAGACCATGTTACAAAAATGTTTACAACACACCAACAAATTTAGTCAATTACAAACAAGATTTGTTTATTAAGTTATTGAAAGAAATAGAACATTTTCATACATTGTATTTAAACGCAGAGGCTTATCTAACAGGGGACCTGAATATCAGGTGTCATCATCTTACTTTCCAACAGGATAGCGAAGCCTCTGATCTGGAAAAACAGCTAGGAATTCAGAGAAGATCATCACGTGATGAAAAAAATACAGATAGTAATCATAAGCTAGAAAATTTTCTAAAGGATTCAGATCTAATACTCTATAATGGAAGATCTGAAGCAGATAAGTATGGGATGTATAGCTGTATAAAGACCAGAGGTACTTCACTACTTGATTATGTCCTTATTTCACCATATAATTATTGCAAATATTATGGTTTAAAAATAATCACTAGATCAGACAGTGATCATTTTCCAATTATTACTGTAAGGAAAATAGAAACAAAAACTCAAATTGCCTATGAATCTATTATGGAGATAATAAATAATAGAAGAATAAGATGGACTAACCTCACAATGGAAAATACAGTATATATAATAACTCAATTTCAGGAACAGTTTAATTCTTTAGTAGATAAAGAATTGGATCCTGAAAAAATTTATGCAGCTATTCAAAGAATTTATCTTAGGTTAACAATGAATTATGGGCAAATCAGATCACATCAGTCTCATAAATATGAACATTGGTTCTATAAAATATGTTTGGGAAAAAAGAGATTATTGCAAAGACCCCCAGGAAGGCTAAGCAACATCCAACAAGAGACAATCTTATGAAATAAACTAACTGCAGAAGGGAGTATAAAGATCATGTGAAAATGCAAAGAACCATAAATCAGAAAGAGTTATGGGGCAAAATGTTAACAGCTATTAATGAAAAAGATGATTGTGCCTTTTAGAAACTGGTTGTGTGGGGTACATACAGTATCTATATAAAACTCATAGAGATGCTTATATCTTGCCAGATCAATGGGTTAAATATTATTATGATACTTTTAATAAGAAATTTCAAGAATCTGGTACCCAATTAAACACTATTAATATTCCACTGGAAATTAGTGGAGGTTTCCCTTGAATTGCATCCTATGAAGTAATCATCGCACTTCATAGTTAAAAAAAAACAAAGTCCTGGGATCAGACGGGATTGTCCTGGATTTTTATAAGATTGACTTAGACTGGTGGTCAATTATCTCTGGACCCCCCCCACAGAACCCCAGAAATGAACCAGGCCACTCCTTGTTAACTTTTGGATGCTCACTGGCAATATTTATTTATAAAAGGCACAGTTAATCACTCAATCAATCAAAATCTTTATTTATCCAGGTGGGCACCATTGAGCAAGGCTCATTTGCAAGGTGGACCTGGTCATGAATACATCAAAGTACCGTACAGAAGCAGATATACAAAAAGCAATAATATATAAGGAAGGAAAAGTATATACAGTGGATACAGTACAGTACAAGGTTGAAATAATAATAAAAAAACAGCATTATTTTACAATTGAAGAAGTCAGCAGATGTACAATCAACCATAGACATACAGGGGTTATAAGCAGAGATCTTTTGAGTGAGGCAGCCGGCAACTACACATATAGGGGAAAGAGGTCATGTATGGGGTGGCAGGTTAGAGAGGTAAAAAAGAGGAGGGATATATTACTGATGACTGGGGGAAAAATTGAGCTAAAACCACAGAAAGTGACGATGGCTGTCGTGTACTTGTTTATTATGATAATGATGGAGGAGGGGTAGATAATTGGGACACTGCTATGGATGGGGTGGGACTTTAGCCAGGCTGGAGCGGACAGGGAAGGGTGTGTGCAGCAGGAAGAGTTAATAGGGAAAGAGTGAGAGCCAGGGGTAGAAACATGGCGAGCGTCTGGATGGAAAGTGGGAATTGCGGAATTAGTGGGCTACCGGTGAGGAAAATATTTGCAAGGTGCTTTAATGTAGTGATTGTAGAGCGCTTTGAAGATATTCAGGCTAACAGGGCAGCTCAGCTTCAAGTTCCTTTGTAAACTGTTCCACAATGTGGGTAAAGAGAAGTTTAGAGCAGCTCTGCCAAAACGAGTTTTGACCCTTGGAACTTGGAGGACAATTAGGGAATAGTTCCTTAGAGCGTAGGTGCCTAACACACTCCGGGGAACACAATCTGAGACATACGAAGGGAGCTTGTTGGTCACTGCTCTGAAGGCCCATAGGGCAGCATTTCTATTCCTTCTATAGTGAAGGGAAGTCCATCCTAATGAAGCGTACAGGGAGCAGTGGTGTGTGGAAAGTGGAAGGCCAGTAATGAACCTGATAGCTCTGTGGTAGAGGGTGTCCAACTTAGCCAGTGCAGAGGCAGTGCAGGGACTGTAGAGCAGGTCTGCGTAATCTATTAAAGATAGGAAGGTAGCTTGAACCAGTTGAATCTTGGCCTTCTTTGTGAGCAGGTGGTCAATTCTGTAGAATAGTCCTAATCTTTGCCTAGTTTCTTCTGTAGTTCTTCGAGATGGTCAGCGAAGGAAAGTTTATGATCGAGCCAAACTCCTAGATATTTGAATTTAACAACATACTCTAGTGTTTCTCCAAGAACAGTGGTAATTTGTGGAATAGTTCCCCCCGCCCCAGTAGGAATTGCCACATGCAAGGAGGGGGAGAAGAGCATGGCTTTTGTCTTTTTCGCATTGAGTAAAAGCTTTTTGTTTATGAGCTGGTATTGTAGAAGGTTAAATTCAGCTTGGAGGTCTTCACAGGCTGCTTCCTGCATGGGACGACTCAAGTACAGTACAGTGTCATCAGCGAATAAGTGGATGTTGGCTTTTTTGATGGAGTCATTGATGTTGTTAATGTAGACTGCAAAGGGGAGGTGACCAAGGATAGAGCCCTAGGGCACGCCCCTCAGCATAGGTTTTAATGGAGAAAGATCACCTTCAGCTTTAACCTGCTGTTTCTGTTCTCCGAGGTAGTCTGCAAACCAGCACATAGATTTATGGTCCAGGCTTCATGTTAGGAGGGAAAGAAGCAGGCTGTGATCGACTGTGTTGAATGTCTTACTAAGATCCAAGAAAACAGCACAGACATGCTTCTTGTTGTCAAGGTCTAGGAGCCAATCATTGGTCACCTTAGCTAGGGCCATTATGGTGCTGTGCTTTGCTCTGAATCCAGACTGAACCAGGTTTAATAGGCTTCTGGATTCTAAGTATACCCCTAGCTGGCCACAAACTATTTTTTCTAGTAATTTAGATAGGATGGGGAGGAGGGAAATCAGTCTGTAATTATTTAGATCACAGGGGTCACCTGCTTTTAATAGAGGGATGACGTGGGCTATTTTCCATTGAGGGGGGAGGCTACCCTGGGAGAGTGACATGTTGAATAGGTGGGTGATTGGCACCGCAAGCACATGGTAGGCACATTTCAGATAGTATGGCCCTATGAAGTCAGATCCTGCTCCCTTCCTAGTGTCCAGTTGCAGCGGTAGGTCTTCCACCTCTTTTAGAGAGACAGGCAGGAGGGAGAAGGCCTCCTCGGTAGAGGGGGACTCATGGGTTGGTGGGCCCTGAGCTGTGCAGAGGTCATTGTCAGGAGAAGAATCAAATGCTAGCCCTGCCATTGCAAAATGGTTATTGAGGGCTTCCAATATCTCCGATCGGTTAGCAATAATGCTGCCACCGGACTTAATTTTTGCTGGAATGGAATTACCAGGTGTATGTCCAGACATGTCTTTTAATGTTTTCCAGAGCTTTGAAGGATTTCTTGAGGCACAGGCCAGCTCCGAACGATAGTAGGTGGCCTTGGCTGCTCTGACCAACTTGGTGCACTTGTTACGTGCTCTCTTAAAAAGACACCAATCCGAGTCGTTCTTGCTTCTTCGGGCTTTTTTCCATGAAGTATCCCTTTCTAACTGGGAAGCTTTGAGCTCAGTCGAGAACAAACAGCAGGTGCTGCTCCTGGCCTGCACCTTAACCAAGGGTGCATGCTTATTTAAAGCCTCACTTAAAATATCGTAAAAAACAGTATATGCCCTGTTAACCATTTTGGCTAGGAAGAATTCCTGCCATAGCGGTGAATGTTTCAAGTCGTGGATTTAAGCAAACAAATCAAAGTTGTGTTTGCACCTCTTGATAGAGAACTTTGCCACAAACTGTGGGTTGTGCATGGATCTAATGGTGGTGACTATACAATGATCGCTAATGTCTGAGAAAAATGTTCTGACATGAGAGAACAGGTGTGGCTTGCTAACCAAAATTACATCTAAGAGGGAGCTGTTGTTAAGGTTCTTTTTATTTGGGTGAGTAGGCTCACCAATGAGTTGCACCAGCCCTAGAGAGTCACAAAAGGATTTCAAGGAAGCTGATGCACTTGATAGCCAATCATAGTTCAGGTCACCAAGAATAATGGTTTCCAAGGAACTGAGCCCCAGTATGGAACTGAGGTGAGACAGGAGATGAGGCCCGGCAGAAGGGGGCCTGTAGCAGCCTATTACACAGAGTGCACTGAAAGGAGAAAGTTTGATCTTTAGGGTCAAGCACTTGAATTCTTTGGGGGAGGACAATGCATCTATGCATGCGGCTGAGTATTTGTCCCTTACATAAATTGCCACCCCACCTCCTCTTGATTGCTTATCCGCTCGGAAGAATAAATAATTTGGGATATTGATTTCATTGTCTGGGGTGGCTGGCCTAAGCCAGGTCTCAGTGATCACTAGGACATCAGGTAGGGTGTGGCTCACCCAAGCCCAGATAAGGGTGAACTTTTTCAGCAAACTACAGGCATTAAGATGCATAAAAGACATTCCTTTGATAGCTGCCAGGTCTGATGGAGAAGCAAGGGTGTCTAATGGTCCTGGGTTGAGTTTGACATTGCGTGAGCACAATAGTAAAAGAAGCAGTATTCTTTTTAAGGCAGCAAACTGTAATTTGTAAACACTATTTTTTGAGCGATAGGGGAGGCGGTGTTGATGGGTAGGCCTGTACCCACTCCTGGTGTTATACTAGCCTAGTGTTGCAGACACTAGTATCCTGGCAGAAATTTGTCATGAGCAGGAAGTCTCAAGTCTGGATGGGGGACTAATCTGCAGAGGCAGCTCGGGAAATGTCCCACTCCCAGTTTATATCTTCATTTACATACCAGTTTATATCTAACAATTCCATATTTATGCTTTGGACATAACAGTCCCAAATCTCTTCTAGGATATAGAGTCCCATCTTCCCTCTCATGTGGTTCTTCTTCTTGCTCTCCTCCTCTATCATCACTGCTTCTTGGGGTCTGGACACACGTGATCCAACCCCCCCCTTCCATCACCATATCCGGGTACCACACTTACCTGGACCACTCCCCCCACTAGGTGTAGACGTGGCTGAACCACCCCTTAGTTCTGTATCCTTCCCCCCTTACTCCCACACCTGGGTTCATTTGTCCTCAGCCCGTGTTACCTACCCCTACCCCTCTACCTGCCCCCTTTACCCTTCTTGCTCCCACCCCTTCCACTGACCCATATCCAGCTTGCAATGGAAGATGAGGCTCCCTCTCTTGTGGGTTAACCCCTCGGACTTTTCTTGTTAATTTCCCCAACTAACTCACCAAGGGGGCAGAGGAACAGGCCCATCCCAAACTCAGTCAAATGAACCCTGTCACCCGGTATACCTCCTCCTGCTCGTATGAGATGTCCCCATGTTGAATGTGGATCCCTCCCATCTCCACCACTGCCCTGGCTACTTTCCTATTCAAGCATTTCTGCACCACCTCTATCATTTTTGGTCCCTTCGGTCCCCTCCACAACCTCCTGGAGGTGATCGCTGACCACCCGATAACCACTCTGAGCCACCAGCTCTTCATCTTTTCCAAATATGCAATTACGTCCTTCACCAGGGACCCCAAGGGCAATGTACCCAAATCATTGCCCCCCAAGTGGACAATTACACAGTCCAGTCAGCCTCACTGCACCGGAAGGTCTCCCAGCAGGGGAGCAACTGTGACCACCTCATGCCTCTCAGGTCCTTCCATTGTACTCTGGTGTGCTCTGCTCCCAGACGCAGCTGCGTCCCTGTCCTTGTGGTGGCTGTAAACCTCTCTGCCCAGTATATGAATGAGTGCCCCACGATCCACACTTGCCACTTGGAACCTGCTGAAAGGAGAGAAGGAGACACCCATTAGCCATTGTCAACACCTCACATAGCACTTGCAACAGTTTGACTTCCACCTCCCTACCCGCTTGACCTCGGCTTCCCCCGCCCTAGCAGCAGCCATTTCCGTTGCCACTCCAATCCAGAAGGAATGTGGGGCAAACTCTGTGGGGATCTCCCCTGCAAATGCTATCGCCTTTTTTAGCACTGCTCCCACCTGATACCCCGTCACCGGGGATCTGTCCCCGTGCATGAACCAGGTCCCCTTCAGCTGCCCCCGTACTTTACTATAGTCCAACATGGCCTGGACCGTGCATGCTCCCCCGTCCATCTGCCTGCATATCTCTATGGTAGTGCCCCTGCCCCGCTGCTCCATTCTGGACCTCGGGATTCTGATGACCACCCTATCCATTTCCAGCTGCATGTCCTGCTCCTGTAGGCCTGCCGTGGCTGACCCCTTCCGGGGTGCCAACACCTCCCCCACCCAAAATGCCCCTCTTGACATAACTGCAAATATGGCCTGGAACAACCTGGCCTCATTTGCAGAATGACAGACCTGTTTCAATGCCCTTATCACCCTCGTGAGTAGGGGGCCACAAATGGGTCACCTCCCATCCTGCCCTTTTCCCTGCCCCCTCTGCCATCCCATGACCATCTGCCTGATGGTTCGGCTGCCCACAGGGTCCAACCACCCTCGATCTTGGCAGGCCTAGCTGATCCCTGCCAACTGCACCACCATGGTGGTGTGGGCCAAGCCTTCTTCCCATTTCTTTACCACGTACCTCACGACTTGCTCCTCTTGCACTGGCTCTCCCATCCCCCAACCCATCCCGGCTCAAAATGCTTGGAAGCCCCCACAAGCTACTGTGTAGCCTTACAAGGTGTTGGCTGCCCATGAACCTCTATACAATGCCCTGGCCTTCCTCCTCCAATCTCCCACATCCAAGCCGGGACCCTGGTCTGGGTAGGAGCGGCCCGTGGTGCCAACTCCCGGAAGTGGTCTATCTGTAAACGAGAAAGACAGTCAGCCACTTCATTCCATACCACCTCTATGTGCTGTGCCCTGAAGGACAGGTTTAACCTCAAACCCAACAGTACCAGACTCCTCAGCACCCAACCCACTGATTCTGTATGGCCACTCTGCCTGTTGATTACCTCCACCACACCTTTGTTATCACACCAGAAAGAGATAAGCCACCCAGCCATCCAGTCTCCCCAGATTTCTAAAGCCACCCATATGGGGAAGATCTTGAGAAACATAATATCCTTGGTCTATCCCCCCTTCTCTCCATTGGTCTGGCCACGCCTCCGATACCCATTCCCCTTGAAAATAGGCCCCCAAACCAAGATCCCCAGCCATGTCAGTATACAGGTTGAGGTCCGCATTATGGGCCCACTCCTCTTGCCAGAACGTCACCCCATTGTATGATTCCAGGAAAACCTCCCACACTTGGAGGTCCTCCCGCATGCTCCTACTGATGTCCACCCAGTGATAGGGCTGCTTGGCCCTGCCCATGACTCTCCCCAGCCTTCTTGTGAAGGCCCTGCCTGGGCTTATGGACTTACAGGCAAAATTCAGGTGCTCCAGCAGCTGCTGTACCTGTACCAGCTGCACCCTCCTCCTCCGCCCCACCAGCACCAGCAGCCCCTTCAAGTGGGACACCTTGACCCCCAGCAGGCTAAAACACTCCTGCTCAGTATCTACCTCAATCCCCAGGAACTCCAACCTGCAGGCCGGGCCCTCCATCTTACCTGCTGCCAAAGGGATCCCTATGACACTGCACATGTCCTGGAAGTCCCTTAGCATCCGCTGAGCTTCCTCCTGGCTCTCGTCTGTCAATAGAAAGTCATCAAAATAGTAGCCCACCCTCCTGTTCCCATACCATGCCCCAAACACCCACTGTACCCATGAGCTAAATGCCTCAAACTTTGAGGATGCCACTGAGCACCCCATGGACATTGCCTTGTCGAAATACAGCCCGCGCTCAAATTGGAAGTCTAGCAGGTCCCAGTCCATTGGGCAGACTGGCAACAGGCAGAATGCAGACTCAATGTCCGTCTTTGCCAGCCAGGCCCCTTCGGCCACCCTTATCAGCTTCACCACCTGATCCAGAGACACGTAAGAGACCATGCTCAGCTCTTCCAGGAGTCCCACGTTCACTGACCTCCTATCAGGGTAGGACAAGTGATGTATGAGATGGAATTCCCCTGCTTGTTTCTTGGGTACCACCCCCAGGGGGGTGCCTCCAGCCTCCCCTCAACCCTCCCCGCCCTAACTTCCTTCCCAATCTTACCCCAGACAATGTCTTCTTTCCCTTTTACTGAACCCAAATTCTTAGCCCGCATCTCTAGCCATGCCCCCTCGAACCCCCAGTGAAACCCCTCTGTTAAAACCCAACCTGAGCAGAGCCACCCTCTCTTGTTGGGGTACCACTCCGTCTGGGCCTCCACCACACCCAACTTGATGGGGGTGCATGCCAAAGCATAGCCCCACCACCCTTTGTCTGTTTCCTCTCTAGCTCCACCCATAGTTGGAGGTGCATCCTCCTCTCCCTGGGCCCCCCCATCCTCTCCCAGACCCACCCCCGGCTGACATGAAAGGGCTGTTCCTGTACCTGACCACCAGCCTGCCCCCCCTTGTCACCCCCTTGCCTGCATGCTATCACCAGGTGTGATCCCCTGCAATGCGAGCAAGCATATCAACACTTGCAACTAGGCCATGTGCATGAAACCCTGTTGTTAGCCCAGCATGCCCTGGCCCCCGGGGCTGGAGCTACTCACTTCACCTGCTCCACTGCGTGCCCCCCTGTTGACCCTGACAGCTGCCTAACCCACATTTCAGCATGGGTGCAGTCCCACCACAGATCCCCTTTTACCACCATTCTCCTCCGGAAGGTCTCATGGTATTTGAGCCATCCAAAACCCAACTTAGCCTGATAGGCATCCTGAATGATTGTCATGTACATCAGGAGCGGAATTGCCAGGTCCAGTTGCTTCTCCAGCACCAGCACACTGGAAATTATGAAACCTGCTTGCCACGTGTCTATGCTCTTCCCTTTAAATCGGGCCTCCTCTGCCTTGTGCCCCATTGCTGTCAGCGCCACCACCATCTCTGACTTGCCCACTGACTCCCTCTGTTCGTACCTTTTAGCCATCTCCACATCCACTAGACCAAAGATATCCACATACTCACCCTTCCATATCTTTTCTTTTATTGAGGCCGGCATGTGGTCGTCCAACGTGAAACCGGGCGGCCCCTCATAGAGCTTCCGTGACCCACCTGTGGTGCCCGTGCCCTCCTTCCCTGGCTTGCCTCCATCCTTTATGGCTTTCAAAACCCATTCTAACTTTGAAACCCCATCCTCCCCCATGTCCCCCAACAAGCCTTCAATATATTCTTTAAAATCTGCCTCATTATTCATATCTACATCATCCTTACCCCATCCGGAAGAGGGCCTGCAGGGCCCGGGTTGGGCTACACGCCCGCCCTCAGTGCCGCAGGTGGGCTGGGTCCCACCCATTTCAGCTGCTTGTTCCCCTTCCCAGAGCCAGGCCTCTCATCTCACACTTTCCTCTTCTTGTAGGCCTCCTCTTCCACCTCTCTCTTCTTTGTGGCCTCCACCAACTCTGTCATTTGTGCCATTAGCTTCGCCACCTCTGCCAACATGGTCGTACTTGAAACTGGGGCTCTCTTGGGTGCCATATTTGTCTGGTGACCTGGGCTGCACAACAAAATAACATGATCATCTCACCATCCTGAACAGCTCTCCCTCTGGACCACGGCCCCTTTGGTTGTCTGCCCCTTGACCCCCCCTCCCAAGTCAGCCCGTGGAGACGCCAGCACCTTGCTGACCTCACTGCTCCCAGAAGCCTGTAGCCCTATCCTGCAGCCCCCACTGGGCCACCAACACCACCTGGCCTACCCCCATTGTGGGTGTTCATGCCTAGAAGTCAGAAAAATGCCATGTTTTATAACCTATTAATAAATTGCCTACATACCTTAATTACCATTGGCAACAGAAGATCCTAGTCACAGGGCAATACTAATTAAAATTGAATCCAAAGTCTTCCGTTCTTTAAAATAAGGATCTGTCAATCAAAAATAAGCATTCTGTTCCACAGTTAATGCTGTCCTGATACTGTGCCAGAGCTGAGGTCATAAACCACTGCAGTTTGTGACATTATAAACATGTTCTAGACTGTGAAGTACCAACAATCAGCTGCCTGAATAACCTCATTACAGCAATAGCATTTGGGAGCCAGTGTAGGGCAGCGCTTAAGAGCTACCACTTGCATACAGTGTGACCACGAGAAAGTCATCCAACTCCCCCGAGATCCCAGGACACACCCGGACACAAGCTTGGACCCAGTGTGACTTTCCTGGTCAAACCATGGTGGCCACCGCGTGGCCTCACCCATGTCCTTGTTCCCCTTTCTGTTCCTGTTGGGGGAGGCTCCTTCCCCCCTCCACAGCCTGGCTGCGGGCCCTGTACTTCTCTCACCCCCTCCCATGTGGTGTAGGCCATGGCTCACAAGCTCCCTACTGGCCAAACACCACTGTTTTTCTCCTCACCCCATCGAAAACCCCAGCTCCAGCAAAACTGTGTGTCTTTCTCCTGTCTCTGCTCCTCCATGGCCGTGCATGAATATACCTAAAATAATATCCTTGTGTCCTTGGCATGCTGTCAGGGCATCCCCCCGCTACATGCCTCTGCGTGAAAACCTCAGCCTGTACCTCCCAGGTACCTCAACAGGCCTGCCCCTGTCCTCTGGCTTCTTCATGGCTGTGCTTCATGCTGGATGTAGCCCAGCAACACCGCACTGCCACCATCTGCCCCATCTGATTGCATCCTGGTGATGTACGTTACACCGTGGGCACTACCCAAAATCCCCCCATTCCTTTCTTTTTTTTTTTGGATCATTCTCTTTACTGGCTGGTGTCCCTGAGGCTCCAACCAGCTCATAGCCCCTGCTCCAGCATGCTCATAGGCCACCCTGACCTAGCGCTACATGCTCGCAGCAGCCACCAAGTGGCTCCACTCATGGCATCATCTGCCCTTGGCCTCAACCCTGTCATCCCGCCACCCGACAAACCTCTTCGGATTCCCCATGTACTGACCATGCCACTCTCAGCCAAACCACTCGCCTGTGCCAGAAAAACTTTAAACATGTAGAAACATCGATGTTCCAATGCCAAACGAGTTCTGCCCTTCTTGTGTTCAGTCTGACCCTCTCTTCCCAGGCCGGTGCCAGCATTTCACAATGGCCAGGCCATCAGGCCGTCAGGCCCTCTACTCACTCTCCCATGCTCACAGACCACCACAGACCACTGACCTCCAGTCACATGGCCAATCGCCAGGCCTTCCAACCACCCTAACACTGCAGCAAAACCTGCAACCACTTTGTTCCTCTTTTTAAAAAAAAAATAAAAAAAATGGGTGGATTCCACCCCTACATTTCTGCAACCTCTGCCATGCTGCTAGCCAGCCTGCCCTTATGCCTGCCAAACCAAGTGGCCCCATGGCCCAACACTCCGCCCTAATTCCACCTGCTTCTTAAACATATATATCCTGTACAATACATTTGGTTCCTCGGTCCAAGCAGACTGCAGCTACTGCATGCAAACAAACCAATGCTTTACACTATTCCACTTCCTGCCTGGGAGCCATGCAGAGAGACCACTTCAGTGCCTTACCTTAAAGCCAGTGATGTGCTGTAGTTCAACTGCAAATTACAGCAAGAAAGAGGGCTATCTGAGGATTGCATGCCCTTAAATAGCCCCTAAGGACTCCAGAATCGTGACCCCCCCCATTGGCCCCTCTCCTTGGCCAATAGCCAGCAAGCTCCGTCCTGGTCATATGACCCTTTCCTGAGGTCATCGCCCCTCCCCTTGCCCTGCTGACCCCATCTCCCACCCTTCCATCCTTCATTTCTGGCTAGCTACCAGGACAATATGGCCTGCCTTTTAATGGCAAACCTCATTATGTTATCAGACTTTTTCAACAAGTCTATTATGTATGCATATGCTCCTACTTCCTGGTCTGGTAGTCATATATTGCCAATTTATAAAAAGGGTGATAGATCTTGCCCAGAAAATTATAGGCCAATTAGCTTACTTGATACAATAGCTAAGGTATATACAAAGGTTCTTTTGAACAGACTTCTCGTCTGGTTAAAAAAATACAAATGTATCACACCCCTTACAAGCTGGCTTTAAAAAGGGTAGTGGTACTAACACTTACATTTTTCTTTTGAACCACTTAATTGATCAATTCATTAATTGATTAATTAATTATTGAAAACATGATTAATTAATTGATTAATTGAAAAGTATTGTGGAATGAAGAAACAGAAGTTATTTGTAGCATTTGTAGACTTCAGCTCCGCATTTGATTCAATTAGTAGAAAAGATGGGTATAGATTTAAATTTGATTATCTTAATTAAATGTATATATATATATAATGATACCTGGACTAGGATTCAGTATTCTAATAATGGTCATTTAACGACAGAAATACCAACAAAACTGGGGGGGTGTCAAGGATGTGTTCTTGCACCAACTTTATTTACTATACACATAAACAAAAATAATACTTAATTTAGATAGTTTAGATTTTCATCCACCACAAATAGGTTCCCAGAAGATATTTCTATTGGCGTATGTTGATAATCTAGCAGTTATCTCCCAGGCTGGGTTTACAAAGGATCTTAAATAAAATAGATATTATTAGTAAACAACTAAATATGAAACCTAACCCTCAGAAAACAAAAATAATGGTCTTTGGCTCAAGGAAGAAGTACAGTAAACTGCATCTTGCAGGATCTAGTATTGACTTTGCAAAAGAGTTTACTTATTTGGATGCTACATACTCTTCCAATTTAAATTGGAATAAACATATTAAAATAACTGCTAATAAAATGAATAAAACAGTCTTGGGTTTAAAAATATTTAACAATAGATATGGTGGAGGTACTATGGAGCCCATGATTAAGACTATAAATGCCAAGGTAATCAATCAAGGCTTTTATGCTGCAGAGACTTGGGGCTTTGCTGATACTAAAAAGCTTGATACAGTATTGAACAAAATGTATAAGCAGCTACTTGGACTCCTTTTTGGAACATCAAACTCTCTGGTAAGAACTCAGATAGGATAAGTAGATATAAGAGCCTGGATTTATATCAGGATAATTTGGTTCTGGCTAAAATTAAATTCTAATTTAGATGAAACAATTTTGAAAGATGCTGTATTGGAAAAAAAAAATATGAACAAAGAAAATTGAACGCTGAGAACTTCTTGAAGTACTACAATTTAACATACTTGAATTCTTGGTTAGAGAAAGGAATTATTATTAGTCCAGCATATCATAAAGTTATAACTGATGTAGTTATTAAGAAAGTAAAGGAAATTGATTTGCAGTCAATTCAAAATGTAAGAGTCTCTACGTGACTAATTAATAATACTCAAGAACATGGCTTAAAATGTTATCTGACTCAATATCATGATCCAGATTTTAGAAAGATTATTATACAGCATAGGTTTCATACCTTCCTCAGCAATATTTTTGTGGTGAGATATACGCAAGATATTACAGTCTCAATTAACTGCCAATGTGATGCGAAAGGACCCGAAGACCCGCACCATGTGATTTTTATATGTACATAGTACAGGAATTTTGAGAATGAAATATCTAAATAATTTCATTGGTTCCTTGGTTATGCCTTCAAGGTATATTCTAGATTTACTATTCAATTCTGAAAATGTGCAAATTATAAAGAAATTAGCTATATATTTAATAAAAGTATCTCAGTTTAGAAAAAAAGAAGTACACCGCATGGGCAATCGACTGAATGCACTTCAAACTGTCTAATATTAAGATAATGCACTTTATATATGCAAGAGTATGAATGCTTAGCACTTACTGATGCAGATCTTATGACAAACTTGTTTTATTGTGATAGATTTTATATACAGTGTGTGCTTTTTGTATATTGTTTTGTCGTGATTGTAATGGCAATTTTGTCTACAATAAATTTCTACTACTACTGTAAATATTGTTGATATTTTTTGGTTCGAGTGCTGATTGACCCGATGACATCATAAGTGATGAAGCCATGAGTAATGTCATTAGCTCAGTCTGCATGAGAACAAAAAATATCAACAATATTTCCAGTGGGGGGTAGCATATTCCATTTATGTCATACCTCCAAAAAAGTGAAAATAAAATTAATTTCCTGCCATTTTTTGCTGATTATAAAAATTCTAAAAAGGATCTATAAATGAAACACCACTCATTTGGTAGATATTTTTGTGCTAAATAACATTTGTAGTAGTATTAATAATGTTTATTCATAAAATGTATATGAAAAGGATAGGTGGTACAAGCTCCATTGAGCTAAAGCTCATTTCCAAGGAGGTCCTATTTTTACATACATAATACTGCACATATAAGTTACAATAAGTACAATACATACAAAATTCAACATATGTCACAAACTGTGAACTTACTGCAAATACATCATATATGCAACCTACAAGACAAAGTCAAAATGTACAAATTCAGCAAATTTGAAATATAAAATATGTCTCTTTAAACACTGTGCTACTCCCTGCAGCAATGCAAAGGCATTGCTGTTTTCTCGTAATACCATCTTTTTATTTGTGCCATATCTATGATGCAATTTGCATTGCGCAGAGAAATAGGCACAGAGTTCCACAACACTGGTCCCCTATACCAAACTGCTGACCTACCTATATTTAAACCATATTTTGGAATTATATATTCCAAACCATAAGTAGACCTTAAGCTTTCTCTTGTTTTCCTTACTGTAAAATATTTCTTAATATATGGAGGCACTTTTCCTTTCTGTACTTTAAACATAAGTGTTAGGAGGTGCCACTCTCTCCTATCCCTTAATCTCATCCAGTTTCATGATTTATACAGTTCACAACGGTGAGTTCTCCTGGGGGCATCGAGGATGAAATGAGCCAGCCTGTTGTACATTGTATCTAGTTTGGCTAGTTCCACCCTGAGGCCCCCACATAGAACATATCTCCATAGTCCAATACTGGGAGTACCAAGGTGTCTACTACCCTCCGCCTTATAGCATTGGACATAAAATATTTCAATTTATACAACATACCCAGTTTTTTACCTATATTCAATAATAAGGCATCCCAATGTAATTTCCTATTCAAATTTTCATCTACACTAACTCTAAGATACTTATACTTACTAACTTGTTGTATCTGAACTCGTTCTGAAGAATACATTTTAACTCATCTTTCTTATTTCCATTGTGAGTAAATAACATTGCTTTTTTTTTGTATTTAAGCATAGTTTATATTCCCTAAAAAAGGCCTGCAAATGATAAAAAAGCCTCTTGTAATTTATTTTGTGTATCAGTGGTATTTTTCCCCTCTACATAAATCACAGTGTCAGCTTCATAAATGTGGTAATTAATTATAGACTCCAAGAATTGTAAGTTGTTTATATATATGGTGAAGAGCAGCGGGCCTAAACTGGATCCTTCTGGTACCCCTGTTTTAATATGTAATGGTACAGACCTGTATTTGTCCAGTGCTACCACTTGTTCTCTGTCCAACAAATAAGTTTTAAACCATTCATACTCTATATCCCTCACTCCTATTTTGTAGAGTCTGGACACTGTGGTGCAAAGTATCAAAAGCTTTAGATAAATCTATAAATATAGCACCTACGGACATTCTCCTGTCCAAACTCCGCTGTACATCCCCCACTACCTTTACCAATGCTGTATTTGGGCTATGTACAGATCTAAATCCTGACTGATAAGCATGCATTTGTTTATTGGATTCCAAGAAAAACTTAAATTGTGACACAACAATTTTCTCTAAGATCTTCGATACCACTGGCAAAAGAGAAATATGGTGGTAGTTATTAATATCATATTGTTGCCCTCCTTTAAAGATTGGTACCACCTATCATGTTTGCCAACCTTTAGGAAACTCACCAGTAATCAAAGAATAATTAAACAGGTATGTTATTGGGTATGCAATACATGGGGCTGCATATTTCAGCAATTTTGTCTGTATATTATCCAATCCTGTGGCTTTTTAACATTCAGCTTCAAACATTCATCCCTACCTTCATGTACCCTAATACTTCTAAACTTAAATGTTTTAGACCCATTCAAATGTTGAAAAACTTCTTCCTGAATGTTGTCCCTATTACTAGAGGTATTAGATTCCAAAACTTGTGTACCTACTTCTATAAAGAAGGTGTTAAATGCATTTGCCACAGTATGATTTAAAGAAACCATTTGCCCATCAATTTCAATCCTTCTTACCTGCTCCTATTTAACATTTCCCATCAAATTAACCATTGTTTTCCAGAAGAGTCTAGGAGTTTGGTTTATGTTACTGTCCAATTCTTTTTTTTTAAAATATTTGCTTAATTTTCCTAATTTCTTTAATGTATTTATTTCTTGCCTGTCTATGCTGAGTCCTGTCTCCAGCAGCACCTGACAATTTTGCTTTATGCCACTTTTCGTCCCTTTCTTTTTTGTATTTATGTAATGTAGCATTATACCACTTTTTATTATTACCTCTTACTCTTCTTTTATTTATCAGAACATGGTGGTCACAAACTTTTACAAACTCTTCCTGAAAATACAACCATGCTTCTGAGGCTATAGGTATCAAATATAATCTATTCCAATCTATTTTCTCAATATCCAACATGAACTCAACATAGTCAAAATGTTTAAAGTTCCTCCACTCAATTATCTGGACCTCTTTGCTAGGTTTTACGTGTTTTAGAAGTACAAAGTAACCTGATGATCAGAAAATGCATCAGGCAATACTCCACTTTGAGAATACTCAGAAGGTTTATTTGTAAAAATTAAATCCAGTAATGCTGAATGTGATTGATTTTTACTACTTATCCTAGTAGGTTCTTCCAGTAATTGAGTTAATTGTAGACTCTCCTGAAAGTCAGTTAGGTTATTTACTGGTTCTATCTGCAGCCAATTTACATTAAAATATCCTGTGATCAAGAGTTCATGTGTAGAATTAAAGTGCATAATAAATTCCTGTAGGCTGTGAAAAGTACTATTTTCTATTTTAGGGGGTTTGTAGATTTCAGCAATCAGTATAGGTTTAATAAAGGGAATCTTTACTTCAAGAAATATTGCTTCTAAGCCTCTATCTAATGAGTCACAACTTTTTTCCATGACTTCCAAATCAGCATTTGCATACAGCAATAACCCCCACCCCTTTTATTTCTATCTTTCCTAAAGTGTTGATACCCTTCCATCTATAAAGATCTATCACAATTTCTTTTACCCAACCAAGTTTCAGTAATGATTACAATATCTAGGCTATATTTACCTATCCAATCTTTAATTAAATCTAACTTATTCCACATACTACAAGCATTAAAGTGTGTTCAAAGTACAATTCTATCATTTTTTGTTTTAAAGCTATTTGAATTTGTTGCAAAAAGTGAAACAAAATTAATTTTCTGCTATTTTTTTTTGCTAATTATAAAAAAACTAAAAGGTATGTATAAATGAAACACCACTCATTTTGTAGATATTTTTGTGCTGAACAAATGTCAAGCTCACAGTACCATAACTACCATTTTTTGTCTTTTAAAGTTATTCACGTTTGTTGAAAAAGTGAAAAGAATTGAATTTTCTGCAGATTTTTTGCTAATTATAAAAAAACTAAAAGATATCTGTAAATGAAACACCACTAATTTTGTAAATATTTTTCTGATGAACGACTTTTGTACTCACAGTATCCTGCTATCATTTTTCATTTTAAAGTTATTCACATGTGAATATGGTTAGTACAGCTAGTATATATCTGCAGAGCTGAGCACTGAGACAGACAGACAGATACACACACACACACATTTTTTCCGGCTACAGCTGGCCTGAGCCCCAGGATGTTTGAAATTCCAGGCTGATCAGACAGAACAGCTCTGCTGCCTAAATCAAAGGAAAGAGTTGAACCAGGATTGGATCAGCTTTTTGTTTTGGAGAACATGACTTCTCCACCCAGCAAGACTGGAGTACTGTGTGCAGTTCTGGAGACCTCATCTGTATACCCTGGAGGAAAGGAGGGAGAGAGGGGACATGATAGAAACGTTCAAGTACGTCAAGGGAATCAACAAAGTCCAAGAAGGTGGCATCTTTCAGAAAAAGAGATGTGCAAGAACAAGGGGGCACAATTTGAAGATAGAGGGGGGACGGCTCAGAGGTAATGTGAGGAAGTATTTTTTCACAGAGAGGGTTGTGGATGCATGGAACAGTCTCCCTGAGGAGATTGTGGAGTCAAGAACAGTTGGGGAATTCAAGAATGCATGGGACAGACATAAGGCAGTCCTAGTGTGGGGGGGTAGGAGGAAGTAAGCTGTTGGTAAACTAGGATTTGCAGCTTATCTGTTAGGTAGGAAAATGAGCAGACTAGGTGGGCCAAGCAGTCCTTATCTGCCGTCAAATTCTATGTTTCTATGTTTCTAAGCCAAAACTCTGTCATTATCAGCATGAATGACAATTGGGGTGGTACTAACTCGCCTCTTAAATGGTGTTGTGCATTGGACAGACCATGTCACAACCCTCAAAAGGCACCACTATAGCAAGATGTTCACTGTGTACACATGTGCATGGTGAACAAAAAAACATAAAAAGCATTCTTTTTTTCTCTCCCTTCCCCAGAGTACATAGATACATAGATACATAGACAGTGTCAGCAGATAAGTGCCTATGGGCCACCCAGTCTGCCCATTTGAGCTTGTAAGTTCAGTTTGTTTCCCTAGAAGTCTGTTGCCCCTTACCCCTGACCTTCAGAATTCCTTTATGTCTATCCCATGCATTCTTAAATTCCGTGATTGTTTCAGCCCCCACCACTTCCTCTGGCAGGGTGTTCCACTTGTCCACCACCTGTTCTGTGAAGAAATTCTTTCTCATGTTTCCTCTGAATTGTCCTCCCTCCAACTTCATCCCATGGCCTCTAGTCCTGGAACATCTTTTCACTTAAAATAGTGTTTTCCTGCACCCTGTTCCTCCCTGAAAGATACTTGTATGTCTCTATCATATCCCTCTCCCTCCTCTCTTCCAGGAGTACATGTTCAGTTCCTTCAACCTGTCTTCATAGGACTTGTTATACATCCATGCCATCTTTGTTGCCTCCTCTGAACCTTCTCTACCATGTCTATGTCCTTACGTAGGTATGGTCTCCAGAACTGTACACTGTACTCCAGGTGGGGCCTCACTAGTGTCTTGTATAGTGGAATTATGACCTCCCTTTTCCTGCTGGTGATGTCCCTACCTATACATCCCAGCATCCTATTTGCTTTACCTGCTGCCTTGTCACACTGTTTCCCTACCTTGAGGTCATCAGAGATGATAACCCCAAGATCCATTTCCTGCTTGGTGCATTCTATATCCTCACCCCCCAACTGATATATTGTGGCAGGGTTTTTGTGCCCCATATGCATTATCTTGCACTTCTTTGCATTGAATTTCAACTGCCAGACCCCTGACCATTCTTCAAGTTTCTGCAGGTCACTTCTCATTCTGTCTACACCCTCTGGTGTGTCTACTCTGTTGCAGAGCTTTGTGTCATCAGTGAACAGTGAAATTCTGCCTTCTAGGTCCTTCGCAATGTCACTGATGAAGATGTTGAATAGGACCGGTCCCAGCACTGATCCCTGTGGAACCCCACTGGTCACTCTTCCCTCTGTGGAGTGACAGCCATTTACCACCACCCTCTGTGTCCTGCCACCCAGCCAGTTACCTACCCACCACACTTCTGTTCTGCCCACACCCATATTCCCCAGGTATAAGACTATCTAATAGATTTCTTCTATATTTCAACCATTAATAATTTTTTTGTCATTCTTTTAATACTTTTCTACGGAAAACCCATATACGTTTAATTACATACACCAGTGTGTGGATTATAGTAGATCACCAGACTTTCTTGAGTGGTTGAAGGCACTCACCCTTGGGCCTCATGCCTCACAACACACCCGGGACATGCAGTGAGCTACCATAATACACACTCTGATGTGTTTTAATACTCGCTTGCATGTTCAGCTTGCTTGCCCCCTTTAGAACTCATCTGTATTCCACTCTTAATTGGATGTCCCCAGATTTTAAGTTGGTTTAGTTTTTTACACTAACTTGTTTTTTTTTTTTCTCTTGTAGGTATTTTCTGAAGAAGATCTAAGGTTGAAACGTAGATTTTTAACTCTATTTTCTATTTTCAGCATGCATTTAATATAACAATTTTGTTTTGCTTTTAGACCACATGCTAACGCAGCACCTTGTTTTTGTTTTTTAGTTTTTTAGGCTGTTTAGTTGACAAAAGCACTTTTTGATTAGAGCTTTGTGGAATGTGAAAATTCCAAATTTGTGGAATTTTAATGAATTCCATAAAGTTTCATGGAAGTTCATCAGAAGTTTGCAGAGTTTTAACAATTTATTAATTTGGTCATAATGTTGTTGTCTTTTGAGCTAGAGCTATGACAGTTGGGATGATTGCTGTCAGGGTGGAATATAAATTGCATGCCAAATTGCATGAAATTAAGATGGATTATCTTAAAACTATAGATGCTCAAATCTGTCATTTAAATTTTTGTAGGAAATTTCATGAAATGCTTTATCTGCAAGGACCTCAGCTGTGTATTGGGCCCATCAGCTTATATTTGGCATGATTACTTGATGATAGGAGTTCTGACAATGTGCAAAATTTCATGATATTATGATGCATCATCTCACAATTATATGTGCTCAAAATCTGTCATTTTATTTTTTGGGGGAAATTTTATGAACAATTTTATCTGCATATAGCTCAGGTACCTTTGAAGCAATACACGTGTAAATTAGTATGAATTTTTTTTTGGTAATGGTTATAGCACCATCTAAATATAAAGATAATTGGATTAGAGATATTTAAGCTACAGGGGTTCAAAAAGTTACTAAGTAAATTTGCAAAATGTTGTGAAAATTCTAAAAAATGTGAATATTTGTAACTTCTCTGCTCTTCCAGGCATAGGCCAAACATTTGATGTGCATGTCTGATGTCAGCATATCCTGGCATCTAATACAACTGGATAAATGGTCTGGAAGTTTTAAATTTACAGTGGACAAAAAAAAAATATTGGTAACATTTTCTACAATATTTATGGTAGCATATAGAAGAAGTGTCCAGAATTCTTTTTGTGGAATTTAATACTAACAATGCATGTATAACTACTTCATTTGATAAGCCGGGCTGAGTTTTTTGCAGTCCTGCTGTTCCTCTCTGGGTGACTATTCTCCTTCCTTCTCTCTTGGCATAGCAAGATTGACTCTGTAGAACTACTGATTCCACCGATATCCTCTGTTATTTACTGTGACAAAATCCCTTAAAATGAAGTCACCTACTCCTTTTATTATCAGTCTATCCTGTTGAAATATATGGAACTCTTCCTTACTGGTGCCCCAGATATTGTCTTCCCCACTACACCTTTTTGAGTACCGCTAAGTCCCAGACTTGCATGTACATCAGGCTCCCTGGATCATCAATTTACTGGGTGTGATCCTTATATATATCTTGCATTCAGGCTGGAACTGTTGACATTCTGTGCTTCCTTGCTCTAACTGGGGGGTCTACCACTGGTGTTCTACCCAGGTCAGCTATCCATTTCTTTATGAAACGATGTATCTAATTCCTGAACCCGGTGACCCTCTGCACTACCTGCCTCTCATATCCCTATCCTTTAATTAGAAACCCCCAGATAAGGCTGAGTAAAATTAGCAAATTCCAATTTTATGGAATTTTCAATAAATTCCACAATTTTCACAGAGATTCATGGGGCAGGATTCACAAAGCAGGGGTGCAAATGAGATGTGCTGGCACAACTAGGAAATGTACCATGTAGCCATTCACAGAGAGCACAGATGCTCTGGAGCAACCCAAATGCACTGCATCTAACAGCATGCACCAGAGACTGAAAGTAATGATATGTGGTGCATCTGGAGAGGGTGTGTAACTACATATACTGTGCAGAGCCATTCACAGAGCAAAACTAATGCACAAATATGGAGAATTCACAGTGCAAGTACCAAATGCGCCATGTAGAGATAAATATAAAAGAAGTAGACTTAAGTGCAAGCCCCCAGCAGGCTGGCCACAGGATAGCAGCAGCAAGCAGTAGGAGATCAGCAGCTGAACAGTATTATGGATGGAGCACCATTCCTAATGGTGGGAATGTTAATGGGGATGAGGAGATGGGCAAACCAGCAATGTGGCAGCAAAAGGCACCATAGGCTGTCAGCCCCACAGCAGTATCATGCTAGACTGATATTTGAACAGCTGACAGACACTGAAACAGTCAGCCAATATTGCCTGAACAGGGCAATTCTGAGGCAGCTCTGTGAGCTGTGCCATGATGAAATGCGTCACCCACTGGAAACGGTCATGCTATATCAGTGGAGAACAAGGTGACAACAGCAATGTGCCTGCTCACAATGAGAACCTTCCAGAGGCCAGCCAGAGACACCACCAGCATATCCCAGCTTTCCATGTTCCATCTCCTCACACAATTCCTCACCGCACTGCTCCCAAATGCTTCAGAATTCATTCACTTCCCAAGCACACAGGCAGAATGGACAGAAGCCATGCAGCAGTTCCACAAGGTAGCATGCATGCCAGGCATCATAGAGGTCATTAACTGTACCAGTGTGGCAATCTGTGCACCACCTGGCAATGATACCATGACATATGTCAGCCACAAGGGCTACAACTCTGTCAACTGCCAGGTGGTGTGCAATGCCACTGGGTGCATCAGCAATGTCTGCGCCACACACCCTGCTATGACACACACCTTCATATGGCACCAGTCCACCATTTGCCACTGGTTTGAGACTGGGAACATACCCAGAAGCCATCTAGTAGGTGGATGAGGCATTCAGAAACGCCCATGAATGGGGCACCATGGCACAACAAATGAAGGGAGAGAGAGAGCAGATGTGTGAGGGCCATGCAGAGAATGCACAGGGGATATGCACAGGCAGGACAATGGAGGTGGGCACACTGATGGAACCATGCAAACAAGGGGGACAGAGAAGCAGAACAGCAAAGCATGGGAGGCAGGATGCAGCACAACAGCTGACACTCGCGGCAGGGCAGAACACACCACACACAGCCATGCATGGGTGACCACTGAGCATTGGTCTACAGACAATGGTGATGGGAACATGTGCGGGCAGCCATGGCTATGAGCATGGGCAGGAACAGGTAGATGTGTGCAGCCAGGGCAAGCCATAGCAGGTGTGAGGGGGATGTAGCCTGCCACAGAGTGTCACCACGGGGACTGGGGTGGACAGTTGGCAGACACACCAGTGTGCCATGGTGCGGGGGGTGGAAGGACACAATACACAGGTATACAGTGGTGTAACAGACTGCTTTTGCCCCACCCACAGGTGATGCAGCATACTGCCTCCAACCCTGGCTGCTAACACCCTTCCGCTGACCTGGCAGAGGTGGAAGAGCAGTACAATGAGGCATACATCGTTACACACGTCATCACTGAGTGTGTCTTTGGCATGCTGAAGATGCACTTTCAGTGTCTGGATGGGTTGGGTGGTGCCTTACAGTATAGCCCAGAGAAGGGCTGTGACATATTCCTGGCCTGTTGTATGTTGCACAACATGGCCATTGACCATGGAATAGCTGTCCAGGCCAAGGAAGGCAACAGTTCTGGGGAGGAGGAGGGGGATGAGGATGCAGCAGGACAGGGGCAGTGTGATGGACCACCACTGGCATGAAGAGGCCCACAGCTGGTCACCAGGTCCCAGTAGCACAGGGACACCATCATCAAAGAACACTTCGGGGTCCACAGGTGAGTAACACAGGTGGGTAATACAGGGCTGTCACCCTTCCCCTCACACACACACACACACACACACAACCACACCACAGGGCACTTGAATGCAACACTACCACTGTGTAAAGCACCCATGAGGGTGACAATACCACACACACACACACACACACACACACACATATGCACAGCAGGATCCACATGTCCAAGGGGCACAGTGTATGTGCTGAGGATGGCATGGATCAGTGTACTGCTGCTGGCATACATGTACAGCAGACACAGGACCAAACCCATCATGCCCATGCCACACAGCACAACAATGGCACACCCAGACATGCATGTAGAACTCACAGGTGACCCACACAGGCAGCACACTGGGGCTCCACACCATCCCAGGCACGGGTAGCCTGGTGAGTGGGCTGTAAATGGTGCAGGCAACAAAGGGTCATGTGAGCAGTCACCCAGGTGTCAGTGGGAGGCACCTCAGCCACCATGGACAGTTGGGCAGACACAGCTGGTGGTTGCTAATGCAGTGCCACTGACCATGGGGGGGTAGCCAACACCCCTGAAGGGATACTGCAGCAAGATGATGAACAGGTGCTCACTGTTGTATTGGCCCTGTGATCCATGTTGGATATGGGGTTGATGGGGCTGGAGAGGTGTGGTGACAACATTAGCAGCAATGGGTCCACCTGACGCCACTGCCTGGGCATGCATGAGGCACTTCTGGGGGTTTGGCTGGAGGCCTGGTGGCCACGTGGTGCACTGGTTTTACATGCCACCTTAGCAATGTGCACAATCCATTCCAGAGCTGCGGTCATGCCCACCCACAATAGGCGAGCTTCTACCAACATCTGGGCATGCCATGTGGTTGGTGACTCATGTTCAATGGCTAGCAGCATCCAGATGCCTCCGAGCTCCACCTGCAGGGATGCCTGCCCCTCCATAGTGGCCTGCAGGAGGCATGCATAGCCCTCAGACTCAGGAGGTGAGGGCTCACAGTGACAGAGCCAATGGGCAGGTGGTGAGCCTGCTTGCTGCTGCACATCCACTGTAGGTGGACGCACCACAGCAGTCCGCAGTATGGGTGGGGACTGGGCTTGTTCAATTGCTGCACATCCAGGGATGGTTGCATCATGGGCCTCCACCACCTGTGGCAGAACCACAGCACCCTTCTGACCCATGCTGCTGGTTCCTGGTACCACAGCAGCACCAGGCACAGATCCCACAGCAACCACCAGCGTGGGTGACTGTGCAGGCCCTGCAGGTGTGCCAGGGGCCACAGGACCACCAATGCCTGCTGGTGCCACCTGTGCATGCACCTGTGCATCATTCGCTCTACTGTTGGCCATGTCCCCCCAAAGTTTTGTGGCATCTGGATCATCATCAACATTGCTGTATGCCCCCTGTGTACAATATGCCAGCACCAGCAGGGCATCTGCGATGTCCACTGTGTCCCCTGGGTCATCACTAGCCATACCCAGGAACCATTCCAGCCATGTGCCATCCTGGTCACCAGACATGGCACCACTTGCTGATGTGTTGGAAGGCCCTGCCACTACTGGTGATGCATCTGGGGGAGCTATGATGCTTGATGGGCCTGGGACAGCATCATCCTCAGACCTGGCTGCCGTTCAGTGAGACAGACCGGCATCATCCTCTGCAGTGCCAATCTGCAGTGCACCAGACATGGAAGCACCCATGAGGTGTGATGGAGCTGTAACAGAAAGAAGGGATACATGGTTACAAACATGTGTGACAGTTGTGTTCAGACAGGAATGTACATGTGGTCATACACATGTGCCAGTGGTGCACCTGACATGCCATGTGGGTGACAGTCAACAATGGTTCTGACGATGCAGCCAGGCACTGGCTACAGCTGGACAGGCCCAGTACCTGTACATGCCCCATTGTACTTGTGTGGGACCGGGACAACACCCTGGCCACCACCCACAGGGATGATAGCACAGTTGTGCAGTGGAACACCACACCATGGGTGTCCCCCCCAGCACATGCCCAGCCTTTCATGTGACTGCACAAGATGGTCCAAGGATGGAGCATACAGAACCATGGCTGATGCACACAGGCACATGGTCAAATAGTCACACACAGTGGGGCTGTCAGGGTACACATGCCACACACACACGGACAGGCACATGTCCTGGGCATATATACTCACAGTGCTGTGATGGATTGCCGCCTGTCTGGAAGCCCCCTCCAGGAACACCATGCACAGCCTCCTGGCCGATGCTGGCCACCAGCAGCTCCTCTGTGGATGTGGGGCACACACCTGTCTGCAGCCCACCCCCTGTCCCACTCAGGGAGGATTCAATGTGCATCACCTTCTCCTTGGCTCTCCTCTTCTCATCATTCAGGTGCTTCTACACTACTTGGGTGTCCTGTTAAACTTTCTGATGGCATTGACATGCCATGCCACAGCCTCCCTGCCCTCATCCCACAGCTGTTGGCTGCCACCCCTGCCAATCAGGAAGTCCTTTGCACAGCAAGTATGCCTCGCTTAGTGCCCTGTCCTCATCGCTGGTGAAATTGGGACATCTGCGTCCAGCAGCTGTGTCCTTTCCAGACATATTGGTTTCTGTGGGTGAGATTAAGCAACCATTAGCACATGACAGTCAGCTCTGTATGTGTGCAGGCACGGTGTCTGGCTGCTGCAGGGCCATCACACCCTGTCCGCATACCACTCACCTGCCTACTATGCATATCTGGAACAGGTATTGGGACTGTTAGGGACAGTTGGACATTGGCAGGATCAGTTCTTCAGCACTGGTACATGCAACTGACATGTCCCTGCACATGTGACTGGTGTTGTTTGCCATGTACCACCAGATGGTGGTCCAGCCTGCAACACACATCTTCAGTCTGTGGTACCATGCTACACCACACACCAGCAATGGACCCCCCCCTCACAAGCCAAACCTAGTTTGAACTGTGGGACACTGTGGGGCACTCACCTGGATGTGGCTGTTGACCAGGAACAGGCGTGGATCATGGCTGTATGCCCTAGGCCTCACACTGTCATTTTGTGCTGCCACACTGCCTTTGGAAGAATGTAAACAGACTTACCTTCAGGGATGCAATTCCTCTCAGTCATCTGACCTCTATGGAAGTGCATTCAGGAGCATTTATGGCTCAGGGCATGCAAATGAGATTGGAAGCATCTGTAATGAGATGCTAATCAGGTGAGATGCCCCCCGAGTCTGGCAATGAGCTGATTTAGGATTAATGTCTGTGAATTGCATAATTGCTCCTAGCTCATCCCAATCAGCAGCACGCAACTGCTATATTGAGTGATTTCCCCATATGGCGCATTTCCAGCATATGCACAAGGGATGTAGGGCATTGCCTAAATACAGTGCAACTGTCATGGCGCATTGCTGCGCATGCGCAATGGTGGGTTAGTGGCTTGGCAGGCATAGCACATACAGACAGTATTACTGATCACGCGCTCACATCTGGCTGTGCATACACGTCCACTTGCGCGATGACTGTGGTGCCACCTGTCATGTTGTGTGCATGTTATGCGCTGTGGGGTGACCTTGCATTATTGTGCAGCTGTGGATCACAGCACAACACCGGCAATGTGCACACCAACACTGCATTGTGCATGGCATTGCTTGCCACTCACAATATGGCGGATTCACGCAGTGTGTGCATGCACAACCTGGTCATGACCCATGACCCTGTGTTCCTGCCCATGCGGGTGCTGTGCACATGCATGGTGATGTGCTACTGGTGGCAATTGTACATTGACATACCACGCTACTGTGTTGCACGGTGCATCGCATGATGGTCAATCATGCCTGTAGCACGAATGTGCCATTGCACACCAGCAGCATGATCTGTGCACACCTGACCTGATGACACTGTTGGGGATCATGCCATGTGCACAGAGTACAGGCCCAAGGGCCATGAACTGGGGGGAAGTGGAGCTCCTCAACCTTGTTGCACTGGTGCTGTGGGTTGAGGGACAGCTGTTTGGGTCTGATGTCCTCAATGAGCCAGGTTCTGCAGTGCGGGCCAGGATTGCTAGGCAGCTGGTGCACAGGACAGAAGTTGCCAGCACTGGCAAGCAATGCAGGCACCATTATGGTGATCTGCAGCTCAGGGACCCAGACAGGCTGAGGAGCCTACAGAACCGTGCATGCAGGGGTGTGGTGCCATACCCAGGTAAGTCACAGGTAGAAGGCTAGGTTTGCTGGCCAAGGCACCTAGCTTCACCTGAGCTCTTTCCTTCTAGCTTGCTTGAAAGGACAGAACTAAGAACCTTACCAGAGTAAGGGAAAGGATTAAGACTTTTGGCTAGGCAGATTTACTGTATGTAGTTGTTTTTATTTTGTACTCACAGGGATTGTTACTGTTTGTTGCTAACATTTTATTACTTTAATTTTTCTCTGATTCAAATTGCTGGTGCTGGGTATGCCTTCTGCTACATTATTACAAGATGTGCCTACAGGTGTGTGCTAACAGATTACTGCTGTAATTTTCTGATTCAAATTGTCTTTTGCAAGGTATATCTTCTGTTAGTGCTTTATTTTTCTCTGTAGCAAAGTGTTTCTTACAGGGTATATCTTTTGTGAAATTATTACAGGTAGTGCTTAAATTTTTGTGACTTTTTATCATTAGGCTAAGCAAAATGACAGTTTGCCCCTATTTTATTTATTTCTTTTTTGCTGAAAAGGTTTTTTTGTCTCAGAGTTTTTGCAGTCTCCTTCTCACATTGAAGACAGGGAGAGTGAGAAATCAGCCACAGCTTCCTTGAATGAAGGAGATTATTTTCTAGACTACATTGAACTGAATTATTACTTTTTGGACCTGTGTAAGTAACTAGTATTGATTATGTTTTTGGGGTGAATTTTTCTTAGTTTTAACGTTAATTTGCCTGGGAGGAACTGTAGCTGGGAGATATTTGCAGTCAGTTGTGACTAGATCTGTTACTTAGCCTTTGTGAAATAGGTGTCTGAAAGGAAGGAAGGCACTCCCCAGGGTGGAGGGTAAGAGTTGTAGATGATTGTTTCTGGACAGCATAGATTTACTCCCAGCCACCCTTCCCCTCACCCCACCTGCCCCAAGTGCACAACTTCCTTTATAGCAGGGGCTCTGACATCACTTCCTCAAAACTGCTAACAACATACACCTGTTCATATCCTTAAAGGCACAGCACACTGAATAGGGGGTAGAGACACTCACAAGCTTGCACACACTAAAACAAGAACAAAAACCAAAAAAGCATCTGTAACTGGAAAGGACACAGACATGTGGGAGTGGTGCAATGCACTGGCTGTGAAGCAGCAGTCTTCAGGAGACATTCTGGAAACTGCTTTGCTGCCTATTTGCAGGCATCTCTCTGGTCTGAGGGAGGAGGTTGTTCATCTCCATGCTGACCTGGCAAGGATTAGGAAACCTAGTTCTCAGGACCACCAGGCCACCGCCACTACCTCAGAGTTGCCAAGAAAGAGGAGTGGTTGGACCATGGTGGGCTCAGGGAGGGTGAGGGTGGTGGAACAGAGGTGCATCCCTCCAGTTGTGCCTCTCCACAATTCATTCGCCACTCTGGTGAAGCATGGTTCCTCTATGGAGGCACCTGCAGTGGAGACCAAGGAAGATGCTTGGAACCTCCACAATGGAGACCCACAGAAGGGTGGCCCAGGACCCCATAGGGGAAGTAAACAACTCCTGGTGGGGGACTCAATTGTTAGGGGGTAGAACTGGGGAAGGGAGGGGAAAGGGAGGTAAGGTGCCTGCCTGGCACCAAGGCTTGGAGGGACAGGAAATGAATCCTCAGGATCATGGGAGCAGCGGCAAGGGGAAGGGAGCTGGATGTCATTATTCACCTAGGGACGAATGACCTGACTGAGAATGGGATCAGAGCAGTGCAACAGGAGTTTGTGGAGTTGGGGAGGGGCCTTAGACAAGTAGCACACATGGTAACTTTCTCGGAAGTGCTACCTGTCTATGGCATGGATGAGGCTAGGGCACTCTGCACCATAGGATTCAATGACTGGTTGAAAAGCTGGTGTCGAGCTCAGGGATTTAGCTTCATTGGGGACTGGGGCTCCACCTGGAGGGATGCAGACCTATACAGGTGCAAGGGTCTGCATCTATCCTGGAGGGGAACCAGGATTCTAAGTTATAGGTTTAAATGCTTCAGTGGCAAGCATTTAAACTAGCCATGGGGGAGGCACTGAAGAGGAGAAGGGAAATCCTAGCCCCCCCTAAAAATCAGGGTAATTAGTGAGGTAAACACCAAAATAGAGCAGTCAATAGGGAGAAGGGCAGGGGTAAATGGAGAAAAAGACAAAGGCAGTAGGAACAGGGATGGGGCAAAAAGAAATAAAGCCATAAAAAAATGGAGGGTAATGAGTACCAATGCCTGTAGTCTAGGTAAAAAGCTCCCTGAAATGGTGGCCTTGATGGAAGAGGGATGCCTGGATATTGTGACAGTCACAGTAACATGGTACAAAGACAATCATGACTGGGATGTCAACATACCAGGGTACACAGTCTACAGGAGGGACAGGGAGGGAAGAAGAGGAGGAGGAGTAGCTCTCTATGTAAGGGAAGGGATCAAAGCAACAGAACTAAAGGGTAAACAGGGAAGAGAGGAGGCACTGTGGGTCACCCTGGAGACTGAAAATGGCTCCACAGTCTGCACAGGGGTTGTATACAGACCCCCGTCTCAAGGGGAGGAAATGGACAAGGAAATGATAGAAGGCATCCTTGGGATGGCAGAGAAAGGGGAGATATTGCTGATGGGGGACCTGAGTATGCCAGATGTTGACTGGAGCACCTTTGCTGCAGCCACATCCAAGAGCAGGGCCATTCTTGATGCCCTACAGGGGGCATGCCTCAGACAGCTAGTTTTGGAACCCACTTGGGAGAGAGCAATCTTTGACCTGGTGCTCTCAAATGGGGATGGAGAGAGGATGTCTGATCTTGAAGTGGGTAGCCATCTGGGAACAGTCGACCACCAAACAGTGTGGTTCACAATAAACTTAGCTGTAGCATCAAGCCACACAAAAGTGAAGGTACTGGACTTCAGGAGGGCTGATTTTGTCAAAATGGGAGAGTGCCACAGAAAAGCACTAGCAAACAGGCAAGAAGGTGGGGTGGAGCAACAATGGGGATACATCAAAACGCCATCACAGAGGCAACAAGTCTTTGTGTGAAGCAAATAAACAAATCAAAAATAAAGAAAAAAACACTGTGTTTCTCAAAAGAAGTGGCAGGGAATGTAAGGGGAAAAAAAGATAGCATTCAGGAAATATAAGGAAACACAGAAGGAACAGGACAGAGAACTGTACCAGTTAAAGCAGAAGGAAGCAGGTAAGGCAGCCAGAATAGCAAAGGCCCATACCGAGGAAAAGATAGCCAACTCGGTTAAGAAGGGGGATAAAACCTTTCATGGGTACATTAGGGAGCAAAGAAAGACTAAGGCAGGGATACTGAGGCTGAACAAAGAGGAAGGTGGTTGGGCAGTGAGTGACAATGAAAAAGCAGGGATACTGAACAAATACTTCTGCTCAGTATTCACAGTGGAAAAGCAGAGGGAAATACCTAATCCAGTCAATAGAAGCACTCTGGATAGGGGGTTTGATATTAGTCCTTTCACAGAAGAAAGGGTTCTGAAAGAAATCTTAAAACTGAAGGTGGATAAAGCAATGGGGCCTGATGGGATTCACCCCAGAATTTTAAAAGAACTAAGAGAAGAACTAGTAACACCACTGACTACCCTTTTTAATAAATCATGGGAGGATGGGGTGGTACCTGAGGACTGGAGCAGGGTGGATGTGATTCCCTTCCACAAAAGTGGGAGCAAGACAGAGGCAGGAAACTACAGACCTGTCAGATTGACCTCAGTGGTAGGGAAAATGATGGAATCACTTCTGAAGGAAAGAATCGTTGATTACCTAGATGCCAGTGGGGCACAGGACCCAAGACAGCATGATTCACAGCAAGAAGGTCATGTCAGACAAGTCTAATTGATTTCTTTGACTGGGTGACCAAAGCAGTAGACCAGGGAGGGTCTGTAGACATGGACTATCTAGACTTTAGCAAGGCATTTGATACAGTCCCGCACAAAAGATTAATAAACAAATTAGCCAGCCTGGGAGTGGGTCCTAGCGTGGTAGCCTGGGTAAAACACTGGTTGGATAACAGGACACAGCGGGTAATAGTAAATGGAGTCCACAGTGAAGAAAGGAGGGTTACTAGTGGGGTACCGCAGGGTTCAGTACTGGGTCCGGTCCTTTTTAATGTCTTTATAAGTGACATTGCAGAGGGACTGGAAGGGAAAGTATGTCTCTTTGCAGATGACACAAAGATCTGCAACAGGGTTGATACACAAGGTGGGGTGGAAAGGATGAAAAGGGACTTGAAGGTTGGAGGAATGGTCAAATGTATGGCAGCTTAGATTCAATGCAAAGAAGTGCAAGTAATGCACCTGGGACACAAAACCCAGGGAAGAGTACACAATGGGGTGAGATACTGACAACAACAAAATGGAAAGGGACCTGGGGTAGTCATATCAGATGACTTAAAGGTGGGCCAGCAATGTGAGAAGGCAGTAAGGAGGGCTGGGGGATACTGGGATGCATAGGGAGAGCCATCACCAGTAGAAAACAGGAAGTTGTTGGCCCTCTGTACAGAAAGTTGGTAAGACCACATCTGGAGTACTGTGTACAGTTCTGGAGACCCCATTTCTGCAAAGACATAGACAGGGTGGAGGCTGTCCAGAGGAGGGTAACCAAAATGATGCAGGGTCTTCATCAGAAGACATATGAAGAAAGATTAAAGGAACTAAAGATGTATAGCCTCGAGGAAAGAAGGGAGAGGGGGGACATGATAGAAACTTTCAAATACCTCAAGGGAATCAACAAAGTCCAACAGGGTAGCATCTTTCAGAAAAAGAGATGCGCAAAAACAAGGGGGCACAATTTGAAGATAGAGGGGGGACAGCTCAGAGGTAATGTCAGGAAGTATTTCTTCACAGAGAGGGTTGTGGATACATGGAACAGCCTTCCTGAGGAGGTAGTAGAGTCAAAAACAGTGGGGGAATTCAAGAATGCATGTGACAGACATAAGGCAATTCTAGTGGGGTAGGAGGAAGTAAGCTGTTAGTTAACTAGGATCTGCAGCTTATCCGTTAGGTAGGGGAAATGGGCAGACTAGGTGGGCCAAGCGTTCCTTATCTGTCATCAAATTCTGTTTCTTTGTTTCTAGTACACCGCATGTACACAGGCAGCATAGGGTATGTATCAGTAGGGGGGCTGCCACACTGCACACCACAACACATACACACACACACACGTGTTTTCCATGGGCCACACACAGCATGGGCTATGCCTGCATGACCACAGGGAGTAGGTGTGTACAGCTTGGTGCATGGGGGATGTGCAAGGCCACTGTGGTGTGCACAGTGTGGCACAGCCATTGGAATGGCATACATCTGGCTGCACACCTGGTGGGCACAAGCAAGCATACTGTGTGTGGATGCATGCAGCCAGGGGCATTTTCACTGGGGCACTGTGGGGGGTGGTACCATCACTACATGCTGCCACTGGTGTTGTTGTTGGGTGCAGGGGGGTGGAGGGCTTTCCACACCTCCAGTCTTTTCATGGTGTTCTCTGCTTTTGTTCCTCTTGCAGGGCCAGCAGACAGTTAGAGGGCAGAGGTACAGGCAAGGTGCAATAGGGCCGCTGTTGGTGCCTGTGGACAGAAACATGCTGGTGCAGGTGAGTGTCTGTCTTGTGCATCCACTGTGTGTTCAAGGTGGGTGTGCCCTCTACAGGCCGTTGCTGGTCCATTGTGCATGTTCATGTGATGCTGGTTGCATGCACACATGGGGTGTTGGCATGGCAGTGAGTGCTTGTGCCACAGTGCACCTAGCCCCTGTGTGTACATCCACCATGTGCACATATCATGCACACTGTAGGCACACTGTGGTGCTCCAGTAGTGTTCAGAGAGGGCCTTCATGCCTGTGCTGCCTGCTGGCATGTGCACATGCTGTGTGGGGCATGGCTGCATGTTCCTCTGTGCAAACCCCTGCAGGCACATGTGAGCTGGGTGCTTTCTGAGTACCATTGCATGGTCACAGTGTGGCATGGTGTGCCAGCCTGTTGCTGGTCTGCAGTGTGCCTGGCGTGCTGTCGGCCATTGGCGTGGTGGATGCCTCTAGTACACTCATGTAGTGGGCAGGGAGGGGCCAGTGTGAAGCATGGCACTTAGTACCTGTTGTCTGCATCCTCCACTGTAGGTCCAAGGGGTGTACGGCCATGTGTCCCCATTCATCTGCAGTGGTATGGAGTACTGCAGCTATTTATTTATTTATTTTATTCAGTTTTTGTTGACTGGGTAAGTGCACTAGACACATTCTGCCTATTTTCAGGCACGACCCGGGGGAGGGGGGATACAGATGAATGCCAACTGATCTTGAACCAGATTAAGCTGTTGGTAGCATTTTTAGTGAATGGATCCAGCAGGGATCCAGCTCCAGAGGTCATTATGGAGGACTCTACAGTCACTCTACAGACATCAGGGACAACTCCTGCAGGCACTGACCATGCTGGCCAGAATGATTAGTGCCAGGGGCCGTAGGCATGGGCATCATGCTGCGGCACTGCCTGCACATTAGGGATGTGGACATTTGTGTATAGCCCCTTTATGTTATGCCTCACATTCCTTGCCCATCCACAATGTATGTTGATGTACCCTGTCCCCCCCCACACACACACACCTTCACCCTCTTGCTTTCCATTGTTGTACCTGTACAGACCCCCCACCCTCACCTTCTCTGTTCCTGCTGCCAGTTGTTATTGTAAATAGTTTATTGTGTTACATTGACGTTACTAAACCATTTTCTATTGCAACTGGTATCTGTGGTCATTAACTGTACATTGTACATGTTGTCTGTCTTTGCCTGCTACTGTCCACTGTCACTATGTTGCCATCCACACGTATGCACCTGTGTTACTGCGCACACATGCATCCTGTCCCCCTGATGTGGCTGCCTCACTGTGTGTCCTCCTTGTTGCCTGTGGTGTGTGGGTGGGTGTTGTGTCATATTGCCTTTCTCAGGGTCCCTGTTATGTGTGGTGCATATGGCCTGCATCTGTTGTGCTGGTGCCCTGTTGTGTGGCTCTGCGTGTGGTCCAAATTGCTTGTGGGCTTGTTACACCTGTGTGGTGTGTGGCAGTTGGCCTGTCTGCCATTGTGCCTGTCTACCTGTACGCCCCTGTGTAGCATCTCCATTCTCCACACCACTGGGTTCCAGTGCAACAGGCCGTGTCCTGGTGACACATCCATACTGCATGGTGCCCCTCAGCAGCTGTGGCACACCTTGATAGGCACCCCTGGGCATGTCATCTGTGCCTGTTGGGCTAGTGTGTGGGGTATGTCTGGTGCTTCTGGGTGTTTTTCTGTGTGCTCTGTCTGTTCACCTCTTCTGCTGTGACCACTCTCAGGCCCTTTGGCACTCTGGTTGGTCCCAGCAGGTGTGGTCCCCTGCATCCTTTGTGCTACTGCAGTGTCCCCCTGTTACACCTTCATCCCTTACTGACTTACTCCATATTCACTGTTAAGCTGCCCTGGGTGCTTTGGTGCATCCCTGTTGTGCTGGGGCATCTCACGTTGCACCATGCCGCATCTGTGTGATTCACAGTGGGGATGTACACGGTGCATCTTGTAGCGCATCCTTCTGTGAATCACACTGTCTGGGGACGGCACATCCCAGTTGTGCCAGTGCATCTCATTTGCAGCCAGCGCATCTACTTTGTGAATCCTACCCATGGAATTTGACTTTAAGTACATATGTCATTTTGCAGTTCATGGCAGTAGGCAATTAATAAAACTGAGACACCCAGTCTCCTTGTAAGGTGTAAGAACCAGTCAAATATAATAGCACTGCATTCTCCAGTTTTAAAGTTTTGGGGGTTTAGAAATCTACAGTTTAGATTCTTGCAAAATGTAATTTTAGAATGTTATGAAAGTTTGACTGCTTATAATTCAGACCCATTTAAAGCTATAAGTATAATTTTTTGTCAGAAATTACCATGTAGTGTAGTATTTTAAATGTTTCAAATCTAGTTTAATTTGGATATATTGTTTAAAATTTAGAAGGAAAAAAAAGAAATTTAAATTTTGGCAACATGTTTGACAGGCTATAACTCAGTCCTATGAAGCTAGAAATCTGAAACTATGTACACACATTATGCCATATACTGTGCATGTAGTGATAACCTGTATACCTGTAACATTTTAGAACATTTCAATGAACACTATCAAAATTATACTAAAATAACAGAATTCTAAATGTACCCATGCTGTATGTTTCTCTAAATCCTTAAACTTTGGAAAACTTTGCATAAGACATTTTTTTATCATGGAAGATTGTTATTGGTTTTGTTTCCATTTGTAACAGTATCAAAGCAGTATATCTACATATATCATCCCAACGGATAAAAAAACCAAAAAAACATTGTGCTGGACTAGTACCGTGACATTCTATTCAACAGTACGGCTCTTAGAGCTAAAGACTAATTGCAGAATTATAGTGACGATATAGTAACATGCTATTTCCACCATGAAGAATGTTCAAAAACATCTTTTCACATTGTATTACTTTATAGCTGACCCTCTTCCTTTCTGTGTGCCTTGCTGAACTTGTGCCAGCCATGTTACATTGCAGAAAAGGGCGGATAAGATATTTTAAATTAGTCTGAAATAAGTGAAAATTAAATTTTGATTAAATGTTTGGTCACCCATAACTCCACCCCCTTTCATCCTAGGACTGTGATATTTGGAACACATATGTATGCCATAATACGTATCACATGTGGTGTCATTTGGACGTACTTTTAAAATTAGAGCAAAGTAACTGAAATTTAACATTTGGTGAAATTCCACAAACCTTTCAAGAAAATTCCATTAATGTCCATGGAATCAGAATGGGCATTCCAAAGGCAGAATTTAATATTCCACATAGCGCTATTTGTGTAAAAAAAACTCTGTTAGCCAAGTTTTTGTTCACGGAAAAAAGTGTTCAAATATTAAGATCGACTGATAAATCTGGCTATGGGCCAGATATTTTTCTTGTACTCTGTTCCTAGACTGTGAAACAGATTTCCCTGCTCTCTACAAGATACACTAAGCCACACCTTGTTTAGAAGATGTGTAACTACAGTACTTGATGAAAGAGCTTTCCTGTCAACGTGCCTCTTGATTGTTCCTATGTAGTAATGCCTCAGCTGTTTAACAACTGCTGATTGTCTCACACTGTAATCAATTTATGTCAGTGTGTCTTAAAGAGCAGTTAACACCTTCAGGAGAATTTTAACAAAGCAGCATATTTAGACACAGTTCAGCTTGTATCACGTTCATTCTTTATTCCTCCTCCCCTCTATGATATTCTTTATCAGTGACATTGCACAGGACCTAGAAGGCAGAATTTCACTGTTCACTGATGACACAAAGCTCTGTAACAGAGTAGACACACCAGAGGTTGTAGACAGAATGAGAAGGGACCCGCAGAAACTTGAAGAATGGTCAGGGGTTTGGCAGTTGAAATTCAATGCAAAGAAGTGCAAGATAATGCATATGGGGCACAAAAACCCTGGCACAATATATCAGTTGGGGGGTGAGGATATAGCATACACCAAGTAGGAAAGGGATCTTGGGGTTGTCATCTCTGATGACCTCAAGGTAGGAAAACAGTGGGACAAGGCAGAAGGTAAAGCAAATAGGATGCTGGGATGCATGGGCAGGGGCATCACCAGCAGGACAAGGGAGGTAATAATTCCATTAAACAAGACACTAGTGAGGTCCCAACTGGAGTACAGTGTGCAGTTCTGGAGACGTTACCTACGTAAGGACATAGACAGGGTAGAGAAGGTTCAGAGGAGGGCAACAAAGATGGTACATGGATTGCATCACAAGTCCTATGAGGACAGGTTGAAGGAACTGAATATGTACTCCCTGGAGGAGAGGAGGGAAAGAGGGGATATGATAGAGACATACAAGTATCTTACAGGGAGGAACAGGGTGCAGGAATACACTATTTTTAAGCGAAAAAGATGTTCCAGGACTAGAGGGCATGGGATGAAGTTGGAGGGAGGACGATTTAGAGGAAACAGGAGGAAGAATTTCTTCACAGAACAGGTGGTGGACAAGTGGAACACTCTGCCAGAGGAAGTAGTGGGGGCTGAAACAATCACGGGATTTAAGAATACATGGGATAGACATAAAGGAATTCTGGAGGTCAGGGGTAAGGGGCAACAGACTTCTAGGAAAACATAAATTGAACTTACAAGCTCAAATGGGCAGACTGGGTGGACCACAGGCCCTTATTTGCTGACACTGTCTATGTATCTATGCATCTATGAGGTCATTTGCATGAAAACCAGAGCTTGGCTTCTGAAGGGTTCATATATTCCTGTGACTTTCTTCCTACCTGAGGTCATAATGCACTGTTTATGACATCACAGTTACTCCAACGGTAACAGTTTGCGATGTCACAACAGAGTATTATGGCTTGAAGCAGGGAGAAAGCTAAAGAGGCAGATGAATTATAAGGAATAAAGATCATATATTCATGCAAATGTTCTCAGTAATAAATCATGGGGAAGAGAAGCCTACAGAATATATATAAATGCAAGCTGAATTGTACAATACCTGCATGTTAAATTTCGAAAAGTTTTCTTTTAGGCCCATGTGGCCCTGAAAGTTCCTAGATCACCATTAAGCCAAAACAAAAAACTTCACCTGTGATACTGCACTCCAACAATTCTTACACAGTTAGATTAATGCTTAATGATGACTGCTGGAGATGCGGGTCACAAGGGGGAGATCTGTTTCCCATCCTCTGGCAGTACATATGTATTCAAAAATACCGGTCGGAGGTGGCACAATGCCTCACCCAGGTGATGCTGCAGACCATAGACAAGACCCCTAACCTGTTATTGCTTGACTCTCCTGAAGGGACCCCACAATTACATAAAAGGGAGCTAAAATGGGTAGTAGCTGCATCAGTCAAGACAAAATGCCTTCTGCTACAGCAGTGGTGTACCCCAGATATAGTAACGCTAAATGAACTTATTGCAAATCTGATATTACTAGCCAAATTTGAAAGGCTACCACACTTAGCCAGTGGCACATTGGTCAAATATGATGAGATCTGGGACCCATTTTTTGCTCCACTGTGGGACACAAATAGCCACAGCTACAACAGATACCTGACTTCCCAGGCCTGTTATAGCTTATATAGGGCTGCAAATCGAGACCCTACTAGAATATCCAGTTATGACCTTGGCCGACAGTCTTCCAGGCAGTGGGGTACTGAGCATGCTAAGCATTTAACATTGAGTAACTGTATCAACTCTGAATACATGGGTCTGTACAATCAGGATCACGTGGATGACTTCATAATACACAACAGCTCTGAGGATATTGATGCGCTTAACTCTAAGCTAAATGCTGACTTTGAGGGAGATATTCAGAGGAGTTGTGCAATGCACAACAGGGTTGCACATGTGCAACCACAGACATGCGCCCCAGAGCCATATTCAATGAACGCGACTGCATAGTACGAAACACACTGAGCAGCAGCACAATAGTAATGTATGCAGTGCAAGTACAAGGGGGCATAACCATGGATAAGCAGTGTAATGGTATATTCAGCGGAACAGCACGGCACAAGTCAGGAGCAACAGACAGAATGTGCCACACAGAATTGAGCCTATAAATTCAGGCTCAAACACACACATAGCAGATGCGCAAGGTACAGATCCTAGTGCAACATGGATGTTGGGCCAGTAATAATGGAGGCAGTGATGAGGAGTGTGAGGAGGAGGGAGGAACAGCAATGTGGCTGAGGAAGGGCCCATCAGCGGTATGCCACACACAGATGGTACTGTGCCCACCTCACCTTCAAGGAGTTTGGAGACCCAGAGATCGTGGGATGGTACCGGCTGAACAGGGCAATTCTGAGGCAGCTTTTCAAGTTGTGCCATAATGAGTTGCAGACACCCACCAGGAGGAGCCATGCAATGACAGTGGAGACCAAAGTGACAGCAGCAATGTGCCGGCTCACCATGAGTACCTTCCAAAAACCAACAGGGCAACCACAGGCATCACCCAGTTGGCCACGTCCCGCCTCCTCACACAGTTCCTCAATGCTCAGCTGCCACATGCTTCAGAGTTCATCCTATTCCCAAGCACACAGGCAGAGCATACAGCAACTGCCAGGTAGTGTGCAATGCCATGGGGTGCATCACCAATGTCTGCACCACATACCCGAGGAGTGCACATGACATGTTCATCTGGCACAGCACCATCCTGTGCCAGAGATTCTAGCATGGAGAGTTCCCCAAGGGCCACCTGGTAGGTGAGTATGGCATGGGATGGGGAGTGGGGGGAGGCTGCGAATGGGACGGAGGTCCAGGCCACATGTGGGAGGTGCCAACAGCATGGCCAATGAGAATATGGGAGAGGGGAGAGTGACATGCATAGCAACATGTTAACCTGTATGTCTTACCCACACAGGAGACATTGCATACCCCTTGTGACCCTGGTTGCTCACCCCCATCTGGCACCCATCCATCCCTGCTGAGGAATTATACTGTATAACAAGGCCCACATCATGACACGCAACATCATAGAGCGAGTTTTTGACATGTACAAGATGCATTTCTGTTGCCTAGACAGGTCCAGTGGTGCCCTACAATATAGCCCTGCAAAAACCTGTGGACTATTCCTGGTCTGCTGCATGCTGCACAACATGGCCATTGACCATGGGATAGCCATCCAGGTGTATGAGGGTGACAGCAGTGATGACGATGGGGAGGATGGCCTGGAAAGGGGGAGCAGCTACCCATGCCAAGGAGGGACTCGAGGATCACCACACGAGCCATGACGCAGAGGGCGACCATTGTACAAGAGCACTTCGGGAACCGCAGGTGAGTAGGAGCTATGACAGATGTGCAGGCATGGAATAGACACCCACACACAAGGAGGTGCATGACCACACAGGGAGGCATGCATGGACACCGGCACACACAAGGCTGGCACAGGGACAGCACAGACACACAGCCTCACACCCACGGCACTGCACACATGCATGGGCACACAAGCACACCCACACAGGCACTGTGCTGGACATAGGTCCAGCTGTGACACGAAGGGCACAGGCAGCAACAGCATCACACCAGTGCAGAGCTGGGCATGGTGTACCATTCGGCCAGGGTGGCCAGAGGTGGTGGCTGTGGTGACAGGCCATGCACACATGCAGGCAGCCAGAGATGGCATGGATCAGACAGATGGCACCAGCACACTGGCAAGGCCAGCACAGTGCTGACCTAATCATGCCCATGCCACATGGCCCTGCAGCACAGCATGCACACAGGGAGGCCATGCCGCAGATATGTGCCACCACACACACGGACATGCACAGACAAATGTGCACAAGGACACAGTGGTGGGCAGCGGGATGGGATGGCACAACCAGCAGGACTACCACGTGGAAGCACGACCACCACAGCTATGTGAGTGGCCATGCCCTAGCCATGCAGCAGCCACAGGCTGCTCAACAGCCACTGGAGGTGTACTCAACACACTCATGGGGGTAGAGGCACCCTATGCACCCTGCCATACCCACTGGAAGCCAGCAATGCAAGTCTGGCAGTGATAGCACTGGCAACATGGTCCAATGAGGTGGTTGTGGCCTCCCACAGCTGCTGGACTTCACCCATCAGATGTGTGCATCCAATGTCTGCATGCTCTGACTGGTGGCGTAGCTCCACCTGCTGCACACACAACTGTGCCCCAAGCAGTGCCTGGTTGTCCATGGAGGCCTGCAGCAGCCTGGTGTGCTCGTCCAGCCTGTCAGTGATATGCACATCATGGGGCCGATGCTGACCAGCTGGGAGAGTGGCGGCATGCCCTGTGGCATCCCCTGCTGGGGGATGCCGCACAAGGGTCTGCGCAGGGGGAGGTAGTTGTGAGTGTGCCCCATCAGTGGACCCTGTGGTGTGCTGCACAGTGGCCACCACTGCCCACTGCCACTGTCCTGCTGCCTGCTGCACAGTCCCCATGGCCCTAGTGTCGGCAGTACCTGCCCTCCCACGGCCTGCATCAGTGGCATTGCCACCCACCACCATGGGGCCATGGACAGGGGGTGCCTGCATGGGTGCTGTACCGCCACCACCAGTGACAGCCACAAGTATGCAGGACTGTACTCTGGGTGGTGTGCCCAGTCCCATGCCACCCATGCTCAGCGCCAGGTCATCATCTGTGTCGGACTCACCACTTACCTGCGAGTCTGGTATGAGGATGGGCAGCTCCTCCATGAGCAGTAGGTCTGACAGGGAGTTGTCATCACCCAGGCCTAGGAAGGAAAGCAGCCCCACACTGCCATGTCACTGTTGGTCCATGGCCCTGATGAGCAGTTGATGTGGATGGCTCGGCCTCAGTGGGTCCAGCATCATTAGACATGTTCTGCATCCCACCCCTGAGGAGTGATGTCACTGAAAAACACAACAGTGGTACACATGAGTAGGATGGTAGTGTGCACTCTGAGCCACAACCAGTGGGGGGGGGGGCATGTAGGCACACACATGGCTGCCATGGGACAGGGAGTGCACATTGCACAACATAGCAGGCTGGGGCACCTGCTGGGCTAGCCATGCACAGAGGCCGGAGCACATGGCACAGCACCACATGATGGGTAGCATGCCATGGCTGCACACCGCCAAGGGCCGCTCCACCTGTAGCATGCTGTGTGTTCTCCCAAGTCCCTGTGGGCCATGCTGTGCCCTATGGCCACCGGGCATGTGCCACCCATGGTGCTGCCTGGTTGTGCTGCTCACCATGGGGCCAGGGACACAGTTGGTGTCCATTGCCCATACGGCCACAGCACTGCACATAGGGCAGTCATAGACATGCACGGTGGCTCCCTGTGCTGCATGCACCATGGCCCACCAAACATGCATGTGGCCCATGGCACAGCTGTACATACACCTGCATGTCACCATGCGGCACCTTCCCCACCCCCATGGCACTGGTGACTCACAGTGGTGTGAGAGGCTGCCACCCATCTGAAGTCTATCTCCCAGTATACCCTCAATGGCTGCATGGCTGATAGTCACTGCCACCATTTCCTCCCACACTGTGAGTGCAGGGGCAGCTCCCGGGCCCTCACCCATCCTATTGCGGGACACGCTGATGGTGGCCACCTTCTCTTTGATGCGCCACCTGTCGGTACCCATCTTTTTCTTGCACTTCTGTGCACTCCGCTGATGTCATCCATGGGCACTGACATAGATTGCCACCTCAGCCCACCCTGTGGCACGCTCCTGTGGGGTGCTCGTGGCCCCACTGAGCAGCCCCTCCCTGTTGAGGTAGGCCTCAAACAGGGCCTGCTACTCATCCTTTGTAAAGTTGGGCCTGCGCTTACGTGCAGATCTCTGCTCCTCGGCTCCCTCATTCTCCAACATGATGCTTCCTGTGGATGGGAAAACACTGGCACTATTAGTGGACTGCCAGGCCAGCCTGGAACACTGGTGCACAGAAGGCAAACCCAGTACCATCCCATTGTATGTTGCTCCATATCGATATGGCTGCAATACCTGTCAGTGCCCAGTGCTGTGTTGTGGCACTTTTATGACTCATCTCATGCAAATGAGCATTGGCGCAATTGTAATGGTATGCTAATGTGCCCAACTGCACCATGCATAGGCTCAATGGCCTATTTGCATACTGCAGCTGAATATCGCTGTGTTGCGCTGTGTGCAATCAGACTGCACTGAAGAGGGTCGCTGGCGCACTTCCTGCACATGTGCGGTGCACGGTGGTGCTTCCATCATGCACAATGTGGCCATTACATGTGGCCTATGGTGCATCAGTGCACATTGCTTGCCATGCCCCCATTGCACATTCAGTCAAGTGAGCACACCATGCCCACTGCTGCCTGTGCTGTCGGGCTCTATTGCATACCATTGCATATGCGCCATTCCCCCAATCATGCAGTGGCAGCCACTGTGTGCATGCGCACATGGGCATGCTGCTGTGTGGGGTAATGCTGTGCATCTTTGGGGTCACGGCCCTGACCCCTGACTCCTGACCGATGGGGCTGCATTGCGCACATGCGTAGATGCGTGATTGGTACTGGCTGCACAGCTCAGCTATGCAGATCCACGCTGAGCAGCTGTGATACAGGAGCCCTGTTGTGCATCTGGTGCTGCACAGCTACACTTGCTGGCAGAGCAGGTACATGAGATCTGACAGTGCAGCAGTCGGCAGCTCTGGCATTGTTGGGGCAGCATGTTCGACAGACAGTCAACTGGTCAGACATGGAGTGGGTCAACCTTGTGACCCTTATCCTGCCTGCGGAGGACCACCTTTTCAGTGTGGCTGAGCTCCAGGAGCCATGCACAGCAATGTGGCAGGGAGTGGCAACTGGGCTGGAGTGGCAGCCGGGGGTGCCATGCACTGCTGAGCAGTGCAGGCACCAGTATGGTGACCTCTGCATGTGGGATCCTGGATGGCTCCGGCGGCTACAGGAGTGGACGTGCAGGGGATTGGTGCCACAGCCAGGTAGGTGTCACATTGCTCTGTGCATGCATCCGCTGTCCACATCCTGTGCTATACTGTGTGCCACGTGTGCAGCTGCAGGGGGGCCTGCGCTGGTGGCAGGTGCGTGTCCTCTGTTGCTGCACTATATGCCTGTGCAGTGTTCATCAATGGTGGGCCATGCCTCATGCCCCGCACATGTGCCTGTATGCATGCCCGTGCCATGCCAGTGCTGTGCACTGTGTCGGTAGTGGGTGGCTGTATGCTGGTCATGGCACTCATGTCCATTGCCTCTCTCTTTGTTCCATCCACAGGTCCAGAGGACTGCAGGAGGGCCAGGATGGCTGCAGAGCAAGACAGGCACCACGGTGATGGTGGTGGCATGGCTACGCCGGTGCCTGTGCAGGCAGGTGAGTGTGTGCAGCATGGTGTGTGGGGACATTGTTGGCTGCAGGGTTGCTGTGTTTTGATGCACAGGGTAGTGTGGCCATGCATGCCCACTGTGATGGGTGGTACCTGGCACCACCACATATGCCGTGCTGCACCAGGGGTGGGCCTTGCACATGGCCTGTGTGTGGCAGTGGGCCATTGCCATACCAGGTAGGGTGGGTGTGTGCACACATCCCATGGTATGCGTCTGTTGCACCGAGAGTACTGTACTGATTGGGGGGCCCTTGCACCAGGTCTGTGTGGTCCACTGCTCTGGTGTTGGAGTGGTTCTGTAGCAGGCATCCACGCAGTCGACCCATGGGGCACAGCAGTGTCAGCTGCTGCTGTCCACTGTGCTCATGCTGGGTCCAGTTCTGTCCAGCCTTAGGTGCAGCAGCTGTCCCGTGCACACCTGTGGGTGGGAAAAGGCTACTTGTGCTCCGTCACTCATTGCCTGTCTTGTTTCCCCTCCTGTAGGTTGGGCCATGCTGTGAAGACAACGCCATCAGCAGACCATGGGCATGGGGATCCGTGTGCCACGTGGTGTGGTGCGGCTGCTATTCTCCAGGACTGACCATCTCCTCTGCATCAGCCACAGGCATCTGTGCACCACCTGGACACTGATCAGAGAGGTGCACCAGCTGCGAGAGCCACAGGGGTGGGCACACTGCTGAGGCTGTCCCTGCACATCACTGTGCCCTGGATTGTTTCCTCCCTCCTGCTTTGCTTTCCCCTGCCTGTTCCTGTCACCTTGCTCCTGTCCCCATTCTCCTTGTTGCCATTCATTCAGCCTTTCCTCTTCACATCCACCACTATTGTTGTTTTGCCCTGTTGGCTCACCCCGTTGCCTTTGTACAGTAAAGTGTTTTGTTTATACACCTCTATGTCCACGTCTCCTTTGCCAGTGCAGTGCTGCACTGTGCCTCCATTTTTCTGTGCTGCTATTGGGTGTGCCCGTTGTGTTCCATGGCTATGCCCTTTCTGGTGTGCTCCCATCTGCAGTGGCTGCTGTGTGCTGCTTGCCACTGTGGCTCAGAACCTTGGGCGGTGGATGTGCCTCTGGCCTGTCTGTGGTCCAGTGTGGCACGTCCCTGTTTGGTGGTGCTGGCCTGCCCTCCACCTGCACCATTGCCCTTGCTGGTGCAGGTGTGCAGTGTGGTGCTGAGCCATGTGTGGCTGCTTGGTGGCGTGGTTTGTGCACCCTGTTTCCCTTTGCCTGTGCAGCTCTTGTGCCCCTGCACAATGTACAGGTCCTGTTCACACACGGCGTGCCTGTTGCATTGTCCCATCCTGTGTGGTCTGTCAAGGTTGTGGTGGTGCTGTGCCATGGGCTGCTGTCTGCTCCATCCTCTGGGTGGGCGGCTGGGTGTGTTTGTTGGCCTGTGTGCTTCTGTTGTGTGAATTACGGTCCCTGTGGCCCTTTGGCCGTGTGCTGGTGCTGTGCACTGTGGTCCCTCTCTCTGTGTGGCCTGGGGCTGCGGGGCTGGCCTGGCGATCTGCTATTGTGCTGCCCTTCCTGTGTGCCCCTTTGCCTGTTGTGCTTGCTCATCATGCCTGTTGCTGCCTACTGTCATGCTCCTGTGCAGTCCTGGTTGCTCTGGCACATGTGTGGTTGCACAGTGGTGCATCTGTGCTATATTCTGTGTCACTTGCACCTGTGCATGTCTGTGGCACATGTTCTGAATACGGCATGTGGTTTCCATGGTGCACCTGCATTGTGCTGTACATTCCATTGCACTTCCTCTGGGTGCACTTTTGAATATCGAGCCCTTTGACTACATCCTTCAATATTTCTCAGCTAATAATCTTTAACTTAGTATAAACAGTTGCAAATCTAAAACAATGTTCTTCAGATCAAACAAAATTAAAAGTAGTCTTAAAAACCTCAATGTCAGCTGTCCTGATGGCTCCATCTTTGAAGAAGTGGTTAATTTCAAATATCTAGGAGTACATTTATTTAGTTTTTGTTGACCCAGAAAGGAGAACTATGAACTTCTGCCTATTTTAAGCCTTGTCCTGGGGAAGGGGACAGATGGAAACCAACTAACATTGAACCAGATTAAGCTGTTTGTGGTATTTGTAGTGAATCGGAGGAATTTGGCCAGGACATAGAGGAAATGCCCTACTTATTTTGAGAAGTGCTATGGGATCTTTAATGTCCACCTGAGCAACCACCAGAACAGGCAGATGGGGCCTCTGTTTAACATCTCATCCAAATGATAGCACCTCAGGAGTGCAGCATCCCCCCCCCCATGCTGCACTATAGTGTCAGTATTGGGATTTAACCCAAGTGCCTGGTGTGTGGATGGAACCCACAACCTTCTGATCTTCCAGCTTCAGAGGACAGTGTGCAGCCTCCTGAGCCACTGCCACTGCTGTGCACTTAGATCAAAACCTTGACTTCAAAGACCATATCCCAAGGTGGGGAGAGCAGCTAAGGCAAAAAAGGAGCAGCCCTTGGCCAGGGGGATCTGTAGCGGGGACAAAGGATTCTTTAGATACATAGGGAAAAAAAGGAAAGTAAGGGGGTAGATCAGCAAGTTAAGGATAGGGGATGGTTGGGCACAGGAGGAGGGGAAAAAGGCAGAAGTCCTAAATGAGTATTTTGCCTCAGTTTTTACTAGGGGGGGATGGAGGGGCTATGTCTTGCGAGTGGAGTGGGGGAAAACTGGAGCAAGGGGTAAGACCGGTAGAGACTGGGGGCCCTGATGGATCTGGGGAAAGGAAGTGGCCACCACAGACAGGTGAGAGTTCAGCAGTGCAGGGTGAATAGGACATGGAGGCTGAAATCCCAGTAGAGAGAGTAAGGGAAGCCCTCAGGTCCCTTCGGACGGAGAAAACACCTGGGCCAGATGAGATACATCCCAGGGTGCTAAGGGAACTGGCGGATGTCCTGGCAGTCTCTCTAGTGGAGCTTTTCAACATCTCTCTGAGCACTAGGTGGGTTCCCCAAGACTGGAGGGTAGCCCATGTCATGCTTATCCACATGGGCGGATCAAGAGAGGAGGTGGAAAATTACAAGCCCGTTAGCCTGACATCGGTGGTCAGCAAGGTGATGGATGTATTGTCAAGGAAAGGCTAGGGGGCTTACTGGAGCAAACTGGATACTTGGACGATAGGCAGCATGGCTTTGTCATGGGAAGATCATGCCAGACTAATCTTGTTGAGTTCTATGACAGGGTGATGAGGGCCCTGGACCAGGGTAGGCCAGTGGATGTCCTCTTTCTGGACTTTAGCAAGGCGTTTGGTTCAGTACCCCACAGTGACCTGCTAGCTAAGCTGAAGGAAATGGGTGTAGGGAGACAGTTGTTAAGATGTATAAGAAATTGGCTCTCTGAGCATACTCAGAAGGTGGGGGTTGGAGGGTTAGCCTCATCCCCAAGGTGGGTTACTAGTGGGGTTCCCCAGAGTCAGTGCTGGGGCCACTCCTGTTCAACACCTATATCACAGACATCAGGAGGGGGATCAGAAGTGAGATGAGTCTCTTTGCAGATGACTCAAAGCTGGGTGCAGCGATGGATGGGGAGGAGGGGAGGGTGACCTTGCAGGAGGACCTAGAGGCTCTGGAAAGGTGGTCGGTAAATGGAAACTAAAATTCAATGCAGGAAGGTGCAAGGTTCTGCACCTGGGAGTCAGAAATCCAGGCCTAGGGTATACCCTGGAAGGAGACATGATTCAAGTCATGGAGGGTGAGAGAGACCTGGGGATAGTGGTAGATGTCAAAATGAACAACTCAGAGAACTGTAGGAGGGCAGCAGCAAGGGCAAATAGGATGCTGGGATACATCACCAGGGGGATTACCTCCAGAAAGGTGGAAGTGATCCTTCTACTGTACAACTGCTTGGTTAGGCCACAGCTTGAGTATTGTGTACAGTTTTGGAGACCACATTTAAAGAGGGACATTACACTCCTACAGAGGGTCCAAAGGAGGGCAACTAAAATGATCTGGGGTCTGGGGTAGAGGACCTATGAGGAGAGGTTCAAGGAGCTCGACATGTACACCCTGGAGGAGAGAAGGGACAGGGGGGACAGGATAGAGGTCTTTAAGTACATGAAAGGGATCAATAAAGGAGGCCCAGTCAGGGTGCTCCAAAGGAAGGAGGGTGGGGCAACAAGAGGTCATGGGTGTCAGCTGGAAGGGAGCAGGCTCAGAGGAGAGAGGAGGAGATGTTATTTCACTAAAAGGGTGGTGGAGCCATGAACTGCACTGCCCAGGGAGCTGGTAGAGGTGGAGACTGTGGACGGGTTTAAGAGAGGATGGGACAGGTACAGGGGGAAGGTAAATCTGACCAGGCCCAACACAGTTGGAACATCTGGGACTGGGGACAGTATAACCCAAGGGGGAGGGGGGACACCAAAATAAGTCCTCAGTGCAGGTGCTGAAAACCGAGCAGACTCAAGAGACCGTTAGGCCTATTCTGCTGGCATTTTAGTATGTTAGTATGTAAGGTATGTTAAACTTGTAAACTGCAAGCTGTTAATGGCTTACAGAGCATGTAAAAACCTAACTGATAAAGCTTGCCCTCTACTTCCTAGTAGGTTTTGTTGCCAACTTTAACCTGTGGCTCACCTACATTCTGCTTAGCCTCTCCTAGATAACTTGCCAAATGGTATATGATCTACAGTATTAGCTTCTTTGTTCCATGTAAGTAGTAAGGAGGGACAGGGAAGGTAGAAGAGGAGGAGGAGTAGCTCTCTATGTATGGAAAGAGATCAAAGCAATGGAACAGAAGGGTAAACAGGGAGGAAAGGAGGCACTGTGGGTCACCCTAGAGACTGGAAATGGTGCCACAATTCACGTAGGGGTTGTATACAGACCCCGATCTCAGGGGGAGGATATGGACAAGGAAATGATAGAAGGCATCCTTAGGATGGCAGAGAAAGGGGAGATATTGTTGATGGGGGACCTGAATATGCCAGATGTTAACTGGAGCACATTTGCTGCAGCCACATCAATCAGCAGGATGATTCTCGATGCTCTACAGAGGGCATGCCTCAGACAGCTAGCATTAGAACCCACTTGGGAGGGAGCAATCTTAGACCTGGTTCTCTCTAATAGGGACAGAGAGAGGATCTCAGATCTAGAAGTGGGTAGCCATCTAGGGACAAGTGACTATCAGACAGTGTGGTTCACGATAAACTGAGCTGCAGAGTCAAGCCATACAAAAGTGAGGGTACTGGACTACAGGAGGGTTGACTCTGTCAAAATGAGAGAGTGCCTCAGAAGAGCACTAGCAAACAGGCAAGAAGGTGGGATGGAGCAACAATTGGGAAACATCAAAACTGCCATCACAGAGGCAACAAGCCTTTGTGTGAAGCAAATAAACAAATCAAAACAAAAGAAAAAACCACTATGGTTCTCAAATAAGGTGTCGGGGAATGTTAGGGAGAAAAAGATAGCATTCAGGAAGTATTAGGAAACACAGAAGGAGCAGGACAGAGAACTGTACCAGATGAAGGAGAAGGAACCGGGAAGGCAGTCAGAATAGCAAAGGCCCAAACAGAGGAAAAGATAGCCAACTCAGTTAAGATGGGGGATAAAACCTTTTACAGGTACATTAGGGAATGAAGAAAGACAAAGGGAGGGATAGTGAGGCTGAATAAAGGGGACAGTGAGTGGGCAGAGAGGGACAGTGAAAAGGCAGGGATACTGAATGAATACTTCTGCTCAGTATTCACAAAAGAAGAAGAGGGGGAGGTACCTAATCCAGTCAATAGAAGCACTCTGAATAGGGCGGGCCATAGGAACATAGAAACATAGACATTGACGGCAGATAAGGACCGCAAGGCCCATCCAGTCTGCCCATTTCTTTTTCTGCCTTAAGAATGTGCCATCGGCCTTTGCTCTGTCAATGGCCTATCTATTCATACTCATCTGTATTGCTCCCTTATGCCTATCCCATGCCTGTTTGAAGCCCTGCACTGTTTTCATATCCACCACTTCCTGAGGTAGGCCATTCCATGCATCCACTACCCTTTCTGTGAAAAATAACTTCCTCACATTTCCCCTTAATTGGCCTCCCTCTAATCTCATGCTGTGTCCTCCTGTCCTGCTATTTTTCTTATATTGAAACATGTTAGACTCTTTTATCTTGTTAATGCCCTTAAGGTGTTTGAATGTTTTGATCATGTCACCTCTCTCCCTCCTTTGCTCTACTGTATACATATTGAGCTCCGTTAATCTGTCCTCATATGTTTTCTGATGCAGTCCCTGCACCATTTTGGTTGCCCTTCTCTGGACTGCCTCAATTTGGTTAATGTCCTTGTGAAGGTGTGGCCTCCAGTACTGCATGCAGTACTCCAGATGGGGCCTAACCAGTGTCTTGTAAAAATGGATTATTACCTCCCTCTTCCGACTTGTGTTACCCCTATTAATATACCCCAACATCCCCCTAGCCTTACCTACTGCTTTAGTGGTCTGCTTGGATGATTTCAGGTCATCTGTGATGATGACGCCCAAGTCTCTTTCTTCCCTTGTGACTGCCAGCAACTCCCCTCCCAGTCTATAGGTGGCTTCAGGTTTTCTCTTCCCTATGTGCACGATCTTGCACTTCTTTGCATTAAACTCCAGTTGCCACTCTTCCAACCATTTTGCTGTTTTATCCAGTTCTCTTCTCATTCTGCCCACCCCATCTGGATCATCTACTCTGTTGCAGATCTTGGTGTCATCTGCAAATAGACAAACCTTACCCTCCAGTCCTTCTGCAATGTCACTGATGAAGATATTGAAGAGGACTGGCCCCAGAACTGATCCCTGAGATTCCCCACTTGTGACTTGCATCTCTTCTGACTGTATACCATTTACCACCACTCTCTGTTTTCTGCCCGTCAACCAGTTTGCCACCCAGTTGACCAACGTCTGACCCACCCCGAGCCTACCCAGCTTATTAATCAATCTTCTATGTGGTACAGTATCGGAAGCTTTGCTGAAGTCAAGGTAGTCAACATCAACTGCTCCTCCTTGGTCCACCACTCTGGTTACTCAATCAAAGAAATCTATGAGATTAGTTTGACAGGACCTTCCTTTTGTAAATGCATGCTGTCTTGGATCCTGTGCATCTATGGATTCCAGGTGTTGCACTATCCTTTCCTTAAGGAGTGCCTCCATAATCTTGCCCACTACTGAGGTAAGACTGACTGGTCTGTAGTTCCCTGCCTCCTCCCTCCTTCCACTCTTGTGGAGTGGGATCACACAAGCTCTTCTCCAGTCTTCTGGGACCTCTCCTGTGCTCAGAGACTCACTAAACAGTTCTGATAATGGCTCTACTAGTTCTACCCTTAGCTCCTTTAGTCCCCCTGGATGTATGCCATCAGGTCCCATTGCCTTGTCCACCCTGAGCTTATTGATCTCTTGTAGGACCCTTTCTTTTGTGAAGGGACTAGTGTACACCTCCCTCCCCCCTGTGTCCATAATGCTGCACTGTGGGCCCTGCCCTACCTTCTCTTCAGTAAATACTGAGCAGAAGTATCTATTTAGGATAGATGCTTTTACATGGTCCTCCTCCTCAAATGCCCTCTTATTCCCTTTGATCTTAGCAATACCCCCTCTGGACTTTCTCCTTTCACTAATGTATTTATAGAAAGTCTTGTCGCCTTCTTTTACTGTTTGTGATAGTGTTTCCTCGGTTTGGGCCTTTGCCTGTCTTACTGCCTTCCCTGCTTCCCTTAGGGAAGTTTGATATGCCTCCCTATCTTCATCCTGCTGTGTTCCCTTATATTTCCTGAAGGCCAGCCTTTTGGCTCTGACCTTTTCTGCTACTGTTTTTGAGAACCAAAGTGGTTTCCTTCTTCTTTTGCACTTCCTTTTCTCTCTAACACAATGGGATGTTCTTCAAGTATTGCATCTTTAATGCTTGCCCACTTTGCCGTCCCCCTCACCTGCATTTCTTTTGCCAGGGCTAGCTTAACTCTGCTGGCCATCTTATCAAAGTCAGCTCCTCTGAAGTCCCATATTTTTGCCTTGGAATGGGATCATTTAGTTCTAGTGGCCAAATTGAACCATACCATGGGATGGTCATTGGCCCCCATGGGACCTTCTACTTGGAGAGCTTTCACAGGAGAAAGGGTTCTGAAAGAACTCCTAAAACTGAAGTTGGACAAAGCAATGGGGCCTGTCAGGATTCACCCCAGAATTCTAAAAGAACCAAGGGGAGAACTAGTGACACCTCTGACTACCCTTTTTAACAAATCATGAGAGGATGGGGTGGTACCTGAGGACTAGAGGAGGGCGGATGTGATTCCCCTTCACAAAAGTGGGAGCAAGACAGAGGCAGAAAACTACAGACTTGTCAGTTTGACCTCAGTGGTAGGGTAAATGATGGAATCACTTCTGAAGGAAAGAACTGTTGAGTATCTAGAGGCCAGTGGGGCATAGGACCCAAGGTAGCATGGATTCACAGCACAAGATCATGTCAGATGAATCTAATCAATTTCTTTGACTGGGTGACCAATGTAGTAGACCAGGGAGGGGCTGTGGACATGTCCTACCTAGACTATAGCAAGGCATTTGACACAGTCCTACACTAAAGATCAATAAACAAATTAGCCATAATGGGAGTGGGTCCCAGGGTGGCAGCCTGGAGAAAACATTGGCTGGACAACCGGACACAGAAGGTAATAGTAAACGGAGTTCACTTTGAAGAAAGGGGGGTCACTAGTGGGGTACCGCAGGGTTCAGTACTGGGTCTGGTCCTTTTTAATGTTTTATGTGACATTGCAGAGGGACTGGAAGGAAAAGTATGCCTCTTTGCAGACAACACAAAGATCTGCAACAGGGTTGATACACAGGGGGGCATGGAAAGGATGAGAAGGAACTTGGCAAGGTTGGAGGAATGGTCAGAAGTATGGCATCTGGGATTCAATGCAACAAAGTGCAAAGTAATGTACCTGGGAAATGAAAACCCAGGGGAAGAGTACATAATGGGGGGGGGTTAGTAACAACAACAAAAATGGAAAGGGACCTGGGGGTAATCATATCAGATGACCTAAAGGTTAGCAAGCAATGTGAGAAGGGAATAGGGATGGCTGGGGGGATACTGGGATATATAGGGAGAGGCATCACCAGTAGAAAACAGGAAGTTGTTATCCCTCTGGACAGACAGTTGGTGAGACCCCATCTGGAATACTGCACCCAGTTCTGGAGACCCCATATCCGTAAGGACATAGACAGGATGGAGGCAGTCCAGAGGAGGGCAACTAAAATGATGCAGGGTCTGCACCAGAAGCCATATGAGGAGAGACTAAAGGAGCTTAATGTGTACACCCTTGAAGAAAGTGGGGAGAGGGAGGGCATGATAGAAACCTTTAAGTACCTCAAGGAAATTAACAAAGTCCAAGAGGGTAGCATCTTTCAGAAAAAGAGATGTGCAAAAACAAGGGGACACAATTTGAAGATAGAGGGGGGATGGCTCAGGGTCAATGTGAGGAAGTATTTTTCACAGAGAGGGTGGTGGACACATGGAACGGTCTTCCTGAGAAGGCTGTGGGATCAAAAACTGTGGGGGAATTCAAGAATGCATGGGACAGACATAAGGCAATTCTTGTGGGGGGGTAGGAAGAAATAGGTTGTTGATTAACTAACACCTGCAGGTTATCCAGTAGGTAGGGAAATGAGCAGACTATGTGGGCCAAGCGGTCTTTATCTGCCATCAAAGTCTATGTTTCATATGTGCTGACCTGTTTCCTTTTCAATGCCCTGTTAACTCAAATCCCAATATCCTTGTGTGGCCTGTTTATTAAGTCTCTCCATTGGTACTTATGGCCTGAGACTGAATAACAAGCATTTATTTTGAGTACCCAAGGTATTATCACATATGGGCTGAAAAACTTTCTGTTTTACTGCACTTAAATTCTGGAATGAGCTACCAAAAATATTCAAAAGTCACCTACTATCAAATCTTCAAAAACACTTTTGTTGCCATTGAAGTTTTTATTGAAATTTTTATAAAATCATGCAATGGTAACACAGCAGCAAAATACATACGAATATCCTGTAATACAATTAGAACAGCGTAGGGAGCACTGCATCTCCAGACTGAGTTACAGTATAGTAAATGGACATTTCATATGTGTTCTTACAGGTAATTCAAATGATTAATCAAAGTCAACACACTTAATTATCTAGGCCTATATAGGAGATACAATATATTGATTTTCCATGTACCTAGACAACCTCAAAACCATATAGAGAGTCATAAATTGTTGACTTTTCTATAGTAAAGCTAGGAGATAAGCATACTTGTGTGCTGGGAGTAATAACCATGCTAACGCCATGACCGACACTCATGCTCCAATGAACAGGGCAGTGAACAAACAAGTATACCTATCTTGTCCCACAGGAAAGGGAGGAGCCCACTCTGTTTAAGACACAGTGGGTGAGAACATTTCTCAGTTCACTCAAAGGGCATGCCACAGGGTGGCTGCTGGAGTCAGGAATCAATGAGGGATCTGAACTCACTTGATAAATGACACTCTTGTGCCTGTAACAGATTTTATGTTATATTATTAAGATAAATAACAAAGACTGCATGTTATGCACTGTGTATTATATGTACCGTGCAGGGTGAGCCTAAAAATTGGCTTTTTGTCTAGTGCTGTCACCCAATTACCAAAACTTAAAATTTGTTTTTGCCAGTATAACTTACTGATTAAAGCCACATACATTCCAAATAGAGCTTATGCCTCTGTTTATGCAACTATTTGGGGATTAGCTAAATTTGATTAGTTGTACATTTATATTTTATTAGTCTTTATTTGTTGAATAGAGTCTAGATAGAAATGTATATTTTGTATTTCATTCTTTTTTTGTAATGGCAACCTGGGCCTCCAGGGAAGGGTGCCATAAACAAGTAAAGACTATTACAAAATACAACTGTATACAGCACCTCTCATTTTAAACTGTAGTCCACCCAATTAAGGCTGAATACCCCCAGAAGGATATATGTAAACTTCCACAGATATACAGCTTGTCTACTATGGGAAAAATATCCCCCAGTTTTGGAACACTCAATACCTGTATAAAAAAAAAAAATTTGACGGCAACTCCCCCCCCCCCAATATGGAGCACTCTACACCTGCAAAAAGCATGCAGTTGGAGGTCAGTTGAGAGAACATGCAAAAAATCCTTTTCTCTTAAACCTACCAACAGCCTGTTACCTTGATGATCCAGCTCTCTACTGCAATGCCATACCCTCCACCCACTCAGCACTACTGTCACCATCCAAAACTCCAAGTCACAGGGTAATCCACCAGGTCCACAGGCCCAGACGACTTGCTGCTCCCTGACCCCAATCTGTCCTCCCAGCTGCCAACACTACTGTCTCCATATCACTACACCACCGCAAGTCACAACCCCGACAACAAACTAAAAAAACAACTGGCCCAGACATGCCCCATTTTCTAAGGGAACCCTGCACTATGGAAATGCAAAAGGGCTAAAAAAGAGACTATACCAAACACCACTATACTATGGAAACACACTGGGCCAGAAAGGACAGGGCAAACCTGAAAGTGGCTCTGACAATGGCTCCCCAGAGAAATGATTAGCCCAACACTGCAGGTAAAATTATGAAAATGACAATGAATTATATAAACCAGAAAAAGGAACAAAGACAGCTCAGAACAACTGGTGCAAAAGTAAAAAACTGAGTAAACTAGAAAACGAAAAATGACCCGCACTCACACCACTGATATCATAGACTTCTTCAAAACTTTAATTCAGCGAACAGTGGTAAAACAATACTCCGGCCTCTCCTCAAATATCTCAATGTTTTACAAGAATGGGTCTTTTAAAAAAGCATGCTTGTGAAATGTTGAGACGTTTGTGGAGGGTCAGATGATATTTACCACTGTGTGCTAATTAAAGTTTTGTTTTTATGGCTATTGGTCCCCGTCGCCTCCACCACAAACTGGCGATGGGGACAGATAGGTTTTTTTTTGCTGGTTTTCTCCCCAACCCTCCTCCGGAGGCCCCTGCACACAGTCATGTGAGCATGTGGAGGCACGCTATGCACCCCATGTCACCAGTTCAGCCTCTTCCACCTCCCATAATGTTTGCCACCCCTCTCCACCTATGCTACCCACTGGACCTCCATCTAGTGGAAGCAGAATCATGGTGGGGGTACCAACCCACCTTCACCACCCTTGGGAGAGAAGAGCTACCCATCGGCATGCTTGATCCTGCTCCACCCTTCCCTCTCCCAGGCTGGCACGGCGGTGACCCGAGGTTGTTCCTGAACCCAGGTCACCAGCATAGCACGGCAGAAGGCATCCAGTGCCTCAACCCTCAGTGCTGCTGGGCTGGCTCTGAATTAAAGTTTTGAAGGAAACTATGATTTTCAGTGGTGTGAGTATAGGTCATTTTTTGTTTTCTATTATATAATCCACTCACCCTTCAGGCTTGTAGCTTTATTATTGAAATAACCCCCTTCAGTGGGTATATTTTCTTGTATAACATACTAACAAATAATATATTCTATATAAAACATTTATAAATGTTATATGGGTGTGGTACCACCCCTATAGTTATGGCTGAGTAGAGTGTTTAATGTTAAACTCCTAACTTTGCAGTTTAATAGATTCACCCCCTTTTAACAGAATTGCATGAAAGTTTGCAAGAGTGAACTGAGGAACAAGGTCTCTTGATTTCGTAAGTTTTGTAATGGTCAGATTTCCAGATTCTGAGATCCAGATAGTGAAAAAAGTCAAAAAATTGGGGATTTTTGCGCTTTCTTTGCTCTCATATACAGCTTAGATGGTTTGGAATTTTGTTCTGAAATTTTCAGGATAACATCGGCTTGCCATAGAAATAAGCCTTTTTTTTTGTTATGGGAAAAATATTAATCCATTCCCAAGTTTTAAGGATTTGAAAATTTGGTTCTAAGCATGCTCATTAAGGTCTTTCATTTATATGTCTGACATGAAAGAAGAATTTTGTCGGTTGTATGGCAGCCATCTTGCTTTTATTTTCCAAAAAGAAAACCCATTAAAATGATGCCCTGGAGAAAAACAAACACATGCATCTAGATAAATGGGAATGTTTTGGCTAGAGTCTGGTGTGTGTTATTTTTTTTTAAAAAAAGGGACCCCGAAATATGGTTTTGGGATATCCATAAAATCCTCAGTGGAAGGCTTAACGAGGGCTCCTGCTTCTTCATTTATAAGCTGAAATTCTTCTTTTGTGAGTCTCATGAAAGATGAAGAACCTCAGCTCATTAAAAAAAGAGTCTGGATTTAGTTTTTTTTTCTCACAGTTCTTCTGTGGGATCATATGAAAAAAACATTATTTTGTAAGATCTGAGTCTCACAAAAGAAGAATTTGAACTTAGTTTTTTTCTCACAGTTCTTTAGTAAAATCTCACAAAAAATAATGTTTCTTTCATATTCATATAATATCACAAAAGATCTGTGAGAAAAAAACTAAGTCCATACTCATCTTGAGAATGTTCGTTTGTGAGACTCACAAAAGAAAAATTTTGGCTTATGAAAAAATAATCGGGAGTCCTCACTTAGCCTTCCACTTAGGAATGCTTTGTCAGTGGGACTTTCTTGAAATGCAAAACCACAGCTGGAGTCATGCTGCCAGTTTCAGTTGGTGCAGTTAAGCAACAGGCTTAGCGAGAGCATGAAAAAACAATATAAAGAACAATAGTTCTTTTGTACTGTTCTTTTGTTAGAACGTCTTGAATATTGGAGTCATGCTGCTGGTTTCAACTGGAACAGTGAGACACTGATATTCTGATCCCATTCTCTCACACTATCTATCTATCTATCTATCTATCTATCTATCTATCTATTTATTTATTTAATATTTATTATGTGGACCAGGATGCCCACTCCCCAGTACTGCTTCTTTCTCCCCTCCCCTTAAGATCGCTCTTCCCAATGTTTATTTATTTTATATTTTATTTATATATTCAGTAATATGCATACTGGGGTGCCTACCCCTGGTACTGCTTCTCTTGCCACCATTTCCCCTCCAGGTGGCTTCCTCCCTTACCATAATATATGCAGCACTTGGGTGACCGCCCCTGGTGTGCTGAAGATTATCCCAACACTGGAGTGCCCAGTCCCCGTATACGAAAAAACAACATAAAGAACAATAATTATTTTGTACTGTTCTTTTGTTAGAACATCTTGAATATTGAAGCCACAGCTGGAGTCATGCTGCTGGCTTCAACTGGAACAGTGAGACACTGATCTTCTGATCTCTCTCTCTCTCTCTCTCACACACACACACACACACACACACACACACACACACACACACACACACTATCTGTCTGTCTGCCTGTTTATCTGTCTGTCTATCTCTCTCTCTCAACCTATCTATTTATTTGATATTTATTATGCAGACTGGGATGCCCACTCCCAGTACTGCTTCTTTCTCCTCCTCCCCTTAAGGTCACCCTTCCCAACCTTTATTTATTTTACATTTTATTTATATTCAATAATATGCCGACTGTGGTGCCCACTCCCGGTACTGCTTCTCTTGCCACCCCTTCCCCTCCAGGTGGCTTCCCCCCTTACCCTAATATATGCAGCACTGGGGTGACCACCGCTGGTGTGCAGAAGATCATCCCAACTCTGGGGTGCCCAGTCCCAAAAACAATATAAAGAACAACAGTTCTTTTGTACTGTTTTTTTGTAAGAACATCTTGAATATTGAAGCCACTGCTGGAGTCATGCTGCTGGTTTCAACTGGAACAGTGGGACACTGATCTTCTGATCCCTCTCTCTCTCTCTCTCTCTCTCTCTCTAACAATGACTATCTATCTATCTATTGATCTACTTATTTGATATTTATTATGCAGACTGGTGTGTCCACCCCCAGTACTGCTTCCTTCTCCCCTTCCCCTTAAGGTCGCCCTTCCCAATGTTTATTTATTTTATATTTTATTTATATATTCAGTAATATGTGGACTGGGGTGCCCACCCTGGTACTGCTTCTCTTGCCACCCCTTTCCCCTTACTATAATATATGTGGCACAGAGGTGACCACCTCTGGTGTGCTGAAGATCATCTCAACACTGGGGTGCCCAGCCCCCATCCTTATGGAAATAATTATATGAAATGTTTTCATGCTCTACACACAAAACTACACAAAAGATATGCATGCTGCAAGTATGATTTAAATGTCAATTTGGAACTGATTCCATGCATAAGGCATGCATGCAGCAAGCAAGTATGGAAACCATGATTTTTATGTTAAATTGGGAGAGACTGCATGCATGTGGCATGCGTGCAGAAAGCAAGTTGTCACTGATCACACCATACACAAGTGGGCATTCATATAATCCAAACCCAGGTCTTCATGCCTCCAAGTCTCCTGGCTTGCAGTTCAGTACCTTTAACCACTAAGCCATACTGTCTGCACACATATGGCGTGCTTGTACTTCAATACATACCATATCTGATTATATCTGCATGCATGCAGCATGCTTGTGTAACCCCCCCCGCCAAATATGAGGGCTTACCTACCACATTGCAGCTCTTGTTTCCAGCCTGTCCCTCTCTAGCACCTCCCAAATCAGCATGTAATTTTTTTTTTTGGTCCCCTTGGTTCTTTTCTGCCTTCTGATGCCCCAGTCACAGCCCATGTAAAATCCAGCCTTCTGGGACTCGAAGAGCTCAGCCATGGTCACCCACTCACATCATGCCCTTGGGTAAGAGGGGATCGCACTGGCATGAGCAGTGCCTTTGATCTCTGTCCACTCCAGCTTGTAGTCAATCTGGAGAGCGTTCCACCAGTCCTGGGATCCCCATTGACTAAATGGGACATGGTGACTACAGACAGGTCCCTAAGTGGCCACTCTCTCAAAAATTAAGGAAGATCCAATGCTGGCCCATCGGCGATTTGGTTGGATTTCCACATGCGATGCCAGTGACCCGGGTTCGGGAATGGACCTGGGGGCACTGGAGGGCCGCCGGGGAGATGGATAGAGTGTCCCATGGACTGCTCTCTCTCCGGGGAGGGTGGGAAGTGCCCGGAGACATGGCTTTCCTGGCGGAGGCCAGGAAGTCTGTGCAGCTGCCGGCGCTGGCACATTCAGGAGGTGGGGCAGACACTAGGCATCATTGCACAACCCCACCTCCCCAGAAAATGGAAAAAGAAGACAGCTGCCTGCCACCTTCCATGAAGCCCACCACGGCTTCAATTAGCTCCTCAGGCCAGCCCTCCAACCTATCCCGACATCTGCGGCATGCAAAGGGGGAGTGCCGCAGCCCCGCCATGGGGGGCAAGCCACGGGGTCTCGGAGGGCTCGCGGCCGATTTGAGGAAGTGGAAGCTCATGGTCCGTGACTGGGCAGATAGTACCGGGTGGCAGGCAGCTCGGGAGGAAAATAAAGAATTAAAAAAAAAAAATTAAGGAAGATCCATGTGGGAGTTTCAATCAGGGCTCATGAATATTAATGAGCCAAAGCCCTGATCCCATTTAGAAATTAATGAGGTAATGTTCTGCCCACAGGGCAGCCTATTCTTGACTGTGGCCAAAAAGGGGAAAAATGTTTAAAATTAAATTTTAAAGCTGCATTGTGTATTTGGGGTAAAAATGGTATAGGGAAAAAGTGTTAGAAATAAGTAATGCTTTACTCCTGGCTGTGCCAGTAACTTTGGGACTCAGATACACAGCCTGTCTGCTGCTGCATGTCAAGGAGCTAAAATATCAGCAGCAGTGTAGTAGCTTGGCAGAAAACACCAGGAGAAAGGACTGCTGCGTGACTGGACTTCTCTACTGGGACTATAGTAGAAGAACTTTTGTATTTGACCTTTCATTAAGGGTAAAAAAACTAACATACAAAAAAAAGTGTGTGTTTGGGTTAACTGAACTGAATGGGTATGTGAAGAGTTATCTAGGTGTAAATCTCAGGTGACTGAAAGGACTTAACTGCTGTGAGTTTAAATTACTTGTAGAAAGATCTGGTAAGTAGGGGAGTGGCTTTAGCTAGAAGGAAGCTACATTTAAAGACTGCCTTAGAAAGTTTCTGCTAGTAGCTTGGCAGAAAACACCAGGAGAAAGGACTGCTGTGTGACTGGACTTCTCTGGGGCTATAGTGCTCTCCTTCCCTCCCTCCACCCACCCAAAGCTAGTTCTATTTTTATAGGCACAGGATTTGACTGACAACAGGAACTTCCTGTTTAGGGGCAGAAAGTGAGTGATCACAGAACCACCAAGGACCCACCATCCTAGAAGGGCAGAGTAGCTCTCCAGCCCTCTAGCTGCTGGAGGTCTGCCTCTGAGCAAGTAAGTGGTCTACTGCGAAATATAGGATATTCTTGTCTCAGAACAGGACAATCAGGAGCTTAAAGGACACACAGGCAGAAAGTAAGGAGAGAGAGAGAAAAAAACAGAGGAAAGAGTAAAGATTGCAAACAGTTAAGGGGCCAGAAATAAGACATGATTGGAGTGGTGCAGTGCAGTGGCTGTGGAGCAGCAGTCTTCCGGGAGATGTTCTGGAGGATGCGGTGTTGTCTCATCTCTAGTCACCTCTCTGGGCTGAGGGAGGAGGTTGCTCATCTCCAGGCTGAGTTGGCCAGGATTTGTGGGACCTTCTCTTCCATCCAGGGACCACCAGTGCCACTGCCGTTGCCTCAGAGGTTGCCAAGAAAGAGGAGCGGTTGGACCACAGTGGGCTCAGGGAGGGTGAGGGTGGTGGAACAGAGGCGCATCCCTCCCGCTGTACCTCTCCATAATTCCTATGCCATTCTGGCAAAGTGTGGTTCCTCTATGGAGGCATCCACAGTGGAGACCAAGAAGGATGCTGGGAACCTCCACAAAGGAGACCCACAGGAGGGTGGCAGGGGACCCTGCAGGGGAAGGAAACAACTCCTGGTAGGGGACTCCATTGTTAGGAAGGTAGAACTGGGGGAGGAAGGAGAGAGGGAGGTAAGGTGCCTGCCTGGCGCCATGGCTTGAAGGGACAGGGAGCGAATCCTCAGGATTGCCAGAGCAGCTGCACAGGGGAGGGAGCTGGATGTCATTGTCCACCTAGGAACAAATGATCTGGCTAAGAAAGGGATTAGAGAAGTGCAGGAAGAGTTTGTGGAATTGGGGAGGGGCCTTAGTCAAGTAGCACGCACGGTAACCTTCTCGGAGGTGCTGCCCATCTATGGCATAGGAGAGGCTAGGGTGTTCCACACCATGGGATTCAATCAGTGGTTGAAAAACTGGTGTGGAGCTCAGGGATTAGCTTCATTGGGGACTGGGGTCCACCTGGGTAATGCAAGCCTATACTGGCATGATGGGCTGCATCTGTCCGGGGAGAACCAGGATCCTAGGTGATAGGTTTAAATGCTTCATTGGCAAGCTTTTAAACTAGCCATGGGGAGACACTGGAAAGGAGCAGGAAAATCCTAGCCCCCAAATAATCACGGTAGTAAGTGTGGCAAAACACCAACATAGAGGTGTCGATAGGGAGAAGAGCAGGGGTAAATGGAGAAAGTGACAAGGCAAGAAGGACAGGGATGGGGCAAAAGGAAGTAAGGCCATCAGAAATGGAGGGTAATGAGTACCAATGCCTGTAGTCTGGGCAACAAGCTCCTGAGCTGATGGCCTTAATGGAAGAGGGATGCCTGGATATCATAGCACTCACAGAAACATGGTACACAGAGAACCATGACTGGGATGTTAACATACCAGGGTACATAACCTACAGGAGAGACAGGCAGGGGAGAAGAGGGGAGGAGTAGTCTTCTATGTAAAGGAAGGGATAAAAGCAACTGAACAAGAGAGTAAACAGGGAGGAGAGGAGGCACTGTGGGTCACCTTGAGACTGGAAAGGGCATCACAATCCACACAGGGTTGTACAGACCCCATGTCAGGGGAAGGAATGGACAAGGATATGATAGAAGGCATTCTTAGAATGGCAGAGAAAGGGAGATACTGTTGATGGGAGACCTGAATATGCCAGATGTTAACTGGAGCACATTTGCTGCAGCCACATCCAAGAGCAGGGCCATTCTTGATGCCCTACAGGTGGCAGGCATTAGACAGCTAGTTCGAACCCACTGTGAGGGAGCAATCTAGACCTCATACTCTCAAATGGGTGCAGGAGAGGATCTCAGATCTAGAAGTGGCTGCTATTTGGGGACAAGTGACCAACAAACAGTGTGGTTCACATTAAACTCAGCTACAGAGTCAAGCCATACAAAAGTGAGGGTACTGGACTTTAGGAGGGCTGACTTTGGCAAAGATGGGAGAGTGCCTCAGAAAAGCACTAGCAAACAGGCTAGAAGGAGGTGTGGCGCAACAATGGGGAATTATCAAACTGCCATCACAGAGGCAACAAGCCTTTGTGTGAAGCAAATAAACAAATCAAAATAAAAAGAAAAGCCACTATGGTTCTCAAAAGAGGTGGCTGTGAAAGTCAGGAAGAAAGATAGCATTCCGGAAGTATAAGGAAACACAGAAGGAGCAGGACAGAGAACTGTACCAGTTAAGACAGAAGGAAGCAGGAGGAAGTCAGAATAGCAAAGGCCCAAACTGAGGAAAAAGATAGCCAACTCAGTTAAGAAGGGGATAAAACCTTTAAAGGTACATCAGCGAGCATAGAAAGACAAAGGGAGGGATAGTGAGGCTGAATAGAATGAATGGTGGGTGGGCAGAGGGGACAGTGAAAGCAGGAATACTGAACGAATATTTCTGCTCAGTATTCTACAAAAGAGGAGGGGAAGTGCCTAATCCAATTAACAGAAGCACTTTGATAGGGGGTTAATCCCAGTCCTTTCACAGAAGAAAGGGTTCTGCAAGAACTCCTAAAACTGAAGGTGGACAAAGCAATGGGTCCTGATGGAATTCACCCCAGAATTCTAAAAGAATTAAGGAGGAACTAGTGAAACCACTGGCTACTCTTTTTAATAAATCATGGGAGGATGGTGTGGTACCCGAGGACTGGAGGAAGGTGGATGTCATTCCCCTTCACAAAAGTGGGACCAAGACAGAGGCAGAAACTACAGACCTGTCAGTCTGACCTCTGTGGTAGGGAAAGGATGGAGTCACTTCTGAAGGAAAGAATAGTCGAGTACCTAGAGGTCAGTGGAGCACAGGACCCAAGGCAGCATGGGTTCACAGTGGGAAAGTCATGTCAGATGAATCTAATAGATTTCTTTGACTGGGTGACCAAAGTAGTAGACCAGGGAGGGGCTGTGGACATGGCCTACCTAGACTTTAGCAAGGCATTTGACACAGTCCCACACAAAAGATTAATAGTCAAATTAACCAGCCTGGGAGTGTGACCCAGGGTGGTAGCCTGGGTAAAACATTGGCTGGACAACAGGACACAGAAGGTAATTGTAAATGGAGTACACTCTGAAGAAAGGGGTTACTAGTGGGGTACCGCAGGGTTCCAGTGGTGTCCAGTCCTCTTTAATGTCTTCATCAGTGACATTGCAGAGGGACTGGAAGGAAAAGTCTGCCTTTTTGCAGATGACACAAAGATCTGCAACAGGGTTGATACACAAGGAGGCGTGGAAAGGATGAAAAGGGACCTGGCAAGGTTGGAGGAATGGTCAGAAGTATGGCAGCTAGGATTCAATGCAAATAAGTGCAAAATAATGCACCTGGGAAACAAGAACCCAGGGGAAGAATACACAATGGGTGGGGAGGTAGTAACAACAACAAAAAAGGAAAGGGACCTGGGGGTAATCATATCAGATGACCTTAAGGTTAGCATGCAATGTGAGAAGGCAGAGGGCTGGGTGTATACTGGGATGTATAGGAGAGGCATCATCAGCAGAAAACAGGAAGTTGTTATCCCTCTGTACAGACAGTTGGTGAGACCCCATCTGAGTACTGTGTCCAGTTCTGGAGACCCCATCTCTGCAAGGACATAGACAGGATAGAGGCAGTCCAGAGGAAGGCAACTAAAATGGTGCAGGGTCTGCAAGAGAAGCCATATGAGGAGAGACTAAAGGAGCTTAATATGTATACCCTTGAGGAAAGAAGGGAGAGGGGGGACATGATAGAAACGTTTAAGTACCTCAGTGGAATCAACAAAGTCCAAGAGGGTAGCATCTTTCAGAAAAAGGGACTTTCAAGAACAAGAGGACACAATTTAAAGATAGAAGGAGGGCGGTTCAGGGGCAATGTGAGGAAGTATTATTTCACAGAGAGGGTAGTGGATGCGTGGAACAGCCTTCCTGAGGAGGTTGTGGAGTCTAAAACTGTGGGAGAATTCAAGAATGTATGGGACAGACATAAGGCAATTCTTGTGGGGGGAAGGAAGAAATAGGCTGTTGGTTAACTAGGATCTGCAGCCTATCCTGTAGGTAGGGAAATGGGCAGACTAGATGGGCCTAACGGTCCTTATCTGCCGTCAAAGTCTATGTTTCTATGTTTCTATGTTTCAGTGACAGGAAAATGGACTTAGCAAGTTCACTCTGTGCAGCGACAGCAAGTACACTACCAGGGCTATTGGACTGTGGGGAATTGGGGAAAATATCTAATTATTTCTGGCTTCACTGGGACATTATTTGGGACTGTACCTAATCTGCTAAGGGACTGTGTATTTAAGCAGCCATTGTGAGCAGCCATGGCCAATTGGAAAGCCAGGAAAACAAAGCCAGGGACTTTTAAGACATTATCCAAAGCTCATGGGAAATCACCAAGTACTCATGGGGACTTACAGGAACCTGATTCTAGGTGTCAAAACAGCAGACCAACAGTGCATCAAGTGAGGCTCATGCATTATTCATTTTTGTGATTGACAGGTCCTCCAACCAATCAAAGGCCATGCAACCAAAAGCTTCAGCCAATCAGGGGCCTCAGGAGTGCCCAATATGAGACTGTGTTTTCCAGCATTTTGCTAGATTCCAGGTTCTAGATTCAAGAAGGTGATCGAGAGAGATTTGAGCAGGAGCCCCCACAGAGGCGGGGGCTTAATCCACTAGCCATGCAGCCAGGCCTGGAATTCCAGTTAATCCTGTCTAGCCTAGAGAGGGTGTGCCTTTTTTATTTAGTTAAACATTTGAAGTAATGTAGTTTGTTGAACTGCTAGCCTGAGGGTTGCCAGAATGTCCCCCAGGTGTTAACCCTCCCTTCCACGTCAGGGAAACATGTGGACCGGAACCAGATGACATCAAGCAGCTGTGAGAGAGCTGAAAAAAACACAGTTGTGAGAGAACTGAAGATCATCAGGAGCCTTTTATAGTGGGGATCATCCATGAGGAACCTGAGTAAGTAGTCTTGTACCTCCCAGTGCAAGAAAGAAAGAAAGCTGAGTAACTATGGGCCACCATGCCCCAGTAACTGTTCAAGGGAAAAGAAAGCAAGCTAAGTAATTTTGAGCCATCATGCCCCAGTAACTGTTCAAGTGACAAGAAAGCAAGCTTAATGAATATGGGCTGTCATGCCCCAGTATAAATGTGCTGAGATGCACCTATGCTAGGAAGAATCATATAAATATGCTGAGATGCACTTATGCTCAGAAGTATCATATAAATGTGCTGAGTTGCACCTATGCTAGGAAAAATCATATAAACATGCTGAGATGCACCCATGTCAGGAAGTGTCATATAAATGTGGTGAGATGCACCTAGGTCAGTTATCTGGATTAGATGTCCTGTGGAGCCACCAGCCATAGAAGCACTGCCACTCTGATGGACTGAGACCTTAAACTTAACTCGGACTGGCTGATAAAATTCTGGAAATGATAGTTTTTCACCTTACTTATGTCTGGAATATAGACGTGCTAAAGATATTAATGTACTGGATGTGACAACCATATGAGTGTGCTGAATATTTAGGATTGCCAATCCACGTCCCAACCCTTATAACCACACTGGTTACCATTCTCCTGAAATGTTCAGTCTGCGACAAGAAGAGCAATCCCTGCCCTCCTGCCAAAAGCAGGGAAACCCCCCTGCACTTCTGCCAAAAGTGAAAGTTGTTGTTGTTAATTTATCTTCCAAGTTAATTCTTTCCTCTTTGAAAATCAAAGCTGGCCAACGCCACCAGCTGCAACATCTACCAGGCCTGCAACCATTCCAGGACAGGGTTTCACATGTGTCTGAAAACTGGTACTACTGGTGGAGAAATAAATGTGGTTCCATCAGATTTAATACAGTTTAGATAGCCAGGACTCTGGATGTTCATTCCCATTGGTTTAATGTGATTTCTCTTTTCTGTTAATCTGGTACTCACCCAGCTGGAGGGTTTCACCAGCACAAGCAAAGCAAATCATTTGCACATTTGTAAATAATAGGGGTGGTGGATTTCTAAAATTTGACATATATCAGATCCAGATAATTACAGGGTACTATCTGACCAGGTTGGATGTTTATCGGATTGGATAACAGAGAAGGTACAAGTGTACAGTCAGCCTCACTAGACATGCCAAAAGGTTAAATAAAATTTAAAACAATTTAATAGTAATGTGACTTAAACTGCGAGTTAAAAAGCAGTCAGTCCATTCAGATCACAGCTCACTCCCAGTGCTGTTTGTCCTATAATTTTCAGATTTATCCCCATGTATGCAACAGTAGCTGTAACAGGCTTTTTCCATGTGCAGATGATCAGAGAATGGAACCCCATGGTCCCGCGAGGCTGTAAACCAGTGTAGTTCAGCTTTCTTTGACCTGTGCTTCACTTCTGGAGGATGCCCTCCTTATTCCTTAGAAATCCGCCAACACTGGAAGTGGAAGGGATGCCTTTTCAATCAGGGCCCCTTTCCGAGCAAGTGACAGTATGTTTTATTTAGTTTTATCTATGTCTCTGCCACAGAACATCCCATACAACCTTGTACAGCTGAAAGAATGCAGATCTGCTGCTAGGTGAAGCCATACCTTTTATATCATTAAGCGCTTAAGCGCTAGAGGAGACTTCACACCTAATTAGCAGATTAGGCAGCTGAAGGAGATGTGAATTTCTGGCAGATGGGCTTTAAAGGGCCTTTCAGGGCTAGATAGCAGGGCTAACAAAAGGTGTGAATTACTAGGGATCAACCAGCTTCACAGGTGCTTAATGTGAAAGCACTAATCTGACTGTTACAAAGAAAGATATCTGATCAGATTAGATTTATCTAAAAAGGTTACTATTGGACTGGATTGTTTTATTGGATCAGATATCCGCCCATTCCTAGTAAATAAGAATCACTGCATAACTTCTACTCCTCCTACTTCTGTTTCCTAACTCCTATGTCCCCTAAATAAATATTATTATTGCTTTTTGCAAATGGTTGTCATGAGCATATTATTAGAGAGAGTCAAAACAGCAGACCAACAGTGCATCGAGTGAAGTTCATGCATTATTCATTTTTGTGATTGACTGGTCCTCCAGCCAATCAGAGGTCATGCAACCAAAAGCTTCAGCCAATCAGGGGCTTCAGGAGGGCCCTATAAGAGACTATGTTTTCCAGCATTTTGCTAGATTGGGAGAATTGAGAGAGAGATTCGAGCAGGAGCCCCCCTACAAGAGTGGGGGTTCAGGGACCAAGCCATGCAGCCAAGCCCAGAGATCCAGTTAATCCTCTCTAGCCTAGAGAGGTTGTGCCTTCTTTATTTAGTTAAAAGTTTGAAGTATTGTAGTTTGTTGAACTGCTAGCCTGGGGGTTGCCAAAGTGTCCCCCAGGTGGTAGCAATCCCTTCCACGTCAGGGAAACATGTGGACCAGAACCAGATGACATCAAGCAGCTGTGAGAGAGCTGAAAAGACCTGAGCTGTGAGAGAACTGAAGATCGTCAGGAGCCTTTTATAGTGGGGATCATCCATGAGGAACCTGAGTAAGTACTCTTGTACCTCCCAGTGCAAGAAAGAAAGAAAGCAAGCTGAGTAACTATGGGCCGCCATGCCCCAGTAACTGTTCAAGGGAAAAGAAAGCACTAAGTACCTTTGGGCTGTCATACCCCAGTAACTGATCCAGGAAAAAGAAAGCTAGCTAAGTACCTCTGGGCTGTCATACCCCAGTAACTGATCCAGGAAAAAGAAAGCAAGCTAAGTAACTATGGGTCGTCATGCCCCAATAGCTGTTCAAGTGACAAGAAAGTAAGCTAAATGAGTATGGGCCATCATGCCCAAGTATAAATGTGCTGAAATGCACCTATGCTAGAAGAATCATATCAATGTGCTGAGATGCACCCATGTCAAAAAGTGTCCTATAAACGTGCTGAGATGCACCTAGGTCAGTTATCTGGTCCAGATGTCCTGTGAAACCAACAGCCATAGCCGCACTGCCACACTGATGGATTGAGACCTTAAAGTTAACTCAGACTGGCTGATAAAATTCTGGAAATGACAGTTTTCCCCCTTGCTTAATTATGTCTGGAATATAGACGTGCTGGAGATATTAATGTACTGGATGTGACCACCATATAAGTGTGATGAATTTTTGGGATTGCTAATCCACCTTCCAACCCTTGTAACCACAATGGTTACAGTTCTCCTGAAATGTTCAGTCTGTGACAAGCAGGGCAATCCCTGCCCTCCTGCCAAAAGCAGGGCAACCCCAGCACTTCTGCCAAAAGTGAAAGTTGTTGTTGTTAATTTGTCTTCCACAATAATTCTTTCCTGTTTGAAAATAAAAGCGAGCCAGTGCCATAAACTGCAAGGTCCACTATTCCAGGACTGTGATAACTGGGTACCCAGGGCATAGTAGGAGAGTGTGGGGTTTCATAGGTGCCTGGGAACTGGTACCAGTGGCGGGAAAATAAATGTGGTTCCATCTGATTTAATACAGTTTAGATAGCCAGGGCTCTGGGTGTCATTCCCATTGGTTTAATGTGATTTCTCTTTTCTGTTAATCTGGTACTCACCCAGCTGTAGGATTTCACCAGCATAAACAAAGCAAATAATTTGTACATTTCTAAATAAGAATCACTGCATAACGTCTACTCCTCCTGTCTCAATTTCCTAACTCCTATGTCCCCTAAATAAATATTATTGTTATTGCTTTTTGCCAATGGTTGTTGTGAGCATTTTATTAGAGAGAATCTTTAATTACAAAATGTTTGAAATGTGGGCAACTGTATATTGGGTCATATGTTGGGGTAGCAAATGGTAATCGTGGGTGGTATGACATCACAGGGGGTTGTACCAGGTAATAGCTAGCCCACATTAAAGTTAGACTCTGAGTGGAGGCACTGTGCATTTTAGAACCTAATGTAAGTTTGAGAACCCAAACCCCTCAGCCTACAACCTAAATAGTAGGCAGGGGTTTAACTCTAGGAGTAGCACCACCTAGGGGTTACACTTGAAACCACTGTTATGCTTTTCAATTTTCTTCTCTTACTCATCTCAGTTTCACAGTTGAACTGTAGCACACATACCAATGGAAACACATATGTTTTTCCCACCTCCAATACACAAACTTACCCACAAAACCACTTAATTATTTCTGTCTGGTCTGTACTCCCACTATTTGCTCTCCATAGCTTTGAGTGCTTCCACGCAATCAGACTTTAAGGTGCAAACACAAAAGTAGAAATAACTTGACACACATCCACATGGTCAGTCCAGCCCTCTCTCCCCAATACACACACACACAGTAGCGGATGCAGTCATACTGCTACAGACAACCCTCCAAGTATGCAGTACAAGTCACATTAAACTGTTCCATCAATGAGTTGATTTATCATTGTTTTTTTGAGTTGACAATGCATTGCCAACTCATACTGCATAATTTTTCAGTGCTTAACCTGCTGAAGAGCAATGTTTGTAGAATGTTTTTGCAGCTCAGTTGGAATGCATCTGCAGTCCAGTCACAGTGTAATGCAGAACTGCATTTTAATTCTTAAGAAACAGTTTGTGCAAGGCTTTGTGCTGGTCCAGCAACACTTATGCAACTCAGTCAGAAATACTACAGTAACTCATTGAAGGAACAGTTTAATGTGACTTGTTCTGTAGATATAAGTAAAATATCTCTTACTTGAGTACTAGGGAGCCAGAGGCAGGTGTCTGTAAGAGATTATGTACATAGATCAGAGGGCTGGGGTGTATCCAATTTAAATGAATGGAGTTATTTTTTATTTTGATTTTATACATTATGATGGTGAGTTGGAGAAAAATGAAGACTGCTGTTCTACTAATAAGGCCCTTGTTAGTTGAGTGGTGGCCATCATTAATCACCAACTCTCCATCAATAATGTATAAAAGAGTAATAAAATATACCCCCGTTCATTTCAATGGTGCACACCCCTGCAGTCTCCTTTGTCCTTTATTATAATGTGCCTGAGTGTGGGGTTGTAGAGCTCAGCTTCACTGGGGGAGGGAATAAGCCTGACTATAGTGGGGTACCAATAGTCTATGCATACCATACTGCTCAACTGTCAGTGAATGCATGGGACAGCTCTAGAATGTAACATCTCTAAAAGGTACAACTTATTTGTTTTGACTGAAAAGTGAAATGAAAATCAGGAAAAATTCAAATGTATAGGATTCATCTGTATATACCCCACAGCAGTGCATCAGATTTGGGCTTAAACCCACCCAGTTACTAACCAATTTTTTTCCTGGTTGAAGTTCTGCCCCCCAAAAGAACTTTGTCCCGATTTTTCTCCCCAACTTCATTCCATTCAATACCCATCCCTGATGGATCATGAAGCCACCAAAAGGTGAAGAAATGTGAAAAACACATCAATATTTCAGTTATTCCTCCTTCCCCTATCCCTCTAAAAAATGTTTTTTACTTTTACTTACCCAGCCATGTGGCCAGAACCTGCAGCCTAGCACAGTGTGCCACCAGCCCAATTTTCAGACTGCTCCCCCTCTCTCCTTCTGCCAGAAGCTGGATGCTAGAACCAACCATCCACAGGTCTCCAGCATGGTCCAGGACAAAGACTTCTCACTAATTGAACCCACCCAACTTGGGTTGCTTGCTTCTTGCTTGGTTGCTGCTGTGGCTGTTGCCACACTGCACTGATCAAGGCCTATGAAAGCTACCCACACTGCTGTCACCCCTGCTGCTAAGCATAGCTTGCTGCCATGGTAGTCTGTACTGCTTTTTTGTGCATGATGAGCCTAGTAGACTAAGTAAGTAGTGAAGTCTTGAGTTAGCTGCCAGCTCACCCTCTACCCCTTCAGTCACCAGGGGAGATGGAGACTCACTAAGAGTAGACCAACAAAAATATGCTGAAACAACACTGCTATTGAAAGTTCAGTACTCACCGACTTCTCCAAGCTGTAGTGTGCAGTCTGTCTATTCTGTGGTGGGAAAGACAGTGTCGTACTTGCAAGACTCATGCGCTTTTTCTTAGCTGGAGCTCATCCACATCACATGTGACTTTGCTGCTGCTAATAGTTGGAGAGAGTGGACAACACAAGACAGACACAATCAAGTCTGGAGAGTACCAGCAGTGTGAGCACACACAGGCCAGGTGGGCACTTATTGTGCAAAACATTAAATCCAAATTTAATGCCATTATTGCCACATCATAAGAACAACCTAGGCACAAATACGGGGGGAGGGAGCAACTGATTCTGCCCTACCTAAATGGCACCACTGCTTAATGGTAGAAATGTATTCTCAGGTGCTAATGCAATGGTTCCCACTGTGCTCTGAGGTACTGTATCTCCATGTTTCATGATGTGTCCAGATCATCATGTGGGTTAGTGTCCCTCATCTCATTTCAGTGACAAAATGTGTATGGTGCATGCTTTCAAGATCCTACTCAGCACTAAGTGTGCTGAGCATGGTCATAGTGTATGTGCTCAATACTGAATGACAAAGGGAAAGTAAGTGAGATGAAACGGTCATGGAGAAACACATTTGTAGCACTAAATATGCACAAGGGATTTGCATGGTCCAAAACAAAAAGGATAGACTTCATGAGGCCCCACTTCATATATCTGGAATGGGGGATGTTGACTGGCTCTTTCCTAGGCATTTAATGCAGTAAGCAAGCAATACTTCACAAATTAATGGCAACTTAATGACAAAAATCCAAAGCCATTGAACAACTTTCAGAAAGATCAGAATTAATGATTTTACCTAATTTTTATGGGAATCCAAATAAAAATATATTTTAATAACTCTAATTGCTAGCAGTAGTATAAGAAATAGAAAGTGATGTGTTTTTTAGATGAGATTGTACCAGCTTAGCTGCTGCAGACATGGCAAGCACGCAGCATGTGAACCTGATGTAATTATTAGATGTTCACACCAGCTTACCTGCTGTGCACATGTCAAGCTTACAGCATGTGAACGTGATTTGCTTTCTAGACCTGGTTCGCTTAGGATCATTTTGTGTCTGCGAACTGCATGCAACATTGTACAATTAAGCATGTACCATGCATTCTGCATGTACACAGCACACCTATATTTCCGTAAGGGATACGAAGAAACAATATAAAGAACAATAGTTCTTTCATACCATTCTTTTGTTAGAACATCTTGAATATTGAAGCCACAGCTGGAGTCATGCTGCTGGCTTTTCAACTGGAGCAGTGAGGCTCTGATCTGATATCTATCTCTCTCTCTCTCTCTCTCTCTCACACTATTTATCTACCTATCTATCAATCTATCTATCTATCTATCTATCTATCTATCTATCTACCTATCTATCTATCTATCTCTCTATCTATCTCTCTATCTATTTCTTGATCTATTTATTAATTTGATATTTATTATGCAGACCGTGGTGCCCACCCCTGGTGAGGCTTCTTTCTCCCCTTGCCCTTAAGGTCACCCTTCCCAATGTTTATTTATTTTATATTTTATTTATATATTCAATAATATGCAGGCTGGGGTGCCCACCCCCGGCACTGCTTCTCTTGCCACCCATTCACCTCCAGGTGGCTTCCCCCCTTACTATAATATACGTGGCACCAGGGCGACCACCCCTGGTGTGCTGAAGATCATCCCAACACAGGGGGGTGCCCAGTTCCCATGGGTTCATAAGAAGGCAATGTTGAAAATTTGGAGTTAAACTATTTAAAAACAGCAAAGTTATGAAGGTACATTAAAATGTTTCTATGCTTGTTCATAACGTTGGTCATTTTTGACATCCATCACTGCATAAAACTGAAGAGCCAGCAGGGCCCTTCACTTCCAAGGTAGATAGAATCTTCCCTTGGCGTAGGGCCCTGTGGGACCTGTGTAAATGAGGATACAATTCAACTATCTCAAAAAGAAAATAAATTATTTGCAAAAGGCTGCACTCATACACCAGTTAGCATTCAACATAAGGCAACAATAGTAGGGAAATGTGATGTTAGGGTTTCCAAGCCTGACTCCCAACCCCCACCATCAAGCAGCAAAAGGGAAAAAAAATTAGGATTTTGGATCTTCACAGTTTTGGTGAATCAATGGTGGGGTCTTCCTTGGGGTTGTTAACCATAATGTGTGTAATACCTTCCCTGAGCAAACAAGGTCAGATGAGATCTTTTTTCTTCATGCAGATTATTTCCAGATTTATAGCATTATTTGTGAAATGCATTATCACTTGTTTTTAAGAAAACAATGCACAATGATTATTCTGTGTTAACGCCAGCTTCTCAATCCTAACACTCACCCCATTCCATTGGTAAATTAGGTCAGATGTGTAGACTTTATGAGAATTGGGTGACTGTTAGGCTTGAGAAGACCAATGCACACCCACACCTGCCTTTCCTGTTGCTTTGACCCTTACTGGAGCATTAACAAAGTTTTTCCAACTTGCGAGCCCATTCTTCTGTAGATGCATGTATGTATGCAGCTGTGGAAGCACAGGGACCTCTGGGCTCTGCACTACCATTTAAATGACAACAGTGACTAAACTGTCCACATCGCCATCTTATTACCCCACCTTATGTACCTGGTACAAACAATTTTCAAATCTCCACCAAAACATAATTCTGCGCTGCAACACCAATCTGTGCCACAGGTGAGAAAATGCATTTTGGGCAGGATTTGAAAAATGAAAGCTGTGACATACATGAGGTGGGGGTAATAACAAGGCTATGTTGAAAATCAGAGGTCTAAATGTTTAACATTTCCAAACTTATGAGCGTGCATAGCAAAATTGCAACGAATAGTCATAACTTTGGAATTTTTTCATATTTTAACCCCAAATTTTCAATATGGCCTTCCTATGACCCCATCTCATGAGCAAGGGCAGAAACAATTTCCAAATCCTGCCCAAAAGGTGAATTCACCAGGTGACCACAAAATCACCTTTCAGGCAGGAGTTGCGTAATGACAAGCAAGCAAGCAAATTTTATTTATAAAATAGCACTAGTCACAAAAGACCATAGTGCTAGCACAATAAAACCACAGCTAAATCCCATACATTACATAAAATTAGTAAATATCAGCATCACAAGATTATACGGTATCAGGAAAAGCAAGATCAAACAAATATGCTTTCAATGCAGTTTTACAGCTCTCCACCATCAGGCACTCTCTTATCCGATGAGGTAGAGAATTCCACAGAGTGGGGGCTGAAAACTCAAATGCTTGGGCCCTAGAGGTCTTCAACCGAACCCTGGGAATCTCTAAAATTCCTCATCGGTGGAGCAGAGTGGGCAGTAGGGACAGAGGAGTTCTTGCAAATAACACATTCCCTGTCTGTGTAGGGCTTTGTAAGTCAGCAAGCTGACCTTGAAGGTGATCCACCACTGAATAGGCAGCCAGTGCAGGCTGCACAGCACAGGTGTGACATGATAGACTAGAGGGAGCCCGGTCAACAGTCTGGCTGCGGCATTCTGCACCACCTGCATGTGGTGGATATCAATCCCCTGTAGCCCTAGGTACAGGGAATTACAGTAGACAAGGTGGGAAGTCACAAAGGTGTGGACCAAAGTTGGAAGGTCATCGGGGGGAACAAGATGCTTAAACAAGGCAATATTCTTCAGATAGTAAAAGGCAATCTTGACAATGGACAACACCTGTAATTTTAGGGTCAGCCCCTTGTCAAGAATAATGCCCAGATTTCACACCCACTCAGAGGTCATCAGCTGGCAGCCTCCTAGCCAAAGTCCAGATGGTCATCCAGCTGACAGCCCCTCTACCCAATGACCTGGGTCTACCACCACAACCTCATTCTTGTCTGGTTCAATCTCAACCAGTTAATGCTCATCCAGTCACGAATCTCAGAGAGGCAGTTGTTAAAGCTCAAATCAGCTCCCACCTGCTCGGGCACAAAGAACATGTAAAGCTGAGTGTCATCTGCATAGCAGTGGAAACTCAGCCCATACCACCTTACAATGTCTCCCAAGGGCAGCATATACACCGTGAACAGCACGGGTGAAAGCACAGAGCCCTGTGACACCCCACACAACAGGAAAAACTTATCTGAGGAATAAATCCCTGAGGCAACTCTCTGAAACTGAATTGAAACCATACCAGAAAGTCCACAGATCAGCTGAAGGTGTTCCAGCAACACACCATGGTCCATGGTATCAAATGCCACAGAGAGATCAAGAAGAAACAAAATGGAACGATTCCTCCAATCTCTTGCTATCAGGAGATCACTGAGAACCTGAACAAGGGCTGCCTCAGTGCTGTGCCTCTTCCAAAATCCAGACTGGAGAGGATCATAAATGTCATGGATGGTGAGATGATCCTCCAGCTGTAGCTTGACCACTATCTCAATAACCATACCCATAAAAAGAAGGTTAGAGATGGGTCTGCATTTAGCAAGACAATATGGGTCGAGAAATGGTTTCTTAAGGAGAGGTGTCACCACCACCTCATTCAGGGTGTCCAGAAACACACCTGAGTCTAATGAACACCAGAAAATCTCTGCTGTTGACCTCAACGCACCCCACAAGGAGGCAAGTTGGGCCAGGATCCAAACTACAGCAGGTCTGCTGCATACTCTGGATAACCATTATGACATCCTGATCACCAGCTGGTCAAAGTCAGCCCAGATCAACTGGGGAACTGCAACCTGCCACTGACTACCACCATCCCATTGGAGCAAGCTGCACATATTTTGGACCTAATGTCAGCAACCTTATTTGCAAAGAATCAAGCAAACTCATTACTTTTCTCTTGTGACAATGCTCTCTGAGTCTGCAGACAGGCTGGATTGCACAGTCTGTCCACAGTTTGAAAGAGCTGAGCCAGTTGATTCTGTGTAGTGGTAATTTCACTGGACAGGAACTCTGACTTCTTATGAGAAATAGCCAATTGATAGTCCTTATAATGGGCCATCAATCTAAGTCTGTCAGCATCAAGGCCCGATTTCTGCCAGTGATGCTCCATCCTTCTGCCCACTCGCTTCAGTTCCCTCAAAGTCCCATCAAACCAAGGGGACAAAGGGTGCTGGGTGAGAGGGTGAATCCAGACAGGAGCAGCAGAATCCAGAGCCTCCACCACAGCCCTATTATAGGACTGTACCAGAGTATCCAGGTTGCCGCTTGCACTTGGTAGACCTATTAGGTCCAGCACAGCTGCCAGGCCATCCAGAGTCAAACCCCTTAAGGAGCAGTACCGGACCATCTCCATAGGAGCAGACCCATGGGGGGGAGCCTGGAAGCTGAACCATACAGTGTGATGATCATCAGACCATCTGATTGGCTCCACCACCACATCAGAGGGCTCCACACCCAGTAGGAAGACCAGGCCAAAAGAATGACTGTGATTATGGGTTGCAGAGGTAATAACTTCTGTGAAGCCCAACAAATTCATCAGTTGGAGGAAATCCTGTCCAAACTGCAAGAGTTCATCATCGATCCAGGCATTGAAGTCCCCCAGAACCATCCCACCATGTCAATGATGAAGTCTGTGACTTCCTGCAGGAATTGATCCTCACCCCCGGGTGGATGATTGACAAGAAGAATCCTGCACCCCACACCTGAGCCCATGATACATTTGAAGGATTGTATCTCCCCAACTGGCACATCTACAAGGCTCTGTTCCATTCTAAAACATATGGCTACACCCCTGCCCCTATGATCCACCCTCAGGCAGTGTATCACCAAGGACCTGTCCAGAATAGCTGACTCAAGAACTGGGCCAGTCCTATTGTTCATGAGGTGATATCCCAAATAGGCCATGTTGAAAATTTGGGGTAAAAATCTCAAAAAATGAAGCCAGCCCAGAGGTACTGTGAGTTGAGGTGCTGGACACCACACCTCACACCACACCGGCAACCCAGGTTTGGGAGCAGACTTGGATTGCTGGGGTTGGCGGGGAAAGAGAAGGATTATGCATCCAGACAGGACTGCTCCTCTCTTCTGAGAGGGAGGGAGATTATAGATCCCAGGCTTTGGTGACTCCCAGTGGAGACTGAGGGTACAGGAGCCCTTTGGGAACTCTGGCAGGGGATTGGTTATGGTGGCACTCCTGTGTACATGCACAGGAATGCACATGCACATGCTGGGATGCTTTGCAAGTCTGAGCAGAAGGGGAGCAGAAAAAAGAAAAAAATGGCCCTGGCCCTTGGTGGGCGAAGATGGGTCCAGTGGATGGCCCTCTCACCCATGCTGGGTCCTACCAGCCTCCATCCAGTGGTCCCTTTGATCCCTGGTTGCTCTATCAGATTATAGATAGAGGGTCAGGAGGAGTTGGCAGTCCCACCTCTGGGGGCTCAGAGCCAGGGGTCGATTTATTGGGAGAGTGGAGAGGAGGTGGATCCCACCAGGCAGATAAGACTGGGGACTTCAGGCAGGCGGGATATGGCTGAGCTATGTGACCACACCAGAGAGAGTCTGGATGGCCAGTGAGGAGGAGTATAAAGAAAATGTACAAAACAATCTCAAAAAATCTCTAAGTTATGCATAAAAATTGAAACCCCTATTGAAATACATTGAACCACATTTACCTTAGTTTCTCATATTGCAGTCACCAGTTCCAGCAGCAAGACATGTCTTCAATCGGGGAGTGGGTCTTGAACCTGTGACCTGTTCAGGTGAATGTGGGTGTGTGGGGTGTACTGGGAGGGCAGTGGTGCGTGCTGAGTTGGAGGTGGGGGGCTGATTGATGAGGGACCTTTTTTTACAGGTTAAAAAAAACATAGAGGGACCATTTTCTTCATTTCAGATTCCGACTGAGATGGATCAGTGGAGGGTGGCAATAGACACCAGGGATCTAAAATTTTAAAATGGGGATGATAATCAGTGGGTGGGGGTGCCACTAGACACTAAGGAAATGGGAAATGGTGATTGTCTGGCAGGGTTGGGGGGTACCACAAGTTCCAATGTTATCCTATGGGAATTTGTATAGTTTTATTGTTCTCAGAATAGGTGTACTGAGTGTGTGTTGTACAGTATCTAGAGTGTGGAGGTGGAGGTGTTGTTTGGTGATGTTGTGGTTCTGTCTGCATATGGAGCCCCTGATCTGTAACAACATCATCACACACATAACAGAAACATGTTAGCTATCTATTTGGGTACAAAAGGGGTTGCAACTGTTGCATTAAATGTCCTTTTTTGATTTGCTTAACTGAGATGAAATATATACAGTAAGCTAAATTACCTGTCATGTAGACAAGCAGACCTCTTACCAAGTTATAGTTCCCAATATGAAGCAGGCAAAACTTGTGCCATCAGACATCCATGATACAAATGAAATAAGTTAAAAAAGACTTCAGCCTACCAGTATCTTATTAATGTGTCAGCAGAAAAGGACCATCCTGGTCCATCTTGTCTGCCCATTTCCCACCCACCCCTATTTGTCTCCACTTCCCAGGGATATTTTCCTCTGTCCGCTAGCCAGCCCCTTGTGTCTGTCCCACGCCCTCTTGCATTCTTCCACTGTTTCTGCACATACCACCTCATTAGGTAATCTGTTCAGTATTAGAAGCACTGCTGGCAAAGAAGTAATGTTGGTATTTAACTAGTTGCGTGCAGCAGATTTTTAAAAACTGGAGATTTTAAGAAGATGTTGACACCACTTGCACTATCATATCACTACTGGTACAAAATCTGTCAAGGGCTTTAAATCTGTGGCAGTTCACATCTGTTACACTCTGATCTGCCACATAGACTAAATTTGTTTTAGGTAGGAACAAAAGGATTTATTTACCTAAAAAAAAAAACATTGTGGGGACAAAATAAACTAAAGTCACTAGTTCACAGAGTATCTTTCAGTTAAAAAGAACAGGCAAGCCAGGATAGAATAGATGTGTTTAAAACGTACCACATGATCTGTCCGGTTTCAATCAGACTATTGGCACATTTCAATTTTTTAAAGTTGTGCACAAAGATATGGTAGAAAATGGTAACAGCCATAGCCATCATCTGAAATATAAAATCTTTTCCAGGGACAACAAATCTAGATTGTCTTGAACATCATTTGTGAGTATCAGTTCCATCTAAGCCGAGATGTGATGCAGATCATGTAAAATAATTGTTGAGAAAACTTTTGCTGGTGGTTGCATTGCTGAGTTAAAATCTCTCTCTCTTTCTCTCTCTCTCTCTCTCTCTGTTTCTCTCTTTCGTGCTCTCTCTCTCTCTCTTTTTTCTACATGCAAACAAAAAAAATCAGAGTAGCTGTTCATATTCCAGTTTATACTGCAGCCGGTTGGGAAACTGGAGGTAAATTGCCCATTAAAATTCCCATCTCAAAACTCTTAGTAATGCATACTCCTTCCAGTCAGCATCCATCTGTCCAATCTATTCTTGAATATTAACTTAGACTAGCAGTTATTTTCAATGGTAGCTTGGGCGCTTTTATTACTCTCTGGGAGAAGAAGAACCCTCTGATGTTTGTGTTGTACCTGAATCTTTGTAGTTGCAACAGGTGGCCTCTGGTTTCCATTATGTCTTGTGTAAAGGCAAATCCCATTTCAATAAAAAGAAAGGAATCATTAACAACATCCCACAGAAGCAGTAAATCCCCCATAACGTCTTTTTTCCAATGACATAAGGTTAAGAGATTTGAAATGATTTTCATAGTCCATATTCTCTAAGCCCTTTATTCATTTCTTATACTTCCTTTGGATTCTTTCTAAGTGTACAGTACAAGTCACATTAAACTGTTCCATCAACTCACTGGTGTAGCATTTTTTTTGTGTGATTCTACTGCAGTGGCAACTTGAGTTGTTGAAGCTTTTAATTCTTTTCCAGCCATTCTTCGCTGCCTATTCAACTCACTTGTACCTGTTTGGTGATATGGCAATAGCTGTTTTGCAGTGTTTATGCAATGCATTTTCATGACATTGTTTATAAATATCACAGCATTCCTAAAGAGCATTGTTTATAAATATCACAGCATTCCTTAAGAGCATTGTTTATAAATATCACAGCATTCCTTAAGAGTTGTTTAGTCTGCCTTCTGAAATGAAACTCATAAGCACTCATCCGAAAATAAAGCTTATAGTCCTAACAGCTAGTTGCAAACCAATACTAAGCTTTTACTAATTCATTAAATTAAACACTGCACAGATTAGGAAACTCTTTGAACAATGCTACACCAGTGAGTTGAGGGAACAGTTTAATGTGACTTGTACTGTAGTATGTCTGTCTTTTTATAAGGGGACCATAGTTGGGAACAGTAACCAACATGCAGTCTAACACATGCGCAACACAGCAGGAGAAGGGCCCTAGCATCTCTTGAGGTGATATTTTTTTTATATGGTCCATATAATCCTGTTTGCCCTACCAATAACTGTATTACTCTGTTTTGGAAATTTTAATTTGTCTGGTATGAGCACCCCTACATCTTTTCCCAGTGTTGTTACTGAGAGTATATTGCTCTTTAGGTGATACTGGTGCTTGTTATTTTTATGTTCTAAGTACATAACCTTACACTTGTTGGTGTTGAGAGCCATATTCCATTTACTTGTCTACTCAGCGATGTTGTCAAGGTCTCTCTGTATTAACATAATATGTTCCATAGTACTACAGACACCCCACACTTTCAGATTATCTGTAAACTTGATGTTATCATTGAATAATCTGTCAATTATGTCTGCAGTGAATACCCGAAAGATAAAGGGACCAATGCAGAGCTCTGGGTAACAGCACTGGTGACTCCTGATTCCCTAGAGTAGAAGCCGTTTATGGTCCCCCTCTGGGTTCTTCCATCTAACCAATTATGTACCCAGTTTATGTATTTACTATGTACTGTTCTCTGCATTAGTTTAACAGTTATGTAGTCATGGGGTACCATGTCGAAAGCCTTACTAAAATCGATAAAAATAATGTCATAAGGGACTTTGTTGTCAAGTCTCTTGCTTACTGTTTCATAAAAACACATCAAATTTGTCAGACATTATCTTTTTTTTTTTTACAAATCTGTGTTGAGTATTGTCAATGCTCCCTATTTGCAGGTCTAATCTCTCTTTTCTGATACATAGAAACATAGAAAGTGATAGCAGATGGGGACTAAAGGCCCATCTAGTCTGTCCAGATCCTACCCCCTACTCAGATACCTTTTGTAACTATCCCCTTGTGCCTATCTCAAGCTTATTTAAATCCCCATACTGTTTTGGATTCAATGACTTCAGCAGGTAGGTCATTCCACAGATCAACCACCCTTTCTGTGTAGAAAAACTTGTGCATGTTGCCTCTGAATCTACCCCTTCTCATTTTCATGTTGTGGCCTCTAGTTCTCGTGGAGTTGTTAATGAGAAAGAGCTCCTGGGTGGGGACTCTGTTTATACCCTTTAGGTACTTGAATGTCTCAATAATGTCCCCCTATCTCTTCGGTGCTCCAGGCAGTACATGTTGAGCTCCCCTAATCTGTGTTCATAAGACAACTCATGGAGACCATGAATCATTTTAGTTGCCCTCCTCTGCACAGTCTTCAGTATGTCAATGTCCTTCTTGAGGTAAGGCCCCCAGAACTGGATGCAGTATTCAAGGTGAGGCCTCACCAGGGACCTGTACAGTGCAGGATCACCTCCCTTCTTTTACCTGAGAGGCCCCTACCTATGCATCCTAGCATTTCGATGGCCCTTAATGCTGCTTTTTCACATTGGTTGCTGATTTCTAAATCATCTGAAATGATAACTCCCAGATCTTGCTCCTGCTGGGCGATTGCTAGTCCCCCCCCCCAGATGTTAGTCAGTACCCAGGTTGTTCTTACCCAGATGCATGACCTTCCTTTTTTTTTTTTGCAATAAATTTTAGCTGCCACATACATGACCATTTTTCAAGCTTGAGAAGGTCACTTCTCATTTGCTCCACCCCCCTATGCCACATCCACTCTGTTGCAGAGCTTTGTGTCATCTGCAAATAGACATATCTTCACACTCAACTCATCTATGATGTCACTGATGAGCACATTTATTTATTTATTTATTTGTTTTTGTTAACCGGGTAGGGCACACTAGACAGCCATGTGCCTATTTTCAGGTGCGACCCGGGAGGGTTACAAAGGTAGAGGCATACATACAGCAGTGATGTAGTCAGGTTACATACAGATAATGCAAGAAGGCTTAACAGGAGTTGTATAGGCAGCTGAAATTACAGGTCAAGTTGACAACAACAGGAAACCAACAGACATAGCCTGGAAGGAATATGGAAGCAAGACATTGTTAGAGTTCATCAGGCAATAAGGGAAGGGTGAGGGACACATATTAGGTGGGTTTGGGAGTGTGCCGCTGGATAAATAACAGGAACAATAAGTGCAATGGAAGTAAGTGCCGGGGTTGGGGGGGAGGCAAGAGCAGTGAAGATGGGGGGGGGGACAGTGGGGTGAAGGGGGGCCAGATGAGAAAGAATGGGAGAAGCCAGATAGGGAGGGTGGGAGGTAAGGAGGGACAAAAAAGAGAGCGGGTGTCCACACCAATTAGGAGGGTAAGTGCAGTGGGTGCTGAGATCCCGCAATATACAGGTAGGTCAGGTGTATTACGAGGTACAGGGACAAGTGGAGGAAGAATTCAGGAAGTTCCAGAGAGAGGTTTTGAAGTGACGATTGACAAGCAAAGGTCTCAGGACGGACTCTTGTTGCACAATGCTGGTCACTTCCCTGGCTTCTGATGCTGCCCCATTTACCATCACTGTTTTGGTTCGGTGTTGAAGCCAGCTTCCTACCCATGATATCATGTCCTTCCCTACACCTGTATTCTTGAGTTTATTTAGCAGCCTTCTGTGTGGGACAGAATTGAATGCTTTACTAAAGTCCAGGTAGATGGCATGCATGGCACCCCTCTAGTAACCAAGTCAAAGAACTCAATCAGGTTTGTCTGGCAAGATATTCCTGCTGTGAACCTATGTTGCTTGGCATCCTGCTGTTCAGTTACCTCCAGCAATGTTATAATTCTTTCCTTGAGCAGCAAGCCCATCAACTTTTCCACCACTGAGTGAGAATAACTGGGTGGTAGTTCCCTGCTTCCTCTTTGCTACCACTCTTGTAGATGGGGATCACTACTGCTTTTTTCCAGTCCTGTGGGACCATCCCTTCCCTCAGGGATCTACTAAATAGGTCTGTTAGGGGTTCAGCCATTTCATCACTCAGTTCCCGGAGTATGCTTGGGTGGATTTCATCCAGACCCATGACTTTATTCACATGCATTTTTTTAATTCTGCCTTTACCCTTTCTGGCCTGAATGGGCTTGTGTCCACCCCCTTTCTGTTATTTTCCCCCCTTCAGGTTGGGTCTCTTGCCAGGCTCTTCCTTTGTAAAAACAGAGCAGAAGTACTCATTTTGACCCCACCTTTTCTATGTCTTCTTCCACTTTTTCTCATCCCTGTTTAAGAGACTTACAATACTGCCTTTGTTTTTCTTTTCATCGCTTATGTACCTAAAGAAGATCTTTTTGCCTTCTTTTACCCCCTTCACCAAGTCTTCCTCTGTTTGTGCCTTTGCTGCGATGATCACCCTATTTGCCTTCCTCAAGTTACTCCTGTATGCCTCCCTATCTTTGTCACTGTTAGAGCTCTTGTACTTCCTGAATGTGTGTCTCTCTTCTCTTACTGTAATTGCTGCCTCTTTTATGAACCATAGTGGATTCCTTCTTTTTCTTGTCTTACTGACCAGCCTGCAGCATTTCTCAGTTATTTTTTCCAGTGCCTTCCTTATGTGCGTCCAACATTCTTCCACTCCTCCCTTTGCCTTTTTCTTGATGTTAGCTCTGAAGCAACTTCTCATTTGGGCAACATCTGTATTTTTTTAAATCAAGGAGTCTTATCTTAGAGTGGCTTGATTTCTCTATCTTGCTAACCTTAAGCCATACCCTACAATATCTTTCCCACCAAGGATGTCAAGCTAATTGATCTATAATTTTTGACCTTTGTTTTGTCCCCTTTCTTAAAAATTGGGATGATATTGGCTGTCTTCCAATTTTGGGGTACATAGCCAGTATTTATGCTGCTTTTGAATAGCTTTTTAAGTGGGCATAAGAGATATTGGGACATTATTTTAACCATTTTACTGTGATGTGGTCAGGGCCTGGTGAGCAGTCTTCCCTCTTAATCCCAACTGTTCTGCGGCTGCCTGAACACCAATTTGTTTCCTTATTTTACATAATTGCAAAGGCAAAAAAGTGCATGCTAGTAATTATATAAAATAAAATATGGGGTGGTTGTGTAAAACTCGATTTTACACACACCTCATTGTGGGATGCATTTCATAAACCCAGAGGGCGAAGCTCTCAGGGTTTATATATCATCCCACAACTCAGGTGTGAGTAGAATCTCATTACACACACCATCCCATATATTAATCTCTATATAATTACCAGTGTGCACTTTTTCCCATCGGGAAACCTAGTTGTAATTTTACGTTATGCAAACATGCACCTGGTTTCCTGCTTACCACGCATGCACCAGTCCCTGGTCTTCCTTTACTACACATGTGGTTGCAGACTTAACTGCCCCTCACAGTAAGCGGGAAGTTGATTTTAATTCATAAAAAAAAAAGAAGTCTCTTTCTCCATTGAAAAAAAAAAGAAAAGGGAAATTTTTAAAACACATGCATTTTCTCTGTCTGCATACATGAGCAGTGGGTCTCCGCAGTTCTACATGCTGGAAGGACACAGCAGCTCTGCAATTGCCACTCGGTGGTAAGTTTAACTACATAAAAAATGCAGCACTTTGATTGTCCAGTTGTAAACACGTGCTGCATGAGATGAGAAACCACTACCCTTTATTTCTCTATGATCTGACATTTTGAAAGATGCCACCTGTTTTGCACAGCCAAAAAATAAAAAGTAGTGAAGCGGAGAATAGCTGAGTGAGGGGCATAAGTCAAACTTTAAGGTAGCTGGTATTTTAAATTCACTGATTTCCACTTTATTGTTGCAAAGTACTGGAAAATCATTCTTTTAGAACCTTAAACAACTGGAGCATTGTAACATGGCAGACCACGGACTGCAGAATCATGACCGGTCTGTGGCTGCCTGAACACGAATCTCTTTGCTGATTTTATTTTATATAATTCCTGAAGTGAGAAAGCACATGCCAGCAATTATATAAAATAAAATATGGGGTGATGTGTCACACTCGATTTTACACACACCCTTATTGTGGAATGTATTTCATAAACCCCTCGGGTTTCACCCTTGGGGTTTATGTAGCATTCCACAACTCGAGTGTGTGTAAAATCTCATTACACATACCACTGCCTATATTATGCTCTTTAACCTCCATTTAGTCAAAAATGTAGCTTGGCAAGCACTGGACCTGGGGATCAAGAAGACTGACCTCACATTGAAGCGTGTTCCACTACTTTGCCACTGCTGAAGATATTTGGCTGACTCCAGGATTTTGTATGCCTGTATATATCATATGTAAAGCAGCAGCGCAACAATATTGGGCACAAAATTTGACTAATATCATATTGAGGGCAAAATGTGCTGTGGCAGAAAGACAAGTACTCTAGCTAACAGTCAAGCCCAGGGATAAGGGTGAACCATCGTCATGGATACAACACAATACATAGTGCAACAATATTGGGCAACACATTTGACTCTTAATTTTTCTCTATAAAAAGATTCCCAACATCTTCCTGATTTTTAAGGTAGCACACAGATCTAGTGTCACCAAAATATGAGTAACCAGAAAGGCAGAGTTGACTGATATACTAGCCTGTCACTAAGTCCAAAACTAGTTTTTGGAAAAAAACGTTTTTGTGGCACTACTGCTTAAATGGTGAATCATGTGACAACCAGTTTTACATGAGACTCCTGGGAAATCAAGTGGAGAAATTCAAAGGAGAAGCAGATGTGGTTCCAACATTATACATTTTACAGCAGTGGTGCAATAAAAATGTTTTTTTCCAAAAAACTAGTTTGGTTCACAGTTCCATCCTAGCATACCTATCAACTCTGCCTTTCTAGATACTGATATTTTTGCCCAATATTGTTGCAGTATGTATTGTGTTGTGTTCTGTCCATGACAATGAAGGCTCCCCCTCATCCAGGGGCTTCACCAGCAACTAAAGTGCTTGTCTTTCGGCCATAGTACAGTTGCTACAAGGGATGATGGTAAGAAGCAGGGGAGGAGCTTTCAGGAGAAAAACGAGGTATTACTTCGCACAGTTCTACAATGTTTAGGCTGAGAAAAAATCCATGGACTGCCTGACTAACACTATCAATAATATTCAATAAAATTCAGCAATGAGGACTAAACAGCAGACAATAACAAACAGCAGCATTCAGTCTCTAGCAGCAGCACTAGTAAAATGGCACACAAAAAAGGCACAAGTAAAAATTTTTTTTTTAATGTTATAGCAGTATACAGCACAAGTTATGTGCCTGTGCAAGCTAGGTGAACATTTCCCCATGGTTGCAGTACTACATATCAGGGCTGATTTAGTGTGTAGGCTGACTAAATGGGAGTGACCAGACTGCCTCAATGCAGAAAACTCAGCTAACTCCACTGACTGACAAGTAAGATTTAAATGTTATGTAGCTCTTTCACACAGTGCTATAAGCGTTATACACACACAGATCACAGAGAGGGTCAAAACAGTGGAACAATTACTTTATGAGGGACACATAATGAAACCAGCACAAGTAATAAAATCATTTTTTGTGTGACCACAGTATGTAGCACAGATTATGAGACTGTGCAAACACTCAGTAGGTGGACATTTCCCTTTCAAATGGGAGAAACAGCATTCATTATGGAGCACAGGTTGACAGACCACATACAATCAATAACCCTGAACTATTATGCACCCTGGCAAGCAGTTTACTAGATGTGTGCGGTTGCAGTACTCTATATAAGGCTGCCAGGATGTGTAAGCTGACCAAACAGGACTTTTATCTTTCCAAAAAGCAAGCAAGATGCAGAAAAGAAGCACTCATAAATGAGCACAGGCTGCCACACTCCACATAATAACCACAAACACTTATGTGCCCCTACAGTAGTAAGTAGGTGAACGTCTGTGCAATAAGCACCTAAATGACCACAACAAGCACGTACAGCTCAGAGGTCAGGAAGGAGAAAAGCAAGGACAAGTATAAAAGAAAATACCTGTTCTGATGAAAATGCCAGGGATTATTCACCAAAGCACCGCCACTGTATAATTAGGCATTCAGTGCTGCAAGCTGCTTCCACACATTGGATGTCACTTCTGGGGCAGCGGGGGTTAGCAGAGATCAACAGGGGTCAAGCAGCCCACAAAATGAAGGAGGGACAGGACTAATCACAAAAATAAAAAATATAAGGTAATTTGTTTTTTACAGTTTTTGCATTGTGATTGTTATAGCACTGCTACTAGGGACTGAATGTTGCTGTTTGCAGAATGTGGATGTTTCCTTTTAAATCATTTTTTGCCAGCCAATTTCTCTTTTCATGAGAATGAAAAAAGGAATTGTGAAAAAGGAAGTTAGTGAGCCACGAAAAAGGATTTAAATAGTGTAAAAAAAAACATGAGGGGGGCCATGGAAGCTGTAAAGAAATATACATTGAAGCTCATCAACTTCCGATGAATAAAATACTTGTTTGGATGTCTATAAAAGACATCCCTGGACAGTGTTAAGACAATTTGTTGTGTGGAAAAAAAAAAAAACAAGATGGTGGCTAACAAAAAAGGATTTTTTTCAGGCAAAAATGGATTGGCCCCTCATGAAAAAGAATCCCTTTTCATGTGGTTAAAATCCTTTTTCAAGAAATAAATACCTCTATCCTGGTGCATGATCTTCCCATTGAAAATAATGAGAACTTAAAAATTTAATAACTTTGTAACATATTATTATTTATTCACCAAACAAATGCATGGCAGTTGTGTTACCCAAGCTGTTTCTACCATAAAAAATTCACACTAAAATTCCACACCATCTGGGCACAAGGTGATGAGGAATAAAATTCCAGAAAGTGAAGACTTTTAAGGTTTTTGCGCTATCTGGATCTCAGAACTTGCACATCCAACCTGAGCAAAATTTGCCACATCAAGAGAGCAAACTGACGTGACAGCACACTCCAAATTTTGTGCAACTCCATTGATCTATTGCAAAGTTATTAAAGTGCACAATTTGTGGTTTAGCAATAATCATGCTACTCAACCCTAACTACAGGGGCACAATCATGTCCCTATAATATAGAGTCATATATGGGCAATCACACAGAACAAGGCTGTGTTTCCAATGAGGGGTTGTCATGTTGAGACAGTGACCTTAATTCTGATGTTCGAGACTTTAGTGTTGTCATGGCAAGCCTACTTGGTAATGTAGCCTTGGAGTGTATGGTTGCTCATTTATATTTCTGTATAGTATATGGGTAAGCACAATGCAGAAAACCATCACTGTTTCATGTCACTGTGAATCATCAGAACAAAAATGCATTATGTACTGTGTTGGTAGTTTTCCTCCATTTCCCTACAGTTTTTTCACAGCTGCTGATCACCAGTGCACTTACATTGATTCAGACACCTTCCTTTGCATCAGCTCATTGTAGTGCCCCTGGTCCATGATTACAGTTCTGCACTTAGCAGTGTCACTCTGGTACTGTCACAGTGGCACTCAACACATGTGTTCATTGTCAGTCTTCCATGCAATTTATCAGTTTTCAATTCAATTACATTTTATTTATATAGCGCCTTTTGAAACCAAGGCACTGTACAAAAACATTAAAATTAATAAAATCCAAACATTTAAAAGTCAGCCACAACTAACAAGAGTATGCTAAATCAAAAAGATATGTTTTTAAGGCAACCTTAAAATTATTGACGGTTGGACATTCTCTCAACCAATGAGGTAGAGAATTCCACAGGGTTGGTGCTGAAAAAGCAAAGGCACAAGATCCTGATGACTTTAATCAAACTCTGGGAATCTCCAGCAATCCCTCGTTGGTGGAACGGAGAGGACGGAGGGGGCAGTAGGGAATCAGGAGATCTTTCAGGTAACCAGGTCCCTGATCATGTAGAGTTTTAAAGGTTAGTAAACCAACCTTAAAGGTGATCCGCCACCAAACAGGCAGCCAGTGCAGTTCACAGAGCACAGGTGTAATATGACTGGTTCTAGAAGTCCCAGTCAAAAGCCTGGCTGCCGCGTTCTGCACCAGCTGGAGGTGGCAGATATCAACCCCTGGTAGTCCTAGGTAGAGAGAATTGCAATAGTCCAGATGAGTAGTGACAAAGGCGTGGACCAATGTTGGAAGGTCCCCCGGGGAATCAGATGTTTCACCCGGGTGATATTCCTCAGATGGTAAAAAGAGGATTTGACAACAGCTGACACCTGAGATTTCAGGGTCAGACCCTCATCAAAAATAACGCCCAGATTTCACACCTGTTCAGAGGTAGACAATGGTACACCACCAAGTAATAAACCTGATGGTTGTCCAGCTCCCACACCCGCCCCAGGATGACCTGGATCCACAACCAATACCTCAGTCTTATCCAGATTGAGTCTCAACCAGCTCGAACTCATCCAAAGTCTGATCTCATCAAGTCAGTTATTAAGTACAGAGAGTGCATCACCCTGACCGGGGAGAAAGGACAGATACATCTGAGTATCATCTGCGTAGCAGTGAAAACTCAGACTGTATCATCTGATGATTTCTCCCAATGGCAGCGTATACACTGCAAACAACATGGGAGCTAAAATGGAGCCCTGTGGTACCCCACAAGGAAGGGAGTGAGCGCCAGAGGAATAAATTCCAGTGACAACTCTCTGAGACCTGACCATGAGGTAAGAATGAAACCATTTGAGGATTGTGCCAGACAGTCCACAAAAGACCCACAGGCACTCCAATAGCACTCCATGGTCTACAGTGTCAAATGCAGCAGAGAGATTGAGAAGGACCAGAATGGTACGCGTCTTTCGATCTCTAGCCATAAGGAGGTCGCTTAATACCCACACAGGGGCAGTCTCTGTACTATGCCTTTTCCTGAAACCAGACTGGAGAGTATCATAGACATTGTGAGATATAAGGTGATCATCCAATTGCAATGCAACTGCCTTTTCAATAACCTTACCAACAAATGGCAGGTTAGAGATAGGCCAGTAGTTAGCTAGACAATCTGGATCCAAGGAGGATTTTTTAAGGATTGGTCGAACTACCGCCTCCTTAAGGGGGTCGGGAAAAAAAAACTCTCTCCAAAGACTTCCAGACAATGTCTGCAAGGATTGGGTAGATAACTTCTACACAACCTACTAAAAGAGGTGTAGGACCCAGATCCAAACTACAACTAGTTGGTCGCATTGTTTGGATGATCTTCACAATGTCCCCAAATTCCGGCCAGTGAAAATCTAACCAGACAGACTGAGTACAAGCCACTTCTAGTTGACCACTGCAATCCCCCATAGGAGAGGTTGGACCAATGCCGGACCTGATGCCGGCAACCTTATCCGTGAAAAAACGAGCAAACTCCTCGCATCTCAGCTGAGAAAAAGCTTGTCTGGGCTGAAGATAGACTGGATTGCAAAGTCTGTCCACAGTCCAGAAAAACTGAACTAGTCGATTTTGTGCAGCAGAAATCTTTCTGGACAGGAATTCTGCCTTCTTATGAGTGATTTCTGATTGATAGCTATCATAATGTGCCATCAATCTAAGCCTGTCGGCATCAAGGCCCGACTTCCACCAGGCTCTCTCCAGCCTTCAGCCAACTCGCCTTAACTCCTTCAAGGAGCCATCAAACCACGGGCTCCTTGGATGGAGGGTGAGAGACTGAACATGAACAGGAGCAATTTTGTCCAAAGCATCTCCCACAGCCTTATTATAGGCTAATACAAGATCATCTGAACTCATGCATTCACCCGACAAGCTCGATAGTTCAGGTTTCATTTGTTTGGCAGCCTATTTTCCAAAGTGATGGTCATTAATTGGTGGAAATTGATGTGCCTGTCCACTCACAGTTAATACAGCACATTGATAAGTGATTACTTCCCCCATTTTTATGTTTTGAAAAAATACCAGTACACTACTTTGAAGGCTTTCACTCATGTTTATTCAACAGTCAGTATGAGCAACTGAATGAATTAAGAAAGCAGGTGATTGTGTTGCACTGTAAGTACTGCAGCTCAACAAAAAGTTGTTGCGATGCAGTACCTATGTCAGTACTGCAGTACAATGACATTTTTTAATATTTGGATCTTACACAATGAAGGCTCCCCAACATTATTATATAATATAATATCTTGCCAGAGTAGCTGGCTGACATAGATGCCCTCTCCCCACTAAAAGAAAAAAAAAGAAATGAGAAAAATAAAATAATTACTTATAAAGCTGTGCAAAAATTCTTGCTTAACTCCTTTGGTCCCATAGTCACCATATAGCATTGGAACCATCCATTGCTGAGCCTGACCCAAAATTGCCACCAGGAGAGAATGAGTTAACTTATGCTTCAGTGCATCAGCCAAGCATCCTGCAACAGTGTCGGATTTACTGGACAGACCAGGCTGGGGCTCATATTATTTATTTATTTACTTATTCATTTATTTATTTGTTTTTGATAACTGGGTATGTGCACTAGACATTGAAATGCCTATTTTCAGGCAAGACCTGTGAGAATACAAGTGAGACAGCCAAAATACAATATAGTACAGAACAAGCAGTACACTTCTACAATTTACCAAGAAGTGCGCACAGGGATGTGGTGCTCCTGAAATTTACCAAGACTTTCATACAAAAGTTGTGGGTGCACACAGCCTCCTAAGATGGATGCAGACATCACAAATGATTCAAAATATTAAAATTCCATTGAACAGCACATGTGCTGTCACCTACACTTCTACATTAGTCAAACAGCCCAAGAAATAATACAGGTCAAAATAGGTAGTAGTACAATGTATTACAGAAACAAATACACAGATTTACACATATGTACATCCATTAGAACAAATTTCAAGTACAAATAGGACAACTCCCAGATAAGTAAATCACTTCCTAGGTATCAAAGTGATGGAGAGAAGGACTAACAGGTGTTGTATGAAGGAGTTAGTGGTGTACTCAGAGAAAGCACATACGGCCATGAGCAGAGTGGAGGTATTAGAATAGCTTTGCATAGGTAGGGTTTATATAGTACTAGTGGGGTTATAAGTGCAAGGAGAATGCTTGGGGCAAGTATAGGAGTGGTAGTGGGAAGGACAGAGTAGAGTAAAGGGGAGGTCATGGAGAATTGTCACAGTGACAAGGGTCTGAAGTTTGAAGGTGACTACATAGCATCCTTTTGAAACAGTCATGGGTAGGAGACAGCCAGAGGGCTAATGGTAGTGAGTTCCAACATTTTTTTTTTTTTTTTTTGAGGTGCAATATAAGAGAAGACCCGGGACTCCATATTTGTTCTGCATCTAAGGATATGTAGAAGGGTTTGATCCCCAGACTGAAGGTTATAGCAAGGATTACTCTGAGTTAGCATCAGAGCAAGTGAGGAAGGAACACTAGATCGAATGATGCCAGCTATTAAGGAGCTGAGGGAGAGAAGTCAATGGGCAGAGGAGGAGGACCAATTTAGCTCACTGTAAAGCTGACAGTAGTGAGTGAGGCAAGGAGACGCTAGGGTGAAATGGCATACGCTATTGTATGTGGAGTCCCATTTGTAGAGATTAGTTTTAGCGGCTCCAACATACAGTAAGTTACAGAACCATAGGCAAGGGCAGGGAGTAGAACACCCTGGGTAATCACAGTTCTAGTAGAGGGAGTTAGGGCATAGCTAGTTTTATAAGCAAAACAAATTTTGAGTCGACAGCTTTGCATGTGATGGTCAGTGTCTACAGAGGGGTCTAGCGTAACTCCAAGATATTTGAAGGAGCTGACATTTTCCAAATGAGAACCATCAGCACTGGTAATGGACAACTGTTCCTGATAGGTTCTTAACCTAGGGGCAGATCCAAAAGCATGGATTGTGTTTTGCTACAGTTAAGGACAAAGCTGTTGCTAGAGAACCAGCTCTGGATACAAAGGAAGTTAGACAAGATAATGATACTGAGATCAGAGATATTCCTGGAGCTGTGATAAAGAACTAGATCATCAGCATATAGCAGGGATGAGCAAGTTGAGGCATTTTGAGGACTATCATTGATAAAGATGGAAAACAGGAGAGGTCCAAGATTAGAGCCCTCAGGGACCCCGGTATTGATGGTGGTAAGCTCAGATACAGTAGAGTTAAACTTAACATCTTGTTTCCTGTCAGAGAGGTAGCTAACATACCAAGTGATGACATCAGGAGAGAAGCCTAGTGACCACATTTTGGCTAAGAGGAGAGGGTGATCGACCAGATCAAATGCTTTTGTCAGGTCTATAAAGACCACCCCAGTTAGAAGTCTATTGTTCACAGTGACTTTGGTGTCATTTGTGAACTTAAGGAGGGCAGTGATAGCGCTATGACTTTTCCTGAAGCCATGTTGGAAGTCAGAGAGAAGGTTGTGGACATGAAGAAAGGTGATAGTTTGAAGGGAGACCAGTTTCTAAAGGATCTTGCTTAGCACTGAGAGGATGGCAATTGGCCGATAGTTTGAGATAGACTTGGGATCAACTTTCTTAAAAACAGGGACTATTCTGGCAGTCTTCCAAATGTTAGGGACAGTACCATTGCAGAGAGACAGGTTAAAGATTCTGGCTAGAGGGGAGGCAAGAAGAGGAGCAGCCAGTTTAAGAAGTCTGGGTTCAAGTCCATTAGCTCCAACACTGGTACAGTCAGAGATGGCTTAAGCAACTTGAGGAACGCCTGTCTGGTTATGATACAGAAGCAAAATGGAGGGAATGAGTGAGTTGATTCAATGTTAGGGTTGGGGATAGAAGGAGGAGAAGTAGAGATGGGAACTGAATATTTGGATAGGTCAGAGAAGTGTTGGTTGAAAGAGTTAGCTTTGGTGATAGGGCTGTTACAGTGCACTCCATTGAGAACCATGTCATTAGTTGACTGGGTGTATTTAGTCCCAAGGAAGGTTTTTATATGTGTCCAAAACCTTTTTGAGTCACCAGCTGCAGTAAGTAGCAGAAGGAGCGTTTGGCCAAATGTATGTTTCATTTACATGCATTTCTCATGGCTCTGTAGTCATGTAAGTCAGATAGGAGGCCTGAGACCTTGTAATGAGACCAACTTTTGTCCCTAACTTTTATTTTTTCAAGATCATCTTTTTTAAGCCACCTAATCTGTGTACCATGGATCCTGCAAGAGATTGTAGGAGCATGCAGGTTTTGAAGGGCATGGAACTGTGCTAAAAAGTAATTAAGCGACACATGGATGTCATTAGTTGAGTAAATATAGGACCAGTCAATCCTAGAGAGCATACAGGATTGCTGATTGTTAAAGTTGGCCAAGTTGTAAAAAAAGATGAGTTTAGGGGAAGGGGAGGGTACTCGCTCGCCAGATGCAGTATATTGGGGAGTGGCTTGCAATGGCATCAGAGAGTGTGCCTGCACTGATTATTCTGTCACTAAAATTGGCCAGGGCTCAGTCTATTAGAGTATGTGACTTAGTGCTTGTCAGGTCTTCTGAGTCTTGTGGCTCAGATGAGCCACCGGCACCCAGTGGTGAACTATCCTGATCATTGGAGGAAACAGTTGTTTCCTTGCTTCCCTCTATGGCCCGCTCTGTGTCACCAATGGTGCCCTCAATATCTGCATTATCATCTGTGATACCTAAAGATAGATTTTAGTAATGTGCTAAAATGTTGGTATTAATTATTGACAGTTAATTTACTTGTTCATAATATTACATACTATACTGTATTCATCCCCTCAGCAGGACTGCAGTATCTTAGCTATGACATTTTTGTATATATTTCTATAAATTAATAAATACTTACTAAACAGCTTTTATACCAGTAGGTATTGCATATTAACTCAACATAGCAATACTGCGGTAGTATCAGATGTTGTGGCAAGATTGTTTAAGGCAAATAACATTTTTTTTTCATGAAATGTACACACTATTTTTGACGGTGATGGGGCAAAAAAGAAACAAAGCATTCCAGTAAATGTAAGTCAATTTAATGTCAACCATAAAGACTAATCAATATTATAAATTATGACATCATTTTTAGCCACTCAGAATTGTTCACCTCTAAGCATTCCAGGTACTCTTACAATCATAAGAGGGTGTCTCATAAACATAGTTCTAAAATTCAGAAGTTCTAAGTTCAGTTAGCATAGTCCATTTCATTTCATTTAATTTATTTTGTTGTTGCAGGTTGGTACACTGGAATATTAAAATTCTATTTTCAGGCATGACCTGAAGTCAATAGAAATAACATACATAACTTACACACACAATAAAACACAGAACAATCAATTCAACAGCCACATCATTTTACACAAGTACACACATTCAGGTTATTAAAATATTTGCATACAGCCTTTGAAAATGTGCTACTAGAAGATGAGCACTGAACAATATCAGGCAGGGGGTTCCACACTGTGGCAGCACAATAAGAAAAGACATTTTCCCTGAGTTTGTGCATATCAAGGGTAGGGTCAATTGAAGTTTTGAGATGAACGAGAACCACAAGGAGAGATAGAAATATCCAAAAGAGTATGTAACGATGTAGGGGTAACCAAGTGCAATATCTTAAACATGAAGCATGATAAAGCCAATTTGTAATTATTTTGAACAGTTAACCAATCAAGACTACTTAATTCATTACAATGATGTGTCCTGTGCGGTGCCATAAGTACAAACTTTTCAGTTTTATAAAGTAAAGTCTCCTTTCTAGAAACAAACGAAACAGATGAGGCATCAGTTATTATTGAAGCATAGTTCAAGACAGGAAGTAGGCTCAGTTGTGCAATTATTTTACGTGATTCTTTTGTCAAGAAACTAGAAAGGCTATAGAGGGCCCCAATCTTGGAGTGCAGCTTAGCAGTGACTTTATCCACACAGACATTAAATCTTTATGTTGAATCTAATATTATACCTAAATAGTTAAATGATTCAACAACATTAATTGATCCACCCCAAGCATATTTACTAAAAGATTTCCTGATTGTTTTCTTAGTTTTGGTTCAGAACCAAACAACATGGCCTTTGTTTTGGTTTGTTTAGCACCAGGTTGCACCAGTCCATTCCCACTCATAGGGTATTCCATTACTTTCCACAATGTTAAACATCTGATTTTGAGTTCAGTTTCCATGTTTTTAAAACATCAGTCATCAATATGATTTAAAATGTGTTTATTGTACAGTTACTACATCTCTTATAGTTCTAAGACTTTATGCTGAAGTTCTTTGTATGCCAGTAGTGCTTTGCTTCACTTCACTGTTCTCTCACCCAAAGAACTCAAGAATGCACTCTTATAACCATAAGAAACACAATAACTGCATGTATAAACATGCAACAGTTACAATTAATGTTATTAAATGTGATTGTGTAATTGTACTATACCTTCTTCTTCAATAATAATGGCATCATCCTCGTGAACAACTGGATCCTCCTCCATCCATTCCTCTTGGACTGGCTCCAGACGTGCCTTTTTTCTTGGTGTGGAAGGGAAGTGAGGATGGACTTCAATGAGAAAGAAGAAATATAAAAAAATAATTAAGCAATTGTCATGTTACGCTACACATTAGATAGAACTGTGTGTTCATGTTTTCTTTTTACAGAGAGTAGTCAGCCTTGTACTTCATATAAATGTTTTTGTCCTATGAAAGATATTTCTCATGATACCAATGTAGGTTAAGATATACTAACATATATTACTATTGTGTGACATACGGCACACACTTGTTCTTTTTCATAGTATCAAGGAAGAACATGTTTTACAAGAAGATGTAGATGAAAGTGAGTACTTTCCTGCAGTAGAGGGGTTACACCAAAGACCACGACGCCTGCCAACACAAGAGACAGAGACTGGCCAGTGGGTCTAAATGTTATGAGGGCTGCAGCACAATAGGGGCAAGGCAGGGTGGGCAGGTACTGGCAGGCTGTATTATGCCCAGGACAGTTAGCAACTGCAGGACAGCAGCAAAAAACTGCAGTGAGCAGTGCCAGCAACGTGGGCACACATGTGTCTGGGCTGGGTGGGAGGGCTGTGGGATGGCAGCAAGCCAGCAGCAGCATGGTGGTGAGTGTATTGCGCAGTCACCAGCTGGCACTGGCAGCAGCAACAAGCAACAGGCAGCTGAGGCCTGAGACCGAGATGTGGATAAGGAGAGAGACAGAGAGACTAGACTGAGTCAGGAGAGATGGAGAGCCATCTTGAATGTCGAAGTGACCAAGTTCAACAAATCAGGTAGGTGAGTTAAATTAAACTTGCTCTTCAATCAGAAATTGAATCTTTTCACTCCATAGGCCAGCCAGGGTGGACCATGGTAAACTATTTCTGAATGATTCTGAAAAATCATCATGCCATGCACGGTTCTCTTGTGTGGTGCTGGCTTAAAAGTTGGCTCTTTGCTTGCCTTGAAACTTTATTTATTGTGCAATTCATTTTTGTGTTCCTCTACTATTAGTGATTATTATAATATATGTCTGGCGGAGGCAGGCAGCTGAGCCTGGAGTGACCTTATCCTTTATGCAATGTAAGTGACTTTGTGAGGCAGGTAGAACTGGAATGGAAATTCCAATTGTGAGTTGTATGTGTGTCAGTGTGCCTGTCTGTCAGATTTTAATGTGCCAAAGAAAATGTCTGAGTGCTATTTTCATCAAATACTGTTGTATTGCATTTTATTTGTACCTGCTGCTCTCCTTTTAGGGCAAAATGAAACCAAAATAACTTAATATATGCTTGCAGTTGGAGCCAAAGATGTGCCACAGATTACATTTTGCCAGAAATTCAGACTGCATTTAAAATTATTAGATTCTTTCTGCATGGGACTCTTATCAGAGACTACTGGATGAGTCTACAGGCACTGCAAACACCAAACAGGGCAGTATTGGAACTTTTTCTAGGGAACACTACTGACAACCAGGAGTCTCAATAAATGCTGTCCCAGCTGACTGCCATATATTTTTGGTTTTCAGACAGGTGCCCAGCTGAGTATCTAGCTTTTTAGGACTAATAGTTCAGTCAAGTAAAGTGGTGAAAATAAAATCCTATGCCATACATTGAAAATCTGGACCACTGTATATAATTTGTCAAAATTGTATTGATTCCAACACCTGGTGGTAAAGTAGTAGACAATAAACATTTTTTAAAAAGCTGAGTATTCTTTAATTAATTGTACTATATAAGCAAAACTGTGTGGTCACAGAATTAGATAACCTGCATTTTTAACACAGATTCTTTATACTGTTGTTCCTGCTTGAAAACTTCAATTTGTACTTGGTATTTCTGGTTTTTAAACCAGTGTGCTGTGCTTACCTTAGAGAATTTGCAGCAACACAAAACATTGCCTGTGTTGCTTTTTTTTTAACGTATGGACTAACATATGATGACAGTTTGCCTTGCGTGTATTGGAAAAATGAGACGCAAGCTACCTAGAAGGCTGAAGACAGTTAACTGGTGGTCGGGTCTAAAACAAAAACACAGTGCAGCCTGAACTGTTCAATATATTATGAGCATCCGGAGCGACCATGGACCCAGTTAACCCTGAGGTATATAATACATATCCTCCCTGTTGTAACTTGTTAACATGTTCTGATTTCCATTCCAAATTAAAGGAAAAAAGTTGACAATGTTTAAGCAATAAGACATGACTAGGGGTTAGATGAACAGTCTGTTAATCACTCCCTAGAGGTGTAATGTGGCACAAGGCACAACTGAGTGCCATATTGCCCCTAGGGGGTAATTCACTGACAGTTAATCGAAATCCTGGGAGTGTCTTATTGCTATTATAAAAATTATTCCAAAAGAAAACTGTACTTTTCGAATGTTTTCTTCATTATGGGGGTTAAATAGTTCTTCCAGGAGCACTAACAGTTTAAGAATGCTGATTCTGGGTCAGAATCAGAATGCATCATTCCAATCATTCGGCAGTGCTAGAGGATGGAATGCTAGCAGAATTTCATGTGCCATGGTGATCAGGCTATACATGGCAGTGTAACATGGATTAACGTAAGGCTGTCAGAATCCTTACAGCCAATCAGATTGGAGCATTTCTGAGACCCATTTTATAATCTCAGTTAATTGTCTGCTCTGGAGTAAGAGAGCCACAGAAAAAAAACAAGTGCAGCTGCAGCAACAGGGTTCATCATTATTAATATTATATGGGTTTGTGTGTTTGCATTGCAAATCTTCTAATATCTACAAGTCCCTGCTCCCATCCCCTAGACACAGTGGATTTTTTTGAATGTCAGCTGAGAGCTACAGCAGGCAGAGCTATCTGGTGAATGCATGATGTGAGTTACACTTGTGTAGCATAGGTAGTGGTTTCACATGAACTTAGAGGATGTTGTATCAATATTAAGTAAATACTACATAAATGAATATACTGCAGCTTTTCCACTAATTGCACTCAACAAGTACAACTTGCTAGTACATAAATAAAATTCCACAATGGCGGAAGTTGAAAAAATTGGTTGGATTTTCTGTAGTGAGTCGCAGTCAAAAAAAATCAGTCATAATGAAAAGGCTTAGTGTGCCAGGAAAGGCACACTAAGCCAAAGCTTGTTTCCAGGTGTGACCTGGGAACACAAGGAAGTTAAATGACTTGCTCAGGGTCACACGGTATGTAAGTGGGGGCTGGGGGATTCAAACCGCAGTTTCCAGGTTTGCAGCTCAGAGCCTTAAACCACTGCACTATACTGCCTCAATAATGTGTTGTAAGTCAATCATAATTGGTTATTCAACTGACTCCAGGGTCTAAAAGACGCAAGCCTTGGTTGATTGATCATTGCAAACTAACTCTAAAATCTCCAGAGTTACTATTTTGCTCTGCTTTTCCTGTTCAAGCCAGGGAGGCATGAAGGCTAACTGAAGGGTGAATCTGACACATGAAGTATGAGGAGCAATTCAGTTTGAGCCGTGAGACCTTCAACACTGACAGTTCAGGTGCATACATAAAAAGATCAGAATAGGAAAGGAACAGCTAGACAAAACTAGAGAACAACTAGCAGTAGGCAATCCAGTGCACTGGGAGCACCTCTTTCCATGATCAATCCCACTGTAATGATGTTAGAGGTTGAAACAGCCATGGAACAGGCATGCCACTCTCATGCTGACATCACTGTCATTGCACAGCAGTTAAAGCAACAGCAGCAAGTTGTATATACTGCTATAATGTATGGTCAGAGTCTATTAATCCCTGTTTTCAATCACTTTATAACCTGATAATCCCATTGTTATAACATCAGTATGCTGTAAACCTTGCTTAACTATGTCATAATGATGGGATTACAAGACAGAATGTCACCACCTGTCAAACTTCTTGGAAAAGAAAGGTGAGCTGCTGCTCGGCCATTCATTCAAACACACACATTCCATTCAGACAGTTACAGACTCGCTGTGGTATAGATCACAATGACTAATTTCTGCACCTCGGTTGCTTAACATTCAAACCAGGAGACATTCATAGCTGAGCAGGAGAACAAATGCACATTGAAAAAAACATTAATTTTTTTCTCCACAGTGGCTATTTTTTTCCCATACACTATAAAATACTATGCCTGAGTAATGGTGGTCAACCATGGACGTAATCACCTCTCGCAGTTGCCGTGACAGGGAAGCGCACACAGAGTACTAATGCCTACAGTTGTGACAGCTCTGACTGGACATGCAGCATATAACATAGGTGGAGTGACTACATCATATTTTTATGCTGTCTGTTGAACATAGGAAAACTGGTGGCTTGACTACCACAAGTTGTCTTGTGAAGTTGCAAGTGACCTATGCGGTATGTTTGACAAAATGGAGCTCTTGATTACTGATGAGATGAGTATGGTCTCTCATGTTATACTTGTCTTGTTGGCACAGACAATGAAGTTGCCTTTTGAGGCACAAACATTACTTTTGGTGACCTACTTCTACCAAACTGTACTGTAACGGAACACAAATTGTGTGTTTGATGCTGAGGTTTAAACAGTGTGCACAGTTCAATAAGATTATGCTGGAGAGACAGAAACAACCAATTACCAATCAATCAATCAATCAATCAATTGTATTTGTATACTGGAAGGTATGTGAGCAAAAATGCTCATTGTCACACTGTCATTGCTTGATTCAATTGATGGATTTTGTCTAAGTCCAAAAATGACCTTGAAGATGATTGCCTGTCTAACTGAATATAGATGTGTCAAGAATAGCTGATCTAGAGCCAGCTGTTACAGTCTGTAAAAATGCACATGTGATTCATAGATACAAAGACACATAGAAAGTGACGGCAGAAGGGGACCATAAGATCCATCTAGTTTGCCCACGTCCCTACCCCCCTCCTTTAACTGCTACTCAGTATTATGATGCCTTTGTAATTATCTCAAGCATTCTTAAAAGCCCCAACTGTTTTTGCCTCCACCACTCCCTGTGGAAAGCTGTCCCATGCATTGACCACCCTCTTAGTAAAAAAGAACTTACATGTGTTGCTCCAGAACTTGCCCCCTCCCAGTTTTATATCAAGACATTTTGTTCTTGTATAACTTTTGACCTGAAACAGGTCCTGAGCCTGTACCCTATGTATTCCCTTCATGGACTTGAAGGTTTCAATCATGTCTCCCCATCTCTCTCATTTGTTCCAAGGAATACATATTGAGATCCTTCAACCATTCCTCATATGGTCTCAGATGCAGTCCCTGTACCATCTTTGTTGCTTTCCTTTGCACCACTTCCAATCTATCCACATCCTTTCTAAGATGTGGGCACCAGAACTGTACAGAGTATTCAAGGTGCAGTCTTACCAGTTATCTATAGAGTGGCACCACAACTTCCTTTTTTCTACTAGTGATTCCCCTTCCTATGCATCCCAGCATACCATTTGCCTTTAATACCACCTTCTCGCACTGCCTGGTCTTTTTAAGGTCATCTGTTATAATCACCCCCAGATCCCTTTCTTGCATTGTGGCCTCTAGTTTCATGCCCCCCATGTGGTATTCTTCTCCTGGGTTGCCCTTCCCTATATGCATGACCTTACACTTCTTTGTGTTAAATTGTAGCTACTATGTTTTTGACCACAATTCCAACTTCCTGACATCCACTCTAATTCTATCTGCCCCACTTGGGATGTCAACCCTATTGCATATACAATCATAGAAATTTGGCAGCAGAAAAGGACCTACTGGCCCATCCAGTCTGCCCCTTATCCCCCCATTACTCGTACCTCCCCACTCTGAACTCCCCTCCTCCTGCTATACAGCTCCATATGACTGTCTCATGCCCTGTTGTATCCCTTCACCATTGCAGCCCCCACCACCTCATTTGGAAGTCTGTTCCATGCTTCCACCACCCTCTCCATGAAGGATCATTCCATCACATTGCCTCTGTATCTTTCTTCCTGAAGTCTTAGGCTATGCCCTCTAGTTATATCCCCCTCCTTCCTTTTAAGCAAACACTATTCCTTTACTTTGTTGATCCCCTTGACAAATTTAAAAGTTTCAATCATGTCCCTCTCTCCCTTCTAGTCACCAACGTGTACAGATCCAGTTCCTTACACCTTTGCTCATATGTCTTCCCTTGCACACCCTGCACCATCCTGGTTGCCCTTCTCTGAACTCTCTCAATCTCGTCTATGTTTCTTCATAGATGTGGCCTTCAGAACTGGACTACATACTCCAGGTGTGGCCTTACCATGGCTTTGTAGACTGGCATCAGTATCTCCACCCTTCTGCTAGTGATGCCCTTGCCAGTGCATGCCAACATTCCATTGGCCTTCCCCGCCACCCTGCTACATTGGCTTCCAGCCTTAAAGTTACATGATACTAAAAATGGCAGATCTCTCTCTCCTTCTCCATTTCTTTGATGTCCTCCCCACCAAGGGTGTATCTTGCTCTTGGGTTCCTCCACCCCAAGTGCATCATAGCACACTTTTTTTTTTGACATTGAATTTCAATTGCCAAGTCTCTGAACATCCCACCAGAGTCTTCAGGTACTGTCTCATGTCCTCCACCCTTCCCTCACAGTGTCCACCCTATTGCAGATTTTTGTATCATCAGCAAACTGGCACACCCTTCCCCTCAGCCCCTCTGCTATATCACTGATATAGATATTAAAAAGAAGGGAGCCCAGCACTGACCCCTGAGGCACCCTGCTTGTCACCCCCATCCTGACATACACATAGTTTACCACCACTCTCTGGCTTCTGCCCTCCAACCAGTTCTGCACCCACCTGGTTATTTTCCCACCTACCCTTACACTTTCCAGCTTGCTCACTAACCTTTCATGGGGTTACTGAAGTCCAAACAGGCTATATCCACCCCTTACCAGTCGGCCACCTGCGTCATCCAACAAAGAACTCAATCATTTGGCATGACTTCCCTTTCATGAAGCCATGCTGCCTATTGTCCTGCATATAATTCTCTCTCAGGGACACCAAAGGCATGGGGGCAGGGTCTGACTTTTTCTTTGATTTCTTAGGCCTCTGAGACCCAGACATGACTGACTACAAAAAATAATAAAAACCAGCAAAAACAGAGAGCTCAATGCCATAAAAGGACAGGGAACAAAAGCAGCAATGGGAAAAAGGTTGAGAGAAGAGTCACAATATTGAGCAGGTGGTGATGAACAGAATTGCACAGCAAGAAGAAATGGTGAACACTCCCATGGAGTGCTACCTTGACAGCGGGAAGAACAAAACTGAGGAGAGCAGGGAGCCAGCTTCAGCTACTGGCCAGCCAGTGAGTGCCACGTCATGCATCTGCCTCATGCGGGGCACCGTCCCCAATGTCGGTCTCCTCCCAGCTCAAGAAATCTAAAGCTACTTGCTTCTGCGGGGTCCCCACACTTCTGGCACAGACACTTCAATAATGAATGGTAAATGTTGATTATTGGAAGATATACTATAAGGTGCTTTCATTTGACTTGTGTTTGTTTTTGCCAGACAGTGCCACTATGAAAATAAGTACCCATCTATAACATCTGAGGGCCATCTATAACATCTGAGGGACAGATCTGAGAAACTAAACATACTGTACCTACAAAGTGCACTGGGAAGCTAATATCTTCATGTCATCAGCAAACAGGCCCACCCTGCCCTCCAAGCCTTTATATATGTCTCCAATAAGATATTAAAGAGGGTGGGTCCCAATGCTGACCCTTGTGTCACAATAGTCACCTCTCTTTCTTCTGATAAGGTGCCATTTACCACTAACCTCTGGGTCCTTCCACTCAGCTAGCTCCTTACCCAGTCCACCACTTTCTGGCCCACTCCCATGCTGGCAAGCTTTTTTAGTAGCCTTCTGAGTGGAATGGAGTCAAAGGTTTTGCTGAAGTCCAGGTATACCACATCCACAGCACCTCCTTGATCCACAGTTTTGGTTACCCAATTGAAGAAATCTAGTAGATTTATCTGGCATGATCTTCCTGTGGTAAAACTGTGATATTTTGGATCCAAGTTACCACTCTTCTCTATGGAGGTTAACATGCTTTCCTTGAGTAGGGCTTCCACTATTTCACCCACATTCGAGGTGAGGCTGACTGGGTGATAGTTGCCTGCTATTTCCCTACTCCTGTTCTTATGGAGAGGGACAATATTTGCTCTTCTCCAATCCCTGGGGACCTTCTCTAATTCAAGTGATTGATTATGTAGTTTAGCCAGAGGTGCAGCAAGCTCCTCTATTAGCTCTCTAAGAATCCGAGGGTGAATTTCATTCGGGCACATGGCCATGTCCACCTTGAGTTTCCCCAATTCTTCAAGGACTCTTTCCTTTGTGAAGGGTCTTGAATTGACTTCACAGTTCATGGAACAACTTCCACTCAGGGTGGGTCTGCAACCGTCTTCTTCCTTGGTAAAAACAGAGAAGTACTTGTTGAGGATCTCTGCTTTGTCTTTGCCATCCTCTGCATGCCCCCGTCATCGCTTGCGATTCTGACTATACCACCCCTCATCTTCCTTTTCTCTCTGACTTATCTAATGAAGGTCTTATCCCCCTTTTTGACCTCCCATGCTAACTTTTCTTCTGTCAATGCCTTTGCTACCCTAATTGTTTTGCTTACTTCCTCTGTTTCTCCTTGTGTGTGTCTCTCTCTTCATCGCATCCAGTTTCCTTGTATCTCCTGAAAGCAGTTCTTTTTTTCCTAACCCCAGTGGCAACATCCCTAGAGAACCGGAGCAGTTTTCTCTTCCTCTTTGCTTTACTCACCTGTCTTAGACATTGATCTGAGGCTTCTGTTTTAGCCCTCTTTAGATGTGACCAGTACTCTTTAACTCCCCCCTCCCAATTTATTTACTAGGTTATTTTCTAGACACTCCTTCATTTTGGCAAAATCTGCTCTTCTAAATTCCAGTACTTTAGTTTTTGAGTGTCTAGTTTCCACTCCTGTATTTACCTGGAACCACAGCAAGCAGTGGTCACTGGATCCCAGGTGGCTCTCAACTTCTACTGCTGAGATGTTTTCCCTATTGGAGAGTAACATGTCAAGGACAGCTTCCCCCCTCATTGGGTCCCTCACAAGCTGCCTTAGGCATAATCCCCACAGCACTTCTAGGGAGTCTTTGCTCCCTGATAATGCTGCTGTGTAGGTACTCAAATTTATGTCAGGCAAATTAAAGTCACCCATCACTATCATCTCCCCTTGTCAGTCATCCTGTGTATAGTCTCGATGATCTCTTTGTCTCCCTCAAAACCCTGCACCAGGGATCTGTAGATTACTCCTACCCGAGTCACTGCACCATTTTCAACCTTGAGTGTCACCCATAGTGCTTCAGATTCAAGTCTGAGCGTTTTGGATCATTATACTGTTTATTCCTTCCCTCACATATATTGCCCCCCCCCATGCCCTTTCTACCTTTCCAGTCCCTCCGAATGAGGCTGAAACCCAGGATTATTGTTTCTCAATCATGGTTTTCATTTTACCAGGTTTCAGTGATGGCAGCCTGGTCCAGATCTGCCTCTGTAATGACTGCAGTAAGGTCAGCTACCTTGTTTGTGAGACTCCTTGCATTGGTATACATGGCCTTCCAAACCCAATTTACCCCTTTTTTAGCATTATGTCCTTCCTTAGAGCCCTTTTTTTATAGTACCCTTTAATCCCTTACTTAATAGATGGTCCATTTGTTTTGTTTTATTATCACAGAAAAATCTGGGTTTAGTGGGAGAGGCAACAGGGCTTGCTGCAGGCAGTGCTGCTGCCCTCTCCTCTGCACCCAGTGTAAATGTCCCACAATGACATCAGACTTTTGTCCTAGCACTCTTACACCTTCCTTAGGTGCAGTCCATCATACCTGAAAAACCCCCTGTCCCAGAAGTCCCCCCTAGTTTCCAATGAAATGGTGGCCCTTCTCCAGGCAGTAGCCCTGGAGCCATGCTATGTCATAATCTTGATGTTCCCACTTTTTCTCAGGATTGCCTTTATTAAGGGATTGAGTGAGGAATTTTCTAAGTATGCCCTCCTAAATGCTCACAAATAGATATGTAATTCTTATATATAGTAAGCAGTCATCTATGTTTTTCATGTATTAGATGACTTACTTTTTAATTTTTTGGTACTTGGATTTTCGCTCTCTTAAGGAACACTGCTACAATTTGGCACTAATTCAATTTCCATTTTTTTCTCTAATAAATTGTTGAAAATGTATTTGCAGTGTTGTGACTATTTCTTTATAAACTGTAAGAACATGTGTATTGGTTGTGTTGCAAATAGTAAGTCAATTTCATGGGTGACTAATGGTATTAAATGAACACTACATAAACATCACATTTGCAATTTTTTTTTTCAAAGATGACATCTCAGGTTAAAAGACTTATTCCATTTTGCAACCTTGAATCTCTAAATCAACACTGATCATGAGGAGAATTGATACTGAAGGTGAAGCTGGATGAAATGTGACGATTAAAACAGCTCATACAGGCAAGATTGTTGAAGACATCTGTTACTTGTGTGGTATGAAAACAAACAGAAGGAAACACATGCATGTTGTATACTGTCTCAAAAAGAAAGGACATTCTTTGAAAAAAAAAACTGTGTTACAGCAGCGGTGCAATGAAACTAGGCAAAAAAATGTGACCCTACCTTTTTTGCACTATAATAGATTCCACACATTTTCTAGTTTTATTTGGTGGTACAATTTTCTAATTCATCTCAAATATTGAGTTTTTTATAAATGTTTTAATTTATTTTTTTCTCCAGAAAAAAGATAGTCACATTTTCCATAGAAATAGCATTGAAGACCTGGAAAAGGTTAGGACTGAAAAACCAAAAAAAGACTTATGTTGTGCAGCATGAGTGGCACCAAGACAAGTACATTTGTTTTTCCATATTGCTTTTTATCCTCCACAGCGGACTGCTGCCTATGTCAGCCACCCTTACCTGACTCTGGAGGTCTTTCGGGGTTTTGTAGATGCCTTGCATGCCTCTGTGGATCCTCCAGAGCCAGCTCGGAGACTTCATCCTGCTACAGCTCCTGTATTTCCTCATTTACTCCCCGTTACCCCAAGGCCCCAGAATGCGGTAGTGCATGCGTGTGGAGGCACTCATGCACTGTATACAGATAAAATGATTATGATCCTGCTGTAAAGCAAACATAACTCTCTTTCTTTTATGTTCCCCTTTAATGCTATTCACATTCAGAGTTGAGAAAATGAGTTACCAATTTAAAAGGTCTTTCAGATTCCTTTGGGGGGGAGGCATGACCGATAGGTCAGTATTTTCATCCTGGGTTGGAGAGGGAAGCTGGGACAGTACCTTCACCTATGCCTGTATCAGCACTCCTACATTCCCCAGTGGGCAACTATCTCTGTTTGAGAGTCAGAGTTTACTGGTGTACTTGAAGGCTGGGCCAGAAGGAGAAGGGTTGTGTTATCTTGAGTTCTCAGGGTTTCCTGAGCAGCCCTCAAGTTGTGTTTTGCAACCCTCTTAGCCTGTTGCTGTTGTGCCAAATTAATGAGGCCTCATGGGAGGGGCAATCCTATCGATTATGAGAGGCCCAAGGACATCTCCTGTATGCGTGGCCTATACGTTCACACAGATTACATTTAAACAAATTCAAGCATGCTGATGCAACATGCCCAAATTCTAAATAATGATTACAATGTGAGGTATCGCATGCTGAACTAAGTTGAGCTCGAGAGTCTCATTTAAAGCAGGAGTGAGGTTGACCAATGTAAAAAATAGAACCCCTCTCTTTTCCCAGAAAGAAAGAACTAGGCAAATGTACTGGACCTGAGTTTAGGGAGTACAGTTTAACTCTAACCCTCCAACCTCTATCCCAAATTTGCTCACTGTCTAAGGTTGGGTGGGTTTACCCAAAACCTCACACCTTTGGCATAACCAGAACAAAATATATTCCACGTTAACCCCTTCATTTTTAAACATAATCATGATGTTCTTACCCAAAGGTTTTGTTAGGGGTATAACGTGGAAGGGAATCCACACAGGGGTGTTTTTTAATGCCTGATACTGGGCCCAAAAATGGTCTAAACTAGAGATATTTTTAAAACTTCCATCAAAGTTGGAATTACCCAAACTGATGAGAGCAAACACCTCTGAGGAAAAAAATGTCATAGATTGTTTCAAAAGAACTCTATTAGTATGAAGTATGTTGGGGGGGGTCCAAACCACCTTTATAAAGTAACCTTATGGCATTACATCTAGGTGCAGACTCACCTTTGTTAGAGAACAGGTCTGATAGTTTGAACATAGGATCAAACCTAGTTCTGCCTTGCTCGTCCTGTTGTAGGTTTGCTGGAGGCCCCATCCTTAAGGGTTCTCTTTGCTCACCCTGTTGTAGGTCTGCTGGAGGCCCAGCCCTTAAGGGTTCCCTTCCCTCTCTGTTTTGGGGTGTGTTATTTTGAGTCACTAAAGGGGGTTGTGGTACCTGTGAAACTAAATCTATGATATTATTATTAGTCAATGGCACAGCTCCAGTGACAGCCCCTTCCACCCTCCCCTGGCCTAACACCAGAGCTCTTCGAATGTGGTGCTGCCCCCAACCTCCACCAGGAGGCGACCAAGCATTGAGGAGACCCTCGAGCCCACCCTTAGAAGGAGAGCTGCCAACTGGCAGCTCAATCTGCTCCTTACCCTCCCCCCAGCCATTTCCCAGTGCCCCAAGCTCAAGAGCGAACCCAGGTTGCCAGCATGGCATGAAGTGTCCACCACCTCAACCCTCAGTGCCACCGGGCCGGCCTCCAAGACAAGTACATTTGATAGGTATGCTAATATTTTTCTTAATCATAGCTGAAACTAGATTTATTGGAACAACATTTTTCATTGCACTGCTGCTTTAATACACCAGTTAGGGTTCAACATAAGCAGCAAAAGTAGGGAAACACGATGTTAGGTTTTCCATCCCTAACTCTCCATCCCTTCTCCAGCAGTCAAATGGACAAGACAACACAAGTAATTATAGACAACCATCATCAGGTAAGACAAACAACATACAACTCTCTTCAGATCAGACAAGAGACATCAATCATCATGGTACAAAGGATCTCCAGCTCTACCACCAGAGGGCACAAATGGAAGCTAAGAGGGGGAAGCTTCAAGAAAGATCTAAGGAAACATTTCTTCACAGAAAGAGTGGTAGAATCCTAGAACAGCCTGCCAGTAGAGGTGGTGAATGCTAACTCTATATCAGCATTCAAACAGGGGTGGGACAGAGCAAGGGCTCAGGGGTGCATGGCAGGATCTGGGAGGGATAGGACACAGAAGGGGGGGTTAAGCCTCAGGACCTACAAGAGGTCCTGGAAACTGTTGGGCAGACTTGATGGACCCACAGTTTCCTTCTGCCACCACTTTTTTATGTTTCTATGTCCCTTGCTTCTCTAGCTATGGAGTCACATGTGCACATCAACACATGCACACCCTCTTCAGGCTGTAGACCCGGAGTGACTGATAAAAATATATATTTGCATGCATTTTTTACCTCAGTTCACATATGACAGTAATTGGCATTTTAATGCACTTTTTGTTTTCTTTCATTTCTCAGCATTGACATTAGCATGCTATCACAATTTCACGGAATATGAAAACAGGTATTTTTTGACATTCGCATTAGATTTTTGTCCCAATATAGTAATGATAATAGTTTGGTGTTTGTAAGCATAATATTAACATTTACTGTTATTTGCTACTATTGCATTTACTATGGAATGATGATAATGCATAGATAGATCCAGAAGCAAATGATTTGATACCTTTTAATGGACCAACATAGATGTAACAACAAGAATAAAGTGCTCTAGCTTTCGGACCAGCAGTCCTTCTTCAGAAGCTCATGCAGGATGAGCTTCTGAAGAAGGACTGGTTGGTCCGAAAGCTAGAGCACTTTGTTCTTGTTGTTACATCTATGTTGGTCCATTAAAAGGTATCAAATCATTTGCTTCTGGATCTATTCTTGCAAGGACCAATACGGCAACTACTAAATCAAGATTTCTGCATAGATAGAGGCATCAGCAGTAGAAAACAGGAAGCTGTTATCTCTCTGTACGGTCAGTTGGTGAGACCCCATCTGGAGTACTGTGTGCAATTCTGGAGACCCCATCTCCGCTAAGACATAGACAGAGTGGAGGCTGTTCAGAGGAGGGCAACCAAAATGGTGCAGGGTCTGCACCAGAAGACATATGAGGAGAGACTAAGGCAGCTTAATATGTATAGCCTCAAGGAAAGGAGGGAGAGGGGGGGACATGATAGAAACTTTCAAGTATCTCAAGGGAATTAACAAAGTGCAAGAGGCTAGCATCTTTCAGAAAAAGAGATGTGCAAGAACAAGGGGACACAATTTGAAGATAGAGGGGGGACGGCTCACAGGTAATGTTATAAAGTCTTTTTTCACAGAGAGGGTTGTGGATGCATGGAACAGCCTTCCTGAGGAGATTGTGGAATTAGGAACAGTGGGAGAATTCAAGAATGCATGGTACAGACATAAAGCAATTCTAGTGGGGGGTAGGAGGAAGTAAGCTGTTGATTAACTAGAATCTGCAGCTTATCCACCAGGTAGGGAAATGGGCAGACTAGGTGATCCGAGTGGTCCTTATCTGCTGTCAAATTCTATGTTCCTATGCGTTATTTTTTTTTTACCCAAGCAAAATTTTGGGACATTTGCACAAAATACTGATCCCACTGCAGTAATGATAATAAGCAGTAGTTCAATGTGCATTACTACAAATTCCTGCCATTGTATACTATTGACATTAACACACGTTCATCATTCCAACCAAAACTTAACCCCCCAAAAGTGAAGATTTGTTTGCAATTATGATCCCAGTGTAGTAATGCTAATGGTTTGTGATTCTCAACCCACAAATAGCTTTTGTACTATTTCTTAGTACAGCCATTATCATGTGATCATGACTGAACATTAAAAACTGTACACACAAAAAACTCTGTGGTACATTTGTATGAAGTCATGATCCAAATGCTGGCGTGTCCATGATTGTTATTATACATCATACTATAATCATTTCTTTGCATCTATTTATGCACATATTTGGAAGCAATCACTATTTAATGCAAGAAAAATAACATGATCATCCATTTACATAAAATATAGCTCCTAATGTACAGCTGTTATTAATTGGTATACGAAAACACACTAGTATAATTTCCTATAACTTGCTTCAATTGAAATTACTGTAGAATCATGGTTATGTGTACATTTTAAATACACCAAAAAAGTTATGGTACAGTTGCTTGAAATTCTGATCTCAGTGTAGTAATGCAAATGAGTGGTATTTCCAGGTACAGCACTATTTCCTGCCATTTCTTATTAATCACATTATCATGCAATCATCTTTCCATGCTAAACTCACAAGATAAAAAATATTAATCAATCAATCAATCAATCAATCAATCAAGTCTTTATTTAACCAGGCGTTCATCGTTGAGCAGAAGCTCATTTGCAAGATGGACCTGGGTGGAGCATGAACAATTGTATATACAGGTCAACACAGATATTTACAAGGCAATACAGATAATACTCTTTACAGATAGGAAGAAAAAGAAGTTCATATGTACATAGAATTATACAGATATTGTACAGATTACACGGTATTTACATACATAGAAGTGTCTATAGGAAGATAAAGCAGGTTATCTAAGGTTGCAGGAGGAAGTAGGAAGAAAAAATAAAATAAAAATATACACCAGGTAGAGGTGAAGGTAGGGGAAGAGGAGGGAGAGTAGGGAGAAAGGCTAGGAGGGCATGGTGCACAGAAAGGAGTTGGTAAAGCTGGATGTAGAGAAGGTGGATGGAGAAAAGAGTATGTGTGAGCCCGGGATTAGATGCTATAAAGTACAGGGCATGGTAGGATGTCACAACCCAGGGTAGTAGCTCCTATCCGAGGTTGGGAAAGGAAGAATAAAGGGATGGATGGGCCTAGTGTTGATAAGACAGGGAATAAGAGAGAACAATTAGGCTGGTGAGGAGCAAGCTGGGGGTCAGTACTTAAAATTGGGTCTAGGCGTATATATACCAGTGCAGACAACGGGTACTGGGTCTGAGTGGGTGAAGCAGTTACATACTTCTCTGATTGTATGGAAATAAAGCATCTTGAAAGCATTTATACCGATTAGAGTGCTTAATTTGAGGTTTTTTGTAGATCGTTCCATAAGGTAGGTAGCACAAAGCTTATGGCTGCCCTGCCGAAGCGGGATTTTGCTTTGGGTACTTTAAGTGTAATAGCTGAGTAACTTCTTAATGCGTATTTCCCAATTATACTCAGGGGAAGACAGCAGGAGATATAGTAAGGCAGCTTATTAGAGATGGCTCTATAGGTCCAGAGAGCAGCGTTTCTGTGGCGCCTGAACTTTAGTGATGTCCATCCCACTGCAGCATATAGGGTGCAGTGATGTGTGTCGAAGGGACTCCCGTTATAAACCTCAGTGCTCGATGGTAGAGTGTGTCCAGTTTAGCCATGTAAGAGTTGGGGCATTGGCTGTAGGGAAGTCAGCGTAATCAACCAATGATAGGAAAATGGATTGGACCAGTTGTTTCTTGGCATCTCTGGTGAGAAATTGGCTGATTCTAAAAACAGTCCAAGCCTTTGGCCAAGTCGTTTTAAGAAGTCCTCGATATGTTCAATGAAGGAGAGTCTTTAGTCTATCAAACTCCCAGATACTTGAATTTTGTAACAAATTCTAGTTTTCACCTAGAACTGTGGTAATTTGGGAACTGTCCCACTGGACACAGGGTTAGCTGTGCGGATAAAAGGAGAGGACCATCGGCATTAGTTTTTTGGCATTAAGGAGTAGCTTTTTTTGGAGGAGTTGGCTTTGCAAAAGGTTGAATTCTGACTGTAGGTCATTGCAGGCAGCTTCAGGTGTTGGGCGACTCACGTAGAGAACTGTATCATCTGCAAACAGATGGATGTTGGCTTCTTTTATACAGTAGTCGATGTTATTAATGTAGATTGCAAAAAGTAAGGGCCCTAATATAGAACCTTGAGGTATTCCTCTTTGCAGAGTTTTTAAGGGGGACAGGCCTCCTTCGGCTTTAACTTGTTGAAGGCGCCCTGTAAGATAGTCAGTGAACCAACGCAGAGAGGAGGGGTCCACACCTATGGTTTGAAGGGCGGAGAGGAGCAGACTATGGTCGACGGTGTCGAAAGCCTTGCTTAGATCAAGGAAAACAGCACAAATAAAGTTTTTGCTCTCAAGATTACGCTGCCAGTCGTTAGTAACTTTGGCGAGGGCTGAGATAGTGCTATGTTTAGCTCTGAATCCGGACTGCATAGGATTTAGCAGTTCCCTAGACTCAAGGTGAGTCTTCAGCTGTGCATTTACAATTTTCTCTAGGAGCTTGGACAGGACCGTAAGGAGGGAAATTGGCTTGTAGTTATTGAGATGGCCACGGTCACCTGATTTGAACAGTGGTATGACATGTGCTGTCTTCCATATAGGTGGTAAGGTGCCCTGAGACAGGGATAAGTTAAAAAGATTGGTGACGGGTATTGCTAGTACGTGGTAGGCAATTTTTAGGAAGTAAGGGTCAAGGGAGTCGGCCCCAGCACTTTTTCTAGTATCCAACTGAAGCAAGAGGTCCTCTACCTCTTTCAGTGTGGCAGGTTGAAGTGAGAAAGGCGGCGAAGCTATTGGAGTTTCAGGCAGTTGGCTGGCAGTCTGGGAGCGAAGTATGTTTGCAGGGGAGTTATCAAATGCCATGCCTGCAGTAGCAAAGTGGTTATTAAATGCGTCACGTATATCCATCTTTTCAGTTATAGTCAAGTTGCCAGAGGTAATCTTGGTCGGGAGTGAATTTCCTGGGGAGTGGCCTAGCAGATCACTGATTGTGTTCCAGAGCTTGATTGGGCTCTTTGTGGTAGAGTCGAGTTCGGATTTGAAGATTAGACCTGTTGCATGCAATTGTGATTGTATTTCTTAGTATGGAAAATACTATGGAGTCATTATTGCATTTACATTAAAATAGAAAACATTAAAACATTTAGAAGATTACTACATTTATACAGCATAGTGACACAGCTGCATAACATATGAAATAACTGCAGCCTGAAGTAAATGTCTACGGAAGCACTGGACCATGATGATGGATGTCTCGTGTGTCATCTGGAAAGAGCTGCATGTTGTTTACCTTGTCTGGTGATGGTTGTCTGAGTTTGCTTGTGTTGTCTTGTCCCTTTGGCTGCTTGGGGCATGGAGAGTGATGGGTTAGGGTTAGAAACCTTAATGCACACTTCCCTACTTTTGTTGCTTTAAGTCGAACCCTAACTGGTCCATTAACACAGTTTTTTTTTTTTTTTGCAAAGAATAAATCAATGTCTGTCTGTCTGTCTATCTACTGTATCTATCTTTATTACCAGTGTGCTTGAAATATAAACCTATATATATTACATGGATGGGACATTATCCCCACACAATTAATTAGCAGTTTTTTCTCTGTATACCATTTCCCTTGTTTATGCAGTTGCAATTAAAACTAACAGTAACTATGATAATGTATAATATAAAATACAAGATGGGTAAGTCTGCTGTACTTGGAAATAAACCAATCAAGGTGGCTAACCAGATCATAAAGCCATGAGACCGATATTGTTAACCTTCTTGACAGGTTCATTTCCTTGTATGCCACACTTACCCATCATTTATTCTTTCTTATCTATCTATCTATCTATCTATCTATCTATCTATCTATCTATCTATCTATCTATCTATCTATCTATCTATCTATCTATCTATCTCTCTCTTTCTACATATACTGCTGTTTGTAAATAACATATTATACAATGGTGTAAATTCCAAGATGTGAATCTGACAATCTGATTGGTTGGCTGGCACCTTATCAGCATTATAAATCTTCCAGTGTACCCACTGGAAAAGGTTCCAGCCACCAGTCAGCCGTAGCATGAACCCTCGCAAAAAATCATTCCTACTGCCATAAACCAAACTGTGGCAAAGACAGTAAGATGCTCAGTTCCATAACCAGTCGCAGTATCGACGGTTCCCACTCTTAACCCTCTACAAAATTCAAAATGTATTTTTTTGAAACAGTTACTCAGTGAGCAGTCGTAACTGCCTTACCTGATGTGCCTCACATTCTCATATCTGCTGTGCTCCATCACAGAAATACACCAGCCTTGAATAAAATGTATCACTGCAATCTGATTTTTTTTTACCTGTCAGCCCTCTGCAGTTCTCAAACGTCAAGCCTACAAACTTTCATTTCACAGATGCTGGTATTCCACCACTTCCATTATGTTTTCTCTGGACTGAACAGTCAAACGGAAGCATACATAGACTGCAGCTCTTTACAGTTCACACCATGCGAACAAACATGAAAACAAAACAATAAGTATAAATCCTGACTGTCACATTTAAAAAAAAAAAAAACATAACTCACTTCTGGGACAGGACACAGCCGGATTAAAAAAACTGAAGCCTCACTGGGGGAGGAGGCCATATCTCTACCAAGCAGTAAGGAACTGAAGCTTCACTGAGGATGGGGGAATGTAACTACCTAGCAACAAGGAACTATTTTTTTTTTTGGCGCAGCAATAAAATGAACCAAAAAATCATTAAAAACAAAACTATTTCTATATTTTCTTCTCACCAAAAAAATGGGGCCATTGTATAATAGCAATATATCACTCCAAGGTTTGGGTATGTGGCAGGATTTATCACTTCTGGTGTGGTTTAACTCACTCGGCTTGTGGCCTGGTGCCCAAACCACACCAGGCATGGCAAATCCTACCATATACGCCTGTTGTGGCATTTTGCTTAAATAATGAATGGCACAAAGTCATACTATATATATATATATATATATATATATATATTATGGCTTTGTGTCATTCATAATTTAACCAATAAACCATGACAGGGTGTAGGTTATGCTGGGATTTACCAACACCTAGAGTGGTTTGGTCATGAGGCCAAGGGTCAAATGACCGAACCATGCCAGAAGTGGGTAAATCACAGCATAACCCACACCCTGTCATGGTTTATCAAATTATACTATGTCCCCGTTTTGTTTTGTTTTTTGTTACAAAAAAAAAGAAGAAAAATATTTTGGGCGGTCATTTTAAATAATTTATATTGAATGTATTAATGCACCAGAAAAATTAGTACTGTGTTCTTAGGTAAAATGTATGTGTAGTAGAGGTACTGCCTAGGTCCTAATAGGTGTCAGCATGGCTCAGTTGGTAACACATCCGCCTCTGGACCAGAAGGTCATGGGTTCTAGTCCCACACTGGGATTGGACTTGCACCTAAATCGCTGGCATCCGAGTGCAGTATTGGGGGGTGCTGTACTGCTGGGGTGTGCCGTCCTTCGGATGAGATGTTAAACCGAGGTCACTTCTGCCCATCCTGGTGTTGTCCTGGTGGGTGTCCAGGTGGAAGTAAAAGAACCCAGGGCACTCTTCGCAAAGAGTAGGGAACATTCCCGGTGTCCTGGCCAACATTCCCCTTCCCATAAACCGGTTCATGCAATTATCCAGGCTGTGTGTGGGTGATGATGTGCGATATGGCTGCCACCACACATTCAGTCACTTCACTACCAGTCTAGCATTGCTTGTAAAGTGCTTTGGATGTATGAAAAGCGCTATATAAATGTTGATTCTTCTTCTTCTTCTAATATGCTGCCCCCCCAACCCCACAGTAATATGGTGTTAAGTTTGTTTTTTTAAGGAAGAGCATGAGAGTCATGAGTTTTCTTTCTTTCTTTCTTTCTTTCTTTCTTTCTTTCTTTTATAGAGACAGCATAAGAGTAAGAAATAGTAGCTGTTTGATAGTATGAGACAGCGTGGTGTGAGCAGTGAGTGTCTGCTGGTGGCATTCAGCTTGCACTTCCTGATTCAATGTCGCTTTTGTGGTAGAGGAGAAAAGGGTTTAAGTGAGGAGAACAGGTCAGGAGGTAAAGGAAAAAAACTGATTTTTTTGTCAAACATGCCAGTAAAGTTGGTTGGTTCCAATGGGCTAGAATTTGTTTATAAGGCGTGAGCTGCGGCAGTTTCAGCAAGCATATTTTTTTGTGTGATACCAAGGTTACCAGTTCACGAGGTTCTCACATGGTGTTTTTTTCTTTCTTTTTGTTTTTTTTGGGGGAAGGGGGATTACAGTGATTGGGAGAGAAGAAGTACATTCAAGGAGTGTGTGAGTGTCTAGGAGCTGCAATTTCAAGAACTGCAAAGACCGCGGGGACAGAGCCAACACTGCAGTTAAACCGGAGGCAATGATTTGTTTGTATTGTGCATTAGTCACCTGAGATGACTGAAACTTTACCCATGGGTTATATTGGGATTTACCCACCGGTAAAGACCCCAGCTGACCAATTACCTTAGCAGATTTAGAGACCCCACTGTTTGTTTTTTGTGCCCCCTTGTCCTCCAATTCACCCCACCCACCACCCCATGTCCTGTTTTGTCCCCCTGGGTGGGGCCATTGGGGGGCTCCCCCTCCCAACGGACACAGTAGGCAAGCCCTGGATTCAGGGTCACAGGAGGGAACCCCCCCAATGGGCATTGGAGGCAGTGGATGGCAGAGCAAATCATCATGCCGGGGAGGCTGGCATTTTTTGTTGCTTGCTTCCCCAGGGGCAGGGACATACAATAACATCCAGTGTCCACCCCGCCTCCCTAATGTATTGGCGCCAGTCATAGTGGTCCCCCCAGCCTCCACCAGGGGTCCATAAAGCACCGGACACTCTTCTCCTCCCTGCCCCCGGAGAAGGAGAGCAGTCCCCAGGATGCTCAGTCTTTCTCCCCCAGCCAGCTCTCCAGCTCCTGGGTCCATTCCCGAACCTGGGTCATCAGCGTCGCAAGCAGAAATTCAGCCTCTGCACTGGTGGTCCAACTTTAGAGACCCCATCATATGATATGTTATTTGCAAACAGCTCAAAGCAGGGCACTTATAAAATATTTCAGAAAATCCAAGCACTTGGTGATGACAAAATGATTTATTGAAATCAGAGATACAAAGTGCCTGGGAACCACCATACAGTATGTAATGGGGAGCCTCTTAATCTGTTAGTGAGCTCACCACATCAGTTGCTATTCACAGTTTGATGCTGTTCCCTGCTACTGATGCCTGGTTATCCCATGGGCTATTTGCTGTTATAGCATTTGTGTATTTTTTTTATCATACGTTAACAGCATTATTATACAGTTGAACAAAACATAAACTTATGTCATTAAAATTTATAGTATTATTACATCATTTTACAGTAGCAGTTTACCATACAAAAAGTGAGCAACTTGCAGTGCCAGTTATTGTTGCAGGAAACAGACACATTAGCTTCAGTTCCACAGATGCCCTACAACTGTTTTCCTCTGCCAGCAGGCCCAAGGACCATTGCATATTCCATATGTAAATGGCTGGTCTTCCAAATAATCAAAAACATTTATATTGCTGATGATTTATCCATCTGCATGCTGATGTGTGTGTGTGTGTGTGTGTGTGTGTGTGTGTGTGTGTGTGTCTCTCTCTCTCTCTCTCTCTCTCTCTCTCTCTCTCTCTCTGCAGGTTCCATTGCTCCCCTTCTTTTTTCATTTGAGAGGTGAAATGGTTCCTGACCCTTGAGAAGAGACCACAATCCCAACAGTTGTCTGCCCTCTGACAAGGCAAGCAAGCTCAGCTACTGTATTGTAAAAACTAAAGGACCCGTCCCCAAGCTGTGCTAACTACTGAACTAGTCTCCTGTTTGAACAAGTATGACATTTTTATGAATGAATTTGCACATGGTTCACAAGTTTTAATTGGTATAAGAATGGGCACAGGTTTGTATTTATTTACTCCTGAGAGAGCACCCGGTATAGGTGCAAAACTGTTGAATGTTATATTTATGTCCTCTGTGTGATATTACAATTTTTAGCTAAGGAGCTTAAATAAAATATTTTTTATCACTATTGCTGCTTTTGGTGATGTTTTTGACAAGGGACCCTGAGTGCATAGTTTGAGACAGTGGAATTAACTTATATGTACCTGTGCACTAGCACTTTATTGACTCGGAAATGCTTTTTGGAGATGTGTTACTGTTTAGCTGGCTCGTTAAGTATTGAACTTTAATCTTGAGGAGTTATAACAAATATATAACAAATATAAAATGAATATGAGTAGGATATTTTTCAAAGGAACAGCACTACAAAAACAACAAGGCTGGGATACAGTTTGCAAATTAATGCTCTTTTTCAAAGAAGAAACCACAAGGTATCCAGAGGCATTGGGGAAACGTGTGTATTTCAGTACTGCATTTCATTTAATAAAAGCTTCTCAGCGTGAAAATGCCAAATGGTTGTTGTTAAAGTACAGTATATAAGAATTAACATCTCTTTCCATGTGTTTTCCTGGATTGTAACGAGGAATGGATCCTGAGGTATAAAGGTTGTATGATCAGTAAGGACCTGCATAATAAGTTCCTTTGGTGTCTGCTAATAAAAGGAAAGTCTCAACCAAGATGAAATTCAACACTAAAAAATGTGGTTTATATGGCATTTTAAGTGTTGTAATCATCCTCTTATAAATCAGTAAGCTATTATAATGTCAGCTTCCAGCTGAGACGTGAAATGATTTCTACACCTTGAGAAAAGAGTGCAATCCCAACAGCTGTCTGCCCTCTGGAAAAGCAAGCAAGCTCAGCTACTGTATTGCAAAAACTAAAGGACCCATCCCCGAGCTGTGCTAACTACTGAACTAGTCTCCTGTTTGAAGTAGTGCAACATTTATAAGAATGAATTTGCACATGGTTCACAAGTTTTAATAGGTATAAGAATGGGCACAGGTTTGTATTTTACTCTTGAGAGAGCACCCGGTATGGGTACAAATCTGTTGAGTGTTGTGTTTATGTCCTTTGTATGATATTGCAATTTTTAGCCAATGGTCTTTTTTATCACTATTGCTGCTTTTGAGGATGTTTTTGACAAGGGACCCTGAGTGCATAGTTTGAGACAGTGGAATTAACTTGTACTTACCTGTGCACTAGCACTTTACTGGCTCGGAAATGCTTTTTTTTGGAGATTTATTACTGTTTAGCTAGCTCAAGCCAACCTGTGGTAGCAATCTTCAATACGACAAGCTCACAAGACGCAAGTGGTATACTTTTTTATGCCTCACCTAACATACCTAATATTTTTTATTAACTCACTATTTTATAAGTAAGGGGAGAGCAATCCTATTTTAGTGAACAAGCTCCATGGCCTGGAATGCCCACTGCTTCTAGTTCAGAAAATAACCATATTACCATCAAAAAGGCTTTTATCCAGTTAGAACAAATGACCTCAAGAGCTCACTGGCTTTATTGGCAGACAGTCTCATTGGAGGCATACTTAAATGTGGGAAGAACACTGAGAGGTTTGAGAGTGACCAATAAGCTGGCTTTTAATTGGGAGAAGACATTGTTCATGGAAAAATGGCAGAAGGCTTGCATAGACTTCTATAAGGAGATGGAAGTGCAACTGAGGTAGCTTTGAGGAGTAAATTGACACAAACAGAAAATCAAGTGAGTCAATTTTCTACTCATATTCAATATGAGGAGTATAGGAAAACTTTATCAGACATCATTAAATTCCATGGTGAGAGGGTGAATGCAAATAAGTTGTAAATAAAATGTGCATGAGATGAAGAAGAATGGAAGGCAGGATGTATTTTGACTAGAAAAAGAATAAGGGATCCCAGCTTAAATCTATTTTAAAGAACACTGTTTCTTCAAGAGATTTTTCAGTCATTAGTGAGTCATATTCTGAGTGACAGTTGCTTGATTTTTTTTTTTGTTTGTTTAGGAAGAAGAGATTCCTTGTGCCCAAGCACCACCATTGACCCCAGAATATACCAACAGAATTTTCATTCATGCCGCAGTCCCAGATTAGCATTCAGGGAACCAGAAGTGCAAAGAGAACATGCTGCGGGGGAGGAAACAAAAGAAGAAAAGGCAGACACCACCAACAGGAATACAGGGGAGGGAATCAGAGGGGTCAGAACAGAGGAGCGATCTGTTCAAATTATCACCAGTGAATGAATTTCAGAATTTAAATGCGATTATTAAGTATGTACTGTCAACTGTATAAAGGGGTATTTCACAAAAAGAGTTGAGTTTTGTCCCCCCTAGAATGGCAAATGAATCAGAAATACTGGTAGAGTCATGTACATTTGAAAGGTTATTCAACTTTTGCTCTTTTTATTTTAATAGGGAGGACATTATTATATAATGATAGTTCTATCTCAGTTATAGCAGGGGATAGCAGTGAACAAAATACCAAAGCACTACTCCCATTTAAACCTAGATCTAAATTCATGCCCCTTATGAATGGGGCCATGCAAACCTTTTTTGAATTTATGTGAGCAGGATGTTGAGAAAATAGTTCTAGAAAATCAGAGACCTAGATACATAAACTGCAATAGGGAAGGAATGAATGCTATGAAAAGTTTGCAGCAGATTTCACAAATTACAATTAAGCCAGCAAATAAAGAGGGCTCAACAGTTAACAGATACCAGCTGGTATGAGAACGGGACTAAGGCCCAGTTTAGTAATGCGGATATCTACTGCAAACTTAAATCACTACGCTACTGAAGTTATAAAAAAAATAGTGATAGTCTAATCCAGTCAGGAGTGTATGAAGGTGTAATTTAAAAAAAAAATCATGAGGATTCAATCCCCTCCGTCTAATTGTTTCATGTTAGGCTCCCTTATGGAGCTATAGGCAAAATATGTAGATGCCCATATTCAAACATTGGCATCCAGTTTTGGATTGTACTTGCAGGGCACATCAAATGCCCTTGGAAGGTTACATATCAGGGACCATTGGTACAGTACCTGGTTACTCTAGACATTACTAGCTGTATACACATATACTACATAATGATGGCTTGTGGGTTTTGACAATATGTTTACTTAACTTAGATATGTATACAGAGGTTCAAGTAGAATTTGTGATGTCACTAACAGAAAAAGTATTAACATCCAACCTATTCATGTTTTTAGGTGGATGCTACCATCAAATAAAAGGCATAGTGATTGGGCATCATTTGCCCCAAACTATGTGAATATCTATTTTAGGTACTTGGGAAGATACATATATCAAAATCAGTGATAATACAGTATTTGTTTTACACATTCAGTTATATCACCATTTTATAAATTATATTCTTTAGATGTGGGTTAACTCTCTAGAAGAATTGTTTTAATTTGTAAGTTACTTAGAAAGTACAAACAATAATCTGAATTTTATAAAAGAAAACAGTAATTTGTATCAAATTAAATTTTTGGGAAATCAGGATTATTAAGGAAGGGAATGGAGTGATAAAAGTGGATCTATATTGTACGGAAACAGACCACAATACTGCACTGCATTTTACTTGCTGTCGTCCCCGACACATAGTAAATATTCCTTTGAGGCAATTTTACCACTTAAAGTGAAAATGTGGCATTGAGAGTGATTACTTCAAGCAATCAGAGAATTTTAGTCCTCATTTTCTACAAAAGGGTTATTCTCCAGAGTTCATGTTGAAAGCTAGGGACAGAGCAAATGCCAAAGATAAAGGTAGTTTGAAACATGAGATGACTGATACTGGCAATAGACATCAATGTGTGTGGGGGGGACCAGCTACTTAAGCAATAATGCACTCCAGGGTGTGGGTTGTGCTGAGATAACCTCACATCTGGGGTAATTGTGCATGAGGCAGCAGGCCGAGTGCTTCCAACACCCCAGAAGTGAGGCTATCCCAGCGTGACCCACACCAAATGCGATACTGATATAAAATAGCTCATTTGTAAAGAAAATAAAACAAGAGCAAAAAAAATCATTTTTTTGATTTTTTATTTAACTTTGTGTGTGGATGTGTGCATATAAAAAAAAAGTACACAGTTTTCTGTTTGCCATTACTGAGTGTGACTGCTCAGCTGCAATCTTGGGCTAATAGCATAGCTGCAATGTTTGGATAACCCCCCCCCCCATATCTGTTCACTTCCTGATTCTTTTATTTATTTATTTTTCTCCAGCAGTTTTAATTTAAAGAGTAGAGCCCACTCTTTACTCAGGCCTCTGAGCTGTTTATTGAATGAAGCCAGTGCAACGCTGAATGCAGCAAGCACTGTGAGATTCTGTTGTTGAGTAGCAGGCTGAGAGAGGGAAAGTGTACTCGGGAGCTGTACTGTATTGGATGAAAAGGGGCTGTGTGTAGTGCTGTATTTTGAAAAAAATTTGTCATTGGACTTCAGGAAAAGGTGAGAGGTATAAGTGGAGTTGCAGGTTTGCGGTGAGTGAGTGTTCAGGGTGGCGTTAGCTGTGCATGTGCTGTGGTAGAGCTAGGGACAGAAAAGCCATTTATAATTATGGCTTTGTTCTACTGTTGTAGATTCTGTTTGAGTTTTTTTTTGAATGAGTGAGGGGTTTAAACTACATTTTGAAACTAAGTGAATTTGGCACCATTTCATGCTAAATCTGCCTCCATTACCAGGTTATTTGAAATGGAGCGAGGCTTGAAGCATGAGGGACCATGTGCTCAGATCACTATTATGCTAAGTCATGTCTGTGAAGGTGCTCATAAGGGTAATTTTTAAAAAAAGAAAAAAAGAACTAGATTTACAGTTTGCACTTAAGGTTTTGGTTTCCATTGGTGATGCTTCTGAGGGTGTTCTGTTCATTTGCGGGGGCGCAGGGGCAGTTGTATGCTAAGATGGGAGGTTGAAATGTAATTGTATGAAGTATGTGGACTGATATCTATCCTGTGTCAACACATGAGAGGGTCATGTGTGTGCCTGGAGTTGATATAGTAAAGTTATACTTAGATAACCTGACTGTTCCAGGCACAAACTGACCAATCACAATCCAGAAAATGTTCTTGCCATTGTATAATAACCATATAATTACTGGTGACCATGAATATCAACTGGATTACTGTACCCATGAAATCCCATATCAGTTAGTATTTCAGTAGATATGCTGCAAAACAATATCAACCTGAAATCCGGTTGATGTTGCTGTCCATAGAGAAACAACAGAATGTGAACCTCACGGCATGGCACCCACAGTTTTGCCACGCACACTAATATCTTGAGCCCCAAAAAGCTGTCTCACTTATGGTGCTTGTCTCCTTTATCACCTCAGGTCCTGTAACTTCTCTGGTGCAGCTCAAACGCCGGCTGTGGCAGTCAAATGCATTTTCTTCCATTTCCTTTTTCTCTGCTTCTCTTCTCTTCTCTGCTGCCGCACCAACGGAAAGATGTACTGAACAAAAGCACTTCCAACCAAAAGACCTCATTCCCCTCAAAGAAAACATGGAACAAATAAAGACTTAAATGTTCAAGTTCAAAACTTAACATTTATTTGTTGTTGCATGCATTTATGCCTATTTCTAATTCATTTTCAAACGTTTTAACCAAAATGATGAACCAAACCACTGGAGGGAATACAGCATCAAACACAAGAATCCCTTCAAAATGGTACAGACTGTTAAAATGTTTTTTGTTCACCAGTTTAGAAAAACTACTTCAAGTTTAATGTTTTCAACTGTAACCCCTAGATGGCGCTATCCCAGGGGCTACTACCCCTGCCTGATTTGCCACTAACAGGTTGAGGGGCCTGGATCCAATGGCGGGTGCCTCCACCCAGAGGTCAGGGTTTGCAATAGTTAAACTAACTTGGTCACAGCCCTCTGGGACACTGCAACCCCCCTTTCTTCCCACTAGTGTTCCACACAATATATCAGAATTACCTTCACAGTATACACTTACCCCCAGGTCTGGTTCCGGCACTGGGACCTCCTGTGAAATGAGATACAGTGCAACAATCACAGTACAGTACTTTAACATAGACAAATACCTCAGGCAGTATAACTTTGCTGAAACAAGCAGCTCTGATTTATTTAGGGGGATATAACAAGGACAGGGGGAAATCAGGTTAATTAGCTTATCACTCTAATAATCTACCTATGGCTCTGTGCACAGGCCTATCCCTATCAGTTACTGTCCTGGGTACCCAAGCCCTAGTGGCTAGGTCAAACCCGTGGCAGCTGGTAGGGGCCCTTTCACACGAAAAGGAGAATTAAACAGTCAGCAGTACAGTAATTCCATTTGGATTTAATGTGGCAATTCAACAGGGCGACCCTGAATTAGTACTCACGACCTCCAAATAAGATAGGGTCCTTCAATGTCAGCAGGGCTCACTTGAGGTACACAAACCTCTTCACACATCCATATAAAAGAAAGCACTATACCAGGCAGGCTGCATCTTTGTCCGATCGCAATTACTGCACAATACCGGAGAACACACAGCAGATTCAGTTCCTGACAGACAGAGTGCAATTTTCAGCAATTCCTCCAGTCTTCTACAGGGTGAGCCTGGTTTCTACTCTTCAGAGATCCTTTGATTCTTTTCACGGGACGGATTCAGTCCTAACAAGCTGTTACACAAGCTGCAGGCCGGAACTCTGGGCCTTACACGTTTTTTGACTAAAACTGCACACTGAAAAGCACAGGGCTCCTTCCTTCTTCACTGCCAAAGCTCAACTGAAACTCCAACCGACAAAACCGGGCACTTCCTTTGAGTTCCTCCCAGTTCTTGACTGGATTGGCTGTCACTCACAATAGACTGCTGCTGTTGGTCCAAACAGGCACTGAAGTCTAAACTACATCTCCAGAGTCACTGCCCATACAATCCTCTTGTGGCTGGCTCAGATTATGAGTCCAAGTTCTGATTCGTCCAAGGCACCATTTTAGAGCTAGCTTACCCACACTGATTGGTCCAGTTCAGCAGTTCAAAACTAGAATGGGAACTAGCAGACACAGTTCTGACTGCAAAGAAAGCAGGTTAGACAAACTGTAATTTCATTATTACTCTAAATAATTTCTGGCAAACAGTTACATCTTTCAGATAGGTTCCTTTGCACTCCTAGTGACTGCAAAATGAAGTGAATTGGCAGCAGCTCGAGTGGTACTCAGAGAAGCACACAGTCCCCCATACAACTAATTATGTCTGCAAGCAGACAGCTCTTAAAGAGACAGTACCAGAGGCTCTAAAAACACTCACTGATAAATGGCTTAAATGCCAAACACCATTCAGGCTTGGAGCATTCAAGCAAGCTCCTGGAAGTCTTTTGGGAACCCCCATTTGCAGGGGGGTTACACAACTCTCTTTCTGATTAACTTAAAAATAAAACTAAAAAAAAGCATTTTTATTTCAGACTACACTAAAACCAGTTGATATTCATGGTTACCAGCCATTATAAAAAATAAAGGATAGGTGAGTGTGTATTCATCGATTTTTTTCACACATCCTCAGTGTGTGATGATCACATAAACCTCTTGAGCTTCGCTCTCAAGGTTTATGCATCATAACACACCTCGGGTGTGTGAAAAAAAGTCCATAACACACACTTACCTATCCATTATCCTCTATTTAAATTTTGTTTTTACCATGGCCTTCAATCAGTGGTATGGAAGTATTGACATATATTGCAATCAGAGGGGTCATTACAGGAATGTACTTTTAAATATCAAAGATTAGTATACAGGAGAGGTACAAATATTAAGGACATGGCGGTAACATAGTTTTGAAAAATTACAGGTGCAGTGTATTAGACCCTTATGATGTGCCCACCCCCAACCCCCCGTGGGAAATTTTAGTTGTGGGAATTGCAAATTTTATACTAAGGATCATACTAAGGAAAGAACAGGAACCAGGGGGCCATGAACCCATTTGCATTCCAGACATTACATATAGTACCTTAGATTAGTACCATTCAGAATATATTTATGTAAACTGGCTTTGAGTGCTTGTTTACTTTGAGCCAGTATTATATTCAGTGGCAAGGAATTCCACAGGTTTACCACCCTTGTAGTATATGAGTATTTCCTTAAACTTGTTCTAAACCGCTTCCCGTTAAGCTGTAGTGGATGTCCTCTGGTTTCTTTCTTTTTTTTAATTTCTTTTTTTTTTGTTAAAGAGACACAGTTCAATACATTATGTATATACACAGGTACATAATTTTAATGCATATTAAATATACATAACTGTAGGTCACTAATGATCCTGTGCAGTTTAGGAATGAGCGATCCCATTTCCGATAAGTAGATCCCAAAGTTCATAAAAGTTTCAAAGGAGGACTAATAGAGAACAAGCTTATGTTAGATCTCACAGATGATCATGGTCTGCACACCCGAGTTTTATATATTTTTTTTTCCTCAAAAACATAGGCTCTTCTAATAACATGAAAATGAGTTCTCAAGTATTCAGTCCATTCCCTCACCCCCACTGTCAGTTTCCCCTTAGGGTACAAAGTCAGGGTCATGTTGTGCCATGTATAGGCCCATGGTTGCCATTTCTCTCTAAAGGAGGTATGGTTGTTGTGGAGAGCAGCTGTTAGGCTCTCTAAGTTGTATATATCTAAAACTATTTGTCTCCAACTGGAAATTGTGGGAATAATAGTGGTCATCCACCTCCCAGTTATGGCTTTTTTTGCCGCTAATATGTATAGGGGCAGCAAAGTGCGGTGCCAAGATGGTCTATGAGGAGGATAAATAGATAGTACTACCATCTCTGCTGTAAGGTCCAGACGTTCCCCCAGACAGGACTGGTGTCTCTTGTTGGAAAATGCACCAGAAAGGTATTAATTTTGGGCATAGCCAAAAAATATGTCCCAGATCTGCTAAATTACAATTACAGTTATGCCAACATCTACCATGTGATGGAGGGAGGTACTTGACTAGGACTGCTGGGGAATGGAAAAGCCTAGAACAGCATTTCCATGCAAATTCCTTCCAAATATTTGACAGGATTATTTTGATAGCTGTAAGGGAGGAGAGTTGCCAGGATGAGAAGGGAATTTCCAGTTCCAAATCTTTATTCCAAGTCTAGTACTGATTTTGAGATGTCCCCTAAGCTTTCCCTAAGCATTTTATAAAGATGACCTATCAAGTGTCCCTAGGGGTAACCTGATAGTGTGTCTCTAAGCAGTATTCAGAGAGTTGGCAATGGGGTAGGCAGGTTAGTGGTTATCTCACGCTGTCGTAAGATATCATTTTTAACTTGTAGGTAGCGAAAGGTATCTCTCTCAGGTAGGCCGTATTTCCCTTGTAGAACATCAAAGTGTGCTATTCCTGAATTAGTGAGGAACTGATAAAAAAAAAATTAAGTCCAACTCTCTTCCATGAGGCAACGGTCAAATGAAATGCTATTGGGTGGACATTATCATCCTCGGATATTAGTGTGAAATAAAAGATTGTTTCCTTAAAAACCCCTTTTTGTTTTATTTTATACCAGAGCTTCAATATTTGAGCTATATATGGGAGACATATTGAAGTGGGGGTCTCCGTCCTTTAGAAGCAAAGGCTAGTTTAGTTATGTCATGTAGGTCATTTATAGAGAATTCTATCTTTCCAATGGGACAGTGTAGATGGGGACAACCATAAGAACATTATTTAAGGAAGGCTGCCATTGCATAGAACTTGAGGTTGGGTAAATTTACCCCTCCCTGTGCTGTAGAGAGCTGCAGAAAGGAGTATCTAATCCTAGGTCTTTTTCCTCCCCATATAAAACTAGAGATTGATTTGTCCCAGGATGAAAAATAGAATGGAGAAGAAAAGACAGGGATGTTTTGAAATAAGTATAGGAGACGAGGGAGAACATTCATTCGAATAGTTTCTACCTTCTGGAAGAAGATAAGGTTTACAGTAGTTTGGCCCATTTGGAGAGGTCCGGCTGGATCTGGGTAGATAATGGTTCATAGTTGATTAGCTCTAGATGGTCCATATGTACTGGGATTTGGACGCCCAAATATTTAATTTTAGTACAGTGCCATTTTAGAGGATTTTTTTTTTCAGGATTTGGGATGGTGTGAAATGTAGAAAGAGGACTTCAGTGTTGGAGATATTGAGTTTAAAATAAGCTATTTCCTCAAACTCTTGGAGGGACTCCCACATAGCTGGGATTGACTGCGCTGGAGAAAAGACAGTCAGAAGAATATTGTTGGCAAATAAGGACACTTTATAGGTCCTTTGTCCTAAATGGACTCCTTCTAGTCAGTCATTCATTCTTAAGGCAGTTGCCAGGGGTTCCATATACATGGTGAACAATGAGGGGAGATGGGACATCCCTGTCTAGTGCCTCATTGTACAGTAGCAGCCACAGACACTGCCAGTTATTTCCCGAAATTTCTGTGATATTTCCAGAAATATCTCCTGCTTTCTGTATTTCCACAGTAGGGGCAGTAGAGAGAAACTCTTCAGAAATGTCATGAAATATCTGGAAATAGCTGGCAATGTCTGTAGCTACCACTGTAGTTGGATTGGGGAAGAGAGAGCACCATTAATTCAGATGTAGGCTTTGGGTTGAAGGAAATATTCTTTATCCATTTTAAAAAGGAATCGGGAAATGAAAATTCTGATAGGGTGTCTCACAGGAAGTCCCATGACACTATATCAAATGCCTTCTCGGCATCAAGGCTTAAAGCAGCAGTGCAACAAAAATGGGTTAAAATTTGACCTCACCTTTTTTCTTCTTAATCGATGCCAGGTGCCTTCTAGTTTATATTGGTGGTAAAATGTTCAGTTTTCATTATCTTTTAAGAATGTTATGAAAGTTCTAAAATAATTATTTCTCAAGAAAAAAAGATGGCCGCCTCATTTTTGCATAGAAATAATATTGAGGACCCAAGGAGGGTAGGAGTCCAGACAAAAATTCAGATGTACAGTACACAGCACTGGAAGCATCCAAACAACCAAAATCAACAGTTCTGCCAATATTTTTTGTAACCATAGCAGAATATTACCTTTTTGGAATAACTTTTTTCATTGCACTGCTGCTTTAAGAGGGCAGTCGGGATCAGTCTAGTATGGACATATTCTAATAGAAGCATAAGGCAGTGTATATTATCTGAAATGTCTCATTGTTTGATAAAGCCTGATTGATCGGGGTAAATAAGTGTACGAAGAATGGAATCCAGTCTTGTTGCCCAGATGGCCATATAAATGTTATAGTCTGTGTATAGTATAGAAATGGGGTGATAAGAGGTGGTAAGGGTGTTGTCTTTTTCAGGCTTAGGGATAGGTGAGATGATTGCATAATCCCATGATGGTGGGGGAGTCTCACCTTTAGCGACTGCTCTTAGGGTGGGGAGGAGGATCGGAAGTAGTTGCCCTATGAATTTCTTATACCACTCTGACCCCAAGCCATCTGGGTCTGGGCATTTTAATGTGTCAGCGTGGCTCAGTTGGTAGCACATCTGCCTCTGGACCAGAAGGTCGTGGGTTCTCGTCCCACATTGGGATTGGACTTGAACCTAAAAATCGCTGGCATCTGAGTGCAGTATATGGGGGTGCTGTACTGCTGGGGTGTGCCGTCCTTTGGATGAGACGTTAAACCGAAGTCCCTTCTACCCATCTTGGTGTTGCCCTGGTGGGTGTCCAGGTGGAAATAAAAGAACCCAGGGCACTCTTCGCAAAGAGAAGGGAACATTCCCGGTGTCCTGGCCAACATTCCCTTTCCCATAAAACCAGTTCATGCAATTATCCAGGCTGTGTGTGGGTGATGATGTGCGATATGGCCGCCACCACACATTCAGTCACTTCACTATCAGTCTAGCATTGCTTGTAAAGCACTTTGGATGTATGAAAACACGCTATATAAATGCTGATTCTTCTTCTTCTTAATGGTTTTAGTGCTTTTACTAAGTTCAGAACTTCAGTTGCTCCTATAAGTGCTTCTAGAACCCTTTTTTGGTCTTCTGAAAGTTTAGGAAGAGAAAGGCGGGACAAAAATTCAGCTCCATTGTGAGCCTGATTAAGTGGGGGGGCGAATATATAGATTGGTAGTAGGAGGAAGCAGCTGTATGACTCTGTTCCTCTTTGTATGTAGTTTGGCTAGAGTCTGGGTATTTTATAATGAAGATTGTTGATGCTTATGTCCGTGCTCTAAGTCTACGTGCTAAAAGTCTAGAGCCTCTAGCACCTTCTTCATAGTTGGATTGCTTGAAGTATTTTAAAATTTGAAGGATTTTATAATCCAATATTTTTGGGATCTCTTGTTTTATCTCCCTTATTTTCCACTGCAATTCCTTATCTCCTTCTTTATAGAGGAGTTGGTAAGAATGAAGTTGGTCTACCAGGAAGTTATATGAGGCCTCCAACTTTCTCCTCCTGCAAGAGGCATAAGCAATAGTTTCACCTCTTAGTATTGCTTTTACTGTGTCCCGTTGTATAGGGTCTGAGACATCAGAAGCAAGATTATCTTGACTAGCCTGTGGGATGCATTTTTTCACATATATTCTAAATATTCAGAGTCTTGCAAGAGGGAAAAGTTGAAGCGCCAGAGTTTTAATTTTTTGGGCTTCCCCAGGTCCATTTTTAATACTAATGGATGGTGATTGGATAGAAACATAGAATCTGATAGCAGATAAGGACCGCTTGGCCCACCTAGTCTGCCAATTCCCCTACCTAATGGATAAGCTGTAGATCCTAGTTAACCAACAGCCTACTTCCTCCTACCCACCACTAGAATTGCCTTATGTCTGTCCCATGCATTCTTGAATTCCCCCACTGTTTTTGACTCTATGACCTCCTCAGGAGGGCTGTTCCATACATCTACAACCCTCTCTGTGAAGAAATACTTCCTCACATTACCTCTGAGCCATCCCCCCCTGTAACTTCAGATTGTGCCCCTTTGTTCTTGCACATCTCTTTTTCTGAAAGATGCTACCTTCTTGGACTTTGTTGATTCCCTTGAGGTATTTGAAAGTTTCTATCATGTCCCTCCTCTCCCTCCGTTCCTCAAGGCTATACATCTTAAGCTCCTTTAATCTTTCTTCATATGTCTTCTGGTGCAGACCCTGCACCATTTTGGTAGCCCTCCTCTTGACAGCCTCCACTCTGTCTATGTCTTTGTGGAGATGGTGTCTCCAGAACTGTACACAGTACTCCAGATGTGGTCTTACCAGCTGTCTGTACAGAGGGTCAACAACGTCCTGTTTTCTACCGGTGATGCCTCTCCCAATGCATCCCAGTATCCCCTCAGCCCTCCTTACTGCCTTCTCACATTGCTGGCCCACCTTTAAGTCATCTGATATGACTACCCCCGGGTCCCCTTCCATTTTTGTTGTTGTCAGTATCTCACCCCCATTGTGAACTCTTCCCCTGGGTCTTTGTTTCACAGGTGCATTACTTTGCACTTCATTGTGTTGAATCAAAGCTGCCATACATTTGACCGTTCCTCCAACCTTGCCAAGCCCCTTTTCATCCTTTCCACCCCACCTTGCATATCAACCCTGTTGCAGATCTTTATGTCATCTGCAAAGAGACATACTTTTCCTTCCAGTCCCTCTGCAATGGCACTTATAAAGACATTAAAAAGGACCGGCCCCAGTACTGAACCCTGCGGTGCCCCACTAGTAACCCCCCTTTCTTCACTGTGGACTCCATTTACTATTATCTTCTGTGTCCTGTTGTCCAGCCAGTGTTTTACCCAGGCTACCACTCCCACTCCCAGGCTGGCTAAATTGTTTATTAATTTTTTGTGCAGGACTGTGTCAAATGCCTTGCTAAAGTCTAGATAGGCCATGTCCACAGCCCCTCCCTGGTCTATTACTTTTGTCACCCAGTCAAATAAATCAATTAGATTTGTCAGACATGACCTTCCTGCTGTGAATCCATGCTGCCTTGGATCCTGTGCCTCACCGGCTTCTAGGTACTCAACAGTTCTTTCCTTCAGAAGTGATTCCATCATTTTCCCTACCACTGAGGTCAAACTGACAGGTCTGTAGTTTCCTGCCTCTGTCTTGCTCCTATTTTTGTGAAGGGAACTCACATCTGCCCTCCTCCATTCCTCAGGTACCACACCATCCTCCCATGATTTATTAAAAAGGGTAGTCAGTGGTGTTACTAGTTCATCCCTTAGTTCTTTTAGAATTCTGGGGTGAATCCCATCAGGTCCCATTGCTTTATCCACCTTCAGTTTTAAGAGTTGTTTCAGAATCCTTTCTTCTGTGAAATGACTAATATCAAACCCCCTATCCAGAGTGTTTCTATTGACTGGATTAGGTATCTCACCCTGCTCTTCCATTGTGAATACTGAGCGGAAGTATTCATTCAGTATCCCTGCTTTCTCACTGTTGCTCTCTGCCCAAAAACCTTCCTCTTTATTCAGCCTCAGTATCCCTGCCTTAGTCTTTCTTTGCTCCCTAATGTACCTATAAAAGGTTTTATCCCCTTCTTAACTGAGTTGGCTATCTTTTCCTCAGTTTGGGCCTTTGCTATTCTGACTGCCTTCCCTGCTTCCTTCTGCTTTAACTGGTACAGTTCTCTGTCCTGCCCCTTCTGTGTTTCCTTATACTTCCTGCATGGTATCTTTTTCTCCCTAACCTTCTCTGCCACTTCTTTTGAGAACCATAGTGTATTTTTTTTCTTTCATTTTGATTTATTTGCTTCACACAAGGCTTGTTGCCTCTGTGATGGCGGTTTTGATGTTACCCCATTGTTGCTCCACCCCACCTTCTTGCCTGTTTGCTAGTGCTTTTCTGAAGCACTCTCCCATTTTGACAAAATCAGCCCTCCTGAAGTCCAGTACCTTCACTTTTGTATGGCTTGACTCTACAGCTAAGTTTATCATGAACCACACTGTTTGGTGGTCACTTGTTCCCAGATGGCTACTCACTTCAAGATCAGAGATCCTCTCTCTCTGTCTCCATTTGAGAGTACCAGGTCTAAGAGTGCTCCCTCCCAAGTGGGTTCCAAAACTAGCTGTCTGAGGCATGCCCCCTGTAGGGCATTGAGAATGGCCCTGCTCTTGGATGTAGCTGCAGCAAAGGTGCTCCAGTTAACATCTGACATATTCAAGTCCCTCATCAGCAATATCTCCCCTTTCTCTGACATCCTAAGGATGCCTTCTATCATTTCCTTGTCCATTTCCTCCCCCTGAGATGGGGGTCTGTATACAACCCCTGTGTGGATTGTGATGCCATTTCCAGTCTCCAGTGTGACCCACAGTGCCTCCTCTCCTCCCTGTTTACCCTTTAGTTCTGTTGCTTTGATCTCTTCCCTTACATAGAGAGCTACTCCTCCTCCTCTTCTTCCCTCCCTGTCCCTCCTGTAGATTTTGTACCCTGGTATGTTGACATCCCAGTCAAGGTTCTCTGTGTACCATATTTCTGTGACTGCCATGATATCCAACCATCCCTCTTCTATCAAGGCCACCATTTCAGGGAGCTTTTTACCTAGGCTACAGGCATTGGTACTCATTACCCTCCATTTTTTATGGCTTTATTTCTTTTTGCACCATCCCTGTCCTTACTGCCTTTGTCTTTTTCTCCATTTACCTCAGCCCTTCTCCATATCGACTGCTCTATCTTGGTGTTTACTTCACTAACTACCCTGATTTTGGGGGGGGGGCTAGGACTTCTCTTCTCCTTTTCAGTATTTCCCCCCTTGGCTAGTTTAAATGCTTGCCAATTAAGCATTTAAACCTATCACCTAGGATCCTGGCTCCCCTCCTGGATAGATGCAGATCATTGTGCCAGTATAGGCCTGTATCCCTCCATGTAGAGCCCCAGTGCCCAATGAAGCCAAATCCCTGAGCTCTGCACCAGTTTTTCAACCAGTCATTGAATCCCATGGTGCGGAGTACCCTAGTCTCATCCATGCCATAGACAGGTAGCACTTCCAAGAAAGTTACCATGTGTGCTACTTGTCTAAGGCCCCTTCCCAACTTCACAAACTCCTGTTCATACTAAGGTTCATACTAAGGTGGTCAGGTAGCAAGAGAGCCATGAGGCCCAAAACCGCTACCAATACTAATAATAACAAAGTAATGAATTAACCTGAATATACTTATCTAACCTGTTTTTGAATATATTCTTCAAACAGCTTGAAACTATTTCTATAGGAAGGGAATTCCAAGGTTTGATACTATGGATGGTAAAGAAGAATTTCCTGGGCATTAGATGAAAACTCCTACATTTCAACTGGAGTGGATGACCTCTAAGATTAAAAATGTCATCCGTAAATGAAAATCCTAGATTTTTGATCAAGTAAGGATCATTCATAATAGACATAGAAACATAGAAACATAGACTTTGATGGCAGATAAGGACCGCTTGGCCCATCTAGTCTGCCCATCAAACAAGAGCAATAAATCTCCTCTTAATCTCCTTATAGAAAGTGACATTAAATTTAATTTAGTTAATCTAGATTCATAAGTATCATAATGTAAACCACTGATCTTCTTAGTAAAATTCCTCTGGACTTTCTCAAGATGCAGGATATCATATTTCCTAAAGGGGGACCATAAAGAAGAAGAGAAATCTAGATGTGGCTGAGCATAAGCTCTATACAGAGCCATCAAGACATTCTTGTCCCTAGATTTAATGTTCCTTAGGATGGACCAGATAACTCTATTAGCCTTTGAGATAACGGAATTTATTTGAAAATCGGTCGGAAGATCATCAGTAATTAACACGCCCAAATCTTTCTCTATTTTAGTTGTGTTTAGCACTTTATTATCTAGCATACATGAGTGACAAGGATTAAATTCCCCAAAGTGCATAACCTTGCATTTGTCATGGTTAAATTTCATACCCTACTGGTTAATCCATTTAGTAATACTATTTAAGTCAGTTTGGATTTGTTCAATTTGTTCCTGGCTGGAACATAGTCAGTCAATTTTAATATCATCAGCATATTTAAGGATATTAGAAAAGCAATTCTTTGTAATATCTGAAATAAATATCTGAAAAGAGTGGATCCCAAGACAGAGCCCTAGGGCACTTCACTAGTAACTCTACTCAATTCTGATAGATGTCCATTAATCAAAACCCACTGGGTTCTACCATTCAACCAATTTAGTATCCATCTCACAACAATAGGGATAATATTCAGAGAAACAAGTTTCTGTAATAAGGCCCAATGAGGTAATAAGTCAAATGCCTTACTAAAATCGACATATATAACATCATATGTTAATTTATTGTCTAATTGCAAACTCACGTCCTCATAAAAGCATAATAGATTGGTCAGGCAACTACGGCCTTTCTTAAAACGAATGTTGTTCTGTGTCAAGTGAAGTTAGAATTGGAGAAATAATATCTTTAATTAAACTTTCCATTATTTTACACATGGGAGCAGTCAGGCTAATCAATCTATAATTTTCACAATTACTTTTAGTCCCTTTTTTTGTGAATTGGGAAAACATAGGCAGTTTTCCATAGCTCAGGGACAAAATTTAACTTAATATGGTTTTCAAACAGTAGTTTTAAAGGACATGCCAAACTATCAGCAAGTAAGTACAAAAAGTGCCCCGGAATATCATCGGGGGATACACTCAGCTTGCCTTTTAAAGATATTGATTTAACATGTACATCTTCCATAGAGATGTTAATGTAACCTCCAGTTTGATTACTGCAAGAAGCTGCCCTTTGTTCATTGGAAAATATTTTACAAAATTTATAATTGAAAATATTAGCCATTTCCAAGGCTGTAGTAATTTGTGTCCCATCTGCCAAATTAGGTCCTACAGGACAAGATGTTTTTTTAAGAGAATTTATGTAAGCAAAGAAACTTTTGCTATTATCCTTCTTTGCATTGGATGCTAGGTTATATTCCCATGACTTTTTGGATTTTCTGATAGACCGTTTGCATTTAGTCAGAATACTCTTAAATAAATTCCAGTCAGAAGGACTGCATGATTTAAGATAAACCGCATACCTTCTATTTTTCTTTTTTAATAATGTTTTAATTCATTTACTCATCCATTTGGGTGAATATCGACCTGAAGTCATTTTTTTCTTAGTCAGAATGTATTTGTGCCTTAAATCAATTATTTGTTTATGTAATAGTGAAAAGTATGCATCAATGCTAACTGAATTCAAAACTGAATGCCAGTCAATGCAATCCAAACTTCTAGTAATGGAGGAGATATCACCAATATCATACTGATAGAATAATGAGCAATTATTTTTTAAGGGAGCAGATATTTGTTCCAATTGAAACCTAATTGAACAGTGGTCACTATTACCAATGGGGGTGAAATTTAGATTGAGGGGTACTAGATTACCACTATGCAATACCAGATCTAAAATATTATTCCCTTGAGTAGGGAAATATACATCCTTGGTAAGATTACATTGTTGACAAATGTTTACTAACTTTTTGCCAGCACTAGAGATAAAAAAGTGTTTTACCCAATCAGTTTCACCCATATTAAAATCCCCAGTTAGTGAAAGATCACCTAGGGAAGAGGCGGAATCAATTTCAGAGATAAGACAATCCAGCTGATTTGAAGAAGCATTAGGAGGGAGGTAGCAAACACCAAGACACCAAGAATAGACTTACTTATATTATTTATTTGTACTTTAATCCATAAGGATTCTGAAAAATCCACGGAATTTCTAATTTTATCAGAGACATTAACTGAATTAAGAGATGGTTTAAGGAAAATGGCTACCCCACGGCCTTCCTTATTCTGTCTGTTAAGTTTATAACAATAGTATCCTGGAAGAGAAAAGTCCCAGTCATATTTATCATTTCCCCAAGTCTCAGTAATCAAAGCTATATCAATATTATCTATTGCAAGTAAAGCTTTCAATTCATCAAATTTATTACATAGACTTCTAGCATTGAAATATAAGAAGGATAAACGATTAGAGACTAGAGGGGCAGAAACCTTTCTGGAATGTAAATTAGGTGGAGAGATGTAACTCACCCCCAAATTAAGCAGTTTAAATGCTCATTGATGTATTTCAGTATATGTTCAGACAAAAGATGGTTGCCCCTATGATTCAGATGAAGATCATTTCTGCAATATAACTCTGGCCTATCGATAAATTCCTCCCAATGGGTTAAGCACACTTGATCTTGTTGGAGACATCTAAAATGTAGCCAGTTATTGAAAGCATATATTCTATTATTAAAGGACTCACTAGCCATAGGAACAGGTAATATTTCTGAGAAGGCGACTCCACACCCCATATCAATCAGTATGTTAGATAAGGCAACAATGTCTTTTTTAATGTTTAAAAGATCTGAACAATGAAAATCATTTGTACCTATGTGAAGCACAACCAATGGATTGTGCCCACATTGATGTAAAATTTCTGGAACCATGTTTATAATGTTAGAGATTCTAGCCCCACTAAAACTAGAACAAGTTTGGTTTGCTTTATCAGGGTTACAAATAGGGCGGTCCAGTTGTTTGATCATAGAGTCACCCAAAACAAAAACTTGTCTCTTGCTGTCAATATTGATCTCAAGGTCATTAGAATGAGAGAAAATAGCTTCATTTATTACACCTTGTGGACTAGGATTAATAAGGTACACATTAACTGGAATCAGCGGAGTCTGGGATGGGGGGGGACATGCCCTGAGAGAACCTGAGTTGTCAACATGCTGCCCATCGTTTAAAGCAGGAGAAGGATTAACAATCAGTGGAGATCCAAAACTGATTTCTGTGCTAATATTCTCAGACAAGGGTTCAGAACTATTATGAGCTGGGAGAGAGAACTGGGCAGCCTTGCGCCCTTTTTTGTTGTTTCTATAACCTTGAACAACATACCACTGTTCTTCAGTATCATTAAGAACTTTAGGCTCTCTAGGGTGTTTCCTAGAACCATTATTGAGATCTGATTTACTGTTATCAGACTGTGATATATAGTCCGAAGAGATAGTAAGATATGAACAAATATTAGTGGTAATTGTAGAACTAGGTGTAGGGAGAGTTTCTGGGTCAATAATAGAGACCCTAGCTTGCATTTGACTTTGACTAGCTTCCAGCTCTAATAAACACTGGTTAAACAGACTCCAAGATTGTTTTAGGGATTCATTCTACATACATTTGTCACATGTAAAAGTTACACAGGGATCACTGATCATAGACATATTAAACATAAGACAGCTAATACATTGTTTCCCTAACATATTGATCTCCTGCAGGCCAGACTCAGCCATAATTGAAAATGCTCAGACACAAAAACAAACTCAAGGCTGTATGCACAGTAACTAGTACGTTTTATATTGTGCTCCCTAACTCACCTGACTAACGTATCAACGTGCACAACACATGCGCATGCCCTACTATGTTCTCCCTTCACACTGTTGGCCAAATAAGAATAGTTGACAGGTGACCTGGAATTATCCCCAAGATCACACTGTAAAATCAAGACAGTAAAAAATAACCCAATTATGCTAAAAATGGCTAATATAGCCTGGGATTCAATACATTTTGACAAATAGAGTCCACAAATATAAAATAAATAATGTAAGTAGTGTCAGTGAATCTGTAGTTCAAAGTTGTACTTGAAGAACTACTCACCCTCAGCCTGCACACAATGTTCAAGTACTTGATAACCATAAGGGACCACAGTAAAATAGCAATACTACTATGCTTTTGTACAAAACACTAATTGTAGTGATTACAAGGTAGCAGAATTCCACACTGGACTTGAATCAACCGAGTAGCGGCACACACAGGTTAGATAGATATAATACCATTGATGTAAACAACTTACCACCAGCAAAACAGGCTGTGGACAGAACTTCTCAACTACCTAGTCCTGCTAACCCTGCTTACCCTGCTGATGCCTGCAGACGCCGCAGACCTCTGCCCACGTTGCCTCCACTTCATGCTCAGTTCCGCTCGCTAGAACTGAGCAATATATCGGCACCTAGCTGTGACGTCAATTGTCACTATGGCAACACCCGAGATTTACTTCCCATACCGACAGACCTATGCATATAACCTGCCTTTAAAAAGGCAAGTTAGGCAGCACCTGGAAGCTGTAAGTCGCTTTCCAGACACCAGGAAAATCCCAGTGTAGTCAGCTACGTGGAGCTCAAAAAATGGATCCAGGAAGTGCCAGGTTATGGTACAACAAGCCACAAGTAGTGGTCTTAGGCAGCCCCAAATCATTGTAACAAGCAGTCAAGCTGCACAGGGTTTAGTGAAATAAGAACAGAGAGCTACTGACCACAAGGCACACTTGCTCAGAATGTATCAGGAAATGCTTGCTAGAGCCGAGCAATATATCAGCACCTAGCTGTGATGTCAATCGTCACTATGGCAACACCCAAGATTTACCTCCCAAACCAGCAGACCTATGCATATAACCTGCCTTTAAAAAGGCAAGTTAGCCAGCACCTGGAAGCTGTAAGTCACTTTCCAGACACCAGGAAAATCCCAGTGTAGTCAGCTACGTGGACCTTAAAAACTGCACTGCTCTGATCCCATTCTGAGCCAGGTTATTTGTCCCTAGGTGGATAATGACATCCAGCTCACTCCCCCTTGTAGCTGCTCCCACAATCCTGAGGGTTTGTTTCCTGTTCCTCCAAGCCATGGTGCTGGGCAGGCACCTTACCTCCCTTTCCCCTACCTCCCCCAGTTCTACCCACCTAACAATTGAGTCCCCCACCAGGAGTTGTTTCCTTCTCCTGTGGGTTCCTGTGCCACCCTTCTGTGGGTCTCCATTATGGAGGTTCCCAGCATCCTCCTTGGTCTCCACTGCGGGTACCTCCAAAGAGGAACCGTGCTCCACCAGAGTGGTGAATGAATTGTGGAGAGGCACAACTAGAGGCATGTGCCTCTGTTCCACCACCCTCACCCTCCCTGAGCTCACCGTGGTCCAACCACTCCTCTTTCTTGGCAAACTCTGAGGTAGTGGCGGTGGCCTGGGTGGTCCCTGGGTGGAGGAGGAGGTTTCCTGAATCCTTGCCAGGTCAGCATGGAGATGAACAACCTCCTCCCTCAGACCAGAGAGGTGCCTGCAAATAGGGCAGCAATGCAGTCTCCAGAATGTCTCCCAAAAGACTTCTGCTCCACAACCAGTGCATTGCACCACTCCCCACATGTCTGTGCCCCTTCCTGTTACAGATGCTTTTTTTTTGTTCTTGTTTTAGTGTGTACAAGCTTGTGAGTGTCTCTACCCCCTATTCAGTGTGCTGTGCATTTAAGGATATGAACAGGTATATGTTGTTAGCAGTTTTGGGGACGTGATGTCAGAACCCCTGCTATAAAGGAAGTTATGTGCTTGGGGCAGGTGGGGTGAGGAGCAGGGTGGGTGGGAAAAAAACTGTGCCTTCCAGAAACAATCAACTACAACTCTGACCCTCTACCCCAGGGAGTTCCTTCCTTCCTTCCTTCCTTTCAGACACCTATTTCACAGAGGTTAAGTAACAGGTATAGCCACAAATAGCTGCAAATATCTCCCAGCTACAGTTCCTCCCTGGCAAATAAAAGTTAAACTAAGAAAAGTCAACCCCAAAAACTGAGAATCAATACTAGTTACGTACACATGTCCAAAAAGTAATAATTAATTTCAGTGTAGTCTATTAAATAACCTTGATTTAAGGAAGCTTTGACTGCTTTCTCTTTCTCTCTCTCTCTCTCTCTCTCTCTCAGCAGACAGAGACCACAAACAACTCCTGTTTTAAATCCACAGTTCAACCAGGCCCATTTCAGCTCCTCCCCTTAACAGACACCTATTTCACAGAGGATAACAGGCGGGGTCCTATAGTTAAGTCCTGGACTAGGGTGAAATGTTTGCAGGTGATAAAAAAGTAGCCCAGCCTGGAATATGACTGGTGTTGCCCCAAATAATAAGTATAGCCAGGTGAGGATGGAAATAATCTCCTCCACACGTCTTCCACACCCAAATGTGCCAGGTTACCTTTCAGGTACCTTACCACGGTGGAAGCTCTGTAAGTGTGAGGGTTAGAGGAGTCTAAATGTGGAGCTAGGGCAATGCTAAAATCTCCTCCCAATATTAATATGCCTTGTAGCATGTCCATAACTTTTTGTAGGAAAGAGCATAGTATAGGTGGTGTAGATTGCGGTGGTAGGTAAACATTGACTGGGGTCACTGTTTGAGAATAGAGGATCCCCCTTATTATTAGAAATCTACCTTGAGTGTCCTTATATGTTTCTTGAATTTCTAGGGGAGTAGAGGAAGGTATGAGAATGGTCGTCCCTCTTCTACGCCCACTTGAATGGGAAGATGCAATAACTTGGTATCATTGTCCCCACTGTAATTTTTGATGTTACCCATCGGATAAGTGTTTCTTGTAAGAAAAACAAGTCAGATTTTTGTTTTCCTAAATGTTGCATAAGGCATGTTCATTTAATGGGGCTGTGCACACCATTAACATTCTCCGAGTATATTTTAACAGGATTAATCACCATCTCACAGAATAAAAGAAAGTGAGTGGGGGAGTAGAGGAGGCCCCCAGAAACAGGGAGGAACAGCCAGAGACCCACAGAGGAACCAATGTTAATCTTATCCCATCTTGGCCATCCCGAGGGACCCGATACAGCTGGCCAGATAGAAAAATATAAATGCGGAACTCCAGCGTTCCCCCCACACACAGGCTGAGGCCCCCCTGAGGCCCCCCCCCCCGCCTAGGCATAGGATCCATAAAAGCCTGTGTTTGTCAATTGTGTCTCCTCTGATTTTCATTTCAAGATAAACATTAAAAGAAAAGAAATAACCAGATCTGGCCAAAACATAGGCCAACACTATAACATTCTGTACTTCTGTAGGAAAGTTTAGTACCCCCCTCCCCTTTGTCAAACAAGCATATAATGTAAAATTGACAAGAAAAGGTAAATAGCACCTTAATAAGGCCAGGGTTCTGATCTTCCCTGGTTTCTATATTATTGTTTTTATATTAATTAGTCATGCGACTTGCACCTCATCTGGCAACCTGCATTCCCCAGCCTCCTTGATGAGGCCCCTGGCTACATCCTTCCTCCCCCACTCAATCACCTCTCTCACCCTCCCCTGTACCTGTCATGTCCTGACCCTCCTACTCTGTCCCACTAACTCACCCACTATGACCCCTGACTGACTCTTTTCCACACCTTTCTTCCTCCCTTCCCCTCTTCCCTCCCTCCTTCCCCCCACACCTCACCATCCCCTCCCTCCTGTCACCTTCTCCTCCTGTGCCTGCCCTGCTCCCACCCATTCTACCCCTTCCTGCCTCACTCAACATGCTTTCTGACAATGCTGCCTGGCTGCATACCCCCTGTTCTCTGTCCTGCTACTCTTTCATCCCCTGACTCAACCTTCCCTTACTATTTCTAAATGGGATTACCCACCATGTTTTCACCTATAAATTCCTAGAATGTCAACTATGTATCTAATTGCAATCACCTATGTTTACTATGTATTGTGTTGTTCTACTGTTCGCTGTATTTGATATTATCTGTACATGATATTGTGCTTTATATTGTGTCTGTTTTGTAACCCCCTCCCCATTACTGATGTGGAGCCTTTGTAAATGAGGTCCACTGTGCTCAAAGGTATTTTCTAATCCTAGATTGAAATAAATAAAATTAATAAATAAAATATTCAATGTGTAAGTCACACATGAGATGGGATCATGTAAGACATCATACAGAAACAGAATGTCACCATGAGCTCTGCAAGTTTCTAGAGACGAGGCATAAAGCATCCAAATGACGTTCATAGAAAAATCGTAGTATCCTTTAATTGTTTTAGTGAATCGACGCTGAACTTGTTCAAGTTTCATTCTTTCTGACATTTTATAAGGATTCCAGACTTGAGATGAATATTCTAGGTGTGGTCATACATATGATTTATAAAGAAGAATGAGGACATTATTAGATCTAGATTTGATGTTTCTCTTAATGGACCATAGTACTCTATTAGCTCTATTTGTGGCCTCACTAATTTTGTAAGAACATGATTAAAAGTAGCACTTTTGGCTTAGATTTAGTGGGAAGGGATTATGAAATGAATCAGTTTATTAACTGCAATACTGAGTTTGTAGTTTATCTAGCTAAGTGCAGTTGTGGTTGTTATTGTGTTGGGAAACACTACATCAAACTGAAAATAAAGGTGTGGGAAGATTTGAATAGTATCAACAGACAAGATACTGAAAATGCACTTGCATTGCATATAATGACTCATGGCCTGGGGCATTCTTTATGTTTATTGGAATTGAAAAAAGTCACAGTGAGCCGGTGTTGTAGATTTTCAAGTGAAGGCTACTACTACTAGGAAGGGTTTAAATGACAGATGAGGCTGATTGCCGTTCTTTTAAATGTTCCGGGTTTTGTGTATATTGTCTGTCTTGTAAATAATGGGCTGGATATTCAGACTGCACCTGGCAGTGGTGCAAGCCTGGGAGCAAAGCAACTGGGCTGCTGCCCCGGGGCCAGGACAAGGCGATATTCAACAGTGATGCGCCATGGCTCAGCACCATTGAATGTGGCATGTTTGGCGCACATACTGCGCATGGCGCACATACTGCACATGGCGCAGTGGCACTGTGCCAGTGCAAGCCACAGAGATGGAGCACGGGGATGTGCCAGTGCAAGTGCAGTTGTGCTAGGTGCATCACCCACGATATTCAGCAGGGGGCATGCAAATGAGGCCATAATCTATGCAAGGAGCAAATGGGGCCATTTGCATGTCATTATGGCCTCATTTGCATGCGATGCACTGAGCGTCCAGGCAACTTGCACCTGGCGCCCTGCCAAGCTGCTGACATCGGGGGTAGGCTCTCTGGTGGGCTATTGCAGCCCCCCTCCCATATGCCTGATCACAAGCAGTGGTGCAGATAAATGAATGCCTATGCCCAATCGCAGGGAGTGGCACTAATAAATAAACCCCTATGCCCGATCGTGGGCAGTGGTGAGTATAATTAAAGTCCTATGCCTAATCACAGGCGGTAGGATGAAGATAGATAATCCTGGTGGTGTAGTGGACCCCCCCTCCCCGTATGCCCAATCACAGACAGTAGTGTGAATAACGACATTCCTATGCCCGATTGCGGGCTGTAGTAATCCAAGAGAGCAACCTGGTGGTCCAGTGGTACCCCCACCCCACCCACCCACAGAAGCCCCCAGCATCCCCCATCATTGATGGGCAGCAGTACCACCAGCGTACTGCCTGGCCACCCGCTGAATGACAGCATACAGTATGATCTGTATGCCCATTGGGCCACATTGTGGACCAATGGGCTTGCAGACCATACTGTACTACACAGGACCAGATATGTGAATGAACATAATGGATTTAGCACTATGATAATTCTTCTCCATATAGATATAGATATATATATATATATGAGGCAAAAAAATCCATTTAATGCATCAGTTAGGGTTGTTTCTCAGTGACAAAAGTGAGAAAATTTGGTGTTAGGGTTGAAACCCCCTTGGACCCCCACAGCCCACCCCAACTGGCATCGTGGTGCACCATGAAATGGCAATGCGCATGGTGACGCAAACAAAAACACAAAGAGAAACAGTAGTGTAAACGCAAATGGTAACAGTAACAAAAACACAAGCGCAAAGGGTAACGCACACGGTGGCATACACGGGAACATAAACGCAAACGGGGACAGAAACGCAAGTTGAAACAGTAACTGCAACAGTAACAGAAGTGCATACCCTGTTTTTGTTGAACAGGTGCATAGAGAAACACAGTGTGTACAATGAATGCATGCATTGTAATGGGCATCGAAGCTGAAAACGAGCATTGGAAGTACTTAATTGCTAATATCTAAGCAACCGCATGACGTAGAAAAAAAAATTCAAATTTCACAAAATCAGGATTTTCCTGGCTAGGATTTTGTTATTACATAGCCCACAGGGCTATGTAACTCGCAACAAAAAATCTCTATTTCACATTGCTTTCGAGATACGAGCCCCGAAAGGCGCAGTGTAGTCCACCATGTTAGTCTATGGGAAAAAACACCAACTTTGGAGCACTGTAACTTTGCAGCCATGCAATATTTTTTCACCAAAAGACACATCTGTGAGATGTTGGCTGCATTCCTTCCAAATTTCAGGCCAAAAGACCTAACTGTTCTTTTGCAGCAAGGTGGCAAAGAACTCCTGTCATTTTGGCCATAGTGTTTCAAAGTACTTTTGTGATTTGCGAAAGCTTTCGCACAGATTTGCAAAAGTGTTATGAGCATGAAAGTACTTTGTGAACGTACTTTTTCCAGAACTTTGAAAAACATATTTATGGGGTGTTTAACCCCAAAATAAAGACATGGCTAGCATCCTCAGGCTCTGACTATGTGAACACAAAAAGAATTGTGTCCCTAGATGGTCCCAATTTTAAATGGCAAGCATTTTTCTGATCACCAACTGAAAACAAAATGGTGGATTTGCGAAAGTACTAGGGCTATTTGCGACAGCAAAAAGCGCATTTTCGAAAGTGTCAAACTTTTTGTTAACTTTTTCCATTGGCTTATAATGGAACTTGTTTTTGAATAACTTTGAACTGTTCAATATTTTTCACTAAATCTGCAAAGGCACATCAAGCGATCCTGGCCATTTCACTGAAGTTTCGGACTGGTCAAAGCAAAATGTGCAACCTGTGAAACGCGAGCAAGAATTCACCAAATAGCATAAATGCGTGCAGATCACGCTTAATAACTCTGCAGCCGTATATCTGACCGGAACAAAAGTTGGCATATCCCAAGGTGTATGGTTCTTGATCATGCATGCCACATTTCAGGCAAATCCATTACATGGTGCCAAAGCTATTAAGGTGCAAAGTTTGACCCTTTAACCTTAAAAGGGCCCCTCTACCATAATATATATATATATATATATATATATATATATATATATATATATATTTTTATGTTTTTTGCAGTGTACAATAGTAGCAGTGATATGGTCACTATTTTTAGTATTTTTCATATTAATATTGATATTTATTTATTTATTTAGTTTTTGTTAACCGGGTAGGTGCACTAGCCATAAAATGACTATTTTCAGGCACGACCCGGGAGAGTACAACAAAAGGACAACAGCTGAACAACAGCAACATGGGTACAATAATACAAATAGAGGAACAGTACAGCAGTGCTACAAAAATACAATGGTAGAAACAACAAAAATAATGGCAAGCATTATACAGATAATGGCAGTAAGATATATAATAAGTGCAGAAACCATGGACCCGACCTGTGGAGTGAAAGGGTTAATAAGATAGTAAGGTTATAGAGAGAAATGTGATGAATGTTCAAACATAACAAGAAAGACTGACAGAAGGAAGGTCAGGGTGGTAATTGGCAAAACAACAGTGGATGGTCAGCAACAAGGTTCAAGAAGGAAGAGAGCTAGTAGTCAAAGTTATTTACAAAGAGAGGAAAAATATGGGAGGGAAGAGGAGACAGTCTTGGAGCTGGATTAGAGCAGGGTGACATTACTGGTGAGTCTCAGGAGCTTCAGGTTGGGTCAAAGCATGTACAAGCATCAGCTAAGGATATATAACGACGATATTCACTTTTAAATCCAAAGTGAGACTGAGACAGCCTGAGGTTGAGTGGAAGAGCATTCCATAGCCTGGGAGCAGAAAATGGAAGGCCCCTGTGCCTTTAGTCGTCCGACATCTCGGAACATAGAGCAAGGATTTGTCAGCTGATCGCAGGCCATGGGAGGATGGTTGAGGGACCAGCAACGCCGCCAGCTGGGATGTTTTTTTCCCAGATGATTGAGTCCATTAGTGATCCAAGGTAGTATTGTCTACTGGCAGAGGGTGAGAGCCAATTCAGATCCTTATAAAGAAGGCAATGATGTTTGAGTCAAGGCGACGAAGAGGCAAATCGGCATATATTGTTATAAGTTACGTCCCATTTTAGTAGGGAGGTTTTATGGGCAGAGGTAAGAATAGAGGCACCATAAGTAAGGGCTGGGAGCAGAATACCTTGGGCAATTGCTAATTTGGCCTAGGGTGTAAGCATGTAGCTCGTTTTGCAAGCTACTCCTAGTTTCGAGTTTACAGCTTTGCACGAGGACTGAATGTGAAGATTAAAATCCAGGGACTGGTCCAGGAGGATCCCAAGGTACTTGAAGGAAGTAACATTTTCAAGTGGAAATCCTCCTGTGTGAAGAACCTCCAGCAAACTAGAACAGGTCTTAATCTTGGGTGCAGAACCTAGGAGCATGGCTTTCATTTTCTTTTCATTTAGTACAAGCTTACGGTCTAGTAGCCAGTCTAAGACCTTACTGAAGTCTGAAGTAAGTGATGTGTTTATGCAGACAATACTAGAAGAACTAGTGTAGATGATCAGGTCATCAGTGTAGAGAATAGCTGAGCTGAATTCCAGGACCTCAGCTGCATTGTTGATAAAAATTGAGAACAGAAGGGGCCCAAGGATAGAGCCCTGGGGGACCTCAAGGTTGATAGTAGATGTGTTGGACAGGGAGGAGTTAAATTTGACAGCTTGCGACCTGTTTGACAGGTAGCTACAGAACCAGTCCACAACAGGGGTAGGGAAATGGAATTTATGGAGAGTGGAGAGAAGCAGGGGATGGTCAACAAGGTTGAAAGCCTTAGTGAGGTCAATGAAGATGGCACCTGTGAGTTTTCCAGAGTCCATGTTGGACAGAATATCAATAGTTAGTTGAACAAGAGCCGTGGTGGTGCTATGACCTTTTCTGAAACCATGCTGAGTGTCTGAGAGGAGATTGTAGCCTGTAAGGTAGTCAATGGTCTGTGATGCAACTATTTTCTCTAAGATCTTGTTAAGAACAGAGAGAATTGCTATAGGTCTGTAATTGGCCATGTCCTTTGGGTCACCTTTTTTAAAGACAGGCATTACTCTTGCAGATTTCCATAGGTCTGGCACAGTGCTATGGATAAGGGATAAAGTGTAGATTCTGGCAATCGGAGGGCAATGAGTGGAGCAGCCAGCTTAAGAAGACGAGGTTCCAGTGAGTCAGAACCAGAGCTGGTATTGGCAGAGTATGGATCTCAGTAATTTCAGAACTTCCGCTCTTGATATAGCCTTGAAATAGAATGGTGGCGCTGGAGGAGCAGCATACGATAGGGCAGTATGGTTGTCTGATGGTAGCGTGGTAGGTAGATTGGAGTGCGATCCATTAGGTTGTAAAGCCAAGGTATAGTATGAAAGATCAGAGAAAAGATTGTTAAAACTGTTTGAGATGGTCCTAGGGTCATTACAATGTGCCCCATTTATGATCATTTCATCAGGATTGACCGACTGCAAGGTACCGAGAAATGTTTTGACATGGGCCCAAAATTTCCTCAGGTCAGAGCTGAGCTTTGTAGAAGGTCCTTGCAGTATTTGCTTTAGCAACTCTAACTTGTCTCTTACATCTGTTCCTTAATTCACGATAGACAATAAGATCTGACTGTAGGCCAGTTTGTTTGTGCGAATCCAAGCTTGTCCCTCTGGCGCAGATTAGCAAGGAGGTCTTTATGCAGCCACCTCGTCTGTTTTCCTCTGACCCGCCTAATAGTCTTGGGGGTATGTTTATATTGAATGGTAAGAAATTCATTTATGAATATCTGTAGAGCAACCTCCACATCCTTTGTTTGATAGATACCTACCCAGTCGATATTGGAGACATCATAGAGAAATGCATCCTGGTCAATATGAGCTAGATTTGTAAACGTGATTAGTCTTGATGGAGGAGATGGAGGCGCAACCATAGATAGGATACAAAAAGTGGGTGAGTGGTCTGTTAGTGCATCTGCAAGGATTCCTGCTTTTGACACATGTTCTGTACAGTTAACCATCACCCAGTCTATGAGTGTACCCGTTTGATGGGATGACGTGGCTCTAGTTGCTTCAGAGATCAACTGGTGAAAATTATAACTAAGCGTGAGTGATTGCAAGGATATTTGAGCTGACCCTAACCAATTGAGGTTAAGATCACCTAGGATGACAGCCTCATTATGATTTACAGTCTGGGAGGTGATGTCAAGGAGTTCATGAAGACCTACTATTCCCCCAGCAGGGGATTATAAGCACAGATAATATGAAGCTTCTTTTCCCCAATACAATAGTTGCCTGTATGAATTACGCACACTGCAGGAGAGGCAGATGCTGGGACAATAGAGATGTTGAGGTGGTTTTGAAGAATAGGGCAACTCCACCTCATGCTTGGTTGAGGATCTATCCCACCGGAACAGAGAGTAGTTAGGCAAGGAGCATACTTCATCAGGTATTCCAGGTTTTAGCCAAGTTTCTGTGAGACAGAGTACATCAGGATTGTAGAGTTTCACCCAGGCCTCGAGTTCCGCATGGTGACAGGTAAGACTTCTGATACTGATATGGGCAATTAATAATCCTTTCTTGGACATGCCAGATAACTCATTTGGGGAAAAGAAACAGGTAGGTGGACCTGGATTTAGTTTGACATCCCCAGATAGCAGAATAATGATCATGGCTAGGAACCAAAGCCTTGCACAGTGGCAGGTTAGGGTGAAAGCACATCTCCATGGCAGCTTCCTCCTGGCATGTAGAGGATAATAGATGCTGCCTCTAACAAGGAGGATAGGGTTAGGTGCAGATCAGGCTTTGTGTCTGCAATCAAGTTAGAGAAAATATAGTTGCAGTAAGCCTCTGAGGAGTCTTTTGCCATTTGATTACATGGGAGAGCCCATGTGGCAGTGTCCAGGCTGAGTAAAAGGACAAATGACAAGAGTGCCCACAGCAGACTATACTTCGCCATAGTGTTACTATTTGACTGGGGTAGGAAGGCTAGTGGTATACTGAGACAGAGGATTAGCTCTTAGGGATAAAGAGATAGTGTGTGTAAAATTAAGACAGCCAAGGGTGACCGTGTTCCACTGTTTTAACCCTTGGCCGAAATTAGAGATAGAGCAAAAACAACAAAGTGCTTCCTGCTAGCGTAGCAATTATTTAGAAGAAGTGGATCAGAGAATAAAGTGTGGTGATCAACAGAGTGCAATATTTGAAATGTTATAATGCAGATTTTCCTTTTTTGAAGAGCTGAATTCTATATATGTACTGTCACTTTAAATGATTTATGATATAAGTGGCCTTTACCACTCACTAGAGACTACCCTCGATGGCAGACTGTGTTCGAAACTGGACGGGGTTTCAGTGTGGCGCATTCTACCATATTGGTTTCTGGCGGCATGTTTTAAACTCTTATTAAAGCCTTTGAAGTAGCTGAGAAGTGCTGTCATTTGTTGTTGGCCCGTATTTGAGTCTATTATTTACAGCTCAACTTTGGGCACTAGTGTGTGGTGCATGTAGGGGTTGTGTCAACATATGTGCCGCACATCCTGGGCTGAATATCGGGATGTGCCACATATGCATGGGCATGCCCCCCTGCATCTGCACCGCATACATTACCAATGCACCCCAGCACATCAGGGGTTGCGCTGCACAACATACACCTTTGAATATCGTGCCGGGGAGCATTGTGGTGTTGTGCATGGCACAACCCTGTTGCACCAGGTGCAACCCTTTTGAATACCCCGGCCAATAAATAGTAGCCTGCTGTGTTATTTTAAGAGCTGCAATACAGATCTTTTGTGGAATTGTTCCTAATGATCTTTGTAATTTTTAGGGCTGCATTGAAGACATTATATAAAAAACTCTTACCCCAATTATTACTATCATGTAGAGAAGCATCTTATTTTATTTTATTTGTTTTTGTAAAAGGAATTTCTCCCACAGTATGTTTTGATAAGAGGGAATTCATTTATTTGCAATAAGAACCTACTGATGTAATCTGTTGAAATCATATAGAGGTCCAATATTTATGATGATGTATAAGATATATCAACCTCCATATTAGTCAACAAATATTGATGTGGATGTTGTTCCTTGACACATCCGTGAAGTTACATCTATCTGCCTTTCTTGCTCATAATATCTAAGTTATCTGATAGCCTCCACAAGCTAAAAGCCAATTGCACCCAAATATTGATACTTAATTACCTGACTTTGGTGCTAGTGACAAACAGCACTAGTCAACTTGCATGTTCATGCAGCATTCAGTGTTTCAACTACCATGTTCATGCAGCATATCACTTCAGCACAAGGCAGAGTTAGTGGGTATAAGAAGTTAGCCAGCCAGACCCCTTTTACTGTCAGTCTAGCCTGGAAACAGCTGAGACAGTAAGAAAAGCCCTAAATATGGTTTTAGGTTCTTTGTTATAAATTGAAAGGAAGCAGCACTACCTGTCTTGAGCAGCCTCCCATAACAGGTACAGTAGACAGCTAACCTGGAGACAGAAATAAAATACTTTAGGGAATATAATTCAATGATGAAAAAAATAGACAAAAAACATTTTTTGAAAAGATTTAGCAAACTTCCTTTAATGAATAATTGAGCAATCAGACTTGCTAGTTGCTTTAGAATTAAAGCAGTAACACTAAGAAACAGTTTAAAACCAATAAATATCATGCCATTGGCTATCCATCAGGTGTACCACATTACGTCACTGACAAATTAATTCAATATAATAAAGCCAAGTAATAGCAGCATATCGCAATGCCGACACTAAATATTATATATTTTTGTCAGAAATATGGTTAATCATGAAATTTGAGGTAATATTTAAAATAAGCCACATCTGAAATGCTAATAGCACATGTTTTAAGAACTTTTTAAATCCTCAGTAAAACTCTTGACTTACAAGTAAATATAATATTACTTGCCAATGGAAACTGAAAAGAAATAACAATCTTGTATTCTAGAAGCCATGTTCTGCCAAAGGAGCTGAGTGGTGGGTAAATGGTGTTGTGGCCTTGGTGCGCATTTAAGAAAAGTACACTGGTGCAGTAGAGGGCACACCTGAGTTAATTTAAAACAGTTTATCCAAAACAGTGAATTTTGCATATAATTTACCATTATTTAGGTATCAAGTGAAATATAAACTGCCAATTGATAAAGAAAGTTTACAGATACAAATAACAAGATAGCAAGGAGTACAGGCACGTGACTTTGGCGATAATGTACCATTAGACTGTGAACATATTGTATATATGATATATAGGTCTGACAAATATTTCTTTCACTGCCTCTCCCCACCCCTGTCTCTCTCCCAGGTCATGCTTGCTACCTTCCCCTGCCCTGTCTCTCTCACGGGTTCACTCACTGCCTCTTTCCTGCCCTGTCACTTGAGGCTGCACAGTTCCATGTTGGGAATGCTAGAAGTCTATGAATGTACTACCTTGTGGCAAGTGCTGCAGCTATGAATCCCAATCATACTAATAAGCTGTATGAGAGCAGAGGGCAGATAGGCAGGGGTGGCAGTAGCCACTAGCTGCTTGGTAAGACTGCACAGTTCCAAGCTGGGAACACTAGATGTTTATGAAAGTACTGCCTTGGGGCAGGTGCTGAAACTGTGGGTGGCCTTATGAGTGGGGTAGTGCAATGGAAGTGGGCAAGAAGGGCACAGGGTTCCAATACCCGAACTATACATACAAATTATCAATGCCCTACAAGGATACAACTTGCACTGAAACCCTTATACACTGCACATACCATAGGTATTAGGAGTAGTATAACAAAGTAGGGAAGGGGGCAAACAAATAAATCTGGTGGCTGGTAGAAATATAGTATTGCTGAAAAAAACAGTCCAGCTTATCCATTTACTGAAATACTGATTCCCAAAGAGCCCCCTGGAATGTAGCATCTAAAATACTTTGAGGTGCAGGTAGGGGGTCCCAGGAGATAGCTCCAGCATCACTTACACACAGTGCAAACAATTACACATGGATGAGTCATTACACAACAAATGGAGTTTTAAGACACTTGTGGTTAGTAAAAACACAGAACTGGTAAAACAAATAAAAAAAAAACATATTTACTGAGATTCTCATAACCAAGCAGCCCCTTGGGATGCAGCATGTTGAATACTTGGATGTGTGGGTTGGGGTCCCACAAAATAATGACATCAAGGTCCTGGTGCTCTCACTAGAGAAAACACAGAGTTAACATCAAAGGAGTGGAGAACTCATGGAGGTTTATTCTTATTACAAAACTTCTGACACTTTCCTCTCTTCTAGTGGCGCACTACCTAATTACCCCAATGTATTGTAATGCATCCAGACCAATGCCAGTCATGATAGATGCCAGGAAAAATCTTCTACCCCCCCCACCACCAAAGTGATGCACAACAGGCAACATAGTCGGGATTTAAATCCACCCATGTACTCAGATACAAGTACTCTGTACCCTACTTCTGCTCCCAATCATCCTTAATTCACGGAGCTGCCTACCATATGGAAATGGTAACATAACATGTTGTGGGAAAGAACATCTCTTTTCCTGTTCACTGTCCCAGTCCCCACCTTCAAAAGTGCAAAGGCATGGTTTTGTATCAAGGCACACAAAGCTTATAAGCATTTGCGTACAGATTACTTCAATAAGATAGCAATAGCAACCGTTGTGAGTCTGACCAGAGTCTGTTACTCATTCTCAAGGATGCTCATGTTTGTTAGAATATTGGCCTGCCTTCTCTCTTGGGCTGAACATGTTAGCACTTTAGGTCTGATTGATTTTCAAACGGACAATCTTTTTATCAGTTTTTTTTCCTTGCCACTCTCTGCAAGAAGACCAGTGCTGCCCCAAAGTCACAGCCCAGAACTCCATCAAGTTCACACAGTGTACTTCACACAGCATTAGAGGTGCAAGTCCATTGCCTGCTAAGCATCCACTCACATCTATTGACTTGTTCCTATTTTCATTGCCCACCCACCCTTGATTTTAAGCCCTTGTCACCCTTCCTTTTAAGACCTTTTAAGTCTTTTTACTATCCTGTTGTAAATTATTTTAGAACAATGCATTACAGTGTATAGAAACATAGAATCTGATGGCAGATAAGGACTGCTTGGCCCACCTAGTCTTCCCATTTCCCTACCTAACAGATAAGCTGCAGATCATAGTTAACCAACAGCCTATTTCCTCCTATCCCCACTAGAATTGCCTTATATCTGTCCCATGCATTCTTGAATTCCCCCACTGTTTTTGACTCTACGACCTCCTCAGGAAGGCTGTTCCATGCATCTACAACCCTCTCTGTGAAGAAATACTTCCTCACATTACCTCTGAGCTGTGCCCCCTCTAACTTCAAATTGTGCCCCCTTGTTCATGCACATCTCTTTTTCTGAAAGATGCTACCCTCTTGGACTTTGTTGATTCCCTTGAGGTATTTGAAAGTTTCTATCACAGTGTATAAAATGTCAACTTCTTTTCCTTAGTTGGTATAACATCTGAAGAAGGGACCTGTGAGGCCCCAAATGCTTGTGGGCATGGGGTCATATTGTCATGGACAGAAACAGCATGTCAATAAATGCCGCAAACAAAACAGCGACTGCTGAAATAAGGTCAGTCAAAACATACAATAAACATGCACACCCCATTCAAATGAATGGGACTTTTTTGCATCCCCAGGACTTTGAATAACCAACTCTGAGGGGGTGTGGGTTTGTGGATGGGGTGAAACTCGGGGGGGGGGATTTTATTTATTTTTTTAAAAGCTGCAACACCTGGAGACCTGGGGGGAACCAAACCATAGTCCCAGGTCTCCTTAGCGGCTGTGTGCTGGTGCCTTAGACACTCCACCATGGGAGTGGTGTTACCAGGCACAGCAGCACAGGTTTCTTCAGCCCTTCCTCCACTTCTCAGTAAGTGACAAGGGTAGCAGTAATTCCCTACCACTGTTATACCCCTGCCATTCTAAATGTTTCTGCACTTTGCACAGTGTGGTTTTTGTAGCACTGTTGTAGAGCTATATTGACCCGGTACCACGCTTGTGTACTAGTCCATCTTTGTACAAGACATATGTAGGTCCAATAAAGGGTAGTAAACTATCAAGTGACTCTTGAGGTATAAGTCCACAAAAATTCATGGCTAAATCCTAGAAGGATTACCATGCTGAATCGAGCACAACATCCCAGATGACAAGCCCCAAACTGCCACCCCTCCTAACACTTCTACAGTCCCAGCCACTAGTTCATACAGTGTTAGCCACTGCCACACCATCATAAGTTATGGTGCACCACAGCCCAATACCTTTGTTCAGAGTCACATTCAGATGAAGGTGGCTTTTCCAGTATCAGGATTTGCTGCAGCGCACCATCATGTACTATTGTTGTAAGTGGCATTGACCACCACTGTACAGTGTCTTACTCAGCAGCTGCTGCACTGGGTTTTCTCAGCTAAGGCTGGCACTGTCTGATTACCCTCTCCTGATGTCAGCAGAGGGCAAGCATAGCATGGGGAAACCATCTGTGTCTGGGGGTACAGCAGACTACTTGCCAGATGGTCCTCAGCATTTGATGGTCACTGTGCATTCTCCAACCTTGAGATAAGCTAAGCAGTCACTCTTTACTTACATATACTCATTTACACATGTGAACACAGTCCCTGAATGCTCTCCTTGTTAGCACTGTACAGACAGGTTCGATCCTGACCCCAGACATGAGTCAAGACCTAACAGTCCCTGTATTAAGGTTATAGGCTACCCTCCTCTCACAACAGCCACATAACTGCCCCTATTTCTCTTTTCACACATCAGTGGATGAGGTTATACCTCAGGTTAGAGCCTGTTGTACTTTGCATAATTTTAAAATTTTCTTTTACTGTGCTATAACCTTTGGGTTACACATTTCACACATCTGTGGCACCAAAGTGCCTGGTCAGCTAGTAATACAGAAGACTTCACTGCTGTAGGGGCATTACATTCAGACTTCAGTTTGCTGGGTGGTGTGCATGGGTCCCCTGGTTTTGAGACTAGCTCTTCTCTACCAGGCCAGTCTCCTGGCTGGAGCCCAGGGACCATCCCTGTGCTAGGCTCCCCATATCAGCATCTTCTTACTCACCTGTAAGAGTACTGGGTACAACATGGCAGTATGTACTCAGGCCTTCTCACTAGCAGTGGATGGCAATCATTCCAGCCCCTCTACCAGAAGCAGCAATTGTGGTACCCATCCTGGCTTAGTATCTCCTGCATACAATGTAGACTTATCTCCTACCGTAGTCAGCAGTTTTGTCTTTCTCACTAGGTCTCTCTCTCCATCAGCAGTTAGGCTGGCAATATCTGTTAGGTACAGGAATGCAAACACTCCCAAAAGGAGACGCCCCCTCTTCTATTTATTTATTTATTTATTTAAATGTTTAACCAGGAAGGCATACTGAGCAGTGCAATGCTTGATTCCAGATGCGTCCTGGGGAAGGGGGAAAGTGGGTATACAGTGGGACCCTTCCTGTGCCACAAAGCTTCCAGGAACTCCCCTTGAGGAGAAGCCCCTCAGGGTCTCTACACACTCCCAATGTTTCTGTTACATAATCCTAGAATTAACAATGATCTACAATAAATGCCCCCAGATCCTTTCCCAGGATCTCTAGTGCTGTCTTGGGTCTGTTCCTGGAAGCTGCCAGACAAATGGGGATCAAGGTGAACAGCTCTCAAGGTCTGGATTCATCAACAGCTGCAAGGCCTAAGGTCTTTTCCCCCTCAGTACAAAAGTGTGCCTCTGGGGCACCCTGGCACCCTCCTTTTTATCACTAAGCTCTGCCCACTGAATTCACTAAGAGTCCCTATCAATGAGTAGGCTGTGTGTCAGGGATTCTGGTAACCAGCCCCTTGTCCCCTAGTGGCAAGAGGGAGTCACTGAGTCTTTCCTTCCTTCCTTCCTTCCTTCCTTCCTTCCTTCCTTCCTTCCTTCCTTCCTTCCTTCCTTCCTTCCTTCCTCCCTCCCTCCCTCCCTCTCTCCCTGGCTGACAGACACAACTGCAGTACTCAGCTGACATTGGAGGAACCATAAAAGATAGGTCAGATGCAGTAGACATTAGAGGTATGTGGGGCATCAGAAGAAACATGGGTGACCATAAGATATCTGAATCTGTTGAGTGGCTAACACTGGGAAACAGCTTTCTACTTTCAGGGCTGTAGAGATCAGTCCACCAGATGGTCATGCAACAGGTCAAGGAGAAGGGGCAGGGCAGGACCCAGCCATGTAATGGATGTGGTGTGGAAGAGGAGCCGGAGAATCAAGAAGATGACTATGCCTTTGCTGAAGCAGCCTGAGCTATGTTTTGTTGGGAGCAATTAAACAATTATTTGTTCCTGTAGAATAGAGTCCCTGTGGTACTTGTTACATGAATATGTGTGAGATGCATTTCACTGGTGTTGTGTGTAGTATGCCATTTGATAGGGGATGTGAGGGAAAGAAAGGAGGTGGGGTGGCTTTGTATGTAAGGGAGAGAATCTGTGCAACAGAGATCAAGGGGAAGCACAGTAAAGCAGAGGCCCTATGGGTCACCCCGGGAACAGGGTAAAAGGCCCCCATCCAGGTGGGAGTTATCTACAGACCCCCACACCAGGAAAGTGAAATCAACAAAGAGCTCCTGGTAGCCATCTCAGTGACGGTGGACAGGGTTAAGTTGTTGCTTGTCAGGGACTTCAATCTGCCAGATATGGATTGGACCTCATACACAGCAGCCATAGAGTGGAGCAGAGAATTCCTGTTCATGCTGCAGGGGGGCAGGTCTAAATCAGTTGGTAGACTCACCCACCAGAGACAAAGCAACACTGTACCTGGTGCTCACAAACAGCAACAGGATTTCAGACGCTCATGTGGGTATCAATCTGGGGATCAGCGACCACAGGTTACTCTGGTTATCAGTAAATAAAGAGGAAGGTAAAAGTCACGCAAAAATCAAGATACTTGATTTCAGGAAAGCAAACTTTCCCAAAATGAAATCCAGGATCAAGACCATGCTTGACACCATTAACAAGGAGGATAAAGAACACTGCTAGGAGAACTTAAAGAATGCCTTAAATACAGTCACTGAGCAATGTGCAAGACAAATCAGCAAAGCCAAAAGAAGGAAGAACCCTGTCTGGTTCTGTAAAGAGGTAGCAACCAAAATCAAGGAAAAAAGAGGGCTTTTATGCCCTACAATGAAGCAAAAGGGGAACAGTCAGGGAGGAATATAGGAACAAACTCAAGGAGGTAGGAAAAGCAATTCAGATAGCCAAAGCCCAAACGGAGGAAAGAATAGCACAGGGGGTTAGGAAGGGAGATGAAACTTTCTATAGAAACATAAGAGAACAAAGGAAGAGTAGAGGGAGAATAGTCTGACTAGCAATGAGGGAGGGCCAGCTGTTAGAGAAAGATGAAGACAAAGCAGAGTTTTTAAAAATATTCTTCTGCTCAGTCTTCACAATAGAATATATTGGCAAGGGACCTACACTAAGTAAGAGAGAGCAGGATAGTGGATGGGCAGACACAAGCCCCTTCATGAAAGAGAGAGTATTGAAGAGCTAAGCAAGCTTAAGCTGGATAAAGCCATGGGGCCAGATGGTATCCACCCAGAATACTAAAAGAGCTTTGGGACAAAATAGTTGCACCACTAGCTGAGCTGTCAGTCTATCTCTGAAAAGTGGCAGAGTACCTCAAGACTGGAAAAGGGCAACAGTAGTGCCATTGCACAAAAGTGGAAGCAAGGAAAAGGGCAGGAAACTACTGCCCAATCAGCCTGACCTCTATAGTGGGAAAAATTACGGAGACATTACTAAAGGAGAGAATAGTTGACCATCTAAAGGAAACTGGAAAACTCGACCTCAAACAGCATGGCTTTACAGCAGGGTGCTCATGCCAAACAAACATGATTGATTTCTTCAATTAGGTTACCAGAATAGTGGACCAGGGTGGAACAGTGGATGTGGTGAACCTAGACTTCGGCAAGGCCTTTGACACTGTTCTCCACAGGAGACTTGCTAACAAACTAGAACACATAGAGCTGGACAGAAAATAGTAAACTGGATTAGAAACTGGCTGCAGAATAGGCTCCAGAGAGTTTTGGTCAATGGGGCATTATCTAGGGAGGGATGTGTGACCAGTGGCATTCCACAGGGGTCAGAGCTGGGTCCAGTCCTCTTCAACATATTCATCAGTGACATCACTGATGAACTGGAGGAGAAGGTTTGCCTGTTCGCAGATAATACAAAGCTCTGCAACAGGGTGGATACACTGGGGGGGGCATTAGGTATGGAAGCTGACCTAAGCAGACTGAAAGAACGGTCCAGAAATTGCCGGTGAAAATTTAACTCCAAGAAGTGTAAGATAATGCACCTGGGGAAGCAGAACCCAGGAAAAAGTATGTACTGGAAGGGCATCAATTAGAGGAGACAAAGATGGAATGGGATCTGGGTGTGATCATTACCTAAGCCTTAAAGGTAGGAAAACAATGTGAAAAACCAGTGCAAAAGGTGAGTGGTATCCTCGAATGCATAGGAAGGGGTATTACAAGCAGAAAGCAGGAAGTTATCATGTCCCTCTACAGATCCTTGGTGAGGCCAGACCTCAAGTACTGTGTCAAGTTCTGGAGGCCTCACCTAAAAAAGGACATTGATCATCTGGAGATGGTGCAGAGAAGGGCCACAAAGCTGGATCATGAGCCATATGAGACAAGACTCAAAGAGGTGAATGTATTCTCTCTGGAACAGAGAAGAAACAGTACGGGGTCATAACGTTGCAAGACATTATGCCTCAGCAATATCCCGCACTGCCAATACAGCGTGATATATTGCCAGCAGCATATGTCTGTGTTTTGTGGGGGGCTATGCCCCTGAATCCCCCCAACTAAAATAACCAACTCGGGAGGAGCACTTAAATTCTCACAAAGTGCGACAAATAAAAAAATTCCATGCATCTGTGACCTGGAATCAAATTCGGTCCCAAACGCACTGCCTGCTTCCCTTGCTGCCTGTGTCTCATACCATCGAGCCATGGCAGCTGCTCACCAGTCCCTCCTCCCAGCAGAGGTCTTATCCTCTACCTGGGAAGAGTGAGAAGGTACACTACCTCGCAGACACCCTTTCGCGGTTTTACACCCTCTCGCTCTTCCCTACCGTGCTGTTCCTGTTGTGTGGTTTTGACGTGCACTATCAAGCGTGCAAAATAGTGACCTGGTAGGAGAAGATACAGGGGGACATGACAGAAACATTTAAGTATGTCAAGGGAATAAACACAACTCAGAAGGAAAACCTCTTCCAGGAAAACAGGGTAGCGTATACAAGAGAGCACAACTTTTGTTTGGTGGGAGGAAAGTTTAAAAGCAACTCTAGAAAGTACTTTTTTTACCAAGCGAGTGATAGACCCATGGAACAGCCTGCTATCAGAAGTGGTGGCATCAAAGACAGTACAGGAATTCAAACTTGCTTGGGACAGGCAATGTGGGCAACTTAGGAAAAAAATATTATTTGGGGGGTAGCCACCTTGAGCAGACTAGATGGACCACATGGTCCCCATCTGCCGACATTTTTCTTATGTTCTTATGAATGTGGCAGCCTCTGTAGTGGGCTGTATGACAGGGGTTCCCATAGCATGTTTTGCCTATTTAGGTTGTGATTACCATTTTGTGCAACTGAAAGTTTGTATATGTATGTAATAAAAACCCACATTAAAGTATGTGTACTCTATCAACAAAATACTGGTGGAAAGGAGGGAAAGGTTATAAAATATAAACCCAGATTAAAGAAGTATTAAACTAAGTTTAAAGAAAATGAATCAAGTTCATATTTATATACATATACTGTATATTACAGGGGAGAGGTCACAGTCCTATATTTAGGTTTGTACGGGCACTTCAATGTTAAACCCTAAAAGTTGCACTTTAATAACTTTGCAACCATTTGACAGATTTGCATGCAATTTTGCACGCATGGCCTTGTGAGATAGATCTCTTGATATGCCGTGTTTTGTTCAAGTCAGATATGTAGATTCTGAGATACAAATAATGCAAAAATGTAATTTTTCAGAATTGTTTCCCATTGGTTTGAATGGGTTTTCTGTCAACTTGGCTAGCACTCAGACCATTTTGGATTTTCACCTGCAATTTTCTGGGTAGAAAGGGACTGGCCCACAGATGTGCCTGTTTCTTGTTTGATGAAAAAATATTAATACGTTCCAAAGTTTTTTAATTTAGAAATTTTTAATACTTGGCTCTGAGTATGCTCAGTAAGCACTGAAAAATAACTTTAGGAAACAAAAAAAAAGAATATTTTTTCTCATAGGGGCTAATCTTTTTTCATGAGGGGAAAATCATAGTTTTGTTTGCCACCTTCTTGTTTTCCCTGTTTCCATAAAAAAATCACATTTAAAAGCCCACAAAAATGACATTCATATGAGTAATTGCCACATGTAGCTTGCTTATCGGGACCCTCTTAGCTGGATTCTGCAGTTAACTGTTACAGAAATGCCCTTAAAATGATGTGTTTTTTTTTAATATTATAAATCTTGTTTCGTGACTTGTGATATGAAACAAGATTCTTGTTGTGTATGATGACTCATGCAAAAAGATCTTTTTTTTGTATGAGGACTCTATGTATTTCAACGGGGTTTTCGACTTTGGTGCATAACTTTGTAATTTTTCCAGATTTTGACACCACATTTTCAGCATACCCTTTAACCTATCCTATCCTATCCTATCTTATCATGTTAAACCCACCTCTTGAACAATGTTGATGTCATTTTGCGAATACTGCCTGAAAGGCAATTTAGCTGATAGTTGGCAAAATCACCTTTCTGGAGGGATTTTGACATTTTCACCATACTTGTTTATAAGATGGTGTTATAAGAAGGGTATGTTAAAAATCTGGGGTCAAAATATGCTAAAATGGCAAAGTTGTGTGCATCTGTTGACATTTCGCTACACCTGCTCTTAACTTTCTTAATTTTCAATATTTTACCCCCAAATTATCAACATAGATATTTCTTTACACCACCTCATGAAAGTAACAGCTGTCATTTGTCCAATCTTGCCCAAAATGTCATTTTGTGCCCCTTCCACATAATTACGCTGCAGCAGCACTGAATGATGTTTTAGTGGGGATTTGACAATTTTTACTACCGAGTTGATGAGGTGGGATTAATAGGAAGGCTATGTTGACAATTTGGTTACTGTTGTCCTGTAAATGGAAGTGCAGGGTCCAGAGTACCCTGTGCTTCCCTATAAACATATATGTATGCATCATGAAAAAGGATCGAGCAGGATCTGAAACATGTCAGGAGGACGTTATGGGCAGGGGTCCTTGCCATCTGCAATAAAGATTTTTTTTTACATATTTTGGAGCTGAATTTTTCTTTATGAAAGGTGATATGTGCTCAACACTTGTGATCAAACATGGCTTTTCTCTGCTGATGCACCACCAGCCCTGTGCTCAGCGTTTTACTCCAGTGTGATAAATAAGGATACGTTTACACTTTGTCAAAAAGTTTGGATGCAGGGAAGGGCAGGGCCCAGAAGGCCCTGTGCTCCAACAGGAAAATAAAGATACCATTGTACTATCTCAAAAAGTAAGGAAATTAGTTGCAAAAAAGACTACATTAATGCAACATTTAGGGTTCAGGTTAAAGTGACAAAAGTAGGGAAATGTGGCTTTAGGGTTTCCAATCCTAAAACCCCAATGCTACCTCTAAGGCAAATCGGGGTGGAGTCTTCCTAGGGGTTGTCAACCCTGAAGCTCACCCCATTCTATACACTCCAGAAACATACACACCTAATGGGGTGAGCTTTAGGTTTGACAATCCCTAGGAAGTCTCTGTCCTTGATTTGCTTTAGGGATAGCACTGGGATTTTAGGGTTGAAAACCATAAAGCCACATTTTCCTACTTTTGTCACTTTAACCTGAACTCTAAATATTGCATTAACACAGTTTTTTGCTAACAATATATTTATATACATATACACACACTCTGCAAAAAACTTTGTTAATGAATCAGTTAGGGTGAATACCACAGTGACAAAATCAGGGAAATGAGGCATTAGGGTTTCCAACCCTAACATGCCACACCCAGGTTCCCACCCCTACCACTACACCCCATCCCCCCACCCTTCACACACCAACAGGCATCAGGGTGTGCCATGTGGTTGTCAGGCCTAACTCTCACCCCCATTCCATGTGTAAACAAGCTTACATGCTGTATTATAGGACAATGGAGTGACAGATAAGCCTGATGACCCCATGGCACACCTCGATGCCTGTTGGTGTGGAGGGTGGGATGGGTGTGGTGGTAGGGTGGGAACCTTGGTGGGTGGGGTATTAGGGTTGGAAACCCTAATGCCTCATTTCCCTGATTTTGACACCGTGGTATTCACCCTAACTGCTGCATTAACAAATTTTTTTGCAAAGAATTTCCTTTCTTTTTCAGATAGTATAATTGTATCCTTATTTAACTGTGGGAGCACAGGATCCTTTGGACCCTACGCTCCCATTCCTCCTGCACTCCCATCACTCCATCTAGATAGTACAACAGTGTCCATATGACATGGTGGGAGCTCCATCCAGATAGTACAAAAGTGTCCATATGTCATAGTGGTAGTGCAGGATCCTTCGGACTCTGTGCTCCCATCCCTTCATCCAGACAGAACAACAGTGTCCACATGTCATGGTGGGAGCCTCCCATCCCTCTATCAAGTTAGTACAACAGTATCCATATGTCACAGTGGGAGTGCAGGGTCCAAAGCCATCCCTCCACAGATGCACATATGTATGTAGCTGTGGAAACACAGGGTCTCTGGCCCCTGCTCTTCCACACATTAAGTTATGAGCAGGTGTAGTGAAATTGCAGCAAATAGTCATAACTATGCCATCTTACATAATTTATCACCTGAACTGTTCAACATAACCTTCTTATCACCTCACCGCATGTACCCAGTACAGAAAACTTTCAAATCCCTGTCAAAATATAATTACACGCAACTGTAGTGCTGTTTCTGCACCACAGGTGTAGAAAAACATTTTTGACAGGATTTGAAAAATGATAGCTGTACTGTTCATGAGGTGGTGTGTAAAAATGGAAATGTTAAAATCTGAGTGAAAATATGAAAAATTGGAAGTTATAAGTGTGATAGAAACTGACAATGCAAGCTCATAAAGGGTTATTTTTTTTGGATTTTTTCACCAAGCTTTCTACATCAGCTTTTTGGGACCTCCCCCATGAATAGTGCAACTGTGATTTTGTTAATCAGTACCAAAAGTTGATTTCGCACAGCAACTGTGCCATTCTGCGCCACAGGTGCAAAAACATGTTCTGGGCAGGATGGGCAAAATGACAGTTATACTGTTCATAAGGAGGTGTGAAGAAATGGAAATGCTGAAAATCTGAAGCAAAAATATAAAAAATTGGTGAAGTTGTGATCGTGCATATGAACTGCACAACGCATGCTCGTAATGCCATAATTTTGAGGAATTTTTTCGCCAGATTTGCAACATGGGTTTTTTGGGACCCCACCTTGTGAACAGTCACACTGTCATTTCATAAATCAGTCCCAAAAGGTGATTCCGTGCAGCGACCACAAAATCACCTTTCAGGACACAGCAATGAAATGACAGTGCCAGTGTTCACAAGATGGGGTCCTAAGAACCCCATGTTGGAAATTTGGTGCAAAAATTCCCCAAAATTGGCCAAGATATCAACATAAGTTGAAACTCCCCATTGACTCCCATTATAGAGCTTACCTTTGATTCTTCAGTTTGTGGTTAGGCTTTGAAGAGTGCAGACGTGTTCCCAGTCCGAAGAAGATGACAGCACCTACCTCCAAGGTAACTATAGAGTAAAAGGGGTGCACAGAGGGAGGGTAAGGATGGGGGAGGGGGGCTGGGGAGATGATGAGGGACCATTTTCTTTATTACAGGTTTGTTAAAAAAAGGACATTGGGGACGGTTTTCTTTATTCACAGGTTAAAAAAAATTAGTATGGGCACACTGGGTTGGATACACACCAACATGGGGATTGGGAACCCTGATGTCGGTGCAAAACAGGAATTTGGGGAGGGGTCAGACTATTTCGATGCAGGATCCTTCATCGAAATGATCGCAAACTTCAATGCAGGGTTCTTTATTGAAAGAAAGATGTCAGGGGATGGTTTTCTTTTTTTTTCACAGGCTTTCAAATAAAGTAGGGCACATTGGGGTGGGCTCCTAGTGTGCCAAATAAGTGTGTGTCTGTGGGGGATACATACTGACACGGGAATTGGGCCCCCATGTCAGTGTGAGCAAAGCGGGTCTTCCTTGACTCTATAGCCGGCAGCACAAGTTACAAATGCAGCTGCAGACATCAACAAAATGACAGTCTTCTCATACAGAGAACAGCCTACAAGCCATTTTCTGTATAAGCTGGCGCCCGACAAAAAATCTTGTTTGGCTCCAACTGGAAAAAAAAACATCAGAATACACCTCTTTAGCTGTGTTCTGATTTTTTTGTTTTGTTTTTAAAATGTTTGAAATGTCAGCATTTTTGCTAAGTGGCAAACAAGATGGCGGATGCAACACAGTTCAATCGATTGAGCCTCTGTGAACTGTGCACACAATGCAAACCTTCTTTCCAAAAAGAAGCTAGTATTGTGTGCACAGTACTCATATTGTGTGCACAATATCAGCCTTCTTTGTGAAAAGAAGCTGGTATTTTTCCCACAATGCTTGTACTGTTCGAAATATTGAAATGTTCGTGCCTGACATATACATTTTCCCATAGGAAATAATTGGAAAATTTAAAATGTCATAACTTTTGAATAGATTAATATCTTTTCATCAAACTTTCAAAAGGCACATCTGTGAGGCAAAGAAGTTCTACCCATATAATTTCATATCACTATCTAAGGCCATTTCTGAGATACAGGTGCACAAAGAAATGTAAAAAAACAAACAAACTGGTAAATGTAGGCTTTTTGATGCTCTGTAACTCAAAAACCACAAATCCGATTCACTCGAAGTTTGGTACATCAGGAGACCTACTTCCAGAGATTATGCATGTCAAATACCATGCAAATTCATGGAAAAGCTGCAAAGTTATTAAGGTGCAAGAGTGTGAAAAGTATTTTCACTTTCATTATACGTATACATTTTCCCATAGGAAATAATGGGACATTAAAAATGTAATAACTTTAGAACAGATTAATATTTTTTCACCAAACCTTCAAAAGGTACATCTGTGACCGAAAGGCTTTCTACCCTGAAAATTTCAGGCAACATAAAGACATTTTTGAGATCCAACTGTGGAAAGAAATGTCAAAAAACCCTGATTTTTCTGTTTTTTTTAACACTTTATATCTCAGAAACCACTCAACGGATTCCCATGACATTTGGTAGGTCAAGAGACCTACCCCTAGAGATAATGCATGCCACTCATGCAAATCTGTTCAACACCTCCAAAGTTATTAAGCTTCAAAGTTTGGACTTTAACATAGAAGTGCACTTTTACCCTAACTATACTGGCGAGACCGTGCCAGTATATGTATAATATGTCTACTCTATCTTAGTACTGTAGGAGAACCCTCTTATCACTCAACGAATGATTGAGACTTACAAACATATGAAAGAGCCAGCAGAAGAAGGTCATTTAGTCTATCAAGCCTGTTCAGTATTATTGCAGGGTCCCTGGCTTACGCCATTGACCCTGCCCCCCCATCCCTTGTCATCCCTTCCTCCCTGACTTCCAGCCACTGTCCTATGGGTTCCCTTTGTGCCTCTGCCAGGCCCTCTTAAAGTCACCCACCATCTTCACGGATGCCACATCCTCCAGCAGTGCATTCCATGTTGTCACCACCCTCTCTACAAAAAAATGTTTCCTAACATCCCTCCTAAACCTCCCCCTACCATCTTCAAACTGTGCCCCTTGTGGTTCTGTTGTCACTTAGCTTGAAGAGACCTTCCCTATCCACTCTATTTATCTCCATCAAGTATTTTTATGTCTCGGTCATATCCCCTCTCTCTCTCTCCTTTCCTCCAGGGAGTCCATCCTCAGTGCTTCCAACCTCTCCTCGTACGACTTCCCCTGCTGACCCACAATCATCTTAGTAGCCCTCCTTTAGACCCTCTCCAGCAAGCTGATGTCTTTCACATGGTATGGATGCCAGTACCTAACTCCATAATCCTCTGGCAATACACCCCAGCATCCTGTTTGCCTTCACTACTGCCTTTTTGCACTGCAAGGAGTGCTTAAGACCACTATTAATCACCAGCAAAGATCCTTTTCTTCCTCCAATGCTGCTCCTACGCAGACTCTGACCCCCCCCCCGATATTATTCAGTATTAGGATTCCTGACCCCAGTGTGCATCACTTTGCATTTCTTGGCATTGACACCAAGTTGTCAGATCCCCAGCTCTCTCTCACAGGTCCTTTATCCCTTTCCCTGTATCCTCCCTCCCATAGAGTTTGGTGTTGTCTGCTGTATGCAAACAGGCACATATTGTCCTTTATGCCCTCCCCAATGTCATTTATGAAGACATTGAACAACACCGGCCCCAGCACAAATCCCTGCAGGACCCCGCCCCCCCGGTGTTGATAACTCTCCCCACCATCACTATCTGCGTTCTGTTTCTCGGCCAGCTTTGTACCCACCTTGCAGTTTTCTCCCAACCCCAAGATTTGCCAGTTTCCTGATCAGCTTCATATGCCTTGTTGAAGTCCAGGTAAATGATGTCCACTGTCTGACTCTATCCACCACCTTGGTGACTAAGTCATAGAAGTCATTCAGGTTTGTCTAACATGATCTTCCTCCCACAAATCTGTGGTGGCTCTTGTCCTGGAGACCATACTCTTTTATGTACCTTACCATCCTCTCCTTAAGTATGGTCTCCATGAGATTGCACATGATTGAGGTCAGACTGACTGGCCTATAGTTCCCCAGATCATTCCTGGGTCCACTCCTGTGGAAAGGCACCACATGTGCCATTTTCTAGCCCTGAAGCACCACACCCGACTCCAGGGATCTATTGAAGAGGCCCGCCAGTAACCCCACAAGCTCCTCTGATAGCTTTCTTAATACTCTTGAATGTATACCATCCGGTCCTGGGAACTTGTCCACCTTCAGTGCCAGCAGCCCCACCCTCACTCTATCCACTTCTATTGTCATGTCTGCGCTCCCTCCCCCTTCTCATCTTTTCATCTTCTTCCCACAGGTGGCACTGGCCCATTTCTTTCCCTAGTAAAGATAGAGCATAAGTAATCATTCAATACCTCTGCCTTGCTCACTTCTTCCTCCACCCATACGTCCGCCTTCCTTAGCTTAAATATCAAATCCTCCTTTTTGTTCCTCTTCTCACTTACATAGCTAAGAGGGCCTTCTCCTCCCTCTGAGCCCTTCAGTTATTTGTACCTCTTTCTGTGCCTCAGCTTGCTGCATCATCTTGCCTGTCACCTTAGTCAACCTCTGGTATTCTTCCTTATCCGCTTCGCTCACAGGCCTCCTATATCTCCTGTAGGCTACCCTCTTGTCCCTCAGTGCCCTGGGCAACCTCAGAGTTGAACCAAATGGTTGATTTGGCCCCTGATTTCTTCCCCCAAGCCTTACACATGCCACTGTGGTAGCCAGTATTGCATCCCTGATGATGGGCCCATTGTTTTGTCACCCCCCCATGTCCACTTCATCACCCTCTAGGTGCAGTCTTAGCACCTCACCCATTTTCTTAAAAACCACCTTCCTGAATTTCAGGGTTTAAGTCTTGGTGGAGATCCTACTGCTATCCCTGCCCAAATCTGAACTGAACCACACTGTGCAGTGGTTGCTACCCCTCAGGGGTTCCTTGACCATTATCTCATGCACATGCTCCTATTTGTGAGCACCAGGTGAAGGACTGCCCTCTCCCTGGTGGGCTCAGTAACTCCTCAGGTCATGAACCTTCCCTGCTGATGAATGGACCCACCCTCCTGTGGGGGCCCAATAGATACCTCTGTTTAATACTTGTTCATGAGATATTATAGTTTGAAAGTATTGCGGTGATTGTAAACTGAAAATCAATATAATCTTTTATGATAAAAAAAATGAACCTTCCCTGTATCGCATCCAGGATTTCCTGACTCCTAGCACAAGATGTGGCCAGTATACCCCAGTCCACCTTGCGGAGATTAAAGTTCCCCACCACTACCATCTCCCCTTTTCCTGCCGCTTCCAAAAATTGTGAACATAGTTCTCTGTCTCATTCTTCTTCCTCGTTAAGTGGTCAGTAGACCACCCCCTAACCTGACTTTCCTCCCCCTATTAGTCTGGAGCTGGATCCATACCATTTCCACATTCCCCTTTTCATTCTCCTCCCTCATGCATGTTATCCCTTCCCTGATGTAAGCCACCACCCCCCTTTGCTAACACTCTGTCTCTTCTGTATAACTTGTACCCTGGGGATCAAGTGATCCAGTCGTGGTGTGTTGTAGTCCAGGTCTCAGTGACTGCTGCTATATCTACCTTCCCCTCCGCTGATAGGGCCTGCATGTCTGCCATCTTGTTACTGGGACTGTGAGCACTGAGTTACACCACCCTCCACCTCAACACTGTGTCTCCTTGCCTACTTCCTGTACTTTACATGACCTGCCTTTCCCCTGTACTCTCTCTATCACCCCATCTGTTTGGTTACCCCCCTTTGCCCACCCTCCCAATTACTACTGCCTGAACGGGGGGAGGTCCACCAACCTCCATGTCCTGAAGATTCTGGACCCACTGCCCTCCTCCTTCTCATCAGTTTAAACTCAGATCTTTGTCCATGTATTCCCCCAGCTTGTCCCTGAGTATGTTTGATCCCTCCCTATTAAGTGCAGTCTGTCTGGCAAATACAGCCTTTTGTCCAGCCACTTGCCTTCCCAGCCCCCGATACAACTAAACTTTTCTACCCTGCGCCAGCTCCTCAGCTACTAATTAAACTCCTCTATCCTCTTTTTTATGACTGTGCTGGCTCTGGGAACTAGAATTACCTCTGAGAAGGATAAAGAGCTCATTGATTCCTTGCCCTTGCCAAATCTATGAATCTGTTCTGCACAACCCCCACCTCTTCCTCTGCTAAGTCCATTGGTTCCGAGGTGGATGACCAAGTTAGGTTTTCCACTCACCTTCCTTACAGCTTCCCTGATTCTTGATTCTGCTCTTCCCACCTCCATCCCTGGCATACAAACTACCATTCTTCTGTTGTTTGGGTTCCCCTTCCTCCTGGAATGGATATCTTTAGTTATGGAGTCCCCAGTGTTTATCACCCTTCTGTCACCTGCAAGTGTGTTCTCCAACCTCCTATCCACTCCTAGGAACCTAGCTGCCTTTCCCTTCAACTGCTCCCTGTCTGTTTTGGTTGTTTTCATGCCTGTAACCTTACTATTGCCTCCTTCTGCTTCTCCAGCCCCCCTTGATCCTATCCCTCCCTGGCTAACATTGCTCACTTCCACTCTTCCTTCCCTATCCCATACACTAACTCTTCCATCCCAATCATCCTTTGCTCCACCCTTACAACGATTCCTTTCTTGCCTCCCCAAGCTACTTACTTCTCTCTCCCCCCTTTGCCTCTATCCTTTGACTCTGTGTTTCCTCTGTCTTCAACCCCCCACCTGTCCCCAGTTTCCCCTTAGCTGGCCAGTACTGCATAGCTGTTTGATGAGAGCACCCCAGCATAAGCTCCTACCTCTGTACTTCCTCCACCTTTGTTTCCCTTTCCCTCTTGTTCTGATCCTCTTACCCTTCTACCCTTTCCCATTACCACCTGCCAGTCCTCCACACTGTTTCTGCAGGGTCTCTGAGGAGGGGATGTCCCTGGACATTGTGTTATCCTTCCTACTTCCAACCTGTGCTGCTGTCCACTTGCCCCATGGCAGCCTCTACCTGCCCTTCATCCACTGTTCTCCCCAATGCCCAACTTCTACCTTAGCCACCTTATCTCTGCCCTAAGTTGCTCTGTTTTCCTGCACACTGAAAAGCCCCCTGCTCTCCACACCATCCCCAGAAAGACTGCAGCCCCACACCCATCACAGCTTACTAACCTCCCTTCACCACCCTGACCACTATATCTTCTCTCATTCCTCCACCTCAATCCTTGCTAGCTGTCCTGCTGCCTGTACCAGCTCCTAGTCCCCTATATCCTCTCCACTTAGTCTATACCAGCCCAACTATGTGTCTCCACTGTTCCCCAGTCCATAGTCCAAAATCTGTTGACCCTAGATAGGGTTTTGCTGCAATCCCCTTTCCCTGCAGGTTAGTAAAAAGGTAGGCTTTTTCTTAGAGTTTTGTTGGTATACCTTTTCTTTGTTATAATTTCTCCCTCTTTCTCCTGCTTCCTTTATAAATGCATAATTTTCTATGAATGCATAGATCTCTACAAATGCTGAAGACTCTATGATGATAGATCATCTCTATGAACTCTGCGAACCTGTATTCTATCTACTGTATGAATGCTTAGGATTCTACAAATGCTTACGAGTCTGTGAAAACTTAGACATCTAAGAATGCTAAGGATTCTATGACTGCTTAAACTCTAAAAATCATCTATTCCAGTCAGGACAACTGAGGAGAAGTGGATTGGGCTCAGATCCAAAACTCTTAACAGAATCAGATGTGTTCCAGTCTGTGGAACACACCTGGACTACCTGTTGGGATCTCCAAAAGAACTCTGGAGAACTGATGAGCACAGAAAATGCACTTGTAATGGTCTGTGGTAACACCTGAACTACATAGGATCTCATTTGAATAATAAGAAATGAAGAAGCATGAAGAAATACTTATGAGACTACAATCAGCTTCTGTAACTGTGTTGACAAATCCTCTTCTATAGCTGTGACAACAAATCCTCTTCAGTAGCTGTGAATCATTCTGTTCTGTAGATGTGCTGGTAGATCCTTTTCTGTATCTGTGACAGCGAATCATCTTCTGTATCTGTAATGATGAATCCTCTTCCATACCTGTGCTGAAGAAACCCCTGCCCCCCCCCAAAAAAAATCTATTGATGTCCCTAGCCTGTGAATTGGGGCGGTCCTGACCTGCATAAGTCACTTAAGGGGCAGTTGTAGCGGAAAAGCTTGAAGGAATCCCTCCCTGACTCTCTTTCCCTAATTCTAACTGTATGGTCAGCTGATGATGTCTTTGGGTCCCAAATGATGCTACTGAAAATTCAGAATGTGTTGAACCTCTGAACTGGCTACTTTGAATGCAATGAAAATCTGGATACAAAAGATCTTTATCCCATACATGGCCTGTGGCAAGTGCAATTACTTTTCAGACTATATCTCAATAGATAAACGCTTTTAAAATGCAATGTTTACAACCAGCATTACTTACTCCACGTGACTTGATAATACATTCCAAAAGGCTGCGTGTTCATACATAATAAGAAACTTGGCAGCCTACAGAATACTCATTCCTGACACAAAGTCCTAGTGCTTCACTCTGATGAGCTTCTCAGGGGTGTGGTTTGTGAATAACTTGAAAACATCACAGTTAAGTACATACCCCAGCTAAAAGAGCCTGATTGGCTTACATTATGCTGATGTCAGTTTGATACAGTAGATGTCCTAGTTCACATGCTGTGGCAATTTTTCAAAAAGAGGAAATAGCTAAAAACTGATACAAATACCCATTGTATAACAAATTCAACTGTGTTAAGAAATGCTAGTTGGGGCTGCTGTTAAAATCACATCTTAGGACAGGTGTCTGATTTCTGTTTTCTGTGGTTGATTTCCTGGAGCTGGCCACTCTACATGGTGCATCGTCCATGTCATTAGCAAGTCCCAATAACCAAATTATTAAATAAATGCTCCTGCAAAGAGGCACTCTCAAATACCTTGCAAGAAATTAACAGTATTTCAAGTAGCTTGTAATAAATAGACAATCCTTCCAACAGCTTGCATTAAACAGATCATGCTTACAAGAAAACACACAAAAATGCAGTCTTCTGCTACAAAATACATAGAAAAATGCAGACAATTTAAGTCTGTTGTGTGGTTTCAATATTTATTCATAACTCCATAATAGATTAAGAGAGCACTCTCGACCAACCGGATCGGTCCCTTCCTCAGCATGACAGACATTCTTATTCTATAAAGTGTGTCTCATGCACTGCTACCTTAGAAATGAAGACTTTTGGAAAGTTTTTAAAATGTTTATATATTATTGATCATTCTTGATCAATATTATATTCAAACTGCCGTCAAGACCACTCCTACTGTTGTAAGAGTGGTCTCACATCCCTAGGGTCGGTTCACGGTTCTCATACCATGGGAATGCATATGAAACTACTCTGAAAACCATAAGGGTGGTCACAGCAGTGATATTAACATACACCATCAATTCAGCATAGGTAATCAGCAGCAGTAGTGATAAGAATCAGTAACACAGATAAATGGTTTTAACTTTGTTGATTACATGTACATTACTCATAGAATGTTAGACAGTAAGTTCCAAACCCCACAAAGAAAATCTACTATTGGTCAACGATCTTTTCTTTTACATTCTATAAGTACCTGGAATTCCCCCTCTCTGCCAGCACTGACAGCTATGACTCCTTTTATTCTTTAAAAACTGTTTATCCTACTTATGATAACCTATGTTGCAAGTGTAAATATAATTAAGCAATAAGGCATGACAAGGCTTGTGTTATCATGTAATAACGTCACTCCTGGGGTGGGTCGAAGCATGAGGTGAAGCCGAGTGCTTCCACCATGCCAGGAGTGACATTATTACATAATAACACACACCTTGGAGTGCCTTATTGCAATTATACAATGGCTCAATTTATACAAAATAAAAAAAAATTTAAAATTTTTTTAGTAGATTTTTTGTGTTTCTGAAGAGAAAAAAAGCGATTAAATCCAATGGTCCAAGAGGTCCAAGAGGTCCAATAAATACATACAGTGAAGTTATTGTGTAATAACATCACTGTCTCAGGCACCCACTGACCAATCAGAATACAGGAAATTTCCTTGCCATTGTATAATGTACAATTATGCACTGCTTGTATGCTGTGCACAGTTAAGACAAGCAGGAATGTTTCCTGTTCTACAAAGCACATGGTGTTGGTATGCAGCACAGTAGTCCCACAGTCGATCAGCATAGTCTTGGAATCTGGCAAAGCATTTTTAGGAGCCCAAAACTTTGGTCTCTTCTCATCTGCAATTTGCATGTCAATGACGTGCTTCTCCTTACATTTTAACGGTTTGTCTTCATCAGAGCATGAAACTGCAGACATCACCTAAGTAGCTTTATACTGAGCCAGTTAAAGGCATACACTCACAACTACTAATGGCATTAAAAAAAGGCCACAATACCAATAGCATACAGTGTGCCTGAAATAAAAAGAGATGTGCAGCAATAATAGATGTAAAGTGCTAGCATGCATATTTAGAAATACGTGCAAAAACACCACAAATATGCTAAAATACTAAAGCAATTAAAGTGTAAAAGTGCTAAACCAATATCATAGTGACTGACAGATAAGTCACACATATATTGAGTCTGAAATACTGGCACAGAAAAAAAAACAGGTGCAAGTCTTTAAATGACGTGCAAGTAATAGGCAGTCTTTAATAGTAATCAGCTTGTGGATAAAAAGGCACCCGAGTAAAAGTTAAGGACTGTAAGGGTTTCTCACAGGATCCTTCTGAATTTAAATAAAAGACACAATACCTTGCTCAATTAGTGTGATGGGTTCTTTATTGATGTGCTCGGTGCTCAGTGCAATCTTTCAATGAGAAATGGCATCAAGTATAGCAACTGCTAAAAAGCTACTATGTCTTACCTCTTAAATGTAACTGCTGAAAACTACTATGTATTATGTTCCTCGCTGTCTAGTGTAATGTACCTGTTGCTGTATGCTACCCCACATATTATTCCATGTAATTCCCCGGGTCGCCCCTGAAAAAGGGACCTTCGGGGCCCAGCAGGCTTACCCGGTTATCAAAATTTAATAAATAAATAAGTATAGGTATAGGTCAATGTAAATGAAAGCCTATGTGAGGTCCTTTGTAGATAAGGCAGAAGCTCTTTGTTGCAAGTCTCCCTTCCTCCACAGGTCATTTCAACAAAGAAGCTATCACTCTAACTGAGCAAGGTATTGCATCTTTTGTTTTAATTCAGAAGGAGCCTGTGAAAAACATTTACAGCTGGCTTTCCCACAAGCTGATTTCTGCATATTATTTCAAGCCATGGCACAGAGAGCCCAGGTGCCGTTTTCATACAGATTGTTACCTAAGTCTTTAAATGGTGCTGCATCACTTTAAATATTTATTTTAGTTGTTTGGAATGAAGTTACTAAATTAATATTCATGGGCCTTAGTCCTACCCATAGAAAGCTTCTGGAAGGAGTAAGTCTTAACTCTACCATGGAGTTGTTGCTTGAGTTGGGACTGCTCCCCCATGTATGGTGTGGAGTGTCTGAAACCGATCCTGAGAGGTGGTCCATGAGCCCACCTCAGTTCCCCATCACACCTGACTGGAGCTTTTCTCTTTTCTCTACTCTGAGAGGCAGTCACTGGGTTGGCTGTGCCCTATCCTCGATATTGAATGGAGAGAGTCTTTGTTCCTGCTCTGAGAGACAGTCTGGTTGCTAGAGTCTGTCCCACCCTCATGCTTCTGGGCACACTTTTTTCAAGGGGTACTGGGGCACTACACCTGCCAGTGCGAGTTTTCCATGTCCATGCCAGTGTTAGTTGTGCACTGGTAGCCCTTTATTGAAATAAATTAAAAAAGAAAAACTAATAAAAATAATTGTCATGGAAACTGAACACTCAGAGGGAGTCATAAATCCTGACCAAAATTCTAAACTAGCAGATGGAGAAAGGGATAGATTTTTTTTATTTTTTTTATTTTCATCTTTGGTAACCGGGTAAGGCCCACTAGGCACAAGTGCCTGTTTTCAGGGGTGACCTGGGAGCACTGGGCTGTAATGTGACTTGCTCAGAGTCACACAGTATGCAAGTGGAGGTTGTGAGAATCAAACTCAGGTCTGGGCTGCTGGATGTATCAAGCTCATTTACACCTCGTTCCTTTAACCTCTAGGCTATACTGCCAGCCCATGACAGAAGCATAATTACATTAGCAAAAATAAATTAATACATTACTCTAGTCACATGTCCATCACAGTAGTGATAGATAGATAGACAGACAGACAGAGACAGACAGACATATAGGTTACATGCCAGAGACCTGCTCCTAAGACCCGCAAAATTGAAATATACTTCCACTACTGTGATGGACATGTGACTAGAGTAATGCATTAATTTCTTTTCGTTAATGTAATTATGCTTCTGTCATAATTTCTGCTATTTGCAAAGGGGACACAAAAAACATGGTTTTCAGGGTCACATGTCCAGACAAGTCTTAAAGGAAATACTGAGAATGACTCTGTGGAACTCTTCCATAAACTAATCCAGGCTGCACATCCTGGAAGTTGTGAAGGTGTGACTTTGAACACCTCTGACATCCTTGAAGTCAGAGATTCTGTAAGGCAAATGGGAGAGTGCCAGACTGAACACCTCAGCCATCTTAAAAAACAAGATGCATGGGGCTACATACCTTGGACTGTCTTCGAAGCAGAATCATAAAAGTAGACAGAGCAGGGGGGTTGCGTGGAGGGAGCCAGCTGGCCTGAATGAGGTCATCCCTCCATACACCCACTCATTCTGGGGTTGGGCAGGGGTAGCATGTCACTCAAAGGAGAGAAATTACCTCCCTCAATCAGAAAAGAATATAACAGAGAAATGAGGTTCATTTCTGTCTCTTGGACTTGGAACATTTGAAGACCAGGGCCTCTGCCATACAAAGACTAGCTGTCTGGTAAAACAGCACAGTAAGGGGCAGTGCAGCTCTGTAGCTAGGGCAGGTGAAGGGTTTTAGGAGAGAACAGCACAGAATTCTGCTGCAAACTATCTGTCTAACTTGGTTTAATTTTCTGCTTCTTAGTAAATGTGCAACTCTTTTGTTTTCCTGTAAATACATCCTGTTGTAACTACTTGTATTATTTTAGTAAAGCTTCTATTTTTATAGAATCAGTGACTGCTTGTTTCATTTAAAAAGGTACAGTAATTATACTATTTCTGCTGGACTCTGTTTGTAGTCCATCTTTGAAGGGGTACTCTGCCCACAGTTACTGTGTTGTACTTCTTGACCTTATGCAAAGGAGGAGGTAAGAAACAGGTTTTCCTGGGGTCCTGTTGGTAAAACAACACTGTGGTAGCAGTGATCTTGAAGTCCCTGGTGAGGGATTTTCATTACAACCATCAGTAGCCTTTTACTGGTAGTCTATACTACCATCCCCACAACAGTGCAGGAAGTACAGTAAGCCACAAAGCAAGGGTAACACTTTGTGATAGTCAGTGGAGAAACACTCTAGCCATGGTAATACAACAGCTAACACAATGGGCAGAAAGGAGCTGCTAGCCTACCCTGGGGGCTGTTACACCTGCTGTCTAGCTCATCCTGCCAACAAACATATACTACAAGATGGGTTGTCATGAAGGCAACCCCATTGTTCCAGGCCATTCTGTTCCAGAGAAAGGCTTGGGAAGCAGCGGGGAGGAGGGAGAGGCAGAGATTGGGAGAAAAGGGGGAGGGGAGGCAGGGGAGGGGTTTAGTGAGGTCAGAGTAAGGGGACGGATACCAGGAGGTCACTATAGTGACATCAGGTGGAAGGAAGAAATGGGCGAATGGAAATTAGCAGGCACCAAGAGAGGGGTGGAGCAAAAGAGGGATTAAGAAACCGAACACAGAGGGGCTCAGCCACTTTCTGCTAGGTTTGTGAAGAAATTTCGAAAGGCAAGCTTAGCACATCAGTCGGGAGTTCCAGAAAGGAAGGTAAAGAATTTGTACACATCATTTTTGGAAATTGAGTAGGAACAGTTAAGGAGGAGGTAGACCGAGAAGGCAGAATTTAGTCCAAAAGAATGGGTGGTTTAAAAAAAAAAAAAGAGGCTGGACTAGGTTTTCTGCTGCATGTGGCTTACACTGTTCGGTTTGTTAGTTTGAAGAAAGCATGCTGGGTCAAGTTTCTCTGACATAGTGAGGGGTAGTACAATGAGTGGTTTGCTCATTTCAAAGAAAAATGCTGGGTCATGTTTCACCACTCGTGGCGAGTGGAATTACACGGTGGTTGCCGGTGGAGAAGAATGCAGTGATTTGTATAATGAGTGTCTTACAATGTCAGTTTGCCAGTGAAAAGGGCTAGGATCCTGCTACATAGCGGGAGGTGCTACAGGGTATGGTTTGTTCGTTTTTTCTTTCTGGTTACAAGAAAAATGCTAAGTTGGGATTTGGCGAAATAGCGAGGGGAATTGATGAGGCACAAGAAAGATTTGTTTTTTTATAGCAGACACTGTAACAAACGAAGTGATCAGGTAGCATTTTCGGGAGCTATGGGAGAACAGAAATCGCAAAAGGAGCAGGGCATGCTAGAGAATGTCTGCAGAAGATGCGGCAGCTAGCCAGTAGACACGATGGTATGGCCTCTCATCGGTGAAGCCACGTGGGGGGGATGGGCGAGCGTAACAGAAAAATTGGAGATGGGATCATGGTGGTAGATGAGGTGGTGCTCAAGAGGATAGTATAGTGGGAATAGGAACAACAACAAAAAAGAGACGAGGCCAAGTACGAGGGACCGCAGCGGGCAGATCCAATCCGGCGTGCTCGCCTGACCACGTGGGAATGAACAAAGAGAACGATGGAGGCCTGAAGAGCACGGCCTCCATAAACAAAGGAAGTACACAATTTCCGAGCGTAGGGAGCAGTGGCTGAACAAGCGCAGTGAGCGATTCGAAGGAATAGGATGTTTTAAATGTTTTTGGCAAAATGCAGATGAGTAACAGTAACGCGGGAGGGTTCGGGTTGGGAATGAGGGTTTCTACAGCGGAGGGCTTAAGAGCTCATCTGAGAGGCATTTTCACCATAGGAATCCCAGTGGGAAGCTGGGGGAAGGGAGCATACAGCTGCAGTTAATTCCCAAGATTTATAAAAGATACAGCATGCAAAAAAAAGAGGGGGGAAGCTTCTTGGGGGTTTTTAGCAGGGGACACCAGATAATCCTGCAGTTTGCATGGGCAATCTTTAGGAGAAATCCTCCTTAAGGCACAGAACAGGAAAGGGTTGGTAGGAGTCTTCAATACTTGAGCTCTCTCCTCCCTTCTCTGCCCCTCCACTCCTCCCTCCCCCTGTTTTGCAGAAAGCAGCGGCCATCTTGTTAACATACGCAGTGGCCTCCATTTTTGGGGGGGTGCGAGCAGGGCCCCTGTTCGAGCCATCATATGGGGTTTCTTGCAATGATCAGTAAAAGTGGGAGGCTAACGGACATTTTAGAGGCTCAAAAATTATATCTCTTGAGGAAAGTAATTGCCCATTATGTAGTATATCAGAGACTGTAGCCCTTGCTACCTGTGGGAGCCAACTGGCCCTAATGTGCTTGCCCCCAATTCTGAAATTAGGATTTCCTACTATCGGCTGACTGGGGTTCTGAATATGCCTATAGGACAATGATGTGCATAACTGTGAAGGAGCTCTTACTGAAGATCCTATTGGCGTATTATGCAAGTCTCTCAGTAATGATTTAAAAACAATGTGTAGGAGGGCCCTGGGGATAAGCCATAAGCATCCATCAGGGTCTTCTCAATAGTAAGCCACAAGGGCTTATATGGGACCACTTCCCCAGCCCTCTCCTCCACAAGCCATTTTAAATAGTTTGCGGAGTGGCTTGCCCAGTAGTATAGCCTGAAATGGGGAAGCCGCAGACCCCCCTTTTGTGGGGGGGTACCAATTTATAATAGGCCCTTGGAGCCGGTTTGCCCCTCCAGATGAAATTAGAGACAAGGGAGTGCAACCTGGAGAACCAGGCTTGTGGAAGCCATAAATTCAACATATTAAGGGGATGAAAAAGACAAGGCAAGATATTCATTTTGATCAGATTTATTCTGCCCCAGAGTGATACTGACATTACATTCCATCTATCCAGGTCCTGTTGTATCACTTGGAGGAGGGCATCCAGGTTGCACTCCCTTGCACTCCCTTGAAAATTTAGGATCCCTTGTTAGGAAAATACCCAGGTATTTTAACTTCCTTGGTTCCCATTTTAGGCCTACGTCATCCATATCTTGTTTGTGGTTAACTGAGTTAAGTGGGAAAACTATCGATTTCTCCAAATTTAATTTATAATTCGAGAACTGGCCAAATTCTGTAATCAAATCCAAGACTTTGCCAAGAGATGTCCTAGGGTTAGAGAGATGAAAGAGTATGTCATCTGTGTATGCTGACAACTTAAGCTCCTGCGTCCCTATTGGTATCCCTGGATCCTTCTTGATATGAACCAGCAGGGGCCGTAAGTATAAATTAAATAGTAGAGGGGATAGGGGACATCCTTGCCTAGTGCCAGAAGAAAGGGGAAAGGAGGAGGAGGAGAGAACTCCATTGCAGTATATCCAGGCATTAAGATAGGAGTATAGTGCCTTAACCCATTGTATGAAGAGGGGAGGGAACCCAAACCTATGTAAGGTCCTAAATAAGAAGTGCCAGTCCACTCTGTCAAATGTTTTCTCTGCATCCAAAGACACCAAAACTGCAGGGGATGTAGTGTCTCTGGATGCAGAGAAAATGTGGTCCAACTTCCTTGGATGGTCAGTCAATGATCTACCAACCATGAATCCCACCTGTTCCATGGAAATCAGAGAAGGTGTGATCTGGCTCACTCTGTCAGCTATAAGATTGGCCAGTATTTTTATGTCATAATTTAACAGCAATATTGGTCTGTAGTTCATCACTTGTTCCAGATCCCTCCCTTCCTTGTGCAAGACAACAAATAGAGCCTTGAACAGGCAAGGGTTCTGGCATTCTCCGCACAGGATGGAGTTGAACACTCGGTGCAACCATGGAACCATCCCTTCTACTAGCTCTTTATAAAAGTTCATGGAAAAGCTGTCTGGTCCAGGGGCTTTGCCTAAAGGTAAGGCACATATTGCCAGCTTTATATCCTCTTCTGTGAAGGGGGAGATCAATAGGGCTTGCTGTTCAGAGAGGAGGGTGAGTAGTGGTATATTTGCTAGGTAAGCGTCTATTAATTCCACTGAGGGTTATTCTGGCCTAGTGCTATAGAGGTGTTTGTAAAAATCCTCAAATTCTGTTGCAATATCCCTCTGGCCCATCAAAAGGGATCCATCCTTAGTAGATTGGACTGCATTGATGAGCCTAGATGCTTCCTGTTGTTCAACACATAGGGCCAGGAGTTTCCCGACTTTCTCGCCTTGTTCCACATAGGCTGAATTAGTTTTAAGAATCACGTATTCCACTTTTTCACCCATCAGATCATTGTATTTAGCCCATAACTTAACGCGCTCTTGACGAAATGCCTCAGTGGAGGAAGGCAAGGAGTTTTTCTCCATATCCCTGATGCGGTCCAGCAGCTCCGTGAGCCCCCCCTCCTATTTACGTTTCCTCATAGAGGCGATCCTTAAAAGTTTGCCCCACAAGAAACATTTTAACACACCCCATTCTGAGTCCACATGCCCTGTGGAGCCCTGGTTGTCCTTAGTGTAGTGTGTAATGCACTGATTTAATTTATCTATTACCCACCTATCTTTTAGCAGCCAGTTATTGAGCTTCCAGATCATGTCTTTCTGGTGAATAGATGATAGTGACATTGAGTATTTCACTAGGGAGTGGTCCGATATAACCTCTGGACAGATTTGGTAATCCATAAGTCCAGGCAGAGTCTGTTTACTCATTAGGAAGTAATCAATATGGGAGGATGTCCCGTGGACTGGGGAATGGAATGTATATTCCCTTAGGTCTGGATGTAGCATCCTCCATGGTCACAAAGACCCTGCTTATCTGTTAGGTCCCTAATGGCCCTCTGAGCTGGGGACAGGCTGGTCGCCATTTACCAGTCCTGTCCATATCCGGTGAAAAAGGCAAATTCCAGTCCCCCCCAAACAGAATTGGAACAGAAAGAAAAGGCATCAAAATATTAACCAACTCCATAAAGAAAGAGAGCTTGTCCTCATTGGGCCCATATATGGATCTCAAGACTATATCAGTTCTCTCCAGGATGCCAGTTAGAAAGATATAGCTGCCCAATGGGTCTCAGATGCACTGGCCACATTTAAAGCTGAGGGACTTGGCAATCAGGATGGCAACCCCCCTACTTTGTGTGCTAGTGCCTGCCATATAAACTTGGCCTACATTGAGCCTTCTAAACAAGTTTGCTGCAGATTCAAGCAGATGTGTCTCCTCCAGAGAGGAGATTTGCCCCTTCACCAGTTGTAAGTGTTTCAGTACTTTATATCTCTTGGTCTTGTTGCGCGCACCTTTAATGTTCCACAAAATCATATTGAGAAAATTAGCCATTTGGCATCATACTATCTATTGCTACTGAACCTAATTTTCAGATGAAAAAAGCTGATAACCCTCTGATACCAGGGAGCCCCCCCATTACCATACCCAAGACACAACACAACAGTATAAACTTCCACACTCCCCTCTCCCACCACATCCTGAAATGTTATGTAATAGTGTATACTGCATGAAAACAACCATGCCAAACCACAAATAACTGACCAAAAAGCCTTAAAACTCATGGCTAATTGGGAAGTGATAAGGCCCCCCCTTGATTCTGTGCATGATGCTGCCAGAAAACAACCTTGTACCCCCTGCCCCCACTCCATCATAATTGGAGACATAGAGACCTCCTGACGAACATCAGCCAGTAATCTACCATGGCACTGGCACAGAAATACCACTAAATTTAACATTCTTGCTAATAATAAAAACCACTGTAACTACTGAAAGTAGGTGGGATAAAGAAACTCTTTCAGAAGCCCACATAATTTCTCTTCATTTGGGGTGATTGCCCGAATTACCTATTAACAATTAGTGCCCTATGATGCAGTCCCTTCACTGGGTGGTGTCTTCAATACAAGCTCAATAAAGGAAGATCTTGCTTGTCGATTCCATCAGAACATCAGTCCTTAATTCTTGAGAGAGGGCATTAGGTAAGCTGCAGAACGGTGCTAAGGAATAGGGACCGCATAGTCACTGCTCCTAGTAACAATTAGAGCCTTGTGGTGCTGCGCATATTCATGCTGACTCATGATACTGTGCATAATCGTGCAGCAGAGAGTTACAAACAAGATGCCAACAGCCAGCATGATTGTGTCTCACCACCATCAAGCAGGAAAAGCCGTTACCCCATCACAGTGTCCATGTCGGTTCACATCCCACCACCTCACTGCGCCAAAAGAGTTAATCTGAACTCCAGGAAACAAAACCAGCTGCAGGTTAGTGAAATATCACAAAAGCAGTTATCAGGAAGACTGCTGTCTAGTTCGGATGTTTAAAACTAGTAGGGGATGATAAAGTATGCAAAAGACAGTCTGTGTAAGCCGCAAGACGTCTGGGGGTGTTTCAGACCATATCCTTTCTGCCCTTAATTAACCAATACAGCAACAGAGCAACAACAAAAGCCTGAGTAATGACACTTCCTTGCATCCAATGCAGCCAGGTCACTTTTTAAATAAGTCAGGGAGAAGGCACAGAAGCTCTTCCATTGCCTGTTCATTGGCATCGAAAGAGTGCCACTTATCCTGCACTCTCACTTGAAACTGGGCAGGATAAAACATTTGAAAACAAATACCTGCTGGGATCAGATGGGACACTGTTGCATGAAAAGATCCTCGCTTTTGTCTAACTGATGCCCGCAAGTCCTGTGAGATGCGAATCTAATGTTCACCCCACATCACGACTTGGATGTCTTGCAACTTGACCAGAACATGCTGCTTGTCCAGAAAATTTAGGAGCCTTAAAATTAATGGTCTGGGAGGTGATCCTAAGGCTAGTTTAGGTTGTAGCGCATGATGGGCACACTTAACAATGTATATGGGGCCATTTGGGGAGGGCCCTGCAACTTTTTCCTAAAGTTTCTGGGTGAATTACATGGGTGTAGAGCCCGCTTCATCCTCCGGGAGCCCCAACACAACCAAATTATTATGGTGGCTGCGACCCTCGAGGTCTTCCAACTTGAGTTCCATCTTCTGCAGCTACCATTTCAATGAGACAATATCAGGGTCAAAGGTGGTTTTCCACTTCTCTAAGGAGATAGTGCATGCTTCTGTTTTCCCTACCCGGTGAGAAACATCTCGCAGGTCTTTTTTCATGGATGAGATCTCTGATGTAAGGAGTGGTAAGTCCTCATGTAAAGGTTTTATTTCAGCCAGAAAAGCACTCCTCCATGAGTGGCGTAGCGGTAGCCTTGCTAGCAGTTGCTGGGGTAGGTTTGGCAGTTTGCTGCCTGGCTTTTTCTGTGGTCTTTTCTGATGAAGAAGCGGTGTGTGAAGTAGAATTCCATCTTCATAGTGACCACCATCATGAGCAAATTAGATTATCTGCTGACAATCTTAGCACTGAAGAGGTTCCCAGGTATTCTCCCTCAGGTTTAAAGGTAGTTAGAGTTGTTTAAAAGAGTTTAATAAAATAATTTATGAAGCATGAGAGTGGGAGAAAGATGAGCCAGCTGCTTCTTCTACCCAGACATCACATGACTCCCACCATTTTTAAACAAATCATGGGAGGATAGTGTGCTACTGGAGGACTGGAGGAAGGTAGATGTTATTCCCCTCCACAAAAGTGGGAGCAAGGCAGAGGCAGGAAACTACAGACCTGTTAGTCTGACCTCGGTAGTAGAGAAAATTATGGAATCACTTCTGAAAGCAAGAATTGTTGAGTACCTAGAGGTCAGCAGGGCACAGGATCCAAGGCAGCATGGATTCACAGTGGGGAGGTCATGTCAGACGAATCTAATAGATTTCTTTCACTGGGTGACCAAAGTAGTAGACCAGGGAGGGGCTATGGATGTGGACTACGTAGACTTTAGCAAGTCATTTGACACAGTCCCATTCAAAAGATTAATAAACAAGTTAGCCAGCCTGGGAGTGGGTCCCAGGGTGGTAACCTGGGTAAAAAAATTGGCTGGACAACAGGACGCTGAGGGTAATAGTAAACGGAGTCCACTCCAAGGAAAGGGCAGTTACTAGCGGGGTACCACAGGGTTCAGTGCTGGGACCGGTCCTCTTTAACGTCTCTATAAGTGACATTGCAGAGGGACTGGAAGGAAAAGTATGCCTCTTTGCAGATGACACAAAGATCTTCAACAGTGTTGAAACACAAGGGGGGTGGAAAGGATGAGAAGGGACTTGACAAGGTTGGAGGAATGTTCAAAAGTATGGCAGCTTAGATTCAATGCAAAGAAGTGCAAAGTAATGCACCTGGGAAACAAAAACCCAGGGGAAGAGTACACAATTGGGGGGGGTACTAACAACAACAAAAATGGAACAGGACCTGGGGGTAGTCATATCAGATGACCTAAAGGTAGGCAAGCAATGTGAGAAGGCAGTAAGGAGGGCTGGGGGAATACTGGGATGCATAAGGAGAGGCATCACCAGTAGAAAATAGGAAGTTGTTATCCCCCGTGCAGACAATTGGTGAGACCTCATCTGGAGTACTGCGTTCAGTTCTGGAAACCCCTTCTCTGCAAGGACATAGACAGGATGGAGGCAGTCCAGAGGAGGGAAACTAAAATGGTGCAGGGTCTGCACCAGAAGCCATATGAAGAGAGACTAAAGGAGCTTAATATGTATACCCTAGAGGAAAGGAGGGAGAGGGGGGACATGATAGAAACTTTCAAGTACCTCAAGGGAATCAACAAAGTCCAAGAGGGTAGCATCTTTCAGAAAAAGAGATGTGCAAGAACAAAGGGGCACAATTTTAAGATAGAGGGGGGACATCTCAGGGGCAATGTGAGAAAGTATTTTTTCACACGTCAGGGCCAGAGCCAGAGAAGCCGATGCCTATTCCGGATGAGACGCAGGTGCACCTTCCTCCTCCTCAGAAAAAGCCATGAAGGAAGAGGGTCAATCAGGGAGCAGTCGCAGCGGACCAAGTAGTGGGTATTCCTGAGTTAGACCAGCTGTCAGCTGATGAGCTGAGGGCTTCACTTAGGAGTGGGGGTGCCCCAAAAAGGAACAGGGGGCATCAGCAGAAATGGGGCAAAAAGTGGGATGCCATGGAGAAGGTGCTGGTAGGGCAAGGGACAGAAACGGTGGCATCAGCACCCATAAGCCTGGGCATGCCGAGGCGGGGGTCTTCCACAGGGCCAGCCAGCACCGCCGCAGGTGAGCTTGTGGACTCCCGAGCAACTGGGGCATAGTCCACCCATCCTTCCAGAAGTGAATTGCCCATCTGAGAGTAATGGGCCATGGGTACCACAGCAGATAGCCCTCAGTGGTTGAGTCAGCCAGCCAGCAGCAGGGCTCGGAAGTGTGGCCATGGCGATACACCAAGGGTTGGGGGAGCCTAGCATATGGCCTCCGGCAGGCAACCTGGGCCAATCAGGATTGGAGCAGAAGCTTGACTGGCTGCTGGACTTACTGGTGGACCAGAACAGGGCTCAGCCAGGAGTGGTCCAGTTGGCCCCGGCTGCAGCAAGGATTGGGGACGCTGGAATGGGAGTGACATTGCTGCCACCACCAATGTCAGGGCAGCAAGGGGTAGTGAGCTTCCTAACCCTGGCAGAACCCATTGTGTCACACTTGCCAGACAAGGTGAGACAGCAAATAATCAACGGAGAATACGTTGACGTCTTTGACCCACTGAATCGGCCTAAAGAGCAGGAAAAGGATAAAAATGACAAGGATGGGGATGACGGGGTCGAGCAGAATTGCAAAGCAACTGTACAGTGGATGTGGGAGAACAGGGCTGCAGGCTTCACAATTTATGCAGGGATCCTCACCCAGGACAACCTGGGGAAAGCTGATGGGCTGTGGGTCTACTTTAATAGGATAATGACCATGCACACTAGTAAGCCAAGTGGGGTGTGGTTAGAATATGATGAGGAGAGTCAGAGGAGAAAGCAGATGGACAAGGCACGGTCTTGGGAGGTCTTGGACCTCCCACTGCTGTGTACGATAAACTTGGGGGGAGGGGTCCAATATACAGACAGCGGCTTTCCGGTGAGGCGCCCTCTGTCGCTGAAGAAAGGCTATGAAGGGGGTAATGGGGGAAGGGGGGGCTGAAAAGGGTGTTGTTTCAGCTACACCCAGGGATCATGCAAGACTGAGCATTGTAGATACAAGCATGAGTGCATGGCATGCGGGAAACCACATTCATTTTAACAGTGTGGGAAAGCGACAGAGGTGGGGGCAGGGAAGGCCAACAATTTTCCCCCCTTTCGGAAAGGAGGGACAAAGGCTGCCAACAGCAGTCAAGGCTGGTAATATTGAGGGGTGGTTGGTCAACTACCCAGACAGGGTGTCCACTCGCTCTTTGGCAGCAGGATTCAAGGAGGGGTTTTGTATACCTTACCAAGGTCCAAGGAGGGCATACGAGGCAGACAACCTGTGTTCTGCCAAGGAGAAACTTGAGGTCGTGCAGGGCAAACTACGGATGGAGCTGACAGCGGGTCAGATCAATGGCCCCTTCACCTTCTTCCCTTGTCCATGTTTCAGGGTGTCTCCCGTTGGCTTAGTCCCCAAAAAGGTGGCGGGAGAGTTTCAAATGATAAATCACCTGTCATACCCAGAAGGGGATTTGGTCAATGCATACATTGACCCAGTCAACACCACGGTGTATTAAATGTCATTCAACAGGGCAGTGGAGGTGGTGCAACAGGCGGGCTGAGGGGCACTGCTGGGGAAGGCTGATATAGAATCAGCATTCTGCCTATTGCCGGTGTACCCAGCAGATAGGGAGTTAATGGGCATGAAACTTGATGAGTACTACTACATTGACAACTGCATGCCCATGGGGTGTGCAGTGGCGTGTGCAGTTTTTGAGCAATTCAGCACATTTCTGCACTGGGCCATGGCGCAGAAAGCCAAAGTCAACCACATGGTACACTATTTGGTCGACTTCCTGTTTGTGTAGAGGACCAGCTTGGGGCAATCCACACATATCATGGCAGCATTCCAGAAGGTGTGTGCTGAGCTGGGTGTACCACTATCCCAGGACAAGATGGAGGGGCCATGCACAAGGCTTTCCTTCCTGAGGATCGAAATCGACATGACTGAGCAAGTGTTCCAGCTCCCCCAAGACAAGCTGGTGGCCTTTTCGCACCTGGCTGGACTCTGTAATGAGGGCACGTAAAGTCACGTTACGGGAGCTCCAGCAACTGGTGGGCCACCTCAACTTCACCTGCCAGGTAATGCCCATGGGCAGGACATTCATGAGGCACCTGGAAGGTGTTAGGGCAGGCTGTACAAAACCGCAGCATAGAATCCGTGTCACAGCAGCAATGCAGGAGGACCTAGGCATTTGGCAGACATTTCTGCAATGCTTCAATGGGGTATTGATGTGGCTGGCTCCAGTGTCCAGCTCAGACAAGGCATCATGAGGCAGATAATGGTGATGGAATTCTTCCTCATTGTCATGGCTTTGGTGATCTGGGGGGATGTGCTGAGGGGCAAGCACATAACATTCAGGTCTGACAACACTGGAATGGTGTACACAATAAAAAAACAATTGGGGGGCAGGGGCCCGATGGGCAACCTCATGCGGGTGTTTGTCCTGAAGTGTTTGTTGTTGAATATCAACTTTAAGGCAGTGCATGTACCAGGTATTGAAAATGGCATCGCTGACGTTGTTTCTCATTTACAGTGGCAGTGGTTCTGAGAATTGGCACCAGCGGCAGACCTACAGCCCAGGGAAGTCCCGCCATTCCTATGGGAATTGATAACCTAGAGGCCCGGGAGTTAATGGAGAATGCCCTGGCACTTAGGATGCGAATAGCATACCAGAGGGGGGTCAACTGTTTTCTGGAAGTACAACACTCACAAGGGTGGGCAGTGACATGACCGATCCCAGTGGCATAGCTGTGCGAATACGTACTGATCAAAAAATGGGCGGGGGCCACCCAGGCAACAGTCGAGCAGCACATGGCTGGCATTGCCTGGTTTCAAAAAGTCAGGAGCTCCCTGACTCCATGAGGACATTTGCCCTCCGAAAGATGCTGAGAGGTTGGGTGTGGGCAGCCCCGAGAGGTACGGACAACAGATGCCCTATCAGCCCTACCATATTCAAGCAGATCTGGGACGAGTTGCTTAAGGTATGCTCATCCCCTGATGAGACAAGGCTGTTCTGGATAGCGTACTTGGTAGCATTTTGCAGGGCATTCTGGGTGTCGGAGCTCGTGCAGCCCTGCAAGGCTACTGGGAGACCATTAGTGCTGGCAGAGGTTAATGAGGAGGTCACAACGTCTGGAGTCTTTGTTCACATCAGAAAGATCAAGATGGACCAGCTTGCCCATGGGCGGCGATGCCGACTAGTGGCACCCCATGGGCTCCAGTGGGATGTGGGAACATGGGTACAGGATTATATAACTCAGTGCCTGGCAATGGGGGGGCCTTCTTCTGTCATGGGGTGGTGGTCCCCTAAAAGTGTACCAGTTTTGGCATGTGTTGCAGAAGACCTTGTGACAGCTGGGCATCCCTGCACTACAACACTACAACATGCACTCCTTTAGGATTGGTGCTGCATTGCATGCCAGGGCAGAGGGCTTATCAGATAGGACAATACAGACTTTGGGCAGTTCGAAGTTGCAGGCTTTTAAAAGGTACATAAGACCACACATGTTATAACTCTCTCTTGCTTTGTTTTGACAGGTGTTGCAGTCCGAGCAGAGCAGATCTGGATTTGTGGCCACTCATACATCCATTGGGCAGCCCTCAGGACAAGACAAGTATCCCGTAGGAGAAATCCTGTTCCTGGCACCTGAGAGGGCAGAGGTGCATTGGTTGGGATGGTGCAGGATGCACTGGAACGAGTTACTGGCAACACTGCAAGCAAAAGCTCAAGAGAGGTTGCAGCCTAATGTTTTAGTCATTCATTTGGGGGGAAATGATCTAGGGGTTATACATGCGAGAGAGCTTAAAGAGAGGGTCAGGCAGGACCTGGCAAGAGTGAAGCAACAGTGACCTCAGGTGCATATAAGTTGGTCCGATATGGTGCAACGGTAGCAGTGGCAGCACACCTAAAACATAAGGGCAATAGAGAAGGTGCACCAGCTACAGAACGCGGCCATGAGACTAATTATGGACTCCGTGGGGGGGGGGGTCCATAGAAACGCACTTGTGAGTGTCTGTAAGAAAGCCTGATCTGTATAGACGGATGGTGTACATCTATCAGAGGAAGGAATAGACCTGTTTCTGAATGACATACAATGGGCAGTGGCAAGAGTATTAATGTGAGGTCCTTGTGGGGGGTGAGTTAGCGAGAACTCACCTTGTGGTGGCTTGCTAATCTTGGAATTCTGTGGGAGGGCGTAACAGGGGATCACGTGTCTTGACCAGCCAGATCTTCCTGAGGCTGACAGGAGGGTGGGCCTGATGGATGGAGTCTGGAGGGCACCCTCTTCGGGCAGCATCCCACGGCATGGTGGGACCTCTAACAGGGGAAGAGCTAGCCACAGCCAGTCATAGAGCCATCCCTCATGCCCCAGAGGTTGTTGCCCTCATGGGATCCTCGTTGATGGTAAGAAGGCCCTTCCCTGGGAGGGATGGTCAACCATCAATGATCTAGTGCTCCATGGTGAGCTAGATTCCTTCCAAGGCTACCTAGCTGCGCACATCACGCTGAAGAGAATGTATATATAGAAACATAGAAGTTGACGGCAGATAAGGACCGCAAGGCCCACCAGGTCTGCCCATTTCTTTTTCTACCTTATAAATGTGCCATCGGCCTTTGCTCTGTCAGTGGCCTATCTATTCATAGTCATTTGTATTGCTCCCTTATGCCTATCCCATGCTTATTTGAAGTCCTGCACTGCATTCATAGCCACCACTTCTTGTGGTAAGCCATTCCATGCATCCACCACCCTTTCTGTGAAAAATAATTTCCTCACATTCCCCCTTAATCGGCCCCCCTCTAATCTCATGCTGTGTCCTCTTGTCCTGCTATTTTTCTCGTATTTAAACATGTTAGACTCTTTCACCTTGTTAATGCCCTTAAGGTGTTTGAATGCCTCGATCATATCACCTCTCTCCTCCTTTGCTCAAGGGTATACATATTGAGCCTCGTTAATCTGTCCTCATATGTCTTCTGATGCAGTCCCTGCACCATTTTGTTGCCCTTCTCTGGACTGCCTCAATTTGGTTAATGTCCTTGTGAAGGTGTGGCCTCAATACTGCATGCAGTACTCCAGATGGGGCCTAACCAGTGGTCTTGTAAAGAGGGATTATTACCTCCCTCTTATGACTTGTGATACCCCTACTAATACACCCTAACACCCTTAGCCTTACCTACTGCTTTAGAGGTCTGCTTGGATGATTTCAGGTCATCAGTGATGATGATGCCCAAGTCTCTTTCTTCCTTTGTGACTGCTAGCAACTCCCTCCCAGCCTATAGGTGGCTTCAGGGTTTCTCTTCCCTATGTGCATGATCTTGCACTTCTTTGCATTAAATCCCAGTTGCCACTCTTCTGACCATTTTGCTAGTTTATCCAGATCTCTTCTCATTTTGCCCACCCCATATATGGATAATTGGTTTATTAATAAAGCCATGGCTGTGGCCATTTCTCCAAAGCTCATTGTTGTGTCAGTTTGTTCAGGTGAGTAAGGTATATGCCCTCAAAAGACAATGGAGGAGCCTGCAAGGTATTGCAGCAGGTGGGGCTTTGTCTGGGGTCATGCACTGGGGACACCTGGACAAACAATAGGAACCCAGGTGGGACCGCCCAGAATGGGCTGGGGGGATAGGGTTCCCGGGGGGGGAGGGAGCTTGTGGTCAAGGACAAGAAGGAGCCAAGCTCTTAAGAGGGGCTGCACAGGAGGAATTCCTCCTTGTCCCAGGTCACATCCCACCCAAATCTTACCTTTGTAAAAGCAGGGAGGAATGTGTGAGGGATTATAGGGAATTTGCTGTCCCACTAAGGGGAATCACCTTAGGGGTCGAGAAGGAATTTTCTGTTTTTTTCCCACAGGGTTTTCCAAGTTTTTGCCTTCTCCAGCAAGGTGGGAATAATTCTGGTTAGAGTAGGCAAGGGATTAGATAGGTAGGTGTCACGGTTATGAAACTTTGTAAGTGGTGGCCTGGTAGTCTTGGAACGCTGTGGGAGGGGGGTAACAGGGAATCACGTATCTTGACCAGCCAGATCTCCTTGAGGCTTACAGGAGGGTGGGCCTGACGGATAGAGTCTGGAGGGCACCCTCTTTGGGCAGCATCCCATGGCATGATGGATCCTCTGACGGGGAGGAACTTGCCGCAGACGGTCATAGAGCCATCCCTCATGCCCTGGAGGCTGTTGCCCTTGTGGGGTCCCGGTTGATGGTAAGGCAGCCCTCCCCTGGGAGGGAGGGTTGACCAGCAACGATCTAGTGCTCCGTGGTGAGCTACATTTCTTCCAAAGCTACCTAGCTGTGCACATCACGCTGAAACGAATGCATATACTGTATGGATATTTGGTTTATTAATAAACACACAGCTGTGGCCATTTCTCCAAAGCTCGTTGTTGTGTCAATTTGTTCAGGTGAAAAAGGCATATGCCCTCAAAAGACAAACAAAGTTTAAAAAGCTACAGTCTGAGTAGTTCACAAATTCACTCAACTGTAAGTAAACCTACAGGTTTTGTTTATCAAAAAAAGAGGCATTGCAGTGGTACGCAGCAGGGCAGAGGTTGCTACAGCAATTGTAGCAAAAGTCATGCTGGGGTTTACAGACTGGGAGAGGTGCAGCCCCCTGATCCCAGCAGTAGTGTGATGTATCCTGTTAGCACTAAGAAGCTGTGAATAGTTACTCCAATTAAAAGTAATCCAATATCTCACAGACCCTCAAGACCCTCCCTTCCTCTTTCATCATAACACTGTTGCAACTGGCATAGCTCAGCTGTATGACTTTCTTTTTCATTTGGAAGCTTTCCAAGTACTGTAAGTTAGCACATTGAAATTTGTGGCCATTGTGCTTAATGGAGATGTCATAAAAATGCTTGCATTTGCAATTTTATTTCAGATTTCCTTCAGAACTAATCACAGTCCTGGTTAAGCCTATGAAAGTTCCTGTTCCTGAGGAACTGTTTGTTCAAACTTCAAAGAGAAACACTACCAAACTGAAAACCTGTGTCTGCAGTTCAGGTCATTGAACTTTTGACTTTTTTTCCCCTGTGGTCTCCATCGACATTCAAGAGACTGAGAGGAACAGATTTCAGTCGTAAAACCATGGCTGGCCAGTTTTGGATAATTTTCCTCTGTGTTTCATCTGCAATTCTCACAGAAGCAGAGAAAACTGGTACGTAATTTGAACACTTTCTTGTGCATGCACTCTCCTTTTGCTTTTGGAATGCAGTAGTTCTGTGAAAGTCAAAAATGTGACTGTGAGTAGATGAAAAAAACAACAAAGCAAAACATGCAATTTCATGTCTGACAATGGTTTTCTTGTCCGTGACTACATTATGGGAGAATGTTGGGTGATTGCTTAGCTTGTGGTCCCTTTCTAGGTAAATATGGATGGTTGCATTAAAATAGTCCGGGGGCATAGGTTTAGCACTGTGATCTTATTTTGCACATAAAAAGCGCGATAAGCACAAAGCATCTGAAGATTTGCTTGCCAGTCATCTGCTCTGTTCCATCTCTTTAAGGCAGTTCCTTTAACTGGTCTGACTGACTGCTACTTCGTGTTATAGTCAACTTTGTGACAGACAGAATTACTAATATGAAAAGCAGTATGCTAGAAACTGATATAATTTAAACTTAAATGAACATACTATAAGATCTCAAATATTGCACTATTATTGATTAAGTAGTCATAAACAGATACGTAGTAAAAAAAAAAAAAAAAAAGGCCACCTTTCCATGCCTCTTGGCAATGATGCCTAGTCCATCTGTTTTTTAGTGCTAACACATGCATGACTAGATGGAGCAAGAGCAGCAAACTTCACCATAGAAAGAACTCTAAAAGGAGTTTAATGTCATGATTTTATTGATTTATAATCGAAATGAGCCCTTCCCCCACAGAGTGCATATCTAGATGGTTAATAAGTATCTACGCTAAGGGCTCGAGGCAACTTTTAGACTGTTGAGATTCTGGAAATCTCCCCTGTGTTGAGTGTTATTGTTTCATATGCCTAATTTCTGATGCCATGATAGCTATTTGACATCATGCAGAAATATCAGCCCTTCAGAAGTTGCTTATATTTTCACTGTGAAGTGTGGTAGAATTCAAGGGAAACACTGGCTATTGCCCTCCTCCCATGCATCTTCCCAAGGCCCCATTTGCATTTTCAGCTTAAATTAAAAATTTTAAAAATACCCCCTGATGCAGTTTTTATTATCTTCATCTGTAGCTTCCGGTTTAAGAGATTGTCTTCAGCCATCTTGTGACTGCTGTGCATCCCTCGCTTTTATCTGTTAGCCCTCCGAACCCCCTTCCCTGGAAAGAAAACACTGACACGTGGCCTGGAGGAAATGGCCACAGCCATGTGTTTATTGAATAACATTTCAGATTAAAGCAGCTCACACACCCAAGAGGATCAGCTGCCCGCGGTCATAATGGCCGAGGCTGCTCGGCTGCCCCCATCAAGCATTTGCCTACTGATATAGATGTACTGTACCTGCTGCATGCAGACCATGACCCCTCCCTCTGATCCGGGTACTCGGTTTCCACCTCCATGCCAACCAGAGGGGGTCACAAGCCTTTCAGACGAACTCGACTTATCACTGCCCCCTTTCCACTATTCCATCTCATCATTATCCTCCCAAGATGCCGCCATGACTACGACATATTGACAATCAGCCTGCACCCTGACTGTTTATTTTTACCCGTTTAGTTTCTCCCACTTCTGATTTGGTTTAACACCCTTTTGGAGGCGGTGAAACACCCAGGAAAAATCCTGTTGCAGGGAAAATCAGAAAAAGCCACTCCCTGACCCCTAGCGTGGTCACCCATACTGGCTCAAAAGATGGGCCCTACCTATAGTGAAGCCCACCAGGATGAAGCCCAACTCTGCAGAATTCTGCAATAGAGTTACTGCAGCAAACAATGAAATTTCAATGGGAGTTAATCCCTTTTGTCATGCAGGAAACCTGTGACACTGCACTTCATCCTGGCGGGCTTCACTGTACCTGGCCCCACAACCCTGCTTTTATGAGGGCAGATGTTGATCCCCCCAAGTGGGAGGCCCTGGTGGTCCCATGTCCAAGCCCTGAACACTCCTTACTCCCTCTTGGGACACCTTCTATCTTCCCCCCTCCCTCATCCTCTCCAGGTCCAGGGGAGGATGGTCCAAGATAAACTGCAGCTGCTGCCATCTGTTGCAGTCTCTGCATTATCTGTTAGCACTCCATAGCCCTTTCCCTGGAAAGAAAACGCTGACACATTTCATGGAGGGCGTGGCTGCAGCCATGCGTTTATTGAATAACATTCCAGATTAAAAGCAGAAAAGGGTGTTCCAGATTAAAAGCAGTGTGTTCATCTGGGAGGATCAACTGTCTGTGGTCGTAATGGCCAAGGCTGCATGGCTGCCCCCTGTCAGGTGCTGTTTGCCTTGCAGTATAGATGTACATGCTGCAGGTAGACCATGACCCCTCCCCTGGGTCTGGGTACTCGGTTTCTGCCTCCATGCTGACCAGAGGGGATCACGAGCCCTTCAGACAAATTTGGCTCATCACCGCCCCCTTTCCACTATTCCATTTCATCATGATCCTGCCGAGATGCCACAGGATAGACAGTGTCCGACCCCTGAAGCCATCTGCTCAAAAAACTCCTCCAAGACCCACTCCACTGCCCCTAGCCACATCTCCAATCCCCTCTCAGTCAAGTGTCCCATCTCAGCTACCATGATTTGACCAGAGGCCTGAATCCAATCATGTTTTACCACAGTCTTCCCTAATGTCTGCATGACCACCCTCATCTCTCTGTTGATTCGAATGCAGGCCTTGTTGAGAGGGGACACCCCTCCCCATTCAGTCAACTCGACCTCTGGATCAACTGGGGCCAGATGATGGTAGTATGTGGCCACCACTCCTTTATGGTTCAAATGTCATGCTTCATAGCCAGCAGCAAGTCCATCATCTTCCGACTTCCCAAATTCTCCCCTCCAAGATGTACCACCAGAATCTCCGGGATTCGCTGAGTCCACCCTTCTTCCCTCAGCAAGGGGAGCAAATCATCCCAGCGCATGTGGTCCATCCCCAGCCATCAGATATGGACTCTTGAATGATCTTTCCTCTGGGGCTGCCTCCCTGCCCTAGCTGCCATTCTTGCTGCCACCTGCTGTATGAAGGCCTGACCACAAATCCAGATCGAACCACTGACTTCCGGGGACCCTGGGAAAAAAAAATTCTGTTATTGCAAATGTGGGTATACATACCTCAAGAATGCCTGAACTCCAGTGCCCCAGCACCTGGATCTGCCGATCAGCCTACCCCAGGCTCCTGGCACTCATTGCTGCCCCAATCCTAAAGGAGTGTGTCCCAAGCTCCCTTGGGTTCAACCCCACCTCTTGCACTGCTGTGGCCAGGATAACTCTAAACTGATATGCTGTGGCTGGCCTGCCATCTGCATGATGAAAGAATGCCCCCCCCCCCTTTGGGGTTTGCAGCCATATAGGCCTGCATCCTGTCTTGAACCTTCCAAGACTCCCCAAGTGGTGCTTCCACCAGTCACCAGCGGCCCCTCCGATCCTGGTCTGTTTTACTTTTCCTGAGTCTCACCCATATGCCCCTCTCAGTCATCGTAACATCTCCCAGTTCCAACCAGATGTCCTTCATAAATTAGATGGGCTCCGTTAGCTCAGACACCCTGAATGCCCCACAAAAGGCTACCAAAAACATGGTGTCAAACAGCACTTCAAATGGGGTACAGCAAACCTTGGAAAGAACCCTTCAGATGTTTTCTAGGATCACCGGAGTGATGGGCCAACTTGTGTCCTAGTGGTAAGCCAATGACTTCCCCCACCCCTTCAGGACTTTCCTCACCTTATATAGAAACATAGAAACATACACTTTGACAGCAGATAAAGACTGCCTGGCTCACCCAGTCTGCCCATTTCCCTACTATTGGATAAGCTGCAGATCCTAGTTAACCAACAGGGTACCACCAGAATCTCCGGGATTCGCTGAGTCCACCCTTCTTCCCTCAGCCTGGGTAACTAGGCAACTGGACGGGGGACATGCAGTGGATGTCCTGTATCTGGACTTCAGTAAGGCATTCGACTCAGTGCCACCTGGAAGGCTGGGAAGGAAGTTAGTAGGCACAGGGGCAGGTGCAATGCTGGTGAGATGGGTAGGAAACTGGCTGCAGGGAAGGCAACAGAGGGTGGTGGTGGGTGGGGAGCTCTCACATCCAAGGGCAGTGACGAGTGGTGTCCCACAGGGCTCGGTGTTGGGACCAGTGTTGTTTGGGATATTCATTGCAGACATATTATGGGACATCAAGAGCAAGATCAGTCTGTTTGCTGATGATACCAAGGTTGGCGCGGTGGTGGATGACCTAGGGGGATGGCAGGGGTTGCAGGATGATCTGGCAAAGCTTGAAACCTGGTCAGACACCTGGCAACTGGGCTTTAATGCCAAAAGTGCAAGGTGATGCATTTTGGGATGAAGAACCAAGGAGGACTTACCAGCTAGGGGAGTGCAGCTAGCCCAGACAGAGAGGAGAAGGATCTGGATGTGCTCATCACAGGGTCAATGAACAACTCGGCACAGTGTAGGAAGGCAGCTGCAAAGGCCAACAAAATGCTGGGTTGTATTGCAAGGGTATATCTCAAGGAGGAGGAGGTGATTCTGCCACTGTATAGGTCATTAGTTAGACCACACCTGGAGTACTGCGTGCAGTTCTGGCGTCCGATATCTGAAAAGGGACATTAAGTTACTGGAGGAGTGCAGCGCAGGGCGACAAAAGACGATCAAGGGTCTGGGGGACTTATCATATGAGGGAGGTTGAAGGAGTTGAACATGTACTCACTGGAGGAGAGGAGAGACAGGGGGACATGATTGAAACCTTAAATACATGAAAGGAATAAACAAGACAGGTACAGAGGGCTGTTCAAAGTAAGGGAGGGAGGGCCACCAGGGGCCATGATATGAGACTGGAGCGAGGAAGGTTCAGGAGGAGATGAGGAGACACTTTTACAGAGAGGGTGGTGGCTGGGTGGAATGCGTTACCTGCAGAAGTGGTATGCAGTAGAACAGTGGACTGCTTCAAACGAGGATGGGACAGGACAAGGGGGAGGGTTAATGAAGGGGAAGGGTGGAAGGGAGGGGCAGCTGCAGAATAAGGGGTGCTAGCTGCACATTCGAGCAGACTTGATAGACCTCTAGGCCTTTATCTGCTGGCAAATTTCGTATGTTCGTATGTAACAGTCTATTTCTTCCTACCCCCACCAGAATTGCCTTGAATACCTTGAAAGTCCTTGTATTGTCGGTGACCCCCAGAGCCCTGGAGAACCATGACAAGCCAGCAAGGCACCTGCCCACCACTCCTGGCATGGACCCATTTTGTTTTGACAGCATGATGTACTTGCACAGCTGCTCGACCAGAATGGGCCAATCTTCCGGCCAGCCCTGCTGTACCCGCACACCCAGGTAATGTTCTACCTCCCTCCTGTATACTTCCCTTTTCCTCGGTGCAATGGAATTACCTATGCATTTCCACGTTGAGCTGTCACTAACCTCCACAAGAAGGAAGGTACCATTTGTGGCCATTGCTCCGTTGCTGGAGCCAGCTTCCGAAAGTGCTGCCACTGTGAATGAGACAAAGTATCATCAAAAACATTGTCGACACTGGCTATGTGTAAGGCCTTGAATGTGATGTTCAACAACAATGATTTTAGAATGAATATGTGCATCAAGTCCCCTATCAGGCTTTTTGGCCTCAACTGCCCATTGATGATGTGGACCACCCCATGTCATCTGACTGGAATCTCTCAGCTGCGGGCCCCATAAGCACTATGCTACTACTATAGGGGAAGAATTCCAGTAGTGTGATGTTGGCTTATAACATCACCTCCATTCATTCCAGCAGCCAGCTCACGCACACCATTGCCCCTGGAAGTACACCCCCAAACCCAGGCCTCCTGTCACATCTGTGAAGAGTTGGAGCAGTTGGCCCCCTTCAGTGGCCTGCCACATCGCCACCCCATTGAAGCGGCCAAGAAATACCCTCCACACCTGTAAATCCTCCCTGAATCCCTCTGTCACACACAGCCTATGGTGTGGTTTGGAACACCCTTTTCCTAGCTTGGTCATGCAGCACAGGAAGATGCGGCCCATGGAGATGACTCGACATGCAAAGTTAAGGTATCCCACCAGCTGTTGCAACTGCCGCAAAGTCACCTTCCTGGCCTTAACCATGGAATCCACAATGCACCTGAGCATGGTAACTTTGTCACGTGGCAAGCGGTATACCCTGTTGATAATGTCAATCTCAATACCAAAAAAAGACCAAGACCCTCGCTGGGGATTCCACCTTCCCTGGTGCCAGTGGCACCCCATAGTCTTGACAGATTGCCACTAAGGCGGCCAATGTGTTCCTGCAAACCATCTTCCCATCCGGCCCGATGAACAAAAAGTCATCAAGATAGTGGACCACCGCTGGATTGACTGACTTCTTCTGTGTCACCCAATGCAGAAAGCAACTGAACTTCTCAAATACTGCGCAAGCAACCACACACCCCATGGGCATGCAGTTGTCTACGTAGTATTGCTCCTCGAATCTCATGCCCAGCAGCTCCTTGTCATCTGGGTGCACAGGTAGCAACCTGATTGTTGACTCTGTCTGCTTCGTCATGAGTGCTCAGAAACCTGCCCCACATACAACCTCTACCATTTTATTGAACGATTCATATTGTGCTTTCGTGTATCGCAGGTCGATATGGTTGTTCACCGAGTCTCCTTCCAGATGGGATAGGTGCTTTAGCATTCTAAATTCCCCTGGCACTTTCTTCAGAACCAGAATGATGGGTGATACCCTAAGTGATGGGCATGGTGGGGTGCTGAATGGCCCACTGACCCTCCCCAGCTGCCTCTTCTCTAGTGTTTTCCTGACCACCTGCAGATGGTCACGTGTGGGTTTCAGGTTCCCAGCTTCATGCCTGCCCCTTGGGCCCTCATACTGGATCCTGAACCCCACCATGAACCCCTATTCCAGCAGGTCTGTGGCCTCCCTGTCTGGGTACTGGTCCAGCCATGGGCTAATCCTGTCCATCCTTACTGGGGTGGGCAGGTTTGCCCCCTTGTGACTTCCCTGGCTACTTGATTCCTCCCAGCATGGTGAAGCGCATTGAATGGAAGGATGTTGCTGTCCGCAGACCATGCAGATGTGTCGAAAATGACTCTCAGCTCGAGAGCACTTTGTTTGATTATAGGCATAGCATGCCTGCGTCTGGGTAGTGTCTCTCTCTGCCTTCTATGATGGAGCCGGCCACAGTGGCAAGACACTATCAGTGTGCACCCCCCCCCCCATGTATGACGTCCACCAGGAGCATCATATCAACCGTTCCCCACCCCTGGGTACTGTCCTTCTACCTCTTCCGTCTAAACTTTTTATCTTACTTCAACCATGCTACCCCTCCCTTCCTGCAGTGCATGAGTGTGATCCTATTCTGGTAGGTGTATAACCCCAGCCCTTGGTCCTTGTCTACCTGCAGGATAACACCAGCATAGATGGGGAAGGCCACAATCCAGTTTTCAAAGGTGAGAGGCACATCTGGTGTTTTTTTTCATTGGTCTCCTCCTCCTTCTCCTTCTTCTTCTCTTCCTTCTCGACTGTCCTTTTCAGCAGGGAGAACATGTCCACGTACTCCCTGTTCCTATTCTGCTGTCTAACTTTGCCCATCAGGTGGGACCCCAACTGCTTATCTAGCCCAGTGCAAGAACTCGGCGGGGAGGAGGATCCTCTGTGGTGGCTGGGGCTGGCATGGCAGCCACCCCAGCAGCCGAGTCCTTCCCTCCCGCTTTTGCAACCATCACCACCATCAGGTACAGGAGCCTATCCAGCTTTGCTTCTGTCCCCGCCTGACATAAACTGCCTGCTGGGGAGGCCCCATGGGCCCCTTCCCCCCAGTGGGATCCCACCACCTGGGAGGAGTGCCAAACTCTGCCTGCCCTCCTGTACTCCCAGGCTCATCCTGCACCCATTCTTCTCCCCCAGGGCTGTGTCGAGTACCTGAAGCACATCACCATCTCTCAGTTGCCTTACCTCAGCTCGCTGCTTACCTCCCCCAGGTGTCCTGGGTACCTTTGCTGGAGGTGCCACCCTGCCCTTAGCCAGCTGCTTCTTTGATGGCATCCCTCCCCCAGCTGCTGATGCCAGTGGGCCATCCAGATCCTCCAGGCAGGCTTCCAGTCATGCTGACCCCTTCTCCCCGTACATCTCCAGCAGCTGCAACTCCGGGGCCTCCATGATCTTTGCCAATGGCTTCCTCTGATGGGCTGACATGTTAACTGCAAAACACTGAAAGATCCACCATCCCCAGAGATTGGTTAGATGAGCCATCACACTGCTCTGCCAGGCACCAGTGTCTATTGGGAGCCGCATTCTTTATCCCTCAGCCTCCGTCAACACTCTGAGGTGATACTCCCTTTTTCTGCTGCTTAGCCCACCCAACATTTCCTTGGTTGGGCATGCTCCCTTAATCTATAATTGATACTGAGACTGCTTATGTTGTGGTAGAGAAGCCACAGTTTTTCACTTGAGCTACTAAGGATCATTTCTTCAAACCATAGAATCACTTTTTACCATGGCAATTAATTCTTTGGGAACCAGGTCAAAGAGTAGAGCCACCTTTAAAACTCCTCTTTTAAAAAGTACTTTTAGGCAAAGGTCTATAATATGCAAAGCTCCACCCTTTTATAACTCAATTACAACTACTATTACTGATTGCCCAAGACCGTGACCTCTTTAAAGTTAAAGTGAAAAAAAAAATGGCTGTACTCAAAATATAACTGTACATGTTAATGATCATTTAAAATTTGGACTTTGGTTGGTGATTCCATATCTTCCCTTGCTGGCTACCCTGCCTCTCACATGCCATTGAATCCCTTTTCTTTTATATTTTATAAAAAAAATTTTACGTGCCACCACGATCCACCATCTACAAGATAGCCACCGAGGATCCCGCAAGGTGTCAGCTGCCTTTCGCCACTCTGCCAGCTGCAAGATGGCCACAGAGAGCCTCGTGAGACTTCTTCAGACAATCCTCATGTGGCCACCTCTCGTGGGACCACCCACAGCCTGCAAATTTTTTTTTATTTTTTTTTTTTAATCCAGTAGCTCTTCTGGCCCTATCGCAGGCAGCACGCCTTCTGCCCCTGGGAAGTCCAGTGCTGTATGCCCAGATGGCCATTAGTGGCATCAGACCCCCACGGCCAGCTGGCAATGCTCACTGAGATCCCAACTCAGCCCACCCCTTGGACCACTGTGCGCTTACTTGACCAGGCACCCGACCCAGGCACAGAGAAAGGAATGAGACAAGACCCATGCGCCTCCCAGGAAGTGCTGCTTGCCCCGCCGGATATCTCTGCTGTGGCTGAACGACCACGCAACTCCGCAGACCCAGGAACCCCACCATAGGGGTGCTATTCTGGTGCCAAGACTGCTAGAACCTCAGAACCATGGCAGGCATCTGATGCCATCACCAGCTGGGTTGCTCCATCATATCCCTGCCACTTTGGGAGCTACCGGAGGAGCAACGGGGGACTGAACTATACCCAGCCAGCACATGATCTACCGGGCCACTGGGACCACTCATCCACCCTCAAAGTTAACCCCCCTGTTTCCTGCTGACATTGCAGTGCGTGCTACTGTACTTTCTTTTGGGGAGGCTGCCCTAAATGGGCCTGGGAGCACTGGGGAGGTTAAGTGACTCGCTCCACATCACCCTGTATACCAATAGAGGATTGAATTAAACTTTGTTTGCAGATTGCATGTCCTTTCTCTGCTCCACACTCTCCCTCAGTGCTATGCTGGCAAACGATGAACCTGTGCACCCTTCCCCCCCCCTTGCCTTGACTACTCCAGCCCCCAAGCGTAGTAATCCATTCGGCCTACTAGGCCCTTACCTGGGTGAGTTGGCTGACCACATGTCCTAATCCTTGCAGGGCAAGAGGAGAAAGAGAAGGGACTGCTGGCTAATGTCTCTTGAAATTCCTCTTTCTCCTTCCCCCACAGTATATAACCCCCCCCAGGTGGGTGGCTCTGGTGGTCCCATGTCCAATCCCTGAACACTCCTTACTCCCCCTTGGGACCACCTCTATCTTCCCCCTCCCTCCTCCTCTCCAGGTCCAGGGGAAGATGGCCCCAGATAAAGTACGGCTGCTGCCATCTGCATTCTTTTTGCTAATACACCTTGCTGACTAATACAATAGTCAGAAAAGTGTATTAGCATAGAGCAAGTGTATGTAAGCAGCCCTCAGACTCACCTTGCTGCTCTGGGGCCCTCTAGGTCAACACTGCACACACCTCCAAGGGGGCTGGCATGGGCTCACTGATAGACAGGAAAAGAAATGACACCATGCCTCCATCTCGGGTAGTGATATGAGATGCTTGTTGACAAACTGCAGATTACCACCCCTCAGGAAAATACAGTAGCTGCCCCCCACGAGCGCCTCCTCACTCAGTAACGGCAGTAACAACCCCCCCTCCCCCGTACACCAAACAGCAATGACAGAATGTAACATGAACAATAACAGTATTTATTTGAAGGAGGAGAAAACAGGGAAAAAAGCATAACACAACAATAACCATGGTAACATCAATAATTGTACCCCATTTCCTCCCACACTTTCCACCTGAGGGTGCACTCTTAACCTTTTGTGCAGTCCTAGTTCTCTATGGTGGGTACCTCACAGGGGTGATGGATCTGAAGACTGGGATGTGGTGTTAGAACAGTCTGTTGGCAGAAACACTTTTATTGGGGCCCAAAAATTTTAAATAGTAGAAACACTGGAAACTTCTAGTCTGGGCTTAGCTTGTCTGCACAGTCCTGCCTAGGACCTAACCCCCTAGATCCTAACTAACTAGCTAGCTAAATAAAAACTCAGGCTGGTTTAGGATGGTACCCTGGAGATATCAATGTTGGTGGTGCACCACAGCAGCAGGGCTGGATGAAAACTTGAAGAAAGCTGGTCTTCACCTGCCTGGCCTTTCCAATTTTCACCTCTAAGGCCTTTGTGAACAGTGTTCACCAGGCAGGCCTCTCACTGTCTTCCTTTCTAGTCCTCTTCTCCGCTGGTCTGGGGCAGGGCCTGCTTGGTCTCCTAGACTTGCAGCTTGGCACACATACTTTTCCCAAAGCAACAACTAAGCTAGGCTTTGTTTCAGTCTCTAGCCTCCACTCACGGTCACTCTAGATTGGGAGTACCAGATTTTGAGATGCCAAAAAGAGGGCACTTAGTCCTTCCCCCAATGAGCCCTTGTGCCAGACCCCGAGTAAATAGATTAGTCTCCACCGCCTTCACAGCTCATTTACAAGGAGGTCTTGGGTAAGAGACAGTAAAAAAATTATAAAAATAATAATAATACAACAGGATAGAGAAGGTACATGAAGAATATTTAGCAGCTGGAAAAGAGGACATGTCCTCGGAAAAGAGGACGTCTGGTAACCCTACTCTAGATTACAGATACAGCAGTAATAAAGCAGACATTAACACTTGCCCCACTGAGGAGGAAAGTACAGTTACGTAAGAACTTACGTAACAGTAGATCTTCGAGAGAGGCTCTTGCAGTAGGTAATTACATATAGGACTGAAGCTGGCAGGTGTCAGGACCCCATGGAAACATTTCTATCTATCAGTCTCTGGCGGCGGAGGACCTCCCCCACGTCAGGTGACCGACGTCATGCGACGTCAGTATAAAGGGGCGGTCCCCCACGCCGCCTTCCAGTTCTTTCACGCCAAAGGCTAAAAGGCAAAACAAGAGAGAAGTGGATATTTTCCATCCAGGAAAAGGAGCTGAAGAAGCTTAGGAGGATGGAGGGTGGGAAGGCATTACCTACTGCAAGAGCCTTTCTCGAAGATCTACTGTTACTGTAAGTTCTTACGTAACTGTACTATCTTACTTCGAGAGAGCTCTTGCAGTAGGTAATTAATTATAGGACTGAGTACCAAGCAGTCTGGAACAAGAAGAAGCAAACAGGAGGAGGAAAACTACTCAGAAGTAGACCCTCTGGCTGTGAAGGTCTTAGGAAAGGAGACCTTGCAAAACAGCCAGCCCGAAGCCCGCTCTATGGGGAGGGGCAATATCCAAACTGTAATGTTTCGTAAAGGTATGGACAGAAGTCCAAGTAGCAGCGGCACAGATGTCGGCCACTGACACATTCTTGAAACAAGCAGCAGAGGCAGCGACCCCTCTGGTGGAGTGACCTCTGACTTGACCAGGCAGGGTCTTGTTGTACTTGTCATAATAGAAAGTGATACAATGAGCCAACCATTTAGACAGGCATTGCTTGGAAACAGCATTCCCTTCTCTTTTATGAGCAAAAGAGACAAACAGTTGATCAGACTTTCTGAGATCCTTCGTCCTGGAGGTGTAGTATCTCAGAATCCGGTGAACATCCACAGTATGCAAGAGGTACTCCCCTTGATTGGAGTGCTGTGTAAAGAAAGCAGGCAACTCTATGGATTGATTCAATGTAGATTCCGCTACCACCTTGTGTAGAAACTTAGGGTTGGTATGCAGAGCCACACGTTCCTTGTTAAAAATCAAATACGGGATTTTACACATCAGGCCTGGAGCTTGGAAATCCTCCAAGCAGAAGTGATGGCCACCAGGAAAAGAGTCTTCCACTAGAGGAACTTCAGGTCTGCAGAGGCTGCCGGCTTGAAAGGAGGCAGAGTAAGCTTCTCAAGGATAAAATTAGATCCCAAGGAGGGGCAGGAACCCAAATAGGGGATCTCAAGTGGAGGACCCCTCTAAGGAAGGTTTTAGGGACCTCCAGCTGTGCAAATGTTTTATCACCAAAAGGAACGTGGTAGGCCGAGATGTTCGCCATGCGAACCTTCAAAGATGAATGACTGAGACCCAGATCAAAGAGGTGTCGCAAGTAATCCAGAAGCTGCCCAACAGAGCACAAGAACAGCTCAAAGTCTTTGGAAGTGGCCCAGATAGTGAACCTTTTCCATTTCATGGCATAGGTAGATCTAGTGGATGGCTTCCTGGCCTCCACCAGAATCTCAGCCACTCGGTGGGGAAACCCCAAAACAGGCTTGAGCTACGTCTGTAGGAGTCACGAGTGCAACTGAAGGGACTTGAGGCCTGGATGGGCCAGGGTCCCCTGATCCTGGGTCAGCAAATTCCACGACAGAGAAAAAGGAAGCGGAGGTTCCTCAGAATACTGTTGCAGAACAGAGAACCAAACTTGCCTGGGCTAGAAAGGAGCGACGAGAATCATACAAGCTCCTTCCAAGTTGAATTTCTGTAAGACCCTCGGAATCAAAGGGATAGGGGGGAAGGCATAGACGAATCTTCCCTTCCAGTCTAGAGACTGAGCGTCTCTCCAAAAAACACCGCGCCCTGGAGTGAGCGAGCAGAAGGCAGGAAGTTTTGTGTTGAGAGGAGATGTGAACAGGTCTACCTGAGGGGGTTCCCCAGCATAGAAAGATTTTGTCTGCTACCCTGTGTTCGAGTTCACACTCATGAGTGTGAGCAGACGACCGACTGAGGTGGTCTGCCAACGTGTTCTCGACCCCCGTGACATGAATGGCCATGAGGTGAAGGTTGTGCTGCACTGCCCAATCCCAAACCCGCATTGCTTCCCTGCAAAGAGGGTAGGAACGATTTCCTCCCTGTTTGTTGATGTACCAAACTGCACACATGTTGTCCGTCTGGACAGCCAGGTGCCCAGGAAGCAGGAAAAGCTGCAGAGCCTGAAGAGCATACAACATGGCCCGAAGCTCGAGCACATTGATGTGGAGAGATTTTTCATGCTGGGACCAGGAATCCTGGGTCCTGTGAGGCCCGAGATGGGCTCCTCAACCTTCTCCCAAGGTGTCTTTTGTCAGCGTCTGGGAGGGAAGAGAAAGGCAGAAGGGAACTCCACGGCGAAGGTTCTCCTGAACCGCCCACCATTGCAAGTCCCGAGCTATAGGGCTGGAGACCAGAACTAGTTGATCTAGGTCATCCACCAGCTGATCCCATTGAGACCGAAGCATCCACTGACAGATTCTCATGTGGAGCCAAGCACGAGAGACTGTCGGAATAGCAGCCACCATGAGCCTGAGGAGGTGAAGGACCGACCTGATGCTGACCCGCCTGCTGCTGGATAACCAGGTCGACCTGAGCCTTGATCAATGCTGCCCTGTCTAGCAGCAGAAAAGCCATGCCAGAGGTCGTGTCCAGGATCACCCCGATAAACTGGAGCCTCTAGGATGGGATCAGGGATCAGATGGGACTTGACCTGGATGACGGTAACACCAAGACAGGCAAAAACCTGTAGGGTAAGGGAAAGGGAATGCAGGAGTTCCTCCCTGGACGAGGCCACCAGGAGCCAATCGTCCAGGTACGGTAAAACCTGCACCCATGGGTACACAGGAAGGCCACCACCACTGAATGGCATTTGGTAAATACTCAGGGAGCTGAGGAAAGAACAAATGGGAGGGCCTTGAACTGGTAGTGGTCCCCCTGAAAAGCAAAATGCAGGTATTTGCAGTGGGATGGGTGAATAGGGATATGCAGGTAAGCATCCTGCATATCCAGAGCGCACAGCCACTGTCCCGGCAGAAGACTCTGCAGAGACAGCATCATGAACCTTTTGTACTCCACAAACAAGTTCAGGGAGCTGAGGTCGAGAATCGGCCTCACCTCTCCTGACTTCTTTGGGACCAGGAAGAAATGGGAATAGAAGCCCGTCCCTAGAAGGTGCAGGGGTACTGGCTCTATCGCCTCTTTTACCAGAAGAGAGGAAATTTCTTCCCGGACCAGAAGAAGATGTTCTGGGAGGTTTCTGAAGAAACTCTACTGAGTGTCCTTCAGCGATCAGCTGGAGCACCCAAGTGTCTGTGGTGATCCTCTCCCAATCCCGTAGGTGGAGGGAGAATCTTCCTCCTACCTCTCCCTCCTATCGGTTCCTCTGGGATGTCCAGAGGCAGTGGGAGAGGAAAGGAGTCAGGAGGTGTGAGGCAGCATCATGGCTGAAGCCCCCACTGCTTTTTTGGGTGGGGGGGTCTTGGCAGCCAGAGGGGCTCGACGTTTATTGGCCCGCTTTCCCTGAGGTTTCACTTTCTGCTGAGCACATCTGTGAAAGGGACGATGCTGAGCTTGAGGGAGTTTGTACAGAGAGTCAACCAACTTAGGTGCAGCACCCTTCTCCTGCAGATCGATGATGATGTTCTTGACATCGCCACTGAACAGCACAGAACCCCTGAAGGGCGTGTCCTGGATAGTGGACTGCACCTCCAGGACAAAACCTGACACTCGGAGCCAGGCATGATGCTGCAAACCTAAGGCAAAAGCAGAGCACCGACCAGCAGTGTCCACTGCATTATACATGGCACGAAGCATGTGCTGACTTGCCGAACATGCAGACCGGACTAGATCTGCCACTTCCTGCTTCGTCTGAGACTCAGGAAAGGAGTCCAATTTTGCCTCCACCTCACTAAGGATTGACTTCTGGTAGTCCCCCATATGACCAATGTAATTCAGGGCCCTAATACCCAGAGTGGAAGAAGCATAAACCTTCTTCCCGTACTGGTCCAGAAGGCGGGATTTCTTGTTTGGTGGTGACAAACTCAAGTGCTTGGGGTTAGCCGTCCGGCCGTGAGTGGCACTGATCACGACTGAATCTTCTTGAGGGTGCGAATTCAAAGAGTTGATACCCTCAGGAGCCTGATAAAGCCTGTCTGACTTCCTAGGAAGGGGAGCTAATGCCAACGGTTGCTTCCAAATAGTGGAGACAAGGTCGGCATGAGGCTCAATCCAGGGTGGCACCAGGGTCGGAGTGGTCTCGAGCAGATCCAGGTGCACAGCGAGTTTCTTACGCCGTGGATCTGACTCCAAGGAATGCCACTGATGAACTTCCTGGATTTTTCACAGCAACTCCGTAAAAGAAGGATCCTCCAGAGGAGACTTCGGAGGAGTCCTCGGCCTGGGATTATCCAGAGAGCATGGCTCATCATCTAAGTTGGAACGACCTTTGGAGTCATCCCAGGTGTTGTCTGAGGATGAAGAGGGAGAAGACTCTTCCTCCAGATGCGGGGGAGGAATGGACCCCTTGGGAAGCCCCCAAGGAAGCGTATCCTGCACTGCCCTGGAACTGGAAGGCTCTCCTCTGGTGTCCAGAGGTGGAGAGGGAGTCTCTCGTCTCCGACGAAGGGGGTCCGGAACCGGGACTGGCGTCGGAAGATGGCTGTCTACCTCCCTGGTGAGCTGTGTCTTGGCCTCAGCCCAGCAGGAAGCTAAAGTCTCCTTCAAATCCACCGGCGGCTAAGGGAGTGGTGGAGGAGGAGGAGGGGTATATGGATATTGAGGATATCCGTACTGCACGTATCAATACCCTAATGGTGAGAAACCTGGCGTCGGGTAGTGAGGCACCGTGTACTGTGGTGTCGGATAGGCTGGCATTGGGTACTAGAGCACCAGATACTGTGGCCCTGGGTATGACTGCGTCAGATAGGACTGGGTCGGATACCCAGGGACCAAGGGGTCTGCAGGAGCAGACGGTCTGGAAGGATGCCCAGTAGGCAGGCCTGGAACAGGAGGCCCCACGGGAGGCAGACCCGATGGAGGGACGGCACACAGGAGAGGGATGTCCCCGGCATTGGAAAGACCAGTGTCAGCACCGGCGTCCGAGGGACCGACCTCGGGTCGTCCGGCCCAGCGGGAGGGAGACCTGATGGGAGTGTGCCTACATCCTCTGTATCATCCGGGGAAGGAGGAGTAAAATCCCCGGGGTCAAGCTGAGGAGGTGCTGGGGCCTCAGATTGCAGTGAATGCTGCAGGGAGCCAGGGATGGCAGACAGAATGTTAGGGTCTGGCATCAGCTTCGATGCCGTGCGACCGTCAAAGGGGCTGATGTTTGACTTACCGGCGGTGTCTGGGCTGACATCGGAGGAGTCATCATCGGACTTAGTGGAACAATCGCCCGAGGGAGACCGGGAAGGAAGAGCATCCTGGTCGGGCGGCTTAGGGGCCATGCGCTGCCCCGAAGGGTCGAACGACTTAGTGGCCTTCTCCGGCTGGATGCCAGAGGAGCTGATGTCTGGCTTACCAGAGCCACTCGCACCAGTAGGCTGTGCGGCAGTGGCCTTGCTGGGAGTGGAGGCCTCCTTTAACCCGGAGGCACCCAAAGAGCCCGAGCGCGAGCCAGACAGGTGTATTGACACCGTCTTAGAAGCCTCCAAGACAGCCATCGCAGAGCGGTCCCCCAGGGGGGATGTTACCTTGAGCACGGCGACTCCAGCCAAAGTTGCAGTGGCCGAAGAAGAGGAATCCTGGTCCCGGTGCTTCTCCTTGCCTTTCTTTTTAAGGTGACCGTCAGGTGAAGGAGATGCCTGACGAAGCTTCTTGAGCGCCTTTTCCATGGAGGTCATTTCCTTTTTAAGGATGTGGACCTTCTGGTACTGCTGTCTCCATCTGCGGGTGGCGGCGTTGAACTTCAAGCAATGCTGACACTTCTCCATGGGGTGATCCAGGCCCAGAAAGAAGAGGCACTGGGAGTGTCTGTCCTTGTGCGGGAGTTGGGTGGTGCACGAGTCACTTATTCTTGTGCTCGGAGGGTGTAGGGGACAACATACACCACAGAGGTAAACTGACAGAATTTGAGAAATCGAGAAAAAAACGGTGGTAAAACTACTGATAACAGACTGACGAGCAGTTGAACTTAACTGCGAGGTGCTTACACAAGCTAACGGCAGGAAAGAACTGGAAGGCGGGCTTGGGGGACCGCCCCTGTATACTGACGTCTCATGACTTCGGTCACCTGACCTGGGAGCAGTCCCCCGCCAGAGACTGCTAGCTAGAAATTTTTCCGTGGGGTTCTGACACCTGCTGGCTTCAGTCCTATATGTAATTACCTACTGCAAGAGCCCTGTCGAAGTAAGATCACATGTTGCTCAGGTTCTTCTCCCTGCTGTCGCACTTTTATATTCTGAGACTGCAGAACGTACAGTCTCTGCTCTCAAACAGCTCTTCCAGCTCACTGTCTTTCTGGCTGAAGACTCCAAGCTCTCTTTCTCTGCAGTGAACTCCAAAAAATATATATATATATATATGTATTACATATAGATATAGATAGATATATATACGCTCTCTCTCTCTCTCCCTCCCTCTCCGGTGCTCTGCCCTGTATTGTTATGCTGGTGCTGAACAAGTCATTGGGCTCCGTGTGCAAGCATTGCGCTGGGTAGTCCACAGCAGTCTCTGCTCCTGCACACCCTCTGAAGTCCAGCTTGAATCTCTGTGGTGGACATGCAGTCCTATTTATAATTTGTTCAAGTCCAAATCTGATTGGCAGCAGTGCTCCCAGGCATTTTTGATGCCCTCTTGATTCCCCACCCCCCCCCCCATCGCCAGCTGCACTGCCTGCCCTGGAGCCGGGGATATTATTTACTTATGGCTGCAGCCACACCTTTTCTGGAGCCATGGCTTCTTTAAATTTCACTTTCTGGTGGCTGCACATGCTCAAATGGGTGCATGCCACAATTGCTGTTTACTTTCTTTCAGTCCAGTTTCTAGCACTGCTGGGACCAAATTGATCCTCCCAAATGCGCCTGGAAACACAAAACAATGGTCGGACCTCAGCTCCTGCCTGGACATGGGCTGAGGTCACAGGAAATCAGCAGCCGTGGGAGCCACAGAGGATGACAGGATTCAAGTCCCACCAGGGACCACTTGCAGGAGACTGGAGGGACAATGCTGGGCCCATAGACCACAAGGTAAGTCCCATTTAAGGGGGCCTTACATGTAGAAAGCATGCAGCAGCCATGAGGTGGCTGTGAACACTCTTTTTAACGAAGTCATGGATGAACATAATAAACTTAGAAACATAGAAGTTGGCGGGAGATAAGGACCGTAAGGCCCATCCAGTCTGCCCATTTATTTTTCTACCTTATGAATGTGCCATAGGCCTTTGCTCTGTCAATGGCTTATGTATTCATACTCATCTGTATTGCTCCCTTATGCCTATCCCATGCCTATTTTAAGCCCTGCGCTATATTTATATCCGCCACTTCCTGAGGTAGTCCATTCCATGCATCCACCATCATTTCTGTGAAAAAGAACTTCCTTACATTACCCCTTAATCAGCCTCCCTCTAATCTCATGCTGTGTCCTCTTGTCCTGCTATTTTTCTTGTACTGAAACATTTTACTCTTTCACCTTGTTAATGCCCTTAAGGTGTTTGAATGCTTCAATCATATCACCTCTCTCCCTCCTTTGCTCTAGGGTATACATATTGAGTTCAGTTAATCTGTCCTCGTATGTTATCTGATGCAGTCCCAGCACCATTTTGGTTGCCCTTCTCTGGACTGCCTCAATTTGGTTAATGTACTTGTGAAGGTGTGGTCTCCAGTACTGCGTGCAGTACTCCAGATGGGGCCTAACCAGTGTCTTGTAAAGAGGGATCATTACCTCCCTCTTCTGACTTGTGATACCCCTACTAATACACCCCAACAGCCCTCTAGCCTTACCTACTGCTTTAGAGGTCTGCTTGGATGATTTCAGGTCATCGGTGATGATGACGCCCAAGTCTCTCTCTTCCCTTGTGACTGCCAGCAACTCCTCTCCCAGCCTATAGGTAGCTTCAGGGTTTCTCTTCCCTATGTGCATGATCGTACACTTCTTTGCTTTAAATCCCAGTTGCCACTCTTTGCACCATTTTGCTAGTTTATTCAGATCTCTTCTCAATCTGCCCACCCCATCTGGATCATCTATTCTGTTGCAGATCTTGGTGTCATCTGCAAACAGACAAACCTTATCCTCAGGTCCATCTGCAATGTCACTGATGAAGATATTGAAGAGGACTGGCCCCAGAACTGATCTCTGGGGTTCCCCACTTGTGACTTGCATCTCTTCTGACTGTATACCATTTACCACCACTCTCTGTTTTCTGCCCGTCAACCAGTTTGCCACCCAGTTGACCAACGTCTGACCCACCCCGAGACTTCCCAGCTTATTAATCAATCTTCTATGTGGAACAGTATCAAAAGCTTTGCTGAAGTCATGGTAGGCAACATCAACTGCTCCCCCTTGGTCCACCACTTTGGTTACCTAGTCAAAGAAATCTATGAGATTAGTTTGACAGGACCTTCCTTTTGTAAACCCATGCTTTCTTGGATCCTGTGCTCCTATGGATTCCAGGTGTTGCACTCTCCTTTCCTTAAGGAGTGTCTCCATAATCTTGCCCACTACTGAGGTAAGACTGACTGGTCTGTAGTTCCCTGCCTCCTCCCTCCTACCACTCTTGTGGAGCGTGATCACATGAGCCCTTCTCCAGTCTTCTGGGACCTCTTCTGTGCTCAGAGACTCACTAAACAGTTCTGATAATGGCTCTGCTAATTCCACCCTTAGCTCCTTTAGTACCCTGGGATGTATGCCATCAGGTCCCATTGCCTTGTCCACCCTGAGCTTATTGAGCTCTTGTAGGACCCTTTCTTTGTGAAGGACTGAGTGCACACTCCCTCCCCTGTGTCCATGGTGCAGAGCTGTGGGCCCTGCCCTACCTTCTCTTCAGTATATACTGAGCAAGTATCTATTTAGGATAGATGCTTTCATGGTTCTCCTCTCTCCGCCCCTGATCCCCTTTGATCTTAGCAATACCCCCCTCTGGACTTTCTCCTTTCACTAATGTATCTATAGAGATTCTTGTCACCTTCTTTTACTGTTCGTGCTAGTGTTTCCTCAGTTTGGGCCTTTGCCTGCCTTACTGCCTTCTCTGCTTCCCTTAGGGAAGTTTGGTATGCCTCCCTAGCTTCATCCTGTTGAGTTCCCTTATATTTCCTGAAGGTCAGCCTTTTGGCTGTGACCCTTTCTGCTACTGTGTTTGAGAACCAAAGTGGTTTTCTTCTTCTTTTGCACTTCCTTTTCTCACTAACACAATAGGATGTTGCTTCAAGTATTGCATCTTTAATGCTTGCCCACTTTGCCTGTACCCCCTCACCTGGGCTGGCTTAACTCTGTTGGCCATCTTATCAAAGTCAGCTCCTCTTAAGTCCCATATTTTTGCCTTGGAATTGGATGATTTTGTTCTAGTGGCCAAATTGAACCATACCATGTGATGGTCAGTGGCCCCCAGGTGACCTATCTAGAGATCTGTGATTCTTTTCCTGTTAGTCGGTACTAGATCTAGGATATACCTGTCTCAAGTGGGTTGTTCTACCAGTTGTTTGAGGCCCTCCCCCTGCAGGGAATCCACCATGTGTCTAGTTCTAGCAGATGTCCCCGCTGGTATTGACCAATCTGTATCTGGCATGTTGAAGTCTCCCGTTATCAGAACCTCACCTTTAGCTGTCATGTTTTGTATATCTTCTAACAGTAACGTGTCTATGTCCTCCTCCTGGACTGGAGGCCTGTACACAACCCCAGTTCGTATGGCTGTCCCATTTCCTGTTTCCAGGGTGACCCACAGTTCTTCTGGCTCCTTATGTGTATTCTGAATTTCTGTAGCTTTTATATTCTCATTGACATAAAAGGCCACTCCACCCCCCCCCCTTTTTTGCACCTTGGTCTCTTCTAAACAGTACATAGCCAGGTACTGAAGTCTTCCAAGTGTGATTACTGGTAAACCATGTCTCGCTAATGGCTACTATGTCCAGTTTAGCCTCTGTCATTATTGCCTGCAGGTCTGGGGTCTTGTTTCCCAGACTGCAAGCATTTGTGAACATGATTTTCCATGGGTCAGATTTCAGTGTGTTTGTTGTTGGGCATTTCCCCTGAGCATCGTATGGGGAGCTGGACCTTTTTCTTTACCTGGTGATGCAAATGAACTACAAACATGCTGAATTCCTGTTTGTCGACTAGCTGAGGGGGGGGGGGTTCTTCCCATTCAATGTTTGGGATGCTGCACTCCTCTCCCATTTGCTAGTTTAAATATTCTGCAAAGACAGCAAACTTCTGCCCCAATGCACTGATTCCCTCCTTAGTAAGATACAGTCCATCAAATTTAAAGAACTTTCGCTCCCACAACTGTTGCCAGTTCCCTACAAATTTGTGTCCTTTTTCCTGGCACCAGACCTTGAGCCACATGTTTAGCTCCCCATCTCCCCTTCTCTGACCTTCTGTCCATCTGTCCCCCTCTCACAGACTGGCAGGATCTCAGAGAAGGAGATGCCAGATGAAATGGATGATAGTTTGTCACCCAGCCTGGTCAGGTGTTCCTTGGTCTCCACAACTGACCGGCTGGCGAGATGATCTACTACTTTGGTCACCCAGTCAAAGAAATCTATTAGATTCATCTGACGTGACCTTCCCACTGTGAATCCATGCTGCCTTGGGTCCTGCGCTCCTCTGGCCTCTAGGTACTCAACAATTCTTTCCTTCAGAAGTGATTCCATCATTTTCCCAATCACTGAGGCTAAACTAACAGGTCTATAGTTTCCTGCTTCTGCCCTGCTCCCACCTTTGTGAAGTGGAATCACATCTGCCCCCCTCCAGTCTTCAGGTACCACTCCATCCTCCCATGATCTATTAAAGAGGGTAGTCAGTGGTGTCACTAGTTCTACCCTTAGTTCTTTTAGAATTCTGGGATGAATCCCTTCAGGCCCCATTGCTTTGTCCATCTTCAGTTTTAAGAGTTCCTTCAGAACCCTTTCTTCTGTGAAAGGGCTAGTATCAACCCCCCGTATCCAGCATGTTTCAATTGTTTGGTTTAGGTACCCCCCCCCCTTCATTTTTGAATACTGATCAAAAATATTTGTTTAGTATCTCTGCCTTTTCACAGTCAACCTCTGCCCACCCCTCCCTTTATTAAGCCTCACTATCCTTCCTTGGTCTTCCTTCACTCCTGATGTACCTATAAAAGGACAATATATCTCTACTGACTTACAGTTGGGTATGATAGTTCTTGAGGCAAGCTATAGACACTTAGTTTCAATGTGTACGTTTTGCTACAGTACATACAGTATACAGTGTGTGTGTGTGTGTATACACACACACACATATATATATATATATATATATTCTTTGCAAAAAACATCATTAATGCATCAGTGAGGGTGGATACCACAGTGACAAAAGCAGGGAAATGAGGTTTTAGGGTTTCCAACCCTAATGCCCCACCCCCAGGGTTCTCACCAATACCACCCAACCCCCATCCCCCATTCTCCACACACCAACAGGCATCAGGGTGTGCCATGGGGTCATAAGACCCAACTCTCACCCCATTCCATGTGTAAACATGCTTACATGCTAAGAATAGGACAATGGGTGGAGAGTGGAGCTTATGACTCCATGGCACACCCTAACACACCTGTTGTGTGAAGTGGGGAGGGGTGCTAGGGTGGGAACCCTGGGCCTGGGTGTGGAGCATTAGGTTGAAACCCCAATGCCACATTTCCCTGCTTTTGTCACTGTGATATCCACCCTAACTGATGCATTAATGAAGTTTTTTGCAAAGAATTTCCCTTTTTTTCAGATAGTATGATTGTATCCTCATTTTACTGTGTGAGCATAGGGTCCAAACCATCCCTCCATTGAGATAGTACAACAGTGTCCATAAGTCATTGTGGGAGCACAGGGTCCTTTGGACCCTGCTCTCCCATCCCTCTATCGAGACAGTACAACAGTATCCATATATCACAGTGGAAGTGCACAGTGCTTTAGACCCTGCACTCCCATCCCTCCATCGAAATAGTACAACAGTATCCATATGTCACGGTGGGAACACACAGTCCATTGGACCTTGCACTCCCATCCCTCCATTGAGATAATACAACAGTATCCATATGTCACGGTGGGAGCACATGGTCCTTCGAACCCTGCGCTCCCATCCCTCCATCGAGATAGTACAACAGTATCCATATATCTCAGTGGGAGCCAGGGTACTTTGGACCCTGTGCTCCCATTCTTCCATCCAGATAGTACAACAGTGTGAAAAATGGGAAAGACTGACAAAGTTACGAGCATGCACAGAAACTGCACAATGCACGCTCGTAATGAACTCATTTTTTGGAATTGTTTTCACCAAATGTTTAACATTGGCATTATGGGACCTCCCCTCATGAAAAGTACAACTGTGATTTTGTTAATCCATCCCAAAAGTTGATCTTGCACAGTGACTGCGCCATTCTGCTCCACAGGTGCAGAATCATGTTCCAGACAGGATGTGCAAAATGACAGCTGTTCTGTTCATAAGGTGGTGTGAAAAATGGCAGTTTTGAAAATCTGAAGTGAAAATCTGAAAAATTGACAAAGTTATGAGTGTGCATAGAAAGTGCTCAGCGCACGCTGATAACACAGTCATTGTTAATTTTTTCACCGAATTTTCATCGTGGGCTTTATGGGTCCTCCCCTCATGAACAATGACACTGTCATTTTGTTAATCTGTTCCAAAAGTTGATTTCTCGCGGCGACCACGCCATTCTGTGCCACAGATGTGAAAACACATTTTGAGCAGTATGTGAAAATGACAGCTATACTGTTCATAAGGAGGTGTTAAAAATGCTAATGTTGAAAATCTGGAGTGAAAATGTAAAAATTGGCAATGTTACGAGTGTGCGTATGCTCGTAATGCAGTCATTTTTGGGAATTGTTTCACCAAAATTGCAACATAGGCTGTTTGAGACCCCACCTCATGAACAGTGGCACTGTTATTTTGTGAATCGATCCTGAAAGGTGATTCTGCGCAGTGACAAAGAAATCCCCTTTTGGGACTGAGAAACGAAACAACAGTGACATGTTCATGAGGAGGGGCCCCAAGAACACCATGTTTAAAATGTTGGGCTAAAATTCCTAAAATTGGCTGAAATATCAGCCTAAGTTGACCCCCCCTCCATTGACTCCCATTATACGGCTTTCCTCGATTCTTCAGTTTGCGGTTGGACTTTTGAAGAGTGCAGACGTGTTCCTGGTCCATGGAAAATTGCCGATCCTGGCCTCTGGATGGTAAGTAAAAGTGAGGGGGGTGCGGGGAGGTGGGTGTGCTGAAGTAGGGTGGGGAGTGGGGAGTGTGGAGGGGGGACTGGGAAGACTACGAGGGATGGTTTTCTTTATTACAGGTATTAAAAATAATTATCGGGGCAGTTTCCTTTTTTTAACAGGTTTTCTTTTGGGCACTGGGCATACTAGGGTGGGCTCCCAGTGTGCCACATAAATTTTGGGGTGGTCTTCATACCGACAGAGGGATTGGACACCCCCGTGAGAAATAAGAGTGGGCATCCTTGTGTCGGAAAGTATATATTTTTAAAAAATTAAACATATATTGGCACACTAGGGTAGGCTCCCAGTGTGCCACAATATGGGGGGGATACACACCGACATGCGGATTGGGCACCGTTATGTCAGTGAAGGGCTGGCAGCTTTGATACAGAATCCTGCATTGCTCACACATTTCAATGCAGGATTCTGCATCGAAGAAAAAACATTGGGGGACAGTTTTCCTTTGTCACAGGATTTCAAATAATGTAGGTACAAGTGTGCCAAGTGTGTGTGTGTTTTTGTGTGCGCGGGGGATACATCCAGACATGGGGACTGGGCACCCCATATGGCCCATGTCAGTGAAGGGCAGACGGCTTTGATGCAGGATCCTGCATTGATCACACATTTCAATGCAGGATTCTGCATCGAAGAAAAAACGTTGGATGACAGTTTTCTTTTTTCACAGGATTTTAAATAATATAGGCACACTGGGGTGGGCTCCCATTGCGCCAAATGTGTGTGCACGTGGGGGGGAGACACATCCCAATATGGGGATTGGGCACCCCGTGTCAGTGGGTCTTCCTTGACTCTGCAGCCAGCAGCATGAATTCCAGCTGTGGATAAAGAAGTCAAGAAAATACTGCTCTTCTCATACAGAGAACGACTTACAAATTGTTCTCTGTATAAGCTGGGCCCGGAAAAAAAAAATTGTTGGGGTCCAGTTTTAAAAACAAAAAAAAAAAGAAAACAGAATACTCTTAAAGGGTTCTCTTTAGCTGTTTTCTGATGGGGTTTTTTGTGTTAAAAAGGTTCGGTACTTCAAGTTTCTTGCTAAGCAGACAAACAAGATGGCGAACGCAACACAGGGAACTGTGAAAATATCAGCATTCTTTGCAAAAAGAAGCTGGTATATTTTAGTACAGAAGTCCTATTATGAGCACAGTACCAGGCTTTTTTTTTTTTTTAGAAGAACCTAGTATTGTTCGCACAATACTGTATTGTGTGCACAAAAGGCTGGTATTGTTCGTACAATACAGTATTGTTCTAACAGTAGTATTTTTCGTGCCTGACACAAAAATTTCCCCATAGGGAATAATGGGAACATTTTAAATGTCATAACTTTTGGACAGATTAATATTTTTTCACCAAACCTTCAAAAGGCACATCTGTGACCCAAAGGCTTTCTACTCTGAAAATTTCAGTCCACAACATAAAGCTATTTTTGAGATGCAGCTATAGAAAGAAATGTCAAAAGATTCTGATTTGTCTGTTTTTTCAACACTTTATATCTCAGAAACTACTTGAAGGATTCCTACAAAATTTGGCAGATAAAGATACCTACCCTAGAGATTATGCATGCCAAATTTCATGCAAATCCATTGAACAGCTCCAAAGTTATTATGGACTTTAACATAGAAGTGCAATTTCATCCTAACTATACTGGCGCGACCATGCCAGTATAATATATATATATGTAATAGATAACCCACTCTGAGGCATGCGGTCGCGCTCTGATATACACATGCCTTGGTGTGCGTTGTTATGCATGAGGCCGCAGGCTGAGTGAATCAACCACCTAAGGCATGTGTATATCAGAGCACCACTGCACATCCTAGAGTGGGTTATCTATTTTATAAAATGGCAAAATTGTTTTGGAGGGGGGTGAAAGTGCAGGTGAGTGGTCACGCTAGGATATACACACGGTCATGTGATGTGTTTCAACCAACCAGCAGAGATTATTTTTCCTACTCATTTTATATTTATTTATTTATTTATTTATGCAATATATGTGACTCAGTAAACAGAAGCATAAACACACTTGCAGTGTGTGACCTCATCACCTCACTTGTGGCTCTGCCACTCGTGAGGTCAACCGAGATCACACACTGCTCGTTCAAATAAATGATGTATCCCATGGATGGCCATCACATATCCCCTGTATGTCTATATATATATATATATGTGTGTGTATATGTGTATTATATATTCATTGCAAAAACCTTGTTAATGCTTCAGTTAGGGTTTTCATTACAGTGACAAAAGTTTGGAAATTAAATGTTAGGGTTACCAACTCTACCCCCCCCCACCCCCACTCTCTACACATCAACAGGCGTTGGGGTGTGCTTGGGGTTGTCAGCCCTAACTCTCACCCCATGCCATTTGTAAGGAAGCTAAGTGGTACAGTATAGGACAATGGAGTGAGAGTTAGGCCCAACAAGCCCAAGGCACACCCCAACGCCTGTTGGTGTGTAGAGTGTGGGTGGGTACTGTTGATAACCTTAACATCAAATTTCCAAACTTTTGTCACTGTAATGAAAACCCTAGTTGATGCATTAATGAAGTTTTTTTGCAATGAATTTCCTTTCTTTTTGAGAAAGTGTAATGTTACTCGTATGTAGTTCCGAGTCCTGCGCTCTGATTTATACATAAGTGTACTGACATTTTAATGATATCACATCTCCGTGTGGGAGCGCTCCCACTACTGCATAATGTAAGGCCCTGCACTCCCATTGTTGCATAATGGGATCCAAATGTGGGAGTGCAGGGCCCATGTACACATATGTATAGACACATAGCTCACACCTAGAACTATTCCAGGTAACCCTTGTGCTGCAAAAGCTGCAATATCTCAGGAACAGTAGGAACTTTGGAAAAAAATTCCTTTGCAGTTGTATTCATGGCCTGGCCACCTCCATGCATGTGTAGTAAACCTGAAGGTGTATTAAGCAGCTTAGCCAAATCTGTATCTCGAACCATTTTCAATATATAGCCTCCGAAAGGTGCCATGACTACCACAATATTATCCTATGGGAAACTTTGCAACTTTGGAACTGGTGTCCATTTCTTCACCAAACCAGCAAAGGGCACATCTGTGTGGCAAGAGCTTGCCATCCTGCAAATTTCAGCCCAAAAGTCCTAACCTTTTTCTTGCTATGACGTGGCAAAAAACTGGTTTTGGGGCTGTTCACCCACTTTCACTTTCAAATCATATTTTTCTCCCAAAGGCTATAATGGGAAACTTTAAAGTTTAATAACTTTTGAACAGATTTATATTTTTTCACCAGACCTTCAAAAGGCACATCTGTGAGGCAAATGCTTTCTACTCTAAAAATTTCAGACCACAACCTAAAGCCATTTCGGAGATCCAGGCGAACAAATAAATGTCAGAAAATATGGATTTTTCTGTTTTGTCAACACTCTATATCTCTGAAACCACATAACAGAGTCCCACAGAGTTTGACAGGTTAAGAGACCTACCCCTAGACATTATGCATGCCCAATTTCATGCAGATCCATTGAACAGTTTGAGCGTCATTAACGTTCAGATATTGAGTTTAACATAGAAGTTACCTTTCATCCTAACTATATATATATATATATATATATATATATATATATATATATATATATAGATATATAGATATAATATATAGCTTTTTTTTTTTTTTTTTGCAATTGTTTAACCAGGAGTGGCACACTAAGCTGAAAGCTTGTTTACAGCTGTGACCTGGGAGCACAGGGAAGTTACGTGATTGCTCGGGGGTCACACAGTATGCAAGTGGGGCTGTGGGATTCAAACCCAGTTCTCCAGATTTGCAGCTCAGAGCCTTAAATCACTGCACTATACTGCCTCCCTAATTACCTTGCCAGTATAATAAATATATATACTGTAGAACTTGAAATTACTCCCTTAATGCATCAGTTAGGGTTGTTTCCACACTGACAAAAGTGTGGAAATTCCACGTTAGGGTTACCACCCCACCACCCCACTGCGTGCCCCCTCCTCAAAACCCTAACTCCGCATTCCCCCACCACCCCACTCCACTCCCACACACACATGCAAGCAAGGGAAGGGCCAAGGTAAGACAAGCAACCAGGGACAAGCAGGGTCAGGTAACAGAAGTGACATACAACTCTGTAAACATTCCACAAGACACAGGCATCGTCACAGTGCACCAAGTGTATGAGTTCTGCAGCTATCATGGTGGCTTGGGGGTACACACACACATGCTGGGCAATCATGGCACAGATGCCCATATTTCAATAGCTAACAGCTGATGAAACACACAGTATGTTATCCACACATAGTGTATTAGAAATTAGTTTCTGTGAGCCTAACAACAGTCATTGGATGTTTGCATTTTGTTTTGTGATACAGTGAGTCAGTCCTAATAACAAACAGTGGTAGTAATAAAAGTAATGTCTTGTAGCATAGCTTACAAGTAAGATATAAAAGCAACAGTTGAAACATGCAAAGGTAACCATAACATACTGTTAATGAGTATTTCCAGGTAATGCAGCAGCATAACATGTGTTGGTGGTAGTTTCCCAGCAGAGCAGTATCTCCAAAGTACTGTGTATGTGTCAGGTGTATCTGTCCTGCTACCACATGCCTATGTGGTAGCGACGATACTTGCAGTGACCCAATTGTTGGATTATGACACATATTAATCAATATTTTGACAATGTGTACAGACTTAAGTGTCATTGTACTAGGAAGATATGCCAGCAGTAATGTGTCATCATACTGTGCTGGCAGTATAGTGTTGCTTATACTTTTGTTTTTTCCCTACAAAGTGTTATGTGAAATGAGTACAGTGTTATGATTATTGTGCTTACAGATGTGCTGGAGTGGTATAGTGTTGAACAATGCTGCATATGTCTTACATATGTGTGTGTGGGGGGGGATGCGGAGTTAGGGTTTTGAGGAAGGGGCATGGGGATGGGGTGGTAACCCTAATGTGGAATTTCCACACTTTTGTCAGTGTGGAAACAACCCTAGCTGATGCATTAATGGAGTTTTTGCACAGAATTTCCTTTCTTTTTTAAAAAGTGTATTGTAAGTAGTAAATGGTATGTGTTCATGGGAGCTCCCACCAAGCTGCCCATTTGTGCAGAATGATATGTGTCTGTGGGAGCGCAGGCCCTGCGCTCCCACTTACACATAAGTATGGAGCCATACAGCAGCCCTGTAAGGCAAGGAGCCCTTGTAACACTAATTTGCCCATATTTTGGGAACCGTAGTAGCTAGAAAAAATATTCAAGTGTCATAATCATGAGAGTAAGTAGTTCTTATAGAATACATTGACTGAATCCATATCTCACATTGTTTCTGAGATACGGGCACCAAAAAGCGCTGTGACCGTTAACACTGAGGGCATAATGGCCTACGCACATGAAAATGAGCATTTGGAACACTAATTTGCAAATATTTCAGGAACTGTACAAGGTAGAAAAAAAAATCTAATTTCATGGTTCTCATGGCTTTCTAACCTACTTCTGCACTTGGTCCTCCTAGAAGCATTTTTGCGATGAAAAGTCCATATCTCAAACCGTTTTTGAGATACAGGCCCCGAAAGGCATCACAGACACTGCAGTGTTATCCTATGGGAACATTTCTGAACTTTGGAATGCTGTAACTATGGTCCTGTTCAATGTTTCCGTACCAAATCACCAAAAGGCACATCTGTGGGACTAGGACTTGCCACCCTGAAAATTTCAGGCCAATATCACAATCCAGCTTGACACAATCAAGTGACAAAGAAAACAACACTTAGCAAAATGTGTTCATGCAGTGTTACCACTATTACTTTCATGTTTGCGTGATTCTCCTATCTCTATAATGGGAATGTTAGCGCGCACAAAAAAAATTTAACCATGGTGACTTTTTTGAGTGACCACGATTGTTTGTGCAGCAACATTAATCTTTGCGCGATCAAAAAATGGCAAAAATTTAAAAAACATATTTGCAGACTAGCTGGTAAAAAAACTAATGCCAGGGCATGTTCCTCAAGGCCCAGTTAGGTAAGCACAATGATTGGTGTTTTGTAAAGTGCAGTATTTTTTGAATTACAGCGTTTTTTCTCTCTTGCAAACTGAAAGCAAGATGGCAGCAGCACAACATTTTTGGGCAAGCAACAAAATTTGATCACTAATGTTTTTGCAGTGCACATATACATTTTTCCATAGGCTATAATGGGACATGAAAAAATGGCATAACTTTTGAACATAGCCATACTTTTTCACCAAATCTTCAAAAGGCACCAATGCAACCCAGGACACATGTAGACAACTGAATCTGGACCCACTCAAATGCATTCTTCAGTTTATTATGGGTGGACAAAGAATTCGCAACATTGGGGAAAATTCACTTTTTCAGTGCACTACAGTTCCACAACTATACATCCGACTGAAATGACAATTTCCAGCTCCAAAGACCTATGGTACATCTTTCTACATTGCAAATTTCATGCAAAATCGGAGAAACAGTTCAAATTTTATTAAAGTGCAAAATTTGAGGTTTAACATAGAAATGGCCGTGTAACTCTAACTATAGCGGCACTATCGTGCCACTATTTTCTATATATATAGTGGTGCAGTTGCACCCCCTATAGTTAGAGTTGAGTAAGCAGTTTAATGTTAAACCCCACATTTTGCACGTTAATAACTTTGCAACTGTTTAATGGGTTTGCACAGAATTTGGAATGCACAGTCTCAGATGGTAGATCTCTTGATATCCCAAGTTGTGTTTCAATCTGATTTGCAGTTTTCGTCCATCAAAGCACCCACAAATGCATTTGTCGCTTTTTTTTTTACCATTTTGCTGATTTTTGCCTATTGCACTATGGCCACATCATTTGGAATTTTTATATAAAATGTTCAGGGTAGAAAGAGGTTTCCCAAAAGATCAATCCAGCGTTGCTTTGGTAAACATATTATTCCGGTCCAAAGTTATTTAATTTTGAATTTTGGGGTTCTGAGCATGCTCAGTTCAGTCTTTGGAATATACGTATGTTTTGCGAAATAGGATTTGCCTCACGATCAAGGATTTTGTCACTTCGCAAATGGGGATTTATAAAATCCCTGTTCGTGAGGAAAAATTCCCCTTTCATGAGCCACCAAATTGTTTTTATTTTTTCAGAGTAACAAAATGTTGTAACTTGCCCCCACGGAAGTGTTTTGTGGTAATTGAAGCATGAGTTTTGTTCAGGGTGACTCCCTCTACAAACCCATGGCTTTGGTTTACTTTATTTTTTGTGAAACAAAAAGCCATTTTAAATTAAAAAAAATCCTTGTTCGTTACTCACTTCTAGTCCTTGTTCGCGAGGTGACAAAATCCTTTGTTGCGAGCTGCTCCTTGTTCACGAGCTGTCAAAATCCTTGATCAGGATTTCTGAACCAGATGGCTCTATTTCGTGAACAAGCATTGGCTCACGAATAGTGATTTTTGTCAGCTCACGAGAGGAAATCAGCTTGCGAAAGGGGATTTTGACAGCTCGTGAAAGGGGAATGGTTTTTTGAATCCCCTTTCGTGTGCTGTCAAAATCCCCTTTCGTAAGCTGTCAAAATCCTTTTTCATGATCCAATACCTTTTCATGTGGTGACAAAATCATTGTTCATGAGACCAGGACCAGATGGCCAAAATTTGATGAACAAGGAACTCTCAAGAACGGGGATTTTGACAGCTCGCGAATGGGGATTCACTTTACAAATGGGGATTTTGACACCTCACAATCAAGGAATTTAAAAACTTTCCCAGTGTACTGCTAATAAACAGTGTGTCCCACAGATGTGAATTATGCTGTTTAAGTACAAAAACTTTCATCAGTTCCATAGCTATGCCATTACGAAGTTGAGATATTTCCCATAAGATAACATTGCGGTACTCACAGCACCTTTCAGTGCCTGTATCTCGGAAACTATTCAAGATGTGGATTTTTCATTCTGGGCAGCTCAGTCCACCGTGGTGAACTAAACACATGTGGAGGTTTCGAAGTCATGATTACAGCTGCAGTGGAATTTTTTTCATAGCTGCTACAGTTACTGAGATATTGGCAAATTAGTGTTATAAAGGTTCCTTTTCAGCCCTATAGGGCAGTTGTATGGCTCTGTAGTTATGTGTAAGTGGGAGTGAAGGGCAACTTAAGGGGAGCATGGGGCCTGGAGGGCCCGTGCTCCCACCAGCACATACCAGTTGCATTGCACTTTCTCAAAAAATAAGGAAATTCATTGCAAAAACAAACTTTATTAATATATCAGTTAGGGTTGAAGTGACAAAAGAATGAAAATGAGGCATTGGGGTTGACACCCTAACACCCCCCACACCCTACTACCCCACCCCACCCACACCTACCACAGACCAACAGATGATGGGATGTGCCTTGGGGTCATTGGGCCTAACTCTCACCCCATTCTCCTATACTGTATCATGTGAGGTATGTTTCACATGGAATGGGGGTGAGAGTTAGGGCCAACAACCCCAAGGCACACCCCTCACTTGTTGGTCTGTGTTGGGTGGGGGTGGGGTGGTAGGGTGTGGGGGGTGTTAGGGTGTCAACCCTAATGCCTCATTTCCCTACTTTTGTTGCTTCAGCCCTAACTGGTGCATTAACAAAGTTTTTTGCAATGTAGAAATATATGTTTATTCTGAGTTTCCTGAACCAAAATAATATGTCATACCCCTGTGGTGGCTGTACCCTTGCAAGCCACCTCGGAGCTCTCCTGCCTGGGCTCTTCACCAATATATTACCACTAGCGCCACCAACCAACCAGATCGCGAGTGCCTTCTGATAACTGCTCCCAATTGGTTCCTGCAAATCTCCTTGGTGATCCTCCATTACCGTCGATATATATTGAATGGTCCGCCACACTCTGATTATCCAGCTGTCACCGCGTCGTCCCCTCCTGATGAAATCCCTCCATATGGCTAAAGTGCTCTCAGTAGAAGTAGATGAGCTAGCCTTCCACATGGCTAAATTGCTCTCACTAGATCTACAAGTGTTCAAGACCCCTTTGAATCACAGACCGTGTATGGCCACAGGAGCCATAATGCTCACATCTTATCCCTGTGGTCTGTTGGTATGATGGATATGGCAAATAGTGATAGTATCTAGTACTGGACTAAATACGCAGTAGAGGTCATTTCACCTGTGCCCAGTACCTCGCTCATACCCCTCCACAGCATGCAGTGGCTCAGCTGGCCGCAGCCCCAATGCAAGCACCCATGGGATTGCGGTATTAGTACCCAGCAGGCACCTAGCTCCCTCCTGGTATAGACTCACCTGCCCACTCTTTCGTGAACTGATCAAGAAAAGCTGCATCACTTACATTTGCCTGTCCTAACAGCATCTTCTGGGACTAGCCTATCCTTCTTCTATGACAATCACAGTATTATGATCCATTCCTGTATATTTCAGGTCTGCCTACTCCATCTGCTTACTGGTTAATGCCTATTGTATCACTGGTATTGCTATGTGTGTATGTCTTTGATACATGCTGTACTGTTTGTGTGCTTCTTGTTTTGCACTTCCACCATGTCTTTATCGCCTCTGTAAATATTGATGTTGATGTTTGATGTTTACTTTGTAATATAATTTGGACTTAACCAGGTACATCTTGCAAATGAGCTTGCTCAAAGATGTCTCGCCTGGATAAATAAAGATTTTGATTGATATAGAGATATATATATATATATATATATAGATATATAGATATATAGATATATAGATATATAGATAGATATAGATATACATATTTATATATATAGATATATATATATATATATATATATATATATATATATATTTATAGATATATAGATATTTATAGATATATAGATATCTATATATATATATATATATATATATATATATATATATATATATATATCAACCAGCTCACTCCAGTCCTGGTCCATTCTCAGGGGGCATGATGCAGACACTGTGACCCCCTAACATGCTTTATCCAGTGTTCCTGTAAACATTAGAAGTTTATTATCAAAATTAGATGAACACAGTACATGGATGTTTGGGAATGATTTCAAGCTGGTCACATTATGTCCTATTCAGAATTGTGATTCCAAACTACTGTTTATTAAAGGAGTAGTACAGTCAGAATGTGTGCTTCCTGTCCCATGTGACAGTGATGTATCTGGGACCCTGGATTCAGCAACCACTGATTTAGAGTAAATTTACAACAGCAGAGCTGTGATTTCAAGTAACTTTTCTTATTCAGTAAGCACTAAAGGCTACATTTACAGTTTAGCAAATACTTGAGAGCTAACTGAGTGTGTTGTTCTGTAAGAAAACAGCTAGTCTTTACTAATTACAGCATTGATGATCTGAGGTGATTTTTGTGCTTTTTATGGCTGTGTGTAGTTTGATTAAATGAAAAGTTTTAAAAGCAAAACATTTGCTCCTGCTGGCTAGACCTGACAAACTTAGAAAATAAAAATATTGAATTAGAGCTGTTTAGTGGAGGCCATCAGGCCGGAACATCAGGCTATCTAGTACACGTTCAGTGGTCCCAGATACATCACTGTCACATGGGACACAGGCACTGCAGAAAAAAGAAGAGTAATTAAATTTGCTAAGGTGGAGATTCCCAGAGGCATAACATTATCATAATAACTAGCAGGCTAATTTAGAAAAAATTCCTAATAGCAAACAAAGGAAGAGGCACACCAGTACTATTCACACAAATCAAAACATTGCACAACATATGTTTTTGTAAATTTTGACTGTACCACTCCTTTAAGATGAGTCAGGCTAAGAAAATGTGAAGGTGGGGTCCTAATCTATTACAAGCCTTGTTTTTCTATGGTGGCTGATGATTTAACTAATACTTACTCATCCTGTGATTCTTCTTCTGTCGTGTTATGTTTGGGGGGTGCCAAGCACCTGTTAGCCACTTTTTATATTCCTCCTGGTTATTTAAGATGGGACTTGCTTTAGTATCTAAGTTAAGGAAGTTCAAATGTGACATGAACGAAATCCTTCTCATGAGGGCTGCCAATATTTAATTGAAATGATAAAGCAAATTGGAGATATAGAGGCCACCTTAAGAGCTTGAACCTTAAGCAAGAGATTGTCTCAGCTACTAGACTAAATTACAAGCTGGCACTGAGTTCCTAATAGATTGGATAGACACTTCTGGACCAGATCATATCCATCAAGCCCATCCTTTACCCAATAGCTGAGTGACCACTCTCGGGTTATTTGCTATTGGAGTGGTCACAGGCCTTGTTCCCCTCTTCTACATGTAACTTCCAGATCCATTCTTAATATGAACATTAGTGAATTCAGGAATGCTGTTTCACAGATCAGCTGGTCTTCTTGCATGCAATGCCCCTGGTAGAGTTGATGTTGGATTAGATCAACCCTTTTTTGGCATCATCTAATGGGCAACAGGCAAATTGACAAATACTCAACAATCTCTTGGGAAAGACAAGTTCCAAAGCAATACCACACATCTGACTACTGAGCAAGGTAACTTGACAAATCTGATTGAAATTAACACAGAGCTCAGAATCACTTGTGGAGCTGTAACAACTATTTCATTGGTTGATCTATCCGATCTTGAGCAGATTGAGACTAGTTGTGGTGTTAAGATGCTGGTTTTAAGTTTAAATTACTAACTGTAGATGAAACTTTCAAGTACCATATGCATATGAAGTTAAAAATTAAAATGGAACTGGACAATGTTGCTCTAAAACTCTTTTCTTTGGTTACTGATGTACTGGCTAATCTTGTGTGTACTTTGTCCAACCATTCATTAGCTATTAGCAAGGTCCCAAGACTGTGGAAGCAGGCAACCATGGTCCCGATTTTTAAATCAGGACAGTGAACCCTGACCAAAAAGTATCGGCCAATATCCCTACTTGCCCAAGGTCCTTGAGAGGATTGTTTTTTACCAATTTAAGGAGTTCCTGGATATTGACAAATTTGGCAACACCTTACCCGCATGGTACTCAAGGTAATAACAGCATGCTAACAGCTGTGCTTTAAGTCACTTGTGATCTTTGCGGGGCCTTGGGCAATGGATACACCAGTTATAGCGCACTTCCTGGATCTTTCCAAAGCAATTGATCTGGTGCAATACAGTTGCCTACTTACCAAACTTTGAGCCCTTGGTCTATCTTTATCTGCAGTATCTTGGATCCAGAATTACTTGACAGATCTCAATCAGTCTTTCAATTCCTTTTATTTTCCACTCATCAGAATCATTACCAGAGCACCCAGGGATCAGTCCTAGGGCCTATTTTGTTTAGTATTTTCTTGACTGCTTTAGCTGATAATTTGCATAGCTCTGTATCATAGAAAACATAGAATTTGACAGCAGATAAGGACTACTTTGCCTACCCAGTCTGCCTATTTTTCCCTTCCTATAGTATCACCACAAACCCTACTTGATCTATAGTTCTTTCTCTCTCCTGATTTCCTTTCCACTATGATTCCCTTGTGTCTATCCCATGCATTCTTGAACCCCACCACTGTTTTCACCCCACCACCTCTGCTGGAAGGCTATTCCAAGAATCCACCACTCTTTCTGTGAAGTACTTCCTCGCATATCTCCTGAATCTACCCCCTCCAGCTTCATAGCATGTCCCCTTGTTCTTGAGCACTTTTTTCCTAAAAAATACTTCCCTCCTGTGCTGTACCTTATTTACCAATGTGAGGTATTTAAAAGTCTCCATCATATGCCCCTCCCTCCTCTCTTCCAGGGTGTGCATATTGAGGTCCTTCAGTCTTTCCTTGTGGACTTTTGATGCAGACCCTGTACCATCTGAGTTGCCCTCCTCTGTACTGACTCCACTCTGTGTTCTTCTGGAGATGTAGCCTCCAGAACTGGACACAGTACTCTAGGTGGGGTCTTACCAGTGATCTATACTGAGGCAACACCACCCTCTTTCTGCTGGTGACACCCCTCCCTATGCATCCCAGTGTCCCACTAACCCCCTCCTGACTGCCTTTGTCACACTACCTGGCCATCTTTTGGTCATCAGATATGATTACTCCCAAGTCTCTTTCCTGCCTAGTAGTCAGTACCACTCGACCAATTTTGTACTCCACCCCTGGGTTTCTGTGCCCTAAGTGCATTATTTTGTACTTTCTCACATTGAAACGTAACTGCTATACCCTTGACCACTCCTCTAGTTTTCTCAGGTCTCTGCTTATTCTTTCCATGCCCCCTGGAGTGTCCAATCTATTGCAGATTTTGGTGCCATCCACAAAGAGGCAGACCTTCCCTTGCAGCTCCTCTACAATGTCACTTATAAATATGTTAAAGAGAACCAGTCCCAGCACTGATCCCTGAGGCATCCCGACGGTCACGTTCCCTTCCTCAGATACCACCCTCTGTCACCTATCCCCTAAGCAATTTATTATCCAGTTTACCATTTTTAGACGCACTCCTAAGCTAGCCAGCTTGCGTACTAGTCTCCTAGTAGAATGGTATGGAAAAAACCTTACTGAAATTGAGATATAGGCCACATCCACCGCTCCATCTTAATCCAATTCCTTTGTCACCCAGTCAGAAAAATCTATCAGAATTATTTGAGATAAACTCGCCCTGTGAACCCATTCTGCTTTGGGTCTTGTAACCCATTGGATTCAAGGTATTTCACAATCCTCTCCTTCAGCAGTGATTCCATTAACTCTCCCACCACCAATGTCAGGCTGACTGGCCTATAATTGCTAGCCTCTTCCCTGCTACCACTTTTGTGAAAGGGGATTACATCTGCCCTCCTCCAGTCCTCAAGAGCCACTCCTGTTTCCAGTGAGCTGTTAACAAGGACTGTCAGAGGTGCAGCCAGTACCTCCATGAGCTCCCTCAATATCCTTGGATGCACCCTGTCTGTTGCAATTGCTTTGTCCACCTTCAGATTAGTGAGCCCCTTCTGGACACTCTCCCCTGAAAAAGTTTACCCAGTCAGAACAGCACTTCCTGAACAGCGCTTGTAAGGAGAGCACTGTAAGAAGAGTGAAACAAGGACAGCGACAGGGGTAGAACAGTGAATGGCAATTACTGCCTCCCCTGTAGCTGTCACTTTATGGAGAGTGACTGGAGGTTGTAAAGAAGAGCTGGAAAAAGTTGGTGGTTGGCCGAGCTGTTCCCATGGTGGAGAGGGCTAAGGCATAGAGCAGCTCAGCCAGCATATTTCTGGAGACCAGGGTTCTGGTACCAGTCTTGAATTTTTTTTCTGTGAGATGGGTTTCCAAACTTTTTTACAAATCCCCCCCCCCTTGAGTTTCACATTTCCCACGTAATCCAACTCCCTCTCTGAGCTGATTATTTTAGTAATGGGGGGTGCGGTGGGCAGAGTCCCCCATGTTAGGGGGTGCAGGGAAGAGCCCCCCAGAAAAACATAAATTTAGTATTTTGTTTTGGATCCATGGTAGCGGTCCTCTGTGTGTGTGTGGACTGCTACCATGTGGATGTGTGTGTTTTCGGTGGGTGCTGTTGCTGTAGGTACCATTGCTGCTGCACTGTTCTGTGCATAGCTGTTGTTGTGTTTGCAGTTTAAACCTAGTGCCCCAAAAAAGGACTAGTGTCTACCTCCTTTCTTCCTAAGCTTCTATCACTTTTTTGTGGCCCCTGTTCTTCTCCTTCTTCCTCTGTGAACATTGAACCAAAGTATTTGTTCAGGATGACTGCCTTTTTCTGGTCACCGTCAACACTGCCCCCCCCCCCTTCTCTTTTTAATCTTACAATCCCACCCCTGGTTTTCCTCTTTTCACTTGCTTATCTAAAGAAATGTCTTGCTCCTTTCATTACCTCCTGAGCTGTTCTGTCTTTGGGTTCTGCCTTTGCTCTCCTTACTGCTTTCCCTGCTTCCCTCTGTTTCCCCAATACACCTGCCTATACTCCACCCTCTACATCTCCTTATACCTTCTGAATGCTGTCCTTTTAGATTTTGTCTTTGCAGCCACCTATTTTGAGAACAATAGTGGTTTCTTTTTCCTCTTGCTTTTGCTCACTTGTTTGACACAGAGGTTTGTTGCCTTTACTATGTTCCTTTTTAACTTCACTTACTGTTCCTCCACCCCACCCAGGCCATCCCCCTTGACAGGTGTTCCCGGAGACATTCACCCATCTTTATACAATCTGCCCTCCTGAAGTCCAAGACCCTCGCCCTTGCGTGGCTCAGTTCTGCAGCCATCCTTATACTGAACTACACTGTATGGCAATCACTGGTACCCAGGTGTCCTCACACCTTGAAATCTGCAACACTGCCCCTAGTGAGTACCAGGTCCAGTATTGCCCCATCATGAGTGGGTTCGCTAACTAGTTGCCTGGGGAACGTACCCTGCAGAGAGTCCAGGATGTCCTGCTTGTAGCTGAAGCCACTGCTGGGAGGCTCCAATCTACATCTGGTAGGTTAAAGTCTTTCGGATGAGACGTTAAACCGACATCCCATCTGCCTGGATTGGTGGTAGTTCAGGTGGATGTTAAAGATCCCATGGCACTTATCGAAAAGAGTAGAGGAATTTCCCCAGTGTCCTGGCCAAATTTCCCTCATTCACAAAAAAAAAAAAATACCACCAACAGCTTAATCTGGTTCAAGGTCAGTTGGCATTCATCTGTATCCCCATCCCCTGGGTCGTGCCTGAAAATAGGCAGGATTTGTCTAGTGCACTTACCCGGTCAACAAAGACTAAATAAATAAATAAAATAAATAAAAGTCCTTCACCTGCAGTACCTCCTCTTTTTCTGCCACCTTGCCAGTGGCTTCCACCAGTACCTTATCTAATTCTTCACCCCTTACAGGAGAGCTGTGGATCACTCCAGTGTGAATAGTGGCTTCATTACCCATCTCCAGGTTGACTCTCGGTACCTGCTTCCCCCTGTATTCTCTTATCTGCCTTGCTTTTATGCCTTCCCTCACATAGAGCACCACACCCCCTCCTTCCCTTCCCACCCAGTCCTCCCTGAACAGAGTATATAGTATATCCCCTCCTCTCTGCACTATTCCCTCAGCCATGAGTTAAAGCTGCTAGTCTGGAGATCCCTCTTCTTCCCCCCATCGTAGACATGCAGCACATCAGCAAAAGCCACTGAGCATGCTAACTGTCTAAGACCCATGCCCAGCTTCATAGACTGCCCCTGAACTATCCCAGCCCCATCCTTAGCCAAGTGATTAGCCCCCAGGTAGAAAATGACAGCCAGCTTTCCCCTCTCATCCTGCTGCCACAGTGATTTCCAAGATCTGCTTCTCATCCCTCTGGGTCATGGCACCAAGTAGGCATCTAACATGCAACTCCCCCAATTTCTATTCCCAAATCTATCCCTGCTCACAATAGAGTCCCCCTCTAGAAATTGCTTTTTCCTCCTATGCAATCCTCTATCACCCTCCTTGGGTCTCCACTATGGAGGACCCCCACATGCTCCCTAGTCACTACCACGGTTACCTGCTCCCAGCTGTCCTGCCCCACCACCAGAATGATGTAGGACCTGTGTAGTGGTACCGGTTGAGGAATGTGCCTCAGTCCCACCACCCCCATCCTTGCAGAGACCACAATAGTCCAGTCATTCCTTCTCACTGGCCTTCTCTGAGGTGACGGTGGCAGACTTGATATGAATCCCATATTACAATGTATATGGATGATATACTTTGTTTAGAAGGGTAGCTAATATCACTGGCATGACCAGATATTTGCAGCCTGACTTTGCATTGGTACAGGCATGGTTATTAAAAAATGCACTTCTATAGAATGTTGGTAAAACCAAGTATATGAGCATTGGAAAAAGTGAAAATTGAAGGCTTTACCTCCCCCCCCAACTTAAAGATTTCAGCATGGCACCATTGTTGAGAGAGTGGACAGTTTCAAGTATCTCAGTTTTACTACAGACCAGCCTCTGTCTTTGAAAGAACATATCTCCACACTGGTTAAGTCAGTACATGCTTGCCATGGTCATCTTTTTAGGCTAACAAATTGTCCATTCATGCTTAAATAGTATATGCTCAGTCCCTACTCCTGTCACTGACTATGGGCTTTCAGTCTATGTCAGTGCTAATGTCACTGACTTTCAAAGAGTTAAAATTCTGTACAATTCCATTTTCAGACTTGTTGCCTTCAGCCCTAGATTTTATCATCACTACACTCTTTACAAATACCTTGGCTGGCCTTCTTTTGACTCAAGCGTTACCTGTTTTACCATCATCGGCTTTTGATATTTCCTTAAAGGTCCAGTTAGATTCTTGTTTATGGCTGATGCTAGCCTGAGCATTGGCTTCCTAAGTACTTGATCTGCTAACACTCATTTCATAAGTTCCCCACTCTGCCATTCCTCCCTGTTCCAATGTTCTTTATTTTATAAGGCCATTATATTCTGGAATAATTTACCTACTTCATTACACTCTATCAATTTGCAGAATACATTTCAAATACTTAAAAAAAAATAATGTTTGGACTTGTCTATCATTTATTCTGTACTGCATATTTAGACAATATTGTGCTCTTGTTTATATCACCGAATCTCCCTTGAAAATGGGCATCTAATGTTCTTGGGCCCTACTTGGGTAACAAATTGCAAATAAAAACTCCTTTTCTCACAGCTTTCACATGCCTCATGAATACTTCAGCACAGTCCACCTGGCTGGTTTCCTGCAAGTGCTCATAAGTCTCTATCATGTCTCCCCTTTCCCTTCTGCCTGCCAGTGTGTACATGTTGAGGCTCACCAGTCTCTCCTCAAATAATTTCTCCTGCTTCCCCTGGATCATTTTTGTGGCCCTCCTCTTGACAGGCAGTCCCTATCCTCCTTTATATGAGAATTACAAATTGTGCACAGTACTCCTGGTGTACCCTCACCAGAGATCTATAGGGACAATATCACCCTACCTATTTCTACTGAAAAATCCTCTTCCAATGCACCCCAGCACCCTGATAGCATACTCAATTGTTTTATAGTGTATGGGGGAATACTGTTATGCATGTAATTTCATGCCTGGAACATAGAGGATAGTGGATGGGCAACAGTGAACAATGCCGCTGTGTTTGCTTTGAGAAGTTGTCATGACAACTAGTAGGCCTTGAGAGCAAAGCTCAAAAGGCCTTGGTTGTCATGACAATCTTGGGAAGTAAACAGTGTTGTTGTTCACTGTTACCCATCCATTGTCTTTTATACTGTATGGGCAACTCTACACAAAAACAGAGAGTTTACATATGTAAATTGCATGTGTCATTGTTGACTTACTTGTTTTGCCATGTCAGTGGCCTCAACCCTGTCAGCTGAGCCAAAATCATAGAGTCACAGCATGATCACAACCCTGTCAGCCAAGCCGAAATCAGAGTCTGAAATCACAGAATTAGAAAAGACCACGGAAGTCATCGCTGATCACTTGTTTTTCTCCTGAGAAGTGACAGGTGAAACAAACAAACAAAAAAAAAAACAAGCAATCGGAGCAACTGACACAGAAAGTTGAATGCGAGGGTATTCCATGTTGTTGTACCCTAGTAGTGGTGTACTCAAGATAGTACAACAGCAGTTTGATGTCACTACTAGGGCACAGCAACCTTGGGAATTAATTGAATTCCATTTGATGACACGAATCTCTGTAACAGATTGGACATGCCAGAGGGTGTAGACAGAATGAAGAGGGGCCTGCAGAAGCTTGAAGAATGGTCAGGGGTTTGGCAGTTGAAATTCAACCCAAAGAAGTGCAAGATAATGCATATGGGGCACAGAAGCCCTGGAACATCATATCATTTTGGGGGACGGTGAGGATATAGCATGTACCAAGCAGGAAAGGGACCATGGGGTTATCATCTCTGATGACCTCAAGGTAGGGAAACAGTGTGACAAGGCAGCAGGTAAAGCAAATGGGATGCTGGGATGCATAGGCAGAGGCATCACCAGCAGGAAAAGGGAGGTCATAATTCCACTATACAAGATACTAGTAAGGCCCCACCTGGAGTACAGTGTACAGTTCTGGAGACCTTACCTATGTAAGGACTTAGACAGGGTAGAGAAAGTTCAGAGGAGGTGCTAGCTGCACATTCGAGCAGACTTGATAGACCTCTAGGCCTTTATCTGCTGGCAAATTTCGTATGTTCGTATGGTCGTAGGAGGGCAACAAAGATGGTACAGGGATTGCATCACAAGTCATATGAGGACAGGCTGAAGGACTTAAGTATGTACTCCCTGGAAGAGCAGAGGGAGAAAGGGGACATGATAGAGACATACAAGTACCATACAGGGAAGAACAGGGTGCAGGAATACACTATTTTCCAGTGAATAAGATGTTCCAGGACTAGAGGGCATGGGATGAAGTTGAAGGGAGGGTGATTCAGAGGAAATGTGAGGAAGAATTTCTTCACAGAATGGGTGGTGGACAAGTGGAACACCCTGCCAGAGGAAGTGGGGGGGGGCTGAAACAATCATGGGATTTAAGAATGCATGGGATAAACAAGGGAATTCTGGAGGTCAGGGGCAACAGACTTCTATAAAAATGTAAAGGGAACTTACAAGCTCAAATGGACAGACTGAGTGAGCCATAGGCCTTTATCTGCTGACAGTGTCTGCGTATCTACGTATCTATGTATCCATGCACAATAACCTTTTCCCATACACTATATGCATGTTGTGCTGCAGTACAGACATCATTATATTGTTGTGCTGTAGTAGTGATGTCACAACTGCAGTATGACTTAGAATTTTATTATTTATTCATGTAACCACCCAGTTCCCTGGGGTTACTAGAATCCCATTGGTACTAGTATTAGGCAGGCAGGAAAAGGCAGCTGGTAGGGAGCTCATTAGGGGCTTTCTATAAAATGACATCATTGTTTACTCAGCTAGCCTGAGACAGGGATGATTATGTCATTTAGAACTCTTGCAGCAGCATAACCATTTTTGAGTCAGCTGCTCAGGGGAGCTTAGAATGTTCAGTAGTTAGTCTGAGTTACAGTGTCAGAGTGGCAGGAGGTCTGCCAGTGGGGCTCTAGAAATGGAGCCCTGGTGATTTCTCACCTTGATTTGGTAAAATCATCGGTTTGCCTTCAAAGTGGTGGAAACTGTTCACCTGCAGGACTCTTAGTTTCACTCCAGGGGGAGTGAGAGAGACTGTAATGTCTTGTGGATCCAAAGGTCAATCCCCTGAAGGTCCTGAAGTTTACAGCTGCCTTAAAGGAGGACAGTGAGTGGAATCTGACAAGCTACCAGACAGGAAAAGGTACCTTTCTTTTGTTCTTTCCATGACTGGAAGGAAGGAGCAACTAATCTGTGAGTAAAGATTGTGTGACTGTTCTTTTAGGGAGTTGGCTGAGGTGTGAGTGCCCTAGATAAGGCCAGATCACATTTGTCAGGACCCCTTTCACCACAAATGCACAGAATTTAGAGTTGAAGTTGGGAGTCTTTAGCAATTCAGTGGGGATTGAAGGCTCCTTTTAGTGTAAACCCGATGGAAGCAGAGACTGTCTTGAGGCAAAGGGTGGGAGGAACACCATCTGGAGTTTCAGGCAAGGCTAACTGGTTCATGGATGGGCACCAGTGTTCCCTGGGCTAAGACCATGTGCCAGGAGTATTTTTAAGTGTGTGAAACATCCCACAGATATACAGTTAGGGCCAGATATTCAAAAGGGTTGCGCCATGCGCAAGTCCGAACTTGCTCCATTCTGCGATATTCAGCAGGAGGCAGTTGCACCACTGAAAACAGGCTGAGCAACAGCGCAATGCAAATTAATGCATGCTGAACTGGTGGGGGAGGAACCATGCATAAACTGCACAGCCTGATATTCAGCCGGGCTGTGCAGAGTTGTGCAGGCCCAACCCCCAACCTGCGCCTGCACAACTTTGAGCAAAAAAAAAGCTTAAGTTGAGGGCCACCCACAGGTGAGCTGCTGCATTGCAGGGCGCAACACAGCAGCTGCCACCTGTGGCTGGCCCCCAACCCACTCCCTGTGCTCCCCCATACCTCTCAACTGTCCCTGATTTTCAGGGACATCCCTGATTATGCCTCAGAATTTGTCTCTGTCCCTCATAACAATTGTATTTTTGTGACAGAACACTGGGGATTGTAAGCATAAAATAATGTTAAATATTAAGTTACAGATTCCTTCCTATTCAGAAAATGCATCTCACATAAATCCCCCCTAATTCTATCAGCTTTCTGAGTGTATACTACCAAATCTTAAGATGTGTCCCTGATATGGGGTCTGTGTCCCTGATATTTTAATGTCTTGTCCCTGATTTATGAGCAGAGGTTGAGAGGGTATGCCCCCTGCAACCCGATCGCGGGCATAGTTTAACCCCCACCAGCCCGATCGCGAGGGCAGCAATGTGTCCCAGACACATCCCTGGTGGTCCAGTGGACCGTAGATCCCGATAAGCAGGATGTAATCATTAAACTCCCCAAACATAGCCTGGTGGTCCAGTGGACCCGAAACTCCCGATCACGGGATGTAATTATTAAACACCCCCAATACATCCCTGGTGCCTAGTGTCCCCCACACCCACCATGAAGCCCACCACCCGCTCCCCAGCAGCGGCGGGCAGCAGCATCCCACCTGCCGCCCCACCGCCCACCGACTGACTGCATGGTGGGCTGCATGCCCATTGGTGTAGAGCAAGAGCCAATGGGCGTGCAGCCATAAGACAAGTCCAGTTTTGTGAATGAATGGATTCATTCACAAAACTGGACTGTCTTGTCGGTATGGGCTGCACGCCCATTGGCTCTTGCCTGCACCAATGGGCGCAGCCCTACCTCTGCAGTCAGTCGGCGGGCGGGCGGGCGGCAGGTGGGTGGGATGCTGCCGGCCGGAGGGAGCGGGTGGTGGGGCTTCATGGGTGGGTGGGATGGGGGACACTAGGCACCAGGGATGTGTTGGGGTGTTTAATAATTACATCCCGTGATCTGGAGTTTCGTCCACTGGACCACCAGGGCTATGTTTGGGGGTTAATGATTACATCCCGTGATCGGGACTACGGTCCACTGGACCACCAGGGCTATGTTTGGGCGGAGTTTAGTGATTACATCCCGCGATCAGGATCTACAGTCCACTGGACCACCAGGGATGTGTTCGGGAGACACATTGCTGCCTGCGATCGGGCTGGTGGGGGGGGACATTTCTGCTGTTGCCTGCGATCGGGCCAGTGGGGAGTGGTGGTGGGGATTTTCACTCTTTTGCCCGCGACCGGGCTGCAGGGGGCATTGGTCCCCGATGGCTGCTGCCTGGCAGGGCGCCAGGCGCAAGTCCTCGGGGATCGGCGCACCTGCATGCTATTGGCATGCAAATGGTGCCATAATCAGATGCAAATGGCCCCCCCTGCACCTTGCATGAATTATGGCCCCATTTGCATGTCACCTTTTGAATATCAGGATTTTGCGCATGGCGCAATGGTACTTGCGCCACCGCAAGTTGAATGCTCCACTCTGACAACTTGCGGTGGCGCAAGTTCCACTGTGCCATGCACAGTGGCTGTGGCCGGGGGTGATATTCAAAAAAGTTGCTCAATAGCGCAACTCCTTTGAATATCGCCCTGGCCACACCCCTGAGCAACTATTTTGTGCGGCGCAAGGGCTTGCGCCTAAGAAGAGCGCAGTTTGAATATCTGGCCCTTAGTGGGAAAGGAGATGTTTCTGTGGAAAACAATATTGCCTATCAAAGTGTTTCTGTAAAAGAGAGTGTACCTGTGTTTCAATGACAAATAGTTGGGTCCACCTGTGCTTTAAAGAGCAGGTTTCTACATATCAATCAATCAATCAATCAATCAATCAATCAATATCTTTATTTATACAGGTGGGCACCATTGAGCAAGCTCATTTACAAGGTGGACCTGCAACATACAATAATAATACAATTGAACATATAAGTAGAGGCATAGGAACAACCATTGAGCAGGCTCATTTACAGGGCAGATCTGTGACATACACATAATAATACAGTTGAGCATATAGTACAGCCATTGGAACATAAGTACAGACATTGGAAGAACATGTTTGGTAACAGTCTATAATAATAATACATATGCAGTGAAAATGACAGAAGACATAGGTCAGAGAAACAGGCATAGAAACAGTACTTGTACAGGCTTAGCGCATGAAGTTGAGCATTTCTGCAAGGTTTAGTTGTAATATCTGAGGGGAAGGGCAGAAGAGGGAGATTTATGCAGCATGGACTATATAGTGCAGGGAGGGCAGGGAATCATAGTGTTCTTGTGTATGGTAGGCTGACGGTCACAGCTGTATAGGAGCGGCAGGCGGTGTGCTGGTACAGAGATGAGACTTCCAGCTGATTATTGGCCATTTACTGTAATTGCAGCAAATATGGCAGATATGAGGATTAAAACTGCTGAGATCATGTACTCCGTGGGCTTGGATTTGAGCAGTGATACAGGCTGGGGGTGAGGACCGTAGGAAGATTTGAACACCTTCGATCAAACACATGACCACCTTCTCCCCACTTAACTGGTTTAGTAGCTTACCCTCCGGTTTAGCCATCCTTCTGATGGTGTAATTTTCTAAGCAGTAATTTTTTTGTTTTAATCCTAATAAAATTGGATCACCTGACCCGCAGCCAAAATGCCCTGACTTCCTATACTGGAAGCACGCCCCTACACTGCCACGTTTCATGATGTCAGTACTAGAATTGCATGGAGGCGCGCTCCATAGACTGTATAGGGGCTGGTTTTTACATGAATTATTAAACAATTTTAAGTGCCTGCTTTAATAAAAGAAGGCTACCACTCAACTAACAAGGGTCCTTGTTAGTTGAGCAGTGGCCTTCTTTTATCAAAACTGGCACTTAAAAGTGTTTAATAATTCACGTACAAACCAGCCCCTATACAGTCTATGGAGCACGCCTCCATGTAATTCTAGTACTGACATCATGAAACGTGGCAGCATGCCATCAGTATAGGAAGTTGGGGCATTTTGACTGCGGGTCCAGTGATCTGATTGTACGAGGATTAAAACAAAAAAATTACTGCTTAGAAAATTACACCAGGAGAAGGATGGCTAAACCGGAGGGTAAGCTACTAAACCATTTAAGTGGGGAGAGGGTGGTCATAAGTAGAAACCTGCTCTTTAAGTAACATCTGTGAATAAAGCCATACTGCACAATCCCAGTTACTGCTTTGGACATTCAGCTTATTGCTTCTGTGTGAACGTTATTTGGACCCCTCAGCAGTTAGGTCTAGCATACGCCTAGCATCCTCTCCCCTGGACCTGGTGATAAATTCAAAGGTTTATTGATAGAATTGTACCACCACCCCCCACCCCCTGTCCTCTAGATAATAAGCATGGTACACACTCTAACACTAGGAGTGGTACCATTTGTGTAATTCTGCCAAGAGCAAATTGCATGCCATGTTTTGGGCACTGGTTCTTTTAGGGGGATGCCAGCTGAGAAAAGTGGCAAGGGGGCTACATTTATTTGAAAATTAGTAACAGGGAGAGGCACACTGTGCTAAGGCTCATTTCTAGGTGCAGGTCAGGGAAGGGGAAAAGTGAAAGAACAGCAGCATAATACATGGAAGCAAAACATTTGACTAGATATTTGGCTGGAAATTGGAACAAAATTAGAATAAATACTAAACAATCATCATACTAGAAGAGAATAAAGTTTGATATGGCTCAATAACAATGCCTAGCAAGTGCATATTCAGAAATGGCACCAATTCCTAGTGATCAAGAGCATTACTGACAAACAGGCATTTGACCTGGGGGGCAAGTTATTGCATTATCTCCTAATGGAGGGACAAAATTGTAGTGGAGTGGAGGTTGAACTAAGGCAGGAGTGGTTCACACAGCTGCTTTCCTATATACAACTGAGCAGGAAGTTGTTATTTTTTTTTTAAACTTGAACTTACAGAAACAGCTGCAGCATACTTAATAAATCATTTTAGCCTGCTGCCAACCCTTGAGTGTCCCTCCAACCAGGAGTTCACTGAAAATAAGCAGAGTGTCTGAAATGGGCATGGATATTCATACACCATTAAAGATAATGTATGGGCATCTGTACACAGACAAGCCTGTGTCTTCATTTCACATTTTCTATGACAACCAGTGAACTTCTCGAGCTTTGCTATCAAGGTTTCTGTTTGCCACAGAAACCTTTCAATGCAGACACAGGTTTGTTGTGTATGACAGCCTATACTGTGGCAGGGTTGGTCTCTAGCGACTCAAAGAGGCTTCCTTGTGTGCTTTAAGTCTGTTGCAACAGTACCTATAACTATCTATCTTTTTCCTATACTAATTATTTAATCTTATTCCTACCAGGCCGCCACCTGGAGGATGCCCCCATTTCTCAACTGTATCTATTACCACTTTATTTTTCTTTTTCACTCTCATATCCCTGGGAGGACTGGAAAATAAAGTGCACCAGTGCTCAGAAGGTACATTCATAATGAGGTGCTAGTTAGCATAAGAAAGAAAAGCATGCATGTGCTAAAATAACACGTTACTAGCTAGCATGATGTTGTAATTATGACATTGAATATCAAGTACTTGGGGGACACTATTATAGTGCTATGTTTAAAGCTGTATTTGGTACAGAAAAAAATGTATAATAGCCATAAGACAGTCAGTAGCTGCTAAGTTTTAAACAAGTGTTTTCTGTATCTAAAAATATTGAAAGTGTATGTTGATGCAGATCATTTTTTTCACTTTTTCTTAGTTTTGTAAAGCACAAATAAACCAAGGAACTAACTCAAAACAGTGTTTAAAGTTGAGGAAATGGAATCCCCTTTACACCATACTGTTTTGTTTAATACAAATATAATCATTTTAACTATTTGGATAAAAAGAATGAGCAGTACACAAACACTTTGCTGTTACCTTTCTGATAAAGCTGCATCATAGAAAGATTTTCAGAACTCCAAACAGACATGAGGCCTACCTGAGAAGTTTATAAGCATTTCCTCAATAAAAAGTATCCTCTACGTTACCGTCTGGTAAAGATTCAAAGATACACATAGCAATTATAAAATAATTGCCAGGATGTAGAATATTCCTCTTTTAGACATACTGTAAATAGGGTTATTTTGTACTAAAGTAAAAGTTCAGCCTTACCTGGATTTGGGAGTGCTTTTGGGCCTATCAGTTCCCACTGTTTCCAAAGGCTACTATAAAAGTCTGTGGACCCTTCCAGCTGGGCTTATATACAAACCAGGTCATGCATGACATCACATCATGGGAGGAGTTATAGCTCATTTTTTCATAATTAGATATTCATCTTGATTTACAAACAGTGTCTTTCAGCTAACCCATATTTCATGTGAATAATGTCACCATGCCATAACAAGTTATTTGATTTTTGTGTATTTGATCAGACCATCACTGAATAAGTTATATAAAAATGTATTTCTCTAAAATGGGGCAGATCACCTGACCAAGGGGAGTAATAAAACCCCTTCATTTGGCCTTACCAGACAGATTTGTAGTCAGAAGGTATCTGACTGGTAACAGAGCAAGACGTACTCAGCTTCATGTCTTGATGCTTGGATTAAAGATTCCTTGCTTTTTATCAAACATAGTGGTGATCCAAACCGTGACTACTGTCAAGTGGAATTTTGCTGTTTTATTTATTTTTCTTCAGTTTACTTTTTTCTTGTAAATAAAACCACGCTACTTGCATGTTGCACCTGAATTTCTGTGTGAACGTCTGTTTTCACACACTATCTGACACATGGTGGCAGTGGTGGGATTGGATAAACTGGGATGTTTGGACTGGGCAGAGGGACATCTCCAGTGGTTGCCAGCCCTTGGTGGCCTGGTAGGCTCATGCAACAACCAAAGGATTTGCCAGAGTCCAAGTACCAGGGGGTGCTGATGAGGACCATGACAGAGAAGTATGGAGAGCAACTCAATCCATGCTTGGGTGCAGGAGCCAGACCCAAGACCAAGACCAATGTTTTGGAAGACAGCATGCATGAGAATAGTGAAGAGATAGCTGATGAACCTCCAGAGGACATTCATGAACTGCTGAGATGGTAATGCATCAAACAGGTGGAGAAGGACAGGCAGAGGGAGCTGGACAGACCATGCCAAGATCAGCGATGGGCAGATGTCATGCTGGCCCTACAGCTCTTGGCAGCCAACCAACTACCCAGGGGACAGCCAGAACCACCTAAAGACATAAAACTCACTAAAATGTCTGAAATGGATGGCATGGAGTTGTTTATAGCAACCTTCAAGTGGATTGCCAGGGCTTGTTCGCAGCAAAAAGCACAGGGCTGTAAGACTGGCTCCCTACCCAAGTCATTGTGCACTCCTCGCCTACAGCCACATGGACACCAGGAATGCAAAGGATTATGACTTGGTGAAACAAGAAATACTACAAAGGTATGACATCAGTATTGAAACATACTGGCAAAGGTTTCAGTCCCTGAGGATGCAGCCTTCTGATACCCCCAGAGAGACTTACATATGCTTTTGGGAATTGTGCAACAAATGGTTGCAACCAGAACACAAGACTGTGGAACAACTCATGGAAATGATCGTGGCTGAGCAATTTGCCCAAATTCTGTTCCAGGACATCCAGATTTGGGTCCACGAACACCTGCCAGAAACAACCGAGAAGACCATCACTCTATCTGAGGATTACCTGGCAACACATCAGACTCAGAACAGAAATTTCAAAAGGACTCAGCCTAACCCCAGCCAGTAAGACCTGTAACTTTTTTTCCTTCATCACACAAACAAGAAGGGAAACCAGGCAAGTGGGGAAAGGCTTATTCAACACATATTATTTGTCATAATTGTCTTGGGAAGGGACATAATGCAAGGAATTGCCCTACAAAAAGACAGGATCAGACACATTTGGCACTTGCGAATTGGGGGCAGTATGTGACAGATGTCCACAATGGTGGTCAACAGGTGTTGGGACTTATAGACTCTGGAAGCCTAACAACCCTGGTATGATCAATTTAATTGAAAATGTACAAACAGATGATATGGAGACTGGGATGCCCTGTGTATATGGAGACATGCACTACTACCCTACAAATGTTGTTGTTGATTTGACTGTACAGGGGAATACTCATTGAATAGCTATAGGGCTGGTCCCAAGACTGCCGGTACAGTACCTGTGGTGATAGGGTATGATTATCCAGGCTTTGAGACTCTCATAAAAGGTAATACATTGTCCGCTGTTACTACCAGGGCACAGGCCAGAAGAGGACAAGAGATACAAGACCTTTTTCCTTTTGATGATGTGGTCCTGGGGAAAAACAAGACTCTCTAAAAAGGAAAGGAGACAGAGGAAGTTACAATGGGCATTGAAGTACAATAATAAGGGAGATGGGGCTTTAGAGCATATTGTACAGGGTTGTGATATAAGTACAGCACAGAAAAATGATGGTTCACTAACCCCTTTGTTTCAACAAGTGGGGAAGGTAACAGCTACTAATGCACCAAAATTTGTGATTCAAAATAATGTACTGTACAGGGTGTGTGTTAATCCAAATAATGGGAAGACTTTAGAGCAGTTAGTGGTTCCTGAACCCTATAGAGAACAACTGCTATCTACAGGCCATGACATACTGATGGCAGATCATGCTGGCCAAGACCACACCCTGACCCGGTTGTTACAGCACTTTTTCTGGCCCATGATTCATGACCAAGTTGCCTATTATTGTAGGGCATGTAGTGAATGCCAGCAAACTGCCCAGGTTGGCAAGCAGGAGAAGGTGCCCCTACAACCCATTCCCACTGTAACCATTCCATTTAAAAAGATAGGGATGGACATTGTTGGACCCCTAGATAAAAGTTCAAAGGGGAGTCTGTTTATCTTAGTCATTTGTTACTATGTAACAAAATATCCAGAGACTATCCCCCTTCGAGCTATAACTGCCCGCAAGAGTAGCGAAAGAACTTGCCAAGCTCTTTAGGATCCCCAAAGAGATCATGACAGACCAAGGGCCCAACTTCCAGGCACAGTTATTAAAAGAATTGTACACATTACTGGGTATAGTAGCGGTCCAAACTTCCTCATACCACCCACAGACTGATGGACTGGTCGAATCAGGTCTTAAAAAGAATGTTGAAGTAGTTTGTGCAGGAGGAGGGGAAGGAGTGGGACAGGTATCTACCTTTCTTACTCTTTGCATACAGAGAGGTACCCCAGGCGTCCACTGGGCTCTCCCCGTTTTCCCTACTGTATGGAAGAAATACTCAGGGCCTCCTTGATGTCATTAAAGAGTATTGGGAGGAGGGTAAACAGGTAGGGGAAACTGTTTCAGACTACATGGAGCAATTGAGGATATGCCTGACAAGGTATGTTGAATTGGCCAATAAAAATAATGCAGTGGAACAGAAAGAGAAAATATTTTTTCCTAAAATAGGGGGCAGAGTTAACATGGCCGATGCCGGCAGCTTTGTTTATGAGCTCCACGTTGGCAGTCAGTTCTGAGATTAAAATCATTGCATAGAAACATTGGAAAGGTACTTAAATTGATGGCAGATAAGAGGAAAGTACTAACCTCATCTTCTTCTGAAGAATTTGCATCACCTAGAATCACACCGCTCGAAAAATACTTCAGATCGTGTGCTCTCACCGAGATTCCCAGGAGAGACGGGGGGGCAGCCCCATTCTCATTACCTGGACAATGAGTGCTGCTCCACTAGAATCCGTAGTACAAATACAGGAGAAAAAGTACACCAAGCAATCGCTGCAAACTCCTAACTTTGGACACACTACCTTAGAGAATCCTGCACAAGAAGTTCTTCTACCTCATAGAGATACTTTACATACCTCAGAAGAGTCACCGGCAGTTGATTTGCCTTTGGTACCTGCAGTTAAACAACAAATGGCTTGTGGGGGAAGTACACTATCAACTCACTCGGAGGTATTCTCGAGAAGTTGCTAACATGGACACAGACTTTCAACAGAAAGTTTAATGCCTTATCTGAGAAGGTAGATTTCTTGCAGATGGATGCCAAACAGAATCGAGATAAAATCAAAGTAATTTCAACTGATTTGGAAAAGCAAAAAAAAGAATAGGAGAAAACAACAAATGAAATAACAGGAATGGAAGCTACAACAGCCATCCTCTTAAAGGAGAACTACACCATGGCTAGGAAAATTGAGACTTTAGAAAACCAGCAGAGATATCACAATCTCAGTCTGATTGGGCTACCCATAATAATAATAATAATAAATAATAATAATCTTTATTTATATTGTGCCTTTCAAATACCAAGGCGCATTCTAAAAAGATTAAGTACAAACACAGAATACACACAATAATATAAAAACTGTTAAAAGCAAATGCAAAAGACCAGAGACACCGTAGGCACTATTCCATAATAAGGATTTAAGAGCTTGTTTAAAGCTCCCCACGGTCGTACACTCCCTTATCCGATGAGGTAGAGAATTCCACAGGGATGGGGCCACAAACATAAAAGCCCGGGCCCCAGCTGATTTCAATATAATCCTAGGAATCTCTAGCAACCCCTCATTGGCTGAGCAGAGCAACCTCATAGGGAGGTAAGGAATCAGGAGATCTTTCAGATAGTCAGGGCCCAGATCATGTAGGGCTTTAAAAGTCAGTAATCCAACTTTAAAGGTGATCCACCACTGAACTGGTAGCCAGTGCAGACCCTGCAGTACCGGAGTAATATGATATGTTCTAGGAGTACCTATAAGTACTTGAGCTGTGGAATTCTGCACCAGCTGAAGGCGGCGGATATCAACCCCCAGAAGCCCAAGGTAAAGCAAGTTGCAATAGTCTAGGCATGAGGTCATAAGGGCATGGATCAGAGTTGGCAGATCGCCAGATGGCATGAGGTGCTTGATTCTGGCGATGTTTCTCAGATGATAAAATGAAGATTTTACCACTGCTGACACTTGAGATCATAAAGTCAGCCCAGCATCTAAGATCACCCCCAGATCTCACACCCGTTCAGAGACCGGTAACTCGACATCCCCACAAAACACCCCAGAGGGAGAGCCGGCGACAGATCCCCCTATCCCGCGATCCGGATCCAAAACCAACACCTCTGTCTTCCCAGAATTCAACTTTAACCAACTGGACCTCATCCAATCCTGGATTTCCTCCAGACAGCTATTAAATACCGAGACAGCTCCTTCCTAGTCAGGTGCAAAAGACAGGTACAGTTGGGTATCATCTGCATAACAGTGAAATCCCAACCCGTACCATCTCACAATGTCTCCGAGGGGAAGCATGTACACCGCAAACAACATGGGGGACAGTATAGAGCCCTGAGGGACCCCACAAAAAAGAGAGAAGGGTTCAGAGGAAACAAACCCTGACACCACCCTCTGAGATCTTCCGGTGAGGAATGATGTGAACCATCTGAGCACAACCCCAGAGAGTCCACAAATACATCTCAGGCACTCCAAAAGAACCCCATGGTTGACGGTGTCAAATGCTGATGATAAATCTGGTAAAACCAGAATAGACCAGTTTCTCTGGTCTCTCGCCATCAGGAGATCATTGAGCACCCGAACCAGTGCAGTCTCGGTACTATGCCTCTTGTGGAAACCTGATTGGAGAGGTTTGTAGATGTTATGGATGGTCAAATGGTTCTCCAGCTGGGCTGCTACTGCCTTCTCGATCACCTTCCCTGCAAAGGGGAGGTTCGAGATAGGTCTGTAGTTAGCCAGACATTCTGGATCCAAAGATGCTTTCTTCAACAAGGGTGTCATAAGACTAGATCAAGAATATGAATCCATTAGGGGCATGGTCAGAGATCTCTTTGTACAGGTTTTTGAATTACCAGAGGAAAATCTACCTTTCATTACTCATACCTATAAAATCCCCCCTAAGATTTCAACCCAGGTTACATCAGGCACTGGGACATAAGAACTACCTTCCCAGAAAAAAAGCAACAATTTTTATCTCCATGGCATTTGAAACAGACCGTGATCTGATCATGAGACTTTCTTGAATCAAAGCACCTTTGCAGTACAAAAATAATCAATTTTCTATATTTCTGGATTATTCATTTCAAACTCAACAAAAACGCCATTGTTTCCTAGCATTTAGGCAGGAACTTCTTGAAATGGGAGCTGAATTCCAACTCTTGGCACTGGCAAAACTTCGTATAAAGTACAAGGACCATCAATATATATATATATATATATATATATATTTTAAACTGATCAGGTCTCCGCTTTTATTTATTTATTTAGTTTTTGTTAACCGGTAAGTGCACTAGCCATAAAATGACTATTTTCAGGCACGACCCGGAGTACAACAAAAGGAGAACAGTTGAACAACAGCAACATGGGTACAATAATACAAATAGAGGAACATACAGCAGTGCTACAAAAATACAATGGGTAGGAACAACAAAAGATAATGGCAAGCATTATACAGATAATGGCAGTAAGATATATAATAAGTGCAGAAACCATGGACCTGACCTGTGGAGTGAAAGGGTTAATAAGATAGTAAGGCAATATAGAGAGAAATGAATCATTTTATTAGAACACAATATAATTAAAGCAGTAAAAATGTAACTAATTCACTAACTAACTTGCCAACGCTTTCTGAGGAAGAAATGATAAATACGATATAAATTTATAGCTCTCTAAAGAGTCCTGAAGGGGGAGGGGGCAGTTTTTCATTTTTCATTTTCTTTATATGGAATAAAAATCTCTCCTTTTCTTATTTAACTAGAAGTATAATTTAAATAGTGGAGAAATATATTTATGGATGGATTTAAAAAAAAATTCTGGCAACTTAAATATTCTGCTAAGGCTTCATTTGAGTTGATTGTTATATCCTTTCTTAACCTTCCCCAACTCTTATGTTTGGCCTAGAGATGCCATACAAAATAGGTAACAAGTAATTTTTGATTTATGATTGATTGGATTGACTGGAATTTATGCTATTATATTGTATTTTAATTTTAAAAATGATAAAAATAAAGTAAAAAAAAAGAGAGAGAGAAAATATTTTAACATTAACATGATTAGGCTGACCCAGCAGCAAGAGGCTGCACATAGTGCTACCTTCTCAGAGACTGGGGCTCACTTGTAAGTCCCAGAATCCTACACTGGGGCTGACTGGGGACCTAGCATATTGCAGGGATAGGGCACAAAATTGTGGGCTTATCATTTGCAAACACCAAAAATTATAGTGTTGTCATGAAAAGTGCCATAAATCATGGTGTTCACATGGAAAATTCCAAAAATCATAGCATTTATTTTTTTTTATAAAAATGGAAAAAATCATGGAATCATGATTTCCATAACTTCTGGGACAAAGCTACAACCCTACATCATTCTGTATGTTGCACTGGCAGTAGATTTGAGGCTGTCGCTGATGGTGATTCTGTGGACTCTTTCTTAAAATGCATCTCAAGGTCAACCCCCCGTATTACAGATTGTTATTTTTTTAAGGAACCTGAATAACGTTCTGCAATCATTTCAACAATATGAGTATATACATTTGCAAACCAAGGGATCTCAGTTTCACATAAAGATTCATGTATGGTTTAAACCACAGAGAAGCAAGGGGAAAAAGAAAGAGTAGAAACAGCAAGTGAAGGAGGGGAGATAACAAGGGGAAATTGTGGGACCATGAGTGTGGCCAGTTCTTAGGTGCCACAAGAAAACTTTGATTCTATAATCAGACAGGCAAGAGACAGACAAGTGACAAAATAGGAGAGGACAAAATAGATCCTTGCATTTAACTCTGCATAACAAATGGGACAGGGTCTTACCTAACCCTGTCACAACAGCCCATTCAATACGCTGGGATTTTTTTATTACCAATGTACATAACTTTGCACATTTTTGCATTAAATTTAAGCTGCCATATCCTGTACAAACCCTCTAACCTTTCCAGATCCATTTTAAAGTCCCTCATTTCCTCTTCAGCATCTACAGTACTATGCTACAGATCTTAGTGTTCTGAAAAGAGACAGATCTTTCCCTGAATTCCTTCCCCTACATCCTAGATGAACATGTTAAATAATATGAGTCCTAGAATCAATCCTTGTGGTGCTCCACTTGTTACATCTCTGACCTCTGAGTACTTCAAATTCATAACCATCTTCTGAGTCTTTCCCCCAGCCAATGTTCTATCCACAGGTCTGTTTGCTCCTCACCCCCAAGTCATCCAGCTGTTTTATGAACTGTATGTGGGGTATTGAATCAAAGGCTTTGCTGAAGTTTAGATATAATATATCTACTGTCTGCCCCCTGTCCACTGCCTTCATGAACCAATTGAAAAAGTTAGTCAGATTCATCTGGTATGATCTTCCCACAGCAAATCCATGTTGTCTCCTATTCAGAAGCTGGTTGGCCTCTGGAATTCCACTGTATTCTCTTTTATAATGGTCTGCAGTAGTTTCCCAATTATCAAGGACAGGCTGACTGGTCTGTAATTTCCTGGAGTGGCACCACATTGGCCATCTTCCAGTCTATCAGAATCACTCCCATTTCCAGAAATAAGTTAAAGGTCAGCAATTGGTGTGGCTATGGACTGTTCGCCCTCCTTGAGCACCCTAGGGTGCAACCCATCAGGGCCTGGTGACTTGTCCACTTTCAGGGATGTAGTGTACTGAACTCTGTGGTAACCAACCCCATCTTCCGACCCTTCATCCTCTGCCCTCTGGCCTGTATCCTACGTTCTGGGAGTGGTCCTCCCTCTTCTAATGTAAGCATTGAACAGAAGTACTCATTCAGGATATCTGCCTTCTTCCCATCCTCCTCCTCCTCCAACCATGCCCATCATTTTCTCAGTCTGACTATTTCCTCCTTTGCTTTCCAATTTTCCCTTATGTTTTAAAAGAAGGTTTTGCCTCCTTTGTTGATCCCCTCTGCCATTCATAGCTCTGCCTTCACCATAGCTTTCCACACCACTCTGTTGGCCTCTTTAAATTTCCTTTTACAGTATAAACCTCCCTGTATTTCTCATGCCGTTCACCCCCTTGTACTTTCTAAACACTGTCTTTTTCACCCTGATTACCTCAGCCACCTTCCTGGAGAACCAAATTTGTCTTTTATGTTTATATTTTTTTCACCTGCCTCATACAGGAGTTGATTACTTCCATAATCCTTTGGTTATTTCCAAAATTCCTTCATCATGATCTCCCATTGGTATCTACTCCTATTTCATCACCAGCCCACTAGTTTTTCATTGAGCATTGCCCCATCATCCTACAATCTGCCATTCTGAATTCCAGGACTATATTCTTTAAGTTGGCTCAGTCCTTTTTGAGTGCTATACATAGCTACACTGAGTTGTGCTGACTAGTCCCCAGGGGACGGTCCACTCTTATATTCCTAACAATGTCTTTACATGACAGCACCAAATCAAGAATTTCCACACCCTGTGAGGTTTCCTTAACCCACTGTACTAGGAAGCATTCCAGCATAACATCCACCAGAGCCTCACCCTAGCACTTTTGACCACTTGTATTTTCCAGTCTATATTAGGAAGGTTTAGGTTGCCCACTAACATCACCTTCCCCTCTGTGGCTGATTTCCTGATTTCTTCCCCATGCCCTATACATCATCCTTCTGGTTTGGTAGTCTATATTTATTTCTTTATTTATTCATTCATTAATTCATGTACTTATTTATTTCAAAGTTTTTACCACAAAAGACATACTGAGCTGGTAACAGCTCATTTCCAGATGCATCCTGGAGGAAGGGGAAGAGAGGAAATGATAAAGTATAGAATATAAAATATATAAAATGGAATAAGCATGTCTAAAATAAACAGGACAATTATGCATAAGAATAAACTGACAATATATAAGTTACTATGCAATAAATTGTGGAAATAATTGAAAGAACAATTAACTAGATATCAACTTAAAATAAGAAACTAGGGCGATAACTAAACTGGGGAAGTGGGGAAGTACTGAAGGACAGTGAATTAGATAAATTACAGGTATGAAGTAAACCCAAATCAAAAGCAACTGCAGGAGTGAGAAGACAACTCATGATAGAGAGTTTTAAGAGCAGGAAAAGGAGCAGAGTGAAGAGAAGGGGAAGGGAATCCCAAAGTTTAGGGAAACATAATGAGAAGTCAGCTTGTCCAGCTGTAGATTTCATTTGAGGGAGAGCAAGCATTACAAAGACAGTAAGAGGACAAGAAGGGAGGTTAAATATAAGGGAAGAGAGCCAAACCAAAATTTGGAGCTAAAGAAGACACAGCGGGTGAAGCACCTGGCATTGAGAAAGAGAGGAGGAGTGAGAGGGAAGAATTCAAGGTTCAATGATGAGTACACATAGATTTATCAAGGGGAAGCAACAGAAAGAGTGAAAGAGGATCCAGTCTAGCTAAAGTAAGCTTTCGAGCAGCACTGTAAATGATATCTACATAGTCAAAAAATAGACAAAATCATCTTAGTGAGGATTTCTCTGCAAGCAGGAAGCAGAATGCTTCTGTTATTTATGTAACATGCCCCACGTTTGGGGTTAAGCTTCTTGTGAATCGCATCAACATGAACAGAAAACTCTAGGTGGTGATCTAACCAGAGCTCAGTGTAAATGAAGGAGGAGATATCTTCAGTTGTTACACCATCAAGGGTGTGAAAGAAAGGAAGTGGAAAGACATTACCAAGTCTCTGCCTGATGCCAGAAGTCTTAGAGACTGTTTTCTTAGCATTGAGGGATAACTGATTAACTCAGAACCAGTGTTGGATATTGTTAAAGTCCAGTTCTAGTTGGTTCACCTGATCAGGAGCCAGAAGAAAACATTTTTACCTAAATCTGCTTACATGTGTATTGACACAGAGGAGCAGGCCTTGGAGAGGTCATTTAGAAAAATAGAGAACATAATTGGACTCAAGACAGACCCTTGGGGGATACCTGAGCTTATAGGAAGTGGGGGAGTATGATGTCTCCAATATGGACAGCTTGCAGCCTGCCCTCAAGGTAGGAGCAGTATCACTCAACTGAAGAAACTGAGAGTCCAGTTGTCTTAAGCTTGTCCAGGAGAATGGGATTGGTGACAGTGTCGACAGCTTTGGCTAAGTCAACAAAAATAGCTTAGGTGACAAGGCTTTACTCCATAGCAGACAGGACAGCATTTTTAATTTTTTATTTAACCTGGTAAATCCATGTGCCAAAGACCCGTTTTCATGAATGACCAGAGTAACCCGAAAAAAACATACAGATAAATGACAATTATAGAAACAAATACAAATACATAGATTGGTGAACTGGAAGAGAGGAGTGGTAGTGGAATGAGACTTTCAAAAGCCGGACTGGAAAGAAGTAAAGGAGGTTGAGTCAAGAAAATGGGAGAGATGGGAAAGAACAAGGTGTTACTGGAGCTTAGCTAAACTGGGAAGGAGAGAGATAGGTCAGAAGTTACTAGGGGAAGAGAGATCACCCCCTTTGGGAAGGAGAATGATAGTAGCCAACTTCCAAGAGTTTGGGATAGAAAATAAGGAGAAAGAAAGGTTAAGGAGATGGGAAATGAGAAGGGCAATGGCATGAGCAGATAGAAATAGTATTCTAGGGTCAAGACCATCAAGACTTCCACCCTTGTGAGGAATAAGAGCAACAGCAGGGGTAATGGATGAAAAAGAAAAAAATGGAGGAGGGGACAGTGGGATAGTTTGAGGAATAGAGTGAGGAAAAAAGACATGAAGAGAGAGGGATAGGGAGAGGAAAAGGAGTAGGAAGAGAAGCATGAACAGCTACAGGAAGTGAAGAAGGAGTTGAAAGAAAAGGGAACTGCAGCAGAATCGGAGATAGTAATATCACCCATCTTGAGAGCAGGTGAAGTGGACTGAGTCAGAGGAGAGAAAAGTGAATGAATAACCTTTCAGAACTTAGAGGGGTGATTAAGGTTGTTCTGGAGCATGGATGCAAAGTAGTTGGACTTTGCAAGCCTAGTAGCTTTAGTACGAGCATTGCGAAGGAACCGGTAATGAGTAAGGTCAGAGGTGGAGCCAGAGTATCTATCTATAGGACCTCCAGGCAAGGTCAAGTGAATGGTGACAAGCCAGTAAAGATCCATGGGAGGTGTGAACCTCAGACTCTGGTTCTTCTAAGTGGAGCATGATGATCCCAGATAGACATAAATTTAGAAGTTAAAAATTTGAGGGCATCATTCATGTTACCAGCTGTAGAAATTGGGGACCAGTCAGTGGCTAACAGATTAGCATGAAGGCATGACAAATAGAGTAAATGGAAAGACCAGATCTGAATGAATTTGGGGGTAATGTTTGGATGGTGAATTTTGCGCACACAGCAGGCCATGTTGTAGTCACTAAGGGGCATCAGGGAGAATGTTTGCATCAACAACATGATGGGAATGGGAAGACAAAACCCAGTCCAAGAGGGATTGATTTTGAGATTTTAAATTATAGTGAGTAGGGACAGAAATCAATAAAAATATAAGAATGGAGTTCACATTAAGGGAAAATTGATGAAGAGATGGGAGAGCCAATTTAAATTAAAATCACCTAGTTGTATAAGTAATTCACTAGAGGAGTCCTGGGAGGAGATGGAAGTGTGTAACTCAGTTACTAAAGGTGGGGACATACCACAGCAGCAACAGACAAGACACCAGCAATAAATACAGATGTAGAGAAAAGGAGAGATAGTTTAAGAAGAAGCATCTCATAGGTGACAGGTGGTGTGGAGGAACAGAGAGCAAAACTAAAAGTCGGGGTAGTGAAGGCAACAAACCTCTGTATCAGGCAAGAAAGCATTAGCAAGAAGAAGAGGGAGACTGATATGGTTCTCAAAGGAGGTGTCTATGAAGGTAAAGACAAAAAAGTTAGCATTCAGGAGGTATAAGGGAACACAGAGTGAGGAGGATAGAAATGAGTGTCAAGAGAAGTAGTGGGAGGCAGGGAAAGCATTCAGCAGCACAAAGGTGCAAACAGAAGAGAAAATTGCCCAGGCAGTAAAGAATGGGGACAGGTATGTAAGTAAAAGGAGAAAGACCAGAGGAAGTATTGTAAGGTTAAGGAGGGTAAGGGTGAATGTGTGGACGAGGAACAGGAAAAAGCACACATTCTGAACAGTTACTTTTGTTCAGTGTTCACAGAGGAAGGGGAAGGCAAGGGTCCACAGATAGTAGCCAGAGGCATTGTTGGTAGGGTGGTGGATACTAGTCCATTTACACAGGAGAGAGTCCTGGAGGAACTAGCAAATCTGTGGAACATCTTGAATCTAGTAACTTACAAGATCCAAAGCAGAATGGATTTGCAAGGAAGAGGTTATGTCAAACAAATTTGATTGACTTCACTGGTCACCCAGTCAAAGAAATCTATCAGGGTGGAGCAGTGGATGTAGCCTATCTAGATTTCAATAAGGCCTTTGACACTGTTCCTCATAAGAGACCCATAAGTAAGCTGAGCAGCCTAGGGGTAAGTCCAAAGGTGGTAAACTGGGTAAAAAGTGGCTGGGGGATAGGAGACAGAGGGTAGTTGTAAACAGAGTTCATTCCACGAAAGGGAGGGTGACCAGCAGGGTGCCACAAGGATCAGTACTGGGAACTGTCCTATTTAATGTCTTTATTAGTGACATTGCAGGGGGACTGGAAGGAAAGGTATGTCTTTTTGCAGACAACTCCAAGATCTGTAATGGGGCAGACACTCCAGAGGGAGGGGGGAATGAGTACGGATCTAGGAAAACCCAAGGAGTGGTCAAGAGTGTGGCAACTGAATTTCAATGTAAAAAAAATCCAAAATCATGCACTGGGGGCACAGAGACAAAGAGGCAGAGTATATAATGGGGAGAATGGTACTGGCAACCACCAAACAGGAAAGGAACCTAGGGGTAATCATATCTGATTATCTAAAGATGGCCAAACAGTGTGACAAGGCAGTGGGGAGAACCAGTGGGATGCTGGGATGCACAGGGAGGGGTATCACCAGCAGAAAGAGGGATGTGGTGATTCTGCTGTATAAATCACTGATGATGCCTCACCTAGAGTACTGTGTCCAATTCTGGTGACCACATCTCAGGAAGTACATAGACAGTAGAGGCAGCAGGGTTTTAAATAATTGATTAGCATTTTTTTTCTTGGGACGATACTAACTGTACAGAAAGTATTTATATAGATTTTCTAGAAGTGCTGTGTTTGTTAAACTTAGTGAGGCAAGAGCTATGCATTTTCACAAAGTTTTAGCACTTTTATGAACAAAACGCTAATCAATTTTTAGAGTTAAATAAAACCCTGGGCAGTCCAGAGAAGAGCAACTAAAATGATGAAGGGTCTGCATAAAAAGCCCTATGAGAGGAGACTGGGGACCTCAAAATGTACCCCTTGGAAGAAAGGAGAAAGAGAGGGGGATATGATAGAGACTTTCAAATACCTCATGAGTATAAATAAGGTTCAAACAGAAAGCCTTTTTCAGAGCAAAAGATGCTGAAGAACTAGGGGCCATTCTATGAAGCTGGAGGATATAGACTCTGGGGAGATGTAAGAAAGTACTTTTTCACAGAAAGAATGGTGGATACCTGGAACAGCCTCCCAGAGGAAGTGGTATGAGCAGAAAATGTAATGTGATTCAAGAAGACATGGGATAGTCATAAGGGAACCTTGTGGTAGGGGAAGGGAGGGAGCCATAGGTCAAGCAGAGTCTGTGGTGATACAGTAGGTAGGGAAAATGGGCAGACTGGGTGGGCCAAGTGGTCCTTATCTGCCATCAGATTCTATATTTCTATGTTTCTATAGGCAGAGGGAATAGAGATGGAGAGCACAGGCTCAAACTGAATGTTTGGGGATGGTAGATGGCCATGCCACCACCCCTCTTTGCTCAATCCTGTCAAAACTAGTGACACCTGGGATGGCAGCAAAGGAATCAGGGACCTTAGGGGAGAGCCAGGATTTCAATTTCACCAATACATCGGGCTTAAAGTTAACCATCAGTGGCTGTAATAGGCCAGTTTTAGGGAGGAGACTACGGATATTGGCATGAGTCACTCTCAAGCCTTTAAGGAGAATAGAAAATAGGAATGGGCCAGGGTTGAGCTCAATGTCTTCAACTAAAAGCAGCAAGGAGACATTGAGCTTTAGAGAACCTAAGAGATGCTTATGGGAGGGGAAGTGAGAGAATGAGAAGGAAGAATAAGAGTTAGAGAGGGTATGGACAAATCCAGAATTTGGGACATCCTTTCAGCTGAACAAGATGTAACACTTATATCAGCTGTGGGGTAGTCAATTGCCCATCCTCTAAACTAGAGAGTAACATGAATGCAATGACAGTACAGATGATTAGGGTAAGAACAGGAGGCAATCTCTGGAATAATATACGTTACTCCATAACAACTGGAAGCTTTGTATTATAAAATTAGTCATTACATTGTTGCTATTTATCTGGGGAAGGGCGCCACATGCCCAGTTGTGGAATGGATCATTGGGTTTTCAGGGTCCTTATCTGGTCATCTAGTTTTGCTCAAAGGTAGTCCATGTGTTAACCATTTTGAGTGGCTCCAAACTCTAAAACAGAATCTTTCAATTCATTCAGTGTTTTGATTGCATATCCAGGTTACAAACAAGTTCCGATGTCAAACAGACATTTGCTTGTAAAACCCATCAGTCTGGAAGGTGCAATGTATGACTGTTAAGATCATTAGCAGCAGATTAACTCAATCATTTCCACACTACATTTTAATAATTTTTTTCTGCACCATTGCAATCATCTCTAATATAAACAAGCATTTGTCAATGCCGAATGTTTGCCTGTATTAGCACTGGAAATGCTGGAGTGAGAGAGATGCAGAAATAGGAATAGCAATGAAGTATTGAACTTCATGCCAACCCCACTTCCACCCTGGAGAGATGGACAGGCATTGGGGTATGCGTTTGGGTCATCGCCTATAATGTTCATGCCATTTCACTTCACCCTATCCTGCAGACACCAACACGTGTTGAGGTGTGCCTTGGGGTGTTCGGCTGTATAGTCACTCCATTTCATAAGGACATACGCTGAAATGGGTGCAGTATAGGAGAACGAGGTGAACTGTGGGGCTGAAGAGTTCAAGGCACACCTCGATGCCTCTCACTGGCTGCAGGGTGGTGCGATGGGGGTGGAATGGCATGAACATTACAGTCGGCAATCCAAAGGCACACCCCTGATGCCAGTCAGTCTGTACAGGGTGGGACATTAAGGTTAGACACTCTAACGCCCCGGACGTTTGTTGGTATTTACACTACAAATTTTCATCATGGCCTTTTTGTGACCCCCCACCTCATGAAAGCATTTGGGACCTCTTCTCATGAACAGTGGCACTGTGATTTTGTTGATGTGTCCTGAACTTTGAGTTCCCACAGTGACTGTGGCATTCTGCACCAGATGTAAAAAAACACAGATTGGGCAGGATGTGAAGAATGACAGCTGTACCATTCATAGGGAGCTGTGAAGAGATGGCAATGCTGGAAATCTGTAGTGAAAATATTAAAAATACTTGAACTTCCGGGCTTATTTGGAAACTGCGCAACACATGTGTGTAACACAGTCATTTAGTGGAATTTTTTCACCAAATTTTCAACATAGGCATTTTGTGACCTCTACTCATGAACAGTGTCACTATAATTTTCTTAATCTGTCCAGAATATTGATTTCCCACAGCTATCACGCTATTCTGTGCCAGATGTGTAAATGCATATTTCAGGCAGGATATGAAAAATACCAGCTGTACTGTTCATAAGGAGGTGTGAAAAAATGCCAATGTTAAAAATCTGGAGTGAAAATATTACAAATGCGTGTAATTATGAGGGTGCATGGAAACTGTGCAACATACATGCATAACACAGTCATTTCATGGACTTTTGTCATTAAATTTTCAACATAGGCATTTTGGCACCTCTGCTTATGAGCAGTGTCACTGTGATTTTTTTTTAATCTGTCCCGAACACTGACTGCCCACAGCTACCGTGCTATTCTGCGCTGGAAGTGCAAAAACACATTTTGGCCAGGATGTGAAAAATGACAGCTGTACTGTTCATAAGGAGGTGTGGAAAAATGCCAATGTTGAAAAACTGGAGTGAAAATATTACAAATTTGCGAAGTTACGAGCATGCATGGAAACTGCGCAACGCATGCTTGTAACAGAGTCATTTTATGGACTTTCGTCACCAAATTTTCAACATAGACATTTTAGGACCTCTGCTCATGAACAGTGTCACTGAGATTTTCTTAATGTGTTCAGAACACTGATTTCCCACAGTGACCGTGCTATTCTGCGTCAGTAGTGTGAAACCACATTTTGGTCAGGATGTAAAAAATGACAGTTGTACTGTTCATAAGGAGGTGTGGAAAAATGGCAATGTTTAAAATCTGGAGTGAAAATATTGTAAATTCTCGAAGTTACAAGTGTACATAGCAACTGCGCTACGCACACTCATAAAACAGTAATTTCTTGAATTTTTTTCCACCAAATTTGCAATGTAGACTTTTTGAGAGCCCCCCTCATGAACACTGGCACTGTTGTTTTGTTAATCGGTCCCAAAAGGTAATTCCACGCAGTGACCGTGAAATCACCTTTTGTGACCAAATAATGCCATGACAGTGCCTGAATTCATTAGAAGGGGTCCCAATAACCCCATGTTGAAAATCTGGTGGCAAAACTCCCCAAAAAGCCTGAGATATGCACCAAAGTTGAATAAACCCTATTTATGCCATTATACAGCTTACCGGCATTTCTTCAGTTCGCGGTCGGCTTTGAAGAGTGCAGACGTGTTCCCGGTCCACCGAAGATCATTGCACCATGCTCTGGAGGTAAGTATGGGGGTGAGGGTGGGTGTGTGGAGGCAGGGTGCACAGACAGTGGGTGCAGGTTGGGGGCGGGGCCACCGGACTCGACGAGGGACTGTTTTCTAGTTTGCAGGTTAAAAAAAACATTATGGGACGGTTTTCTGCTTTCACAGGGGCATTTGGCATGCTGGGGTAGGCTCCCAGTGTCCCACCCGACTGTTACTTTTTGGGGGGGCTGTAGCCAACAGGGGATTGGGCACCCTAATCGGCACATACTGAGAGGAGGTGCAAGAGTTGAGGGGGATTGGCAGAAAGCAACTGTTTTTAGAGATGCCAATGGGGAGTGGGCTCCCCATTGGCAAATTAAACTTGGGCAGGGAGGGGACTTAAGCCGATGGGTAATGGGGCCCCTGTCGGCAAACAGAGACAGTTTGGTTTGGGGGGAGCACATGATGCCAAGGGGGATTGGGCAACCCCTCGGCACACAACAAATGGGGGAGGGGCTTACATCATGCCGATGGGGAGTGGACTCCCCCATCAGCAAATTAACTGGGTTGGGGGCTGCCGATAGGGGGATTGGCCACCCCCATTCGTCTTTCATGTGGCTGAGAGGAGGCGGCAATCAGCCGCCATGTTTACTTTATTATTAGACTTGGGAAGATACAGTATGCGCCAAATGTAATGGACACACTTGTAGCGGATGTCCGCTTCTAATGGACAATCCCCCTATGCCAAAAGCCATTTACTATATGGCTCTATAATAAAATCACCCGATTAAGCAGATCTGAAATTCTGCATTTAGCGGCCGCCGAGTGGCTAAATTACAGCTACTCTGACACCTCAGTCGAGCATGAAACATGCCATTTCTCAGTAAACCAGTGTATTCAGAAGAAGAGAGCAAGGAATAAGGGTGTGAATGGAGCAGCATCATAGCAACTCTTAGTGAAAAGAGTTTGAGAAGATGATCCTTCCCGCCCATTGCACAGTGATTATAGCAGCCCTGAATTAAGCAACATCAGTAGGTTAGCTAAAATACTTCCCTGTCTCACCTGTGGACTTCTGATCAGCAGCTGATCATCCCTGTGGCATTTCAGGTTAGGGGAGCATGCTTGCTGTCAGAATGGAACTCTTGGAAATCGGTCTCTTCTTTCCTCCCAAGCAGGAGATTGCCTCATAGTTCCCCAATGCCCTCTACTGGCTGTAATGCATTCTTGCACCACGCTATTTTTTTAAACCTGGCACAGATAAGTTTAAACCTAATTCCTGTGGCATTTTGGGTGAGAGGAGTGTGCTTGCTGTGGAAAGTCGAGCAGGTTTAAGTCCGGAGCTCTTGGGGAATGGTCTCTTCTGCATTCTCGCACCACGCTGTTTTTAAAAGGTATTGTACCTAGCACAGATAAGCTTTATTGATGTAACGGATGCAGCTTGTAATGGACGAAATGCCTTATGTCAAACTAGTCTGTTACAAGCTGTGCATACTGTACCGCATTGCAATGACAGGTTGCTCCCTCATTGCAACAGAATGGCTGACACTGCAATGATGAGGTGGACCCTCATTGCAGCAGCGAAAGCATTTGTACTTGGTGGCACTTTTGGAGACCAGTGTCATCGGCACACTGTGCCTCCATTGGTCCACCAGTGCTAAGCCCCCAATGCAGAGCCTCCATTGGCTGCCACAGTGCTGCACCCCCACAACCCAGTTCTCTCCTAAGCTGCTGCATAATGTTTCTTGTGCATGCGTGCAAGCAAACATAAAAATGAAGAAGAAAATGGCCATGGAGAAGAAGCAACGTTCTCATCAATCATAAAAAGGGGTGGGGCTAGGGTAGACTTTTGAGTGTGGTTTATTATCTGGTGTTCACCTCATCCAAAGCTAGCCACTCTAACAGAGAGTCTGCTGAGAATCCCAAGCCAAATGGGCAGAAGTCACCAGATCCCCATGGTAGACTACATTCTTTTCATATACTGTATGACTGACTGCATATTTGTTTGTTGTAATTTCACATGTAGCTGAAGTTCCACTAATATACTTTGTCTACTGCTAACTAAAATATCTCCAGAACAAAACATTATCTCGCCTGTAAATGAAATATAGAATAATACATGGGGGGAGTGCATAACGAGAATTTAATGCACACCTGAGGTGTGGGATGCTACATAAACCCCAAAGGCGAAGCCCAAGGGGTTTATCAAAGCATTCCACATCAAGAGTGTGCATTAAATATGAGTTTTTCACTCCCTCCTATGTATTAGTTTGTGTAAGTTCTGGGGACTGTTTCTTTTCCAGCTGCAGTGATTCAAATAAAATAGAGAAAAAAAATATGTGTGAGATTTATTTTATTCTTAGATTTTTATAGGTATCACTAAAACTACGGTACTTTGTCTGAAAGAAACTTCCAGAAATACTATTTAGCTAGAATATCTTAAATGTTGTTCAGCTCTGGTCTGAGGTTGACATGGGGATATTTAAATTAGCTGAACAGTTGAAAAGTGGTCGGAGCTGAAACCATGTTGCTATGTCTACATTTTTCTATCCTAGTGGGATAGGAGGTGACTAATAGACTGACCCTGTAAGGTGAGCTGTAGCTGGAGAAGCTGGCGCATGCCATGCAGTCGAGTAAGAGCGGGAACTGTAGGGCTGAGAAGCTAACGCATGTTCGCTGTTATAACAGCAAATTGTAACCAGCTTCTCCTTAAAAAAAAAAAAAAAAGCACTCCCCAGTTATTACAATACAGTTTTTATTCTTTATTAGTTATGCCAGTTGAAGGACTTCGAGACATGCTGAGGTCATGACCTGAGGACAAGTGGCTCAGAACTAGATTCTAGTACAGGCTCCTCATTTCTTTGTTTCTCTAGCATTTAGGGATATGTCTGTGTTTTCCAAAATGATTTTCACGTAGCTTACATGGCAGTTGATTTGGAAAAACTGAGGGAATTATCACTCTTAATCCTTATAAATATAATCATTTTCCATAGTAAATTCAGACGTTCTGAATACAAAAGATTTTAAATGATTATTATAGTGACACTGAAGTGTCATTATAGTTAAGGCTGAGAAGGCACTTCCCTACCCAACCCCAATATTTGCTCCCTTTTTATCTTGTCTGCCTTTTGAGGTAGGGACCTAAAGTTTGCAATACACTCACTCTGGCTCAAGGTCCTGGGACTTGCCAATTCTGATGAATTTTTGTCAAGTGGTTTATGTGCCAAGAAGTGAGAAAAAGTTTGAAAATAGTAAAAGGGGGTCTTTTTGTTGCTCATCAGTAACTAAAAATGTCTGGAATTTACAACATAAACATTTCTGGTACATTATATCGTGTTCCAAGAGTGGTGGCTAACTCATTGTACCCTGGGACAGACACTTTGTATGAGGTTAACCAATGGATGGTTTGGACCCTAAAACGGTCATTGGAAGTGATGAGTTAAAATAAAAAAGTTATACTTACAGTAAAACAACCAACTATGATTGTGCATGCACAGTTAAAGAAAAGCCAGTCCAAAGTTGAATACAATCAACTCACACGCTACCGCATCCCTGCTGTTGCAGGCTTGCATACATCTACAGCTGAATGGGACAGCTTTACTCTGAAACCAGGAAATGAAGATGTGTAGGAGATGCAACTGAGAAATACTGTACTTACAGGCTGGGAGTAATGTTGCACAGCAGAACCACCCCAACTCTCCACAGGTCACTGGTACAGCTTCCCGAGTCAGGTCCTGAATACTGCTGCTTGGTCATTGGGTGGCTCTTTTCTTTTTTCTCTTCTTGTTTCCTCTTTCTTCTGGGTGTATAAGTGCTTTTTTCATGCTTTAAGAGAAAAAACTGGTTCTTTCAAAGAGAAAAAAATACTAACCGCTATTATTTGATGGCCATCCTCATTCTTTCATGAACCAGTAATGCTGCAGCGGAGAATACATCCCATTGCACCAACAGCGGGCTCAATGCCAGGCTTCTTCTTGTGTAGTCATGTCAGTCAGGATCTTCAGTGAAAAACTGGCAAGAATAGACAAAGCAATCACTTGCTAATTGTTTAATTACCTAGAATTGCCTAGTATTTCCAAACATGACAAGTCATGTTTGAAGATGCCATAACATTAGTATCAATAGATTTCACAACTTTTGGAAACCTGACACTGGACACCACTGTACATTTTGAGTGTGCCAGTTTTATACTGGGGAACATTGTTATTGGTGAAGACAAGAACTTTACTGTAACATATTCATAGACATGAAACTGTTATAATGCTGCATTCCATTTCTCAGTTGTATACTAAGTCAGATTCCTAGTTCACTGGAGGAAGCTATTTTCTCTAAACGTGAAATATAAATGATAATAGGTTCAGCAGGTTGTTGCTTCCAGTTGTGGAACATAAACCTTTCAGCAACCACATTTGTCTCTGGCAAATAACAGTCTCTTACTCTGAAAAATGCTGTCAACGCCTTAGATCTTACTCAATAAAGCAAATGTTTTTGGTCTAATCATTGACTTAATTTTTTTATCAGTCTGGGTTGTTTTTAGAAATTGAGGTTATATTCCTTAATACTTTGTGATGCACTCCCTAGCTCCATCATCTGTTTGCCAAAACTGACTATTTTTGCTCTTGCTTCTGCCTCTTCTTCTCATCAATACTGTTGTGTATAACAAAATAGAAAGTTGTTCCTTCTCACAAGCAAGATATTTTACTCTTCATATAAGCAACACAAAAAGATAATTTTTAAAAGATAGCTAAGAGTTGCTCCTCTAATACAGACTACAATTATGTAGATAGCACAGTGACACCGAGCAGCTGCTCTTTAACCCATTACTTCCAATAACTCTGTATGAGACAATGAAAATGAAATAGATCAACATTCCAGGAAAGAACTGTTTGGTAAGCAAAGGAGAGGTAACCTGCCCTACAATTAAGCAATAAGACATGCCAGGGTGTAACTTGTTGGAGAATGGCACACATCTGGTGTGTTGTGACTCATGAGGCATATGACATCACTGACTACCTTTTACCCGTTAGCAGACCTATTGCCACTGGACAAATCGTTGCAGACAATATGTGGCGGACTACTGGTCGCAAGAACTGAAAGGCGCCAGTCAGTATGCCGAAAGTTAATGTGGTTGCGACCAACAAAGGGTGAATTGAAATCATTGAAATATGGACAGTCACACCACACACGGAAGTCAATCATTTACAAACAGATGCTGTCATTTAAAATGTTATTGTGCTACGCTGCCATGGTGCTACACCTAGAACTGCAGGAGACTCCCCTAGCTACCTATCCTACTGTGTGTGTTTCTGGTATGGCTCACTTTGTAATGTCACCCTGTGTCATGCGATCTGCACCTAGAACTGCGGGCGGCTAGCGAGTGGTTGATGCCAGCATGGGAGTTCATGCACTGAGAACTGATGCAGTCAGCAGTATGATCGCGAACCTCACAGGAGTCAGCAGCAGGGTCTCCCAGCAGGACTGCCCCACCAGCTTCAGTGCAGGCTTCAGTGCACTGCCTCAGGGAAGGCACTGGAGTGCAGTCTGTGGTCTACAACCTCTCCTTCGTACCTCAGTCAACAAATTCGGACAGGAAGTGCAAACAGGAGGCTTTGCTGTATGGAGTCTGGAGGAGTGAGAGTTAGATTTGTGCCTAGTCCCACGCACAGGTACGAAAACAGATTGAAATTCACTGGGAGGTGGTGAGGTAAAGAAAGCTGGCAGTCCTTATCGCAAAATCCCACTCGGTCACTCACAAGTTTGAGCTTGAGGGTGCAGGTAGGAATATACATTTGCAACAATCCATAACCCATAACATTCCATAACCCATTATCAGACTGCAGTGTAATTGATTTTTGTCGTCGCGGGCAATTCAGAATATATGTGCCAAAATGTCCGCGACCAAAAATCCGGTGACAGCATGTCTTTTTGACATACACACCACTCCGATTTAACTGTGCCTATTTGTACCATGGCATTCTGTTTGTATGCCCCTTTTACCAGCTAAGAGGTGCTGTTATCCCACAACATTGCATAACTTGTAGTGTTTTTGAAGGTGAAGCCTGTGAAAGCAAGGAAGACCTGGTACTGCTAGAGTGGAGACTGGAATGTTTGCATTGTGCTTAAGGTCATGTTAGGAGTGAAAATCAAGTTAAAAACTACACAGTTACTAATTAATAATGTATAGTAATATCAACATTGAGAAAAAGTTGAAATATATATTTTTTTATAAAAATTTTAAAAAGTCTTGTAATGTTATGTAATAACTGGGGGATGTTGTTTCACATGGCAGAAGCTGGTTATAATTTGCCATTATAACCTGTGGGTTATAATGGCAAACACACACACCAGCTTCTTCTCAGTACTACTCACGATCGTTCACTCCAATGGAGCGCCGTAAGTCGCCAATTGAAAAACACTTTGTCATTACCCAAGACTCAGGAAAAATGCAGTCCTGCAAATAAAAGCCAGTAAGAAAAATGTAGTTCTCACTAACCTTCAGTCACTCCTCAGTCTACAGTGAATCTCATTCTTTCACTTTTGCCACCGTAGAAACCGCTCTGCACCCTGGCCTCCGGACTTAATTTGCATATCACCGTGACAACAATAACCCAGACCTTAAACAAGTTGTTTATATATGAACTAAACACAGTTTTCTACAATGCTATTAAACCTTTTTCGTGACATTTAATAATGTTCCATAAAAGAAGAAACTGTTTTCAGTTTAACTGTTTTCTGATAATTTCACTGGCTGCTGTTTTCATTGTAGAAACAATGCCATTGCAATTCTGACAGCTTGTAAGTTAAAGCAACCTGTTTGCCAATTTTAAAACCTTACAGAATTAGTAAAATACAGTTTTTGCAAAAGCATGCCACAGTTTATTCAATTTCTTAATGTACTGTTACATACTATAGCAAATAAAAAACACACACAGAGCTTTGGAGAAAAACAGTTCTTATTTAATTACATAAAACAATACATGGGGGAGAGTGCAAACTCAAATTTAATGCCCACTCTTGGTGTGGGATGCTTTACTAAATCTCTCGGGCTTCACCCTCGGGGTTTATGTAGCATCCCACACTTCTGGTGTGCATTACATTCTCATTATGCACTCCCCCCATGTATTATTCTATATGTATCAGTACAACAAATGATTATTGATACAGTCTATTACTACAAAAATAGTATTGATGCTATGTATTTGTTGTTTTTTGGCTGTGTAACAAGCAACTAAAAAACCTGTATCGATTTATACTGTATACTGAAAAAGCAGGTTTAAATAGTATTAAAAATATAGAATAGTATTGGCACATAAAAGCAGTGTTTACAGAGCTAATTATTAAATGGCTGGACTCCAAGCTTTCATTCAAAAATAAGGTTCTAGCCCAAAAACTTCCAAAGTGAAACTTTTACAAAAACAAATCTTAAAAATGGTACACTTTTGAACCCTTAGGGCTAGAAACCTAACTGTTCTTGTAAAAGAAAGCTTCTACTCAGCTAAGTTGATATTTAAATAAGATATTGCTACAGTGACTATACATTGACATAGAATAATAGAATGATTCACTAAAATCCTGGTTTTTGTTTTGAATCTTTATTAGTTTTTACACCAACAGCCTGACATGGTTACAGCATAGAATCAGAATGTAGTGTAACATCAGAAAACCAAAATCCTGTTATTTTTAACAGTATATTATATTGTCATCTTTAGACATGTACCGACACAGGAGAACTGCATCTTTAGAATCTACACATGTTGATCAGACTTCAAGCTCTCATTCAAAATTTTAAGTTTCAGCTATTAACAGTTCAGATGTTACTACTTTTAAAATGTAATGTAAAGCATTATAAAATACCATAACAGATTTTATTTATTTATTTATTGGAATTTCGGAAACAATCTCTGAGTAAGATTACTTTTGGAAATGGTAAGAAGGTACTAGCGGTTGTTCTGTCTAAGAATGAACACATTCTTTTCTAGTTGTGATTACGAGTCCATAATTTTGTGATGGGTAAATACAGAAACATAAAATAATTTTAGAAATTTTAGAGATTTTTGAAAAAGTTCTTCCACCCTGAAAAAGCAGTCCCACCACATCCTAGCACTGACATTCTATCCCATTGTCAAACAATATGCTCAGAGAAATATATCCATTTTTTAAAATTAGCTATTAAGTTCTACATTCATAAATGCCACCATTGGCAACAACACTAATGATATCTTGCTATCTCTCTTCTTTTCAAGCGTTCTTAGCTGATGCACTATAATGTCTACCATTATTATGATTGATGCAATTGATTTACATAAGGTACGCACATACAGTATCAGTCATATTGTACCACCATTGAACACAGGCTTGATAATGTCTGACTTTATTAATTAGAATAATTAGAATAATTTATGGACATCTCATTTACAGTTCTTGAGTACTGCTTTCATTCCTTTTTTACCATTTTTAGGCACATTTTTCATTTTCTTCCATACCAGTAATAGAAACATATATAAACATAGAAGCACATATATATATATATATATATATATATATATATATATATATATATATATATACAACATAGAAACATAGAATTTGACAGCAGATAAGGACCACTTGGCCCACCCAGTTGGCCCATTTCCCTACCTAATGGATAAGCTGCAGATCCTGGTTAACTAACAGCCTACTTTTTCCTTCCCCCACCCGCCACAATTGCCATATGACTGTCCCATGCATTCTTGAAATCCACCACTGCTTTTGACTCCACAACCTCCTCAGGAATGCATCCACAACCCTCTCCATGAAAAAATACTTCCTCACATTACCTCAGAGATGTTCCCCCTCAATCTTCAAATTGTGTCTCCTTGTTCTTGCACACCTCTTTTTCTGAAAGATGTTACCCCCTTGGACTTTGTTGATTCCCTTGAGGTACTTGAATGCTTCTATCATTTCTTCCCTCTCCCTCCTTTCCTCAAGCCTATACATATTAAGCTCCTTAAGTCTCTCTTCATATGTCTTCTGGTGCAGACACTGTACCATCTTAGTTGCCCTCCTCTGGACCACCTCCATCCTGTCTATGTCTTTGTGGAGACTGGGGTCTCCAGAACTGCATGCAGTACTCCAGATGGGTCTCACCAGCTCTCTGTACAGAGGGGATAACAACTTCCTGTTTTTTCTACTGGTGATGCCTCTCTCTATGCATCCCAGTATCCCCCCAGCCCTCCTTACTGCCCTCTCACATTGCTTGCCTGCCTTTAGATCATCAGATATGACTACCCCCAGGTCCCTTTCCATTTTTGTTGCTGTTAGTAACTCAGTCCCCATTGTGTACTCTTCCACTTGGTTTTTGTTTCCCAGGTGCATTACTTTGCACTTCTTAGCATTGAATCTAAGCTGCCATACATTTGACCATTACTCCAGCTTTGCCAAGTCCCTTCTCATCCTTTCCACCCCACCTTGTGTATCAACTCTGTTGCAGATCTTTGTGTCATCTGCAAAGAGACATACTTTTCCTTCCAGTCCCTCTGCAATGCCACTTATAAAGACATTAAAGAGGACTGGTCCTAGTACTGAACCCTGCGGTACCCTAGTAGTAACCCCCCTTTCTTCAGAGTGGACTCTGTTTACTATTACCCTCTGTGTCCTGTTCTCCAGCCAATTCTTTACCCAGGCTACCAACTTGGGACCCATTCTCAGGCTGGCCAACTTGTATATTAATCTTTTGTGTGGGACTGTGTCAAATGCCTTGCTAAAGTCTAGGTAGGCCATGTCCACAGCCCCTCCTTGATCTACTACTTTGGTCACCCAGTCAAAGAAATCTATTAGATTCATCTGACATGACCTTCCCGCTGTGAATCCATGCTGCCTTGGGTCCTGTGCCCCCTCTGGCCTCTCGGTACTCAACAGTTCTTTCCTTCAGAAGTGATTCCATCATTTTCCCAATCACTGAGGTTAAACTATCAAAATATGTTTGCCTCCATTAAAGTGTAGAGAGATCTGGTTGCAATGGCATCCTTGGATGTGTTAGACACCCACTGTGGGTGTGACTACCTTTTCACAGCCAGAACTGTTAACTACAGTACCCAAAATGTCAAAACAAAAAGCCAGTGTGATAGCCATGCCAGACACAGCAATAGTAACAGAAAATCCCAAAATGGGACAGTCACCGACCCTCAGAATTTAATACCTTTAACAGAATTACTCTCCAATCTCCTTGACAAAACACCAAGCACAGGCATGAAGCACTGAGTTTTTTAGTACAGAACCTCTGTTTGTACTCAGGATATCTGCAATCACTGCTTTTTAGAATTAAGATGTTGAGAGAGGGCCGGAATCAGCCATCCCACCATTCAGCAGCAACATTTTTCACTTAACTTACATGTTACTGCACCAAAGTGTTTTAAAAAGGTAAAATCAAAACAAGTGTGTGGTTCAAGGAACTGGGAAATATCAAATTTGCATATGGGGAACCAAAGGAAAGTAGCCACCCAGAGCAATTCATCACAAAATGTCTTCTAGTCACAAGGCACCCACCAGGAGGGAGTGAAGGCGTTGAGCTCAGGCTCCCAAGAGGATTAGAATGGAGCAGCTTTGGAAGCTCTGAAAAGCCTGGTGTCCCAACTCTATAAGTGTATGTATGCATGTATGTATGTGTGTATGTATGTGAATGAGCATGGGACATCCAGCAGACAGACTTGGTTTGATTTTCACAACCTCCACTTGCATACTGTGCTACTCTGAGCAAGTCGCTTAACCTCCCAAGTGCTCCTGGGTTGCCTCTGAAAACAGGCACCTGTTCCTAGTGGACCTTACCCAGTTACCAAAGAATAATATATATAAATATATATATATATATATATATATATATATAGAGAGAGAGAGAGAGAGAGAGAGAGAGATGACAAGAAATTAGATAGGATCACAGATTGACTGACCAGTGGAAGAAGTCACTGATATAAAGTCTGAAAATGGCTGACAGAGCACTTGTAGCTTAGGTAGCAATGGTGACAGAGAATAAACTCTTTCTCAGGCTAGAGAACTTGCTAAGGGCTCACAATCTATGAGTGCTGTGCATACCCAAGGAAATCCAAGACATGGTCAACTATATGGAATAATGGCTGATGAAAGAGTTGGGACTGTATGAACTGGTGCAGTAGGGCCCATAGTGTGACCCACCAGAGAGTGGTAGCTCATACCGACCACCTCAGGGCTATTTTCATAGCTTTCTTCTCCACTAGACATTGGCATGTAATTGCTCAGGATGCCAAAAGAAAACTGTCAATGATGGGTGACCAACATATTTTAGTCTTTCAGAACTGGTATTATGCCACACAGCAATACCAGAAAGCTTTTGATACTATCAAGAGAGAGCTGCATCAACTTCAAATCATATTTGTCTTATTACCGCTGGCCCAATTTCGTGTTGCAGTTGGTGACTAGCATTATTCATGAAGCGACCCAAGAGAAGCAGCTAAGCTCCAGATGACACTGATGGCAGTCAAGACCATTGTTGTACCACAGGACATTGACTCAGTTACCCAGGAGATTTCAAGAACTTTCTCCCTTTTACTAGTCTACAGGATCACAGATTGACTGACCAGTGGAAGAAGTCACTGATATAAAGTCTGAAAATGGCTGACAGAGCACTTGTAGCTTAGGTAGCAATGGTGACAGAGAATAAACTCTTTCTCAGGCTAGAGAACTTGCTAAGGGCTCACAATCTATGAGTGCTGTGCATACCCAAGGAAATCCAAGACATGGTCTAGTGATGGGGGGGGTTGTGTTTAGTCCTCATATACTGTACATTTGAATTTTCTGGTTGCTAGACTGCATTAAGCTCAGATACCAGGCAGTTTTGGCCCCCTTTGCATTTACTTTAAACTAGTCTGCTGTGCAAAAGTTTGATAGCAAGATATGCAAGCTATTTGTTTATCCTGGGATATTTTTAGACTTAAGATTAAGTGAGTCTTGACATTAATGGACCATACAATACAGCACATGACCCCTGACATTGATGGAATAAGGCTTGCTGTTTGGCTATTTAGAGGAAAACATCAATCGATATCTTGTATCAGCTACATAGTTTGTGAATAGAATGCATGCCATAAGAATGAGTTTAGTTTTGCTGTACAACCCATCTAAGGATGCACTGTTCAGCATAAAACTGAATAAACATAAAGTCAAAAATATATAAAGATGTAATTTTTTTGGCATGAACTATCTGCAGTCTGAGCTCAAATGACATACTTGAGACTTGATGAGTGACACGTTTGCATTTACAATATTCAGAATGTGCTGAAAGCACTTCAGATCCACTTTTTTATGTTATGAACTTCTGCATATATGCAAAGCAATCAACACTGTAAACTGAAAGAATGTATACTAGTTAGGATGTACTATAACCCTAATGACTACTATGACAAATAGTTCATGCTGTGTTAAAGAAGTTCTGGTCAGAGCCAATACAGCTGTGGAGAGCTTTTAGGAGTGGCAAGAGTGTTTAAAAAGAATATGTGTTGCTCTCACTGCACCAGTCAGACATAACTAATACTGCAGTAATTACAGTATTGCACATGCGTGATACTAGTGCATGCGCAGTTTATCCTGGAGTCAGCCATGTGCAACATCATGGCATTGACATGACTATGTATGCATGATACTCACGCATGCGCAGTTTAAGTCAGCGCCAACATGTTGCACATGGCAGATGTCACTCCTGCAACTGCAGAAAAGAAAAGTAGTGCACCAGGAAAGCGGTGTGTTTATGTGGCCCGCAGAAGGGAAGGGCTGCATAAACAGAATAATTGGAAACTATCCCAGAGCACTGGGTAGCATGCCAGAAAGCGCTCCATTCACGTCCTTCCACGGTGTTTTTATACAAATCTGATGATGGCATAACATCTGCGGAGCTTGGCCAATGCAGCTGTAAAAATCTCACTGCTATTTATCACTTCAGAAGGTAGATTATTGCAAATGTCTAATGTCCTTTGTGTGTAATGTATCTTACACTTGCTTGTTTTAAAATTGTTTGGCCTAATTTGTTGTTCATGTCCCCTTACTTTTTGTTCCATTCTAAAATTTTAAATTTAATTTTTCCATAGATCCTCCTTGTTCATGATTTTGTAAATCATCAACACATTCCCCCAATATGCCTGTTGTGCAGAGTATTTACCCCCACCTGCTTCCTCCACAACTCTCCCTATCGAACCCTCACCCTCCATGCCCATATTTCCACTTCAGGGAGAGCTGCCTTCTCCTATCACTTTTCAAACCTTTGGAACTCCCTCCCCTTAGATATCTGTTCTGCCCCATCTACTCATTTGTTGTCCTGTCCTGTCCTGTCCTCTTTGACACTATATTTCCCCACTCTGCAACTGCACCTGACCCACCTCTCCATTACCCCCTCTTCTGTTCTATTTCCACTACTCTACCCCCTTCTGCCCCTCCCTAGGCATGCCAATAGCCTATAGCACTAGCTGGGTTTACATCAAGTAGTGTTCATACCCTCGGTGTTCCACTCCTGGGGGTGAGGCTTGCCTCCCCCCTTCCTCTTCACTCCTCTGTAATTCTTCCCATTCACAATTTCATATCACCTCCTCCCATACCCCTTTTGTTCCCAATCCTCCCCCCACCCTTTCCTCAAGTTAGCAACACCCATCTCTTCTGTACCTGTATTCTGTTCCCTATTTTATCCCTCACTGTTCCCCCCCATCCCCTGCCAATCCCCTTGTGAGGTGTGCACTCTGGAGGGATGAAGGCTCACCTAATCTCCAACCATCTCCCACTCTCCCATCCTCCTATTCTGACAAGGTTTCTCACTTATTTATTTATTGAATTTTGTTGACTGGATAAGCTCACTGAGACGAGAAGTCCCTTTTCAGGGGCAACTGGCAGGGGGTGGGATGGGAGAGGGGGCATACAGATGGTAACCAACTGAAATTGAACCAGATTAAACTGTTGTTGGTATCTTTAGTGAATGGGGGAAATTTGGCAAGGACACTGGGGAAAATCCCCTACTCTCCATTGGAGGCTTGCGGGCCGTCTGGGAGAGATGGCCACTTCTCCGGGAGCGGCAGAGAGGAAGGACGTCTCTAGGACGGGAGCTCTGGCCTCAGCTCCTGCCCTGTCTACGCAGGAGGCCATAGATGTGATAACAGCGATTGCTGACTTTTCTCAGGGACAGGATTTGGTACTGCTGAACGAAGTTACGCCCGCTTCAGTGGACCTACCTGTATTGGATGCTGGATTTCCTCTGGAAGAGCTCCCGGCTATGCCTGCCTGTTCTCGTCGGCAGGAGCTTTTGCGTTGCCATCAGGAGTTGCTGGCGAAAAGTGCAGTTGTCGAAGCGGAACTCAAAGTGCTACAGGAGGCTTCTCAGGGGGCCCAGAATGTTTCGGACCAGATAGAGCTGGCGTTCAGGTCGGACGTCGAGCAGGAGGTGACTGTGCTTCCTCCCCCAGAGGAATCGTCGGATTCTCGATTCACTGATGCTTTGATGGGTATTCTTGCGGTGGGCTCACAGTCGCAGGTTATTTCGGATGTTCCTGCTACACCAGACTTGCATGCCAAAAAAACTCGGCTGGGAATGACAAGGTTGGTGTCAAACCCTTCTGTTGCTTTATCTGCTTTTCCGGTTGATACTGAGCAGACGTTTTCTTTTTTGGATCGGAGAAAATCAAAGAAATGGGGTGATTTAGCCCCTGAACCCCCTAACATACATAATGCATCCTGGTCACCCGAAAGAGCTTTGACTGAGGCTGGTTGGATTCCGGGGGCTTCGGGCCAATGGACTCCGGATCCCACGGACCCCTCCTTTCTGAAATTGTGTACTTCTTCTGTTGATGTGGCCACCAACGACGGTTCTTCACAGAGCTCCACCAAACCCTGGGGTACTCCTACTGTTGTATTGCCTAATGTTTCTGTTTCTCCTCTTGATGTTTCTGCCTCACCAGTTGTTCAGGATAAGGGTTTACCAACTACTGTTGAGAGGGGGTCTAGTTCGGTTCCTAGGGATAACGCTCAAGGTTTGCCCCATAAAGCTCCCTTGTTTCAGCTAGCTGATTTATTTCAGCCGACTGGGGAGCCTGCTCCTCGGAGAAACGCAGTTTGCCTGCTATATAAGAGGGGCTTGGAACAACCACCAGATAGGTTGTTTATAGCTCGGACTTTACTGAAGCAGTCCATGAAATATTTTTCATCAGAAATTTTTGCATTGATTTCTTTAGGGAATGGGAACTACGATGTCGGTTTCAAACATGTCTCCAATCTTGACAGATTTTGGGCACAATATGAGAACCTTAAGTCTGACCCTTTATGGGTCCTGTTTCAGGCCATTCCACTCACTAAACCCTTGATTAAAAACATAACTCTTTTATTTAAGAACGAAGGTGTCAATATTGAAGACATCCTATTTTGGTTACGTAAGAGATGTGATATTTTGGGGAGGCCTACTCCCACGTTTGACAGTGAAAAAATCTGGGATGGCAGTTGGAGGGTTAAAGTGAAACTTTTTTCTACTAATTCTGGTCCAGTCCACCTCCCTAGTGTGCCTTTTCTTGGGAAAGATCGGGGGTCCATCTTCTATGCTGGGCAACCTAGATCGTGTTTTAAATGTGGGTCTCGTCTACATTTAAGTTCTGCCTGTGACACCTCTAAGTGCAACCATTGTTTGGAGTATGGGAACTTGGCAACTGCTTGCCTGAACCTTTTTAAATGCAACCTATGTGAACAGACTGGTCATGCCTATGGGCGATGTCCTTGGGCCTTGCACAATAGAGCTGACTGTCCCTCCCATGACGGACTTATTACTCAGGCACAGCGGATTTTTTCCCAGAAATAAGACGAGGTGGTGCAGCAGGCATCTGACTATGTTCAGGTTCCTGCCCAGGCTGCTCCTCGTCCTGCTAGTCCAATTGACACAACGGATGTTACCTCCTCTGATACCTCAGTGGATATTTCTATGCCTTCACTTCCTGTTCATTCTGGGGACTTGCTTGTAGGGGATTCTGTGGGTCATATGCCCCCTTCACCCCCATCTGAGACCCCATTCAAGGTTGCGCAACCTAGGAAAAGGAATAGACGTGGCAAGACTATGCCAGACGTTAAAACCCCTCCTAATACCCTTGCCCAGAGAGACCCGGTTAAATTGAGGAATATTTTTTCCCCTCTTGAGGAAGATGCTGGTGGGGATTCCAGAGAGGACACCGACACTTCGTCGGTTGTTTCTAACACGGATTCAGAAACTAGATTTGATGATTCCATTGTCAAACGAACTAGACGTCGGCAAATGGGTAAACCCCCTTGAGGTTCTCTCTTTGTCTCTTTTTTGTTTTTGACTCATCCTTCTTTTATTTCCTGATATGTCTTCTTTAAAGCTTTCTACTTTAAATGTCAATGGTTTGAAGGGAGTGAAGAAACGTGTTGTTTTTTTTTCTCTCCTTAAAACTTTTGACTTGGATGTTTTTTGTCTGCAAGACATCCGACTGAAGACCTCTCAGGAATTTCAACATGCTTCTCATAGTTGGACTTTGGGGCCCTCATTCTGGTCTATAGGGGAGGAACCCTGTGATGGTTTGGGTATATTGTTCTTCAATTCTGCGTTTTCTGTGTCCAGATTAGTGGATATTCACCTTGGGAGGGCACTATGTTTAGACATTTCTATTCCTAAGGCTAGATTTCCGATCCTTTCTGTTTATGCCCCACAAACAAAAGCTCAATGGGTAGCCCTTTTTAAAGAGGTCCAGCCATATTTACATACTTCCCGATTGGTAATTTGGTTAGGTAATTTTAATTGTGCTTTATCTACTACTGATAGGGGTCTCAAAACTGATAAAATGTTTTGTGATTCAGTTGCTTTACATAAGGTAGTGTATACGGCCCATTTAGTAGATGCTTATAGGGCTTTGTACCCTATGGGTGGATTCACTTATTTTAGAGGTACCCTTCGGACGAGGATAGATTTTGTTTTTGTATCATCAGTTTTGTGGATAGTTCAGGCCTCCTCTAGACCCATAGAATTTTCAGATCATAATGTTCTCACAGTTCTCCTTTCTTGGGACAGGGCCCCGAGATGTCAGAAAAACCTTTGTAGATTGAATGAGAGTGTGTTGGAAGATCATACCCTTAAAAGGTTCTGGTTGAGACATTGGGCAGCCTGGATGTCTGTTGTGGAGTGCTATGATTCCATCTTACAGTGGTGGGAGGATACCAAACTGGGTTGAAAACATTTTTTTCCACATAGGGCTCAAGTTAAAACTCAGAAAGATTACCTGTCTTATTTACAACTAAGACATCAATTGCAACATCTCATATCACTGGCTGAAACATCAACACATAATTATAGCGATCATATTGCGATTTTGAAAAAGCAAATGGTGGCATTACAGTATAACAGGGGAAGGTCTTTGGATCAGGAATTAAGATTTGGCACACGTTTGTCCAAACATTCTTTAGACCCTTTTAAAGAAAGTCAGAAAAGAGTAAACTCCAGACTTATTACCTCCCTCACTGATACGTCGGGACACCTTGTGAGTGATCCACACCACCTTTTGTATGTGGTAGAACAATATTTATCCACTAGTTTGGCCCCTGATACTATCTTGGATGAGGCAGCTGTCAACAACATTTTACAGGAATTACAGGTACCTGGTCTATCTTGAGATCAACAGCAGGAACTAACCGTAGATGTTTCTTTGGAAGAAGTGCAAACTGCAGTTGGTCTGTTGAACTCTCACATGGCCCCAGGCACGGATGGTCTTAGTACTGGGTTTTATAAAACTTTTTTACAGACCATCGGTCCTGTTTTAGTGATTCTTTTTAATCATATTTTACACACTGGAACTTATGCCCCCTCTATGAGAGAGGCGATCTTGCTTCTCATTTATAAAAAAGGGGATAAAACCAATATCAGTAATTGGCGTCTGCTTAGCCTATTAAATACTGACATGAAAATTCTGAGTAAAATTCTTTTGACCCGGCTAGCCAGGATCACTCTACTGCTACTTCATCCTGCACAGACCTGTGCGGTTAAGGGTAGGAAACAACAAGATAACCTGATATACCTTCAAGAGGTTTTTTTGTAGAGGGGATCTTGGACAGTTGCAGGGGTTCACTTTTGGACTAGATCAAGAGAAAGCCTTTGATCGAGTTTCTCACACCTTTCTCTTTTTGGTTTTGAAAGCCTTCGGGTTGCCAGAGACATTTGTTTTTTGGATTTCGGCAATGTATCAGGGGGAAGTACTTATACCTAATGTTAATGGCTGGTTGAGGAAGAAACTGGCAATTACGAAGGGTGTTAGACAAGGCTGCCCACTGAGTCCTACTTTATATGCCTTCTCTATTGATATTTTTATTAGATTATTACAAGCTAACAAAGCTCTACGGAGTCTTGATGTGCTCCATAGTCGGCCACCACAGCAGGTATTGGCTTATGCTGACGATTTGGTTTTATTATTACCTCCTCATTTTTCTGTCTCTGCGTTACAAGACTCGATTCACCTTTTCTTAAGTATTTTGGGTTCAAAGGTTAATTATAGCAAGTGTACTGGAGTTGTTATAGATTCTACGCCAGTGCCTGAGTCCGGGTGTGTGGCTGGGATTTCATTCTCCAGAGCTCCTATTAAAGTCCTGGGGTTTTTTTTTGGCCCTGGAGATATGGCTGGATACAGTTGGGAGAGGGCTTTAGCAAAGGGTTTAAGACTAGTGGGGGAATGGAAAGGTATGCCGCTCTCTAAGAAAAAATGGGTTTTATTGATTAAAACACTCCTAGTTCCTGTGTTTTTATATATTAGTTATATTTTTCTGCCCCCATTGCATCTGTGGATGCAGCTTTATAGTATTTTTTTCCAAGCATTCTGGGGATCTCGACTAAACCCTATTAAAAGGGAATTCACTTATCTTCCAGTTGCTGAAGGTGGGGTCGCTATGATCCACCCTATTGCCTTTTTTTTCAGTCATATAAACTGGGATCGGTCTTTAAACCTGGGTGGCTTATTTGGAGACCCTACATGGAGCAGTGGATTGATCTCTGTTGCTCAGGGTGGCAGAAGAAGAGGCTTAGAGTATTATCCAGACTTGTAGAGTTGCCAATGTATATGAAAGACTGTATGAGGCAACTTATCAAATGGGAAGTTACTATGCAATTATTATAGACTTATGATAGGAAGAAGTTGTATAAACATATGCTGTCCATGGAACGTACCTCTGAGGTCCTGTTCCCAGATTGCCCGTCGGACAGACAGGTGATTATTTTACAGTACCTTACCAATAAGCGTATTCCACCGTATGTATGGGATTGTGTCTGGTTGGAGAATTATGGTAAACTGGGGGTAAAAGGCAATAGTAAACATAAACAATTGTCAGAGAGGTATTGTCCTAGGCCTGCGTGTAGTCAAATCCTGGAAACCCAATGTTATTTATTTCTTGAATGTTCTTATATTAAACCATTCTGGGTTTTACTGGCTGATTACTGGAAGGTTCCTGAATCTAGATCCCTTGATTATTCTACGCTTATGTTTGGCCCTTTCCCTAATACTTTTGTTCCATATCATAGTGCAACTATTTATGTCATATTGTGTCTTTTGCGATTTCACATTTGGCAGTCTAGGTGTCTGTGGATTCTACAACAGAAAACCATTACTCCTGAGGAACTGGTTGCCACTGTGTGTAAAGCAATGGATGGACTTATGCACTATGACTCTACTAATGGACCTCATGAACAATTTATGAGTTATTGGATTAATTGTGCCACATGGACTACGTAACTGTTTTTTCTTGTTCTTCTCCTTTTTTGTACACTGATTTTGAGTGCTGGTTTATTGTTTTTGTTGTAATGAAGTCCATTCTTTCAATAAAATTCCCCTACTCTTTTTGAGAAGTGACATGGGATCTTTCATGTCCACCTGAACAACCACCAAAACAGGCAGACAAGACTTCAGTTTAATGTCTCTTCAGAAAGACAGTACCTCAAGAGTGCAGCACCCCTCTTATGCAGCACTACAATGTAGTGCTCCCAGACTAATTTGGCGTTTTCCCTGTAACTCCAAGCTTTTCCTGTATTCTGCATTATTTCCTATGGAAGTGGAATTGCTCTGTTTTCCTGTATAATCAATGCAAAACTATAGGAAGAATTTCCCTGTAGATGGCTCCAAATCCCTGTAGAATACAAGACTTCCTGTAGATCTAGGAGCCCTGACTTAGTGGCAGCATTGGGATTTAACCCAAGTGTCTGGTGCAGGGATAGAACCCACAGCCTTCTGATCTTCCATTCTCAGAGGTGAGTGTGCAACCTGCTGAGTCAGTGACACTGCTACTTACTACTCCAAGTGCTAAAAAATCAAAATGTATCTGTGTTGAAATGCTTTGTGTCATATATATATTCATGGCAAAAATCTGTTTAATGCATCAGTTGGGGTTATTCCACAGCAACAAAAGTGAAATAGGTTTTCACACCCCATGCCCCCACCCCCACCCTGCCCCCACCAACAGGCATCGGGTGTGCATTGTCTGTCGGTCCAACTCCCTCACCCCATCCCATGTGCAAACAAGCTGAGGTGGTGCAGCATAGAAAATGGAGTGAGAGTTAGGACCGATGACCCCAACGCACACCCCGATGCCTGTTGGTGGGGGCAGGGTGGGGTGGTCTGCAAGGGGATGGAAAACCTAACATCGGATTTCCTCACTTTTGTCACTGTGGAACAACCTTAACTGATGCATTAAACTGAGTTTTTTGCCATGAATTTCCCTTCTTTTTGAGAATGTGCACTATAAATAGTGAAGTAACAGCAACACAAACGCAAATGCTAATGCACATGGTGATGCAAACGTAAATGATAATGCAAATGGTAATACAAACACAAGTGAAAATGTTAATGAAAACAGAAATACAAATGCAAGCGCGTACAGAAACGCAAACTGTAATGCACATGAGCACGGTAATGTAATTGGAAACGCAGACAGTTACAGTAACAGAAACGATGACACCAAAGGAAACAAACAGAAACACAAACGCAAATGGAAGCGGGTATGCAAACGCAAATGGAAATGCACACGGTGATGCAAAAGGATACGCAAACAAAAACAGTAATGGAAATGCAAATGTTAACAGTTACACAAATGCAAGCACAAATGAAAATGCAAAGGGTAACTCACACTGTGGCGTAGACAGGAATGGTAACACAAATGGAAACGCAAATGCCAGCATGTATGGAAACGCAAATGGTAATGCGCACTGTCACGGGTACCGTATTAAATGCAAATGCTAACAGTAACAGCAACGATGACGCCAAAGAAAATGCAAATGGAAGCACGTACGCAAATGCAAATGGTAATGCACATGGTGACGCAAAACAAAATGCAAACAAAACCAGTAATGGAAACACAAATGTTAACAGTAACACAAATGCAAACGTAAACAAAAACGCAAAGGGTAACACACACGGTGGTATAGACGGGAATGGTAATGGAAATGGAAATGCAAGTGCGTACGGAAACGCAACTCGTAACGTTCACAGTACCGCAATAGGAAATGCAAATGCTAACAGTAACAGCAACAATGACGCCAAAGGAAACGCAAACGGAAGTGCGTACACAAACGGTAATGCACACAGTGACGCAAAACAAATCACAAACAAAAACAGTAATGGGAATGCAAATGTTAACAGTAACGCAAATGCAAGTGCAAATGAAAACACAACAGGTAACGCACACGGTGGCATACACAGGAATGGTAATGCAAATGGAAATGCAAATGCAAGTGCATACGGAAATGCAAATGGTAATGCGCACGGTCACGGTACCGCAATAGGAAACACAAATGCTAATGGTAACAGCAACAATGATGCCAAAGGAAACACAAATGGAAGCGCGTACGCAAATACAAATGGTAATTCACATGGTGATGCAAAACAAAATGCAAATAGAAACAGTAATCGAAATGCAAATGGTAACAGTAACGCAAATGCAAGTGCAAACAAAAAGGCAAAGAGTAACGCACACGGTGGCGTAGACGGGAACGCAAACTGTTACGGAAACGCAAGTGGAAATGCTAACTGTGACAGTAATGAAAGCGCACACCCCTTTTTCATCAACAGCTGCATAGAGAAACACAGTGTATACAAAGAATGTATGCATAAAAATGGGCTTCGGAGCAGAAACTGAGCACTTGGAATACTAAATTGCTTATACCTCAGGAACCGTACGACATAGAAAAAAATTAAAATGTCATATAAATTATGACTTTCCTGGCTAGTTTTGTGCTTAGCTAAGCAATTTGCTGTCGAAAAGTCTGTATCTCGAAGCGTTTCCGAGATACGGGCTCCGAAAGGCGCGGTGGACACCGCAATGTTAGTCTATGAGAAAAAGTGTCAACTTCGGAGCACCGTAACTTTCCATCCATGCAATATTTTGTCACCATACCACCAAAAGGCACATCTGTAGGATGTTGGCTTTCTTACCTCCAAATTTCAGCCCAAAAGACCAAACCGTTGATTTGCAGCAGGGCGGCAACAAATTCCTGTTATTTTGGGCATAGTGTCACAAAATAGTGTCGCAAATCACAACACTTTCGCAAATGAAATCACGAAAGTGTCATGGGCCGACACCGCTATTACAAAAATTTCAAAACATATTTCTGGGGTGTTTAATTCCAAAAAAGACATGGCTAGTATCCTCAGGGTCTGACTAGGTGAACACAAGAAGAATCGTGTCCCTAGAGGGTCCAAAAATGGCTGACTCACGACACTACAGGGGTCATTTGTTACACTAAAAACTGCATTTGCAACACTGTTAAACTTTTTGTTAACTTTTCCCATTGACTATAATGGGAAACTTGTTTTTTGAATACCTTTTGAACTTTTGAACCGTTTAATATTTTTTCATGAAAACTTGGAAAGGCACATTGGGGATCCCGGCCACATGTTTCCTGAAGTTTTCAGACCAGTTGCACAAACCATGCGACCTGTAGGCACGAGCAAAGAATACGCAAAAAAGTGTAAATGCTCTACAGAATGTTGCTTTATAACTCTGTAACCGTATATCCGACCATTACAAAACATGGTAGATCCAGAGATCCATGGTACTGCTCTGTGCCTGCCAAATTTCAGGCAAATCTGTTATATGGTGGCAAAGTTATTAAGATGCAAAATGTCACACTTTAACCTTAAATGGGGTACTCAACCCTAACTATAGTGGCACTACCATGCCACTGTAAAATATATACATATATATATAATATATATCGATATCTATATCAATATCAATATCTATATCTATATATATATATAGATATATATATATGATATGTAATGTATTTGAATATAAAAGTAAGTATGTGTGTATAGGCTTAAAAATGTATATATGTGTATATGTATAGGGACTATATTCTGGATGGCAAGTGCTGCCTGGCTATCCCACAAAAATGTTTGGCATAGTTTTAAATTTATTTGGTATTATGTACAGACTTAGCTCTATGTACATTTTTTATTTGGATGTTGTATTCAAAATGGTATTCCCTTTTCCCCTTTCCCCAGGACTCATCTGGAAACAAGCTATTGTAGCTCAGTATGCCTTTCCTGGTGAAATTTTTCAAAGAAAATAAATAAATAATGTAGTCTGAGGAGTTTCAAATGTTCCTTATATGTCTTACGTTCCAAACCCTTTCTTGTTGCCTTCCTCTGAATAAATACAATCGTCTTTCTATTAGTAATAGTAATATTTAAAGTGCCCCAAAACTGTGATCAGTAATCTATGATAGGTACATATTGTATGAAGTTACTGCATTATGATAGTATGCAGCTGTATACCAACGTTAAGTCATCTACATTATTGGATTTTATTTATTTTATTTATTTATTTTTTAATAATCTATACATTGTTCACATACTTATGACACAGCCCAGGATGCTCCTTACAATATCTATCTTTCAGATCAGACGTTAAACCAAGGTCCCATCTACCTTATTCTGGTGGTAGTTCAGGCAGATGTTAAAGATCCCATGGCACTTCTCGAAAAGAGATGGGGAAGTTTCCCCAGTGTCCTGGCCAAATTTCCCCCATTCACTAAAAATTCGACCAACAGCTTAATCTGGTTCAAGGTCAGCTGGCATTCATCTGTATCCCCCTCCCCCGGGTCATGCCTGAAAATAGGCAGAATTTGTCTAGTGCATTTACCCAGTCAACAAAAACTAAAGAAAGAAATATGCGACCTTTTTATTTTTTTGTACTACTGAATTCATTTTTGGGAAATCACTTGCAAACTGGCATGTGCTCTGTTTTGTTAGGTTAACAATGGGTTAACCTTATCAACTGCAAAATGATAGATGTCTCTCTACTCCTTCTCTCTCTCTCTCTCTGTCTCTCTCTATGCATTTATAACACGGGGATCACCCCCTACCACCCACACCAGAAGTGACCAGTCACACAAGAAACTATTTAGCTTTACATCATAAGGCAAAGTAGAGGAATTGAAAAATAAATCCCACTGAACTAATTGTTTTATTAGGTCTTTGACTAGAGACCCTTCTCAGCTTTGTGCTTCATTGCCTTTAACTTTGGAATGTCAGTAATGAGGGGGAGGTGCACTGACTAGTAGCATAGCATAGCACAGCACAGAAGAAATGTGATTCTTAAACACAAGGTCTTCAGCCTAAAAATGCTATGAAGAGATTATCTGAATATAAATAAGGTACAAAGCAACAAAATTCCCATATAATCAGATATGTACCAGCTGTCAGGTCGCTTAAAGCAGGAATGAGAAGAGAGACAAGAGAGAGACAAATAAGCTGAAAAATAGTGTTGCAACTGGTCTACTCAATAGAGAGAAGAGTATTTCATTCAACTGGTGTAGTGATTTGTAATTGTGGAAGGATACACTGAAAACTCCAAAATGCTGTGCTTCGGTATCCCAATTTTAAAGCTAAATCAAGACAGCTGTAGGCTCCACCCACAGTTGTAAAAAGTGAAGAAAAGAGAATTGTGGAACCGGTAAAAGTAGAAGGAAACTTATGAACACTGGTGGGGTTATCGTATTATTCATTAAGTTTGAGCCATTTAAGCAAAAATAATTTGGATTGGACTGGCACTTAGTAGCTTTAGCTCAATACATCAAACAATGATGTGTTAAGTCAGATCATAGGATTCTGATAGAGCTAAACATATGGTTTAGTTGCCCTGGCTTAGAGAATATGGGATGTAATAAATATCCAAATGTTCCATTGATGCCACGTTTCTTTTAATATAGCCCATCATTTCAGAACATTGTAATGTAGCAACAGAGATCAATACAGTTAATGATCAAATCCGGAGCCAAATCAATTCACATTAATTCAAATCAACAGTAGAAAATGATTAAAACGCCATTTCAGCTGAAAAAATTTGAAAAGAGATAACATGTATAATAAAACTAAAATGGTGCAGTATATATTTTAAAAATCTATTCCACCAGTCTCTTAAAGGATTACTACTGGGATAAGAAAATTCATTGACTTACATTAGTATAGAAGAGTAAGTACTGAGAAACAAGATTTTTTTAGTATGAGGAAGAGAAAGGAGAACAAAAAGATTTTTGGTATGAGAACCCAAATAAGACAGTACTGCATAACTTCTCAGGAAGAGAGGCCAGGGGTATGTAAAGAACCAACAGATTTAGAAGATAGAATAGAAGAAAGAGGAAGAAAGGAAGAACTAGCAAAAGTACACAACAACACAAAGTAAAACTAGAAACTATAGTATTTAATTTATCCAAAGAGAGTTAAGTGAAAATGTTTTATTGCGTTTAAATAAAGTATGAATTTTTTTCGTCTGAAGAGAAACCGAACGGGATTGAATTAAGATCAGGCGCAGAAAAACATGATCAGAAAAATTAGACTGAGGAAAGTATTTAGGAATTCAGGGACTACTTACATTGACAGACAGGGATAAAGAAGTATTAAACATGATTTAGAGTTAAAATCTACCTTTCTGTCCCAGGACGAATATCCAATCATGTGACTACTTATATTAAAAGAGTAGAAAAAAAGACAAATTGATAATAAAATGGGGAAAATCCAAACAAATATTTCAATTTGAAAAAAGGAGACATACAATCTTTGAAATCATTATGAATATATGGTGGTGAAAATGTGATAAGTTGGGTGGAATTTTTATTATAAAGATTACCTGACAGAGTGCCATTAACAGATTGAAAATGCATCAAATTGCATTATTTGAGACTGGAGCGTAACCCTATTTCACATACTAAGTCTAGTAGAAGTAGCTGTAGAAGTGATATATTTTATTCAAAAAATTCACATGAATATGAATTACGCACTTGAGCAAAGCTCATTTTCAATAGAGTCCTGTAAAGCAAGGTGTTATAATATGAACAATCATAAATAGTGTACAAAAAACACATATCAGATACTACAAAAATACTAATACAGTACAATTACAACATGATTACAATACATATCACATTTACATACACTTGAATAATGAGTGCTCCCCATAGCAATCTAAAAACATGACCCAGAAAATAAAAGGTACTTTAGGGGTGGTCAGCCTACATCATATCCAGGGCAACAACGCAAATACTTCTTTTCCAAATCTATTAGCAATCTATTTATCTTTTTCAAAATCACTGGTCCTCGTATATGTCTAAGATTGCAGGGAATAGAATTCCAAGCTTCTGGGTCATCTAATGAAATGCTGATCTCCCAATGTTAGTTTTCTGAGGAGTTAATATGTAATTCAACTCCTTGCACTGACCTTAGCCCTTCTTTAACTTGCCTCTGTTCTAAATTATTCTGTAATTGTGGACCTTTCCTTTATAATGTGAATATGTAGAATTATCATGGTGCATATGTTGTCTCCCATTTACTCTTGGCCATCCCAACTCTGACACATCTGACAATGGTGGGTCCATCTGGAGCATGTTGAGGATGAAGCAGGCAAATCTTTTGTACATCACATCCAGCTTTGCCAACTCCTTCCCTGATCCCCCCATAAAAAGTAGATTGCCACATTGAAACACCAGCATGATCGTGGAATTTACAATGGTCTTTCATGATTCCATTGGCAGGCATTTTTTTAATTGGATTCCCAGTTTTCATCCCTCATTTGACACAGTTTTTTTCTACATGAGTGTCCTACTTACACCCTTCATTGGGAAGTCTAGAATAGAATGTGCTATAAAAGCAGTGGAAGAAGAGGGAATAATAACCAGTTGGGTAAAAATGTATTAAAAACAAGAATCTGAGAATGTCTAGCTTTTATATTCTGTTAAAGATCCATAATAGCAGAGAGAATCCACCAGAGAAACAATTCAGCAACTGAACCCCTTTCCAAACATGTGGATCACAGCTGAGCTGAGGGAGAGGAGTGACTGCATGTTGATGTTCTCAGGTCGAGACACATAGAAGGGATTTTAAAGGCTTTGCTCCCACTTATGGAAGGTAAAACCACCGTTGCCTCATTTTTTGGGAGCTTAAAAATTCTTTCCAGGCCACCTTGTGCCACTCAGTTTTGCCTGTCATCTGTCTGCCGCTTTTTCGTTTATTTTCCGCAGGGTATATGGAGCCATTTTCCCTTGTTCTGGGGGCATGATGTGCACCCAGACATCAAGGCATATCCATTGCCATCCATCATGACCCAAATCCTCTGTATGGTGTGGATGCTTGTTGTGTCTCCAGCCTCTGCCAGAGGCCAGCCATGTGCTGAACCTTGACCCCCCCCCGGAGAAGATGAGCAGTCCCCTGGATGCTCAAGCCTCCTCTCCATGGCTGTCCCTCTGTCTCCTGTGCTCATTCCTGAACCCAGGTTGACGGCGTCGCAAGTGGTTGCACTATTGCTGCATCAGCAGGCTGGTCTCAGGCTAATATTCTTATTCGCAAGCAAGTTTCAGAGATTAAAACTGTACTAGTTGTGACAAATATGTCAATAGGCACATTTATGAAGGAACTGGAGGAGCTGAAAAAACAGATAGAGGAGTTAAAACAGACAATCCTTACTGAGAAAAACACTAGGGAGGTTAAGAAAAGCATTAAGGAAATTACTAAAGTAGTGGCTGAAAAAGAATATAAGGAAATTATGGATTTAAAAGCAAACATTAAATCAGGTGAGCACATAGAGACACATAGTTAAATGACTGTTGTAAAAAAACAAGCAAAGGTAATGAAATATAAAGAAAAGGGTATACAGACTATTCCAACTACTTATGGAAATAAGATGCCTAAGCATGTCAAAAACACAGGAAAAGAGCAGAAAAGAGGTGAACAATATGGAGCTATAAAAAGGAAAGTTAAGAAACAAGATAAGCTAGACAGTAAATGATGTACTGTATATTTTAACGGGATCCCTAAATCCAGAAGAGAGACACAATTTTTATTAAAAATTGCTGTTTATAACATCATTAAAAGTCAATTTAAAGACCAAATTTACATGGGAGGATATAGTATCAGTGTATAGATACAAAGCCTTTCCTAATAAAGGCTACATATGTTTGGTAGTTAAGAACAAGACAATAAGAAATGAAATATGGAATTTAAAAGATGAATCTGGCAAGATGGGTATAGATCTGGATACTACCACAAGCATTGTTGGAGAAAGAAATGTTGTACATATTCAGAATAAAGGATTACAGCAAGGAAAATGAAATCCAGGATCAGGAAAAGAACAACAACAATCTATAATTAGATACCTTCAGAGGCCAACAGTCATAGAGTATGAACCAAAGGGATCACCAAAATTTGAAAAATTGATAAGAAATAGGAGGCAAAGGGGTGAATGATTAAATAGTAGTATAGTCCTGGAGAATTGTGTTACTGAGTGCTCAAATGATGAAAGCTTTTATTATCATTGCACACATGCCATTAGTATTTCTTATCAAAATTATTATGATGCTTTATCAAGTTCTGCAAACAGTAGTGAACTGGAATGCTCCACAATATAGCTCTCAGACTGAATTTTAAAGCATGACATCTCTCCACCACTTGAGACCCTAAAGGCCTTATGAATACTTCTTGGAATATAGCTGGTGTTACAAAAACAAGCATTTGTCAATGCTGAATGCTTGTTTGCATTGGGAATGCAACAGTTAGGCAGATGCAGGATAGGAATGGCAGTGAAGTATTGAACTTCACACCAACCACACCTCCACTCTGCAGAGACGGACAAGCATTGAGTATGCGTTTGGGTCATTGCCCAAAACGTTCATGTCATTTCACTTCATCCTGGCCTGCAGGCACTAGCAAGTGTTGAGGTGTGCCTTGGGGTGTTCGGCTTTACAGTCACCCCCATTCCATAAGGACATACGCTGAAATGGGTGCAGTATAGGAGAATGGGGTGAACTCTGGGGCTGAAGAGTCCAAGGCACACCTCAATGCCTGTCCCTGGCTGCAGGGTGTGGGTGGAATGCCAAGAGCATTACAGTCGGCAATCAAAGGCACACCACTGAAGCCTGTCAGTCTGTACAGTGTGGAACATTATGGTTAGACACCCTAACCCTCCGGGCATTTGTTGGTATTTGCACTACAAGTTTTCAGCATGGCCTTTTTGTGACTCACACCTCATGAAAGCATTTGGGACCTCTTCTCATGAACAGTGGCACTGTGATTTTGTTAATGTGTCCCAGACTTTGAGTTCCCACAGTGACTGCATCATTCTGTGCCAGATGTACAAAAACACAGATCAGGCAGGATGTGAAGAATGACAGCTGTACCATTCATAGGGCAGTGTGAAGAGATGGCTGTGTTGAAAATCTATAGTAAAACATTAAAAATGCTCAAACATGCAATCGTACATGGAAACTGCACAACGCATGCAAGTAACACAGTCATTTAGTGGAATTATTTCACCAAATTTTCAACATAGGCATTTTGTGACCTCTGTTCATGAACATTGTCACTATGATTTTCTTAATCTGTCCTGAACATTGATTTCCCACAGTGACCATGCTATTCTGCACCAGTTGTGTAAATGCATATTTTAGGCAGGATATGAAACATGACAGCTGTACTGTTCATAAGGAGGTGTGAAAAAATGCCAATGCTGAAAATCTGGAGTGAAAATATTACAAATGTGAGAAATTATGAGGGCATGTGGAAACTGCACAATGTACACTCGTAACAGTCATTTCATGGACTTTTGTCACTGAATTTTCAACATAGGCATTTTAGCACCTATGCTCATGAACAGTGTCACTGATTTTCTAAATCTGTCCCAAACACTGATTTCCCACAGCAACCACACTATTCTGTGCAGGAAGTGCAAAAACACATTTTGGCCAGGATGTGAAAAATGACAGATGTACTGTTCATAAGGAAGTGTGAAAAAATGCCAACGTTGAAAATCTAAAGTGAAAATACTGTATTGCAAATTCGTGAAGTTATGACGGTGCATGAAAATTGTGCTATGCACGCTCATAAAACAGTCATTTTTTGGATTTTTTTCACCAAATTTGCAACATAGGCTTTTTGAGAGCCCACCTCATGAACAGTGGCACTGTTGTTTTGTTACTCAGTCCTGAAAGTTGATTCCATGCAGTGACCATGAAATCACCTTTTGGGACTGAATATCACCATGACAGTGACTGAATTCCTCAGGAAGAGTCACAATAACTCCATGTTAAACATTTGGTTCCAAAAATCAAAAAAATGGCTGAGATACCCACATAAGTTGAAAAACCCCTATTTATGCCATTATACAGCTTACCAGCATTTCTTCAGTTCGTGGTCAGCTTTGAAGAGTGCAGACGAGTTCCCGGTCCACCGAAGATCATTGCACCGGGCTCCAGAGGTAAGTATGGGGTGAGGGGGGTGTGGGGAGGTAGGATGCATAGAGGGTGGGCGCAGGTTGGGGAAGGGGGCACGAGAGACCACGAGGGACCATTTTCTTTGTTTCAGGGACACAATATAAACTAAGGACATCGTGGAATGGTTTGGTTTTTGCACACTGGGGTGGGCTCCCAATGTGCCACCTGCATTTTGGGGAAGGGGGACTGAAGCCGATGGGGGTTGGACCCCCTGTCAGCAAAGAAAGACTGTTTGGGGGGGCTTGATGTCGGGGAGGATTGGGCACCCCCTTGGCACACAACAGATGAGGGGGATATTGTGCTGACGGGGAGTGGGCTCCCCCATCAGCAAATGAACTGGGTCAGGGGCATCTCGATAAGGGGATTAGGCACCCCGTTCCGCTTTCATGGGGCTCTGAGGTGGCAGCTATGCCACCACCATGTTGACGGAAATGTTTAACCAGGCAAGGTACCATCCTGCAATGACAGATCACTCCTTCATTACAGTGGAATGGCTGACACTGCATTGACAAGGCAGCCCGTGATTGCGGCAGTGAAATTGTTGTAAGTTGGTGGCACTTCTGCAGAACCAGTGTCATCAGGACACTGGGCCTGCATTGGGTGAACACTGCCAAGCCCACAAATGCAGTGCTGGTATTGGCCGCCACAGTGCCACACCTCCACAACCCACATCTCTCTTAAGCTGCCATATAATGTTTCTTGTGCATGCGCACAAGCAAACACAAAAATGATGATGGTTCATGGCTTTATATTTTACAAAATTGTGATATAATTATTTTACAAGAGACTTGTCTGAACTCTGATAATTTTTTGAATTTTCAAGGCTTCACTAAATTAGATTGTCCTGGGAAAATGACCTTTACTAGGAGCTGACATAGTGGTGGTTTGATGATTTTATTGGGAACGAAAAGGAAATGGTCAGTTCTTAAGACTTACACTTCTCAGCACTGTAATTGGTTTGCCATTGATGTGATTACTGAATTTAATGAGATTATTCTTTTTATTAATATATATTTTTTCTTCTAATCTAAGTAATCTTGAAGCTGAATCACAGATTCATGAACTGTCTGCTTTATTGGATGATTTTTCTACATATAACACACCTAGCTGTTGTGCTTTTGGTGATTGGAATGCATATACAGGAAATTCAAATGAGTTTTGATTTATTTTGTAAAAATGAAGAGTTGGAATATTAAAAAGATATTCTAGTTAGAACTTCTAGAGATCTGAGTAGAAATACTAAAGGATTTACACTTCTCAATTTTGTTGTAAAACACAATTTATGAATTATAAATGGTAGGAATGCACATGACAATCCTGGTGAATTTATTTTTCCCGCCATAAATGGGGGTACTTTACATGATCTGGTAATAATGGATCTTTCATTATTTTCCAAGATTCACAGTTTGAAAGTTTTACCATTAATTTTTTTCTGACCATTTCCCTATTGAACTTATAATTAACAAAGGTGCATATTAAATGGAAAAAAATATCAATATTATGGATTATTATGTGGAGCAGCACCTGCAACTTAGGGAAAACATATTAAATGGGATCCTGTGATGCCATCTAAAATGTATAACCTTTTACAAAGCTCATGTATACAAGAAAAGAATATACAAGTAGTAAATACACCAGATATAGATATTTTTCTCTTTTTGAGAAACTTCTAGAAACTATGAGTAATAGTATTAAATGTAATGCAAGAGACAAGGGTAAAGTGTTACAACCTCTAAATAAAGCTCCCTGGTATGCTATAGATTGTATAGATATAAAAAAAATTGTTAAACTCTGTCTTTTAAGTAGGAAGAATCTTGATTGTAATTACAATAAATCACTCATTTATGTAAGGAAAGATTATAGACAGCTTATTAGTAACTGGGGCCAATTACAGGAAGCAATACAAGAAAATGAATTCACAAACTTTTTGGAAGCTTATTCTCATGGCCAAAAACAAATATATTTAAATGTGGATGCATGTATACCTGCTGTAGCTTGGGTTAAATATTTTGAGAGTGTCTATAGGGACACTCTGGATTCCAGCGAACATTTTGATATTATCACTGGTACAGCTATTAATGTTGCATCCCATTTTGACTTTGTCATTTCTAAACAGGCAATAGAATTTTCAATCTGAGCTCAATTCTTCCAATTTGATATTTCTTGGTGGGTAGATATTTTTATAAACTGTTTCAGGTAGTTTTATGTACAGAGAGTGTCCCAAATTCATGGCAGATAGCAGAGGTTGTACCCTATATAAAAAAAAAGGTGATAAATACGATCCTACTAATTATAGACCTATAGCACTCCAAAATATATCCACTAAAATATTCACTCATATTCTGCTACAAGAATTAAATCATTGGGTAATAGAAAATAATGTCTTGACTGATATACAGTTTGGTTTTGAAGAGAAACACTCCACACTTGATTGCATATTTATTTTGGATCACCTGATTAGAAAGGAATAAATAAATAAGTCTCCACTATTTTTAGCATTCATTGACATGACTTCAGCGTTTGATAGTGTTAACAGAGCAGTTTTGTGGAGATTATTAGAAGCTTGCAACATTGAGGAAAAATTATTGAGGCTCATTCATGGATTATAATATAATATTTCTATTCAGATTAGATATTCAGTTGATGGTAGATTGACAGAACCTATTATTGCTACTAAAGGTGTGAAGTAGGGTTGCCTTTTCGCTCCCCTTTTGTTTAATGTCTATATTGGTCAAATAACCAGTAGATTAGATCTAACTGAAACTGATGCTCCCAAAATAAAAACTGCTACAATAAATACATTATTATTTGCAGATGATATTGTTTTGATTTCAAAAACTGCTAGGAGTCTTCAGAAAGCATTATTAAATCTTGCTTCTACTCTAGAAGACCTACAGCTCTCCATAAATATAACAAAAATAAAACAAATGTCATAAATAAACCTAAAACTGAATGTTCTGGGGAAAATTGGTGGTAATACTATAGATTTAGTAAATAATTATCCTTATCTTGGAGTTACGTTGCATAATATAAGGATTTGGAATTTACATGTAGACGAAAACAAAAAGAAAGCAAGACAATTAACATTAGCAATAAATAAATGTTCAAAACAGTTTGTTATTAATTCTGCTTCTGCATTACTGAAAATATATAGTGTGAAGGTGGACTCTACAATTTTATATGGGTCAGAGATATGGAGTGTTTACAAGAACTTGATTATTCTGGAGCCTGTAAACAACCTCTATTTAAGATTAACTTTATGTCTTCCAAAGTTCATTCAAGGGGGATATTTAAGAGCTGAAACTGGTTGTATGTCCCTTGTTTCATGTGATATGATTAGGCAATTCCACTATTTGTGTAAAATTTTGAATTGTAAAAAAGGAAATCCTCTTTTATATGCTTGTTGGGAAGATAGCTTAGATCAGGATATTAAGGGAAAATTTATTTTGAAGGATTCTACACGGATGAAGGACTTAGAAAATAGGCTAAAAAAGATAGGACTTGCCTCCTTAATAGAATTTGATGACCTGGATAAAGATAGAGGCCATTGTATAGAGGTGGTGAACAGAATTAGTGATATTGCTAAACAACAAGACATGGCTAGAGTGTCCACATCGACAAATTTCCAGATTTACAAGCAGTTAAAAAATTATTTTAGGAGAGAATCGTATTTAATTAAATGTGAAAATAACTTGCATTATGAGACACTTGCGAATTAAAGATTTTATGTTAATGGGGGTGTCTCTGCTGGTTTTATACAATGGACTGCATTTAAGGTAGGCATAGAATGTAAGGGCAATTGCCCAGGAAAATGGGATACTGTCCACTTTATTTATTTGTTTATTTATTTATGTCTTTGATAACCGGGTGAGCAAACTGATCCAGAGGACCATTTTCAGTCATGACATTGGCCACCAGGGTGGCAAACACAACAAACATCAATACAATACAGAGATACAATTAGAACAAAACAGGACTGCCGAATACACTTGGTATGTGGTCAAATTACATAGCACAAATATTTCAGAGAAATCAATACGTGCTGGTGTAGTGACGTACATTAAGTAACTATGCAATATAAAGGGCTTAACATGGTGATTATGGTAAAGTATTACATGCAATGTACATACAGTCACTGGGGAGCCAAGGAAATAAATACAATTAAAACAAAGATTCAGTCTATCACCAGGAGTAGCATAGGCACAGGTCATAGGCAGAAATGCAACTCAAATTAAGTTGCAGAACCTGCTAACAGTTCAGATAAAACAGGTAGTCATATCCAGATTGAACAGAGGAGCAGACAGTGCAAGAGGGTAGGGGCACTGGAGGTAGGGTGAAGGCATGAATAGGTACTATGCCAGGATACGGGCCCTGATACTGCCTAGGGAACAGCTTCAGGTACAAGCAGCCTCAGTCAGGAGCCACACACTTAAGCTTGCCTTGAAAGACTGATGGGAGGGGGATGATCGGATGGACAAAGGAAGTCTATTTCAGAGGGAAGAGGCAGAGACAGAGAAAGCTTTACTACCCATGGTAGTAAACAGCTTTTCTACCCAGGATAGTAAACAGAATATGAGGCACCCTGTAAGGGCTGCAGAGGATAGGGTTAGGACAGGGAAAAGTGTTAGCCCAGGGGAGGGCTCAAGGGTGGCTGGTAGGTGGAAGGCCATGTGCACAAATGCTAGGAGCCTGGGCAATAAGGTAACTGACCTGGCAACAATCATGCAGTAGTAAAGCAGTAGTAAAATGTTTTTATTCAAAGAAAAATTGTATGAATAAGGGATTAACTCGATTGAGTAAAACTCATTTTGAAAGAGGTCCCCAACAGCAAAATAACATTTATCAACTTACTGCTGTATAAAAAAAAATGTACAATAAAACTATAGCAGAAAGGAAAACAAAAGATACAAACAGTACATCACATAACAGTCAGCGAGGCTGAGGACAGCAAACACGTAAGTTAATAATCCACCCCATCCCATCTCACTTTCCCTCTATTCATTCCTCTGTTTTGCTGTATAATTTAAATTATATAAATACACAACATCACCTTTCCTAAAGTTTCAATTATATAGGTGCACAACATTGCCTTTTCTCGTGCATCTCATTCCTGTACCAGAGTTTTATGCATGGACAAAGTGTTTTTGCATTCCCTAAGCACAATCATGTGGGAATCGCATTCCAACCCAGTATCCCTCTGTAGTATATAGATTGACGTCCAATGTCCAGGTCACATCTGGGCAGCTCCAAGTAAGGTACCTTACGATTTCTTAGTGAAGCCAGTTTATTTCTTTGACTTAACCTATCCATGATGCAGCCCAGTTATCTACCCACCAGCCCCTTATTTATAAAGGCCAATACATGCTCGTGGCTACTCTCAGTTAAACTATGCCAGGCCAGCTGGTCACACAGATGGCATTTATGGGTTAACTGAGGGGCCCCCAGTATGAACCTAGTGAGATTACCATGGCAGATGTCTAGTTTTTTAAGATCCCCCTTTCTCCCACTAGAATAAAATATATCCCCATAGTTCATCATGGGGATAATCATTGCATTTACAACTCTTTTTCTTACTTCTATGCTCATGGCTGATCTAACACTATAAAGGGCTCCTTTCCTCTTATTCACATTTTTAACCAAGTCAAGGCAGAAGCAGAACCTGACCTGGTGGGAATCACTGAGTCGTGATGTCATGGAGGGCAGTATTGTGACATGAACATACCAGGGTATCAGCTGTTCAGAAAAGACAGGGTCGGGAGGAGGGGGGTAGCACTTTATGTAAGGGAGGGGATTCAGGCAACAGAGGTACAGGGAAGGTGGGGGGAAGGAGAGGCATTATGGGTCTCGTTAGCCATGGGTAGGGGAGAGGTGGTCAGCACAGGGATGGTCTAAAGACCACCAGGACAGCAAGAAGAAGTGGACAACCTGATGATGGAGGAAATTCTACAGATGTCGGCTAAGGGGCAAGTGTTGCTAATGGGAGACCTCAACTTGTCAGATGTGGCATGGGACACACTGTCAGCAGCATCCCTCAGAAGCAAGGCAATACTGAACTCCCTTCAAGTTGCCTTACTCAAGCAGATGGTCTGGGAACCAACAAGGGATGGAGCAATTTTAGATGTGGTGCTAACAAACGAGGACTGGGTAGGTGAATTATCAGTGGTGAAAAACCTTGGGACCAGTGATCACAGTATGGTGTGGTTCATGGTAAACACATTGGTTGGCCTAAACTGGACCAAAGTGAAGGTTCTGAACTTTAGAAGGGAACATTTTAGGAAGATGGGAGAATATGTTAAACAAGCACTAGCAGGAATGGGGGAGCAAGGTGGGGTGCAGGACATGTGAGACTCAATAAAGGGGGCCATAGTGAGAGCTACAGACCTCTGTGCAAGGAGGGTGAGCAAAAATAGGAGGAAGAGGAAACCCCTATGGTTTAGCAAGGAAGTGGAGGTCAGCATTAGGGTGAAGAGAAGAGCCTTTCAGAGGTTTAAAACAACGCAGGGGGAGGAGGACTGGGGGGGAATATCAGGTTAGGCAGAAGGAGGCGGGCAGGGCGATCAGACAAGCAAAGGTCAGGAAGGAAGAGATCATTGCCAAGGCAGCCAAGATGGGGGAAAAGACCTTTTTTTGGTATATCGGTGAAAGGAGCAAAATAGAGAAGAGGATTCCCAGCCTAAAAAATGGGGACGGGCAAAGGGTGGTGAAGGACCAGGAGAAGGCTGCATTCCTAAATACCTACTTCTGTTCGGCATTAGCAAAGGAGATGGAATGGAAAGGGGGTAACTCTAAGGTGACAGAGACCACAAGGGAGGGAGTGGATGTGAGTCCATTTCAGGAAGAGAGGATACTAAGGGAACTTAGGGGCTTGAAAGTTGACAAAGCCATGGGGCCAGACGGGGTGCATCCAAGGGTTTTGAGGTAACTTGGGGAGGTACTGGCTGCTCCCTTGACCACTCTATTCAACAACTCCTTAAGTTCAGGGGTAGTGCCTAATGATTAGAAGTGTGTGGATGTAATACCCCTGCACGGGGGGGGGGGGAGAGGTGATTAACTACAGGCCAGTGAGCTTGACATCTGTGGCAGGAAAACTCATAGAGAAACTACTCAAGAACAAGATTAACAACTACTTGGAGGCAAATGGACTTTGGGACCTGGGGCAGCATGGGTTCACAGAGGGCAGATCCTGTCAAACAAACTTGACTGAGTTCTTTGACTGGGTCACTAAGGTGGTGGATTGGGGGGCTCGGTGGACATGGCTTACCTTGATTTCAGAAAGGCTTTTGACTCCTTACAGCACAAAAGACTTTTATACAAAATGTCCTGCTTGGGGCTGGGGGAGCTGGTAACAAAGTGGGTTGGAAATTTTTTGGAGGGAAGAACACAGAGGGCATTGGTCAACAGGGCACCCTCAGAGGAATCAGAGGTAATCAGTCAGGTTTCCCAAGGGTCGGTGCTGGGGCCTGTTCTGTTTAATGTCTTTATAGGGGATATAGCAGTGGGTCTGGAAGGGAGGATAAGTCTCTTTATGGATGATGCAAAGATCTCTAATACAGTGGAGAAGCCAGACGGGGTGGGGATGATGTGCATGGACACGGAACAGTTGGAGGAATGGTCTGCAGTGTGACAATTGTCATTCAGTGTGGCAAAATGTAAGATCATGCATTTGGGCAAAAAGAATGGGAGAGAGGAGCACTCATTGGGAGGTACACCTCTGCGGTCACTGAGGAAGAGAGGGACTTAAACATCATCATTTCTCAAGACCTGAAAATGGGAAAGCAGTGTGGAGGGGCAGTGGCAAGAGCAAGCAGAATGTTGGGTTTCATAGGGAGAGGTTTCTGCAGTAGGAAAAGAGAGGCCATAGTTCCTCTATACACACAGCTGGTCAGGCCACATCTGGAGTATGGGGTCCAGTTCTGGAGGCCCCACCTCAGAAAGGATGTGGAAAGGAAGCCCCTCACCTTTACAAATCCCAGTATGACCTAGTGATTCTAGACAACATAGAGGCCAAGAGGCTGCTAGCCCAAAAATGGTGTACAACAGAAATTCCCACTTAGAAAGAATTCCTAGTGCACGTGACCCAACCATCTCAGTATGAATGGATGTCCCATCTGGCTACCAGCTCCACAGAGAGATGTGATAATGTCTGGTCCCTATTCCACAACTATCTCTACCAATCCACCAGCAGGAAAACCCACCCAGGCTATACCCCTCTTTCCCAGACAGGTATAAGTTAATCCTATCCACTGTTCCCTGAGCAGTAGAGACTTAGCCCCATCCAATCCCCCCCTCCCCCACATCTTGGGTGTGTCTGGTGGTGTTCCACGTAGCACAAACCAAGACAATAACAATATGATGTGATGTGTACATGTATTAACCTATATGAGTAGGTGTGACTTGCTTTGTAAGTAGTTTTGGTTAAAGAGTACCTCTTTTATCTTTTCCCATGATTTGCTAATCTATAACTGTACCTGCAACAGGTTATGTTGTGTAATGTTACTCTCATCTAAATCTGAGAGTCTAGTCAAACACCAGATTACAACACTACCCATGCTAACAATCCACAGAACACAGTCAATGTACCTCATTTGCGTGTAACAAATGTACTATGCTTAAGACTCACCCCAAAACGTATGATTCTGTCCTGTAAAATCGCAACCTGTTCTTGCATACACGGTTTGTACACACTGTTTGTATGTTTATCTTTGAAAACTTGAATAAAAATGATTAACTAAATGTTCTTTAGCCCTAATGTCTGCATTAACATAGTTCTTTTGCAATACATTTCTTTTATTTTTGGGATAGTGGAATCATATCCTCATTTCTCAGGTCCTGCAGTAAAAAACTATAATTGATTCTATTGGCAACATCTGGTGAGCCATACTTTTCTACTGCCAAAAAGTATATGCCTATGAGGCACTGGCTTAGAGCTGTACCTTGTGCTTTGGACAGGAGGCTCGGGGGGGGGGGGTTGCAATAGGACTGACAACCCCAAGAAACACCACACCACCAATCCGCCAAGACTTCTGAGAATCCAAACTCTGATGTTTTTCATGTCCTCACTTTGGCCACTTTGCATTCTTCAACCATAAGTGCATTAACACAATTTTTTTTTTTTTTTTTGCAATTTATTGTAGGGGCACGGTAGCACTCTTACAGTTAGGGCTGAGTAGCATGTTCAGTGTTAAACCACTACCCTTGCACCTTAATAGCTTTGGCAGCATTTGACAAAATTAGCTGAAATTTTGCAAGTGTTATCTAGGAGGCAATATCTAAATTTGTGAAAAGTTTTGTGATGGCAACTTGTGTGGTTTCTGAGATCCACATGTCATTTTTCTGTAGATGTTTTTTTTCCTATACTTAACATGGTGATTTTTTTTTTTTTTGCTCCCACCTACAGCTTACAGGTAATGGAATTTTCTCCCCAAACTTTCAGGGTACAGACATGTTGTTTTAAGGTAGTGCCTGTGAAATGTTTCATGAAAAAATATTACATGGTTCCAGAGCTATAAGGCTTTAAAGTTTTGTGTTTTTCTGTTCTGAGCATGCTTGGTAGGGTTCTTGGGATAATGTCCTGATGCAACACCAAAAATTCTGTGTTGCAAGGCCCATTTTTAGTTTCTCACCACAGCAAGAAAAATTATTTTGTGCCATGAGAGCTGCCATCTTGTTTCTTTTCTCCTTGAACTAATAAGCACAGAAAATAAATACAAATGCCATCATTTAAAAAACAAACACCAGAATCTAGCTAAATTGGACCCATTAAGCAGATTCTGATGTTTGTTTCTTAAATTAATAGCCTTCCATTGCTGTCCCTTTATGTATGTAATTTTTCCCTGGTGTCTAGTGGCACCACCCACCCTCCAGTCACTGTCCCTTTCTGTATATCACATTTCTTTGGTGTTTAGTGGCACCCCCGATTGCCATCCACTTCAGTATATCATGTTTCTCTGGTGTCTGGTGGCATAAAGGCTACAGAAGTACAGGGAAGACAGGGGTGGGTCACGCTTGAACCAAGGAATGGCACATCAATATGTACAGGGAGGATCTACAGAACTCATGCACAGAGGGAGGAAGTGGACAGGGTACTAATGGAGGAAATTCACGACATGGCAACTAAAGGTGAAATCCTGCTGATGGGGAATTTCAATATGTCAGATGTGGATTGGACCACCCAGTCAGCTACTTTAGCCATAAGCACGGCCATCCTGGAATCCCTGCAGGGGGCTGGACTCAGACAGCTGGTGCACAAGCCAACCAGAGACAAATTTATTCTGGACCTGGCATGGACCAATGGGAACAAAGTCGAAGGAGTCCACATGGAAGGGCAACTGAGACCCAGTGACCACCACATGGTGTGGTTTGGTATGGATACAGGGACTCAATTAAGCCACACAAGAGCAAAGGCATTAGATTTCAGGAGGGCGGATTTCAGTGAAATGGGTAGCTGTTTAAGACCAGCCCTGGAGAAGGGAGAGGTAGTGATGGGAGTGGAGGAACAGTGGGGAAACTAAAATGATCCATTGTGGAGATAACTAACCAATGCATTAGGATAGTGGCCAAAGTGAAAAGAAGTAGGAAACCATTATGGTTCTCTAAAGAGGTGGCAGACAAAGTAAGGGCTAAAAGAAAAAGTTGCAGGAAGTATAAGGGGACCAAAAGGGAGGAGGATAGGAGGTGTTCCTTGAATGTCTAAGGGAAGCATGGAAAGCTGTTAGGAGAGCCAAGGCACAGACAGAGGAGGGTTTGGCACAGACTGTGAAAAAAGGGGACAAGATATTCTATAGGTACATCAGTGATAGAAGAAAAACCAGGGGTGGGTTGTGAGGCTCAAAGGGGGGGAGAGAGTGAGAGTGTGTGTAAGGAGGGGGATCTGGACAAAGTAGATATACTGAACATATACTTCTGTTCAGTATTCACCAAGGAGGGAGAGGGTCAAGGACCACAGTTGGGGAGCAGAGGCAATTTGGGAGGGTAGAGTGGACACCAGTCCATTCACAGTGTAGAGAGTTCTGGAGGAACTCACAAAGCTGAAGATGAGTAAAACCATGGGGCCGGACAACATACACCTGAGGATATTAAGGGAGCTGAGAAGGGAACTAGCAGCACCTCTAGCCACCCTGTTCACAGAGTCACTCAACATAGGCATGGTTCCACAGGACTGGAGGAGGGTACATGTAGTCCCACTCCACAAAAGCGGCAGTAGGGAGGAAGCAGGGAAGTACAGGCCAGTCAGCCTTACCTCAGTGGTGGGGAAGATCATGGAAACACTGCTGAAAGAAAGGATAGTGGCACACCTGGAATCCAATGGTGCCCAGGATCTGAGGCAACACAGATTCACAGCAGGAAGGTCTTGTCAAACAAATCTGACAGATTTTTTTGATCGGGTGATTAGGGAAGTGAATCAGAGCGAGGCGGTTGACATCACCAACCTAGATTTCAGCAAAGCCTTCGATACCGTTCCCACATAGAAGGCTGATTAACAAGTTGAGCAGTCTGGGCATGGGGCATAAGGTGATATATTGGGTTAGAAACTGGCTGATGGACAGAAGGCAGAGGGTGGTGGTAAATGGGATCCAATCCAGGGAAAGAGAGGTGACCAGCGGAGTACCACAGGGATCAGTACTGGGACCAGTCCTGTTCAATGTCTTTATTAGTGACATTGCAGAATGGTTGGAAGGAAAGGTCTGCCTAGTTGCAGATAACATCAAGATCTACAACTCGGTGGATACTCCAGAAAGGGTGCAGAAAATGAAGAGGGACCTGGAGAAGCTTGAAAGTTGGTCAGAGATGTGGCAACTGAGGTTCAATGCAAAAAAGTGTAAGATAATGCACCTGGGTAGGGGAACCTGGGGAGAGCTACAGAATGGGGGGAGGTGCTGACTGTCACCAAAGAGGAAAGGGACCTAGGGGTTATCATATCTAATGACTTTAATGTATCAAAGCAGTGTGCAAAGGCTGCAGAGAGGGCCAGTGGCATACTGGGGTGCATAAGCAGAGGCATTACTAGCAGGAGACGTGAGGTGATGATGATGCCATTGTATAAAACACTGTTAAGCCCTCACCTGGAGTACTGCATGCAGTACTGGAGACCACACATGCTTAAGGACATAGACAAGGTGGAGGCTATCCAGAGAATGGCAACAAAGATGGTGCATGGCTTGCATCACAAAACATAGGAGGACAGACTGAGACCTCAACATGTACTCACTGGGGGAGAGGAGAGAAAGGGGGGACATGATAGAAACTTTCAAGTACCTCAAGGGCATAAACAAGGTGCAGATAGGGGATCTTTTCCAATGTAGAAAAGATATCAGAACAAGGGGATACAATATGAAATTAGAGGGGGGTAGATTAAGAGGTAATGTGAGGAAGTTTTTCTACACAGAGAGGATGGCGAATGCCTGGAATAGTCTGCCACAAGAGGTGGTGGGGGCACGCACAGTGGATGGGTTTAAACATGCCTGGGACAGGCACAGAGGAACATTGGGTGGGGAAGGAGTGATGAAAAGCCATTGATCACTTAGGGTCAGTGACTGCATACAAGTATAGGGCTTACAGGTAGACTAGATAGGCCTAGCAGTCCTTATCTGCCGATAATTTCTATGTATCTATGTCTAGTGGCATCCTCCACCCTCCAGTCACCATCCCCTTCTGTATATCATGTTTCCCTGGTATTTAGTAGTACCCTCCACCCTCCAATCACCATCCCCTTCTGTATATCATGTTTCCATGCTGACTAGTGGTACCCACCTCCTCCAGTTGTTGTCCTTTTCTGTATATCATGATTTCTTGGTGTCTAGCAGCATCATCCACCCTCTGATTGCCATCCCCTTCTGTATATCATGTTACCCTGGTGTCTAGTGGCATGCCACTCTCCAGTCACCCTCCCCTTCTGTATATCATGTTCCCCTGGTGTCTAGTGTCACCCCCATCCTCTGATTGCCATCCCCTTCTGTATATCGTGTTTCCTTGGTGTCTAGTGGCACCCCCAACCTCCGGTTACTGTCTCTGCAATAAAAATGTCAGCTGTAATAAAGAAAACTATCCCTCAATTTTTTTTTTAACCTGTAAAAAACAAAACAGTCCCTCGTCAATCTGACCCTGCCACCTTGACCTCCCACTCAGCACTCACCACCCAACACCCCACACACCCTCACTCACATGAACAGGTCCCAGGGTGAAGATCCACTCTCCAGCTGAAGACACATCTTGCTGCTGGAACTACCGACTAAAATATGAGAAGCTGAAGTAGGTGCACTTCAATGTACAGTCCCCACCACTTACAGCAAGCTAGTCTGTGCAATACTGTTCTGCCTCCGATAGGACTTGGTCGCTATTTCGTGAGTCCAGTTGTACTTGTATTTTTTTTAATCAGTACTGTAAACGGTATATGCCATATATGGCCAGGTCTTTTCCTTTTTTCAATCCCATCCCATCAAATGTTTTGCACTGCAGCTCTTCTCCCAAACACACAAGTATCACCTGTGCTCAGCATGTGCTGTTCAAATCCAGACTCGTCAGGCGATCTCAGAGTGATGCCAGTGCTGGTGTAGTCAGGTCTCTTTTGGTGGGTGGACTGGAATGGAGCAGCTTCTGCTTGCCTTGCTGAGTGAGCCTGAGGAAGAGATGGAGAGCAGTGGCAGAACTCTGTGGGAGAAGAACACTGGAAGCCCCAAACAGACAGCAACTGCACACTCGGTTGTGAGGACAGGACAGGATGGAGGGAAGGGAAGAAAGGGAGAGATGAGGCTGATATAGAAATAATTGCCTGAGGTGAGAGATCAGGCCGCTGCTGAGTTAAGTGTAAACTGACGCAATTAACACCTTGAGGTGCACTATAACTAGCAGCTAATTGGGCTAATCTGCCCAGAATAGAAGGTGAGCATAGACTGCTATAACCAGCATTTTTTTACATTATAGCCTATGGCAGTGGAAAGTGGAAAATACAATCTGCCTGCAAAAAACGATTGCCTATTTAAACTGCAGGCGCTATAAGTGGTGAGGACTGTATTTCAATGGGGTTTTGAACATTGATGCATAACTTTGTCTTTTTTGCATATTTTCACCTCAAATATTCAACATAGCCTTTTTAAGAGCCCACCACATGACCAATGACAGTGAAACTATGCCAGTGATGCCTGAAAGGTGATTTTGCAGTCATTTTGCAAAACCACCTTTTGGGCAGAATCTGAGAAGTTTGACTGCCATTGTTTATGAGGTGGGGTCACAAGAAGGCTATGTTGAAAATTTGGGGTAGAAATGGCAATGTTATGAGTTTACGTTGAAATTTGTCTATGCTCCCTTATAACTTTGGTAATCTTAAATATTTTGACCCCAGATTTTCAACACAGCCATTTTTTCACTCAACATTTTTCAAATCCTGCCCAAAATGTGTTTTCACACTTGTGACGTGGAATGATGTTTCGGTGGTGCGGAATCACATTTCGTTGGGGATTTGAAAATTTTCATCTACCGGGTTCATGTGGTGAGGTATCAAGGAGGTTATGCTGACATTTTTGTGTACAAATACAGTAAAATGCCTAGGTTATGACTGAATGTTGCAGAATTTCAACACTCACCCATACCTTCGCTAATTTTCAATATTTTGACTCCAAAATTTCAACATAGCCATTTTTCCACACCACCTCATACATTTGACAGGTGTTATTTTTTTAAATCCAGCACTGGACGAGACGTCTTTCCACACTTCTGGTGCAAAATAACATTTTGGCCAATATAGTATAAAATGCTGCATATCATGTTTATAAGGACAGTTATGAAGTGACTAGTCTGAACATTTGGGGTCAAAATAAAAAAAATAAAGAGTGGATCTGTGAAGAGTAAATGTATTAAAAGTGAGTGTGTAGTGTGAATGCATAAAGAGTAAATGTGCCAGGCCCTATACTTCTGTGGGCAGACAGATTCTTCCCATGGCACAGGGACAAAAGGGCCCTTTACATCTGTACCTATCCATGTAGGTCCTGAAGGTACCTGCATGAATGATCATATGATTCCACTATCTCAAAAAGAAAGGAAATCTGTTGCAAAAACTTTGCCAGTGCATCACTTAGGGTAACTTAATGCCACAAAAGTAGTAGAATAAGGCATTATGATTTCCAACTGTAACTCCCAACCCCCCAAGCAGTAAAAGGAAAAAAATCATTATGGTGTTGGCTGTCCTGAGGCTTGGCAAATCGGGGTGTGGGGGGGGGGGGATCTTCCTTGGAGTTTTCAGCCCTAATGCTTACCCCATTCTGTGAGCAAATAAGGTCAGACGTGATCTGTTTTCTTCAGGCAGGGCCCGCAGGTTGTTGGCAACATGTGGGGAGACACAGTTTTGTATGTTTAAACACTACATCAGAATGGGGTGAGCGCTAAGGCTGAAAACCCCAAGGAAGACCCCACCCGCCAAATGATTCCCACTGCTGATGCTGGAAGTATGGAACCCCCCTAGAATCACCAGTAACTAGATCTGCTACTCATAGATGTAAAAGAACACACAAGGTAACAATTCAGACACTTCCAGACACACAAAATGACATCAGGAACAGACAGATGAGGAACCGGACATGATGAGGGTACTATTTCACTGTGGTTCATCCTCATCCAGTCACTGATCTGTCTGCCAGTCACCCCTGACGTGATGCCTCTCAAGGAGTCTAACACTGTAGAGTCCCATGATAAAACAACAGACCCAGTGCACACCCTACACCCCCCCCCCCATTGGCAAATCATTAAATTGTTACTGCTGGTGACAGAATGGAAGCAGGAGAAGCAGATTTTCTGCTACAGAAAAGCAGGTAGTCACTTGCTATTTCAGCACAAAACCAAAAGCTGAAGGTTGCAACTACTGAGAAACTTATTTGCTGCATACTGCCATAGCAGAACTTCCAGTACAGCTATCCTGATGGAGCCACCAAGTCAGTGCCACCACCCAGTGCTGGTCATTATCCCGCATGCAGGGACAGGATGCCTGACCATGATGTAGTGGACAGTATTAAGTCCAGGTCTTCACAGGCGTAGCTGCCCCTATGCATATCAGAGATTTGCTGCTGAATGGGATAGTCAGAAGAGGCCTGACTGCAACTAGAAAGACAGTTATCAGTCAACATTGGAGGCTTGCAGAGGACATGAAAGAGGGAGACAGAAAAAACAGCCATCGAGAGATTGCAGATCATGCCATCACCCCTGTGAATTAAGAAATATCCCTTGGTCTGGGGAAACTGGGAGTAAACTTAGGGTTTGCCCTGCAAAAATAATCTGTGCAACATAGTTGGAAAAAATGAATGTTCCAGGCCATCAAACAGGGATTTACAAATATCCTTTTGGGGTTTTACATGCCTTTGGGTCATAGGGTTTTATTTGCAACAAAGTATTGTTCTGTTTAGTTAAGTGCATTACAGCCTGCCAACCACATGCAGTGGTACTGGGCCTACGCTGTTTTCACAGCTGGGCACTCAATGAGGCACAGGGAGCCTCTTGATAGAATTTAAAGAATAATATGCTGGCACCAAAAAGAAATAGGTGCCTGGTTAAATTTTTGCCATCAATAATAATGGGCTTAGACAGTATTTGCGACTATTAACACTTGCTTTGCAAATCCCATGGCCTACTATGTACGGCACAGTGCCAGTCACATGGTACTGTGGCACCCACTGATGGCCCTGTCAGAGGTGCTTCCATGTAAGTCTTTCGCCATTCCCTGACCCGTAGCTTAACGCTTGCTTGACAATTCATTGTGTGGGGTCTCCTCAGGCCCTTTGGTTGTCTAGTGACCCCCCCTCTCTAAGCCCCATCCAAGTACTGATCGTTGGTGTGCAGGGGATCCCCCCCCAACCCATTCCCCCGTGTAAGACTCTGTCATTTTGGTCTGTCATAGATCTCCATCTCTCTCTGACTCCATCTGGTTTCCTCTCTTACTAACAACACCTCTTTAAACTGCTTTTAATGGTTCTACAATAAGGGGTGTCACTAATGAGGTAACTGAGTCTTGCGAGGGTGTCACACTCTGTGCATGGCACTGTGGACAATTTGTATGATGACCCCCGCTCCTTCTCTGTGCTGTTGCAGGACAGTTTTTGACCACATGTGGACACAGTTCTTGACCACCCAGGGAAAAGCTGCAACCCCCTTTCAGGATAGTATGGTAGGGATCACAATCAAGGAACCATCACAAAATTGTTGCTGCAACAATTTTGCAAAGGTCCCTTGTGACTTATCGTTGGGCCTTGTGTGTCTTGCTTTTAAATGTAACTGCATTCGGTGAGTTTTATTACAAGCAAATGTATGCAAAACTACTAGCACAAATTGTTTCCAATGGCAGTTATGTTGACTAGAGGAAAATAATAAAATCTTGTTAGTTAGAACTTTCTGTCTGTCCCATCTGTGAATATACAATACTCCCATGCTTGCCCTTTGAGTCAACCCTCACAACAGTGCATCATGCTGTATATGAATTTGCCTGGTGCCTTTGATACTGTTATATCATACTCCTGTGACTTATTTGGTCATAATCAACCCATGAACTGTGCAAAAGCAGACACTCAATGATTTGGCAAATAGGGGTATCATTGGTGGTTTGTGACTATGACCTGTTTCCACACTCTGTTGTTTGTCTTTAAATGTACTGGTTGAACCATTCACTGGTGAGCATAGTACCTCCTTTCCAATCTAGTCTGCACATATCTTGTTTTTGAGGCAATCACCGAACAACATGCTTACATTTTTATTTCACAAGTATTAACTCAAAATAGCTCAACTTAGATGAAATACATATAACAATTTCAGTGAGTAAACTAAAAAAGACACAAATTGCACATACCCCAATGATGCAAAGCACCATGGGAAGCATATACAAATGCCCATGAATTAAATTGGACTGGCTCAACTTTAAGCAGAATTGCATGGTGCCAGAAGGCCTCACAATACAATCAGCAAAGGCTGAAAACGGCAGACACACACAAAAAAAAATACTTCCCCATGCAACAAAGGGAAATGCTAAATATTTTACAGGCACGTTAACTTTGTAAGGAGCACTAATAAGACAGTTGGGTCCATTGGGAAAAGAAATGCAAAGACTGATAATGAAATGCGATGGCAGATATATTGAATATACATTTTGTTCAGTATTTAATTTAAGACACTTTAAGTCATCAGTGTTACTGTAAGTTCAATAAGCATTTTTGAGCCCATCTGTAAAGCACTCACCAAATGGATCACCAGTCAGCTTGGTCTATTTAGATTTTAGTTAGGCATTAGGTACAGTCACCCACATAAGCAATAAGACAGACGTGTGCATTGTGCTGGCACATTGTGCACCCATGGGCATAGTGGATCACAATGCCACAGGTAGAGTGCTTCAGCCCCTGGAAGTGTGTTGTGCCAGCACAACACTCACCTTAAAGTGTCTGATTGCACTTATAAAAGGGTTAACTGTGAACATTTAAAAAATGCCAACTTTTTCAAAATTAAAACCAGATATTTTCTGTTGCAGTTATTAAAAAAAGTAATCCTTCCCCAGCTGTCAAGCATCTGTCTATCTACACATTCAATAAACAGAATGTTTCTCATGGAATGCAGGAATTCAGACTTCTACACAGTTCTACTGGCTGAATGTTCACCTCTCCTGTCACAAACCCACACAACAGAAGTCCTCAGTAAAGACAGGGTTTCAGTTTGTACCTGAAGCAGGGACGCAGCAAAGATTTCCCTGCTAGGCAGAAGAGAAGTGAAAAAAATAAAAAATGTGAGTAGTATGTCATTCTAATTTCTGTGTGTAAGGAGGGGAGTACAGAGGAAAATAACATTTAATCGGTTTGTTTTTTCTTATTTTGAGGTAGTTTTTATTTTTTGGGCCCTGGTGATTTTTAGTGAATAAAGGTGGCAGCCATATTTGTATTGGCAGTCAGGAATTTATAAAAAGGCATTGATATTGTTCAATGTGGGGGGACAACTGTGCTTGTGTGAACTGATATTGTGAATTGCTTGGCTTTACTCATTCCTACCATTTTTGTTGAGAAGCTTGGAGTGGAGTGGGAAGAAATCCCAGCACAAAGGGTGGAACGAGTGCTGGAGGAGAAGGAGGAGGTGGGGACAATGGTGGACGGCAGAATGTACTAAGCACTGGAGAGTGTGGGAGACATGCTTAAATGCTACTTGTGGGCGGAGTTATTCACCCCCATTGAACCATGGGCAAAGCCCTTCAATTCAATGTGGGTGAACAACTGTGCTTGTGTGAACTTAGATCATGAGTTGCTTTGCCTTTACTCATTCCCACCTTTTTTTCGAGAAGCTGGGAGCAAAGCAGGAAGAAAGCCCAAAAAGAAAATAGTGTGAAAACCCCCTCCAACTCACGGAGAGTATGAACGGAAGCACGCAGGAGAGGATCCCCCCATGGGAGAAACCTCTGAGGAACCATGGCTGCTGGATTGGCCTTCCTCTGGGCATACTAAGAGGAGATGATCATGGGGCTGAATGAAGCTTGGGAGTACAGGAAATGGAACCAGGATGTATAGGACGGGCATGGTCATTATCTCCATGTCTTGGATTCTTGAAGAATGATGCTATCAGTTCAAAACAGCTGCATGGTCTTGAGGTGTCCTCAATGTAGGGTCATGCAGTTCTGGACCAGATGGACTTCGGGACTTTTCCTCAGGCAGAGGATGACCTTAAGATGTTGTAGTTCAATGTGTTTGTGCGATGAGACAGGCCTCCACTTAGGCATAGCTGGTTGTCGAGGGACCTCCTGTAGGTCCCATGTGTTCATGCAATAAGATGCAGCCTCCACATACACTTAGATGGTTGCCGAGGGACCTCCTGTATGTCCGATGTGGAATGGCACAAGACGAATTGAGAAACAAATTAGCTTCGGAGGTGCTTGTCATGAACTTGTGCTGAATTCAGATGATGAATATGGAAGATGATATGATGGAGTGATTCATTTGGTAGATGAGGTCATCAAGGTTGCTTTACTTGAGGGCAATTAGCCCTGGAATGGGCTTCAGCACAAAAGCTGCAAACGTGAAGATAGTGACAACCATGAACTGTACAACTGGTCAGATTGAAGTTGTTGCAGGCAGCTTGGTTTCCAGTGTAGGTTACTGGATGGTCATGTCTATTCATGGCTGGTGCAGAGAACAGCACCCGGATTCACGATAGTGCAAGTCAGATTTGAAGAAGTGGAAAGAGAGTCCCCAGATGAGGTCCCTGGAAGGGGATCAGTTAGTGAAGGGACCGACAATGGACACAAGGAGGCAAAATTGGAAAATGAGCCACATAGCTGACAGAAGAGGGCCTGTTGTCCTGCAAAATGGCAATGAAATGGTTTGCTATACAGGATGGGTCAGCCCAGACATGAGTTGAAATGGGCTAGGGCAGCAGCTGCTTTGGCAGAAAAGGAATGGTGGTAATTGTAAAAGTGAGTGCTTTCATATCTGATTCCCAAATCCATGATAAGATAGAATCTTAAATAAGAATCCAGTTCCTCATGCTGGGAGAGGTATGCGGAGCAGAAGATGTTCCTATATAGGCTGAAGACAATGATGAATTCTGTAATAGTTAATTTCTTCATGAGCCTGGGGTCCTAAGATTTTAAGACCACTGAAATATATCTGCAAGAAATGACTTTGTTTTTGAGAGAGTCATGGAAGAAAAAAGAAGGGAAATTAAGTCCACATCTTTCCCTTTGATAATGTCCTTACTCAGGTGATTTGGGATGAGGTGCATGGGAGATATTGTAGGCAGTATAGCTGCTGTGTGGGAAGAACCAGGATCTTGAAGAAAAGGTGGAGCTGATGGACCAGTGGAGGACAAGGGGACTGACGACAACCCTGCAGCAGTGCAAGATGAACTGGTAGGTAAGGAGGCAGGCAATCCAGGAGGAGGTAGGGTGGACTGTGTGCCAACATGGACCTCAAGAGGCAAGCAGGCAAGTCTGAGAGAGCAGGATCAGGTGGCCTGTATGCTGGCTGGTGAGCTTCAAGGGAGCTGAGGCAAGTCTGGATATCCAAAAGGGAAGAAGCCAGAGGAGACAGGAGATTGTGAAGCTCAGCATAGGTATCTGGTGCTGGCAGGGGAAGTGGCATATTGGGAGGTGTCACCCCGTCTATATTTAGCCAGGAGGAATAAGTTGAACAGTTCCTGCTTCTTGGCCGGGGGTGAATGAGAGATTCCCAGTTTCTCCAGCTCAGTTATGAGGTGAGGAACGGTCCAGTCCTGTAAGGAGTAGCTGGATGTAAAGGGATGTTTTTAAAGAGGCTCCAGAGAGGAAGAAGGATTTGTGGATGTACTCTTTTTAGGATCAGGTACTGGGATACCTCATGGTGAAGCAGCCATGATATCAATGGGATGCAAAACTGAAGTGCCAGAAACTGTAACTGAGTCCATAGCAGCAGTACTAGGCTGGTGTCAGGGATAAGAGGCAGCGAGTCTAGAGATCTCCATGGAGAAGGAACGTTGAAGTATATGGAAGCCCTCTGCATAGGTCTGCAGTAATGGTCTGTCGGAGGACCCAAGATGGTATGGGATGAGACCTCCACATAGGTCAGTGGTGATAGTCCGCTGCTGAGGACTGGAGCAGTATGGAATGAGACTGCCACATAGGTCAAAAGAATATGAGAGATGAGGATGCCAGGACCCATGCCTGAGCCACCAGAGAGTAGGTGGCAGGGATACAGACCCCCACATAGGTTGGCAGATGATGAGGTATGCTATGCCATAGTGGTATGGCCATTTGAAGGCAGATGGAGGTGCTCAGAAGGATTGAAGCTGGGACGTGCCCCCAGAAGAGAAATACAGGCACCAAGAATGCAGCTGGGATGGATGTGAAGATTGGAAGCCAAGTAATAAGGTAGGAAGCACGAAGGCAGATGAGGTCCAAAAGATGCTACTTTCACTTTAAGAGGTGTACACCAGCCCCCAGGAGCTGCCAAAGGGCTAAGGACTGCTGTTCCATGAGAAGTCTCCTGCAGTAAGGTAATGTCAATCATCAGGAGAAACTAGAGTGCTGGAAGTGTGGAGTCCCCAAACTGCTGGGATGAGAGTACAATGTTCAATGGCTGGCAGAGAGAAAAGGACAAGGAAACCGAGAGGAAAAGAGGAGCAGGGAAGAGGTCACAGGACTTCTCAGAACCGAGCAGTGATGTTACAGCACAAAGATCTGGAAGAAGAGCAGCAGGACGGAGAAGGAGTCGCAGGGGATAGAACCCAAAAGAAAATGAGAAACTGGTACAATGGGAAACAATCTAGGAAAGGAAGAACAGAGGAGAAAGGAAGACCAGAAGGTGGCAAAGCAATAGGGGACAGGAGGGAGGAACCAGAGACAAGATAATGGGGTGAAAAAAAATGAAAAAAAGGGGGCGAAACACTGCCACAGCGGCGGGAGGGACAGAAGCAGAAATGAAAATGGGAGTGAAGCAGAAGAACCCCCAGGGCACGGAAAAAAAAGGAAAAGACAGGAAGCAGGGAGAAATGGAGACAGAGTGGGGGGAGCACACCACAGTGACGGCAGAAAGAAAGGGAAGACAGGAGGAGACAAGGGAGTGAAGGAACAGGCAGCAAAGACAAACAGACAGCAAAGAGGGAATGAAACAAGGCAGCAAGGGCAAATGGACACTGAGGCAAAAGGGAGCAGATTGCAAGGCACAGCCACAAACCACACAGCTGCTCAGACAGAACATACTAAGTGCTGGAGAATGTGGGAGGCATGCTTAAATGCTACTTGTGGGTGGAGTTATCCCCCCCACCAATTGAACCACAGGCAAAGCCCTTCAATTAGTGTGCTGTGTCCTGATTGCAAGCACTGTTTTTCTACCCATTCATTGTGCTCTCTCAGCACACAGGTCCTAGCCAATCAGCATGCAGTATTTTCCCTACCCATTTTATAAAAGAAATTGATTCAGATTAGTTCAATTCCATAAAAATATGGAAATAAGCTAAGTGACACATTAATAAGATGGATCGGGAAGAAGACAAAGTGTATCAAGGAGTGTAAGTTAAGATATTTATTTCTGAATGAGTGTAGTGGTAAGTGGAGTCCCATAGGGTTTGCTGCTGCAACCTACACTTTTCAATCTTTTTATGGGTACATGCATATATATGCTGCATAGGGAGGTGAATAACAATATTTGCAGATGACACTAAAATAGGGCACAGTGTAGAAAGAGTGTCAAATGGACACACTGTAGAGTTGCTGGGGGAGAAGCCAGATTACTACCTGAAGACCTAGGCCTTCATTTGGGTTCAAACATTTTGACCAAATATGTCTTATCTATTGTACCCAAAAGCTCCATATGAAGTCAGAACCATCTATTGCTTAATTCGATATAAACTGACTGCCCAGAGTACAATAAGTTAAATCAGCTCACCGAGGATACCAGTGTGTTCTAAACAGCATGCATCTATGCTTGGGCCTTTAGTTTTTGACATGGTGGTTACTCCCCAGATCTTACTATGGTTACTGTAGCTTTCAAGAAAAGGAATGGACCTATATTGGTCCTTCTTGCTTCTCCACCTATTACACACTAGTTTCTTCTGTTAATTCATCACTATCTCTATAATTGTCTAACTGTATTTTGGAACTGTTCACATTTGTAGCATTTACAGTTGCTTCAGGTAGTCTGTCTTGATAAACTTACTGATTGGTCAAGTCAATTAAAAATGAGTTTTCGTGTGGAAAAACATGTTGTAATTCATATGGTAATAAAAATATAAAAGAAAAATATTTAAATGATAAAGCTATACAGTCTTTAGAATAAGAACAGGATCATGGGGCTAGCATAACAAGCAAGTTTGGAGTTGTAAAGTAATGTATTTATATAATAGGGTGCATTAAAAGGAATTTTGGTGGTAGAGAAAGGTGAGTGCTGATGCCCCTATACAGATGCTTAGTGAGGTCACGTGGAGTTTTGTGCCCAGTTTGGGATGGCATGCTACAGAAAGGATGTGAAAAGGATATAAGGGGTCCAGAGGGGAGCAACAAAGTTGATAAGGGCTTTGGGTAGTACATAATATAGGAAAAGATAAAACAACTTTGTCCTTGTTTTCACGAGAGAAGAAAAATAAGAGGTGATATGATACTGGTTTACAGGGCCACTAAGGACTGAGTAATGGTGTGTTTAAACCTAAGTTGAAAAGATGCAGTTCAAACAACCAAAACTCATCCTCAGCAGCTCATGGTTGAAAAACTCAGGTGTAAGCATGGAAGAAATTTCCTTACTCAGAGGGTTATATTAGCCTGGCATAGCCTACTAGAGTCAATGATCAACAGTCCAACAGTGAGACCAAAATCCACCAGGATAATTAGAGTTAGAGCTATACTTTTCTCAGGGAAAATTGTGAAGAAAATAATAGTACTGTCATTGGCAAAATGAAAAAATCTAATTGCTTCTGTTTTGACATTGTATTATGCAAGCACATAAGCAAAGATTTAAATGTTTTCAAAATTACATTATTACGCTTTTCTAGTTGCAGTAGACAGCACATTGTGTTGCTGTCTTGGAGACTGGGGCTCATGTGCAAGTCTCAGAAGTCGACACTGGGGCCAACCAAGGGTATTGCACTGGTGAGGCACAAAGTTATGGGTCTGTCGCCTGCAAGCACCAAATATTATGTTGTAATTGAAAAATGCCAAAAATCATGGGATTGTCATGGCAAATGCCAAAATCATAGAGTTTTCATAAAAAATTTAACAAATTGTGGAATTCATGACGTTCATGTCAAATGTACAGCTCTAACTAAAGTACATGAGTGAGATGGGAATTCATACAACAAGTGATTAGTAGTAGAGGGACAAGATGAGATACACCAGTTTACATTCATTTGGATATCCCATGTTCCAGTGTGTCTGTTCAATAAAAGGAGAGCATAGCACTCTGTCCAAAGAAGCCATTCAGTAGTCAGGGTTCTATGGAGATACCAGACAGATAAGTTTGTATTATATTAGGGAAAAGGAAAACCAAGAAACCACTAAATCAGCAGGACTAGATGAACTACACCCCTCGTTATGCAGGGAATTAGCAACAGAATTAGCATAAACTTGTATTTCAAAATACATCTGCCATGGGTAACTGTCCTAAGCACTGGAGTGAATTTTGTTACTAGAGAAAGGGGAGTGCCGATGCCTCTATGCAAAACTCTGGTAAGGCCGCATGTGGTGTATTGCATCCGGTTCTTGACAGCATGCTACAGAACGGATGTTAAAAAGGATGGAGGGATCTAGAGAAGTACAATTTAGTTTGTAAGTGGATTGGATATTATGTTGTATTCTGAGAGACTAAACATTTCTGACCTTTTTTACTTGACAGAAGAAGAATGAGAGGTAATATAATACTGGCTTATATAGTTGCTAGGGACCAAGTATTAATGAGTTGTTTTACATTTAGAAGATAAAAGTCACAAACAGATAACTGTCAGCAGCTCATGGGTGAGCAAGTCAGATGTGCAAATATAAGAAATCTCTTCAATCAGAGGTTAGTATCAGCCTAGAATAGTCTACAACTGCAGCCAAAGAGATAGCTAGATATTTCCTGAAAGTTCTGTGAATTCTGTAGAGAACTTCCTTTCCTGCAGTACCACTGTGAGCCACCAGAGAGAATCTCTTTAGATATAGCACAGACTATCTGGAAACATCTGAATATATCTATGGCTGCAATTGTACAAGAGTCCATGATCAATAGTCCAACACTAAGATCATGCAAGTCCACATGGATGATTATTGCACATCAGCAAGATGGGAAGTCGTACAATTGATTAGTGGTAGATTGACTAGATGATCCAACCCAGCTTAATTTTGTCTGGATATCCCATGTTCCTATCTAATAAGGAGAGCATAGCTACTTATCAAATGAGGTAATTTGAAAGTTATGGTTCTGAAGGAGCTACTAGGCAGATCAGCATGGATTATATTAGAAATAGGTTGGAAAACCAAGACACCCCTAGATCAGGAGGACCAGATGACTTACACCCCAGGTTACTCAAGGAGCTTGTAACAAAACTAGTAGCCCCCTACAAAATTTTATTTAAAAAATTATCGAGTAAGATTCCTTTTTTTTTATTCTTTTTGGTAACCAGGTAAGGCCCACTAGGCACAAGTGCCTGTTTTCAGGGGCGACCCGGGAGCACTGAAAGACTGGAAGATGACATAGTAATACCCATTTACAAGAAAGGTGTTCAAACTGAAGCCAACAACTATTGTCTGATTAGCTTGATCAGTGTGGTCAGTAAGGTCTTGGAGTCCATCATGAATGACAAAACAGAGAGCTACCTAACAAATACTGAACTGAAATACCCAAATGAACATGGATCCGGTAACGAAGATCTGGTGTTACCAGCCTCCTGAGGTTTTATGATGTGTGGATTTGGCACTGGACAGATGGACCTCAGCAGGCATAAGCTGCCTAGATCTTAGCAAAGTTTGTGTTTAGTTCCTCTTGAAGGTTTAATAAAGAAACTTAAATCAGCAGGACTAGAGAAACAATTAATTGATTAGCTTGCAAACTGGTTGTATGGTTGGAGCCAAAGGGTCTGAATAAACAGTTTCTCATCTGGGGATGGCATAGTGACCTGTTGGTCACACAGGGATTATTGTTGGGACCCATCCTGTTTAGTATGTATGCTAGTAATTTAAATATTGGCACTAAAACTGGGCAACTAAGTTTGCTTTTGACATGAAACTTGGAGGGCCAGCAGAAAGTGTACAGTAAGTGTCCTCAAACTAAAGAGACCTCAAAAGAATTACAGGCTGGGCAGAAACATGAAAGAGGATTTTCAGTGTGGATAAGTGTGTTGTGATACATTTGTGGAATAAGAATGCATATGCAAATTATTTTCTAAATAGTACTAGACTAAAAACAACAGAAGAAGAGAAAGAGTTGGGAGTATTATTGACCAACGACTGTAAACAGAAATCAGAATGCAAACAGGTAGCAAAAAGACCCAGCCACATTATAGTTTGTGTTAGAAGGAATTCCATAAATACATTTGGGGAGGTAATTGACTTTTTGTATTGTACATTTGTTAAGTAATATGAACACTACTGCTCATTTTAGAATTCCCTTTTGGAGAAGGGACATGGACAGGATGGAGAATGTTCAGAGAAGGGTACAAGCACGTGTTCTTTCATTGAAGTGCTCAGTCGGGCTGCTGACCATGGAGGTGAGTGGAGGGTTCTGGTAGTGGCCCGATCAGGGTACTGGAGGTAGAGTGGAGTGGGTGCTATCTTATGACAGGGTGTTGGTGGGGAGGCCACTAGACACCAGAGAGTGGGGATTGAATTTTTTTTTTTTAGGATTGGGGGTCTGTGGGGATCATGGAAAATAATGAGTTAACCGGGGGGGGGGTAGGCTTGCTTTATTCACTTTGGGCCAGTGATCAGCAGGGGAGGACCACCAGACACCAGGGAGAATTAATTTTAATGGAAATGTGGGCTGGTGAGCGGCCGTGGAGGTGGGGGGTCCACTAGACACACCAAGGAGTGGGGATTGATTTTTCTTTTTAGGATTGGGGTCCAGGGGATTGGGAAAACAATGAGTTAACTGGGGGCTTGTTTTATTCACTTTGGGCCGGTGGTCAGTGGGGTGACCATTAGACACCAGGGAGAATTAATTTTAATGGAAATTTGGGCCAGTAAGCAGCCGAGGGGGGGGACCACTGGACATCAGGGAGTCATTAGTGCAGAAAGGTTTGCATGCAGGTAGCAAAATTTTGCCCAGGAGCGATAAATTTCACTGGCTCAAGGGTAAAATTTTACTCCCTTTGCAATCATGTCATCCCATCCAATTTCGCACAACACTAGCGGTAAAATGGTTGGGGAACTAAACACCTTAAGTTTGAAGGCAGACTAAAGAACTCAGGACTGCATAATTTGAAGAGAAGCAATGCAAGGGGATCTACTGCTATTGAGGAAAACAATAAAGACACCCTAAGAAGTGATTTAAGTGCAATATTTAATGGGGGGAAAAACAAGAAATCACAGCTTTGAAGTCCAGAACAAGTAATTTAGGATTGAAAAGAGGAGATACGTTTTTACGGAGGGTGTCTGATGTGTGGAATTTCTTGCCCTAGCATGTAGGAGAGGTTGAAACTACTGAAAGCTTTAAAAACATCTAGATAATTATATGGAAACAAGTAATGGACTGGATCATTACCACTGAGCAATGTGGTGGGGTGGACAGTCACATTGGCTTACTTCCATGTCTAATACCTTAATACTGTATATACACTAGTTTATTCAGTTAATTTTACCATGGTAAACTCTAAGGTAAGCAGTAGATTTCCCTTCTATCACCAGAGAGTTGACTGAGTTATTTGTTTAGATATACTGGCCAGGAAAGACCAGTGAGCCAGATCATATTTCCATGTGTGACTGGGGGGAGGGGAGTCAAATTACAAACATAGGAACATATGAAAAGAATCAGCAGAAGACAGCTTAGTCTATCACATCTGCTCGGTAAATGATGCAGGGTCCTGCCCTTACAACATAGGCCAATGACCCTGCCCCCTAACTGTCCATCCCTCGCCCCTGCTTCTCCCCTTCCTTGGTCCCAAGCATTCTGTTTGTGTTTGTCCCAGGACCTCTTGAATGCTGAGAACTGTTTTTGCTGATACCACCCTTCTGGAAACTCATTCCAGGCGGTCACCACCCTCTCCATATAGAAATGCTTCCTTACATCTCCCCCCCATATCAGTGTTAGGCTGTACCCTCTCGTGGTGCTGTTATCACTCATTTTAAAGAGAAAATCCCTTTTCACTCTGTTAACTCCCTTCATGTACTTGAAAGTCTCAATCATATCTCCCCTCTGCTTCCTCTCTTCCAGGGAGTACATCCTTAGGGCTCCCAGCCTATTACAGTATAATGCAAAGTCAAAAAATACAAAATCAGTAGAGTATCTGCACTCCCAGTAGGGCTTACCTTACAGTCACTATTACAGAGTGCAACCTGATCCACCACCAGAACAGACTGTTTCCCCTGTCCTGGCAACAACCACATGGGGTATTCAAGAACAGGCGGCATCAACACAGCCACATTGCCACAGAAATAGAGTGGAATCAATGAGCACTCACAAATGCTACTGTACCTCCACCCTTGCCTCACTCTGACTGGAAAGAGGGTGTCAAGAACAAAACGATATTAGTCAGTCAGTTAATCAGTTAGGTAGGTAGTAGTCAGTTAGTTAGCTCATTCGTTAGTTAGTACTGGTGAGGGCAGCATGAGTATTGACTGCACTTTGAAATTGTTTGATTCAGCTCCCTAAGTGACTGTTTGTCTGATGTAGTTCCCAGAGTCTAGGGTTATTATTTGGAAGCTGCATTCAGCAGTAATTTTCTCCCTTAGTACCCCATTGTCTGCTACAACAGGCCTGCAATCCTGTTATTGCTCACTGTAATGGCTTGGCTGCTGTTGTGCTATGCCAGGGCTCTTGGGGAAACATCCCCATATGAAAAGGGAGTCGTCCTGGGTTCTGGAGTATGAATACTCTCCATGACATTTTTATTTAGCACAGTGCCTCCTTCCATAACCATACACACATGTATTACCATTAACAATCCTAGAGCAGAGCCAGGACTCAGGGACAACAACTAAATCTTGCCTAACTAGCAAGATCTGTGGCTTGAATTGGCCAATTTTAGTCAGAAGGCTCCAGGAAGTCAAGTGAATGATGCTCAAACCCCTAGGGAGAAGAAAGTGAATGTGGAATTCAAATGAGGGCCAGGATTTAGCTCAACACAGATCTATTCTATGGTCTCATCTGTTTTAGCAAGCATATCTAGCTCCTCCATTCTCTTTAGCTCTAGATTTAGTTTGTTTCTCAGTATTGTTGGTATGTTCCTTTTTGTACAAGAGACATTAGTTTTGTTTTGATGTGATACTGTTACTAAGAAAACCAATGGCTCCAAACCCATCATTGTATTCTGCAATTTTCAAATGCATGCTTGTCAATTTTCATTACTAGCTACACCATCTCACATGGCACTCCATTTTAGACCATGTCTTGGTTCAGAATTTGCCCATGTTACACAGAACTCACATGTGAGTATGTTCTCCTTGTGCTTCCATGAAAGTCCATGCCTGCCTTTCTCTTTAAAAAAAATGTGTAGTAACCTTGCTGTTTGTTTTGGTCATGTCCTCACTTGTGTCATCTTCTCTACCTTCACTGGTGTATTCCCCCCACTCTGGCTGGTCTTGGTGACATGGCACATGGGTTATCTCTTCTTCCTAGAAGTAATGGGGGTGCATCCAAAAGAGCAATAATAGCACAGTGTGTCACACAAAGAGTTTAAGTGCATCTAGTGCTGGGTAACCAGCACTGTAATGTATTTGACATGTGATGCCTAGTTTCTTGCATTGGTGATGAAATAAACCCAATCCAAAGTGACTTTTTAACAACTGCAAATAAGGTTGGTAATCCCAAATTTATAATTCCACATGGTGGTCAGATGCCAAATGCAAACCTAAAATTAACAGGAATACTCTTCTTCACAGGCATGACCTGAGTACACATGGCCTATTACACAAGCCTCTCAGGGTTGCTGACCGGACAGGTGATGAGACAGTCACCTCTGGCATGTTGCAGTGGAGGTCTTGTCAGATTCACTGTTAATAACAATATATGGAATTGGGGTACTCACTGCACTGGAACACAATGGTGGGGCCCGACTTACCTACCATTGCTGACATTCAGTCGTGTTTCTGAAACAGAGTGGCTTGGGTCACTGTTACTCTTGCTGAGTGTGCACACCTGATCTTCACTTATTTTGCAGTGCCCTTGGGATGCAATTTTGCAATATTGAACCCAGACTGACACTTCTAAAGGGGATATGCCATTTGCTTTAAGAGCAGTCTAGCAAAATAACTAAAGGGGCTCATGACTAGTACTTCCATCTTATGAACAGTTACTGTACTTTAATCTCATGAGAATGACACAGGCAACAAAGCAGTAGTCCTTACCTAAGGCCACACTCCTTTCTGGCTGAAACACTGCAACTAATCAACAGTGCTCTTGCTGACTCCATATGCTCAAACTTTAAAACACTTGCTGTTTCTAAGGATTACTCTTACTGATGGAATGTCTCAGACCTCCATCAGTTAATAGTTAGCTATAGATGCCCTAATCACTTAGATAGAACCAATGAGGTTCACTGGATCATTCTCAGGGATAATCTGGCAAACTGGGAAGTCACCTCTTGGGAGTCCATCCCTTTGCATTCCAACCCAGGAGTTGAGGGTTTTGATGTCAATGCTCCAGTTAGTCTGCTGCTTTCCTTAAATGAACTCCTATGCCAGCTGCTTCACTCTTTCACACTTCTGCTGAATGACCACTTTGACTGCTTTGTCAATATCTTTTATACATGCTCCTGCTCAGTACCTTGGCTGTTTGATTTTCACTCTCTCATCACAAAGGGACTGTTGCATGCATGTCAGTTAGACTCATCTCCACTCAGGAACATGCCTCCTTGATTGCTCAATAGTCCGGCTATCCTTATTGGTTGCTCAGTCCGCCATCTAAATTGCTTCAATTTTCACTGCTGATTGGTGGTAGCTTAAGCCCATCTCCTTCCATAGTAACTTTGCCTCTGTGTTTCCTTTGCAGATGTCCAGTTCACACACTGTGATCAACAGATTACAAAACTATGAGCTTGCTCGATCATGTAGATTATTTTCTCAATCAGTTCCTCCTGATCATTGTCAGCCTTTCTTCACCCTTACTGCACAGATAGCCAAATCCACAGTCTTGGAGTCCTGAGGGCATACTGCTTAGCACAGCACAGTCAGTATTGGATAATGCTTTCCCAAAGGCCACACTGTAAATCTGGGGGTTATTCTCATATCACACTAAATTATAGAAACATAGACTTTGATGGCAGATAAGGACCGCTTGGCCCACCTAGTCTGCCCATTACCCTACCTATTAGATAAGCTGCAGATCCTAGTTAACCAACAGCCTACTTTCTCCTACACCCCACTATAATTGCCTTATGTCTATCCCATGCAGTCCTCAATTCCTTTACTATTTTTGACCCCATGACCTCCTCAGGAAGGCTGTTCTAGCATCCATAACACTCTCCATGAAGAAATACTTCCTTGCATTGCCCCTGAGCCATCCGCCTCTATCTTCAAACTGTGGCCCCTTGTTCTTATACATCTCTTTTTCTGAAAGATGCTACCCTCTTGGACTTTGTTGATTCCCTTGAGGTACTTGAAAGTGTCTATCATGTCCCCCCTCTCCCTCCTTTCCTCGAGGGTATACATATTAAGCTCCTTTAGTCTCTCTTCATATGATTTCTGGTGCAGACTTTGCACCATTTTAGTCACCCTCCTCTGGACTGCCTCCATCCTCTCTATATCCTTGTGGAGATGGGGTCTCCAGAACTGCACACAGTACTCCAGATGGCGTCTCACCAACTGTCTGTACAGAGGGATGACAACTTCTTGTTTTCTACTGATGATGCCTGTCTCTAGGCATCCCAGTATCCCCCCAGCCTTTTCACATTGCCTGCCTACCTTTAGGTAGTCTGTTATGACTTCCCCCAGTATTTACTTTTTCAAATGGCATTTACTTGTACCCCATTTGTATTTTAGACTTGACCATATTTTTATTATCATTGAAGTTCACACAAAGTAAATCATGAGTCATGCTTATCTGACTGCAAAACAGTACCCTCAAAAATTTGTTCATGCTCATTTTCCACCTCACCAAGTACCTTGACCTCATATTATCTCTTTGCTCCTGCAAACTTTTGCAACATGGATTTTGTGGTGATAATTCTTGCATGTCATTCCAAATGCCAGACATTGTCCATGTTTGTGTTCTGCTCTGTAGTATCCACACTTTAATACAGGTTCCTGGACTTTCCTTATTTTAATTTGTGGTTTTCTGTCATTTTTTTCAGCATTTTATTTTATTTTTTGATGTCTATATATTAAAAACGTTTGTCTAATATGTCATATCTGGTCGTCCAAAGAAATGTCTTTATGCTCATGGATCTATTAGGTTTTAAATAAACAAAACAAAACAAACATTATGCTTCTGGCCCAGACATGGCACTTTGCAACTTCAGCACAATGCATAAAATATAATAAAGCTACATAGGAGCATAAATAATAAATATTAAATAAATACTGTACTCAGAGTAACAAAAAACTGACTTTTACGTGTATTCTTTTGAACAGAATTTATTACTGTATAGGAACATTATTCAGTTTTCTTTTTTGTTTGTTTTACTTTCCTTATCTTCTTGTCTCCCTACCTGTGCATATACCCATCAGTCTCCTTGCAGATGCACCCCAGCCCCATCACCCCACCTTCTCTAGGGACTTACCTGCCATCCTTAGGAGACGGGCTTGTTGTCCATGTTGCTCCTTTTGCAACTGAGCAACAGGGAGGTTCCCTTTTTTATTTCTCTAGGCTCCCAAGGCTGGTGCCACGGTGGCTCCGGCATCTCTCTCTCTGACATATTGCAGACTTCTCTAGGTGCACTGACTCTGGTCACCCAGATGGCCATAATGAAGCAGAATGTGCTGATGTTTCTCCTTGGAGGCAAAGAGTGTCTACTGAGATGCCCAATCCTCCTCTAGCTAGCCGGCCTCCAATGACCAGGGCTTGCTTTTGAATCCTGGTTCCCGGCATTGAGAGTGACAATGCTAATGCTGCTCTAATGAGCAACATTCAGGGTTTTTTTCTGTCTTGAATTTGTTCTCCTGTCTGCCCTTAGCCAGCCCCCATCTAAACCAGTCCCCACAGCCCCGATACCTGACTTATCTGGGACTTACCTACACTGGTGTGTCCTCTGCCACAGGACTGTGTCTGGAAGGACCCAGTCATCAGTGCAGAGCCTACAGGGAACCAGGCCATCACCCAGCTGTGGCCAGAGCATTTTTTTCTCCATTTTCTCCTTGGGGGCCCACATGCATGCAGTGGTGTGCATGCTCCACCTCCATGGAAAAGCCCATGCTATCAAGATATGGGAAGGGGCACCTCATCTGCTGTCCTGCAGCACAGACACCCAGATTGCTTCAGGTGACAGCTAACCAGTAGCACTCAGGTACCACTATCCTCAAGAGAGGGAAGCTGTCCAAGGGAAGCTCAATCCTCCCTCCCCTGGCCTGCCCCAAGTGACCTGTGTCCATTCCTGAACCTGAGTCACCTGTGTAGCAGGCAGAAGCTCTACCACTGTGCTGGCACAAGGCCTCTGTTTTCTGTTTATGTGCAGTTTTCTGGTCCACAAATATTAGTGCCTCTCTGTAAAGTTAAGTCCTGCCTTCATAAAGTATCCCATAAAGATGGTTATCGCAAAAAGGGTGAAGACAAATACAGCAATGGAAAACAGTACAACCACATAGTGGGAGTGTCAAAAAAAAACAGTGATAACTGTTTCTGTGACCTATGGCTTTCCCCTCTCCCTGAGTTGCATCCCCTTGGAGTTGATTATATTTAGTAAGGGGGGGGGTGCAGGGGAACCCCTACCCTGCCCGCAGAAAGTCACTGTGGCACTATTGTCACTTTCTTTGGCGGTGCTGTTTTGCTACTCGCCCTATGTGGCCATGCTGTTTTCCCTTTGCTGATTTTGTCCTCGGCTTTTTGCGCTCACCATTGTCACATGGAACCACCACATAAAAGTTGTCTTTTTGTCTAATCACCTAGCATTACCTCTACACTTCCACTGCTCATTATTCCATGCATAAGCCGTTTGTACTCACAGTTTTTGGTGGATTTTCACAAATCTGTGACAGACTGAGTGAATCATATCTCTTTTCTGCTTCCAAATACTAATCACTTCCCACTCAAATGTGATGTCTTTCTTTCAAGTACAAAGGTCATCCCATTTTTAATAAGGATATTTATCCTGCCCACTTCCCCATCATTGAATGGAAAAATGTATTTCCTGTGCTGGTCTCCCACACAGTGTAAATGTGTGGCACAGCAGTGTGTGTGGTTTGGTGCTCTTTTCTGTAGCATTCATCTTGAATTGCTGTATCTGTCATCTCCAGCCTTCCAGTCTATTTCCCCAAACCTGAGTTCTTAGATGGGCCAAGAGATTCGATCTTTACAAAATTTGACAAATTTACTTCTTACACCACACATTATTTATGACACGCACACACTAGCTTCTGAACAGATCAGCCATTGTATTCCTCAGAACATTTCCTATTTTAGTAGCCACCACATTGTAACTGTACTAACAGTTTACACAGACGACTCATAACATTGCACACCTCACCTCGGCAATGTGCATGCAAAATTGACAAATAGCAATGTGGTGGTCGCCAGTTGGAGAACCTAGTGTGCTGTCTTCTGTTCCACTAGGCATCCCCCACACACTCCGCCACTAATTTAGGCCACTAATTCGGCACAAGAAATTTAAAGCTGGCTGCTGTGCTTTAAGGTGGGTAGTCAGTATTTTACATCATAACCAAGGCCACTGATTAATGATGTTTCAAGGTATGAAATTCCATTTTCAGAATTTCAAATGATGGGATTGCAATAGTATGCTAGTCTTTCTGTCAAATGTTTAGTACATGTATAAATATTCAAAATAAAAGAAGCCTAATTATACATCAAATTAAACAAAGCAAAATGAAAATAGTATGGAACAAAATTGATAGAAAAATACTGGTTCAGGAGTTTAGCTGATTTGGTACAAAAATGCCAAATTCAATGAAATACTTTGTTTTCAACAATGTTTAGAAAGTCCAAATTCTTTGATTTTATTGGGCTTTTGGTAAAAATGAGAATCAGTGACCTTGACTGTAACAGTCTCTGTTTTGTAATGACTGTATCAGCTGTCCACTGATAGGATTTTGTATGTTTTTCCATTGACTAGCTTACAGGAGTCGGGCCAGTGATTCTCCTGCTGTCTCTAAATTTAGATGGGAACCAACGTGGTAGATACTTTTCACAGCATGTGGACAAAGTCATTTTTTGTGTGGCAATGTGCTCAAGAATCGATAACACAGCACCTTACTTTCTGTGCCTTGAACCCGGAATAAACCAAGCACCTGTTGGAGATTCAGGAGGCATGGAGTACTATATGTGTTGGGAATATTAATGCTTCTTTGGGTAAAATGGAGTTTTCACCACCACCAAAACAAGTGGTATTGTGACCCCTCAAGGAGGTAAACTTTGGACCTGATATTCTAGCAAACTACAGTATTATCGACATATTTTCTCCAGCCTTTCATTCCTCAGAAAAGCAGTAGAAAAGGTAGTGGTGACTCACTTGAAAATTTTAGCATGCTTAATAAAATTCATTCTGCTTTCAGATCACACCATAACATTGAAACCACATTGGTCAGAAATAGGCAGACTGGGTGGGCCAAGCAGTCCTCTTCTGTCGACAAATTCTATATTTCTATGTTTCTATTGGTAGCAATCCCCTGATAACATGAGACATGGTGTACTTTTTGTGGTTGATTCTTGATCTATGAACAGATGTTCACAGTGTTGGTCACTGGGTGTTGATTGATCATCCAGAGAACATGAGAGGGTTGTTTCACGTGGTATTATTTTGGTTCCACTCCTTTCAAACAGACCATTTATGGTGTGCAGTGATAGGGGTCCACTCATCTTTAACTGCTGCTCAGCTGTGGTTCTACACAGGGTCAGTCGTCTCTCCAGTGCTGTTCACAGCTACCATGCTCCCACAGGGTCAGATGATCCACTATTACAAGATGGGTTGTCACTGCTACTCATCTGATACCAAACTGTATCTTTCTTCTGGCTATGACCTGCATTGAGCAGTGTATTAGGTGACTTATCACTATGCTTATCTGAAATCCACTAATTGATTTTCTCAGGTTGGCTGCAGTTCAATCCAGGCATGAAAAATTGATTTTTGTTTAGTCGAGCATCTGGAGAGATGGTGTTAGACAGACATTGATACTTCTCACCTTTGATGGATAAGCTTTTTAGCCAGTGAAGATGTGTAGTCTTCAAGTCATTCAGATTATAAAAGAAACAGCCAGGCGGCTGACTGAACCCACTAAAACCAGAGTCACAAAAAATGTAAAGGCAGTTACTGTCCAAAGAAGTGCGGCTTCCCACTCACTGCTAAAATCAGGCGCTAAAAGACTTGTAGATTCAAGTAGAAAAGTTTCCTTTATTAATACATTAATAAAAACAAGGCTAGCACCATCAGCGAGCTAGACTAAATGCTGAACTAGACGCCCCTCCTGAGAAGTCAAACATTGTCACACCACTCGCATTTTTTCAAGACTACGGTCTAGTTTTGTATTTATTAATACATTAATAAAGCAAACTTTTCTACTTGAAGCTACAAGTCTTTTTTAGCCCAATTTCAGCAGTGACTGGGAAGCCGCACTTCATTCAGATTATACACATTTTAATTATAAATCATTGCGTAATTTTTAACCATTTTAAATGTAAATTCAGATTCCATTTTTTAAAGATAAATCTTCAACATGATTTACAATATGCTTATATTTATTTATTTGGTAACTGGGTTGGTACACTGGTCCAAGGGACTGTTTCCAAGAATTACCCAGGCCATCAAGATGACACACACAGCATAGTCAAAGAATCATACATAACAAATGGTACAGGTGGAATCAATACAACTACAGAATGGTGCAATACAGATAAATACAAAATACAAGGCTCTGAAATAAAGATAATTATGGTTAGGACCCACAGTACTAAGCCCTGAAGTAGGCACAAGTCCAATAAAGGAGAAGAGGTCAGCAGCATAGAATACAATAACATAATGATTGGATTGGAATTTAGACTCCTTACCACAGCTAGCGAAATACCATATGATACTGTATGCAATATGACTAACATTTAAGCAGTCAACTGCTTCAAGAACTGCCTAGGGTCTACATCTGGACCTAAGGATCTCCAACATCCCAGGGTAGATGGGGCACTTGCACACAGAGGAGGTTAGAAGGGTATTTTTTTAAGGTGGGTTTAGAACAGGATGAAAGTACCTAGTGAGTGGAGGGAGACTGGCAAACCATTCCATGCTCTAGGGGCGACATTGTACAAAGCTTTCTGACCCATCTCAGTAGACATCTGAGGAAGCTTAAGAAGACATTGAGAGAGGGACTTGAGATATCATGAGCCAGTCCTAAAACTGAGAAAACTTGATGGAGGCAATTCTCTTTTTCCCTGAGGGACTTTTCAACAAGGTTATCCAGAAGGTAGTCACAGCAGACCTGTAGAGAGAGCTGCCCGAGCATCTGATAAAGAGAACAGTGGTGGGTATTATAATAGGCCAGTGAGGCACTCCTACAAATGCTGTCATAGTCAGTGTTAAATCTAGTGAGGTTACAACTGGAGGTTTGAGAATAAATGGGGGAGCAGTAATCCAGGAGTGGGCGAAGCATATCTTGGGCTATGGACAGTTGCACTTCAAGGATCATAACATTCTTTAATCTAAAGCAAACACACAGTTGCTGGTTAATATGCTTGACCAATATTCCGGCATGGTCACTAAAAGTTAGTGAGGTATCCAGTGTGACACCTTGTTTTTTGGACACAGTTACCTTGTTCAAGGTAGGAACCATCTGGGGCCCAGATGCTCAAGGGATGGGGGGTATTAGGATTTACTACCCCACCCACTCTGCCAGCGTGGGTTTTGACCCCAAAAACATGACTTTCATCTTCTTGGCATTAACAAGTAACCTATTTGCAGTGAATCACCCATGGATTGAGTTGAACTCCTTGTTGAGGGCAAGGGATAGTTCCCTAGGGTGCTTGTTACTGTGGTAGATGATCAGGTCATCCACATACATTAACATGTGGCAATCCCCTACTTCCCAGAGGAGGTGATCTACGAAGAGGAAGAACAAGATGGGCTCCAATATGGATCCTTGGGGGATCCTACTCTTTACTCTCCGGAGCTGGAGATGGGCCCCCAAGTGCTGACCGGATGTGATCTTCCAGTGAGGTAGTTGTCAAACCAGGCCAATGTATTCACTAAGAAACCATAGTCAGACAGTTTTTGTGAGAGGATGCCATGGTCTACCAGGTCAAAAGCCCTTGATAAGATCGCATAAATGTCACCGGTGAGCTTCCTTGGTCCAGGTTCCTGAAGACATGGTCCATGAAACTCACCAATGTGGTGCTGGTGCTGTGGCCCCTTCTAAAGACATATTGGTGGGAGGAGAGGAGGTTATATTTAGATATGTGGTCTGAGATTTGCATGAAGACTAGGTTCTCCAGAACTTTACTTAGTTGGGACAAGCTGGACACTGGTCAATAGTTGCCAAGGAATTGTGGGTTCCCTAATTCAAATATAGTTACAACTCTGACATGCTTCCATGTTGTTGGGATGGTTGAGAAGGTTAATGATAGAATGAAGAGGGTGGCAAGGGGTTTGCCAATGAGGCTGGCCATACGTTTGAGGAACCGGGGGAAGAGACGGTCGCTAGCAGCACTGCACTGATTGTTGAGGGCTATGAGGAGCCGCTGGACCTCTTTGGACATTATATGTATAGTTCATGTGTCTCTTGTGGTTACAAAAGTGTATTCTGAAGTCCTTTGTGTGCTAGAACTGCTCAACTTCATTTCACAGTTCTCTCACCCACAAAAGTTGGGAAGGCACTCTTATTACCTCAAGTGACACCAGAGACACAGTTACTGTACGTAACATAGTGGTGCGGTAGCACCACTATATTTAGGGTTGAACTGGGCTTTTTATGTTAAATACAAATGTTTGCACTGTAATATCTTCACAACCATTCAATGGATTTGAATGAAATTTTGCATGCACCATCTCAGGAGCAGGTGAGAGTGGCAGCATACTGTGCTGTTTGTCAATGACTCGAGCAGGGGCCTGAGGATAAGTGTTTTTTACCTCCGTGAACAGGTAAACCAGCATTGCCTGTGTGTTTTATAGCAAGGAGGCTGTTTCCAAACTTTTTCCAGGTTATCTTGTGCCACTCCAATTATATGCAGTAAAGTATGTACTGTTCCCCCAACCTACGGTGTCTGCCTGGAGTTCTGTTTGTGGTGGTAGCCAGCCCTCATTGTTGGCCATTATTCAATGGCAAGAAAGAATCTTGGATTGTGATTGGTCAGTCTTGGGCTAGACCCATGGCATTATCCCAGCCCAATGCCACAGGTTTAGTCTCATCCTTACTGTGAACCTAGAGATGATCTTGAGCTACTTGAGCATCTTGAGCTTGATTGTTTCATCTGCTTTTAAAAACCAAAAAATATTTTTCCACACAAAAACATCTTTAAAATGATTTTTTTTATTCTGTATAACAATGAGTCGTTGTATAATAGGAATAATGCACTCCAGGGTGTGTGTCGTTTGGGATAGCATGCGCCTGGGGCATTGGATACACTCGACCTCTTGACCTGTTTCCAACACCCCCTCCTCCAGGCGTGGCGTTATCCCAGCACGACACACACCCTGTCGTGCATTATTCCTTTAGTGGAGAAGCCCTGCAGAGGGCCATTCTCCAACATGATTCACTGTTTGAGTTTTGTTTTGTGTGTAATTATTTAGCCATCCTGCTCAATCCACATTGCTATTAATTGCAAAACAGTATCTGTATTTTATTCTGAGGGAACTAAAACTTAGGAATAGTTGGAACACTTTGTTTGAGATATTCAAACAAACCATAAGGTATCCTCTCTTTTGTTTACTGAAAATCCTATGCAGTAAGGATCTTTGTGTGATCATCCAGAAAAACTTCTGAGTTTATTATAAATCAAACTATTTTTCTTAAATTTAAATTGATTTTACTACATTTTAAATTTTGCATTTTGTGACCACGTGACCCTGTTTTAGGGTATATATTGCTCATGTACTGCAGCAGAGTCATTATTTGTGAAGGTGCAGCGGTAAAGAATATCAACATGGCCTGCTGTATTTTCTCTTTTTATTCTACTTGGCAGATTTTGTGGTTTTCTTAGCTTTCCGTTTACAGCCTGCTAGCTCCTGGACATGTGTGTATCTGCAAGGCTAGATTTTCAAACTGGCTTGGTTTAAAAATCATAATACCACAAGATGACAAAGCCTTTTTGCTGCTAAAGCTGTATCCTGAAAACTGGCTAATTACGGCGGCATTATTTTTACACCAGCCTTTGAGATTTGTAACAGCAGAATGCTACCCACACTTGCTTAGAGATAATGTTAAAACACTAAGGGCAGGATTCACAAAGAAAATGCGCTCAGTGCATCTCGGCTGCCCTGGCACAGGGGAGATGCACTGAGTGCAAATTGGGTGATTCACAGAGGAGGCGCAGGGAGATGCCACTGGCACATCCCCTCTGTGAATAGCACAGTTGCGCCCTGCCCAGGATGCATCAGGGCATCCCAGGCTGCGCCGGTGCATGCCCAATGTCAGGATGTGAGCCCTTTGGGGCAGGGCATCTCAGGATGCCCTGCACTCAAAAACACGATTCACAGCCAGGGACATGCAAATAAGGCCATTAGGCATGCATGGTGCAATGGGGCCATTAGCATGCCATTATGGTCCCATTTGCATTGCGCTTGCAGGGATGCCCCAGTGGAATGTGCTGACCTGTAGACACCCCCCCTCCCGGGCCCAACCCCAGCCTGAGAAATGCCACACCCTGTGGCCGGTGCTGGCACACACAAGCATGCCCCACCCCCAACCCCTCAAAACATGCTGCTCCTGCTGCGGTATTAGTGACAGAAACCCCCAAGCCCCATGAAAGCCACCCTCCATGGTGGTAGTAGTGATGCTGCAGACCTCCCGCCCCTAGCACCCATCAAAGCTGCCTCCGCAGCAGTTGGACGGTGCGGCAGTCCCCCCACCCAGGCACCCCAGCCCACTCCTCCCCCACTCCCAGCACGGTCTCACTGTCGGGCAGCACAACCCACCCACATACCACCATGGCTGCCCGCCAACAGAGGCCATCTGAGAATGACAGCTACCATACTACCCGATGCCCACAATGGATTCGGTAAGTATGGTAGCTGTCATTCTCAGACAGCTCTGCCAGCAGGTGGCCATGGGGCTGCTGTCATCACCGATTGCCACAGAGAGTGGCTTGATGGGTGCTGGGAGTGGGGGTCCAAGCATCACTACTACCACTGCGGAAGACTTTTCATGGGGGTCAGGCTGTGGTCTCTGTCAACAATACCGTCACAGGGAGTGGCATTTACCAGGGCTTGAAGCGATGAGGAGGATCTCTGACATCGCTAAAACCACCACAGGGAGTGGCATGTTACTGGGGCTTGTGGGAGATTAATTAATTCATACCACTGCTGAGAGCAGCTGATTATGGGGGCTTGGGGCCGGGGGGAACACACTGGAATGCCAGGGTGGGCAGGCTGCCATGCTGCTGCCTGCGGTATGGCAGCCTGCCTGTGGGTGGCCACCCACTTAAGTCTAGAATTTCTAGATTTATCTTTCTGTGGTGCATCCCCGAACTTGCCCTGGGGATGCATCACAGAATAGGGCTGTGAATGGGGTTGCCCTTGGTATGCATGGGCATGCCCCCATCACAGCCCCTCCAGATGCGCCGCATGTCATTACTGGTAGTATGCATCCGATCTGTGATGCCTGGTGCATCGGGGTTGTGCCAGTGCATTGGCCCCCTGCCTGAATTGCCTTTGGAAGCATGTCGGGGATGCTTCAGCACATCTCGGATGCACTGGGCCCATCCCTTTTGTGAATCCTGCCCTAAGTGTATATAGTTATGATATTTCTCAGATCATTTTAGAGTTTTTGTATAAATTTGTTAAAACTTTAGCTTTTTTCTAATCTTTATTCCAAACTGGGTAAGTTGTATACTCTTTGGGGGTTCGCTACTTGTTATATTACGCTATACAGAACATCTTTTTATAGACCAGGCTATGACCTGGAAGTCAAATTGTTCATGACCTTGTTGGGGGGGGGGGTGCTTTTAGGTTTCCCTTTTTTCTAACATTTTTAACTAATTGCTTGTTGCAGTGCAGTGAAAAACCCTTTGATTGGACCTTTGAGGATCCCACAGCTGCGTTTTTAGAAAGGAAGTAAAGTAAGGAAAATCTTATACATCCCCTGAAGTTGAACATTGACTTAATTTGCAACAACAGCAACAAATATCTGGAGAGAAGGGGCCTGGAACTATTTGTCTGTAACTTGAAATCCATAGGGCTCTGGTGCTTTGAAGATACCGGTGAGATGTGGAGTGGTTTCCAGAACAGCCACTGCAGGTTGCAGACTTAAACTACTGGGGCCAGATATTCAAAGCCTTGTGTCTGGTGAAAATCCATAGCATTGGAATAGCACCAAATTTATGCTGGACTGTAATACTCAAAAGCTCTTTCAGTGCCGGCATTGTGCGATAGCGCCAACACTAAAAGTTAATGTATGCAGGGGAAGGAGGTAGGGGAGTGGCCATGAATGCCGGCATACCAGCATATTGAAAACAGTAGCACCACACTACAGGTTGTTGTGCCACTGGTAACATGGCACTAAATACCGCCTGCAAAAAGCAAGTGGTAAGTGGCGGAAGAACCCAAAGTAATTAAAAGCGACACTTCGAATTACTACTATAGTAAGTCAAAGTGAAACTTCTAATTACCACTAGGTCCAGTCCTGGTAGTCTGGTTTCTCCCCCACCACCCTCTTGTATTGCTGATGGGGTGCTTAATCCACCTGTCAGCATCATGTATTCCTCCCCACACATGTGACACATGGGGAGCCCACCCCAGTATGCCAAAGTGTCATATTACTTTTTTAAATAATGCCTTGCTGATGGGGGTGCCCAATTCCCCTGTCAGCAGCATGTATCCCCCCCTCCCAAGTCATGTGGCACACTGGGAGCCCACTCCAGTGTGCCCACATATATTTGTTCAATGTTAGTTCTGTAAATAAAGAAAATTGTCCCTCAATGTGGTATTTGTTTTTTAAACAAAGGAAACTGTCACTCATCATCTTCCCATTCTACCCTCCTCCATCCCCACCCTCCCACTGAGCAACCACCTCCCCACCCCCCCTTACCTCCAGAGATCAGTGCTGTCATCCCCTGAGGACTGGGACATGTCTGCACTCTTCAAAGCTGAACCCTTAAAATTAAGTTTTAAAGGTGAGCACCGTATAATGGCTGGCAATGGGGGTTTCAGCTTAGGATGATATCTCAATTTTTTTAAATTTTGACCCAAAATGTTCAACATGGGGTTCTTGGTACCCTATCTCATGAACACTGTCACTGTCAGTTTGTTACTCAGTCCCAAAAGGTGATTTCACAGTCACTGTGCAGAATCACCTTTTGGGACTGATTAATGAAACAACAGTGCCACTGTTCATGAGGTGGAGTCCCAAAATGCCCATGTTTCAAATCTGGCAAAAAAAATTCCAAAATATGACTGCGTTATGAGCATGCATTGCGCAGTTTCTATGGACACTCATACCTTTGCTAGTTTTTTATATTTTCACCCTAGATTTCAACATTCCCATGTTTTCACATCTCCTCATGAATGGTATAGCTGTCATTTGTTATATTCTGCCCAAAATGTGTTTTCGGACCTGTACTGCAGAATGGCTCGGTCACTGTGCGAAATCAACTTTTGGAATAAATTAACAAAATCACAGTGCAACTGTTCGTGAGGGGAGCTCCCAAGAAACCCATGTTGACAATGTGGTGAAAAACTTCCAAACAATGACAGAATTACGAGTGTGCGATGCGCAGTTTCTACACATGCTCGTCACTTCACCACTGTTTCAAGTTTTCACTTCAGATTTTCAACATTACCATTTTTCACACCACCTCATGAACAGTACAGCTGTAATTTTTCAAATCCTGCCAAAAATGTTGTTCTGCACCTGTAGCACAAAATGGTGTTACAGTTGCGCAGAATTACATTTCCACAGGGATTTGAAGGTTTTCTGTACTGGGTACATGCAGTGAGGTGATAAGACAGTTATGCTGAACATATGGTGAAATTTATTTATGATGACACAGTTATGACTATTTGTTGTGAATCGCTATGCCTGCTCGTAACTTTATGTGTGGAAGCACAGGGGCCAGAGACTCCTGTGTTTCCACAGCTGGATATGTATGTGCATCTGTGGAGGGATGAGAGCATGGGGTCCAAAGAACACCATGCTACCACTTTGACATGTAAACACTGTTGTACTTTACAGATGGAGGGATGGGGACCCTGCACTCCCACAGCACAATGAGGATACAATTACATTATCTGAAAAAGAAGAGAAATTAATTGCACAAAATTCCATTAATGCATCAGCTAGGGTTAATACTATAGTGACAGATGCAGAGAAATGATACGCTAGGGTTTTCCAGTCCTAACGCTCCACCCCCAGGGTTCCCATCCTAACCACTCCACCCCCACCCCTCCACCCTCCACACACCAACAAGCATCTGGGTGTGCATTGGGTTCATTGGCCTAATATTCAAACCATTCACCTGTACTGCACCACCTGTTTACATGAGGAATGGGGTGAGAGTTAGGCCATCAATTACATCTCACACCCTGATGCCTGTTGGTGTGTAGAGTGTGGAGGGGTTGGGGTGGATGGTAGGGGTGGGAACCCCAGGGTGGGGCATTAGGATTGGAAACCCCAACACCTCATTTTCCTACTTTTTTCTCCATATTATTCACTCTAACTGATGCATTAACAGATTCGTGTGAAATGAATATAATATATACATTCATTACAAAAAACTTCATTTAATGCATCAGTTAGGGTTAAAGTGACAAAAGTAGGGAAATTAGATGTTAGGGTTGAGCCCCTAACACCCTCACCACCCCACCACCCCATCCTCCACAGACCGACAGATGCCAGGGTGTGCCATGGGGTCACAAGGCACAACTGTTACACTATTCCATGTATAAACAGGTTGACATGCTACAGTAAAGGAGAATGGGGTGAGACTTAGGCCTCATGACCCCATGGCACACTCCAGCTTCGGTCTGTGGAGGAAGGGGGTGGGGTGGGGTGGTGGGAAGGTTAGGGAATCAACTCTAACGTCTCATTTCCCCACATTTGTCACTTTAACCCTAACTGACGAATTAAATGACATTTTTTACAATAAATGTCCTTACTTTTTGAAATAGTGTAATATTACTAGTAAATAGCATTTGTTGGTGGACGAGCGAGGCCCAACTTTCTGCATGATATGTGTCTGTGGGAACATGGGCCCTCCGAGCCCTGTGCTCCCACTTACACATAAATACAGAGCCATAAAGCAGCCCAATCGGGCAAGGAACCCTTGTAACACTAATTTGCCAATATCTCAGCAATGGTAAAAGCTGTGAAAAAAATTCAAGTGCCGTTGTAATCATGACAGTGAAACATATTTGTGAGATATGAAATCCATATCTTGCATTGTTTACAAGATATAGGCACTACAAAGCACTAAAAAGGCACAAAAATCCACTGCAGGTGTAATCTAAGTTTTCCAAACTTGTTTCTACATCTTAGATCACCTAAAGGTGCTAAGAGTAACAAAAAATCCATATCTCACTTCGTTTTCGAGGTATGGGCACTGAAAATCACTACGGGTGCCACAATATTATCCTATGGGAAACATCTCAACTGTGTGTTGGCATGTCTATGGAGTTGATTTACTTTTCAACACCTTAAATAGCATAATTCACATCTATGAGACACCTCATTTATACCTTGCAAATTTCAGGTGAAAAGACCAAACCATTAATTTACTGTGCAATGTTAAAGTTTTTAAAAGTTTAAAAATCCATAGTTTGTGAGGTAGCAAAATCCCTGATCGTGAGGTCAATCCTCGTTTGTGAGCTGTCAAAATCGCCACCTGCAAGAAATCCTTGACCGTCAGATTTTGGCCATCTGGTCCCTCAGTGATGGTCAAGAACTTTGCTACTTCACAAAAGGGGATTGCTCGTGGATAGGGACTTTGCTAGCTTGCAGACTGGGATTTTGTCAGCTCACGAAAAAGGATTCAAAAGACTAATCCCCTTTAGCAAGTTGACAAAATCCTAGTCCACGAGTTGATCCCCTTTCGTGAGGCAGCAAAATCCTTGAACGTGAGTCAATCTTTGTCCACGAGGAGGGCCATCTGATCCCTAAGTCACAGTCAAGGATTTTGCTACCTCACCAAAGGGGAGTGCTCATGGCTGGGATTTTGTCAGTCGCAGACTGGGATTTTGTAAGTCATGAAAGGATTCAGGCCCCATCCTTTAAGCTGACAAAATCCCAGTCTGCGAGCCAATCCTCTTTCGTAAGGCAGTAAAATCCTTGACTGCGAGTTTTGACTGCGAGCCAGTCCTCATCCAATAGAAGATCCATCTGGTCCCTAAGTGATGGTCAAAAATTCTGCTACTGTACCTCACAGAAGGGGACTGGCTCATGGACTGAGATTTTGTCAGCTCGCAAAAGGCGATCAGAAGCAAGTCGTGGATATGGAGTTTTAAATTTGAAATGGTCATTTTTTGGACAATACGAACCAAACCAAATGTATAGGTTTGTAGAGGGTGTCATCCTGAACAAAACCCGTGCATTATTACAACAAGAAGTCACCCATGGAAGAAGCTAAAACGTTTTGTTTGGGGTAAAAAATGAAAATATGGCAGCTCACAGACAAGGAATTTTTCCTGACAGACAAGGATTTTTTTAAATCCCTGTTCATGAGCTGACAAAATCCTTGACTATGAACCCAATTCTCTTTCACAAAACATACATATAAATCTTGGAGTGAACCGAGCACGCTCAGAACCCAAAAATTAAATAACTTTGGAATGGATTAATATTTTTCAACCAAACCAGCACTGGATTGTTCTGAGACCCAAACTCTTTCTACGTTCCAACGTTCAGACTAAAATGTCAAACAGTGTGGTTGCTGTGTGATAAGAAAAAACATGTCAAAAATGGCAAGAAAACACATTTTTGCAGAAATTCGCTGCACAAAAACCATAAGTCCGACCAAAATGCAACTTGATAAATTGAGATCTATCATACAGGATCATGCATTCCAAATGTCATGCAAATCTGTTGAATGGTTACAAAGTTATTAGTGTGCACAATTTGGGATTTAACATTAAAGTGCCTACTGAACCCTAACTATATATATATAGATATATATATATATATATATATATATATATATATATATATATATATATATATATATCTATATCTATATATATAGATATATATATATATATATATATACAATCAGTGCCACTTAAACAGGACCTGCTTAAAGGGGAAGGCTGCTTAAAGGGGACTATTCACAGGGCACCGATTTATATCCCATGATATCCAATGTATGCTCATTCCCTTTAATCAGGACCCTTAAGTCACTTAATTGGGGTGATTTGCTTCAGCTCTGCCTGATACGCTCATCATTAACGCTCGTTAACACCTCATTACATAAATGGTCACTGCTAACTAGACATTGTTCTCAGTTTTGTTGTTTGTTTGTTGCTTCACAATGGCATCCTCTAAAAGAGTAGACCTTCCTCTGGTAGACAAGATTAAGGTGCTGGAATGGCAACAGAACAGTAAACCCACATACAAATGAAAAAGGGAAGGCAAGGACAGTGAGTCTGAGGATGGCTTACTGACATGGTTTAATCATGCCGTCAGTAGAGGTGCTCGACTTACTGGTCCTGTGCTAAAACAGAAGGCTGAAGAGATCACCAGACATCTCGGTCATGACAACTTTGAAGCAGCTGATGGCTGGCTTACGTGCTGGAAGAACTGGAACAGCATTGTGTGGAAGCATGAGCAGGGTGAACGGCTTGATGCTGAAGCTCCTTCTGCATCTGTCTTGGTCAAAAAAGTGCTCACTGGTCTGCTGGCCAAGTACCCACCGGTCAACATCTTTAATGCAGATGAAACTGGTGTGTTTTACCATGGGTACCCAGGCCATGGGCATACACACAAAACTACAGAGCTTATCGGAGGAAAGAAGGCAAAAGGTAGTGTCTCCCTCCTGCGCTGTGCGAGCTTGGTTGGGACCGAAAAGCTTCCTCTTTTAGTGATCTGGAAGAGCAAGAACCCCAGATGTCTGTCTAAGGACCTTGCTTCTCTCCCGGTCACGTGCCGCAACTCAGCAAATGCCTGGATGACTTCCAGTTTGTTCCACGAGTGGCTGTCTGCATGGAACAACAAGCAGAGAAGGCGCCGTAGGAGAGTGCTGCTTTTTGTTGACAACTGCAGCACCCACCCTACCACATTTGTTTACAAGTTCAGACAGATAAGGTTAATTTTCCTACCACCCAACACCACCAGTCTCATCCAACCAATGGACATGGGTGTGATTAGGAATTTTAAAGGTCATTACCCCTCCCTGCTCATAGCTAGCGCAATCGGTGTCATTGACAGTGGCTCCTCTGCCTCGGCCACGGAGATTGCAAAAGCAGTACATTTATTGGATGCAATCTACATGATGGCCAAGGCATGGGCCACTGTCAAGGAATCTACAATTACAAACTGCTTTAGAAAAGCTGTTTTTTCCATGGATATACCGTCTGATGGACATAGCACATTAGAGACAAGAGAAGACCCAGGAGCGGATGACCCAACAGCTGATGTGCTAATCCCATATGGGATGTCCCACGATGAGTTTCAGGCCTTTGTGGGGGTCGATAATGGAGAAGTCACAGAAGGTGAGCTTTCTATGGATGACCTATGCTCCTCATTACGTGACGTCAGCGAGTCCGCGCAGGTATCTACTGATGATGATGAAGATGATCCTCCTCCATTCAATGTCACCAGTGAGGAAGCTCTGCTACATGCCGGCTGTCTTAGAGACTGGTGCTTGCAGAACAACAAGATGGATTATTGGGAGCATATCTTCGAACTCAAAGCGATTGTTCACCACCAGCTCACATCAGAGAAGAAGCAAAGTAAAATTACAGATTACTTTGCCCCAATCAAGTAAATCATTAATCAAAATACTGTACAAGTGAAGAGCCAGGAGACAGGAGAAACAAACAATAAGATAAGTTTTAAAATTATACTGCAAAGTATGGCCCTATAAATAAAGATGCATTTTAAACACAAAAAGCACAATAAACACAAGCTCCAAAAAGAGCTATAATTCACTAATATGTGTTGTTGTATGCTTGTTTATATCTTTGTCTTTATTTTGTGTTATTTTGTGTTGGTGTTGTTAGCAGATGTGCGGGAGCGCAGATAAAATTAAAAAATGCATGCTTCCTTTAATCGGAATGGCTGCTTAAAGGGGACATTTTGCCGGCCACGGAGGCATCCCATTTAAGCGGCTTTAACTGTGTGTGTGTGTGTGTGTGTACAGACTGGAATAGAAGAATCAGTGACTTCAACAAGTGGCTGAGGGAATGGTGTGGAACCAAGGGGTATAGATTGGTGGAGGATTGGGGTAGCACATGGGCTAACACAGATCTTTATGCAGGGCATAGGTTACTCCTTAACAGGTAAGGTTCACAGGTGTTGAAGCAGAAGCAGGGGGATTTCATCAATGAGAGGCATCATTTAAACTAGGTGGGGTAGGGCATTGGAGCAGGAAATCACCAGGAGAGGGTGTCCCATGGACCTCCTCCACCACAGGGATAGATATGACCTTAGGTGAAATAGGGGTTGGAGTGAAGGGTAAGGAAGCAGAAAGGATAGGTGCAGTGTGGAGAATGGCTTCACTAAACACTAGGAGCCTGAGGAACAAGTTGGCAGAGTTGCAGGCATTGATGACAGAGGGAGCGGTGGATATAGCTGTCATTCCTGAGATGTGGGCAACTAGGCTCCATGACTGGGACCTAACCATCCCAGGGTACAAACTATTCCGGAGGGACAGAGATAAAGGAAAGGCTGGGGGGGTTGCCATTTACATAAGGGAAGGGATCAGATATAATAGGGAGGAAGGGGAGGAGGGCAAGTCAGAAGTAATCTGGCTGCAACTACACAGCCAGAAAGGGACCAAGATCTGTCTGGGGGTTGTTTATAGACCTCTAGCCCAGAAGGAGAACATTGACAGGGAACTGGGGGAGCAGATAAGGAGGCACAGTGGCAAAGGGAACACAGTGGTGGTAGGGGACTTTAGTCTACCAGGGAGGATTGGAGCATCCCAGCAACCAGTTGTGCCAGGGAGCAGATCCTCCTGGAAACATTCCAGGATGGCTTCCTTACCCATAAGCTAATGGAGCCAATGAGGGAGGTTAATATACTAGACCTGGTACTGGAAGATGGGGAACACGTCAGGGATGTAAGGATGGAGGAACCTCTGGCAAGCAGTGACCACCACACAGTGTGGTTTTCAATCAACCTGGGTAGGGAAGTAGCCACTACAAAAACTAGGGTCCTGGACTTCAAAAGGGTGAACTTTGGCAGGATGGGAAACATACTGGAAAGTCATATGGCAAGAGTCCATCCAGAAATGGACACGGAACAACAATGGGCAGTCTTCAAGACAAGACTGGCTGAAGTCACTGAAACTCATGTCAAGAGCCAGAGCAAGAAAGCCAGGACCAAGAAACCCAGTTGGATGAACAGAGAGGTAGTGGAGAAGGTGAGGAAAAGAGGAATGCATTTGGACCTACAAGTGATCCAACAGGGCAGAAGACAAAGAAGAACATGTGAAGAAATCCAAAGAAGTAAGCAGAGTGATAAGGGCAGCAAAGGCAGCTAGGGGACAGAGGCTAGCGCAGGAGATCAAAGAAGGGGAAAAGGATTTCTTCAGATATATCGGAGAGAAGAGGAAGAGCAAGGATCAGATTGTTAGGTTCAGGTGGGGAAGTGGGTGGATAGAAAAGGGGTCTGAGCAGGCAGAAGTACTTAATGAATACTTTCTGTTCAGTCTTCACCAAGGAGAGTGATGGGCCTATACTTGAGGAAGGATAAGGAGGGAGAGGGTGGAGGAAAAGCAACCACAGATGGGGAAATCACAGTGGAAAGGGTGATGGAGGGTCTTAAGTCCCTAAAGGTGGGCAAGGCACCTGGCCCAGACGGAGTCCACCCCAGGGTGCTGAGAGAGGTGGCAGAGGTACTGGAAGGGCCACTGGCGGACCTGTTCAATACCTCTCTGAACTCAGGGTGCATGCCCAGGGACTGGAGGAAAGCACATGTGGTACCTCACCATAAGAGTGGGCCCAAAGATGAACCGGAGAACCATAAGCCTTACTGCAATGGTAGAAAAACTGATGGAGGCATTCCTCAAGGGGAAAGCTGGTGCAATTTCTTAAGGATGACAACCTCCAGGACAGCAGGCAGCATGGGTTTGTCTCAGGCAGATCCTGCCAGATGAACTTGGTTGATTTTTATGATTGGGTTACGAGGGCACTGGACAGGGAACATGCATTGGATGTCCTCTACCTGGATTTAAGCAAGGCCTTTGACTCGGTGCCACACAGTAGGCTGGCCTGCAAGTTGAAGCATCTGGAAGCAGGGAAGAAACTGGGCAGATGGGTCAAGAACTAGCTGCAGGGTAGACAGCAGAAGGTATTAGTGAGAAGGGAGGCATCTGAACCTAGGGCAGTTACAAGTGATGTACCACAGGGCTCGGTGCTAGGACTGGTTCTGTTTAACATTTTCATAGCCAACATTGCAGTAGGGATTAAGAGCAAGATCAGACTCTTCACAGATGACACAAAGATATGTGCCGAGGTAGATGGGGGGAGGAAGCAAAAGTACTTCAGGAGGATTTGGCAAAAATGGAAGAATGGTCTCACACTTGGCAGCTTGGTTTCAATGTCAAGAAGTGCAAAGTGATGCATTTAGGAGGCAGGAACCCAGGACACAATTACTGGCTGGAGGGTGTCCCGTTAACAGAAGCCAAGGAGGAGAAGGATCTGAGAGTGCTGGTAACCAGGGAGATGAACCACTCTGCTCTGTGCAGGAAGGCAGCAGCAAAGGCAAATTGGATGCTAGGTTGCATAGCAAGGGGGATTACTTCCAGGAGTGGGGAGGTCATCTTGCCCCTGTACAGGTCCCTGGTGAGACCACACCTAGAGTACTGCATGCAATTCTGGTGCCCCTACCTGGAAAGGGACATCAAACTACTGGAGAGGGTACAGCGTAAGGCAACAAAAATAATCCTGGGGTTGGGGGACAGACCATATGAGGAGAAACCGATAGAGCTCAATATGTATACCCTGGAGAAAAGAAGGGAGAGAGGTGATATGATTGAGACCTTCTAGTACCTGCTGGATTTGAACAGAGTAGACACCAAGTGTATGCTCAGCCTGAAGGGCAGAAGGGGAAACCAAGGGACGCTCTATGAAGCTGGAAGGGGGCAGGTTCAAGAGGGAATGGGTGGAGGCACTATTTCACAGAAGGGGTGGTGGCATGGTGAAACTCTGCCAGAGGAAGTCGTGTCACTGCAGAGTGTTGGGGGCTTCAAGAGGGGGTGGGATAGATTCAAGGGGAGGGTACAAACTGAGAGGGGCACAAGATGGGGGGAGGGCATATGGGGGGGCAGCTGCAATCTAATGGACTGAAGTTCTGCACGCTTGAGCAGACTAAATAGACCAAATGGCCTGTATCTGCTGGCAATTTAGTATGTTCATGTGTGTGTGTGTGTGTGTGTGTGTGTGTGTGTGTGTGTACTTACACACAGCTATATAATCCTTTACAGTGTCCCTCAGTGCAGGGGACATCCCTCTATGTTCTTCTCACTATAGCCCTGACCTGCATTCATCCCTCCTGGGAACAGCGATGCACACACAGAGACTGTACTGTACATTCAGTCTTTCAAGCAGAGTGTTTTATTATTCTATGGTGCTACATAACTCTTATCCTGTGTACATATAATGGTAGTAGTTTCCATTGTGTCCTGAGTTTCTGTCTTCATGATTGCAGATGCACCTCTCATTATGGGGATCAGTGTCCCTCTTTGTTCAACATTCAGAGCGTCTGTGTCCCTCATTCCAGTGTTGACTGGGTGGGAGGTATGCACTGTGTATATCTGCCGACACCCATGGCCTGCAGCTGACAAACTGTTTCTCAAGGCTGGCATACAGGTGGAGCGGAGTTCACACCCTGGCCTGTGGCTTTTAGCCTGTAAATCCAGTCTGACCTACAGTTGGAGCTGTGGCCAATATCCAGCCTGTTTTTTTTGATCTGCAGTTCCAGTCTGATCTACAGGTGGAGCTGTGTGCTCCATGGAATAGTACCTGGCAATCTTCATGTTAATGTATGCTAAGTAGGCATTACTGAGATGCTAATATGGCTGTTTGCATACAGATTGCCTAAAAATGCTCTTTCACATAGGAGCTTTGAATATAGCAAACTTTGGCCCCGGGCTAATGTGTTTGCACTGGGATAATGTGTTAGCACTGTGCAATTGGGTTAGCCTCTGGCAATTTTCTCAAAAGCATATCACAGTTCTGCAGTGTGTGGCCTGCATTATTGTTTGCAGTTGTGCAACACTTCATTGCTATCACACACATTGTCCATCAACTTCAGCTCTGCCTTACTCCACCTCTGTGTCCTCTGAGCTGCTGTTGCATTTTGCACTTCCTTATTGCTATATTCAGAGCTGTTTTATTTACCAGGCAATTTTAGCACTGCACTCCCAGCCTGTTTTCACTGCTTCCTTTGCATGCTATATTCAGCAGGTTTAGCCCTGGAGCTATTCCTTTGAATATTGCTTGCAACTGGTTATGAACTAATTTAGCATGCTATGCAGTGCTAATTTAGCCCCGGGGCTAAGTTTTGAATATCTAGCTCTTGGACTTTTTATTTATTTATTTATTTGCTTTTGTTAACCAGGTAAGTACACTAGACAGCCAAGTGCCTATTTTCAGGTGCAACCCGGGAGATTACAAGGTACAGACAGGAACATCAGGCAAAATACATTACATCACATGTCAGAGACAGTATGGTACAGTCTTGGACAACAGTCATATGATTTCAGCGTGAGGGCAGGACAGCAGTCAAATGTAGGATATACAGATAGGATCTGCCATACACCCAGGCAGGTATGAGTAAGTAGACATCACAAGTACATTATGTGGGCCAGAACCCAATAAACATAGAGATAACATAGAATTTCACTTGACATGAACAGAAAGGCAAGGATGGAAACCATTTAAAGATAATACAGCTGATAGCAGTGAGCTAGCCAGCAGATATAGTGCATTCAGTATCAGGAGACTCATCTCCTCAAACAGTCATGGCCCAGTTTGAATCGCCTCAGCTGGTCAGTTTGACCTGGGGAGGTTCCTTAAGTGCAGAGACAGGTGGATGCCGATTTGAGGAAACTCCATAGGGAGGATTTGAAACGCGAGTGGGAGGGTCAGGATCGAGTGTTTGCTGGGAGGAAGTTCCACAGTCTGGGTGTAAAAACAATGAAGGCCTGCTCACCCATTTGGGTACATGTTTTGGGAACCTGGAGGACATGTGAGTCACAGGATCTTAGGTGGTAGGAGGGGGTAGCACAGGTTTGAGGGATAAATTGAGTGCAGGAGGGGTGGCAGTTCTGATGATGTAGTCGATGAAGCTGCCGAGGATGAAGGTGCGGTGCTTTTCTTGGGGGGAGCCACTCAAGCCTGGTGTATAGCTCACAGTGGTGCATGAGGCAAGGAGCAGACAGCACAAAGTGACAACCGTTGTAAGTGGTGTCCCATTTAGAGAGACTGTTTTTGTGGGATGGAGCAAAGGAGACAAGCCCATAGCAGAGCAAGGAGAGGAGGACCCTCTTGGCTAGGGCGAGTCATGCAACCGGGGTTAGACAGCTTTTTGCTCTGTTTGCCAAGCCCATCTTGCAGTTTGTAGCCTTACAAATGTTGTGAATATGCAGGGACAGGTCAAGTTGTGGGTCGAGGGTTGCCCCAGGTATTTGATGGAGTCCACAACATGCAGGAGGGAACCATCTGCTCCTGAGATTTTAAGTGGAGCAGGGCAGGTTTTAGTATTGGCCAGAGAGCCTAAGAGCATGGCCTGAGTCTTTTGTAGGTTGATGGTTAGTTTGTGGCCCTTTAGCCAGGTTTGAATTAGACTGGAGTCTGAGTTTAGCCTGATATTGATGACTTTGATGTCCTGGGAGCTGGTAAGGATGATGAGGTCATCCACGTAGATGGTGGAGTGCCCATGGGCTGGGACCGAGGGCAGCTCATTAATGAAAAAGGAAAACAGGAGGGGCCCAAGAACAGATCCCTTGGGGACCCCACAGTTTACTGGAGAGGGATCAGAGAGGGCCTTGCTGTATCTAGTGTATTGCTGTATCCTGGAGAGGTAGTTTGCAAACCAGCCATGAGCTGGTGGGGAGGGGCCAAGGGACCAGAGTGTGGAACACAGGAGTCAATGGTCGACGAGGTCAAAAGCTTTTGAGAGGTCCACAAAGATGGTTCTGGTCAGTTTGTCTTGATCAGTGGCAGACCTGATCTCTGAGGTGACCTCAGCAAGTGCAGTAGAAGTGCTGTGCCATTTTTGGAAGCCATGTTTCATAGTGTTGTAAGTAGTGGGTGACTAAAGGAATAGCTTTAGCAGGGGCATACTGTTTTCAGAACTGTTTCTTTCATCCAAATTAATTATTATAAAAAAGTTTACCTATTTGGTATTTTTAATGATAGTATTTATTAGGGTTCTTCTACAAAACTATTTTCAATTTCGTATTGGACCTTGAAAGTTCATTAAGTTCATAATTTATACTCAATCAAAGTTGAATTTTAAAATTAAATGTGTAATAGGTGCATCAGGTAATACAGGTGCTAAGTGAAAAGTACAATTAGTGCAATTAAAGTAATTGGTGCTACTGATGCTTCTTAGCTTTGGATAATTGGTGCAACTGGTGCAATTAGCACACTAGTGCAATTAGTGTAGTAGTGCAACTGAAATTATTGATCACCCAACACCCTCTGTTAACACTTCCTGCTACTGGCACTGCCAGTGTGCATAGTAAAATCCTCCCTCACCAGTCACACGGCCCACCTTCTGGGCTGATTTTCAGTATATATTCTCTCTCTCCAGTTTGTCTTCTCACTATTACCCGTCTGTTCCTGAGCCGGCCCTTCCCCTTGTTCACTTTCTCTCTCACCCTCCCTTTTTTTTTTTACTTTTGTGTTGGCAAGTATCATTGTATATAGTGTTTGCTTATTTCAGTAACACATGTAACCTCTTGCCTAATTTTCCTTAATTGTTGTTGTCCTCGTACGGCCTCCCGTAAGCTGTAGTTTTGTTTATTACTGTAATGATCCTGACGTGGAACTTATGTAATTAGCCTGTACTCAAAGATTAATCCAAAATCTTAGTAAATAAATAAATAAAACACAGTGATAACTAGGAAACAAGCAGCAGAGTCAGGTGCTGATTTTGATACTGATGTTATTACAATTTGTTCTGAGGTATCTAATAATAATTTGATCGATTTAATCAATTTTAATAACATGGGCTAAACTAAACACTAACAGCCCAGATATAAATCTAATAAATTTAGCTAATTCACAAGGGTAAGTAAAGCACAAAGAAAGGAAAGATAAAGAAAAAAAGTCAAGCAGACTAAAGCTAAACTAATGAGAAGCAAGCAATCTAAAATCAATGAGCACTTTGAAATGATTGGGCTAATTAAGGAATTTAAGGAAAAGAAAATGTTACTTCAGGATGAAACACATTTAACAGAGACTTTGTATGCAGGAAATGCACAAGAAATAAACTTAACCTGTTTGACTTCAATTCCCAAAATGTTATTTTCTCCTGATATACGAATTTCACCCAATAAGTCACCTGTGGCTCTGGGGTTCACTGACATTTTAGACAAGAGTCAATTACAAACAACAGTAAATGACAGTGCAATTGCAGAAAACAAAATTAAATTACCAAATCTGAATGCTTCTTGTGAGCAGAAAGTTCATTAAAATCCCCTTTGCTCAGTTTTTCTCCATTATTATTTTTTCTCCAGAGGGGCACTTAACTAAGCATTCATATATGGGCTCCAATGCATCACGCAGTAATGCAAATGTAAGAAAAGTAATGGAAGAGCTGGAAGTTACTGTAAATGGTTTTAAAAAATTAGATACATTGAAATAAAAGTGATTAATCTAAAACTGGGAACAATTCTTGTAGTGTTAATAACAAGACTGGCATAGGCCCTACTGTTGAGGAAGTAAACTCCTATCCAACTAACCGAAGTGCAGATGTGAAGAATTCCATGTGCAATCTATGTGCTGCCCATTTAATGATTATGGAACAGATGGCTGTAATAAAAAAAATGAGATGGGAACAATAAAAGAAAACACTGCACTAAATAGTTTCAAGCTGGAAGATATACTAAGTAAACTCAACATGTTAGTACCGCAACAAGGTTCACCTTCAATTATTCTGGAAACTTCAGAACAAAATAGGCCAGATTTTCCTTCAATTAACATTCCAGTACATCCTGTTAAAACTAAGCCAAATAAAAAGGGGAGGAAAACCAAAAAACTAACTATTACTCTTGGGAGTTTACAGATCTCAGATTATAAATTAAAGAATCTAAATGATAGTAAAAATAGTGCTGAAAAATCCACTGGTAGTAAGCTCTTCTCTGATTGGGTGGAAACTCCTCAGAGAAATCTTCTAGCAAAGGTGCCATAGGCAGATGGTACGGGCAATTATACATCTGTTAAAGACCCACTCATTAATGGATTATTCTAAATCTGTAGCACTCTAGAATCTGATGTAAAGGCTTCAAGATATGTCTGGAATAATGGGTGTGAAGCTATAGAATCTAAAGTAAGCTTTAAAGATCAGAAAGAAAAATCTGGATAAAATCATAAATATTGCACCCATAGCCCCCCATCGTCCTCATCTTATACTACCATGAACTTGATAGACATAGACCAATGTGCCATACTGTGTCTATATAGATTAAACCTAGACCCAACACCATGCCTGACGGAAACCAAAAAGCTTGTGCACCTACTAAGGTCAGTAACAGGGCATATGTAATGGAAGCTTACTTTATTAAACTTATGAACAATAGGGATGAAGATGGCATGGAGTGCTGGTACAGTTTCTGTATTTCTCCTAGAATTGCAGTCCAATTATGGTTAAATATTAAATTAATAATGAAATGGGGTCTGAGACTAAAATATGCCAACATAACTACCCTGAATAACAAAAATAACTTAAATACAGGCAAAGTATCACAGATTAGTATCTTTGGTTTTAAGGGACTGCCTAATGAAAACTCTGGAATACTTAAAAAGGCACTATACAATGTATTTTTATCCTTTCTTCAGATTCTGTCTGGAGAACTAAAAATTCTAAATGTACATAGCTGGGCCAGAGACGACAGATCAGGACAGGCCAATGTCTTACTACACAGTTCAAAGGCTTTGAACTTAATTATGTGAAAAGGCTCTTTCTTGGATAAAATTGGTATTCATAGTGTATAATTGAAAGCACAGCTTTGGAGAGTATACCTAGGTATGGTAATTCTAGTAAGGACCTAGCTGATTCACAACCTATAAGTAGATCCTTCTCGTTTGGTCTAACGAGGTTCTCAGATGAAAATGATGATAAACTAAATTTCATCTTAAGAGATTTATTTGATCAATTATTAAACATGCCTATTGGGAAAGATAGCCTATCCTCTAAAAAGAGATTGGGAAATGATCCTGATTGTGATCAGACTGCCTTTATAGTAAATTCCAAGGAGCTGTCTAATAAGCGCCTGAACAAAATAAGTATTTTAGACAAAACTGGTATCAATATCATTGAAACGGATAGGGTTAATGTAATCATTCCTCCTGAAATCCACTGCAGTAAGACATTTCAATTGATTCCAAAGACTTGTAGTACTGTTGAAACACTTCCCAGTACTCAGCAGGATTTGTGTTTGCAGTGGATATATAATATCTCTGCTAGTAATAGATATATGATCTGACTGTTAAGGAGGGTTGACTAGATAAATTCCAGTTATCAGACAGCAGTTACAATACAGAGACTAAGTCCAAGCTCTTTCTTCTCTCTTGGAATTTAGCTGGTCTGGCAACAAATTATGCTGACTCTGATTGGTGTAAATTTATTAATAAACATCATATTGCATTTATGCAAGAAACGTAGCACTCAGAAGACTGTGAATGTCTCCTTGAATGGCTATGGTAGTTTTCATGTACCTGATAAGAGAAAATGTGGAACTAGGCAGACCCTCTGGAGATCTTGTTACATGGTGTAAAACTGATAAAGATGTAACAGTAGACCTTGTTTATTGTATATCATTTGTCCAGGTATTCAAAGTACAGGTAGAACAGTTTAAATATGTCTTGTAAATGTCTACATACCTCCATCTACTTCAAACTATTACAATGATTCAATCTGGACTTAGAGGTATTTTAGCAATAGGCCACGACGGGGTGTGTGTTATCGGGGGATTTACCACGGCTGGAGTGGTTTGCCCACTAGGTGCAGCCGAGTGGGTAAATCCTCACCAGCCATGGTAAATCCCCTAATAACCCATATCCTCCGAGTGGCTTATTGCGATTATACCAAGGTTCATTTTTTCACTATAATAAAATACAACTTATAGAGAGGTTGCTTTGTGTATTTATTTTTATTGTATTTATTCCTGGGCTGCAGAGGATTAGGATGTAGATGACCATTTGGCCATCAACAGCCATTGGTTATCAGAGGATTTACTCCGGTGGTAAACTGCCAGTCTGACCATTTCATTGGCTGCTCACTTATGTCCATAGTATAATAATTCTTAACACTCTGACCCATTTAACTTCTGAAAATATTATACATTGCAGGGGTTTCAATGCAAGAATTGGAAAAATTAGATGGAGGTGTGGATAATGATATACATAATTGTATAAATGATGAAGCCTGCCCATTTATCAGACACTCCCTAGATACAAAAATCAATAAGTCTGGATTTAAATTAATATAAATATTATCTTTATACAACTTAGCCCCCATAAATGGTAGACTGCTTGGGGATACTGTTTGTAATTATACATACTATAATCCTAAAGGTCATTCTGTGCTTGACTTTTTTTTCTGGAATGGTCCTATGTCTAGTTGAGACTCCTGTATAGTTAAGCAATAAGCCACGAGGGGGTGTGGGTTATCAGGGGATTTACCACGGCTGGCGTGGTTTGCCCACGAGGCGCAGCCGACTGGGTAAATCCTCACCAGCCGTGGTAAATCCCCGATAACTCTCATCCCCCAAGTGGCTTATTGCTATTATACCATAGATATACCATGGATGAGTTCTTTTTAAAAAAGGTATATTTTTTATGCATTAAAAATAATGTTTTTCAGAGAAATAAGCTTACGCTGAAAAAATGTTGCCTTATTTAAGATTTATATTCAAAAATATGCACATAGAAAAACATTTATAGCCCACCATGTTTGTCTTTTGGAGGTTTCTTCATGTTGTTGCAGTTCAAGCTGCAACCTGCAGCATTTCGTTATTGGTTGCTTGCTTTTGATGCTGCGTTTTGTTGCCGACAGGACTGGATGGCCAAGTTGCTGTTAAGGGTCCGTGGAGTTTGAGTTGGGAGCTGCGGGAGAAAGTGATGGTGTAGCCGGCTGAGGGACTGTTGCAGCATGTGGAGAAACCGGAGGTGTTCCCTCTTCTTGACTTGCTGTGACCCATTGTGTTGCCGTCATGCAGCTTCCGGGTTAATGTCCGCATCATGAAAATGGACTGGGGGGGGGGGAATCTGTTACAGTCGTCGGAAGTTCTTTGCTGTTTTATTTTATTTTTTTCGTGCTGCCATTGATAGAGGAAGAGCGGGGATTTTAAAATGAGACAGGGACTGTACGGGAGAGAGAGAAATTGTACAGGAATGGAGCGGAGCTGAACGGAGAAAAACATTATTTCGAGGTGAGCGGGTGGAAGTGGTTACAGGAAACAGAAAGGCTGTTTAAAATTAGCAGTGAGGCTCACAGAGTATTTGTTAACGTGATGTACAGAGGTGTTGTTTGGGATCCCAGTTAGCAGGGAAGCAAGATGGCGGTTGGAGTTCCGAGATTTCGGGGTCGGACTGTTTTTTTTTTTAAACATGCAGCTGGCTGGCACCTTTTGCGGTGATTATCAGAGGATTTACAACGGAGGTAAGGTGCCAGCCTGCCGTTTTCATTGGTCGGTGTCCGAGGTCCATGGTATAATTGTAAATAGGGAAGACAGTGATCATTTACTTCTTGTGTGGTTCTGGGGTGTAACTAGCAAGGAGCTTAAAAAGGAAAAAATTATCATGGACCAGATTTAATCCCTCCAGTAGTATTTTTAGCAGTTCAGTCCCTATGGACAAAGATTCATATGCCCTATTTTAATCTTTGTATATTAAATAGAGCAATTGCCAATGCATGGAAAGGAGCCACTAACATTTTTGCATGCAAAAAGGGTGATAAAAAGGATTCAAAGATGTACAGGCCAGCATCACTTTTAGATATCAATGGGAAAGTGTTTGCAAAAATAATTCTGTCCTGATTACTCGAACAAATCAACCAGCTTGGGGGACTCTCAGAACTTCAAGCATGCTTTCATGCAGGGTACTATACTACTGACAGCTGTTTCATGCTAATGCATCTAGATGAAAAATATATTCTGCTAAGGAAGCAGAAGCTTTTTATTGCCTTTATTGATTTTAGTTTAGTGTTTGATAATATTTCCAGAACAGCCCTATGGCAATTTATGTATCAATGGAGTATAAATCCAAATTTAATAAGTATAATAAGATAACTTAATATGAATACATGGACACAGATTAAAATGTGCAAATGTAGTCAATTAGCAACACAAATCTCTACAAATAAAGGAGTCAGACAGGGCTATGTCCTTGTGCCCATTCTCTTTTGTATTTACATAAGCAACTTATTAATACAACTGTTTTAAGCTGTATCAGGCTCTCCCTTTGTTGGTAACATCAGTTGTCCAGCATTGGCTTATGCCACTGATATTGCCCTGTTCGCTCTGCTTCTGGACTACAATGTGAATTAGATTTATTAGTGCCATTTGCAGATAAATACAAGATAAAGATAAATGAGACAAAAAGCCAAGTTCTGGTCTTTAATTCCAAAAATATAAAAACAACATGGAAAATTGGCAGTAAGAAACAACGCTGTTAATACATATGGATATCTTAGGTTGAATTTGACCAACAACAGGACTTGGTCCAATCACATTAAAAGCATTATGTTGAAATTAAAACATATTGTAACTTTGTTAGCTAGATTTAGTAGCAGATATGGAGGTAATATGATCAGACCACTTTTAAAAGCCTCAAGGGCTAAATATTTTACACAGGCCCTTTACAAAGCAGAGATATGGGCATTAGACAAAACTGATCCTTTAGAATCCCCTCTTTATAAACTTTATAAATCAGCCTTGGGTGTAGGTAGTTCTATTATAGATTCATTAATAAGAGCAGAGCAAGGTTAACCAGCCTTAAACAGATGCCAGGAAAATTAACTATTGGGTTAGAGTGACAAGTTTAGAAACCAACAGATTGCCCCATAGATGCTTAGAGGAAAAAAGCAGATGGAAAACCCTGGGCTCTAAGAAATCTAGATGACTAGATAAGATTATGACCTACCTTAACAATTATGGTTTAGATTTTTTTTCCCCGTCTTGATTTTTATCCTCCTCAGCGGGCTGTTGCCTTCTGTAAGCCAACCTACCATACTCTGGGGGTCGTTTTGGAGTTTGTAACAATTTGCATGTCCCAGCGAACCCCCGAGAGCCAGCCTGGAAGTTTCATCTTACCACGGCCCCAGTATTCCCACATTTTGTCCCCGTTACCCCGAGGCCCCAGAACACGGTAGCACACATGCATCACACCACAGCTTCAGTGACAGCTCCTTCTGCCCACTCCTGGCCCAGCACCAGGGCTCCTCATGCATGGCACCACCACCCAGCCTCCACCAGGAGGTGGCCAAGCACCAAGGAGACCCTTGGATCCCTCCCGAGGAGAGCTGCCAGCCAGCAGCTCAGTCGGCTCCTCAATCTCCCCCCCCAGCCAATCCTTGGTGCCCCAAGCTCAAGCCTAAACCTGATTTGCTGGCATGGCATGATATGTGGATTCCAGCACCTCAACATTTAGCACCACCAGGCCAACCTATGGTTTCATTTTTTTAATGGAATATGTAAAAAAGAGAATCCTGATTAGTCCTAAATATAAATCATACATTACCAGGAAGGTCACTAATATTAACAAAATTAAAGATTTGGAAGCAGTATCATCTATTTGAATTGCCACATGGCTTGTTCACCATGACAATAGTCACTTTCACAGATACGAATTGGATATACTGTCAGATCATCTTCTCAGGAAATCATATACCAAATATCGTATAGAACTCTTTCAAAGTAACATTTTGAAAGCTAGCACCTTAAATTAACTGATCCAACAATAAAGCTATGCTGATGTACCATACAGGAGCCTGAAGATTTACATCATGTCATGTTCAACTGCCCCAGGTGCAACAATTCAAGGGCATATTGGTTGTACCCAATATGGGAAACAATTCAAACCTTAGCTAGAAATGCTCTTCTGAGCCAAATGTTTACTGTAGAAGATGATCTAATAATAAATAAAGTTGTGGGCTATCTTACAGCCTTTTCTATAAACTATATGAAATATAGTAAGGAAAAGTTATAAATGTCTGCTTGCCTGCACTTTATTGCACTAATTTTGAATACCGGCTTTGAAACATCAGTAAACATGTTCCTTGTATTTTGTGTGTATGATTAAAAAGTGATGATGTAACCTAACTCAGGTCACAATATATTGAAATTGTATTTCTCTCCCACATGTTTGAGTATTTCAAGATGATTGTAAATTGTATGGTGCTGATTTCAATATGTTTGCTTGTGTTTGTTGTTTTAACTAACGTAATGGTCAATGACCAAACAATAAACTTAAACTTAAGATGCGCCGTCTCATGTGGTAGAACTCTGGATGCACCAAGTTTTGTTTTGCTTGGATGTGTGGTTTCTGATATCTGGATAGTGAAACAAGAGTATATATTTCACAGTTTTTTCCTGTTGGCCTTAATCGGAGTTTTCTGAATTTGGTTACTGCCCAGACGGTTTCGAATTGTGGTCTAAAATTTTGACGGTAGAAAGGGACTAACCCACATATTTGCCTTTTGCTGGTTTAGTGATAAAATAATAAACCATTCCAAAGTTGTTTAATTTAAAAATTTTTATAAATTAGTTCTGAGCATATATAATAAGCACCTCAAGATAGCTGTATAAAATGAAAATATAGTTCTTTTTTGTATTGAGGCCATCGTTTTTTGTCAGTGGAAAGTCCTTTTTCAGTTGGCCACCATCTTGTTCTCTATTTTTCTTAGACATTCTAATCTGAAAACCAAAAAAAATCATATTCTGCGGAGCAACCAATACATGTAGTCTGCTTATTGGGATATCCTTAGCTGACTTCTGCTTAACTGTTGATTGAATGCCCCTGAATTGTTTTTTATTTAACTTTATAATTTTTTTTTGTATCACGAGTGATGAAAGAAGATTTTTTTTCATGAAGAAAAAATTATTTCCCTGGGGTCTAGCAGCACCTGCATCCTCCGATTGCCATCCCTATTGTGACAATCATTTTTCCTGGTGTCTAGTGGCACCCCCCCCCCCCAAGATTCCTGTCCCCTTTTTTTTTTTACTACAAGTTTCTGTAGTATCTAGTGGCTCCCTCCCCTCCTTGCCATCACCACTGTTTTCATCATTTGCCCTGGTGTCTAGTGGCACCCTGCCCTCTGATCACCCTCCCTGTTGTTATTATCATTTTTACTGGTATCTAGTGGCACTCCCTACCCTCCGATTGCTGTTTTCATTGTTTGTCATTATTTTCCCTGGTGTCTAGTGACATCCCCATCCCCCACCCCACCCCGCCATTCCCGTAATTTGTTTTCTTCATTCCATGGTATCTAGTGACATCCCCATCCTCTAATCACACTCCCCTTTGATATATTTTATTTCCCTGGTGTCTAGTGGTATCCCCCGTTCACATTACTCCCTGAAATAAAGAAAACAGTCCTACAATGTCTTTTTTTTCCTGTAAGAAAAAAAAAAGTTCCTTGGTGATGTGCTCCCCCTACCTGACCTCCCACTGAGCACCCACAATCTCAAACACCCCTATGACCCACCCCTCACACACCTTCACTCACCTGAACAGGATCCAGGATAAAGATCCACTCTCCGATCGAAGACAAGTCTTGCTGCTGGAAATGGCGACTGCTATATGACAGATAACGTGTGGGTGAATGTATTTCAATGGGGTTTTCAACTGTGGTGAATAACTTTGCCATTTTTCAATATTTTGGCACCAAATTTTCAGCATCGGATTTCTGAAACCTCACCTCATGAAAAATGTCACTGGAATTACGAAAATCTGTCCCAAAAGGTAATTTCATGGTTGCTTAATGAAATTCCCTTTCAGGTGGGATTTGAACATTTCCACCACCCCTGTTTATGAGGTGGGCTCACAAGAAGGGTATGTTCAGAATTTGGGTTTAAAATATGTTAAAATGGCAAAGTTATGCACATCCATTAAAATTAAGCTACACTCGCTTGCAACTTTTGTAATTTTCAATGCTTTAACCCCATTGTTTAAACATAGACATTTCTTTACACCAACTCATGAATGTGACAGCTGTCATTTTTCAAATCTTCACCAAAATGTGTTTTCTTGCTTCTGGTGTGGAATGATGTTATGGTGGTGTGGAATGGCATTTCGGTGGGGATTTGAAAACTTTCAGTAATGGGTGCATAAGGCTGGGTAATAACAAAGCTGTGCTGACAATTGGGTTGCTGTTGTGCTACAAATGGAAGCACAAGGCCCGGATGGCCCCGTGCTTCAACAGCTACATACATATATGCATCTATCCCACATGTAAATAAGCATACAATTACACTATCTGAAAAACTACAGATGGATGGGAGCGCAGGGCCCAGAGGGACCTGTGCTCCCACAGACAAATAAGGATATGATTATACTATCTCAAAAAGTAGAGAGATTCTTTGCAAAAAAACTGTGTTAATGCAACATTTAGGGTTTAGGCTAAAGAGAAAGAAGTAGGGAAATGTGACTTTAGGGGTTCAAACATTAAAATCCCAACCCTCCATCTAAAGCAAATCAGGGTGGACTCTTTCTAGGGGTTTTCAACCCTAAAGCTCACACCATTTTATACATATGAACATACAAAAAAGCCAGCAGAGGAAGGCCATTTGGTCTATCAAGTCTGCTCATATTGCAGGGTCTATAGCTTGAGCTAATGTCTCTGTTCCCCTTCCCCACTGCTCCCATCCTCCCTACCCATGATCCTTACCTTCCACTTATATTTAGCCCATCCTCTCTTAAAGCTGCCCACTGTCTTCAATGAGATGACCTCTTCTGGAAGTGCATTAAGTGCCCACCACCCTCTCTATGAAGAAGTGCTTCCTGACCGCCCTCCTAAACCTCCAACCCTCCAGCTTAAGACTGTGCCCCCTAGTGTTATTGGTGCCACTTAACTTTAAAGAGACTCTCCTTATCAACCTTATTTATCCCTTTCAAGTACTTGAAGGTCCCAATCATGCCCCCTTTCTCTCTCTCTCTCTCCCCCCCCTCCTGTCTTCCAGGGAGTGCATATTCAGTGCCTCGACATCTCCTCGTATGCCTTATCCTGCTGACCCACTGTCATCTTTCTGGACCATCTCCAGCAGGTTAAAGGGACACTGTCAACCCCCTTAGGTCTCAAAGTGTCCCTAGTTTAAAAAAACACATTTTATGATTGCCAACATTCTGTAAAGATTGCTGCTGTAGCTGGTAGTTTGATTCTGACTCTTATTTTCTTTAAAAAAAGTGAAAAACAGACTGCCTAACATACTGGCATTACCACACCAAAACATGTTTGTTTACATTTCTTGATCAACTAGAAATGCATCTTTCCTGGTCTTGGGAACACCCACAGAACAGTTTAGCCCCTCATGATGCAATCGGAGTTTAGGAGGCTACTGCCGTATGAGTGACTGCACTGTATGTGTGTGTTTCTAATGCTCAGGACATATGCAGTAAGAACAGAACCAGGATTGTAAACAAAACAAGGTTGTTTATAAATATACATTGCCATTCATTTCGGTTCTGCTGAAATAGGAGACAGACAAAACAAACAGCAACATCAGTGAATTTTAGAGAGGGTAAGCAATCATAAAATGTGGGGTTTCAGCTAGAAATATTATGTTAAAAAACAGGTTGACAGTGTCCCTTTAATGTTCTTTTTCAGATGTGGGCAGCAGTACTAAATTCCACACTCTAGATGTGGCCTTATCAATGACCTGTACAAAGGCAGTATAACCTCCTCCATATACACATATACATTCCAGAATCATACATACCTAATGGGGTGAGTTAAAGAGTCCACCCCTAATTTGCTTTAAAGGTGGGGTTGGGGGGATTGGGTTGGAAACCCTATAGTCACATCACCCTACTTTTGTCACTTTAGCCCCAACATTAAATGTTGAATTAATGGGATTTTTAGCAAAGAACAAACATATAATACATTGGTAGCACTACAGTAGTCAAGATCGACTTTTTTCATCTGTGTAACATCATAGGGCTGAAGCCCTTCTCCACACTTTGGTGTATTTGCATTTACTGCAGTAACCTGTCAGTTACGTTGACTTACACTTTGTTTACCACTTCATTTCAGTGTTTTTGAAAAAGGACATTGCCAGTGGGGTACTGGAAAGGCAAAAACGAGCCAATTCTGTTTTTGAAGAATTAAAACCTGGCAACATAGAAAGGGAGTGTGTGGAAGAAGCATGCTCAAAAGAAGAAGCAAGAGAAGCTTTTGAAAACAAGGAAAAAACTGTAAGTAGAAGTGAGGGTGGAAAGCATGTTCAAATGGATGATTCTGCTTAAAGCTGACTTTGGGTTGACTATATCTATGATAAAACAGGATTTTTTTTTGCCTGGAGAGATGAGGGCATTATAACCTGTTGATAACTGCTTTATTTTTGTCTACACATGCATACACGTGGGTTGCTCGAAATCAGATTAAGGAATTGCATTTTGTCAGATTCCATTCTGTTTTTAGGATCTTTTTTAAATGCATTCCAAAAATTCTAAATCATAAAAATGGTCAACTCAGAATCAGGATTGGAACTGGAATCCAAAATCTGACTCTGGTATCCAAAATCTTAGCAAGAAGTTCTTGTCTTCTAGGATAATTAGGATTTCAGTTTCTGATTTGGAATAGGATCCACATTTCCATCCATCTTTCCATGTGCAGTCCCTCCACCCAACCAAAGTTGGTGTGCTTTTGGCATGGATAAGGTGGTGCTTCTTTAACAAGGCTACATGTTTCCCCAGCAGATTGGGATGCACCCTGTCCTTACATTGTGCCTTCACTTTTCTTCAGATCAGTGAACACAAGCCTGCAAAGATCTACTGGAGATCTCATTGAGTAGGCATCCTCACTCATTGGTTCCTTCTAACTCCTCTCTCCCCCAACATAATTCTTCACTGATGATGCACACCCTCAGATCAAAGTACAGGTAAGCATTCTTTAAGGGGACAACCTGGCCATTGGTGGTATGGAAATCCCTTGAACCCTGCCATTTATTTCTGTTAACTTAACACAATAATGGCCATTGCTGAGGTTTACACTACTTTTTTACCCAGGACTGATCGATCTTAGAGGCCCCATTACTTCTACTTCCTTCCGATTTATTTATGTAATTTATTTAAAAGTTTCACCAGGAAAGCATGCTGAGCATACAGCTGCTCATTTCCAGATGCATCCTGGGGTGGTGGGGGGGTGGCATGGGAGAAGGAATACATTGTATACATAATGAGTACAGACAAATACAAATGTAGAGCAGTAAGTACAGAGGTAGAGTTAGCACAGTAACTAGATAAGACACAGTAGAATTATTTATAGTAATTTGAAAGCACTACTGCCTCACAGGTGGCATAGTGTACAGTGGGGTGGCATCCCAGCCTACACAGGGATGCAAGAGCCAAGACAAGATCATACACTGGCAAGTGCCAAGAAAGCAATGCCTGGAACAGCACTGTTAACAGGTGGTTAGGAGCAGGAACAGGTACAGTGGAAGTGGGATTTCAGGAGGGTGTTGAGATAGTGAGGGGAGAGGGCATGGTGGATGGTAGAGGGGAGGGAATTCCATAATTTAGGCAAGTGGTGGGAGAAGGTTACTTTGTCCAGCTGAAGTGGACATACATGGGACAGACAAGGTGCGGGAGTCATAGTATCTGAGCGAGTAGAAGGGAGGGGGGATGGGGAGAGTGTGGATGCAAGCTAAGAGGGCAGGGACAGGGACCAGAATTTCACCATAAGACTAGCAGAGTGGGCCTGCCTCCTGTCCTGAAGGGATAGGAGAGAGACAGCTTGGTATAGGGTACAGTGGTGAATACTAGGAGGACAGTATAGTGTGAAATGACAGAAGGAATGGAAGAGGGTATCCAGTCTGGTTAGGGAAGTTTTGGGAGTGGCACTATAGACTACATCACCATAGTCAAAAATAGGGAGAATCATTTTCTGTACCAGCACACAGTGAGCCGGCAGCGGGATGCATGCACAGTTGCAATAACGGGGCACCCAGTTTAGGGTGCAGTTTCTTGTGGATGGCCTCAATTTGTACAGAAAAGTGGAGATGCTGGTCAAGCCAGACCCCGCGGTATCTAAAGGAGGTGCAGTCCTCCAGTAATGTTCCATTCAGAGTGTGTAAATTGGCCAGGGAGGGCAGCTGAGAGAGTCTCTGCCTTGTGCCAAAGGTCATGGAGACTGATTTCTTGGCATTCAGGAAGAGCTGATTTAAGCAAAACCAAATCTGAACTTCCTCGAAGTCATGCTGTAGTCTGGTTTCCACGTCAGTGATAGAGGGGCCAGATGTATGCAGGACTGTGTCACCCACATACATGTGTATGGATGTGTGTGGGCAGGCAGAGGGCAGGTCACTGAGGAAGATGAAGAACAGTAGAGGGCAAGGACTGAGCCTTGAGGAACACTAGTGGTAATGGGGAGGGAGGTGGAGTGAGATTTTCCAATCCTGACAGACTGAGTCCAACCTACAAGGTAGGAGTGGAAGTAGCTGGTGGCCTTGCAAGACAGCCCTGCTAGTGATAGCTTGAATAAGAGGAGAGGATGTGAAACAGTATCGAAGGCCATTGCAAGGTCGTTGAAAATGGCAGAGGTGATGAGACCCTGATCCATGCCAGTAAGAATGGAGTCAGTGAGCCTCAGCAGGGAGGCTGTGGTTGAGTGGGACTCCCTAAACCCAGACTGGTAAGGAGTGAAGAAGGAGACAGAGTTGAGGAAGGAGGAGAGCTGGGTGAGAATGAAGCATTCCTGGAGTTTTGCAGAATGGGGAGGCGGGAGATAGGACGATAATTACCAGGGGAGGTGGGGTCATCACCTTTCGAGAGGGGGATGACAGTGGCGTACTTCCATTCAGATGGGATAGAAGTGAGTGAGAAAGAGAGGTTAAAGAGAGAGGCAAGGGGGGGAGAAATGGCAGGCACTGCCAGTAGGAGCATTTTGGAGTCCAACCCAGAGGGCATGTACCTTTGAAGGGGTTTAGAACTAGGAGGGCATCAAAAACATCAGCTGGGGTAAGGTGGCAGAAGGAGAAGGAGGGGTAGGGGGCCTAGCTAGGTTGGGGAGTGGCTAGGTGGACTTGGCCATGGGAAGCTCGGGGTAGAGAGGACAGGAGTGCTGAAGTGTAAGAAGTAAAGAAGGAGTTAAACTCGGCTACCACTGTGAGCAGGTCAGTTAAGGTGTTACTGCCAGTTTTAATAATAGGAGTGGAGGGTTGGGATGGGGGTGAAAAAGGGACTGCACCACCTTCCAGAATTTGGATGAGAGATTTATACTGGTAAGGAAGGAGGAGTTAAAATAGTTTGCCTTTGCTCTCTGGATTGCTCTAATGCAGGCATTACGAAGGGTGCGATAATTCAGGTAAGCTGAGGAGGAGCCAGTGGCTTTGTGGGTCTTCCAAGTTAGGTCTCTGACTTGAAGACAGTCCATGATATCAGCAGTTATCCAGGGCAGATGGGAGCCTCGCACCCGGATCTGCCTGAGTGGGGCATGGATATCCCAGACCGAGAGAAACTTGGACTTGAAATAGTCCAGTGCAGAGTCAATAGAGGTGACGTGAGGGATGAAGAACCAGTCAGTATTAGCCAAGTCATTTAGTAGGGGGGCAAGCTCCAACAATTTGAAGGATCTGACCAGCAGAGTTTTGGGTGGAGTGGCTTTGGTCCAACAGATTTTTCGGACTACATAAATTAGATGATGGTTGCTTTAGGAGTCAGGAATGAGACCTGTAGCAGTTATCCAGTGAGGGTGTGAGGTAAGAGCCCAGTCTAATAAGGAATGGTTTGTGTTTTGGTGTTCAGGCAGGTGGTTTCACAAATTAACTGAGCTAGATTGAGAGCAGCAATGTCATTATGAATTTTAGTGTGGGAGGTGGTGAGCCAGTTCACATTGAAATCACCTAGTAAATGGAGCTCTCCAGCAGATGCGTGCGATTGCAAGGTAGCCAGGAGGTCAGTGATGGAGGACATAGGGGAGCCTGGGCAACAATAGGTGTCAGCTGTATAAAGAGGAATGGAGTGGGTGAGGGAAATTTGGACCAATAAGGATTCAATGGAATGCTGAGGAGATAGAGGAACCGGGGAGAATTGGAGGGATGAGGAAATGTACATGATGATACAGTCATCTTTTTTATTACCAGGATGTTTTTTTGTGTGATAGTGTAGCCTGGTATGGAGATACAAGCATCAAGGATATGAGGCTTTAGCCATGTTTCAGTTATGAACAGGATATCAGACTTGAGGGATAAGACAATTGGTTGGAGTAGCGAGATTTTGGGGAGAAGGCGCCTGATGTTTAGGTGAGCTAACTTTAGGCCCCGTGGGAGTTGTGGTGGGGGGGCAGGTCCAGGGTTGAGTTTAATATCCTCAGTCATAAGTAGCAAGAATGTTACCAGAGTTCTAGTTAGGGCTACCATGGTTTTGTGGTGGGACATGGGAGGGGTGTGGGTAATAGCTGGAACTGCCCCTGGAGGAGGCTTAAGGGTGATCAGGCCAGCATGGAAACAGGGGGGAGTATGGAAGGACCAGGTGCCCAGGTGGTTAATTGCAAGAGAGGGAATTGGGGGAGGAAGGTGGTAGTGAAAGGAGGGGGGGCTGGCGGGCAAAGGGGGAGGTGGGAGTGACAGGACAATGGCTGAGGTTGGAGAGAGGGAGGTAGCGATGTCAAAGCAACATGGAAAGTGTGGAGGGCTGCGGTGACCAGGAGCATGGTAGAAAGAGACTGGATAAGGGGATGAACCACTTAGACAGGAGATGTAGTCGAGTTTCTAACACACTGCCACTGCTGAAGGTAAAAGTGTGGGAAAGGGCAGCATCTAGCGGTGAACCGATATAATCTGCAGGTGGAAAATTGGGCTGTTTGAAAAAGTAATAAGCTGGCGAATCTTGGCCACATGATACCTTGCTATTATAAAACACAGTGATTGCCAAAGGTGGTGGTGGGGGTGGTGGGATAGCTAACATGAAGCAGTAGCGGGACAAAATTAGGCATTAGATGCCACAGGCTCTAAAGGTGATACCTGATGGGGATTGCTCAGCAACGCAGGAAGGGCATGGATCGTTGCCCTCGTGACCCTCTTCGATCTGCAGCTGTGCAGAGAAGAAAATTTGATTACTACTGCAGCTGTTTAAATGTGGCAATAAGAGGAGAAGTGAACAGGGGTGGGAGGAGAGAACAAGAGCAAGGTAACAGGAGTCGAATCTGAATGGAAAGATTTCATGTAGAGGAGAAGAGAAACAGGGCTTACTGAAGCAGGAGCAGGATTAGGAGAACCTGTGGATGCAGTGCATTAGCTAGATTTCCTCACTATCAGAAATTAGACGAACCTCACTCTAAAAATCTTTAGTTTCGGTGCCTCAGTGTTCTGTACTGCTAGCAAGGGTTTGCACAATACATTTCGACTTAACAACTGCAGGTAGAATTAGGCACTAAATAATACAGGCACTGCACTAAATAGTTTCAATTATACTAACAGTACACTACCCGAAATTAAGGTACCACACAGGAATGCTTTGATTTCAAGGTTCAATACCAAATAAATTAAAACAAAGGCACTGCAAGAAATTTGAAGTTCTTTTCCTTACAGCAGCACCCACGAAATTAAAGTCTCATAAACATTAGGCTGCACTAAAGCATTGTGTCTCCTGACTAGGGGAACTGACCATCCACACTGGGTTAGGATTAGCACTAACTTTAAATTCAACCCTGGCCAGCTCCCAACTAAAGGAGCAGTCGAAGAAGTGGCCTAATTAGATAAAAATAAAAAGGGACAACACAGAAATAAAACTATCTTCTGCAGATGTAAGTGCAGGCAGGGTAACATTAAGGATCTTGTATAGAGTCTGCTTCTGTTTGAAAATTTGTCCATCCTGCTTTGGCACCAAAATTCAGTTTGAAAATCAGGAGTAGGACGCCACAGGCTCTAATGGTCATACCCGATGGGGATTGCGCAGCAACGCGGGAAGGGCATGGATCGTTGCCCTCTTGACCCTCTTCAGTCTGCAGCTGATGGGGATTGCTCAGCAACGCGGGGATGGCATGGATTGTTGCCTTCATGACCTTCTTTGGTCTGCAAGTTATGGGGATTGCTCAGCAACATGGGAACATACTAACACACTAAAATGCCAGCAGAATAGGCCTAATGGTCTCTCGAGTCTGCTCGATTTTCAACACCCGCACTGAGGAACGATTTTGGTGTCCCTCCCCCCCCCCTTGGGTTATACTGTCTCCAGGCCTAGATGTTCCACCTGTATTGTGCCTGGTCAGATTTACCCTCCCCCTGTACCTGTCCCACCCCCTCTTAAACCCGTCCACATTCTCCATCTCTACCAGCTCCCTGGGCAGTGCATTCCATGGCTCCACCACCCTTTCAGTGAAATAACATCTCCTCCTCTCCCCTCTGAGCCTGCCCTTTCCAGCTTATCCCCATAACCTCTTGTTGCCCCACCCCTTTCCTTTGGAGCACCCTGACTGGGCCTCCTTTATTGATCCCGTTCATGTACTTGAAGACCTCTATCATGTCCCCCTGTCCCTCCTCTCTTCTCCTCCAGGGTGTACATGTTGAGCTCCTTGAGCCTCTCCTCATAGGTCCTCTCCCCCAGGCCCCAGATCATTTTGGTTGCCCTCCTTTGGACGCTCTCTGTGAGTGTAATGTCCCTCTTTAAATGTGGTCTCCAAAATCATACGCAATACTCAAGGTGTGGCCTAACCAAGCAGTTGTACAGTGGAAGGATCACTTCCGTCTTTCTGGAGGTAATCCCCCTGGTGGTGCATCCCAGCATCCTATTTACCCTTGCTGCTGCCCTGCTACAGGTCTCTGAATTGTTCATTTTGACATCTACCACTACCCCCAGGTCCCTCTGCCCCTCTGTGACTTGAATCATGTCTCCTCCCAGGGTATACCCCTGGCCTGGATTTCTGACTCCCAGGTGCAGAACCTTGCACTTCCCAGCATTGAATTTTTGTTTAGTTTCCATTTTCCCGACCACCTTTCTAGAACCTCCAGGTCCTCCTGCAAGACCACCCTCCCTTCCTCCCCATCCACCACTGCACCTAGCTTTGAGTCATCTGCAAACAGACCCATCTCACTCCTGATCTCCCTCCTGATGTCTGAGATATTGGCGTTGAACAGGAGTGGCCCCAGCACTGACCTCTGGGGAACCTCACTAGTAACCTACCTTGGGGATGAGGCTAACCCTCCAACCACCACCTTCTGAGTATGCTCAGAGAGCCAGTTTCCTATCCATCTTAGCAACTGTCTCCCTCCCTCCATTTCCTTCAGCTTAGCCAGCAGGCCACTGTGGGGTACCGAATCAAATGCCTTGTTAAAATCCAGAAAGAGGACGTCCACTGGCCTACCCTGGTCCTGGGCCCTTGTCACCCAGTCATAGAACTCAACAAGATTTGTCTGGCATGATCTTCCCATGACAAAGCCATGCTGCCTATCGTCCAAGTACCCAGTTTGCTCCAGTAACCCCCCCTAGCCTTTCCTTCACAATACCCTCCATCACCTTGCCGACCACCGATGTCAGGCTAACAGGCCTGTAATTTCCTGCCTGCTGTCTTTATCCCCCTTGTGGATCGGCACGACATGGGACACCCTCCAGTCTTGGGGCACCCACCCAGTCCTCAGAGAGATGTTGAAAAGCTCCACTAGACGGACTGCCAGGACATCTGCCAGTTCTCTCAGCACCCTGGGATGTATCTCATCTGGCCCAGGTGCTTTCTCCATCCAAATTGACCTGAGGGCTTCCCTTACTCTCTCTACTGTGATTTCAGCCTCATCCTTCCCCTTTTCACCATGCACTACTGGGCCCCACCTGTCTGTGGTGGCCACTCCTTTTCCCCAGACCCATCAGGGCTCTTGGTCTCTACCGGTCTCACCTCTTGCTCCGGTTTGCTCCATTCCCCTCGCAAGACATAGCTGCTCCATCCCCTCTGGTATAAACTGAGGCAAAGTACTCATTTAGGACTTCTGCCTGTTCCTCCGCCTCCTGTGTCCAACCATTCCCTAGCCTTGCTGATCTGCCCCCTTACTTTCCTTTTTTCCTCTATGTATCTAAAGAACCCCTTGTCCTCCCTCTGGATCTCACTGGCCAAGGACTGCTCCTTTTTTGCCTTAGCTGCTCTCACCATCCTGGTGACCCTCTTGGCTGTCAACTGATATTCCTCCTGATCCCTTTCACTCCTTGACCACTTGAAGCACCTATAAGCCACCTTCTTTTCTCTCACCACCTTACCAAACTTACGCCTTTCCCTTGTGCAGGATCTGGTAACCTCCTGTATTCCTCTCCTAATGATCCCCCTCCTACTTTCAGCATCCATAACCAGCCTTATTCTGTCTAGATGATCTTTAAGAATCCTTCCCATCTCCCTGAAGTCTACTCCCCAAAAGTCGGTTACTACCATCCTTGTTTGGCTTTCCTCCCGCCCAGGTCCAGGAAGTACCAGACTGTGAAAATCACTCCCAGCCAATGGATCCCCTCACCTGTAGGCCCCTAACCTGATCACTGTCTGCCAGAACCACGTCCAGTGTCCAGGCCTCCCTAGTTGGCTCACCCACCTGTTGTGTCAGAAACGCATCCTGGAAGACATCCAGCAGCCTCTGCTCTCTGGCCACTGGTGATGTCATAGTCCCCAGTCTGTTCCTGGCATGTTGAGGTCCCCCATTACTATTATCCTTCCCTTTCCCATTCTACAGTGTCCTTCAAGATTTGCCACCAAACGTTCTTCTAGGACCTCCGCCAGTGCTGGTAGTCTGTATAACACTCCGACCTTTACTCTCTTACCCCCCTGCATCAGCAAGTTGACCCAAATAGCCTTCACACTCCCCTCTGCCTCCTCTACCCCTCCAATACCCACGCCATTTCTGACTAACAGTGCTATACCACCACCCCTTCCTTCCCCCCATCTTTTCTGAACATAGTGTAGCCTTTCAGATTTAGGTCCCACTCATGCCCTTGAGTGGCCTAGGTCTCAGTGACTGCTGCCACATCTACCTCCCCCTCCACTAATATTGCCTGGAGCTCAGGCATTTTATTTCCTAAGCTCCTGGCATTTATCAGGACAACTCTCTACCCCTTTTCCCTCCTCTCCTTTCTACCCCTTGAGCTCCCATTTCTCAACTCCTGCACCCTACCTGGTGACCCAGTTCCATATCTCCCTAGCCCCCTAGAGGAGTGGAGACCATGTCCCTCATTTATCGTATCTGCTGGCACTGCCCCTTTTTTTGATCCCTCCCCCCATCACAAGTTTAAATGCACCTTTCGCTGATGAACCCAGCTAGTCTGAGCTTTAGGATTTCCTTCCTCTCCAAATTAAGCTGGAGCCTGTCCCTAGAATACAGACCCTTATCCTCCCAGGTCTCCCCCCAGTAGCCCACCAGGCCATACGCCAATTCCCCACACCACTCCCTAAGCCACTGATTTATCTCCCTAATCTTCATCTTGTTTTCCCCACTAGACCTTGGCACCGGCAGGATTTCTGAAAAGGAGATCTTACAGCCTATGGAAAGGCATACCCTGGCCAACTCCCGGAACTTTGCCTGAATTTCTAGTTCACTATTACCATTTATGTTGTTCATCCCCAAGTGCACTAGAATGTCTGAGGACCCCCCACATTCCCTTGCCAATGAATACATCTCATGCTTGGCCTTGTGCACTGTCAGGCCTGGGTGGCATTTGGTTCTATCAGACTGCTTTTACCCTCCTCCTACCCCTCCCACTGTATGCCTCTGATCATAGAGTCCGCCAATAGCAGTACTCTAACTTCCCCCTTGCCTTCTTGTTCACCCCTCGTGTTCCTCCTCCTTCCATGCCCCTCCTAATCCCTTCGTCCGTATTCTCCCCTCAACTGGCTCCTTGCACCTCCCACAATCTAGGTGTTGAAGGTAGCCCCTTCACTATTGTCCCTGGACACCTCCTCTACCCATGTCCTGGCCTTCTTTATCCCCCCCACCCGAGTATCTTTCTCTGTATCTCTTTCCCTGCTCCTTACTAATCCATCCATCCTAGCCATTTGCCTATTTGGCTTTCTGCTTGCTATCATCCGATTTACGTCCTGCACCTTCCTGCCTGTCGTGCTCCCCTGTTTCATACCATCAGTCTCCTCCTTGTTCCCCTGATCCTCCTTTTTCTTCTCCCCTCCTACCCCTCTTCCCCATCCTGTCTGGGAACCCCTCTATTGTGCCCTTGACACTTGCCCTCTACACCCATTCTATCTGTCCCTGCCCCAGCTACACCAGCAGCAGCATCATCCTCCTCCTCCTCCTTTTCCTCCCCCACACACCCCTCTTCTACCAATGGGTGTAGAGGGTTAAAACAATCTGTGAGCCTTAGCCTATCCCCCAGTGCCCCCCCCCGTCCCTACTGCCTCTTTCGGTTTCCTTTGGACACCCCCAGACTCTTGCCCACTACTGTGGAAATTTCCACCTTTTGGGCCCCATCTGCCAGAGTCCCTGAGAGCCCTTTGTGTACCCCCTTCCCTCCTCTGCTAGTGTGAGCACCACTCTTCACTCCTCTCCCAGCTTGGGAGGCAACAGCACCTAGTGCTTCCATGTAGGTGACCGCTTGCCTCCTACCTCAGATCCCCTCTACCTCCTCCTTAAGCTGTGCCAGCTGGTAGCACACTGGGCATCCCCCAAACTTCCAAGCCCAGTCCAGTATCATGGCAGCACCACACCCCATGCACCCAACCACCCATCCAAAGATACCTGCTCTAGTGATATGCAGTCCCGTCTCTATCATCACGGCAGTCTTTTCTAGGCCAAATTACCAACTCAGTGGCTCTACAATTTCTCGAGCTACCAGTAGCTATACCTAGGCAATTCCCCCCATACAGCATGCGGACCTTTAAACTTGTAACGCTTGGGTGGCTGAACTTTTCCCCACCTGACTATTTGCCTTAAGAGTTAGATTACAGGGAAAGATTATAACTCCCTAATCTCCTCTCTCCCAGCCTTAAAACCCACCCCCCAGTGGCTAGAACTACATGAGCTGCACCTGAAGCCCTTTCCTCCAATTGCAGGGCAGGTGTTCCCCGATATATGAGCTGTGCTCTGGGGAGGGAGGGGTGGGGAAGGGTTGGATGGGCATGGATTGTTACCCTCGTGACCCTCTTCAGTCTGCAGCTGATGGGGATTACTCAGCAACACGGGGATGGCATGGATCGTTGCCCTCATGACCCTCTTCAGTCTGCAGCTCATGGGGATTGCTCAGCAACACGAGGATGGCATGGATCGTTGCCCTCATGACCCTCTTCAGTCTGCAGCTCATGGGGATTGCTCAGCAACATGGGGATGGCATGGATCATTGCCCTCGTGACCCTCTTTGGTCTGAAGCTGATGGGGATTGCTCAGCAATGCGGGGAGCGTATAGATCATTTCCTCACAGCCCTCAGAATAGCTCCTTGAGAGAGACCCTTTAGCTCAACCTCTCTTTTGCTCTTCACACTTCAAACCTAAAGTCCATTACCTCCCTCAGTCTGCTAACTCGCTGCCTTTTTATAGGGTTCTTTATCACATGACAGAAGCACTAGGTGTGCATGCACACGAGGCATGCAAAATATGATGAGCCCAAGGAAACTGTGCTTGGTTGAGAGAGATTTCTTCCTGTGGCAGCCAGATTTCAAACCGGTTGTAACTGGCAGGGACTGCATATAGATTGCTTATATTAGTAACCAAATTCAGGGAGAGCTACACACCCTATTGCTTTACTGTACAGGTCATTTCCTCCTGGTTCTTCCTACTCAGGAACAGCTGATTCCCTTATGTAGGAGGGTTAAACTTGCCCTGACCGCAGGATAAAAAAAGGTTTCAGTGCCTTTTACCTGCTGGCATTATGTTCATCCATATTCTGGACAACCAGCTTATGAGGCCACCTTGCCCATTTTAAATAGAGTAGTCCATCAAGAGCATGGGAATACTTTGAACAATAGTGCCCATGTTTTAAAGAACAAAATTGGCTCAGTAATGCCTCTTGACCCCATCCTTGCTGTGAAAGCTTGTATCCAGCCACTGTTGACCCACATGGGAGCATGCTGGCATGCCCCCTCCCCATATACTAGACAACCGGAATGCCACAGGAATAAAAGCAGTCATAAGGAGAGCTGCTACAGGAGAACACTGAGGAATTCATGTTTTTAATTAGTTATCTTAGGACATGAAATACTTGGGAAACCATGGCAGTTTTTTAAAAGAAAAAGAAATCTACCTGGTGATTCCTCCTGAACATGTCCTTGCTCAGGAGGTCTGAGTTTGACCAGCGTGGCATCATACTGGAGCATGTCAGCACGTCCCTTCCCCATCTTCTAGTCACCTAGTACACCACACGAGGAGAGACAGCCATACTGCTGACTCACAGAAGGAAACTGTGACTCGCAGTGCAGGAAAATGCAGAGGCATTCATATTTTTCTAGTCAGTTAGAGTTGGGAGTGCCTACCTGGGTGTGTTTCTTCAGATCCGTGGAGCTGCCATTCTTCAGCAGCAATATTTTCCTACTAAAAGCTTGCAACCCCTCTGCGCTTATTCTATTTCAAGATGCCGCTGATGCTACTGACACTAATGTAAAGCAAGTGGCAAAAGAATATGAAAACAGGCCTGGGTAAGTCCCACCTGCTTTCTTACAATTCAAATGCAGTAGCAACTACGCGTCACTGCACTTGGCTTCAAGTTATCAAAGGACTCTACCATTTGCAGTTTCCTCTCCATAAAATGTATCGCTATCATGTACTATTAAACATGGCTACTAACATTTATATGGGATATGAAATTTCCTGACTCACAGTCACAGTATCTACTCAATCCATAAAGAGTCTGCTCCAAAGCCCAAGTATGGTGCTCTCAATGTTAGAACCCAACCAAATTGCAGAAAAAGAGCTGATCACCCATAAACAGCACAGACAATCTTACCATCCGTATGGGTGCAAAAAAAAGACTTTATTGTGAGCAATATATGACACCGATGATAATTGTAGTGAAACACTCCAGACAAGTGTACTTAGGTGTTGAGTGTTTTGCTGCAATTATCATCTGTGTTATAGACTGCACATATTAAAGTCTTTTTTTTTTGCACTATATAGATGGTAAGACTGTTTGTGCTGTTTATGGGTTCTCAGCTCTTGTTTTGTAATCTGACTCACAGTATATATTTTATTTTCAAGTATGAAGGGGCAGGACCATAACTTGTGAGTTATGAAAGTTATATCTCATCAAAAGTAATGATACATTGTGTATTTGAGTTATGCATTAGTGCATTATAGTTATAGCCTCAAATCTTACAAAAAGAAACCTTGCACATGCACCGAAACGTAAGGTGAACTGCAATTTCATTGCTAGTGTCCTAGAACTGGGCCAGATGCCAGCATAACATACTGTTCCCTCACAAGTAATGATAAACTGTGTATTTTGAGAGACATCATTGTGTGTGTTTGATTTGTTCAGCATCAGTTTACTAGTTTTACAGTAGCATTTAAATATGCTTGTATGAAGATTTAGCTGTTTCTCTTTGATGTCAGCATCTGGCTTCAGTGCAGCACATGGCTATTGTGATGTAATCAGCATTGTAAAAGCTGCTCTCTGATTGTTTCAGTGCATTTTTATGTACCAAACAGGGCAAAAAGTCATCTGCGACATACCCAATTCACACAACAATGATATCTTGTGAGTTGGGTAGAAGATATCACTTTCTAATGTATGGACAGGGTCTATTAACCCCTGCTTTCAATCTGTTTATAACCTGAAAATCCCATCCTTATGACATCAGTATACTGTAAACCTTGCTTAGCTACCGTACATACTCGCGGATAAGCCAATCTGCATATAAGCCGACTCCCTCAAATGCTGCATTGATTTCAGGAAAAATGCACTGACCCGCATGTAAGCCAATGTCAAATTCAGAATTGAATGCAGGCATTTTCGGCAGAATAATATTTCATTCGCAGCACATCGTCTGTTTTAAACTCATATGGTTTAACTAAGAACTCTTCCCCTAACTTACTAGGAGACTGTTCAACTTTGAATGAAAGTACTGTCTAGTTTAAATAAGAGCTCTTCCTCCAACTATGCACTGCTGCGGTCCTCCTTACCACCGCTAGCCACCCAACCTCCGTTCCTTTCGCTTCGTGTTACGTTATAATCACCTATCTCAAGGCAGGAGGGAGCCATTGTTATGCCTGAGCTTCTTGAACCACAGCAAGGAATGGGGATATTAGATTATTATATCGGGCATAAGTTTGTAGAGGTCAACAGTGAATCGTCCCAAACTCGGGCTTTGTGATTCAGACCCGTCATTTCCGACTTTTTCTTTTTTTTCTTTTTTTAATTGACTCGTGGGACAAAGCTTGTCTCCAGTGATAGGCTCTCCAGTCATCCAAATCTGCCTGAAGCGGTGGGATGAAGTACAAGGATCCTATTGCAAGGAACAGGGGAACAGACGGGGGGGACAACTGTTAACTGATCAGACCCATCGTTGGGGCACTCTGCACTGCCACAGATGGGGGACAACTGTTAACTGATCAGATCCATCACTGGAGCGCTCTGCACTGCCACAGATAGGGGACAACTGTTAACTGATCAGATCCATTGTTGGGGCACTCTGCACTGCCACAGATAGGGGACAACTGTTAACTGATCAGATCCATTGTTGGAGCGCTCTGCACTGCCACGGACGAGGGGACTACTGTTAACTGATCAGACCTGTCATTGGTGTGCTCTGCACTGCCACGGTCCTCCTTATCACCGCTCACCAGCTGACCTCCATTCCCTTTGCCTTTTCTTTTTGACTCGCGTATAAGCCGATACCCCCAAATTTGAAGTGCTGATTTGGTACAAAAATCTCAGCTTATACGCAAGTATATACGATATGTCATAATGATGGGATAACAGGATAGAATGTCACCACCTGTGAAAATTCTGGGAAAGGAAAGGTGATCTGTTGCTTGGACATTCATTCACAACACACGCATTCCATTCAGACAGTTACAGACCAGCTGCAGTATAGATCACAGTGGCTCATTTCAGCACTTCAGTTGCTCAAGATTTAAACCAGGAGCTATTCATAGCCGAGCAGAACAAACACATATTGAAAAAAAAAAAAAGAATTTTTTCCCACAGTAGTTAATTTTTTAATACACTATGAAATACAATGCCTGAGTAATGGTGGTCAACCTCAGATGTAATCAACTCTAGCAGTTGCCATGACAACTGTAAACCTCTCGAGCTGCGCTCTCGAGGTTTACTTGATTGTCCTGCCAACTGCTTGAGGTGATTGCATCGTAGTTAATCACTGTTACTCAGGCATTATCCACTATTTATCTGGTCATTTGTATCTCCACTGATGTTATATAAATCATATCAAATGATACATGTCTGGATGGCAGGAGGCTAACTTTAAGGACCCATGGTCTTTTTTGTCTAGCATTTCCTGTTTTGCTGAACAGAATTGATTAAATTTTCAAATATAAAGTGGGGAACATAGAAACATAGAGGTCGACGGCTGATAAGGACTGCGAGGCCCAGCCAGTCTGCCCATTTCTTTTTTCTACCTTATAAATGTGCCATCGGCCTTTGCTCTGTCAGTGGCCTATCTATTCATACTCATCTGTATTGCTCCCTTATGCCTATCCCATGCCTGTTTGAAGCCTTGCACTGTATTCATAGCCACCACTTCCTGAGGTAGGCCGTTCCATGCATCCACCACTCTTTCTGTGTAAAAGAATTTCCTCACATTCCCCCTTAATCGGCCTCCCTTTAATCTCATGCTGTGTCCTCTTGTCCTGCTATTTTTCTTATATGTAAACATGTTAGACTCTTTCACCTTGTTAATGCCCTAAAGGTGTTTGAATGTTTCGGTCATATCACCTCTCTCCCTCCTTTGCTCAAGGGTATACATATTGAGCTCCGTTAATCTGTCCTCATATGTCTTCTGATGCAGTCCCTGCACCATTTTGGTTGCCTTCTCTGGACTGCCTCAATTTGGTTAATGTCCTTATGAAGGTGTGGCCTCCACTACAGCACGCAGTGCTCCAGATGGGGCCTAACCAGTGTCTTGTAAACAGGGATTATTACCTCCCTCTTACGACTTGTGATACCCTTACTAATACACCCTAACATCCACTAGCCTTACCTACTGCTTTAGAGGTCTGCTTGGATGATTTCAGGTCATCTGTGATGATGAATGCCCAAGTCTCTTTCTTCCTTTGTGACTGCCAGCAACTCCCCTCCCAGTCTATAGGTGGCTTCAGGGTTTTTCTTCCCTGTGTGCATGATCTTGCTCTTCTTTGCATTAAATCCCAGTTGCCACTCTTCTGACCATTTTGCTAGTCTATCCAAATCTCTTTTCATTCTGCCCACCCCATCTGGATCATCTACTCTGTTGCAGATCTTGGTGTCATCTGCAAACAGACAAGCCTTACCCTCTAGTCCATCTGCAATGTCACTAATGAAGATATTGAAGAGGAGTTGCCCCAAGACTGATCCCTGAGGTACCCCACTTGTGACTTGCATCTCTTCTGACTGCATACCATTTACCACCACTCTCTGTTTCCTGCCCGTCAACCAGTTTGCCACCCAGATGACCAACTTCTGACCCACCCTGAGCCTACCCAGCTTATTTATCAATCTTCTATGCAGAACAGTGTCGAAAGCTTTGCTGAAGTCAAAGTAGGCGACATCAACTGCTCCCCCTTGGTCCACCACTCTGGTTACCCAGTCAAAGAAATCTATGAGATTAGTTTGACAGGACCTTCCTTTTGTAAACCCATGCTGTCTTGGATCCTGTGCCCCTATGGATTCCAGGTGTTGCACTATCCTTTCCTTAAGGGGAGTGCCTCCATAATCTTGCCCACTGCTGAGGTAAAACTGACTGGTCTGTAGTTTCCTGCCTCCTCCCTGCTACCACTCTTGTGGAGCGGGATCACATGAGCCCTTCTGCAGTCTTCTAGGACCTCTCCTGTGCTCAGAGACTCACAAAACAGCTCTGCTAATGGCTCTGCTAGTTCCACCCTTAGCTCATTAAGTACCCTGGGATGTATGCCATCAGGTCCCATTGCCTTGTCCACCCTGAGCTTAGCGAGCTCTTGCAGGACCGTTTCTTTTTTGAAGGGAGTAGTGCTCACCTCCCTCCCCCTGTGTCCATGGTGCTGAGCTGTGGGCTCTGCCCTACCTTCTCTTCAGTAAATACTGAGCAAAAGTATCTAGTTAGGATATATGCTTTTACAGGGTCCTTCTCCTCCTCACATATCCTCTTTTTTCCTTTGAGCTTAGCAATACCCCCCTCTGGACTTTCTTCTTTCACTAACATATCTATAGAAAGTCTTGTCACCTTCTTCTACTGTTCATGCTAGTGTTTCCTCAGTTTGGGACTTTGCCTGCCTTACTGCCTTCCCTGCTTCCCTTAGGGCAGTTTGGTATGCCTCCCTATCTTCATCCCGCTGTGTTCCCTTATATTTCCTGAAGGCCAGCATTTTGGCTCTGACCTTTTCTGCTACTTTATTTGAAAACCAAAGTGGTTTCCTTCTTCTTTTGCACTTCCTTTTCTGTCTAACTCAATGGGATGTTGCTTCAAGTATTGCATCCTTAATGCTTGCCCACTTTGCCTGTACCCCCTCACCTGTGTTTATTTTTGCCAGGGCTAGCTTAACTCTGTTGGCCATCTTATCAAAGTCAGCTCCTCTGAAGTCCCATATTTTTGCCTTGGAATGGGATGATTTAGATGTAGTGGCCAAATTGAACCATACCATGTGATGGTCATTGACCCACAGGTGACCTTCTACCTGGAGATCTATGATCCCTTCCCTGTTAGTCAGTACTAGATCTAGTTAGTGGTTGTTGTACCAGTTGTTTGAGGCCTTACCCCTGCAGGGAATCCACCATGTGTCTAGTTCTGGCAGATGTTCCTGCTGGTATTGACCAATTTGTATCCGGCATGTTGAAGTCTTCCATTTTCACAATATTTGATTATTATATGTTGTAGAGCAGTATTTGATTATTTCTGGACTATTCATTACTCTTCTATTCAATGCAAATAATGCATTATTGAGTAGTATTCAATATACCTTGAACACTCGTCACACATCCTTTACAAGCATATGTAAATTTCCACTGTGCAAAATATCTAACATGACCTTAAAAAAAAAGCTAAGAAAAATGTTGCTTCCTAACTGGTTAGTTGAAATGTGGAAATCTCTCAGTGACTACACAGCTACAAACGGGCACTATTCTTTATCTTATTTTTTGTTTTGGGTATGCAGTCATTAAGAAATACAAAGCAGGGCCAGCCAGGAAGCAATGCAGTACTTTACAATAAATGGCATGTCACAAAATACTGCATGACAAATAGCTTAATTGCTATTGAATTAAATTGTTGTCAGCACTGTACAGCAGCATTTTGTTGTAATACTGCAAGGTACTGTATTGAATTCTGGCTGGCACAACTGTACGCACACCTGTGAGTGTGTAAAGGCACTCAGCAAACACCCAAAGGTGTGCATTTAGTCCCCAGTGGCCACACACTCTGGTGTGTGTTATTTTCTACCTAAACATGGAATTTCTGCAAACACAATGAGTAGCTTTGGTTCTGACTTGTAAAGTGAGCTACATTTTTGCAGTTTCAGTTGATCAGTACAGTTTCAATGGCTCAATAGATTGCATCATACTAACCTCCGGAGCCGAAGATTGTAAAGTTGTGGGTTCTAGTCCTACAGCAGGATCTTGGGCTAATATACACAATACCGACAGTGTCATGCAGCACTAGGAGTGCTGCATTGTTAAGGTGCCATCTTTTGGTTGAGATGTTAAACTGAGGTCCCTTTGGCCCATCTGAGGTGGCTGTCCAAGTAGAAGTTAACAATCCCATGCCATGTATCATAAGACTAGCAGATATATGATTGTGTCCTAACTAACACTTCACATATCAGTGAAACAGGTTCATGTAACCTACCCCGCACCTGAAAAAAAATCTGTCATAGCTCAGAGTGTCTTTACTAGTCAAAAATATACAAATAAATAAATATTGCATTTATTTTAAAGTTACTATGTTGATGGCAATGAGTTACAACTTCAAAAGTGTTTATCCATGTGCATTTGTTCTTGTGTTAAAACAGTGCTTCTATGTGTGTTTTTTACCATGGTCCCTTTTAACAATAATGAAAAGAATGCTCTGTGCCTTTTTACAATACAGTATTGTAATTTTACTGTTATGTCACAGGTAATTGATGTTCTTCTGTTGTCTTTTTATTAGGAGGAATTCTGGAACAAGTATGTTGATAGTAAGTATTAAAACATTGTCTCATTACCATTTGTGAAATTAATCTACCCAAAAACCAACTTTCGTTATCAAAGTTGAAATAGAAAAGAATGCAATAAAATACCAATTGGTATATCAATGTTCCTGCTATGCTTAAAAAATTAATTTACAAGGCAGTTAGCAAATTAAACTAAAAAACTGATCGGAGACAAGCAAAATCATGAAGAAATGATTCATAGCCCTAGAGGGAAGAATAACTTGAGGGAGTAAAACCTATTAGTCAGGGATGTTATTCCCATCCAGTGCGAATAATATGTTGTTCTCCCACAATCTTTTCATATTCCCTGCAGCTATTGGTCTCCTTAGCTTTAACAGTTGTGCTGTTCTCTGTGACCCTCCCTAAGAGACACTCTTAGCAACCACTACAGCTAATCAGATTACTTGACATGGACCCACACCTCACTAAGCCGATGAGAACAGTATTCCCACACTACCTCATGTGTCCAAGGAGACCATTCGCTTAGCTCCCTACACGGGGAGAGCCCCAATCTAAGTGAGCAATAATACTTAGCAGGATGGGCAATATTGGGCTATACTGGACAGCCCAGGAGAGTAATGAGGCTGCTTGCTGCAGGTAAACTGCCTTATGGACCCTGGAAGATCCTGTATAGCCCAGTATCACCCACTCTGGAGGGTATTATTGCACTTAGAAAATAAGATTGAAAAAATATGAAAAACATTTGAAAAATAAATAAAAATCCATTTAAAGTTGATTTTTGGGTAAAGTAATCCCTCTGTTGGTAGATTTGCCAGTAGAGGATACTGCTGTAGTTCACAGCCATTTTATTTGTGTGACTTTCCTTTACTTTTATATTTAACCCTCCCTCCCTTCCTCACTTCTTCATCCGTCATCCCCTGCCCCTCCCCCCACACACACACTCTCACCGGTGTGCCTTTGTATTTGTTTATATTTATATTTGCAGCCAGAACGGAATCAGGCCGCAGAGCGATCGAGCATGGTGGCTCACAGATACTTCATGGTCTCTGATATGAGCATGGTAGCTTTGCTACCAACCAGTTGACTTTGTTTTTGTGTGAGTTTCCTTTACTCAACCGTCATCCCCCCACCCCCCACATACATACATACACATGCTCTCCAGTGCTCCATTGTAGTCTTTGTACCGACAGTGAGTGCAGTCAGGATGGGAGCTGGAGTGACTGCAGTAATCATGGGTGTGCAGTGAGTGCAACTGGGAGCAAGTGAGTATGATGGCACTGCAGTTTATGAGGGGGCAGATGTTGTCAGCACAATAATAATGACAGCATACATGTCAGCTGTAGTAGTGAATATTAGATGAAGGTATCCATGTAAAAAAATATGTGGATTTGTGGTGTAAACATTTACAGCTCTACAGATGTGTTATATACTGGCTGACAGTCTTTCACTCACTAAACGGGAGAAAAGGTGGCTATTACAGTTTGAAATTTCTATGGGGCACATTGATTTCTTTGGTAAAAAGGCAGGGTGGCACAGGAACTAGTTATTTACAGGTCTCTGTTGTCAGATACCTGCCTGGTTAGGGGGTGCTCCTGACCAGTCAGAGAGCAGGGTTTCTCTAACCCATTTTCTAAGTAAGTTTAAAACAGTTAAACCATGTGATTTTTATTTAGTTTGTGGGAATCAAACATAACTGTAGAGAAATCTCCAGACCCACACACTTCTGCTAATCAGCATGTCTCTGCGGCTAAGAATAAAATAAAACAGACATAGCCAGCCCATAGTCACAATCTCAAATATACAGTATTTTTATTAAAAGGAAAAAAACATCTGATCAATCAGTTATAAAAACACTACTAAACTTTAGAGTCCAGTGGCATAAACAGGATATTCCTTTCTGAATACTCTGAAATATTGTTAACAATCTTGCCTTATAAAATTGCAGGGTAAAATCATGTAATCTGATTGGCTGTTATTTATGTATAATTACTGGGCACAATTTTTTTCATACAAAAATCGAGTTGTAATTTGCCGTTATAGCTACCTTAGCCAGTTATAACAGCAAACACGCGCTGCTGTGCTCTAGAGCACAGCGCAAGACACAAAGAACCGCAGAGCAAACAAAACAACTAACTGACTCACGGTCTCACAGCTGGGGGTGTCCTGTCAGATCCAGCGTTGTTCTGTCAGACACAACATATAGTCACCACCTAAAAAAAAGAAAAAGCACTCCCACTTTCCCACACTCCCAAAATGCTAGTTTTAGCTACAGTTAATAAAGATATTAGCATACCTGTCAGTTCTACGTTTCGAAGCAACTCCTATGCTGCACAACAAAGGTAGTTTTTGTTATCTTAGTCCTAACCCATGGAGGGTCTAGAAACGTAGAAACATTGACTTTGACAGCAGACAAGGACCGCTTGGCCCATCTAGTCTGCCCATTTCCCTACTTACTGGATAAGCTGCAGATCCTAATTAAACAACAGCCTATTTCTTCCTACCCCCCACAAGAACTGCCTTATGTCTGTCCCATGCATTCTTGAATTCCCCCACTGTTTTTGACCCCACAACCTCCTCAGGAAGGTTGCTCCATGCGACCACCACCATCTCTGTGAAAAAATACTTCCTCACATTGCCCCTGAGCCTTCCCCCCCAATCTTAAAATTGTGTCCCCTTGTTCTTGCACATCTCTTTTTCTGAAAGATGCTACCCTCTTGGACTTTGTTGATTCCACTGAATTATTTAAAAGTTTCTATCATGTCCCCCTCTCCCTCCTTTCCTCAAGGGTATACATATTAAGCTCCTTTAGTTTCTCCTCATATGATTTCTCTTGCAGACTCTGCACTATTTTAGTTGCCTTCCTCTGGACTGTCTCCATCCTGTCTATGTCCTTACGGAGATGGGGTTTCCAGAACTGCATGCAGCACTCCAGATGGGGTCTTACCAACTGTCTGTACAGAGGGATAACAGCTTCCTGTTTTCTACCGGTGATGCCTCTTCCTATACATCCCAGTATCCCTCCAGCCAGCCCTACTGCCTTCTCACATTGCTTGCTAATCTTTAAATCATCTGATATGATTACTCCTAGGCCCCTTTCCATTTTTGTTGTTGGTACTACCTCCCCCATTGTGTACTCTTCCCCTGGGTTTTTGTTTCCCGGGTGCATTACTTTGGACTTCTTTGGATTGAATCTAAGCTGCCATATTTCTGACCATTCTGCCAGCCTTGCTAAGTCCCTTATCATCCTTTCTACCCCTCCTTGTGTATCAAGCCTGTTGCAGATCTTTGTGTTGTCTGCAAAGAGGCATACTTTTCCTTCCAGCCCCTCTGGAATGTCACTTATGAAGACATTAAAAAGGACCGGACCCAGTACTGAACCCTACGGTACCCCACTAGTAACCTCCCTTTCTTCAGAGTGGACTCCGTTTACTATTACCTTCTGTGTCCTATTTCCTGCTTATGTTTTACCCAGGCTACCACCCTGGGACCCACTCTCAGGCTGGCTAATTTGCTTATTAATCTTTTGTAGGAAAATGAATCAGCAATTGGGTACATTATTTAAATTTAAATCTTTTTTATGTTGATTGTGCGCATGCGCAAGAAACATATTGTGTCAGTTTTCTCTACAAGCAGGTTGTGGAGGCATGGCACTGTTGTGCCCAATACCCCCACAGCCTGCAGAGGCTTGTCCCCCATCCCCCAATGCCATGGCACACTGCTGCTGACACTAGTTCAGCCAGCGTGCCACAACTTTCTAAAAAATCAGCCGCTGCAACCAGGGGCCACCTCATCATTGCAGCGTCAGCCATCCGCTGCAATGAGGGAGTGACCCGTCATTGCAGGATGGGATGTAAGACCCCTGATATTGTTTGTGAACATGGCGGTGGCTTGCTGCCATGTTCACAAACAATATAACCCCTTCCCCCCACTGCGTTTACTTGTTGCCGACAGGGGAGCCCACTCCCCATCGGCATTGTGTAACCCCACCATTTTCTTCCTGCCAACAGGGTGTCCAATTCCCTTCGACATAATGAACCCCCCCATTTTCTTCCTGCCGATGGGGTGCCCAATCCCCATCGGCATAATGCCCCTCCCATTTTGTTCCTGCCGATGGGGATGTCCAATCCCCTGTCAGCTACTGCTTGCCCCCAAACTGAAGCCTCTGCTGGCATGCTGGGAGCCCACCCAGTGTGCCAGATACCCCTGTGAAGGGAAAATGGTCCCGCGACGCCTTTTTTTTTTTACTTGAAAAAAGAAATGGTCCTCGGCACTTGCCCTGCCCCCACCCGCAACCCACACTCACCCACTGTGCACCCTGCTTCCCTACACCCCCACCCATACTTGCTCAAGCTCAGCGATGATCTTCGTGGACCGAACACGCCTGCACTCTTCAAGGAACTGCCGGTAAGCTGTATAATGTAATAAATAGGGTTTTTTCAACTTTAGTGTATATCTCAGGCATTTTGGAGAATTTTTTCACCAAATTTGCAACATGGGGTTTTTGGGACCCCTCCTCATGAATTCTTGAACTGTCATGGCGTTAATCAGGCCCGAAAGCTAGTTTTGTGGTCACTGTGCGGAATCACCCTTCAGAGCCGATTAATGAAATGACAGTGCCAGAGTTCATGAGGTGGGTTCTCAAAAAGCCTATGTTGCAAATTTGGTGGAAAAAATCCAAAAAAATAACTGTTTACGAGTGTGCGTTGCGCAGTTGCTATGCACGCTCGTAACTTCGCGAATTTACAATATTTTCACACCAGATTTTCAGCATTGACATTTTGTCTCACCTCCTTGTGAGCAGTATAGCTGTCATTGTTCACATCCTGGCCAAAATTGTTTTCGCACTTCCAGTGCAGAATAGTGCGGTCACTGTGAGAAATCAGTGTTCAGGACAGATTAAGAAAATGACAGTGACAGTGTTCATGAGTAAAGGTCCTAAATGCCTATGTTGAAAATTTGCAATGATACTCCATAAATGACTGTGTTATGAGCGCATTACAGTTGAACAGCACGCTCATAACTTCGCAAATTTATAACATTTTCTACTCCAGATTTTCAACATTGCCATTTTCCCAGACCTACTTATGAACAGTACAGCTGTCATTTTTCCCATCCTGGCCGAAATGTGTTTTGCACTTCTGGCGAGAATTTATTTATTTTATTTATTAAGCATCAGTTTACAACCTTTGAGCCAGAGGCTCGTTTACAAAGGTACCTCATCACAGAGAAGACAATACAGTGATAACAACTTAGTACAGAGAAACAGTATACAGTTTTTTTTTGAGGATACAGGAGGACAAATGAGATCAACAGTTTACCACATACAGGGTTGGTGAAGTTAACATTGTTCAGGGAAATAACTAGAACATCAGAAAACATAGGATAACAATACAGTGTGTTTTAGTGGAGTCAACAGGAGGTAACAGGAACCAAGGGTAGAGAGGGTAGAGGATTTGAGCAGCCAACAGGGGGCTTTGTCAGAGAGTGAGCAAGATAGCTTAGAAACAGCAACAGCTACGAGTGGTGAAAAGGTGGTTCCGGAGGGTAGTTTTAAAGCAAGAGATTGTGGGTGTGTCTGAGATACTGGCAGGGAGGGAATTGTATCAAGAAGGGGCACGGTAGTGGAAAGCCCGTTGTCCATGAGAGGTCCTTGCCCTAGGTACCTTCAATTTGGTTTTACAGGAGGACCGTGTTGTAGCTAGGGAGTTAACACGGTGGATAACCGCAGTCAAACCAGGAGGAGAGAGCCCAAGGAGAGTTTTTTTAGTAAGGATGCAGGTTTGATACCTAAGACGTTCATCAAGATTGAGCAGATTAGCCTGGGAGTAAAGATGGCAGGTATGTGTAAGTCTAGGAGCACTTAAGATTAGTCAACAGGCCTTATTTAAGGTGAGGCAGATTTTGAATAGCGAGGTCTGGTCAGCAGCCCCGTAGACTGGTAAGCCAAAGTCAACAAGTGACAGAATGGAGGACATAACTGCGAGTCAGAGGGCATCGGGGGGGAGACAGTGTTTGTGGCGGTAAAGGATTCCCAACCTAATATTGGTGGTGGAGGCTAAGGCGGAGATATGGGAATGGAAAGTGAGGGCAGGGTCAAAGGTTATCCCAAGGTATTTGTATGTGTAAACTTGTTCGAGTGGGAACATAGAGCTGGCAAAGACTTGAAGTTGGAAATTACTAGCTTTGTTTTGGGGGTGGGAGAAGATCATAGATTTGGTCTTTTTAAGATTGATAACCAGTCTATGTTCTTTAAACCAGGCTTCCATGTCTTTATAGGATAATTGCAGGGAATCTTGGAGGGTGGTGGGGTTACAGTCAGAAGCGAAAATAACAGCGTCATCTGCATAAAGGAGCAGTTTACCAGTACAGGCACCTGGCAGGGTGTTGAGAGAAAGGGAAGAGCAGGGGCCCATGAATAGAGCCCTGGGGAACCCCAGATCGGATAGGGCAGAGGTCAGAGAGGGTGCCATTGATTTTTACATGCTGGGACTGGGCAGACAGATAGCTGGAGCACCATGAGACAGGTCCTGCAGCAAAGCCAGCATGGCTGAGTGCATCCAGCAGGAGAGGATGGGATACGGTGTCAAAGGCTTTTGACAGATCGATGAACACTGCACCAGCAAGAGAGCCTGAGTCCAGGGAGGAATGAAAGAAGTTAGAAAACTCAATGAGGGTGGTATTGATGCTGTGCCCAGCATGGAAGCCGTGTTGTTCGGGGCAGAGGATACTGTATTTGGTAAGAAACTCAGATATTTGGGAGGATACTACTTTCTCTAAGGCTTTTGAGAGTGGTGAGAGGATTGAGATGGGACGATAATTACTGGAAAGGGCCCTATCTCCACCCTTATGTATGGGAGTGACAGTGGCAATTTTCCAGGCTGATGGAAATTGCCCTAGACAGAGTGATTTGTTGAAGAGGCAAGTGATTGGGGCGATGACCTGGTCCAATGACAGGTTGAGGAGTCTGGGGTCCAAGGAGTCACTGCCAGTGGTGTTGCTTCTTAGAGCCTTGGTCAGATACGGTCTGACTTCATTGACAGTAACCCGGTGGAAGTGGAAAGATGCGTGTGAGAGAGCAAGGCCAGGAGAGTGAGGAGGGGGGTCAAAAAAGTTGCTAGGGAGTACAGAGCTAAGGCCAGTAAAGGATTTATTGAGATGGTTAGCAATGAGGGTAGAATCAGTAGAGATAGTACCCTCAATATTGATTTGGGAAGGCGGAGGAGAGCGTGTACCACCATTTAGTTGTTTGATGTTATCCCAGAAGGTTCTAGCATTCCCCCAGGATGAGGTGAGTGAGGCCCGATAATGATCGGCCTTTGCTTTGCGTATGGCCCAGGTGCATTTATTTCGGGCAGCAGCATATGCCTGTCTGTCAGCAGGGTGGCCAGCTTCGGGTTAGGTGCCACAGGTTATCCCTGTGCCTAAGGAGTTGGAGTAGGGAAGGAGTGACCTAGGCAGTATGGTGTACCTTGGAACGGAGTTTGGTTAGGGGTGCGAAGATATCACAAGCTTTGTTAAACATTAAGGTGAAGAAGGCCAGGGCCGAATCAAGGTTAGGGGCAGTCTCAATGGGAGACCAGTCAACTTGGGCTAGAAGTTGCTTCAGGCCTCTCAGCACACCTGGTCGCAACCGCCACCGTAGGGTGGCCTGTGAAGTTGGTTTGGTTAGGGATGTAATCCAATGGAAAAGAATAGGGGAGTGGTCACTGATTCCATCCGGAAGGACTTGTAGATTGCAAACTTGGTTAGGTCGGTTGGTGAGGACTACATCCAGGAGTGCTCGACCCCATTGTGGGGTTCACTCTTGTTGGTTGGGTAACAAGTTGTATTAGGTCAATAGCAGTAAAGGAGTCGCAGGTGGAGGAGGATGCAGGGATAAGCCAGTTGATGTTTAGATCACCTAGGAGAATATGCTCAGGGGAATGTGGTAGAGAGGTGAGATACTCTATTAGAGGGACCAGGGCCTGAGTTTGATTTTTTGGGGGAATATAGGTGGAGGTTAGAAAGAGGGGGCCTTTAGAGGGGTCAGGAGTAAGCTTTAGGCTAAGGGCCTGGGCCCTAAGGTTAGGACAGGGGCTGGGAGGGCTACACCAGGAAGGAGTCTTTGATATAATAAGCACAGTTTTCCACTGCCTCCCTACACAGTCTTCTCGAAAGAGGAGTAGTCAGGAGTGAGACAAGGGAGTCGGGGTAGAGTCAGAATGCCAGGTTTCGACTAGGGAGATGATGTCAGGTTTGTGGACAGTGACCCAACATTGGAGCGAGTCAAATTTCTTCAGGAGACTGCAGATATTCATAGAAGCAATAAGAAGCCCAGGGGATCTAGTCAAGGAGTTCTTGTCGGTTGAGCCAGGGTTGGGATGAATGTTCCCTGACAAGAGTAGGAGGAGAAGTACAGCCCTGATCAGGGGGATGTGGAAGGCATTTTTGCGTCAAGCGAGATAGTAGGAGTGGGAGAGAGCGGTCGCTATGGGAAATCACTGTTCAGGACAGATTAAGAAAATGACAATGATACTGTTCATGAGCAGAGGTCCTAAAATGCCTATGTTGAAATTTTGGTGATGATAGACCATCAATTGACTGTGTTACAAGTGTGCATTGCACACTTTCCACGCACCCTTGTAACTTTGCAGATTTGTAATATTGTCACACCAGATTTTCAACAGTGCCATTTTTTCACACCTCCTTATAAGCAATACAGCTGTCATTTTTCACATCCTGACCGAAATGTGTTTTCACAGTTCCGGCACAGAATAACGTGGTCACTGTGGAAAATCAGTGTTCTGGACAGATTAAGAAAATGACCGTGGCACTGTTCATGAGTAGAGGTCCTAAAACCCCTATATTGAAAATTTGGTGCCGAAAGTCCATCACATGACTGTGTTACAAGCGTGCGTTGAACTGTTTCCATGCTCCCTTGTAACTTCGCAAATTTGTTAATACTGTCATGCCACATTTTCAACAATGGCATTTTTTCACAATTCCTTATGAACACTACAGCTGTCATTTTTCACATCCTGGCTAAAATATGGTTTTGTACTTCTGTCGGACAATAGCACGGTCACTCTGGGAAATCAGTGTTTGGGACAGATTAAGATCGACCGAGTGAGAGGGGGAAGTGACCGAGCTCAACTGAGTTCTGTCGGGAGTGCTGCAGATTTGTTTGTGTTCAGACAAAGGCCCCAACACAACAGCCCAGTACAAAAGGGCAGCCTGCAGCACTGGGAGAAACAATGTGAGAGCGAGTGAAGGAGGGGGAGTGAGCGAACTCACCAAAGCGCTGTCAGGACTGCTGCGGATTTGTTTGTGTGCAGAAAAAGGCATAAATACAGGCAGGGGCCCAGTACAAAAGGCCAGCTTGCAGCAGTGGGAGAAACAGTATGAGTGAGTGAGACAAGGGGACTTAGTGCGCTCAACAGAGCTCTATCAGGACTGCTGGGATTTCTTTGTGGGCAGAAAAAGGCACCAATGCAAGCAGGAGCCCCGTACAAAAGGGCAGCTTGCAGCACCAGGACAAACAGAATGAGCAATGAGAGAGGGAGACTAAGCGACCTCAACGGAGCTCTGTCGGGACAGCTGCAGATTTCTTTGTGGACAGACAAAGGTGCCAATGCAGCCAGGAGCCCCATAGAAAAGCGCAGGCTGCGGCGCCAAGAGAAACAGAACAAGCGAGTGACAGAATGCTAGTGAGCGAGCTCAATGGAGCTCTAGTGTGACTGCTGCAGATTTCTTTGTGGGCAGACAATGCGGCAACGCAGGCAGGAGCCCAGTACAAAAGGCCAGCTTGCTGCGCCACCAGAAATGGAATGCGAGAGTGACAGAGGGGGAGTGAGCGAGCTCAGTGGAGCTGTGTTGGGACTGCTTCAGATTTCTTTCAGGCCAGAAAAAGCCGCCAATGCAGGCAGGAGCCCAGTACAAAAGGGCAGCTGCAGCACCAGGAGACACAGAACGAGCGAGTGAGGGAGGGGAAGTCAGTGAGCTCAACAGGATTTGTAATATTGTCACACCAGATTTTCAACAGTGCCATTTTTTCGCACCTCCGTATAAGCAGTACAGCTGTCATATTTCACATCCTGACCGAAATGTGTTTTCACAGTTCTGGCACAGAATAACGTGGCCACTGTGGGAAATCAGTGTTCAGGACAGATTAAGAAAATGACAGTGCCACTGTTCATGAGCAGGGGTCCTAAAATCCCTATGTTGAAAATTTGGTGACGAAAGTCCATCACGTGACTGTGTTACAAGCATGCGTTGAACTGTTTCCACGCTCCCTTGTAACTTAGCAAATTTGTTAATACTGTCACGCCACATTTTCAACAATGGCATTTTTTCACAATTCCTTATGAACACTACAGCTGTCATTTTTCACATCCTGGCTAAAATATGTTTTTGCACTTCTGCCGAACAATAGCACGGTCACTCTGGGAAATCAGTGTTTGGGACAGATTAAGATCGACCGAGTGAGAGGGGGGAGTGATTGAGGTCAACTGAGTTCTTTCGGGAGTGCAGCGGATTTGTTTGTGTTCAGACAAAGGCCCCAACACAACAGCCCAGTACAAAACGGCAGCCTGCAGCACTGGGAGAAACAGAACGAGAGAGCGAGTGAGGGAGGGGGGAAGGAGCGAATCCCACCGGCGCCTGTCAGGATCAAGGCGGATTTCTTTGTGGGCAGAAAGGCGTAAATGTGGGCAGGGGCCCAGTACAAAAGGCCAGCCTGCAGTGGTGGGAGAAACAGTACGAGAGAGTGAGACAAGGTGACTTAGTGAGCTCAACGGAGCTCTATCAGGACTGCTGGGATTTCCTTGTGGGCAGAAAAAGGTGCCAATGCAGGCAGGAGCCCCATACAAAAGGGCAGCTTGCAGCGCCAAGACAAACAGAATGAGTGATGAGAGTGGGAGACTGAGTGACCTCAATTGAGCTCTGTCGGGACAGCTTCAGATTTCTTTGTGGACAGACAAAGGTGCCAGTGCATCCAGGAGCCCCATAGAAAAGCACAGTCTGCAGCAACAAGAGAAACAGAATGAGCAAGTGACAGAGCGGCAGTGAGCGAGCTCAATGGAGTTCTAGTGTGACTGCTGCGGATTTCTTTGTGGGCAGACAATGCAGCAGAGCAGGCAGGAGCCCAATACAAAAGGCTAGCTTGCAGCGCTGGCAGAAACGGAATGCGAGAGTGACAGAGGGTGAGTGAGTGAGCTCAGTGGAGCTGTGTCGGGACTGCTTCAGATTTCTTTCTGGCCAGAAAAAGCCAGCAATGCAGGCAGGAGCCCAGTACAAAAGGGCAGCCTGCAGCACCAGGAGACACGGAATGAGCGAGTGAGGGAGGGGGAGTCAGTGAGCTCAACGGGGCTCTGTTGGGACTGCTGCAGATTTCTTTGTGGGCAGAAAAAGGCAGCAATTCATGCAGGGGCCCAGTACAAAAGGGCAGCCTGCAGTGGCAGGAAAACCAGAATGAGTAAGTGAGTGAGCTCAACAGAGGTGTATTGTAACTGCTGCAAATTTCTTTGTGGGCATAAGAAGGCAGCAATGCAGGCTCAACGAAGCCTTGTCGGGACTGCTGCACATTTTTTTGTGGGCAGAAAAAGGTGCCAACAGAGGTAGGAGCCCAGTACAAAAGGGCAGCCTGCAGCGCCAGGAGAGCCAGAATGAGCAAGAGAGAGAGGGGGGGGGAATGAGCCACCTCAGTGGAGCTCTGTCGGGACAGCTGTGGATTTCTTTGTGGGTAGAAAAAGCCACCAAAACAGGCAGGAGCCTAGTATGAAACGGCAGCCTGCAGCGCCAGGTGAAAGAGAATGAGGGAGTGAGAGACAGGGAGTGAGCCACCTCAGTGGAGCTCTGTTGGGACAGCTGCAAATTTCTTCCTCAGCAGAACAAGGTGCCAACGCAGGCAGCACCCAGTACAAAAGAGTAGCCTACAGCACCGGGACAAACACACTGAGCCAGTGACACAGGGCCACTGAGCAAGCTCAACAGACCAATGCAATCAACATTCGGCATTGACAAATGCTTGTTTAGTTTTGCCACAAAGAAGGCTATTGCCGTTGGTATTCTTCTTCCCTATTTAGATCATGTTGCTGGAATTTATTTTAGGTTAGGCTCAAGCGAACTGCATACAATTGCAGTTGCTTAAAACAATATTTGTTGTTTTATTTTGTTGGTTCCATATTGTACCCATTCCTGTTGAGTTATATTCTTGATTGGGTTGGTTATCACCAAATTGTTGTATTGAATATTTCTTTGGTTTATTCATTTTTAGTGCTATTCATGAATTTTCTTCTTTCTCTTTATCTGATTTGTTATCTGTATGCTCAGTTCCTTCAGTGCTTAGCTCGTCAAATGAATTGTTGCTTGATACTGTTGTTGGTAAACGTACGCCGGGGCTCTGTGCTTTTAGCAATTTAGCTGCATGTTATTGGAATAGTTTACCTGTTGCTATTCACGTGATTACTTGTAAATTGCATTTTAAAACTGTATTTAAATCTTTTCTACTTGACAAATCACGTTGTATTTGCAACATATGATATTTTGTATGTGTAGTTATATTTGTTTTGTACTTTTTTGTTATTTGTATTTTTTTTCTTATGTCCCAGGTCGGACCTGAAAAAAGGGCCTTTTGGTCCAGTTTTCTTACCTGGTTAACAAATGAAAACAAAAATTGTGTGGGACTGTGTCAAATGCCTTGTTAAAGTCTAGGTAGGCCATGTCCACAGCCCCTCCTTTTGTCTACTACATTGGTCACCCAGTCAAAGAAATCGATTAGATACATCAGACATGACCGTCCTACTGTGAATCCATGTGGCCTTGGGTCCTGTGCCCCACTGGCCGCTAGGTACTCAGCAATTCTTTCCTTCATAAGTGATTCCATCATTTTCCCTACCACTGAGGTCACACTGACAGATCTGTAGTTTTCTGCTTCTGTCTTGCTCCCATTTTTGTGAAGGGGAATCACATCCACCCTCCTCTAGTCCTCAGGTACCATACCATCCTTCCATGATTTGCTAAAAAGGGTAGTCAGTGGTGTCATTAGTGCTCCCCTTAGTTCTTTTAGAATTCTGGTTGTGAATCCCGTCAGGCCCCATTGCTTTGTTCACCTTCAGTTTTAGGGGTTCTTTCAGAACTTACTTCTGTGAAAGGACTGGTATCAACCCCCCTATTCGGAGTGCTTCTATTAATTGGATTAGGTACCTCCCTTCCCCTCCTCTTCGTTTGTGAATACTGAGCAGAAGTATTTGTTCAGTATCCCTGCTTTTTCACTGTCCCTCCCCCTTATTCAGCCTCACTATCCCTCCCTTTGTCTTTCTTCACTCACTAATGTACCTATAAAAGGTTTTATTCCCATTCTTAACTGAGTTGGCTATCTTTTTCTTGGTTTGGGCCTTTGCTATTCTGACTGCCTTCCCTGCTTTCTTCTGCTTTAACTGGTACAGTTATCTGTCCTGCTTCTTCTTTGTTTCCTTATACTTTCTGAATACTATCCTTTTCTCCCTAACCTTCCCCGACACCCTTTTTGAGAACCATAGTGTTTTTTTCTTTCATTTTGATTTGTTTATTTGCTTCACACAAAGGCTTGTTGCCTCTGTGATGGCAGTTTTGATGTTTCCTCATTGTTGCTTCGCCCCTCCTTCTTGCCTGTTTGCTATTGCTTTTCTGAGGACTCTCCCATTTTGACAAAGTCAGCCCTCCTGAAGTTCAGTATCCTTACTTTTCTATGGCCTGCTCTGCAGCTGAGTTATCGTGAACCACACTGTTTGGTGGTCACTTGTTCTCAGATGGTTACCCACTTCTACATCTAAGAGCCTCTCTCCATCCCCATTTGAGAGTACCAGGTTTAAGATTGCTCCCTCCCAAGTAGGTTCTAACACTAGCTGTCTGAGGCATGCCCCCTGTAGGGCATCAAGAATGGCCCTGCTTTTGGATGTGGCTGTAGCAAAGGTGCTTCAGTTAACATCTGGCATATTCAGGTCCTCCATCAGCAGTATCTCCCCTTTCGCTGCCATCCTAAGGATGCCTTCTATCATTTCCTTGTCCATTTCCTCCCCCTGAAATGGGGGTCTGTATACAACTCCTGTGCAGATTGTGATGCCATTTCCAGTCTCCAGGGTGACCCACAGTATCTCCTCTCCTCCCTGTTTACCTTTTGTCCCAATGCTTTGATCTCTTCCCTTACATAGGGAGCTACTCCTCCTCCTCTTCTTCTACCCTCCTTGTCCCTCCTGTAGATTGTGTACCCTAGTATGTTGACATTCCAGTCATGGTTCTCTGGGTACCATGTTTCTGTGACTGCCACGATATCCAGTCATCCTCCTTCCATCAAGGCCACTAGTTCAACGAGCTTGTCACCTAGACTATGGGCATTAGTACTCATTACCCTCCATTTTTTGATGGCCTTGCCCCTTTTTGCCCCATACCTGTCCTTACTGCCTTTGCCTTTTTCTCCATTTGCCTCTGCCCTTCTCCCTATCAACTTCTCTATCTTGGTGTTTACCTCACTAACTACCCTGATATTTTGGGGGTGGGGCTAAGATTTCCCTGCTCCTTTTCAGTGCCTCTCTCCTTGGCTAGTTTATTTCTTATTCAAATGTGGCAGCCATCTTTTTTCTTGAGAAAAAAACTAAATCAAAACATTATAATATACTCAAATGTTGGTGGAACTAGAAAATGTTACCACCAAAGAAAAATGGAAGATGCTGGGAATCCTTTCCAGTTACAGAAGATAAGATCAATTCTATTGCCCAGTTGCCCTTCACTGCTGCTTTGAACTAATTTACAGACTTGTTTAACATGTTAAACGTCAGCCTAGTATTCTACATGAAATGCATTTTGTTGGAACTGTAGAAGTACTAGGTCCAAGATGGGGTGATTTGGAAAAATGGATTGGACGTAGCGTGAGTTACTGGCTCTACAAACTAGGGGCATGGGGGGAGGGTTAAATGACAACACTGATCTGTCTGCTTCTTTGTAATAGATTCCATTTCATTTCCATTTTTCTTGGTATGTCTTATGGAAATATTTGATTATGGTTCACCAGTAGTAATCTAAGATTGCATAATTTATGCTGTGTGTGTTCTTTCTCCCTTAAAAACAGTTTTTGAGCCGTTTGATTATATATGGTGTAGTTCGTGACCATGTTAACGCATGCATATTAGGCCTTAATTTTATTTTATTTATTTATTTAAGAGATTTACCAGATAAGCATTCTGAGCGGGGACCGCTCGTTTCCAGATGCGACCTGGGGTTACATAGGTCAGACAACAGATACAGTAATCAGTAAAACACAGTACATTCGATACAGTAAAGCAGTAAAACACAGTACATCAGTGTTACATAGGTCTAGAGTGGCTAACAGTAGTCATAGTCATAGTTAAAGTGCACAGCATGGGAAGACAACAGACAGCAGTTCAGAGGCAAATATTATTTGGCAACTAGGTCTTCGGGTAGCAATTACAAGCAGCAGAGTAGTAGGACCTCAGGAGTGGTTTGAGAGCCCAGTGGGAGTCTGAATGCCTGACGTCTGCAGGTAGTTCATTCCATAGTTTTGGCAGACGATGCATAAAGGCCATTTGGCCCTTAGAGGTGCGCATGAAAGGTACATGGAGCTTTTTCTGATCATAAGCTCTGAGCAGGTAGGCCGGGGGAGGTTGGGCAGATAGAGCACTGCTGAGGTACAGGGGAAGGGTATTTGACCAGTACTTGTAGATAAGGTTAGTGCAATGTTGTTTATGCCGAGACTCTAAGGATGGGAAGGCCAGGGCGCTGTACAGGTCGCAGTGATGGGTGGTGGGAGGGCGGTCAAGGGCGTAATGGCAGAACGAGTGATAGAGGGGGTCCAGTCCAGCCAATGTGGATGGGGGGGGCTCCGCTGTAGACCACGTCCCCGTAGTCAAAGATGGGAAGGATCATTTTGAGAACTATCTCCCGTCTAACATAGGTGGGAAGGGAACCTTTGTGACGGTACAGAGCTCCTAACCTAGGGTGGAGTTTTCTCTGCAGTGATTCGATGTGGGTGTGAAAATCGAGGTGTTGATCTAGCCATATCCCTAGGTACCTGAAGGAGGTGCAGGAATCTAGGTTTGAGCCATCCAGGGTGTGGAAGACAGGGGGGGCTGCTGGGCGGGATAACTTGGGATGGGTGCCGAAGGTTATGGAGATGGTTTTCTTGGCGTTTAGGATAAGCTGGTTGGACCTGAGCCATGTTTGTACAGCATCAAAATCCGTTGTAGAGATGCAAATGTGACATCGGTGGGGGGCAGAGGTGTACAGTACTGTATCATCCAGCGTACATTTGTGACGCTGAGTTAGAGCAGACTTGAGGCAGATCGTTTAAGAGTATAGAGAAAAGTAGGGGACCCAGGACTGAACCTTGGGGGACCCCCATGTTCACTGGTAGTTGGGAGGAGATGTGAGGGCCAATTTTTACGGCCTGCACTCTGCCTGACAGGTAGGCTTGGAACCAGTTAGAGGCGGGTTGGGAGAGGCCTGCTTGTTGTAGTTTTGAGAGGAGTTTAGTGTGGGACACAGTATCAAAGGCTTTGGCCAGGTCAATAAAAATAGCAGAGGTGACAAGGCCTTTGTCCATGCCCAAGGAGATATCGTTAGTGAGCCTTAGCAAGGCTGTGATGGTGGAGTGATTTTTGTGAAAACCCAACTGGAATGGAGTGAAGAAAGAGGTGGAGTCGAGGAACTGTGTTATTTGGGTGAGTACGAGCTGCTCTTGCAGCTTGGCCAGGGCCGGTAAGAGGGAGATAGGACGGTAGTTTCCCGGTTCAGATGGGTCGCCCCCTTTCGGTAGGGGGATGATTACTGCTTCCTTCCAGATGCCTGGAATTTTCGCCATAGCGAAGAAGAGGTTTAGTAGGTCTGCAAGGGGGGGGAGGCAATGGCAGGGCAGATAGGAAGAGGAGTTTGGCGTCCAGGCCTTGTGGGCACTTGCCTTTGTTTGGGTCGAGGGGCGTGAAGCAGCGAAGACTTCTGCGGGAGACCGCTGGAAGGAGAAGGTGGAAGCGGCTTGGGGCGGCTGGAGTATGGCAGGGTGGTTGTTGGCGGCTGCTAAGGCTGTAAGTTGTCTAGAGAGATTTGGCACTTGTAGCGAAGAAGGAGTTGAAAGCGGATGCAACTTGCTGGGGGTTGATAAGATGTTGTCCTGAAGGTTTAGGGGGGGAGGAGAATGGGCCGGGGGAGAGAACAGGGCTTTAATGGTTTTCCAGAATTTGGAGGGATGGCTAAGATTTTTGAGTGAGGTGTCGGGAAATAGTAGTTTTTGCCTGTCTAATGGCTTTTGTGCAATTGTTTCGGAGTGCGGTAGTGTTGCAGAGATGTAGGGGATTGAAGTCTCCTGTGATTTTTCCAGGCCTGATCCCTAGCTAGGCATTTGCCAATTATGTCTGCTGATATCCAGGGGAGGTGGAAATCCCTGACTCTTTTTTTTCTTAGGGGGGCATGATAGTCCCATATGTTGAGGAACTGCTTTCTAAACCTTTCAAAAGCATGGTCAATTGAGGACGCTAGATTGATAAAGAACCAGTCGGCAAGTACGAAATCATCTAGGAGTGATCGGAGACGAAGGGATTTGTAGGCTCTGGTGAGGATCAGCCTAGGAGGGAGGTGGTTAGTAGGTCTGTGCACTTTCCTTGACATATAGATCATGTGGTGATCACTCAAGGAGTCTGGAGGATGCCAGCCCTGATTATTCTGTGTGGTGGGAGGTGAGAGCCCAGTCCAGGAGGGAGTGGTTGCTTGTTGCGGGATTGAGGCGCGTGGGTTGTTCAATTAGTTGGGAGAGGTTAAGGGCTTTGACACTGTTGCGTATTTTCGTACATGCAGGTGCAAGCCAGTTATGATTTGTGTCACCTAGGATGTGGAGTTCGCCTGTGGCAGCCAGAGTTTTTAGGGCGGCTAGATGACTGATGATGGTATCACCAGGAGTAGCCGGGGCGGAGTAGATGCCCGCAACGTATACCGGGGAGGAGTGTGGCAGCAGGAGTTTGATCATTGTAGATTCGGTCTGGGGAGATGGGCTGCTGATTTGGACAGGGGTGAAATTAAGACTGGTGGCCATATACATGGCTATGCCTCCACCTTTCTTAGGGCCTAGGCGGTCCTGTCTGATTGCAGTATACCCCGGGATGGCTATTGAGGCATCTGTATGATGAGGTTTGAGCCAAGTCTCAGATATGATGCAGATGTCTGGCTTGAGTGTTTGGATGGTGACTTGCAGCTCAGATATTTTTTTTTTTTTTTTTTTTAGTAGGCTGCGGATATTCAGATGGAGTATGCTAATTCCCTTTGTAGGGAGCTCGTGGTTGTGCTGGGATATTGGGCCTGGGTTAGTTTCTATGTCACCTGACATGAGGAGTAGCAAGGTGAGATATCTAGAGGCGTATTGCCATGTAAGTCTTGGCTTGCGTCTGGATCTGGGCAGGTGTGTCGCTTGGGGAGGGGCACCAGCACTTAGGTTACTTAGGACAGGTAACCTCATGGAAAAGGACAGTGGTATAATTGAGGGGCTTATGCACCACGATGGGGTGGATTTTGGAATAGCCAGCCCATGGGGTTGGCAGGGTGGGGAGAGGGAGAAGTGGAGACAAATGCTAGGCGCAGGGTTGCAAGAAGGCAGGTTTGCCTGGGGTAGTGAGGAGAGGGGCATAACCGTGGCAAGCACTGCCACTACAAGAAAATGCATGTTTGAAATAGGAGAATGCTAGAGCAGAGCGGTAGGATTGGGCTGGCGGCCTCTGCTGGTGAGAGGTGATAACCTGCAGACCTGAAAGTTGGCTGATAGGTTTTGGCAGCGTCACCTGACCTGCCAGCAGCCTATAAATCTGAGAGCCGACCAAGGGTGGTGGTGGGGGCGGTGGGGAGCCGGTGCGGTGCCGGGGGGGGGCAAGAACCACGGCAGAGCAGAGCAGCGTGGCGCTCGCCTCAGGGCCTCCGCTGAAAGAGGCACCAAAATTCAAAAAGGATGGACAAAGGAGCTGAGTCCAGGCTCCCAGTGAACGCCGTACCTTCTGGCTTCGGGGTGGGGTGGGGTTCCGATGTTCAAGTCTTCCTGTCCTGGGAGAGCGCAGCCGGCTCTCTCGACCATCAAGGAGGCTCAGGGGGAGAGCGAGAAGTCCATAGCCCTCGCGACCCGCTTCTGGAAGGAGAAAGGAGAGGTTAGGAAATATATGTGCAGCAGGAGGGGCGGAGCAGTTTGCAGGTAAGAGCAGTGTGCAGGGTGGTAATGGGTTGCAATGCTACAGAAATACATAGAGTGTGCATTAGCAGGTAAAAAAGCGAGATGTAAATTCAGCTGTTAAAATGGCCCTCGAGTAGACTGAGTGCTTTGACCTGAGACACGAGACTCGGTTTAGCGGCAAGCTCTCGGTGCCCTAAGTTGGATATATTTCCCTAGCTTTATCTCCCCTGCTATGTGCATCAGCCTGTCGCTGACTTGTCCCAGGTCTAGAGACTGATATAAGAGAACCTTAGCCTTCACTAGACACTCAGTTTAGCAGCTTCCATACAATGATTCAGTCAAAATCCAGCAGTAGGCATTAAAGGGGAGGGCTCCACTCGACCAACAAGCAGCTTTTTACTCGTTCAAATAGACGCAGCAGATGCAGAAAAATAATACAAAAACCAAAAAAACTAGAACCACGGCAGAGCAGAGCAGCGCGGTGCTCACCTCAGTGCCTCCAGTGAAAGAGGCGCCAAAATTCAAAAAGGATGGACAAAGGAGCTGAGTCCAGGCTCCCAGCGAACGCCGTACCTAATGGAATATTATGTTAAAATAGGGTACCTGTTTCCTGTTAAGATATACGTTTATGGGATTGAGCTCATTTTTGTGTTATTAAGCTTCTGTATTACGTGTCATATGGTTTCATTGATGGCACCAGTATTGTGGATATCTTGAAGTACTATTTACACATTTCAAGTTTGTGCCTGGTTCATGCCATGTTTTCTGTAATTTTCTACCATATGATGTATATAATTCACACAATGCATTTTATATAATGGGTACTATGGTGTATAATGGATTCACTCTAAGGAGTCTTGGAAATTCCAAAGTTAAATGTCAGTTCTTGGCACTGCCGTGATGTCATGCAGTCGTCTCTGATGGGTGCTGTCCACTTGCAGTTGACTTTATTCAGGATGTTTGTTCTGCACTTGGTGTAATATAAATGGTGAGAATTTTACCTGGTACCATGTTGGGGTGTTTCTTCTTGCTGCGGGTGCTCACTTACTTTTGCTTACACATTTTATGAGGCAAAGCAGATGTTTTCTGATATGAAGGGAAAGGCTCCAGGAACAAGGTGTGTTCTAACTTCCTATGAGCCAGTAATTATAAAAATAAAACCATGGGCAACATTAAAATGTGTTTTTTTTTACACTGTTGGTGTGTGATGCCAGTACAAACCACTCTAGCTGGTAATATGATTAGGCAAAAATATAGAATGTTCTCTAATCAGACAGATAATATAGATTATTGGTTGTACCACTGAAGCATGTGAGTTTTAAGCACCATGAGCATATTGTAAATAGCTGTATGTGATGTTTGTACTTGCATCTTGTCCAGTGTTTAATTTGAATGGATGCATGGGATGCAAGGTCACAACCTGGCTACTTAATGCAATATGTATTAATGAACATCTGAAAACTGAAGGTTACTGTGCTACTGACGTGTATCCAATGAAAATGTCAAAAAGCTATATTTGAAAAAAAACAACACTCTAGCTTCACTGTAGTAGTTTATGTGGCATCACATAAGGTGTATTAAAAAAGTCTCATAGCACAATGTTACACATACATTGTTCTATTTCCATGTTCCCCTTCCCCCAGGACAAGTCTGGCAGTGAGCCTTGGCTCAGCGTGCCTTTTTCCAACCACCAATTTTCAAATAAATAAAAATGTATCCTCTTTCTCTTCCCCCCCCCCCCCGAAAAGGTAAATCCTGACTTTTACTATGATGTGTGCAAATCCTGAAACCCAATTAAATACTGCAGAATAATGGTTAAAGAGCTGCCATTGTCTATATTACCCACTCTTGACAAAAAAAAGCCATGAAATCCAGGGTACCATGAAACCCCACAGAGTGTATGAGCTTCCCTAGCACAAATACATCATAGCATCTCTCCCGTTCCCAATCTGACATGTTTGCCAGTTGCAGTTGCCTGTCACAGATACTGATACATAATGCTTCAAGGTGTGAGCCCCCCACATGATGTGCCTCCTTGTCTCACCCTAGTTGACTCCAAATGCAAATGTTTTAACCCTCCAGTCTACCAGAAATGTAGTGAAATGGGGGCTGGCAGGGCAGTGACAGCATTGCCAGCAGGAAACCATAGAAGGGGATGAGCCATGGATCCTAGTCAGTCTTCACAGTTGCAGTCGCCAAACAAGCTGCCCAGTTGCAGGCCTCAGGGCTTTGTTGTGAGGCCAGAACCTTGAAGGAGAGAAAGCACTGTCAGGTGCATTGCTCTGTTTTCTGGCCCTCCTTGCCCCTGGACTGTGTAGCAGGGATGAGAATAGGAGCTGTTCAACACTAGAGCACCATTCTTTAACTATCATACACAGCAGAGTATCAAGAGTTGAGGTTTCAATTGCAAACTGGGCAGAGTGGCTTACTTACTGCACTAGTCCTAGATGCAGTGCAGCCAGAGGGGTTGGGACAAGAAAACTAAAACTCAGAGGGGTAGTTTAACATAGCTATGATGCTGCGGTAGCAAACTTTTATTTCAAACTTTTCTCGAGTACAGAAGTGTTGAGTCAGTTGGCTAAAGGGACACTGTCAACCCACTGTCAGACACGAGAGACCATGAGGCCTATTCTGTTGGCTTTTAATATGTTAGTAACCCTTTTTGCATCATATTATTTCTGTTTAAAAGCCACATTTTATGATTGCTTACCTTTTCTAAGACTTGCAGAAGTTGTTGGTTGTTTTATCTGCTTCATTTCTTAGCAGAACTTAAAAACATGAGAATAGTGCACTTATACCCAACTTTGTTTTGCTTCAAATCATTGATCTACTCTTATTGCATACTTCCTCAGCATTAGGAACACCCCCCAAACAGTGCAGCCATGGAGGATACAAGTCACCTTTCCTCCCAAAGCATGATGAGTGGCTAGGCTGTGTTACGGATATTGCCAAGTCCAGGAAAGATGTAGTGGAAGTTGACCAAAGAATGTAAGCAAGCATGTTTTTGCGTGGTAACATCAGTAGGGTGGGTAGTTGTTTTTTTTATTTTTAAAAGAAAAAAAGAAATCAGCATCAAACTCCCAGCTACAACAACAGTCTCTACATAATGTGAACAATCATACCATGTGTTCTTTTAAACTAGACACACGAGACCTAAGGGGGTTGATGCGATCCCTTTAAATAAAAAGTGAACCAGTCCGCAGGCTTCGACTGCCTAGAGCCCAGGCTACTCAAACTTGCTGCACCTGTAATTGCCCACCCACTGACCAAAATCTCTAACCTCTAACTTCACCAAGAAGTGGTCCACCAAAATGGATAGTGGCTAATGTAGTCCCAATGCATAAAGGAGGTGCTAAGGAACACAGAAAACTATCGCCCAATCTCAAGCCTATCTAAAATCCAAGAAAGACTTATCGACAACCAGCTGGTGTCCTACATCAAAATCCACTCATTACCCACTTCTGCTCAACATTGATTCTGAAAGAATCATGGCACAGACACAGCCTTTGTCCATGTCACATTTGACGGTCTCGGGGCCATTGACTCGGGGAAAGACACTGGAGCAATCTTCAGAGATTTGACAAAGGCTTTTGACCTAGTCAACCATGGACTTTCACCATAAAACTAAAGAACCTAGGACTCATTTTACTGTCTGCTACCTGGATAGAGAGTTACCTTACAGTCTGCTCCCAGGTGGGAAGACACCTGCTCATCCCTAAGATCGAAACTTGATGGAGCCCCCCCAAGGATCCATATTGGGACCTCTCCTTTTCTCCTTCCCTCTTTATAAATGATATGCCGCTTAACTGCAGTCAGGCCCAAGCCCTGTTCTGTGCAGACAATGCCATCCTTTACAGGTCCCATAATAATGCAAAATGGTACCGGGTGAATGTAGTGCTGCCTAAACAGTGCATGAATGACCGTGCTGCTGAAAGTGCAAAAAGTTTCTACAATGTCAGGGGTAGCTCAGCACATGGTAATAACTGCTACCCCTATCACTGTAAGTTCACCTGGAGGAGTGTCAAGGAGACTACCAGTGCAGTGCATGGTCAAGCTGCTCCCATGGTGGAGTGGCTAGGACATCGTCCTCCAGCTAGGTGGGGGACCTGGGACCATGGTTTGGCTCCTGCTATGTCCAATACCATTGCAGCTTTTTTTTTTTTTTTACAAAAATAAATTCTCCCTCTAGTGTTTCACCCCATTCCTGAAGTCCATACCCCCTTGGAATTAGATATATTTAGTCTGGGGGTGTGGGGGATTTGGGGTGGTGCCCCCTGCAAAACAAAAAGACACTGCAAATAACCCCATTTTTGTTTCACTTTCTCTCCTTTCTGCTTAAATTTATAACTCACCCCCAGCCTTTATTAAATACTCTCCCTCCCCCAGTGGCACCACCCCTAGGCAATCTTCATCCTCTCCTCTCACTAATATTGCAAATCTCCTTAAAGATACAGAATGCAGTTATAGGGCCCAACACTTGTCAGTGGTAATCTTAACTTTATAAGTCTCATTTACTGCATGCACCCCTGCCTCTAAACTAAGTTCTCATCATAGTATGTGAGTGGTATTTCTGCCACACGTATTAGTCTTCCGATATGCCTAATTCCACACCTAACCCTTGATAACAACAAACAACAAGAGCTGCGCTACTACCACTAGAGGGAGCAGCTGAACTCCCCTGCAACATGAAACCTCTTTTAGTGACTCTTGGTATAGTCATATTAGCTGACCTCACAGGAGTTCGATGGAATGATTGGGATGAAACTACCTTGTACTCCCCCTGCCCTGTTACCACTCTGGCAGATGGTATGCAGCCTGAGGGACACGAATGCTGACACAACATGCCCTCAAGCCTTCCACGTCCCCCCACAAACCTTCAGGCTTAAGAGCTACCAGTCATCACACTAGCAGCCCTACTGTATAGCCGCTCCCTCATAGCCCACTCCTACAACACTATGCAAACAGGGATAAAAGCCAGACCCAGCCAGGCCCTTTGGTCTCGCTCTCTTTGTGCAATAATCCTCCTACTGCTGCTATCTGGTAATGTTCACCCTAACCCTAGCCCACCCCACACCACCACTACCAACAGGGTGGGGACACTCAGGATCGTTCCCCTTAATATTGGCAGCTTACTTCTTAAGCTCATGGAATTCCAGGCATGGTGGCGCTGGTTAATCCAGACATCATAGCTTTCACAGAGACCTGGTTCTCCCCTAAAATCTCAGATGTCACTATCTCCCTCAGTGGCTACACTTCTTACCAGCAGGACAAACCGTCTAAACATGGGGGAGGATGCTTAGTCTATGTCAATGTGGTATCAAAGCCGGCTCGGTGGCGCTGAGGGCTGAGGCACTGGATGCCTTACCTCACGGCACGCCGGTGACCCAGGTTCAGGAACGAGCCCGGGTCACGGAGGTCGGCAGTGGGGGGGGGTGGGCGGAGCTGGATTAAGCTGCTGACAGGCAGGCTCTCCTCTCCGGGGAGGTGATGCGGCATCCCTTGGCCAATGGTGACCCCTAGTGGAGGCTAGGAGCTGCACGGGCTCAGATGGGGCCAGGCATTAGGCCATGGGGTGGGGGATAGGGGTCGTAACTGGGGCTGTAGGCACATGCACACCTCCACGCACATGCATTCCTACTCCTGGGGCTCCTGGGTGAAAAACTGGAGGCAGAAAAAGCCAGAGGCAAGCAGGATGATGACCAGCTCCCAGCAGGCTCCGCTCCCAGGCCGGGTACAAGGTAAGTGCCAGCGATTCCGGGGGACGGGGCTGGGGGAGTCAGTCGGATGGGGCGGCTGTCTGGAGGATCATAAAATAGGAATAAAAAAAAAATGTGATATCAAATCCCAGATCATGCACAGCAGTATTCATTCGAAAGAGGCTCAAATCCTAAACTTAAAACTCTCCATAGGGCAGCAAAACAAAGTCATTATGCTTACCACAGTGTACATACCCCCGGGTCAGCAAGCCACCAGCTTAAATACTTCATAGAGAACCAGCAGATGGGCAAAAAGTGGAAACGGGTCATAGTCGGTGTCTTTAACATTAACTGGCTTTCTCAGGGAGACGCTCCAGCAAGAGATCAGATTTCTGGACACTACCTTACCCAAATGGTAACACAAGCCACCCACCTCAACTACCGAACCGGAAACCAGCACACTCATAGACTGGCTCTTATCCTCCCACCCAGAACACATCTCTGAGGTTTCTGTCTTACCAGACAGCTTCAGTAACCACTCCCAGCCTTGTGTATATGGACAAATAAGTTCTGTAAGCAACCGCCCAAAATATCCTGTAACCGCACTCTAATAGCTGGACTCTTGGAAGCTTTCAAACTACACCTAAAACTGATTGATTGGTCCCCAATCAACAGAGCCTTGGATGGGAACCAGGTCCTGGACTACTTCCTCAGGACCTTCACCCAGGCCTGTGACATCTTCACCCCCATCAGAGTCAAGAAGGTTAAAGGTATTACAAACCCCTTGCTCTCAGGCTCACTACTTGCACTCATGTGCCAAAAAGACAATCTCTGGCATATGGCCAAGATGACAGGCAAGCAGGCTGATGTTTCTGCCTATACGGCTGCCAGAAACAACTGCACAAGGCTTGTTCGCCAAGCTAAAACCACCTACTATAAGGACCAACTAAACAAATTATGGGGCTCAGGTAAAGATTTCTGGCACTCCTTGAAATCACTAACTGGTATTGCCCCGAGAGCACCACCAGACCGGATCACCTCAACTGCTGAGACGATCCAGGAACCCCTTAATATCGCTAAGGCCTTCAATTTAGCATTCATGGATCTGACTGGCGTATTATGGGGTAAATAACTTGTGCCACCAACAGAGCAGCCTCCAGGTCCAGATATACCCATACCTACAGGTTACAGACTGCCACCATTCTATTTCAAGCAGATCTCAAGAACTGAGACAATCAAATATGTCAGGCAGGTCCTAGGCAAGACTATGATGGGGAGTGGCCTAATCGAACTGAAACTAATTTCCCTAACTCTGGAGGAGATAGCTAACCCCCTCACTAAGGTTTTTAATTCTTCCCTTAGGTCGAGTGTGTTCCCAGATGCCTGGAAGCTGATACTAGTTACCCCTGTTTCAAAACTAGAGACAGAACTAACACATATAACTATAGGCCAAGCTCAGTCCTCCCCCTTCCCTCAAAAGCTTTGGAAAGGATGGTCTCAGACCAGCTCACTGAGTGTTTGAAGAAGTATAATCTGCTTGGCGCTTAACAGCATGGTTTCCGTAAAAACCACTCAACACTTTCAGCACTAGTCGAATATACCTCCCAGCTCTATGACACTTTGGATAAAGGGACAGCAGTGGGGTCTATATTCATAGACCTCACAAAGGCCTTTGGCTCAGTGAACCACCACCATTTCCTCAGCAGTCTGTCATCAACTGGCCTATCTCCAAGCACGGTGACTTGGTTTGGAAGCTATATCTCCCATAGAACTCAATAAGTCAGAATAGGAGACACATACTCTGAGCCAAAGGAGGTGAGCCTAGGAGTCCCCCAGGGATCTATCCTCGGCCCTCTACTCTTTAGTCTGTTCATAAATACCCTCCACTTTGCCTGCCCTGCACACATTGTACTCTATGCTGACAACGCTGTCATATCCATCCCAGGCACAGACCTGCATACCATCACTACTGAACTGCAGAACAGCTGCCATAAGCTTGAATCCTGGTTTTACATGAACAAGCTCCTGCTCAACCACAAAAAATACAAGAGCATGCTGTTCACAGTTCCCCCAAAATAAAAAGTTCAGCCCACTGCAAATCCTGAGCCCTAAGGGAGACCCCCTTGAACAAGTCTCCTCATTTAAATAGCTAGGAATTTACCTCGACGACAATCTCAATTTCTCTAGTCATACTGACCACGTCATCAAGACTTCCAACATGAAACTGGGTGTTCTGTACCACCACAAGCACTCCCTACCACCTGCAGCTCTGAAATTAGCCATGCGTAGCTCGGTACTAGCCACCATTGACTATGGGCTCCAAATCGAGGGAGCAGGCTCTGACACTGCCCTCAAGAGAGTCAGCACTCTTCTAAACAAGGCCTATCACTTAACCTTGGGTGCAGATCTCTCTACCCACGCTTGCACCCTCTTCAATGAGACAGGGTGGCTTCCACTCCACCTCTGAGCTCAACTCCAAACTTGTATTCTTATCAAAAAAGCCTTGCTAGGGTTTATGCCTCAGTCCACTAACAGGCTTTTCGCAAAGGCATTACCCCTTAAGCAGACTAGGAGCGCTGCAAAAGGGGGACTCCAGGTGCCGTTCAAGCATACTTGTAACATGGTGAAAATCAGAGGACAAGAAAGAAGGAAGGCAATTGGTGGAATTGCGTCAGGTGCCACAAGAGCAACACAGCATTAATCCATGATAGATGCCATGTTGCCATCGGGAGCATGCAGAGAGAATGATTCGAGCACCCTTTTCGCTGTGGATGCGTGGGAGAAATGTGGAGAGCGTTCGTCGGTAGACCTCGCAAAGGGATGGGTACCGAAGGCGAGATAGCAGTGTGAGCAGAAACAGCCTAATAAAATCCCAGCAAAGTAAGTAGGACACCCCTGGAGAGTAACTGTTGCACCCGGAGTGTGATCCGTAGCAATGGTGATGATGGGGAACCTCAAAGAATGAGAGCATTGTGGGAGGATATGCAATATTTGCATATCACGTCGTGAGCAATCAAATGAACTCCAAGATATGTAAATATTGTTGTTGTTGCTACAATTGTGTATTGAATGAGAAAAGTGAAGTGAAGAAATGGCTCGAAACAGCCGTGCACATCCGAATGAAAGGTACTCTGCAACGTTACATGTGGTGCCATGCTCCTGTTAAACACAAGTTGTAAATCGTCAAGAAATAGCAGTAGTAATATAAAGAGATACTGGGTTGTGAACATGCACGCGCCCCAATGAAATGAACCTAGAGTGTAAAAAGTACAGAATTCAACAGCAGAAAATATTGCAGTGCAGTATATGAGAAGTTGCACTTCATCTGTGTAGCATCTATTCATGAGTGTTAACTCTACTAAATTTGTGCTAGCCATGTTACAAGTGCATTAAGCCACTCCGAAGGTGGCATCTAATGGTGGATTAATGCATGGTTGGGCCATTGTAGGCATGAGGCCACTCCCAACCATGCATTAATCCACCATTAGATGCCACCTTCATCATGGCTTAGTGCTTACTAAACTGTCACAGAGATCACTTGCCTTCCTGGACCCAAAGTGGTTCTATGAGCTGCCTACTGCATTCTTAGAATGCACCAAGCTCAGACAATTCAAAACTGGGCTTTGTTCCCAGCTAGAACTAAAGGAAAAATCTGTGTCTGCTGCACATAGCCCATGCTCAGGGCCCCTAGGCTATCCCAACCAATCCTTGGCTCTAACCACCCAACCACTGCCCCCTGCTCTCTTCAACAAATCCACCTACCCACAAAATACCTACCTTGCATAGTCTATACTACAATACACTGTCCACATCCCCCCCACTGATCGCCCACTCCATCAACTACATAAGTGAACATCTGACAATGCCTACCTTGGGCTGCTTCCCACCCACCCCCATTCTCACCCTTGGCCACCACTGGTGAGCTCAGCCTACCACTCTGGCAACCATCCATGCCCCACCCCCCACTTGTCCTCTGTACTACCCCGCAGAGACTCAATCCCTGGCCTCTCCCCCTCTTTCCTGTTTCTAACACTACTATGCCTGCACTTAGTGCTGTTACTTACAATGTTAGACTCCTATGTGCTAGTGAAACTTACAATGCTTGACACCTATGTAGTAATGAAACCTAGACTCCTATGTGTTAGTTAAACTTAAAAGTATGTGCAACCCTCTGTAACCTTATTTTGTAATCCACTGCTGTGTTATGTGTTGTGTTGTCTGTATCTGTTCGTTTAGCTGACTCGGAACCTTTGAAAATGAGTCCTTGACTCAAAGGTATTAATCCTAAACGGAAATAAATAAATAAATAAATAAACTGGTCTTAGTGAAGAACTTCAAATATATTGGTATCCAAATCGACCAGTAACTGTCTTTGAGACCTCGTATGGAACACACAACCCAACTGCTATCTGCAAAACGTGGCCTATGTTATCATCTTAGCTCTTGCCTCACAAATTAGGCCTGTCTCTCTCTCTCTCTCTATAGCCAGTACCCTTTTCTTCCCCTTACTGTTATATGGAGCACCTGTACTGGCTTCTTTAAAGGAACCTGAGCTAAGCAAGGCCTGACAGATATGTTATAAGTCAGGCAGACTCACATCTAGAGCTGATAGTAGGGAGCTTTATTATATGGTGCTCCTATTCCTGCAGTGGTCCTCACTGGATGATAAGCTAAACTACTCCATTCTAAGCCTTGCTTTCAAAATCCTTATGAGTTCTGTACCTCATCTTTCTGGCCTAGTGAGGCTAAGACCCCTGCCAGAACTCCATGCTTCTCAGAGGGGCACATTTTGGAAGTCACCAAAACTAGAGCCCTATGTGGCCAGCGGTGCTTTTCAAGTAAGGCTTCCCAGCTGTGGAATGGCTTTACAGTCTCCCTGCAACAGTGCACCTCTACAGGGTCATTGAAGAATCTCCTTAGAACCAGCCTTTCCCTGTAACACATTGCTCTTGTCATTAATGCTCCATACCTACCTTTCATAACTACCAAACTCACTGTACCTTACTCTGTGCGGTCTCATGCTCTAGCCATATCTACTCAATGTATTGTCGCGTAAAACTCTTTTTGTAAATAACAACTCTGTATTTGATTTTTGTAACTGCATTGTATCTATGTTCCTCTTCATGCTGTATTTCATAAAACATTGTATCTATGTGCCTCTGAATATATTGTATTTCACCGTTGACTCCTGTGCAAATTAATTACGTGTTGCCCCTGAAAAAGGGACATTGTCTCAATGGGAACAAACTCCAGTAAATAAAGAAATAAAACACAATGCCCAGGAACCAGCACAGCAAAATATAATCAAACTTCAGGAAATTCAGGGGTATTTCCACTCTGGTATCGTCCGACGCAGCAGGCCCAGAGACTGTGGGGCCACTGCCTAAGATGAAAAGATTCCTGCCAGAGCCCTGCAGAAGCAGAGGTAAAAGTAGTGTCTGGTTTTCCTATGTCCACAGTTGCTGCAGGTGGCAGGTGTAAACCAGCCATCACAGCCAAAGGGTGGTGTCTGACCTCCCAAGATGTGGCCTGGCCGCACAGGGGAATTGGAGGCCATGGCCACTGCAGCACAGCTGCATTCTCATAAGAAGTAATCTGCCTCTTTCTCCATACTGTAGTAATAATATTACCCCCTACCCCACCCCTTCATGGCTACCCAGTTTAAAATCTGTTCCTTTTTACAGCTGCATAGATATGTCCAAAAACAAAAACACTGTTCGCTACATTACCTTGATGTTTATGGTTTTGTTTTTTCTGCTATTGTGGTGAAAATGTGGGACTTCTAAAATCACAGTAAAACAAGTACAAGTAAGTCACACATTAATTATATATATCTTACCCAGTATCAGTCATTCCCCAGTTTTTATTTTGTTAAGCTGCTGATGACTATTTATTTGTTCTTTGGTCAGTTCCACAGCTTATTGCTTGGTAACTTATTTTTGTCAATTTATCCTTGGGCATAATTGTCCTGTTTATTTTTCTTATACTTATTCCATTTCTATTTATTTTATATTATGTATTTTTGTATCTTTTCCCCTTTCCCCTTCCCTCGGGATGCATCTGAAAATGAGCTGTTACCAGCTAAATAAATAATTAATAAAATGAATACATACACACATAAATTTATTTATTTATTAAATTTTGTTGACCAGGTAAGCCCACTGAGCCCCGGAGGTCCCTTTCTCAGGGGTGACTTTGGTGTTACATAACACAAGAGATAAATTCAGCATTTGTTCAAGTTACAGCAGCGCAGTTAAGATGACAAAGCAGAGCATAACAGTACGCAAGGTACAGAATAGGTTGATCAACAGTGAGTTACAGGCATCACAGCAACACAGTTAATATGGCAAAGCCAGTGCATGACTGTACACAAGGAATTGAATAGGTTGGTCATCAGTGACAACATTGTGCAGATGTTAGCAGTGTGACATGGAGTGTAATCAGTGGTGGAGACTAGGACCTGGTTAGTAATTTGGCTCTCTGTTCCTGTCAGGGGCCGGTACAATGGCAGGACCTGGCCTCTGCTAGGTGGGTCTTGAGCCTACTGCGGAAGTTTTTGATAGTGGGGGCTTCCTGCACCCCAGGAGGGAGCTGGTTCCACAGTGTTGGAGCGGTGAGGGTAAATGACATACCGCCTGCCTTGGTTCTGACCCTGGGGACATCTAGAAGAGTTTGGCCAGTTGTGCAGATGTGATGGTGATTATTCTTTATAGTCATGAGGCCAGAGAGGTGGGGGAGGTCGGTCCTATTAGCTTGTACGCTAGGCAGAGCAGTGGGTACTGGAGGCGCGCCTCCAGTGAGGGTCAGTTTAGGAATGTTAGAGAGTCACAGTGGTGATCCCTAGGATTGGCCTGTGAGGCGAAGCAGGCCACCTTGTTGTACAGCAGCTCTAGTCTGTTCCTCTCCAGCTTTCCCAATCCTAGCATGACTGGGGCGGTGTATAAGAGTGTAGAGAGAAGGACACTGGTGGCGACTGAGGTTCTGGCTTCGGGTACAAGCTGGTCTTTCAGCCGGTAGAGGATGCCTAATTTCCCATGTAAGGTTTTAGTGACCAAGTCCACGTGGTTCTTCAGGGTGAAACTCTGGACCAGGGTTAGGTCAAGGTATTTCAGGGAGGGCACAACTTCTAGGCAGTAGCTAGACGCAGTGGTGAGTTGTAGGTGCTGCGTTCTGTCCTAACCAAGTGTTCTAGGGTCAAACAGCATTGCTTTAGTTTTGGACGTATTGAGGACCATTCTGTTCTTGGTGAACCAGTGCTCCAGTGACTGGAGGTCATCTTGGAGTAGAGGGATAAGTCCTCCCAAGTTGGCGGTGGACTAGTAGATGACTGCATCGTCTGCTTACTGGACAACATGGCACCCACCACAGTGGTCAGCTAGTTCATTAGTGAACAGGAAGAAGAGGAGAGGGCTGAGTATCAACCCTTGAGGTACCCCTTCTTTTAGTGGGAGTGGCCCAGATAGGGCATCCTTCCACCTTACCCTATGCGACCGGCTGGTCAAGTAACTCTCGAAACACTTTAAAGTGTGGCAATCTAGGCCCATGTTGTTCAGCTTAGTAAGAAGGAGATTGTGGTGGATGAGGTCGAAGGCCTTGGAGAGGTCTATGAAGACTGTACCAGTAGGGGTACCCTTGTCTAGGCCTCGGGAGTACATCTGTAGCAAATTTGGTCAGTGCAGTGTCTGTCCCATGCCCAGTTCTGAAACATAAAAACATAGAAACATAGACTTTGACGGCAAATAAGAACCGCTTGACCCACCTAGTCTACCCATTGTCCTACCTAGAGGATAAGTTGCAGATCCTATTTAACCAACAGTCTATTTCTTCCTACCCCCCACAAAAATTACCTTATGTCTGTCCCATAAATTCTTGAATTCCCTCACAGTTTTAGACCCCACAACTTCCTCAGGTAGGCTGTTCCATGCATCCACCACCCTCTCTGTGAAAAAATAATACTTCCTCACATCGTCCCTGGGAGGGTGTCAGGATTTTATGGGCCACCAAGTAGTCTCGGAGTTGTTCACAGATCAGCTTTTCCTGGATTTTTGACAGGATGCACAGTAGGGAGATTGGTCTATAGTTCCCAATTGTCTCCCGCGGCTCCCCTTGTGAATCGGTACCACATGGGCCTGTTTCCACTCTGTAGGGACGATGCCCTACTTCACAGAGTGGTTGATGAGCCAGGATAGGGGTTTGGCCAAGACCGGGGTCCCATCCTTCAGTAACTTGAGGTGAATCCCATCAGGACCCCTCGAGCCAGAGGTTTTTAAAGTTTTCAGTTGTAGCAGGACCTCTTTGGGCTTGACTAATCATAGATGAAAGGATGGATGATCGAGGTCAGGGGGAACCCTTGTGCTGGGATCTATGGTGAGTGGGGGTAAGCCAACCTTGTAGGGGTCTAGGTTAGTGAAGTGGTGGTTTAGGGAGGAGCCGATTAAAGGGCCCTCATAAATTAGTTGTCCATTGACCTCGATGGGGCCAGGTTCTGACTTGCCGTTCCCCTTCACCAGTTCATTGATGTGGGCCCAGAAAAGTCTAGGGTTACCTAGGTTATGTCTCTGGAGGCCCGTGATGTACTCTTATTTTGCTTTTTTTTATGACCAATTTGCATTTGTTCCTGAGGGTTTTGTATACCACAAGGTCTAGCTGTAGGGAGGAGTGCTTACACTTTTTCCAAGCCTTGTCTCTGTGAGTCATGAGGGCCTTTAGTGGCAGTGTTACCCATTTGTAATATCCACCCTTGGCACGCAGTTTTTTCATGGGGGCAAGGAGGTTAGCTACCTTGTTAAACATCCTCTGAAAGAAGTCCAGGGTAGGGAGAAGTTTGATCGGGCTCCAGTCTAGGTTGTTTAGATGAGCAGAGAATTGTTCAGGGGTGTAGTGGGTGTAATCCCATACAGATATAAGACGAGATGGCACTCTGGGCACCCTATTCTTCCAGATACAGAAGATAGGGGAGTGATCGCTCAGGGCATCAGCCAGGATGCCTGCAGACTGGATATTACATGGGTTAGTCACTAGAGGCCAATCAAGGGTGGAGTGATTCCCTCTTTTGTGGTTCAGTCTGGTGGGTTCAGAAACTACCTGTACAAGGTTAGCATCTTGTATTAGGCCCCATAGGGACTGGATGGAGTCCTGGGCCAAGTTCAGGTTGAAGTCTCCCAGTATGAGGAGTTCAGTGGCGGTGTATTTGACTGTGTCCCGGAGGATTGTCTCCAGGGATTGATGGGCATGCTTAGGAGGGATGTATACGCACCCCTATGGTGAGGTGCTTACAGGAGCCCAGGGTGAGGCGTACGAAGACTGATTCTCTGCCAGTTGTGTCATTGCTGTGCAGGATGACCACAGTTGAATCCAGGGTATCTTTTACATAAATGAGTACCCCCCCTCTGTTGTTCCTGTCTTTCTGGTAGGAGTGGTACCCAGGGGCAGTGACCTCATGAGGGAGGTTGTGGGGTTTGAGCCAGGTCTCTGACACAGCCAGGACATCTGGCTTGTAGAGATCCAGCCAGGCTTGCACTTCCTGCATCTTGGGTCGCAGGCTACACGTGTTCATGTGCACGATCCACAGGCCCCTTGAGGACACCCACTGAGGGTCCTGCGGGGAGGATATCAGGAGATTGCCAGTAGTGGGGCCTGGGATAAATAAATAAACAAATCTCTTATCACATTAATGCATTACCAGTCGCTATGACTCTGACCAGAGTTTAAGTCCTTGCAACTGCTCTCCATTAACAATTGCCCACTTTATTAAAGTTCTGGTTTTAGGCTGCTGCCCTCCCTAAATAACCCTTTATGTTTTAGAGGTCGATAATTTGCAGGTTTTAGTCAGTTGACAGATTCTGAATGAGTAGTTTGCTGCCATATTGGTCCTTGTACAAAGAGATGAACAAAATGGGTGCTCTAAATGAGTGTTCCAAAAGGGACCAGGGAACCCGTAAAGCATCAGTGCATAAATCTAGAGAAAATTCTGACCTATACTTTTTTATGCTGTTTTAGATTGACCCTTATCTCCTGAATTGTGTAATACCCTTTTTCTCCATTTTGAGTCTGCTATAGTACTTTTCTTCGCATCTGAAATAGTAAAAGGAGCAAGTTTTCATCACTCTTCCCAGCTGTTTTTTAACACCTATAGTTCCATGAGATCAGCAAGCATTGCCTGCTGCATGCTAGTTAATTTTAGTCACAACAGAAGTGATTTCAAACAACTGATGTACAAAAACAGCCAAGAATAATCAAGAAAAACTGGTACAAACCATATTAAAAGGAGCATGCCTTTTTATGGCTGTGGGCAGAGCCTACAGCCATCTTGTTGCCTGTAGCTGGAAAAATGGAATACCGTGGAGCACATTTTTGGAGTTTTCAATGTAGCCTTCCACATCTTCAAATCACTATTCCGTTAAAATAAAATACTCCCTTCTTTCCAGCTAGAATGTTGGAGATATAACTCCAAGTTACTCATCAGATGGTCATTAGGAAACTGAAACAGGGAGATCATGTGATGCCTCAGAGTGAGTGAAAGCAACTTTACAGCTCACTGCTCACCTTCCCTTAATTTTAACATTTTACTAAATTACCATTTCAAAACAACTACATTTAAAGGCTTCTCCTAGCTTTGGAAGATTAATTATACTGTCTGTGTTGTGTAAATTCTGCAGAATGGATGCAGAAATGAGCATACCTCCACCTAAACCTACTCCACCTCTGACGCCAGACAGACTTACAGGCCCTAAAAGGTCTAAATGGAACTAGTGGAAATCTTTGAGTATTTCTACCAACCAGCCTGTAACCCCTGCTCCGATGGCAGGGGTAACAGGCTGACAGAGAGGCTTTTAACTGAAATGCATACATTAAAAGAAGCTATAAACACAATTTTGGTTAAAATTAAAAATTTACAAAGCAGATCGGAAGGACTCACTAAAAGAACTGATGACGCAGAAGTACAAATTTCTTCCATCGACGACTGGCGGCTAAGAATAGAACCAGAAATCCCAGCATTAAGATAAAAATAAGAAAAATGGAAACCAAGATTGAAGACCTTGAATGAAGGAGTCACAAGAACAGCATTCTAATTTTTGGGGTTCCAAAGAAATCAGAAGGAAATGATCCTGTGCATTTTGCTCAAGTAATACTGTAGAATATTGCAGGCCCTTCCCCAAATGGGCAAACATATGTAGTTGAACGAGCCCATAAATCTTTGAGACGGCACCCAACAGAACAAGAAAAGCCGAGACCTTTCATTATTAAACTTTTAAACTACAGGGACTGGCAATATGTACTTTTAAAAGCTAAAAATAGTCCCAATATGACCTGGGATGGCCACAAAATAAGAATTGCACAAGATTCGTTGCATGAAGTTCGTCTTTGTAGACAGACTTTCACCCCATTGGTGAGTAAACTGATTGCGGCTGACAATAAATTTAAAATGCTCTATCTTACCAAACTCTGCATAAAACATAATTCACTTAACTTATCTTTTGAAAACCCTGACTCGGCACATAAAGAACTCTGTATTCACTTCCCCCCAACCTCTTTAAAAAAATGACATTCAATAATCCGATCAGTACATGCCAGGAAGTTCTGCATGTTTGGGGATTTTGCAATTACTTGGCAAATTGTTATTAAGATGAGAAGATATAATTCTGGACTTCTAACCTTTGTCTGGAGACCATGGAGGATTTTCAGCTGTTTTTTTATTGTTCCTCGTATGCTGATATGACCATCAAGGTGCGTTCTTATTACACAACCATTTCCATAGACAATCTTGCTTGTTTTTAAGCTAGATAGTGAGAAGGTCTGTTTCCCCCCCTCTGTTTTTTCATCCCTTTCAGTGTGAAGACAACACAACAGAGCCAAGACTGTTTTGAAGGTGGTTTCCTGTTTATTTGCTCTGGGATGACTCCCAGATTGTTCAGGACATATTCTTTGACAGAGCAGGCTGACGAGCTCATATTTTGAATGGACATATTTCCCATTGGGAATAAATTTCAGTTATCTATGGCCACTATGTCTCCTCATTAAGTACTTATGATTTACAATTGTTTTTACTTCTTTGTTTCTATGCTGTTTTTTCTCTGCTGGGGGGAAGTGGAGAAGCTCCCTGGTGCTCTTCTCCCCTTCCTTCTTTCTATATGCAATACCATTGAACAGAGTAAATTGTGCAAACCTATTTCTCTTTATTAGATGTATGTTTTGGGACATTGCTTTTACCTCGGATACCTTCAGATTTGTGTAAAGAAATGACCATTTGTTTGTTAAAATAGTTGTTGCTCACCTATACATGGAAATTATGATAGAACTATTATTTTAAGCTGCAAATTTGTATTGCTCATTCTGGGTAAAATGTCTCTTTAAGACTTCTGGTTGTCTGGCCATATATGCTTCAAAGACTTATATGCTTCAAAGACTAACAAATATTTAAAATTTAATTTAGGCTAACTGACAACCCTAGAACATTTATAGCCATATTCTTTCAGTACAGATACGTTGTTAATCCAAGTTTGCTTAGACTGGTATCTGCAACTACGTATGTTCTGATTTGTATTACACACCATTGTATTACAACTTAGTTAAACCAAGATGTGGAGTTAGCTAAATTTTGACATTATTTTTCCAGTGATTGGATCAGCTAAATAGTGATTCTAAAGTGGATACTTTATAGAAGCAATATTTGTTTTATTGGGATCTTTTAATTTTTCTCTCAGATCAAGTAACTTATTTATAGCTCACAGCTAATACATCTGAATTTTAGTTAAAACCTAGGGCACACTCACTTAATATACAATATTTTTAATTAGTGTGGCACATTATTAAAATTACTTTTATATACCAGATGGTTTTCCCAAGTTTTTTAAAGCTATGTTGAGGAAACAAATATTGCTAATTATGTTCAGGGAATTTTAATGCTCCCTTTTCAACTGACACATTTTCCATCCCAATTTTACCTTTATTTACCTATCTTAAAATAAATAATCAGTTAACTATGTTTAAGTGAGCAGAGAAGCTGTAATATGCATGTCTGATTTTCACTAGATAGATAATTGTAGGAGTTAGGGTATTTGGTACCAGGGATAGATTTTTGTTTTACTTTTCTAGATATATAGTTATTATGTTAGATGGGATGTTTGCCGGGTTATTTACATTGGGAGAAGGGGAATACCTTTTGATACTTTATATGAGACCTAATTATTTAACAATTATAGTAATCCATCTTACTAAACCAACACTGCTGTTTAACCATGTCTTTATATTTTAATTTTCTTACATGGAATATTAAAGGAGCTAGATACAAAACTAACCAATGCCAAATTCTAAAATATATTAGACATCTACACACCCATTTTATCTACTTTCAAGAAACTCACTTATTATACAACAAACTAAATCTACTCACTAAAATTGGGTTTTCACAAGTATTTGGTGCAGGTAAATCCACTAACAAAAAAGGGGTAGCTATCCTACTAGACCAGAACATGCCTTTTACTAATACATTTACTATTCAAGATCTAGAGAGTAGATTCACCTTAGTGGGAGGTATTATTAATAAAATTAAAATTCTGTTGGGAACTATCTATGGCCCTAACTACCCAACAGCTTCCTTTTTGGCTGATCTAACCAAAGCTCTGCTACCATATACAGCTTATGATTTTATATTAGGGGGCTGGACTATTATAGCTAATAATTCCCTAAATGCAGCTTCCCCTTCTTTTAGTAAAAAATTAAAACTATAGATATTAAAGCATTGACTGAATTCATTGAATTATTTAATTTATGCAATCCTTGGAGAACTCTCAACTCTAATCTGAGTTTATATTCCTTTTATCCACCTCCTCATAAGGCATACTCTAGATTAGATTTTTTTTTATTAACAAACCTCTAATGCCCCGGTAATTGATTCTTTGATAACCCCAAAAGTACTTTCAGACCACTCCCCAGACTCACTCTAAATTTAATACCAAATGTAGATATTCCCACAAAATTACAGAGATTAAATAATCGACTTTTAAAAGACTGTTTTATAATCAACTATACTAAAAAAGAGACAGAATCCTTTTGAGTTAGTTATTCTGGCTCAGTTGATAAGTGAGATTATATCTGGGCTGCCTACAAATGTGTTATCAGGGGGAAACTTTATTAGACTGGCTTCAAAACAGAAAAAACAATATCTGACTAAACTCAATGAGACTTCAAGTGCCATTGAAAAGTTGGAAGTCAAGGATCCTCCTCATTAACAGATCAGGATCTAATTAAACTCCAGAACTTAAGAAATACCTATAGTATGCTGAACTTTCAAGAGAAAATGCAGAATATGCCCTGCTAAAAACTAAAGCTTTATATCTTGATCAAGGAGAAACAACATCTAAACTTTTAGCCCACAGACTTAAAGCACTTGAATCTAACAGACACATTACATCAATTCTATCTGACAAAGATAACCTGATTAAAATGCAGCCTTCACAGATTCTAAGTGAATTTTACTCATTTTTTTACTAACCTATATGATCCCAACTTAGACATTTATTCCACACTTGATTACAAGGATTATTTAAATAATTTTAATTGCCCCACCCTTTCAGATGCCCTCCATTTAACCTCCCTTATTTCTAGGCTTGAGGTCTTAGACATTTTAAACTCTTTAAAGTTAGATTAGCCTCCTGGACCTGATGGCCTGACACCAAATTTCTACAAAATGTTCAAAGATATCTTAGCTCCTTTACTTACAAATTTTTTAATGACATTCTAGATAAAGGAATTTCTGACCATTCTCTCTTGGAGTCAGTTATTATGGTAATCCCCAAACCTGGGCAACACAGAGATAAAGTATCAAATTATAGACCCATTTCTTTAATAAATGGCGACATGAAAATTCTTACTAAAATCTTGGCAAACAGAATTAAATTAATCTGCAGTCCTTTGATTTTGCCTGAGCAGTCAGGTTTCATGCAGGGTAGATCAACTTTAGATCACATCAGAAAGCTATCTCAGATTTTCTCGCCACCCAGGGGGGTTAAAACCCAGCTATTCTTATCTCCTTTGATGCCAAGAAAGCCTTTGACATAGTCAATGTCCCCTTTCTCTTTGAAACACTATCAAAATTCATCTTCTCCTCTTAATTTATAAACTGGTTAAAAATCCTTTATTCTCTCCCTCAGCTAAACCCTATATTAATGGCATCTTCTCACTATCTATAAACCTACACTTCGGCACTAGACAAGGTTGCCCCCTTTCCCCAATCCTTTTTAATTTTTATTTAGAACCCTTACTGTTTTCCTTAAAAATAATCACAATATTAAAGGTATACAAGTGGGCTCACATCTTCCAACCCTTTTGGCTTTTGCTGATGATATTTTATTACATATATCCCAACCGAATGCTACTATCCCTGGTATTCTGTCTGAGATACAACAGTTCAGTATATTCTCTAATTATAAAATCAATTTGGCTAAAACTGCAGCCATGCCCCTAAACAAAAGAACTACTAAGGAGGAGGTAACACTATGTGGCTTTTCATGGTCTCCTGAATATTTAAAATATCTAAGAATTGTTTTATCTAATGACCAGGACTAGATGATAGAACTAAATTTCAATAACCTGTTAATAACTATCAAACAGGATCTTTCAAGATAGTCAAAACTACCCCTATCACTAATAGGCCACCTCAGCACTGTTAAAATGATAGTTTTTCCAAAAATATTTTACCCCTAAATAAACTTAATATTCCATTATCCTGATCTTGGTTCAAAAAACTCCATTCAATAATTATTGAATTCATATGGCTAAACAAACCACCCAGAATTGCATATAGGAACCTTACGCTTGGCAAGAATCATGGTCATTTCAAAATTTCAGATTTATCTCTCTATTATTTAGTCAACTAAATAAACCTCTCAAGTGGCTACTCTTAACTTAACAAATAGATAAATTCCGTCCAACTTGGGTCCTAATTGAGAGAGAAATGTCAAACAAAACTAGCATCTCTCTAGACTCTATTCTTTACATTGCACCCCAGAAACTTCCTAGGTGCCTTAGATATACAACCATTGGGATCTCCATTAATTGTCTGGATCACTTAAGTAAACTATTTCTCCTCTCCTGTCCTTAATGAAAGATACAAATCAGCCTATTCTGAAAAATGTTAATTTTCTCCTTGGTAAAAAGCCTTTTCTATCTAGTTAGTTTCCACACTTACAGCAATGTATAATTAAATATATTTTAAAAGAAAGAACCCTACTATCTTTTGAAGAAATATCTTCAAAGTTTAAAATGGGTAAAGGACATTATCAAAAACGATTTGCTATTAAACTTATCCTCACCTCTCATGTTGGTATCCAAACTTAGCAGGCAGATAATAGACAGTTATCTGAAGACATTATCTCACATTTTAGAACAAACCTCATGCTATTTCCAAATGATACCAATATTTTCAACCAATAAATCAGAGTTATCATCAATTATTTCTACTTATTGGTCTGATCAACATACCTGCTGAGATCTGAACTGGAAATATATCTGGAGTGACCTACATAGATATATTTTAAATGGTAAGTTAAAGTTAATTCAAATTAACATATTACATAATGCTTACTATTCTCCATTGAAATTATTTAAATTCTGTCTTTTGTCAAAAAAAAAACTTGTTTTAGATGCAGCTCAGATACAGGTTCTCTTTTCTAAATATTCTGGGATTGTCCCTTGGTTATCCCCTTTTGGACTTCCCTTAAAGATAAAATAGGTATTAAACCGGGTCTGTCTTACACCCCGAATTTGTTTAGTGGAAGACCTTTCAAATGTTTTAATCCCTAATAATAGACTTCATATCACAATGTTAGCCCTAATGGCCAAGAAGGTAATTTTAACCCATTGGAAGGACCATCAAGCTCCCTCATTACTGGAATGGAGAAGCAAAGTTCTTTTCCATCTAAGATTTGAATGTTTGTTAGCCAGTTTGAAATATGACCTGGAAGGCTTCCAGGCTAAATGGGGTGTTTTTATGGGTTTGATTCTAAACCTTCCTCAGCTCTAGCTCTTCCCAGATTGGTGGTTGATGCTATGTATGAGATATTTATTTATTTTTCTTATTATTATGCCATGGATTCTACAAGACCCTATTTATTTAAGCTTTTTAGTGAGGTCTCAATATGGATTATATAGTTCAAGATTTGTTGGTAAGATGGGGATGGGTTGAAATTGTTGTGTAATTTTGTTGTTTTATCATTATGGTATATTTCCTTCATTGTGTGCTCCTATGTAACCCGTTGCTAGTTTTATATCTGAAAACCAATAAAGAGTTTAAAATTTAAAAAAAGGAAACTGAAACAGCTTGTTAAATATGGGGTACCTACTAAACTGGAGATGTGTTTACCTCCTTTGAAATGAAACATCTTGCACATTTAAATACTTAGCATTTAAACATGTTCTTGCTACTAGCTTCAATTAGGCAGGTATTGTCTTTCAAGAAAGATTCATAACTCATAAATTCACCCTTTTCCAGCAAGGAATCTAAAAACAATTACTCTGTTTTTTTTAACCTCTTAAGACACTATCTGATATGCACCATCTGAAACATATGCCAAGTCTTCTGTGAACTATCCAGGCCAAATATGTAGCAATGAGCAGGTATTTTTTACTATACTTTTTTGGGGGGGAAATATATTGAGCTACAGCAAACACACTTACACTGTACACACCATCCTCATGTCCACAACATTCAAAATAAATACTACAGTCTAATATGTTATAAAACAATAAAGAAACTGTTTAAGTTGGTGAACACAGCGAAGTTCATTTTACAGTAGATTTCCTTTAAATATTTCTAAGCCTATATTTTGTATCTTGGATAGCGTAGGGGAGATGCTACATCTCATTGTCATAGGGATCTTCATTCTACACATTTTTGCACTGTATTTACTCAGGATGTCCCAGGTTAGATGCAATATCTTGTTTTCACTGGGATCATGCTTTTACCATTTTTATAATGTATTTATTTAGGGTAGCCTAGTCCAGATATAAAATATTGTTTTCAGTGTGTTCTGATTTTATGCAATGCAGCATAATATTGTGTAGATCTAGGGCCAGATATTCAAAACTTTGCCCCAGGGCTAAATTAGCACTGCCTGGTGGGCAAACTTAGCCAGGAGCCCAAGCAAGCCATATTCAAAAAGAATAGCCCAGGGCAAACAGCTTCTGAATATACCATGGGAATGAGGCTGGGCAAACTGGGCTGGGAGTACAGGGCAAACTTAGGCCTGGATAAGACAGCTCTGAATATGGCAACCAGGAAGTGCAAGCCACAACAGCAACACAGTGCATAGCGATGTGAAGGTAGGTAGAGGTGAACTATGTGGTCAATGTGTGTGCCAGCAAATGCGTGGACCCAGTACAGCTGCAGGCAGCAGCGTATGTGAAAGTACAGTGTGCAAAACTGTAAAATATTCCCCGAACTGTTTGCACAGTGCTAACACTTTTGTGTGGGTTTAGCACAGGGCTAAACCATTAGCCCGGTGCAAACATGTTTGACCGGCGCTAAACTTTGCCCATATTCAAAAGTGACATGCAAATGAGCCTACTTAAGTAGTCTCTGGGCAAACATCCAGATTAGCATCTCATTATGCCCTGATTTGCATGCAGTTTGCACCAGGCTAACGGTTTAGCCCTGCGCTAAGCCCATGCAAATGTGTTAGCTCTGCGCAAACAGTTTGGGGAATATTATACAGCTTTGAACACTGTACTTTCACATGCGTTGCTGCCTGCAGCTGTACTGAGACAACACAGCATAGACACAGATGGTGGTGGTGCTGCATGCAACTGTCACACTGTAGGTCATGCTACAGTGCACAGCAGACACTACAGTAGCAAGGGGGCCAGTAGTGTGTGGACACAGCAATGCCTATGGTGTGTAGGGCAGTGATGATGACTGCACTATACACAGTGAGAGGCCCAACCTGCAGGTGTTTACTGACAGTGGACATTACTGTTATGCTGTTGTGTGACCCACAGATGCTGCACCTCTGGCATGGGATGCTCACAGTGACATATACATGTCCAGCTTTGTGCGCTGTGGCAGTTGTACAGCTGTGCGGTATGTGGCAAGGGGGGCATATATTATCAGAAAGGCACACTAGTGTTTGGGTATTCCCAATACTGGCCCATGTGTACTGCATGATGTGTCCGAGCCTTGTGGCCACACCTGGTCTGTAGCACAGCCTGGCCACCCTTACACTCTCCCCTCAACATCCTCCATACCTACAGTGCTGCATGTTCATGCTGGCATCTGTTGGTGTCCACAGAAGAGTGGTCCACAGGTGTGTGCTGTATGGCCACACTGCCGTGCTGTCCATTGGTGGCAGGGTCACCACTTACTGCCTGGCATGGCTGGAAATGGTAGCAGATGATGGCATCATTGTGATGCCATCAGTTAGCAGCAAGTTTCCTCTATGTTTGGCTTTGTCTATGTGTCATATTTATTTGTTAGGGTCACGCAAAGCCGCACAAACACCATGCAAAGCCAAAGTGTCGCGCAAAGCTGATTGCCCAGGGTTAAGACAAGCTTTTCCTGAGCGGTAATGTGCACCATGCTAAGTGTCATACTAAGGCGCATAAAACCACTTTGTGCGGCGCTAGTCACTGAATATAGCATTGCACCTGTATTCATGTCAGTTTGCCCCTTGTATACATTATGATTTTGCCCTGTGCTAATGCAGTTTGCCTGCGCTATTTGGCCTTTTGAATATAGCAGACCCGTGCTAAACCTGCTCAAACTGTTTTTGCCCGGTGCAAAGTTTTGAATATCTGGCCCGTAGAGCCCCACTGAAAAAGATGCCATGTCTTCTGTGAACTATCCAGGCTAAATATATTGCAATCAGCAGGCATATTCCAGGAAAACGCATTGTAAAAATTTGTAAAAGGAAGACCACATTGAAGCTGCCTCTCAGCAGATCTGCGTTGTACAAATTCGTTAGACATAATCGGTAAAAGCATCCCAAAAGCTCTCTATAGCCATATCGGCTCTGACCAGATTTTGTACTATTTCAGATGTGAAAAAAGTACTAAAGCAGACTAAAATTGTGGAAAGAAGGGTATTATACAAGTCATTAGATAAGGGGCAATCTAAAATCAAATAAAAAATATACTGTAGGTCAGACATTTCATCATTTTCATGCACTGCTGCTTTAAAGTGGCCAGGGAGGTTGCATTTGTCAGAGGCCTGTAGCTTTTCATCTTAGATGTCTTAACAATATAAGTGAATTAAAATCATCTTTACACCCTCACTACGTCCTTTATTTCCTATTTCTGTATACTTGTGTTCAATGCCTAGTTCCCAGTTTTCTTTCATGTTAAGCATTTTGTTTTTCAGATAAGCCTCTGAAGATTAAGGTTTCTTTTTCCCACCCTGTGCAAAATAGAGACAAATTGCCCCTGATCTACTTAGGGGGTGCTTACATGACCCAACCAGATTCAGAACCACTGATGAGAAATTCCATTGTGTTCTGAGATTGGATTTACTTTGTCATGTTAACATATATGCCATACACTGCAGCTGATTAGAAGGGTCTTGTGTTTAAAATAAACACCCACATTAACAGATTTTCTAAGTAAAACTTCCAATGCATTTTAAATAACAAAATACAAATACAATTATTAATGGTAATCATGTTCATTTTTAGTGTTTCTAAATGGTTTTCTGAATTGATGAGTACAATTGTTTTCGTTATTTGTATGTCAGTCACCACCACCTTGCAAGCAACAATGTTTTTTTCAGAAAAAAGTGACTTGGCTGCACAGTAGAAATCATTTTACAATAGTGTGTGTTAATTTGCTCTGATTCACCCTTGAATGCAGTGGACCTTTCTGTAATGGCCACTTTCACGGTTTTAATTTTAATTGCAAATAATGTAAGCAGAGAGTATTATTCCCAACCCCGCTTTGCCTCTCAACACATGTGCACTACTCCTGTGCAATGTACATATTTGAACTCCCTCAGCAACCAGGGCAAAGCAAAAGCATCATCTGGTTGAAAACAGGTATGAATCCTACAGTAGACAGCATTAGTGTAGCAAGTCAAACCTGACCACCCCCCCATGTCTATAATAATATCTGAATAATTTGAAGACTTCTATTCATGGTGTGACTTATATTCTCAGCTTTAAATGCTGACTGGAAACTTAAACTTAACTCTTAGATCAAGAAGTAAGCCACTTAATACACATGAAAACTTTGACACCACTTACTAATGAGGCCAATGCTTCTCACGTCTCATTTGATCCCACAGCAGTTTGAGCCCCCTCACCTGCTCAAGCCCCCTCCCCAGACATCAATATATTTTTTTTTTCAATTTTTTGTTTCTAGCTCCACTGCAGATGTTTCAACCCTTGGCTAGCCCTGACTCCAGAACACTCTCCACCATGGAACTTCCAATCCCATGAGTTTACCCTCTCGTGGAGGAGCCTTCCCAGGATACAGTAATGCCCAGAGTATCCCAGTGGCAGCTATGCATGGGGTCAGTGGCTGAGCTAGGAGGTCCTGAAGTGGGGGGTTCTTTCTAAGTTTCCCCCAAGAGTTGGCATCTGCCCACCCCTCCACCCAGACCTTGGCAGGCTCTGATGATCCTTCCCCCAGTGTACTGCTAGTGGCCAGGCATGCACCAAGCACTGTAACCTTCCTACACTAGAGGAGAGCAGTCTTTGGATGCTCTTCCTCTTCCCACTGGCTGGCCCTCCAGCCTCCCAAGTCAGCTTCCAAATCCAGGTCACCGGTGTCACAAGCGGTTGCACATCCACTGTGCTGGTGGGCCAGCCCACACATCAGTTTCTGTGAAATGTCATTTATGATGCACTGATGGTGTTTGTTTATTTGTTTCCCTTCAGAATCCATACCCCTTCAGCATCACCACAGGGTCCCAGTGGGAATTATCCACAGTTTCCATGGCAACAGGAATTTTGACCTATTTCCAAATCTAGCTCTACTTGCTTCAGCATCTTCACAGGGTCCCAATGGGAATTAGCTGTGGTTTCCATGATGGTGGCAATCTTGACCTTTTTCTGAATCAAGCTCCACTTGCTTCCTGTCTTTCTGCCTTTGGGTTGAGACATAAGCTAGCACCAAACAAGGTTGTGATAAAATAAACTAATAATGACAATGAATTAACAAATCATTGGGGGCTATGCACAAAGGTGTGCAAAGTATGCAAAAAAGGGGCATAAAGGCAGCACGCAACTATGCGGCACGCAAGACAGTTGTTCCATGTGGCATTCACCAACAGGCAAACAATGCATGCCAACCATGAAGGCATGGCCTCACAGGATGCATAGCCCCATGTACAGACCACCTCAGGCAGGCCAATGATGCATGGACACATTCCTTGACCCCACCATATAAAGGCACGTGGACTGCACCACCAGGAAAAGTGGAAATGAGCCCATGGCAGAGAGCAGCAGGGGCATGCAGGACCCAACTTGACAGCCCGTGTGCTGCCTGACAGAGCAAGCCCATAGGAAGGACAGCAGGGTCGACGTGTCCACACCCTGGTGGTGCATGACCCCAGGCACCAAACTTCACCTGTGACCAGGTGTCAGCTCATCCTTGAGCAGAAGGTTAAATAGGAAGCCGGGACACATCTTCACATGACCTACCAATACCTGACTACCTGTACCTGTCTGCAGTTCCCCAACTATGGGGGGTAGACTACCCTCTATGTTTCTTTAAGATGGCATATGTGGGCCCCAGTACATGCTGACAGTACCTATCATGTGCACATCCAGCACCACCCACCACAAAAGACCATAGAGCAGAGCAAAGCAATTGCAATAATCAGAACAATTTATTCTGGCAAAATAAAGTGCAACCCTGAAACCATGCAAAAAGCACAAACCAGGGAAACAACATGTCTTTAGTGGTGGGTGGTGCTGGATTTTATTGAGTTGGTTTGGTACTTGTTTCTTAGCACACCCAGCTGTGAGGGTGGGTTTTCTTGTGTTCAGTCATGTGCACATGCCACATGATGGAACGATGGAGATGTCTGCGAGTGTTGCACATGGGTAACGCTCTGCGCCACAGGTGGGCAGACAGGGGCTTTACCCCAGAAATCTTTGCAGGGTCATGGAGGACACCCACACTGATGACCTTAATGGGAGATGCATCTGGTATCTGGAGGTCCCTGTCAGGGTAAGTATCCTGGCTGCCTGGGGATGGGTAGGCCTATGCGATGTGTATGGTGGCCATGGTGCTAATGTCTTTTTCCCTCTCTTCCTGCAGGACTGGTATGGCATCCTAGATAAGCTGGTCTTTGTGAGGAAGGAGCTGCTGGATGGGACCACATGCATGGTGGTGACACCCCCCACGGTAGGGTCATTGGCATAGCTTGGCACTGTACTTCTTGTCCCCAAGGGTGGGCATGCAGAATATATAGTACAAGTCCAATGAGGCAGAGATGTGATGTGTTGTCGAGCCAAAGGTAGGCACAGTATGCAGTGTTGTACCTGTGCCATCCAATTTTGGATCATCATGTGTTCCATCGCTCATGCCTGTTCGCTCTGGGTTGATTTCTCATTGCAGTGCTACAGTGAGACCCTACACAGGATGGTACTGCTCATGCACCCCTGCGCTACCACCACACTGCCAAGATTCAGCAGTGGTTCACAGGAGGAGAATTATGGTGTGTCACCAGCATTCCAGCACCCCTTAAGTACTACCGGGGACCAGTATGATGCCAGTGATGATCTGTCCCCTGAAGTGTGGACATGTGCTGCTGCATGTTCACCTTTTCCTGGACTGAGGCGTCATCTTGTATTTGTATAGCATGGCATGTGACAGCTGCCTAATAGTGTTTGTTGATTTGTGTGCACCTACTTACAGGACTTTATTTTCTTTATGCATATGTATGCCCTAGCATGTGACAGCTATCTGATACTGTTTATTGTTTGCTGCATGCCTGAATATTAAAGTGCTGTACTCTTAGACAAGTGCGGTTCTTTTGTCCAGTCCAGTGGTTCACCCGCTGCTGTGTTTGGGTGGGCCACTGTGTGGGGTTGCTGGGTATTGTGTCAGTAATGTGGTGCCGTTGAGGGGGCATGGTTGTTCACAGTGTGAGTCCAGTGGAGGGAGCCTTGGGTATCTGTGGGGTGCACATTGTGGGCCATCCTGTGTGTGCTTCGAGCCCTGGTGGACCTGGACTGTGGTGGACCCTCATGTGCAGCCCGGAGTGGAATGTGCAGGAGCCTTCCCATGTCTGTTTGTCCCTCATTTGCTTTGCAGTGGGTTGCCTAGCCATTGCTGTGTGTCTGCACACATGGCTGTCACCCCTGTACAGATACTGTAATGTCCTATGGTGTGTGCTGCATGCAGCGTACCCCTACTGCATTTAGCCATATGGCCATCATGGCACATGTTCTGCTGTATCCCCACCTATGTGTGTCCCTATTAGTGTCTGACATGCCTTTGATGTATGGGGGCCATGTTTGACAGTATGCATACCTGTGTGCATGTGCTTCCACTGGGTGCACTCCATCATGTGTCCTGTTGTCTGCCCCCATGTGCCCATGGCAGTGCCCGTACCACAGCTGCCTCGCCCTGCCCCTTCCATGTCAACCCCTTCTGTCTTTGTGCTTCCTCCTCATGTGCACAGCTACTTACAACAGCCTCTAGATGGCATAGGTATCCACACCTCATGTCACATGCCTAGCTGTCGTACATATCTTCATGAATGTGCAGTCAGATCAATGGTGTGAGCCACTATGTGGTGCCCCCAAGTCGGCTGTACATCACACAGCAGGTGTAGTGCTGCATGTGGGCAGCCTACCTTAGCCTGCGCATGCAGCTCGTGCATGACTCTAACTGGTGCCATACTCACAAACCACACGTATGCCATTCTGCCTCCATGTGGCACACCAGCACACAGGCCAAATAAGCCAGGCAGATGTTAAGCTCTTCCACGGTGTCATGTGTTCTAGGGGCAAAGGACAAATACAGTTGGGTATCATCTGCATAGCAGTGAAAACCCACACTGTTACACCTAATGAGCTCTTCCAGGGGCAGCATGTACACCATGAATAACACTGGCAACAAGATTGAGCCCTGAGGTGGTCCATATGACAGGGACTTTGTGGAGGAGGAGAAGTTCCCCATCACTACCCACTGTTTCCTGCCAGAGAGATAGGACTAGAACCAGTTGATGACAGTACCGGTGCATCCACAATGCTCTCAAAGGTGATTAAGATGCACAGTGTGATCCACAGTGTCAAATGCTGCTAAGAGATCAAGAAGCACAAGAATTGGCCTGCCTTCTCTATCTCTAGCCCTTAGGAGGTTATTTTACACCTACAATGTGTCTAATGTACTTACCCAGTCAACAAAAACTAAATAAATAAAATAAATAAAATTTCAGTGCTGAGCCTTGCCCTGAAACCAGACTGGAATGGCTCATAGATATCAAAGGACATGAGGTGTTCTTCAAGCTGTGGCACCACTGTTTACTCAACAACCTTACCCAGAAATGGCAGGTTGGAGATTGGATAATAATTTGCCAGGATGTCAGGGTCTGGAGATGTCTTCTTCAAGAGGGTTCTCACCAGGACCTCTTTCAAGGCATCCAGAAAGACTCCCTCTGATAACAAACACTGGACAATCCCAGCGAACACTGGGCCAACGGTGCCAATACATCTCATTAAGAAATGCATTGAGGCAGGGTCCAGTTCAAAATAAGTGTGCCTGAGCTTCGAGATCACCTCAATGACCTCAGCCACCTCCACTGGTTTAAACTCACCCCAAACAAATGCAGCACCTCTGCACACCCCAGGCGGAGCACCATGTGGCAAAACTTGCTTCACTGACGGGATCCCCAACCAGATGGAGGACACACTGTCAGGGTGAAACAGAACAAACTTCTCAAACAAAGTGATTGAAAAAGCTTTTTTCAGCCGTAGACAGACTGGATGTAAAAGTCTGTCAACAGTCTGAAAGAGCTGAGATGGCTGAGATAAAAGAGCTGAGACGGCCTGTTCTTCCCTGCAGCAATCTCCCAAGATAGGAACTCTGCCTTCATACATAGACCCCATAGTGAGGATGCCGCTCTCTCTTCACCCCCACCAGTAAAGTCCCCTCATGAAAAGCACCCCTTCTTTTAGCAGTACTGGGTGGCAGAAACACTTTGGGGGAGGGTTCCCATGGTGAAGATCCATACCTTGGGTTGTACCTGGTGGAATGAATGTTTGGGGGCCCTGATGTTTGGGATCTCCCTCTCTGAGCCACAGACAACAACAGAAATGCTCCTTGGAGGTCCCAATGGCTGGGATCCCACTCCCTGTGCTGCAGTGGGTGCAGAAGGCTACGTGGGGAATGTTTGGTATCACCTCCCTTAGCTGCACCAAGTGGCAGAACATCATCTTAGGGGATCCTCCTAACTGGGATCCCCTTCCCTCAGCTGCAGTGGCTCCTCAATATACAGTATCTAAATTGCATTGGTGGGGCAACAAGCAAAAATAGGAAATAACAAAACACCAGTCTCAAACTAATATTAATACACCCGAACAGGGCAATGCAAGTCAATAAAGAAAACTTGGACAAATGACCAATTTTTTGCTGGGGTGTCAATGGGGAATAGTTCCCTATGCACACCAAGTCAGAAAATCTAATACACAATGGTTTATAATACTGGACTCAGAGTTCCTTCAGACTGGCCTTCCCCCAATCTGATACAATGATTAATGTTGTCTGTGTCATATCAAACAACTCTTGTCGTTCTGTTTTGCCAGTTAAATACAGCTATGTCACTTTTGTGCCACATTTTTCTCTTTGTTCACCTGTCATGGGATAAGCTGAATAAACCATGAGTCTTGCAGAAATATGTTTCTTGTGAAGTATTGTTTTTTTTCCTCGGAGTACAGCTTAAAGAGAGTTCTTGTGTATGTATGCCTTTATAGCTTGCAACCCCACTGGTTTTGGGTAGCACACATGAAGGCTTGTGTGTTTTACACTATCTCTTCAACTCCTCCAGCTCCCAGGATGGGGACTCTGTTGATCGGGGACCAACAGAAGCTGACAGGACCCAGCAGGAGTTGTAGTTTTTTGGCACCTTCTGCACCATGTAAATGCACCACATAAGGTGGACATCAAAGGCAGGCAGCCACTGTGACCCAAGGACTGCAGTGATTTCTGCCCAATAAGATTGGAATTTTTTACCTACCCATGTCAATGGAACAAGAGAAGGGCATTACAAATGAGGGTAAGAGCCCACAAGAAAGCCTTTGTTGGGGCCTGTGCCACTATCTTGGTGATCCCTATCCCCCCCAGCAGACCCAATCAGAGGGCTGAAAACAGAAACGCAGTTCTGGAGGCCTCCTTATAAGTAATGGACCCAGGACCTTGGCACCTTGTGAAGGAATAATAGAGCAGACACAGTACTAGTCAGTAGGTCCAATAGGAATTGCCCCAGATTCAGCATTAAAATAAAGGGTCTGACCAGAAGAATGGCATATCTGCCAGAGAGGTTAGTGGGAGAGCTTCACATGATGCTGCCCAGGGAGCCTTTGAACTGTACCATAGCTCGGCCAAGAGTCTGATGGGGTATGCAGCAAGTATTGCTGGCTTCATGAAGTGAAAGGGGGAACAGTGTGCAAGCCTTCATGAATCGACACTGAGTCAGAGGAGAGATCCAAAGCTGCTGGTCTGGGTTCCATAGCAGGTACTCTAGCCAAGACTCAGGCTGTTGCTCCCCTGAGGGTGTGGAAGTCAAGATATGTGGTTCAGCTCCCAGGGTCCTAACAGTTGAGGGTCAAGAGGGTGAGAGCTGGTTGAACTTCTGGGAGGAAGGTGGAGACATCAGAGAGAGAGAGAGAGAGAGAGAGAGAGAGAGAGAGAGATACAAAGAGGGAGCACAGCAAGACGGAGATTGACTGATGATGGTGATAAGGGTAGCACAAAAGGAATGTGGGACCAGGCAGGCCATAGGCAGATGATGGGAGCACTGCATCAAGTGGTGCATGGCTGAAAAAAGGGCAAGGGTTCTACACCTAAGCTACAGAAAATAACGTAAAACATACACCAAGAGGTGTCAATGAGTTGGTCTGCATGGACTACACCAGAAGGTACTGCTGAGTCAATCTGCATGGCTAAGGGGCCTCATTGCAAGAGTCCTATCCTCAAAATGGTGAAGGAGAGATGAGCATGCTAAGAGGTGCCACTGAGTCAATCTGAACAGCTAAAAGGAGCCATGTTAGGCAAGGGGCTCCACACGCAAGATGCAGACTCATAGGAGTGGAGCAAGCATGTCGACCTTCTGCGCTGTTTCAGCAAGGCCCACAAAGATGGCCCTTAAGGGGCAGGAGACAAGCAGGTTATGCTGCTGATGAATGAAAGCAGAATTGCAGAGTGAAAGCTGGTTGAAGGTAAAGAAGATGTAGCCTAGTATGGACTGGAGAGAATAAGTATTGAGGCATGCAGAATGAGGAAACTAGGAGGGCAGCAAGCAGAGGGGGTTCAGCAAGGGTGAGGTAAAGAAAAGCAATTGGGCAACAAAGATCCATGAGAGCAATGCAGCCTGGGAAGGTAAGGATTGAGGGCACATGACAAAGGAGAACAGCAGAGCTGAATGAAACACAGCCCATTAGAAATGGAAGAACAATGCTCTAGATATGCAAGAGAGAGGTCAAATGGTCCACAAGTAGGAAGGTGCAGAGCAGTATGCTGAGTGTGCAGCATAAAACAGGAAGCAATGTAGGTGGAGGACCCATGGCAGGCACACCAATGGAGACAAAAAAAGGAAGTGGCAAGTACAGCAGTGGGCAACAGCAAGAAAGCAGAGAGGGGAGAGGGGAGGCAGTGGCCACTGTCAACATAGGGGCAAAGGGAAAGGAATAACAATTGGAGGAAGCCAGAATGGCAAACAGCAGAAAGAGTCAGTACTTCAGTTCTGTGTTCTCAGTAGCAGGTACAGGTGCAATGTTTGACAGTAAAAATTGATTTAAGGGTACTGATTGCAACAAATTGGAGATAGATTGTGTGTCCAGGGAGATGGCAGTGAAGGGGCTACAGGGCTCGTATAGTCCCCCAGCAGAAATGTGGGGAGACTGAAACCCAGGTAATTATTTAGGCTAGTGAGCTTGACATCAACCTGCTGGAGTTAATTATAAATAAACAGGTAATAGACTACTGTCACTTAAAACAGCCTAATGGATAGGAATCGTCATGAGGCGTAGGTTGTGCCAAACAGAATTAATTTGTTTTTATTTAACTCGGTGACACAGATGGTAGGTAAAGCCAGGTGGTAAGCATTCTGTACGTGGCATTTTGATGCCACATAGGAGGCTTATACAGAAGGTAGGCCAACACAGAACTAGGTGGGACTAATTAGGTGATGTGGAAACTGGTCATCAGATAGGACACAAACAATGGTCCTAAATGGTATATTCTCTGATTTCATGAAGGTTCACAAGGTCACAAGTGGAATGCCACAAGGGCCTGAACTGGGGCTGGTACACTGTAACAAAAATAATCAGGGACATTCTGGTGGAGTTACAGGGAAAAGTAAGTTTGCAGACAACCCAAAACTCTGCTGGAGTGTGGACAATGAAGAAGGCATTAGCAGCATGAAAATGACTGTACAGAAGCTGAAGCAGTTGCTAAAATAAGGTTGTTTAAAAAAAGGCAATTAAAATGTAATAGTAAAAAATGTAAAGTTGTGCACATTGGAAAAAACATCTGCAGACAGAATATCACATTGGTGGGGTTCAAGGCAGATCACTCAAAGAAGGAAAGAGACCTGTGTGCTGGTTAAACCTGAGATATACACCAACTTTTAAGTACCTCAAGGAAATCAACAAAGTCCAAGAGGGTAACATCTTTTAGAAAAAGAGATGTGCAAGAACAAGTGGACAAAATTTGAAGATGGGGGGGGGGGGTGGCTCAGAGGCAATGTGAGGAAGTATTTTTTCACAGAGAGGGTGGTGGGTGCATGGAACGGCCTTCCTGAGGAAGCCAAGGGGTCAGTAACAGTGGGGAATTCAAGAATGCATGGGACAGACATAAGGCAATTCTGGTGGAGGGTAGGAAGAAGTGGGTTGTTGGTTAACTAGGATCTGCAGCTTATCCAGTAGGTAGGGAAATTGGCAGACTAAGTGGGCCAAGTGATCCTTATCTGCCATCCAAGTCTATGCTTCTATGTTCTATGTCTGAGGTATACACACTACACACACCTCAACTGCACCTCATACACATCTCACAAATACTGTGCACCTCAGCTGCACCTTAAAAGCCTCTAGTTTACTAATATGCACCTTGTTTGCACCTTACAAGCTTTGCATTTAGCAGTACGCACCTGAACTGCAACTCATGAACTTAATTTTTGGCAGTATACACCCCAGACAATGTACTATAGAGAGGTACCTAGTACATGTTGATATGGCTGGCCAGGGAGATCAGAGTGGTATGCAAATTCTGAGGGTGTGGGAACCGCAAATCATATGTGAACAGTTCTGACACCCTTGAATGTAAATGAGGCCACTCTTTCAACCACATGAGAAGCCTTCCCAACCATATTTATGTATTAAATTACATATTACGTTATGTTTATTAAGTATTTATGCACTGGAACTGGGTTGCCGAGGATGTTATGGTTCTTACCTCTTCCTTGTGGGCTCAAACAAGGTTGAGGGGCTTGGGTTCTGATTTTCCTGACTAGAGGGGGGGTGAATTCAGATATTTTAAGTTTAGTTCAGTGCCTCCACCCAGAGTAACATTTAAATGGGCCTGGTGTCAGGACAGTACAACCCCCTAGGATGCAGTACCTACCAGCCTCCCCAGAGTGTCCCCTTACACATGCAACATCACAGTGCAACCTTAAATTCAACAATGATGAAATTAGTGACTTAGACTAATAATAATATGCTCACAAGACAAAATGTAAAATATCAGCAAACTAGTTATTGGGAATACTCATAGGGGATGGAGGAATGCAAAGCAAAATCGTTTTCAAACAAATCTGGTGAACTGGATGTGCAGGTCCGAAATGAAGTGCCTGACTAGTCTTGGCCTATAAAACACTTTAAAGCAGTAACAGTGCCCAACCCCCACCAGGCAAGGCAATGCAGTGGCAAGTAAACTGTAAAACATCTGTACTACCAGTCCACCTGTAGTGGGGGCACTAACAACTGGTACCAGTTTTACCCTAAACCCTTCATGTGAGCTCTTAGTGCTTCACCGGGTGCCCATCAGTGGGAACGTTGCAGACCCAGTGACATAGCAGAAGGCTGGCCAGCTGTGATGCACTTTAAAACAAGCAGAACAGTTACATTCAAAACCCCATGGGCCATGCAATTGCTTAAATGGCAAAACCTCCAAAAGAGATACTTGTAACTCCTGGCCAGTTTTCCAAATTTGTAGATTTGTAGGCAACTTTATACAAATGTCCCCAGTTGCAAGGCAAGCCCTGATAGCACTTATGGTTCTGTTGTACCTCTTCCCTGACCACCAGGGCCATTTTCCTCCTCCTCTGAAGGTGCTGTTCCTATCAGGTTGATGGTTCAGTTGCTGCAATTGGGGGGAGCAGCTTGATACTTTTGGTCTCAGATGCCTTTGGATGTACAGTAGCTCAGGCTCTGCATCTGCAGTCTTCTGGACATCTCAGGCTCTTCCCTCCTCTTCCTCTGTAGCACAGGCCAGTCTAAGGAGCAAGGGCCACATGCCTCACTCACACACACACACACACACACACACACATATGCAGGCTTCAGAACCCTAGTGTGGTGTGTTAGCTAGTACCTGGTGTTAACACTAACTGGCCATCTCCCAGACTATAAGCCGGATCAATGCAGGTTTTCCCTAGATACAGGCTTTCTAAAATTGCAGTCAAGCAGTCTCTCAAAGGTGCCCACAGGCTGGCAGCTGTGGCACCTGGTTGCCTCCTTTTCTTTTTTTTTTTCCATTAAAATTTTATTAACAATTTTGAATACAGAGAGCATATCCTTAAACAAAGACTACAGGTAATAAAACATATACAAAGACAGAACCATAAAGTAATGGAATGCCCTCCAGCCCCCCAACCCCACCCTCCCCATCCACCCAAACCTTGCACAAGGCTCTGTGGTCCCATCTATTCTCTACAGACCATAGCAACCCGGACTATAAGGAGAAGCAGGTATAAAGGGGGCCCCAAATTTTATTAAACCTAGAAAGTTTATTGTGAAGAATGGCAATCATATGCTCAATTCTAAGATTAGTTAGAAGTTCTTCTAGCCATTCCAAATAGCTAATCAGAACAGAATCCTTCCAATGTCTAAGCACAACACTCTTCAGGGATAATGAAATTATGGAGATATGAAACCTCCTTATCTTAAATGGAATAGACATTACGTCTCCCAACAAACATATTTCAGGTGTGAACAAATCCCCCAGACCTAACAAAGGATCAGTCTCATTCTTAATATGAGCCCAGAGCGGAGCTATCTTCGGACAACTCCAAAAAATATGCAATAAGTCCCCCACACCCTGCTGACACCTCACACAAGTATCCGTGACAGATAACTTCAACCTAGCCAGCTTTTGAGGAGAGTAATAAATATTGTGGAGAATTTTGAACTGGATCAGCTTCAAACGATCCTGTGAGATTAGTTTGTGACAACAATGCCATAACTCTGTCCAGTCCAAATCCCTCCCTGGAAATACAGATGCCCAGTAGTTTGATGGTGCTAGATTCTGAGAGTAAATCCAATTAAACAGTACAGCATAAATATTGGAAACCACATGAGGTATACCCACGATAGGCCTTAATTTCTCCGAGAACTCTATGCTCGGGAATTGCATTGTCAACTTGCCCAGCTTACTAATTAATAGGTGACGGAGCTGGTATACTTGAAAAATTGCCGAGGCTGGCAAGTTGAACTTATTCAATATCTCTGCCGCAGAGAGAACTTTTCCATCTCCCGTAATTAAATCTTTAACACGACTTTCACCACCCTGTGTTAACCAGGTAGCCCTCAAAATCTACACCAAGAATGCGAAACCGTGGTTGCCCCTTATAGGTTGAGCTGGATCCCTAATGTGGGAGTATTTCAGAAAGCCACATAGCTGTGAGTGGACTCTCACAGAAAACCCAATTGGAGAGTTCCTAAGAAATTTTGGTAATAGATTAGGAGTAACATGTAGTAATGCTTCGGAGAGACCTGCTTTCCCAATAAGCGACAGTTCAATCTGTAACCATATGGGAAAGTCTGAGGTCTCCACACCTTGACCCATCTCAAATATTTATTAACCTGCCTGCCCAGTAGTAGAGTCCTAGGTGCGGTAACCTAAGTCCTCCCACTAGTTTAGGGGTAGCCAGCTTGTGGTAGGCCATCCTTGCTTTCTTGTAACCCCATATAAAGTTAGCAATAATCCCATGGATTTTCCTAAACCATCCCTGCGATAATGTAATATTTAAGATGCTAAGAGGGTAAAATATCCTGGGAAATACATTCATTTTAACCAAGTTTACCCTCCCCCACAACGAGATTGGGAGTTTTGCCCATCTCTTAAAATCCAAATCGATTGTGTGGACCAAAGCATCAAGATTATACTGTCTTACCTCGTTTCAAATCCCTAGATAACGAAAGGCCTAGATATTTAATGACCTCGAATTCCATATCAGACCCCATTCTGTAATCTCTTGCTTAAATACCCTCCTATTAAGAGGGTACACTACAATTTTACCCAAATTCAATTTATAGTTAGCTAGAGAACTAAATTCTTCAATCTGTTTAATAGGGCAGGAATCGATTTGCTCAGGCAGGAAATGTATACCAAGAGGTCATCAGCATAGCTGTTACCTTAACAATGTTATCCTGTACCCTAATGCCTCTTATACCCTGATTACGTAAAATATTTTTAATAAGAGGTTCCAGGTATATATTAAAAGAAGAGGGACAACGGACACCCATGCGAGTACCAACATACAAGTTAAAGATACCAGACGTTACACCATTACAGGAAATCCTAGCCGTGGGGTTGAGATAAAGGGATCCAACCCATTGGAAAAATAACTCGGGGAAACCAAACCTTCCCATAGTTGTTAACAAATACCGCCAATGAACCCTATCGAACGCCTTCTCCGCGTCCAAAGATACCAGGGCCATAGCTTCACCACTCTCTTTGGAGGCGGAGAAGACGTGCGCCACCGTCCTCAAGTGGTCACCAATCGACCTACCTTGCATAAAGCCCACCTGTTCTGGACCAATCAAATCAGGCAAGACCTTATTTAAACGATCGGCCAAAACCTTCGCCAAAATTTTAATGTCGTAATTGAGTAAGGAAATGGGCCTATAACTGGCAAGTTGTTCGGAGGTTTATCTGGTTTCGAATTAGAACAATAATTGCCTCAAATAAAGTTTGGTCCACCACTTTACCTCAAGAATACACTTAAAGGAACACCAACAGAGGCACCAGTTGCTTGGAAAAACCTTATAAAAATTAGGTGAAAAACCATCTGGCCCTGGTGTTTTGTCCCAAGGAGCCCTTAATGACCCTCATTACTTCCTCCTGGGCGATATCCTCTGTGAGGAGTTTTGCTGCTGTTCAGACAGAGAGGAAGATTTAACACTTCAAGAGAGGACAGTATGTCTTCAACCGTGGGAGGATTAGCCATTGGACTATACAAGGATTCAAAATAAGCCTTAAACTCGTCCACTATCTCCCTCGGAGAGTCAGTATTCTACCATCTTTTACTGACTGTACTGCTTGAATGAGTGCAGGGAAGCTTCAAGTTGTTTATCGCTCTGACAACAGCTTACCGCTTTCTCTCCTTGATCCACGTAACTAGCTTTGGTTTTATCAAAGCCAGTTCAGCTGCTCCCTAAAATAGTAGGTAGGAATTCCTTAGTCTAATTAGGTCCTGTTTATCATTCTCCAAAAAGCTGTGAGAGAGTATGATCTCCTTATGTCTTATTTGGGACAATAGTTTCAGAATACGGCCCTCCTTTCTCTCTTCTTTTTAACTGACTGTCCTATCAACACTCCCCTTATAAAGCTTTAAATGCCCCCAGAGTATATCCGGCGGGCATCCTCTTTCATGTTGTGCAAACGAACTCATCAATTTGAGAGGAAATGTACTGACTAGACTCTGGTCCTTTAGAATTTGATTATTTAATTTCCACCTATTATTATGTTTAGGTAGTCGTCAAATGTCAGCGAAGCGAAACTACTGCATGATCGGAGGGAGGCCCCGGTTGTATAACTGACTCCAACACCCCAGGAGGAGATTATGGAGAGCATAAGGTAATCAATACGAGAAGCTGTACCATGAGCAGGAGAAATAAAAGTATATTCACGGTCACGGGGTGTAAAACCCTCCACACATCTGCCAGACCCAGTTGATCTGTCCAGTCCCTCACAGCTCTTTGAGCTGGGAAAGACAAAGCCAGTGGGTCTGGATTTATCCAGCAAGGGCTCTATTACCAAATTGAAATCACCCAGACAATGATGGGAACATTAGCAAAGGTGCCATGTCCTCCAAAAGTTGCACAAAGAAATCCTGAGTTTCGAGTTGGGACCATATATTGACCCAACTAAGATCTTTAAAGTCTGTAGCATCCCAAAAACCAGGACATATCTACCTATCCTGTCTCTTATTACCTGAAGGGGAGTAAAGGGAACGGCCCTATGAACCAGTACCATGACCCCTCTGCTTTGTGAGCTCCCCTGCGATGCGAAAATTTGCCCAAACTGGGCGCCTCATGTTATTACTCTCCACCTCTAGTAAATGGGTCTCTTGCAGGAAAACAATATCTGCATTTAAAGCCCCTATATGTTTCAATATTTTATATTGCTTGAGCTTTTCCTTGCCCCTTAACATTTCCAAGTCAGAAATTTAAAACTCTACCCTCTACCATTGATCCAAACAAAAAACGGTATAACCTATATGTATTCAACACTCTATTACCCTTACCTAAAACCTCAGAGCCTTGTGCAGCCCACCCCACACCCTTTCCCCCAAACTCCCCAAACCAACAAACACAACCCTACAAACCTCATAACAAATCCCCCAACAAACCCACCCTCATCGTCTCGGTCCATGATGACAGCTCGGTCCGCCAACACTACTCCCACTCCACCAACCCCCACCCCCTCTTCCGGAACAACCCTGCTCAGGACCATTCAACCCATCCAAAGTCAACCTTCTGGAGGAGCAAGATTACCCTCAACCTTGCAGAACACATTGACCATAAACAGAACAGTAATTTAGCTACCACCCTACACCTATCTTATAAACTGTCTAAAGCTGTTATTCCACCTAGCATAACACTTAGTTATAAAAAATATGAAAACAGGCTGCCCATCAAATAACAGCCCTTCATCTCTAGGACAATATGATGCTTATGCTAGAAAAAGAAAAAAAAAAAAGGGGGGGGGGAGGAAAAGGGAAAAAGAAACCAGAGCTTTAAATTCAGCCCTATAATTTCACATTTTTCCATCGCAACAATCCCATGAGCTAATAAGGTAACCCCCCAATATAAAACAAAAGGCGCATTATAGAGATCCAAACTATCAAACTTAGCCAGACTGTCCAAGGTCCATTGTAGGGTCTGCTGCAAACCATTTAGTTTCCCAGCATTCAAAATAGTAATAAACCCCTACAGCAATTGTTATAAAACAAAACTTTTATCAAATATGCAGGCCCTTGACGTGCCCTTAAGTCCTCCAATACCCAGGCCAAGGCATATCAGAGGTGATAACTAACAGTCACTCCAGAGTTCACTAAAATAAGGCTTCCCCATTTCCAGCAGACAGAGAATTAAAGGAGGACATCTTTTCCCAGACACAGTTATAGATTATACGCTCCACAAAACATCAGCAGGAACCAGACCCCATGGGGAGGATTCGGAGGGGTCCTTATTTTAACTTAAACAAATTAGGCAGGACCCTCTGCAATGTTTCCAGGGCAGAATCTGCATCCTCAAACGCCTTCCAGGTATCGTCCACCAAAACTTGCAATTTCGCAGGATATATCATCCTGTATTTAATGCCATAGCGATCAGTTTAGAAACCAAAGGGTGGAAAGTGGTCCTCCGCTGCCGCACAGTCAATGGCAAATCCTGTGTCACTCTAAGATTCGTTCCTTCCCATTGCAAAGACTTAACCTCTTCACCTTTTGCATGAACAGCTGTCTTTCCTGGAAATTTAAGAACTTGGCGATAAAGATACGAGGAGGTGCTCCTGGGGGGGGAATGGGTCTCAATGCACGATGCGCTCGCTCAATGTTATAACATGGCCCAAAAGGAGAAGGGCCAGCAATTCTTTCCACAAAACGCTGAAAGAATTTAACAGGGTCACCCCCTCTTCCCTCTCTGGTAATCCAATGATGATTACATTATTTCGCCGACTTCTCCCTTCCAAGTCCTCCACTTTCATGTCCAATTTGGACAACTGTTGCCTAGCTGAAGTAAGGGTCCCTTCCAACTTCTCCACCTTACTTTCCAGCGAGTAGAGCCGAGCTTCGTTATCCGACATTCTCTTTGTCAGCTCATTTAAAGCACTAGTAACATTCTTAATTTCTGCCACCATGTCATCCATCCCTTCTTTAAAAGGTCGGAACTCCTCTAGGAATCTTGCCAGTGTTAGCAGCATGTCCTCCCCGCTACCGGAGCTGCAGGACTGGGATGGCTGCTGCAGACAAGGCCCGCGATTTCTTTGCGGCCTTCTCCGGGGTGGCGGGCGGTGTTCTCCGAGGCAAAGACTTTGGCATCTCCTCCTCCATGAAGAAACGAATGATGTCTCTGGTCGCTCGCAACCCTAATAGAGTTGCACTGAGATACAAACACGTCAAGCTATGCGAATAATTACTTTAAATAGGCAGGGGTCAGCGGAGCCTACGGAGAGCACAGCTAGCACAACAACAGCATCACATGACTCCCCCTGGTTGCCTCCTTTTCTCTCAAGGCAGGTCGCAGTCTCTCAGGAAAATTTCATCCTGACACTTTCAGTAGGTGCAGAGTTCAGTCTCTGTACACACAGGTTGTAGAACCCTATGTAGCCACTCCCTGTTGGTTGACTGTGGAAGCTCTGGCAGGTTTCCTTGGATGGCTCTAACTGGTAGCATTCATTCTCCTCTTTCTCTAACAGCAAAGTGTGACTCCCCTCTTCTGAAACTACCCTCAACATTTTCTGGGGTAAAGGCAGATTCTGATTGGCGCACACAGCTGTCAGTCTTCAGAATTAGTATTCAGAATGTACACTCTACATCCTATTGGCTAGCAGAAAGGGTATCAAAACAGCACAGTAATTTATCCAGCATGCTTCTGTGGTCACCTGCTGAGATCCCTGACCTCTGATTGTCTGTGGCTGAAGACAAGAGTAGCCAAAATGGTGGCTGTCTCCCAAAAGGAAATGGTGCATCATTGTAAAGTTATTTTTCCAGGGCCCTTGCCCTGCTTTAATTTCAGCTAATCCCCCAGTTCTATAGCACACACTGTACTTCATAATCTAGTGGTGGAATTGAGTAGATTGAGTCTTTCTGCTCCATTGCAAGAGCTTCCCCCAGCCACAGCAATGTCCTTGGAGAAAGTAATTCTAAGACATGTTGCATCTTAATGGTGCAGTGGCACCATACACATGAAGACCCTATCTCCCTCTCCCCCCCCAATGCTTTTTTTGCCCTCGATGGCTGCTGGTGCCCCTGGGGATGGAGGACACTAAAGGTGGCGGTCTGCTGTGCTGTGTTGGCTGCAGGTTGTGGTGGTGAAGTCCACAGCAGGTCAGGTTAGGTGTGCTCAATGCAGAAAAGATCAGCATTCTAACTGACATAGTTCACTCATTCTAGCAGACGGCTGCTAAAATGTGCACAAACGCCATGAGGCTGTGTGGCAGTCACTATGAAGGAAACAGCTCAGTGATTGGGATGTGCTCCCCCAGTCCTTCACCAGGCTGCAGTCCCAGGGGTTCACGTGAGCCACAAGGATAGCAGCTGGCAGTCTTTTCTTTCCTGGGCAATAGGTAACCCCTACCACTGGGAAGGTTACAGTACCAGATGTAAATATTGTACATTTGCATCATTCTACTTCCTGTGATTAATTATACCAACATTTTGCTCCTTCTCTACCTACTGTTACCCCTCCCTGAGACACACCTAGCATCCATGCTTTTCCTGGGTGCCACAGAAACATAGCCTCAGTTGGCAGAAAAGAACTGGTAGACCCATCTAGTCTGCCCCTTTCCCCTGCCTATTCTGACACCTCTGACCCTATTTGGTCCCTGGCATCCCTCCCTCCTCCTTTCCTCTACCCAACGTGCCCCTGTGGCTATCGCACGCAAGCTTGAACCTCCCCAGATTTTCCCCCCGCTGCCTCCTCTGGCATGCTGTTCCAGTCATCCACCAGCCTTTCCATAAAGTATTTCCTCACATCTCTCCTGAATGCCCCCACCCCCTTTAGCTTCACTACATGCCCTCATGTTGTAGTGCCTTCCTTTCTCTAAAAGAGACACCCTTGTTCCTCCCTGTGAGGTACTTGTAGGTCTCAATAATGTCTCCTCTCTCTTTCCTCTCCTCCAGGGAGTACATGTTGTGTTCCTGCAGCCATTTCTCACATGGCTTTTTGTACAGCCCTCGTACCATTTTGGTATCCCTCCTGTATACTGTTTTCACCCTGTCAATGTCCTTGTGGGGGTGCGGCCTCCAGAACTGGACACAATACTCCAGGGGAGACCTCACCAGTGATCCATACAATGGCAGCACCACCACCTCCCTCTTCCTGCTAAAAATCCCCTCCTGATGCACCCCAGCATCCTAATTGCCTTTCCCACTGCCTTGTCACACTGACCAGCTACCTTGAGGTCATCAGATAGGATGACCCCAAGGTCCCATTCTTGCTTTGTGACTATAAGTAGCTCTCCCCACATCTTATATGCACCTCCTGGGATTCCCCACCCAAAGTGTATAACCTTGCACTTTTTGGTATTGAAACCCAGCTGCTGCACCCTAGACCACTCCGCTAGTTTCCCCAGATCCCTTTGCATTCCCTCCACTCCTTCATGAGTGTCCACCCTGTTGCAGGTCTCTGTATCATCCACAAAGAGACATACCATTCCATCCAGCTCCTCACCAGTGTCACTTATGAAGACATTGAAGAAGACAAGGCCTAGCACTGATCCCTGTGGCACCCACTAGTCACTTTCCCATATGCTGAGTGTCTGCCTTTTACCACCACCCTCTACCTTCCTATCCTTTAACCAGTTGGATACCCGGCTTACCACTTTCTCCCCCACTCCCGGACTGTTTAGTTTCTTAGCCATCCTCCTGTGTCATTCAGTGCCAAAAGCCTTTCTGAAGTTCAGGTAGGCCATATCCACTGTTCTCTCTTGCTGACCTCCCTAGTAACCTAATCAAAGAAATGTATGAGATTTGTTTGACATGACCTCCCCCTGTGAAACCATGCTGTCAGTGGTCCTGCAGCCCATTATCCTACATGTATTCCATGAGCCTCTTCTTCATTAGGGTTTCCAATAATTTCTCTGCCATGATGTGAGACTGACTAGCCTCCTCCCTGCTGTCATTTTTGTGCTAGGGGACCACACTGACCCCCCACACACACACAAGTCCTCTGGAGCGAACTCCAACTCTAATCAGGTGCTATATAGCATTACCACAGGGGTGGCTAGTACTTTGCTTAGTTCTTTTAGGACCCTTGTGTGAATCTCATACCTTACAAACTAAATAACATACGAAAAATGCCAGTAGATGCAGGCCATATGGTCTATCAAGTCTGCCTGAGTGTGCAACTGTCAGACTAGTTACTCTGCTGCTGCCTCCCTCCACACCTGTGTGGTAGTGACCCTCTCCTGACTTATCCCATCCCTTCTTAAAGCCACTAACTGACTTTTAAGGATACCACCTCCTTTGGTAGTGTGTTTCACCCAGCCGCAACCCGTTCCGTGAAGTAGTGTCTTTTCTTTTCTCTCCTGAACCTTCCCCCTCTAAATTCAGATTGTGCCCCCTAGTATCTCCCCCTGCCTTTAATCTAAATATCCCCTCTATACTAACCTTATTAATGCCCTTCATATACTTGAAGGTTTTGATCGTATCCCCTCTATCTCTCCTCTCCTCCAGGGAGTACAAGTTGAGTTCCTTCAGCCACTCCTCTTAGGGCTAGCCCTCCATTCCGGCGACCATCCTGGTTGCTCTGCACTGGACCACCTCCAGTAGATTTATTTATTTATTTATTGACTGATTGATTTATTTGAATTGTAATGATCAGATGGGCACTCTGTGAAAGACATGTTCTTTTCTCAGAGGTAACCCGGGAATAGGAATATTCCATAAATTGAGAGATATTGCCCTGTACAAAAGGTGGCCAGGAACAAATATATAAATACAGAGATATAACAATAGAGACATCAAATCCAACAATTCCATAGCAATCATCGATTCCATCAAATCCATAAAAATGAATCGCTGAAAATCTGTCACTGGGTAGTGAAGTAAGGTGCAAGTGCATGACATGCTTAGCCATGTAGCAGTTGCAAGTGATGCATTCATATAATACAATATATTATATATGTACTGATATAGGAGTGTAGAAAGGTGAAGTCAAGAGAAGGGGGAGGTCTGGAGAAGATCTAGTATCAAGTAGTGATGGACGAGGAGAGAAATGGGGGAAGGAGGGAGAGGTGACAGATTGAAAGGAGGGGATTAGGTGCAGTTACTGTTACAAGTAGGAGGTGGAAAGAAGATTTATTTGAAGTGAATCTGGAACTGGGAATGAGACGTACACAAAAGTAAACTGTGTGGGAGGATTTTCCATTTTTGAGGTGCTGTGGAAGAGAAGGATCTCTTGCCTATGGCTAGTCGAGTTTTGGGTATACTTAGTATAGGAAGGTGGGAACATCTGAGGATCCCAGGAAAGGCTTTCAGCTTGAGCAGATCAGAGAGGATGGGTGGGAAAGAAAGGTGGCTGAGTTTGAAAAATGATGCATAGTACAGGGAAGTCCATTTTGGCCTCAAATGACTGCCAGCCTAGTGTGTTGAGTGTGTTGCAGTGATGGGTTTAAGCTGGTGCTATGGCAGCAAAGTGAGCAATTTTGTGATAGACCTGCTTAAGTTTGACCAGAATAGAGGTCCTGACAAAATGAATCATTGGGGCACCATGAAACAGGCCTGGGAGAAGGGTAGCCGAGGCAATAGTCTTCCTTGAATGAGGTGTAAGGTAGGGAACAGTATAGCAGAGGTGGTCAAGTTTTTGATTAGTAGTCTTAATAACATTGTTGGCATGCATTTCAAAGGACAGATGCTTATTAAGAGTCATGCCCAGGTATTTGAAGGAACCCATACAAACAGAGGTGAGAAAGAAGTAAGTGCCTCACTTGGAACTTGAACCCAGGCCATTCGGAATATCATTCCGACTGTGCTAACCAGCTGCACTACTGAGACAACTGGAATCTGGGCTGTCCCCAGGCACATTACTCTTTCTCAAATGCATAACCCAATGGCAACACAAAATTTACAGTACTTGTAACAATCACTCAGGAGTGAGATGTGTATATGGGGAATATGGGTGTGGGCAGGAGAGTAGTGTGGTGGGTAGGTAACTGGCTGGGTGGCAGGACACAGAGGGTGGTGGTAAATGTCTGTCACTCCACAGAGGGAAGAGTGACCAGTGGGGTACCACAGGGATCAGTGCTGGGACCGGTCCTATTCAATATCTTCATCAGTGACATTGCGCAGGACATAGAAGGCAAAATTTCACTGTTTGCTGATGACACAAAGCTCTGTAACAGAGTAGACACACCAGAGGGTGTAGACAAAATGAGAAGGGACCTGCAGAAACTTGAAGAATGGTCAGGGGTTTGGCAGTTGAAATTCAATGCAAAGAATTGCAAGATAATGCATATGGGGCACAAAAACCCTGGCACAATATATCAGTCGGGTGGGTGAGGATATAGCATGCACCAAGCAGGAAAGGGATCTTGGGGTTATCATCTCTGATGACCTCAAGGTAGGGAAACAGTGTGACAAGGCAGCAGGTAAAGCAAATAGGATGCTGGGATGCATAGACAGGGGCATCACCAGTAGGAAAATGGAGGTCATAAATCCACTATACAAGACACTAGTGAGGCCCCACCTGGAGTACAGTGTACAGTTCTGGAGACCTTACCTACGTAAGGACATAGACAGGGTAGAGAAGGTTCAGAGGAGGGCAACAAAGATGGTACATGGATTGCATCACAAGTCCTATGAGGACAGGTTGAAGGAAGGAACTGAACATGTACTCCCTGGAGGAGAGAAGGGAGAGAGGGGACATGATAGAGACATACAAGTATCTTACAGGGAGGAACAGGGTGCAGGAATACACTATTTCTAAGTGAAAAAGATGTTCCAGGACTAGAGGGCATGGGATGAAGTTGGAGGGAGGACGATTCAGAGGAAATGTGAAGAAGAATTTCTTCACAGAATGGGTGGTGGACAGGTGGAACACCCTGCCAGAGGAAGTGGTGAGGGCTGAAACAATCACATGGATTTAAGAATGCATGGGATAGACATAAAGGAATTCTGGAGGTCAGGGTTAAGGGGCAACAGACTTCTAGGAAAACATAAACTGAACTTACAAGCTCAAATGGGCAGACTGGGTGGGCCGTAGGCCCTTATCTGCCGACACTGTCTATGTATCTATGTATCTATATTTATGGAACACATACAAACAGAGGTGAGAAAGAAGTAAGTGCCTCAGCTGGGACTTGAACCAAGGCCACCCCTGAATACCATTCTAATTGCACTAACCAGCTGTGCCACTAAGTTAGCTGGAACCGGGGCTGTCCCCAAGCACATTACTCTTTCTCAAATGCAAAATCCAATGGCAACACACATATTTACTTGTAACAATCACACCGGAGTGTGGTGTGCATATTTATGGAACACTTACAATCAGAGGTGAGAAAGAAGTAAGTGCCTCAGTGGGACTTGAACCCAGGCCACCCAAAATACCAGCTAAGGCACTTACTTCTTTCTCGCCTCTGTATGTGTTCCATAAATATGCACACCGCACACCAGTGTGATTGTTACAAATAAATATTTGTGTTGCTATTGGATTGTGCATTTGAGAAAGGGTAATGTGCTCAGGAACAACCCAGCTTCCAGTTGTCTCAGTGACGCAGCTGGTTAGTGCAATCGGCATGGTATTCTGTGTGGCCTGGATTTAAGGCCTAGCTGAGGCACTTATTTCTTTTTCACCTCTGTTTGTATGTGTTCCACAAATATGAACACCACACCCCTCCGTGATTATTACAAGTAAATATTTGAAGGAACCCACCCCTTCTAAAGGCACACCAGAGCAAATATTGACTACCAGGAGAGGCTGGGAAGTTAAATCAAAGGAGGTATGATGGAACAGCATGGTTTTAGTTTTCTTTGTATTCAACACCAGCAGGTTCACTTTGAATCAGGCTTCCAACAGCTAGAAGTTTTTTTTCCAGGTCATATTTAATAGAGGAGACGTCTGTGCTGGATCTGTATAGTATGGTATCGTCTGCATAGAGCTGGATCGATGCCCCTTACAGTTTAGCAGCAGTTCATTGATGAAGATAGAGAATAATAGAGGCCCAAGGACTGAGCCTTGGGGGACACCATCCATAATGGGGGCTAAGTAGGAATAGCCACCAGCCCATTTGATGCACTGAAATCAGTTTGATATGAAGTTAGTGATCTAAGAGAGAGAGTTGGAATCAAGACCAAGACAATGAAGCTTGGAGATGAGGAGTGGATGATTTACAAGGTTGAAGGCCTTCATGAGGTCTATGAAGACGGCCCCCGTGGCACAACCCTGATCCATGGCCTGAAAAATGTTGAAGTGACCCTTAAAAGAGCAGATTCAGTCCCATACGATTTCTGAAAAACATGTTGATATGTGGTAAGGACATTGGTTTGTTCCAGAAAGGAGTAAAGCTGATTGTATAATATTCTTTCCTAAATTTTTGCAATAGGGCAACAGATGGATATATGTCTATAGTTCTTAATGAGGTTAGTCAGGCTACTTTGGTATATGGGGATAACAACTGCAGTTTTCCATTTATTGGGGATGAATTGTGTGAGGAAGGATTTGTTGATCAACTGTACGATCAGGTAAGCAAGCGTGGGAATTTTGGCAGCATTGAGTCAAAACCTGGAGAGTCATCTGGGTTGAGACCCATTAAGAGTTTAAGGAGTTCTTTCCATGAGGTGATTTTTATCTGGAAGAGGTGGAGGGGGACTCAGGTGAGAAACTTGTGGAGCAGGGTGGGTAGCAGGTAGACCTGTCTTGTATACAGTATGTCAAGGTCTGTGAAGAAGAGATTTATTCTGGTGGCTATCTCAGAGGGAGAGGATAGTAGGGAGCATTTCAAGTTCATATTTTGGGGATTTTCTGCTTTTTGCACTTAAATAGAGCATTAATTTGAGTTCAAAAGTTTTTGAGGTGCTCAACTTGCAATGTCCAGCTCAATTATCTCCATAGTCAATTATGGGCTGATATTTGACGGTGCAGCCTCGGCTACAATCCTGAAGAGAGTCGCTGTTGCACTCAACAAGGCATGCCGGCTGGTTATGGGTGCCCACAGCTACACCCACACCTGTGACCTATACATGCAAGCACACTAGTTGAATCGCAAAAGTAGGATCACCTACCAAACTTGTCTCTTTGTGAAAAAAATCAGCCTAGCCAAAAACTCCACCAAGCACCCTGCCACTTCTGATTGCAGCTCCTATCCCATGCAACACACACAGAGGATTTTCAACAAGCTACGTGGTCCCTTACTGCTGGACTGCCCAAGGACAGAGATCATTTTGCTACAGAGCCACTAACTGGCTAAATAATCTCTCCCCAGAAATACTTAACATCCCATCCCTTGTCGCCTTTAAACTCAAACTGTGCAAGCACCTCTCCCAACAAAGTAGTTGTGACTGCCTCCTTAAAACATAGACCCTGCCCAGTTCTAGGAAACTGACTGCTCTTAGCCCCTACCAAGCTACTCCCCCTTTTTCCACCTACCTGCCCAACCCATCCTTCCTTCCCTCCCTAATTTACATCCACCTATCTCAATCAGACTTGACAAGGGCACCTCCCACCTGCTTCTTCCCCCCCCCCCCGCCTTTTCCTTATCCCTCTGCTACCTGCTTCAACCCCACCCCTTTCTCCCTTATCCAACTCTCTCTTCCCACTGTTGCTCATCCCTCTCTCTACTAGCCCTGGTAACAATATCATACTTAGCTGACTGACCCCCCACACACACACACACACTCACTTAATTTTCTCTATCCTGCCGCTTCTGCTACTATCCTATGTACTATAGCCCTTCTGTATCCTAGACTGTTCCATGTACTCCTACTAGCATGCTTTCCTGTAAAATATGCAACCTGAATTTTTATGCATCATTGTCACCTTGATAATTGTTTTTAGCTTTATGCCATGTATTTGTAGATCAAATTACTGTTTTGTAATATGCCTGTATTTTGTATCTGATGCAGAAACTTTATAAAAGAACCTCTGGTTCAAAGGGCTTTAAACCTTGCAATAAATAAATACTCAAATATAGCCTGTCTAGGGCATATAAGTTGTTATTATCCCGCATTCCATCCCACTCCCCCACCAGACCATACCTCTTGGACTGACACCATGTCCCCAGCCATACATTAAACTCCCCTATCCTCTGCTTTCTGGCTGAACTTGCCCTGGGTACTGGGAGAACTTCTGAGAAAGCAGCTGAGCACCCTACTTTCTTGCATAGCCTCCCCACTTCCTTGAACCTCTCTTGTACCTTCCCTACTGGAGAAACAGAAGGGGACTCTCTGTACTGAGAATGGACTTGTGTCCACTACCCCACCCCTCGCTTGCTACTACATGCTGCCCCATCCCCATCCCACTGTGAAGATCAAGCAAAAGTAATCATTTAAAATGTCTGCTTTCTCTTGATCTTCCTCTTTACTGCCCCCTTGCCATCCTGATTCTCATTACCCTCTGCTTGTCTTCCTCTTTCACTCACGTACCTTAAGGTCTTGTCCCCTTTTTTGACTTCCTTAGCTATCCTCTCCTCTGTCTATGCTTTAGCTGCCCTCATCCTCCGTCAGCTTAGTGTGCTATACCTGGTTAAACAACTAAATAAATAAAAAAATAAAAATATCTCCCAGTCTACTTCCATCTGGGTCTCTTTGTACTTCCTAAATGCTGTTTTCTTCTCCTTCGTTGCCTTTGCCACCTCCTTAGAGAACCATAGTGGCCTCTTTCTCCTCCTTCCCTTGCTCACTTCCTTCAAGCAGCATGCCATTACCTTGGCTATTCCCTCCTCAATCCTTCTCCACTGAGTCGCCACTCCTCCCAACCTTCCCACCCCCCTTTGAGATATTTACTCAGGCAGTTTCCCCTTTCTTTAAAATATGCCCTCCTGAAGTCCAGGACCATACTCTTAGTGTGTCTTCTCACCTATTCATTCTTTATGCCAAATCACACAATAGAGTGATCACTTGCACCCAGGCGACTACACACTGTGATGTCTGCAGTGCTGTCCCTGTTTGTAAATACCAGGTCTAGCGCTGCCCTGTCTCCTGTCTCTAGTGGGTTCCATAACCAGTTGCCTGAGAAAAAAACCCTTGAAGGGAGCTGAAGATGGCCTGCTTCTTGTTGCAGTTGCTATCAGAATGCCCCAGTCTACATCTGGAATATTGAAGTCCCCCAAACTCAGTACTTCCTCTTCCCTTGCCAGTTTGTTTATAGCTTCCCCCAAAGCTCTAATTCTTACTGCTGTGCCATTGGTCTGTACACCACCTCCATATGAATAAAGGCCCCTGACCCTGTCTCTAGGCTGACCCATAGTACCTCCAGCTCTTTTTTTATCCCACTTGTGCCTTTATACTTTCCCTCACGGACAAAACAACTCCCACCTGTCCTCCCTGGCCTGTTCTTCCAAAACCCAGTGTAGCCTGGGATGACCTCTTCCCAGTTGTGCTTGTTGGTGTACTATGACTCCAAAATGGCCACCAGATCCAGGTCTGCTTCTACTATGATTATCTCAAGGTCAGGAATGTTTTTTTCCTAGACTTCTTTCATTGCCACACATGGCTCTCTATTCTCGTCTTACCTTTCTCCCCCTAACCTCTCCCCACTTCCTGCTTCTATCCCTCACCCCCTCTGTTTCCCCAAGTCCTGCCCACCTTTTTTCTCTGTCTCCCTCCTATCCTCTTTACTCTGTCTCCCACCTTTAGTCCCTATTTCTGATTCGCCCACCCTGCCCTCCTTCTTGTCCTTGCTCCCCTCTACCTCTGGATAATTTCTTTTCCCAGACTTCTCTTCCCTGTGTTTTCCTGTAGTCTCTGCCTCCTTCAGTCTTTCTGGCTCCTCCTTGGCTATTTTAAATGCCCACCAAAGTTGCATCTAAACTCTCCACCCAGGACTGCTGTTCCCCTCCAGGACGGATGGGGATCATCCCTTTTGTACAAGCCTCCATCTCCCCAGGTGGAACCCCAGTCCCTGATGTAGCCAAAACCCTCCTCCTTGCACCATGCCTTTAACCACTTGTTGAAGGACCTGGTGTGGAGTTCCTTATCCTTTCCCTAGCCATACACAGGTAGCACCTAACTGAAGGCCACCATGCATACTAAATGCTTCAGGCCCCTCACTAGATCCCTAAAACTATCCTGCATTAACCTGGCATCTCTGCCATGTTGTCATCCCCAGATGGGCAATGACATCCAGCTCCCACATGACACCCTCTTCCTTGGTGATCTCTAATATTCACTCTCTAGTCCTCTTTGCTGAAGCACCTGTTAGGCACCATACTACCCTGTCCCTCCCTTCCCCTGCCCCCAACTCTATCTCCTTGACTATGGAGTCCCCCACCAGTAACTGCCTCTTCCTTGTCTGGGGGTCCTTGGGGCCTCTTACATGAGGACCCCTTTCCTCTCTTGCTACTGCCTGAAATGCCTACTCCTGACTTCCCTGCCCTGCTAGAATAGTACAGGAATTCAGGAGTGGTAAGATCTGTGGGTTGCTATCCTTCCTCCCTCCACCCTCCCAGAGCCCACCAAGATCCTGCCACTCGGCCTCTTTGCTGGCATCCTTTGAGGAAGCGGTGACAAACTTGGTGTCCCCTGGGAGAGGCAGATGGTACACTGTACTTCTGCCAAGTCAGCCTTGAGACTAGCTACAACTGCTTTCAGACCAGGGAGGTGCCTGCATATGGGGGCAACATCTCAGTCACCAGTTTTCAAATAAATGAAAAATACATAAGTAAAAATAACTGACTGAGATTGATCAATAATTTATTAAAGTTTACCCCCTGAAATAAAAACAACATACCCATTTCCAAAATACCTGGATGTAAGACACTCTTTACAAAAGAGAAATAATGCAAAAAGGACTAACTTGGCACTCACTCAACTGAACTTGAAGTCTCTCACTCTGTCTGGCTAAATTCTTCTTTAGTCAAAGGTACAAAAGTTTGTGCAACAACCAGACAGCAGTGAACTTCAGAGGCTCTGACCCCTGCCCTAACATTTTTCTTTGTCAAAGGTGCAGTCCTCTGCTTGCATTACTTTTTTTAGTACAAACAGCACACGATGAATAAAGACGAACTACACCCATAGACCTGATGAACTTATGGTCTTTTTCTGTCCTTATATAACAAACCCCTCCTCCAAGTAGGGTGATTGTTGTTGTTTCCCTGTGAGATGCCTGTCCTGAGACTGGTTCCACTGCTGCTAAATGGGAGTGGGAAGAGTTTCACTAGGATAAAAACAGGCAACAGTCAGGAACTGATGGGACAGGCAGAAAAAAAGCAGCAGTCTGAGTGCTGACAGCTCATAGATGGCTAGGAACAGCCTAGGAACACACTGCCCGCAGAGGCCCAAACAGACTTGGCCATTGGAACACTGAGTTCTCATCTGTCACCTTTAAATCCCAACTGTATGTAGTACAACTACCAGGGATAGGGGGACTTTGGGGGAGCACACCCTAAAGGGGAGCACTCACATGACCTGGTGGCCTGAAGAGATAAGTTAATTGGTGTGTATGAGTTTGAGGGCACGCCCAACATGAAACTCTCCGCTATTATGCACTAATGTTGGAAAATACATTTTTTTTCTCCCATATACTGGTCCAGCCTATATTTAAACTGCTCCATAGAGTTACTTGCTATGACAGTAGGAGGAAGGGAGTTCCAGATGGGAGGTATTCTTTGGGTAAAAAAAAGACTTTGTCTAGTTGTTTTATTGTGGCTAGTATAGCATTTAAGGGTATGAGACCTAGTATTAACAGTTGCTACCTTTTTTACTAAGCATATGGTCTCAAACAGGGTGGGATCTTAAAAAGCTTTATAAACCAGACATAAGTCTCCCCTGAGTGTCCTATACTAAAGTGAATACAAACTTAAAGATTTCAGCCTCTCAAGGTAACTTTCATTTGCTCATTTTTTTTATTTTTCAGGTGACCTATCTTCGTATTTTCTCTATATTGGTTTTTCCACCAATAGTGGTTGGTGTACAAAATGGGGCACAGTAGTCTATGTGTGATCTAACCAAACTTGTGTGTAATTGAATAATGGCCTCTGCTTCTCTAATTTTGACATGCTTAAGAATACAGTTGATTATACTGTAGCATTTTTTTGTAACTTTATTGTTGTGTGTGTTGAATTTCAAATTATTTGTTATGTTTACACCCAGGTCTCATTCAACTGTAACTTGCAATAGTTGTAATCCGTCAAGAGTATAGTCAACCATTGTATTATTTTTACCAAAGTGCATGACTTTGCAATGTTAAATTTCATTTTATTATCATCAGCCTTGTTGAATAGAGTATCTAAGTTATTCTGCAATGATTGTATAGATTGTAGATCACTGACAACACAGCCCAGTTTACTATCGTCAGTGTATTTGCTGATCCAAATGCCATTGGTAGTTTGCATACTTGCAATCATCATAATAAATAATATGGGTCCCAAAACTGAGCCCTGTGGGACCCCGGTTGTAACACTACCCCAACTGGATAAATGACCTCCAATGTTGACTCTTTGTGATCTATTTGATAACCATGAATTTATCCAATTTATTATGCTCTGATTAAGTTCAATCCTGGTAAGGTGATCTATGAATATTTTATGAGATATCAAATCGAACGCTTTCTCATAATCCAAATAGATGAGGTTAACAGGGAAGCCCATGTCAAGTGCTCTACTTACTGGTTCAAAGAAACTATTTAAATTACTTGGACATGATCTTCCAGAGGTGAATCCATGCTGTGATACTGTACATCTTGTAAACCTTTACTCTGCAAATGATTTAGGATTTTATATTGCAATAGACATTCTATCAGTTTACCTATACATGATGTCAAACTTACGGATCTATAATTTGTGACATTCTGTTTTGTACCACCCTTATGTATAGGTGTAATTGCGGCTGTTTTCCAGTCCGGTACCACAATACCCTCATTTACCAAAGTATTAAACAATAGTGTCAATAAAACAGTCAATTTCCAAGAGAGATTTTTTAAGCTGCATGGTGGTATATTGTCAGGACCTGCTGATGAATTAGGTCTAGCGTTATTAATGGTATCATACATTTCGTGTGAACAGTATGAACTCACTCATACCCCCTAGTTGCTCTAGATTAGTTACTTCTTTTGGTTTAAAAATGCTTAGAAAGTATATGTTTAATTCTTCAGCCACCGTTTGTTCATCAATAAGTGCTTATTGGTCTATAATTAGAGGACTCACACCAGTGGGTTTTCCTTTCAATGATCTGATATAATTATAAAATTGCTTTTGTTATTCTTTGTGATATTAACCAAATTGTGTTCTAGTCTCTGTTTCGCAGTTCTTATTAGTTTTTTTTTTGTTAGCTTTAGTTCAGAATTGTTGCCAATTGCTTTCTGTTGGTTTCCTTTTATATTTATTAAAGGCTTGTTTTTTTACTTCTTATTGCTTTTTTAATATTGTTGTTCCACAATAGAGGTACTCTTTGTTTTTTGTTATCATATTTCATATGTACTGGCACCCAATTTTTGATGCAATGTTAGGTTTTATTATTTATAACCCTCCACATATTGGTGGTGTTTAGATTTTTAAGCTCCTTTTCCCAATTCCAATCAGTAAGTTACTGTTTAATTTGTGCATACTTAACTTTTGCAAAATTGTGTATTCTAGTGGTACCTGTAACAACTTGCTTAAAAGATGGTATGATCCATAATACTTTATTATGATCACTATCACTTAGTGGTTCTTGACTAGTTGTACTATGTCCGGTATCTTTTATATTTTAAAAAATCAGATCTAGGATATTATTATTCCTTGTAGGTGAGATAACTGATTGTTCCAGATCATGTTGTAGAGTGATATCAATAAATCTGTTTTCCAAGTCACCATTACCCTGCAACAAGGATCAATTGATTTTTGGAAAATTAAAATCTCCCATGAGAATGTAATCATTATAGTCATCCATAAGTGAAATAACATTCATGAAGGCATCATTGCCTGTGGAATCTAGGCTAGGGGAACGATAACCAAGACTGATAGTCGGTAATCTATCTTCTTGCTTAATTGTGGCCCATATTATTTCTGTATTTGTAGTTTCTATATTGTTATTTTTTAGTTCATGACTGTTTTACTCATTGTTAATGTAGAATGCCGCTCCACCACCCTTACTTTTTGTATGATTTTTGACTATTTTGTTGTAACCGGGTATGTCAGTCAACCAATCATTGTCCAAGAACCAGGTCTCCGTGACTCCACAAATATCAATGCTATCTTTTTTCAATGTATAAATAAGTTCATCAATTTTATTTTTGAGACTCCTTGTATTGACTAGTAATATTTTTAATTTGGTTTGGGGACAAAAGTCCAGGGTTTACTTATATGATTTGTGGCAATTGTTCTTTGTTCTGTGACAGCTATTATGTTGTTAATTATCTTATTTTGTGTAATGCTTGAGTCAAGACTTGTAGGATTATTCCCTACTCCCCTTTGTATAAGTTTTAACTTTTATCAATAAATGTATTGCGGTGTTATCTGAGTAATAGAACATCCTTTTTACTAGGGTGTAAACCATCCCAACATGTCACGTCAATTCTACTGCAAAATTCTTCCCAGTGGGTAATGCAACCTAATTCCTGTTTTATGCAGCACTGTTTCATTCAGTTATTTATATGTTTTATTTTCCAGTAAAATTATTTGTAGTTTTGCTAATCAGTAGGATTTCTGAGAGCACTATTTCACATCCAAGTTCAGTTAAAGTATTTGTCAAGCCTATTATTTCTTCCTTGATGTTTTGAACATTTTGTTGCATTACACTGTGTATGCTTGCATGAATTATAACAAGGGGTCTCTCTCCACTGTCTTTTGGTATTGTTCTGGACATTCTTGTAATATCTGAAAAGCATGCAGCCCTGAAGCAGGATACCTTTCTGTTAGCTTTATCCTGATCACAGATTGCTCAATACAAATGTTTAATAATGGAATTCCCTAGGACAAAGATTTGTCTGTGCTCAGGAATACTGCTAACCTCCATATATATTAAATCAATAGTTTTAGTATTGGATGGTAGGATACTATTTAGAGGGGTACAGATGAAGGGAGTTAGTATATCATTACAAAGAGAACTCTGTGGTACCTGGGATTGTGGGGGAAGTTAATCTCTTCTGTGAGGGTGACAAGTGGATCAAACTGATTTTGTGTGGGAATATGAAAGTGGTCAGTCTTTCTGCCACATTTTGCCACTTTGGTGCTTTGTATATTATACCATATATCCTCAACATCATTATTAGTTTCCTCTTTTCTAAGTCTTTTCCTATTAAACAGGTTAGATTCTGTACCCTCATAGCTGATCATGGGGGGAGCTGTAATCTCATTAGCCTGATTTATCTGTGTAGTGGTTGAAGGTTCTTCGACATGAGGTGGGTATAGCGTAGCTACATGGCTATTTATTCTTTTAGATATTTCTTTTTGACTATTCTCCAGTGCAGTAAGTCTTGAGTTAAACAGTGTTATTTCCATTATCATGTCCTCATTCTGTTTGCATTTAAATGTTTTGTCTGTAGATATATTCGCATTAAATGAGTACATTGAACAAGCACCACACTTTGTAACAGTTTGTCCCTCCTTTGTGGTTATTATGTCATTCATTATTATAATAATTCAGTGTAAAACCCAATATACAAGTACAATATAGTCAGATTTCTGATGTTTACCTACAGAGTCAGTACCGGCACTACCCTCAGTTCATGTTACCCTGCAGTAGTACACTCATGCGTTGTTACCACCATCCCCGCCAAACACACAGACATTCATGTCTTTCCATGCATCTTCATACCCGATGATGCATGCTTGCCCTGCTTGCCGCAGGCTAAGGCTTTAAACACTCCTGTGACTTGGAAGTACCATCCGAGGTCACACAGTGAGGCAACTAGAAAAAACACAAAATCCTGGTATTATTTTAATAAACAGACCCTTCATGTGTTGCTCTAGCAAAATAAAACAGTGCCCAATAGTGCAGATAGTAAATTAAAAATGTGCAAACGAGTGGTAGTTCATCTCTCCAAAGCTTAAGAGGGAGACCCTTGTAGGATGAGATCAGGAAGGTTCCTGTGCCAGTAAAAAGGCACATGGAGAAGTTGAATGTAGCACCTAGTGAGGAGGTGCTACAGTAAGTTAGGAGAAGTTGTGTACAGGTAACTTCTGGTGTTCCAAGGATCAGGGCAACAGAGCAGAGGATAGCTTGCATCCAGTTGGTAACCAACCTGGGGGTGCAACCCACAGTATGCTGTCAGCATGCAGAAATATCTCATGTGGAGCAGATGCGGTTTTGACCTAGGTTCTTACAGGTGAGACTTGGAGGGCACCCACTGCCACAAAGCATCAAAGTTCCAAATGAATCACCTTAACTTGTATGCTAAGAATTAAGTTCTGACCGGCTTCCACTGCTTAATGCCAAGAGGGATCAACGTAAATCTATACTGTACAATTAGTTACAATCCAAAATGGAGAGACAGCCTGAGTCTCAGGGATACTGGAACAATTGAGTTATTTGCTAGTGAGAGCAGAACTTGCATAAGGAGTGTGACAGGGGGTGTTGTCCTGCCAGTTGTGCAGATGTGTGCTGGGACCAGGGAAGTACAGGCTGTAACAGAGCCATTCCCTTAATGTAACCATAGTCATTGATTAGACAGATAAATGAAGTGGACTGTGTTGTGCTAAAGAACTGCAATCGCTGGGTCCAGTACAACTTATAAACTCGATCAGTTTGCTGAAGCCAATTCCCAAGTGTGCATCAGTCTTGTCTTATGTAGTTATTGACTGAGGGAAAAAAGGTCCAAATCTGGGGGACACGGATGTACCAGAACCCAGTAAAAAAATGTGTCACAGTGAGCAACACTTTTCAGCGAGTGCCAACTTTGGGCATCATCCAGGGTAAATGTGTGCCTTGTGCCAGGGTTAAGGATAGTGCCGCAGATTAGCAGTAGTGGTCACATTATTCTTTTGTTCTTTGTTTCCAATGAGGGTCTTCTTCAAGTTCATTTATGAATGCTAGATTTGTTATTTTTTTCTTCAGTCATTTTGTTACTCTGAGCACCCCCACTTTCCCAGCTGTGTCTTTTTTTTTCTTCAGTTGCACAAAATAAGGGTGTCTCACATGCAAGGGAAAGGAGTGCTGTGAATGGTCAGAAGCATTCCTTCGAAAATCTCAAACTATAATACTGTAAATTAAGGCACATCTTTTTAATGGTTATGAAGAATTGTACAATGTAAATAATTTACTGACTCTTACGTGACAAGCAGTGAACTTGATTAAAAAAAGGTTCTGGCTCTATTTTGTTTCACAATTCTATGATATTTGAAAGGACAGAAATCTCATCAAATATGCAATGTTTTCTGTTTGTAGAGGAAGATCTGTGTCAACCTAACAACCCCTGTCAGTATGGTGGCATATGTCGTGATGGAATTCACACCTATACCTGCATGTGCAATGAAGGTTATGAGGGGAGGAACTGTGAAATTGGTAAGATTTTTCACCCTTACCTGTAGATATAAAATTGGTATTAACTGCATGAAATAGCCTAGAATAGAGAAAAGGATTAGAAGTAAGTTATGTGCATACAAACAAAGAAAATCTTTGGGACAAGAATGACCAAATAACCCATGAAAGCCCACAAGTTCAGGCTACAACTAAATGGGTAACATAGGCAATTCAGTCCACCAAGACAGCAATAAATAACATACTGTACATTCAGTTGTTTATTTAAACCAATGCAAATAAAGGTAACTCTCCAAACATTTGTCAGTTATTTCTTATTATGCTAACTGAATAGAGCAGGGGAATTTATCCAGTGCCCTGGCCAAATTTCCCCCATTCACTTAATTACTGTACCACTAACCGCTTAATCCGGATCCATTTCAGTTGTCCTCCCCAACCCCATCTTACCCCTGGGATGAGGCTGAAACTATGCACTATTGTCTAGCCCTCCTTTCCTGGTCAATTAAAAAAAAAAATCTATTTTTATTTATTTATTTAGTTTTTGTTGACCGGGTAAGCGCATTAGACAAATCCTGTCTATTTTCAGGCATGACCCAGGGGAGAGGGATACAGATGAATGCCAACTGACCTTGAACCAGATTAAGCTGTTGGTGGTATTTTTAGTGAATGAGGGAAATTTGACCAGGACACCGGGCATCTAATTAATTTCTCTGTGAAATGGTTCTGTTGATATTTCATAACTCTAAATACTGTCTTTATACTGTGTAGGTAAGGGTCAAAGCTTACAGATGAATGATTTATTTTACCCATGGAAGTATTCTAAAAAAGTATTAATCATTTATCCTCACGTTGGCCATTTATTCGCCCTTTATACAGGTCATTAGGAACCCTAAACCAATGGCAGAGCAGCTTAAACTATGCCTTATGATGTCAAAATGACCTCTGCTGCATTTGAAACAGAGCAGTGAAATCCGCAGACAAACAGAAACCGTTAAATCTTGATGAAACTCTCTGATTAAAAGATCTGTAGTGAATGACACAAAGTATAAATTGGACACACAATGGACTAACTTACAATAAGTCATTTATCAATACTTGGAAGAGGAAGAACTTGTATAATTCATTTGTGGCTCTGCTACATGAGAGTTATTGTCCTGCCCACTCATATCTGAAAATAAATGGCATATTGCAAGGCACCGTAGTGCGTATCCCATATTTATTTCAAAGTTGATTGGATCACCAGCATTAATCTCCGCTTTAGGTTGGTCACACAGGAACCTTAAGTAATTGGACAGCAGCTTGCACAAAGCCTGATAACATCACAGTTGCCTCTGCAGCACTCTAAATAGAGCAATGGAATCAAATAAAACAGGTTCATCTTCAAAAGAAGAAGAAGAACTAATTTAAAAGCTTTACAATTCAAAATGCATTTCCTAAACTGGGCACAAAATTACCTGACTCAGAAAATGATGTTTCTCATCACTTGTGAGGGGTCTGGACTTTTTATAACTAACTTGTGGTTCTGCCACTTGTGAGTTATGCTACTGCCCCCTCACCCATTAAGGTAAACGGCATATACTCAGTCAGGACACAAAAGAGATGTGCACAAAATGCTTAAGTCCATTCTTAAAATCTGCAGAGGTGTATGCAAAACCAGAACATGACAGGCAGGCCCTAAAACCCCAACATTTTACTTTACACCAAAGCTTTCTCAACAATAGGAGTGACCCTTAATCACCCTCATAAAGTCAAACAATTAATTTACTAGTGACAACATATTTTTGTAACTGTTGTAGGTGTTGGTACATGTGACCTTATCGACAACTTTGAAATTAAGGTCATAAAAGCACTTATGCTATGTTTCTTTCATATTTGTTAAGCAATTTTACCCGGTAAACAAAGACCAAATAAATAAATGGGTTTAAACGTGTTCTTAATTTGTATAATGATATAATATATGTTTGTATGTCACTGTCACTGTTTGCACATATATAAAACTACCAACTTTCTGAGGCCTAAAACTGGGATGGTCCATCTTGACCATGGCCCCCCCCCCCACCGTGTCACTCCCATGGGCACCGCCGCAGACAACGCTGCACACAATCAATTACATTTTGCTGCTTGCTCTGGCCATGTCGCCCCACAGTAACACCAGTAGCAAACATTCAGATTACAAGAATACATCATTCTGCTGCAACAAGTTCTAAATCTTGAAATACATAAAGTTCATTAAAAGCAAACCTGCGTTAAATTGTGGTCAGGCATTCGAGCTGCATGTGTTGCTCCTCCTGACAGTTCCATCTAACCCACTTACACTCATCACATTTGCTGAGCAAACCTCACTTCAAAGACTCTCACCACCACACCAGATTGTTTTCACACACTTCCCTATAGCTGATCAGGTTCGGGTACCTTAGTTCCCTGACGTCAGTCTCTTCTCTATCTGGAGTCCCTCTCAGCTGCTGGCAGGCAGACATCCGCATGTGCTTGTTTGCACTACTACCCAGTCTAATCTAACAGGAAGGAACATGCTTTACTGTGCTCCCACCGACATACTTGCAGTGCAATACAGGCCCAAGGGTTGAAGTTGCAAACTGCTGTCCTGCCTGAGCAGTGCCACAGTGATGCTGAAATAACTGTCACTCATGGATTAGCAGTAAGCAAAAAAAAAAGGGACAAAACTGGGACAAGTAAGCAAAAACTGGGACAAAAGTGACATTTTGCAAAACTTGTGAGGACACTGGCACATGCTGCCTAAAATAGGGACAGTCCTAGGAAAATAGGGACTGTTGGTAGCTTTACACATATAGAAACAATTGGTGTTTAAGAGCAAGACCTATTTAAGGTTATCCCTTGTGGGTGTGCTGTACCCTTGAGAAAGTTTTAAAGAGTTGCTGACGCCTTTGGGAAAACTTTGGAAAATGTAGTATTTAGACAAGTAAGCTTGTATTTCATATATCATCTACATATTTCTCCTACTCAATATTTATTAATAAGGAATTCCCCTAAGAAACAAGGGGCAGAATTTTCAAAAGGCTTAGATAGCTGCAAGCTTCTAGACCAACAATGTATTGTGAGCAAATTATGCCGGTGGTCAGGTAGTACAAAAAACTCAATACCACTTTAAATACTGCAAAGAACAAAAAACATTGATTTTCCAGTGAACATAACAATCGCAATAAAGTGCTACATTGAAAACTTTAGTATCACAAATATACACTTTTTACTACCATAAAAATTACCTACCCAAGTCCAGTGCGCCTAGCCACTACAAACCCATGCGCTTTGCCGGTATGGCTTCCTAAGGGGGGGTGCAGTTCTGTTTCCCCTTCTATCTATTTATGCCAAAACTGCACGTGCAGTATAATTAAAAAATAATTTCATTAAACAACTACCCTAATTGTTCTAACTTCTGTTAATATGACAGCAAGATTACCTGTGTTAAGTAAAAAAGCAGTATCTTTTAATTATATACTAAACATTTACAATCTTATTCTAATACACCTAGACATTGCTCCTAATTCAAATAACTAGACTGTCAGCAACTAATACAAGTCAAAAGACACACCTCTCCACACATTTAATTTCATTGTTACACACTTTAAATTACAAGAGTATATAAAAAAATATACTCATCCATTATGGTGCTATTTTTAACAACAATGCTAAATCACTTCAAGCAGCTAATTTAATTTATTAAGAGTTCTATTGCCTCTGTTACTATTAATTTATAACAAATACTCTACTCTATAATTCAGAGTACTGTAGTGCATCGATTGCTAAAATTAATTTACTAGCGTGCATCTGTAAATTACCATATATGTAGTGGAAACCACACTGCATTTGTTGTTAACTGCAACAACGCTATTATTAATTTAAGCTTATTGCAAATATTTTCTCAGAAAAACTTCTCTTGCGTCAAAAGGAGAACCAATAATTTATTTACTTACTGAAATATAAAAAAAGCACAAACGTGCTGACATGCAGTGTGATTTGCACTACCACTAAACACGCACTTGAAAGTATTTGAATTGCTAACAGAACAGCTATTTTCAATATAATTACTGGCAAGCAATTTTTTCTATGGACTGTGCCAGTTGATATTCGCCGTAACAACCTGCGGGTTATTACGGCGAACACGCACTGTGACCATCAACATTGAGCACTTCCCTCATTGGCTGTTGCACTGTGTGTGGGCAGGCTGAACACTTTGTTAAACATGGCGGCTCCTAATCTCGTAGCGAGGAGCCTCTACCGGTCCATTAGCGGAGCCGCGGCCAGCAGTAGACCTCACCTCCTAATTTTTGTGCCGCCTCATAATTTGTATATGCCTGGTTGCTCCTACCTGTAAAATGCTAAAGAAAGCAAGATCTGGTTGATCCTGATGTTCGCCAGCTTAAGGGGATGCAGAGTCTGAGCGAGAAGGGGTCCATGGCTGATGGACTGCTGTCTGAGGTAAGCGCGATCGCAAGATCAAAATGCAACAGAAAAAAACAAATAATTCTAACTCTGGAAACTGAGCGAGGAAAGTGTGTGTGTGTGTGTGTGTGTGTGTGTGTGTGTGAGACAGATTGAGACACTCTGCCTATAACTCTGCCTGAGTATCTCTGTGACACAGACACAAGAGAGGTTGGAAAAAATTGCTCACCAGCAATTATAAAATAAAGGATGGGAAGTATCTAAACTTGATTTAATGCATCCTCGGTGTGGATGTTACATAAACCTCGGGCCTCTCTGGGTTTATCAAAGCATCCTACACCTTGGGGTGCATTAAATTCTCGTATCACACACTTCCCCATCCATTATTCTCTATATACTGCTTATATCTTCACTGTAGTATATTAAATACTGTATGTAAACATAACATCTTAATATTACATTCCACATGCAATGTTTTCATTCTAAGATTCATTTGAAAAGAAGCAGTGCTATTCAAAGAACATTGAACATTGAATTAATGACATCCTTCAAATTTCGTTTTGTTTGCTTCAATTTTTGTTCTATCAATAGATTGCTGAAAGCCTCAGGTGTGAGAAAAATATGGCGCATGGGGCTTTCGGCAGTGTAACAGAATTTTCCATCCCGTGTGGCAAATGGTGAAAGTTAGACCAACTTTTTCTGGTCTAACTTGTAGCAATCCTGGGGGCCTTTTTTACTAAACTTGCCCCAGATATTTGACACGAGCTGCTGTAAAACATGAAAACTGTCACAGCTGTGCCCGAGATTGTGGAATTGGATACAGTTCCAGTGACTAGGTTGGTGCACCACCAGAACCTAAGTGTTGTGGAGCAGGACTTAGTTTTGAAAATCCTGCCCTAGAGCTTTTTGCCTTATAGTTCATCTGCCTTTCTGGCTCATTCCGTATTTCAGATCATAATGCTGTGTTGTGACATCACAGTCTGTCACCATGGGAATAACTGTCACAAGCAGACTATTATGACATCAGGTTGTGAAGAAGCAATTGGAGCTAATGAACTCTCAAGGAACAACTATCCCGTTTTCATACATATAATCTCAGTAATGAATAATGGGGATAAGAAATACAGAGCTAGTAAGAAATACAAGCTGCTTGGCGTCCGCATACTGGGGTCTATGCACTAATGTCAGCCAGGTATGCACAAGAGGCACGCACCTAGCCCATGCAGATCCGTACCCATGGACAGGTAGGTGGTGTCTGCCATTCACGATCACGAGACACCTGTCTGTAGCTCCACCTCCAGCATGCAGGATTGTGGGGGGGCAGATCGGTGCAGACTAGAGGACACAATCTAGTCCCCAGTCAGATGCTTAACCTGATGCTACAGTAGTTCCCCACCTTTGCAGGGTACAGGGGATTGTGGGATGGCACAGGTCCTAAGTTTGTAAAATGTTGGGTGAGTGCCTGAATGACTGCCCCAGCCCTCCCTACCTGACTGAAGGGCTGGGGCAGTGTGGTGGTGGGGACTTTGGGTTCCCATGGCCAGTGGGGGTACACTGTGGGGGGCATGCAACAGTTACAGCAGGATTCCTGCTGCTGTATTTTGTGCCCCGTTTCACAACACTTTGTTTCTTTGTGGATGTCACAGAGTGCAGGCATGCCCCTGATAAACCCCCAGACCATATGCACATGTAGCCACATACGTGTTCTGGGGATCCAGTGTAGGAAGGATGCACATCCCTTCTGTGCATGTGCACAGGGGACCACAATGCACAGAAATGACACTTAGGATTGCCTACATGCTGCAGATCCATGGCACATGGGCTATCCTCCCTGTCTTGCATAGGGCCCATTATGTTTTTTCAAAGTTCTCCTGGAGTCATCAGTGACTTTTTAATGTTAATTATGAAATGGGTAGAAAGAATGCTGGTTCCTGATTGGCCAAGAGGTACTTTCAGCTGGCCCATTATCCCAGCACAACAACCCAACTGAACTTAGCTCAACAAAAATATGTTTAAAAACTACATCCAATGTACTAAAAAGGACCTATTTCATAATCACAATAAGGCACTTCAGGGAGTGCATTATGGTGGGCTAATGGCCCATCTCAGCTGGAGGTAGCACCGGCTTCACCTCATGCTTTAACCCACACATGGTGGGCTGTTATTCCACCATAACACACTCCCTGTCATGCCTTAATTGCTTAATTGGGTTTTTAGAGCTTGCCAGCCTGGCCTAATTGTTCTGTGCAATTTCCTCATTCAGAAATAAAGTTGCAGCACTAAAGCTTTTTAAACTCTTTTCTTTTGCGTACCTCTCAGGCTGGTACTGGCATCATATATGCAGAGACAGGGGTTGCTGCAAAGCATGCAGAAATAGCTGCAGCTGATTTTGCTGCTTTTCTTATTTGAAAGGGGTTGCAGGTGATTAGCAGCGTCACTGTATTACTTGTGCACCTGCTGCAAGGGGAGGCAGCCAAATGAGAGTGAATAAGGAGGCACACACGGTGTTCTACTGATCCCTGCCCTATGAGGATCTGTGGAACTGGACTGATACCCTACTGGTGTCTTGAATAGGCCAATTTATAGGCTGCCAGGTGAGGTATATCTTGCTCCTTTAAGAGAAGGATACCCCCGCAGTCTGCAAGTAGGCTAACAGGGATTCGACTGTTGCCATAGCAACTAGGCAACATCATAGGCTGGTGCTATAAAATCCTCGGCTCCAGTGAGTGGAGTCGAGCACAAAGCAAATGGCATTAGATGGGAAAGAGGGGGAAGAAGGTCAGAAATAGTACATGTGATGGGTTATATACTGGGGTAAGTTACAGTGAGAAGGGATATAGAACTGCAGCAAGGAAAGTAACACAGAATTCAGAGACCAAGGAACTTAGGATAGCCAAAAGGTGCACAGTGAAGTAGTTTGGTGCTTTTGCCCAACAACTAATTATACATAGCTGTCATGGACACAAATTATGTTACTTTGGTGGGAGGAGAAACTGGAGTCAGATGTTGTATATACTCCAAATTCTGTGTGATGGAGCTCAGGGATTTTGAATAATATACATGTGAACAATAGATTGAACTAAAAAAGCTAAAAATAAAGTTGATAGGATTGGAACTTGAGCTCAAATGTATCAAAAGATTAAATACAACAAAACAAACCTCACAGGGTATGGTAGCCTGACTGTAGAGGGTTTTAAAACATCTTTGAAAACCCATTTATTTAATCAGGCCTTTTCTAGTTTGTGACATTAAAGGCTTACACCAGGCAGTTGTTTATAAAGAAAAACCATATGTGCTGAATTTTATGAATATTTAAGTATGTATGAGGCTGTGATTTTTATGTATATGTGATTTTATGTTTTCGATTGGAAGGGTGCCCTGAGCTCTGGAAGGGTGCTTTTTAAAAATAAACGTGATGATGAACATGTACTCCCTGGAAGACAGGGGAGAGAGAGAGAGAGACAGGGGACATGATTGGGACCTTCAAGTATGTAAAAGGGATAAATACGGATAATAAGGACAGTCTCTGTAAGCTGAATGGCAACCATAACTTGAGGGGGCACAGCCTTAAGCTGGAGGGTGGGAGGTTTAGGAGGGAGGTCAGGAAGCATTTCATCACAGATAGGGTGGTGGAAACTTGGAATGTGCTGCTGGAAGATGTCATCTCATTGAAGACAGTGGGCAGCTTTAAGAGAGGCTGGGACAGGCATAAGGGGAAGGTAAGGATCATGGGTAGGGAGGATGGGAAGAGTCGGGAGGAAGGGCAGGGACATTAGCTCAAGCTGTGGACCCTACAATTCAAGCAGACTTGATAGCCCAAATGACCTTCTTCTGCTGGCTTCTTTGTATGTTCGTATGATGACGATGATGATAATAAGAGAATCGAGCCAGAATTAATAGGAAAACACCAGAGAGACGAGGAAGAGGGAGAAACAACACAACAAAGGGAACAGACACATAGGATTAAGAAGGGAAGAAGTGCTACGCATTTGGTACACCTACACAAAATCAGTTTGCACCATTGCTACAATTAGTAGACAATATAGAACAGGAAGCAGATGATTTAATGGATATAGCAAGCAGCGAACAAATGGAACCTGAAGCAAGACAGGAGCAATTGATACAGAATGATAATATTGAAGCATCAGTAGGTGACAATACTAAGAAAATCGGTATTAGTAGTGAAAAGGAAATAAGAACAGAAAATAGGCTTATAAGAGAGGTATATATTCTGGAAGATTCTATTATTAGATACACCAATCATACAATTACTAATCTGAGGAAGGAGCTAGTAAGTAGTTGTTGCTTTCCAAGAGTAAGAGACCTATTAATAAGAATACAAGATCTACTCAAAAGGGTACCAACAAATACTATAGTTATTCACATGGGGCAAATGACGTTAAGCACTATTCAGCTGATAGCATATTTAATGCAATAAAGGAAATTTGTGGGCAGTTGTCTGAACATGTCTGTGAAGTAATACTATCAGAGATCCTACCTATCCCTAGGATGAATCTTAAAGTCAATAGTAAAACAAGCATGATCATCAAGTGGATAAGGCGATGGTGCCTGATAAAAGGAATCAAAAACATCAAATCATGGGAAATATTTTATCACAAGCATCACTTATATCGCTGTGAGAGACTACACTTAAATAGAACTGGAAGTGACTTGTTAGGACAATTAATTACAGAAAGCATTAGACTTTAAACTAAGTGACATGAGGCTTATGAATCTTGTTAAAGTGACCACTAAATATAAAATACACCATTAAAACACTGCAAAAGGACCTCCTGAGCCTTTCAGTGATATAACCCAAGGAAAAACAAAACCTAGAAAAAGACCTAACAAACTAAAAATCCCGAGACTTGCTGTCGTAATGATGACTGGGGTACAGAAATTGCAGGCTATGCAAACTGTTATAAAAATGGTTAAGGACAACATGGATGTGGTATAGTGCTGTATATAGAAGAGAGCTACAAGGCACATGAAATTAGACAGCATGTAGAAAACTGGTCAGACACTGAGATATTATGGGCACAGATACAACTACAGACTAAACCACTCACAGTAGGCATAGGATACCGTTCCCCAAGCCTGGATTCTGAGGAGAATAATATATTTCTTGCAGAATTATAAGGCATGACGGCAAACAGAGATTACCTATTATTAGGGGATTTTAATTTCCCCGCAATTAATTGGACAACTCTTGATGGAGCTAATTCCACCAAAAACAGATTCATTGACATAACCATTCAAAATAACCTAGAGCAGATAGTTAGAGAAAGCACCAGAGGGCACAACCTACTTGATCTAGTTTTCTGACAGGCTGAAGGTATTAGATCCATTAGGTGATAGTGATCACAGAACAGTTCAAGTAGAGATTAAAATAACACATGAAGAAGTTAAAGGGGTGACTACAAGGAGAAGCTACCACAAAGCAGCTTATAATAAGATGTGACAGTATCTAGGCATATGGGAATGGGAGAAAGAACTGAGTGGTTTAGGGATGACTGAAATTTGGGAGAACCTAAAATAGAAAATAGATAACTGTATAATGATTTGGTTCCAGAAATTAAAAAGTATAACAATAAGGGTAGAACTCCCCCTGGTTGGAATATTAATATAAAAAGAAATATTAGGAAAAAATGGAAATTATACTCTAGATACAAAAAAACAACCTACTGAAAATAGTTGGCAGCTATATAAAAAGGTGGCAAACAAAACCAAAGCCACAATTAGAAAATCAAAGAAACATGCTAAGATCCAAATGGCAACATCAATACATGATAACAAGAAAAAATTATCTGACTACGTAGGATCCTTGAAAGGAAACCAAAAAGGAGTGGGGCCACTGGAAACACAAATAACAATAGTAAGTAATGAAATGGACATGGCATCTGAACTAAATAAATATTTCTTAGGTACATACAAACCAATAGAACAAACTGACATAAACATAAAACATGAAAGCAACAGAGACAGTCAGACTAAGTTCTGCATGGAGGATGTTATACAGACTATTAAAAACATCAAGCAAGATAGTTCAGCAGGGCTGGATGGCATCAGTCCAAAGTTCTTAAAATAATTATCAAGGGAATTAGTGGGACCAATTACACTACTATTTAATGCATCATTCGAGGAAGGCAAAACATTACCAGAGTGGAAGGAAGCAAATGTGATTTACAGTACATATATAACAAACTCTGGTCAGAGCCGATATGCCTGTGAAAAGCTTTTGGGATGCTTTTACCCATTATTTCTAATGAATTGCACAATGCAGATCTGTGGAGAGGCAGTTTAAATGTGGTCTTCCTTTTATGCACTTTTACAATGTGTTTTCCTTGAATATGCTTGCTGATTGCTATATATCTAATCTGGATAGTTCACAGAAGAAATGGCATCTTATTTTCAGTGGGGCTCTGCACCTACACAATATTATGCTGCAATGTGTAAAATCAGAATGCAATAAAAACAATATTTTACATCTGGGGGGATATAGTAAGTGCCGGATCAATGCATGAGCAGAAAGATACGTTGTACAAAGAGGGTGAGCCGAACGGCACTGATACAACATTCAAAGAGAATCTGCCACCAGTACAGAGTGTGCATATAGTGAAGCCCACCAAGATGAAGCGCAGCACTGCAGAATTCTGCAGTAGAGTTACTGCAGCAAACAATGCTGTTTCAAAGGGAGTTAATCCCTATTGTCATGCACTAAATCTGTGACACTGCACTTCATCCTGGTGGGCTTAATCATTCCTGTTGAAAATGTGACCCTGGACAGGAGTCGTAGTGCAGGCACCCGCCAAGTCAGGTGCATCTAGGGTGACCCTGACTGAATACCTTCCAGGGGGAATGCATGGCACATACGGATATGCACCACAGCCCCCATGGGCAATATTCAGCCCAGGAATGCAAATGAACTAATTGAGCATGCAGGGTGCAAATAGGCCTTATGCATGCTCATTACCAGCCCCTTTGCATGTTGGCATGGTGATGAATGCGCCGGAGCAGCTCAAGTCCTGACCCCAATCTCTCCCATGTAGGACAGACCCTGAAGTCTCTGGTGGTATAGTGACACCCCCCCCCCACCATTCGTTCAACCAGCCCTGATCGTACTGGAGTCCAGGCTCCATTGGTTCCATATTGTAAGGACTCCAATGCCATCCCTAATTGCACCTGAATACACCTACAATCCATGTCCATAGTGTAGTGGCCCCTGCTCCCCCTCAACAGTGCACAGACACCCCCTTCCCTGCCCCCCAAGCCATTCCATTGCAACGACTGGCTCTGTAATGGGATTGTACCACTCTATCAGTGGGTGGCGGAGCACTCACAGTAGGATGCTGGAATGTGTTACAGTAGTAGCCACAGACATTGCCAGCTATTTCCCGAAAATTCTGTGATATTTCTGGAGAAATCTCCTGCTTTCTGCATTTCCTCAGAAGGGAAAGCAGAGAGAAACTCTTTAGAAATTTCACGAAATATCTGGAAATAGCTGGCAATGTCTGTGGATACTACTGTATACATAGGCACGAGCTGTGTGTGGGTGACAACACCCAGTGACCATACTCCTCAGGCACTGGCATGCGGATCCATCATCTCGGTGCCATTGCACTGCTCAGTGTGGGTGACAGCCGATGCTGCACCCACTCACACAGGTCCTAAAACAGCATGTTACAGCTGGCCTCTCATTTGTTTGTACAATTGGGGAACTGCAGATGAACTGTTGATAGCCTGAAGCATACACTTCAAATGGCATTACAGGATACAGCACCCCATGGTACCTGGGATACTTCAGCAGTCCGGAGGGTGGCATGTTACACAGGGAAATAGGGGAGAGTGTGGACTTGCAGTGGTGTATGACAACAGGAAGATACAGTATCAACAAGGCATGCATTGGAGGTATGTAAATTCCCTCTTCAGTTTGCCAGGGACGTGCACAGGGCTGCATACACTGGTGGATCTGCAGCTGGCATGGTGCCCCAATGCATGGCACAGCCAGTTGGGTCATTCCAGAGTGCAGGTCCCCAGCCCAGATTCAATGCAGTCAATGGCTGGCCATGGCAGGATATGGAGGGCAGTGCCAATCTTTGCAAAAGTTTGGGTATGGGGGGAGTGACGGTGTCTGTGTACAGGGGTGGTGGATGGGAATCCTCTAGACAATGGATATGGACAGTGGTTTCCTCTGGTGCAATCAGGTCTGGGGGACCTACACTATGGAGCTCTTCAGGGATGGAGTTGGCTAGATCGGGAATGGAAAGGGGGTACTGCTAGTCCAGCAGGACTGCCAGGCTGCTATGCACCTGGGTGCACATCTGCAGCCTGCCTGTGGGTGGCTGGCTGGGTTAGGCCAGCTGTTCATGGCCTAACTGTGAGCCACAGTGCTCTGGACTGTGAGGGGCACATTCCTACTGAATATGCTACAGCATAGCATGTGCATGGGATTGCCCCCTCAACTTGAATGGCATACCATTGGTGTGTGCCCTGGCCCATTCCCTTGTGGATGGCGCATCCTGCACATGTGAATATTTCACTGCTGCGCCTTGTTGGAGTTGTGTGGCACATTTTTTCCACTGGGATGCACTGCATATCTTCTTTGAATGCGGGGGCCCTGGACTAGGTAGCCTGAATAAACACATTATAAAAATTATAAAATCATGACTCCACTGAAAACAATATATTGCATCTAATCTGGGACAGCCTGAGTAAATACAGTGCAAAAATGTGTAAATGAACATCCCTGTAACAATGAGATGCAGCATCTCTCCTGCCCAATCCAGGAGACAAAATATAGGATAAGAAATATTCAGTGCTCCCTGATCCATATAACCACTACTCTGTAAGAAACCCCCATTTCCCTGTGTTTACTCCACAAACATAGAAACATAGAAACATAGAAGTTGACGGCAGATAAGGACCGCAAGGCCCATCCAGTCTGCCCATTTCTTTTTCTACCTTATAAATGTGCCATCGGCCTTTGCTCTGTCAGTGACCTATCTATTCATAGTCATTTGTATTGCTCCCTTATGCCTATCCCATGCCTGTTTGAAGCCCTGCACTGTATTCATAGCCACCACTTCTTGTGGTAAGCCATTCCATGCATCTACCACCCTTTCTGTGAAAAAGAATTTCCCACATTCCCCTTAATCGGCCCTCTAATCTCATGCTGTGTCCTCTTGTCCTGCTATTTTTCTTATATTTAAACATGTTAGACTCTTTCACCTTGTTTATGCCCTTAAGGTGTTTAAATGTCTCGATCATATCACCTCTCCCTCCTTTGCTCAAGGGTATACATATTGAGCTCCTGCTAATCTGTCCTCATATGTCTTCTGATGCAGTCCCTGCACCATTTTGGTTGCCCTTCTCTGGACTGCCTCAATTTGGTTAATGTCCTTGTGAAGGTGTGGCCTCCAATACTGCATGAGTACTCAGATGGGGCCTAACCAATGTCTTGTACAGAGGGATTATTACCTCCTCTTACGACTTGTGATACCCCTACTAATACATCCTAACATCCCCCAGCCTTACCTACTGCTTTAGAGGTCTGCTTGGATGATTTTAGGTCATCAGTGATGATGATGCCCAAGTCTCTTTCTTCCTTTGTGACTGCTAGCAACTCCTCCCAGCCTATAAGTGGCTTCAGGGTTTCTCTTCCCTATGTGCATGATTTTGCACTTCTTTGATTAAATCCCAGTTGCCACCTTCTGACCATTCTGCTAGTTTATCCAGATCTCTTCTCATTCTGCCCACCCCATCTGGATCATCTACTCTGTTGCAGATCTTGGTGTCATCTGCAAACAGACAAGCCTTACCCTCTAGTCCATCTGCAGGTCACTAATGAAGATGTTGAATAGGACTGGCCCCAGGACTGATCCCTGAGGTACCCACTTGTGACTTGCATCTCTTCTGACTGTATACCATTTACCACCACTCTCTGTTTTCTGCCAGTCAACCAGTTTGCCACCCAGTTGACCAACTTCTGACCCACCCCGAGCCTACCTAGCTTATTTATCAATCTTCTATGTGGAACAGTGTCAAAAGCTTTGCTGACATCAACTGCTCCCCCTTGGTCCACCACTCTGGTTACCCAGTCAAAGAAATCTATGAGATTAGTTTGACAGGACCTTCCTTTTGTAAACCCATGCTGTCTTGGATCCTGTGCCCAATGGATTCCAGGTGTTGCACTATCCTTTCCTTAAGGAGTGCCTCCATAATCTTGCCCACTACTGAGGTAAGACTGACCGGTCTGTAGTTCTCCGCCTCCTCCCTGCTACCACTCTTGTGGAGTGGGATCACATGAGCCCTTCTCCAGTCTTCTGGGACCTCTCCTGTGCTCAGAGACTCACTAAACAATTCTGCTAAAGGCTCTGCTAGTTCCTCCTTTAGCTCCTTAAGTACCCTGGGATGTATGCAGAATCAAATCCCTGTATAAATCCCTGTAGATTTTTTCCATAAGCCACTGGTTCCTTATTTATGACTTTGTTCTTTATTTATTATATCAGCAGCCTTTTATTATGAAACATGCTCTGATTTGCTGCTCAGTATTAGTATTATATGTCATGATGACCTTGGAATGATTTTGATTTATATGTTATCCATAAGGCATAATGGGGGACTATATGAAATAACAAATATCAAGCTCATTATTTCATGAACTATACTCAAAATTAGTAATCACAAATCAGACAATCTTTCAAAAGATATTAGTAATGCCTTCTTATAGTTGTTAGTTTTCGGACAGATTCTTATAGACTTTTTTCCGTCCACCTGTTGGAATTTTGAATGAGTTAAGTAAATATTATTTTATCAAGGCTCTGATCCAGCAATTCAGTAAATACACACCCAGTATATCATATTATAAAATTACAAAAAAAGCAGTCTTCTGTTTGCAGTTGTTTAATCAGGAATTTTCTAAATGGTATAAGTTATTTTTGTTACAAGTACGTTGGTCCAATAAAAGGTATCAAATCATTTGCTTCTGTGTTACTCATGGTTTGTCAGCAGTTAATTCATTAGATGAGGTCTCCCTTGTCAGAGTTTGACTGTTTCTCCACCCCTCCCCCAAACACACACTCGCTATAAGAGATCTCAGTAGCTCTTATCTGTTATGTTTGGAAAGCAGGCCGCATCCCTTGCAAAAAAGAAATTTATGTTTTTGGTCTGGGTAGTTCACTGAAGACCTGGCATTTTATCAGATAGGTCTTGAGAGGTTACAAACAGTGTAAATCTTTACAAAATTTCTGGGAAAGGGTACATTTATGAGATATGAATCTTTCTTGAAAGATATTCATCCCCAACTGAAGTTAGTAGAAAACATTTTTTAAATACTAATCATTTAAATGTGCAAGCTGTTGCATTTTGAAGGGGTAAACAAATATCCAGTTTAATAGGCAACCAATATTTAACAAGCTGTTTCAAGTTTCCTAATGGTCATCAGATAAGCAGCTTGGAGTTATGACTCCAATATTCTAAACAAAAAGAAGGGATTATTTTATTTTAGTTGTCATAGTGATTTGCAAATGTGGAAGGATACATTAAAATGTCCAACAAATGTGTTCCACAAAACTCCGTTTTTAAGCTACAGATAGCAAAATGACTGTAGGCTCTGTCTACAGCCATAAAAATGGAGATAGAAAGGATGTGTAAAATTACAGACCAATAAGCCTGGCATCAGTCTTAGGGAAATTATTAGAAAGGTAAATACAGGACCATGTAATCGTACACATAAGACAGGGAGGATTTACTGATATAACACAGCAAGGCTTTACTTCTGGAAGGTCCTGCCTGAAAAACCTGTTACACTTTTTCGAGCCAGTGAGTGCAGCACTGGATAAGGGCATGCCCGTGGATAATATATTTCTGGACTACTCGAAAGCGTTTGACTCAGTGTCACACAAAGTGTTGTTGGAACAGCTGATGAATATACATTTACACCCCAAAATAAGAGCCTGGGTTAACTCATGGTTGGAAGATAGACACCAGAGTGTAGAGATCAGAGGGTATATGTTGGAATGGGGGCATGCGACAGGCAGTGTCCCACAGGGATCTGTCTTGTGGCCTACCTTATTTAACATACTGGTGTTCATGATGCAGATCACTAATGTGGTGTGGCTGTGTAAATATGCTGACGACTGCAAAATTGGTGCTATAGTCAATAATCAGGAGGCAGCCAAACAACTACAAGAAAATATGACAGAACTAGAGAAGTGGGCAACTAAGAATAAATTAAAGTTCAGTGATAAAAAGTGTAAGGTTATGCACCTTGGGCATAAAAGTCCAAGAAATAAGTACACATTAAACATTACAATATTACAAGTAAACACTTATGGGAGACATTTAGGAGTAACAATCTCTGACAATTCCTCATTTGATACACATACCAGAGTCACAGTGAAAAAATGTCAGAAAATATTGTGGTGCACATTCAGAAGCATCAACAGCAGAGAACCAGCTGTAATTCTCCTGCTGTATTCAAACCTGGCTAGGCCACACCTAGAATACTGCTCCCTATTCTGTGCTCCTCAAAGTATTGGAGGGAAAAAATTATAGAAGAGGTGCAAAGGAGGGTGACTAAAAGAGTTAAAAATATGCAGAATGTAAAATATGAAGATAGGTTGAAGAAACTTGGACTATACTCGATGGAGTACAGAAGACTATGAAGTGACCTCTGTCTACTGTTCATGCAACTCAAAATCAGTCTGTATTGGAAACAGTAGGATTAGTTAGACAATAGAAGAACAAAAGTACAAGACCACATGAATAAAACCTAAAAGGAGAACTCAGTAAAACTGTCAAAAGAAGTAACTGGTTTACCCAGAGAATAATTACAGCATGGAATACTCTGCCACAAAGTGTGGTAACCAGTAAAACTATGGAAACATTTAAGAGAAGATCAGATGCATACATGGGTAAAGAGAAGCAGGTACTATGCAACTAAAAGTGGTGAGCTTGACAGAAGGTAAAATAACCTCATGAACTCGTACAAACTTATGAACCTATATTCTTCTCCCTTTCAATAGTCTTGAGTCAAGCCATTGTGTGTCCCTTATTCATTTTTCTGTGATCTTTTATTCCTAAAGATATTTACAAGAAAATAGGATTTATTTAATATATTTTTGTTTAAAATCCTTTATACAAAATAATCCTTCTTTAAAAATCTATCTGGTTTACAGGGGCATTCAGTTGATTGTGTTGGGATTCTTACAACATACGAATCACAGCCTCTTAAACACACTAGGCCCAATTCAAGAATGGGTACACATGGCGCAAAGTGTCTTGCACCAAAACAAATGGCACAAGTAGCACTTTGCGCCATCAGTTACAACAATCAGGATTCCAAAAAGCAGCCTGCGACATGTGGCAGGCTGCCTGTGCTGAAGTGGCCCTACACCCCCATGTACACCATAAACCCCCTGCAACATGGCCCAAGGGGGTTTACAGCAGCATTTGCACCCTATTCTGGGAGGCTGGCCACCGGAACAGCACAGCTGCTATTCCAGGAGATACCCCAGCAGACATTGGTCCAAGTACAGTTAGACCAGCTATTAACTGGTATAACTGTACTCTTGTGTCCACCAGGGGTGCACCATTGTGCTGTGTGCACCCAACGGCCACCATCCCACGCATCCACATATGCCCCATCCACCATCCCCCATTGGGGACCGCACATAAATGCCCTTTGCAGGCCACTGGCACCCCCAAGCACTGATACCCAAGAAATGCCCTGCAGGGCTGAACATGTCCCTCCCATCCCCTAGAAGTGCCCCACAGGGCTGATCATATCCCCCACAATCCCAGATGGGGTATTACTTGGGAACCGGTGCTTGCAGTGGGGCCTTATGCCCTGTCGGTGGGCTTTATTGTGATTTATGGCACCCTACTGAGGTGCACCATCCCTTTGACACAATGGTTGGGGTGCCACAAGTCATGAACATAGCTTCCATGGACCCTGGCTGTTCTGGAATTGGACACAGGGTCCCTGGCACATCAGCATTTGGTGCAAGTCACAATTTTCAGCGACTTGTGCCAAGCCTTCTGGAATCGGGCCCTCAAAGTACAACATAAGGTACAGCAGTTGCAAACAAGTTCAAAGATAATCTTACTCTTTAGCTTTTACTTAAAGGAATTGTCCAAGACTGGAATTACATCTGTTTTGCTGAAATCACAAATTCCATTACCTCTGTGATATTCATAGGCATCATAGGTATAATCAGGGCAAAGAAGACACTAGTCCATACTGCTCGCCACATATTCTTTTAAGCCATGTTGGAAATGTTTTTCTAAGCCCCCTACAAGTGGGAAGGGATCATATTTTGGCTGCAAAGAGGTGACCAGCCAGTCCCATTCCACTTTCTGATGTGCCACACCCACCACTGCACGGGCATTTTATGACATCTAGCCAGGGATAGCACAGGGGTGTGCCCTGTTAAAAGGAATGGTGTAATTTTTTTAATTACTTCTTTATTTATGTTACTAAGTATTTTGACATTAATCAAAGATACCAATCAACTAAAAAGTGCCCTGGTAGAGCCAGCCCGGTGACCATAAGGGTTGAGGCAACCTGTGTTTAGAGGTGAGTGCAGGCCATGAGGGGTCAGCGGGGGGGGGGACTGGCAGAGGATTGTCGCATCTGCTGAGCTGTTCTCTTCTTCCAGATCAGTGAGGCTAGTCACCTTGCTCTTGAATGACACCCTGTGAAGGCTGAATGCCAGGTCAACGGAAGTCTGGGGGACTGACTAATGTCAGATGGGTGGAAGCAGCATGTGATTTCCAGGAGTTCATGTGTTTCCATGTGCGCATGCTCACCCGTGCTGCCACTGCTTCAGGAGGGAGGGAGAAAACCAACATAAATCCATGCCTCCCCATGGCTGTATGTGATGGCCCCTTCACTCTCAGGCCTCGCTCAGGGGGGCCAAAATACAATCCCTTCTCAGTCAAAGGGGCTTAGAAAAAAATTCAAACATGACATACTGTGAAAGAATATTGCAACAATAAGAGACTGGGGCATTGCTGGGGTCTGAGAGCCCTTACAGGTAGGCCCCACATTTGGGAGGGCCACACACTCCTCACCAAACCCTTGAGTTCACCAGGCCATGAGTTCACATTGCCATTTTCATCTAAACTATTTACAATCCTAACACAATTTGACACAGTCTCACACAGAAGATTAATAAACAAATTAGCCAGCCTGGGAGTGGGTCCCAGGGTGGTAAACTGGGTAAAAAATTGGCTGGACAACAGGGCACAGAGGGTAATAGTAAACAGAGTCCACTCTAAAGAAAGGGAGGTTACTAGTGAGGTGCCACAGGGTTCAGTACCGGCACCAGTCCTTTTAAATGTCTTTATAAGTGACATTGCAGAGGGACTGGAAGGAAAAGAATGCCTCTTTGCAGATGACAAAAAGATCTGCAACAGGGTTGATACACGAGGGAGGGTGGAAAGGATGAGAAGAGACTTGAGGAGGTTGGAGGAATGGTCAAAAATATGGCAGCTTAAATTCAGTGCAGAGAAGTGCAAAGTAATGCACCAGGGAATCAAAAACCCAGAGGAAGAGTACACAATGGGGGTGGGGGGGAGATACTAACAACAACAAAAATGGAAAGGGACCTGGGGGTAGTCATATCAGATGACCTAAAGGTAAGCAGGCAATGTGAGAAAGCAGTAAGGAGGGCTGGGGGGATACCGGGATGTATAGGGAGAGGTATCACCAGTAGAAAACAAAAAGTTGTTATCCCTCTGTGCAGTCAGTTGGTAAGACCCCATCTGGAGTACTGTGTGCAGTTCTGGAGACCCCATTTCCGCAAGAACATAGACAGGACGGAGACAGTCCTGAGGAGGGCCACTAAAATGGTGCAGGGTCTGCACCAGAAGCCATACAAAGAGACTAAAGGAGCTTAATATGTATACTCTTGAGGAAAGGAGGAAGGGGGGGACATGATGAAACTTTCAAGTACCTCAAGGGAATCTACAAAGTACAAGAGGGTAGCAGCTTTCAGAAAAAGAGATGTGCAAGAACAAGGGGGCACAATTTGAAGATAGAGGGGGATGGCTCAGGGGCAAAGTGAGGAAGTATTTTTTCATGGAGAGGGTGGTGGACACATAGAATGGCTTTCCTGAGGAGGTCGTGGGGTCAAAAACAGTTGGGGAATTCAAGAATGCATGGGACAGACATAAGGCAAATCTGGTGGGGTGTAGGAAGAAGTAGGCTGTTGGTTAACTAGGATCTGCAGCTTATCCAGTAAGTAAGTAAGGAAATGGGCAGACTGGGTGTGCCAAGTGGTCCTTATCTGCTGTCAAAGTCTATGTTTCTATGATTCATATTGAACCAGTGCTTATTATACATTTATAAAATTGGTCTGGAGTTTTTTGGGTCCTGATTGACTGACAGGTACCTTTGGCCATGTTCTTATCAGCATGTAACCTGCCAACCCTTACCTCTTCAGCTATCCAGGACTCACCACACAACAGAAATCATGCTGTCAACACTGAAGATCTCCATGACCAAATCTGCCCCCAGCAATACAATATCTGTTACAGCAGCAACCATTTACACCACACAACAGTGGGAAAAAAAATTATTTTTTCCCCTCATTTAAAAAAACTAATCTGACCTCTGCTACTCGTGAAATGTTGCCCTGATACAGTGAGCATTGCATGTGCCGGTAGGTCGTGGCTTTCAAATGAAAGCCCATAGCCGCTCCTCCCCAACTCAGTAGACCTGGTCCTGTCCTGCTCTTCCACTGGATATTTCAGAAGAGTTTTTTTTTAAAACATTCCCACTTTCAATATTTACGGCACAGCAAGCAGCCAAAACTACCACCGAAGAAGTGCTAAATACAGCGGCTGGCGAGAGACACATTCTCTGCTATTTCTCATAGTAAAACTCGCTTGGCATCACTCGCTATTTCACAAAAACACACACAAAAAAAGAAAGGAAAAGCATATTGTGAAGAATTTTGTGTGTGTGTGTGTGTGTGTGTGTGTGTGTGTGTGTAGACAGACACTATAAGAGAAGCCCTAAATACAGCAGCTGGCAAGGTCCCGTGCTCCCGCTCCCCTGACTAAAACTCTTTTGGTGTTTGCTCCCTGATCAAAAAAGACATACAAAAAAAAGCATATTATAGAGGATGTTGTGTGGGAGTGGGAGTGGGAGTCGGGGACAGATAGACACCACAGCCCCCTAATTCATTTTAGTGACACATGTCCAATACAATACAATAACAAGGACTACTTTTTTGGGAGGACTTGGCCCGAGGTTCAGTGTGGAGATTAGCTCCTCCCACAATCTTTATTTAAGCCCTTCAATAACGCACCTCCCTTGCTTTGGAAGTGTGTTTTGTGTGCCCTGGGCTCCCTGCGTGGCTCATGCAGTTGTGCTGTTCTGCTTCCCTTGCTGCTTCTTTTTGTTCCTCCCCCTGCTTCTGTGCCCCCTCTTTCCCTCCCATTGATTTCTGTCTTCCGTGCTGTCTGCATCCTGGCTCCTTTCCCTTTTCCATGGTTCATTCCATCTTCCCACTCCCTTTCTTCATTTGTCTCCCTTCCCCTGTGTTTGGATCCTCCACTTGCCTTGTTTCTTTTGGGCTTCTTGCCTGCTGTCCATTCCCCAACCTCCAATGCTTGCAAGCATCACCAGTTCCTCTCACCTTTCGCTGCTGCCTCCTCCTCCCCCCTTCTCGATGCACGACGCTCTCTTTCTGTCCCTGAGAGCATCCATTCAACTCCTCGACTCCCAGCTGCTGCATACCACCTCCACATGGCACTCCTGCTGGAATCCATGTCACTTCTATGTGACGCTCAACCACAGTAAGTACATCCGTTTCCACCGCCTCTGGCACGCATCTGAACCTGGTTGACTTCCCCATCTCCCACATGCGCTTTACTTCTCTCGCAATCCGCAGGCCGCTGTACAAACTCCAGGTGGCGTACAGTATTGATTCTGCACTTAGTCGACCATCGAATTTAGCCCTGTATACCAAACAACCTCGTACCTGCAAGAATGTCCTGTGTATCCTTGCATTGGACTTCCACAACTGCACTATCCATGATATCCTCATGTGGTCACCTACTGGGCCAGCTTGCCTTTCAGTTTTACAAATTCTTCATTGTACTACAGCTCCAGTTTTCTTGTGCACACCTATCAAGAATTGTACTTTCAGCTAGCTGGCCCGCTGGCACAGCAGTTGAAATTCCGCTTGTGACGCCAGCGACCCGGGTTTGGGAACAGACCCGGAGAGCTGGAGGGCTGGCCGGGGGAGAAGGATTGAGCACCCTCAGAGCTGCTCTCCTTCTCTGTGGGGAGGACTGGGGTGAAAGCCCAGTGCACGTAGGACTCCTGATGGAGACCAGGAGGACTCGCAAGTGCCAGTGTCTGAAGCCATTGATGAGTGGGGCGGACGCTGTACGTCATTGCATGTCCCTGCCCCTGGGGACTCAAGAAAAAAAAAATCCACGCTCACCGCCACCATGAATGATGCCTGCCCCTGGCCCTGATTTGCTTCCAGGTCAGTTCCTGAACTGGTCCCATGACTGTGGCACTGAGCTCAGGTGCCACAACCCTACCCTAAGGGGGAAAGCCTGGGGTATTGGGAGACGCAGCCAGTGTGGAAGTGGGGGTCCAAGGGTCAGTGACTGGACAGATGTGCCGGTGGCTGTGGGCAGCAAAAAGAGTGAATTTAAAAAAAAAAAGATTTGTACCTTCAGCTAATGATGTGTACTTCGGCTGCCTCATACCCATGCCACACCATACAGTCCTACTCTGCTCTGCTCTCAGTGGCCATCACTGAATCCCCTGATCTCTGCCAGTAATGAGCACCCTGAATTACTCTATTTGCTAACTACTTGTGTTGCTAATGTTCTGCATTGCCTACGATGTTTAAACTGGGAACCTATGGCTTGAACCCATGAAGGTTTTACCTTGCCCTGCTCTGCCTCACCCTAACTTCTCTTTCTCCCTATGAAAGGAACCTTACAGTGATTCCATTGCTGTGAGCTTCTTGTGTGGTTTGGACGAATGCCATCCCCATTTTTGACTGCTCATCTGCTGCTTTCCTAATGGGATATCTTATCCTGTAGCTGCGAATCTGATTTTCTACTGTGCTGCACTAACCCTAGTACGTCCTCTACTTGTGTCGGGGTGGTGGGGTGGGGTGCTCCTTTTCACTGATCTTCGTCCCCTTGGCCTATTCTCTGCTCCTGCCTCCATCGCTGATGTCTGCTCCTGCTTTCTTATCTCCGCGGTTCCTGCCTCAGGTTTCCTTGATGCTTTCTTCTCCTGCATAGTTACTGCTTACCAACCATACCTTCCCTATAGTAGCTCTGTTTCTATGCCTACTTTCTCAGCATGCTTTGACTGTCTTCCCATGTCTATATTTAATTCATCATCCTATTTCACCTCAGCTTCCTAATTTACTCTCCTTTTGCAGCAGCGTTCTGAGTTTCAGCCAGCCTATACCAGCAGTACTCCAGTCTCCATCCCTAACTCGCACCTTCTGAGAGGCTGAGCGAAGGTAGGCTTCCCCTATCTACTGGGGATGGGATTTCATTATAACCACTACCTCCTACTTACCAACTGGACATCCTCCATCCCTAACTCTGCTTGGCAGCATTGAGTGAAGGTTAGCTCGCCAAGACTACCAGAGATGGGATCCATGTCTCAATATACAGACTGTACCATACCTTCTCTACCTCATACCACTTGCTGCTTCCCTTCAGGAATGGAACTCTTACACCCCACGTAACCTCATCATTCTAACCATGCCATGGCTGCCTCAAGTCACCATCATCTGTCTCTGCCACCCCTGAGAGGTATCTGGGATTACAGTCTACTGCTTCAACTTATACATTCTCAGCCTGCTGCCCAGATTTTACTTCCCTGAAGGAACATGACTTTGCCCGACTTGCCTTCTCCATCTTACCTCATTTGCAGCCTTGTTTTATTGTCCTAGTTGCCGACTTTCATGGCTGGAAGCCTGACTCTGAAATCAACTGTTCCCACTGTTTGCATCCTAATCCCGATGTGAATTGCCACTTCCTTTCAAGAAAGGAACTTCTTCACCATGTACTCTCATCGTCCTACCTTTAATATCCATATCCAGTCACGATCATCTCACTTTGAACTTCTTGCCTGGACACATGTCCTTCCATTCTGCTGCTTCACACGTGCTCATTCTCCACCTGTTATCCAATGCCATGACCCTATTTCTCATTGCCCTCAGCCCTTCTTCCAGCCTCACACACTACCTTGCCTGGTCTTTAGCCTGATCCTGCATTGCTGTGTCCGCTGTCTGCTTCCTCTATCCGATGCTGGTTGCCGCTTCCCTTCGGGAATGGGGCCTTTCTACTCCACTTGCCTTCCACCTCTCAGCTCTGCATGATGACATCGACCATGGGTCTTCTCCCAGTCTACCAGGCATGGTAGCTTGTTAATGGATCCATTCCATAAAGCATCCCCTGACTTATGCTAGGTTGCCGTTTCTTTTCTGAACCTGGACATCATTGCAGTATTCATCTCCATCAGTTTGCCCCTTCCCTCCAATCACAGGACCCCTCTGCTTTGATGCCTCTGGAACTTTCTTGCTGTAGGTCACCCTTCCTGTCAATGGCCAAGTTTAATATCTCTTTCAAATGTGGGACCTTTATCCTTCTTCACTCCAACTCCTTTCATCCCTTCTCTAGTTAGTTGACTCCATCATTGGATGTGGGACTATTTACCTCAACTGTGATGATCAGAGTACTGCACTTCGCTTTTGACCTCCATGGATCATCTTTTAGTGAATGCTACACAGCCTTCTGCATCCTGCTGCTGTTCACTGGGGGCTGACCCGGTTCTGTTCCTTCCTGCACAGTTTGTCATCTGGCTTCGCCTAGCTCATCACTTTCTTTGGATAGTTCCTCCAGTTCCTCAGGACTCGATCTAGACTTCCTTCCCAATTGACTGGCTGCCTCTCCACTCTGCCTTGCAGGCTCGGGACTTTGTGCTGTTTGCTGTAGCTCTTTTGGGCCTAGTACCTTATCTCCGAACATACTCCTACCAGGTCTTCCATATTATTCGTTTCATACTCCTTCTCTGGCCATTCTAACAGTAACCTTCCACTTCTCATTGGATCACTCGTTCATTACTCTGGAGAAATACTACTGTCAGCAAACATCTCTTGGCTAACATGCCTCATAGACTCTTTCATCATCATTGAGTTTTATATGCTGCCCAATCAGCTTCTCAGGATCATTCACGAAATCCCATTTGCCTGGACATAGGAAGATGATCTCAGTCTCTAATGGATATACCCTCTAACTCCTGTCCATTCTATTACTGTGATTTCCCTGTCTACTTTGTCCCACTGGCTATCCTCATACACGGAAAGGAAGTAAATCCCTTTGCATGCCTTCACTTTGAAATTAGTATCTCTTCTGCAGATACCGGGAATCGCATGAAAACCCATTCAACTACAAACATCATCTGGCTTACTTTCTACAGCTCTTCCTACCACCACCGACTCTGTTGACCATGTTACTTGACTCCTACTCCTCAACAGTCATTGCTTGTTTTAAGATTTTCACAGATGTCTACCAGAATATTCGTCATGGGATATCCACCACCTAGCTGATTACTAACTCCACACCACCAAAACCATCATTTTCACTCCTGGATATAGCCATTCCTTATACAGTCATCCACACCTTTCAACCGAGTACCATCAACCAGGTTAACCGTTATTCCAGTGGACCCTTCAGCCTCTTCTTCTCGAATTGCCTTTGTTAATCTGTGCAGTAAAGACCATCACAGAGAACAAGCTCTCCTGAATTCTATCCGGCAATCAGTAACAGTCAAGTCGAATTCACCGACTCGGTCTTGCCTCCCAAGCGGTCTTAATCAGCCATAGCGCTAAGATCTCACTACCAATTCAGCCTAGAGACTCATCCTTATATCTGCCTCCAAGATTCTCTCAAATACTTTGGCATCAGGATCACCTGTAAACTTAACCAATCGTTATGCCACCTCAGTGTATCTACTAGATGACCATACCACAAAAATACCCACACTTAATTCAGGCAGCATACCAGCAGAGTATTTTCACACAAAGTCATGATCATCATGACCAAAGAAGCCATCCACCCCTTATCCCAAATTTTCAGTCATTCCCCATATACACTAGGCTACCAGTTGGACCGCTTCCACAAATCATCTTCTATTTGTTTACTAATCACTTATGGCATTACTCTTGTCAGTCACTCAAATTCTCCTCTACTCATTTTACTCTGTGATGCTTATTTAGTGATTTTTTCATTCACTAATCGATTCTTTACCTACAGTCTACCTTGGATATGGAACTTTACACAAACTGGATCAGTCAGCCTTAACTTTACAAATAATCACAAATACCACAGTGTAGTGTCTGGTTTTATATCGATCTAATTATGCTATCCTGACTCATTACACCCCTTATAATCCCTTTGGACATGCATCTTTTGTCATCCTGGAAATATGGAATACTTTAGCCCTTCTTCAACTGGATTTGCTCCTCACATAGGATTCTACCATCCCTATGGAAAAGAAGTATCCCTTATCCTCAAGTTCATCATTCAGTCTGTGTCATTCTTAGATCAAGAGTGAACCATCATCTACAGGGCACTCAAAGGCTCTCTTTTACTCATTTCTACTTCTTGGATGCTTCCTTAGCGACTCCTCATTCATTATTGAATTCCTGGCCTCCAGACCATACCTTGACATTCAAACCTTTCACAATTTGGATCATTCACCAATGATATCTTATACCATAGTATTTCCACCATTCCCCATCATACCTCTCAACCTCCTGCCTCATAAATCAGGGACAAGGCTTAAAAAAATCAGGGACAAAGGACCAAAATCAGGGACACTTCTTCAAAATTAGTGATATCTACTCAGGAATATGGTAGAATAAGGGGCTTAGTGTACAATGCATTTTCTAAGAAAGAACAGATCTGTAACTTTAATGTTTGAAATTATTTTGTGCTTACAACCCCATCTGTGTGGTCACGGAAACACAATTTTTAGGAGGAACAAAGTAAAATTTTGAGGTGAAATCAGGGACGTCCCTGAAAATCAGGGACAGTTGAGAGGTATGTTCCCCATCAAGTAACTTATTGATCAAGTCCTGCTCCCTCTGCTCATTACACCCTTGTAGTTCCTTGGGGCAAGCATCATTCATCATCTTGGAAACTTGGACTTCCTTTACCTTCCTTCAGCTGGATCTACTTCACACTTCAGATTCCATCGCTCCTTCATAAAAGACCTACTCTTCAACCTAAGGATCATCGCTAAATCTGCATCATCCATGGATCGAGGATGGATCATCGTCTCTCCAAGCAGCTCGCCAACCTCAAATTAGCTATGGTTACTAGAACCTAGGTCCTTCTCCTTTTAGTATGCCCAGAGGATGGGCAGACCTCTGGCCATGAGTCTTTAGAGGTTTCCTCCACCTGTTTTTTTCTTCCCTCTCCTGAGTGCCAGGGGGTCATACTCTGCGTGAGTTGGAGGAGGTATCTTTTTGGGCCTTCTATTCCCTACAAATTACTACCTACATACCTACTACTCAATGGTGGGAATAGAGTAAAGCCACAAAAAGTACTACACGTTACACAAACACTATATACCCCATCTCTCCTCATTGCTATTCCACAAATATTGAATGGGAGGGCTTGGCCTGAGGTTCAGTGTGGGGAATAGCTCCTCCCACAACCTCTATTTAAGCCCTTCAATAATGCACCTCCCTTGCTTAGGGAGTGTTTTTTATCCACCACCATCCCCTCCTCCTCCTCCTTATCTGGCGCTCTTCTCACCCTTGTTCATGGGCCTTCTGTTCCCTACAAATTACTACCTACATACCCACTACTCAAGGGTGGAAACAGAGTAAAGCCACAAAAGGTACTACAAGTTACACAAGCACTATATACCTCATCTCTCCCCATTGCCATTTCACAAACATTAAAGTGTTTTTTGTATTGATAACATCACATTTTTTACTCTTCTTATTTACACTTTTTATTTGCATTTTTATTAAACTTTTTTTACTGGGGGACCCATTTTATAAGCACAATAAGACACTCCTAGGTGTGGGTTATGGCCTGATAAGACCACTTCTCAGGTACTAAAGGTACTCAATACAAGCGCCTTGTGCCTCATTATGCACCTGGGGCATGCTATTTTCAGGCCATAACCCACACCTCATCATCTCTTATTGATTACATATACACAGCATCACAGAGCTTACTGGACAAATGATGCCTATCTATCCAAATTCAACAGTTTACCTAGTATTACTAGTTAGACATCGCAATACATTTCTCAACCCTGACCTATATCTCTGAATGACAATGGGGGAACTGAGCAGAGAATGAGATATGGGCACCATAAACATATGTACAGTACCACATGAATGGGGATATCGGTGGAGGCACCAAGTCAGTTGTAGGAAATATTCATAGATGGCTTTGTCTCATGTCCAGATCATCTGGACTTCTGCATTAGGAAGAGGGTGTGCATGTCCATCCTCCAGTTCTGCATCTCCAGCATTGTCGGGCATGGCAAGCATTACTTCTCTGGATTTGATCCTCCAGTGTGAGCTCCATATCATTGTCCACAGAGGGTGGATCAGGTAGATTAGCTGGCAGTTCCTGAAGCTCAAAGGATGCTCCTTAATTGTTCAAGCCGTGGGTAGATTCATTAACTTCAAACTCCACTGGTGGAGCTGTGCCGGGTGGTAGCTTATAGCATGTCCTCACTGTTGTCAGCAATGGCACACCCTAGGGTCCTCCAGGCATTCGAAGGCAATACACTGTTTTCACCTTGTCACCCACAGAATGTTCCACAGGTGGTGAGATGGCAAATGTAACATTTGGTACAGGGGTGTCACAGGTTGATGCTCCAATATCCTGATGTTTGGTTCAGCTTTGAGTCTTTGGTCTCCTTGCAATGGATGCTCCATCTTAGATATTGTCTCCAGCACTGCCCAGTTGGCAGGAGGTGTTTCCATTGTATGGTTTTGACCAGTCCTCTCCCTTACTCTTGCTGACTTTTGTTAACAGATATATCAGGAAGCTGTTCTAATGATGCATGGCTCTTGGGCCCATAGTTTAGCAAATTTGTTTCCCTTTTAGTCCCAGATACCTCAGCAGCAGCCTGTCTCCAGGTTGTAGCACCTGGTATTGAACTCATTTGTTGTACATGTTCTTGTTGGTGAGATTGTTCTTATTAGTGGCCTCAGTGGCCAATAGATGGGCTTCCTGTAGCTGTCATCCCAGGCACTTAGTGCACTCCAAGTAGGTCTCCGGCGATGTTCTATCCACCAAGACTCCAAAGCAAAGATCCACAGGTAGACAGACTTCCCTTTCAAACATTAAATAAAAGAATGAAGTCAGCATGGAGTCATTTCTGGTACAGTGGTATTCTTGTACAAGTAAGTACACTACACTTTCTGGCTTCATTTTTTTTAGGAGTGCTCAACTTGTCCAGCAAGGTCCTGTTGATACATTCAGGCTGAGAATCTACTGAGGATGGTAAGGGATAGTCCTCAACTTTCTTATCCTATAGGAAACCAGAAATTATTTCTCCTCACTGATTTTGCATGCACTATTCTCCTTGGTAGCCTATTCAACCGCCACCACACTTTACTTTATTAGGGTTTCTAGCTTCTTCCCTACTATGGAAGTTAAACTGACAGGCCTGTAGTTCCCAGGATCATCCTACTGCTCTTGTGCAGGGGAACTACATTTGCTGTCTTCCAGTCCTTAGGTACCACCCCATTATCCAGTGATCTGCTAAAGAGCTCAGGTTTTGGTGCAGCTAGGACCTGCCCTGACTCCTTTAATACCCAGGGATGCAGCCCGTCTGGGACCATTGACTTGTCCATCTTCAGTGCATTCAGTTCCTTCAGAAATTTTTACTCAGAGATCAAAACTTTGCTGACACCCCCATTTCCTTCCCCTCACCCCTTTCCACCTTGCCATGACTACACAGTCTGGTAATGGCCCTTTCTCCCCCATTGTAAATACCGAACAGAAAAACTGTTACAGTAGGTTCATCTTCTCTTTATTGTCCTCCTCCCAGCCATTCCCCTTCTTCTTTCTACTTCCTCTCTTGTTTTACATTTTTCATGTGTGTAACAAAAGAACATTTTATCCCCCTTTTATCTCTTCAGTTATGCTCAGCTCTGCATCAGATGTTACCTTCTTCACAGCCTTGCTGGCCTCCTGCATCATGCTTAGACACCCCATTCTATCTCTTTTATCCTAGTTGTTTTTGTACTTTATGAAAGATTTCTCTCCCCCCCCCCACAGCCCTTCTACCTCCCATAGAACCACAGTGATTTCCAGGCCCTCTAGTTTTCCCTGCTATTCTTCTGGAGGATTTAGTTATTAGGGGAGGACCGGAGCAGCAGACAGGGAGTTGGAGTTGGGCAACAGGCAGTTTTAATAAAAAAAAAAAAAGTTTAAGCCTTTTCATCTCTCAAGGTTGGAGTACAGGGAGGGAGAGGTTAGCTTGGCTAGCTACATATACTACTACTGCATATAGTGAGAGTTTGGACTCAGAGCTCATCAGAAGCTTGTAGGGAGAGGTGTCATTACTGGATGGATAGATGGATGGATGGATGGATGGATGGATGGATGGATGGATGGATGGACAGTGGACACACAAATTAATGGCACTAACAAATGAATGTTAAGCTTTCTGGCACCAGATGCCATGCCACAGTATGCATAGTGCTGTCTCTCCTACAGCAGCTTGCACCCCCAGGGACCCCATCCAGCATTGCTGTCAGGTAAGGGAAAGGGGAGGCAAAAGAAGGAGTATTGTTGCTTTACTAGTAGCTGGGTGGGGTTGAGGTTTAATGATAACAGAGTTGGATTCTAATTCTGTATCCAGCAAGGGGTTTCTAAATTCCAATTTTTGCCCTTGAATGATGAAATTCCAAATTCTGAAAAACAGCTCAGAATCCATGGAATCCAATTCCACTGGATGGATTCTGAGCAGCCCTACTCAAAATTGCAGTCTGTGCCTTCACAATCTTTTGTAATGGTAAACACTATGATATCCTAAACAAAGGCACCAGGAAGTCAATTGTGGATGGTCAAATATTTTTATTCGGATTTAAGTAGTTTGTCAACTGTAAAATACATGGGTAATTTTAGGAAAGTTAGATAAAATATATATTAGGAAATGCAGGTGAGACTGTGGTATGGAGCACAGAGAGCTTACCAAATATTTTTGCATGTAATAAGCTGAAGAAATATTAGCAGGAGCTGGTGCAGAGTATATGGGAAATAATATGAATATAATTAGACATTTCACAGGAAAAATGTTTGTTGTGAGTCTCTCCATAATACAGTCTCTATAAAGTACAGACATTTATATTTGCTGTTCTGGTCATAGCAGTGGAGAAAATCATCACTAGAAAGTGATTACAATATGCATTCCCTATAATCATAGAGGGATAGTGGGACTTGGAGAATGACATTTATTTTGTCTGTTGAGGTTTTTCCTTGCTGGCCACTCATGTCATTCCAGGGATATTCCCCATTCCCAGGCATATACCCTGTTCTGGCCTCTGGACTCTGACCCCCTCAACCTCTTAAACCCACCAGCTACTCCCATGGCCTGCCTTCAGTTGCAGGTGCTCCAGGGGGAGGGGCCACCCCTTCCCTGTCCCCAGGCAGTCCTCAACGTGGACTTGGATCCAATGCTCAGAGGCATTATGACCTGGTGAGTCCCCCAGGTCAAGGTCATAATTTCAGTAGGTGAGGGTTTTTGCAGCACATTTTAGTCCCCTTCCCCACCTCTCTCAATATGAGTGCAGCTGTCCAATGGACTTACATGTACACAGCAGATGCTGTTACAGGAAAATGCTCCGTGGCTCAGCCTCAGGGGTTGTTTTGGTGCTGGAATTCACTGCTGACCCTCCCTAACTGAGGCACACTACCACACAGCAGCAGCCCCAGCAGGTCTGACTCCTAAAGAGGCAACTCGACTTTGCTGCAGAACCCAGGTCACCTGCACAAACATGCATTGTGCTGCCCCTGGGCCATTGGGGTGGCTACTGAATGAAACTTATCAGAAAGAGTAGTAGACACACACTGCTAGATAATAAACTGATATAACTGAGTGGTGTTCATCATGCCAGTTAATCTTGCTTTTTATAGGGGAACGTTCATGTTGTATGACCCACACCTAGGTTTGGGGCTGCTCCTGACTGGGCGATTTAGTGGGGAAAACCATGTTCAGATTCTTTGCCATCTGTGTATGACCCACACCTAGGTGTGCGTCTACAACATGAATGTTCCCCTATAAAAAGCAAGATTAACTGGGATGATAAACACCACTCAGTTATATCAGTTTATTATCACAGACAGCCCATCTGTGGGCTTCCCAAGATGCTCCTGTGGCACTGGCTCTCTCCGAGCAGGCTGCAGCTAACAGACCACCTGACTGACCCCTGGACAGATTCAGACATCCAATCTGTGGGCTTCCCAAGCTGCTTCTGTGGCCCTGGCACTCTCCGAGCAGGCCACAGCTAACAGACCGCATAACTGACCCCCGGTCAGATTCAGGAATGCACAGGACCTCCGAAACTTGTGGTTTTGAATGCCGCTGTTTTGACTGGATGCCCAGTGGAGGAGCAAGGCACTGATTGGCAGCTTTGTTCCTTGGCTGATTTTCTAACGCCTGGCACTTCCTGATCTCAGGGAAATCTCTTTCTGTGCTGTGTTCTGGACTGAATTTTTGTTAATGTAATTTACTTATGTTATGCATCAATTGGTCTTACTTTACCTGCCAGCTTAGCGAGTCTATTACAAGCCTCTAGTCTGGCCTCTCGGTGCTACTTGCTGCTGGGTGACTAGTGCTGGACAAACTGTATTGTGTAGTAGCTGATGTTTGACTGCTTACACCTAGCTACTGAGCAAGACTGCTGCAGTTTTCCATTTCTGCCCTACTGACAAACCCTGCCCCCTTCCCCACACTGGTCACTCTGCTAATTATTAATTTCTCTGCCCCAATTGTAATGCTGTCTCTCTAAACACCTTACTTTCTTCTCTGTCTTACCTACAAACCCTTTCCTCACACCCCCCCTGCTGCTGCTGTCCTCCTCACATGTCCTGGTTCCAAAGCACAGACCCCCTCCATAACTTCTCTTCTAGCTCTAAATAATTGCCCTGCATTTACCACCTCTTTACCTCATGCTTTGTCCTTCCCCATTGCCTGCCCCCCACTGAGCTTGCTACTGTACTCTAGCTGTATTTAATCCTCTGTGTTTCCCTCCTTGTTCCATAGACAGCCCATCTGCAGGCTTCCTAAGCTGCTCCTGTGGCTCTAGCTCTCTCCGAGCAGGCCACAGCTAACGAACCGCCCGACTGACCCCTGGACAGATTCAGACAGCCCATCTGCGAGGCTTCCAAGCTGCTCCTGTGGCTCTGGCTCTCTCGAGCAGGCCACAGCTAACAGACCGCCCGACTGACCCCCAGACAGAGTCAGACAGCCCATCTGCGGGCTTCTCAAGCTGCTCCTGTGGCCCTGGCACTCTCCAAGCTGGCCACAGCTAACAGACCACCCGACTAACCCCAGACAGATTCAGGTAGGCACTGGACCTCCGAAACTCATGGTTTTGAATGCCGCTGTTTTGACTGGATGCCCAGTGGAGAAGCCAGGCACTGATTGGCAGCTTTACTCCCTGGCTGATTTTCCAACACCTGGTGCTTCCTGATCTCAGGGAAATCTCTTTCTGTGCTGTGTTCTGGACTGAATTTTTTCACCCAACCCCCCCCCGCCTCCTCACAGTATTAAATAGACCCTAACTCCACTCCTTTCCATAGCCTAGCAGCTGATTGGTCACTCCACTGCTGCACATTTTTATGCTATTAGCCTCCCTGTCTTCAATACCTGACTTGACCCACTTTCTCACCCCCCCTTTTTAAAGCAGTCTCACCCACAGGATCACACATTTGCTCTCAACTTTTTATCCAACCACTTCCATCTAACTCCTCTCAATTACTGCTCTAACCTGCCCTATTGTTAGGGACCTCACCCTAATTTGACTATATACCCTTTCAACTATAAACCAGCTAGCAGTTAAGCAGGCCAGCAACACCAAACAAACTACCATGGGGTGCAACCACCTACTACTACTCCTCACTACCTCTTTTGGCATTGCTGGTACCATATACAAATTCGGACCCCTACCTCCCCACTCTGAATCCTCACTGGGTGCAAGCTGGAAGAAAAGCACACACACAACCACTACCACTTCCGGTAACGATAGGCTTTTTATCCTCCTGTACCTTCCATTCATAGTTCTCGCCAAGCCAACCTCCCAAACCATAACCTTAATGGTTAGCTTTCCCCCTAATTTAACACAGGCATACAGACATCTCCCCCACTTGAAGCGCAGGCGACGGAAGACACGAGGGAAGATAAACATCATCCTATCTGCCAGAAAGGTTATCTTTCTGCTACTGCTACTCTCTGGCAATGTTCACCTAAACCCTGGACCAACAACCCTGAGGAGCAGGGGGTCCATACAGTGAACAGCCTAAAGATAGCATCGCTAAACATCTGCAGCCTAACTGCCATATTCGACCAGCTCCAGGCTTGGATGACCATCCATGCACCTGACATACTCTGCCTAACTGAAACCTGGATGTCGGGTAGGATCAAAGATGGTGAGGTGGCCATTGAAGGATTCCAAACATTTCAACTTGATAGAATAGGCAGGAAAGGTGGCGACTGCCTCCTATATGCCAGAAACTCACTGAGTTGCTCCATCCTTCCCACCTCCAAAGTTGTGGAGGATTATGAGGTACTAGTGGTAAAAATACAAGTCGGCCTAAAAGGCAAGACCCTTACCATTGCCACAACCTACCTGCCCCCCAAAAAAGTCAAGGAAAGCCTTCCTGTTGTTATGGAATAAATTAGCGCACTCAGAAAGGGCTGAGAACTCATCTTGACCGGTGACTTTAATATTAACTGGTTATGTAAGGAGGCGACACCCTCCAGAGACCTAATCACCTCCAACAATCTCACGCAACTCGTAACTCACCCCACCAGGCAGAACTACAAGGCTGGTACCAGCACCCACATTGACTGGGTCTTAGCTAGCTCACTGACTCAATTCTCTGAACTCAGGGTTCTCCCAGACGTGCTGAGTGACCACTCCCCAATCTCCTTTATATGGACCACTAAACTTGTCAAAAGCCCACCGCGCCTCATCAAGAGCAGGGTTCTGCAGAAAGGCAAACTTGGATCCCTCAGATTGGCCTTGTCTGCCTACAACTGGTCCCCCATCAACAAGTCACCTACACTGGACCAGGCCCTTAGTTTTTCACTGAGGCTTCAATTCCATCTGTGATATCTATGCCATGCAAAGCGGAAAATTTGGAGGGAGGTTAGCTGGCTGGATTGATGGCATGCTCCTCTTCCTCCTAAGGAGAGGGCTGCCCCTGGGGAAAAACCTTAAACTCAGGCAGCAAGCATGACCTACAGTGCTACAAAATGGCTAGAAATCGGTGCACCAAACTTATCAGGCTCGCAAAACCCAATTTCCATAAGACCCAGCTTAACAATGCATGGGGAGATGGAAAGAGGTTTTGGGACAACATCAAAAACATCCTTGGTAAAGATCAAAAGCAGTACCCTAAGATGCTCAACATTAATAACTCATCCTCCTCAGATCCGCTAGCCATTGCTAATGCCTTTAACCAGGCCTTTACAGACCTGTCCTCAGTGCTGCCTCCAGACTACCTTCTGCCTGTGGAGGACAAAGGTTGCGCCAACCTGCTCATAACTAACCACCCAGCCTTCTACTTTAAGAAGGTGACGGTGAAGGAGGCCCTAACAATGGTCAGAAAAGTCCTAGGCAAAACCAGATTGGGGAGTGATGGACTAGACATGAAGTTACTATCTCTCACCCTTGATGTTCTTAGCATGCCCATAACAATGCTATTTAATAAATCCTTGGCCCTAGCTCATTTTCCAGAGGAATGGAAGCAAGCCCTGGAAACTCCAGTTTATAAGAATGGTGACAAGGTGCTGGTGTCAAACTACAGGCCAATATCTATCGTCTCCCCATTATCCAAAGCTTTGGAAAAAATTGTGGCAAGTCAACTCACAGAATACCTCAATAAGTACAATCTGCTCTGCCCAAACCAACATGGTTTCAGGAAAAAACACAGTACCACCACGGCACTGCTGGAATACACTGACTATGCGCAGAAGGCCCTGGATGAAGGCAAATTGTTGGGGTCCATCTTCATTGACCTCACCAAAGCCTTCGACACCGTCAACCACCTTCTACTAGTATTCCAGCTCCAAAGATTGGGTGTGGCACCTAACGCCGTGAATTGGTTCAATGACTATCTAACAGACAGGAGCCAGCGAGTCAAAATCAGGCAGACATTATCCAGCTCCAGATATGTATTCCTAGGAGTCCCTCAAGGATCAATTCTAGAGCCCCTGCTTTTCAGCCTCTTTGTAAATGATCTACCCACTGCCTGTGACACCAAACTTATTCTGTATGCGGACGATGCTGTGCTGCTGAGCAGTAGCACCTCTCAGGTTGCCCTACAAACAGAACTACAGAACTCTTTCAATAAACTCGAGGACTCATTCAGTAGGCAAAAACTGCTACTAAATTACAAGAAACCCAAGGCCATGCTACAATCCAGCCCCTACAACAAACACAAGCATGCTCCCCTCGTAATCACCAATAAGGCTGGTGAGCAGATTGAGCAGGTGCACTTGTTCAAGTACCTTGGAGTCACCACTGATGGCTCTCTCACTTATGCACACCACACAGACTCTCTTGTCAGAGTGGTAAACACAAAGATCAGGGTCCTCTATAGGCATAAGAAATCCCTCACCCTGGAAGCACTCTGAATTTCAGTCTCCAGCTCCATTCTCTCCACGATAGACTACGGGCTGGTGGACTATGGAGCTGCTACTGATACAGTGCTCAAAAGGGTCCAAATCGCACTCAATAAGGCATGCCGCCTCACCCTGTATGCAGATCACTACACTCATACTTGCACCCTGTATAAGTGTACAAACTGGCTTAACCTAAAAGACAGGATCAAATACCAAACTTGCCTCCTGGGAAAGAAGGCACTCCTCAGAAAAAAAACACCCTGTATAGGAAACCCGCTCGAGGCTTCTCTCTCAACATACATCACCAGACGGAGGAAGAATGGAGCACTGTCCATACCATTCCGCTGAACCTCACTAGGGCAGTGCGCTTTCTCCTATCAGGCCCCCCTCTGGATAAATGAACTCCCGTTGAAATTACAAACAAACAACAGCCTGTCTCAGTTCAAAGCAGACCTCAAACAGCACCTAATGTCTAGCTCAAAATGCACCTGCTTCTCAGGCCCCACTTGATAGACAGGCCTACCCCCAAGGTAGCACCCAGCAGGGCTACCTAGAGAACCCTGCCTCCATTCCAGCCTAGCCAAGGGCTTAAGTAAGCTTTCAGTCCACTTTGAATGCACTTGGTACTGCCCCTCCCAAATCCCCCACACACACACCATACTCGACAAAGCCATCTGAGCTGCTTCCCCCATTACAGCCCCCTGTTTCACTATCCCCCACCTCGCCTCTCTGCAGTAGGTTCAAACCAAATCCCCCTTGTTTCACTGTCACCCAGCCTCTCGCTATCTGGGATAGTGTTAAACCCTATGCAGTTACCCTGCCATAGTCTATCAACGGATTTGGAGGTTTCCAGGGGTGTGCTACCTAGGACAACCAATTAGAAATAGCTTAGTATTTGATTACAACTGCTCTGTTTTTTCTCCTATTTGTCTAATTGTCATGTAATCGCTCTTTAATGCCTAATGATCAGGCCTCTGTAACCACTGAATATGTGTATTGTCTTATTATCCACCCTGACGTGGAACCTTTGTAAAAGAGCTCATGCTCAAAGGTCTTTCCAAAATACTATTTAAATTAAAATTAAATTAAAGTTAAACTTACAACTAGCTGTTCACAAGCCCCAACATTTGTTAGTGAGTGACTCCATGACCATCCCAGAATCCACCATGGCTGTGAGCCACAGGCTGCAGCTGCAGGATATTCAAAAGCAGGTAATGTGTCATCAACCATTGCTAAGCTCTGATCCGCTGTTTAACATTTCTGTTGTACTCCTCAGGCTAGGTACAGGTGATGTAACCTGAATGTAGCTTTGGAGGTACAGTACAACCAGACTGGCAACCAGCAGATTGGAGCTTCATGAATCTCTGTAGCACATTACCTGCAATTTATTTATTTTTTAATTGTTTTTATTGAGAAAAGAATAAGAACATACAAACATTTCATACAATAAAAGTACATACAATTAACAGATAATTTCCTCTTTTGTAATGAGAGGCAAAGAACATGGATAAATAGGTGAACAATTTCTAACTTTACTATCGTAGACTTACATCAGCACTTACAATGATAGTATGTACAATATAAGGACTTCCAAGTACATTCACTGTAATGTAGTAAGCCAAATGTTAATATGGTATAGCATGGGTTGGGAATTGAATCTATACCTAAGTAGTTTGAAGGAAGGGTCCCTCAGCCATTTTGAAATCTTTTCAGGTTCTGACTATATACCCAGGTGAGTGAGGCACTGAAAAGGAGAAGGGAAATCCTAGCCCCCACCCACCAAAATTGGGGTAGTTAGTGAGGTAAACACCAACATAGAGCAATTGATAGGGAGAAGGACGGGGTAAATGGAGAAAAAGACAAAGCCAGTAAGGACAGAGATAGGGCAAAAAGAAATGAAGCCATAAAAAATGGGGGGGTAATGAGTACCAATGCCTGTAGTCTAGGTAAAAAGCTCCTCGAAATGGTGGCCTTGATGGAAGAGGGATGCCTGGATATTGTGGCAGTCACAGAAACATGGTACACAGGGAACCATGACTGGGATGTCAACACTCCAGGGTATACAATCTACAGGAGGGACAGGGAGGGAAGAAGAGGAGGAGTAGCTCTCTATGTAAGGAAAGAGATCACAGCAACAGAACTAAAGGGTAAACAGGGAGGGGAGGAGGCACTGTGGGTCACCTGGAGACTGAAATGGCACCACAATCCACACAAGGGTTGTATACAGACCCCCATCTCAGGGGGAGGAAATGGAGAAGGAAATGATAGAAGGCATCCTTGGGATGGCAGAAAAAGGGGAGATATTGCTGATGGGGGACCTGAATATGCCAGATGTTAACTGCAGCACCTTTGCTGCAGCCACATCCAAGAGCAGGGACATTCTCAATGCCCTACAGGGGGCATGCCTCAGACAGCTAGTTTTGGAACCCACTCAGGAGGGAGCAATCTTAGACCTGGTATTCTCAAATGGGGACAGAGAGAGGATCTCCGATCTTGAAGTGGGTAGCCATCCGGGAACAAGCGACCACCAGTGTGGTTCACGACAAACTTAGCTGTTGAATCAATCCATACAAAAGTGAAGGTACTGGACTTCAGGAGGGCTGATTTTGTCAAAATGGGAGAGTGTCTCAGAAAAGCACTAGCAAACAGACAAGAAGGTGGGGTGGAGCAACAATGGGGAAACATCAAAACCGCCATCACAGAGGCAACAAGCCTTTGTGTGAAGCAAATAAACAAATCAAAATGAAAGAAAAAAACACTGTGGTTCTCAAAAGAAGTGGCGGGGAAGATAAGGGAGAAAAAGATAGCAATCAGGAAGTATGAGGAAACACCGAAGGAGCAGGACAGAGAACTGTACCAGTTAAAGCAGAAGAAAGTGGGGAAGGCAGTCAGAATAGCAAAGGCCCAAACCAAGGAAAAGATAGCCAACTCGGTTAAGAAGGGGGATAACACCTTTTATATTTATTTATTTATTTATTTGCTTTTGTTAACCAGGTAAGCACACTAGACAACCAAGTGCCCATTTTCAGGTGCGACTCAGGAGAGTTACAAAGCATACAGGAAACAAAAATACAGAGTCAAGGTTACAAACAAGAGCCACAGACTCCAACAAGTGGGAGGTACAGGTCATGCTCAAGCGTGGTAAGGCAAGCAGTCAAGCAATAGTTTACAAAAACAATGTAGTGAGTCAAAGATTTCTAATAAGACTATAGACTGAACACATCTCAAAGGCAATTTGTGATAAACATTAACAGATAAAAAATGAATATATAATAAGCGCCTAACATGAGGGTAGTAAGTACTATACAGAAGTAGGAGGGTGCAGATAGGCATACACAGAGGGGGATGGTCAGAGCTTTGGCCGGTTTCACAGGGGGATTTAACAGCAGCCGTTCAGACAGTACTCACGGCGGCACCCCCCCAGAGAGTCAGGAGGGGTAGAGGGTATGTCGGGTCTAGGTGGAACATAGGCCTCAGTAGACTTGAGGAAGCTCCATAGGGATGTTTTAAAGCAGTGGTGGGAGGGTGAGGCACGCACTAGGGTGGGAAGAGAGTTCTACATTTTTGGTGCATGGACTGAGAAGGCCCGGTCTCCAGTGAGGGTGCGGGTCCTGGGAACCAGTCGGGCCTGAGCAGCACAGGATCTGAGATGGTAGGCGGTGGTTGGGGGAATTAGGGGAAGGGCAAGTACTGAGGGAGTGGCTGTTCTGACTATGTTATCGACAAAGTTGCCTAGGACAAAGGCGCGGTGCTTTTCAGGGGGGAGCCACTCCAGTCGGGAGTGAGAGCCTCACACGACGCGTGGCGCGGGGGCAGATAGAGCGACGCGGCATATATTGTTGAAGGCAGTGTCCCATTTCATAAGATTTGCATGGGAGACTGAAGCAAAGGCAATGAGCCCGTAGCAAAGTGTGGGGAGGAGTATCCCCCTAGCTATGGCGAGTCGGGTGGCAGGGGTGAGGCAGTCCTTGGCTCTGTAGGCAAGGCCAAGCTTGCATTTGAGGCTTTACACACATTCCTGATGTGTGTGGTGAGATTAAGTTGGGGATCAAGGGTAACCCCGAGATACTTGGCCGAGTCAGTGACTGGAAGCATGTCGCCATTTGCCCCATAGATTTCTAGGGGAGCAGGGCAGGAAGAGGTGTTTGCCACCGACCCGAATAGCATGGCATGGGTCTTTCTCAGGTTGACGACGAGCTTGTGGCTCTCGAGCCGGTTCTGAATATGCTCAAAATCGGAGTTTAGCTGAGAGTTGATGATGTTGACTTTGCGGGAACTAGCTAGGACTACGAGGTCACCCGCATATAAAATTGGGACCCCATGGGTAATAGCAGAGGGTAGTCCATTAATGAGCAGAGAAAACAGTAGGGGACCCAGGACGGATCCCTGGGGGACCCTGCAGTTAACTGAGGATAGGGCTGAGATAGTGCGGTTGAAGCAGGTGTATTGCTGCCTACCCGCAAGGTAGTTGGAGAACCATTCGAGGGCTTAGTGGGAGAAACCGAGGGAGAGCAATGTGGAGTGGAGGAGGGAGTGGTCCACCCGATCGAAGGCCTTGGAGAGATCGACGAAGATGGCCCCCGTCAGGTTACCTTGATCAGTCGCGGATCTGATCTTGGAGGTGACCACGGCTAGCGCCGTCGATGTGCTGTGCCCTTTTCTAAAGCCATGTTGGGCCGGGGAGAGAACGGTGTATCCCTGTTATAGGTACATTAGGGAGCAAAGAAAGACTAAGGCAGGGATACTGAGGCTGAATAAAGAGGAAGGTGGTTGGCCAGAGAGTGACAGTGAAAAAGCAGGGATACTGAACAAATACTTCCACTCAGTATTCACAATGGAAAAGCAGGGGGAGATACCTAATCCAGTCAATAGAAGCACTCTGGATAGGAGGGTTGATATTAGCCCTTTCACAGAATAAAGGGTTCTGAAAGAACTCTTAAAACTGAAGGTGGATAAAGCAATGGGGCCTGATGGGATTCACCCCAGAATTCTAAAAGAACTAAGGGAAGAACTAGTAACACCGCTGACTACCCTTTTTAATAAATCATGGGAGGATGGTGTGGTACCTGAGGACTGGAGGAGGGTGGATGTGATTCCCCTTCACAAAAGTGGGAGCAAGACAAAGGCAGAAAACTACAGACCTGTCAGATTGACCTCAGTGGTAGGGAAAATGATGGAATCACTTCTGAAGGAAAGAATTGTTGAGTACCTAGAAGCCAGTGGGGCACAGGACCCAAGGCAGCACAGATTCACAGCAGGAAGGTCATGTCAGATAAATCTAATTGATTTCTTTGACTGGGTAACCAAAGTAGTAGACCAGGGAGGGGCTGTGGACATGGCCTACCTAGACTTTAGCAAGGCAATTGACACAGTCCCACACAAAAGATTAATAAACTAATTAGCCAGCCTGGGAGTGGGTCCCAGGGTGGTAGCCTGGGTAAAACACTGGCTGGACAACAGGATACAGTGGGTAATAGTAAATGGAGTCCACAGTGAAGAAAGGGGAGTTACTAGTGGGGTACTGCAGGGTTCAGTCCTGGGGCTGGTCCTTTTTAATGTCTTTATAAGTGACATTGCAGAGGGACTGGAAGGAAAAGTATGTCTCTTTGCAGATGGTACAAAGATCTGCAACAGAGTCGATACAGAAGGTGGAGTAGAAAGGATGAGAATGGACTTGGCAAGGTTGGAGGAATGGTCAAATTTATGGCAGCTTAGATTCAACGCAAAGAAGTGCAAAGTAATGCACCTGGGAAACAAAAACCCAGGGGAAGAGTACACAATGTGGGGTGAGATACTAACATCAAGAAAAATGGAAAGGGACCTGGGGGTAGTCATATCAGATGACCTGAAGGTGGGCAATCAATGTGAGAAGGCAGTAAGGAGGGCTGGTGGGATGTTGGGATGCATAAGGAGAGGCATCACCAGTAAAAAACAGGTAGTTGTTATCCCTCTGTACAGACAGTTGGTGAGACCCCCTCTGGAGTACTGCTCGCCCATTTGGAGCAATGGAAGTGGGCAGCAGGGTGCAGCAATAGCACCACCTTTGGTGGCCTGGGACAGCATGGTGCAGCAGCCCAAACTGTGAAGGCAGAGGCCCTTGGATTCTAAGGCTTAGCAGAGCACAGCAGCCCTGTCTGTGGAGACAGAAAAAGGGAGCAACAATGTGCATTGGCCCTGACTGTGGTGGTGGGGGACAGAGGGAAGTGGGGGTGCAGCAGCCTCAACTGAGAGGCAGGCGATAGGAGAATCAGGATGCCAGGTAGTATTTCTAGTTATACATATACATGATGTATTTTCACACAGAAACCCTCAAAGAACTGAATTTTAGGGGTTCATACAGCACATGTTCCTGAAATAGCAGAGTGTGGCAGACACATTTTTGTCAATCTGACATAAAAACAAAATTATTCTCACATGAAATTATTGATTGAGGCTACATCAAAGACACACTACTTCTATGAATTAAGGGAATGCAGATTTATTTCATATCCATTAAACAACCCTGTGTTATATAGCCAGAACGGAATGCAGAGTTTTGATGACAGAGGACTGACATCTGCGATACAAACAAGGTAATTTCTCACATTCATTCATACCACTTCAATTCAGCACTGAACCCCACATGATCAACATTTTATGAGAACAGAAAGATAGATTTGAAACAAGCATATCTCTCTAAACACAAGCCAGATGGGTTTGTAACAAATTCTGAGTGAAAATGATTAGCTCTACAGACTGTTCTAACTAGGATCTGCAACAGCTTATTCAGTTATTCAGGAATTTAATTGCTGAAGCAGTAGGCTGGACAGGTACGATATAATTTCTCACTAACAGGGATAGAAACATCTTCATTGTTTCTTCACTGTTTTAAGTTACTGCAGAGCACATTAACAGATGCTGATTTAATGAAAACCACAAAACCAAACAGCATATTTTCGGGAAACACTATTCATGACAGAAGGACATGAATTCAAGTGAATCCAACCTTTTTATGAAAAATGTGTACATTTGATCTTTAAACTTAATTTTTTTTCAGAATTTTGGCTCCTGTGTGTGTCACATGGCTCTGCAGCCATTCTGAGCCCGTTCACACAGGGGAGCTCTGCAGGTGGCCAAAGGTAGGAGGACACCTAAAGGTTGCTTGAATTCCATGTTATGGGATCGGATTAATTGACTTCCAACCTGATTTCAGGAATTGCAGGCCAAAAATCCTAATTCCGAAATTTAAAGCTAAAACATGTTTTTACATAGGTTAGGATTCATGATTCCAAATCTGATTCCAAATCCATTTTTTTTTTCCAACTTTCTTTATGCCCCATACTCACTGGACTCCTGGCCCTTTCTCCAGTGTGGTCACTTGGGTTACCGCCTTCTCCTGCACTCCTGAAGCTCTCCAACTGACTCCTGGCTTGGGCCTATCTCCCTCCATCTCCTCCAGCCACCCAGCCCCCCAGCTCTGAGCCCCTTGGGGTGGGACCGCCAACTCCTACTGGTGCTCTATCTATAATCTAGTAGAGCAGCCAGGGAGTGGAGAGAGAGCCAATCATCGGCCAGCAGGACCTGGAACTGTGTGTGGGGCTGTCCCACTGGACCCACCTTTGCCTACCAGGTGACCGGGGTTTTCCCACTTTACTTGTACCCCCCATAGGCTTGGCAGTGCAATGCGCACCAGTGCAAGACATGCTCATTTCCACGCATGTTCACAGGAGTGCTGTCATAGTCAATCCCCTTTCTGGAGATCTCGACTGTTGTTACACCCCCAGTCTCCACCAGGGGTCACCAGATAGTGGGATCTTCTTCCCCCTCCTTCCCAGGAAAGGACAGCCATCCTCTAGATACTCAATCCTTTCTTCCCCACTGACCTCCAACAACCTGAGTCTGCTCCTGAATCCGGGTTACTGGCGTGGTTCGAGGTAAGGCGTCCAGTGCTTCAGCCCTCAGCGCCACTGGGCCGGCTTTTTCAAGTCCAGTTTTGAGGTCCTTTTTGGAACTGGATAAGAATCAGATTTCAAATCATAAAATCTTAAATTCTTAAACAGTCCAATCAGAAGACCAGACTTCGCTGACAGAGAAGAGTGAAAACATCTAGCTTTACCTTAAAGGTATAAAGATATTTATTTATATCTCTCGTCATACTCAAAGTAGTAGGGTAAGTGGGGAGAAAAGAACAGATCTGTAGGTAGCGTTTGGGCCAATTTGATACTTTGTAGGCAGTGTTTGGGACACTTTGAGACTTGGGTTTTAAATTGTAACAGGTGGTATTGGGGAAACTAGCTCAGGAGATTTACCTTGGGATGAGTACTGTAGATTCAGTAAGCCTTGTGAATCAGGTGTAAAATTGGGACATGGAGTTGGCAGAGGCTTACTACCTTCTTACAAGTGCACTATAAAATTACTTCCACTCTAACGTATCCAGCATGTTTGTGCCACAGCGAGTGAGTGGAACAGTGAAGGAGTGGAACCGGCGACCGGCATCTTAGGTGTTGGCAAGCATCAGTGCACGGAAGCAGGAAAGCAGGAGACTCTTCCTGTCAACTAAGACAGGGCACCTGTTCACTACTACGTAATAGTCACTGCTGGAAAGGATGAAAGGTCAAAGGTAGGCCAAAACTGGGAATAGGAGCAACACCCTATCTAGGGTAGGAGTAAAAAGAGATTTAAACTAGGCACAGGCAAACACAAATAGAAACTAACAAATAAAAGGGGAAAACTAGAAACACCCTATCAGGGTAAGGGTACAAAAGTATTTCCAGGTAACACAAGGAGAACACAAATTGAGAATGTTGGGAGTGGTGCAGTGAAGTGGCTGTGGGGAACTGCAGTTTTCAGAGAGACCTTATGGAGAAAACAGTGTTGCCCCATCTGCACACACCTTTCTGGGTGGAGGGAGGAGATCACTAGACTCCAGGATGAGCTGGCTGGGATTCGGGAGACCTCTTCCCCTACCAGGGGCCACCAAGTCTGCCAACTTTGCCTCAGAGAATGCCAGGAGGAGGAATGGTGTGGTCTGTGGCAGGCTCAGGAAGTGCAAGGATGGTGGGTTAGAGGTACATTCCTCAACTGGCACCTCTATGCAGTTCCTACACTGCTCTGGTGAGGCGGGACTGCCTGGCAGAGGCACCTGTGGTAGAGGCCAGGGAGGATGTGGGGATCCTCCATAGTGGAAACCCCAAGGAGGGTGGAAGAGGACCCCAGAGGAGGAGGAAGCAACTACTGGTGGGGGACTTGATTGTGAGGGGGATAGATTTGGGAATAGGAAAGAAAGAGGAGAGGGAGATTGGGTAGCTATGCGATGCTGGGACGTGGATTCTAAGAATCACTATAGCAATAGGACAGAAGGGAAAGCTGGATATTATTGTCCACCTGGGGACTAATGACCTGGCATGGGATGGGGCAGGGATAGTGCAGAGGGAGTTTAGGGAGCTGGGGAGGTGTCTTAGGTAGCACGCTTAGTGACTTTCGCTAAGGTGCTGCCTGTCTATAACAGGGGAGGAGTGGGATCTCCACACTAGGAGCTTCAACATATGGCTGAAAAAATGACTGAAGTAGAGAACAGGGAGAACCCAAGAGGAGTGAAATCCCCTGGGATGTAAATTAATATGGGAAGCAGGGTAGAAGAAGTGAAGGAGGATGGAAATGGGTGCATTAAAAAGAGAAGGGGGAAGAAGGGAAAGCAAAAAGGAAAAGAGGTGGTAACAAACAGAGTGATAACAAAACCTAGAAAGCCATGTGTGCAAATGCTAGAAGTCTAGGAAATAAGATTCCAGACTGGGAGGCCACAATGGTAGAGGCCAACCTGAATACTGTGGTCATTACCAAATAATGGTGCACTGAAAGCCATGACTGGGACATGGCCATACCAGGCTATGCTCTGTTTAGGAAGGACAGGGTGGGAAGAAAAGGAGGATGTGTGGTACTTTATGTGAGGAAGGGCATTAAAAGACCAAGATACAGGGAATATGGGGGGGGGCAGTGCAGAGGTATTGTGGATCACCCTAGAGATGCAGAATGGAGCCTCTATTCACACTGGTGTGATCTAAAGACCTCCAGCACAGAGGATGGAGTTAGATAAGGTACTGATGGAAGCCATTATCAAGATGGCAGAAAAAAGCCAGCCCGACGGTGCTGAGAGCTGAGGCGCTGGACGCCACAACTCACACCTCACCGGCAACCTGGGTTCGGGAGCGGACCAGGGTCATCGTGGGTCGGTAATGGAGGAAAGGACAGAGCATCCAGAGGACTCTCTCCTTTCCTGGGAAGGAGGGAGGGTGAGAAGGGGACATTGAGCTTGCTGTCTAGCGAGGGCTCTGTAACAGCTGGGATCCAGACAAAGGGGGGGGATTGGCCACGGCGGTGCTCCTGCAGGTGTGTGCAGGAGCATGCATCTGCCACGCTGGAGTACATTGCACTGTCGGGCCAATGGGGGGAAAGAAAAAGGACAAATACCGCCTTCCCACTGGTAGACAAAGGCGGGTCTAAGAGCATCAACACCACATCCATTTCCAGGCCCAAGAAGTCCTCCAGGTTCTCCTCTCATCCTCTCCCACCAAACACTATAGATAGAGTGACAGTGAGGAGATGACGGTCCTTGTTCTTGGGGGGCTTGGATCCGGGGGTTCAGGAGATGTGGTGAGAGAGAGGTGCTGCCAGGAGAGATGTCTGGACTTCAGGAGGATGGGATAAACCAACTAGCCACACAACCCAGCTGGAGAGAGTCCAGTGAGGTATGGTGAAGAAATGGAGTTAAAAAAAAAAAGATGTCAGAAAAGGGAGAGGTGCTGCTGGTGGTGGTGGGGGATGCCAACCTGCTGGACGTAGATTGGAGTTTCCCAGCTGTGACTTCAGCTAGAAGCAGGGAAATCTTGGACTCCCTGCAGGGGGCATTCCTAAGGCAACTAGTCACTGAACCCACCTGTGATGGGGCAATACTGGACTTGGTACTCACCAACATGGACAGTGTTGCAGGCATCAAGGTGGGGGCCACCTAGGGACCAACGATCACCATGCAGTGTGGTTCAATATAAGGACAGCTGCAGAATCGAACTACACAAAGGTGAAGGTCCTGGACAGGAGAGAATATTTTAAAAAGATGAGTGAATGCCTCAGGGATAACCTGGCAGTGGGAGATAAACTGGATGGGGTGGAGAAACAGTGGGAAAAGTAAAAAAGGGCCATAGTGAATGTAAAGAAATTCTGTATCAAGCAAGTGAGCAAAAGAAAGAGGAAAAAAGAGATTGCTATGGTCCTCAAAAGAGGTGGCGTAAAAGGTAAAAGCTAAGAGGACAACATTAAGAAAGTACAAGGAGATGCAGAGAGAGAGGGATTTGGAGATCAGGAGAAACAGAGGGAAGCAGGGAGAGCAGTAAGGAGCGCACAGGCACAAACCGATGGCAGACTAGCCAAGGCAGTAACAAAAGTTGACAAGGCATTTTTTAGGTATGTAAGTGACAAATGGAATTGAAACGTTATGAAGGGGAGGAGTGAAATGTACAGAGTGGAACAGGAAAAGGCAGACATCCTGAACAAATACCTTTGTTCTGTGTTCACAATGGAAAGAGACTGGGATGAGACACAAAATGTAACAGGAGCATTTGAGGGAGGGAGGGGGACACTAATCCATTTTTGAAGAAGAGAATCCTGAAGGATCTTGCAAATCTGAATATGGAAAAAGCAACAGGGCCAGACAAGGTCCACCCAAGGGTACTAAGGGAGCTCAGGGAGGTACTGGCTGCACCTCTGATGGTCCTATTTAACAGCTCACTGGAAACAGGAGTGATCCCGGAGGACTGGAGGAAGACAGATGTAGTACTGCTTCACAAAAATGGTTGCAAGGAAGAAGTTGGCAATTATAGGCCAGTCAGCATGACTTCGGTGGTGTGAAAGTTAATGGAATCACTGCTGAGAGAATGGAATGTGGAATAGTTTGAATCTAGTGGGTTACAAGACACGAGACAACATGGATTCGCGAGGAGGTCATGTCAAATGAATCTGATAGAGTTCTTTGACTGGGTGACCAAGGAACTAGAGCAGGGTGAAGCAATGGACATAGCCTGCCTAGTTTCAGTAAGGCTTTTGACACTGTTTCATATAGGAGACTAAAAAGCAAGCTAGGTAGTTTAGCAGTGGGTCCAAAGGTGGTAAATCGGGTAAGAAATTTGTTAAGGGATAGGCGGCAGAGGGTGGTAATACACAGAGTTCACTCAGAGCAAAGCCGGCCTTTGAAGGGTTGTGAACTGTGCATTCCCACAGGGCCCCAAGGGCAGAGGGCCACACCCGAAACTCAGCTATGCAGTTGGCCTCCTTCTTCCTTGTCCTGTATGTACTAATTTAAGTAGAGTGCAAAACTGGCACAAAACTGACTAAAAATGAAGCTACAGGGAGTCCATAATAGGGATTAGGATGTTCCTTGGCGGCTTTGCAACTTCTGATATGGGACCCCAGAAAGGAGGCTCCCACAGGGCCCCAAAAAAGCTTGGGCCAGCACTGACTCAGAGGAAGGGGCGGTGACCAGCTGGATGCCTCTGGGTTCAATGCTGGGACTGGTCCTCTTTAATGTCTCTATAAGTGACATTGCAGAGGAGATAAAAGGGAAGGTCTGCCTCTTTGCAGATGGCACCACACTCTGCAATAGACTCCAGGGAGGGAGGAAAGGATGAGCAGTGACCTGAGAAAACTCAAGGAGTGGTCAAGAGTATGGCAGCTGAGTTTCAATTCAAAGAAAGTGCAAAATAATGCACTTGGGGTACAGAAACCCAGGGGAAGAGTACAAAATTGGGGTGTGTTACTGATGACTACCGAACCGGAACGATATGTTAGTGTGATCATATCCGATGACCCAAAGGTAGCCAGGCAATGTGACAAGGCAGTTGGGAGGCAGAGTGGGATGCTGGGGTGCACAGGGTGGGGTATCACCAACAGAAAGAAGGAGGTGGCGTTGCCTCAATATAGATCGTTGGCAAGACCCCACCATGAGTACTGTATCCAGTTCTGGAGGCCACATCTCAGAGAGGACATAAACAGGGTGGAAGTAATCTAGAGGAGGGCAGCAAAAATGGTGCTGGGTCTGCATCAGAAGCCCTACAAGGAGAGATTAAAGGACCTAAATGTGTACACCCTGGAAGACAGAATAATGGGGGAGATATGATAGAGACCTATGAAGACTTCATGGGGGTAAACATGGTACAAGAGGAAAAGTATTTTTCAGGAAAATGTGCTTAAGGGCAAGGGCTCATGATAAGAAGATGGAGGGGGGTAGATGCAAAAGAGATGTGAGGAGGTATTTCCTCACAGAAAGTGGTGGATTCCTAGAACAGTCTTCCAGTGGAGGTGGTGGGGTGAAAACAGTGGTGGGGTTCAAGAATGCATAGGATAGGCATAAGGGAATCTTAGAGAAAGAGAAGGTGTGGGTGATTGGGCCAGAGATCGAGTAGGATCTGTGGTGATACTATAGGTAGGGAAAAATGGGCAGACCAGATAGGCCAAGCAGACCTTATCTGCTGGCAAATTCTATGTTTCTCTTTCTATGAACTGGCTGATTCCAATTATCCCTGGGACACATAGAGCAAACAAGTCACAGGCAGTGCTGCAGGTAGTGGCGAGCATCCAGCCAGGGACATAAAATGCCAGCAGTGTTTTGATTCCCCAACACCTGAGTAGCTAAGCATGATGGTACTGGGTAAACTCAAGTCACACACACCAGCAAAGCTGCAACAGAGCAGCCACTGTGGGCCACTCAGAGCAATGTAAAAAAGTGAATTCAAATGCACCTTAATAGGAGTTCCCCAGCTAAGGCAGTAATACTGAAATGAAGGGAACGTTGCCATTTTATTTCATGTTGCTATATTTCACTGCAGTGCTCACCAAAAAATAAACTGTACCTCTTGGTATAAATAGTCAGCTATATTTATTGTAGATTCATTATCATGATGGCAACAGTAAAGTAAAAATGTTCTGACTTGAAATGATCTCTTCCAGCTCTGCAGGCACTCTGTTCCTTTAAAAATGGAGGATGTGGTCATTTTTGCAAAATAAATGTGAACACTGTTGAATGCTCTTGTGTATCGGGATATAAACTTGATGCCGACAGAAAATCCTGCATACCCACTGGTACGTAACAAGAAAATCTTGTCATTATTACTGATGTCAATGTGTTGCTAAACACAACTTAGAAGATAGCGGAACAAAGAAGTGCATTGTTTAAACGTATTTAAGTAGATAAAACATTATCTCTTGATATTCAGTATAAAACAAGTCAGTGGTAACTCCATTTATCATGGTGTCCGAATATTGGTCGACTTAACAAACCGAGCACACGTAAGTTAATCATACAGCAAGAAGAACCTAGGAAAAGGTGTGTTAAGTATCTTCTACTGCCATGTATTTACAAAAATAAATTATAGAACAAGACCCTTTAGGGCCCAATTCTCAGTCAAGAACATGTGTCACAAAGTGTTTTTTACTATAGCAGTGCAAGTGCAGAAGCATACCCGAAAGGCTTAGTTTGCATAACAGAGAGATTGCACGAAGTATCAAGACAGCAGTTGTGGTTGTAAAGATGATCATTACAGATGGATGAAGTAGAGATGTTGTGAATTTTAACTGTGCCAGTGAAGTGGGCATCAAAACTGGATCTTTGCATTTCATGTAGCCGAGCGGAGTTTCCTAACTTCACTCCAACTTTGTGTAGCAAACTTATTTTTTTACACAAAAAAAGATTTTAGATGTAAAACCCATTAGAGTTGTGTGAGTAATGAGTATTTCAGTTTTTCCTGAATACCGCAGATAATGCACTGTTCATTATTGGGATCGGAATAACAAACAGCGGCACACTATTCATCTCTTGTCTATTTGGAAAACACTATTAAATAAAAAGAAAAGAAAAAAATAGCCTCCCACCTCCTACCCAGTCCAAATCCTAAATGCAGAGTCCCTGTTCCACCACCATTGTTAATAACCCAATACCACTTCAGGCACCCTTAATTTAATATTTTAGTAGGACAAACACCCACCATGAGCGACTGGAACAACTCCCCCTCCTCCACGGCTGATCATCATCTAAGTACTCATTTGTAGCTAAAGAAAACTAATTCCCCCTCCAGCTGGCAGCACCTTCCAACACCCACAGCAGCCTAATTCTTTCCATGCATCTGATCTTACTTTCATATCAAGACAGCAACTGGCAAAAACCCTTCTTCCACCATGAACAGCCACCTGCTACAGAATGAAAGCACGCCCTCGCTCACTTGGAGTCTGTAGTGAAATGATCAGCTGACCATTTCACTATACAGATCAAGCAAGCTTAGAACTGCTTTCATTTTGTAGTAGGCAGACAGCCATTGAGGAGGGTGGATTAGTGCCAGTTACTTTCTTGATATGAAAGTAAGATAGGAAGCATGAAAAGAATTTGGTGCTGGGGGGATGGAGGGTGCTGGCAGCTGTGGGGAGGGGGAATTAGTTTTGGTTAAGTGCAAATGAGCAATGAGATGGTAGCCGGCCCTGGAGGAGGTAAGGTTGTGCCGGTCGCCCGTCATGGAAGTTTTCCTACTAAAAATTTTAAATTGTGGGTGCTGGGGGGAGGACTGGGATTGGGTTTCCTGATGGGGGGCTTAGATTTAAGGATTTGGGCTGGTGAGGAGGGTGGGGGACTTTGTATTTTTCTTTCATTTTTTTTTTATAACATCCGCGGGAGGCCCGATTAGAATAGTGGGCTTAATATTTGGGATAATGTATTTGTAAACCCCTAGAATCCCCCCCCACTCTGACATACTGTACCCCCACCTCCTGGCACCCAGACCCTTTACTCTTATGTACCCTCACCCCTCTACTCTCTAGCACCCTATTTCGGTTCCATGTCTTTTCCTCGCAAACATTTCGTCGCAGTCAATTACCACGCATCAATTTACCTTGCAATACTTTTCAGCGCACTTACACTTCCACGCATGACAGTTAAGTGCATATAGAGCCTGTGTTTAGTGCGCATCAACCTACTGCTTTGAATCCGGTGAGTATCTTACTGTTTCCAGATAATGCATGACCAGCATGCTTCCCCCCATCAAGCATATGCTTGTCATTATTTTACTTTTTACTTATTACTTTACTTGCCTTCATCCCAATCACTCAAAGCATTGAAAGTAAACCCACATGGAATTTTCAGACCTTGCAGTGTTATTCTGGACCACTCTGTGCCCTTTAGCCTGCTACCGTTAGCTTCAGTTTCCTCCCTTCTTATTATTTTCTCGGCTTTACTTTAATCTTAGGGAGAAATCGCAGCAGAAGTCCTAGGAAGACGTAGCTCTGGAGAGCACTTTCTATTAAGCACTAAAACAGATATATAGATAATTTCTATTTGTGCCCATGATTCGCGGTAGTGACTAGTTCTCCATATCTGTGAGAGCACTCTGCTAGCTCTCGCAGTGCCAATTAGTGTCATGGCTTGTTCTGACCCAGAGGTGAGAATCCTGTGGGGGATAACATTTATTTTCAATTATGGGGAGAAAGTGTAGAGCTGCCATGACAGGGTTAGCAGAGGTGAGCCCTGGCTCCTTTCTTCACCTGTTGCGATTTTTGCAATTAAATGTCGCATGCGATCAGATGTATCTTGCACTGATATTAATTGCGATGTAGTGTTTATGATGATATTTTTTTGATGAAATGTTTGCGATGAGTTGACGTGATACCTCTATTTTCCTCTTCACCCCCCACAGTCCCAGCAATGATTTTTTTAAAATAATTAGCCCTTATTATAGGCAGCACTTCCCTTACCCATGCTATGTCAGTACTGTACAGTAACACACCAACCACCTCCACACCTCAGCCCTGCATCATAGAAATAACAATAATAACCTACTCCCCTCCAGCACCCAACCTCCCTCCTCTCCCCAGCCCCAAATTAGCCAAAGTAAAAGAATAAACAGGTCACAAAACCTGTAAAAGGAAAACCAGTGTGGTGAATTACTGAATACTGACACAGTGTGGGTGGGGGATGGTATATATATATATGTCTAACTATATATATGTCTAACTATGGATATATATATATATATAGATATATATATACAGTATATATATATAACAGTGGCGCGGCCGTGCCACTATAGTTAGGGTTCAGCGGTCACTTACATACTAAAGTCAAAACGTTTGGGCGTAGATAACTTTAGACCCATTCAACGGATTTGCCTGAAATTTGGAATTTGTGGTGGGGCGTAGTAGATCTCTTGATTTGCCAAATTGTGCATCAGTCAGACTTACGGTCTTTGTGTAAGAAAACGTTGAACAATGCAAAATTATCCGTTTTTGGAGGCAGCTTTTGGGATTTCGGATGTGGCCCTGTGCGGCCATTGTGTGGTATGCCACTCTGTGAGATGGCTCGTTTGAAAGAGCTTTGGTGGCTGAACATGCCGCTTTTTGTTTGGTGAAAAAATATTAAGGCATTCAAAAGTTATGCCACTTTTAATTTCCCATTATAAATCAATGGGAAAATGTATATGTATGTTTTGCGAACAAAGAATGGGGTTCTGGCCATCTCGTCCCACCTGGCAATCAAAGAATTTGCAGCCTCGTGGTTCAAGAATCTTTGTCCCTGAGAATTTTAAAAATTCTTTGATCACGAGGTCCGCCATCTTGTTTTAAAATTTCCGATCGGGAAAAAATGCAAATATTTCAGCTCAGGGGTCACTTCTAAAGTAAAACTTGGATGGGTTTTACTCAAGGTGCTCCGATCTATCGAGCCATGCCTTTGGTTTCATCCAAATCAGTCACAAAATAGAGTTATGAACTTTTAAAATCTTGATTCATGGCTCGCTAATGATCTTTGATCACGAGCCTGCAAATTCTTTGATCTCGAGATTCTCTGATCGCGATCGTGCATCGTGAGCGAGGGACGAGATGGCCAGATTTAAAAATGCTTTTTCTCAGCCCAGGGGTGCCCTAGAAACTTAAATGATGGTGGGTTTTGCTCAGGGGGCTTCATTCTGCGCCATCTGAATAAAAAAAATTATGTTTTAAATATCCCTGGTAGTCTAGCGCCCCCCCATCCTGATAAAATAGATAATGATCTCTAGTGGCCCCCCAATGTTCATAAATAATCGCTGAAGGTCTAGTGGCCCCCCGATCTGTATAAAATTATAATTGTAAGTCATATCCCTGGTAGTCTAGCGGCTCCCCTCCTCCATCATAATAAAATACATAAGCATCTGCAATTTCCTGGTAGTCTAGTTGCCCCCATGTGTATTTAATAAAGATTTCTTTTTTATATCCCTGGTAGTCTAGTGGCCCCCAATCTGTTTTTAAATTATAATTATTGTTCCATATCCCTAGTAGTCTAATGACCCCATCATAATAAAATAGATAAGGATGTCCAATTTCCTGGTAGTCTAGTGGCCCCTCACTAGCTGTGCCAGCCCACCCAGCATCCCCCACCCTTCCCCAGCACAGCGACTGGCACAGCCACCTCTCACCTCCACGGCCAGCCACCAACTGTGTGTATTATAGAGAGCTAATGCAAAGAGGCCTCAGAAATTCAGAGCGCCTCTTTGCATTAGCGCTTCATGTCACACAGATCGAGCTGTCAAGCCGTGAGGAGGTATATCCAAATCACCGGCTGGGGAAGGTGGGGGATGCTGCGGCTGCCATGGCTGGGTGGGGGTGGGGCCACTAGACTACCAGGAAATTGGACATCCTTATCTATTTTATTATGATGGAGGGTGGGCCACTAGACTACCAGAGATATGAACTATAATTTAATACAGATCAGGGGGGTCACTAGACTACCAGAGATATAAAAAATAAATCTTTATCAAATACACATTGTGGGGGCCACTAGACTACCAGGAATTTGCAGATGCTTATATATCCTTTTATGATGGAGGGGGCCCATTAAACTACCCGGGATCTAAAAAAAGCAATATTTATGGCATAGACATCGGGGGTCCACTAGAGATTGTTATCTATTTGATTATGATGGGGAGGCGTTAGAATACCAGGTATATTTTAAACATGATTTTTTTTTTATTCAGATGGGGCAGAACGAAGTCCCCAGCGCAAAACCCAGCCTCATTTAACTTTCTAGGGCACCCCTGGGCTGAGAAAATACATTTTTAAACCTGGCCATCTCGTCCCTCACTCCTTGTTCACGAGCAAGCAATTTCTTTGATCACGAGCCTGCACATTCTTTGATTATGAGATTCTTTGATCGCAATCGTGCATCACGAGTGAGGAACGAGATGGCCAGATTAAAAAATCAATTGTCTCAGCTCAGAGGTGTCCTAGGAAGACAAATGAGGGTGGGTTTTACTCAGGGGGCTTCGTTCTGATGAACCATGGTGCTGGTTTACTGCAATTCTTTGATTTTTTTAAATTAGAACAGTTTTTATTCTTTGGTCATGACCCTGCAAATTCTTTGATCGCGAGCCTGCAAATTCTTTGATCGTGAGATTCTTTGATTGCGATCGTGTATCGTGAGTGAGGGACAAGATGGCCAGATAAAAAAATCAATTTTCTCAGCTCTGGAGTTTTCTAGGAAGACAAATGAGAGTGGGTTTTACTCAGGGTGGGGGGGCTTCGTTCAGATGAACCATGGCAGTGGTTTACATCAAATCTTTGAATTTTGTAAATTACGACAGTTTTTATTCTTTGGTCGTGACCCTGCAAATTCTTTGATCACAAGCCTGCAAATTCTTTGATTGTGAGATTCTTTGATCGCGAGGGAAGGACAAGATGGCCAGATTTTTTATAATGGAATAGATAGGGAAATTGTACCAATCTTTAACATTGAATATCTTGGAAACAGTTTGGTCTTTTTACTTGAAATTTGGAGGGTGTTTACGGCATGTCGTGTAGATGTGAATTATGGTTTACATGTTGGAGAAAGTTTTTGTTGCAGAGATATTGTGTGACACACTTTACGTGTTGCGGACAGTGTTTTGGATTGTGCTGGTGGCTTGAAATTGATAGGGTGCCTAGCCTTAGTGTCATGGATATAGTTTTCAGTTGTTGTGTTTGTTAAATGTAAACAGGTGTGGAACTGTGCCACTCTGACGAATTAAAATATCAAATTTTGACATGTTATATCTCGGACATGGTTTGTTTTTTCCACTTAATATTTGGAGGATGTTGACAACATGTCCTGTAGATGTCAATAGCGGTGTTTATGTGTCAGACAATATATTTTTTCGGAGATATTATGTGGCACAGTTTATGTTTTATGGACAGCGTTTTTTATTGCTCTACTAGAGTAACATTTGTTTGGTGGCTGATATTGATGTTGTTAATGTACGTTTTAGTCATTGGGTGTGTAATGTGGTCCGACGCTTACAGTTTGTGGGAGCATGGGGCCCTCCACCAACTTGAGCAACTTTCTACTTTTCTATTCTTTCTTAAAAAGTAAGGAAATTCTATGCAAAAAAACTTCATTAATGCATCAGTTAGGGTTCTTCTACAGCAAAAAAAGTGAGGAAATTTGATTTTGGGGTTCTCACCCCTTGCTAACCCCAACCCACCCCACCAACAGTCATTAGGGTGTGATTTGGGATCATCAGCCCTTAACTCTCACCCTATTCTGCTACACTGCATCACCTCAACTTGTTTACACATGGGATGGGGTGAGAGTTAGGGCCGATGACCCCGACGCACACCCCAATGCCTGTTGGTGGGGGCAGGCTGGGGTGGGGTGCAAAGGGTGGGAACCCTAAAATCGAATTTTCTCACTTTTTTCGCTATAGAAGAACCCTATCTGATTCATTAACAAAGTTTTTTGCATAGAATATATATATATATATATATATATATATATATATATATGCAGAGGGATTATAAGTTTATTATCGATTCAGTTATAAAACATGGAGGGGAGATTATCATATCTGGTATTCTTCCTATGCATGGCCCTAATGATTATAGAAATAGACAGATTGTTGACATTAATTGCAAAATTAGGCAATTTTGTGTCGAATCAGGGGTAGGTTTTATGGATAATGCACGAACATTTAGTAGAACTTCCTTATTTAAAAAGAATGGAATTCACTTAAATTATGCAGGGGTAAGGGTTATGAGTAAACAAATTTTGGAGGTCATGAGGTTTCATTTAAACTGGTACGGGGGGGACACAGTTGAGAGTAACTCGATAGGTTCCTTATCAGCCCCACGAAACACCCCTGGATGGAAAGTAATTTTACTAAATGCCCGCAGTTTGCAGAACAAATATGATGAGTTCAATTTTTTGCTACATAAAAATAAAATACATATTGCCCTCATTACTGAGACATGGTGGAATGAAAATGATAGTTGGGAAAAAGAAATTGAGGGCTATAAGCTGTATTCCCATTGTAGAAAATATAGAAAGGAAGGGGGGGTGGCAATTTATGTTCATGAAGATATACCTTCGGAAGATATTAAATGGGAAATAGGTAAACTTGAGCTCCTATGGGTCAAACTATTGCCCAATAATAGTCCCAAAATTATTTTGGGACTTCTATATAGGCCCCCATCCATGTCACAGGAAGATGATAAGGCCTTGTTGGATATTTTTGGAAATATCGATCCTACCGACAGGTTATTGATCACTGGGGACTTTAACTTACCCAATATAGATTGGGGTAAAGGTCTAGGTTCATCTCCTCTTGAGAGGCAGTTTATTGATGTTATGGATCATGGGGGATTTAAACAGATGGTACTTAATAATACAAGGCACAATAATATTTTGGACTTGTTTTCTAATATGGGTGAGACAATCAACTCAGTTGAAATAAGTGTACCCCTGGGAAACAGTGATCATAGTTCGGTCTTATTTAATATTAGTGAATCTCAAATGTCCAAACCCACTGGTACAACCATAATGTATAACTTTGGTAAGGCGAATTTCATAAAATGAAAATAAAATTAAGTTGCTGGGATTGGAAACTGATTTTGCTAATAAATCTATACATAATATGTGGGAATCCCTTAAAACTAAAATTGATAACTTAACTACCGAGTTTATCCCCGTCATTAAAAAATACAATAGTATTAGGGCCTTGAAACCTATTTGGCTTTCACCTATAATAAAAAATTAATTAACAAGAAGAATAGATTATATAAATATACAAAATTATCTAAATCACCAAAAATATATGCTGAATATAAAGATTGCCTCAAGAAAATGTCCAATGTGAGGTTAACCTTGCAGATAGGGTAAAGGATAATAAAAAATCCTTTTTTTCATTTATCAATAAACAGAGGAGGGTCCCCAGTAATATAGGACCATTTACTACTGAGTCAGGACTTATTTCATCTAACTAACAAATGGCTACCATCCAGAATCATTATTTTTGTTCAGTATACAATACCACCAATGAAGATTTATATGAAACTACTAGATCTCCAGTACCAGGTTCAATTATTTTTAACCCCAATAATATTTATAAACATTTGGTTAGTCTTGATGTCAACAAATCCCCAGGACCAGATGGAATGCACCCAAGGATTTTGAAGGAGCTGGCAGAGGAATTGGCCCAACCAATAACTTATCTTTTCCAGGCATCCATGGATATGGGATTGGTTCCTAGGGACTGGAGACTGGCTAATGTTGTCCCTATCCTAAAAAAAGGGTCTAGAACTGTGCCCAAAAACTTTAGACCAATTAGCCTAACTTCGATATTGGGTAAGATAATGGAGGGATTAATCAAGGAAATCATAATAGAACATCAGGAAAGACAGGATATAATTGATCTTAAACAACATGGATTCACCAAAAATAGATCATGTCAGACAAATTTATTGTCCTTCTACGAAAAAGTGAGTCGAGAAATGGATGTGGGAAATTCGGTGGATGTGGTTTTCCTTGATTTCGTCAAGGCTTTTGACAAATTACCCCACAATGATTTACTGACAGTTTTGGATGCCATTAATTTGCCTAGTAATATTTGTAAATGGGTTTCAAATTGGATTCAGGAAAGAAGGTAGAGAGTGGTTATTAACAGAGAATATTCTGATTGGGTTCCGGTGACTAGTGGGGTCCCCCAGGGCTCTGTTTTGGGCCCTTGTTTATTTAATATATACATCGCTTCGTTAGCAATGAGTAATAATAACATTTGGATGTATAAATTTGCAGATGACTGTAGATTGGGCTTAGTGGTTAATGATGTTCAACAAAAAGCTACCCTGCAGCATGCCTTGGATTTAATATACAATTGGACAATCTTAAATAAGTTAGAATTAAACAAAAACAAATGTAAGGTAGTGCACTTTGGTAAGAATAATAAGAGAGAATTATATCTCCTGGATAATAACATCTTGGGAGAAGTAACAGAGGAAAGGGATTTGGGTATTACAGTTACTAATGATATGAAATTTAGATTACACTGTAGGAACCAAATTAGGAAGGCAATCCATAACCTTAATTGCATTCTCAAACATATTGTAAGTAGGGATAGGAAGGTATTGATCCCACTTTACAGTGCATTAGTGAGACCTCACCTTGAATATTGTGCTCAGGTTTGGTCTCCTCAAAATAAGGCAGTTCAGAGAAAACTAACTAGGCATATAAAAGGAAAAAAGAACAAAACTTATTATGAAAGATTACTCAGTCTAAATCTTTATTCATTATCCTATCGTAGATTAAGGGGTGATCTGTGTTTTTTATATAAAAATATGAATGATGAAGATTTAATGGGAGAAATGGGGCTCATAAGAAACCGTGGAAGAACTAGTACTAGGAAACATGCCAAACAACTATATCGACATGCATGGGAGCATAATTTACGAAACAATGGTATAGTTGTAGAGTTGTGGGGTTTGGAAAGCTGTTCAATAGAATTAGTAGATAGTATTACTATGACCGAATTTAAGAATGGGATCGACTGTTATTTTGGTAACAGAAAATTCTTAATTTAATTATGTTTGGCAAGCCTTATAGGGTAGTATACTATCTTCTGGCTTGTAATTACCTATGATACCTATGATACATATATATATATATATATATATATATATATATATATATATATATATATATATATATAATGGCATGACAGTGCCACTATAGTTAGGGTGAGTACCCCATTTAAGGTTGAATCTCAAATTTTGCACCTTAATAACTTTGCAACCGTACAATGGATATGCCTGACATTTGGAATGCATGGTCTGGTACCATAGATCTCTGGATCTGGCAAGTTGCGTTACGGTCGGATGTATGGTTGTGGAGCTACAGTGCATCAAAAATTACATAAATTATGGATTTTTACAGGTTTCTTTGCTCTCACCTACAGCCCCACACGGTTTCCACGATTGGTCTGAAAACTTCAGGGAACATGCAGCCAGGCTCCCCGATGTGCCTTTCAAAGATTTCGCAAAAGAATATTAAACGGTTCAAAAGTTATTCAAACAAAACTGAATCCCATTATAGTCTATGGGAAGAGTGAACAACAATTGCGATAGTGTCACAAATGTCATTTTTAGTGTTGCAAATGAGTCTTTTACTTTCGTGAGTCAGTCATTTTTTTTTAGTTACAGCTCAGAAAAATGCTTGGCATTTAAATTTGGGACCATCTAGGGACACAATTCTTGTTGTGTTCACCTAGTCGAGTCCTGAGGATGCTAGCCATGTCTTTTTTGGGGGGGTGAAACCCCCGAGAACTTTTGTAAAAAGTACTGTTGCAAAATAATTTCACAAATGTAACACTTTTGTGATTTTTTTTTTTTTTTTTTGTGAAAGTGTCGTGATTTGCAAAAGTATGGCCAAAATAACAGGAAATTTTTGCCACCCTGCTGCAAAACAACAATTTTGGTCTTTTGGGCTGAAATTTGCTGGGGAAAAAAGCCAACATCCCACAGATGTGCCTTTGGGTGGTTTGGTGCCAAAATATTACTAGGCTGCAAAGTTATGGCACTCCGAAGTTGATGATTTTTCCCATAGGATAACATTACGGCATCTGCCTTGCCATTTCGGGTCCTGTATCTCGAAAACTGTTAGAGATATGAACTTTTCATCACAAAATTAAGCACAAAAATAGCCTGGAAAGTCATAAATAATATGAGATTTAAATTCTTTTTCTACGTCATACAGTTCCTGAGATATAAGCAATTAAGTATTCCAAGTGCTCATTTTCTGGTCCGAAGGCCATTATTATGCCCACATTCTTTGTATTCACTGTGCTTCTGAATGCACCTTTTTGGGGCACAAAGCATGTGCGTTTGTGTTACTGTTACTGTTAGTGTTTATGTTTCCACTTGCGTTTCCATTACTGTTTGCGTTAGCATTTCCATTTGCATTTGCGCTAGCGTTTGCATTACTGTTAACTTTTGTGTCACCATTGGCATTACAGTTACCATTTGCGTTGCTGTTACCGTTTGTGTTTTCATTAGCATTTCCATTTGCATCACCATGTGCGTTACGGTTTGCGTTTGCACTTGTGTTTGCATTTTCATTCACGTTACTGTTTCCTTTTGCATCTCGGTTGATATTCCTGTTACCGTTTGTGTTACTGTTACCATTTGCATTTTCATTACCATTTGTGTTACCATTTGCATTTGTGTTTCCATTACCTTTAGCATTTGCATTTGTGCTTGCGATTCCATTATTGTTTGCATTACTGTTTTCACCATTGGCGTTACCATTACCATTTGCAATTGTGTTTTCTTTTGTCTTACCATTACCATTTGCATTTTCACTAACATTTGCATTACCATTTGTGTCTGCATTTATGTTTGCACTTACATTTACGTTACCATTTGTGTTACCATTTCTGTTTGCGTTTGCGCTTGCATTTGCATTACTGTTTCCTTTTGCGTCACCGTTGGCGTTACCATTTGTGTTTTTGTTTGCGTTTGCATTTCTGTCACCATTTGCATTATGGTTTGCATTTGCACTTGCATTTCTGTTACCATTTGCATTTGCGTTTCTGTCACCATTACCATTAGCTTTTGCGTTGCCATTTGTGTTACCATTTGCATTTCCGTTTGCATTACCATAACAGTTAGTGTTTGTGTTTGACTTCACATTTGATTTCACATTACACTTACCATTAGCATGTGTGTTACAGTCATCATTACTGTTACTGTTACTGTAAGCGTTACTGTCACAGTTATTATGCAGAAATGGGCAGCATGGTGGGGCCCCGCACTCCTACAATGTATACCATTGAATATTTATAGTGCACATTGGTTGTGTGTGTTGGATGTTGATGTATGCGTATGATTGATAGTCATATTGTGGTAGTGAGATAGTCATTTGCTTATTTTGTTGTTTGGCTATTCAGTGATTGTTCGATTAAGATGTGTTGGGAGGGTTCTAAGATGGTCAGGCGTTATTCCTCCACTCTGCTTCGGGATCTCCACCCTTTTCGTTGTCCCCCTTTATTGGCTAATGTCTATAGATGATGTTGTGCATTGGGGATAGTGAGGAGATGTTTGAGGGGTGGATGGACTGGGCAGAGTGGGAGAATGGAGAGGGATGGGCAGACAGAGACAGTGGGGACTAGGAGGCGCCCTGGGGCAAAAATGGGATCAGGAGTGGGGTTCTTCTTGCTTGATTCCCATACCCAAGGGCTTTGCAAATTGTGGGCAGATATTGTGATCCTCCTGGAAAACCCATCCAACCTGGGTGGTGTTGTGTAATGCTAGGTCAATTAGGAACAAGACCGCTATTATAGCTGATCTTGTTGCAATATCTGACCTGGCATGCATCACCGAGACCTGGCTAGATGAGAATGCAGGCCCTATATTGGCATCTACTACTCTGACTGGGTTCTCGGTGATACACCGCCTGAGGTTGGATCATGGGGCAGGGGTGTAGCTATTTTCTTTAAAATGGAGCTGGGTCTTGTGGATGTACCAGTGGGGTGCACTAGATCCTTTGAGTGTATCCTGAGAGCAGGTGTAGGGTTCAGGATTCTCCTCATCTACCGTCCGCCCAATGATGGTGGAGAATTCCTGAAGGAGTTTGCGGACTTCATTGTCGACGTGGCATTGGAGTCACCCAGGTGGTTAATACTGGGTGACTTCAATGCCTGGGATGAGGATGAACTCTCGCACTTTGGGAACAACCTCCTCCAACCTATGACTATGTTGGGCCTTACACAGGTAGTTACCTCTGCTACCCATATAGGGGGTCACTCATTGGACCTAGTGTTTCTCCTAGAGATGGAAATCATGCTTTTGGGGGTGGAACCAAATGCCTGGATGGACCATCACATCATAAGATTCAGCTTGTGGGCACCCCCAAATAGGCATGCCCCTACAGAGATGGTCCAGTACCGCCCTTTGAGTGGAATTACCCCAGAGGGCCTATCGGCGGTGCTGGACCTATCAGGTGTTTCAAGTGAGTGCATGAGTCCAGGGGACCTGGTACTTACCTATAATAAGGTGGCGGGTGATGCCCTAGATTTAATTGCTCCTGTTTGCATTTGCCCACTCACTCAGCACCCAAGAGCCCCTTGGTTTGATGGGTCCTTGAAGGAGCTGAGGAGAGTGGGGCGAAGGCTAGAGAGGGCTTGGCGGAAATCCAGCCTGGATGCTGACAGGCTTAGATTGATGGACCATTATGTTGTCTATCAATCAGCAATCACCCGTAAGAAGGCAGAGTTCCTGTCCGAGGAGATTGCTGCTGCATGGAACTGACCTGCTCAACTCTTTCAGACTATCAACAGACTGTGCAATCCACTCTGTCTCCAGTCTGGAAGAGATTTTTCACAAATAAAGTGTGATGAGCTTGCTCAGTTCTTCGCAGATAAGATTGCCAGCATCAGGTCAGGCATCGGCCCAGCTCCCTCTTTAAGGGAGTGCGGAGATCGGTGGGAGGAAACGAACACTCGTGCTACCTGGTTTGACTTTAGTAGGCCAGAATTCATGGATATTGTGAGGATTGTTCAGACTGTACGACCAACCAGCTGTAGTTTGTATCTGGACCCTAAGGCACTATTATTAGGTGCGTAGATGTTACCTACCCGATCCTTGCTGAAATTGTCTGGAAGTCTTTGGAGCAGGGGGTCTTTCCTGACCCCCTAAAGGAGTCGGTCATTCAACCACTCCTTAAAAAATCCTCCTTGAATCCAGACTGCCCAGTAAACTTCAGACCTATCTCTAACCTGCCCTTTGTGGGCAAGGTTATTAAAAAGGTGGTTACGATACAGCTAGACAACCATCTTATGAATCATAATGTCTATGATACTTTCTAGTCAGGGTTTGGGAAAAGACATAGCACTGAGACTACTCTTGACCGGGTTTTAAATGACCTCCTAATTGCGAGAGATCGAAAGGCTTGTACTATCATAGTCCTTCTTGATCTATCTGCGGCATTTGATACTGTGGACCATGGTGTGCTTTTGGAGCACCTGTGGTTTTATTGTGGACTGTCAGTTACAGTTCTACATTGGTTTTGATCTTTCCTCACAGGCTGGACACAGAGGGTTGTCACCGGAATCTATTCCTCTGACACCATCTCTATGTCCTGTGGGGTGCCGCAGGGCTCCATTTTGGTGCCCATGTTGTTCACAGTTTATGTGCTGCCATTAGGAGACATCATTAGGTGATACAGGCTGGGTTTCCACTGATATGCAGATAATACCCAGCTGTGTCTGCCCTTTACTCCCGGACAGGATGATGCGATCTCTATGCTTAACTGCTGTCTATCTGAAATCAAAGACTGGATGAGTGCTAGCTGGTGCAGGTTAAATCCACATAAGACCAAGGTGTTGGTTGTGGACGCGGGTCACCTTGAGGCAGATCATAGGGCTGGGGTTCCATCAAGTTTATGGCTTGATGGTGCCCAGCTGTTGACCTCAGACCAGGTGTGTAATCTGGGCGTTATTATTGAGGATGATTTGACTCTGAAATCACAGGTGTCTGCTGTTGTCAAGTCTTCCTTTTATCATCTTAGGAATATCACCCGGGTGAAACACCTGGTTCCTCTGGCTGACCTTCCTACTTTGGTCCATGCCTTCGTAACCACCCGCCTTGATTACTGCAATGCTCTGTACCTAGGGCTACCAGGGGTTGCAGCTAGTGCAGAATGCAGTGGCCATGCTTTTGACGGGGACACCAAGATCTAGTCATATTACACCTGTGCTGCACAGGCTGCATTGGCTGATGGTTCAATGGTGGATCACCTTCAAGGTCGGATTACTGACCTATAAAGCCCTACTCGAGCAGGGACCGCAATATCTGCAAGATCTCCTTACTCCCTACTGCCCCTCTCATTCACTCTGATCCACTGATGAGGGATTGCTAGAGATTCCTAGGGTTCGTTTGAAGACATCTGGGGCACGTGCATTTTCGTATGCTGCCCCTGCCCCGTGGAATTCTTTACCTCGTCGGATACGAGAATGCCTGACCGTCGAGAGTTTTAAATCAAAGCTCAAAACATTTTTGTTTCATAAAGCATATGGAGAATGATTTTATTATTGTTTATCTAATTATTGTTGTTTTAAATGCTTAGTTTTTAAATTCTGTACAGTGCTTTGGTTTTGGAAAAGCGCTTAAAAAAATTAAATTTTACTTACTTTACTTACATTCACAAAAGAAGGGACATTCATGGCAAAAAACTCTGTTAATGCATCAGTTAGGGTTGTTCCACAGTGACAAAAGCAGGGGAAATTCTGTGTTAGAGTTACCAGCCCTTGCACCCCACACCCACCCCACCCCCACCAACAGGCATTGGGGTGTGCGTTGGGGTCATCGGGCCTAACTCTCACACCATTCTCCTATACTGCACCATCTCAGCTTCTTTACTTATGGGATGGGGCGAGAGTTAGCTGATGACCTAACGCACACCCCAATGCCTGTTGATGGGGAGGGGTGGGTGTGGTCACGAGTGCAAGGGATGGTAACTTTAACACTGAATTTCCATGCTTTTGTCCTGTGGACAACCCTACCTGATGCATTAACATAGTTTTTGCCCTGAATATATATATATATATATATTAATATTGTGTGTGTGTGTGTGTGTGTATATATATATATATATATATATATATATTGTGTGTGTATATATATATATATATATATATATATATATATATATATATATATATATATTGTATATATTATACTGGCACAGTCGTACCAGTATAGTTAAGGTGAAAGTGCACTTCTACGTTAAAGTTCAAAATTTGAGAGTTACTAACTTTGGAACCGCTATACAGATGTGCATGACATTTGTCACGCTTAATCTCTAAGTGGTATATCTCTTGACCTGCCAAATTTGGTGGGACTTCGTCAAGTGGTTTCTGAGATATCAGGTGTTAAAAAAAAAAACCTGAAAAATCTGGATTTTTTGAAATTTTTTTGTCATCCTGGATCTCAGAAATGGTTTTATGTTGTGGGCTGAAACATTTAGGGTAGAAAGCCCTTGGGTCACAGATGTGCCTTTTGAAGGTTTGGTAAAAAAAAAATATTAATCGTTCAAAAGTTATTCACATTTTAAATTTCTCATTATTTCCTATGAGAAAAATTATGTTCAGCACAAAAATGGACCATTTGCGAAAATGCCTGCTTGCGAAAATGAAACCAAGTTGTTTAATTTGTGAATGTTAATAACTCTAGAACCATTCAATGGATTTGCATGAAATTTGGCATGCACGATCTCCAAGGGTAGGTCTCCTACAGAGCCAAATATGTTGTAGCTGGCTTCTGTGATTGTTGAGATATAGACTGTCAAATAAATGTAACATTAATGGCCATTTTCAAAAATCAATCATCTGCCCCTTCCACTAACACTTTCACTGTCGATAGGGGTCCCCAGTCCCCTTGTTGGCATCATGTATGCCCCTCCCAGACTCATCTGGCATACTTAGAGCCCACCCCAGTGTGCCCATATTCATAAAAGCCTGTGGGAAAAAAAACTGTCCCCTGATGTCTTTTCTTCTATGCAGAATCCTGCATCGAAATTTGCGAACATTTCAGTAAAGATCCTGCCTTGAACTAGTCTGCCCCATCCACTAACACTTTCACTGCTGAAGAGGGTGCTCAATCCCCCAGTTGACATCATGTATGCCCCCCCAGACTCATCTGGAACACTGGGAACCCACCCCAGTGTGCCCAAATTTATTTTTTAAATATATTATCCTGTTAATACAGAAAACCATACCCTGTAGTCTTTTATGCTAAAAAAAACTGAAAAAAAGAAAACAGTCCATCATCCTCACCCACTCCCCCTGCCCACTCCCCCATCACCACCCTCCCTCTGCTCACCCACCTCCCCACACCCCCTCACCCATACTTACCCTCTGGAGGTTGGGATCAATGATCTTCTCTGGACCGAGACATGTCTGTACTCTTCAAAGCTGAACTGCGATCTGAGGAATCAAGGTAAGCCATATAATGGGAGTCAATGGGGGGGTCAACTTATGTTGACATCTCGGTCAATTTTAGGAATTTTTGCACCAAATTTTCAACATGAGGTTCTTGGAACCCCACCCCATGAACACTGGCACTGTTATTTCATTTCTCTGTCCTGAAAGGTGATTTCACGGTCACTGCACGGAGTATTCTTTTTTTCTGTGCTATAACCACTTCCCAGAGTTTTTTTAACTCTGGCTGTGAGAGTTGTTTTTTCTAACTTTCCCTGTCTGTTTTATTGCCCTTGGAGGCTGCCATTCTGGTTTCTTTCATGGCCTCTTGTCCCAGAAAGTCTTCCCAGAGTGCCCTTTGGTGTGATGTCTAATCGTCCCTGCAGAAGACCAGTGTCTTGTTATAGGTGTTTGTCACAGCTCATCCACAGAGAGAATACATCTTCCAGAGAAGTCACACTACTAGATTTTGGGTGAGTGTAATAATTATTATTTTTTGATATTGGTACCTTGTCCTGCTGTGTGTGTGTGTGTGTCTGTGTCTGTGTTTGTTTTAATCATGTCACTGTTTACAATGGTTGTGTCTGAACTCATCTGGCTATTTCTCTCAGTTCCTTTCAGTTTTTGCACCAGTACTAAGCAGCAAAAATTGAACATCACCTTATAGGCTGTAACATAACAGGACAAGGTACCAATATCAAAAAATAATAACCCCCCCAATAGTTTCCCGTCCTGTAAGCCTTATATCTGTCTCCCCTTGGCTGCCTAACATTAAAGTGTGTAATACTATACTTGAGCTTTATCTGTTTTTACTCCTTTTTGTACAAGGTTTTACATGCTAGTTATCAGGAGATGCAGTAGTTAGGGACAAATCTCCATAGGGTGCCTGCATACAGGAGAAGAAAAGGTTTGGGGGGAGTTTATACCACCCTGTTGTGGGCACAGTTGTTGGAGCATAGTAGGCTAAGGCACTTGCCAGTAGAATATCACACAGGGGCTGAGGCCACTTTTGCTGCCCTCAGAGAGGAGATCTGGGAACATGGACCTGTCAGTGGGGATTAGACAGTCCAGTTCCATTATAAGAGCTCCACCGCCATTACAGACAAAGTTATGTTCATCCATGTATTTCGGCACACCAGTTTTATGTTGTTCACACCATGCCCTATCTGGGCTCTGAGTGGTTATCAAAAGAGACAAAACAGGGGATGGCAAGGGGGATCCAGGTCTGGAGGTATCCCTGAAGAGAAAATGAGGAAGAGATCATGCACTCACTCAGGTGGAGATAGTTAAGCCAGGAGCACCAAGCTGTAGACATTCTGGAAGATGTAAGTGGGGAGGGGAACTCGATCAGCTAAGGGGAGATGGATATAGGGCTTACAGGACAGGCAACTATCGGGGGGGTTGGCCATAGACACAAATGGGAAAAGGAGTACAATCCTGCATATAAAGACCACTGCTGTAAGAAATGAGCCACAGCACATAGACAATGGATAGGTTAACAGACGTGACACTGGCATCATGGAATGTCAGGGGCCCTAAACTCCCCGATCAAACAGAAGAAAATCTTAGCTAGGCTCTATAAACTAAAATGCTATATAGCCTTCCTACAGGAGACTAAATTAACCTATCTGGAGGCTAAGAAACTTACAAGAGAATGGGTGGGCAGAGAATACCATAGCACAGCAGGGAAGACAAAAAGTGGGGTTTCTATCCTCCTACACAAAAACATAAAATGGGAGGTGATTCAAGATGAAGTAGACAAACAGAGTAGATGGGTGATGGTCAAGTTGACCACCCCAGTGGGCCCAGTATTGCTTGTGAACATTTATGCACCCAACGAAGACATGCCTGAGTTTTTCAACGATATTTCACAAAGGATACTTGACCAGGCACAAGAAAATCCCGGAATTATATTAGGAGGAGACCATAATTTGGCACTGGACTTCGTGCTAGACAGGTCAAATGCCAAGCAGGAGCCCCACACCAACTCACTTAAAGCCCTTAAGCAGTTGGGATCTGGCAGAAGTTGTCTGAACCTTCCTTTGCTGAGCCGTTGGGGAAAGCATTTAGTTGCTGGATAAGCTTTAAATTCTGTTTCAGTCTGTGGACTTTAAGGCAGTAGTGCTGACTTGCGTAATAATGTTGTGTGGTGTGGGGGATCCATAGTGGAAGCTGGATATTCATTTATCTTTTCTACAGGCATTGTGAGCAGCTTTCTGAAAGTTTCTGTCCTTCTCAGCCAAGATCAATTTATATCTCATTGGGGCTTAAATACCAGGGCTTCTCACATAGCAGTACTGCAAAAAAAGTTGGGGTCTGGCAGAGGTTGTCTGAACCTGGTTTTGCTGTTGGGGAAAGGATTTAGTTGCTGTATAAGCTTTAAATTCTGTTTCAGTCTGTGGACTTTAGGGCAGTAGTGCTGACTTGTGTAATAGTGTTGTGTGGTGTGGGGGATCCATAGTGGAAGTTGGATATTAATTTATCTTTTCTACAGGCATTGTGAGCAGCTTTCTGGAAGTTTCTGTCCTTCTCAGTCAGGGTCAATTTAGAGCTCACTGGGGCTTAAATACCAGGGCTTCTTACATAGCAGTACTGCAGAAGCAGCTGGGGTCTGGCAGAGGTTGTCTGAACCTTCTTTTGCTGAGCAGTTGGGGAAAGGATTTAGTTGCTGGATAAGCTTTAAATTCTGTTTCAGTCTGTGGACTTTAGGTAATAGTGCTGACTTGTTTAATACAGTGTGTGTGTGTGTGTGTGTGTGTGTGTGTGTGTGTGTGTGACCTTCCTCTGGAGGAGATTGCAGTGCTTGGAGGTGCAGTGAGGGGCAGACACAGGGCTGATACACTCTCGTGAGAGTGGGATGCAGGCTCTAATCCCACCTCCCACCCCTCCCTCCCCAGAGCACAGCTCATTTATGGGGGAACACCTGCCCTGCAATTGGAGGAAGGGGCTTCAGGTACAGCTCATGTAGTTCTATCCATTAATGCAGCCACGGGGCAGGAAAAAAAGCATAGGCAGGTCTCAAGTAGGAGTACAGCATCCACAATGAATTGCTGATTAGTGTGATAGGTGGATATTGTGGAGGGCCTTCAACTGGAATATATCACATAAAATTTCTGTTAGAGGCTGGGCTAGGATTAGTTAATTCTACTTGCTGTAGGGATAGTTAGTGTGGAGAGGCTGTATAGGTAGTGTGGACCATGGGTAGGATTGTTGGGCAATGGTTGTGGGGCAGCAATGTGGATGAATATACTGTGGAGGCTGGGAGGGTGCCCAATATGCCACAGGCTAAGGAGGCTCAAGGAAGAGGTGCAGTGGCTTGACAGGGAGCTGGGGAGGTTGAGAGATGAGGGGAGGATTGCGTTGGTAGAAGGGCTGACATCTGAGAGTATTGTGGGGGCACCACAGAGAAGGAACAGTGGGTCAAGGGAGGGTGAGGGGGCCAACTAGACAGTAAGCCAGCTGATGAAGGGTGGACTCTAGTAGGACCTAGAAAAAGAGGAGCAGCAGTAGGCAGGAGGGAGGAGAAAGCACATAGTAAGGCAAAAGGGATAGAAAACGTTTACTTTACTAGCAACACATGGGAAAGAGGATGCAGGAGGTGACTGCACAAGGGATAGCACTCACAAAGAAGAGGGCATGAGGGACACCACTATTGAAGAGATTGAGCATGGTGTGGCAGGGGGAGGGATAATACTCGGAGAAGTGAGGCAGGAGAGGGAGATTGGCAGTCCAACAGGAGGAGGGGGGTCTTAATTGGGAGTGACAGGGGGAAGACACTGGGGCACATGGTAAAACACAGTCTTGAGGGCTCCACAAATGAGAACCTGGGTGGGGGGGTGGCAATGGGCACAAGGAAAGAGGAGAGGGGTGTACTGGTGTTGGGGGACTCCACACTCAAGAGGGTCAGATGGGGAAGCAAGAGGGGGAGAGGCACAGTCAGATATGGGTGGAGTCCATACCAGGTTAAAGGCAGACATGGCATGACAGGCAATCCTAAGGTGCATAAAGATGGGTAGGAGGAAACCACACATTGTGGTACATGTGGGGACAAATTACCTAGCATGGGAAATGGTGGAGGTAACAAGTGAGAGGATTAAGGAAGTGGGAAGGTTGTGCGAGGAGACTGGGGAGTCTGTGGCCTTCTCTGAAGTGCTCCTAGTACCCTGCGCAAGCACAGCGAGAAAGGAGTGGATTAGAGAATTGACACATGGTTGGTAGAATGGTGTCGAACTAAGGGGTATGGGGCTGTGGGTGTCTGGGGCAGTACCTAGGATAATAACAATCTGTTTACAAGGGACAGGCTGCCCCTGAGTGGGGAGGGGAAGGAGGTATTAAAGCAAAGACTGGGGAGGTATATTGCAACAAGGATGGATTTAAACTAGATGGAAGGGGTGGCAAGTGGACAGCAGGTAGGCAGGGATCTGATAGAGTGGAGTCACAGCCTATCCCCCAGGCTAGCAGAGAAGGACTTGGGACGGCCAAAAAAGGAGGGAGTAGAAGGGAGGAGATGGAGGCTAGTGAAGTGAAGGGGGCATTATGGAGAGTGATCTAATTGAATGCAAGAAGCCTAGAAAACAAATCCACTGAGCTACAGGCAGTCTTAGCAGTGTGGAGGGTGGGTATTGCAGCTGTCACAGAAATGTGGGCAACTGAGCACTGGGACTGGGATATGGCAATCCCAGGATACAAAGTATACAAGAAGGACTGTAGGGGGGGGGTGGCAGTCTATGTGAGGGACGGGATCAAATGTACAAGGGACGAGGGAGAAGAAAGGAGAACAGAGGCAATCTGGCTACAGCTCGTAGACTTAAGGAGTAGTAAACTGAGGTTTGGGTGGTATACAGGCTGCCATCCCAGTCTGAGGGCTTGACAGGGAGTTAGCAGGACAAATCAAAAAGGAATGTAGAAAAGAAAAGGTGGTCATCATGGGGGATTTCAACTTGCCGGGGGTTGACTGAAGCATTCCGGTCACCTCCAGTGCTAGGGAGCAAGTGCTCCTGGATGCAATCCAGGAGGGTCTCCTGACACAGTTGGTTACTGTACCTACTAGGCTAAAGAACACTTCAGATCTGGTATTGTTGAATGGGGAGGCAGTGATGGAAATGAAGGTAGAGGACCCGCTTGCTGACAGCGATCACCAAACGATGTGGTTTGATATCACGATGTGCGGGGAGCTAGAGAAATCAGTTACTCAGGTGGTAAACTTCAGGGGGGTGGACTTTGGGAGGATGCAGGAAGTACTGAAAGGGAAACTGGAGGGCATAAGACAGGAGATGGACGTGGAACAGAAATGGGATATTATGAAGTGGTGGGTTACAAAGGCAACAGAAGCCTGCACCAAGGCACAGAGTAAGAGGAGCAGAGCAAGAAAACCATGCTGGTTGAGCAGCGAGGTTGTGGAGGTGGTGAGGACAAAACAAGTGGCACACCAGAGGTTTAGTAGGAAGGGAAGGAAGTGGACAGGGAGGAATATGCAAGATGGTCCAGGGAGGTGACCAGAAAAGTGAGAGAAGCCAAGGCCCAGAGGGAGCTGAGAGCACAGGGAATTAAGGGGGGGCGGGAGAAAGACTTTTTCAGATACATCAGGGAGAAAAGGAAGTGCAAGGAGACAATAGTGAGGATAAAAAGAAGGGGGAGTGGACGGAAAGGGGAGGAGCAGGCAGAAGCACTGAATGAATACTTTTGCTCAGTGTTCATGGAAGAAAAGGGGACCGCTCACCAGCATGGGCTGGGAGGGTGGGGACTGGGGAGAGGAGGTGACAGATGGAAGAATTGAGGTAAATAGAGTCCTAGAGGGACTGAGGGCACTGAAGGTAGACAAGGCATGAGAGCCAGATGGTATCCACCCCAAGGTGCTGAGGGAGATGGTGGAGGTGTTAGCGGAGCCACTGGCAGATCTGTACAGTACCTCACTGGAGTTGGGATGTGTGCCACTGGACTGGAGGATGGCACATGTAATACTATTACACAAGAGCGGGCCAAGTGATGAACCAGGTAATTATCATCCAGTAAGTCTCACATCCATAGTGTGGAAACGATACTAAAGGAAAGACTGGTGTCATACTGGGAGGACAATGGCCTCCAGGATGTGAAGCAGCATGGGTTTGTTTCAGGGAAGTCTTGTCAAACCAACCTCATACAATATTATGACTGGGTGACAGGTGAGCTGGATAAGGGTCATGCTGTGGATGTTCTTTACTTGGAATTCAGCAAGGCCTTCGATTCAGTGTGTCATGGGTGGCTTGGGAGGAAGCTAACTGGTGTAGGGGTAGGGGAAAAAATGATAAGCTGGCTGAGTGGCAGGCTGCAATGGGTGGTGGTGAGAGTGGAGCTCTCAACTCCAAGGCCGGTGATGGGTGGGGTGCCACTGGGCTCTGTGTTGAGGACAATATTGTTTGGGCTCTTTATATCAGACATTGTACAAGGGGTGGTGAGCAAGGTAAGTCTGTTCACTGACAACACCAAAATTGGAGCAGTGGTGGATGAAGAAGAGGGATGGAAGCAGCTGCAGGGGAACCTACACAAGCTAGAGGAGTGGTCAGAGAGGTGGCAGCTGGGGTTCAATGCAAAGAAGTGTAAGGTTATGCACTTTTGGGTGAAGAACCCAAGAAGAGAATAGTGGCTGGGGGGGTTAAGCTGGGGATCACTGAGGAGGAGAAGGACCTAGGTGACAGGGACCATGAACAACACTGCCCAGTGCAGGAGAGCGGCTGAAAAAGCTAACAAAATGCTAGGATGCATAGCAAGGGGGTTTTCATCCAGGTGAAGAGAGATGATCTTGCCCCTCTACAGGTAAGGCCACACTTAGAGTACTGTGTGCAGTTTTGGAGGCCATACCTAAAGCATGATATCAGGCTACTGGAGGGGGTGCAGAGGAGGGCAACAAAGATGATATATGGAATGGAGGGGAGAGACTACAACAGCAGGCTGGGAGACCTGAATATGTACACCCTGGAGGATAGAAGGGACGGGGAGACATGATAGAGACATTCAACAGGGTTTTAAATAATTGATTAGCAGTTTTTTTCTTGGGACCATGCTAACTGTACAGAAAGTATTTATATAGGTTTTCTAGAAGTGTTATGTTTGTTAAACACAGTGAAGCAAGTGCTATGCATTTTCACAATGTTTTAGCACTTTTATGAGCAAAACGCTAATCAATTTTTGGAGTTAAATAAATCCCTGATTCAAGTATCTGAGGGGAATCAATAAGGATGGGGCAGATGGGGTCTTTAAGTTAAGAAAGGAAGGGTCACCAGGGGGCATCGGCTAAGAATAGAGAGGGAAAGATTTAGGAAGGAAATGAGGACACACTATTTCACAGAGATGGTGGTAGCAAAATGGATCACCCTACCAGAATGGGTAGTATCATGTAAATCTGTGAACAGCTTCAAAAGGGCATGGGACAGAGAACAGAGGAGAGTGAGGTTGGGGGATAGCAGTGGGATGACAAAGGGGAGGGGGCGTTGGGCAGCTGCAAACTAGGCATGTTGGCTGCACACCCAATCAGACTTAGATAGACTGGGTGGTCTGTTTCAGCTGGCACATTCATATGTTCGTATGTCTGTATGTTCCTTTCCCTGCACCAGCTAGCTGATAATATGGAGGCTGCAACACCCTTCAGCCAAGGAGTTCACATATTTGTCAGCAGCCAGAGCAATGGCAAGCAGGCAGGACTATTGGTTCAACACAGAAGGGATGACCAGCAGAGTAAACGACATGCACATAGCCCCTATCTACCTCTCAGACCACACCCCGGTGGTGTTGAATCTAAACGTGGAACCTGCCACCAAGAGAAAATCTGTCTCGTGGAGGCTGATCTGCTACTCCTCCATGATGAGGATTTTAAAACATTAGTGAAAACTGAAAAGAAACGTTTTTCTCAACATAACCCACTAGGCTCTTCATCTGCAGCAATGATTTGGGAGGCCTATAAGGCCACCATAAGGGTAAAAATCATAAGCTTTGCAACCCATAGGAGAAAGCAGAGGAAGCAGGAGGCAGAGCAGCTGGAGATCCAACTGAAAGAAAAAGAGGCCGAATATAAAACCAACCCAGGGAGGCTAAGAAATCATAGTCTGGTTGCAGAGCTGACCAGAATCAGAATTCAGCTTAATACCCTTAAATGAGATGTGCTGAACTACATATCAGATATACCCAATGCAAGTACTGGGCGGAGGAGGAGAAAGCAGGAAAACTTCTAGCCTCAAAGGCAGAAGGGGACTGGCACTTGCAACAAAGGTACACAGATTTGTATTGCTCCAAAAGAATGACTGCTGTTGCTTCCAGATAAAGTGCAACATACTTTAATTTTAGTGCACAAAATAATGAAGTGCAAAGTGTTTCAAGTAAAAACAAGCAAGGCACTCACAGTTCCAAAGGTTAGCAAAAAACAGGCAGTCATTTAAAGTCCATAAAGCCCATAAAATCACACAAGCCTGAAGCAGGCTGGTGAAAAGTTCCTTGTTGCAGCAAGAGGCAGTGGCACACCCACTTACATCACCTGATGTGTTTCGCTATTGCTTTCTCAAAAGTGTATATATGCTGAAAAGAGTCTCTCTCTCTCTCGTAAATAGCACATCCTTAGAGAGACAGTACTAGTATGTGTAATGAGTTTAAACAGACTCAATTTTTGTATAGCTTCAAATACTAATAAAAATTCAAGAACACAGCAGCCATATACATTGCAAGGACACAATAAATAGAATAATAGGTTCTGGTGTATTACAAGGCAGTAATTCCTCAAGAGGTTCTTGTGTCCCCAGAACCTTGAGATGGAATTTCTGCCTTGAAACATCAGAACCTATATGTTATTTTTTGTAATATATGGATGCAAGGAATTTCCAAGTTCTTACTTGTGCTGCTGTGGTCTGCAGAGTTCATCAGACTCCGAGTGTTACTCACTCCTCATTTGCAACCCCCCTAGCTCCTGATCCGTTCCCGCTTCTTTCAGAGAAAAAAAAACCCAGAAAACACACAGTTCATACAGTAGTCGCGTGCTGTAATCCCAATGATAGTCTTACGGGGACTGGAAGTATAGTATTATTGGGCCGGAAGCATAGTATTACAAGGACCGGAAGTATACTATTACGGGACTAACTAATCTATTACAAGGATTTTTTTATATGCTTTTTGGGGGTATTATTTTAAGAATCCATATATTACAATTACAATAACAGTGCCTAATAATATACATAAAAGATAGAAAACCGTGCCATCAAAAAATCTCCCTTAATTTTCAAGGAATCAGAAGGGCACAGGTAAATTGCACAAAGTTCCATTAGATGTATTCAAGGCAACAGGATCAATAATGAAACAGGTCAGAGACTTACCCTGGTACATTGATATCCCACTGTGCAAAGTTGCAAGATAGAAAAAGAGAGAAATGAGTATCTAAAGCATCAAAAAATATCCATACTGTAGAAAACACCAATTAATCCACAATATTTACATGTGCAACCATAATCTTAAAAAATCTTGAAAACTGTGCATACCCATTGAAAAGGATAAACTGTAAGTAATAATCAATGATTTTTTAAAAGTGGCTTAATCTCAGTTTTTTCCTTCAAGCCCAGATGGTACATGCAGTAGCTTTTGCTGAAAAAATCCAATATTGTTCCCTCCTTTAAAGGAGGTTATTATAGTCCCCTCTTCTTTTTGTTAGGTTGGGTTTCTCTATGGCAGTGAAGGTGAAGCTATGTTCTGTTCTGTTACTGGAACACATCACATGTAATGCCACTGCATTTGTTTTATCATTATTCAGAAGAACTCTAGTACTGTATGTTCACCTATCCTAGTCTTAAACATTCTCTTGGTTTTGCCAGTGTAAAAATGGCCACATTTACATTCTGACAAATAGACTACCCCCGAGGTACTGCAGGTAATAGAACCCCTAAACAAAACATCTCTTCCTGTAGCTGGATTTTTAAAACATTTGGTTGTTCTGACGTGGTAGCAATATTTACAATTTCCGCATTTATTGCAGTCACCCACCCCCACAGTCAGCAAGCCGTGGCCTGTCCGGTAGGGTCTCTACAGAATGTACCAGTAAATCCTCAATATTTTTGCCTCTTCAGTACCCCATTTTAGGGTCTCTCTCATCTTTTCCTTTGAGTCAAGGATCCCTAGTCACAAGATGCCAATATTTTTTTTTTTTACAATATAGGCTATTTAAACAGATTGGGGACTATAGGAAGTGACTAAACTAAGCTGTGGCTCACTTTCAGTTGTTTTTCTTTTACCCTCCAACAGTGTCACTCTAGACGTAACATCTACTTCCTCTTTAGCCTTTCTAACGATGCTGCTGTTGTAGCCCCTTTCTTCCAACCTTTATGCCAATTCAGCCATTCTCTTTGTATAATAAGCTGGATTACTACAGTTTCTTTTTGTCCACACAAACTAACCTTTGGGTATGACTTTCTTTATATGTACAGGGCGATTACTACTAGTCATTAAAAGGGTATATCTGTCTGTGGGCTTCCTGAATAAGTCAGTGCCCGCCCCCATACCATCCTTGTAAATTATAAGGTCCAAAAAACTAATCTCAGTGTTACTGAAGCTGGTGCTAAAATGTAAATTCTCATTATTTTCTTCCAGATACTTAACAAATGAAAATAATCCATTCTCTGTTCCCTTCCATACAATAGCGACATTGTCAATAAAATGCTTATGCAAGTCTATCTTCTGTAGTAAGGGATTACTTTCATTCCTCACCACCTCAGTTTCCCATTTAGCCACATATTGTACAAATTTGCATAGTCTGGTACCATGCTTGCTCCCATGCCTGTACCTTTCTTTGGAAGAAAAAAAATCATTTTTAAAGAAGGAAGTATTAAATTCAAGTACAAATTTCATAAGTTGTACCAGGACCTCAGTTGGTGGAATGCTTTCTCTCCTGGAGTCTAGGTAGAAAGAAAAAATTACTCACCATAGTAATCTTGTTTCTTCAAAAGGATCACCTATTATGATTAAACTAATGCAGTGGGTGGCCCCCTTTTGCTCGACACCCTGACAGCGAAACACGGAAAAAGACCACTACAGTGACAGTTGCTGTAATGGTCCGTTTTCATGTCTCGCTTTCCTCCAGTGTTCTGTCCCTTCCCTGGACCAACTCCGACCTGGAGTTGAGAATCCTAAAGTCCGGGGGGTGTGGGGGGCAGAGCCCCTGGCATGGGGGTTGTGGGGGGCACAGCACCCCACAGAAAACACTGGGGGATTGGGTGGCACAATACCTGCATCGGTATTGTGCCATCACTGTGTGGGAGGTCAGCATTTTTACTGTCGACCTCCCTTGGTGCTTCCAATGCAGTCAGCCTCCTGTGTTGAACTGCCCGGACAGATGGAATGCTATGCAAATGATGGAACTCTGATTGGCTCATGCCAATTTCAGACTGCTGCCCTAGCAACTGCTGCACTCTGAGTGCTTCAGATTCTTATGGAGCCTAACTGGGTATAATACCACCTAGCTAATCTTTACATAATAAAAAAAAACTTCCCCCGATGTCAAAAATCCCCAAAAGACAGACCTAAAAATGAGACCACAAGGAAACCAACTGGTTTAAAGGGTGAGTCTCTAACCAGGCCTATATGTAACATTAAAGCAGAGATGCAGAACAAAGAATCTCTCTACTTTTTTTTTTTTTTTTTAATGTTCTAGTCGGGGAGGCAGGGCGGGTGCTTTAATCATAATGAGTGATCCCTTTGAAGAAACAAAGATTACTATGGTGAGTAATTTTTTCTTCTAACCCCAGGAATCACTCATTATGATTAAACTAATGCAGACTACCAAGCAGTACCTTTGGAGGTTGGGCAGAGAACCTGTTTGGGGAACAGGTTATGCAGAACTGCTGTGCCAAACCTGGCATCACTTCTGAATTGTAGATCCAGGCTGTAGTGCTTTGTGAAAGTGTGCACTGTTTTCCATGTAGCTGCTTTTCAGATTTCCAGTAGAGGGATATCCTTTGAAGCTGCTACTGACGCAGGTGTACCCCTGATGGAATGTGCCCTTAGGCCCAGGGGTGCCTGTTTACCCACTTTACTGTAACAAAACTGAATACATGTTACTATCCAGCAAGCAATAGTACATTTTGTGGCAGTTCTAACTTTACCCACTTCACCATAAGTGAGGAAGAGCTGTGTTTGTCCTGGTCTGTATGCCTTGGTTCTGTCAATGTAATGGCTCAGTGCCCTCTTGACATCAAGGCAGTGAAGTTTCCTTTCTGAAGAACTGGAGTTCCCTGTAAAGGAAACCAGTAGAGTCATAGACTGATTCAAATGAAAATCAGATACCACTTTGGGCAGAAATTTTCTATTGGTCCTGAGGACCACCTTATCCCTGTGAAATGAGATGTAGTCCACATCTGTACACAGGGCTTGCAGCTCACTTATCCTCCTGGCAGAAGTGATAGCCACCAGAAACACCGTTTTCCAGGTGACAGACTTCAGATCTGCCATTGCCATAGGTTCAAATGGTTGCTCCATCAGCTTGGCAATGCAGATATTTAGATTCCAGGCCTGGACAGGCTCCCTCAGAGGAGGGTGAAGGAGGCTGAGGCCCTTAAAGTATTTTCCTGAAAACTGGATGAGAGGCCATGGATCTCTCCTTACCAGGTGACAGGTAAGTGGAGACTGAAGCCAGATGGACCTTAAGGTTTGAGGGCCTCGGTCCTAATGTGTGCAGGTGTGTCAGATAATCCGGGAGAACAGCAAGATCAGTGCTGGATGGGTCAGTACACTTACCTGAGCACCAAATGGAGAACCTCTTCCACTTAGAAGAATACGTTTTTCTAGTGAAAGGTTTTCTGGAGCCCCTAAGCACTGTCAGGACTTGCTCTGACAGCTTGAGGTTAGCAAACTCTAAGTCCTCAAGACCCAGACCTTGAGTCTCAGTGATTTGATGTTGGGATACAGGATCCTGCCCTGAGAGGAGGTCAGCAGGTTGTGCCTCCTGGGCAAGTGAATTGGGGAGGTTACTGACAGTCAGTGGAAGTGAATACTAGTGTTGCCTCACCCAGTCTGGTGCCACCAGTACCATTGTTGCTGGTTGGGACCTTAATTTCAGTAGGGTCCTGAATATCATTGGAAAAGGTGGGAAGGCATACACAAACTTCCCTGACCAATCCAGAGCCATTGCATAAAGGAGAATTGTGCCCTTATGAGCAGGCCTGCAGCAGTACAGGGGCAATTGGTGATTTTCTGCAGAGGCAAAAGATCCACATTTGGAGTGCCCCACCTTCTGAAAACTGCAGTGAGTATCTGAGAGTTCAGAGACCACTTGTGGTGGTCCTGATTTATCCTGCTGAGAGAATCTGCCAATACGTTGTCCTTCCCTGGAAGATGTATGGCTGATAGAGATATCTGCATGGAATATGCCAGGGACCACAGCTTCATTGCCTCTGTGCAAAATGGAGCTGACCTGATTCCTCCTTGTTGGTTGATACAGTACATGGTTGTGGTGTTGTCTGTCCTGACCTGCACCACCATGTTTTGCAGATGAGGGGCAAACACTGATACAGCCAGGTGCACTGCCCTGAGCGCCAGCAGATTTATGTGCAACAGGGACTCTTGAGGAGACCACGTGCCATTTGTTGTGTGATTCAGCATGTGTGCCCCCCAACTGAGAAGGGAAACATCTGTTGTTAGAACTAGGGAGGGGCTCTCTGATGAAAAGCTAACAAGACAGACACGTATTTCGTCTCGCCACGTCAACAGCCACGCCAACAGCCGAAAATAATAATAAAATTAAAGATTTAAAATACCTCGTTGCAACTTAAACGCAGCAGCAGTAGATGTCAGAAGGGGACATGGACGACTTTCTTACCCCCAATCCTGTCAGAAGCCAACGGCTTACAAGCAAAATGAGTAAGAAGGCAGCGGCGAGTGGCTTGGGAGAAAATGCAGGCCTGGTTTCACTTTCCGCAGCGGAGGTCACCACACTGGGCCGGGAGCTCACCGGTCAAGTTATTGCAGCATTAGAGCCATGCCTGATAAAATTGGAGGACAAGTTAGATTCCCATCTGCAAAAAGTGCTGGAGCAACAAACTCAGCAAGGGAACTGATTAGCAGAGGCCGAGGCGCGAATTTCGTGTTTGGAAGATGAATTACTGCAAGTGCTAGCCCTACAGAAAGAGCTCGAAGAGTTTAAAGAAGCTTATGACTACCAAGAAAACTATCATAGGCATCTCAACCTATGCCTTAGGGGGCTGCCAGAGGGTCAGGAGGGAGAGGGAGCCCTGGACTTTTGTGGCCGAGTGTTACCCGAGCTGTTGGGCTTGCAACCGAAAAATGGTAGAATTAAGCTGGATCGTCCTCACAAGGTCGTAATGCTGTGGCCTCTGGCAGATCATCCTCCAAGGCAGCTCATCATGAAGTTTCACCACTTCCAGGATCATGAGCTAATCTTAAAAGCCTACAGGAAGAGGGGCACACTCAGTTATGAAGGCACTCACCTGTATATCTCACAGGATTACTCAGCTCGGCTCCTTAAAAAAAGAAAAATGTTTAATTCTATCATGGCACAGCTGAGGCTGAAAGTGGAAAACTTCCTCGTGTATCCTGCTACATTGAAAATCTGACATGAGGGTGCGACCTTCTCTTTTTGGGAGGTGGAAAAGGCTGAGGAGTTTGTGAAGACCATCAATTGGAAAGTGGGATAAGGAGAAGACAGAGAAGGTCAATCTGTGTGCATTTCTACTGTGGCTCATCGCAAGCTGTTTTTTTTCCCTTTTATTCTGACATTAAAGTTCGGAGGGCTGGCATGTTCTTTGCCTCCCACAGTTTTTTGAGTTACATAGAAGAAAGGGGCCTACGGTTGTTCAGAGGGAATCAGACCAAGCTGGATTATTGTGCTGACACAAGAATAAGTAACCCTCCAATATGAGGAACTCGTGGGGATGACTTTGGTCGGACAAGAGGGAGAGACTGAGGAAATAATGGGTCCCAAAGAGTCAATCCTGTCAGGATCACGTGGCCCCGAAAGGATTAACATCAGCTAGGATGCAGCCACTTCATGGACTGCGCAGTCTCCTCTTCTCAGTGTGTGGTGGCAGTAGAGCGGGTGCTGCATGTGTGTTCAATGGTGCATCCTATTTCTCCTAGGCCTGCAGCTGTGGGGATATTTATGGCAATTAGCCAGAAGGCACCTTGGTTGTACCAATTCAGGACTGATATGTATTGGGGTTTATGCTGGCTGATGCGGGGGACAGAGGTCACGGTCTTGGTGGATAGGGGGAGGCTAAGGCTATAATTTGGATTAAAAGCAGGTACAGAATCAGTAGACTGAGGCATGGGCAGATGGGGACACGATGGGGGATAACATGTCCAGAAAAGTAATTATTGGAATTCTGATGAGGAATTGGAGAGTGGGGCACGATTGATTGGGGAGGTTGTCCAGTCAAGGCGGTAACAGGCTATCTGTATTAAACATGACACATATAAAGGGATACCACCCAGTGGGGCAGCGCAGCTGTTGGGGGAGCGATGAGGTGCAGTTGTCATCTGGAGGGGTTACACTGACACTCTTGCTAGACTGGCAATTAGTGTCATGGAGAGAAGTAACAAGGGTGTTAGAGGTGGGGAATATCTGGAGGGCAAAGTAGTACAACTTCAGGGGGTTGGGAATTCATTGAGTGGGAGAGTTGGGATGGTTCAGAGTAAGGGAGGTGAGGAAGGGGGGAGAGATACTCAGAGGGTGAGATGTATGGGGGAGGGTGGATGGTGCGGGAATAAGGGGGGGTGATTGGTAGGAACTTAAAGCAAACTAGGAGGGGAAAGGAATAGATCATGTTGTTATTTCAATAGTTGTTATGTTTACAGATGCAATCAATGGTATATTTGATAATTTTGCTCTACAGTGCAAATGGGGTTTGGGACACTGGGTAGACCACCCTGATATGGTGAGAAGGGATGCCTGGTCATTCCAACGGGGAGGGAATAGGGAAACGTAATGGGTTAAGTATGGCTAATATACAAAATCTAAACATTATCTCATGGAACGTTAAGGGGATAGCAAGTCCAATAAAGAGAACATCGCTCCTGACTGCTCTTAAAAGGGCAGGGACACAGGTGGCCCTATTGCAAGAAACCCATCTTACGGATGCAGAACACTCCAAATTAGTCTGGACCTGGGTGGGAAAATGTTACGCTGCATCCTATTCCTCCCACAAGCATGGAGTGGAATTCTGTTGGATAGAAATGTCCCTTTTGAAGTTAGAAAGATTGTTAAAGACCCAGAGAGTGGCAGGTATGTTTTTATCTCTGGATTTCTGAACGGGGAACAGATTACGTTCGGATATGTATATGCCCCAGCTGTACATGAGCTGCAGTTTTGTGTATCTTTGTTGGACTTGCTCATTAAGGAACAATTTCCTGGGCTAATCTTGGGAGGGGATTTCAGCTGGACAATAGATACAAATATGGACCACTCAGAGGGAAAGGGGAGAACATCAGAAACCATGTGTCAATGGCAAATAGGGCCAGCAGACCTGGACTTGGTTGATGGATGGCGAACGGTTAACCCAGGAGCCAGAGAGTACGCATTCTATTCTAATCCACACAAGACGTGGTCTTGAATAGATTATATTTATATGCCTAGGAACTGATGTGACAGAATCCAGGATATTTTACATAGCCCTATCCATATATCTGACCGTGCTATGGTGGTTTTGAAATTAAACAGTGGTAGGAGCAGGGGGGAGCCCCCGCAATGGAAATTCCCCACGTACATGGTAAAAACAAAGATTTTAGAGACTACCTGGAAGACCAATGGCGGCACTATGTTGAGACCAGTACGGACGCAGATATCTCTAAGGTAATTTTCTGGGAGGCTGGGAAGACTTACATGAGGGAGGCTATAATATCATACATGGTAGAGTCCACAGAAAAGAAGTGCTCAACAGTGCCTCATCCACCGAAATGTAAAAGGGTCAGCAGTGAAGACAGAACACAGTTTTGCCCACGGTTTTGCAGTGGTGCCAGTTAACAATGTGCACTCTTGCCTTGGAAAGATTAACACTGGTTGTCAGAGATAGGGAGGAGGCCTTCCTATGGGAATGGGCTCCATTCCTGTCCTCGTTAAGTGTGGCAGAGGAGATGATGCTGAGGACTGGCCTGGGCCCATGAAGCAGGGGACAATGTAATGGGGGTCTTGACCTGTTTGCTAGACATATTTATAGGTGTTGTCTGGAATTGAAACAATAGTCTGTTTGAATAGTGATTGCCCTTCAGCACCCCATAACATAACATAACATAACATAATGCAATAAGATTATATGATATAATGCACTGTTTTGATTTATGGAGAATATGGGCAGATCAATTGTACCCGACTGATTGCATCTGTCTGTTTGATTCTTGTTTGTCTGTATGTGTTCACATGTTGTTGTGTGTATTATATATTTGAAAACTGAATAAACAGATAATTCAAAAAAAAGAACTAGGGAGGGCTATTCCCTTAGAAAGAGTACACCTACCCTGAGGTTGAATTTGTCCAGCCACTATTGAAGTGCCTACAGTAAGCCTGTGGGTGAACGGAACCAGTTTGGACAGGGGGTCTGTCCTCTGTGACCAGTACTGTCTCAAGTAAAACTGGATGTCTCTCATTTGGAATCTGGAACCTGGCACCACTGTGGTGGCAGCTGCCATATGTCCCAGTAGCCTGAGGAATTCCCTGGCTGGCTTGGGCTTGCCCAGCATAAAGGAACTTGCAATCTGCAGGATGCTGTCCACTCTGTCCTGGGGTAGGAAAGCTCTGCCCAGGCTGGTGCCCAGCTCTGCTTCAATGAAGTGCAGCACTTGTACTGGTTCTTGCTGTGATTTCTGCTCGTTTATGAGGAAACCTAGGGATTCCAACATGGATTTTGTGAGTGCCAGTGACTGCTTTGCATGTTGCAGTGACTGGCCTACAACTAACCAGTCATCCAGGTAGTGGAAGACTGTCATACCTTGCTTTCTCAAGTATTCAACCACCACTGCTAGGCATTTTGTGAATGCCCTTGATGCAGAAGTCAGATCGAATGAGAGTGTTGCAAATTGGTAATGTGCTGAGGCCAGTCTGAATCTTAGGTACTTTCTGTGAGTTGACCTGACAGGAATGTGAAAATAGGCATCCCATAAGTCCAGGGAAGCTAACCAATCTCCTTTTTGCAGTGTGGGGATGATTATTGAGAGGGTATCCATTTTGAACTTTGGTTTCAAAAAGTGCTTATTCAGAAGCCTTTGGTCCAGGATTGGTAACCAGTCCCCATTTTTGTTTTTGGTAAGGATGTATCTGGAGTAGAAGCCTTTGCCTCTTTGATTTAGGGGCACTGGTTCCACTGCTTTGATTGATAGGAGGTGTTTTACCTCCAACTCCAGCAGGATTCTGTCTGCAGAGGTGACTGGGGCAAATGTTCTTGCTCTCAGCCTGGGAAGTAATTTGAAGCTGAGTGACAACCCCTGGCTCACTACCTCCATGACCCACTTGTCTGTGGTGATGGCATGCCAAACCTGGAGGTAGTGAGCCAATCTGCCACCCACCGGTGGTGGTGATGGTGGTGGGGAAGCAACCCGTACCAGCCCGTCAGGGATTCTGCGTGGGCTGAGCCTGGAATTATGGAGAGAGAAGCCTGTCCCATGGCCCTTCTACCTCTCCCTCTGAAATAGCCTCTCAGCTACTGGTAGACCTGTGAAGCCTGTGCTTGGATAAAAAGGTCTGGGATAGGATCCTCTACCGCTGCCTCCCCTATTTTGGGACCTATAAGAGGTTGAAGGTTTTTCTTTAGAATTACTTCTATCGGTGCCTTATACTCCTCCACCCTTTTCATGTAGGCCGCTGATTTGTCACCAAATAAGGAATTTTTCTCACATGCAAAATCCATAGCCTTAGCTTGAATGTCCAGGGTTAGGTTGGTAGCTCTTAGCCAGGCAAATTTCCTGAAGGAGACAGATAAATCCATCAGTGTGGCTGCGGTGTCGTTAGCATCAACTGCCATGTGGAACTGATATTTGATGGCATCAAGTGCAGCCCTTGTTTTTCTTGCAAGTCGACTGCTACTTCCCCTGGGACTTTATCTGACAGAGCAAGTATAGAATTCCATTGTGCCTTCTGAAACTGGACAGCATAGGCCATATAATTTGCCTGCCTAACAATGAGCGAGGCAGTCATATACCCCTTCTTTCCCATGGTATCCATCTTTCTTGAGTCTTTGTCAGGAGGATGGGTTGCTAAGGGGATCCTGGCCTTATCACAGGTAGCAGCCTCGACCACCCCTTCAGGGTCAGGGTGACTGAACATAAAATCAGCAGTGGTTCTATCCAGATGATATCTCTCATCTGTTTTCCTGTCCACTCCAGGTATCAAATTTGGAGTCTGTAATATCTGTAGCACAGCCTTTTTTAAAGATTTGTGCATCGGCAACAGAAGGTGTTTTGTGGGAGCTAGTCCGATCATATCCAGGAATTCTGCTTCTTCCACATCCTCCTCCATCTCTTGGAGTGGAAGACTAAGAGTATCCACCATGTTTTTTACAAAGGCATAATGAGAGGTGTAGTCTTCTGGTCCCCTGGGAGGGGAGCCAAAGTCCTGTTCTGGGGAGACCTCTGGTTCTATGGGTTCCCCTTCATACTCCTCTTCATTCTCCTCTGGATTACAGTACAGAGGTTGTGGTTCCTGTGGTGCTGGAGCTGGCACAGGAACCAGTGTAACTGGTGAGGGAACCTGGATCACAGCCTGTAACGCTTGTAAAATTTGTAAAGCCTTTGCAATGTCCTAAGCTGAGGGCATGTTTTGCTTGTCTGCAGGGAGCTCCTTAGCCTTCTCTGCCAGAGATGCAGTGATGTGTTTTTCTTCGTATTCTTTCTTAAGTGGGGCAGTTTCAGCTACTGTCTCAACAGCCCTTTTAGAGTTACCTTGCTCAGTCTTATCTGACCCCTTGTCAGTATCCTTTGGCTTACCCCTGTCCTTATTAGGGGCAGAGTGAGAGGGGTTTCCTTCTGCAGTACTAGCAGATGCAGAAGCCATTTCCTCTAATTTTTTAGATCTCTTCTTCAAAGTCCTGGGCCAAAAAGTTTTGCAAATTTCACAGTTTGAAAAAATTTCATCGGGGGGGGCTGCACCCCCTGACCCCACACCCCTCGGTCTCTAGGATTCCAACTCTGAGTCAGAGTTGGACCGGGGGGTGAAACACCCTGCGAGGCATTCCCCTGGCTGTGTGGAGACCATAATAGCGACAGGCAGATTTTGGTCAATTCCTGTTGCTGTGGTGGTCTTCGCCGTGGGGGAGTCGCTGCAGCATCAGTATATGCTAGGGCATATCCTCCCAAAGAAAGCACAGGCGTGGCTGAAAATTAAGACATGACAAAACTTGGGAAGGTTGACTCACAGATGCCTGAGCATAGGCCTTCTCTCCCCATTGTGGAACAACCCATATCTGCATACAGAACACAAAATATGCTAGTGGGATACTTGGAGGGCATGCCAGATAAACACTTTTCAGGACCTGGTACAGGAAGACAAGAAAACATTTGTCTCTTTCCAACACCTAAGGACCAGTACCAACTGTCCAAGGAATGTTTCTGGCAATAGTTACAGCTCAGGAGTCTATACCTTTAGTGGCGCAGGTCCCACTGCACATGCAGGGGCTGCTGGATAATGCCAAGGTCACCCAGGGACAAATTCCCTCTCTCAGTCAGGATTCGGCAGGAAAAGGACTTAGCAGGGAGAATTCAAGGGTGGAGCAGAGATTCTGCACCAAACCCCTCATGGCCAGCCAAATCTAGATGGGGGGAAAAATGTTGGGAATCCAAATCACCCCCCAGGAATGGAGCAGATGTTGGAAAATAGCGCACAAGGCGTGTGTAGCCCAGCAAAGCCTTCTTATTAGAAAGAAAGTCCTGCATCTGTTGTACCAAATCCCCTTTCAGCTTAATAGAATGGGACTGCTTCCCCATACCTGCTGGAGATGCATGGCCTCAGACGCGGACCTGCTTCACATTCTATGACAGTGTGAATGTCTACAGGCAGTGTGGGTCAAAGTGATACAGTTCTGCTCCCAAACCCTTGTTCACACTCTGCCACATTCTCCCAGCTTCTGGTTGCTGGGAATAGACCAAGAAGATAGCCAGTTCAGTAGCGTGCATATGCTTTGGATCACCCAAGCCTCAGCTGAATTCACTAGGATCATATTAAAGAAATGGAGAACCTCTGAAGTCCCGGTATTCCAAGTGTGCCTGAATGCCATGGAATCCTTAGTCTCCCAAACCCGTCTTGCTCATTTTGCTAAGAATACATGCAGAGTACTTCAAGATATACAGGCCCCCTACCTGTATGGTATAGATCAATCCTCTCCTCACAAAATGGTAAAAGGCACTAAAGATCTACTGAAACCCCCATGAAGTCTGCACCATTAAATGGCTGGATTTATGTAATGCTTTGAATGGTTTGTTAATAGTGTGCTTATTTGTCTGAACCTCATGCCCTAAAGTTGCCTTTTTTCTGTGCAAACCTGAAATCACCTGTTATGACAAACGTTTGTGTGTTCATAACTGTTGATTCCTATGACCACTGCTGTAACTTTATGATGCCTCAATAAAATGATTAACTGCAAAAAAAAAATGGAGACCATTTTTAGTCTCTGACTGAAATGCCTAAGGAGCTCCTTGGAAACTGAGTCCTATTTGCTAAACCGTATTCTGAACCATGCCTGGGGGCAGAGGTGATGACAAAAGGTTTTGTAAGCAGTATCAATTTCATAGTGTTATCACGGCAAGACCAGTTATTGGAGTAAATAGCAGAGTTAAGATCCTCTATGTTTAAGTCACCAAGTCATCTGGAATATATGTAATCTGGTTGGGTCAGTGGAAGTTTAGTGAACCACTCACAGAAAATGGGTCTATGGTTGCTTATGGACTCCAGATTTGCAGATATTTGAAGGGCTGGAGACTGCAATCCAGTCAAGGATGGATTTGTATGCTATTTTATAGTTCACCCTAGTTGGGGTTACTAATATGGGTTAGACTTAGGTTTAAGAATAGGTCCTTTGCGACGTAAGCTTGATTGGTGGACCAGATCATATGAAAGTCATCAAGTAGGAGCCATTCTTTGCTTTTCAGCAGGCTAAGGCCACACTCAGAGACAGCATTCAGGCCTTCAGCAGCAAGGCCTAGGGAGATGTAGATGGTGTTGACTGTGAGGATTTTATCTTGACCAAATAGAATATCTGTAGTAAGGAAATCACGAGGACTGGTGGGTGGCAGGGAGGGAGGCTCAGTGTTCCTTAAGTGTTTAGAGGTGTAGAAAGGGCAACCACCACCAGTTCTCTTCAGCCTGTCTCCCCTAAACATAGAGTAATCCACCAATTTTAGTTTGACATCTGAGATTTTGTTAGTGAACTAGGTCTCAGACAGGGCAGAGGGTATAATACTTAGACTCTGTGACCCATGCTTCGAATAGGCCTTTCTTTGCGGTGAGGCTCTGAATGTTCAGATGAGCTGTTCTTAGGATAGATTTGGAGGAGGGCACTTCTTAGGGAGAGTGGGCCTAGGTTGAGGGTGGACAGATCCAGACGTGAGACATAGGAGCAGGACTAGATTTTTGTGTCTGGGATGGCTCCGTAACCTTTTAGAAGGAGACCTGAAGGAGACAGTGACCCTGATACAAGTTGTGTGGGTGTTGACTAGGTTAAAACTACCTTCCCATTACATCAGGCACTCAGTAAACAACAGTTGGTGATAGGGGTCAAGTGAGGGTGAGGGAAAGCCAGCCTCCCGAAATGTAGATGAGACGGCTGGTAGAGTGGGAGAGCCTCTGCACAAAGATGATAGGTTCACAGCCTGACTGGGATCACTCTGAGGAGCCAGAGGTGAAGAACCATGATCTTTGCCAACTATGCTGAGGCATACTAGCAGGTTGGGAGGGAATACATTTCCTCTGGCTAGAGGGTCCCTTTCTTCTAGCAAGTAGGGGAAGGCTGGGAAACCAAGCTACTGTAAATATGGCATCAGCTGATGAGACAGCAACAACTGAAACCAGGGTGGATGTTTAAATGGGAGGGTAGGGACACCATGGTAAGGTCAGTAGTAGGGGCTTGTGACAGTAGGTAGTGGTCAGTAGATAAGACCTGGAGGTAGGGGTCACCCACAGTGGGGCAGCATCAAGGAACCTGTAACAGTGGTAAATGGAAACCAGTGTACAGATGATAGTATTCGTCAATAGTACGTGGAAATACTTGGTAAGTAGAGACATATTTACAGAGCATTACATTACATTATTATACAAGACGAAAAAAGTAACAAAAAGGCAAGAGAAAATGACAGAGGAAGTGTCTCAAAAACAGTATTGCTTAGAGAGGCTAAGGCAAGTACAGTACATGCACTATGCACTGAACACCTACTCGTGCTTTGAGGACCTGAAGCTAACCAAAGTGTTTATTTTAAGGGAAGTTTGCAATTTATTCCAATAAGTGGAGGCAAGCCTGCTGAGTGCAATTTTGCCATAGCTGGATAGGGACCTGGGGACCTCTTGGAGTACTTCATTTCACATTGTTAGTCCTGAGGTCGTGTTGGCACAAGTATCTGTGAAAGAAGGCTTGATCTATGATGGTAGGGTGATTTGTAGTGCCTTGTATGACCAGGTGTACAAGTTTTTTTTAACCGCAGGGTGCATTAATGAGTTCTAGAGGTAGGCTATTAACAAAGCAGAGTCCTTTGTGGTACAACATTTCTAGTATGGCTAAGTGTGAAACCATGGCACTTCTGTAGATCAAATCCCCATAGCCGAGAAGAGGCAAGAAAGTGGCTTGTACTAATGTTTTTCTTGGCTCCACCAGACCATTGTGGGACTCTTTTGCACATGGGTGAGCCGGAAGAGGAGGCGAGGTCTTTGATTTTAGTTGCTGTAGACATCCCATTAGGTAGTTTTTGAACCATGACACTGAAGGGGTGCTGATTCAATTCAATTTTTATTTTATCAGACAAATGAACTATTGAGAGAACTCATTTACAAGGTGGTCCCTGGTGGACTGGTACAGAGATCAATGGGTTGAGCATGTTAGATAACTCTTAAATATTCTCTCAACTGGGAGTTAACAATTTTTTCGAGCACTTTTGATAATACAGGTAGCAATGAGATGGGTCTGTAATTCTTAAGATACCTGTTTCTTCAAGTTTATGCAGCAAGATGGATGGTTGACTGTGTCAAAGGCTTTACTGAGGTCTAAGAAAATGGCAGCATTGGTGAGTTTCATGTCCAGTGCTAAGAACCATTCATTGGTAACCTTGACTAGGGCTGATGAGGTCCTATGTATTGCCTTGAAACCTGATTGATATGGGGAGATGATGTTGAACCGGTTCTTGTAGTCTCGTAACTGATCATTGAACAATATTTTTAGGAGCTTGGCCTGGACAGGAAGGGAAGAAATGGGCCAGTAATTATTCAGGGCGGTTTTGTCTCCTGACATGAATAGAAGTATTATGTGCACCATTTTCCTCAGTACTGGTATTTCATTGCCAACTAATAATGGATTGAAGAGGTGGGTTGTGGGGCAGTTAGGGCAGAAAGAAAGGTTCAATGTTATCAGCCCCAGCATCTTTTTGGGTCTACATTTTTGAGCATTCATTCCACTTGTCCATAGGAGATAGGCTGTAATTGAAAAGTGGGATGCAGCGATTTCTGCACCACAGGGTCTGGCAGAGGGACAGAGGCAACAGGTGAGTTGACAAATGTCATACCAGCAGAGGCAAAGTGTGAATTAAGCTCGCCCACTAGAAGCTGTTCATTTGTGATGATAGTATCATCAACAGAGAACTGTTTGGGCATAGTAAAAGAAATGTTATCTCCTTCTGGGATTTTCACTGACTTCCAGAATTTAAAGGAGTTGATTCTGTTTTCTTTTTTAAGTTTTAAGTGGTATTTTGCTTTGGCTGACAGGACTGATTTAGTACACTGGTTCAATTTTTGCCTAAATATGCACCAGTCATTTGGTAATTTGCTGAGTCTTGTTTTGGCCCCAAAGAAGCTCTCAGTCCCTCAGAGCTGTCTTCGGCTCTTGACTGAACCAGGGACTGGTACTGTTGCTTAGATAGCATCCTGAGCAATCTGGATCCACCAAATACCTGACATTTTGGTAGGAAAGTGGATCCATCGAAGAGCAGCAGCTATCCAACCATGGATCTGATCCCCTGGACCCAGGTCAGATCCCTCGTTATCTGACACTGGATCCCTGGATCCAGCATTGGATAACACAGGATCTGACCTGTGATCCTACATCTGAATTTGGCCAGATCCCAGGCTGGATCCCACCCTGATAGTGCCACCATCCGACAGAGCACAGTTGGATCCATAGGGGCACTATCCCAGCAACACTAGGGGCAGGTCCTATTTCTTGCCTTTTTGGTTCATGAGAGATGCATATCGAATTTTTACTGTAAGCAATTTTTGATTAAATATTTCTGCAGCCACGTGTACTGAAGATGCAAGATAGATCTCCTGACAGATAACTGCTGCTAGGTTGCAAAGATACTTAAGTTCACCGAAATGAGCGACAAGCCTTTTGAGTACAATTTTTGGCCCAGCCTTTGTTTTCCTTGTACCGCTGGCACAGACCATGGCATGAGGGTCACTACAGTCACTGTCAAATACTGCAATGTTGCTGATCTTTTTTGGTGGTCTGTTAGTAAATAGGATTTTCAGAATGTAGTTTTCTTTTAATGCAACCTATAAAAGTGAAAACACCCTTTCTCCATGGGGACCAACCCCCATGTTTACCGACTTCTCATGATGGAATCAATGTCTGTGATGACATGCCCTATAGAAACATTCAACTGGTTAACCCACAGAGACCAGCTTTCATCAAAAGTAAACTATATCGTTTGGGGTGAGTAGGAGAGGGAGAGTGGAGGGCTCCAGTGGGTGGTAGGGTGATGGTATTAATGAAATTTGGACCGGTTGCGTGGGGGTGGTGTAGTGTCAGGAATTATTAAACTGGGGGTGGGAGAAGGGTTATTTTACTAAATATGGTATTATTAAGAAAAATGTGCTGGTACTGGGGGAGGATGGATGTGGGTGCTACAAGAATAGGGGGGTTGGGGTACTTATTTATGCTAAGATATGGCAGGAGGTCAGTGAAATAACAGATCTACATGGGTGTAAATGTTTTTGTTTTTATTTAAATCCTTTGTATTTATATAAAGGAAATTATGTATAATGGCACTTCACTGGCAAAGTACCACTATGCCTAACCTTCCCTGAGGAAGAGGGCACTTTTGCCAGGTGAAACATTACACAGTGTCACTTAGTGCTACCTGAAGTTGGGAAACTCCTGAATTTCCTGGCCTTCCCACACCTTCTGGAGGGGCCCATGGCATCACATCCTACCCTAACGTAGGTGGCACTGTTGCTCCTCTGCCACAGCTACCCCTGTGATAGGCCAAAGAGCTTGCTGTCCCAAAGAGGCATGCAGCATGGCATGCTTGGTCAACACATGGCTATGAGGCAGTAGTGGGGTGGAGGAAGGGCGGTCAAATGATAAGGAGGAATACAAGAGGAGAATCAAGCAGATGCCAGAGTGAAGGTGCTGTCACTCTCACAGCCCAGTCCCCAACCAGATCCCCTACTCCTGGATGAAGGTGAGTAGGGCGTTGAGGTTGAGAGGTGACTGACCAGATATATGGTCTTCAGGCCCAATGAGCAAAAACATAGGATTGAAAAATGCTTTCTTAAACATTTCCATTCTATGTGTTCCTCCTCCTGACAGTTGACACTGCACAACACCATGGAACCTGCTGATGCTGCTGTGAATGCATAAGCACTCTGCAGAACAGTATCACAATTGCAAAGGTAGCTGCTGAGCATTTGAACTACCAGTGATGAAAATGCCAGTACTTCCTTGATAGTGTATGCTGTTATTTTATTGTTTTCAATGTTTCAACAGCAAATCCTGGTCATTACATATAGGATGGGTATGCACCGCTTACTAGACGCTGGATATCTCTAGAGAGCAGCTGCCCATCCAATCCCAGCAATGTACTGCTTGGCAGGAGCATCTCAATAGTTTTATGATGCTTGTCTGTGACTTTGGACTGGGCCTAGAGTGAAGCCGTACTTTCTGGATCTGTTCAGGTGCTATGAAGATTGTTGGAGTCTAAAAGTAGCTGGTGAAACGAAGGCATGGAAGAACTGGTGCAGTGTGGTGTGGCGTAGTGAGTTAGTGGTCCCGACCCTGCTGGGCGTCAACCTACTAGAGTATGCGGCTACACGGAGTGCTGTGCACTGGTCTGGCTGGGTAGCCAGTGGACCGGGTCAGTAGTCCTTTAGGTTCTCCTGGCGGTATACCGTTGGGTGTGCCCCGGTGGAGTTCTGTAGTGTGGCCGCGGGCATTGGTAATTTTGGTCCTTGTCTGGGATTTTTGGGATGCTGCTCTGTTCGCCTGAGACTAACGAGAGGAAGGCCTTCGATTTTATTTGCTGTTTACTTTTATGGTCAGACTTTTTTTCATTTTACTTTTCCTGTTTTGTGGGAAGACAGTAAGAGTGCCTTATCATCTGCTCAGTCCCCTGGTAGAGAGAGTGTTTGGGGGGGACAAAGAAATTTACTTAACTATTACCATCATTACAACTTGAAAGGGCAGTGACAGTGCCTTGTTATTTGCCTGGCCTTCCCAGCAGTGAGAGTGCATGGTGGCTGAAAAACAAATATTCGGAACATTTTGGGAGTAAGAGTCCCTGACTTCATTTGGCCCCTTAGGCTGTGAGAGGGCTTGGGGGGCTGAAGACTGCATACTGTGGCTGACTCTTTCTTAGACCCTAGTAACTGTTTCAATTATTACGTACTTTTCAGCTGGTCCTTCTGTGTTTCCTTGGATTTTTAGTTAGTTTTATTTTATGTTGTTTTGTATATTTTAAATGAAACTGTTTTAGTATATGGGGTGGGTTTTGAAAGTACTATAGGATCATACAGTTCCAATCATTATCCAAGTTAATTTATTTGTTTCACTATTTGCCTTATTCTTGAATTTTGAGACTGTGAAATGTTATTACCAGTCTCCTTTTGTAGTAAGAGAGCTACTAGGGATTGAGAGATTTGGCTTTGAACTAGGATTTAGATTGAGCCTGAGATTTGACATTTTAATTATTGTAGTTATAATTTTGTTTATGTGGGAATTAGTATTGGTTATTTTGTAGTTTATTATATGTTTTTGGTTTTAAGTCACCAGAATGTGTTGGAGACCTGCCCCCACAGTCGTGCACTATTCATCCTCCGCCCTTCACTCTCTTGGCCCCTTTGTCTCCCCCCATTACATTTGTCAACTTACCAGCGCTGTAGAGCATGGGTATAGTGCATCAGGGGAGGAGGGGGGCTGGGGGGTGAGAATGGTGGAGGTTGAATGAGTGGGGCCATCACATCAGGGTTGTGAGGACCAGAAGACTTCCTTAGGCCCTTATCTGCCGACACTGTCTATGTATCTATATGGGCAGACTGGGTGGGCCATAAGCCCTTATCTGCTGAAACTGTCTATGAATCTATGGGTGAAATGGAATCCAGACTGTGGTCTGTCTTGTCTAGTTCCCATACCCAAGGGCACCACCGATTTAGGTGACCCGTGGCCAGAATGGCCCCGGAAGTTCATCCAGCTCGAGCAGTGTTATGCAAAGCCAGATCCATTAAAAACAAGACTGCAATTATTGCTGATCTTGTAAATTCAGTGATCTGGCTTGCATCACTGAGACCTGGCAGGATGAGAACTCCGGCCCTATATTAGAGGCTGAAATTCCAGCTGGTTACTTGGTGATTCACCACTCAAGATTGGATCATGGGGGGCGCAGTCTGTTTTAAGACCGAATTGGGCCTTACGAGTGTACCAGCTGAGCAGACTGCGTCATTTGAGTGCACTGTGGTAGTAGGCATAGGTTGTAGGATTGTTCTCATCTACTGTCCACCCAGGGATGGGAAACAGTTCCTTCAGGAAGTAGCGGATTTTATCATCGATATGGCATTTGAGTCCCCCAGGTTAATGGTCCTGGGTGACTTTAACATTTGGGTCGATGATGAACTCTCTCAATCTGGACTACACTTCCTCCAGTTAATGTCATCTCTGGGCCTTATGCAGATACTTACCACTGCTACCCATAAACATGGTCAATCTCTTGACTTAGTTTTCCTCCTGGGGATTGAAACCTCAGATTTGGGGGTGGAACCAGTCAGATGGTCTGATCACTACACTGTGGGGTTCAATTTTGGTGCCCCCCTCGTAGGCCAACCCCTGTGGAGATGGTCAAGTATCGTCCTTTATGAGATGTCAGCTGTGAATGTCTAATGGTGGTACTTGACCTATCGATGATTCCGGAGGCAAACAGTGACCCAGAGGATCTCGTGGTGGCCTATAATACGGCCATCTCATTGGCCCTGGATGTCGTTGCTCCTGTCCGAGTTTGTCCTCTCTCCCTTCACCCTCAGTCCCCATGGTTTGATGGGACTTTGAGGGAGATGCAGCAATTAGGATGAAGGTTAGAGCGTTGCTGGCAGAGATCGGCCCTTGATGCCGACCACTTTAGATTGATGGACCATTATCAATTCTATCAATCCACAATCACCCGTAAGAAGGCAGAGTTACTATCCAGGGAGATTGCAGCCTCTCAGAATCAACCAGCTCAGCGTTTCAGGACTGTGGACAGACTATGCAACCCAGCCTGTCTGCAAGTCTGGAAAGTGTTTTTGCAAATAGAGTGCATTGAACTTGCTCGATTCTTTGTGACTAAGGTGGTCGACATCAGGGCAGCTATCCGATCAGCACACTCTATGGGCATTGCTTCAATCAGTGCTTGGTCACTGGCCTTCAGCTTTCCTGGAGTGCCTTCAACCACCCGGAGTTCATGGATGTCATGAGGATTGTCCAGAGCATGCATCCCACACGATGTAATTTGGACCCAGGATCAACTTCCCTTATTTTGGGTTGCATTGACTCCATTGGTCCAGTCCTTGCATGGATAGTTTGGTGCGCCTTGGAAACTGGTAAGTTTCCTAGCTCTCTGAAGGAGGCAGTGGTAATGCCTCTACTGAAGAAAGCTTCCTTGGACCTGAACTGCCACGCGAACTACAGACCAATCTCTAACCTTCCCTTTTTAGGGAAGGTGGTTGAGAAGATGGTAGCTGCTCAGTTGGAGAACCATTTAACCATCCATGACATCTATAAACCTCTCCAGTCTGGTTTTTGAAAGAGGCATAGTACTGAGACAGCGCTGATTTGGGTGCTCAATGATCTCCTAATGGTGAGAGATCAGAAAAAATATTCCATCTTGGTTCTTCTGGATCTCTCTTCAGCGTTTGACACTGTGGACCATGGGGTTATTCTCAATCATCTGAGGTTCATCTGCAGCCTGTCGGGTACAGTCCTCAGGTGGTTTACATCTTACCTCACCGGAAGAACTCAGAGGGTGGTGTCAGGGCTTTAGTCCTCAGACCCAATCCCTCTATCATTTGGGGTTCCTCAGAGATCGGTGTTGTCCCCCATGTTGTTCGCAGTGTACATGCTGCCCCTCAGAGACATTGTAAGGAGCTATGGGCTGAGGTTTCACTGCTATGCTGATGATACCCAGCTCTACCTTTCTTTTGCACCTGACCAGGATGGAGCTCTCTCAGTCTTTAATAACTGCCTCGTAGAAATCCAAGAGTGGATGGATTCAAGCTGGTTGAAGTTGAACTTGGGAAAGACAGAAGTGCTGGTTGTGGAACCAGGTCACCGGATAGGGGGGTCGGGGGTTGGTTCACCCTTGGGGCTTTTTCTCGGGGGTTTATCTCTTCTGACCTCTAAACAGGTGCAAATCCTGGGGGTAATTTTTGATGAAGGGCTGATGCTACATGCGCAGGTGTTGGCCGTTGTCAGAACTTCCTTTTACCATTTTAGGAATATCTCCAGGATTAAGCACCTTGTTCCGTCCGGTGACCTTCTTATGTTGGTCCACGCCTTTGTGTCTGCGCACTTGGATTATTGCAACTCCCATTACCTAGGGCTCTCTGGGGTAGAAATGCGCCATTTGCAGCTAGTGCAGAACGTGGCAGCATGGCTTTTGATGGGAACCTCTCAGTCCTGCCATATTTCTGTGGTGCTGCGTGGTCTGCACTGGCTGCTGGTACAATGGTGGATCACCTTTAAAGTCGGTCTTCTGACTTATAAAGCCCTACATGGACTCAGCCCTGACTACCTGAAAACGCTTCTGGTTCCCTACCGCCCTCGCTTTGCACAGCTTGTGAGGGGTTGCTAGAAATTCCTAGAGTGTGTTTAAAATCATCTGGGGCCCGGGCTTTTACGCATGCGGTCCCTTCTCATTGGAACACTCTACCCCACCAGTTACGAGAGTGTGCAACTGTGGAAGGATTTAAAAGAGGTCTGAAAACTTATCTTTGGTATTATGCTTTTGGTGACTGTTTTATTTGTTTCTTGTTTTATTTCAATTGCGTGCTGTTGTATCTAAATTAAGTATGTTAATTTGTGATGTTTTAAAACTGTGAGGCGCCTTGGTTCTGGAAAGGCGCCATAAAAATAAAGTTTTTTTTATTATTATTATTATAATTACTATTATTAAAAAACTGGAACAGGTTACAAGGCAACAATGTATGAAGGAGGGAAGATACAGTGTGAACTGTTCTTTTTATTCTCAATAGAGGATTTCGCATGTGGAAGAATCATTGCCGGCATGACACGATCATTACTTACAGATCCTGATCCTGAGATTTTGAACAATGACCGAACTGGCAACTTCAATGAAACCTACAATGAAACAAAAACGTCTATAAACAAAGATAATGCCTATGACAGTGGGGATAATAAAGAAATACCAGATCAGATTGAAGTCACCGAAAATCCTCTTACTAGGATAGTAGGTGGTGAAAATTGTCCAGTTGGGCACTGTCCCTGGCAGGTAGGTGTTTTGTTAGAGACACTACTGTACTATGTACTAATTCTACAACCTATGGAATACTTAACATATACTGTAATCCCACTTATATTAAAAAGATTATAAGTGCTGAATATCCCATCTAGGGCTTGATAACTAGATAAAGAGGGTTGATTTGTCAAATGAACTCATGGAATTTTGTTTATTCTTTAGTAACTGGGTAAGGCCCACTAAACACAGTGCCTGTTTTCAGGAGCAGCCTGGGAGCATTGAGGAGGTTAAGTGACTTGCTCAGGGTTACACAGTATGCAGGTGGAGGTTGTGGGAATCAAACCCAGCTCTGCCAGATGTACCAGGATCCCTCGTAGCTCATTATTCTAACCTCTAGGCTATACTGCCAGCCCCAGTTATATGTTACTTGAAACAAAATAGTGCTGATCTTTCTTTTAAATTAAAGTTTATTGGTCTTCTCATATAAAGAAAGAAAGATGTCATACAAGGCTCAGGAGGAATGAAAAATACCTATAGTACTGGGTCCAGTCCTTTTTAATGTCATTACAAGTGACATTGCAGAGGGACTGGAAGGAAAAGTATGCCTCTTTGCAGATGACACAAAGATCTGCAACAGGGTTGATACACAAGGAGGCATAGAAAGGATAGGAAGGGACTTGACAAGGTTGGAGGAATGGTCAGAAGTATGGCAGCTTGGATGCAATGCAAAGAAGCGCAAAATAATGCACCTGGGAAACAAAAACCCAGGGGAAGATTACACAATGGGGGGTTAGTAACAACAACAAAAATGGAAAGGGATCTGGGGGCAATCATATCAGATGACCTTAAGGTTAGCAAGCAATGTGAGAAGGCAGTATGGAGGGCTGTGGGGATACTTGGATATATAGGGAGAGGCATCACCAGCAGAAAACAAGAAGTTGTTATCCCTCTGTACAGACAGTTGGTGAGACCCCATCTGGAGTACTGCGTCCAGTTCTGAAGATCCCATCTCCGCAAGGACATAGACAGGATGGAGGCAGTCCAGAGGAGGGCAACTAAAATGGTTCAGGGTCTGCAAGAGAAGCCATACGAGGAGAGACTAAAGGAGCTTAATATGTATACCCTTGAGGAAAGGAGGAAGGGGGGGGCATGACAGAAACTTTTAAGTACTTCAGTGAAATCAACAAAGTCCAAGAAGGTAGTATCTTTCAGAAAAAGAGATGTGCAAGAACAAGGGGACACAATTTGAAGATAATGGGGGGATGGCACAGGGGCAATTTGAGGAAGTATTTTTTCACAGAGAGGGTGGTGGATGCATGGAACAGCCTTCCTGAGGAGGTTGTGAGGTATAAAACTGTGGGTGAAATCAAGAATGCATGGGACAGACACAAGGCAATTCTTGTTGGGGGTAAGAAGAAATAGGCTGTTGGTTAACTAGGATATGCAGCTTATGCTGTAGGTAGGGAAATGGGCAGACTAGGTGGGCCAAGTGGTCCTTATCTGCCATCAAAGTCTATGTTTCTATGTTTCTATATTACATAGTCTGTTCAGGGTAACGAAGACATAAAAGGAACATTTCATACTAAAATCATTGTATGAACTGAAAACCATGCTATACAAACATAGATTCACAAGGAGAAAGTAAAGCACACTAAGTCAATCAAAAAGTAAAATTAGATTTGTACAACCACTATGCAAACTTACTATTGGTGCCACCTAGTCCTTTCATTGCTACAATCCTCCACCCCCAAAAGAACCTGGAAGTAGAAGCTCATGTTGTTACAAAACTACTGTAAATTGAATTCAATCACTTAGTAGATCAGTTGGTAGTCAGCTCGCCCCATGCCACTCTTTGGCCCCTGGGTGGCATGCCACAACACTAGAATCTAGGGGCAGGGCCAAGACCTGCACTCCCTCATACAGCACAGCAATACTGTCTCTCCTTCACACACATATACACTACACACACACACAGACCACCACACCATCCTAGCGCTAGCACGCGATGCAAAATGGCAACTGTGCAACTGCAGAGAAGCCCCCAGTGTCTATCAATCTGCAGCAAAGAAGTCACCACTCAACACTGAAAGCAATGTACCAAGTCCCCAGCAAGGCAAAAAGTAAATAAACCCAACAAAGCAGCAATCCTTCTCCATGCCCCACGCCAGCAACAGTGGTTGTAATCCATATGGTTAAAGAGATGTGTGGAATCTGCCAGCACAGAAATAATAGAATATTAGAAGTCTTCCCACTGCCACACAATTCATGAAAAAATCTAAGCAGATGGGCACAGCTGCACCAGACACAGCAGTACTGGTTGCACCATCCAGCCAACAGTAAAAGGAAAAATATACACAATAATACATGGAGGAATGTATAACGAGAATTTAATGCACACCGGTGTGGGATGCTATATAAACCCGAGGGCCGAAGCCAAGGGTTTATCGCTAATACCACACCAAGGGTGCGATTATATTTGAGTTGTGCACTCCCTCCCATGAATTGTTTTATGTAATTGCTGGGTGACGTTTTTTCTCCATCTAAATTTATTGAAATGTTGTTTTTAGAAAAGTCTTGTGTCTACTTTCTTTGTATTAGAACATTTTTCACAAGTGAAGAAAATACTTAGCTGTTATTCTGGAGGTTTTAAAAAATCGTCAAAACTCTGCTGTCAAGTATTTTGACTTCATATTTTAAAGATTTGCCTTAAGTCTGGATATTTGTTGTCACAGCAATATGCAAATGAGGTTTTGAGTTTGGAGTTCAGAGTCTTTAGCTCATTTGCATATCTCTGTGTCATTGAGGAAGTAGGAACCGAACCTGAAAACAAATCTTGACTAAGGTAAAGAAACAGACTTTAGAGCTGTGTTTTTGGTGGGTTTTTTTTTAATGATTTGTTGTCTGGGAGTCCGGGAAATGTCAACAATTGACTGCTGATTTTGTGAGATCAGCGCGGCTAAGTATAAGCAGGGCAGAACAGAAGCTGGGTCTCTCTAATATGAGCTGCTAATCTGCCAGATTGTTCTTTTTTACTTCTTTTCTTTGATGAATTTTTAGTCACTATGGTGTTTTGTGGAACTGTTGCTGTTTCTCGGCAAAATGAGAGTGCCGTGAGTCAGTCAAGCATGAGTGGGGCTCAGGAGAAGCTGGCGCACGTTCACCATTATAACCCGCAGGTTATAACAGCGAATTATAACCAGTTTCTCCTGAGAAAAAAATGTCCCCCAGTTATTATAATAAAATTATACACCAAATAAAAATGAACCACACAGTACTGCATCACCATTAACAAAGAGTTATGTTGTTCTGTTGTGACTGATTGGACTATCCAGTCTGAATAGAGGGTGCTTACGCAGGGACAGCTCCAGACCAGGGCTAGACAGAGCACATACCATGCAAAAAATCTGCTGTGCCTAAGTTATGCCCCAACAGTGACACAGTCTCTCTCTTTTTTTTATTAAGTGTGCTTTCCCTCTTGCTACCAAGTGGTTTTCATCAATCCTACTACTCATTCAGGCCCATTAACCCTTCTTCTCAGGGACTTACCACTCTTTCTGAATGCACTCTGACCTCCGGTTTGCAACCCAGGGTGGGGTTATCAGGGGGGAGGGCACTACCCAGATCAGAGAGTGTCACGGTCCGGTCCACAGTGTGGGGTCTGCAGTGTGAGACAGATGTTCAACTGCTTTGCTTTGGGGGTTTCCTCTATTCTTCCCTCTCCTAGGATGCTGAGGATGCTCCCAACACTGGCCATGCAGGTGCATGTGCTCTTGTCTTAGCACGTTGGCATCCTGGCATCCTGGCATCCTCTCCCACAGCTCACTGGCTCCTGTTCACTGCCACCTGTTTTCACCCAAGTGACGGCAGCACAGTGGAGCTCAAACTCTCTCCCTCCCTGAGGTGGAGAGCATCCTATAGGATGCACATCTTACCTCCCCCGGCTGGCCCTCCAATGACTCAAGCTCACTCCCAAACTCGGGTCATCAGTGCCATGAGTGGTAGCACTACCACTGCATTGTTGGGCAGGCCTTACAGTCCAGATATAAAGTCTGCCTCTGCACCTTGTTATAAGGCCAAAGTCCACATGGCTAGATCAGGCAATATGGATATTGTAGGCTAGATTCCCATTTCTGGAGTGGTTACCTGAGGTATCTCCCAGTTCAGATGCTCCAGCACGTGCTCCCAACATAGGGAAAGGCATGACCTTCCTTAAATTGTTTCCAGATCACATTTATCTGCAGGCACGTCAGCAGCATCAAAATCAGTGCAACTGATTGGGAGAGACAAAGACAGATAGCTCTTTCAAGAGCTGTCTGCAACAGAGCAAATTAATTTCAAAAAACGTTCTGAAACTGATATATTATTTATTTATATATAAGGTATATTAAAGAAATAGCATCATTAATATCAGAAACCTTGCCATGGATATCTAATCAGTCTTTTGGAACAGGGGAAGTGCCTGGGGATTGGAAACAGGCTTTTTTAGTACCACTCTTCAAAAAAGATAATAAATTGGTAATGTCCAATTATAGACCTGTAAGTCTGACTACAATCTTGGGAAACGTGGCAGAAAGTATATTGAAAATAAAATTAGAAGGAAACTTAGAAATGCCAGGATACACTGATAAAAATTAACATGGGTATAAGAAGAACAGAGCATGTATTACAAACCATTTGTGCTTTTATGAAAGCATAAATGAGAAAGTAAATGGTAACATACCCATGGATGTGATATTTCTGGATTTCCAGAAGGCCTTTAATAAGGTACCTCATGATAAACTAGTGAAAAAAATAGCAAAAATAGGATTGGATAGTCATCTTTTTATATGGATCAAGAATTGGTTAAGCAACAGAACCCAAAGGGTGAGAATAACAGAGAACTATCCAGACCCATCAAGGTGAAAAGTGGCGTCCTTCAGGGATTTGTTCTTGGGCCTATTTTGTTTTCTCTATATATCAGCAACTTACACTGTGGCATTTCCAACCAGGTAGTCAAATTTGTGGATGATATTAAGTTAGGGGGACCAGTTAAATCGTTAGAACAATAAAGAATATTACAAATGGACCTAAAAAAAATTGAACTTGGGCAAAGCTTAATAAAATGAAATTTAGTATAGAAAAATTGGGAGTAATGCATCTAGGTAAAGCAAACAACAAGAATAAATATATGTTGAATGGTAAAGATTTAAAGGAAGTACAGGAAGAAAATGATTGTGGGTTACTTATTGATAATAAACTAAATTTCACTAAACGACATACTATTACTATACAAAAAGCTAATTATATGGTTAGGAACATGAAACGTAGTTTTATGAATAAATCAGTGGGATGCATGATGCCAATATACAAGTCCTACGTAAGGCCATATTTGAATTTTGGGTCTCAGCTGTGGAGCCATACACAAAAGGTGAGATTAAAAGGGTGGAAGCAGTGCAGAGGAGATGTACAAAAATGGTAGCGGCTTTGGAAAATTATGAATATGATGAAAGACTAAGGAAGACTGGGCTATTTTCCTTGGAACAAAGAAGATTGAGAGGGGATTTAATGACATTATTTAGGATAATTAATGATAAAGGATTAACAAGTGAGATCGGATTGAACCTGCAGGGTAAGCCAAAAAGGTTGAGGGGACGTAAGAGGCAGATTAAGTTGAAAGTAGTAAAAAAGAACAGAGTATACTATTCATTTTTGAATAGAACATGGAGAATCTGGAACACCTTGCCAATAGATGTGGTCAGTAGCAAGACGTTGATAGAATTTAAAGAAAAGATTGATCAGCTGATATCTGACAACAGGTTGACATGTGCCCACTGAGGTGGGGAATGGTTTATATGGATCAATGGTCTTCTACCATTCTAGTACCAGTATATAAGAACCAGTATATTTTTATTTATTTATTTGTGAGAACTGGGTAGGTGCGCTAGACATAGTAAATGCCTATTTTCAGGCACAACCCGGGAGGGTACAAAATAGACATAGCCAGTAAAGAGAATGAACAGTACAAAAAAATACAGGATGCATGATCAGGACATCATGGAATAAAACAACAACATCTTAGGCAGTATACACATCAGTAAGGTACAGTACATTGGGATGAGTACTAAACAGCAGTAACATAACAGTATAAAACAATAGCAATGCTTTAGGACAAAATAAATGACAACAAATACATTGGAAAGAGCTTATAAAATACAATTAGAAGAAATCAAGTGCTAAGCTATACTCAGAAAATGTCCCAAGAGGGAGGAAGGAATAGGTCAAAAAATAGTGGGTGGGAGCGAGGCAAGGCAACAAGAACTAAGTGCTAGTAGGAAGGATAATGCCTAAAACAGAAAAGTTATAGCTTCAGGAGATGAAGGAGGTTCAGGAGGGAATGAAGCAGAAGCAGGGGCCAGACTGAAGTAGGTGACTTTTGAGCTGGCGATTAAAGCTGGTGTGAGTAGAAGCAAATCGGATCATAGTAGGTAGGGTGTTCCAGAGAACTGGGGTGCTGTGGCAAAAGCCCTGAGCACCCATGGCTGTTCTACATCTGGGTACAGCAAAGTGCTGCTGATCTCCAGAATGGAGGGCATAGGAGGGACATTGAGGAATCAGCAGCTGAGTTAGCACTGGGGAATGCTAGTACACAAGATGCTATCCATCAGTGAGCCAAGGGCGTAAAAATGATTTGCCATAGGGGAGAGTTAGTGTAGGCTGCTGTAAAGCTGGCAGTGATGGGTACACCTATGAGAGGCAAAGTGGCAAATGTTATAATAAATAGTTGCCCAGCTGTGTAAACTTGCCTTAGTGGCATTAGCATAAGTGACAGAACCATAGGTAAGAACAGGGAGGAGGATGCCCTAGGCTATGGCAATGCGGGCTGAGGGAGTGAGTGCAGGTCTAGTTCTATAGGCCAATCCAATCTTAGAGTTGACTGCTTTGAAATTAATGGATATGTGGAGGTCAATGTCTAGAGAGGGGTTTAGGGTAATACCAAGAATTTAGAGGAAGTCTTTGAGAGGGGAGCCATCAGGGCAGGAGACCGATAGCAGGCCAAGGCATTTTCTAAGCTGGGGGGCAAACCCACATAGCATAGCTTGGGTTTTATTGGTGTTGAGTACCAGTTTGTTACCAGAGATCCAGTTTTGGACATGGCAAAAGTCAGAGGACAGGGTAGAGTTTAGGGTGGCAGTCCTTGGCACTGTGATAGAGGATAAGATCATCTGCAAAGAGAAGGGATGAGAAGTGTGGGGGGGGGGGATAGCAGGAGAAGTAATTGATAAAAATAGCAAAGAGAAGAAGGCCAATATAAAGGGTAAGTTAGAACTAGAGCATTGTGGAGGGGCATGTTTTTATCCCTGCCTTTGCTAGATGTTTTGTCACTGAGAACATTTTCTTTGCGAAGTGTGGGATGGGTAAGAGATTTGCATTTTGCTGCTTCAGGTGTTAATGTTTTTAAATGTAGTATTGAATAACCTTTTGCAAATATAGCACTTCACTTAGGATCTGAAAATGATGTCAGCTTTCACTGCTTGCAGTTTTTATGGCTGTGGGCAGAGCCTATAGTCATCTTGCTTTAGCTAGGAAAAACGGCACACTGTGGAACGCATTTTTTAGTACTTTTCAGTGTATCCTTCTATAACAGTAAATCACTATGACAGTTAAATACTTCCTTCTTTCTGTTTAGAATGTTGAAGACAGAACTTTAAGCTGCCTATCAGATGGCCATTAGGAAACTGAAACAGCTTGTTAAAAATTGGCTGCCTTTTAAACTTGAGATTTGTTTACCCACTTCGAAATGCAACAGCCTGCACATTTAAATACTTAGCATTTAAACATTTTCTTGCTACTAGCTTCAGTTGGGCAGGTATTCTCTTTCAAGAAAGATTCATACCTCATAAATGTCATCCTTTTTCAGCAAGGAATCTCCAAAGAGACTTGCATTGTTTTTCTAACCTCTTAAAACACTATCTGATAAGAAATGTTTCAGACATAGCTAATTATATACAGCACACACACACACACACACACACACACACACACACACACACACTTTATACACCATCCTCATGGCCACAACAATCAAAATAAATAATGCAATCTAATCTGTTTGTTTATATCAGTCTTGGCTATGTGGAACACAGTAAAGTTCAGTTTACATTAGATTTCCTTTAAATATTTCTTATCTTGTAGTTTGTATCCTGGATAGCACAGGGAAGATGCTATATCTCATTTTCACAGGGATCTTCATTTTTTCACATTTTTGCAATGTATTTACTCAGGACGCCCCAGATTAGATGCAATATCTTGTTTTCAGTGGAGTCATGATTTTATCACATTTATAATGCATTTGTTTATTGTAGCCTAGTCCAGATATAAAATATTGTTTTCAGCATGTTCTGATTTTAAGCAACACAGCATAATACTATGTAGGTGTACAGCCCCACTAAAAATAAGATGCCACATCTTCTGTGAACTATCCAGGCTAAATACAGTATATAACAATCAGCAGGCATATTCTAAGAAAACACATTGTAAAAATATGTAAAAAGGAAGAGTGCATTGAAATTGCCTCTCAGTAGATCTGCATTGTGCAAATTAATTAGAAATAATGGGTAAAAGCATGACTACACTGTAAGTTATATTTTACAGGATATGCCAGTTGAGATTTGATGCTTTTTGTAACCTCTTAAGACACTATTTGATAAGCACTGTCTCAGACATAGTTTATTATATACAGGAAACACACACAAACAAACACAAACACACACACTCAGATGCACACACACACACACACAGTATAATTCAGCCTCATGGCCACAACATTCAAAATAAATACTGTAATCTAATATGTTATAAAGCAATAAAGAAGTGGAACACAGTGAAGTTCAGTTTACAGTAGATTTCCTTTAAATATTTCTTATCCTATATTTTGTGTCCTGGATAGCACAGGGAAATGCTACATCTCATTCTCATAGGGATCTTCATTTTACATATTTTTGCATTGTATTTACTCAGGATGTCCCAGATGAGATGCAATATCTTGTTTTCAGTGTGGTCATGATTTTACCATTTTTATAATGTATTTATTTAGGGTAGCCAAGTCAAGATGTAACATTTTTTTTCAGCGTGTATTGATTTTACACAATGCAGCATAATATTGTGTAGAAGTAGAGCCCCACTGAAAATAAGATGCCACATCTTCTGTGAACTATCCAGGCTAAATACAGTATATAGCAATCAGCAGGTATATTCTAGGAAAACATATTGTAAAACTGTATTAAAGGAAGACTGCATTGAAACTGCCTCGCAGCAGATCTGCATTGTGCAAATTCATTAGAAATAATGGGTAAAAGCATGGCCACACTGTAAGTGGTAATTTACTGGATATGCCATTTGAGATTCAATATGTCTTATATCGAATCTCATCTGGTATATCTTGTAAAAATTCAATATTTAAAATGGTTTAAATGCTTTACCCAAATGAAATAAATATTTTAAATATCGACTTGGCTAGTCTTTCCTCATAGGTCTTATCCCATTTGCTCTGTGCCATTGTACTTGCCCTCCACTGTGCCACCTTTTTGATTTTTTTTTTCTCAGATGGGGCCTCCAGATCTGGATGCAATATTCCAGGTGAGATCTCCTGAGTGTTTTATACAGACATCAGTTACATCCCCACCTTCTCTTGCTGTAGCTGCTTCAGCTATGCTAAAACCCATCCTTCAGTAGGTGGCAGGCTGACTCCGGTGCAGCGAGAGCACCGCATATTCTTTTCTCAATGCTCTTGCCACTCCTAAAAGCTCTCCACAGCCATATTAGCCCTGACCAGAATTTGTTTTTCTCCTGCCTGCTGTACAGTGTTATAGTATAGAGGTTAGATTGTGCACTATAGTTAGGTTTGAGAAGGCACTTCTGTATTAGACCCCAATTTGTACATTAATTAACTTGGGGTGTCCTTGGACAGAATAGCCTCACATTTACTATGTGTGTTCTCAGGCCAGTGATTTAAAAATTCCAATAATTTAGAAATGATTGGTTCAGCAACATGTGCAATGGTGTCCCTCATGATGAAACCCACTTTTAAAGCATTCAGCAGTATGCTATAGCAAACCTACTGAATAAAGCAATGTAATTTCAATGGCAATTAGTCCCTTTTGTCATGCAGGAAACTGTGGCATTTACATCATCCTGGTAGTGTCATTTTCCTGCATGACAAGGGACTCAATACCATTAATTCTTTATTCAATGGACTGCTGCAGCATTCTGCAGAGTTCTGCAATATGCTGACAAATTGGGTTTCATCCTGGGGGACACCACTGTAAGTTCTATAAAGTTGACCCCAGAGCGTCTTTTTTTGTCTTCTTACAAACAGTTAAAAAAGGGCTCAGAGCTAAAACCTGAAACTTGTTGAAGTTTTGGCCAGGGGTGACACTTTAGTATCTGGTTTAATGGGAAACTGGGTAGAACTTGAATGAATGAATTAAGATTGCGGGTTGGCACATGTGCAATGATGTCTTAAACCAATTTTCCCATGTGTACTGTATGGTCTGACCAGCTTTGCAGATGACCGAATGTGCACTATGTGAGATCTGTTTTTCTATCTGCTTTTGTGACCATACTGTCATAAAAGTGAATGTTGTGTTTCATAGAAATGTGGTTTGAGTCACAAAAATGCACACAATCAAATTTATTTTCATGGCACAAAACAATTTGTATTTTCATTAATATTTGAAATAAATTTAAAAAAGGTAGATGCTGCACCCTTACACAACACTTTCTTAGGTACACAAATTACACTGTTGAGGTCACAGTGAATACTCTGGTTCTGAAATGGAGATTGGCACACATGGCCAGACATAGTATATTTCCCAATGACTAGGCACACATGGCCAACTAGGACACTTTCCCATATTTCATGAGGAATGAAGGTGGTACGCATGACCACAAAGGAGCACATCCAGGCTCAGGACTTTCAGAACCCACTATACTCTTGTACTTGGAACTTTAATTTAGGTTAAAAAAACAAATTAACAAACAAAACAAAAACAATATATAGTGTGTTTGTCTGAGTTAACTGAACTGAATGGTTATCTGAACAGTTATCTAGGTGTAAATCTCAGGTGATTGAAAGGATTTGATAGCTGTGAGGTTTAAATTACTTGTACAAAGATCTAGTAAGTAGGGGGAGTGGCTTAGCTAGAAGGAAGCTACATTTAAAGACTGCCTTAGAAAGATTCTGCTACTAGCTTAGCAGAAGACACCAGGAGGAAGGACTGCTATGTGACTGGACTTCTCTACTGGGACTAAAGAAGTAGAACTCTTGTACTTGGAACTTTAATTTAGGGTAAAAAAACAAACTAACAAACAAAACAAAAAAATATATAGAGTGTCTGCCTGAGTTAACTGAACTGAATGGTTATCTGAACAGTTATCTAGGTGTAAATCTCAGGTGATTGAAAGGATTTGATAGCTGTGAGGATTAAAATACTTGTACAAAGATCTAGTAAGTGGGAGAGTGGCTTAGCTAGAAGGAAGCTAAATTTAAAGACTGCCTTAGAAAGATTCTGCTACTAGCTTAGCAGAAGACACCAGGAGGAAGGAATGCTGTGTGACTAGACTTCTCTACTGGGACTATAGTGCCCTCCCACCCAAAGCTAGTTCTACTTTTATAGGCACAGGAATTGACTGACAACAGGCACTTCCTGTTTGGGAGCAGGAAGTGAGTGATCACAGAGCCACCAAAGACCCACCACCCTAGAAGGGCAAGAGTAGCTCTCCGGCCCCTTCTAGCTGCTGGAGGTCTGCCTCTGAGCAAGTAAGGGGTCTACTAAGAAATATAGGATATTCTTGTCTCAGAACAGGACAGTCAGGAGCTTAAAGGGCACACAGGTATAAAATAAGGAGAGAGAGAAAAAAAACAGAGGAAAGAGTAAGGATTGCTAACAGTTAAGGGGCCAGAAATAAGACATGATGGGAGTGGTGCAGTGCAGTGGCTGTGGAGCAGCAGTCTTCCAGGAGATGTTCTGAAGGATGCGGTATTGTCCCATCTGTAGGCACCTCTCTGGGCTGAGGGAGGGGTTGCTCATCTCCAGGCTGAGTTGACCAGGATTTGTGGGACCTCCTCTTCCATCAAGGTCCACCAGTGCCACTGCCGTTGCCTCAGAGGTTGCCAAGAAGAGGAGCAGTTGGACCACAGTGGGCTCAGGGAGGGTGAGGGTGGTGGAACAGAGGTATCCTCCAGTTGTACCTCCACACCCTATGCCATCTCATAAAGTGTGGTTCCTCTATGGAGGCACCCGTGAGTGAGACCAAGGAGGATGCTGGGAACTCCACAAAGGAGACCCACAGCAGGGTGGCAGGGGACTCCACAGGGGAAGGAAACAACTCCTGGTGGGTGACTCCATTATTAGGAAGGTAGAACTTGGGGAGGAAGGGGAGAGGGAGGTAAGGTGCCTGCCTGGCACCATGGTTGGAGGGACAGGGAGCGAATCCTCAGGATTGCCAGAGCAGCTGCACAGGAGAGGGAGCTGGATGTAATTGTCCACCTAGGAACAAATGACCTGGCTAAGAAAGGGATTAGAGAAGTGCAGGAAGAGTTTGTGGAATTGGGGAGGGGCCTTAGACAAGTAGCATGCACGGTAACCTTCTCGGAGGTGCTGCCCATCTATGGCATAGGAGAGGCTAGGTGTTCCACCATGGGATTCAATCAGTGGTTGAAAACTGGTGGGAGCTCAGGACTGGCTTCATTGGGGACTGGGGTCCACCTGAGTGATGTAAACCTATACTGGCATGATGGGCTGCATCTGTCCAGGAGGGGAACCAGGATCCTAGGTGATAGGTTTAAATGCTTCATTGGCAAGCATTTAAACTAGCCAAGGGGAGAGGCACTAGAAAGGAGCAGGGAAATCCTAGCCCCCCCCAAAAAGTCTTGGTAGTAAGTGCAGTAAACACCAACATAGAGATGTCAATAGGGAGAAGCGTTGGGGTAAATGGAGAAAGTGACAAACGCAATAAGAACAAGGATGGGTCAAAAAGGGGTAAGGCCATCAAGAAATGGAGGGTAATGAGTACCAACGCCCGTAGTCTGGGCAACAAGTTCCCTGAGCTGGTGGCCTTGATGGAAGAGGGATGCCTGGATATCGTAGCAGTCACAGAAAAATGGTGCACAGAGAACCATGACTGGGATGTTAACATACCAGGGTACATAACCTACAGGAGAGACAGGCAGGGGAGAAGAGGGGGAGGAGTAGCTCTCTATGTAAAGGAAGGGATAAAAGCAACTGAACAAAAGAGTAAACAGGCAGGAGAGGAGGCACTGTGGGTCACCTTGGAGACTGGAAAGGGCACCACAATCTGCACAGGGGTTGTGTACAGACCCCCATGTCAGGGGAGGAATGGACAAGGATATGATAGAAGGCATTCTTAGGATGGCAGAGAAAGGGGAGATACTGTTGATGGGAGACCTGAATATGCCAGATGTTAACTGGAGCACATTTGCTGCAGCCACATCCAAGTAGGGCCATTCTTGATGACCTACAGGTGGCGAGGCCTCAGACAGCTAGTTTGGAACCCACTCATGGGGGAGCAATCTTGAGACCTCGTGCTCTCAAACCAGGGGCAGTGAGAGGATCTCAGATCTAGAAGTGGGTTGCCATCTGGGAACAAGTGACCATCAAACAGTGTGGTTCACGTTAAACTCAGCTACAGAGTCCAGCCATACAAAAGTGAGGGTACTGGACTTCAGGAGGGCTGACTTTGGCAAGATGGGAGAGTGCCTCAGAAAAGCACTAGCAAACAGGCTAAAAGGAGGAGTGGAGCAACAATGGGGAATCCTCAAAACTGCCATCACAGAGGCAACAAGCCTTTGTGTGAAGAAAATAAACAAATCAAAATGAAAGAAAAAGTCACTATGGTTCTCAAAAGAGGTGGCTGTGAAAGTCAGGAAGAAAAAAATAGTATTCTGGAAGTATAAGGAAACACAGAAGGAGCAGGACAGAGAGCTGTACCAGTTAAGGCAGAAGGAAGCAGGCAGGAAAGTCAGAATAGCAAAGGCCCAAACTGAGGAAAAGATAGCCAACTCAGTTAAGAAGGGGGATAAAACCTTTTATAGGTACATCTGCGAGCGTAGAAAGACAAAGGGAGGGATAGTGAGGCTGAATAGAATGAACGGTTGGTGGGCAGAGGGGGACAGTGAAAAAGCAGGGATACTGAACGAATATTTCTGCTCGGTATTCATAAAAGAGGAGGGAGAAGTGCCTAATCCAATTAACAGAAGCACTCTTGATAGGGGGGTCGATCCCAGTCCTTTCACAGAAGAAAGGGTTCTGCAAGAACTCCTAAAACTGAAGGTGGACAAAGCAATGGGGCCTGATGGAATTCACCCAGAATTCTAAAAAGAATTAAGGGGGGAACTAGTGAAACCACTAGCTACTCTTTTTAATAAATCATGGGAGGATGGTGTGGTACCCGAGGACTGGAGGAAGGCGGATGTGATTCCCCTTCATAAAAGTGGAACCAAGACAGAGGCAGCAAACTACAGACCTGTCAGTTTGACCTTTGTGGTAGGGAAAGTGATGGAGTCACTTCTGAAGGAAAGAATTGTTGAGTACCTAGAGGCCAGTGGGGCACAGGACCCAAGGCAGCATAGGTTCACAGAGGGAAGGTCATGTCAGATGAAGCTAATAGATTTCTTTGACTGGGTGACCAAAGTAGTAGACCAGGGAGGGGCTGTGGACATGGCCTACCTAGACTTTAGCAAGGCATTTGACACAGTCCCACACAAAAGATTAATAGTCAAATTAACCAGTCTGGGAGTGGGTCCCAGGGTGGTAGCCTGGGTAAAACATTGGCTGGACAACAGCACACAGAAGGTAATTGTAAATGGAGTCCACTCTGAAGAAAGAGAGGTTACTAGTGGGGTACCGCAGGGTTCAGTACTGGGTCCAGTCCTTTTTAATGTCTTCATAAGTGACATTGCAGAGGGATTGGAAGAAAAAGTATGCCTCTTTGCAGATGACACAAAGATCTGCAACAGGGTTGATACACAAGGAGGCATGGAAAGGATGAGAAGGGACCTGGCAAGGTTGGAGGAATGGTCAGAAGTATGGCAACTTGGATTCAATGCAAAGAAGTGCAAAATAATGCACCTGGGAAACGAGAACCAAGGGGAAGAATATACAATGGGAGGGAGATAGTAACAACAACAAAAAAGGAAAGGGACCTGGGGGTAATCACATCAGATGACCTTAAGGTTAGCAAGCAATGTGAGAAGGCAGTAGGGAGGGCTGGGGGTATACTGGGATGCATAGGGAGAGGCATCACCAGCAGAAAACAGGAAGTTGTTATCCCTCTGTACAGACAACTGGTGAGACCCCATCTGGAGTACTGTGTCCAGTTCTGGAGACCCCATCTCTGCAAGGACATAGACAGGATAGAGGCAGTCCAGAGGAGGGCAACTAAAATGGTGCAGGGTCTGCAAGAGAAGCCATAAGAGGAGAGGCTAAAGGAGGTTAATATGTATACCCTTGAGGAAAGAAGGAAGAGGGGGGACATGATAGAAACTTTTAAGTACCTCAGTGGACTCAACAAAGTCCAAGAGGGTAGCATCTTTCAGAAAAAGAGATGTGCAAGAACAAGGGGACACAATTTAAAGATAGAGGGAGGTTCAGGGCAATGTGAGGAAGTATTATTTCACAGAGCGGGTAGTGGATGCATGGAACAGCCTTCCTCAGGAGGTTGTGGGGTCTAAAACTGTGGGAGAATTCAAAAATGCATGGGACAGACATAAGGCAATTCTTAGGGGGGGTAGGAAGAAATAGGCTGTTGGTTAACTAGGATCTGCGGCCTGTCCTGTAGGTAGGGAAATGGGCAGACTAGATGGGCCAAGTGGTCCTTATCTGCCATCAAAGTCTATGTTTCTATGTATACTGGGGTAAACTGAAAGAAATCAACCCACATACAGGGGTAAACACTTTTCTCAGGCATTGGCCAATTGCACTGAAGAAAAAGTAATAGACGCCCTTCAGAACCCATAGCAGTAAAATGGTTACTCCAGGTGGGGGGTCTCTTACCTTTTGTTTTCAAGCTTATACTCTGCCATTCATCTGGTTAATAACACCACACAACTGTAGAAACACTGTAGATGCTGTCTTGAAATGTATATCACATTTAACATCCTACACACTCACACCTCTAAGGTGTCAGAAAATTAAAAGTTCCGCACTTGGATGGTCACATGCTGAACTCCAACATAGGCAGACACTTTTAAACAAAAAGTCTAGGTGACATGGTCCCTTTGTCAGAGAAATTCACCCCTAAGTATTGCAGATGCACCTGGGCTTACACAGAGAAATTGTACTCACAACAAATGAAGATGCTCAAGGCAGCTTCACCAAACAAGTTGGTCAAGGGGATTGCCCCTGAATCTTGGAGTTCGTCCCCATTCCTCCTGGGATGAGGCAAAGAAACCTTACTGCAAAGTTCTCCACCACTTCAGAAAAACTGTCTTTGTTCTTCTTCTAGGGTGAGAATGCACAGGTCTCCACCACTTTAGAAAAACTGTCTTTGTTCTTCTAGGGTGAGAACAAACTACCACAAAAACAAAAGGGGTAGCTCTTTGTCAGTGCTAAACTGAGGAGCTGCCCAGCAGCTGCAGCTTCCTCCTACTCGAACTCCTACAAAACTAACTCAACATTCCAATTCACTCTAAAGCCAGCTGAACCTGGTAGCGTATGCTGTTGCGAGAGTTCTATGTTTACATCATCACTCCCAATTTGTTTTTCCCAATTGTTTAACCAGGTGAGACACACTAAGCTAAAAGCTTTTTTACAGGTGCAACCTGGGAGCACAGGTAAGTTAAGTGACTTGCTCAGGGTCACACAATATATGCAAGTGGGGCTGGAGGATTCAAACCCAGGTCTCCAGATTTGTAGCTCAGAGCCTTAAACCACTGCGCTATACTGCCTCATCAGCTCAGCTGAGACTGAAAACCAAGTGTGACAGTGTGAAATCCATTTGCCTGGCATTTCACAAGCTGCCTTCCCTGCCTGCCACTGATTCTAATTGGGATTCTAGTAACCCCAGGGAACAAGGGGGTTGCACCCACTCTTAGCCAGGAAAATGACTGTCCCCAGTCATTACCTATCCAGCACCGGACCATCCTACCCTATGTGTTGACTATGGGGAGGTAGCGCTACCTTCTCCCCTACCATGTGTCAGGCGCAGGCAGACAACACTAAGGACCCAGAGGCCATTGTCTGACGCATCAGCCCCTGCACTACGATCTTACTATGGATAATAAGTGGCTCTGGAAGAACTGTCCAGAGCATGCCCCTAACAGACCAGGACTGTGACCCCTACTGCAGATCAGGATCACAACCTGTCTATCCCCCTATCCCTCTAGGGAAACCCTATCGAACCAAAAACCTACCCACAAAAAGATGGGAACCTCCCCCCAACCCAGGGCACCTGAAAACCAAACCACACAGAGCTAACACTTTACCTAAGCATTACACTGCTACTATTCTCCATGCACTAACACCTATGGAAGGAAAACTGTAACACATGTTAACCATGCAATTCTACAAAGCACTCTGCAAAAGCAGGAGAACTCGGATGAGTTCCCACATCCTCTTCTGGCTTTCTCTTCTTTCTTCCTTCTTTAACAGGAACCACCTGAAAGAGGAAAAACAGAGGCAAAACACACTCCAAATCTGCAAAACACACAGTATAACAACAATAACCCTTACCATCAAAACACTGGAGAATCCCCCCAAATATTTTTTTTTAAGAAAAGTAGAAAAACTAGAAAACAGCAGAAAATCTCTGACTTTATGTACGGTACACCTTTTGGGAGGATGGAATGCCCTAAATGTCCAAACTAGTGACAAACAGTTATGCCCGAAGGCAAGGTCCATTAAAGAGTCTCTCCTGAGCTGGAGCCCACTGAAGCACAGTTCTTGAAGTACTGTAGTCCCAAAGGGAGAGTCTTCGTGGGCAAATGAAAGTCTGAAGTCTGCCAGGTGTAGGATGTGTATTGCAATGTCAATAAAGTAAGAAAAGTCTGGACTTACCAGTCCCTTGAAAAATGGACATCACCTGCTTCTCCAGCCAAAGACTCTCCCTGGCAGCATTTTTCAGATACAGCTGAGTGGAAATCTTCCAGAAAACAGGATGATGGAACAGGAAACTGCTGGTTTGATGTCATCTAGGAGATGGAACCTTGGAACAGGAAAGGAACAGCTGGGTTGATGTCATCCTAAATCCTAGGTGATGAAGCAGGAAAACAGCGGGGCTGATGTTATCTAGGCTGTCTGGAAGACAAGACGATAAAACTGGAAAGGCACACTGCAGGGCTGACGAATCTGAATACACCTTGGATCCTGGAACACCAGACTGGTGGTACAACATGGGTACGGCAACAGCTGAATGGTATACACTTGCTACCACTGCTCTGCTTCACTCTGGGTAGGCAAGGGCATATTCTCAGGGGGATGGTAACATTGAGAGTAGTACCACAATGGCTCAGGTGCATTAATTATGACCCTATCTTGGTGCTCATAACTGACAAAATGGAAAGTCTCTTTCCCTGTGTTGTCCACATATCATACAGTGTCTATGAACAATGTTCTACCCAACTTCCAAAACTGTAGTCTGTCTCTTATGACTTTGTTTCTGACATAACGAGTTGCACCTGGATGCATATTCAGGCTTGCTTCCTCCACTAGCCAGGCTCTCCTGTTTTGCTCAATCTCCTCCCAGACTCTCTGAAGAAAGGTAGGAAAGGATCACCCATAGATGTCATTGGCCCTCCTATGAACCAGTCTTCCCTCCTTACTGCTCTTCATCAGTGTATGACCCTTGGCCTGGCTTGGGGGTGGCCAGTCCTGGTTCAGCCAGTGTCGCACACTCAAAGCAACATAGAACTTGTCCCTGACCGCTTGTGAGGGCAGGGCTGTGGAGTCACCAACTTCTTCTTTGGGCTCCTCCTAGGCAAGAGCTCGAGGCTGCAGACTGGGACTCTCAACAGTAACATACATATCTTCCTCATCCTCTTCCTTGCTCAAAACTTGGGCCTAGGAGTGAGCAGTCGTCCTCACTCCCAAGACAGTACACTCTTCACTGGACGTGGAGGTAGACACCTCCCATTCTAGAGTCTCTCAAACATCATCCTCTCCAATGAAGCTAGGGTTAGGACCCTCTCTCCATGGATCCACTGGTTCTCCCTCTGCACTGTCCATCTGCAACACAGGCATGGAGACATCATGAGGAATCTGCTCTGGCAGTAAATCTACACTCTCTTCCTTTGTGCCACACTCTGCTGGGCCTCCCCCAACAGGTTCAACCTGGTGCTGTGTGGTGCTACATGCAGGGTCTTGTACTTTTGTCCAGATGAGAGGCAAACAAATTGGTGATGTTCTAGTCAGACCTTGCTTCTCTAAACACCCTAAACAGTGAGGAATCGAGAATATGTCCCTTCTGGCCTTGAGGCACATTATGCATACTCTCACAGGGTAGTTGGGAATCACAACATGAGGAGGCAAACTTCCACTGTAGAAACATTGCTTAATTTCTTTAAGCTTGGCAACCTCCTCAGCTATCATAGCTCAGGCATGATCCAGGTAGTGGGATGGTCCCAAAGCCATGTCTGTAAATAAGCACACAAAAGTTCACTGTTACTATTGAGTTCACTATACTTGGAACAGTCTCTCAAAATGGCTCCCTGCTGCTGTGTTTACATTAATGCCCCACCCTGTAATGATGGTGGCAGCATTCCTGATGCATCAACAAATCTATATCTGAATCAAGCAACTGTGCATCCAACTTTCTTCTACTGATAATTTGCTCAAACTGTAACGATTGCACTGCTTTTACTTCCTCAGCACATCTATATGATTTTTAGACTTTACGATTAGCTTTCAATCAGTTTTACTTGTTTAAAGTCACTAAAATTCATAGTATTTCTTGAACAGGATTGCCTGTTTGTTGCAGCCTCTCATACAACTCACAGTCTCTCTTTTGCTCAGAAAATTATACTGGTGCTGCATCCATAATACATTCTCACAGTCTATTGCTTAGAATTCTTGTTTGTTTTAATTTCACTTTACAGTCCTTCTTTGCAAAAACAACCACACTGTTTACACCCAGATCCAGCTGGCTTTTGAAAATCACAGCAGTTTGAGCCCAGTTTTGCTGGATGGTACTCATTGAATCAATAGCTGGCTTGCTCCGTTGGAAAATCTCGGCCCTACAACTGATCCTGGAAGGCGTCTGGGTTGAAACGAGCTGGCGATCCTGCCAATTGTCACTACTGACACCTTGCTTGCTTCCCAGTCGGATGGATTATGGGTTGAGTCCAATTTCACACAGAAAGTCTGTATTTCACAGTATTTAGAATGTTAACAGTCACTGAGATGATTATCTTTGCTAACCTGCTCCCACATCACTCGCTTTCTCCCTCTCAAACACTGGACAACACCCTGAAGCTGGCTAGGGGCGGGACCAATTGCAGTCTCACCAATCACTCGACACCATGCAAATGAGCTTCTCTCTCTCTCTCTCTCTCTCTCTCTCTCCTCGTGCTCTTCCTCCACGGCGATCATCAAGCAGGCAAAATTTAAACTGCAAAACAACTTATTTTCTCTCGGCTGAACTTTTTCACGGCAGGAGTGCCGTTTTTGACCATTTCTTTACTCAGAACTTGGCTATCTCTTTAGCAACTCTCCCATTTCACACAATAAGCACATGAAACTTTCAGGGCACAATTGTCTCTTTGTTTCCCAAAGTCCACAATACTTTTTGTCACAGAAAACTTGAGAATTAAAGTAGGTAAACACTCTCTCTTGATGCAGAACAAGGGGGCACACACAATTTGGCTTTACAGCTCCATGGTAATCGATGGTACAACACACAGCACCATATGAATAACAAGCACACAGCAGCACATACGGATGACACTACTCTGGTAAATCCTTCTGCGCAAAGCTTCCAGTTTAGGGCTGCCAACTGCCAGACAGGCAAAACACTAGCCACAACCTGAGCAAACAAACTTTGTTTTCTCCCAAAATTCAAAAACACATCATCAGACAAGCCCCCATTTTTGTATTCCCCCACTGGCCCTCCCTTGTTTAACCAGCAGGGCTTTGCCTCTCACCACAAACATCTAGGGGCAACAGAGAGGGGTAGGGGTTTACATGAATTAGTACAAGACATACAAAAGAGAGAGAGGTGGCCACCATTAGACCCAGTGGACCAGACTGTTATACAAAAACAGTCAATCAAGTGTGGCAACTGGCACAAACCCACTCAGCAGGTCAGGCCTTCTGCTCCCACAGTGCCGACCTCTGAGCACAGTATTGTGAACAGGTAACAGAACAGGGTAATCCTCCTGTCTGCTTTTGGGTCCGAATCACCTTTGGTCTCAAGTTCTGGGGGGATTCAAACTGTGAACCTTATGCTAGCATACCCAAATGTACAGCCTAGATAATCTGCTCTTCGGGGAATGCCAGATATTTTTCACCTAAGGGCACCTAACCAGGTATCCAAAATGAACCCTTAAAACTCTATGAAAGACCTTAGGTATTTCTTACCTTTTTCCAGTTCAGTAACACCATTAAAGGGTACCTAAACAAGCAGTTTTTTAAAACTGCAAACTCCAAAATCTGGCTTCATTACGAGGTAAAGTGAAGGCTGCTGTTTACATGTATGCTGAAATTGCATTTATGTAAATAACATAAATGCAGTTTCATAGCTTTTATAAAATATAAACAACAGCCTTTCACTTTCAAAAAACAGCCTTGGCTTCTCCCTAAGATGTCTGCCAAGTGTGTTAAGTGATGAGTCATGGTGACATAATCGAGCCAGAGATCCACATATATTTCTATAGTGCTAACTAGTTCTTCTTTCCCTCTTTATTTTGAATTGTTGTACCAGAATGAGCAACACCAAGTATTACCTTATGAATTATTTTGATCAGTACACGTTAGGCTATGATTTTGTTGAATTTGCTTACTTGCAGAAAATGTTTTGCTATCCAGCTGACTTTTTTTTTTGGCAAACTGCATTACAGTACAACACTTCAAATACCTGATGATCTAATGGTTATATGATGCACTGAATTTTGTTTTTTGTTAACCAGGAGAGACACACTAAGCTGAAAGCTTGTTTACAGGTGTGACCTGGGAGCACAAGGCAGTTTAGTGACTTGGTCAGGCTCACACAACAAAATATCGGTCTTGTTCAGTTCCAAAGCTCATGCTCTCTTGTTAATCCACAAATAAGGCTTTCTTTCTTTTTCCATGTGAACCCCCTGCACCTAGCCTGCCTTCTGTTGAACACCCCACCATCCATACCCTGTCCTTAGTACTGCCTAGGGCTGCATATGAGCTTGCAGTCTCACGAAGAGAATTATCACACCTCGGATTGTAATCTTGCACCTCAGAGGGTTGTGCACACCTATACTGATACGCATAATCAGCTGACACTGTTAAAAAATGCCTCCCAAATCACTCTCCAGTTCACATTCTCAATGTTTGACTTCTGCTCCCACAGTAAACATTGAGTGGATCTCCATCCTTCTCCACAGTGGCGGTAGTATGTACAGTTCCCTGTTGTGTTTTTTCTCACCTTATTAACCAACAACTAGGTCTTCCTGGAGGGTCAAGCAATAAGCATCATGACCCACCAGAAAAACTGCTGTTCATGCCCTCATAAGGACTGCATTTACAAAGGATAACAATATTATTAGCAGGAGAGGCAATAAATCAACCAAACTTCCAGTGTCAGTCTACTCCTTTACATGTGATCATCAGAACCCCTCAGGACAGTTCCCAGCAATTCTTCTCCAGTACTTTTCTGTGCTCTACTCCACAATGCAAGTTGGCTGGCTACCACCCTTCCAAGTCTTGAATGAGCTACACACAACTCCCTCAATACTGTCCTAACAAATGTCAACATCCCCCCCCAACCCGAGGGTAATCTCCCTACACTGAATTCAAGTAACAGTTTAGGTGCAGCTCTGTCACTCTGAGTATCTGTCATCACTGGCTGCTCTTATCCACAGTCAGGAAGTGATCACGATGCTGGCAGCCCTGCATTTCAGATCTCACAGTGATTTGCTCAGCGTCCTCCTTCGTGTCTTCAGCTTACCTGAATATAGCTATACCCTGCTGGAATGGCCTCTTCAGTCCCTCTCTGGCATTTATTCTTCTCACCTGCTCCCCACACCAAAAACTGGTGAGTTCACTACCCTTCAGCATCATGAACATGGTTAGTACAGTCTCCCATGTTATAGTTACATAATAATAATCATGATCCTCTGGTAAGCCAGGCTGAGAGCAGCATGGCAGAAGTGGAAAAATAGGCTTTCCTAGCCATATAAGATCTAAGCCACCTATGATTAGGCACTATTAAATGACATGCATAATGATGTGCACACTCATCATTTAATAGTGCCTAATCAAAGGTAGCCTAGATCTTTTAAGGTTAGGAAAGACCATCATTCCCCTTGTTCCCTGCTGCTATGAGCCTGACTTACTGGAAAGATATGTTTATATTTGATATGTCAAAATAAAAGGGGACTGTACTACTTGCATTCATGATGCAGAAGGGTGATGAACTCACCAGTTTTCGGTGTGAGGAGGACTAGTGAAGAATGAATACCAGAGGGGAACTGAGAAGGCTACTCTTGCAAGGTACTGCTTTTTTCAGGGAAGGGGAAGACAGAAGAGAGAAGTATGAGCAGATTACTGTGAGAAATAAGATGTGGGTCTGCCAACACCTTCATCACTACCTGACCCCATTGTCCTGGCCAACATTCCCCTTCCCATAAAACCAGTTCATGCAATTTTCCAAGGCTGTGTATGGATATTAATGTATGGAACAGCTGCCACTACACATTCAGTCACTTCACTATCAGTCTAGTATTGTTTGTAAAGCACTTTGGGATATAATGTGCATGAAAACCACTATATAAATGTTGATTCTTATTATTATTTCCCAATGAAAAAGAAGACAAGACAAGCATATATTTGAGTTTTGAGAAAGTGTGAACTCTAATATTGGACTGCACAAGAACCTTGCTACCAAAAAGTGGTGGCTCTAGGGGGTGGTGAAGGGTGTGGCTGCAACCCCCTGCACACACATAGTAATATACTTGCATGCTGCTGCTGTTGCTGCATTTCACTTTGCTGAAGAAGTCTGATTTATTAATTGTACAAATGTTTTCATTCAAACTATGGATTACATTTGTAGGTTCTGTCAACAATGTACTAAAAAAGAATAATAGCAGAAAATATAAAGGTTTAATAAAAATGTTAAAAAGTGCATATTAAGTATGCACACCAACCCAGCACCCCATTGTAGCATACTGGATCCACCCTAACCAATAAACCACCAGGTTATTCAAGATTTGTACTGCACTGTGGTTTGCCACAGAGAAAGTTGGTTGGATTAAAACACATTTTCAGCATGTTAAAATAAACAAAATGTACAGAAGCATAGCCTAACATGTGCATTATACAAAATAATGCACATGTTTTTGACCATTTGTGTGAAACAATTCTATACAAAGGGAAGAAAGAACTAGTTAGCACTATAGAGAGTCATAATTCTCTCTGACTTTGACTCCAATGATGTCATCACATAACCCATTTGATGACCATTTTAAGAAGCAGGTAAGACATTGTTTTTTTAAATTGGAAGGCAGATTTTACAATTTTCAAATGCTCTGGATCCACATTTAGGTAAATTATGTAAATGTAGTTTTAGCATTAATGAATATAGCAGCCTTTCCTTTAGTCACCTACGGAGTTAGATTTTTGAATAGTTTGTTGTCAAAATGTTGTTTAGGTATCCTTTAAGTTTATGAACAGTTGTCAACTTTAACCATCTATACTTAACATGCAAAAGAAAGAATTTTGAAAGCACACACCAGGCAGTCTCTTTAAAATAAAAGGTTTACTTAAAAATGGATAAAAAAACATGTAAAATATAAACACAGAACATTATATCACAAAGCATACAATCACTTAAAATAAAACGAGTAAAACTAAAAATTCCTACCAACATACAGTTAGACTTTTTCTATCTAATGTATATCTCTACACAGTGCTTAATGTTAGATGTTGTTTCTAAGAGCCCACAAAGAAATGTGTCTAGAGATCAGACACAGAATTGTTTAAACTGTCTCTGAAACATACCCCTTCCATGATGTCACCTAGCTTCTCCTTGTTAAATATAAAAAGTCATACACACATGATGTCCTATCAGGAGGTGTATTAAATAAGGTGACATCAGCAAAAACTCATTTCCCAATATGACTTCTTAATTTACATTTCCTCTTTGATATCAAGCATTCTCTCTTCCCATGGCACATCTAAGGATTTTTAGTTTCCCAGCTTCAAAGGCAGGAGGCCAGAAACACGGCCATAAAATGCAACTCTTCTAAAACGTCATAAAAGTTTACGATCCCTATATCCTGGCAGCTGGCCAGCTCCAATTAAGTCAGATGAACAAGAGACCCTTAATTATGTCTCTCTAGTCTTTAATTACCTCCTGGTTTCAGGTTAACATCCTGTTGCAGCTCTGAAATCTTGGGGGGGGGATCATCCCAGGAGCACAGGCTGTCTTATGACAGACAATCACATACAACATTTTTTATATTACAAAATCAATGAACAACCACAACCAGCTGGCCAAGTGTGACATAATCTGTCACAAACCCACTCAGCAGGTCAGGCCCTCTGCTCCCACAGTGCCAACCTCTGAGCGCAGTATTGTGAACATGTAACAGAACAGGGTAACCCTTCTGTCTGCTTGTGGGTCTGAATTACCTTTAGTCTCAAGTTCTGGGGGGATTCAAACTTTGAACCTTATGCTAGTGTATCCAAATGTACAGGCTCAGATAATCTGCTCTTCAAGGGATGCCAGATATCTTTCACCTAAGGGCACCTAACCAGGTCTCCAAAATGAACCCTTAAAACTTTATAAAAGACCTTAGGTACATTCTTAACTTTTCTCAATTTAGTACACCATCAAGCTTTGAACAGTTAGTCAGTCTTAACCATCTATACTTCACATGCAAAAGAAAGAACGTCGAAGATCCAGGCAGTCTCTTTAAAATAAGAGGTTTACTTAAAGATGGATAAAAATATGTAAAATGTAAACACAGAACACTATATCACAAAGCATACAATCATGTAAAAGAAAACAAGGAAAAGTACAAACATAAACTCCTACCACAATACAATTAGACTTTCCAAAGAAAACAAGAAAAGTACGAACATAAACTCCTACCACAATACAATTAGACTTTCCTATCTAATGTATTCCTCTGCACGTGCCTTTAGTTAGTTCTTGTTTCTAAGAGCCCACAAAGAAATGTGTCTAAAGATCAGACACAGAATAGCTTAAACTGTCTCTCAAACACACCTCTTTCATGATGTCACCTAGCTCCTCCTTGTTAAATATAAGAACAAATATACAAACAGGATGTCCTATCAGGAGGCATATTAAATAAGGTGACATCGGCAAAAACTAATTTCCCAATATGACTCCTTAATTAACATCCCACTCTTTGATCTCGAGCAGATCCTCTTTTCTCAAGGATCAAAGGATTTTATATGACTTTAACACCATGATGGCAACATGTTTTTTTTTTCTCTAAGACATCATAAAAGTTTATGAACCCTATATCCTGGCAGCTGGTCAGCTCCAATTAAGTCAGAGTGCTGTTTTTGACCATTTCTTTACTCAGAACTTGGCTATCTATTTAGTAACTCCCCCATTTCACACAATAAGCACATGAAATTTTCAGGGCACAATTATCTCTTTGTTTCCCAAAATCCACAATACTTTTTGTCACAGAAAACGTGAGAATTAAAGTTTGGAAACACTCTCTCTCTTGATGCAGGACAAGGGGCACACACAATTTGGTCTTACAGCTCCTTGGTAAATCGATGGCACAACACACAGCAGCACATGAATAGCAATCACACAGTAGCACATATGGATGGCATTATTCTGGGCAAATCCTTCTGCACAAAGCTTCCAGTTTTGGGTTACCATCTGCCAGACAGGAAAAACGCTTGCCACAACCTGAGCAAACAAAATTTGTTTCTCCCAAAAATTCAAAAACACATCATCAGACAAGCCCCCATTTTTTTATTCCCCCACTGGCCCTCCTTATTTAACCAGCAGGGCTTCGCCTCTCACCACAAATGTCTAGGGATAACAGAGAGGGGTGGGGGTTTACATGAATTAGTACAAGACATAAAAAACAGAGAGATATGGCCACCATTAGACTCGGTGGACCAGACTGTTATACAAAACAGTCAACCCAGTGTGGCAACTACCTGGCACACACCTGGTGGGACCTTGTTTCATGGCCAACAACCCAGGTCCCTGAGAGAAAATGTCTGCTCACAATTATGCTAGGTTTGCACTTCTGGACAGGGGCACCAAAGTAACTCCAGATACAGGGAAGCAATAACAATACTGTCCTAACCAGGCTGGGATTCTAGAGTATGGCTTTTATTCACTTAACAAAGTAGGAATAATCACAAAGCAAAGATGGACCCCCACGGGGCTACACATACTGGTATTGCAGATTCTCCAGGGTACAGAAATTCCTGAATTCCCATTTAGCATAGGCAGAAGAAACACAAAACAGTGAACATTCTGGTTCTGAAATGGAGATTGGCACACACGGTCAGACATAGTACTGTACATTTCCCATCGACTAGGCACACACGGACAGTACTAAGACACTTTCCCATATTTCATGAGGAATGAAGGTGGTACACATGACCACAAAGGAACACATCCAGGCTCAGGACTTTCAGAATCAACTATACTGGGGTAAACTGAGTGAAAACAACCCACATACAGGGGTAAGCATTTTTCTCAGACATAGGCCAATTGCACTGAAGAAAAAGTAATAGACGCCCTTCAGAATCCGTAGAGGTAAACTGGTTACTCCAGATGGGGGGTCTCCCATCTTTTGTTTCCAAGCTTATACTTGGCCATTCATCTGGTTAATAATGCCACACAACTGTAGAAACACTGTAGATGCTGTCTTGAAATGTATATCACATTTAATATCCTACACACTCATACCTCTAAGGTTTCAGAAAATTAAAAGTTCAGTACTTGGAAGGTCGCATGCTGGATAGGCAGACACTTTAAAACAGAAAGTCTAGGTGACATGGTCCCTTTGTCAGAGAAATTCACCCATACGAATTGCAGATGCACCTGGGCTTACAGAGAAATTGTACTCACAACAAATGAAGATATCCAAGGCAGCTTCACCAAACAAGCAGATCAAGGGGATTACCCCTGAATGCTGGAGTTCACCCTCATCCCTCCTGGGATGGGGCAAAGAAACCTTACTGGCACAGGTCTCCACCACTTCAGAAAAACTGTCTTCTTTGTTCTTCTTCTTCTAGGGTGAGAACAAACTACCACAAAAACAAAAGGGGTAGCTCTTTGTTATCGCTAAACTGAGGAGCTTCCCAGCAGCTGCAGCCTCCTCCTACTCGAATTTCAACAGAATTAACTCAACATTCCAATTCACTCTAAAGCAAGCTGAACTTTGTGGCTTATGCTGCTGCGAGAGTTCTATGATTACATCATCACTCCAGCTCAGCTGAGACTGAAAACAGAGTGTGGCAGTGTGAAACCCATTTACCTGGCATTTCACAAGCTGCCTTCTCTGCCTGCCACTGATTCTAACTGGGATTCTGGTAACCCTTAGGAACAAGGGGGTTACAAAAATTTTGTAAAAAACTGATTTGTGTATGCATCAAATGCAATCTTAATTTGATAATAATTCAAATGCTGCATGTTTTCCAGTTAAACTAAATAGCAAAATGATACGCTTGGCCCTAACACTATCAAACATGAATGTTTCAGGGTTCAACTCTAAGCCATTTTTAGCTACATTGTGAGCAAACAAAAGTCATTTTGCTTCATGTTTTCAATCATTAGAAGGACAATGTAGCTACTTATTGTTCAGTTTTCTTTCTAAATAAGAATTACCCCCAATATGTTTGGTAACACAGGATGACAGGAGTAAGATCCTATGGAAACTTTGCAAACCCAATTGCTATGCCTTAGAACCAAGGCATACATTTTATATGTGTGTTTGCATATGAAAGTGTATACAATTAAATTTAGGCAATAATTTTTATGATCCAAATTTTCTGGGCCAAAGAATGTGTATGTTCAGTTCAGTTTTCAGGCAGAGTTTCCTGGAGTTCCACACGGATCCTGACATCCCAAGTCTAGTGTGTGTTCAGTCCGCAGGGAGTGTTTCCTAGGATTCCACTGTGATACAAACGCTTCCAAACCATTTCACTCCTCACATGTGAATTTGACACTGATCCACCACATCCACCCATGGACTTGATGCCTGATCACCATTTGTAATTTGTAGCTTTTGATAATTGACAAACAGACTTGAAGTTTGGCCTACACACACTGACTCAGGTTTTGACGCTGACCGATGGCATACACCAACCCTGAATAACCAAAGTTAAAGCCCCTTAAGTTGTAGAGTGATAAGTAAAAGTTGAAGTCACTTAAGTCATAGAGTGATAAGTAAAAGTCACTTAAGTTATAAAGTAATAAGTAAAAATTAATGCCACTTACGTTTTAGAGCAAGAAGCATGATTTAAAGGTACTTAGAGCCAAAGCAAATCATAAAATGGTTACAGATTTAAGAGCACAAATCAGTACAGAGATAAGTTGCTTAACTTAAGAGTTCATTGCCTCTTCTAAGTTTGGACAGCAAAGTTTGTTGTGCTCTTTTGTAAGTTTGTTTGCTTTGATTTGACATTAAATACCTCATCTTCTTCTGCAATTTGTCTCCTGTCTCTCCATTCAGTGAGCTCAATGGTAGCACACTAACTTTGCTTTCTTCTCTTTTAGATAATCCCTGAAGAAGACCTAAGGTCAAAATGTCGATTTTAACTCTATTTTCTATTTTCAGCGTGCATTTAATATTACCATTTTTTTTTTCTTTTCAGACCACACGTTGACAGAGCACATTGTGTTTTTTGTTCTTTCAATGGTGGCACACACCACCCTCGCATACAACCTGCCCACCCTGTCTCACCTCAAGCTTTGCTTAACTATTATTCATTTTCCTACTTAAAATGTATTCATGCTTAGAACTGACCCTCACCAAATATTATTCATTTTAAAGGCACAATACCAGTTCTAGTCACATCCCATGTACCAAACTGAATAAGACTCTCAAGAGGGTAACCTAGATGCCCAACAATCCTTGTGGTGGTTAACGTTCCTTGCTCTTTGGGCTCTGGAAACCAGTCAACCATGAGGAAAGTTAACAGCGATGCACTATGATGCAATATAATGCACACTGAAGGCCAAGGCTAAGTGTCCTTCACTGAGACTGGGTGAATATACGGAGACCAAAATTAGGAACCATAGTCCCAGTGCAATCTAACTATGCTCTGTATAAGGGTGCAGTTACCTCACTGTCTAAACCATGAATTGAAAACCCCTCCTAATGTAAACCAGTTCTCTTGTAGCATCTACTACATCTTCACCATACTGTCTGTTAGGCTTCAGGTCTTGGCAATGATTATATTCAGAATCCTCTCAAACTCAGGCTCCTTGAATTTCACTCCCTGGAGGTGATATTTGGCCTTAGTATTCTTTGTTCCCATATGTATTTACTGAACTTTTCTTGATGTTAAACCTCATACCCCAAGACTGCCATGGATGCTGTTTTGTTTAAGTCAGTTTATAGTGAGTCAGTTTGAGTTGGTCTGCTGACAGGTGCCTCTTATTTTGTGTTATCTGTATATTTCTCAGTCCAGTTTTGTTAGCCAAAATTTATGCAAAGGTGGAGATGGAATTCTGTCTTACAGTAGGAGTGAAGTAAAAAGAAAAGGCATTGTTCAAGTACATCTGGGAGAGGTGTATGGTTAAAAGGGTTATAGCGAGGCTAGAGAGAGGAAGAATGGTGGGGGAGGGCAGTGCAAAGAGAAACCAGAGATACTGAACAAATACTTTTGTTCAAGTATTTATTAGGGAGAAGGAACGGCCACTAATGGAATGTTAGGTAAGGGGGGAGTGTGGGAGGCAAATACTCAAGCAGCATGGGCAAAATAATGGGGGCAAAGGTGTTGGAAAAGCTTGAAGGGTTAACCTTAGATACATCTATGGGACTTGATAGTGTAAACCCGATGATGATTAAGGAGGTAGTGAATGTGATAGTACGACTACTTGCAGACATATTCAACTGCTTACTGACCACGGGGTGGTCCCTAGGGACCAGACGACTATGGATATGGTTCCTGTACATAACAGTGGAAGGAAGGATAAGCTAGGGAACTACAGCTTGATGTCTACATTGGAAACGATTATGGAGCCTATACTAAGGGAGGAACTAGTAAACTTCCTGGAGGGAAATAGGCTACAGGACCTCAGCCAACACAGAGGGAAGGACTTGCCAAATGAATCTGATTGCCCTGGTGTCTAGTGACATCCCCACCCTTTGCTCCCCAGGCCTGTCATGCTTAGTTAGTCCCTGGTGCCTACTGGTGCCCCCCCACCCGCTGAGCACCCATTCCGGTGCAACCCTGACACCACAATGCACCACCAACACTGAGCACATCACCCAGCCAACTGCTCTTGCCTCTGTAGCTACTGCCACATGGAGCGTCTGATATGGCAAATGGTACAGCTCTCCTCTCATCTCCTCAATTAGCTACCATATGGGTTGACAGGGAGCGTGTGTACAGTGTGAAACTGTTATTCTTTTCTATCTATAGCATTTTAGCTATAGGAAGGACTAAGTTTTGCATTTCCTGTTTGCATACACTGGGCTTGATTCTCAAAGGGCCCTTAGATTGATGCAAGCTGGGCAAAAGGCAGTTTGAATCAAAGCCCAGTGTGCCAGGGACCCTGCACCCAATTCTCCATTGGGCAAGATCTGGCAGCAAAGTCCCTCGGCTTCTGAAAATCCTGGCCATGTGCCAAACAGGTGGATCATCTGGAGGGTTTGCCACAAGCTGTGGGGCAACTGTGCACCACTCTAGCATGCCCCTGGTGGCTAGCAGCACCACAGCCCTGATATGCCCAAAACATAAACTGCAAAAATCTGTCATTCCCTGGTGGTCTAGTGGTCCCCCCCCACAACCCTGATATGCCTGAAACCTAACATTTATAAATTAATCATTTCCTGGTGGTCTAGCGGTCACCCCTATCCAGCCCTGATATACCTGAAACCTAACATGTACAAATCAATCATTCCCTGGTAGTCTAGCAGACTCTTCAATCCCCTATCCCCCGTAATGATAAATTAAATCCTCCCTGTGGTCCCCCGAGCCCCTTTTCTCCATTATGATAAATTAAATAATCCCTGGTAGTCTAGCAGACCCCCCAAGCCCCGATATCTGTTATGAATAATTAACACATCCCTGGTGGTCTAGTGGCTCTCCACCCTGGCAGGCATTGCCCCACCACCTTGCCCCCCATCCCAATACTGAGCCAGCGACTGGCACAGCCCACCACTCACCCCCACAGCCGGACCCCAACTGGGCTCTCAATGAGTGTGTATTAATTGCATAACTCTCTCAGAGGGAAAATGTCCATGTACCCTGAGACCAACCCTGGGTGATCTAATGGTACTTAGAAATTTGCCCTCTGGGAGACTTCTGAGAATCCCGATTAATGGGATTTGACAGCCTGCATCTGCCACAAGCCCCCAGCACCATGCCACAGCCTCTTTTGTGGCACACCGGTGGTGCAAGCCCCATTTGATGAAGGCAGCCTGTGATTGGTGCAGGCCTCCTTTGAGAATTGCTCCCAGCAAATCTTTTGGTGCAAGGGGCTTGTGCCAGAAAGAATAGGCCAAAGTGACCCTTGTGCCATGCAGAGAGCTTTGAGAATCGAGCCCATTATTTTGTATGTCTCTACTGTAAAAGCATTTTTATTCTAATTTGGTTATATATATATATATATATATATATAAATACATACATACATACATACATACATGCATTAAAATGGCAAGGGCACAGGTCACCAAGTAAAAAATATTTATTTTAAGGCTAAAAAATGCTAGTAGTCTGACGAGTTTCTGATAATTCACATCCTTTATCAAAGGCTTGTGTGTGCTCTAGATTTTTTTTTTTTGTATCTTCTGATTGTTGATATGACGCACCACTATCCTTATGCATACTCCTTTGGTGCTTGAATATATATATATATATATATATATATATATATATATATATAAAATAGGTGATACATGATGGGCATGAGTGTAATATGGCAAATATTGTCACTCCTGCAGAGTTTGATATCCAGAGCTCACAATGCAGGAGTGACAATATTTGCCATAACACACGATCTGCACATCATGTATTAGATTTATGCAATAGAGCTAGGAGCTTCACAAGTATTGTTATGTTGTCTTGTGTTCTGTTCCTGTTTATTTGTTTGCTCATTCTGTGTGTGAGTTTTTCTCAATGGACTGGCAGTGTTACAAACTCTGGGAAACAGATGAGTGTGTTTTACAATGCTAAATGAGTTAGTTTTAGCTAGGAGTGAGAAACAGACTATTTTGTGAAGCTGTATTCTTTAGAAGTCTGGCTGCAGTCAAGCTGATACAATAATGTAATGGGCTGAGAGTCAGAGTGTGAGGAACAGCTGAGACTGTTTTAGTAGTAACTGAGTTATCTGCAGGCAGTAGTGAGGACAGCTTGTTCTGTGAAGCTGTGCTCTTTAGAATTCTGGCTGCAATCAAGCTGAGAGTATCACAGTAATGAGCTGGAAGTTAGAGTGTGAGGAATAGGGGTGAGTGTTTTGTAATGCTAACTGAGTTAGCTGCAGGCAGCAGTGAGACCTCTCATGTAGTTCTGCATTTGTGATATGGTAATAGCAGCTGATCTCTGCCCCTGACCAGGGTGCACAGCTCTGCTGGATCATAGGACCCGGCCCCCGGATGGACGGCATCCCTGGAGCTGCTGCCTGAGACTGCAAACCAAGCCACAAAGCCTGAAGTGGTACTGCTGCTGCTGCCCCGCTGGCGCTCCCCACCCGCCCTGTCTTGACTATTATATTTATAGCTGTAGCATGTCACATGACTCGAAATTACTAACAGTCTACTTTCCCATTGGCTCCTTATATTCTCTTGCCACTAGGGGGATGCAGAAACCTTTTGCTTACCCTACAGCTATCTCTGCATTACCTTCAGAGGCACCACAAACTATCTCCTGCCACTATGCCGCACCTTAACATGTGCTTGCCTTACCCATGTCACCTAATCTTGGCAGTTTTGATCAGCGCCATCCTAGGGATGACAGGTACGCCTGCTGCTCTGACTACATATCCAGCTACTCTCCCAGAAGCCGCCATGGTAAACTACCTAGTAATGCTGCCACACACCCTGACACTGTGCCACACCAATTACCCGCACTACCCCTCACTACCTTGTGCCTCTCTTACTTGGCTGCCTGACCTACTGATCACGCTGCTCAATATATCTTCAACTGCTCCCTGTAGTCTGCAACTACCTGGACGCCATGCTCGGTGCTACTCAGCAACCCATAAATACTGCAAAGCTAGATTCCTCGCTCTCCTGCTCCTCTTCCTGCTGGCTGGTGATGTCCACCCCAACCCTGGTCCCCCTTCAACGAACTCCCCTACCCCCCCTGCATACCCCCACCCTCTAGCCCTCCCAAATGGCCTAAAATTATCCATGTAAATGCCTGGAGCCTTAACAACAAACTATCCATACTACAGGTCATGGTCCTTGAATATAAACCTGACGTCATCATCGTCTCCGAAACTTGGCTCTCGGGTCATGTCACGGACCAAGAAGTCCTTATTCCTGGATTCACCATAACCTGTATGGACAGACAAGGAAGAGGTGGCAGAGTGACTCCCTACAGCACACAGTTGTGTTGAAAGTCACCTCTCCTTCCTCTCATGAAGCCATCCTCCTAAACCTGAAGCTTCCCTACTGCTGCCCTGTATTTATCACAGGAGTATACTGCCGCCCAGGCCAACCCCCTTCCCAAGTCACTGATCTGATCAAGAAACTAATGGCCCTTGCCCACACTGGTGAGCTGTACATACTGGGCTACCCTAACATCAATTGGCTCTCTAACACACTAGCCAAAACTCAATCTGACTTAGAGTCACTAAACTTGACACAACTAATACAGGAACCTACTCGCATGAACTACAAAACTAATAACCATTCCCTACTGGACCTAGCCCTCACGTCGCACCCCTACAGGATCAAAGCCGCTGGCCTCCTACTTGATGCATTAAGTGACCATCACCCCATATATATGGTGCGCAAAATGCATAGGCAAAAAATACCCCACAAAATCCTCCTAACCTGGACCTACTCCTCCCTTAACACTCTACCTCTTCATTGTGACCTCACCAACACTGACTGGTCTCCACTTGCCACCTGCACCTCAATTGACGCTGCACTTCAACTATTCTGCGATAAGTTCCTTCACGTTTGGAACCAACATGCACCGCTGTATAAAATGAGTCCAGGGCAACCAACTGCCCTGGGTAACCCCTGAGCTCCTCTCCTGTCAAAGAGCCCAGGACACTGCTTGGTGTAAACACAAGATAACTAACTGCCCCAGAGACCTCCAACGATACAAGGAGCTTCGAAAGAAGTGTATTAAAGCTATCCAACTGGCCAAAACTGAACACTAGTAGGCTAACTTCCACGTCAACACAAACAAACCAACAAACCTTCCAAATTCTGGAAAGTTGTCCAGTCCCTCTTTTCCCCTTCCACCAAGCCCCCCACTCCTAACCTTTGACTAAATCTCTCAGATATCTCAGATCTTATGGCTGTCGCTGACTGTTTAAACTCTCATTTCACACCCTGCACTGCAATGCTTCAAACTGCCCCCTGATGCACATGCACTCCTCCACAGGCCCACCTCCACTCCCTGTTTCCTCTTCCTCTACTCCTCCAGCTCCCCTACCCCCTTCTTCTTCACCTAAATCTCTCCTGCTGCTGCCCTACAAGCCCTTCAGTCTATCAACTCTGCTAAAGGCTCCTCCTCAGATGGCCTGGAACCTAAGCTCCTCTCTTTCTCTGTGCCCACCATCACCTATCCTATAGCCATCTTGCTAAACCTCTCCTTTGTCTCTTCCACTGTCCCTACAGCCTCGAAACAAGCTACAGTCCTACCACTCCCTAAAGGAGGTGACTTCTCCTCCCCTAGTAACTACCACCCTATCTCTCTCCTTTCTACCCTGGCTAAGCTACAGGGGCACATAGTACTGAAACAACTCTCCTCCTACATTACTGACTCCTCCTTTCTTACTCCAATCCAAGCTGGCTTTAGAAAAACCACTCCACTGCCACCTCGCTCCTACGGCTGACTGATATTATCACCATGGGCATGGACAAAGGCCTCATAACCTCAACTATTTTTATTGACCCGGCCAAGGCCTTCGACATGGTCTCCCACCATTTACTCCTGTCCTGCCTCAGCACCGCTGGTCTCTCCCCTAATGCCATTGAATGGTTCAAGTCCTATCTGTCAGGCAGAACACAATCTGTCCACATAGCTGGTGCCATCTCCACTCCCCTCCCCATTTCCATGGGAGTCCCCTAGGGGTCAGTACTTGGGTCTCTCCTTTTTTCAATCTTCCTCAACAACCTCCCTCAGTTTTGTTTATCATCTAACATACACATGTATGCAGACAACACTGTCCTGTTCACAACTGGTAATTCGGTCACTGATGTCACTGCCAGGCTCCAGCTGGATTTCAAAAATGTACAATGCTGGCTAAGTGAGCACCACCTCTTCCTAAACTCAAAGAAAACAGTCTCCATGACTTTCGGTACTAGGCAGAGGTTGTCAAAGCTCCCCTCCTTACCCACCTTTTACACCATTGGTGGGACTGTATTAGAAGACACCTCTTCCTTCCGCTACCTCGGAGTTTGGCTGGATAGGAACTTAAAGTTCTCCATCCACATTGATGCCATCCTAAAGAAACTCCAGCCTAAGCTAGGGGCCCTCTATCGTAACAGGGGCAGCATCCCATATACATAAAATGATACTGCCAAATTTCGACTATTGCGATGTTGTATATGGAGCTGCCCCTCAATCCTCCTTATCCAGGCTTGAACCTCTTTTACATAGATTCATAGACAGTGTCGGCAGATAAGGGCCTGTGGCCCACCCAGTCTGCCCATTTGAGCTTGTAAGTTCAGTTTATGTTTTCCTAGAAGTCTGTTGCCCTTACCCCTGACCTACAGAATTCCTTTATGTCTATCCCATGCATTCTTAAATCCCGTGATTGTTTCAGCCCCCACCACTTCCTCTGGCAGGATGTTCCACTTGTCCACCACCCGTTCTGTGAAGAAATTCTTCCCTCACGTTTCCTTTGAATCGTCCTCCCCAACTTCATCCCATGCCTCTAGTCCTGGAACATCTTTTTCGCTTAAAAATAGTGTATTCCTGCACCCTGTTCCTCCCTGTAAAATACTTGTATGTCTCTATCATATCCTCTCTCCCTCCTCTCCTCCAAGGGTTCATATTCAGTTCCTTCAACCTGTCCTCATAGGACTTGTGATGCAATCCATGTACCATCTTTGTTGCCCTCCTCTGAATCTTCTCTACCCTGTCTATGTCCTTATGTAGGTAAGGTCTCCAGACTGTACACTATACTCCAGGTGGGGCCTCACTAGTGTCTTGTATAGTGGAATTATGATCTCCCTTTTCCTGCTGGTGATGCTCCTGCCTATGCATCCCAGCATCCTATTTGCTTTAGCTGCTGCCTTGTCATACTGTTTCCGTACCTTGAGGTCATCAGAGATGATAACCCCAAGATCGCTTTCCTGCTTGGTGCATGCTATATCCTCACCCCCCAACTGATATATTGTGCCAGGGTTTTTGTGCCCCATATGCATTATCTTGCACTTCTTTGCATTGAATTTCAACTGCCAAACCCTGACCATTCTTCAAGTTTCTGCATGTCCCTTCTCATTCTGTCTACACCCTCTGGTGTGTCTGCTCTCATTACAGAGCTTTTGTGTCATCAGCAAACAGTGAAATTCTGCCTTCTAGGTCCTGCGCAATGTCACTGATGAAGATGTTGAATAGGACTGGTCCAGCACTGATCCCTGTGGTACCACTGGTCACTCTTCCTCTGTGGAGTGACAGCCATTTACCACCACCCTCTGTGTTCTGCCACCCAGCCAGTTACCTACCCACCACACTACTGTCCTGCCCACACCCATATTCCCCAGTTTGTGTAATAGTCTTCTCGTGGCACAGTTTCAAAGGCCTTGCTGAAGTCCAGAAAGGCCATGTCCACTGCCCTCCCCTGATCCACCTCCCTAGTCACCCAGTCAAAAAATTCAACGAGGTTGGTCTGACATGACCTCCCCCTGGTGAAACCATGCTGCCTTGGGTCCTGTAGTCCACTGACAACCAAATGTTCCACCAATCTCTCCTTCAGTAGTGCTTTTTAACTCCTTCTGCCGGTTTGCCCTGGATGCCCCTGCTCTGACACATCACTGCACTCTTCACCGCTCTCTAAATTTTCCCTCACTTATTGACAGGAGAACATTGCACGTGGCAAAGTTTACCTCTAAATTCTGGCTGGGCTCGCTCCCCTCTTACCTCTCTTCCTCCTTATCTGCCCCTCACCCCACCAAATACACCCTCCGATCTGATGACTCTCGCTCACTGAATATACCCTACAGAAATACTACATCTGGCCAAATGGCATTCTCATATCACCTACCTAAGCTCTGGAACCAACTACCATCCTTCATCCGCCACTCCTCATCAGCCTACTCTACATCCCTAGCAAGCTACCTAGTGATGAATTGCAGCTGCATCTAGCCCCGTGGGGCCCTGCCTAGCTGTTAGTCTATACTTCCTCCTTCCTCCAGCTGGGCCAAATATCTGCCCCCTATCCCAAACCCCTCTTACAATCCCAGCACTTCTTCATCTTAGTACTTCTATCTCCCCTACTGTTCCACCCCCGGTACCTTTTGACTATACCCCCTGTCAGCCACTCACAAATGTATCCTAATCTATAAATGTTATTAGCTATTGTTGGTTGTTACATGTACAGTCTGTCTTTATGCTGCTAAGATGTATGTATTCTGTTGTAGTACTATTGTTCCTACTCCCCTTCCCCCAGGACGTACCATGAGATGAGCATTGTTGCTCAGTGTAACCTTCCTGGTGAAACATTTCAATAAGTAAATAAAATAAATGAAAACAGCACAGATTTTTCTTGTATGCTGAGGGAAAATCTGCCTAGAGTGATGATATCAGTGACCTTTGTGTGACCTGTGTGTGTAAATGGCTGATATCATCACAGTAGAGCAGAGGGTAAAGATATCACACTACAGTGGATGATGCACTGTTTTATCTCACTCAATTTTCACTCACCCCATTGTGTGTGTGTGTATATATATATATATATATATATATATATATATACACACATGCATAAATGTATTATGTAAATAAACATGGTGTGTTTTAGTACAATAGCAGAATATACTATATAATATATTCTGACTGGTCGTACAAAGAGGTATTGTAAGTCTCAAGAGGTATCCATCATTCCAGAAGAGACACACTAATTTATTTTAAATCAATTCTTGAGGAGTGGTCAAGCATTGTTGCACTTCCTGCTCAGTTTCTCTGGTGTGTATCATCATTCATACTAAATGTTATTGCACTCTATATTTTTTTTACCTGCACCCACAAATTTGGTATCACTAATTTTTTTCCCTGTATCTTGTACTGTGTCTTTCCTTTTTTTAGCAAGCAAATTTTTCAGCTGCAACTGGCTACTGTATTTTCTGTTTGCACTACTGCTTATTTTGTGATGTCTATCAAGTGTAACCCCGATGAGGCTGACGACGCTGCTCTCAATTTCTATGTACTGTTTGCTGTATATGTTTTTCTGATGGTTAGTCTGTAATTCTCCCAGGTTGTACCTGAAAATAGGCATATGTTTGTCTACTGTATCTCACCCATTATCAAAAACAAATAAATAAATAAGAGTATTGCAGTTGGGGTTCAGTGCCAAAACTTGCAAGATCATGCACCTAGGGCATAGGAGCCCCGGAGCTAAGTATAGATGTGGGGGTACTGGCAGTCACTAAGCAGGAAAGGGACCTTGGGGTTATCATACATGATGGCCTCAAAGTGGCAGGGTAGTGTGACAAAGCAGCAGGTAGGGCCAGGGGGATGCAGGGTTGTTTAGGAGAGTTATCTCCAGCAGGATGTGTCGCCACTTTATCACTCACTTTTGAGACCTCACTAAGAGCACTGTGTCCAGGTTTGGAGGCCACATCTTTGCGGGCAGAGTTTAAGAGGGATGTGAGGAAGTACTGCTTTACTGACAGAGTTCTGGGCGCCTGGAACAGACTGCCAGCTGATGTGGTGGAGGTACAGAGCTTCAAGCACGCATGGAATAGACAAAGGGTGATATTAGTAATAGGCAGGGAGGATTGCTAGAGTCCAGTTAGGGTCTGCAGACAGACTAAGCAGGGACCATCAGAGCAGACTGGGTGGGCCAAGTGGTCCTTTTCTGGCAACAAAGTTTATCTTTCTATGTTTCTATAACTGAAAAACAATTAATCCCTCCTGATACAGGGGAGAGAATGGAGTAAATGTTCACAGGACATGTGAAGGTCTGCAGCAGCCAGGGGTGAAAAGCATGCTGACAGAGGCATGGGCAGTACGTTTGTGAAATCCTCCTTATCAGTTATGGAGTGATCTTTTATCTGGTGGCCTACATGATTAACTTAATGTGTTTAAAACTAAAAAATCTTTTTTACCTCCTCCCTTAACTGTTGTGTTTGACACAAAGATTCAGTCTTTCTTTTTTCTCCTTAGATAGCTGACCTACAGGCTTGCACTTTGTCTTCTGTATATGTGTACAGTAGTCTCTGTACCAATCAATCTGAGTTTTTCATATGCTTTAATGCTTGTTAGTTCTACAATATAGTTTGTAAGTCACTGCTGTCTCTTCCATTGTTGCTATTCTTTTTTATGTCGGCGCACTTGTGCAGCCAACATCGTGGGACAGTGCAGCTTTGGAGGCGGGATCGCTGTTGGGCGAATGCAGGGCATGCACCAGTAGGTGCATCCCTCATTCCTCAACCAGCCTGCATGCCAGTGCCACACCATGCATACATAATGTGGCGAGCATATCTGAAAAGTTCCCTGCAATCTGAGCAAAGCTCATCTTACACATGGACCCTCCCTACGTGCTCACCCGACATTATAGGCATAATTAGGGGCGGAGGGTGGCCGCTAACTACTGCCGACTTCAGGGGTCATCAATCCACTTTCTTGTGTGTGCCAACAGGAGCCCTCCCACTGGCATAAACCCCCAGTGTTGAATGCCGGTGCCCAATCCCCTTGGCTTGCCCCCTCCCACTTTTTTGTGTGCCGACTGGGGTGCCCAATTCCCATCGGCATTACTTCCTCATTCCCCCGTGTTGGTGCACAATGAGGGTGCCCAATCCCTGTCAGCTATAGACCCCAAACAGTTAGGTGGCGCGCTGGAGCCCACCCCAGCGTGCCAAATCCCTACAAATAAAAACTGTCCGTGATGGGTTTTCCTGTAAAATGAAAGCGGTCCATCGTGGTCTCATTGCCCCCTCCCCCACCCATACCCACCCTCTCACCTGCCTCCCTCACCCCCCACCGATACTCTACCAGCAGAGTCCGGTGTGACGATCTTCGGTGGACTGGGAACACATCTGCACTCTTCAAAGTCGACTGTGAACTGAAGAAATGCTGGTAAGCTGTATAATGGAATGAATAGGGTTTTTTCAACTTTAATGCACATCTTGGACATGTTTGCGAATTTTGTGCCAAAATTTTAAACATGGGGTTTTTGGAACCCCTTCTCATGAATTCTTGCACTGTCATGGCGTTATTCGATCCCGAAAGGTAATTTCACAATCACTGCGTGGAATCACCTTTCAGGACCGAGTAACGAAATGACAGTGCCACTGTTCATGAGAGGGGATCTCAAAAAGCCTATGTTGCAAGTTTGGTGAGAAAAATAAAAAAAAACGATTGTTTTACAAGCGTGCGTAGCAACTGCGCAATGCACACTCGTAAGTTAGCACATTCACACTATTTTCATGCCAGATTCTCAACATTGGCATCTTACCACACCTTTTTGTGAACTGTATAGCTGCCATATATCACATCCTGGCTGAAATGTGTTTTCGCACTTCTGGCGCAGAATAGCGCGGTTGCTGTGCGAAATCAGTGTTCAGGACACATTACAAAAATGATAGTGACACTGTTCATGAGCAGAGGTCCTAAAATGCCTGTGTTGAAAATTCGGTGACAATACTCCATAAAATGACTGTTTTTCGAGCGTGCGTAGCAACTGTGCAATGCATGCTCGTAAGTTAGCGCATTTGCAATATTTTCACACCACATTGTCAAAATTGGCATTTTACCACACCTTCTTGTGAACCATACAGCTGTCATTTTTCACATCCATGCCAAAATGTGTTTTCACACTTCTGGCGCAGAATAGCACGATCGCTGTGTGAAATCACTGTTTGGGACATATTACGAAAATGACAGTAACACTGTTCATGAGCAGAGTTCCTAAAATGCCTATGTTGAAAACTTGGTGACAATACTCCATAAAATGACTGTGTTACGAGCGTGCGTTGCGCAGTTTGCAAGCACGCTCGTAAGTTCGCAAACTTATAATATTTTCACTCCACATTTTCAACAGTGCCATTGTTCTACACCTCCTAATGAACATTACAGCTGTCATTTTTCACATCCTGACCAAAATCTGTTTTCACAGGTCCAGCGCACAATAGCGTGGTTGCTGTGGAAAGCCTGTGTTCGAGACACATTATGAAAACAGCAGTGACACTGTTCATTCGCAGATGTCCTAAAATGCCTATGCTGAACATTTAGGGATGAAAGTCAATAAAATGAGTGTTCCTCGAGCGCGTGTTGTGCAGTTTGCAGACACGCTTGTGACTTTGTGAATTTGTAATCATTGGCATTTTTCCATACCTCCTTATGAACAGTACAGCTGGCTGAAATGTGTTTTCACACGCCCGGTGCAGAATTGCACGGTCACTGTGTGAATTCACTTTTCAGGACACTTTGAGGAAATGACGGTGATACTATTTATCAGCAGAGGTCCTAAAATGCCTATGTTGAAAATTTGGTGGCGAAAGTCCAGACAATAACTGTGTTCCAAGCGTGCATTGCGCAGTTTCCACGCACCCTTGTAACTTTGTCAATCTGCAATATTTTCATGCCACATTTTTACCACTGGCATTTGTGCACACCTCATTATCAACAGTCCAGCTGCCATTTTCCACAGCCTGCCCAAAATGCGTTTCCGCAGCTCTGCCACACAGTGGCTTACTCACTGTGCAAAATCACCTTTTGAGACACATTAACAAGCTCACAGCGCTATGCCTCTCCACCTCCGCCACTGCCAATGCCAGTGTGACAACATTTGGCATTGACAAATGCTTGTTTCTTTTTGGGATATAATTACTTTGCAGTCCCAGTAATTTATCTTTGAAAGTGAGCCATACACCCTCTGAGGATACCCCCTGTAGTTCGTTAACCCAATTCCAGTGAGTAAGTTCTGATTTTAATTCTGTGTTGCTTTATTGCACATACAATTTTCAGTGCGTCCATTGTCTGTTACCTTCCCCATCTGTTTTAAACTGAACAGTCATTAATTGCTAGTGGTTCCACCATCCTGTAGTATGTTACGAATATATTTAGTATACCCATCACAAGGTCACTTATATTGCCAGCTCTAGTTGGGGTTCTGACATGTTGTGTTAGATGTCATAACCGTAAGGCGGGAATACAATTCTTAGTGGTTCTAGAGGGACCTGTCAGAGAACACCAGTTTGTATCTGGGATATTGAAGTCCTCCTTTATTATGATTTTATACGTTTCAATGCCCAAAACAATCTCACTGTTTAAGTTGGAGTTCACTCCTTCAGTGCTGTGATGTGATTCATAGCACAAACCTAGTAACAAGGAGCCCTTAACTTTGTGTTCTGCTTTAATCCAAGCCAATTCGTTGTTAAATTCAGGTTAACTTGGGGGGTGTTGCTATGTCTATACTGATAATATGTTCTCTAATACAGTATATAAGTCAAATCCCCCTGTCTTTTCTGTATAGTTAGTAACCTTGTATTTTTCTTATTTTTTATCAAAGTCATCACTGTTACTCCAAAACTAATGTAATATTTTATATATGCGCATCATTGCTTTCATTTCTTGGTTTTTATTGTTTAAGCTTCTTGCATTTACTAAACTACAGTTCCACTTTTTATTAGTGTTAATTTTAGTTGCCAACTCATTCTGGGCATTACTGGAAGTTGCCTGGCACCCTTTCTAAATTTGATTTTTTTTTTCAGTGTAATCTTCGTAAGGATAATTATTTATCCATTGTGTCCCCTTACTCACTAGTTTAACTTAGTCGTTATGGTACTGGATATTCCTCCTCTAAATTATTTGCTCCCCCAATATTTAAATGAAGACCGTATTCTGCATATATACTATTCCTGCCCCAGAAGGAACCACAGTGATCTACGAAATACATGTGTGTTTTTCTATTCCACTATCATAGCCTTTTATTATGTTCACTTGCAAAGCATGCACACATATTGGTATCAGTCTAAACAGTGCGAGGGTCCCTCGTCTACCTATCACAGCTGCAGAATACTGAATTTCCTCCCCAAGTCCACCCACACTTCATCTTTCTTCTCTTTTTTCCTTTGAAGTCCTGACCCAGTCACAAGGCTGGAAAATGCAAGGTAAAGGATTTTCTTGTGCAGCTCCTAATTCCTGCTGGTAATCTTATCTGTGCTTTTTATTCCCTATATGCTACTGTTTACTACTTTAATGCGTGCTGTTGTTCAAAGTTTTTTTTTCCTCATGGAATGTCAGAGCTGTTGCTTAACCCATATAATTTACATACCTACAATGCAGTGCTTGCAAATCATTGAATAAATGGATTCTCATATGTGGTAAAAATCAAGTAAAACAGATGCTCTAACATGTTCTACACTCGTTGATAACTTTAGGTAAAGAGATGTGTTACTCTGCTAACCTATATCTTGAAAACTAAAAAAAAAAAATATGCAAGCATTTTGGTCAGAACAATATTAATAAACAAGGCTACACAGATATAATCCAGGAATAATATCAATTGTGTTTAATGATAAATTGCCTGAGTGGAGTGGTATTATTCTGAACTGAGAAAGGGTAAGTGGTGGTGGCTTCCCCCTTTTTTCTTGTAGTATCAGTATACTAATTTGTTCCCACTCAACGCCTTTCTTCTCCTTTTTGCTTTGAAGCACTTGTTCAATCACAAAGCACACTCTAAAACAACAACAACATAATATGCGAACCTCTTCATTTCCTGGTCACAGCAATTTTGCTATTAAAACTCTTACATTAATTTGTTAATTTTAACTGCTGCACTAGCTATGCCCAGCAACTATACAGCAAATTCATGCAAGTGAACATTTGGTGTTGGTCAATGCTTGTTTTTGAACGAGATGGCTCTTTGCCTGTCCTTAGATGATTGTGGGACTTGGAGTCACCGTGTGTGTGTGTGTGTTTAAATAATAATGCACAGCATTGTTGTAGGGTATACCCACGCCTTGTGTTGTATCATGAGGTGCAGCTGAGTGACTTTACCCACACACGAAGTGGGTAACTCCCACTACTACATACAATCTGAAGTACATTATTTTAATTATAAAGTGAGTCTCTATAAAAAAAATTTAATTAGATTCGAAGAAAGTTAACATTTGATCAGCAGGATCTTTATGGGTTGTCTGTTACAGGATTTACTCATAGTCACATGCCATGTTTTGACCAATGAGGTTACAGTATTTTTGTGACCCGTTTTATAATAAAGGACACCAGACATCTCAGTGAAGCATAATACTCAGCTGGTTGGGGAAATCTACTGAGCAGCTGAATTCAGTGCAGTAGTGATCTTGGCGTTCATAGCCACCTTTAAGGACCACTTCCTAGAGCAATGCGTCCAACAGGAGACTAGGTTTGAGGCAACCCTTGACCTTGTTCTCAGCAGGAGTGATGGGGTCATTTCCAATGTGAATGCCCAAACACCAGAGGGAGAAAAAGATCACAGCGGGGTAACCTTCTCCACAGTAATAGGATAGATGAACCAAGCATCAGTGGTGTGCCAAGTGAACATAGAAACCTTTACGGCGAAATCCCTCACAGTGACAGTTTTAACAGGTTTCGAAATTGTCACTGTGAGGGATCTGAGGGTGAAATTTCACCCTTTCACTGTGTGTCATCTCCCCTCTTCAAATCAACTCCGACTCGGAGTTGATAATCTTTAGAAGGGGGTGCACAGTGAACTTTGACAACAGTATTGTCAATTCAGCATAGGTAAACCAACATCAGTCCCATGAACTGGATCATCAAAATTATGGAATTTGCCAAGGTGAAGGAGCTGCTATCTAAGAGTCTAGAACAACTGCATGAGGCTGGTGATGCAGAACATGTGGGATTCATTAAAGAAGGTGCTTGCAGCAGACATCTGCATCAATGTGAGCAATAAGGGAAAAATGGCCAAGAAGTGACCCCTCTGGCTCTACAGGATCCTTTGAAGCTAATCTTGAGGAAAAAGAAGGTTTATGACTGCTGGAAAGAGGTTGCCACAAGGCCAAAGAGGAGTACAGCAGCCCTGAAGGACTGCAAGATTAGAAGTAAGAAAGCCATGAAGAAGCTAAACTCCAGGATAGAGCAAGTGCTGCAGACAACATCAAAGCCTTCTTCCAGTACATAAATGGAAGGAGGAAGGCAAAGAAGATAATTGGACCCCTGAAAACAAGGAAAGGGGACAACCTGCAAGAGAGCCTGAGGTGATGGCTGAAATTCTGAATGAATGCTTTGTCAGTGTCCAACAAGGGGCATCTGATGGGGAGAAGGTGCTCACTGGCAGGATCTGTGGCATCAGGAGAAGTCACAATGCAGCCAACAGATATCACGCCTGCACTGGTAGTTGACTATCTAGCAAAGATTAAGCCAGATAAGTCCCAAGAAGAAGGCAGGATATATTCCAGGATCTTTGTCGAGCTAAGGGAACAACTGGTGGAGCTGCTTGCTGTAGTCTTTAAGAAGTCTGTCTGGACAGGTGTGGTCCTGGAGGAATGGAGAGTGGCCAATGTGTTCCCCATCTTTAGGAAGGGGTCAAGGTCAGACCTGAGTAACTACAGGCCGGTCAGCCTGACATCAGTAGGGGGCAGTGCTCTGGAAGTCATCATCAAGGATAGAATAATGGAGCACCTGGATGAGACCAAGGTTCTTTCCCCTCTTATCAAGGCTTTATGAGGAATGGATCATGCCAAATCATTCTGACCAATTTTTTTCCAGTGGATAACCAGGGAGGTAGATAAGTGCAGTGCCATAGATGTAGCCTGTCTAGATTTCATCAAGGCCTTGGCTACTGTGGCACATGGCAAATCTATTAGCAAAGCACACCAGTGCAGTATGCATTGAACATGTTAACTGGTTTGGGGGCAGGAAGTAGTAGGTGGTAGGGCTGAGTTAATATCTTATTTTGAATATTCACCTGAAAATTCAAATTTGGGGCCACAAATATTCAGAAATTTGATATTCGTTATTTGTGATCCTGTGCGGGGAGTTAAAAAACAACCTCCGCCTTCCTCCCCAGTCCAGTCACATTACATTAAAAACAACCCCCATCCTCCCTACCCTCTGAAAGAATCCACCCCAGCACCTTCATTAAAGAAAACTCCCACCATGGGTGATGGCACAACCGGCCTGCCTCCACTGCCGGATGCTGTTTCCTTGTGCCATTTTTTAATTTAATAAATTGGCCCCCCATCCCTCAATGCAAGCAGCACACCCAAATCCTACTCTCCTTCCCCCCAGGCACCCAAATTTCATAAAATTTAACTGTCCTCAGATGTGAAAAGGAGACCGACATAACCTGACCTCCTCCACAGCAGGCTGCCTTCTTCTGAATAGCACTCCGGCACTTGCTTGCATAGAGAAACAGCTGCTCACATGATGGAGGCAGGATTTATGAAATATATAATGGCAAGAGACGATGACATCTGGATGTGGAGGCTAGCAGGTTGTTCTAATTGCCAATTATGAGAATTTTCTGCAGTAAGAGCTTAAAGTGTGGATGCTGGTGGTGGGGGGTGGGGTGGAGGGTGGGAGTGGGCTTGTTGCTGAAGATTGGGGGAAGGGACTTGGTTTTAATGTGACTGGGCTGTGGAGGAGGGTGGGGGAGCTGTGTTTTTTTTTACTTTCTTCTGCTAATAGTACTTCCTGAATACAAATAGGCACGAAAAGTACCGAATACTGCATTATTAGTGGTATTCAGGAAATACCATTCTTTACTTGCGCGCTGCTAGTGATGGTAGTAGACAGGCACTACTCTGCTTGAAGAGCTGTACTCAGGGTCATCGTGCCCATAGACTCAAGGGGGGGTATATATCCCCCACCCAAATTCTCATCCAAGTAAGGCAAGGCAATGTAGTTCTATTTTTAGCATACCTAATCCTGGCGGCTCTAGAGGTCTTACAAACATCAAAAAAACAAGATATACAAGAAGATAGTAAAATTAAATTCTGAAAGATGTCACCAGACATGTGCCTAAGATTAAAAAAGTGGCTTTTTAAATTAGTTTTAAAAGTGTCCACCACATGAAGGGAGATTCATCATACACCACAGGGTAGTGCATTTCATAATATCGGTGCTGTAGCCCCAGAAGCACAGTCCTCTGAGGACTTGAGGCGAGATCTACAGACACAAAGGAGATCTGTCTCAGAGGAACGAAGAGGGTGGCCAGGGGTATAAGGTTTCTGGAGGTCTTTTAGGTAAGGTTAGGTTTTGTAGGTCAGCAAGCATACCTTGAAGTTTATGTGCCACTGAACTGGTAACCTGTGCAGGTCACAGAATCCTGACATGATATGCTCAGGCTGGAAGGTCCAAACAGTCAGCCAGGTTACCACATTCTGTGCTAGCTGCAGGTGATGCTCCAGCCTTGCCAGTAACCCTAGGTAAAGGGCATTGTAGTAGCCCAGTCTAGAGGTCAGTAGGGACAAGGAAGGGCTTGATCCAAGCGATTTTTCAAAGATGGAAAAAGCCACTATAGGCTACAGCTGACACCTGGTGTTCTAGTGTTGGCTTAGATTCCACAGTGACTCCCCTAGATTCCAAACCCTGTCCATAGCTCCAAGTGTGATGCAATTTAGTGATGTTAAGGTGGCATCTAGGCTGTTCACTGCTGAACCTCACTGATCTCTTTCCACCAGTAGCGCCTCTGTTTTCAAAGAATTAAGGTTAAGCCTGCTTGTGGACATTCAGTTCTGAATTTCAGTAAGGCACTTACTCAGCCTGGACAATGCAGGAATCCCCATCAGGAGTACAGCACAGATACAGTTGGGTATCAACAGTATAGCAATGAAAACCCAGTCCATAACATCTAATCACCTCGGCCAATGTCAGCATATACATGGAGAGCAAAATAGGAGCCATGACCAAACCCTAAGGCACTCCACAGCAGAGCACAGTGCTTCCTGAGAATTGAGAGTCTAACGTCACCAGCTGTACCCTATTAAACAATTAAGACTCAAAGCACCATAGCACCATTCTCCAGAGCCCTACATGGTGCCTCTTTCATAACCAACAGCACACTATGGTTCACCATGTCAAACGCCAAGATAATGTGTACAATATATAAGGAATGCAAGCTGAATTGTACCTAATTATTATGTTTTCCAAGTTATCTTGGAGGCATCAGCAGCTCTTTAAAGCCTAACAGTCATACAGTACACTTCAAATAAAAGACTCAATTTAAAATTAAATACTATAATACAGTATATCTGACACATAAACTCATCTAAGGGTGTGTCCCAGTAGCAATGTCCAGATTTTGTCAGCAAAATATTGCAAACTTATGCAATAACAAATGAAAAGAAAGAAAAGTCAAGAATCAGGTGGAAGTGTTTAAGCAACTAAAAACAACACTTCTTGAATTATGTTACTCAGCCCCCAGAATGCCTCACAGTTTCCACTCTCACTGGGCATTGGATAAAAATATAGAATACTTGCCAGACTTCAGCTCTCTGTGGACCAAAAGAAAATCTCTGTGTGAAGCGACTTCATGGAGGAGGCAATTTTAGCCCATCCACCCCCTGGCCATGACCCACTCTCACAATGGTCAGGAGAACAGACAGAAGAGGAAACAAATTTGAGTGGTGGGTTGTGCTCCCACTGTAACCCTCTTAGGTGCCAGCAGTGGCTGACTGAGGCAATGTCATGTCACAAAGAGTGGTAATCCAACAGTTAAACCCTTCTCCCCATGGGCTCACACCACCGTGGGAACATTAGACAGAACCGGGCAAGTACGTATTAACGGATGGAAGCCAAAGTGCCAGAACCCCTCTTCAGAGCCACCTTCCCACAATAGGGTTCCTTCTATCTAATAAGAAATTGCCAGGTACACCTGGCATCAAAGGTGGAAGGCTTGAGACATGAGAAGACAAACAGGAATGCCTCCAACACCACTAAAGAAAACTGGACCACCTAGATGGACAGAGCAAACAGGTAAATTAAATAAAAAGCCAGAGTTCAGACACTCCCATGGGCTTAATTGCCACACATAATGCAGGTGTCTAGTACCAGGGGTTTCAAATACACTGGGCCTGATTCACAAAGTGTTGCATCTGCCATAAGTCCCCGGTGCACTGAACAGATGGCGCAGGGGGCTTGTAACAGACATTTTGTGCCAATCGCAGTCCATGATTGGGTTCACCAAATGCACCAAATTAGACCAGATCCCCTGAGTCTAATTTTGTGTCCAAGGGGGATCCGGTTTATGGGGCTTGAGACAAACCTTTGGTGCAAGCTGTCGTATACTGTGAAGATAGTAGCAAATGCACCAGCCCTTCCTGAATTGGGCTGCGGTTTGCACAATGGTTTTGGCACAGCTGCATCAAACATGGTGGATGACGCAGGGCTTAAGCCCTGCATCATCCTTTGTGAACTGGGCCCAGTATGTTGCAGTCTGTCTGACTTAACACACAGTCATATCAGCATTCAAATAGAGCGCACTCAAACTGGACCTCATATTAAAGGGGACAGGACATCATTTCTAATTGACAGTTGTGTGTAAAGTTCTTATTCTCAGAAATTATATGTGTTTTTCTAAATTACCCATATTTAACTGTACCTGAATAAAAAGTAATGTGAAAAACTGTATTTTGCATTGTTTTGCTTTTATGGGCAGCATTATGTTACAGTTCTCTTCATAGAACCAGTAACTTGGAGTTTTTACTATGTCACGGTTTGTGTACAGAATGCTATTTATCAGCTATTGTCCTATCAGAACTACATTTAGAGTTCTGTGCACAAACTGTGACATAGCGAAAACTCAAAATTATTGGTTCCATGATGAGAACCATTACAGAATGTTGCCCATAAAAAGAAAACAATGCAAAATGCAGTTTTTCACATCACTTTTTATGCAGGTACAGTTAATATGGTAATTTGGAGGAATGCATATCTTTTGTGAGAATAAGCACTTTATAAACAACTGTCAATTAGAAACTATTTCCTGTCCTCTTTAACCAATCTGGCCTCTGATATCACCGATATTTTTATTAATGCCCCATTAGGGAACAGTGACCATAACTGTGTAATTTTTAACCTGACTAGATCAAAAATATTGACTAGAAAGACATGTTATCAATACAATTATGCTAGAGGAAATTAATGTAGGATTACTTTAGACCTTGAATCCTATGACTGGTATAATCTGATGACTGACTCAAATGTAAATGAGTGCTGGTTATTTCTTAAATCAATTATCAGTGAATTAGAAACATATATATACCAATCAAGCAAGTTCACAACAAAAGGGTCAAGGTAGCTCCTTGGCTAACAGCAAAAATTAGGAATCAAATTCACAAAAAAGAAAAAACCTTTAAAAATTACAGAAGGACTCCTAGTGAACAAAACAAGGAAACCTATAAGGTCGAATTGAAAAAAAAAACTAAATATATGATCAGGAATGAAAAGAGTAAGGTGGAGTTCAAGCTGTCCACCACTTAAGATAATCGGAAATCTTCTTTTGCTTACATTAACTACAACCGTTCCAGAGGTAATGGTTTAGGCCCACTAGTTGAGGATGGGGTGTAAATTAGGAAACCTAGTGAAACTGCAGAGGCATTCAATAGGTACTTTGGTTCTGTCTTTTCTAAAAAGGATACAGGGAGGGTAACAATCCCAGATACATCTCATGAGTGTGACTACTTTCTGCCCAATGACGTCAATAACACTCTAAATGGGTTAAAAAACTATTCGTCTTCAGGGCCTGATAACTAGAACTCTAAATTCATTAAGGAATCTGCTGACCAACTGATTACACCCCTTACCATCCTTTTCAATAAGTTCCTCATCTCATGTATTATACCCCCTGATTGGAAAAAGGCTATGGTGGTCCAGATTTATAAAAAAGGAGACAGAACCACAGCTGGTAACTTCAGACCAATTAGTTTAACACTGGTGGTCTGTAAGGCTATAGAAAGGCTTTTAAAAATCAGTTTGGAGAATGAAATAGTGGCTAAGGGACTTAAGGATCCAACACAACATGGTTTTGTTAAAGGGCATTCCTGCACCACTAATTTAATAACATTTTATGAGAAGGTTAGTTGTAGCCTTGACCTGGGTGTACCTGTAGATGTAATCTATCTTGATTTCTGTAAGGCGTTCGATACTGTCCCTCACAATAAGTCAATAATCAAAACGGTAACATTGGGATCATCCAGTGGGTAGAGGAATGGCTTCATGGACAGACACAACAGGTCAAGGTTTCTAACACATTTTCTGATGAGAGTAATGTTACTAGCAGCATCCCCAAGGGCTCTCTGTTGGGCCCGATTTTGTTTAGAATCTTTATTAACGATCTACATAACACAATCCAGTGCAATATCACTAAATTTGTGGATGAAACCAAGCTCAGTTTTGAAGTGGATAATTCTAGAAAATATAATGCAGTACACTAACCAAGGATCTACTAAGTATTGAGAATTGGCCTGGGCAATTAATAATGATATGGTTTTCAATGTCGAATAGTGTTCTATATCCATCTGGGGAAAAAAAAAAAACTGCTTCAACTCACATATATTAAATGGCAATACTTTAAGATTTGTTACATCTGAAATTGACCTAGGTATCACCATCAATAAGGACCTTACACATGAGGAGCACTTCAGAAAGACCGTATCGATAGCCAATAGAATTGTCAGATCCATCTGTAAGTTCTTTACTACCAGTAGCGAAGTATGCATGATACCATTATGTAAAACATATGTCAGACCATACTTGGATTATGCTGCATCCTTTTGGGCCCCACATCTAGTTAGAGATAGGAACCTACTAGACAACATCCAGAGAAGGGTCACCAGAATTGTACCAAGACTAAAAGGACTCCCATAGCCAGATAGGTTACATGCCCTAATTCTGTATGATTTACAAAAGCGCAGAGATAGAGGTAACTTTCTAATGCTATTATCTTACATGACCAGGACCTGTTAAGAGGATGTCATATTTCAACTGTCCCTAAACCACTAAATCTACATTCTCATAATAGGCAACTTTGTCTTCACTGGGTTTCAACTAATAAAAGGAATGTCTATTTCACAGTTCATGCTTGTAGGCTGTGGAATTCTCTTCCTCAGAGTATAGTGAACATTACGGACTTCAATAAATTTAAAGCAGTGTTTGACAGGGTTTTTTTTGTACAGCATTGGCTAATTCTCCCCACATGGCATGGGAAAGGCAGTCTCAATGGACCTTGCACCTTCTCCTGCTTTTAAAACAGAGTAAACAGCAGGAATACCATTGTTGCATTTAATCAGCCTTTGTTAGTGCTATTCCATACATTTCACAGACATAGACATTTACTTATCTTCTCCTCATTAGTGAGAAATTGTTTCATATTCAGTAACACCGCAACGGCTCCTTTTTTATTTGGACTGGTCAACTTTCTTGTGGCTCCTAAGTGCAGTGCATGTAGGAACTAAGTAAATATTGGGGCACCACACAGAAAGTCTGAGCTCACCACAACTGAACTAACACTTTTAAAACAGTAATACTGCCTCCCTATCATAACTGAATAAAAGCCCTGCCGCGAGCTTAAACAAATGGTGCTCAGCTACACTACCACTAGAACTAACAAGCATTTGTCAGTGCTGAACGTTTGCGTGTATGTACGTCCTGTGCAGGTGTTTGGTTTTGATAGTGCAGAGGCAACAATTAACAAATTAATAACGTGACCACAGATACAGATATAGATATAGATACAGATGCAGAGGGCAAAGAGTGTTTCTGTCAGCCAATACACTTGGCACTCTGCCACCCATGGGTGCAGAGGTGCAGGGCCCTATGCCAAGAGGACAACTGTCTTCACTGTATGGTACCTGGGCCCATGCGCACAACCCTGCACCTTTCATTCCCAGGCTGAGGGGGCTGCATAACAGCACCGTCCCCCACCCTCAGCCCATCCAGCTAGGTTAGTGAGCTCACCCCCAAAATCAGCTCACTGGCACAGGATCAGAAAGCAAGGCCATAGAGTAAAGACTGGCACAACATGCAGAGTTTAACAATTGTAATTAAATTTTTTTTTTTTTTTTTTTTTACCTCAAATTTTCAAGATACTCGTTTTATGATCCATCTTATACACAAGACATATACCATTTATAGTATACTGGCCGAAATGTCATTTCACACCAGAAGTGTGAACATACATCTCATCCAGGATTTACAAAATGAAACGTATCACATTTATGAGGTAGTGTGGAAAAATCACAATGCTGAAAGTTTAGAGTCAAAATATTCAAAATTAGAGAAGTTATGAGTGAATGTTGAAATACCATAATGTCCAGTCATAACCTGGACATTTTACAATATTTGTACAACAAATGTTCAACATATCCTTCTTATTACTCCACCAACTAATGAACCTGGCAAGTGAAACTTTTCAAGTCCCCACCAAAATGTCATTCCACACCAACAGAAAGTCATTGCAGGCCACAAGTGCAAAAACTGATTTTGGATGGGATTTGAAAAATGACAGATGTCATGTTCATGAGGTGGTGTGAAAAATGGCTATGTTGGAAATTTGAGGTCAAAATATTAAAAATTGCTAAAGTTACAAGAGGGCATAGAACATTTTTAATCTATGCACATAACTTTGCCATTTTTACATATTGTGACCCATATTTTTCAACATACAGTAGCCTTCTTATGACCCCAACTCATGAACAAAGATGATTTTGCAGCATGATCACAAAATCACTTTTTTGCCTGATTTGCATAATTCCACCACGATTGGTCATCAGATGGAGTTCTATAAAGCCCATGTTGAAAATTTAGGGCCAACATATGAAAAAATAGCAAAGTCATGCATCAAAGTTTAAAACCTAATTGAAATACATTGAACTGCTCATGTTGCAGTCGCTGGTTCCAGCAGCAAGACATGTCTTCGATTGAAGAGTGGATCATTGCCCTGGGACATTTCAGGTGAATGAGGGTGTATGGGGGCTGTGTAGGGATGTAGAGTGTGGAGTGGTGTGTGCTGAGTGGGAGGGTAGGGTGGGTAGGTGGGGGTGTGTGGGGACTGGGGAGGCAGATCAGTGAGAGACTGTTTTCTGTTTTACAGGTAAAAAAATGAGGGGCAGTTTTCTTTATTTCAGGGATATTCTGATACTGGGAATTAGGGCACCATAGTGTTGACCTCATGTTTGGCAGCACCGAGGGTGGGCACCCTGGTGCCGCCACTTAAGTAAGGGGAATGGGGCGGGTGACCTGGAGGGAGGAGGGGTCAAGAGAAGTCATACCAGGGGGCACCCCATCCCCATATATAAATTATTATTAAGTAGATATTTATTTATTTTATTTATTTTGAATTTTGATAACCGGGTAGGCCCACTGAGACAGATTTGTCCCTTTTTCAGGGGTGACCCGGGGAATAAGGAATTCCACAAGATGCTGCTAAGTACAATGAATACATGAGGTAATAAATATTTGGAAAAAACTATGGAACAACTAACCGACCAAAATCATTAATAGTCCCACAATGAATGATTAAAAAAATGGGGTTGACTTGTATTTTGGAGATAGTAAATTCCTTTTTTAAACTGTAGTAAAGGATGGCGAGCCTAATAGGGCAGACTTATTTACCCTCGGCCCGTATAAATCTATGAAACTAGTACAGTCCAAGGTTAGAGACAGTATCTGCACAAAAGTATCCCAATGTTTGCTGAGCTGAATGTCCTTATTCTCAGATGCTGGCTAAGGATACCAAAGTGAGTCTGTATAGGCCTTGCATCATTAATCCAGTAATTTCATTTGCCTCTGAAGTCATTGGAGGTTTCTGAATACCATAGTTCTGGAATATGTGTTTCCAGTTCAATTGAGAGCTACAGCACAGTACACTACAAATTCAAAATATTACAGATTTACAAAATATGAGAGGATTTAAGAGAGGGGATAGAGGACAGGGGAGGGAATGGGATAAGGGGAAGAGAGGAAAATAACGGGGAGGAGGGAGAACAAGGACAACCAGAGAGGGCAGGAGGTGGAGGAGAGGTAATAAGGAAAACTGGGGAAGGGGGATTAAGAGCAAGAGCCACTACAGATTGGAGATGTGAAGAAGAGTTCTTTGAAACATCTCTTAAACAGAGGAAGCGATGTACAGGAGAGAAAAGTGTGTGGAAGGGAATTCCATTTTGGGGTGCAGTGAATGCAAAGAACCACCTGCCTATAGCAAGGCAGGCTTTGGGAAGGTTCAGTAGGGGGAGGTGGGAGTGTCGAAGGGTCATGGGAAAAGTCTTCAGTGTGATCGTGATGGAGAGGATGGGTGGGGAAGGAAGGTGAGTAACTTTAAAGGTAGTGCATAACACCGGGAAGTCCATTTCGAGCTCGGATGGCCAACCAACGGACCTCAGTACATCACAGTGATGGGCCCGAGCAGGAGCACCAACAGCGAAATGAGTGATCCTGTGATAGTCCAGTTTGAGTTTGGTCAAGGAAGAGGACTTGACCGAGTGAATTATGGGTGCAGCATAGAATAAGCCAGGGAAGACAGTTGCGGCAGAAATGGTCCTCCTGGCATAGGGAGTTAAGTAGGGGGCAGTGCGATAGAGTAGGCAAAGCTTTTGATTAGTAGTTTTAATAACAATTGTTAAGTGTGTGTAGAGAGCTAGATGTTCATCAAGAGTCATCCCCAGATATTTGAAAGATCCCACCCCTTCGAGAGGTAGACCTGAGGAGATATTAATTACTAGAGGGGGCCTGGGAGGTTAGGTCAAAGGAGGTATGGCAAAACAGTATGGATTTGGTCTTCTTCAAGTTCAATACCAGTAAGCTAGTTTTGAACCAGGCTTGCAGAGTATGGAAGTCATTTTCCAGGTCAGATTGTATAGTAGAGGTACTTAAACCATGCCGATATAAGATGGCATCATCTGTGTAAAGCTGGATCAAGGACCCCTCTCAATTTAGAAACAGATCACTGATAAAGGTTGAGAATAGCAGAGACCCAAGGATAGATCCTTGTGGGACCCCGTCCATTATAGGAGATAGGGTGAAGAGGGCACCAGCCCATTTGACACATTGGACACGGTTGGATAAATAGTTGGAGAACCAGGTGAGGGAGTAGGAGTCAAGACCTAGGGATTGGAGCTTAGAAATGACTAGAGGATGGTTAACAAGGTTGAAAGTCTTTATGAGGTCTATGAATACAGCCCCCATGGCTTTCCCCTGATCCACGGCATGAAAGATATCTGAGGTGACTCTCAGGAGGGCAGTCTCGGTCCCATGAGACTTCCTGAAACTGAGTTGGTGCATTGAGAGGGCTTTAGTTTGTTCAAGGTAGGATTACAATTGATTGTAGAGGATTTTGTCTTGGATTTTTGCAATAGGACACAAGATGAAGATGGGTCTGTAATTTTCAGTGAGGTTTGTTGGGCCAGTTTTATGCACGGGCACGACAGCAGCGGTTTTCCACTTGTCTGGAATGGAACCTGCTAGAAAGGATCTATTGATCAGCTGGGTGATTGAAAGCACTAGAGAGGGTGCACCAATCCTAAGAAATCGAGGGGGGCAGGGTGTCAAAGCCTGGGGAGATATCAGGGTTGAGTCCCAAAAGCAGCTTTAGGACTTCCTTGTGTGAGGCCAGTTTCATATGAAAAAGGGGGTGGAGGGTTTCAGAGTGGGGACGTTGCAGTGCGGGGCAGGCATCAGGAAGACCTATCTTGCATACATTGATGTTGGTGAAGAACTGATTTATTCCAGCTGAAATCTCAGGGGTGAGGATAATTCAGTGCCTGTCAAGATCTTAGTCAGCGGTGTATTATGTTCACCACCTTTAAGGAGTCAATTGTTCTGAGTCCAGAAGCATTTAGGACCGCTAAAATTATTTGTTTGAAGGGACTGCAGGTATTTCTGCTTTGATATGTTTATTTTAGCTTTGTAGGTATTCCTCAACTGCCGTTAGGACTGCCAATCAGTGTGGAGCCCAGACTTTTTATAGGACCGCCATGCCTTGTCTCTGGTCCTCATTAGGAACCGTAGCTCATGGGAGAGCCAGGAAGAGTTAATGCCTTTGGGGCTCCTCAGTTTGAAAGGGGCATGATGGTCAAGGATAGAGCTGAAGGTAATTATTAGGTATTTAAGGGCCTGATTTATGTCTGGTAGCGTGGTGATGGGGGTCCAGTCTGTGGAGCTAAGGGTATGAAGGAATTCGGAGGTATTAAAATTTGTTAGGTTTCTAGATTTGATGGTTTTTGAGGGTGGGTGGAGAAAGTTATTTCTCCACATACAGAAGGTTGGGGAGTGATCACTTAGTGCATCTGGGAGGACTCCCACTACCCTAATGTAGGTCATGCTATTAGTTAACATCCAGTCGAGCAGGGTGTGATTGCCAGACTTCATATTAATTCTAGTGTGTTGGTCAATTAGCTGTTCTAACCTTACGTTCGATAGTTCCGACAGATACTGAGCATTTTTGGAGCCCAGCCAGTCAAGATTGAAGTTCCCACATAGTATGGAGTCACCTTGGGTTAAGGTGTCAAGACTGGTGAGGAGTTCATTAAGGGAGGTGGGTGCAAGTTTTGGGGGCAGGTAGATACACCCTAAGGTCAACTGTTTGATATCGCCAAGGGTGAGTGAGGTGAACAGATGCTTTATGTCAGGGTTGATGTGTATATATATATATATATATATATATATATGACTGGAAAGGGCAGGTGACCTGAAGGGGAGGAGGAGAAAGAAGTGGTACTGGAGGTGGGTACCCGAGTCTGCTTAATAGATTACTGCCAGTGCATCCAAGCTGCTATATAGGCACAGGGAGACCGACGTCTAGTTTGTGGGAGACAGACCCAAGGATCATATATAGTAGTTCAATCACAGTTTGTTTATTTTTGTTAGTCCTTTATTATGTTTGCTTGCTCATGGCTTTCCTCCCCTTTCTGAACCCCACCAACCCCATTAGCCCCATCATGTTAGTTTCAGCTGCTTACTGACCAGCTCCATGCAAATGAAAGGATTGAAGCCTCCACTGATAGGAGCGATTTTGGTTCTTTTAACTATACAAAGTTTCTGCCCAGCAAGCAGTGAGTAGCGTCATCACCAGAGTGCGTGGTCATTGGTCATTGGTCTGGACTGCCAAGCCCCTTCCAGTTTGAGCTGCAACGGGCTTGGCAGTGACACACCTCTGAAATGCTATTTATTTTAACAAAATACTTTTTGTGCATGCACAAGCAAACATCAAAAGAACAGTGCACAAGTTTAGAAAAATGGCTGAACAGTCAGAAAGGAATAGGAAGAGGAATAGGTAAAAGTACACCGCAGAGCTGCTGTGCAGTGCATAGCTGTTAATGGCTGTCTAGCACAGCAGCTATTGCTCTCTAATCCCAAGTAGTATTTTTGGAGTGACAACAGCTATAAAAGTGCAACTTAGGGTTCTCCTCAGCAAGTTTTTAATTGTGCCCCCCTCCTCAATTTACTTGTCATGACTTCCCAGACTGTAATAAGTGGTGTCCCTCAGGAATTGGTGCTGGCACCACTGCTTTTTAGTATCATGATTAATGATCTGGAAGTTGAGGTCTCCAGCAAGCAGCCTACATTTGCTGATAATGCAAAGATGGCTGGAGAGACTCCCCTGAGGATGGATGTGAATAAGCTGGATGATTGATCACACTTCTGGAGCCTATGACGCAGTGTAGCCAGATTCAAGGTGCCACACTTGGAGAGATAAAGAGAGCTGGTACCTACAAGCTGTGTGAGGTTCCTTGAGTTGAAATGGGGAAGAAAATGACTGGGGTTCATAATAGGCAAGGGGCTGTTGCATGACAAGCAACATGTGACTAATGTCAAGAGGACCAGCAGAATGTTGGGAGGACTAACTATATAACAATGATAGCTTAATGGAGTTGTCACAAAATTCATGTTTTTTTTTTTTCCAATGAAGGGGCACCCCATCTTTGTCTTAAGAAATGTGAATCAGTGCAGTCAAAAATAAAATATTCAGTATATTTAACTACTGTATATTATCATTACATGTGAGAAATAAACCGCTAGTGTGATTTTCCCAAGTAATAAAAGGATTTATTGAAGGAGTACTAAATTCCAAAAGTAAGTGCAAAATGACTTCATAGTGACGACAGTTCAGATTTATTTAAATAAATCTCTCTGCCAAAGTTAGTTTTAGAGATTTGTAAAGGGCAAAAGTTTTGATATCTGAGATCATCTCCCTATCTTTTTGTTTTATAACATCCATAAGTCACAGTTTTATACTCTATTTGTAGTTATTAATATCAATTATGAACTGAGGATCATAAATAGAGGAAACTGATTGGCTGAGAGCTCTTTGAAGCCATGATGATATCGGGCTATATCATTACGGCTTCAGAAAAGTTCCAGTGCCACCAGCCTCCTTGCTCTCTACTGTCTGAGAACCAGTTTTCAAAATGTACTCCTACACCACCCAAAAACTCATTCATAAAACGTTTTAAAACCTGTTTCTTTTATTTATTTTTTTTATTTAAAAAACTTGAAACTCAGATCATAATAGCAATGTCACTCCAGGGTGTAGTATATCATGGGATATTGTCACTTATCGGGTGGTTGGACACACTCGGCCTGCGGCCTCGTGCCCAACCACCCAAGGCGTGATGATATCTCATGATATACCACACCCTGTCATGCCTTATTGCATAATTATACAATGTTGTTCAAAAATGGGGCATTTTAATTAGCAGACCAATACCTTTCTGCTGTGATAAATTCTAGCATAACCACTGCTGAAACTACTCTTGATGCCACTCATCAGCTGCTGCTTATGATAAACAGAAGCCTTGCTCTACCAGAATGGATGCCAGCAACCATAAATGGCAGATACCTGCCTGCTGCTTGCAACATGCTTTACCTCTTATCTGCTTCTACCGCAATATCTCTCTCTCTTTCTCCACTCCGCCTGCTGTTCCATAAAAATAAATATAAAACAGAACCTCATGCATCTACAACAGTCCTGCTGCCTGACTCATTCCACCACCACCGGGAGCTCCTTTACGTTCCCTAGCCTCTCCTCACCGAGCACCATACACAGCTCACCCGCTCTATCAGAGCTAACAAAAATGCCATCAAACAAAGAAAATAAAACAATGAAGACAGGGGAAGACAGACAAGACACAAAAATATACCACTCCAAAAAAAACATTAAATGCATCTCACACAAACTCGAGGAGGGAGAGGAGCAGAAGATACCTACAACCATAATTTACCCAGTAACAAAGGACCATTTAAACAACTGTGGAAGAATATTTATATAACAAAATTGAAAACAAAACTAAAATACAACATTTTGCATTTAAAATGTTATTTTCAAGGAATAATCCACGGTCGTATGTGGGTTGGGCTGGGAATTTTCTTTTTTTTTTTTTTTTACAGGAGAAACATACTAAGCTGAAAGCTTATTTATAGGTGTGACCTGGGAGAACAAGGACGTTAAATGACTTGCTCAGGGTCACACAGTATGCAAGTGGGGGCTGAGGATTCAAACCCATGTCTCCAGGTTTACAGCTCAGAGCCTTAAACCACTGCCCTATACTGCCCCCTTAATTTACCCACAGCTGGTATGGTTCGGTCACGAGGGTGCAGCCCGAGTGACCAACCATGCCAGCTGAGGGCAAGTCCCAGCCCAACCCACACCCCATTGTGGGTTATTCTGATTATACAATTAGAAAATATGAGAATAATGGGGAAAAAAGTGAAGGAAAAGCTTTTTTTATTATATATATGCTTTTTTTGACTCAGTTTTATTAAAAGGTAGCGTGTTTGGACTAGCACTTACATATATATAGCCACAACATTTGGCCGCATTGGTCATTGTTACATTCTTGTTATCACTTATTCTTCCATTCTACCACAATATTATTTCCCCCTTCTCATCCCCCACCAAGATATTTGTTAATTCAATATGCTAAAAGTGGCTATGCTGCTTAATAGATCTTTCATTGCCTACTAAATGAGTGCATCCCTTCCCCTCCCCCATATACTGGAGGAAAAGGAAAGAGATTACCTCAGTTGTTCCAGGTTTCATAGGCAAAAGAAAGTGTCACACTTGACCAATCTAAAGGTTAGTGGGGGGGGAGCACAAACTGTGGGAAGTCTTGCTTCTCATCCTCAAATAGTCTTGGCATCCTCTGAGGGGTTGATCCACTGTCCTTCCAGGTTAATGTTCTTGGAAAAGTAAAGAAAGCTTTTTTTTTTCTTTTTGCATTACCTTGGGTATTCCCAAAGCACTTAATGCCTTTATTGTCTGGGTTAATTTTGTTAGTAGCCCAACAGTGTTTAACAGTCATTTGTAAACTTTAAACCTATTAGGACCTGATTCCTCATTGCTATCTGCTGGTCTTATTACTTATATGCTCTGTCCTTACTAGTTCTTTGCGCCTGTGCCTAACCATCACTGACATGGCCAACCTTAAAACCTAACGCAAAACTTTTAAACATGGGTAAGGCCATCAAGAAATGGAGGGTAATAAGTACCAATGCCTGTAGTCTGGGCAACAAGCTCCCTGAACTGGTGGTCTTGATGGAAGAGGGATGCCTGGATATCATAGCAGTCACAGAAACATGGTACACAGAGAACCATGACTAGGATGTTAACATACCAGGGTACACAACTTACAGGAGAGACAGGAAGGGGAGAAGAGGGGGTGGAATAGCTCTCTATGTAAGGGAAGGGATAAAAGCAACTGAACAAAAGAGTAAACAGGGAGGAGGGGAGGCACTGTGGGTCTCCTTGGAGACTGGAAATGGCACCACAATCCACACAGGGGTTGTATACAGACCCCCATGTCAGGGGGAGGGAATAAACAAGGATATGACAGAAGGCATCCTTAGGATGGCAGTGAAAGAGGAGACACTGTTGATGGGGGACATTAATATGCCAGATGTTAACTGGAGCACCTTTGCTGCAGCCACATCCAAAAGCAGGGCCATTCTCAATGCACTTCAGGTGGCATGCTCAGACAGCTAGTTTTGGAACCCACTCATGAGGGAGCAATCTTAGACCTCATACTCTCAAATGGGGACAGTGAGAGGATCTCAGATCTAGAAGTGGTAGCCATCTGGGAACAAGTGAGCACCAAACAGTGTGGTTCATGATAAGCTCAGTTACAAAGTCAAGCCATACAAAAGTGAGGGTTCTGGACTTCAGGAGGGCTGACTTTGGCAAGATGGGAGAGTGCCTCAGAAAAGCACTAGCAAACAGGCTAGAGGGAGGTGTGGAGCAACAATGGGGAATCATCAAAACTGCCATCACAGAGGCAACAAGCCTTTGTGTGAAGCAAATAAATCAAAATGAAAGAAAAAGCCACTATGGTTCTCAAAAGAGGTGGCTGTGAAAGTCAGGAAGAAAAAGATAGCATTCCGGAAGTATAAGGAAACACAGAAGGAGCAGGACAGAGAACTGTACCAGTTAAGGCAGAAAGAAGCAGGGAGGGAAGTCAGAATAGCAAAGGCCCAAACTGAAGAAAAGATAGCCAACTCAGTTAAGAAAGGGGATAAAACCTTTTATAGGTACATCAGCGAGCGTAGAAAGACAAAGGGAGGGATAGTGAGGCTGAATAGAATGGACAGTAGGTGGGCAGAGAGGGACAGTGAAAAAGCAGGGATACTGAATTAATATTTCTGCTCAGTATTCACAAAAGAGGAGGAGGGGGAGGTGTCTAGTCCAATTAACAGAAGCACTCTGGATAGGGGGTCGATCCCAGTCCTTTCACAGAAGAAAGGGTTCTGCAAGAACTCCTAAAACTGAAGGTGGACAAAGCAATGGGGCCTGATGGAATTCACCCCAGAATTCTAGAAGAATTAAGGAGAGAACTAGTGACACCACTGACTACCCTTTTAACACATCATGGGAGGATGGTGTGGTATCTGAGGACTAGAAGAAGGTGGATGTGATTCCCCTACACAAAAGTGGGAGCAAGACAGAGGCAGGAAACTACAGACCTGTCAGTTTGACCTCTGTGGTAAGGAAAGTGATGGAATCACTTCTGAAGGAAAGAATTGTTGAGTACCTAGGGTACAGTGGGGCACAGGACCCAAGGCAGCATGGTTTCACAGCAGGGAGGTCATGTCAGACGAATCTAATTGATTTCTTTGACTAGGTGACCAAAGCAGTAGACCAGGGAGGGGCTGTGGACATGGTCTACCTAGACTTTAGCAAGGCATTTGACACAGTCCCACACAAAAGATTAATAGTCAAATTAACCAGCCTGGGAGTGGGTCCCAGGGTGGTAGCCTGGGTAAAACATTGGCTGGAAAACAGGACACAGAAGGTTATTGTAAATGGAGTCAGCTCTGAAGAAAGAGGGGGTTACTAGCGGGGTACCGCAGGGTTCAGTACTGTGTCCAGTCCTTTTTAATGTCTTTATAAGTGACAGACGGACTGGGAGGAAAAGTATGCCTCTTTGCAGATGACACAAAGATCTGCAACAGGGTTGATACACAAGGAGGTGTGGAAAGGATGAGAAGGGACTTGGCAAGGTTGGAGGAATGGTCAGAAGTATGGCAGCTTGGATTCAATGCAAAGTACAAAATAATGCACCTGGAAAACAAAAACCCAGGGGAAGATTACACAATGGGGGGAGAGGTAGTAATAACAACAAAAATGGAAAGAGACCTGGGGGTAACCATATCAGATGACCTTAAGGTTAGCAAGCAATGTGAGAAGGCAGTAGGGAGGGCTGGGGGGATACTGGGATGTATAGGGAGAGGCATCACCAGCAGAAAACAGGAAGTTGTTATCCCTCTGTACAGACAGTTGGTGAGACCCCATCTGGAGTACTGCATCCAGTTCTAGAGACCCCATCTCTACAAGGACATAGACAGAATGGAGGCAATCCAGAGGAGGGCAACTAAAATGGTGCAGGGTCTGCAAGAGAAGCCATACGAGGAGAGACTAAAGGAGTTCCTTGAGGAAAGAAGGGAGAGGGGGGACATGATAGAAACTTTTAAGTACCTCAGTGGAATCAGCAAAGTCCAGGAGGGTAGCATCTTTCAGAAAAAGAGATGTGCAAGAACAAGGGGACACAACTTGAAGATAGAGGGGGATGGCTCGGGGCAATGTGAGGAAGTATTTTTTCACAGAGAGGGTGGTGGACGCATGGAACCACCTTCCTGAGGAGGTTGTGGGGTCTAAAACTGTGGGAGAATTTAAGAATGCATGGGACAGACATGAGGCAATTTTTGTGGGGGGTAGGAAGAAATAGGCTGTTGGTTAAATATGATTTGCAGCTTATCCAGTAGGTAGGGAAATCGGCAGACTAGGTGGGTCAAGCGGTCCTTATCTGCCGTCAAACTCTGTTTCTATGGCAAGGTTTCATTCTCTTGTTTTTTCCTTTTGATGTGTTTATATAAACTGTCCCTTCTTCACTGTTTAAACATACAGTAGCTGTTGCGGTATGGGTGTACCTTCTAACTCTTCGATAATATGTGCAAAAGGCAACCATCTAGTATTGAACCAATCAGTGCTCAGACTGAGCCTGGCTGACATCCCTTCCCTAGTCTTTATTTTCTTACATGTTTGTGTCCAATGTTCTATCCCTGGGATCAGGTTTGTCTGTCATCTCTGTATAATTACCTTGAGGGCTGCTACTATGAAAACATTATAAATATATCTCCTTGATCCTTCCTTCACTGTCTGTGGATATAAACCGCACAGTACATTTACTGCACTTAATTCCTGGGGCAGGTCAAGGGCATCCTTAATCTTTTCTTAACTGTTGTCCAAAATCCCTGAAGGGCTTGGCAGGTCCAAAAAATGTGAGTGGGTGTCCCCCTCTTGCCACGGCCTCTCCAACAACAATCTGTAGGGGTGTTTCCCATTTGCTTGGATTTGTTTGGTGTGATGAAAAATCTACTTAACACCTTCCATCTGAATGCTCTCCAACTTCCAGTATATGCTGCTTTTAATAAAATGTCCTTCCCTCTGCACAAAATAGTTCATTGATGCTGGACAGAAGCTATCTTATGCCCCTGAAGCCAGCTGGCAAGCAAGGTGAATGAGCTAAGCCTGGTGAGACAGAGATTTAAATTGAAAATACGTCTTTTAACTCTCAGTTGACTTCCACTTGATAAACTGCAGGTTAGGTATGACATTTTATATTGTGTTCAATAATGGCTTTTGATTTTGCGACATGGCACAGATAGCGAGAGAGAAAACTGGCAGCTTTGGGAAACTATTGGATCACTAAGAGTTCTGCATGAAATAATTTAACTTTTTTTTTTACATGCAGTCAGCTGGTACTTCATGTGGTGGTTATGCAAAAATTACCTCGTGGCATAAAGTGTTGACCAACCAAAATGCTTATATTTTAAATCCCATTCTATAAAAATAGAATAATAGATACCTTTATGTGTATTACAAGGCAGTAATCCCATCAAGACCTTCTGGAAACATAGGTAACGTCGAGAGCAAAGCTCAAGAGGTTCCATGTCCCCAGAACGTCGAGATAGGATTTCTGTCTTGTCATGCACAGTAAGGCATCTGTTATTTTTTTTAATATATGGATGCGAGGTGAACTGACTCACCTCCAGTTCGCAAGTCCACGTGTTTGTCGGCGGTCTTCTTGCAAGCATCACACATATGGATCCATCAGCAATGTGGCCTGTATTTAAACCTGTTTTTTTCCCTTCTGCGGCGGTATCTGTCAGCCACTATAGTGAGGAGCCGGGCGAAAGTGAAGGATTCTTCATCGAGGAAGGCATTTCAAAGTAGGGGGCGATGGCCCGGAGTAGGCAGCAAAGTAAAAAAATGCTTTGGTCAACATCGCAGATTTCTCTCACTAAGCGAGAGAACAAGCCGCCATGTTTTTGAATTTGTTCTGCCTGCCCACACAGGAAAAGCGGCCAATCGAAAGGCGTGCTTACGACGACGTGGGGGGCAGAAGGCATTTTTGTGGGCACTTGCGTTGTTTGGTACCAGTGTTAATACTATAGTTCAGCTGTGGAATGATAGTATTAACATTTATTGACAATACTGTTAACACTAATTGACAATAGTATTAACATTGAAGGCGCGATGGTATTACCACATTTTTTTTGTATGCTTTAGTAGACTATTAAATTCATGATCCAAACATTAATAATAGTTATCCCACCGTATAATTAAAATAATCCGCTCCAGGATATGGGATATGCTGAGATTAACCCACTTCTGATGTGGTTTAGTCACGTGGCCTGTGACCTCATGACCAATACACACATGGAATGGATAAATCCCAGCATACCCCACCCCCTTTTGTGGATTATTGCTTAAATATATTATTGACCTTATATACAGTATATTCACACAATTCCATTTTTAAATAAAAGACTATTCAGCATAGAAAACTATGAATAGATATGACTACTGCTCTGTTTATAAAATAAGGCTTCCCTTCAGTAAAGTTGCACAAGTTCACAAACTGCCCTAATTTGTGTTAGAATTACCAGTGCTATCAGTTCAATTTTACCTCTTAATTCTCCGCATATAAATTGTGGGAAACCCAGCACTAAGAAAAAAAGAAATTTTGGACTGGTTCCATGTTTTTAACAGATGATTCAACCCCCGCACACACACACACACACACACACACACACACAATAGTTTGGCATTGTAAAGGACTTTTGCATTAACCTTTGCATTATACACCTTGGTTATACAATAAAATGAGTTGTTCATATATGATTTATCAAATCTGTGCAGTCACAAAATCGACTGTCTTGCACTGAACTTGGTCTTATCAATATGAATTCACATTTTAAAGCAGCAGTGCAATCAAAAATGTTTCTGCTACAGTTAAGAAAAATATTACCATACCTGTCAAATGCTCTTGTCTAGGTACCTCCTATGCTGCCTACTGTGACTCTTTTTTTACTTGTTTGATCCTAACTCTTGCCAGGTCTACAGTGCTAGTTTTATGCAAAATGCGGAACCTATCTTTTTTTCTTGAGAAAAGACTTAATCAAAACATTTATAAAATACTCAGATGTTGATGGATTTTAGAAAACTGTACTACCACATAGAACTGGAAGATGCCTAGAATGTTTTATAGTGAAAAAGGCAAGGTCAAATTTTGCACACTTTCATTGCACTGCTGCTTTAATAGAATTTCCTGTGATCTGTCTAAACATATAGTGAGTCATATGTATGGCTACCACTGTAATTGACAGAGCAGAGAAACTGCAGAAAAATGTACAAATGGAGGAGAATGTCACTGCAAGAGTACAAACATCAACATGGGCAACGCAAGACAGATGGTGGAAATTGAGGCAAAAAGAAGTGTCGAAACAGGAAGCACCGACAGTTGGTAGAAGATACACCAGTCCAAATCACATGAAGATAGAACCATATGAAGACTTAGGAGTGGGTGAAGGTGGAAAACTTTGCTTCACAAATTTCTTTGCAAAGTTTCTCAACTTTGCATAGTACAAGGTGACACTTGGCATAGTTCTACACATAGTAAAGTAATCACTTTTGTATGTCAAGACACTTTGCTGGCAAAGGTGTCACTATGCGTAGTTCTTTCTTGTCATTGCCTGGCAATGTGAACACTTTCCCAGGTGATGGGAACACTTCATCATGTAAAGTACTGTATGAAAACTTTGCCAGGCAAAGACTATACAGTTACACTTTACTACTGTGGTGCCACTGTGCATAGTACCAGTTTCTCATTTTTTCATAAACAAAAAAAAAAAATACCTGTACCTACATAGACAATTTGGCCCACCCCCTTTCACCTCACATTCATATACACAGTACTTGTACCAAACCCACCCTCGTAGCACCCACCACCCTTGTCCTTCAAGTCCCATAAAAGTCAAAACCCTTCCTCCTACCTAGTTCCATATTACCATTAACCATCACTCCCCACCCCCACACACACACTTTGATCCAGTGAAACAAAAGTTGAACATGACCATTTCATCACCCTGTGGAACCCCACCACCCTCCTCACCCCCAACTGACCCTAAAAGATACACTTAATAACCCTGAAAAAAGAGAAAACCATCTTTTACCATGGTGGCCATCCTCACTGTTTGCTAGCCCTGCCATTAATGCATGAATTGGTAACACGCTCTATAGTAACACCTGATTGTCTGATCCCAGTGACCCATCAGGTGTTACTATAGGGTATGTCTTTTAATGCAGTCATTCAAGACAGAGCTATTAAACAGGGAAGCTGGCCACCATGGCAAGTGACAGTTTTTTCTTTTACAGGTGTAACCCCTAGGTGGTGCTATTCCAAGGGCTACTGCCCCTGCCTGCGTGACTAGATGCAAGTTAAGGGGCCTGAGTACTGAAAACAGGTGCCTCCACCCGGAGGGCAGGGTTAGTGGTAGCATAACTGACCTGGGTACAGCCCTCCGGGACACTGTGACCCCCCTCTTTCCCTTATAGTGGCCTAAATAATGAACAGAATACACAGATACAACACCCCCCAAACAGCAGATATATCCCCACCCTGATTGCACTTGCCACAAGGGCTGGTTCTACCTGTTCAGCCCTGGAGACCCCCTGTAAAATAAGGTTAGACACAGTAAACAATAGTACCACAGTGCTATTTGTACAGAAGTGCACCACAGGCAGGTTAAGTGCAAAACGATTCAGATCTGATTTATTCAGGGGAAATTTATTTTATTTATTTATTTAGTTTTTGTTGACCAGTTAAGTACACTAGACAAATTCTGCCTATTTTCAGGCACGACCCGGGGGAAGGGGATACAGACGAATGCCAACTGACCTTGAACCAGATTAAGCTGTTGGTGGTATTTTTAGTGAATGAGGGAAATTTGGCCAGGACACCAGGGAAATTCCCCTACTCTTTTCGATAAGTGCCATGGGATCTTTAACATCCACCTGAACTACCACCAATCCAGGCAGATGGAACCTCAGTTTAAAGTCTCATCCGAAGGAAAAATGAATAAGGATGGGGCATAATCAGGTTGATGTGTTTAGATACTGATTCAATCATTCTACAAGGCATGCACTTTAGAGTCCCTCAACACAGTCCCACACACTCTGGGTACCCAGTGGCTAGGTAGGCTAGCCTGACACATTGCCCGCTGTAGGCCGGCGTTGCGGCTGGTCAGAGCACTATGATGGAAAGACAAGCCATGCACAATAACCCACAATTTGCAATCTGGAGCCAGGAGGTTCAGTTTGTGATAATTAGACAAAACAATTAGATCAGATGACACACTTTGATTGAGCTGTTGTTGCAGGGAGCTACCCTGGTGTTTACTCACGCTACCCAGTACAGGACACAGGATGGATGAAATGGAGACTGCAGGATGACTTGCTAGTTTGCCAGGAGAAGCAGGGCCCAAGCGATACACTGTGGTGTTGTTCCTGTTCGTGATGTTGAGCAGTGGGCTTATCCCCAGGCAGGTCTCTCATCGATGGTCTTCTCTGTGGCATGAGTAGCCGGCTGGGCCAAGGTGGCAGGGCCCAGGCCGAGTCAACAATTCAGGTGACAATCCGGTAGTGCTGGATTCAGCTTCCAGCAGGTGTGACACAAGCAGGCAGTGGGGAACCAAATCGTGACCCACTAGCACTAACCAGCACACTTATAGTAAAGCAAGGTAAATACCACAGTTCGGATGACAGTCCAGTTGCAATCACAGTGTCCCTGCGCAAACCATATGTTCTGTGGTGGTTTCAGACTTCCTGACAGGCGGATCGCGTGGCGCAAATCTTCAGTCCTCTTCAGGCAATAAGGCAGTCACAATTTGCTAACTCTGGTCACAATTGGTTCTGATTTAGTCCGGTTTAAATTCAGGCTAAAGGATTCCCTCACGAGGGACAAGTAGGCAGGCAGGCCAAACACAGCCTTCCCACCAGTTTCCCGTGCGACTACGCAGGAGCAGCTGCTCGAATGTCTCGAGCTGTTCAATCTCTCAACTCCAAACTCAGACTGACTCTCTGCTACAGGCAGCTCAGGACTTTCCCTCTCATCCAAAAGGTTTGATTTGTTGATTCATCTGTCTGTCACAGCAAGGGCTCCCCCTCCAGGTCCATTTTAGTCTCCAAAGTGGAAAAGCTACAATTCCTACAGAAATTCACTCCCAGAAGACCCCTGTGGGCAGGCTCCATTTTAGGGCCCCCAAAGGTACTGATTGGTCCACAGTGCCAGTCCAGAACCAAGATGGTGGTGATTTACAGAAATGTCCATGCTGCAAAGAAGGCAGGTTAGACAAACTCTGATATCATTATTATTAGAATAGATAATAAGTACATAAGTACAGCTTCTAACAGAGCTCACTCTGCGCAACTAGCAATGACAGAATGGAGCAATTATCTTGCAGCCGAGGTGCGACTTGAGCTTAAAAACACTCTGCCCCCACCCAGATTAATTATACACTGCAATATAGGCAGCTCTTAAAGAGACAGAACACACAGGCTATAAAGGCACTCACACGCAATAGCTTTTAAACGGTTAAGACACAGGACGCCAGCCTGGCAGCAGCATATAAGCACACCAAGAAGGCTTTCAGGAACCCCCATTTGTAAGGGGGTTACACAGGTTTATGAAGTGTACCGTTTGGATTGAGTGGGGGAAGGAGGAGGGTGGGCTGCTGGAGGGTGATGGTATGGCAGTGGGTGGTGGAGTGGGGGTCTTAAACTTCTGTTTCACTGGGTCAGGTGGGTGGGGTGGTAGGTGGTATGAATTTGCTTGTGGGGTGGGGCAAGAGTTATTACTTTATTGGGACTGGGGAGGAGGAAGAGTAGGTCTACAACTGGGATATAAAGTATAGTAATGTGATGGGAATGGGGTGAGAAAATAGGTCTAGGTGGTAGAGTCAGTTTTTTGCTCAAATCATTATAACAAAAGAACTTCAATATGCAGAATTGGGGGTGAAGTAATGGTTCTTCACCCCTCTATGTGTAGTGTGAAGATCCTGATTTTGCATAACTTCACGGGCACAGTTTTAATTTGGTGCAGCCCTGTGGAAAGTTGTTAAAGGTAGGACCTCAGCCAACAGGAATCCACAAAACAAAAGTGGAAATATGTCAGTACCCATACAGAACAGATTCAAGGTACTGTAGAAAATGTAGTGTTGTAAGATGCTCCTCTCCATGCAAACCTAACAGTACCAGATGCATCAAGACAGAGGGAGCAGTGGTTTTGGACTATTTAATCTTGACATTAACAGACAAGAGTGCCAAAGACACATGAAGAGCAAAATATTCTGCTGCTTACCCAGAGCCAGAATCAAACATACACTGTACAGTAACCGAAAGAATAGCAATGTTACTGGAAATCCTCAGAGATCAACCACAGGTAATAATATATGGTAGCCTGTCAATACAGCAACTGTGGAATGGTGACCTGTGAAGAGGGCGACGGAACCACATCGCCAACTCTTCTGGGTGACCAGCAGTTCTCCCCATCCCCAAGGTAGAAACATAGAAGTTGACAGCAGATAAGGACCGCAAGGCCCATCCAGTCTGCCCATTTCTTTTTCTACCTTATAAATGTGCCATTGGCCTTTGCTCTGTCAGTGGCCTATCTATTCATACTCATCTGTATTGCTCCCTTATGCCTATCCCATTCCTATTTGAAGCCCTGCACTGTATTCATAGCCACCACTTCCTGAGGTAGACCGTTCCAGGCATCCACCACCCTTTCTGTGAAAAAGAATTTCCTCACATTCCCCCTTAATCAGCCTCCCTCTAGTCTCATGCTGTGTCCTCTTGTCCGCCTATTTTACTTATATTTAAACATGTTAGACTCTTTCACCTTGTTAATGCCCTTAAGGTGTTTGAATGTTTCGATCATATCACATCTCTCCCTTCTTTGCTCAAGGGTATACATATTGAGCTCCGTTAATCTGTCCTCATATGTCTTCTGATGCAGTTCCTACACCATTTTGGTTGCCCTTCTCTGGAGAAGGTGTGGCCTCCAGTACTGCATGCAGTACTCCAGATGGGGCCTAACCAGTGTCTTGTAAAGAGGGATTATTACCTCCCGTTTATGACTTGTGATACCCCTACTAATACACCCTAACATCCCCCTAGCCTTACCTACTGCTTTAGAGGTCTGCTTGGATGATTTCAGGTCATACAAGCAGACCTCTAAAGCAGTAGGTAAAGCAGTCTAAAGCAGTAGGTAGCCCCCCCCCCGAGTTGGTATCTTAAATAGGGGTACAGGGGGCAAAGCCCCGCGCAAAAAACATACTTTGTTCCCTGTCATCACACTGCAGGATTGGCGCCCTCTTCACAGGTCACCGTTATGATATGGAACCTAATACACACAGGGAAAATTATATGACTGTCAAAATCAAGGACAATATTAAGGATTTCATGAACCGGAGGGGGCAGGGTGATTAAAGAAAAGCATGTCGTAAGCCGGCCCAGTGGCGCTGAGGGTTGAGGCGCTGGACACCCCACCTCACACCACGCCGGTAACCTGGGTTCGGGAACGAGCCCGGGTTGCTGGGGGTCGGCAGGGGAGGGAGAGGATCGAGCATCCGGAGGACAGCTCTCCTCTCCCAGGAGGGATAGGGGTCCCAATTCGGCGCTCTGCTGACCTCTGGTGGAAGCCGGAGATACAGCAAGCAACAGAGAAGCATAGCAAAGGGGCGGGGAGTGGCAGATGTCAGTGAGGCCTTGACGTCAGGGCGCTGGCCACTCCCAGGAGAAAAAGGGAAAAAAAACCTTCGGCTCCGGCGGAGACGGAGAACCGGAGCTTGCCCATGATTTACGGCCACCCTCCTGGCATCCTCCCAACCAACGCCACCAGAGAATTCCAAGGTGTTGAAGCCCAACCCATCCCCGTCCGGTGGGCAAACCGAGGCTACATGGGTGACGGAGGATTGACCAGGTAGGAGCAAACCATAGTGGGATGACTCCTAGGTACTCCCGAGGAGACTGGAGTTGAAGGGAGAGAGGAGGGAAAAATAGAAAGTACAAAAAAAATAGAAAAGCATGTTGTAACCATCTTGTTAGAGATACAGAACTGCCTACCCACTTTAGAGATAAGAGATACAAAGCCAGGATTTAGAGGATAAATGCTTGTGTCTGGTGTTGGTGCATGGAAGAGGTATTTGTGTTTCTTGGAAATCAGGCTTTGAGAAAGGGGAAAAAATGGACAATATTTAAAAAAAAAGATGGACTGCATCTGAATAATCAAGGAGTGAAATTAGTCAAATGGAGGGACACTGAAGAAAACTTGTGAAGCTAAAAGTAGAGATCAATGGGATAAACATGAAAATAGTGCCAAGGTGAACAAGGAGGCAGGCAGATCCAGTCATATAAACTAAGGAACTAGGAAGGGACAAAAGAAAGAGTACAGAAACTAAAAGTGCTTGTCTACAAATGTACACATCCTAAAGAAAACACAGCACTGATCACCTTGGAAGTATTCCACATAACTGGAGTAACAGAGACATGGTGGGAAGAAATGGATCTGTGGGGCATGGAGGAAAGTGACTCTACAAAATATTCTGAAGAGACAGATCAGGGAAGAAATGATGACAGGAACATTACATGTCAAAACCCAGCAATGTGTTCTTGAAATAAATGGCCTCAACTTAGAAGGGATCAAACACTCTGGCCTGGATATTCAAAAGGGTTGCGCATGGTGCAACAAGGATGGGCCATGCGCAACTCACCAATGCGCCCTGGCGCGATATTCAAAAGGGCAAGTTGTAATGCGCAACTCCCAATGCGCCTGGGTGCATCAGTAATGCAAGCAGCGCAAGTGCAGGGGCGTGCCCATGCATATGTGGCACATCCCGATATTCAGCACAGGATGTGTGGTGCATATGCTGGCACAAGTCCGCCATGTGCCACTCAGGGGAGTGCAGAGATGTGCCTGGTAAAACCAGGAACAAATCCTGGCCACCCACAGGTGAGCTGCCGTATTGCAGGGCATAACACAGCAGCCACCAGCCGTGGGTGGCCACCCACCCACCCAGAACACTATCCACAAGCCCCCTGACCTGGGAGCATTGTGCCCCCCACCCTATCACCCGATCACGGGCATAAGTAAAATTAAATACACTGGTGGTCCAGTGGAAACCCCTCCGTCACCCGATCGTGGGCATAAGTAAATTTAAATACCCTGGTGGCCCAGTGGAAACCCCCTCACCGCCCAGTCATGGGCATAAGTAATTATTAATTCCCTTGTGGTCCAGTGGAAACCCCTCCGTTGCCCGATCATTGGCATATGTAAAATTAATGTCCCTGGTGGTCTGGTGGAAACTCTTCCCATCACCCGATCGCAGGTGGAACTAGCACTAGATACCCTGGTGGTCCAGTGGTACCCCCTCCTCATCCGCCCACTGAGGTCCCCCGCCACCCTGCACCCCCCCAATCATCAGAGGGCAGCAGCACCCCGCCCACATGCTGCCCACTGAATGACAGCATACAGTACAGTCTGTAGGCCTGTTGGTCCACTGCTTCCATTCATGTATCAGGCCTGTGTATGACAGTATGGTCTGCATGCCCATTGGTCCATGCAGTGGACCAATAGACGTACAGACCGTACTGTACGCTGTCATTCGGCAGGCAGCCTGGCAGCATGCGAGCAGGGTGTTGCCCCCCGCTGATGACGGGGGGTGCTGGATGGTGGGGGACCTCAGTGGGCGGGTGATGGGGGGTTCCACTGGACCACCAGGGACTTTAATTTTACATATGCCCGCAATCGGGCGATGTGGAGGTTTCCACTGGACCACCAGGGACTTTATAATTACCTTTTCCTGTGGTTGGGTGATGGGGGAGTTTCCACTGGACCGCCAGGGAATTTAATTTTACTTATGCCCGTGATCGGGTGTACAGGAGCAGGGGACCACCATGTTACTGCAGGGCGTCGGTCCCTGAAGGCTGCAGCCTGACAGGGTGCCAGGCGCAAGTCACCAGGGTTCGACGCACCGCATGTAAATTGGGCCATAATGACATGCAAATTGCCCTATTTGCACGTTGCATGCATAATGGCCTCATTTGCATGCCCAGTTCTGAATATCAAGATTGATGCGCCTAGCGCAACTGCACTTGTGCTGGCGCATCCCCCTGCTCCCATTCTGCCACTTGCAATGGCACAGTGTCACTGTGTCATGCGCAGTGCATGAGCTCTCAGTGCCGTATTCAATGGTGCTATGCCATGGCACAGCACTGTTGAATGTCGCATGGTCCATGCCCTGGTGCAGCCCAGTTGTGCTGCGCCAAGGCTTGCGCCCCTGCCTGGTGCAGTCTGAATTTCCAGGCCTCTGGCTACAAGTATCAAATGAAATAGGAGATATGATTATGGTTGAGTTATTCTGCAACCCAAGAGATCAAAAGGAATGCCAGTATTTAAAACAATATGATAAGATTAGGAAAGCTTCAATAAAGGAAAGCATGTGAATGTTGGGAGACATCAACCATTCAGATATAGACTTGGAGAGAACAGTGAAGTCCAACTGTACTATAAGGGGGTAGTACCAGGGTTAGACCCCACCTCACACCACCACCAACTTGCCAGAGACATTACAGTGGTTTCTGGCCTTGGTGGTTCATCACCCATAAGGGAGTTGACATTCTCAGTACTATATATACACAGTGCCTCTACCTACTGTAGAGATGTTTGGCCAAGGCATACATATATATTACTACAATTGACAGGGTAGATGTACTGTACCTACTCACCTCCCTTCTGAAGTAAACACCTCCCACCAAAAACATGCGCTGTGACTGCAGACAATAAAAATACCAAAGTGACATTAAACTCAGGTTTATTACCACACTCGCTATCGCAATGGAAAACTGGTTATCACCAACTTTCTTTCAGACAGGTCACCACCTCTTAAATGTCCACCTAGGCAGTGGTGAATGTTAGTTCTACACTGCTAGTTAATGGTCAAGCCCTACAAGGTGGGCGGCAAGAAACATAATGTGGGCTGAGAATAACAAGGCCCAGCTAGGCACATCTTGCACTTCGTTGCAGAACAAATACAAAATGATACCCCACTGCAAATGAACACTCATGTGCTAGAGGTACCCACATCATTGGTAAGACACCCATTAGTGAAATGGGAGCTCCAACATGGCAGTTCCTGGGTGCCTAGTGTTGAAACATTGCGGGGCTGAAGATGTGGCAGTGGGTTGACCAGTGCTGGAGCACTTACAATGTTGAAGTAACAGTGCAACTAGACTCCTTAACAATTTCACCAACAGGCCATGCAATTGGTAAAATGGTTTCCCCACCTCTATAAATGAGGTATTCGTAATCTGGCCTGATGGCCAACTTGAAAACCCAACGAGAAACTCATTTGGTGTTTAGCAGAAGAAAGTACTCTCCACATTACTCATGGTAATCAAGAACAGCTCTGCAAGGCTGCAACCTTTCTTCTTTGATTCATCCAGTGACCTTTGTGACTTTCTAATACCAGGTCCAAGACCAAACAGTTATGTTTGTAGACAAGGCTTGTGGGCTTCCCCAATAGTCATCACTCAGGTGCTGAAATGTTGGAGTCTGTACTCCTCCACCAAGGACTACACACTGATCTTCAGTTGTCATCTCTTCCACAGGTCAGCATGCGTATGCTGTTTTAACAACCACCACTTCCAGGCACAAGGCCCAGAACTGTTCCATGGTCACAACACACATCCCCTTAATTTTGGATCCAGTACAGCTCTGTTTGCCCTGAGCAGTCCCCCTTTTATACAGGCTTCCAGTTGGTCTTGTCACTTGACACTCACCTTCCTTGACACCTGATGGGGTTACAGCTGGTGACAATATAACCTCCTGTCTTTTATAGAGTCTATGCAGCAGTACTTGACCCCCAGAAAGTTACTGATTTGCCATCCCCAAGATCAAGAGGTGTCAAGATGGCAGCTCCCATAAAGTCTTTCCGTTCATTCCAACAAGTGCTAGACCAACAACTATCTTCCACCACTAAGCCTCACTTCACACCAGGAGTCCTGGGGCCAGGTTCACACAGGCAACAGTCCCAACTCTGAAAGGAGATGTGCAGTAGTTCGCAATTTATGAATCTTATTCAGGAGTGTTCCTTAATGCAATCTGTCAAGAAAGTCAAAAGAAATCAAACAATACTGGACCTAATTCTTAGCAACAAAGACAACATGGTCTTAATGGTGGATGCCAAAGAAGCAACAGCACACAATGACTGTAACATCATCAGATTCACTATTGGCAAGCACAGAGAGAACATCAAAGGGGCAGCAGATTCCATGCTTTTACAAGAGGACAAGTTTGAATACCTGAATCAATCAATCAATCAACCAGTCAATCTATCAGTTAAATTACAGCACACATAAACTGGAAAAACAAGCTTAAAGCCATGAGTATTCAGCAGTAGAGGCACATTCTCAAAAATCACCTTGATAACTTAAAACAAGAATGAATCTCAGGGAGAAGGAAAAGGTAAAAGACACAAACCAATACAGACGATATATCAGGGTCTAGACAGAATTTAGGTGAAAAAAGAGGCCTACAGGATGGTTATATTGCATGACACAAGTGTAAATAAACATGCTATTTTCATGGGCATTTGAGGATTGGTTTATACATATTTTAAAATACTACCCAGTGCATATTTGTTTATAAACTGGCTGATGCTGTCATCAGAATGGCAGCTACTTCAGATGCAGACTCGCCAATAATCCCTACCTCTTGACAAAGCTTTGTTTAGAGTGAAAGGAGTATTACAGATAAAATCTGTAAAAACGTGCTGTGCAGCGTGTTTTGATGTATAAGTATTAATCCACCACAAAGGAGGGCTCTACTAGGGAATTAATGCCTGGTTGGGGGGTGGCCTCATGCCTCCAGCCACCAACCAGGCATTAATTCCCTAGTAGAACCCGACTTTGGAGTGGATTAATGGGCTTGTAACATGGCAAGTGCAAGATGAGTACTTCCACAGGTCAAGTACAAGTGGGGAACAAATGAAGAGCAAGTGACAATATTGCTTCATTCAATATTTTATGCTCTTCAACTTTGTACTTTTCAGTGACTACATAGGCTCTGGAAATGTACGACTGTGCATGTGCACGTTGCCTACTGGATATCTATTCACATTGTGACTGAAGTTTTAAAAGACCTTGTACCATTATGGTTTTTATCAAACAAGATGCAAGGATAACATAAACAGTTACCTGTGCTTATAAATACACTGTTCCATTCACTCGTCCTTTTCATTTTTACTTCCAATTCAGTTGTACAATATGGGTAAAGTACAATAATTTGCATATCTATGTTTGTACTCTGCCCATGATGCATGCCTAAATTGGGGAAAAAATAAGGGGACGACTGTGCTTTACACAGCCAGGTAACTGTTCTCTGTTCTTTGTCTCTCTTACTGTACTCATTATACTTTCTCAAACCTACTTGCACTGTGGTGTTGCCAGTTTCTCGTTTTGCTGTTATGTGCTTTCACTTCTGCTACGGTGACCAGAAAACACCCCGGGGTCCATTGGGTGGGTGGGAAAGTAGAAACACAAACATAGCAGTGAGTGGAAGTTACGTGTCCTCCTTCTTGACCGTGGTCTCCATGGGCTTGCTGGGGTTGGCCATTGCGCGGTCTAGATAGTAGTTAAAAATGATTCTGGCTGCGCATCCCCAAAGCTAACTGTGCTCTAATTTTAGCATGCTCCCAAGTGCATTACCGGGCATTGTGGCAGCAAACAGTAGTACATTCTGAAGAGGGCATTACTAGGGAATTGATCCCTGCTTCAGATTGTACCATGTGTTCTGTTTGCACCAATCTACTTTCTCTATTTGGCCATAACATTTCTTGCCATGTTACAAATGTGTTTAGTCCTGGTGTGTCCTTTCCTTTGTCTGCTATTAGGATTTTTTTCTAAATTTGCCTGCTAGTTTTATGGCCTCTGTGGATCTCCATGTTAGAATGGTTATTGCTCTTCCTTGTCCTACAATGTCTCCTGTCTTATGTGGCAGTGACACATCAGGGACCACTGATTCAGTGAGAGAAAGTACTGCAGCAGTAATCTTTTCCGAAATTAAATCAACTGTATTGAATTTTAAGTTGCAACCATCAACAATGATTAATACAAGGCATTGAACATATCAAACTGCAGCAGTAATCTGAAGATACAAGCCTGATGCTCTGGTCTCAATAAATAATTTTTGTTTTCTTGTTTGTCTAGGTCTAGGCAGCACAAGTAAATGTTTTGCTTTTAAAACTTTTAATTGTTAATCAAACTACGCCAAGCCATAAAAAGCATAGAAATCACCCTAGATCATCAGTGCTATATTTACTAAAGACTAAAGCTGCTTTCTTAAAGAATATCCACTCAGTTAAACATTTAAGGATTGCTAAGCTGTAAATGTAGCCTTGAGTGCCTACTGGATAAGGAAAGTGACTTAAAATCACAGCTATTCTGCTGTAACCAGTACTTGCTGAATCTGTGGTCCCAGACACATCACAGTTACATGGGACAGGAGGCATTGTAAGAAAAAGAAAAATAATAAACCTTGATAATATGTACAGCCTCAGAGGCCATAGAACTAGTAGGCAAATTGAGAAAAAACTCATAATAGAAAACAAAGGGAAGGACACACCAGGATTAAACATACAGATCAAATAACTCTGTACAACTCACGTTTTTGCAAATTTTGACTGTAGTACTCTTTGAAGTGTTGCAGCACTGGACAACACTGGTTACAGTGGTATCTGCCAAAGTTTTCTTGCCTTTCTGAAGGATAGTTTGGCATCTCACCACTTTTTAGACTCATTGCACTTTACTTGTGCCATAGGTTTTCATATGTGTTACAGGATGGGACTTGCTGCAATTAAAAACAGCTTCCTGCAGAGCCTTTTGAGTGCTGGATTTAAAAGTTTCCATTTTGGCATAACTCCCCACTGGAGTAAACCTCTTGTTGTATTTTAAATAGACACACTTAGATGGCTAAATTCAAAGTGAAAAAAAATGCAAAATCAGTGGAGCAAAATAAACTGCAGAAGAGCAGACAGGGCTGAAAGTTAAATCCAATAATATTATTTTTTTTAAATATGTCAATGAGAAGCAAAAAACACAGAAGAATGTTAGACCCCTAATGGATCATGAAGACAACAGCACAAGACAGAAAGGAAGAAAATATGGCAGAATATCTAAATAAGGATTTTGTAGCTGTATTTTTTATTTATTTTTATTTTTTTATTTTAGACTTTGGTAACCAGATAAGGCCCACTAGGCACAAATGCCTGTTTTCAGGGGTGACCTGGGAGCTTAAGTGACTTGCTTAGAGTCACACAGTATGCAAGTGGAGGTTATGAGAATCAAACTCAGGTCTGGTCTGCTGGATGTATCATGCTCATTCACACCTTATTCCTCTAATCTCTAGGCTATACTGCCAGCCCAATGTGTAGAGGACAAGGATATCACTGTAACAGACAGGCATTTTATTAAAACAAGCAACAGAAGGTACACAGCAAGATAGGACATGATTGCCAAAGGAGCTGAAAGAATGTTTAAGATGGTTAACACAAACAAGGCAATGGGCCAAGAAATAGCAAATGCAGGAATCCAAAGAGTGCTGGCCAAACACTGCTCATCCCATTGCCAATGATGGCAATGATATTTAGTGAGTCAGTAAGATCTCTTCATTGTCCCACGTAATAAAGACCTTAAATTTTACCCAGGTTATACAGCAACTGTTAGGGCTAGAGACCCTGCCAACAAAGTTGTCCTGTTACAGTGGCATTGTTGCATACATCTTATAGGAGGTACAATGTTAGAATTTACATATAAGCAATAAATGGGCAGTGCTTTAAAGCAGGATACATTGGGTAGTGTGCATTTATTTTTGAGTATACAATTACTGTACGTGCTTTATGGGAGAATTGGCCATGCCACAAGTTAAAAGCAGTTGCATGTTTCAGACAGTTTCTTGTTTATGGCAGTTTTGAAATCATCCGGTTTGGGGATTTTCCTAATGTCTATGGGGAGTGAGTTCCACAGCTCAGTGAGAAAATCCTTTGAGGTCATCTTTCCATAGGTGTTCTGAAATTTTGGGACATTGAGATCACCATTTCTGATTTCTCTCAAGTCATATCTGTGGGTCACCATTTTTTGGCCCAAGTCTGTTGGGCACTAAGTTTTCTCTCTGAATGATTTAAAAGCGATAATTGCTGATTGTTTTTGCTTCCGTAGAATTAATGAATCACGTCTTAGACTTCTGAGCCTCATGCAATGGTGGGTGCCACAGGGACGTAGTAAAACGAAGTGGGCAAGCTTATTGTAGGCCATATCTAGCTTGTCCAGCAAGCAATTGCTTGTGTGATAGTACAGTACATTGAGCTCCCATATTCCAGGACTGGAAGAATTAATTACTATGCAGTTGTTGCCCTGGCATCCTTTGGGATGACAAAGGCTCTGCATCGCAGTGCTCATATTCTCGAGTTCACTTTATTAACTATGTGGACTTTGTGGACATTAAATTGAAGAGAAATTGTCAATCAGCACCACTCATTATTTGTATTCATTAGCGTTTGCTAGTTTAGAACCATTTGTGAGTTTAATGTGCAATAAATTGTTTTCACCTTTTTACTTTTCTTTCTGAAACACAACACTTAAGTTTTTTTTACATCTGAGCATCATGTTGGATTGTTTGAACCATTTCTGTAGTGAATTGAAGTCCTTTTGGAGTTTTTATTCCATTTCCATTTTTTTTTTTTGCTCTGAAGATTAGTACAGTGTTGTCTGCATAACGTTTTATGTCTGAGTCAGCAATGTGATTGGGAAAGTTGTTGACGTATATTATTTTTATTTAAAATTTTGGTAACTGGGAAAGGCACACTGAGCCGAGGTTGTTTCCAGGTGCAACCCGAGAGTAAGGGAAACGATAGTACAGTTATACAAATAGTACAGTTATACATATTTAGAGCAAGTAGTCAAATCAATTGAATTAAAGAACAGCTAACAGAGAAATACTGAGACAGCACATTATGGACAACAATATACAAATAAATTAGGCTAGTGACTACATAGCTTGAGCAAAGAGATGTCAGTAGGGGAGATGTATTTGCTGCAAAAATTCATAAGTGGGAGGGTACATTTTTTGGCAGGGGTGTGGGGGATAAGACTGCAGCTGGGGAAGAGAAGAGGTATGAACACTGGATGGGGGAGAAGTCTGAGGAGTTGTCTGAAGGAAGGGAGTGAAGGGGGTAGGAGAAGGTCAGCAAAGAGCTGATTCCAGAGGAAAATAAAGTGATAGGAGAAGGCAGACTGACCTGCCGCTGAGTGGAGGTATGGAAGAGAGAAGGATCGCAAGTTCCTGTGATATAGGGAGTAAGCTGAGAGTTTTACAGATGATAGGTGGGAGGAGAGGTATGGAGGAAGGGTTCCAAATCAGTACCGTGTAATGAGGGAGACACCATGGACCATCCTCCTGTGTGGTAATGGTGAAAGGGAGAGAGGAATAGAGAAGGCAGTGGTGAGTGAGGGAAGGGGCAGAAGTAGCAAAGCAGGAGAAGGAATTTAGGACAGTGTCAAGTCTTGAGAGGTATATGTCAGGGGCAGTGCCACAGACCAGATCTGCATAGTCCATGACTGGGAGTAGGATGAGGGAGGCTGTCTTTGTGACAGTAGTGGAGTGCAAGTTTGGGGTGAAATTTAGTACAGATGGATTGAATGTGCATGGAGAAATCAAGGCTGGTGTCTAGCCAGAACCCTAGGTATTTAAAAGTGGGGACCATTGCCAGGGGGGTAGCCATCCAGGGTGGAAAAAACAGGGAGGGACTGGAGTGTGGCCAATTTTCTGTCTGGAATCAAATATCATAGTGACAGTTTTCTTGTTATGTAATTTTAGTTGATTTGTCTGGAACCAGTTCTGTACTCTGTCAAAATCCTGCTGGAGTGGGGATTGTACTTCGATGGTGGAGAGACCCATGGTGAAGATTAAGGTATCATCTGCGTATATGTGTATGTGGAAGGTAGAGCAGATGGAGGGAAGAGGGAGAAAAGGATGGGGCTAAGCCTTGAGGAACTCCAGCAAGGATAGGAAGAGGGGAGGATAGGGCATCTCCTTCTTGGACAGATTGCTCCCTGTCATGTAGGTAGGAGCTGAACCAGTTGACTACGGAAGCTGCCAGACCCTCAGATTGGAGTTTTTGAAGTAGAAGGGGTGGGAGACTGAATTAAAGACCTTTACCAGGTCTATGAATATGGTGGTGGTAATATGACCCTGGTCCATAGCTGAGAAAATGGAGTTAGTGACATGCAACAAGGAGAAGATGGTTGAGTGCTGTTTCCTAAACCCTGCCTGGACAGGGGAGAGAGTGTCAGTAGAGAAGAAGTAGTCTGATAGCCTGGAGTGGATTAGTGATTCAAGATGTTTGGCAAGAGATGGAAGGAGAGAGATGGGCCAGTAGTTTCTAGGAGTGGATGGTCTTGCCCTTTGTGAAGTGGCAGCACCTTGGCAAATTTCCAGGCTTGCGAGATGGTGGAGGTTGAGAGGGAGAGGTTTAGAATGTATGCTAGAGGGGAAGTGATGATAGGAGCGGAGATATGGAAGAGCATGGGGTGAAGGCTGTAGGGGCTAGTTTTAGTTGGGTTTAGAGATTTAAGAGCTATGAAGACTTCCTGAGGAGAGACTGTGGGAAGCAAAAACCTACAGAAGGGAGGAAGAGGCCGGGGGGATGGGTTGGAGTGGTCGGAGAGTGTGCAGGAGGAGAAGAATTTATTGAATAACCCAGCTGCAGAGGAGGGGTCAGTGATGGGTGAGCCATCGATTTGATTTTGAGGACTGGGGGGATCTGGTGCACTGGAGTATTGAGGAGTGAGTGCATTACATTCCAAAAAGAATCAGGAGAGTTTTGATTTGGTTGCAAGAGGGACTTGAATTTTTTTTTTCAATTGTTTAACCAGGAGTGGCACACTAAGCTGAAAGCTTGTTTACGGTGCGACCTGGGAACACAGGGAAGTTAAGTGAGTTGCTCAGGGTCACACAGTATGTAAGTGGGGGCTATGGGATTAATTTTGCCTTGGAAAGACAGATGGCTTTTGTGCTGGAGTTCCTGAGGGTTTTATATAACTGCAGATCAGTCTGGGATTTGTATTTTGTCAAGGCTCGGTCCCTGGATCTATGTAGGGCTAAAAAGCCTGTGGTTATCTAGGGGTGATTGTGATGTCTGACTCTAAATTTCTTTAGTGGAGCGTGGGAATTCCAGATGTGGGTGAGGATGCTGGAGAAGAAAAGGAGGGCAGAGTCACGTCCAGGACTGGGAACACTGGTAGCCAATTTGTATGGGTAAGATTCAGAAGGAGGGCTGCCATATCCAGGGCATGGAGGGATTGAGTCCAAATGTATTTAGGGGTGGAGTGGGGAATGTTTATCTTCCTTATGCAATAAGTGATGCAATGATCACTGAGAGCATCAGGAAGGATGCCTGAAGCAATGATGGGATGGGGGTGTGATGAAAGCACCCAGTCAAGCAGGGAGAGATTTGGGGAGTGAGGGTTAAGTCATGTGGGTTCAAGGATCAGCTGAGTGAGATTTAGAGATTCTATCTTAAGGATGGTGGACTTAGAGGAAGAGAAAAGCCAGTCCAGGTTGAAGTCACCTAGGAGCATGAGCCCTCCGTTTACTGAGTGGGAGGTGATGGAGGAGATGACAGTGAATATGGAATCTTGAGAAGTTTTAGAAGGGGCATAGAGGGCTCCAATGTAAATTGGAATAGAGGAAGGAAGGGATAGGAGGACAATGATGAGTTCATGGGAGGAAGGTCAAGATTCTTGAACGTTGGTGGTATAACAAAGAGACTGCCTAATGTACAGCGCTACTCTGCCACTACATTTGCCATGATCTTGATGGTAGAGGTCGAAGTCCAGGATAGTGAGTGAGGAGTCGGGTATCTTGGTGGATAGCCAGGTGTGGGTGACACAAAGAAAGTCAGAGGGGTGCTGAATCATCCAGATTTTAAGAGCATCCACCTTCGGGATAAGATTTCTGGCATTTAAGTGAAAATTGTGATAGCGCTTGGGCATGACTGGGGGTTGGGTTTAGGGGAGGGCCAGGGTTGGGTTGAACATCTCCAGAAAGAAGCAGGAGGAGTAGACATAGAAACAGGTGTTGGGGTACTTTTGCCTTTTACAGCTGTGTGAGGAGGGGAGAGCAGTCAGTCTGGAGCAGCGAAGAAGGGACTCAAGATTTAACAACGGAGAAGGGAACAGCACTGGATGAATGAGGGGAGTAAGGGGGAGGCTGACAAGTGTGAGGTGTGAGCTGAGGGAAGGGGAGGCCTAGAGGGCTGGCTAGGGCGGAACGGAGGACTGGGAGGTGAGGGACAGAAGTTAGGGAGGATGGGGTAAGAGGAGGGTGAAAGAGTGCAATCTGGTGGAGGAGAACGAGGATATAGAGGAGGGACATATGAGGAGTGGGTGGGAGAGTGTGTGTGAAAAGAAAGGGAAAGTGGTAGAAAGAGAAAAAGTGGAGCTTTTGCATGTTCAGTGGGGTGAAGGTGTGTGTGAAAAGAAAGGGGAGGAGGTAGAGAGAGACAAAGGGGAGCTTTGGCATGTTCAGTGGGGTGAAGGTGTATGTAAAAGGAAAGAGGAGGGGTAGAAAGAGACAAAGGGGAGCTTTGGCATGTTCAGTGGGGTGAAAAGAGGGACAGAATTTGGAAAGAAGATAGGGGAGTGATGAGAAAGAAACTGGTGGAGGGGAAAGAGGTATGCGAATGGAGGGTGAGGTATGGTAGTGGATTGACAGGCAGTATAGGTGGCAGAATTAGGGTCCGGACAGTGTGCTAAGAGGTGTGCTGTACAAAAATAATTACAGAGAGTGCACCTTGTGAAAAGCTATACAGCTTGTCCCTTAATTGGAGAGAAAACTACTCTACGAATAGGGAAGAGTCAGTTTGCTTGTTTTTATTTGTTAGCTGGTTAAGAGCACTGGGCAAAGCCTATGTTCAGGCCCCACCCAAAGTGAAGTAGCCATTTCTTTTCACGACAGTTTTAGAGTGCAGGGAGTGGAGTAAAAAGCATGTTATGTCCAGGTCATCTGCCAACAATGCAGTTTGCTATGTAGTAGCAAGTAAAACAAAACACTGACTAAGATATGAACAAGCATTTGTGAATGCTGAATGTTTGCTTGCTGGCATTGCCATTGGTAGTGTAGAAGTTACAGACAAAGAACCTCTGTGCGCAAACACTGAGGCAAGGGTTACCCCAAAGGGCATTTGGCTGGGAAGCCAAGTTTCAAGAAAATACAAAATCACACATGCCCCCACACTGCAAAGCATCATGGGCTGCATATGCAAATCACCACAGAATGTTATGCTGGTCCAACTTTAAGCAGAAATGCATGGTGCCAAAGGCCTCTCACACAGTTTGCAAGGTGCTAACAGAAGACATAGACACATGTTTCATCTACCAGGACTCATCAGTATGCCTCGTCTGTTGACACCCCAGTGCAATGGACCAGCTACCCTTAAGGCAGTGTGCCTTGGATATATTGTGGTGAACCCATTAAAATAAAAAAACATTTAAAAGACAAAGAACCTCTGTGCGCAAACACTGAGGCAAGGGTTACTCCAAAGGGCATTTGGCTGGGAAGCCAAGTTTCAAGAAAATACAAAATTACACATGCCCCCACAATGCATTTCTGCTTAAAGTTGGACCAGCATAACATTCTGTGGTGATTTGCATATGCAGCCATGATGCTTTGCATTGTGGGGCATGTGTATTTTATATTTCTAGAGTTACAGAGCTGCATAATAGAAATGGCAGTGAAGTATTGAACTGAAGCCAACCCACCACCACCTGCAGAGAGTGACAGGCATTGGGTGTGCCTTTGGGTTGTCAGGCATAACGGCCGCCATTTCACCACACCCTACCCTGCAGACACTGACAAGTGTCACGGTGTGCTTGGGTCTTTGGCCCTTAAGCACACCCCATTCCATCAGGAAATACGGTGAGATGGGTGCAGTATAGGAGAATGGGGTGAACTTTGGGGCCGAAGAGTCCAAGGCATACCTCGATGCCTCTCACTGGCTGCAGGGTGTGGAATGGTATGAGCATTACAGGCAAGAATCCCAAGTCAAACCCCTGATGCCTGTCATTCTCTACAGGGTGGGGCGTTATGGTTGGAAACCCTAACACCTCAGACATTCGTTAGTATTTTCACTCCAAATTTTCAACATGGTTTTGTGTGACCCCACCTCATGAACAGTGGCAATATCAGTTTGTTAGCGGAAAGCTGCTTATGCACAGTGACTCGACATTTAGCACCACAGGTGCAAAAACACATTCTGAACAGGATGTGAAAATTACAACTGCACTGTTCATGGGAGGTGTAAAAATGGCGATGTTGCAAATCTGCAGTAAAATATAAAAAAACGCAGTGAAGTCACGAGTGTGCATAGAAACTGTGCAACGCACACCTGTAATGTAATTAGGTTGGGGATTTTTTACAGCAAATTGTCAACACAGGCATTTTGGGACCTCCGATTATGAACAGTGTCACTGTGATTTTCTTTATCTGTCCCGAACAATGATTTCCCACAGCGACCATGCATCTCTGCGCTGAAAGTGTGAAAACACATTTTGGCCATGTTGTGAAAAATGACAGCTGTAGTACTGTTCATAAGGAAATGTGGAAAAATGCCACTGGTGGAAATCTGGACTGAAAATATTACAAAGTCATGAACCTACGGGGGTGTGTGGAAACTGCGCAATGCTCACTCATAACACAGTCATTTTTAGGAATTTTTTAACCAAATTTTCAACATAGCCATTTTAAGACCTCTGCTCATGAACAGTATCACTGTGATTTTCTTAATGTGTCCCATACATTGATTTCGCACACTGACTGTGCGATTGTGTGCTACATGGGCAGAAACACATTTTGGGCAAGATGTGAAAAATGACAGCTATACTGCTCATAAGGAGGTGTGGTAAAATGGCAATGTTGAAAATCTGGAGTGAAAATATTGAAAATTCGCAAACTTACGAGCGTGCGTAGGAACTGCGCATAGCATGCATCGTAAAAACAGTCATTTTTAGGAATTTTTCCACCAAATTTTCAACATAGGCATTTTGAGAGCCCACCTTATGAACAGTGGCAGTGTCATTTCATTACTCAGTCCCGAAAGGTGATTTCATGCAGTGACTGTGAAATCACCCTTCGGTCCTGATTAACGCCATGACAGTGAGAGCATTCATGAGAAGGGGTCCTGAAAACCCCATGTTGAAAATGTGGTGCAAAAATTCCAAAAAATGCCTGAGATATGCAGCAAAGTTGAAAAACCCCTATCCATCCCATTATACAGTTTACCGGCATTTCCTCAGTTTGTGGTCAGCTTTGAAAAGTGCAGAGCGTGTTCGGTCCAACGAAGATCATCGGCTTGAGTCTGGAGGTAAGTATGGGGTGAGGGGTGTGGGGAGACAGGGTGCGCAGTGGGTGGGCGTGGGTGGGGGCAGAGACAGCGAGGACCATTTTTCAGTTTCAGTTTTTTCTTTTAAAAATGACGACTTAGGATGTTTGCCATGCTGGGTGGGCTCCAGCGTGGCACAAGGGCGGCTGGGGGGCATGGGCCGACAGGGGATTGGGTACCCGTGGTGATAGCATCTGTTGCCAAGCTGGGATGGGCTCCCATGCATGCCTGTACTCTGGGGGACCAGTGGAGCCGAGGCGGGATTGGGCACCCTGTCAGCTATCTGATGTGTAGCCATGCTGGGTGGGCACCCAGCATGGCATATGGAACTCTGTTTTGGGGTGGGTGCAGCACAGCCAGCAGGATGGGCACCCCGTCAGCTACACACAGTGTTCGTGGGGGGCGAGCAGTATGCATAGTGTGTGTGTGTGTGTGTGTGTGTGGGGAGTGCGCATGAGCAGGTGATATCTTATCGCTGCTCACTGGGCGTAGCTCCCTTTCAACTGTACTCCACTGCATTTTGGACTGCTGTCATAGACAGCTCCAGCAGGCATTGGAGAACTGCGTCCACGCCTGCAAACACACTGACTGAATTGGAAGAGGGCTGCCACACCTTCAAAAACTTGGATGATGGCACTATGTTCCTTGCACATGCGTGCAAGCAAACATAAAAAGGGCTGGAGAGGTCAGTGCTGACAAGGTGAAATCAGCAAGGTAACATTATGTAACAGACAGGTAGGCTGAAAAATGTTGGTGTGGTTGCAGGTGTTTCTGAGAGATTTAATTATGAGTGGGACCAGGTGTAGCCCTTTGAGGGGAGGGGGCAGACAGTGCTGAGAGGGCTTAAATAAAGTGAATCACCCAGGGTGGTTTGGGAGGGTTAATTTGTGTGATGCTGCCCCCAGATACAGTGGTCCCAGGAACAGTCAGTGGATTTCTCTACCACTAATGTCCTCCAGGTATGGCGGGGGGAGCAGCAGCAAACAGGTAGGGGGTCCTTCCTGTGTATTAGGAATAACGTCATATCACCTTAGGTCTCAGGGGTCTGCCACACTCAAGGTAACTGTGACTAGGACCAAGATGGGTGAAAGGGACTTCACAGCATGTGCCCCTAAACTTTGGAATACCTTCCCAACCCAGGTCAATGCTGCCTCCTCGCAGGGCAGCCTGCACTCTTCCCTATGGAGCCATCTTAAAAGTGCATCGGCCTGCGGATGTCAAAAACCCCCATGACATATGTTTGGCACTTGCACCCATACAAAACTGCCGGCCCTTAAAATGTAGTATTTCTGTACTGCCCCAAACTTGATGCAAGATGTGTAATCTTACTTGTAGTCTCTTGACGTGTAACCTGTTCCTAGTCATGGGATGTGTAATCTTACCTTGTAGTCTCATGATGTGTAACCTGTTCCTATTATGTGATGTGTAATCTTACCTTGTAGTCTCATGATGTGTGATCTGTTCTTAATTATGTACCATGTTGTCCCAAGTGTGTAAGTATGTAATTTCCTGTACTGTCCCAGGTCGTACCTGAAAATAGGCAAATTGCTTGTCTAGTGTACTTACCTCGTTAACAAAAGCTAAATAAAAAAACAAAAACATAGGATCTAGGAAGGATCCTTGGTGCCGATATTCAAACAGAGTCCTATGGGTCAGTAAACTTGACCTCAATTCCAGGGAAACTACTGGAAACAATCCTAAGAAACAGAGTTGTTAAACACAGCAAAATCATTTTAAATCAATGGCTCAGTATGGATTCTACAAAGGGAAACTGCAAATCCATAAAAGGGTCTATTTTCAACTAGCAGTGCTCTCATAAAAAGTACTCACAGAAAGCAAGGTACTGTACTTGCTTCCCATATGAACTAGGAAATACTCCTATTTAAGCAAACAAAACTTTAGTTTTTGTAACTGAAGACCCCGAACATGTGCAAAGAAATAAGTAAAGGTGACCCTACTGTCGTTGAGGAACAAGTCAGGAAGCATAGAAAAAACAGCAGCAGTTGTAAAATACGCAACAAGTGATTTATTATTAATAACAGTAAAATAAGAAAAATAAAATTGTTCAGTATAACTATTTACGAAGGCAGTATAAACAGAGAAAGTCCATCCGGGTTTCTTCTCAATTTCCAATCTCAGTCTCTGCGTTTCTGTCTTGCAAGAAATTGCAGCTCTGTTTTTATAAGTCTTTGCAACTCCCACTCATTAAGAAAACAGCATGCTTCTCACACAGTGTTCTTGTAAGTTTCAACAAGTGCAGCAAATAGAACACTGTGACCCAGAACTGACCTGCTGCATACAGCTTCTCAGAGAGTTTGCAAACAGGTTAACCCCTTGAGTTCCAAACAGCTTTTTGCAATCATTTCAACAGTATAGCTATATACATTTCAACAGTAAAACTAATACAAAATCACACATGCCCCCACAATGCAAAGCATCATAGGCTGCATATGCAAATCACCACAAAATATTATGCTGGTTCAACTTTAAGCAGAAATGCATGGTGCCGAAAGGCCTCTCACACAGTTTGCAAAGGGTGCCAACAGAAGACATAGACATGTGTTTTGTCCTACCAGGACTCATCAGTATGCCTCGTCTGCTTGACACCCCAGTGGAATGAACCAGCTACCCTAAGATGGTCTATCTGGGTTATGTTGTGGTGAACCCAATTAAAACAAAAACAATCTAAAAGACAAAGAACCTCTGTGTGCAAACACTGAGGCAATGGTTACCCCAAAGGGCATTTGGCTGGGAAGCCAAGTTTCAAAGAAATACAAAATCACACATGCCCCCACAATGCAAAGCATCATAGGCTGCATATGCAAATCACCACAGAATAAACAGTAAAACTATATACATTTCTAAACAAAGGGATCCCAGTATCAGTTACATTTCCACATAATGATTCACATATATTTTTATACCAGCAGATATGCAAGGGGGGAGAAAAGACAGAACAGCAAGAGAAGGTAGAGAGATAGCAAGAGGCAGAGAATTGCAAGACCATCAAGCTGATCAAGTCCTAGGTCTCATGAGAAAATTTGGTTGCGCGCAACCAGACAAAGAAGAGACAGAAAAAGAGAGAACAGTACAGAATCCTTGCATTTAAACTCTTTCTCCAGAACAACTGTTACAGGGCCCTATTCAACCTGTCACATACCCCCTCCTTAAGAGGGAACCTGTTTTACAAAAACAGGTTTCCAAAACTTTCTTTACATTCTCCTTTAATATGACAGTAGCTTATAATCTTTATAGTTTAACGCATATGCAACATATCAACCAGAGAGGCGGCAGTATAGTGCAGTGGTTTAAGACTCTGAGCTGCAAACTTAGAGACCTGGGTTTGACTCCCACAGCCCCCACTTGCATACTGTGTAACCCTGAGCAAATCACTTAACTTCCTTATGCTCCCAGGTCACACCTGTAAACAAGCTTTCAGCTTAGTGTGCCCCTCCTGGTAAAAAAAAAAATTAAAAAAACCTCATACGTTTATTTTTCAACCTTCAGAATTCTCAATTCCTGGTCCATATCTAGACCAAATCAGCACTGACATTCTCTTTCCCAGATTTGTGCATCACTTTAAATTTAAATGGATGCAGTGTCAGGTACCACTGTGTGGTTCTAGAACTGTTAGCCTTCATTTGGTTAAGCCAACAGAGAGGACTGTGATCTGTTACAAGTATAAAGTCAGCTCCCTAGTTAGTAAAACTTAAGGGATTGCATGACCCACTTTGCTGCAATGCATTCCTTTTCAACGGTGGAGTACCTTTTCTCTCTGTTGTGTAACTTTCTACTTATGTACAGAATAGGATGTTCTTTCCCATCTGTATGCTGACTCAGGATGGCACCTAGGCCTACCTCTTATACATCTGTTTGTAACAAAAATGGTTTCTCAAACTCTGGGCTTCTTACAACAGGGGCTGAACATAATGCAGCCTTAATGGCCCAAAAAGCATCATCATACTCTGTGGTCCATTTCACATTATTTGGAAACCATTTATTTGTGAGTTCAGTGAGGGGAGTAGCTAATTTGGCAAAACTGGGAACAAATCTCCGATAATAACCAGCCAGCTAGTCATTCCCATGGTGGAGTGGCTAAGGCACAAGCACCTGGAGTGGAGGAGACCTGGGGACCAGGGTTTGGTTCCTCGTCTCCCAGTATTGGACTATTGTGTTTTGAGAGACATCACCAGCAGAAAACAGGAAGTTGTTATCCCTCTATAAAGACAGTTGGTGAGACCCCATCTGGAGTACTGCGTCCAGTTCTGGAGACCCCATCTCCGCAAGGACATTGACAGGATAGAGGCAGTCCAGAGGAGGGCAACTAAAATGGTGCAGGGTCTGCAAGAGAAGCCATATGAGGAGAGACTAAAGGAGATTAATATGTATGCCCTTGAGGAAAGGAGGGAGAGGGGAATATGGTAGAAATTTTTCAGTACCTCAGTGGAATCAACAAAGTCCAAGAGGGTAGCACCTTTTAGAAAAAGAGATGTGCAAGAACAAGTGGACACAATTTGAAGAGGGGGGAGCAGTTCAGGGGCAATAGGAGGAAGTATTTTTTCACTGAGAGGGTGGTTGATGTATGGAACAGCCTTTCTGAGGAGGTTGTGGGGTCTAAAACTGTGAGAAAATTCAAGAATGGATGGGACAGACATAAGGCAATTTTTGTGGGGAGTAGGAATAAATAGGCTGTTGGTTAAGGTTAACTAGGGCCTGCAGCTTATCCTGTAGGCAGGGAAATGGGCAGACTAGGTGGGCCAAGAGGTCCTTATCCATCAAAGTCTATGTTTCTATGTTTCAGCCCTAAAAATTACCTGACATGTTTCTTGGTTTTGGGGGCAGGGCTGTTAACTACAGTTTCTATCTTGGAAACCTCTGGCTTGATGTCTCCATTTCCCAAAACATAGCCCAAATATCTGGTTTCCTGCATGCCTAATGCACACTTGGTAGGATTAACAGTCAGACCTGCCTTTTTGATTGATTGGATAACTGCTCGTGGGTGTTCCAGGTGGTTTTTCCAGTCTGGACTGTACACCACAACATCATCCAGGCACGCAGCACAATAACCAGTGTGAGGGGATAAAATTACATCCATGTACTGCTGGAATGTAGCAGGTGTGTCATGTGAAGCAAACGGCATGGTGGTGAACTGATAGAATCCTGTAGGAGTGGCAAATGTAGTTTTGTCTCTGGATTCTTTAGGTAGGGGCATTTGCCAGTAAACCTTGGTGAGATTGAGGGTACTGATATACTTGGCACTCTCTCGTCTCCCCACCAAATCATCTATTCTGGGCATAGGATAACTGTCAAATTCTGACACTTGATTAAGTTTCCTAAAATCAAGACAGGATGTTGATGAATTACTCCATTGCAAATGTGTTGATGATCTGTGGGATTGTTTTGCTCTCTGGTTGGAGACATTTTATCAGGAGTTCTCTGAGTTGGGTGAAAGTTTCTCAAGGATTGTCGACTGAGATGTACTTCAGAGATCAAAATATCTGCCTATAGGTCTCCCCTGAGATGTCATACCTTCTCAAGATTTCACTTTTCACCCGGTCATAGTTTTCTGCCTGTGCAGTGTCCATATTGCTGTAGGCAAGTTGGGCTTTCCCTGTCAGGTAAGGTACCAGTCTGACTGCCAGGGAAAAAGGGGTAGCGCTGCCACCACTGTGCCCTCAACAGTCTAGGCTGTCAGCTCTGAACTGTGCCCCAGGCTCAATCTGCCATAGCTGGCCCACCCACAGGACACTCACTGGCTTCCAGGTTGCACTCACCCACAGATAAGATTACTTAAAATATAGGGCCCCTATCGGTGCTTACCCTACCATGGTGCCAGAGATCACATGGTGGGCCTCCAACCTTCAGCTTCTCACAGACTCCTGCTCACAACAGCACCAATAGGGCCAGTCTATTTGCTCCACTGTCCCCCCTCACTAACAGCCTGAACCGCCACACTTCTCCATGCACAGATCTTCGAAGGAGGAGGGCCAGAGTTGCAAGTGGCCCACCCCGGTCCCACCACAGCCCCCCGGCCAAATTGTGTGCCCAAACCCCAGACTCTTTCTCTCGTCTCTCCCCTATCCAAGCCCTCTTAAAATCTAATCTCTCTACTATTTATACCCTCTGAGATGAGCTCCTCCTGCAGTCAGCAAGCAGGCCCACATCCCAGAACTACCGGCACTACTGGCTCTTCCTACCTAGCTACACCTAGCAACCAAAGTTAGCTAATAAGTTCCCAGATGGTGCTTACACTTCCCCCCCACACAAAACATTTACCTCCTGGTGAACGCAGACCAGGCTGCACCATCGACCTCCCAGAGGAGAGGTATGTGCACTCTCCCTCCCCCAAAGGGTCAGACCACTATTGCTCACAACACCGAGATGGTGGAAATTCATATACTTTAGACAGAACCCCAATTTAACCTCTATATCAATATCTTGCTGGAGCATAATGACGACCCACCTGCTGGCTCCCACAGTCGCACTGTCAGGTACTGCAGCAGGGGCCCTCCCTCCACTACTATTATTTACCAACCCAAACTGACAACATTTTGCTACAGCCAGGAATGGGTACTGAAGATGCACACCCCAACTACTGAAGCACCCCAAACCATTGATAACAATAACACAGTTTATGAACTCTTTCATTTTCTACAAACTAGAATAGTTATACTGCTACGGAAATGCATAGCACTTAGAAACACATTGTTGTTCTTTTTTTTTTTTCCAATCGGTCTATGGTAATTAGCTAACCATTCACCCACAGATTCACACTCAACCACACATAACTTTCGAATGACCATACTCACCTCACTTATACCAGTCGTACATACCTTCTATCCTATTTTTTTTTTTCCAATTTGTTTTTCCAGCTCTGACTCCCCGGGGAACTCTCTCTCAGGCAGCCACCTGTTCCTCCAGCTCTACTGCCAAGCCTGAAACTCCTCCTTGATTCCTGGCACCAGCCCAGCTATCCCCCTCGGCTCTGAGCCCCTGAGGTGGGGCCGTCCTATCCTCCCAGGGCGCTCTATCTAGAATTTGGGCTGGGCTCGGCCCAAGAGAGGAGGGAGTCTGACCAGTAGAGTGTGATGAAAGGTAGGTGGTGTCATCGCCTGTCCCCAGGGGCAGGAATTTTTCTGCTTAGATATGCCCTCACCCCCACCTCCCAGGTGGAGCCACGAGCATGCAGTGATGCCAGGGGACATCCGTCATGGTTCTGCATCTCTCTACATATGCCCTAAGCAGTGCAGTACCTCCGATCTCCACCGGAGGTCACTGCAGTGCTGGGCAAACCCTTGGAGTCCCCCCGAGAGAGGAGAGCAGTCCTCCGGATGCTCAATCCTCTCTCTCCCCTGCCTACCCCCGGTGGCCCGAGCTCATTCCCAAATCCAGGTCGCCAGTGTGGCATGAGGTGTGGCATCCAGTACCTCAACACTCAGTGCCACCAAGCTGGGTTTTTCTATCCCATTTTAAAGCAGCATTACTGTAACATTTGATCACTTGGAAACATCTTATTGGAAAATCACTAAGCTGGTGCAAACAATTTTAGTAAATTAACTCTGCTTTTGCAGAAACATTTACTGAAACTCCCTTAAATAAAATACCCCCATACTGATATGTAGGGTACAACGTATACCCACACAGCATTGAAAGATCAAAATTAAGACAATTAACTATGCACTAAATCAACAGTGCATAAACAGTTATTCAACTACACATTTTTTTCTTTTTTAAAGGCACCCCCCCCCAAAAAGCCCATTGTCCACTAACAGTTCAAAAGACTTGGCATTAACTGCATTTCAGTTCATAAATGTGGGGCGCTGAATATTTAGAAGTTCATCCACCCCTATACCCAAGCTCTAGGTAAAAAAGGCAAGGGCCACGGTACCATCTCTGCTCCCCAAAAATCCATCCTTGCTCCAGTCCTGGCCACTGACTGAAACACAAAATAGGGCATGAAATTGTCAGCCCCTCATGCCATTTTATTTGTACAACAAATAGTCCAGTAGATAGGGGACTTCCACAGCTTGTCCAGAACCACATGTTTTTAGTCCATCATGGCTGGGGCACCCCAAAATTGCATCCTGGATGAGCTCCCACATTTGTGAGCCCCCTACTCCCAATGTCTAAGAGTATCTAGATGGTAAAGAGACGGGAGGGGGTGCTATACAAGAAAGAAAACACAGTCCAGAAATATTATCAGGAAAAACAGTACCTGAATTCCCTTGGGTGTTGCAGGTGATGAATTAACTCCATTGGGGGTGCCCTCAGTCCACCAAACAATGCAGGGGTAGTGCACTGGTGCGATGATGCAGACCTTCACCTGCCTAGCCTCACCAACTTCACCTGCAGGGCCTTTGTAGACAGTCTTCACCAGACAGGTCTGTCGACATCCTCTTAAGGTGCGATTGTTCTCTGAGATCAGACCCTGGAACACACTGGTGGCTGGCTGTGGAGGCAAACTTCCTTTAGTAACAAAATAGTTTCTCCAACAAATGAGGCAAGCACCAAAACTGCAGAAAGAGGGGATCCCATTTCATGAACTATTGGTAAACAGGAACAGTCACTCCATGAAGCGGGGGGGAAAAATTCACAGTAGGGTTACTTTACAGTAAAGCACCTGACATTTGTTCTGCAACAGTCCCTTCTGCCAATAGTATGATTCAGCTTGCAGACATTCTCTCGAGCTGAAAAGGCTACATTCCTGGCAGCAGCAATATGGTGGGCTGAAACTGGCCGCACTTAGGAGCATTCCCAACTCAGCAACACTTTCATTTCATATTCCTCCACTTCATTCTGTCTTTACACAGGCACTTGCATACTTTTCCATTCTCTGAGTCTTAACCAAACTTAAACTGAGGTAGCAATTATGACAGCACAAGATGTTTTTACTGTCCCAATCCCATTTCTTACTTTGCCTTGCTTTACCCTTCTACACCGGAGGGGGGTTACAATACAGGGAGCATTCTCATTACTGCGTGGTCTTACACATTCAAACTGGTGTACTTTTAGCAAGAACCTAACCACTGAAGACCTTCTGGATACCCAGTCACTGATGCCATGCACTAAACTGTTCTCCCCGATGAGTTATAAACAATTCCTGGACCTACAGAGACCGAGGTCTTCTCAAGGAATCTGGCTCACTCTCAGACCTACAGAGACCCAGAGGTACTATCCGCTCATGCAGTGGTTTCAGTTTCTGACTGCCTTCACCTAGGGGACTGCTGACTGTGCCACACGGAGCACCCAGATGGTCTGCCATCCCTCCAGAATCCCAACCAACCATTCCCCAACATGGACCTTTTCCTGCCTCCACAAGTTGCACCCCCTGCAAGCCCAACAGCTGTAGTGGCCCCCAGCCAGTGGAAAAGGTGTAGCACTGCCACTACTGTACCATTAACAGTCCAGGCTGCCACCTCTGAACTGCACCACACGGCCAATCTGCCATAGCTAGCCCACCCACAGGGCACTCACTGGCTCCCAGGTTGCACTTGCCCATGGGTGAGATTACTTAAAATACAAGGTCCCCATCAGTGTTGCTTACCCTACCATGGTGCCAAAGATCACATGGTGGGCCGCCAACCTTCAGCTTCCCATGGGTTTTGGCTCCCAGTAGCACTGATAGGGCCAGACTTGTTGCTCCACTGCTCCTCCTCATTAATGGTCTGAACTGCCACACTTCTCCATACATGGATCTTGGAGAGAGGAGGGCCAGGGTGGCAAATGGCCCCCCTTAGCCCCGCCATGGCCCTCCGGCCAAACTGCAGATCCAAATCCCCTACTCTCTCTCTTCTCTACCCCATATAAGCCCTCTTAAAATCTAATCTCTCTACAATTTATACCCTCTGAGATGGTCCCCACCTGCAGTAAGCAGGCAGGCCCACATCCCAGACCTACCAGCACACTAGCTCTTCCTGCCTAGCTACACCTAGCAACTGAAGTTAACTAGTAAGCTCCCAGAGGGTGCTTACGTATGCACATGCATATGTGTAATTGCATGCCAGCACCCCTGTGGAGGAAATTGTTGGGACTAAACCTCTGACTGGCAGGATGAAAAACAGCCTCCTGCAGACCATGCACCACTGAAAAGGCACCTATGTCCTCATAAGATCCTGACCCTGTCTGAGAAATTGGACTCCTCTGGACCCTGCCATAGGTGGGAATGTAAGGGGGAACCTCGAAGGCTGGGTAAGTACCTAGAGAAAGCTGGTGACCATTGTCAAGAGGCTGGCCAGAAGGGTCTGGGTCACCAGTGAAGAAGGTAAGCATAAGGTTGAAAGAAAAACATGAGTGAGTCAACAAAGTTCCAGGCAACAGGTGTAACTCTAAGTCGGAAGACAGTTTGCTCAGGGAGAGATTGAGCTGCACTATTCCAGACTGAGCGTCTGGAAAATTAATTGTAAGTTACTGCCAACCTCAGTGAGGAGTGAGAGGCTAGCACGTACTAGCCAGCATGAAGATGAGGCTTAAACAGTGTGAAGTAGAAAGGGGAAATTGGAGTGCTGGTCTGAGTTCCTTAGCAGGCACATTAGCAGGGAGTTAGTTGCCACAACAAAACACCCTGCTAAGAGTGGAGATTCAGAGGCCAGCCAAATCAGAAGAATACAGCGGGACAGGGGTACTGTAAGTATGCTGCAGGGCAGCCCTGCTTCAGGGGGAACCCCACTATGTGCAACTTTAGTTTGGGAATTCTGAGTTTTAAGTTGGTCACTGGGCGTGATGAGCAAATATCTCTCTGTGGAGTTTGAAGCCATTTATGCAATTGCATGGCCTATAGGGACTGCAATTTTGAGCTAGTTACTCTGTTTTAAGTGCACCAGTGCTGGTGAACCTGTGGCAGCTTCATTGGGTCTGCCATGCTTCAACACCCAAGGTACCCTGGTGACTGCGCAGAGGGTGCTCCCAATAATAATGGTTTTAAATAACTGCAAAAATGAATTAGCACTTTCATTGTAATCAGTTGTGAAAAAGTAGGAATATGCATTTTCTAGCAGTTTATACTGCTAAACAAACTGCAACATGAGCCTAGCATTATCCCAACTGATTAGCAGTTTTACTCATGAAAATGCTAATCAATTTTGCAGTTATTTAAAACCTTAAAACCGAAACCTGGTATCAGGCTGGAGAGGGTAGCGGCCTCTAATATAGGAGGATGGGAGGGCTACTTTACTGTTACGTAGGGCTGTGCAAGGGCCGATTATTACATAGAAACATAGAAACATAGAAGTTGACGGCAGATAAAGACCGCAAGGCCCATCCAGTCTGCCCATTTCTTTTTCTACCTTATAAGTGTGCCATCAGCCTTTGCTCTGTCAGTGGCCTATCTATTCATAGTCATTTGTATTGCTCCCTTATGCCTATCCCATGCCTGTTTGAAGCCCTGCACTGTATTCATAGCCACCACTTCTTGTGGTAAGCCATTCCATGCATCCACCACCTTTCTGTGAAAAGAATTTCCTCCATTCCCCTTAATCGGCCTCCTCTAATCTCATGCTGTGTCCTCTTGTCCTGCTATTTTCTTATAATTAAACATATTAGACTCTTTCACCTTGTTTATGCCCTTAAGGTGTTTGAATGCCTCGATCATATCACCTCTCTCCTCCTTTGCTCAAGGGTATACATATTGAGCTCTGTTAATCTGTCCTCATATGTCTTCTGATGCAGTCCCTGCACCATTTTGGTTGCCCTTCTCTGGACTGCCTCAATTTGGTTAATGTCCTTGTGAAGGTGTGGCCTCCAATACTGCACGCAGTACTCCAGATGGGGCCTAACCAGTGTCCTGTACAGAGGGATTATTACCTCCCTCTTACGACTTGTGATACTCCTACTAATACACCCTAACACCCCCCTAGCCTTACCTACTGCTTTAGAGGTCTGCTTGGATGATTTTAGGTCATCAGTGATGATGATGCCCAAGTCTCTTTCTTCCTTTGTGACTGCTAGCAACTCCCACCCAGCCTATAGGTGGCTTCAGGTTTCTCTTCCCTATGTGCATGATTTTGCACTTCTTTGCATTAAATCCCAGTTGCCACTCTTCTGACCATTCTGCTAGTTTATCCAGATCTCTTCTCATTCTGCCCACCCCATCTGGATCATCTACTCTGTTGCAGATCTTGGTGTCATCTGCAAACAGACAAGCCTTACCCTCTAGTCCATCTGCAAGGTCTAATGAAGATGTTGAAGAGGACTGGCCCCAGGACTGATCCTGAGGTACCCACTTGTGACTTGCATCTCTTCTGACTGTATACCATTTACCACCACTCTCTGTTTTCTGCCCGTCAACCAGTTTGCCACCCAGTTGACCAACTTCTGACCCACCCCGAGCCTACCCAGCTTATTTATCAATCTTCTATGTGGAACAGTGTCAAAGCTTTGCTGAAGTCAAGGTAGGCGACATCAACTGCTCCCCTTGGTCCACCACTCTGGTTGCCCAGTCAAAGAAATCTATGAGATTAGTTTGACAGGACCTTCCTTTGTAAACCCATGCTGTCTTGGATCCTGTGCCCTATGGATTCCAGGTGTTGCACTATCCTTTCCTTAAGGAGTGCCTCCATAATCTTGCCCACTATTGAGTAAGACTGACCGGTCTGTAGTTCCCGCCTCCTCCTGCTACCACTCTTGTGGGCGGGATCATAAACCCTTCTCCAGTCTTCTGGGACCTCTCCTGTGCTCAGAGACTCACTAAACAATTCTGCTAATGGCTCTGCTAGTTCCTCCTTTAGCTTCTTAAGTACCTGGGATGTATGCCATCAGGTCCCATTGCCTTATCCACCTGAGCTTAGCAAGCTCTTGGGACCCTTTCTTTTGTGAAGGGAGTAGTGCTCCCTCCCTCCCCCTGTGTCCATGATGCTGAGCTGTGGGCCCCCTACCTTCTCTTCAGTAAATACTGAGCAAAAGTATCTATTGGATAGATCCCTTGGTCCTCCTCCTCCATGCTACTTACCTACTGTTTGTGCTAGTGTTTCCTCGTTTGGGACTTTGCCTGCCTTACTGCCTTACCTGCTTCCCTTAGGGCAGTTTGGTATGCCTCCTATCTTCATCCCGCTGTGTTCCTTATATTTCCTGAAGGCCAGCCTTTGGCTCTGACCTTTCTGCTACTGTATTTGAGAACCAAAGTGGTTTCCTTCTTCTTTTGCACTTCCTTTTCTGTCTAACACAATGGGATGTTGCTTCAAGTATTGCATCCTTTATGCTTGCCCACTTTGCCCTCCCCCTCACCTGTGTTTCTTTTGCCAGGGCTAGCTTAACTCTGTTGGCCATCTTATCAAAGTCAGCTCCTCTGAAGTCCCATATTTTTGCCTTGGAATGGGATGATTTAGATGTAGTAGTAGCCAAATTGAACCATACCATGTGATGGTCACTGGCCCCCAGGTGACCTTCTACCTGGAGATCTGTGATCCCTTCTTTGTTAGTCAGTACTAGATCTAGGATAGCCCTGTCTCTTGTGGGTTGCTGTACCAGTTGTTTGAGGCCCTCCTGCAGGAATCCACTATGAGTCTAGTTCTGGCAGATGTTCCTGCTGGTATTGACCAATCTGTATCCGGCATGTTGAAGTCTCCATTATCAGAACCTCCCTTTAGCTGTCATGTTTTGTATATCTTCTAACAGTAATGTGTCTATGTCCTCCCTCTGGTCTGGGGCCTATAGACAACCCCAGTTCTTATGGCTGTCCCATTTCCTGTTTCCAGGGTGACCCACAGTTCTTCTGGCTCCTTATGTGTATTCTGAATTTCTGTAGCTTTGATATTTTCATTAACATACAGGGCCACTCCTCCCCTTTTTTGCACCTCGGTCTCTTCTGAACAATACATAGCCAGGTACTGAAGTCTCCCAAGTGTGGTTACTGGTAAACCACGTCTCACTAATTGCTACTATGTCCAGTTTAGCCTCTGACATTATTGCCTGCAGGTCTGGGATCTTATTTCCCAGGCTGTGAGCATTTGTGTACATGATTTTCCATTGGCCAGATTTTGGTGTGTTAGTTGTTGAGTGAAGTTTGGCATTACCCCTGTGCATCGTATGGGGAGACAAACCTATTATTTCCTGAATACCATTAAAGACAGTCTCAATGACCTTTGACACCAGGCAGAGACTCTCTAGGCTCCTGGCCCTACCCACCTTCCACACCCTTGATGGGACCATCTTGGAGGACACCTCCTCATTTAGATATCTAGGAGTTTGACTGGACCAGCACCTCAGCTTCTCTGTCCATATTAATGCTATCCTGAAGAAACTGCGCCCCAAGCTTGGTGCTCTGTACAGGAATCGTAGTTGCATCCCACTGACTGCGAGGCACGAAATTGTCCAGAAAATGATACTTCCCATCTTTGACTACTGTGACGTAGTATATGGTGCTGCTCCCAAATCTTCCCTGACCAAGTTAGACATTCTCTTTAACTCCTTCTGCTGCATTGCTATTGACTCCCATTCCTGCTCCCACCACTGTGAACTCTATCGTTCTCTAACTTTCCTTCCACTATCTCACAGATGCATCTCTCACTGTGCCAAACTAACCTCCAAATTCTGGTTCGGGGGGCTCCCCTCTTATCTCTCATCTCTCCACTCCTCCCCCACCCACTCTCTCAGATCAAATGACACCCGCACCTTGATGATCCCTCACCGCTCGACCCTCATTGGTCAAACTGGTTTCACCCATCGTTTCCCTAAAATCTGGAATTCCCTCCCCCCTGAAATATGACACTTCTCCTCCAACTACTCGCTTACCTCTGCCTTACACAAGTACCTTTCCCTCAGCTGTTCCTGCTTTAACCCACCTTAATTCCTATCCCCAGTTTCTGCCTTCCTACTATGAACCCCCCTGTCAGGGTTCTCAACATCCTGAAGGGGGAAATCAGGAAATGGCTTCCCCTTCTCCTCATATTCAGATCTTGCCTCTCCCCCTTCTCTTCTCCACCTGCCCTTCTGGTCACAAGTGTGCACAACCTAACCCCATCTTTTTTACTCCAACAGCACTTGCACTCTACCTTGAGCCTGCTCCTGGTACACTCATGCACTATAAATGGTTCTATTGCATTATTACTGTTTTGTATGTTCATATGTTCTTTTGTATGATTTTGGATATGTATTGTAATTTACCTAATGTTCCACTACTGTTTATTGTACAATACCTTGTATTCCAACTGTTGCTCAGTCTTACAGTGTTGTATTGTTTGTACTACCCACATACTATTCTAACTGATCATCCTTCACAACCTTATGTAACCCCTCCCCCCAGGTTGCACCGTGAGATGAGCAACTTGTTGTTCACTGTGCCCTCCTGGTGAAACATTTCAATAAATAAAATTAATAGTAGGGCACATGAATATTTGGGAGCCCTTCCTAAATCAGGGACTATTTTCATTCAGAATTCCTATTTGGTCATCTGCAGAAATGGAAAAAATAGAAGAAAGAAACAGCCACCTATCATCGAACCATAGCGTACTAACTGTCTGAATATGGGGTTGGCCATCGCAGTGCATAGTCATAGGAACCATAGGAGAGTATCGAGTCAGTAGTGCTAGCCATTATCTACTCGCCATTATACAATGGATCATTGTATGTGGTTATGTAATTACATAACCACATACGATGATCCATTAATACGTAACTATCCAGCAACCTTTTAAAATATTCTATGTTTGGTGAATTAACTACCTTGCCTGGTAGACTGTTCCATATAGTCTCCACCTTCTGGTTTAACCACAACCCTCACCTAGTTGTTTTGTATAAGTCACCCCTGAGTTGGAAACTATGATTTCTTGTTTCTCTGGTTACTGTCTTACTACTTACTACTGTCTTACTACTTAGGCATTAGACATTCCCAAAGATCCTCATTTCTAAATGCCCTGTATGTCAGGCACAAGTCTCCCAGAAGCCTTCTGTATTCCAAGAAGTAAAGGCCTAGCTCATTTAGTCTTTCAGTGCAGACACAGCCCACAGTTAATGATGGCCCACTAGGGAGCCCACTGGAGATAACGCTGCCCAAACAGAATAGTGCCAGGGCTCCTGTGGGCCGTAGTCAGCCCAGCATGTTAATGAGGTCATTGAGCATTAAGGAGCTAAGGGGATATTATCATTCCCATTATGGACTCAACTCACTCCAATCTTCTGACTTCAACCTCTTAGCCATACTAAGGACCAGGACTAAGTTAGGTGAGATAGCTTTCTCAATCTCTGCCCTTAAATAACGGAATACCATACCGGCCAACATCAGACATTGTCGCTTAACCTGCTCCTTCCATAACCAGTACACCTCACACTTACAGCAGTTGGCTGTAAGTACCTTTTCCTAGCCATCGTATTATTGCAAACTTTTTGCCCATGTATACAAACACCTCTGCACTTATTACTTTGTATTTATGTTATGATGAAGGTATACCTGTTTTATACCTTGTATATTTGTCTTATTGTAACAGTATTATTCTAATGTCTCATCCTGATATTGTTATATACTCTTTTGCTGACTGTTGTATTCACCCAGGTTGTTTATTTTATTTTATTTATTTAGTACTAGGATTACAAATACCTGTGAACCATTGGTTAATTTACAAAGGTTCCGCTTCAACATGAGAAGTATAAACAAACTTAGGGATCAAATAAAAGAGAAATCCATACAGTTAATAACTGATCATCATAAAACACTGACAGCAACAATTACACATAAAGTTGGTTCAGGTTGCAAATAATGGGTACAGAAAACATCGAGAAAAGTGTCATCATTTGTAAAAACAGTAGGTACAACAGGTCCAAGTAACACACAATCAGTACAGGTACAGTAGAATAGTCCTAAATTACAGGGAGAACACAATCAAAAAGATGTATAACAAGGTGGGAGGAGGGGAGCAGAATAGCAAGGGGTTTGATGAACACCACGAAAGGTGTGCAGTGTAGAGGTAGACCATGGAGGAGGAAATACTGCCAAGATTGTGGCATTGTCACGAAGTGCTAAGCAACAGAAATGCCGTGGAAAGGAAGGGAAGAAAAGGGAAAGCGGAAGGAGTGAGGGAGAGGACCATGGGTAACGCAGTGAGGGTAAGTGGGTGGTATGTCACTGGGAGGAGGAGGTATGGAGGGAGAAGGGAAGGGGAGAGGGAGAGTGAAGGAGTGTGGCAAATGGAGCAGGGTAGTTGGGGAAATGAAAAGTGTTTGGAACAAGGGTAACGCAGGGAGGGTAAGAAGTAGGGAGCGAGGGTGAGAGTGGAGAGGGATAGGAGTGGAGGACCAGGTGGTTAGAGGAGGGAGGGGGAAAGAGGTGGGCAGGAGGGAGAGAGTGAACTAGTGGGAAGCAGGGCCCTGAGTAGAGAGCGAACGACCCATAGATCTAGGAGGTGCAGTCACACTTGTTGAGATTAGTGAGGTGCTGATGTAGTTTGTGCTTGTAGGGGCCAAGTTTATTCTCATCTGAGACTACAGTAGGGAGGCCATTCATTAGTGTTGGGGCCCCGCTAAAGAAGGCATGCTGAGCCTGGGAGGTACTGCAGAATGGAACAAGATACTTGGGTTTGAGTGTACTACGTGTAAAGTGTGCATTATGGGTGGGTGGGTTGCATGAAGGCATGCATTATAGGAAGGGTGAGGCGAAGGCAGATTTTCTTTGCCAGGAGGCAGGTCTGATAGGCTAATCTGCCATCAAGATTGAGCCAGTTAGATTGCTTGTATAGATCACAGGTATGCATATGCTTACCTGTTCCTGTGACAAGTCTGCAGCACCTATTAAGAGAGGTCCTGATTCTTTTTAGGGTGGTGTCTGAAGCAGCCCTGTAAAAGACTAGCCTGTAGTCAATAATGGACAGGATAAAGCTAGTTACAGCAGTGCACATAGCTTTGTTGGTCAGGCAGTGGCGGTGGTAGTAAAGGATCCCAATCCTTGAATTAGTGGCTTTGGAGATGAGGTGGACATGGAAGTTGTAGGAAAGTGGAGTATGGGGTAATGCCAAGATATTTAAATTCATGCACTTTGTTGAATGGTAGTTGTTTCTTGTTGTAGATGGTAAGGCTGGCCATTCTAAATCTGCTGTGGGAGTTGTAAAACAACATGGCCCTGTTTTTTTTTTTTATAGTTAATCAGCAGTTTATGCTGAACAAACCAAGATTCTGCATGACTTGAAGTTCTTCTGGAGATGCTGGGAGAGAGGGACAGGCTCAGTATGGGTAGAAAAGAGCACTGCATCATCTGCAGAAAGTATCACTTTATTTGCACAGGCTGCAGGGAGGTTGTTAATGAAGAGGCTGAATAATATTGGGCCAAGAATGGATCCCTGGGGTACTCCACAGCGTACTGGGAGGCTACAGGAAAGAGTGTCATTGATCTTAACTTGTTGGCTGCTGTCTGTAAAATAGCTTTCAGACCAATTTGTGACCTCATGTGAAAGGCCAAGAATAGAGAGGGAATCCAGCAGAATCCGGTGATTTGCGGTGTCAAAGGCCTTTTGCAGGTCAATGTACATCGTACCTAGTATGTGCCCTGTGTCAAGGGCTTTGTGTATATGGCTAGTAAATTCAAGAAGGGCAGTGGGAGTACAATGGGTTTTCAAAAGCCATGCAGCTGTGGACACTGTAGATTATATTTGTGGAGGTGTTCAGAGAGCTGGTCCGAAACAGTACGTTCAAGTACCTTGGAGAGTGGTGGTAAGATGGAGATGAGGCGGTCATTGGAATGCAGGGTTCTATCACCGTTTTTGTGCACAGGCATGACAATGGCTGTTTTCCAGACCTGGGGGAACTGTTTGAGGGAGAGTGAGAGATTTAGGAGTTTAGTAAGTGGGAATAAGATGGCTTTGAGGGAAAGTGAGAGAAGTTTAAGATCCATTGTGTCACTGCTGAAACTGGATTTGCCTAGGACTTTTTGAAAGTATTTCCTGGATTCAGCAAGGGATATTCTCCTGAAATAGTAAGGGGAGGTTGTCCTGGGGTGGTCAGTTTTACTATTTGGACTAGGCAGGGTGGAGTCATCAAAAAAGTTAGTGGGTAGGACACTCAGTAAATGCATGATTAAAGGTGTCAGCAATTTCTTTATGATCTTGGATGACAGTCCCATTGACTTCAAGCATAGAGTGGGAGAATTTGTTGGGTTTCCACATGAGGCATTTAATGTTTTCCCAAAAGGACTTGCTGTTACCCCATGAGTTTGTTAGCTCACGTTTGTAAAATTCCTGTTTGGCTCTACGCACAGCCTGGGTGAACTGATTCCTGGCAGCCTTATAGTGCTGCAAGTCTAGCTGTTGCCCCGATGCCATGGCATGGTGCCAGAGATTACCCCTATGCTTTATCAAAGCAATTAGCTTGGGGGTAATCCAGGTGCTGTTGGAGGATCTGAGTTTTCTTTTTTTAATCGGGGCGAAGTTGTTGCAGACTTCATTGAACCTGGTAATGAAGTAATTGAGGGCCAGGTTGATGCTGCTCATGGAGTCAAGGGGTGACCAGTCAGTCTGCAAGACAGCAGCAAGGAATTAAGGAAGCATTTCTCTCTTAGGACACGCTGGTGGCAGAAAGTGGCCTTTGACTTGGTTACCTTATTCGACCATTGGCAGATTACAGGGGAATGGTCACTAAGAAAGTCAGGGATTACTACACTGTTAGTGATTCTATTAGGGTGGGCGGTGAGGATCGGGTCAAACAGGGTGCTACAGCCGGTCCTGTAGTTGAATCTTGCGGGCGTAGGAACCATTTGGGTGATATCTATTGCAGCAATGACGTCTTTGTAGAGGCTAGCTTCAGAAGCCATCCAGGTCACATTAAAGTCACCCATGACAATTGTCTCACTGCGGTGGGGGTGACTGTAAAGGAAGTCAGTGACCATTTGAAATCCATCTACTTGTTCACGCAGGGAGATATACACAGATATGACTGACTGATTTACCTCGCTTGACAAGAAGTATTTTAACTGCCAGTATTTGGGAGGTCTTGGCAGGGGAAGGTAGAGGGAGGACTTGTCCTTTAAGGGTGTCTTTCAAATAAATGGTGCAGCCGCCACCTTGTTTCCCGATACAATCAAGCCTGAAAAGGACATAGCCGGGAATGGATACTGCATTTTCAGGAATGTTAGGAGAAAACCAGGTTTCATTAAGAGCGAGGATATTGGGGTTATGAAGAGACTCCCAGACCTGGAGGTCATCCAGCTTGGGCAGCAAGCTGCATATATTAATGGAGGCAATCACTAGGGACCCAGATTTGTAGGGTTAAGAGTTCGAAGGTGCCAGGGGACCTGGATTCGGGTGGACATTTCCAGCGAGAAGCAGTAGGAGAAATACTGTCCTTGCAAGATAGTGGGCAAGAAGTTTTGCTGCCTTGAGGTTGGTTTTGTAGTAGAAGAATTACTGCACGGGGTGAGAAACTGGAGGAGGATGGGGTACTCCAGACAAAGATTGTACCGGTTGTTTTCCAGGGTGGTGTGTGTGGGTGAGATAGACTGAGCTGTGTCATGAGGCATAGTGCTCCATGGTATGCCACTAGTCATGAGGTTGTGTGTGAGTTGTGAGGTGGGTGTTGTGACATGATAGCTAAGTGGAAAGAGAAAGAGAATGATTAAGAGAGGAGCACAGGTGTTATGTGACATAGTGTATGTCCGCAGGGAGAGAGAAGGCAGACAGCACGTGCACGGAGCGATAAGGATAGCAGACTTGGTATTGGATAGGTATAACCTGCTAATGGTGGAGTGGACACAGTAAATTTCACTCCTACCAGAGCTATAACCCTCTAGCAGCTAGAAGATATAATCTGCTAATGGAAAAATCATCACCAAAAAAACCAAAGGTTACATGAAAAACAAAAGGGTAAATGTGTAGGGCTGGTCTCTTGACTTAAACGCAGGGAGGGGCAGACAGCTACAGGAGTGGGAATCTATAGCAAAATGGCAGGGGCTGGAAAACAGAACAGGATTAGTAAAAAATCAAGCAGTGAAGGAAAGAAAGTTTGAATTAGAACAGAGACGTAGCCATAAAAATAAACAGTAAAGGTAAGAGTGAGTTGCTACAAGCAAACTGGCAATTCACTAAACATTTAGGTGGCTAGGTGCAAATTAATATAGTAAGACACAAAGAGTTACCCAATAAATGCATACAATTCTAGCATAAAACAATGCAAAGTTCAAGTTCTGAAAAGCAGCCAAGGGCCAAATAATTTGAGTTCTGTGCACTGTACAGTACAGCTGTCCCAGTTAAGTAGCTTAATTAGCTTTGGGAGCTGTGTTTCTCTGTCCAAGCCTGTAGAGTTGAGGCAGCAGGCAGAGGGCTGGGATCCAGTCAGGGCACAGCTCTGAGTTTTAAATTCATCTGTGCCACTAATCAGCCAACCCTGCTTTAGCCACCAAAAAGTTAAAAAGAGACACAGGTCCGAGCAGCTCTGTACCTTCAGTTAGGAGGAGCAGAGCAGGTCCAGTAGAGGGCTACAAACCGCAGGTGGCAGTTCATTTGAGGGAGAATTCCTAGCCCAAGGAGGGCAACAGAACCCCTTCAGTTAGGAGGAGCAGGGCAGGTCCAGCAGAGGGATACGATCCGCAGGTGGCAGTTCATTCAAGGGAGAACTTCTGGCCCAAGGAGGGCAACAGAACCCTAAAAATAGGCAAATGTTTGTCTAGTGCTCGCTACCTGGTTAATAAAAACTACATCAATCAATCAATCTATAAATAGAAATTAATAAAAACTACATATATAAAGGTTAATAAAAATAACATAAATGAATTTATTTAATAAATGAATTAATTCATTCATTAGCTAGCACATTGTGCACAGCCCGCTGGAGCACCCATCCTGCATAAGTGCTTGCGAGTCCCTGGCATTGTGTGGTTCCCCTACCCCAGATCACCTGTTCCCTCTGTAGTAGCATATTCCCTGAGATCTATGGGTCCCCCACCCCTAATTGCTCATTTCCTCTGTTGTAAGATATTCTCTTGTGTCTACTGTCTAGTGGTCCCCCTTTCCTCCTGATTACTGGTTTCATGTTGTAGGAACCCTCCCTGGTAGTCTACTGTCCCCCACAGCCCCTAGTCACCAGATTCATGTTATTTAAACCCTCCATGGTAGTCTAATGGATCCCCCACTTCCTCATCAGTTGCCAGACCCACTCGACCCACCCGCTCCTGACCCACCTTCCCACACCCCCAACCCGGACATGAGTCAGTACTTACCAGCATTGATGGTGCTTGGTGTGATGCTTGGCCAGCTGGTTATGATTATTGAATGATATTTGTAATATAAAAATATAGTATGTGATTGTCTCACAGAAGATAGCCTGGCTTCCATGGGTGCCCCCCAGGTTTCAGTGAAGCTACAGGATATGTAACTGACAAGAGAATGTGAGAAATTGACCTACATCAAGGTGTCAGCAGTGACAAGTGACTTGAAACCAGGAGGTAATTAAAAAGACCAGAGAGCCCTGATTAAAGGTCTCCTGATTTTTTGTCTTAATTAGAACTGACCCAGCTGCCAGGATATAGGGCTCGTAAAGTTTTATGATTCCTATAGGAAGAACATCTGATACCAACATGGTGTTAAAAGTTGTAGAACCCTTTGCTATGCCTTGGGAATAGGAACCACATAAGATCAAAGAGAAAATGTTTAATTGAGTCATATTTAGGAAGTGGAATTTTTGCTGATGTGACATTATTTAACATACCTTCTGCTACAAAATCATGTTTGGAATTTTTAATTCTAAAAAGGAGGAGCTAGATGACTCACCAAGGGGTTGGGGAGATGGGGTTGAAATGTATCCTTGTAACTGGGGAATAAGATATATACCATCTTGGGACTCTAGAAAGACACAGCTCTCTGATTTAATGTAACTGCACTCACAGAGGTAATACATTAGCTAGAAAAGATCTAACTGTATGTTGGAAGGAGTTTGCTCTGTAGTTCTCCCAATTCTTTTAGGTGATCGTGAACTCTTTGATATATTGTTCTGTGTTTACATTCTTCATATTTTTATCATCTTTTAGTAAAGTACCTTTTATTTAAAAGACTGCCTGGGTGTCTGCCAGTTCTTTTTGCATGTGACGTATAGATGGTTATGTCTGACAATTGTTCAAACAGCTTGATGGTCTTACTAAACTGGGAAAAGGTAAGAATATACCTCAGGTCTCTTATAAGGTTTTAAGGGTTTATTTTGGAAGCCTGGCTGGCTACCCCTGGCGTAAGATTGTACCGCAATCCCCAAAGAGGGTACATATCTGAGCCTGTACATTGGGTACACTAGCATAAGGTTCACAGTTTGAATCCCCCCAGAACTTGAGACTAAAGGTGATTCAAACCCAAAAGCAGACAGGAGGGTTACCCTGTCTGTTGCCTGTTCACACTATTCCACTTGGAGGTTGGCTGTGTGGGAGCAGAGGGCCTGACCTGCTGAGTGCATTTGTGACAATTGGTACAGCCCTCCGTTCACCTCCTCAGTCAGCCGCCATCTTACTGTCAGTGAGGGGTCACATGACTGTACCCGTGATCGCTTATTGACAGTGAGAGGGTAGCCTGCCAAGAAGGTGAGTGAAAGGCTGTGCCGGTGGACATCAAGTAAGTACTGACTAGTGTCCAGGATGAGGTGGGTGTGGGGTGGTAGATCCAGGGCAGGTGGGTTGGGTGGGTCTGGCAACCATTCTGGGGGATCCACTAGACACCAAGCAGTATGCTACAACAGAGAGAATGGTAGATCAGGGGGGCTTCACTAGACTACCAGGGAGGGTCAAACAACATGAAACCAGTGATCAAGAGGAGGGGACCACTAGACATAATGGCATATGCTACAACGGAAGGAACAGGCAATCGGGAACCTATAGGGGACCACTAGACACCAGAGAAAATGCTACAACACAGCAAATGGCCAATCGGGTGGTGGGGGGACCACTAGTATACCAGGAGGGTCCAAACAACATGGAACTGGCAATCGGGGTGGATGCGCAGCCAGAGCATCAAGTTAAGAACAGGCTGAGGGGAGAGAAAAAAAACACAGGATACCTGCCGTCTCTACAGAGTTATATCATTACTTTTCCATCCTCAACATCACTTTTCATCAGAGTTTTGTATGCCTTCCCCCAAACTCCCTCTCTTGTCTCCTGCATCACCTACACTACCACCCTTGCATCTGCAGGCAAATTAATCCTTCTTGGTGACTTCAGTCTGGACTGGCTCTCCCTCTCATCGCAAAACACATGCTTCCAGACTGAAGCACATAACCTGACCCAGTTGATCAATGAGCTGACTCACCTCAACCATTGATCCCAGTCCCGTAACCTGCTTGACTGGGTACTGTCGATCCACCCTCACCGCATCAGCTCTTCAGGTGCACTACTTGATGTGCTCAGTGATCACTGCCCCACCTTTTGGTTCAGAAAGATACGACTTCCTCATAACCCCCCAAATATATCCAGTATTGACCCCTCAAAATGCTTGACTCAGATGAATTACTCCTTGACCTAGCCATGGCTAACTGGTCACCGGTCCTCTCCGCTCCCTCTTTTGATTCAGCTCTCATCCATTTTACTACAACCTTCCTAAAAGTTGTCTCACCCTGCTTATCAAATCTCCTGTACAATACTCTGTAATGTGATCCTTTAATGAAACTGTATCTACTCATTGTATTATACTGTAATGTATAATTTATTCTGTATTATACTGTATATTTTATTTTTATTCTGTATTTATTGTATCTGAATGTTGTTATCCCTTTGTTGTATTTGTACCCCCTCTCCCCAGGTCACACCTGGAAATGAGCTTCTGCTCAGTGTGCCTTTCCTGGTCATCGAGTTTTAAATAAATATATTAAATAAATAAATGTTGTTTCACTGCACACAGTAATGGAAGAGAAAGACTAAATTCAACTTTAACCTAGAAACCATTGACTTGCTCTATATAATTTTGCTCCACCTCACTTCCTACTACCACTCACTCAAACTGCTAACAGCTCACTTTACTCCCTCCTGTTCCTGCTCCTCATTCCTCTTGGGACATCCACTATAATTTTTAAGGTCTGCTTGGGTTCTGTACCCCTCTCTAGCCACCCAGTATCATTCCATTTTATCCATGATGATGATAGCAACATTTTTTTCACCCACTTTAGTTATGTGACCCTTTATTCTTATCCATATAATGTTATCCTTTACATGCTGCACCTTGGTACTTCTGCTGTCTACTGTGTACTTTTTTTCCACAGCTGCTCTTGCCCTTAATCAGGCACAGACCTACTAGTGGGGCAGCTCCCAACTCAGCCACCATCCGCTATCTCCTGCTGCTGCTGCCCTGAAGCCCCTGGAAGATGCTCTTACCCTTGATTGGGCACGGACCTCCTAGCAGTGTGGCTCCCAACTCAGCCACTACCCACTATCTCCTGCTGCTGCTGCCCTAAAGCCCCTGGAAGCTGCTCTTGCCTTTGATCAGGCACGGGCCTCCCAGTGATGAGGCTCCCAATTCAGCCGCCACCTGCTATTTTCTGCTGCTGCTATCCTGAAGTCCCTGGATGCTGCTCTTGCACTTGATCGGGCATGGACCTCCCAGCAGTGCGGCTCCAAACTCAGGCGCCACTCGCTATCTCCTGCTACTGCTGCCTTGAAGCCCCTGGAAGGTACGAAGCGATTTTCTGAAGCCAGAGCTTTCGGCTTTCTGGCGGTCTCCTTCTGGCCCTCTCTGTTTGGACATATGGACAAACTGAATCAGCCTAATTGGTTCACACTGCTCAAGTCCAGGACCTTGCCTGTCTCCTGGCTTATATCTCCCTCAAACTTTTCTTCTCTCTGATTTTTACTTTATTATTTTATTATAGCTAAAACATTAATGCTGAACTGTTTTTAGCTCAGAAATGTTTAGATTTTGCCTCTAGCCAGCAGCCATTTTGCTTGTACTGTTCACAGATAGCAATTCTGTAATTAAGTCAATTAATTTTATAGCCTAAGTAATCCATGAGTCACTTTACCCAAGCTAGCTGTATTATTTTCCTGTCTGAACTTGTACAGCTACTCTCTTTGCTTTGTTTTTTTACTTCTAATTTTACTTTCCTTGCTTCTAATTTTTACTTTTTCTTACTCAATTTTTCCTGCTCCTGCAGGAACTGACTACTCACTTTTTACCTCCACCCCCTTGGCTCCTTGGCGGACCTGCCCTGCTAGCTGATGCTGCTTAACCAGAGACCTTGCACCTCCGATTAACTATTTTCTTTGTTTCTTGCCATCTCAGCTCCCTGCTGTTCCTTTCTATCTGCAGTCCATTTCTGTGTCCACCCCCACCGTCACGTTTTCAGCCACTTCCAATCACTTCCTTTTTTTCTCTCTCTCCCACAGTTGCTCTTGCCCTTGATCGGGCATGGACATCCCAGCAGTGTGGCCCCCAATTCAGCCAATACCCGCTGTCTCCTGCTGCCACTGCCCTGAGGCTCCTGGAAGGTATGGAGTGATTTTCTGAAGCCAGAGCTTTCAATTTTCTGGCGGTCTCCTTCTGGCTGTCTCTGATTGGACATCTCAGCAAACTGAATCTTCCAGATTGGTTCATGCCGCTCAAGCGTAGGACCTTGCCTGTCTCCTGGCTTATCTCTCCCTCAAACTTTTCTGATTTTTGTCCTGGCTGCCCTCCCTGGCCCGAACTTTATTAAATCCTCATAAATCCTGCCCTCCCCCTCTTACCTTTGCTACTATTGGCTACTATTTCTTTCTTTTTTTTTTACATACTCTCAATCCCTAAATCTTAAAGGATTATCTCCTCCATTTCTGGTGCCCTACTTTCCTGTCCCTCACTGAAGGTCACAATGTCATCAGCCTCTCTTTTGCCCTATATGCTTACCTTTTTTTGCACTCTTCACACAAACTGGCACTGTTGCTGAACCTCAGCCCCACCTGTCCATTGTCCTCTTCAATGAACATCCACTCTCTGCCTATGGGACCTTTATAAGCCATAACTACCTGACTATCTCTAACAAACTCTCTCCAAAAGATTTTCACTTTTGGCCTGTTCTCAAATCCACAGCAACTGCACCCTTGCTTTTAGCCCCTCGCTATTATTAACCAGTCACTACATAATACAACTTCAATATATAAATTAACTTTTTAAAGAAAGGGCCCTCCTGCTCCACAGAAGCAACTTTAAAACCATTTTATAACACTTAATACTGCTGTTGCTGTTTCTCTCAGGCAACATTCACCCCAACCCTGGCCCCCTACAGCATGGCTCCAAGGTTACCTGCAGTGCAGGCACTCTCTCCTTGGCAAGTATTAACATTTGCAGCCTCCTCACTAAACTTGATACCCTCTCCACCTGGGTTTCCCAGCACAACCCAGACATCCTATCAGTGCTCGAAGCGTGGCTGTCTCCGAAGATACCTGACTCTGCAATTACAATTCCCATTCCCAAAATCGCAGTCTTCAGGCAGAACAGACTAATCAGGTGTAACCCCCCCTACAAATGGGGGTTCTCGAAAAATCCTCTGTGAGCATGCCCAAATGCTCGTGGCCAGGCTGGTGTCCTGCGTTTAGCATGTAAAGGTATTGCCAGTGAGTGCCTGTGTGGCCCCCATGTACTGTCCCTTTAAGTGCTACCTGATTGCAAAGAAAATTAATCATGGAGGGGTCTGTATGTTTCTATGCCCGAGTCCCGCTCGGCCTCCTGGTTACTCGCTCGGTTTCTGCTATCGCTAATTGTGCAGAGGGAGCTCTGCTGAAAGATGTAACTAATTGCTGGAATCCATTTAAAGTAGTGATAAAAATGTAGTTTGTTCTAACCTGCCTTTGTTTGCAGCAAGTATTGTTCAGTTTAGCTCCACCATTTTGGTCTCTAACTGCCAAACTGGACCAATCAGTACTTTGGGACTCTAAAATGGAGCATGTTAAAGGGGGAATGTGTGGTGCCAGACTCTGGGAATTGTAGTGTAACCCCCCTGCAAATGGGGGTTCCCAAAAGACTTCCAGGAGCTTGCTTGAATGCTCCAAGCCTGAATGGTGTTTGGCGTTTAAGCCATTTATCAGTGAGTGTTTTTAGAGCCTCTGGTACTGTCTCTTTAAGAGCTGTCTGCTTGCAGACATAATTAGTTTGTATGGGGGACTGTGTGCTTCTCTGTTTGAGTACCACTGAGCTGCTGCCAATTCACTCCATTTTGCAGTCACTAGGAGTGCAAAGGGAACCTATCTGAAAGATGTAACTGTTTGCCAGAAATCATTTACAGTAATAATGAAATTACAGTTTGTCTAACCTGCTTTCTTTGCAGTCAGAACTGTGTCTGCCTAGTTCCCCATTCTGGTTTTGAACTGCTGAACTGGACCAATCAGTGTGGGGTAAGCTAGCTCTAAAATGGTGCCTTGGACGAATCAGAACTTGGACTCATAATCTGAGCCAGCCACAAGAGGATTGTATGGGCAGTGACTCTGGGAGATGTAGTTTAGACTTCGGCGCCTTTTTGGACCAACAGCAGCAGTCTATTGTGAGTGACAGCCAATCCAGTCAAGAACTGGGAGGAACTCAAAGGAAGTGCCCGGTTTTGTCTGTTGGAGTTTCAGTTTAGATCTGGCAGTGAAGGGGAAAGAAACCCTGTGCTCCTTCAGTGCACAGTTTCAGTCAAAAAACGTGTGTAAGGCCCAGAGTTCCGGTCTGCAGCTTGTGTAACTGCTTGTTAGGACTGAATCCGTCCTGTGAAAAGAATCAAAGGATCTCTGAAGAGTAGAAACCAGGCTCACCCTGTAGAAGACTGGAGAAATTGTTGAATTGCACTCGGTCTGTCAGGAACTGAATCTGCTGTGTGTTCTCCCGGGTATTGTGAAGTAATTGCGATCGGGATAGAGAAGCAGCCTGCCTGGTATAGTACTTTTTTTTTTTTTACCATATAAATGTGTGAAGAGCCTCGTGGAGCTCAAAAGTAGCCCTGCTGACGTTGAAGGACCCTATCTTGTTTGGAGGTCGTTGAGTACTAATTCAGGGTCGCTCCCTGTTGAATTGCCACATTAAATCCAAATGGAATCATTGTACTGCTGACTGTTTAAGCTAATTTTTCTTTTCACTGTGTGAAAGGGCCCCTACCAGCTGCCACGGTTTGGACTAGCCACTCAGGGCTTGGTACCCAGGGACAGTAACTGGTAGGGATAGGCCTCGCACAGAGCCATAGGTAGATAGTAAAGTGATAAGCTAATTAACCTGATTTCCTGTCCTTGTTATATCCCCAAATAAATCAGAGCTGCTTGTTTCAGCAAAGTTATACTGCCTGAGGTATTTGTCTATGTTAAAGTACTGTACTGTGATTGTTGCACTGTATCTTATTTCACAGGAGGTCCCAGTGCCGGAACTAGTCCTGGGGGTAAGTGTATACGGTGAAGGTAATTCTGATATATTGTGTGGGCCACTAGTGGGAAGAAAGGGGGTTGCAGTGTCCCAGAGGGCTGTGACCAAGTTAGTTTAACTATTGCAAACCCTGACCTCTGGGTGGAGGCACCCGCCATTGGATCCAGGCCCTCAACCTGTTAGTGGCAAATCAGGCAGGGGTAGTAGCCCTGGGATAACGCCATCTAGGGTTACATCTTGAGGCTCACCGCTGGGATTGTGTGTCCTCTAGTGGCCATATTTACGAACCACTGTTAAGAAAAAATAGGTACCCGACAGAAGTGGCTGTGCACCGCTGGTGAAGTGGTGTACTGGGAGGAGATTGACCCCAAATGCTATGCTTATCCTGGACATCCCCTGGGTATCAATACGGACACTGTACAGGAGTACTTTCCAAGGTGGAAGGTTTACAAAACCCTGTGGTGGTGGGTCGGCATGCTAATCTGCTCACCCACACTTTCCTGGCCCTAGTAGAGTTTAAGGATCCCATAGATAGCTCCAAAGTGCCACAGACCATTACCCCAGAGGGAGCCCTCACTGCCTGGAGAGTGATAACTAGGACAGTAAAACCCGGGGAATGAGCCCCACCACTGTCTGAAACTTTGAGGAGAAATTTGCTAAATGGTTGCTGGGGAAGGGAAACTGTGGAGGACTTGAAGAAACTATTCTTGCCACCTGGGGGTGTTCCTCCCCAACACCCTCTCCCGCTCCAGTACCGTAATGGTGGCTAAACCAATGCAGACTCCTATTTCTGCACCTGCCATTAGTCACGACTCTTACCAGGTTGAGGATCTTTCTGGCACCTCCCACCCCCCAAGGGAGGATGACTGAGAGACCTGGATAGACTATGTTGCCCCCAGTGCTAGAATGGCAATGCTCGGAAGCCGAAAAGCAAAGAGGGTTAGTGAGAGCCCGAGGTCCTGCCCTGGCTACCATCTGTGCTAAATGGGCCAGTAACCCTGAAGCGACTGCACAGGTCTATCTTGAGGCCTTGAGAATGTGTAGGAGCCCAGATTCTGATGAGGACCTATGGTGGAGAGTAAGAGATGCACAACAGTACCAAGGGGAGTTGTTGTCTGTGTATGTCTCTCGGCTGGAAAAATTGTTGCAAGAATGCCTCAGAAAGGGTAGTTTGCCAGCGATTGAACTGGACCGAACCAGACTGGACAGAATCCTTAAGTCTGCCCCTTCTCAGAACTGCTGTTGCTTCAGTTACGCCTGGCAAATCAACTGGAATCCCACCCTCCTATGATGAGTTAATGAGAGAAATTCAGGAGTTGAGAAAGGCTTTGCACTGAGGGACCTGCACCAACAGCTGTGGCTATGAATTCAAGTGACTGAGGGTGACCCATCAAGTGAAGTTCAGGGCAGAGGTTGACAGTCAATGAGTGCTCTGACAAGGAAAAGATATGTCACAATGGGCGAACTGTTGAGAGAGATCCGGAATTCAAAACAGTCCTTTATGAAGGCCACGCCTGCAAGTACGGGCCCTGACCTATATACGACTGCATCTGCTATGGGGGTGGGGGAACCCACCCATGTATCTCCTGCTGATAACAGCTCCGAACTCGATTCCTTGACCATGGAAGTGGAGAAACTGATGAGATGTCTCCAAATGCTTATCACGCCGCAGACAGAGATGGCACCAGGTTTCCAGTTAGTAATACCCCGCCTGGCTCCCAGTGTGGCGCCCGGCCAGCTCAAACTCCAGAAAGTATGTTTTGCTATAATTGTGGGAAAGATGGGCACATGAAAAGGGAATGCCGGTCCCCAAAAGACACTGACAAAGTTGCATATAGGCTACAAGGAGAGCTTCGGAGAACAAATCAGTGGTTAAGAGGTGCACGACATGATCCCAGTGAGGGCACCAAAATGCTAACTCACGCCCTTTGTGGCAAGGTCAGTTGCCCAGGCCCCCACTACTGCCTCTCCAGACTGGTCCAGAATAGTGGGTCCTCCATGGAGACCACTGTAAAGGTGAATGGAGTGTCTACAAGAGCTGTATTAGACAGTGGCTCCCAAGTGACAATTATGTTCCAGGATTGGTATCAGAAGCATTTGTCAGACGTACCCTTACAACCATTAGAAGGACTGCATGTATGGGGGTTAAGTGAGAAGGCCTACCCCTATTCCGGGTATATCCGAATTTGGCTGTCTTTCCCCACCTCCGTGGCTGGAGTGGCCGAACAAGTAGAGACCCTAGCCTTAGTGTGTCCCCCCACTGGACTGTATGATGTTGTCCCTTTGTTGATTGGAACAAATGCTCATATGTTCGGAAGGCTGGCACAGTTGTGTTATGAAAAACAGGGGTCAAAGACTAGTAGAGCTTTAAGAGTTCCGGCTTTAATTAAGAAGGCCTATGAGGCACAGAGAGATGTTGAAAAAATAGAACCAGAGGAACCGGTCGGAAATGTATGGAAGAAGGATCCTGAGTCTCTGATCCTGGCGCCAAATGCCCAGTGTACCTTACAGGGAGAGGTCCGTATCAGAAAGGATGTTAAGAATAAAATATTAATGTTGATGCACCAGGCGATGGAAAATTGCCAGAGGGACTGCTGGTCGCTTCAGTATTTTGCCCGCTAGAGCCCATGCTTATGCCAGAAGGGTAATGGTCCAAGTTCATAATGTGTCTGAAAGAGACATTCGAGTAAACAGAGGTTGCATCCTGGCTAATGTGCATTGTGCAGACACTGCAGTGCTACCCAGCAGCAAGAGTTCAAGGAAGAATGACAGAGTAACGCCTGACTTGTTTGATTTCGGCGACTCCCCGCTGCCAGCTGAATGGAAAGTGAGGATCAGTGAGAAGCTTGCCCAGAGAGACCAGGTGTTTTCTTTAAAGGAATGGGATGTAGGATGCGTGCAAGGAGCTGAGCACAATATCTGGCTGCATGACGAAAGACCATTTCGTGAGAGGTCTCGACGCCTGGCACCTGCTGACATAGATGATGTGAGACGGCATCTGCAAGAGATGTTAGCTGCTGGTGTAATACAAGAATCCAGAAGCCCTTATGCTTCCCCCATTGTGGTAGTGAGGAAAAAGAATGGAACAGTAAGGATGTGTGTGGATTATCGCACCTTAAACCGTGGACTATCCCTGATCAGTACACAATGCCCCGCATTCAGGATGCTTTGGACTGCCTAAACGGGAGCAAGTGGTTCTCTGTGCTGGATCTCTGCAGTGGGTACTACCAGATCCCGATGGCCCCAGAGGACTGTGAGAAGACAGCCTTTATCTGTCCGCTTGGCTTCTATGAATTCATGAGGATGCCTCAAGGGATTTCAGGTGCCCCAGCCACTTTTCAACGATTGATGGAGCGTGCAGTGGGGGACATGAACTTACTAGAGTGCCTGGTATACCTAGATGATGTTATTGTGTTTGGCAGCTCACTGGAGGAACATGAGAGCAGATTATTTAAGGTATTGGACCGACTGGAGGACTTTGGCCTTAAACTGTCCATTGATAAGTGTCAATTCTTTCAAACATCAGTAAAGTATGTGGGACACATAGTATCCACCGAGGGAATAGAGACCGACCCAAGTAAAGTTGAGGCCTTGACCACCTGGCCACAGCCCAAAAATCTAAAAGAACTGCAAAGATTCCTGGGATTCTGTGGTTATTATCGGCGTTTCATCAAGGACTATTCAAGAGTGATCCGCTCTTTACTTAACCTTACTCAAGGGTATCCCCCAACCCACAAAAAATACCAAAAGTCAGCGTCCTCAAGACTGAAAGAGTGTATTTTCGTCGAGTGAAGTATTTGGGCCGCTGGACTCCTGATTGTGAGACTGCTTTTCAGGAGATCATATATCAACTTACCCATGCTCCAGTGCTGGCCTATGCCGATCCAAGAAAACCTTCGTCCTGCACACTGATGCTAGTTTGCAAGGGTTGGGGCTGGTTGTACCAAGAGCACGAGAATGGCCTGAGACCAGTGGCCTTTGCCAGTAGAAGCCTGACCCCATCCGAAAAGAACTATCCTGTACATAAGTTAGAGTTCCTAGCTTTGAAGTGGGCTATTGTTGACCAATTCCATGAGTACTTGTATGGGGCTAAAATACTAGTAAAACTGACAATAATCCGTTGACCTATGTGCAGACCTCAGCTAAGTTGGATGCCACTGGCCATAGGTGGCTTTCTGCATTATCTACATATGACTATGCTCTCAATACGAGCAGGTCTGAACCACATAGATGCTGATGCTCTCTCCCGGAGGCCTGTTCCCAGAATGATTGGGTCCGATTGGCAGAACCTGACATTCGGGCACTCTGCCGGAAGTTTGACAGGGAGGAACAAATGTCCACGGACGCAGTGGACTGCATGGTGGATTGCTTGGGACCCTCTGAGAATTGCATGCCTGCTGCTTATTGCCACTTTTCTGCAATAGACATTGGTGCACTGCCTCAGCTGGACAATGACAGTATTCGACAGGCTCAATCCCGCGATCCCATGATCAAAGCAGCTTTAGAAGCCCTCTATGCAGGAAAAGATGTGTCCAAATTATGCTCCACTGATTTGAGAACTGCACTGTTATACAAAGAAGGTCCTAAGTTGAAACTGATCAATAAACTGTTATACAGAGAAACAGTAGACAGAGGGGGACAAGTAGACAAACAACAACTGTGCTGCCCACTGCCTTTCGAGACTCAGTATTGAGGTCCTTGCACAACCACATGGGGCACCTTGGTATAGACAGAACACTTGACTTGGTGAGATCCAGATTCTATTGGCCTAAGATGGGGGCTGATGTGGAGCAACACATTCGAACTTGTAGTCGCTGCTTACAGAGGAAAGCTTTGCCCCAGATGGCTGCCCCCCTTGTTAACATCACCACCAGTGCACCCATGGAGCTGGTCTGTATTGATTTTCTGAGTTTGGAGTCAGATCAAAGAAATATCAGTAATGTGCTGGTGGTCACTGACCATTTCACGAGATATGCCCAAGCTTTCCCACCAAAGACCAGAAAGCATCCACTGTGGCCAAAGTACTTGTAGAAAACTTTTTGTTCACTATGGGCTCCACAAAGAATCCATTCTGATCAAGGGAGACTTTGAGAGTCGTCTGATCAAAGAGATGCTTTCTGTGGGAATGCGAAAGTCCAGAACCACTCTTACCACCCCCAGGGGACCCACAGCCTGAACGCTTCAACCGCACTTTGCTAGATATGCTAGGCACCCTGCACCCAAAGGACAAGCCTAGATGGAGCCAACAAATTAGCACCCTGGTACATGCTTATAACTGCACCAAAAGTGATGCCACTGGGTTCTCCCCTACCACCTGATGTTTGGAAGAGAAGCTCGACTACCAGTAGATGTGTTTTGGGGTCTCTCCTGATGGGGTTCAAGCTGACAACTATTTACAGTATGTGCAAAAGTTAAAGGCCCAGCTAACTCATGCGTACCAACTGGCTCAAACCATGGCTGCCAAAAGAAATCTGGCCAACAAAGAACGGTATGATAAAAGGATAAAGCACAGGAACTCCAGGAGGAGATCAGGTATTGCTAAGAAATCTGGGACTGCATGGCAAACACAAGATTGCTGACAGATGGCACCATCTCCCTCACATTGTAGTGGGCAAACTAGATGATCTGCCAGTGTACAAAGTAAGGCCTGGGAACAATTCAAAAGATGTAAAACAATGCATAGAAATCATTTACTGCCCATTGGACAAATCCTGATTGAGTCTGAGCCCCAGAAGATGCCCCTCTGGACCAGTGACTAGAGCTGCTAAGAAAAGATCAAGAAAGTCTGCACCTACAGAAGCAAAGTTAAAGTGTTCCCCTCCACCAGTTGAGCATGACTGTCAGTCCATATCGGAATAAAGTGAGAGTGACTTTGAATACCATCCTTCTTATGAACTGAGTCAATTGTTTCGGGGCAATCCCCTAGTCAATACTGGAGATGAAGCTGGGCCTTCTGGACTGTCCAAGCCCCCACTGGAGCCAATGCTCCCAGAAAGTGAAGTGCAAAGCATCAGATCAGATGAAATGGAATCATTGTGCATGGTTGAACTGTTTGAGCTTTCAGGGGAGGAAAATGATAGATTGGGGCAGACTGGTGATACACCCGAACAAGAAGAGTATTTTGAGTGCCCTGACAGTCCACTGCCAGTGTCCGAAAGCTCCATGCAGCCAAATGTTGTGGACTCAGAAACGGTAACTCCTGGAGCTGAAAGTGCCCCAAGTTCTAGCCTCTACCCCATGGAGACTCTCGACAAGTGAGGACAATGCTGAAAATGAGGCTCAGAGTGCAGAGACTGTAACAGTTCCCCTAGAAAGACTGGTCGAGCTGTAAAGCCTGTGGTGCACCTCAGTTATGATTCACTTGGGAGGCCTGTGGACTTGCCTCTCAATGTTGTCCATAAAGGAGTGTATGTGTCCCCGAGCTCATTGCCCAAACTGAGCATCAGTGCTAACTCCAGTTACTTGTGTTGCCCTCTATATGGTGCCTTGCCCCGTCCAGCCCCAAGGTAACTGATAGGAAGGCCCTCTCTTCAGGTTTCATGTACAAGAGGTAATAACTTGAGTTATGGTACAATGTGTGTGTAATACTGTGTAAAGAGTGACGACTGCAATGTTTCAGAAATGTGTTCTTGGTAAATGATGTATTGACTGATGATTACAGTGTGAGCCTAACGCAAATGTATGTGGTTGCAGTTGAAACTTATGGGGGTACTTGCTTGACGCAGACGTCAAGCTTTCCCAGGCCAGGAAGGGTGTAACCCCCCTGCAAATGGGGGTTCCCAAAAGACTTCCAGGAGCTTGCTTGAATGCTCCAAGCCTGAATGGTGTTTGGCATTTAAGCCATTTATCAGTGAGTGTTTTTAGAGCCTCTGGTACTGTCTCTTTAAGAGCTGTCTGCTTGCAGATATAATTAGTTTGTATGGGGGACTGTGTGCTTCTCTGTTTGAGTACCACTCGAGCTGCTGCCAATTCACTCCATTTTGCAGTCACTAGGAGTGCAAAGGAACCTTTCTGAAAGATGTAACTGTTTGCCAGAAATCATTTACAGTAATAATGAAATTACAGTTTGTCTAACCTGTTTTCTTTGCAGTCAGAACTGTGTCTGCCTAGTTCCCCATTCTGGTTTTGAACTGCTGAACTGGACCAATCAGTGTGGGGTAAGCTAGCTCTAAAATGGTGCCTTGGACGAATCAGAACTTGGACTCATAATCTGAGCCAGCCACAAGAGGATTGTATGGGCAGTGACTCTGGGAGATGTAGTTTAGACTTCGGCGCCTTTTTGGACCAACAGCAGCAGTCTATTGTGAGTGACAGCCAATCCAGTCAAGAACTGGGAGGAACTCAAAGGAAGTGCCCGGTTTTGTCTGTTGGAGTTTCAGTTTAGATCTGGCAGTGAAGGGGAAAGAAACCCTGTGCTCCTTCAGTGCACAGTTTCAGTCAAAAAACGTGTGTAAGGCCCAGAGTTCCGGTCTGCAGCTTGTGTAACTGCTTGTTAGGACTGAACGTCCTGTAAAAAGAATCAAAGGATCTCTGAAGAGTAGAAACCAGGCTCACCCTGTAGAAGACTGGAGAAATTGTTGAATTGCACTCGGTCTGTCAGGAACTGAATCTGCTGTGTGTTCTCCCGGGTATTGTGAAGTAATTGCGATCGGGATAGAGAAGCAGCCTGCCTGGTATAGTACTTTTTTTTTTTTTACCATATAAATGTGTGAAGAGTCTCATGGAGCTCAAAAGTAGCCCTGCTGACGTTGAAGGACCCTATCTTGTTTGGAGGTCGTGAGTACTAATTCAGGGTCACTCCCTGTTGAATTGCCACATTAAATCCAAATGGAATCACTGTACTGCTGACTGTTTAAGCTAATTTTTCTTTTCACTGTGTGAAAGGGCCCCTACCAGCTGCCACGGTTTGGACTAGCCACTAGGGCTTGGGTACCCAGGGACAGTAACTGGTAGGGATAGGCCTGCTCACAGAGCCATAGGTAGATAGTAAAGTGATAAGCTAATTAACCTGATTTCCTGTCCTTGTTATATCCCCAAATAAATCAGAGCTGCTTGTTTCAGCAAAGTTATACTGCCTGAGGTATTTGTCTCATGTTAAAGTACTGTACTGTGATTGTTGCACTGTATCTTATTTCACAGGAGGTCCCAGTGCCGGAACTAGTCCTGGGGGTAAGTGTATACGGTGAAGGTAATTTGATATATTGTGTGGGCCACTAGTGGAAGAAAGGGGGGTTGTAGTGTCCCAGAGGGCTGTGACCAAGTTAGTTTAACTATTGCAAACCCTGACCTCTGGGTGGAGGCACCCGCCATTGGATCCAGGCCCCTCAACCTGTTAGTGGCAAATCAGGCAGGGGTAGTAGCCCCTGGGATAACGCCATCTAGGGGTTACAGTAGTTTTGGACTATTGGCACCTTTTTGCACCAACAGGGGAAGCATGTAGTGACTGATAGCAGAACCGACCAATCTAACCTTTTGGATGTAAAGGAAATCCCCTGAGCTGTCTTCTGGCAGGCCAGATCTAAGTTGGAAGCTGAGAGAGCAGCACCTTGTGTTATCCAAGCAACCGTTAGCACAGTAGTTCGCGCGGGAGAAGTGTGGAAGGCCTGATTTCTGGCCTGCGGCCTATTTTCTGCCTGAAAGGGAAACAGGAGTGTTTCAGGACTGATTCTGCCATTGTGTGAACAGAAAAACTACCGAAGTGAAACCAGGCTCAACCTGTAGAAGACCAAAGATTTTGCTAAATGCGATCGCCCTGTCAGGAACTTCAGCTACCTTTGAGCTCCGGGGTTTGCGCAGTGATTTTGCGATCGGGACTGAGGAGCTGTCTGTCTGGTACAGTAATTTTCTTTGTATGTAAATATGCTGTGAACTGGAGTGGGGTCATGATCTGGTATTCCCCTGAGCTGAGTTGTGTGCTGAGGGCTGGAGGTTGTACTCAGCTCGAAAAGGACTGAATCCGCTGCTACCCAATGCCGTTGGGCCCTGCCATGAGAGCCTTGTCTCCCTACCTTGCTTCTTCTGGCAATCCAGAAAAAACAGCTATAGTCTCGACCATCGTCCATCCTGAGTTCAGCTTTGGGTATCAGGAGTAACAAACAGAGTAGCTCCCTGCAACATATCTTTTAAATCACAAGTGTGTCATCTGATTATTTTGTTGTGTTGTTTCCACAAACTGAGCCCCCCTGCTCCGGATTACAATAAGGGAGTGTGCATGTTATTTATTTTTCTCACAGGGCCCCTACCAGCTGCAACACTGGCCTACCCCGGGCATCGGTCCTGGCTAGCCTCCTTCTCCATCCTGGGTACCCAGAGAGTGTGACTGATAGGGACTCTGACTGCATGCACAGCTCTGCTATATATATAGTGTGGTTAAGCCAATTAACTTGATTACCCCCATCCTTGTTATAGTCCCCTGAATAAATCCGATCTACTTTTTTCTGCAGTTTACATTGACTATGGTGTCAGTTTATGCCTAAGGTATTGCATAGTTGCTTTCTGTCTTGCATCACCTTATTTTACAGGGGGTCCCCAGAGCCAAGCTGAAGGAACCAGTCCTGGGGGTAAGTGCCAAACATAGGTGTATGTGTAAAGCCTATCAGGGATATTGGGAAGGTAAACACTGTGTACTATGTGGGCCACTAGTAGGAGACAAGGGGGATCACAGTGTCCCAGAGGGCTGAGGCCTGGTTAGTCAGACTAATACCAACCTTGACCTTTGGGTGGAGGCACCCGTCACTGAACCTAGGCCCCTTAACCTGCTACTAGCCAAGCAGACAGGGGTAGTAGCCCTTGGGATAGCGCCATCTAGGGGTTATACAAGAAAGGAGGAAGCTGTACTGTTTACCTAAAAGAGTCCCTCACAGGTCATGTCCTGTCCATGCTCATCTCCAGTAATGACATTCAAGTCCTTGCTGCAAAGGTACTACTGGGAGCTCATATCAAGTTCCTGACTGTTGCCTCTGTCTATATACCACACAAGCTGACCAAAGTGGGCCTTCTCTCCCTTCTTGACTGTATCAGCTCCCTAGATCAGAATACAGAAGATATCCTCTTTGGCGATTTCAGAGTCAACTGGCTGGCCCCAAGTGCGAAAAGTTACAAAGATGCCCTGACTGCCACTAACTTCTCGCAAATGATTCAATCGCCAACTGGAATGAACTACAGAGCAGGGACCTGTACAATTTTGGACTGGGTGCTAACCAATCGCCTCAAGCATACCTTGAAAACTGCAGTTCTCCCAGACTCTTTACGTGACCATTCCCCTATCTTGTGCATCGGAACCAACAAATACACCAACCCCCCCCCCCCAAAAAAAACCTATTAACAGCAGAATGCTGGCTCCTGGTCATCCTGAGTCACTTAAAACACTCCTTCATGAACATGACTGGTCACCAATTGACACAGCCCCAGATGTGGACACAGCACTTGAATACTTTATCGCCAGTTTTAATTCAGCCTGCAGCGTCCATGCTCTGTTCAAGAAGAGTAAGGGTGTCAATAACCCATGGACTACACTAGACCTCATTCCACAAATGAAATCCAGAGACCACCTCTGGTATCGTGATAAGGCAACTGGCTCCCAGACTGTCATCCAGGCCTACAAAACAGCGAGGAATGCCTGCACCAGAGCAATCCACCGTGAGAAGGCCAGCTACTACAGAAACACCTTAGCCAGCTCTTGGAAAGACAGGAGTAAATTCTGGCTCAACCTTGCCGAAGTGACTGGAAGGACCCCAAAACAATGCCCAAAATGTTGAACATAAATGGCACCATCACTCTTGACCACATAATCATTGCTAATGCATTTAAGGCTACTTTCATTGACCTTAGTCACGTGCCACCCCGAAACGTTCTCAACCCCACCCCTGTCAATTTAACTCCTGTTAACTCAGGATTGCTGCTGGGGCATGCACCATTCCATTTCAAAGCAAACCCTGTAAGACTAGCTGGAAAACACATACAATGCATAAAGTGCTCGGGAGGTCTAGGGTCAGTGGCGATTCTCTAGATTCGAAACTTCTCGCCCTCACCATTGACGAAGTTCTGCTCCCACTAACCAAAATCCTCAACCTTTCCCTCATGTTGTCCCAGTTCCTCCAAAAATGGAAGTCGTCAGTGGTGACTCCAATTCATAAAAGTGGTGACAAGACTCTCCATAACAACTACAGGCCTATTTCCATCCTCCCCCCCCCCCCACAATCCAAAGCACTGTAATGGATAGTGGCTGATCAACTCACTGAGTACCTTGAAAAATACGGCCTGCAATGTTCCCAGCAGCAAGGCATCCGTAAAGAGTACAACACTACCACTGCTCTCCTCAAATTCACCACATACATCCATCATGCCCTTGATCAGGGCCAGTTGGTTGGCGCCTCTTTTATTCACCTGACAAAGGCGTTTGATACCGTCAGTCACTCTACTTTGATTGAACAGTTATGCCTCCTCAGTCTTTCAAGTGACACTATCTGCTGGTTTCAAAGATACCTCAGTGACCAAACTCAACAGGTCAGGATTGGTGAATTCTTCTTGACATCCCTTCCCATCTGTGCTGTAGTGCCCCAAGGATCGATCCTGGGTCCCTTGCTATTTAACATATTCCTGAACAAACTCCCTGCCTCCTGCCGTGACAGAATACTACTGTATGTGGATGATGCAGTAATCTTCACATGCCACATAGACCCCACCTCCCTACAGTCACAACTGCAGAAATATTTTTTGGAAGTGATAGACTGGTTTAGCTCACACAAACTCATCCTTAACCACAAAAAACAAAAACAATGTTGTTCCATGGAACACACAATAAGTACAAGACCACGAGTTAATAATCAACAACTGTGGGGGCCGGCCCGGTGGCGCTGAGGGTTGAGGCGCTAGACGCCACACTCGCCACGCCGCGCACCCGGTTCGGAATGGACTCGGGTTGCCGGGGTCGGCAGGGGAGGGAGGATCGAGGCCCCAACGGATGCCTCCTCCTCAGGGTGGGAGCCATGACCGCCACGCCGACCATGCCACTGCCGGGCCGGTGGAAGCACCCCACTGCTGAGACGGAGGCGGCCCGCCCGCCGGAGCCGGGAGGGGAGACGTCAGCCGCGCATGGGAGGATGAGCCGCAGGCCAGCACGCCGCCGGGACGTATGTCCCAGCGTGGGTCGCCCCAGAGGATGGGGAAACTAGGGAAGAAAACGAGAAAATCCCTCCCGGTAGCACTAGATGATAGCCTCTCGGTACCATCCCAGGACCACCGGAAAAAGAGGGACAGACCCCAAAATGTGCAGGAGGGGACGGAGGCACTCTAGGGGCAGATCCCACCGGAGGTGGAAATGGGGGAAGTTGAGAGGAAGGAAGGAGTGGGCTCCGGGAGTAGAAGGGGGTATAAAAGATAAAGTATAAAAAAAAAAAAAAATAATCAACAACTGTGAGGGTGTGGACCTCGAACAGGTGGACCTGTTTAAATACTTGGGTGTGACCCTTGACTGCTCCCTCTTGTATACCAAGCACATTGACAATATCGCTAAAACTGTGAACTCCTGCATAGGGCTGTTAAGCAAGCATAAACACTGCCTAACTGCCGAAGCCTTATATCTTGCTGTTCAGAGCTCTGTTATCTCAACTGTTGACTATGGGCTCGTGATCTACAGATCCGTTACTGACACTGCTCTCCGGCGCATAGCCATAGCCTTTAACAAGGCCTGTAGGCTCCTTACGTTTCTCACACGTCACATCTAGTAGCAGGCTAACTGGCTTCAGCTATCTGGCGGACTAAAGTACCAGACCTGCATCTTAGCAAAGAAGATCGCTCTGGTCCTTACACCCCCTGGGGTCCAAACAATGCTGACCCCACACCATGTCCACCACCTAACCAGAAGGTTGGACAGTCAAACCTTTACTATACCTCACTGCTGGACTATTCAAGCTCAGCACTCCTACTTTGCAGAGTCTCAGATTGGTTCAACTCACTTCCTACAGAAATATCTCCAACATTGCCATGACTGGCGCTTTTAAACGTAAACTACAACAGCACCTTGTGGCTAGTGCCTCCTGTGATTGCTTCATATAATCCTGCTCTAGGGTTGGCCCTCTCAAGCATTCCCTCCCTCCCTCCTAACCACCCTATAACCTCCTCCTCCCTTAACCCCACACTGGAGGGATGGATGGAACACCTCCAATTCCCCCTTTCCCCTTCATCCCTTCCCCGTCTTTCCTCTTGCTATCTCTCCATTTACCATATATCCAGCTCTTGCCCTCACCCTCTCCTTCCCTCTATCTCTCTAACTTCCTCTCTTCCCTTAACAGCTCCCCCACTTCTCTACCCTTCCTCCCCTTTCTCTATAATCCTCTCCTGACAAAGCTGTCTGAGCTGCCTACCGTCCTCTCCCTAAGTTTACTATTATTAACCAAGTAGCTGGCGCTGCTCCCAGTACCTATTATCTACTGCTTCTGCTCTTACCTCCTTTGGAATTTCCATAGGTATACCCTGTACAATTTGCCCTGTATACTGACCTGCAGAATATACTACTCGCACTGCACGCCTAGACTATTACAAGCCTTTCACATTGTTTTGCCTTACTACTTGCATTGTGTAAATTACTCGGCACTACAATTCCTAGACAACACCTTTGGCTGCTCCTACTGTTTATCTTAGTGTCTGTTTTGTAAGTTCCATTTTGATGACTTTGTTATGTTATATCTACTTGTCCTTGTTTCCTTGATGTGGAACTTTTGTAAAAGAGCCCATGACTCAAAGGTGTCATCCGAAATATAAATAAATTAGGTCCTCGCTCTTGTCAGTGTGCACTAACTTACAATCGTTTTCACTGTATTTATATTGGTATTTTGTTTGCCTGCTTGATGCTTTTTTTTCTATAGTAGTTATTTTGCCCCTTGCTTATCATGTAAGCTATCAGCTATCTATATTTATTTTTATTTATTTCATTACTAGGATTACAATTGCCTTTGAACCAGGGGTTATTTTACAAAGGTTCCACGTCAAGTGATGTAATACAATACAAGCAAACGGGCAAATAGAGGAACAGATTTATCACAATATACAGTAAAACAAGGCACAGAATCAGCAGTGACAAATTGTAGAGGCGATTGCAGTTAGGAAATACATGAGTTACAATTGTGTCCTAATGAACAGTTAGACAATAAATAATCCAATAGCCTCATACACAAGTGAAGTAAGTATGCAGTCCGAAAATACGCAGACTTTGTCTATAAAACTGCAGATCCAAGGAATAGAAAAGAGTGGGCCTACGGGAGATAGGGGAGATGTGGGGTATAGGGAGGAGGGGGAGGAGTGAAAAGGGAGATAGTGTAGTAGCAGAAGGGAGAGTCATAAGGCATTAGAGGGGAGAGACTTAGGGAGGGGCGTGCAGAACAACTAGAAGTAACGGGGACAGTCACAGTCACAGTGTGTTTGGCTCAGGGGTAAGAACACAAGAGCCAAAGCACCCAGCTGGTTCAGTTCTGGGGTTGCTCAGGCAGTAAGGGAAAAGAGGTTGGCATACAGAAAATTCAGGAAGACCAAAAGAGGCAGATAGGGAAAATTACCTAAGGTAGGCTAGTGAGGCAAGTAAGGATGTCCAGCGAGCAAAGGCGCAGAAGGAGCTGCAGAAGGAGCTGCAGATAGCTGAGGGAATTAAGAAGGGGTAGAAGGCTTTCTTTCAAGATGTAAGTCAGAAAAGGGACAAGAAGTAAGGAATTGTTAGACTTAAGAAAGAGGTGGAGTGGTGGAGGATAATGTGGGAAAAGCAGAGATACTAAATGAATACTTCTGTCTTCACCAGGGAGAATGACAGACAAGTGCCTTCAGGAGGGAGAAGAGGAGCAGAGAGGGATGAGAACACCGATGTAGTGATAGAGAAGGATAGAGTGAGGGAGGGGCTGATGGCACTGAAGGTGGACAAATCACCAGGCCCGGACAGAGTACATCCAAGGGTACTAAAGGAACTGGCTGAGGAGCTGGCAGGGCCAATGGCAGACCTATTTAGTAGTTCACTAGAATCAGGTGTGGTAGCGCAGGACTGGAGAACAGCACATGTAGTGCCCCTCCACAAAACCAGTCCAAAGGATGGGTGAGGGAATTACAGACCAGTCAGTCTGCCCTCCATTGTGGGAAAGCTCATGGAGACCATATTGAAGGAAAGATTGGTGGAATATCTAGAGGAGCTTGGTCTCCAGGATGCGAGGCAGCATGGGTTCATGGTGGGGGAATTGTGTCAAACAAATCTGATTGACTTCTTTGACTGTGTCACTAAGACAGCAGACAGGGGCCAAGTGGTAGACATCCTCTGTTTTGATTTCAGCAAGGCCTTTGACTCTGTTCCCCACAAAAGGTTGATCAGGAAGTTGGTGGATCTTGGGGTTGGGAAAAAGATGGCCAGATGGGTGGAAAACTGACTGAGGGGGCAGAACCCAGAGGGTGGTTGTGGGGGGAGAGTTATCTGGTACCAGGGAGGCAACCAGTTGGGTCCCACAGGGCTCTCTGCTGGGGCCAGTGTTGTTTAATGCCTTCATCAATGACATTGGGATTGGCATTAAGGGCAAAATGTGCCTGTTCGAGGATGACAGCAAGCTCTGCGGGAGAGTGGACACAGCTGAAGGGATACAGGACCTACAGGAAGCTCTGGTGAAGCTGGGGAGGTGGTCCAAGATCTGGCAGCTTGGCTTCAATGCCAAGAAATGTAAAGTTACGCATGTTGGAGCCAAGAATCCTAGGACAGATTACTACCTGGGTGGAGTCTGAGTATCTGCATTAGAGGAGGAGAAGGACCTGGGAGTGATGATCACTAGTGACCTGAAGCACACCACGCAGTGCAACAAAGCAGCAGCAAAGGCAAACAAGATGCTGGGATGCATATTTGGGGGGGGGGGTCAGTAGTAGGAGAGAGGAGGTTATACTGCCCTTGTACAGGTCACTGGTAAGGCCTCATCTAGAGTATGGAGTTCAGCATTGTTGCCCACAATTCAAAAAGGACATTAACCTGCTGGATTCACAACCACAAGACAAAACAGGCAGCTACAAACGCCAAAAACAGGGCCAGAACCAAATTCATTAGTACTCACAAAGTGTTCATATAAGTCGACACCTCGTCACTATCAGCTGTAGATAAAAAATCCACGAAACATGTAGCAGGATAAAAGCCTTTTAATTCCAAAATAGGCAAATCAGTCAGCAAGCAGGATACACACAGGATCACAGCAGAGGGAGGTGAACCTTACTTTACAATTTACAATTGTTCTTTGGTTTGTAGCAGATTCATCAGAAAAGCTAATATTCTTCAAGTGGAGTCTACTTCTAACTGAAAGGTGAAATAAGGAACTTAGAATTATCAGGAAAGACAGTCTTGCTCTCTCTCAGAAGGTGGAGGTGTACCTTACTTTACTTGTAACAATTTTTATTAGTGTTTTCAGTGCAGGGACTTGCAATATTGTTTGCAGATTGGGAGTTTAAACCCAGAGGGACTGAAATACTGTTTACTGTGCCTGTCCTTGTGCACAGCTGACTTGTTTTGGGGCTGATTGCTTTCAGAGCACAAATCACCAGGCTGTATTGGGGCTGGGGAGGTCTACCTGTGTCTGACTCAGATGTTTGGATTTTCTCTGTTTGATTAGCAGGGTATTTTCTCTGTCAAATTGTTGTGTAGGGCATCTTGCTGACAAGAAGGTCAACACTCATCCAAGTGGTGGGTCAGAGATTTTAGCTGATTGGTTTGTGAGGGCACAGTTTAGGCCCAAACCCTGCCCACCCCTCACCTCACCCACCCCTGATAACATTTCCTTTATACCTGGTATTCTGACATCATTTCCTCAAGAGGGCAAGGTGCATATCACTGTCATATCCTTTCTAGCACACTGCACTGACAATATAAGCATACACATTGTATAATATATATATTTATATATAACAAAACAATCCCACAAAAAAAAATTAAACAGGATAAACAAGAAAGTAGACAGACATGTGGGGAGTAGTGCAATGTAATGGCTGTGGGGCAGCAGTCTTCCAGGACACAGAGAGTAATAGTAAATGGAGTCCACTCTGAAGAAAGAGGGGTTACTAGTGGGGTACCGCAGGGTTCAGTATTGCGACCGGTCCTCTTCAATATCTTTATAAGCAACATTGCAGAGGGACTGGAAGGAAAAGTATGTCTCTTTGCAGATGACACAAAGATCTGCAACAGAGTTGATGCACAAGGTGGGGTGGAAAGGATGAGAAGGGCAAGGTTAGAGGAATGGTCAAATGTATGGCAGCTTAGAGTCAATGCTAAGAAGTGCAAGGTAATGCACCTGGGAAACAAAAACCCAGGGGAAGAGTACACAATGGGGGGTGAGATACTAACAACAACAAAAATGGAAAGGGACCTGGGGGTAGTCATATCAGATGACCTAAAGGTGGGCAAGCAATGTGAGAGGGCAGCAAGGAGGTTGGGGAGATACTGGGATGCATAGGGAGAGGCATCACCAGTAGAAAACAGGAAGTTATTATCCCTCTGTACAGACAGCTGGTGAGACCCCATCTGGAGTACTGTGTGCAGTTCTGGAGACCCAATCTCCACAAGACATAGACAGGATGGAAGCTGTCCAGAGGAGGGCAACTAAAATGGTGCAGAGTCTGCACCGGAAGACATATGAAGAGAGACTTAAGGAGCTTAATATGTATTGTCACGAGGAAAGGAGGGAGAGGGGAAACATGATAGAAACGTCTCAAGTACCTCAAGGAATCAACAAAGTCCAAGAGGGTAGCATCTTTCAAAAAGAGGTGTGCAAGAACAAGGGGCACAATTTGAAGATGGGGGCGGCTCAGAGGTAATTTAAGGAAGTATTTTTTCACAAGAGGTTGTGGATGCATGGAGCGACCTTCCGGAGGAAGATTTGTGGAGTCAAAATCAGTGGTGGAATTCAAGCATGCATGGGACAGTCATAAGGCAATTCTAGGGGGTGGGGGCAGGAAGAAGTAGGCTACTGGTTAACTAGGATCTGCAGCTTATCCATTAGGTAGGGAAATGGGCAGACTGGGTGGGCCAAGTGGTCCTTATCTGCCGTCAAATTCTATGTTTATATGTTTCTACGTCCTTCTGGAGGCTGAGACACTACCCTATTTGCAGACAACTCTCTGCCCTGAGGGAGAAGGTTGCCCATCTTCAGGCCACACTGGACAGTAATAAGGGAATCTCCACCATCCAGGGAGCACCAGAGCCATCACCAGTACCTCAGAGGTTGCGAAGAAAGCACAGCAGTTGGACCGCAGTGGGCTCAGAGAGGGTGAGGGTGGTGGAACAGAGGCACACCCAGTCAATTGTATCACTCCACAATCCATACACCATTCTGATTGAGCATATTTCCCCTATGGATCCATCCACAGAGGAAACTAAGGAGGTTGTGGACAACTGCCACATGGGAGCCCCACAGAAGGAGGCAGAGGACACCACAGGGAAAGGAAGCAGCTCCTGGTAGGGGACTCGATCATTAGGGGAATAGAACTGGGGGGAGCAGAGAAAACTGAAGTAAGGTGCCTGCCTGGTGCCATGGCTTGGAGGGACAGGAAGCGCATCCTCAGGATCGCGAGAACAGCTGCACAGGAGACTGATCTGGACGTCATTGTCCACCTAGGGACAAATGACTTGATTCAACATGAGATCAGAGCAGTGCAGGAGGAGTTTGTGGAGTTGTGGAGGGGCCTAAGGCAAGTAGCACACACAATATCCTTCTCAGAGGTGCTGCCCGTCTATGGCAAGGGTGAGGCGAGGGTACTTCGCACCATTCAATTCAATGGATGGTTAAAAAAATGGTGCAGAACACAGGGGTTTGGCTTCATTGGGGACTGGGGTTCCACCTCGAGGGATACCAGCCTATACTGGCAGGATGGTCTGCATCTGTCCAGGAAGGGAACAAGTCTTCTGGGCAATTGATTTAAATGCTTCATTGGCAAGCTTTTAAACTAGTCAAGGGGGAGGCACTGATAAGCAGCAGGGAATTCCCAGCCTCCCCCTACAAAACTGGGTACTAAATGAGGGAAAGACCAAGGTATAAATGTCAGTAGGGATCAGGACAGGGGTGAATGGAGAGAGCAAAGTCAATGAGGACAGGGATAGTACTACAAGAGGTAAAGCCATCAAAAAATGGAGAGCAAGGAGTACTAATGCTCATAGTCTGGGTAACAAGCTTCCTGAATTAGTGGCCTTGATGGAGGAGGAGGAACATCTGGATATCATGGCAGTCACAGAAACAGGGTACACACAGAACCATGACTGGTACGTAAACATACCAGGATACACTATCTACAGGAGGGACAGGGAGGGTAAAAGAGGAGGAGGAGGAGTAGCTCTCTGCATAAGGGAAGAAATCAAAGTTACAGAACAAAAGGGTAAACAGGGAGGAGAGGAAGCACTGTGGGTCAATTTGGAGACAGGCAATGGCACCACAATCTGCACAGAGGTTGTATACAGACCCTCATCTCAGGGGGAGGACATGGACAAAAAAATGATAGGAAGTATCCTTAGAATGGCAGAAAAAGGGGAGATATTGCTGATGGAGGATCTGAATATGCCAGACATTAATTGGAGTACATTTGTAGCAGCCACTTCTAAGAGTGGGGTCATTCTAGATGCCCTACAGGGGGCATGCCTTAGACAACTAGTATTGGAACCCACTCGAGAGGGAGCAATCTTAGACCTGGTACTCTCAAATGGGGATGGCGAGAGGATCACAGATTTAGAAGTGGGTAGCCATCTGGGAACTAGTGACCATTGAACAGTATGGTTCACAATAAACACAGCAGTAGAGTCAAGCAACACAGAGGCAAAGGTACTGGACTTCAGGAGGGCTGACTTTGCCAAAATGGGTGAGTGTCTAAGGAATGCACTAGCAAATGGGCAGGAAGGAGGGGTGGAAGAACAATGAGGAATAATCAAAACTGCCATCACAGAGGAAACAATCCTTTGTGTGAAGCAAATAAACAAAACAAAACGATGTAAGAAACCACTATGGTTCTCAAAGGAGGTGGCAGGAAAGGTTAGGGAGAAAAAGAAAGCATTCGGGAAGTACAGGGAATCACAGAAAGAGCAGAATAGAGAATTGTATCAGTTAAAGCAAGAGGGAGCTGGGAAGGCAGTCAGAACCGCAAAGGCCCAAACCGAGGAAAAGATAGCCAACCCAGTTAAGAAGAGAGATAAACCTTTTTATAGGTACATCAAGGAGCGAAGGAAGACCAAGGAAGGGATAGTGAAGCTTAATAAAGGGGGGGGGGCAGAGGGTGACTGTGAAAAGGCAGAGATACTAAACAAATATTTTTGCTCAGTATTCACAAATGAAGAGGGGGAGGTACCTAAACCAAACAAAAGAAACACTCTGGATACAGAAGTTGATACCAGCCCATTTACAGAAGAAAGGGTTCTGAAAGAACTCTTAAAACTGAAGGTGGACAAAGCAATGGGGCCTGATGGGATTCATCCCAGAATTCTAAAAGAACTAAGGGTAGAACTAGTGACACCACTGACTACCCTCTTTAACAAATCATGAGAGGATAGGGTGGTACCTGAGGACTGGAGGAAGGCAGATGTGATTCCACTTCACAAAAGTGGGAGCAGGGCAGAAGCAGGCAACTACAGACCTGTTAGTTTAACCTCAGTGATAGGAAAAATTATGGAATCACTTCTGAAGGAAAGAATTGCCGAGTACCTAGAGGCCAGAGGGGCACAGGACCCAAGGCAGCATGGATTCACAGCGGGAAGGTCATGTCAGACAAAACTAATCGATTTCTTTGACTGGGTGACCAAAGTAGTAGATCAGGGAGGAGCTGTGGACATGGCCTACCTAGACTTTAGCAAGGAACAGCCTTCCGGAGGAGGTCGTGGAGTCAAAAACAGTGGTGGAATTCAAGCATGCATAGGACAATCATAAGGCAATTCTAGGGGGTGGGGGTAGAAAGAAGTAGGCTGCTGATTAACTAGGATCTGCAGCTTATCCAGTAGGCAAGGAAATGGGCAGACTGGGTGGGCCAAGCGGTCCTTATCTGCCGTCAAATTCTATGTTTCTATGTTTCTAAGGTATTTGACACAGTCCCACACAAAAGATTAATATACAAGTTAGCCAGCCTGGGAGTGGGTTCCAAGACGGTAGCCTGGGTAAAGAATTGGCTGGAGAACAGGACACACAGGGTAATAGTAAATGGAGTCCACTCTGAAGAAAGGGGGGTTACTATTGGGGTACCGCAGAGTTCAGTACTAGGACCAGTCCTCTTTAATGTCTTTATAAGTGACATTGCAGAGGGACTGGAAGGAAACGTATGTCTCTTTGCAGACAACACAAAGATCTGCAACAGAGTTGATACACAAGGTGGGGTGAAAAGGATGAGAAGGGACTTGGCAAGGTTGAATTCAATGCTAAGAAGTGCAAGGTAATGCACCTGGGAAACAAAAACCCAGGGGAAGAGTACACAATGGGGGGTGAGATACTAACAACAACAAAAATGGAAAGGGACATGGAAGGAAACATATCAGATGACCTAAAGGTGGGCAAGCAATGTGGGAGGGCAGTAAGGAGGGCTGGGGAGATACTGGGATGCATAGGGAGAGGCGACACCAGTAGAAAACAGGAAGTTGTTATCCCTCTGTACAGACAGCTGGTGAGACCCCATCTGGAGTACTGCGTGCAGTTCTGAAGACCCAATCTCTGCAAATACATAAACAGGATGGAGGCAGTTCAGAAGAGAGCAACTAAAATGGTGCAGGGTCTGCACTAGAAGACATATGAAGAGAGACTTAAGGAACTTAATATGTATAGCCTCGAGGAAAGGAGGGAGAGGGGGAACATGATAGAAAATTTCAAGTACCTCAAGGGAATCAACAAAGTCCAAGAGGGTAGCATCTTTCAGAAAAGAGGTGTGCAAGAACAAGGGGCACAATTTGAAGATGGGGGGCAGCTCAGAGGTAATGTAAGGAAGTATTTTTCACAGAGAGGGTTGTGGATGCATGGAACGGCCTTCTGGAGGAGGTTGTGGGGTCAAAAACAGTGGCGGAATTCAAGCATGCATGGGACAGTCATAAGGCAATTCTAGGGGGTGGGGGTAGGAAGAAGTAGGCTGTTGGTTAACTAGGATCTGCAGCTTACCAATTAGGTAAGGAAATGGGCAGACTGGGTGGGCCTTGTGAACAGTGGAGTACAGGATTTGAAGCAGCATGGTTTCATGGGGGGATATCTTGCCAGACAAACCTGGTTGAGTTCTTTAACTGGGTGACCAGGGAACTAGACCAGGGCAGAGCAGTGGATGTGACCTACCTGGATTTCAGTAAAGCTTTCACAACCATTCCACACAGAAGACTGGTAAGCAAGCTGGGTAGCCTAGAAGTGGGTCCAAAAATAGTAAAATGGTTAAGAGGTTGACTAAGCAACAGGACTCAGAGGGTGGTAGTAAATGATGTTCATTCTGAAGAAGGCGAGGTGACCAGTGGGGTGCTACATGGGTCAGTACTAAGCCCCATCCTCCTCAATGTCTTTATTAGCGACATTGCAGGAGGGCTGCAAGGAAAAGTATGCCTGTTCATGGATGACACAAAAATCTGCAACAGATTGGACTCACTGGGGGGTGGAAAAAATTAGGAACGTTCTGAAAGAGGAGCATACCGGAAGAGTGGAGAACTACTGAAACGACCCAGCTGCTCCACTGGTTAACTTTTTTTAATTGTTGATTTGTAAGTAATGGCCCAGCTTGGCCCCACTGTGTCTGCAGTGCTGTGCGGGGATCGAGCAGCAGTCAGAGCACACTCAGCTGACCAAGGAGGAAAGCAGGGTTTACTTGAAAGGGAAATCGGAGCACTGGAGTCGGGTTTGGGGAACACTAACCTGATTGTTTTATTTTGTTTATACTATTATTTTGCTGTTACTCTTGTCTTGCTTGTATTTAGTTCCAGCAGTACAGGAGGAGGCAAAGAGGAAACCAACCTCTCACCCATGCCATGCTCATCACCCTATACAGGCAGGTGGAGGAAGGAACAGAACTAATGGCAGAGTTGGGAACAGATCTGCTAATAAGAGGGCAGAACATACTCCACGCCAGAACCTTTAAAGGGGACATAGTGCAATTGATTAAAAACAAACACGGGGGGGGCGCTAATGAGCAGCTAAACTGAGTAGTCGCGTTTCCCGCTAGCTCCGCCGGTTCAGCCAGTTTTTAAGTATTAAAATAAAGATTTCCCCACCTAAGAGCAAGCCAAATTGTAACATCGGGTAGCGGAGGGAGCAATGGATGAATTTCTGACACCCATGTCCTCCAAAAGTCAGCGGGCGACTGGAAAGGCTGGAAAGAAGGGAATGGCAGGCCTTGGAGGAGAAAATGCTGGCCTAGTATCGCTTTCGGCGGCTGAGGTGGCGGCACTGGGAAAGGAGTTGACGGGTCAAGTTATTGCGGCCCTAGAGCCACATCTAGTAAAGCTGGAAGACAAATTAGGCAGCAGATTGCAGGAGGTATTAGAGCAGCAGGCACAGCAGAACACCCGAATGGCTGAAGCCGAAGAAAGAATATCAAGGTTAGAGGATGAAGTACTTGCGGTCCCTGAGCAAGTACGCACGTTGCAGAGGGAGCTTGAGGAGTTCAAGTAGGCCTATGACTACCAGGAAAATTACCATCGGCGACTTAATCTGCGCTTAAGGGGACTCCCTGAGGGCATGGAGAGGGAAGATGCTCTCAATTTTTGTGGCAGAGTATTACCTGAAATATTGGGCCTAAAGGTAAAAAATGGCAAGATTAAACTGGAACGGGCGCATCGGGCGGTAATGCTGCGGCCCCCTGCAGATCAGCCTCCTCGCCAGATAATAATGTGTTTCCACAACTTTCAAGACCGGGAAGCATTGCTGAAGGCGTATAGATCGCAGGGACCTCCAAGCTTTGAGGGTCAAAGGCTATTCATTTCGTAGGACTATTCAGCTAGGTTGCTGAAAAAGAGGAAGGCCTTTAATGGACTGATGGCACAGTTGAGAAGTCTTAAGGTTGAGAACTTTCTGGTTTACCCCGCTACACTTAAAATCAGGCATGAGGGAGTGACCTACTCTTTCTGGGAGTGCAAGAAAGCGGAGGAGTTTATAAAAGGCATGAAGAAAAGAGTCAGCTGAATGGTCATGGAGGAGTCACGAAGTGTGGAGGAGCGGGTGAAGGGAAGTACCCGTGCTGTTTTTTTCCTGTGACTTTTTCTCTCCCTTTATCCCTACTTAAGCAGTATAATACCATTTGGTATGCAGACTATAATTTGAGACTTGCTTTGATGTGTTTGTGGTTGGCGCCGTTGTGCCTTTCTTTATGGGAAGGGGATACCTACAGGAGGAGAGGAACGATGGATAAGCCAAGGTGAAAGATTTCTTTTGGCGGCAGAGACCGAAGTGGTCTTGCTATTAATCGGCAAGATGTGCTCTTCCCTGCCTTCATGAGGGGCCTCTGCTACTGAACTGATGAACTGGGTGGAATGCAGAGAGGCATAAAGGTGAAAGGAGTCCCAATGCTTGGTGAGGTAGGAGCGGAGGAAGGCCTATCGCGTGTTTTTTGATAGCTCGGCCTAGCCATCCATACCTATGTGGACATTGCTATGGTCTGAAGTAAAATAAATGCATCTGAAGTCTGATTAAGGGGCGAGGATTTTTTATTAAGGGGAGGGAAGGAAGAAGGAGGGGATGTGCACTTTGGTAGGCCAAAAAAAAAAAAAGCGTGTTGGGGGATCGATTAGCGAGGAGAAGAAAGCTCAATGGGTCTTTTATAATGGCTGGGAGCTACAGGGTTATTAAGAGGATTCAGGACATTTAAGGGTCGGAGAACTGATGGGATGGTAAGGGAAGGCGACTGTGGGGGATAGGTGCTCGTAGGGGGGACTTGAGGGGCGACATGGAGTGTTGCCTGTGTCTAGTAAGAGTTGGCTTTGAATGTAGCGACGTATTTAGGGGTGAACTATGGGTTCAGAGTAGGGGTAAGGTGACACACGGCATGGAAAGTGGTATTAGTAGCTTCCTCATTGAGGGTGGGAGGAGTAGGTGAACTTAAAAGGGTGAGGTGGAGGTCTGAGGGAGATGTGGGGGCAATGAGGTTAGGATAGGTAAGGTGGGGGGGTAGGGGGGGATGAGGTGTGGGGAAGGGAAGCAAGAGTGGGCGAGGAGGGGAGGGGCCCCCGTAGTAAGAGTTTGGTGTGGGAGAGGCTTGGCAGATGCAAGTTGGACCTGATCAGGGACTCCAGAGAGGGGGGAAATGGTTGTAGAAGGAAGACTCTGGCTGCTGGTGGGAGCGGCAGGACGCGTATCTTAGTTTTGGAGGAGGTCTTTCAAATTTTTTCTCTGTTTTTGTGGGGAGAGTCTGCACTTGTGCTATGTTAGCAATTAGTGTAGCAGGAGGAGGGTGTGGGGGAAGTGTCGGGAGGGAAGGGAATGGGAAGGAGGGAAGGGGAGGAGGGGAGGCATGGAAGGGTTTGGATATGAATGTTAGGATAGAAAGTTATCTTATTGTCTTAGTTTGTAGTGAAGTTACCCGGTTATATCTGAAGAAATGCAGTTGAGTGTGTAAGAATCAAAAATGCAGGTTTGGTATGATAAGGAAGGTGATAAAGTGGTTATATACAATGCAAGATTATGGAAACGTAACCCTAAAAATGGAAAGTGTTACTAGATGGAATGAGTGATCCAGCTACCCTAAATGTTGTATCATGGAACGTAAAGGGCATAGTGAGTCCAGTTAAGAGGACCTCACTTCTAACTGCACTTAGACGTAAAGAGGCGCAAGTGGCACTGCTGCAAGAGACACATTTAACAGATGTGGAGCATGCCAAATTGGCACGGGACTGGGTTGGGAGGTGTGGCGTCCTCTTATTCCTCACATAAAAGGGGGGTTTCGATACTTTTACATAAAAACTTGCACTTCGAGGTGAAGAGGGTGGTAAGAGACCCTAATGAGGGTAGATACATTTTTGCCACTGGAGTTTGGCGGGGGGAAACTATTACATTTGGTTGTATTTATGCACTGGCGGTGTATGACCTGCCTTTTTATTCCTCTTTGCTGGGCCTGCTTTTCAGAGAGCAATTCCCTGGGCTTATCATGGGGGAGGATTTTAACTGGACAGTGGATGCAAGGGTGGACCACTCGACAGGTAAGGGGAGGGTGGCGGAGGCTATGAGCCAGTGGAAAGTCAGAATCGCAGATCTAGACATGGTGGACAGTTGGAGAGCGGTTAACCCCATGGGAGTATATGTTTTACTCCAACCCCCATAAGACCTGGTCTCGGTTAGACTACATTTTCCTGCCTAGAAGTTGGATGGGAAGGATTAAGGAGATAAGCCACAGTCCTATTTTCATCTCAGATCATGCTATGGTGGTACTAAGGATTACTGGAGTAGGGGAGAGAGTAGGAATTCAACCTGGAGATTCCCCACATATCTGGGTAAAGATCAAAGATTTAGGGAATACCTAATGGAGCAATGGAAATCCTATGTGGAGTTGAACGATACGGGTGAGGTTTCCAGTGCTCTCCTCTGGGAGGCGGGTAAGGCTTATATGAGGGGTGCTATAATAGCATATGTTGCCAAGATTAAAAAACAGAACAGGGGCAAAAGGGAAGAATTAGAAAGGCAGGTGAAGGAGTTGGAGAGGCGGGTCGGAGGGGGAGAAAGGGGAGAAGCTCCCAAATTGCTGACTACGGTGAGGGAAGCTCTTAATTCCCTCTTGAGAGAAGAAGCGGGGAAAGCATGGTTTTGTTGTCAGAGGAGGATCTTCGAGTGGGGAAACAAGCCTGGTCCCATGCTAGTGAGGCTGATGAAAGGGGTAGATGCCCAACACGGATCTTGCGGATTAGGGAAGGGGAGGGGAGGGGAAGGTCATCACAAATTCTGAGGGCATAGCAGAGTGCTTCGGAAGGTTTTTCGAAAAGTTATACAGGGCAGAGCATGTGGGACAGGAAGAGCATATAAGAGAGTCTATGCACTGGGTAGAGCTGCCGGGGATTACGGATAAGCAGAGGGAGGAGCTGAGCCAGCCCATCTCAAGAGCGGAAATCCTAAGGGCAATACAGAAATTACAGGAAGGGAAAGTGAGTGGACTGGATGGTTTTCCGGTTGAGTATTATAGGATTTTGGGGAGGGAAATGGTGAAGGTACTGGAAAAAGTATTTGATAGAAGGAAGGAGGGACAAATTCCAGTGCTTCCTGATTCATGTTACAAAGTCAATATCTGTTTAATACGTAAGGGGGGCCTGGATGAGCTCGAATGCTCAGCCTATAGACCGATCTCCCTCCTTAATGTGGATATGAAAATCTTAGCCAAAATTCTAGCCACAAGATTGGAGAATATCCTCCCAGAGGTAACCCACCCAGACCAGACTGGGTTTATTAAGGGGAGGCAGTCCTATCATAATGTCCGTAGGTTGTTAAATATTGTGTGGCAGGTGGGGCGAGCTGGTGTCAAGGCAGGGGTGATCTCCTTAGATGCTGAAAAAGCATTCAACAGAGTGGAATGGGAGTACCTATTCGAGGTATTGACCCGGTTTGGCTTGGGAGACACATTTATAGGGTGGGTCAGGGCTATGTACTTAAGGCCATGTGCACAGGTGTTGGTGAATGGGTGCTTGTCTAGAAAATTTAGGTTAGGTAGGGGAACGAGACAGGGATGTCTCTTGTCCCCCCTGCTATTTGCCTTAGTAATTGAACCCCTGGTGGCGGCGGCGATCCGTCAGCATGAGGGTATAGTAGGGGTGAGGGATGGAGACGGCAGGGAGCATAAGGTGGTGCTATATGCCGATGATATGTTACTTTTCTTAGGTAAGACGCGGGACTCAATGAGATACCTGTTGGGTATTATTGAGAAATTTGCAGGGTTCTCCAGATATAGGATCAATGTGAGGAAATCGGAAGTTATGGGGTTCCCAGATATGGATCCAGAGGTACAGCGCGTGGGGTTCAGGGTGATAAGTTCAGATTCTAAATATCTGGGGGTTCGGATTGGGCGAAGATGGGAAGAGTTGTATAAGCTGAATTTTACCCCTTTGATTAAAATATTGTTGGCAGACTTGGAGAGATGGATGCAACTACCGATATCTTGGATCAGGAGAATAAATCTCATAAAATGAACATTATCCCCCGCATTCTCTACCCTATGCAAATGCTGCAACTGAGGCCCACACAAAAGGATGTAAAACGGTTGGAGAAGGGGTTCACAGGCTTTATATGGCAAGGGAAAAAGCCCAGAATTAGTCTGGCAAGGCTCAAGGCGGATAGAAGTAGAGGAGGCCTTGGCTTCCCAGATCTAGAAGCATATTACAAGGCAGTACAACTCCGAGGGGTGGCAGTCTGGGTACATAGGCCTGATGTGGCCAGCCGGGTTGGGCTAGAACAAGAGGGTAATCCTGGGAGGCTCACAGCATACCTTCACAGTAAGGGATTGCGTGGATTTAGAGAGTTGGGGAATGGTAACCCATTAGTCAGGGTGACATTAGAGGCCTGGGATCACTTTTGGTGGAGAAAGGGTTTGGTTCAGAGGGAGACCATACTCCTCCCAATTGTGAAGAACCCTTTTTTTGCCCCTGGGATGGAAGATAAGGGATTTCTAGAATGAGAAAGGAGGGGTGTGGTCTGTGTAGGGGCCCTACTGGAGAAAGGGGAGGTCCGCAAATTTAATGAAGTTAGGCAAGTGCTAGGGTTAGGTGTCTCTCACCTTTTTCGGTATCTACAGGTGAAGACATATGTTGGGAGACAGGGCATGTGTGAAAGGGAGGGTTTACTCCCAAGCAGAGTTGAGCGGGCAATATACTAGGCTAGGAAGGATTAAAAAGGGTTTGTAGAAAAAATAGTTAAACTAGAGAAACAGAGTTTACCAGACCTGACGGGTCCCACAAAGGCACGTTGGGAAAGGGATTTAGGTATGCAGATATCGGGGGAGTACTGGGTGCTGATGTTAGGCATGCCAGAAGGAATTATGATTTGTAACAAATTTAAAGAAGCTTTTTACAAATTCTTGCATAGAATATATTGGCCGCCGGTGGCAGTGCATAGGGTGCACCCTGAGGTGTCACCGAACTGTAGAATGTGTGGCAGAGGGCTGGGTACCTTTTTTCTTTGTTTCTGGACATGTCTCGTTTTGGCGAATTTCTGGAGGGGGGTAGTTCAGGAGGTTAATAAAGGAATGGGGGGCCGTCTGACTCGAGACCCACTGGTGTGTCTATTTGGGGTAGAAAGAATGGAAGGGGAAGATGATTGGCAACTACTACCCAGATGGACAAGGGTAGTGTTTGTGCTTGCTAGGCATTGTATACAGAATACCTGGGTGGATGGAAAGGGACCCAAATTGGTAGATTGGAGAAGGCTGGTATTATGCTCGTTAGCTTTGGAGAGACTCACGTGGTTAGTCAGAGATAAGGAGGAGAGGTTCCTGAGAGATTGGGCACCTTTCTTGGCAACCCTGAGTGTGTCTGAAAGTTTAATGCTCCATGCGGGGTTGAATATCTAGGCCTGGAATGCTGGATAGGGTCTAGAATACACCTTTCATAGTTGAGGGTGAAGGGAAACTCTAAAATTAAATTAAAATTAACATTAACAGTTAATACAGGAATGAGAGGATGGATGTGGGCCTGGCCCGCCAGCATAGTATAAAAGTGGAATGGGGAGGGGGATTGCTCTCTGTACCCCTTACTAATTGGGATGACTAGTTGGAGGTAGCTAAGTATGTATTAGTTAATGGGATATATCTGCACGCTCGACTGCACTTATGTTAGTAAAATATATGTGACAAATTAATGATGTAACTGGGTTTGTATGTATTGTGTGTATTGTACTTGTATGTACTCTGTGTTGTATGTAGCATGTTGCAGTATATGTGACTGAAAATTTCTAATAAATAGAATATACAAAAAAAAAAATACATTCGAGAATGGAAAGGGGGTGCTAAATTCAATCAGGAACAGAAATACATAAATGGGGGAAAAACAAAAGTATATACTGTATATTTACACTGTATGGTGCAAGACTACACTTGGAGAGCTGTTGTAGTAAACAGGATCAGTACAAGAGGATCTAGTCAGAGTGACAAAAGGGAATCCAGTTCAGAAAAAAATAAGGAGGACCACAGGATGTGGGGAGTGGTGCAATGCAGTGGTTGTGGGGCAGCCATATTCAGGCAGACCTATTAAATGCTGAGGTGCTGCCCTATCTGCATGCACCTCTCTGGATTGAGGAATGAGGTCATCAGGCTCAGAGCTGAAATAGCCTGGGTCATGACAGTCTTCAGACCCATCCAGGGACCACCCAATCCAAACCCATTGCCCTAAAGGATGCCAGGAAAATGTGCCACATGGATGATGGTGGGGTAAGGAAGGTTGAGAAAAGGCACATCCCAAGACCTACCCCCCACTCCATAACACCTATGCCACAGTGGCTGAGAGGGAACTGACAGTCTAAGGCACCCGAGGAAGTGGAAATGATGGATGTGGAGGTCGATCAAGGTGGCAACCTCAGCAGGGGGAGCAGAGGACCCCATAGGAGGAGAAGGAGGAGGAACCAAATCCTTCTGGGGGACTCAGTCAAGACTGGAATGCAACTAGGATCTGGGGGGGAGGGAGTCGGGGAGGTTAGGAGCCTACCAGGCACCACTGCAAAGAGGGATGAGAGGAGGATCCTAGGGATTGCCAAGAGGGCAGCAAGGGAGGAGGAGCTGGACATCACTGTCCACTTAGGAACTAATGACTTGGCCAAGGAAGAACCAGAGGTGGTACTGGAAAAGTTCAGGAGACTGGGGATGGGTCTGAAGCAGGTAGCTATGTCTGTCACCTTCTCAGAGGTGCTACCTGTAAAGGGCATGGGTGAGCACAGTAGCATATACACCAAGAACTTCAATGCATGGGTGAAGAATTGGTGTGTGGAGGAAGGATTTGGATTTATTGGGGACTGGAAGACCATCTGTTCAAGGCTGATGGTCTGCATCTGTCCTGGAGAGGTACTCAGATCCTCAATGAAAAGTTTAAGTGCTACATTGGTGAGCATTTAAACTAGTGGGGGCGGGGGCAGGCTGGTGGACAGGGAATGTAGCTGTCCACCCCAAATGCTAACAGGGATATCAGGGAGCAGGAAGAGGAAAGTTCACAAGAGACCCACATGCAAGGAAAGTAGTAGCAGACACAGAGCAGGATATAAGGACAGCAAGAAACACAGGAATAGGACAACTGGCAGAAACATCTGGAAGGCAATGTCCACAAATGCCAGGGGCTTGAGCAATAAAGTGGCAGAACTTGAGGCAGTAATAATAGAAGAGAAGATTGATATAGTGGCAGTAACGGATCTGGTTTAATGAACACATCAACTAGGAAGTTGCAATACCAGGGTATGCACTATTCAGGAGGGATAGAGTTGGAAAAAAAAGGAGGGGGTAGCACTGTATGTAAGGAACACTATTAAAGCCACAGAAATACACAAGACAGTGGGGAGGAGATGTTATGGGTAGCACTGGAGGCTAATGGAGGGGCCATAATACAGGCAGGGGTTATCTGCAGATCCCCCACACTAGGGGAGAAAGTGAATAGGGAAATGGTGAAAGTCATTGGGAAGATATCCAACAGGGGAGAGGTGATACTGATGGGGGATTTTAACGCACCTCATGTGGACTGGAGCATCTGGCACTAGGATGAAAAGTTGCCAGCTATAAAATTGCTGTTATTAAGTCGCTGTCTATCGGTCGCCCGAAGCATACATTGCCGGAATAAATGTTGCCGAAAATGTTGCCATGTTGGCAAGCGGTGATGTAATTTTCAGTCTTCAACGATATACTGCACAGTCTTCCATAGCAAACAGCAATATGTTTTTAATAATAAAAAAGTCCCCTTTTACTGCTAAAATGTAACACTCAAACATTCAAACTGTAACTTGTTTTTTTAACTCTCAACTTACATTGCCACAGCACTGAAATCAGCACTGAAATCAAACTAGCTGGCCAGTAATGATTGAAATCAAATTAGTTATGTTGCTACAGCACACAATCAATCAATCAATCATTCTAATTTTATTTGCCACACCTGCATCTGGTTTTAATTTAAGTTCTCAAGGCACTACGTTTGTATATTTCGTCGACATGGAGTTCATCCCAAGTCAGAAAGGTAAGCTAAAGCTTGCACTTGACAATTTCCTTTACACAAAGGAAAAGGATGTGCAGAAAACAAAATTATTTGGCGATGCGAGATGCGAAGCTGCCACGCCTGGCTGCACAAAGTGGGAGATGCAGTTTCAAAGGCTCCGATGGAACACAACTATGCCCCTATACATGGCAAGGTTTCCATAGATGGGGCTAGAACAAGCATCAAGCACCATGCAAGAGAGACTGAGGAGCCCTCATGCAACGTTGTGCATCATGGATTGCAGGAGGTGGATGTCTGCCACGCATCCTTTACAGGACACCTTAAGGAGAGATGTTCACCGCCAGAGGCAGCAGTGCAGCACAAATGAGAACTGAGATATTCAGAAGTTCGCAAATACTGTCAGCAATGAGTCATTTTTAAGGGTGAATGAGGACATATCAATTTTTGCTAGCGATGATGACCTTAAATGCCTAGTAGAAAAAGGTAATTGGTTTTGTGATGGTACCTTTAGTGTTGCACCAAGGGGTGATGATCAGTTGTATACTATGCACACTTTAGTTAGTGGGGTAAACTGTCCATGTGTGCATGCCCTTTTCCCAGGATGCAGTGAGGCTGTCTACCTTAAGTTTTTCAAGCACCTAGAGGCATTACTGGCTACGAAACTTGAAGCACAAAGTATAATGCTGGACTTTTAACTAGCCGCTATAAATGTCCTAGGAAAGATTGTCCCAAATGCAGACCTTAGTGGGTGCAATTTTCATCTCGGACATGCTTTGTGGCGCCACATTCAAAGTGCTGGTTTGCAACAGCAGTACATCAAGGAGGAGGAGTTTGCACTTAAGGTTCGCTGCATACTTGCGCTTGCTTTCGTGCCACAAGATTGTGTTGAGAGATTCTTTGAAATGCTACAAGATGACGACAGCTTCTCAGATCTGGAAGTAATAATCGATTACTTTGAGGACACATATATTGGAAGACCCTACAGAACAAGAAAAAGTAGACGCCAACCACGATACCCAGTAGCATTTTGGAATCAATGTGACCGTGTTATTAATGACCTTCCAAGAAGCAATAACGCCCTCGAAGTATGGCACAGAGCATTCTCCAGAATAGTAACAATAGCTCATCCTACTCGTGCCAGACTGGCTAAAAAATTGAGGCAAGAACAGCACGCTGTTTCTCTTCAGCAAAGACAACTGGAGCTTGGTCAGGATCCACCGAGGAAGAGCAGTAAATACATTAGAGTAAACAAAATATACAAACACGTCTGCGCTGATTTCTCTCACAGAGCACCAATACTTTGAAGACATTGCCAGTGTCCTAGAAATAAATGTTGTGTAGACACGCTTTTAAAGCTATTAACGTTTTTAAAAATTAAAGCTTTTATGAGTTTTAACTGTTTCAAGCACAAGCACCCTCTCATTTCAACATAAACTGCACTGACTGTGAGCATAAGCAGCAGCATTTCAACCGTTTCAAGCACAAGCACTGTCCCATTTCACCATATGCAGCATTAACTATGAGCGTAAGCTTCACTGTGACTTTCACTCTTAAAACGTCGGCGACATTTTGTCTGCGACAGTATATGATACGCGACGTATAAATCAACTTTATTTTGTCCACTCGGCTTTTGAACTGCGATATTTTCTCCGTGACATTTTGTTTGGGGGCAACTCATCTGCATTCGGGAGCATCCCAATGGCATCATCTAATAGGAGTAGGGAGGTCCTGGAGGAGCTGCAGGGGGCATTGTTGAGACAGCTCATAGATAAACTTACACGGGAGGGGGCAACACTGGGCCTGGTACTGTCAAACAGACAGTATGACCAGAGTCACAGTGGGGGGCCCCCTTGCGGCAAGCAATCACAAAACAATACACTTTGAGTTAAGTATTGGACAACAAGCATTACTCACCAAAAAAAGGTCATAGATGTCAGGAGGGTAGACTTTATGAAACTAGGGAGGGATTTAGCAGTGCTCTGGCAAAGATACAAAAGGGGAAGGGGTAGAGGAAAGGAGGACAAAAATTGAGGAGGCATTAGAAGAAGCTGTGAGCCTATGTATTAGACAGGTATAGAAGAATAAGAGGAGGTGGAGACCACTTTGGTTCTTACAAAAAGTAGCAGAGGCAGTTAGGGCAAAAAGAATAGCCTTCAAGAAGTACAAAACAACACAGGGGGAACAGGACAGGGAGCTGTATAGGAGCAAAAGAAAAGAAGCAGCAAACGTAATCAGGGAGGCAAAGGCTTTCACAGAGTAGAACACTGCAAAGTCAATGGGGGGGTTTACAAATATATCAGCAAAAGAAGACAAAACAAGGCAGGAATAGTAAGAATCAAGGGGGAGGGGGAAGAACATGTGGAGGAGGACCAGAAGAAGGCAGACATATTGAACAAGTATTTCTGCTTAGTATTCACGAAAGAAGGGGATGGAAATGTTCCACAGATAAAGGAGAAAGTAAGGAATGATGAGGGGTGGACATAAGCCCCATTACAGAGGAGAGGGCACTTAAAGATCTAGAGAAATTAAGAGTGGACAAGGCTATGGGACCTGACAGGGTGCACCCAAGGATACTAAAAGAACTGAGGAAGGATCTGACTGCTCCCCTGGCAGCCCTGTTCTCTCTGTCCATGGATACAGGGATAGTACTAGGAGACTGGAGAAGGGCAGATGTGGTGTCAGTCCATAACAGTGGGAGCAGGGAGGAGGCAGGGAACTATAGAGCCTGACATCAGTGGTGAGGAAGGTAATGGAGACATTAATAAAGGAGAGGATGGTGGAGTACCTGTCCAATAACAAATTGCAGGATCCAAGACAGCATGTGTTCACAGGGGGAGATCATGCCAAATCAACTCCTAATGGAGTTCTTTGAGTGGGTGACAAGAGTCATGGACCGGTGGAGGGGGGAAGCAGTGGATGTGGCCTACCTGGATTTCAGGAAGGCCTTTGATATGGTCCCACATAGGAGATTAGTCAACAAGTTGAACAGTCTGGGGGTGGGACAAAGGTGATGAAGTGGGTGTAGAACTGGCTAAGCAACAGGAGCCAGAAGGTAGCAGTGAATGGGAGAGATCAGATGAGAGGGAAGTGACAAGTGGGGTATCATAGGGGTCAGTCCTGGGACATTTACTATTCAATGTTTTCATTGGAGACATTGCAGAAGGACTTTAAGGGAAAGTGTTCCTGTTTGCAGATGACACAAAGATCTGCAACAGGGTCGGCACACAAGAGAGAGTGGATAAGATGAGAAGGGACCAAACTGGATGAATGGTCAAAGGTATGGCAGCTGGGAAACTCTAATGCTAAAAGGTGTAAGGTTATGCACATGGGCCAAAAGAATCCAAGGGCAACATACCAACTACATGGGGAGGTAGTGGCAACAACTTACCAGGAAAAAGACCTAGGAGTCATCATAATAGATGACCTCAAGGTGGCTAGTCAGTGTGGTAAAGCAGTGGGTAATTCAAGCATGATACTGGGATGCATTGGGTTAGGAACCGGTAGAAAGAGGGAAGTTATATTACCCTTTTATAGGTCACTGGTGAGACCGCAACTTGAGTACTGTGTTCAGTTCTGGTGGTCCCATCTCAGAAAAGATATCAACCAGGTGGAGACAGTGCAGAGGAGCTACAAAAATTGTCCAGGGCATGCATAAAAAAAGAAACTATGAGAAAAGGCTAAGGGAGCTAAATATATACTCACTGGAGGTAGGAATGGACTGGGAGGACATGACAGAAGCATTCAAATATGCCAGAGGAATAAATAAGATAGGGCAGACCAGCTATCTGCAGAAAAGGACAAGCTCTATGACTAGGGGTCACAATATGAGGCTAGAAGGGGGAGACTGAGAGGCAATGTGAGGAAGTACTATTTCAGGGAGGGGGCAGTTGAACCCTGAAACAGGCTACCAGAGGAAGTGGTGGTTGCTGACACTGTGGAGGCATTCAAGCATGCATGGGATAGACACAGGGGACTAGTGAGACTAGGACAGAGGGGAAGTATGGAAACAGGTCCAGCAGGATATAATGTAAGGAAGTAAGGAACTTCTTTGAACTAAACCAGAACAGACTAGATGGACCTGGAGGTCCTTTTCTGCTGACAGCTGCTATGTAACTATTTAGAAGCTGGAAGACTGGTCAAGGGTTTTCAAATTGGTTATCAATGCAAAAAAGTGCAAAATCATGCACTTACGGCACAAAAACCTGGGGAGGCAATGTACAAACTGAGCAGGGAGGTATTGGCAACCACAAAATAGGAAAGGGACCAGAGGATAATCATCTTGGATGGCCTGAAGATAGTGAAGCAGTGTGATAAAGCAGTGGGGGAAAGCTTGCAGGATCCTCAGGTGCATAGGAAGGGGTATCGCCAGCAGAAAGTGGGAGATAGTTTTACTCCTGTATAGATTAATGGTGAGCCCTCACTTCCTGTACTGTATCCAGTTCTGGAGGCCCCATATCCAGGAGGACATAGATACAGTGGAGGCAGTACAGAAGAAGGCTGCCAAAATGGTGCAGGGCCTGCATCAAAAGCCCTATGAGGAAAGACTCAAGGAATTAAATATGTACTCTCTGGAGGAAAGAAGGGAAGGGTGGGGTACGATAGAAACATTCAAATACCTTTCAGGTATTAGCAAGGTACATGAGGATAGCATTTTACCTAGAAAAAGATGTTCAAGGACAAGGGGTCATGCTATGAAGCTGGAGGGGGGAGATTCAGAGGAGATGTGAAGAAATACTTCTTCATGGAAAGGGTGGTGGATACCTGGAACAGCCTCCCAGTGGAGGCGGTGGGTGCTAAAATGGTATCAGAATTTAAACATGCATGAGATAGACACAAGGGGACCTTAGAAATAAGGCAAGGGGGGAACCGAAGATTGAGTAGGGTCTGCGGTGGCACTGTAGGTAAGGATAATAGGGCAGACTAGGTGGGCCAAGAGATTCTTATCTGCTGACAACTTCTATGTTTCTATGAGTCCTGTCCATAATGATAGGAGAGAACTGAGTGTACCACAGGAGAGAACTGAGTGTACCTAATAACTGAAAAACTGTGACTAACCACTGGGGCTTTGGCTCTGCAACTGGGCTTATTTGTAGCGTGATGGGAATGTGTGTAAAGTCTTATACAGGACTGAGCCTTATTTTGGATAAACTCAGGAAGAAGACCAGAGGAGACCAAACCTTGGACTGCAAATAGGGGCCTCTTTCATTTGTTTCTTTGATTGGTTGGTTGGTTGCCTGGCTGTTACAGCGGCAAATTGGGTAAGCACGCCAACGAACCAACCTTTCCTGATAGCAGACTACATCCCCAGTGAGATACCCAACCCAACTAAAGAGAAAGCTCTCGCCAAGGCCTTTAGGGATAAAAAGGCAGGTGCACCCACTTGGTGGGGTTGTGGGATTGCTGAGAGGTGGCACTGGTGAGATAAAATATTAATAATACTTACTGCCACCCCTTTGCTCCCATTTTCCCTATTGACCCCTTGTCCTTTCCTTCTCTCTTTTTCTAAACTAGTATGTTTTATGGTATATTTCCATGTCAGTGTTTTATTGTGTTACAGTGTCATTACTGCAGAGAGGGACTGTGAGGGCCAGGGTAATGAAGCTCCAGGATTCAGGTACCCCTTGGTGGAGGCACTATGTCAATAAAAATTCAAGTATCCAGTGTAGCATAATGCCAGTAACCCTGTTAACCCCCTCAGAGACTTGGGAGAGGAGGATCCCAAGGGCCACAGTGGATGCAATATTTCTCCAGTGCCAAGGACTGCTGTCCCTGACCCTGCTGCCTCCCTTTTGATCAGCGGACAGCTGCATGCCTGATGGTGTGATTCCTGACCCAATCGTGGCCCCAAAGCACAGTTCTGAGGCCAAGAGCATGGGTCAAATTGCAATGGCAACCATGATTTCATGAGGTGCCATGACTGAACTCCTCCATGGACCTCTGATGTTACTGGCTTCAGTAATGTCCTACCTGTCCTCCATGGCAGCAATTCAATTCTCGGGGACTGAAAGGTGTAGAGAAGATGGTGAGGGGCAACAAAGCCCTTATAGATAACCTCAAGTATGTGGGGGGCTTAAATGTATAAATACATACATACACACATGAGTAAACAAACAAATAAATAAAATGTGACTTCCCCCTCATACTACATCTCTGTTAGTTTGTTGGTCAGAACAAAAACAATTATTAAGAACCAGAGACTCTTATAACCCACGGTTACTCTAGTTCTAAATTTGAACTCAAACTCTGGGTTTTAAGAGGTTCTAGTCTTTATAGAACTGCTTCTGACAACCCTGTGCAAGAGTGACACACTTTGGCTCTCTGTCCTAGGAAAGCCAGTGCATCACCTCCTCAGCAAGCCCACTCTCTAACCAGCCCAGTGGGCAAAAGATTGCAAGTGACTCCCAAGCCCAGGCACTGCAGCATGTTGCCACCAGGCCCCGGATCTAGCCCACGAAGATCGTACCATGCATGCATGAGGCTGGATGATTGGGTTCAGTGCTAAACCCCCATACTGTTAGTTGTCATCCATGCTAAATTCACTGTTACTAAATTTCAGCATGTTGTTTTCGTAATTAATGTCGGTTTAAACTTACTGTCATCACAGGCTGTTTTGGTGGACGAGGAGAACAATGCATTTTGTGGAGGCACCATTCTGCAAGAAAGATTCATTTTAACTGCTGCTCACTGCATGAACCAGACAAAGTACTTTAAAGTTGTTGTTGGTGAGTTCTCCCATTTATTGTGCTTTGCTTAATTAAAAATGTAACACTATTTTGTTAAATGTGAACTGTGATCTACTTGGTGGCAATCTCACCTCCAAGCCTCATAGTTTTAGTAAGAGTAGACTTGATGGGCCATTGGTCTCCTTCTGCCATCATAGCCTATGTTTTGCTGTTTCTATGTTCAAGTCAAATAATAGTACCGAACTGCACAGAATTCTGCTTGTGATATACTGTATATGTAGTTTATACTGTATGTCTGTGTTCTTTTCTTGGAACATATGGACATACAGAGCTTAGTAGATACGAGTCCATATAGCTTGCCATAATTATTTATTTATTGATTTATTTATTGAAATGTTTCACGAGGAGGGCACATTGATCAACAAGTTGCTTGTCTCATGGTGTGACCTGGGTAATAGATAATTCTATCTATTATATCCCTTTAGATGTCCAGATTTGTAGTAAATATCTAGTTTAAGCTTACAATCTTCCATGCTACTGCTGCCTATAATCTCAGCTGGGAGTGAATTCCAAGTAGATACCACCCTTTGATTAAACCAATACTTCCTTTTGTTTATCCTACTGATTTCACCTGATAACCATAATAAATGTGCCCCCGTATCATATGTCTGTTTCTTCATTTCCAACCCTAGACAATTCCACAGATCATCATTTGTCATTGCCTTGAAAAGCAAACATGTCACCTCCTAGCCTGCGATATTCTAATGGGAACATACCTAGATTAATTAGCCTATTTTCATAATTTAGATCCTTACAACTATAAATCACCCTAGTAGCCCTTTTATGTACCTTTTCCAGGGAATTGATCTCAATTTTGTTGCAAGGTGCCCAAAACTACACAAAATACTCAAAATGATGCCTGACTAGGGCTGTGTACAGTACAATGGCACTAATACCTCTCTTCTCCTACTTTTAATGTGTCTGCCTATACAGTTTAATATGCCCATTGTTTTCTTCACTGTTGCTTTACTGCAACCCTTACATTTAAGTTTATCTACTAATACACCCAGTTCACTCTCTTCAGTTACCACCCTAAGACATGTACTATTCAACTCATACTGTACTTTCCTATTATGTCTCCCTAGATGCATAACAGCACATTTACCCAAATTTAATTCTAATCCATGTTCTTTTGTCCAGTTTCCCAATTTTGCCAAGGCTGTTTGAAGTTTCTGCATATCTTCGCCAGTGTTTACCACTGCTCCCAACCACATATCGTCAGCATACTTCTCTCATACTGGTGACATAGATGTTAAATAAACATGGTCCCAACACAGACTCCTGAGGAACCCTGCTAGACACAGAAGTTCAACTGGATTATTTGCCCCTGATACACACTCTCTGTTTCCTATCTGACAACCAAGCCTCTATCCATTTGGTTACCTTGCCAGGGATCTGAACCGCAATTAGTTCATCAATTAACTTGCTATGTGATGCCTTGTCAAAAGCCTTGGAGAGGACTAAAAACACAACATCTACAGATTGACCTTTATCTAATGCTTTACTAACTTTGCCCCAGAATTCCAACAGGTTTGTCTGACAAGATTGGCCGTTAGTGAATCCATGTTGTGAGCTATCTACTGCCCCTAATCTTTCTAATGTCTTCATAATGTAGTCCCTTATAAAGCTCTCCATAATTGTCCCCCAGCACAGGTGTAAAACTAACAGGTCTATAATGTTGTGCATCCTTCCTGTTACGTTTTTTGTAGATTGGGACCACACTGGCCCTTCTCCATGTCTCCACCACTACCCTCTCATTCAAGGACTACTGGAAGATGGCTGTCAGAGGTACTGGCAGTATTCCTGCCATTTCTTTAGCTACCCTTGGGTGACTATTATCTGGACTTTGTGCTTTATCAATCAATCAATCAATCCTTTATTTATAAAAGGTGCTTTTCCAGAGCCAAAGTACCTGTACATAAAACCACATATTATAACATTTAAAAATGTTCAGTATTCATCGAATAAAATAAAATGTCCATTTTCAGTAAGTTAAAATCATATACCCAGCATGAAATTGTGCACTAGAGTCTGGGAATGCTTTACTAAATAAATATGTTTTTAAAGCTGTTTTAAAGCTTTGTATAGTCAGGCACTCTTGAATCTGACAAGGTAAATAATTCCACAGGATGGGGGCTGCAAAAGACCGAGCCCCTGATGTCTTTAAACATACCCTGGGAATCTTTAGCAATCCCTCGTTAGTGGAGTAGAGTGGGTGAAGGGGGCAGCAGGGACGGAGGAGATCTTGCAGGTAACAAGGTCCCTGTTCATGTAGGGCTTTGTAGGTCAGTAACCTGACCCTGAAGGTGATCCACCACTGTACTGGCAGCCAGAGCAGTCCGTGCAACACAGGCATAATGTGACTGATCCTAGAGGTACCAGTCAAAAGTCTGGCTGCTGCATTGTGCACCAGCTACAAGTGACGGATATCAACCCCCAGTAGCCCTAGGTATAGGGCTTTGCAGTAGTCAAGGCGGGAGATCACGAAGGCATGGACCAATGTTGGAAGGTCATCAGGAGGAACCAGATGCTTCACCTGGGTGATATTCCTCCGATGAAAAAATGAGGTCTTGACAACAACCGATACCTGAGATCTAAAGGTCAGTCTGCTGTCAAAAATAACATCAGGTTCCGCACTCGGTCTGAGGTAGTCAGCTGAACATCCCAGAGTCAAAGCCCAGAGGGCTGTCCTGCTGACAAACCCTCCTCCCGATGACCTGGGTAAACAACCAATACTTCAGTCTTATTCGGGTTCAACTGCAGCCAGCTGGCACTCAATCCAGTCCAGGATTTCGGAAAGACAGTTATTAAAGACTGAAAGAAGGCTATCCCACCTGGGCACAAAGGACATGTACAGCTGAATATCATCTGCATAGCAGTGAAAACTCAGCCTGTACCACCTAATGATATCTCCCAATGGCAGCACATACACTACCAACAACATGGGTGACAAAATGGAGCCCTGTGGTACCTCACAGGGCAGGGGGAGAGGGGCTAAAGAATAAATCTCAGACACCACTCTCTGAGTCTTACCCTCGAGAGAAGATCAAAACCATCTGAGGACTGTACCAGACAGTCCGCAGATGAACCGCAGGCACTCCAGCAACACACCATGCTCCACAGTGTCAAATGCTGCAGAGAGAGAAACCAAGGAGGACCAAGATGGAATGGGTCCTCCAATCTCTCGCTATCAGGAGATCATTTAGCACCTGGACAAGAGCCGTCTCGGTACTATGTCTCTTTCTGAAACCCGACTGGAGAGAATCATAGACATTGTGGGCAGATAAATGATCATCCAACTGCAGCGCAACCACCTTCCCAATAACCTTACCCACAAAGGGCAGGTTAAAGGCAGGTATGTAGTTGGCCAGACAGTCTGGGTCAAGGGAGGATTTCTTAGGGAGAAGTTGTACAAGTGCCTCCTTTAGGGGTTCTGGAAAGTCCTCCCTTTCCAATGAGCTCCAGACTATTTCGGCTAGGATAAGGCCGATCTCAACGCACCCAACAAAAAGGCATGTTGGGTCAGGGTCCAAACTACAGCAAGTTGGCCGCAAGGCCAGAATGATCCTCATGATGTCTATCAATTCCGTCTGGCTGAAAACAGACCAAACAAGCAGGGTGTCCACATTACCCTGCTGACCTCCTCAATACCCAATAGGGAGGCTACACAGATCTCAGACCTGATGGTGGCAACCTTATCTGCGAAGAACTGAGCAAAGTCATCGCATCTCTCTTGCGAAAAAGCTCCACCAGGCTGAAGACAGATTGGATTGCACAATCAGTTGACAGTTCAGAAGAGCTGAGCTGGTTGGTTCTGCACAGGGGAAATCAACCTGGACAGGATCTTTGCCTTCTTACAGGTGATTGCCGATTGATAGACAACATAATTGTCCATCAATCTAAGTCTGTCACCATCTAGGCCCGATTTCCTCCAGCACCTCTCTAATCTTTGTCCCTCTTGCCTCATCTCCTTCAAGGTTCCATCAAACCAAGGGGACCTTGGGTGAAGAGTGAGGGGACGAACACGAACAGGAGTGATGGAATCCAGGGCTTCTATTAACCGCCTTATTATAGGCTAGTACGAGGTTTCCTGGATCCATGCATTCACTTGATCTGACCAATAGGTCCAGCATCGCCTTTAGGCCATCGGGGTAACACCCCTCAAATGACGGTACTGGATCATCTTCGTAGTGGCCGACCCATTGCGGGGAGCCATGAAACTGAACCCTATGGTGTGACGGTCAGACCAACCAACTGGTTCCACCCCCACATCGGAGGTCTCCATCCCCAAATTTAAACTTGCCAAACTGTTACTAACATTAAATTTATTAAATTTGATATTACCTTCTTGTTCCATCTTCCTGATGTTGCCTAGACCTGACTGTATTTTTATTAAATAGAGATGTGAATATCCTGTTTTGAATATCCACTATTTTATTCAAGTCCATCTCTAATTCTCCATTAGCATCCAAAAGTGTTGTAACCATTGGCACCTTATCCTTCTTTCCATTAATGTACTTATAAATTGATTCTTACTATCCTTTACCGTCTTGATTAATCCTAGCTCATATCTCTTCCTGGCAGTTTAATTCCTCTCTTGCAGTTCTTCAGGGTTTTCTTGTATTTTTCCCAGTTTTCCCAATTATTACTAGCCGTAGCCTTATCATATTCATTCACAAAATGTTCCATACCCAAATACATAATTGTTTCCAGGAATTCCCTTCCAGCTGTTGATTCTGATGTATTATTTTCCCAGTTAATCTGAGGAAAATTAAAATCACCGAGTAACACTATATTGTCTGCCTGGTTAAGTCTTTCCAGGTATTGACATCATGCTTTATTTTTTTTTTTTACTTGCCCTTGGTCTCAGCCCAGAGGAACCTACCTTCCTCTGATTTTGTCGGCTGGGCCCTGACGTACCAGGAACCTAGTGTCATGATGCACGCTACCAGGTAGATTTTTTCCTATGGTTTTCTTCCATTTTTGTCCCTACTCCTGAGGGCACCGACATGAAGGACTGATGTCCAGCATGCTGGTGCATGCCATCATCAAACACCCACAGCGCCTTCCCCACCCCCACTCTTGAGGACCCATGCACCCTGCCACCCATGCTTCCACTGGCAGAAGTGCTACTACAGGCGTGACCACAACCCAGTAATCCCCCCCCCCCGGAGGAGAGCATCTGTTGGGATGTTCAATCCTTCCTCTCCCCAACCAACCTCTGATGACCCCAGCCCATTCCCGAACCCGGGTTGCTGGCGTAACACGAAGTGTGGTGTCCAGCGCCTCACCCTGCTGTGCCACCGGGCCAGCCCAGGTATTGATATAATATATTGTCCTGCTCTTTTGTATATGATGGTGGCTTATATACTATCCCCAAAGTAATTTTTGCACTATTTTTAGGTAATAGCTTAATACAAATATGCTCAATACCATCTTCCTCAAGATTAATTTGTTCAGATATAATATTGTCAACTATATATACGGCCACACCACAGCCCTTTCTATATCTACCGTCTTGATTATATAAAGTGTATCCTGGTATTTGCTTGTCCCAATTGCCCACCATGTTTCTGTATCTACGCATATTTGTATTTGTTCTGTGGTCAGAATATAGACTAGCTCTTCAAATTTATTAATCAAACATTTGGCATTAACTAATAACAGCTTTATGTCAGTATTGTTTTTTGTAGATGGATTTCCACCTATTCCATTCCTTAGATTACCCAAATGCCTTACTCTTCCCCCATATCCCTCTGCAATCAGTTTAAATGCATACCAATTACATCACAAAATGTATTAGCCAGTAGTCTTGTGCCTAGTCTACTTAGGCGTAACACATCACCTACAAATAATTTGTTGTGGCAAAACCTATCCCAGTTGTTAATAAATTCAAAACCTTCACGTGTGCACCAACTTCGGAGCCATTCATTTAGATGGATATATTATGGTAGACCAAAACTTGGTGTCCCAACACTCAGGATACTGAGTTTACAGTCCCGAAAATCACAGTCCTGAACAGATCGGATGCCCAATAGTACGCAAAAGAGTAGGACAGCAAAGCGGGGGACTTTGCCCCATGCACCCGTATGTGGGGGGCTCCACTCCCACACCCCCTGTAACTAAAATAACAAACTCTGAGTGGGAGTGGACCCCAGAGTAACAAATATATTAGTTATGGGGGTTCAGTATAAGATGTAACCCAGACCAGAACCCGGGTCTCACAAAGCAAACTGGCTGAGCTTCTTGTGGTTTAGCCCTGTACACCATCAGAGCAGCTCGGCCAAGTGCCCCAACTAAATGCTCCTTACTTTGCACCAGCAGGGGTAAGGCAGCAACCCATCACATCCACTACCTTACCCCTGTCAACATCCATCAGGTGTTTCAGCATCAGGATAATTACTATCGGATACCGCACCTGTCGGACAATAGTGCCCGGGCAGGTGAGTGTCAAGATAGTGAGCCGCGGGATTTCATAAGGGTATCATTTAGGTAGAGTGTCTCCCTCATCCTGGTTTGGCCTGCTCTAGGGACTGGAATTATACCCAAGATGATTACATTGCATCCCCCTTCATTTAATTTCTGTCCAACCTCCTCAAAATCCCTCTGTATGCGAATCATCTGCATACGTCCTACATCATTGACCCCAACATGTAAAGCAGTAATGACATTTAGAGAATGTTCCATAAGTCCTGGAAGCATATTATTGATGTCACTAATCTTTGTGCCCCTCAGTGTGCTCACCATTGTACAGTCTTTCCGACCTCTACACAAAACTTAGTCTGTGTATTTTAACATAGAATCCCAAATCACTACCACATCTCCCTTTTTTTTCTGAACTTGAGGTTGTGACTCCTGTCTGCTGTTTTGTCCCCCCTGTTCAACTGCTGCAGTATTATCTCTGTTGTTGTTCCCGGAACACCCCCAGTGCAGTGTATTTGATTCTCTGCAGTATTACATTGCTCGGCCATGCTGCATATTGTTTTTCCAGTTCCATTTCTGTTCAGTTCATCCTCATTTGAGTTGTATAATGAACTGCTAGTTGCTAAACAGCTGAATCTTTTACGTAACTGGAGTTGACCTATCTTGACTTGTCTTTTCCTCACGCTTGCCGCGCCCTGTACTAAGCTCCAGGCATCTATCTCATCCTCCTCCTCCTCATAGTCCCCATTGCGTTTCCTCTTACGATCTTCAGTTAGCCTACCTTCCACTGCCACATTATCCCCCTCCACAGTAGTATTCTTTAAACTATTGTCATTAACATTTTTACTAACACCTTTAACAATAGTTCTCTTATCCTGTGTCACTACAGTGTCCTCCAGTCCACTGGCCACATTATCAATAAAAGTCTCTAGTATGACAATGTCATTGTGTACACTTAATCTTTCATATAATATCATTATCTCTTGTTGCAAGGTTTTTACTAGCAGGTACTTATCACATATGAATTGTTCCACTGGTTCTCCTGGGGCATACATCAGCAGGTACCACACAATTTCATATTATTGCCCATTTTGAATGCTACTTGTCCCTTTGTGAACAATTCTCACCTGTAATATCTCTCTAGCCTTCTCAAATATGTAACTGACTGTAGCCTGCCACCCTTGTCCCCTTCATCCACAGTGGACACAGCAGACACGTGCACGGCCCATCAGCACAGCAGTTGGATTTCCGCTTGCGACGCCGGCAACCCAGGTTCGGGAATGGATCCGGGCTGCCGGCCAGGGGAGTAGGATGGAGTGTCCCGTGGACTGCTCTCCTTCTCCGGGGGGAGGATGGGGATTGTGTCCGGTGCACGACAGACCCCTGGTGGAGGCCGGGGGTACCACAGCAGCCGACACAGCTAGAGTTAGGAGGTGGGGCGGACACTGGCCATCATTGCACATCCCCACCCTCCCTAGGGAACAAAATTCCTCCTGCCAATGCCTAGATGACGTCCACACCCGCTTCCATAGCCTCAGGCCGACTCCTCGACATATCCCAATGCCCGCTGCACTTCATGGGGGAACCGAGTGCCATGGCCCTGCCCTGGGGGCAAGCCAGGGGGTTCGAGGAGGGCGGCTGATCTGAGTCGGTGCATGGGGTCCGTGACCAGACCGAGAGTACCGACACGCCGGGGGGAGGGCAAAAAGACTAAATAAATTAAAAAAAAAAAGATCCACACGGACAGTGCATGTCTCTGCTCACATCTCCACATGCTGAACGTGTTCTCACCCCACTCGCACGGGGCTCGGCTGATATATAGTGTGACCCAGAATTAAGTGTCAGGTTACATCGATCCAATCCTTTTGCTTCTCAAACTGGAACCCAAGTTGCCTAAAATACAGCTGTTCAGCTGATGTGGTTTTATAAAATACTCCCAGGGATGTTCAAAATAAAATGTAAAAAGCCCCAGTCTACATGTAGTCCTGAAGGCGATCCCGAGGACTACAATCCCCACCCTTCCTGTCTCACAGCCCAGCAGGTGTTGCTAGGAGACCACTCTCCTCATACACAAATAAAAAAGGACACAGTCCAGGGGCGGATCCAGGAGTCCTATAGGTGGGGGAGCTCAAGTCAGAGAAAAAATAAAAATAATAGGCCAGGCGTCTGGTAGGCCACCTAGACCCCCAGAAATTTTTTAACATTTTGGTGCATTCTGATGCATTTTGGAGGGTATTTCTAATGCAATTTCTACTCATTTCCTCCCTCCCCATGCTTTGTTAGTTGTACCCTAGCAGCATCCCCAGAGTCCCCACAGTCCACATGACAGTATATTGCCCAAAACACCCTCCCACCCCCAAAAACACAAAATACCAAAAGACTGCAGCTGGGCAGCAGCACATCCGAAACACATAAAATGAGAAAAGTTGAAAGAGACTTGGTGATAAAGACAAATTACAGACAAATTAAATGACAATCCAAGTAAACAAGTTCACAAATGTCACTCACTCAAGCACATTATGACATTACCATAAAGCCAACCCACCCCAGTTTGTCCTGCAGTACAGATTAATGTATCCCCCAACCTTATTTCAGTAAAAAATAAATACAATAACTATAGAAATATGGGAACAAAGTCACTTTGCTATCTAGTTTATGAAAATATCATTTCAAGTCTGCTTGCTATTTTTGCAAAACATATGTTATTCTATAGAACAATTTATTTCAAAGAAAATATATTTTTAAATAAATAAAATATTTTTTATTGTTTTAAAATGTCCTTTACTTAGATAACCCCATGGTATGAGGTATCTCATTTTTATGATAGGCCCAAGAAGTCAGTTAGCAGACAAAAATATAAAAATGCATTTTTTTTTTATTAGTAGCAGCACTTGATTGGGTACATCACAACTTGCACCCCCCCTCCCCCAATTCAACACATAGAACTACATAAACTAAATATTTGATTTTATCACTTTTTTTTTCTGGTTTTGTGACTGCCTGTGTCAATGAGCCAAAGAAGGTCTTATGACTTCTGTTGCCAATTTTGCTCTCCAAGCATGCAGAAACTCCTGCACATGCCATAACATACAGCAGAACACCTTCAAAGTCCCCATGTCTATTAATTCCCTCTGTGCTCATTCACATTGTACAACCCCGACTGAAAAGACCACACAGATTAGACATACAGTACATGCTGAAGTTTTTACCTCAGTTCAAAGGTCTCATGTACCAGTTTCTGCCTCTCCTGGTTTATGCTGTCACTGAGACCAGACCTGCCCCAGCATTAGTTTTGTACCATTCCTAGCCTGCTACAGGAGGGCACTATTTTCCAAATCCCTCTCCTGCAAACCTGCACCAAAATAAATTTGCCATATAGGACAAAATTAGCAGTGACCTTAAACAGTTTTAATGTCATGAATTTAAGCTCCCCATACTAGAAATTAATAACACTAGTACTACTTTCATTACACACCCAGTTTGATGGAACACTAATGTCATGTCCCATCCCAGCAGCCCCCCATCATAGTTTGTGACTGTGAAAGTCTTGTTTTTAAAGCAAGAAGTACCTGATTAAATGAAGACTTGATCAATTTTCAACAGGCTGAAGTCTATGTGCCCCTAGTTGAGTACTGTCTCTGGCCACCTGGACACCAAACTCTCTCTCTAGACAGCACATACTGAACCCATGACTCCTAATGAGCAGAGCTCTCAGCTACAGCTTGCTTCAGCTACCAGAAGATGACCTGAACCTCACTCCTAACTTCTAGTGCTGATTTACCAAGGCCACACCAACCCCACATTACTGAACTGCTGCCTGAAACCTCGGGCTTTGCTCTTCACTTGTGGGCTCCATTATCTCTCTGTCTCCTCCTCAGTAGTACACTCGCTCCTCTCTTGCTCCAACATTAATCTTCTAAGTTAATGAATTACAGCTCACTCTTGTTTCAGCAGCCCAGACATTTAAAGAAGGCACCCCTAGCTAACAACATCCACTACTGGACGCAACAGCAAATCAGGAGCAGTAAGCACTAAGGCGACCTGGTTGAGATCTGTATTGTTAAGGTCCACTCCGTGTTGCTGCAGCTGTACCCCCACGCACAACCCCCGCGCATGAACAAAGGAGCTGCACCAAGCCTGCAAAAGTAGAGAATGAATGCTCAGGATAACCAAGGCAAGACCAACTGCTGCCACAGTGCTGGAACTGGACCACACGGCGCAGGATGAGCGTCAGTAAGAAATTCATGCTGAGACCAGCTTTTTGGGGGATCAACTATGTAACTTGGTGGAGGTGGTTGTTTGCTGCACTACCAGGACACTGAAGGGCAGGGCCGCCATAACCATTCTGAGCACCTGTGCAGCCCTTCCGGCCCCACCACTCCATTCCCTGTGGGTCCCCCACATCCAACATTTATACCTCACTAACCCTCCTGTCCTGAATTACTAAAGCAGTACCAGGTCTACTAGGTTAACCAGCATCTTTAAATTAGTGCCATTGACTTCAATGAATTATTTGACTTCACCATTGGAAATGAATCTGAATGAGCCTACATAGAAACATAGAAACATAGAATTTGATGGCAGATAAGGACCGCTTGGCCCACCCAGTCTGCCCATTTCCCCTACCTAATGGATAAGCTACAGATCCTAGTTAACCAGCAGCCTACTTCTTTCTGCCCCAACCCCCTAGAATTGCCTTATGACTGTCCCATGCATGCTTCAATTCCACTACTGTTTTTGACTCCACAACCTCCTCCGGAAGGCTGTTCCATGCATCCACAACCCTCTCTGTGAAAAAATACTTCCTTAAATTACCTCTGAGCCGACCCCCTCTATCTTCAAATTGTGCCCCCTTGTTCTTGCACTCCTCTTGTTTTGAAAGATGCTACCCTCTTGGACTTTGTCGATTCCCTTGAGGTACTTGAAAGTTTCTATCATGTCCCCCCTCTCCCTCCTTTCCTTGAGGCTATACATATTAAGCTCCTTAAGTCTCTCTTCATATGTGTTCCAGTGCAGACCCTGCACCATTTTAGTTGCCCTCCTCTGGACAGCTTCCATCCTGTCTATGTCTTTGCGGAGATTGGGTCTCCAGAACTGCACGCAATACTCCAGATGGGGTCTGACCAGCTGTCTGTACAGAGGATAATAACTTCCTGTTTTCTACTGGTGATGCCTCTCCCTATGCATCCCAGTATCCCCCCAGCCCTCCTTACTGCCCTCTCACATTGCTTGCCCACCTTTAGGTCATCTGATATGACTACCCCCAGGTCCCTTTCCATTTTTGTTGTTGTTAGTATCTCAGTAGCCTGCAGCAAGAACTTAAGTATGTATGGTACTACTACGTATTCATTTCTGTAAGGACACGGACATCATCACTAGACACTCACACCTCAGATACTCTGATTTGCAAACAACTTACATTTTCTGGAGGTGTGAGTGAGAGAGAATAGAGAGGATTATCATGAGACACCAGTAAGGTTGCCACCTGTCAGTTATTTTACCTGGTGATCAGGCTTTCAGGGTCCCAATCAGGAAATCTGGTTTTGCTCTGTGCTGGTCAGGTTTTTGAGCCACTTTGAGTGCTCACATACAGTACTTTTGAAACATATTTTGTCATATCATTCATTGTTTCACCTACATGTCCAGGTTACAAACAAGTTCTCTTGTCAGTATAGCCCTTTGTTTGTGAAAGTAGTCAACATGAGATGTGTAAAGTATGGCCATTAACACCATTAGCACTTACTTAACCTAATCTCTTCCACTGCAGCAAAGCTGCCCCCACCTTTTGTAACAGTAACAGAGCCAGTTGTCTTCCACTTTCATTTACTGGTAAACATTTTCATCTCTAACAACATCTAGGCATTTTTAAATGTTTTAAATTATTTTTTTTCCTCAAGAAAAAAGCATGGGCCCCCAAGGTGCAGGGGCACAGTTTGCACCTAGCTAAGGCCAGCTCTGCTGGAGGACAGATGAGACCTGTGTGGCTCAGGCAGCTTTCATGATTAAGAATGCAGCAGTGTGTTACTAATAGGGGAGCTCCATGATGGGGGAGCTATAGCACCCTTAGCCCCCCCCCCTAAATCCGCCTATGAGTCACTGATGATACTTGCTCCCATTTGTGCCCTGTGCACAATACTGTCTCCCCACCTTGGGCGCAGTCCCACAGCTTCCAACAAGATAAGAAGAGGGAGATTTCATGTGCCATGAGAGATTATCATTAAGCTAGCTGTCAGCAATTAAAAAAAAAATCATAAGGTACCTAATGTCTAGAGAACCACACCCTGTCTGTATACGGCTTTAAAGGTTAAACCACTGGCTCTTTAGCTCTGTAGCCCTAAGTCTGAGTTACCTGGTCAGCACTTTGAGACTTAGAGACTGAGGCAACACGTCTTAAACCAAAGTATGCCAGCCGTTTGTGCAGGTTTTATCCCAGAGTCTAGCAGCAGAGTTTGTTTTCCACATTCCTTGCACCTGTGCACTAAGCGGCCAGGATTTTCTGTGTGGAATGAGAGTGATGGAGCAAGGAGGAGACTGTCAACTCCTTGAATTGGGGTTGAACAGGACTTTCTTCTATCACAGGGCAGTGAATGATGGGATTGCACAAATAATCGTGCTCTAGCTTCAAAGAGTGCCTGAAGCTGTAGGAACTGAAATGGCCATGAGTTGTAAGTGTAAGGTGTGAGAGGAACTATCAATATGTGTGTGATTTTTCTGCAATTTTGGCTGCTGTGTCGTGTTCACTTACTGTGGGCAGCTGACTCAGCACATTACGATTTCTTCAGAAACACGGTGCTTGCTACTAGATTTTTATATCCAGATCGCTGGTACTTCTGCGGTTGTACACTAATTCCGTTTTCTGTTATTGAATAGGGGAATATGACAGAGATAAAGACGAAGGCACAGAAACAAGTCACCGGGTTGAGCAAGTAATTCTACACCAGAATTTTCATCTGAAAACCTATGACCATGACATAGCAGTGGTGAAGTTAATAGAACCCATTATTTTTAAGCCAAATGTCATTCCCATATGCATTCCTAACAAGGATTTTTCTGAGAATGTCTTACTGAAGCAAGAGACTGCTCTTATCAGTGGATTCGGACGTGTCCATGAAAGAGGACTGCAAAGCACTATACTTAAACGACTTAGTGTACCATATGTTGACAGAGTCAAATGTGTTGAATCCAGCAACTTCCAAGTGACACAAAATATGTTTTGTGCTGGCTATGAAACAGATGCTAAGGATGCATGTCAAGGAGACAGTGGTGGCCCTCACGTCACTGCCTATAAAAACACGTATTTTATAACAGGAATAGTCAGTTGGGGAGAAGGATGTGCACGAGAAGGCAAATATGGCATCTACACCAAAGTGTCCAGGTATCTGCCTTGGATTAGAAAATCATTGAAACAATAGTATGTAAACTTTCTGTACAGCACAGAAAACAGGTTTGAGAGATGTTAAAATGTATACATTGATTGACCTTCTCTGGCAAATGATATTAATAAAGGTTATTCAAGCTTGTTTATTTCTCATGTTATTAAGGTATTCTATTATATGCAATATCTTTATCAATAAAATGTGTTCTTTCAGGTCATCAAACTATGTGCTGCTGTCAGTTATTTAAAGGAAGTTACTATATATGTTGTTTTTAAATTATAGGAAGTAGAATTGTTATGGATGGTTGCATGGTCCTCACTACTGCGCAACTGTTCACTGATCTGGCAAGCTCGCGATCAGGGTTCATTCCCTGAGACTGGGACATCATGAAGGGATGTTGGCAGGGAAAGTACTAAAACATCCTTTCAATACTCTTCTTGGGGGGCGGGACGTGCACTTAACGCCAGTGATATTTTAGTGGCTCCTGATGGTGGCTTAGTGACAATGTCCTTGGCAGTGTGGGTGACCATTTGCTGCCAGGTGCCCCCACCCTAAGGATGCTGCTGCGTGCATGAGCTCATAGGGAGGTGGAAAGGTGGGTGGTCTGCAACAGTTGAGGAAAACAACCAGTGGACTGTCCAGATAATGGCCTCTGGGTGCCTCTCCCAAGCCACCTGGCAAAACGGTATGCCAGCATTGCCCCCCTTTGCCATCAATTCCAGCAATGCATATATCAATCCTCCCTGGTGGCTGCTGAGAGCCCTGTATCAGGGTTATGCTGTACAGTACACTGTGGAATGACTGAGGGTGCCTGGTGGTAGATAGAGAACATGGTGCGCAGTGGGAGCCTCCCTAGGGAATTTCTACAGCTCTGGAATGACAAGTTGGGGCAAGGTAAGGTGGATAAAGAAATAAAACAAAAACAATGAATTTAAATTAAAACTCTTATTCTCTGTGCAATATAACAAGCTAATTAATTTTACGAAAGTAGGAACATTGTGTATGTATATTTTAACTATTTAGGCTGTAACATGCTCAACCCAGGCTAATTCACTTTGTTATCTCATCTTATATAGCTTTCTATTTTTTGTGAAAGAAATATACAAACATACAAACATACAACCATGCCAGGACAATTAGGCCTCAAGATCAATCTTGTCTGCTTGAAAACACAGCTTGCAGTTCAGACAACTCGCCCCCAATCCTCCCATCAGATTTTCCCTCCCTGAGTTCACCAACCTGGTCAATTCTCTCTGTACTTGTACCTTGCTCATTGACCTATTCCATCCCTTCTTAAAACTCCCCACTGAATACAGTGAGATCACTTCATCAGGCAGTATGTTCCAAGCCACCACCACCCTTTCCTTAAAATAATGTTTCCTCAGCTCCCTCCTGAACCTTCCCCCATCCACCACCAGTTTCAATATATGTGCCCTAGTGGTCCCTTCTCCTTTCAATCTAAACATACCCTCAGAACTAACTTTGTTTATGCCTTTCAAGTATTTAAAGGCCTCGATCATGTATCCTCTGTCCCTTCTATCCTCCAGGGAGTGCATGTTGAGCCATCTTAGTCTCGCCCCATAGGATTTCTCCAAATATGTATTTATATGGGATGTTGTGACAAACCTCTGCCCTGCAGGCACAGGTCTGTATCTCTTGCACACATAAGAGTGACCAGATGCCTGGATAGCTCCTTCAGTTTCAATGTTGCCACTACTTGGCTGACTGCTAGGGTATCTGAGTCTGATTTTAGTCCCACCACTGGCCTGCGTTCATCTAGTGCAAGGCTTACTTTTTTTTTTAACTCTATTTTGTTGCCCCAGTGGGACCAGGGTATCTCTCTGGAGTACTCACATGACCTCTGCCTCTACATCCAGCCTGAAACCACCCTCTTACAGATCTCCCATCTGGTCCCATGGCCTTGTCCAGCCCCCTGGATCACCCCCGGAGGAAGGCCCACCTCTCCTACTTGGCGGCCTTTCTGAGATTAGATGAACTTGAGCTGGGGCCATGGTGAGGGACGGGAGATCTGGTGACAGGGCAGTCTAGCAGTGGGATGTGGGCATTTGTCCTGGGGTCTCCTTTACCTCCTCTTGTCCACCGGGGTTTTTCCATGTTATTCTCCTCGGAGCACGGACGTGCAATGACGTCCAAGCACCAACATGCTGATGTCCACCACCGCTCCGCCTGCTGTCAGCAACGCTCATGCAGGGCTCCTGATCTTCATCGGGGGCCACCGGTGAGCGATGCGAGCCCCAGTACCCACCCCAGGAGGGGAAAGCAGTCCTCTGGATGCTCAATCCCTTCCCTCACCGACCCCCGATGGCCCGAGTACATTCCCAAACCCGGGTTGCCGGCATGGCACAAGGTGTGGCATCCAGTGCCTCAACCCTCAGTGCCACTGGGCTGGATCAAACTTTACTTTTGACACAGAACCAGCCCATCAGTCACTTTGAGCACCCCTCACCTACTCTGTGTCAGATAAAGTTTACTTTATACTTAGTAGTCATGGTCTCTGACAGTGGAACACCAGTTTGCTCAATAAAAATATATTACCAGCTGGCCCATCAGCGCATCGGTTGGATTTCCACTTGTGACGCCGTCGACCGGGGTTTGGGAATGGACTCAGGTTGCTGGAGGGCCGGCTGAGGAAGAAGGAAGGAGCGCCCGCAGACCGCCCACCTTCTCTGGGGGAGGGTGGGATGGGAACGGGCACCTGCTGGCCCCTGGTGGAGACCGGGAGCACAGCAGGACGTCAGGGTTCTGATTGTTGGGGGAGTGATGGACGTCGGCGTTCGCCTTGACGTCAGTGGCATGTCACTCTCCGGGGAGAAACCCAGGAAATAGCTCCCTGGCTAAGCCGGATAATGGTCTCTGGCCCCCCGCTGCTGTCAGCCCTCACGATCAACCAGCCTCAGTGACACCCAGAGCCGATTGCCTAGTGCGCTGGATGGCCCCACCGGTGCCTTCTTTCTTGGAGGAGGGGGACCCACCCGGCAAAGGGATATGCCGGGCTACCTCTGGGGGGGTCGCAATGTGAGGTAAGGGTCAGCATCGGAGGAAACAGGCAGACGGAAGGACCAAGGAGGCTCGAAGAGCAGAGGTGAAAAAAAAAAAATAGATTACCTGTGCTGTAAAACACTGCACTGTCACAGAAAATATTAAATATAAAAACATTTAATATTCACACTACTGAATTAAAAGATTATAAAGTAGAATGTAAAATCAATAATATACACTAGAAAATGTAAAACAAAATAGTTTTGCATAGACTACTGAACAAAGAACTGCTCTAGTCTCTAGACTACAGTCTAATAGACTGATCTCACCCTACTCTGAGTAGTTTCCTTGCTTAGGTCTCGAGTTACCACTCAGGTGTGAAATTTAGGAGACACAGAGTTCCCATTTGCTTGCAGTGCACATTTGCTGTACTCTGTTTCCCAGCTGAATCTGCCATTGCCTGACCTGTGGTCCCAGTTTAATCATGTCAAGGAGTCTGCCTCCCATTACCTCGTCCTGTGTCAATCACAAGGGTAGGCTTTCTTTTGCCCTGTGAATCCTGGAAGCTGGCCCAAACTGGTTCACAGATCACAACTGCCCCCATAAAAGATGTTGTTTACTGGGCATTTCACCTACAACCAACCCATCCACTTTAATAATCTGATAAGAAATTCACACCCACAGTCATTCCTTGAAAGTATGTCCCTCTGATGCAGACACACAACTGTCCCCACCATACCACTAAACCAACCTGGCTGCTGTGCTTATTCGATAAGAGTTTCGCACCGTGCCACAACAGCTCTTGGTAGCAGATCTTTATTGTGACCTCCCGATGAGCTGTCTGATAAGGATTATATACTTACAAGAGTGTACTCCTTGAAAGCAGTGCTTTTCTGTGACCTTCTTATGAACTCACAGTTTTTTTTTTTTTCCATGAGACCTATTAACCCTTTCTGACCATCTGTTAAGTATCAATATCCCCCCCAGCTAGGCCCATTTTCATGCTACAAAACTATGTCTGTGTTACAGTTCTAAATCTGTAGCTGTGTTACACATGTGATAAACAAAGTGGATTATATTATGTTCAGCATGTCACATCCTACATTGTTATATGATGAGGGAGAAAAGCGGCCCTCTTTATTTATCATCTTACCTGACTGGCCAGTTGAAAGCACTGAAAATATTTTGTAAGCCGCATTTCATACATTTGAGACAAAAAGTTTGAAAGTAGTTCTTCAGATGCATTAGCAAGAGGAAAAATTCCAGACATGGGATCATTGGGCTGAAGAAGGAAGGAGGAGAAAAGGTGGAGGATGACCTAGAAAAGGCTGAGACACTGAACAAGTACTTTTGCTCAGCATTCACCAGGGAAGGAGAGGGTGAGGGACCGAGACTCATTAAGAGAGGTATTCAGGGGAGAGAGGTAGACACCAGCCTGTGTCAGGAAATGGACAAGGAAATGATAGAAAGTATACTTAGAATGGTAGAAAAAGGGGAGATATTGCTGATGGGTGATCTGAATATGCCAGATGTTAACTGGAGTGCAGTTGCAGCTGCCACTTCGAAGAGTGGAGTTATTCTAGATGCCCTACAGGGGGCATGCCTTAGACTAGTATTGGAGCCCACTCGAGAGGGAGCAATATTAGACTTGATTCTCTCAAATGGAAATGGAGATGGAGAGAGGATCACAGATGTAGAAGTGGGTAGCCATCTGGGAACTAGCGACCATCGAACAGTATGGTTCACAATAAACACAGCAATAGAGTCAAGCCATACAAAGAAAAAAGTACTGGACTTTAGGAGGGCTGGCTTTGCAAAAATGGGTGAATGCCAAGGAATGCACTAACAAATGGGCAGGAAGGAGGGGTGGAAGAACAATGGGGAATACCCGCCCGTCGGTGCAACGGGTTGGATTTCCGCACAGACGCCGGGCGACCCGGTTCGAACGGACTCGGGTCGCTGGAGGGCCAGGGCTGGGAGAAGGATCGAGCGCCCTGGGACTGCCTCTCCTCTCTGGGGAGGGTCGGGACGTGTCCGAGTGCGGATGACTCCGGTGGAGGCAGGGTCGCTCAGCTGCTGGCACGCACTGGAGGCGGGGCAGGATGCTCCGCGTCATTGCACGACCCCGCCTCCCTCCAGAAAAACGGAAATAGAACTAGCCATCTTAGCCGCCGCTAATGAAGCCCACCACGGCTTTGATGTGCTCCCCAGGCTGGCCCTCCGACTAAGTTACACGCCTGCAGCATTTGAGGGGAGTGTCGCAGCCCCGCCATGGGGAGGAAGCCACGGGGCATCGGAGGGTCCGAGGCCGATGTGGGGAGCAGAAGCCGGTGGTCCGTGACCGGGCGGAAGGACATTTGGCGGCAGACAGGCTAAGGGGGAGATAAAAAATGTAAATGGAAAAAAAAAAAAAGAAAAGAACAATGGGGAATAATAAAAACTGCCATCACAGAGGTATCGAGCCTTTGTGTGAAGCAAATAAACAAAACAAATGATGTAAGAAACCACTATGGTTCTCAAAGGAAGTGGCAGTGAAGGTTCAAGAGAAAAGAAAGCATTCAGGAAGTACAAGGAATTGCAGAAGGAGCAGGACAGAGAACTGTATCAGTTAAAGCAAAGGAGGCTGGGAAGGCAGACAGAACAGCAAAGGCCCAAACCAGGAAAAAGACAGCCAACTCAGTTAAGAAGGGGGATAAAACCTTATAGGTACATCAGGAGCCAAGGAAGACCAAGGGTGGGATAGTGAGGCTTAATAAAGGGAGGGAGGTGGGCAGAGGGAGACTGTGAAAAGGCAGAGATACTAAACAAATATTTTTGCTCAGTATTTACAAATGAAAGAGGGAGGTGCATAAACAAACAGTAGAAACACTCTGGATACAGAAGTTGATACCAGCCCATTTACAGAAGAAAGGGTTCTGAAAGAACTCTTAAAACTGAAGGTGGACAAAGCAATGGGGCCTGATGGGATTCATCCCAGAATTCTAAAAACTAAGGGTAGAACTAGTGGCACCACTGACTACTCTTTTTAACAAATCATGGGAGGATGGGGTGGTACCAGAGGACTGGAGGAGGGCAGATGTGATTCCCCTTCACAAAAGTGGGAGCAAGGCAGAAGCAGGAAACTGCAGACCTTTTAGTTTAACCTCAGTGATAGGGAAAATGATGGAATCACTTCTGAAGGAAAGAATTGTTGAGTATCTAGAGGCCAGAGGGGCACAGGACCCTAGGCAGCATGGATTCTCAGCAGGAAAGTCATGCCAGATGAATCTGATAGATTTCTTTGACTGGGTGACCAAAGTAGTAGATCAGGGAGGGGCTGTGGACATGGCCTACCTAGACTTTAGCAAGGCATTTGACACTGTCCCACACAAAAGATTAATATACAAGTTAGCCAGCCTGGGAGTGGGTCCCAAGATGACAGCCTGGGTAAAGAATTGGCTGAGAATAGGTCACAGAGGTAATAGTAAATGGAGTCCACTCAGAAGAAAGGAAGGTTACTAGTGGGCACCGTGAGGGTTCAGTATTAGGACCGGTCCTCTTCAATGTCTTTATAAGCGACATTGCAGAAGGACTGGAAGAAAAGTATGTCTCTTTGCAGATGACACAAAGATCTGCAACAGAGTTGATGCACAGGTGGGGGTGGAAAGGATGAGAAGGGACTTGGCAAGGTTAGAGGAATGGTCAAATATATGGCAGCTTAGATTCAATGCTAAGAAGTGCAAGGTAATGCACCTGGGAAAAAAACCCAGGGAAGAGTACACAATGGGGGTGAGATACTAACAACAACAAAAATGGAAAGGGACCTGGGGTAGTCATATCAGATGACCTAAAGGTGGGCAAGCAATGTGAGAGGGCAGCACGGAGGCTGGGGGATACTGGGATGCAGGGAGAGGCATCACCAGTAGAAAACAGGAGTTATTATCCTCTGTACAGACAGCTGGTGAGACCCCATCTGGAGTACTGTATGCAGTTCTGGAGACCCAATCTCTGCAAAGACATAGACAGAATGGAAGCTGTCCAGAGGAGGGAATCTAAAATGGTGCAGGGTCTGCACCGGAAAACATATAGAGAGAGACGAAGGAGTTAATATGTATAGCCTCGAGGAAAGGAGGAGAGGGTGACATGATAGAAACTTTTAAGTACCTCAAGGGAATCAACAAAGTCCAAGACTGTAGCATCTTTCAAAAAAAGAGGTGTGCAAGAACAAGAGGGCACAATTTGAAGATTGGGGCGGCTCAGAGGTAATTTAAGGAAGTATTTTTTCACAGAGAGGGTTGTGGATGCATGGAACGGCCTTCCGGAGGAGGTTGTGGAGTCAAAATCAGTGGTGGAATTCAAGCATGCATGGGACAGTCATAAGGCAATTCTAGGGGTTGGGGGGAGGAAGAAGTAGGCTGCTGGTTAACTAGGATCTGCAGCTTATCCAGTAGGTAGGGAAATGGGCAGACTGGGTGGGCCAAGCGGTCCTTATCTGCCGTCAAATTCTATGTTTCTATGTTTATTCATGGTGGAAAGAGTCCTGGAAGAAATCGGGGAAAATAAAAGCAGAAAGGCAATGGGGCCACATACGATCCTCTCCAGAGTACTAAAGGAACTCAGTTAAGTGCTGGTGGAACCACAGGCTGCCCTTTTCAATGCATCACTAGAGATGGGGGAGGTACCTGAGGACTGGAGGAGAGCAGATGTGGTCCCTCTCCACAAGAGTGGAAGCATAGACGAGGCAGGCAATTGCAGGCCTATAAGATGGACCTCAGTATTGGGGAAACTAATGGAGTCCTTACTTAAGGAGAGGTTTGTGAAGTTTATGGAGGATAGCAGGGCACAGGATCCATGGCAGCATGGATTCTCAGTGGGAAGGTCCTGTCAGATGAATCTTATAGATTTCTCTGACTGGGTACCCAGGGTGGTAGATCAGTGAGGGGCAGTGAACGTAGCCTTCTTGGTGTCAGCAAGGCCTTTGACACCATCCTGTACAGGAGGTTGCTAAATAAATTGGGGAGCCTGGGAGTGGGTCCTACAGTGGTAAAGTGGGTTGGGAACTGGCTAAGGGACAGGACTCAGAGGGTGGTGGTAAATGGCACGAAATCTGAGGAGAGGGAAGTGACCAGCGGGGTGCCACACTGATCCAGTCCTATTCAATGTCTTCATTAACAACATTGCAAAGCATCTGGAAGGAAAGGTGTGCCTCTTTGCAGATAACACCAAGATCAGCAACAGAGCGGACACACTGGAGGGGATGGACAAAATGAGAAAAGACGTAAGCCTATTAGAGGAGTGGTTGGGGGTCTGGCAGTTGAGTTTCAATGCTAAACAATGCAAGATCATGCACCTGGGTCACAGGAATCCAAGGGAGGAGTTCATGCTGGGCAGGAAAATTCTGGCCACCACAAGTCAGGAGAGAGACCTGGAGGTTATCATATCCGATTACCTGAAAGTGATCAAACAATGTGAAAAGGTGGTGGGGAGAGCAAACAGAATGTTGGGGGTGCATAGGGAGGGGCAAACAAGCAGGAAGAAAGAGGTGGTGATGCCACTGTACAGATCACTGGTAAGGCCTCAGCTGGAGTACTGTGTCCAGTTCTGGAAACCACATCTCCAGAAGAACATTGACAAAACAGAGGTAGTCCAGAGAAGGGCAACAAAGTTGGTCCCTGAACTGCACCAAAAGCTCTACGAGGGCTTTGGCTAACAAAGGGAGCACCACATAGATGTTGGTGGTCTTCCTCTAGTGTCCCTGACAAGAGAGTGCTATTATTACTGGCAGTGTTATTGACAAGGGGAACAGTGTCTGGTTGCTAGGCAATGGCACTGAGGCAGAGGAGTGAGCAGTAGTTCTCAGGCAGCAGGAGAAAGGAAGCATTTAAGAATACCAACAGCACTTCATTTTTTGGTCACACCAGAAAGGAGGGACTGTTTTGATTTGTGTTAAGGAGCAGGAGAAAATGAATTTCTACCTGCAAAGTTTTAATTTCGGGCCAGTCAACACCAAATGTGGGGGTCAGGTGACAGGAGGATACTTCCGGGTTCGGGAGGAATAAAGCTTGCCTGTATTGCGAGCGGGTGAGCACGTAGAGACGTGCCGAGACTCTCGTCTGTGTCTAGCATGTCCACCAGGGACAGAGAGATCGTGGCACAGGTAAACCACTAAAACACTTGGACAGTATTGGACTATAAATATTATCATAAGGAGTCAGGGGCTAACTAAGACATAAGCAGAAGTAGTGCCTGTGAAATCACTGCTGTTAGTAAACATATATATAATCCAACAAGAGGAACAATGGAGGAAAGGATCTGCGAATGCAAATTGTGCAAAATGTTTACTAAGGGAGGTGATAGACCTAAATTCATATGTGATAAATGTATGCCTACACAAATACTACAAGAGGAGCTTGAGGAGTTAAGAGAGTGATTGAGTGTCCAGCAGGAGATCAGTGAGTTAGAGAAATTCATTGATGTATTACAAGCAAACCTGAATATAGCAGGTAGCCCACAACATGAACCGGGTACCAGCTCTGGAAACAGGAAGGAGTTAGGAGGAAGGGATAAAAGGAAAAGAACTGCAACAGAAGTTCCAGTGATAAAGAAAGAACCTTAAGAAGATGATTGGTGTATGGTACAGAGGGGTACTAAAAGGAGGAGAAGGCATACTGTAAGGCAGGTCCCAGTGGAATTAAGCAATAGGTACTCAGTGTTACAGCCAGCTAACCATATGGAGCATACACTAACAGAACCAAGTGGGGGACAAAGAGATATAACAGGGACAATAGATAAACAATCCCCTATAAATAGTGATACAAACCAGACCAGACATGCCTCTATGGAAGTATTAATTATAGGAGACTCAATCCTTCGGCACACAGGTAGGATTATCCGTGAGGGCAGGAAAGAATATGTGACCCTACCATGTCTACCAGGAGCAGGAATAAGTGATATAAGTAAGATGCTCCCCGGGTTCCTGGAAAACACACAAGAGCCGGTAGTACTATTGCTCCTAGGGACAAATGACATAGGGAAAAAAAGTCTGGCACAAATACTGCAGAACTTTGAGAAGGTGGGAACTGAACTCAGAAAAAGAAAATGCACTTTATCTCTGAATTCCTACCTATACTTAGGGCAGGAAGAGCTAGAAGAAAAAAAATACTTCTAGTAATCTTGTTTCTTCCAAGGGAATCTTACTATATTCTGACAATATACAGTATGGTCTCACCATAGGACTGCCCCAGAGTTGAAATGGTTAATAGAATCTATGCAAATAGTAGAATGTTAGGCTCAAGCTTGGTTTCAAACCACTGTCCCAGGTTGCACTGCCTACAGCTGTCAGATTCTTAAGAAGCATGCATAAATAACTAAACTATCCTAATATAAAACCAATTCCCCCCAAAGACCAACCCCTCTTTTAAACAACAGGGGCATCCTTAAGATTCAAGTCACAGATGCCCAAGAAACAAACAAACATACCAACAGGTTTGCAGTAAGATATGGACAGCTGGAGTGCAGTGCCCATTAGGTTCTAGAAGGGGAGGTAGGGTGGGAGCTCAGAATACAGTAAGATTCCCTTGGAAGAAACAAGATTACTATAGCAAGTGATTTTTTTTCTTTAAACTCCAGGACATCTTACTGTATTCTGACAAATGCAGACTACCCAAGCAGTTCCTTTGGCAGTGGGCAGCAACCAATTTAGGGAATAAGCTCTGCAGTACTGCTGTGCCAAACCTGGCATCACTTCTGGCCTGGGTATCCAAGCAGTAGTGTTTGGTAAATGTGTGGACAGTTTTCCAGGCAGCTGCTTTGCAGATTTCCAGCAGAGGAATGTCTCTAGCAGCTGCTATGGAAGCAGCTGTTCCCTTGCAGAGTGGGTCCAGAGACCTGCAGAGAGCTGTTTGTCCACTTTGCTGTAGCAGAACTGAATGCAGACAACAATCCAACATGCAATATACCTTTTTGTAGCTGGTTTGCCTTTTCCCACTTCCCAAAAGGTCAGGAAGAGCTGAGTATTGTCCTGCCTGTGGCTCTTTGTGTGGTCCACGTAGTAGCTGATAGCTCGCTTAACATCCAGGCTATGCAGTCTATGTTCCCCTAAAGTGGAATGGTCCATGAAAAAGACTGGCAGTGTAATAGACTGATTGAGATGGAAGTCAGATACCACCTTGGAAAGAAACTTCCTTTTAGTCCTGAGGACAACCTTGTCCCTATGGAATGCAATGTAGTCAGGCTCAGTCAGGCTCAGGGCCTTGAGCTCATTAATTCTCCTGGCAGAGGTGACTGCCACCAGGAACACTGTTTTCCAGGTCACATACCTGAGATCTACTGAGGACATGGGCTTGAAAGTAGGCTGCAAGAGCTGGGTAATACATATATTACGATCCCACACTGGTGTAGAGTCCTATGTGGGGGATGCAGATGGAACAGCCCCTTGAAAAACTTTCTCAATACTGGGTTAGAAGCCAAGGATGAGACCCTGACTGCCGATAAATAAGCAGAGACAGCTGCCAGGTGCACCTTCAGAGTGGATGGTCTTAGGCCAAGTGGGTCAAATAATCCAGAACAGCTGGCAAACCTGCCTGACTATTATCTATGTCTCTTGTCTGACACCAGATGGAAAACCTTTTCCATATAGATGTGTAGGTTTTCCTGGTGGAAGGCTTCCTAGAGACCCTGAGGACCTCCATGACTCCTTCTGAGAGGTGCATGTTGGCATACTCTAAGTCCTCAAGAGCCAGGCTTTGAGCCTGAGGGACTGGATGTTGGTATATAGGATTCTGCCTTGGGAGAATGTCAGCAGGTTGTGCCTCCTGGGGAGGCTGACTGGTTTGGCTACTGACATGAAGAGAATTAAGGAATACCAGGGCTGCCCAGCCCAGTCTGGAGCAATGAGGATCATTGTTGCTGGCTAAGATGTGAGCTTGTTCAGTACCCTTAGCAACAATGGAAATGTGAGGAATGCATACAGGAACCTCCCTGTCCAATCCAGCAGCAGTACGTCCAGTGGGATTGTGCCCCTCACAGGAGGTCTGCAGCAGAACTAAGGTAGCTGATGGTCATCTGGGGATGCAAAGAGGTCCACCTCTGGTGTGACCCATCGCCTGAAAACAATCTGAAGGACCTGCTTGTTGAATGAGTGACCACTCACTGTGGTTCTGGTTTATTCTGCTGAGGGTATCTGCCAGGGCATTGTCCTTCCCTGAAAGCGGACTGTGGAAAGAGAGATCTCCAGGGAGTATGCCAGACTCCAAACCTTCATGGCCTCTGTGCACAGTGGAGTTGACCATATGCCTCCCTGTTTGTTTATGTAGTACACAGTGGTTGTGTTGTCTGTCTGACCTGTACCATCTGTTCCTGTAGCATGTTGGTGAAGAACTAGATGCCCAGGAGGACTGCTCTGAGTTCCAGCAGATTTATGTGTAACAATGACTCCTGCTTGAGCCATGTGCCATAAGCAGTGTGCTCCCCAGGTGTGCTCCCCATCCCAGATGGGAGGGAGGCATCTGTGGTTAGCACCAACTAGGTGGTTTCCTGCAAAAATGGTACACCCTGTTTGAGCTTGTCCCTCTCCTGCCACCACTGTAGTTCCTGAAAGAAAGTTCCTGTAACTGGCACCAGTTCTGACAGAAAATCTCTTTTTTGATGCCAGTGTGACCTGAGATGGAACTGACTGTCTTTCATTTGAAACCTGGCCCCTAACACTGTTGCTGTGGAAGCTGCTATACAGCCCAACAACTGTAGAAAATGCCTTGCTGGCCTTGGGGTATGCAGCTTGAAAGAGCTGGCTAGCTGCACCAGGCTGTCTACTCTTCCCTGTGGAAAGAATGCCCTTCCCTTTACAGTGTCTAACTCTGCTCCTGTGAACTCCGGGAGTTGAACTGGCTCTAGCACTGACTTTTTCAGGTTCACAAGGAACCCTAAGGATTGCAGAGTATCCTGTGTGATTGCCAGAGCATCCGTGACCTAATGAGATAATTGACCTATGACCAGTCAATCATCCAGGTAGGGAAACACTGCCACCCCCTGCCTCCTTAGGTGTGCTATGACCACAGCCAAGTAGTTTGTGAACACCCTTGGGGAAGAAGTCAGTCTGAAGGGAATTGCCCTGAATTGATAATGGCCTGATGGCAATCTGAATCTGAGATACTTTCTGTGGGATTGTCTGATGGGGATGTGGAAATAAGCATCCTTTAAGTCTAGAGATGTTAACCAATCTCCCTGCCTTAGTGTTGGGAGGATGGTTGCCAGAGTCACCATCTTGAACTTTGGTTATGACAATGTCTGTTTAGATGTCTGAGATCCCGTATGGATCACCACTCCCCAGTTTTCTTTGTTGTGAGGAAGTATCTTGAGTACAGGCCTTTTCCCCTTTGTGCTAAGAGAACTGGCTCTACTGCCCTTTGTGACAGAAGGTTGGATACTTCCTCCTCCAACAGAACTGTTTCTGATGGGGTAGAAGGTGTGAAAACCCTTGCCCTCAGCTTTGGCATGGACATAAAGCTGAGAGCAAGGCCCTGGCCATGCCCTCCAGAACCTACCTGTCTGTGGTGCTGGTTTTCCACTCCTGGAGACAGTGGGCCAGCCTGCCCCCTACCGGGGTTGGGGAGGTGACCTGAACAGACACCTCAGGGTGCCTGCTTGAGTTGAGCTGCTGACTGTGTGCTGGGGTTAGTAAGGTCACTGCCTCTTCTGCCCCTGCCTATAAAATACCCCCTTTGCTGCTAATATTGAGGGAAAGTCTGAGGCTGAAAGAATGGCCTATAATGGGTCCTGCCCCTACCACCTCTGAGTTGATGCTTTTGGTGTGTGGATGCTCTTTCTTCGGCAACAACACTTTTGTAAGCAGTTTTGTCATCATCCATTTTCTTCATGTAAGCCTCTGTTTGCTTTCCAAATGGAGATGTGGGCTCACATGGAAAATCCAAAGCCTTTGTTTGTGTGTCCTGGGTCAGGTTAGTAGTCCTGAGCCAAACAAATCTTGTGAGAGACACTGACATTGCCATCTGGCTGGCTGCAGTGTCGATGGCATCAACTGCCATCCTGAACTGGGCCTGAGAAGCTTCTATGCCTCTTTTTGCAGCCTCTTCCAGGTCAGCTGTCATGGGGGCTGGGACAGATTTTGCTATTTCCAGAACAGTATTCCAGAGTGTTTTCTGATACCTGGAGACATAGGCCATATAAGGGGCCTGTCTAATAGCCAGAGAGGACCCCAGATAAGTTTTCATAGCCATGGAGTCTATTTTTCTGAAGTCCTTATCAGGGTATGTAGTGCCAATGGGATGCCAGCTTTGTCACAAGCTGCAGCCTGTACCACCCCCTCATGGCTAGGGTGCCCAAAAAGGAATTCTGCTCCTCCCTTAGCTACCCAGTACTTTTTGTCCAGCTTTTTGTCCACTGGTGGCACAGATGTGGGTGTCTGCAATATTCTGTTGACCTGTTTTTTCAGGGACTTATGGATAGGCAACAGTAGTTTGTTTGACACTGGGACGTCAATCATCTCCATATAGTCCTGTTCTTCTTCCTCAGTGGACTCCTGAGTAGGGAGGTCCAGGGTTTGAGCAACTTACTTCATGAAAGCAAAGTGAGATGTGTAATCCTCAGATCCCTTTGTCAGGGGAATTAGCATGGTGTGGATCAGGAGAAATGTCAGGCTTAGTGAGCTCTCCATAATCCTCCTCCTCCTCCTCCTCCTCCTCTTCCTCCTCATCATAGAATTCACCACTCTGTTCCAAAGAACCAGGAACCAAGGTTGAACTGGAGGTTTGAACCAGTATTTGTGCTTGCAGCCACTTTTCAATCAGAACCAGAGTTCCAGGTTGCAGTGACTGAATGATCCTGATTGCATTCGTAATCTCTTCAGCGGTGGGAACCGAGGTCTTTCTCGGTTGCAGTTCCTGCTCTGTATGTTTTTCTTTCTTTTTTCTTTTACCTGCAGTAGCCGGTTCAGCAGCTGTATCTGCAGTGCATTTCCTTCCTGAAGAACTATCACCCCTGTCAGACAGCTGTTCCTCCAGTTCCCTTTCAGAAGGAGCCCGTTTATCTGAGTCCAGGTCAGCAGCCTTTTTAGACATTTTTTATTGCAGTCTTTTAAGTCACCTCTCAAGCATAGACTGTGGAAATTTTTACAGATTTCACAATCTGCCTTCAGGTGGTCAAACTCTAGGCAGAATACACAAATTAAATGAGGGTCAGCCTTAGCAAACGGTTCCTCACACTCAGTACAATGCTGAAAACCTGTAGGGCCCTTTCTTTTCATGGTTTTCTGTGACATCTAGCCAAGAAAAAAACTCTCTTTTTTTCTTTCAGTTAGCTTAAAACCATAAGACCCGAGAGTTACCCCAGTTAAACAATATCCAAATTAATGTGGCTTACCAGACAAGTCAAATTAGACTTAAATCTTCTGAAGTTCACTTCAGGAAAAAACAAATAGATAACGGTTCCCTCCCGGTTGTGAGGAACTGAAAAGGAACTGAGAACTTACCCGAAAAACACTAAGGGCAGGATTCTCAAAAGAGATGCTCCCAGCACATCAGAGATGCACCAGCACATCCCCGACTTGCACACTAGTGCCATTCTGGAAGGAATCTAATGTGCTAGGCACATCCCCGATGCACCAACACATCGCAGACGCATGGCACACCACCCATAATGATGTGTGGCGCATCTGGAGGGGTTGTGCAGGGGACGTGCCCATGCATATGGTGCACAGCTCCATTCACAACCCATCTTGGAGGCGCATCCCCAGAGCAAGTCCGGAGATGCGCCTCCAAGAGATAAGTCTACATCAAGTAGATGTAAGTGGGTGGCCACCCACAGGCAGGCTGCTGTACTGCAGACAGCAGCTTGCCCAATCTGCCCGAATCTCCGTTTCCAAGCTGCACACTGCAGCAGTAGATACTTGTGCAAAGAAACCCCCCTCCCTGCCCGCATCCCCATTTCCAAGCTGCATACTGCAGTGGTGGATCCTTATACAAAGAAACCCCCATCACCCTGACCCACACGCACTGCTGATGATGATCCAAATGACCCTCATAAGTCCAGCAGACCCCCCCACACCCACTCAGGTACCCTCTCTCCACTCCACCTGTCCCAGCAGGTCCAGAAGTTCGGCAAGCAGCACAACCCACCTGCATACCACCACTGCTGCCTGCCAACAGAGCTGTCTGTGTATGACAGCTGCTGCACTACTGAAAGCCCATTGGTGGACCCCGTTGACCAATGAGCTTGCAGTGAGTACTGTTCTCTGTCATTCTTTTGTTCCTACTGCCCCCTCTGCCCACTCCAATTTGCTGAAGTGGGATTGCTAGATTCCCGGGGTTCTTCTTAAAATCTCAGGGCCCATTCTTTTGCTTTTGTGGCCCCTACTCTGTGGAATTCTCTACCTTGTCAGATTAGGGAGTGCCTGACCGTCCAGAGGTTTAAGACCTCTCTGAAGTGACATCTTTTTATCCTGGTTTTCCCTGACCAATTTAAAGTGTGATGGTTATTTAAAATGTTTTAGTTGTGAACTGATGATGATTTTAATTATGGTGTGATATTTTTTGATATTATTGTGTTTGGTTTTAAATAATTGTTTTAGTTGTAATATAAGTTTAGGAACTCTGTACAAGCACTTTGGACAAACTGGAATTGCACTTTTTTATAAATAAAGCTGACAATGACATTGATATTGATATTGATAAAACTATTAATTCCTCGAACACTGGCATCATTTTGAAAATGGGCATAGACTATATGCAATCGACAGCCTCCACCTCAATAGGATAGGAAGTAGAGTTCTAGCAGACAGAATTAAAAACAAAATAATACACCATTTAAACTGAATGTGGAGGGGCAGGGGGGAGGTGATCATACTAACAGTAAAGAAGTGAAAACAAAACCAGACACATCTAAATGGAATTTCCTACTGATAAATGCCAGCAGCTTAAGAAATAAAAAAGAAGAATTAGAAATCATACTAAATGAAGACAATATAGCATTGTGTTCTATAACAGAAACTTAGTGGAAAAAAGAAATGTGCGGTGTTGAAATAGAAGGATACCAGCTATTTAGAATAGACAGAGATGATAGACCAGGAGGGAGCGTAGCACTGTATGTCAGGAAAGACATCACTGCTAGTGAAATTCACTACAGTTTGGGCCCTGACATGGAACAACTTTGGGTGCATTTAACTCCCTATGAAGATAAACAAGCAACTGTAGGAGTATGCTACAGACCACCATCTATAAACAATATTAAAACTGCAGAGTTCATTAGGCAGATAGGAATACAGGATCCAGGAAAAAGGCTTCTCATCATGGGGGACTTCAATTTCCCCAAAATAGGTTGGAAACAATGGAAATCAAGTTCAGGAGTACAGCCTGAGTTCCTGGAGGTATTGGATGGACTAGGAATGGATGGCCATGTATAAGATCACACTAGAGAAAACCACATATTAGATCTAGTGATAAGCAACATGGGTGACACGCTGGAAGGATTAAGTGTCCGAGAGCCAATATTTGGCAGTGACCACAACATGGGCCTGCACGTAGGGCCACCTAGGGGCTGGTACCCCAAGTCCATTACTCATATTTAGGCCCTCTTGCTGCGCTCATAGCACATCATCCCTGTCTAGCTTACACGTTTATGTAGAGCAAAGTTAGGGGTTACACATGCAGTCTCCTCACATAATGGTGAAAAACTCTTTGATTTTTTTCCTCGATATTTGCTTCATACCTATTTCTGCATTTTGTTAATTGTTTACGTGCACTATTTCTTCTACTGTTTGTAATATGCAACTGCATGCATGTACAACTACTTTGTGATTATTATTTGTATGCTCCAATTCTCCCCTTGTTGTGGTCTCATAACTATTTTCTGCATAGTGTAACTGTAAACATGTACAACTTCCTCTACTGTATGTAAATGTAATTGCATTCTTGTACATTCTTCTTTGTGCTTATGATTTGTATGTTCCACTTGTCCCTTTCTCCCAGGATGCATCTGGAATCGAGCGGTAACCTGCTCAGTATGCTTTCCTGGTAAAACTCTTAAATAAATAAATAAATAAAATGGTTGATTTCTCAATTACAATAAAATTAGAAACCCAGATAGGGATGAGCAAAATTAAAAGATATGATCTGGCGGATTACAACGAAATAAGGACCCAAATGGTGCAGTGGGACTGCGGCAAAAAAGTCTGAGGGACGATCAGTCTCACAAATGTGGAATGAGCTCAAAACCTGTTTACAGGATATAGTAGATAGACACATAACAACTAGAAACAAATACGATCACCGGGGCAGATTCCAGCATGGTTCAACAGGAAAATCCAGAAACTTATAAGAGCAAAAAACAGATCATACAAAAGGGCCAAAAGGGAGAGAAGCACTAAATACACCAATCTGTACAAATCTAAGTTAAGAGAATTATTCATTTATTTTAATTATTTATTTATTGAACTCTCGGATTACAACCATTGAGCTAAGAGTTCATTTACAGAGGTTCCACGTCAGGAAGAACAAAACATACAATAGTAGCAGAGCAATGATTTACAGATAAGCAGAGAAGGACTAACAAAGCAGTTGCCTATAATTTGACAAAGACATGGTGCTTAGGGTAGTTAAGAAAAAAATGATGTAAGATGACGAAGGGCTAGTTAAAGGCAGGGACATAAAAGTAGGTTAGTAAGGGGTTAGTAAAATAGGTGTGGGAAACCTGGAGAACTGGTTTACCTTGTCATGAATTGTAGGTGGGGGGGTTGGGGAGGATTGCGGAAGTAGGGTAGTAGAGCTGGGGTAAGGTATGCAGGGAAAGAGGTGGGGGGGTCTAGGTGGTAGATAGAGGGGGAAGGGCTAGAGCATGGGGAGATCAGGAAGTAGTAAGGAGTAAGTAGTAAGTTGGGGATAGATAGAAGTGCTTATTCAGGAGAGCAGAAGAGCTGGTGGTGAAGAGAACAGGTCATGGGAAGCAGGTACATTTTATTTGCCTAGTGAGGTGAGCGTGGAGTTTGGTTTTAAAAGGACCAATTTTATGTAGACAGAGTAGATCAGTTGGGAGGGAGTTAAGCCATAGTGGAGCCTGGTATCCAAAGGACCTCTGGCCTTGAGAGGTATGCCAGAAAAGGACCCTAAATTAGTTGTTTGATGCTCTAATCAGCCTACCAGATTCAGCCAAGGAGAGCATAGAACAGGCACCAGGTGGTAGCAGGCTTAGGGCAGCTTTTTTGGCTAGGAGACATACTTGGTAACAAATTATATTTTCCAGATCTAGTCAGCCAGATTGAGGATAAAAGTGAAAGGTGTGAGTTAGGCGTGGGGCACATAGGACTAACCTACAGGCTTTGTTCAAGATGATGGTAATACGTTTGAGGGTGGTGTCAGGAGCCGCACTGTAAACAGCAAGGTCATAGTTTATGATTAAGAAAACCAAGCTAGTTATAGTGAGTTGAAGAGCTGCTACAATTAAACAGTGCTGATTTCTGTATAGTTGTCCAAGCTTACAGTTTGCAGACCTGGCGACAAGGTCGACATGAGCAAAGTAGGAGAGGGAACTATCTAGAGTGATGCCAAGATATTTAAAGTTATAGACCATCTCAATAGTTTCATTTGGTATCACATCATAATACTGACCCACACTGAGAGACTAGAAGTACAGTGACTCATTTTGGGTGCTATTATTGTGGGCTACCCTGCAGAATAGTGAGGGTATGGGATAGTGACCAGGGGGAAGGACGAATGGAAGGGGGGGATAGCAAGGGAAGGGGAGGAACAGGGAAGGGGTTTTCCGGCACTGGTGTACCTGCTGCCACTGAGCTAGCTGTGTGGCATGTTGGTGTGGGTGGCTAGCTCTGGCACAGCAGATACTGGGTTTGGGACCAAGAGCGTGGACATTTTGCCACAGCAATTTTGCTGAGATCCAAATTTTGCCCTCTCTTGATATGCACCCCCCAATCGGAGTTGAGAACCTAATTATGGGAGTGCAGGCAAGTTTCATGTAAAGGGCAACAGCCCCACCACAATAACAATTTTTAATTCCAGATGTTGGTCGCCTGAAGTGTGTATCACTGATTTGCTTTTCAGTGATATTCACTTGTCATAATAGCGATCGTTGTTTTGTGTTCACTATTATGACATGGCACCCTTCATTTTATTTATTATGTACCGTAATCATGGACAACTTGTGTTCTACAGTGGGTTGAAGCAAAGAGCACTGTCTTTTTTTTAATAACTTAAAAGCAACCTTGCATTACAGAATCAGTCTTTAACATTTTTAAAGTCGTGCTCTAGCCATTGTTCCAAGGTAGCAGGGTCATTCTGGGTAGTGTATATGACGGTGCCATCAGCGTAAAGGAGGATTTTATGTAGACATGCTTGGGGAAGTTGACTTAAGAAAAGGCTGAAAAGTAGAGGGCCTAAAATGGAGCTTTGGGGTTCTCCAGTACCCAAACGTTGGGAGTCAGAGAGTGTGTTGGTGATTTTTACCTTCTGTACTCTCTCAGAGAGGTAGCCCCTGAACCAGCACAGTGAGTCAGATGATAAACCTGTGACACCTAATTGGGAAAGGAGGAGGTTGTGGTTAACAGTATCGAAGGCCTTGGTGAGGTCTACAAAGGTAGCACCCACCAAGTGCCCACAATCTAAGGCGTTGTGTGTATAACCCGTGAACTCAATCAGCGCAGTAGTGGTGCTGTAAAGTTTTCTAAAACCATGTTATATATAGGACATAGGGACTTGTGAGGGGAGGCGAAGAAGTGGCAAAAGTCATGGAGTGGAAAGGAGAGAACAGGATACTATGAAGAAAGAGGGAGCGGGCATTTGTGAAGGGCCTTCAGAAAATAGTTGTGCACTGCTAGAGAAGAAGAAGGTGGAGGAGGGAAATGATGAAATTAGAGGAGTAATTGATAAATGCGTGGACCAAACTGGAGCAGGGGGAAGTTGTGCTGGGAGAATTGCAACAGGATAAAAGGGAGAAATAATGTGCAGGAGGAAGAAGAGGAGCTGGAAATGAGAGAGGGAGATGAATGGAAGCAAGCAGGGAGTAAGAGGAGTGGAATCTTAGTGCTGGGGGACTCAATACTAAGAGGAGTTAGGTGGGGGTAGCAAGGGGGAGAGGCACAGTCGCATTTGGGTGGAGGCCATGCCAGGAATGACAGCAGAAAGGGTGGGACAGTCTGTTCTGAAATATGCTAGAAGGGGTAGGGACAAGCCTCATTTAATTATACATCTTGGGACAAACGACCTGGCTGACAAGACAGTAGATACAGTCCAGAGGAGGTTTGAGGAACTAGCACAATTATGTGAGGGGCAGAAAGATCAGTAACTTTTTCAGAGATACTTCCTAAGCAAAGGCAAGCACAACAAGAAAGCTGAGAATAGAGGAATTTAACGGATGGCTAAGAACCTGGTGTTTGCTAAAGGGTATGGGCTGTTGGGGGTGGGAGGGACCTGGGAGGACAGTAGTCTCTATGCCAAGGACAGACTACACTTGAGTGAGGAGGGAAAGAAAGTGTTGAAACAGAGAATGGAGGAGTACATAGAGGAAGTTGGGAATTTAAACTAGGAGTGCGGGGTGGCAGTTGGGGAAGAGATATGCAGAGATCAGAGGTTGGGAAACCATATGAGCTTACCCCCCACAACAGAGACAAAGGACAAATGGCAGGTACTGTTGGTGATGCTAGGAAAGGAGGGCAGGATGGGAGGGGGGTGAAAGGTGGAAGGTGGTTACCCTTAATGCTAGGAGCCTTGGGAGGAAAACTGCAGAGTTACAGGTTCTCATGGCAGAGGGAGAGGTGGACATTGCAGTCATCATGGAAACATGGGCCACCCAATACAATGACTGGGACCTGTCTGTACCAGGGTACAGATTATTTCGTAGGGACACAGTGACTGGGAAAGGAGGGCGGCTGGCACTATATGTGAAGGAAGGACTGAAGTGTGTAAAGGAGGAAGGGGAGTAGGGTAGTACGGAGTCACTTTGGATGCAAATCCAGGATTCCAAGAATAGGATTCTTAGAATGGGAGTGGTGTACAGGCCACCATCTCAGATGGAGGAGTTAGACAGGGCACTAGCGGGACAGATGAGGAGGACCTGCAAGAAGGGTAGTGTGGTGATTGTGGGGGACTTCAACATGCCAGGAGTGGACTGGAGCACCCCAACAACCAGGAACAGAAGGGAGCAGGTACTGCTGGATGCCTTCCAGGACAGCTTCCTGCTGCAAATGGTCAGGAACCAACCAGGTTAGAAATACCCTTGACCTTGTGCTGGCAAATGGGACTTTGAGAGAACTTACAGGGAGGAACCGCTGTCAGGAGTGACCACCACTCAGTATGGCTCACATTGATATGGGCAAGGAAGGAGTGGAATCTGGCACAATAGTGCTGGACTTCATGAGGGCTGGACTTTGGGAGGATGGGGAAGTGGTAAAAGGGTACCTGGCCAGAATTCAATCTAGTATGGACACTAACCAGAGGTGGGAGCTCATAAAGCTGGGGATAGTGGAGGCAACCAAAACCTGCTGCAAAGCCCAGAGCAAGAAGGCTAGGGCTAAGAAACCGAGCTGGTTGAGCAAGGAGGTCATGGAAAAGGTAAGGAGGAAAAGAGCTGCCTTTAGGAAGTACAAGAAAACAGGGAGCGGGGAGGACAGGGAGGAGTACTTGACAGAATCGAAGGAGGTGACAAGGGCAGTAAGGGGAGCCAAAGCATCTACGGAACTCAGGCTGGCACAAGGCATTAAGAAGAGGGAGAAGGACTTCTTTACGTACATCATGGAGAAAAGGAGCAGTAATGACCACATAGTAAGGATTAGGAAGGAGGGGTGGCTGGAAGCAGGGTGTGATAAGGCGGAAGACCAAATGAGTACTTCTGCTCAGTATTTACTAAGGAGAAGAGGGGGTGACACCCAAGGTGGGAGAAATGGCAGAAGCAGGGGGAAGTGGTGACAGATGGGGAAATCATGGAGAGCAGAGTTTGAGAGGGTTTGAAGGCACTGAGGGTGGACAAGGCACCAGGCCCAGATGGCATCCACCCCAGGGTACTGAAGGAGTTGGCAGAGGTCCTTGCAGGACCTTTGGCAGATCTATTTAATGCCTCACTACATTCGGGGTGTGTACCTCAGGACTGGAGGATGGCTCATGTGTTGCCCCTCCACAAGAGTGGCCCCAAGGATGAACCAGGAAACTACAGACCAGTGAGCTTGACATCCATCGTGGGTAAGCTAATGGAGACTATCCTGAAGGAGAGGCTGGTGGCCCTCCTAGAGGCCAAAGAACTACAGGACAGCAGACAGCATGGCTTCATACATGGCAGATCCTGCCAAACCAACCTGGTGGAGTTCTATGACTGGGTAACTAGGCAACTGGACAGGGGCCATGCAGTGGATATCTTGTATCTGGACTTCAGTAAGGCATTCGACTCAGTGCCACATGAAAGGTTGGGAAGGAAGTTAGTAGGCACAGGGGCGGATGCAAAGCTGGTGAGATGGGTAGGAAACTGGCTGCAGGGAAGGCAACAGAGGGTGGTGGTGGGTGGGGAGCTCTCACACCCAAGGGCAGTGGCGAGCGGTGTTCCACAGGGCTCAGTGTTCGGACCAGTGTTGTTTGGGATATTCATTGCAGACATATCATGAGACATCAAGAGCAAGATCAGTCTGTTTGCTGATGATACCAAGGTAGGCGCGGTGGTGGATGACCTAGGGGGATGGCAGGTGTTGCAGGATGATCTGGCAAAGCTTGAAACCTGGTCAGACACCTGGCAACTGGGCTTTAATGCCAAAAAAGTGCTAAGTGCTGCATTTTGGGATGAAGAACCCAAGGAGGAGTTACCAGCTAGGGGGAGTGCAGCTAGCCCAGACAGAGGAGGAGAAGGATCTGTGTGTGCTCATTACAGGGTCAATGAACAACTCGGCACAATGTAGGAAGGCAGCTGCAAAGGCCAACAAAATGCTGGGTTGTATTGCAAGGGGTATATCCTCGAGGACTGAGGAGGTGATTCTGCCACTGTATAGGTCATTAGTTAGACCACACCTGGAGTACTGAGTGCAGTACTGGCGTCCGTATCTGAAGAGGAACATTAAGTTACTGGAGGGGGTGCAGTGCAGAGCGACAAAGATGATCAAGGGGCTGGGGGACTTATCATACAAGAGGAGGTTGAAGGAGTTGAACATGTACTCACTGGAGAAGAGGAGAGACAGGGGTGACATTATTGAAACCTTTAAATACATGAAAGGAATAGACAAGACGGGTATAGAGGGGCTGTTCAAAGTAAGGGAGGGGAGGGACATCAGGGGCCATGATATGAGACTGGAGCAAGGAAGGTTCAGGAGGGAGATGAGGAGACACTTTTTTACAGAGAGGGTGGTGGCTAGGTGGAATGCGTTACCTGCTGAAGTGGTATGCAGTAGAACAGTGGACTGCTTCAAACGAGGATGGGACAGGACAAGGGGGAGGGTTAATGAAGGAGAAGGGTGGAAGGGAAGGGCAGCTGCAGAATAAGGGGTGCTAGCTGCACATTTGAGCAGACTTGATAGACCTCTAGGCCTTTATCTGCTGGCAAATTTCATATGTTTGTATGTTGCTGTTGGGATTGTAGTTGATATTTGTTGAGGTCATTTATGATCTGATCATATACTATCCTCTCAAGGGCTTTGGAGATTAGGAGAAGAAGCAAGATTGGTCTGTAATGTGTGTGAATTATCCTATCACTATTTCTGAAAACAGGGGTTACAACTGTATCTTTCCACAGCTTAGGGAATTTACCAGTAATAAGGGAGAGGTTCAGTATTCTTGTTAGGGGTGCAAATAGCAAGTCAAGGGTAAGGGAAATTAGTTTTAAGTTCAGTTTGGTTTATTGTGTAAGGACAGCTTCCATTGAGCGCACTCATTCACAAGGCAGTCCCTGATACAAAGTACTAAACACCACAGACAGTCAGTACAAGGATACGTCATAGTAATACAGCAGGTATATCATGGTACATAGAGTAGATTGGTTGTAACAAATACGTAAAGGCAAAAGCATCACGTCATGGTAAGTTTACCACCACCTAATAAAAATCATCACAGACAATCAATACAAGTAGTGCATCATAGAAAAACAGCAGGGACATCACGGTACATAGAATAGGTTGGTTGTAGCAATACATAGAGATAAATTAGAAGAGGAAGGAAGGAAGGAAGGAAGGGAGGAAGGAGGAGGGAGGGAGGGAGGGAGGAGGAAGGCATTCAGGCAGGCATCACCACTATGCCTGGTTTTGCTGAGTACTTTTGAGAGGTATTTTTTGCCTCCAATTTAGTTATTACCCTGAGGTAGAATGGAGGGGTGAGTTTTGGGGATGAGGTGTTTGGTGTTTTTATTATTTCTCCATTAGCTGAGCTTAGAAAATCAGGGACGAGCACTCCGTTAAGATCAATGAAGGCTTTATTGTAGATGTTAGTAATTGTCTTTAGGTCCTGTGTAATGGACCCATCTAGACTCAACATAGCCGGTGCCGTTTTGTCTGGTTTCCCGGTGATCATATTAATGTTTTGCCAGAATTTACAGATATCACCCCAGGAGGTGTTTAACTTGGACCTATAGTAGTTGGCCTTTGCCTGATGGATGGCTTGGGTACATTTATTCTGAGCTGCTTTGTAGTTTGGAAAATCAGAGGGTAATCACGTGCTTTTGAACTTGTGCCAAAGGTGGTCTCTAACACGTAATTGGACAAGAAGATGAGGTGTTATCCAGCATTTATGTGAACCTTTGCACTTCCTAATAGTTATAGAGGCAAAATTATTACAGGCAGCATTGAAAATTTTGATAACGTTTTCCAGTGCATCATCAACATCCTGAGTAAAGAAGATAGGGGACCAGCTCTGTTGCTGAAGGTGTTGTTTGAAGAGTCCTTTTTTTTAAGATCTGGGACATTACTACTTTTGCTAGTGATCTTTTTGCCTTGTTTGTCCATGAAAAGAGGATGGGAGAGTGGTTGCTTAACAAATTTGGAAGCAGGTTTAAGCGCTTGAGCCTCTCCGAGTGATTTGTTAACACCCAGTCTAATAGCGTGCTGGTTCCAGTTCTATAGTTAGCATGTGTGGGTAAATTCACTAATTGGTGGATGTTGATTGAGGAGATGGCTTCTGTATAGGGAGCAGAGTCATGGGACAACTAACCCTTATGGGGGATCGTGACTTTGCCGCTTTTGTGCCTAGGCTCTGGAACTCCATTCCGGACTCTGTTCACTCTGCCCCTTCCCATGGGACTTTTTGCTCCTCCCTGTGGTCCCACCTAAAACAAACGACAAGATGTGACTACTCCTAGTCTCTGTAATGTAATACTCTGCAGTCCACTATTGTCCACTCTGAGTCCATGATGGTTTATGAAATACGTATTCAGTGATTCTAATGTCTATCTGTGTCCTGTAACAATTTGTACTATGTGTGGCAGTATCTCTGCCCTTATACAAGCGTTGTTATAGCTGTTTTTTACTGTATCATGCTGTTTCTCCAATGTTGCCATATATGTATACTGTATGTTTTGTGCTCTCCCAGGTCGTTCCTGAAAATAGGCATACTACTTGTCTAGTGTACTTACCTGGTAAACAAAAGCTAAATAAATAAATTTATATTAAAGTCCCTCAGCAGTATTATTTCGGAATTTAAACGAAGGTCAGCAAGGTATTCATGAAGCACTCTGAAACCCTCAGCTTGCTCCTTAGGAGGGATATACACTGAGATTAGGGTTTGTCCCAAAAGTTAGCTTCATAGATAGTATTTGCACATTTTTCCCAGTTATTAAGTGTGGCAGGACTCTGCCCTGCAGGTGGTTTTTAAAGTAGATTATACAGTCACTGCCCCGTTTGCCAGCCTATCGAGATGGAAGAAGGTGTATCCTATAAGTTGGATTTCTTTGTCTGGGATCTTTGGCGTTAGCCATGTTTCAACCACAGACAGGACGTCAGGGTTGTGCTGAGCTAACCATGCTTGCAAAGGGTCCAGTTTTGACCAGAAGCTGCAGATGTTGATAGAGGCAATGGTGATATTGCCAGACTGCACCAAGGGATTAGCATCCTTAAATTTTGGGCCGGGGTTGGGATGAATGTTGCCCAATAAGAGTAGCAGTAACCAGACATCCCTTCAGTAGTTGCCTACAGTTTAAGTTGCTTAAGGGAGTGCGAAGCTATGACCATGAGAAGAGGATTGTCTTCCAGATTTACAGAATACAGGAACCGTATAGATGGTTGGGGTTGGGATGGTGTTGCAGGTGTCCAAGGGATACAGGAGCAGTATGCCCACATGCTGGCAACTATTAAATGTTGAGAGGGCAGGTGCAGATGAAGAGTTAGGGGAGCCATCTCTAAAGGATGAATGCATTTCCCTTACATTTCTGCTAGTGGGATTAAGCAGAGGGGTGGGTAGTAGAAGAGATGCAAGCACTAAAAATATGAACCAACTAGCTTGGGGCTGCATGATTTATAGGTGTTTGGGAAGGCTGGACTGCTAACAGTAAAGTACTACTAGAAGTAAGGATTTTCCATGGCAGGCTTTGGCACTGGCTTTTAAGTGAGATGCAGCTTTACGAGAGCAGTAGCACCCACTTTCTGCACTGGCCTATTAGGAAGAGGGGGCAGAGCTTACTGTGGGGGATGTGGATTTTAAAAGTATCGGGGTGTAAGAGGGCAGACGGGACAAAAATCAGGCCAAGGATACAGAGAGTACAGTAAAAATAGTATTAAGCAAGAGTTCCAGGCAGAAGCAGAGTGGAGAGATTGGATTCAGCGGCTAGGAGTTTAATTGGTGGAGCTTTGCACCATAATCCAATCAGCGGGGAGCCAGTGGCACAGACAGCAAACCAGGTAAAAGCCACAAAGAAGGTAGCTTAATTCAAAAGGGCCGTAGTCCAGAAGCTTTGGTTACTGTACTTTAAGTCTCCTGGTGGTCAGCTTCAGGCAGGGGATGAGAGGCGGGTGGTGGCTGGAAGCAGGAGCCAAGCTGCATAACCGCCAAGCAGGAGCCCATCAGGGGCTTGAATCCTAAGGGAAGCAAAATAGAGGGATCATTTAAAAGAAGAGGGAAGTGCGTGTATAGCTCAAGGGTAGACAAAAGGCTGAGCAGCAGTGGGGGGGATGTAGCGCCAGGACCCAATCCGTAAATTAAAAAAGAAATTAAAATAGCCAAAAAAGCAACGGAGGTTAATCTTGTGAAAAAAGTGGGCAACAATAAAACAGCCTTTTATAGCTATGTAGGAAGCCTGAAGAATACAAACAACAACATAGGCCCCCTTAAACAAGGGAAAAACATAATAAATGACTGCCCTACCATAGCTAAGGAGTTCAACCTTTACTTCAAGAGTGTATACTTAGCTAGTGATGTTAAGTGAACTGAAAACATGGGCCCCCTGGGCAGTAATATGATGTTTAAACACAATCAAGAATAAACTAGACCCCACCAAATCACCCGTTCCAGATAGTCTGCACCCTAAGTTATTAAAAGAACTAGCTTTGGTACTATGTTACCCATTACACACCATATTCCACAAGTCACTGAGAGAAGGAGAGATACCCAAGGACTAGAAATTATTTATTACTACTACTACTAACAACGCATGGATGGAAAAATTCACTGATGACATAAAAATAGGGGCATACGTCACTAACGAATGTGATGCTAAAATGTTCCAAGAAGATATAAATGCATTTGTAGAAGTAGCAGGGAATAAAAAACTTAGAATTAACATCAATAAATGCAAGATTATGCATCTGGGTGAAAAGAACAAGAAGTGTGCATATAATATAAATGGAAGTACCTTGAATAGTACAGCCACCAAGAAAGATCTTGGAGTAATGATAAGTAGTGATTTAAATTTTTCTAATAACTGTAACATGGTGGTTAAAAGGGGGTATGGAATACTAGTTTCGACTAGAAGAAATATTACTCGTAGATCAAGTGAGGTGCTGATGCCGCTGTGCACTGCCTTGGTGCACTCCCACCTGGAGTGTTATGCACAGCTTTGGGCACCACATCTAAAGGGTGATATAAGGAGGATGGAGGGAGTCCAGAGGAGGGTGACCAGGATGTTGGACGGGTTGCAGGGTACATCCTATGAGGAGAGACTTAGGGCCTTGCAGATGTATTCCCTACAGTACCGAAGATATAGTGGAGACATGTGCCTGGTTTATAGGGCATTTGAGGACCAAAAATTGTGGGAATGTTTTGGAATTAAACACCAGATAATCGAACTAACAGGGCCACCAGCTTCAGGGGAGCACTATTATATGTTTATAGAGATAATGGGAGGTTGTTTCTTACTAGATAAGAATGTTATCCCATGCTGGTTTGGGTGAAAGGACTGCAAAGTGAAGCTGAGCAGTTCTGTCCACCCAAACCAGCGTGAGAAAGCATTCTTATCTGGTAAGAAATGACCACGACTAGCCCTATAAACATGTTATAAAGCAGTGGAACTGCACTACAATGTTTACTTACATCGATATCCATTTTGTACTGTGGTCTTTCCCCCAGCTTCTGGTGTGTCCCCTGGCTTCTGAGTATGGATTGGTATGTTCTGTTTGCCATAGGGACATGTGTTGTCACGTATTTTTGTGCATTGATGACTGCTTTGCAACTATCTGTTTGTGATTTCTGCTGCTGTTGGCTGCTCTTACTGAGCTTTCGTTTTTATTTCTTGTGCCGTTGTGTTCACTGTCGCTAACTCGCACAGCAGATTATTTACTTGCTGAGGTGCCATGACTTCTCGTATACAGTGACAATCACTCCTTAATGAGAATGACCGTGGCGCAAATCAGCTGTGGGATGGTGCGTGAGGTGCCTACTGTACGCTAGATAATAGAAAGGGAATTGGTTCTCACAAAGGGTTGTGGCATACTGGAATGCACTACCTGCTCCAGTGGTCTCCAGTGAAAATATTGACATGTTCAAGCATAACCTGGATGACTATAGCAAGGAACGCTGCTTCCAGTTAAAAATCTAAACTGGAGTGGATCAAGAATGGTTAACGCTATATGATCAGTAAAATTCCTGTGAATCCTGTGAAAGGCTGAAAGACATTAATATCTACTCACTGGAGGAAAGAAGGGAGAGGGGAGATATGCTAGAGACTTTCAAGTACCTTAGGAGAATAAACAGGGTATAAGTGGAAGCATATTTTAGAGAAAACTCTGCACAAGAACAAGGGGGCATGATATGAGGCTGAAGGGTGAAAGGCTCAGGGGTACTATTAGGAAGTACTTTTTCACTGAAAAAGCAGTGGAGCCATGGAACAGCCTTCCAGTTGAAGTTGTGGGTGCAAAAACTATACAGGGGTTCAAGAGCGCATGGGCTAGACATAAGGGTACCCTGGAGATGTGCAGAGCAGGAGAGTCACCGGTCAAATAGGATCTGGGCTGTCAACACTGAGAAGGGAAATGGGCAGACTAGGTGGGCCGTATTGTCCTTATCTGCCAACAGATTCTATGTTTCTATGTTTTTATCGTTTGTTCAGAGATAGAATTTATAGCAGGACTTCAGTCCATATCAATGGGCTAAAATAATAAACTATGAGTTCTTGACTTACAGTATGACAAGTCATCTTGTTATAGTGGTCAAACTTTTTGGCATCAGCTGAATTAAGATAACAAAGAGCCCATTTAAAATCAGGGTAAGAACAAAGCATAAGAAAAATAAATATGTTATTCACAGGGCCATTTGGTCAGTAGTTTGGGGACACTGGCTTCCGTTTCACCAAGATTAAAAAGTCTAAATGATTATTTACTAACATCACCCATCACCCTTCATTATTATTTGCACAGTCTGTTTATTCCAGTGTAGATGCTTACCTGGCTGCCCTCAACAAAGTGGAAATTAATGCCTAACCTATTTAATACTTCAAGTAGTAGTCTATCATTTCCTTTGTTTTTGTATTGCTTGGTAGTTTCAAAGTTATGAATTGCCTGTTGTTGCTTGCTGCTCATTATTTCCCTTGATTTTTGTATTTATAATGTGTGGATACACAGAAAATATGGCTGTCCCATACCATTATCCTGTTCCTTCCCTCTTTGTTTACAGAACTTTCTCCTTCGAATACCAAGCAAGCAAAGAGCGAATCAATGTATGACAGTTTAACCAGCCTTTCTATCTCCTCTTCCAAGCTCAATGTGAGTTATGAGGAAGCACTCGAAGGGTTAACCTGATTCCTGACAGTTGTTTCCTGCTGGATGTCAGCTGGTGACTGACTGTCTGGGTGCTTGCAGCCTTTTGCCTTCTGGTTTACCATGTGAGCCAGGGCATGAAAATTCATGTATTTGCCCTCCTCCTTTGTCCTATATAGGGAGGATGCTAGCTGAGATTGGTAGCGTGGCCCAGTGCCTGGGGGATATTAGCATCTTTTTGAAAGAGAAGCTCCTCACAAGCCCTGCTTCTCCTCACCCCTTCAGGGGTGGGAAGAGGCCCTCTGCCAGCATCCAGTAGGGAAAACTCAGTAACCTTACCCTGATGGGGGGCATGCCACCAGATCCCACCTGAGAGGCACCAGGGAGTAATGGTGGGTGTTTTCTCAAAAGAGGTCACCAGGGTCTTGCAAGTCCACTCCCAGTTCATGCAGGTAACATAAAGAATCCTCAGTAACAATGAACCAGGAGTGCACCTCAAGGGGTCATGTAGTTTATCCGTCATTACGGAGTAATTACCAGTGCAGAGGTGCCTGATAAGAGCCAGTGTCAGCCAAATTCCAACAGCGGTTGGGCCCAGTGAAGGATCCTGTTGCAAAAAATCACTAGGAAAAAGTTAATGTGATGCAGGTAAAGCATACGCAAAGGCTAGAATGACAGTTTTGGGGAACATAAGTGTAACCCCCCCAAAAAATTGGGGGGCTTACCTTGAGTGTCTCTCTGGGCTTCAGTAAACCACCTGGCTGATGTCCAGTAAAGGAAGGTAAATCCATGTACAGTGATGCTGTGTTGCTGTCCTGTGTCCCTTTAAGAGTTCAGCCTGTGTATAGTGTACATAACCTGGGCTAGGTTCAAGTGAAACAAGAGCGTGACCAGCCAGGCAAAACACTGATCGCCTCCACTCTGCCGTTGATTAATAAGGCAGAGGGAGCCCTCTCTTAATCTGTAAATATTTATCTCTGGAACAGTACTGTTGTCTTTTAAAATGAACTTAAATGTGGAATGTTTAATTCCTCAGCATGGGAGCCGCTATGTTTGAACTAGGACCCTGCTTTTGGACCAATCAAATCCAAGGGGTCCTCATGGGGTCCTCATTACAGTGCTTTATGGGAGAAACTGTGAATTTTCTGCTTGGTGCCTCTTTTAAACAATCAGAGCTCTGGGACAGTGATTGACAGTTTGGGCAGCCAATCAAATTGCAGGAGTCCCAGACTTAGTGTGGGACTGTGTTTATACAAGCAGATCAGCTCAAGCTCTCATTGGGGGATCTGTCTGGCTAGCTGAGTGAAACACAGGGAAAAGGCCTGCTTTTCCTCCTTGCAGGACTCGTGAGCCATTTTGTGGCCTGCCTGAAAGCAGAAAGATTGTTTTCAGCTACTGAAGTTGATTGTGGAGACCAATTTAGTGGATAAGTGGATCGCTTGCTGAACTGTCTCAGATCTGTGAGAAGCTGTTAAGAAGTGCTGTGTGAAGATTGCTCCAGAGACTGTTGCCTATACAGTGGAGACTGAGGAAAGAGGAAACATTCTCCTGCTTAACATTTCAAAAAGGGGGAGAACAGAAGCCAGTTACCCTGCTGAAAGAGACTGCATTTACCAAGTGGGTAAACTGAATGTGCAATGTAAACTGCTTCAGAGACTGTACTGCATGTGCTGGACCTGTGTCACTAAATGCTCTAGAGACTTCTGTTCCATTCTACAACTCATCCTGGCAAAAGACCAGCTTTGGGGAGTCAGCCCCTGTGGAGAGAAGAATCGCAGGTTGCGGCCATCTTATGGGATAGGCCATGAAGTAGAGGTGAATCGTGTCAGCCCTAGTCTCCATGTGCAACCCTGGCAAGAAAGAAACCAGCCTGACTGCATCCACCAGCCTTGCTTGTTCTGGTACCATGAGTAACTTCAGGGATGTTACCCTGCAACGATCACTAAAGTGCTTTGTGTCATCTGATTTATCTCTTAAGTTCACGTTAGTATTTGACTGTGATTGCAAGCCATACTCCTTTTGATTACAATTGTTTCACTGTATAAAAGTATTTCATCCTAACCAAAGCAAGCTTTCTTTATTTAAGGGCCCCAATCAGCTGAAACGCTGGCCTACCCACGACAATGCTTTAGACCTGCACCTAAATTAAAGCTGGGTAACCAGCAGCTGTTAAGACTGTCTAATACAGGGTCTAAAAGCAATGGTTATTTATCGAATGCATATCAACCACTTACCACAATTTTTGATCTAAATTCATACCCCCTTCCTTGTTCAAATCCCTTAAATAAATCAGATTTACTGTTTGAAGTTTAATCTGTTTTATGAGCATATTATTACTCAGCTTCAAGCTACTGTGTCAGCCAAAAGGTATACTGTCATTGCTGAAAACTGTTATTTGCAGGTAGTCAGGATGTGTTCGCAAAAGCCAGAACCCTGGTGGTAAATGGGTGTCCATGAGCATATTATTAGCGGTTACCAATAAGTGTATTGTGAATGTCAGGTACAGTGTTTTGTGTAAAGTTACTAGCTGAGGTTGTGGGTTTGTGCAACTTCCCAGAGGGTTGTACTAGCTTAAGATCTAACCCACTTAAATATTACTCTAGGTGGAAGCACCGTAATTGTAGTTCTACTGTCAGGCAAGAATCCCCAGTAACTGTTAAATTTTAACCCAGGTCCCTCAACCTGCAGTCAGGGAAGCTGACAGGGGTAGTAGCCCATTGGGAGGTGGCACCCAGGTTATATAAGCTGGTCTGAGGTCAGGTGTTCCACCTATAGTGTTGGCACCTGGCATTACATAAGAGCGCAGGCATTGTAGCCCCCCAAGTTAATGCCTTGCCCTGCCTGGGGTGAGTGCCACTGTGAACAGTCTTATGGAATAGCCTACATGGGACTCCTTTTGAGAGAACAGAGACATGAAATGTAATCTATCTCAATGCAGCAGTACTCATCTTGTACGGAAGGAATGGTGACATCATATGAGCCATCCCCAGATGAACTTAAGGGGGGAATGGGCTGTGGAGGGAGAGTAGTTTGTAAAAGACCTGTAACATCGGAGAGGATCAATACAGCACAAACTTGCTCGACCCCAGCTCCAACTATGCACATTCGGTTTGTGTGTGGTTTCCATGTTTCTTGGTGCCACTGTGGTTTCTGTTGCCTTGGACTCCCATTTCCTCGGCCCATAGTGGTGGTTGGTTGCAGTGGTAGTTTCTGGCATAAGCAGGCCACCCTTTGATGAGATGTAACATCAATGCCTTTAGACACAGGAGGGGGCCCTTACAGATGGGGGCTTCTTGTCCGGGATTTGGGAGATGCAATGTACTGGGAGCACAGTGCCCAGGGTACCATAAGACCTCTTGTTCAATTTGAAAATCTATTTGGTGCAAATCAGACAGGAAATGGCTGAGATATCAGCTGAAGAAGTCTAAAAGAAAAAAATGCCATTTTGCAGTTAATTCTCACCGATGATTGAGCAGTGCACATGGGCCTTCCTTTTGGGAGAGAAGCAGCTGGAGCCCATCTGATTTGCATGGTACTGAGCGACTGGAACTAGAGTTCACGAAGCCTGCCCTTGCATGCAAGGGGTACAAGAGGGCCATATGCCTGTTGTGTGGGTGACAGTGTTCCTGCATGAATGACTGAGAATATGATGGCTAGAGAGCTCCAGTGCTACTCCCAAGAGGAAGGTCCTCGCGATGAGGAATCAGTAGTGGATGACTCTACTGGATTGGCCATCACCAGCAGTGAGCTGTGTATTATCCTTTGTATCTGACTCTTCCATCTGACCCCTGAAGACCCAAGAAGAAAGACATCAGCTGTGGCTGCAGCACCACCAACAGAGAAGTCAACGGGTCTTCTGGCCACCCCAGCACATTTTACCTGCTTGCCTAAGAGAGGGAGGCTTGCTGGTGGACTCTTGCCTTCCTTTGTAGTAAGGCCTCACCTGCAACAAAGTCCTCTCACCAATTTACCCTCAAGGGGTTTGTGAACATGTACCCTTTTTGAAATGTTGGGAGCCAGTGAGGATTTTATGAGAGACTGAAATGAAATGTACCAGAAATTTTACAAGTAGCTGCACTGAGCCTGTGGTGTGCACGAACTGTGTGGAAACAAAGTAAGGCAATTTACTCAACAAGTCAGAACAGCTATGTCAGGGAGAGGGGACCGTTGTCTAGGGATAAAGAAGTCTGGCCTCAGGCCATGACTTGAAGAGTGGTTGCAGCATTAGCAGATGCAGGCCGTATGATTCCAGAGGGAGAGTCAGGCATTAGATAGACCGTTGGGGTGCCCCAGTGTTGGCAAGGAAGGCTTCCAGTATCCAAGAAGCCCCCGGGTACTGTAATTAGTGCTTCTTTCATGCCGGTCGCATACTTTCCGTGCAGGTGCATGAGGCCTGCTATGACCGCAGTTAACACAGAAAATTCAGTGCATATGCTCCAGTAAACCAGTACAGGGAGTTACATTTTAAGAATAGGGACCCAGCTGGTGGGTGGTCGACCTTGACATTTGGTAACTGGGCAACTTCACAGTAGGGCCCTGATGTGAACACCAAGAGACTCCCATGCCTATTGGAGATAAAATAAAAGGTAAATTCAGGCAGAAAGAATATTATATTTCTATGATTTGCCATGGGAACATGTGCACTAAATTCTCTGTTTTAACTGACGTATGCCATAAATCAGTCACACCCCTAATGATGAATGCATTTAGTTTGTGAATGAGCAAGGGTTGAACTGATAATTTTGTGTTTGTTTAATGCTTGAGTGATGTACGGCTCTCTCATTAGCTAGCTCTTCACCAGTTACCCACCCATTGGTTGGGGTTGTATCTTAATTAAAGGAAGCCATTTTAGGCAGTGTACCTTACATAAAGAAAGGCAATTTAGGCAGTTACATTTTAGAATAGGGGACCCAGCTGATGGGTGGTCTATCTTGACATTTGGGGCAACTTCACAGCAGGGCCCTGATGTGACCACCAAGAGACCCCCACTCCCATTGGACATAAATAAGTAAGTAGCCAATTCAGGCAAAAAGAATGTTATGTTTCTAAAATTTGCCATGGGGGTGTGTGCTCTGAATTTTCTGTTTTAGCTGATATATGTCATACAGCAGTAGCACCCCTAATGATAAAGCCATTTGAGCTCTGTGAGTGAGCAAGGGTTGAACTGATAATCTTGTTTGTTTATTGACTGGGAGATGTGTGGCTCTCTCATTAGCTAGCTCCTCACCAGTTACCTACCCACTGGTTAGGGATTGCACTTGCACCGTAATTAAAGGAAGCCAGTTTAGAAAGTGCACTTTATGTGTAGGAAGGCATTTCAGGCAGTTACATTTTAAAGCTGGGACCCAGTTTATGGGTGGTCTGCCTTGATGTTTGGTAGCTGGACAACTTCACAGCAGGGCCCTGATGTGAACATCAGGACACCCCACACTACTACTAGAGATAAATAAGCAAGTGGCCTATTCAAGCAGAAAGAATATTATGGTTCTAAGATTTGCCATGGGGGGAAGTTGTCACTAATTTCTCTGTTTTAACTAGTGTAACCCCTAGATGGCGCTATCCCAGGGGCTACTACCCCTGCCTGATTTGCCACTAACAGGTTGAGGGGCCTGGATCCGATGGCGGGTGCCTCCACCCAGAGGTCAGGGTTTGCAATAGTTAAACTAACTTGGTCACAGCCCTCTGGGACACTGCAACCCCCCTTTCTTTCCACTAGAGGCCCACACAGTATATCAGAATTACCTTCACAGTATACATTTACCCCCAGGACTGGTTCAGGCACTGGGACCCCATGTAAAATAAGAAGATACAGTGCAACAATCACAGTACAATACTTTAACATAGACAAATACCTCAGGCAGTATAACTTTGCCGAAACAAGCAACTCTGATTTATTTAGGGGCATATAACAAGGACAGGGGGAAATCAGATTAATTAGCTTATCACTTTACTCATCTACCTATGGCTCTGTGCACAGGCCTATCCCTACCAGGTACTGTCCCTGGGTACCCAAGCCCTAGTGGCTAGTCCAAACCGTGGCAGCTGGTAGGGGCCCTTTCACATGAGAAAAGAAAATTAGTTAAACAGTCAGCAGTACAGTATTTCCATTTGGATTCAATGTGGCAATTCAACAGGGAGTGACCCTGAATTAGTACTCACGACCTCCAAACAAGATAGGGTCCTTCAACGTCAGCAGGGCTACTCTTGAGCTCCACAAGCCTCCTCACACATTTATATGGTAAACAGTAACAGGCAAAAGTCCTTTAATGGCAGCAGGATTCACTTGAGCTACACAAGCCTCCTCGCACATTTATATGGTAAACAGTAACAGGCTAAAGTCCTTTAATGGCAGCAGGATTCACTTGAGATACACAAGCCTCCCACACATTTATATGGTAAACAGTAACAGGCGAAAGTCCTTTAATGGCAGCAGGATTCACTTGAGCTACACAAGCCTCCCTCCACATTTATATGGTAAAAGAAAGTACTATACCAGGCAGGCTGCTCTCTATCCCAATTGCAATTACTGCACAATACCGGGAGAACACACAGCAGATTCAGTTCCTGACAGACCCGGCGCAATTCAGCAATTTCTCCAGTCTTCTACAGGGTGAGCCTGGTTTCTACTCTTCAGATATCCTTTGATTCTCTTCACAGGATGGATTCAGTCCTAACAAGCAGTTACACAAGCTGCAGACGGAACTCTGGGCCTTACACACGCTTCCGACTAAACTACACACTGAAAAGCACAGGGCTCCTTCCTCTTCACTGCCAGAGCTCAACTGAAACTCCAACAGACAAAACGGGCACTTCCTTTGAGAGTTCCTCCCAGTTCTTGGCTGGATTGGCTGTCATTCACAATAGACTGCCCCTGTTGGTCCAAAAGGCGCAAGTCCAAACTACATCTTCCAGAGTCACTGCCCATACAATCCTCTTGTGGCTGGCTCAGATTACGAGTCCAAGTTCTGATTCGTCCAAGGCACCATTTAGAGCCACTTTAACCCACACTGATTGGTCCAGTTCAGCAGTTCAAAACTAGAATGGGAACTAGGCAAACACAGTTCTGACTCAAGAAAGCAGGTTAGACAAACTGCATTTTCATTATTACTCTAAATGATTTCTGGCAAACAGTTACATCTTTCAGATAGGTTCTCTTTGCACTCCTAGTGACTGCAAAATGGAGTGAATTGGCAGCAGCTCGAGGTGGTACTCAAGCAGAGAAACACACAGTCCCCCCATACAAACTAATTATGTCTGCAAGCAGACAGCTCTTAAAGAGACAGTACCAGAGGCTCTAAAAACACTCACAGATAAATGGCTTAAACGCCAAACACCATTCAGGCTTGGAGCATTCAAGCAAGCTCCTGGAAGTCTTTTGGGAACCCCCATTTGCAGGGGGGGGTTACACTAGTGCATACCAAAAAGCAGTAGCATCCCTTATGAGGAAACCATATAAAGTTTCAGAATGAGCAAGGGTTGGGCTGCTATGACCACATCCTGCTGGCACCTGGGAAAGGCACAGCCCCAGACCCACCAGATAAAGCATGGAGCTTTCCAGAGTGAAACAGGGAGACAGTAAGAAAAACAGAAAGAATTACAACCAGACAAGCAGAATTGATAGTGAGGGTGGGCAGACTGGATGGTCCTTAAGACTTTTTCTGCCATAGTTGTCTATGTGTCTATTTTACTCTCTGTCTCTCTAAATAGCAGGGATCACAATGTGTGCTGGGAATTGTAGTCCTGACGGAGGCAAGTCAGGAATACAAAAAACAGAGGAATTGATTTTTAAATAGTACCTTTTATTGTGTATAATTTCAGTGCAGGCGACCAAGACTCTAGCAATGCCAGAACTGCCTTTAAGGCAAGGAGAGTAATTCTGTCATTTAGACTGGAAGGCAAGATCATGCTACAAGCGTAATGCCAGCAGGAGTGTAAGAGGTGAAGCAGGATCACCGAGCCCTTTAAATTTGAGGCTCATGCAAACGGCTGGCAAGCAAGGAGTGGAGGCCAACATTGTCAGAGGCCAGTGTCTGCCATGTCAGCTGGAAAAGCTGAAGAGTTGGGCCGGAAAGTTTGCTAGATAAAGTGACTGTTAAATGTCACAATGGAATTAAGGGGTAACTTGGAAAGAGGGTGGAGAAAGTGTGCAGGATGTAACATGTTTGGTACCCTAAATCAGTTCATGGCATATATTGTATTAAATGCAATACATAATGCATCTGTAGAAGAAGAGGAAGGCTTTGATTGAAAGCCTGGAATGTAACATTAAAATCAAAGACATGGAGGATTTTGTAAATAGAACAAAGCAGTTTCTTCATGAGATAGTGCCACAAAATGGGGGAGATAAGGAAATAAATAGTCTAAGTAGCTTTGTTATGGTATGGAATAAGATGAACAGACAAAAAATAATGAGAATATAATAAGAGGTGTGGAAGGGGCTGAAGATGGAAGGATCAACAAAAGAATGAGGGTGGAGAATTATATAGCCACATCAAACAGGTTTACACTTCCTGCTGGGTTAACAGAGCAAGGCTATGAACATGCTGCTGGAGGAGAGGCAGAAGCTGGTAATAGCATAGCAGGCAGTGGTGCCGGAACGGTTTGAAAAGTGGTAGGGCCAAGGACATAAGGGGTAAATTTTTCCCTATTAAATCTATTGCCATGATAGCAAAAAGTGATAGGGCCACTTATGAAAGTGGTAGGGCCATGACGCTAGTGGCCCCCCTTGTTCCAGCACCTATGATAGCAGGAGACCAAGAAAGACATAATTCAGTGATGGGGAAGAAAAGCATTGATGAGACAGTACGTGGAAGCTGTAATGCAACTGAAATAACCCAGGAAACCAGGGTACAGGAGGTGGAGCATGATAACGTATTTATTTATTGAAATGTTTCACCAGGAAGGCACACTGAGCAACAAGTCGTTTGTCTCCCGATGCATCCTGGGGGGAAGGGGTACAATAGGAGTGAGACATTAAACATTCAAGTTACAATATCAACATCAACATACAGTTGTAAGGCAGGTGTTACAAGCAGTGGTACAACAGTGTTGTGCATAATAGGAAGAAAGAGTGGACAATAATAAGTGCTGGGTTAATAAGAAAACAAGTGCTTATGTGAAAGAAAAAGGGGCGGTGAGAGGGGGAAGGAGAGGGAGGGGTGAGGTGGGGGAGAGGGAAGAGTCGTCATTCAAGTTACATTCAAGTTACAAGAGCAACATTAACATACAGTTGTAAGGCAGGTGTTACAGTGCTAAAACAGAGTTATGCATAATATGTAGGAAAAGTGAACATTAATAAGTGCCGGGTTGATAAGTAAACAAGTGCTTACGTGAAAGAAAAGGGGGAAAGAAGAGGGAGGGGTGAGGTGGAGGGATGTTGGGAAAGGAAGTAGATAAGGGATACAAGCCCCTGGGGGTTAGGAGAGGGACCCATTGAGAGCATTTGGCATCTCTTACATTCTGTGAGAGATCAAGGGATGCCAGTAAAGGGAAGCAATTTGGGGGAAAGGGAGGAGAGCTAGAAATTTGGGGGTTGGGGGTGCACAGGGTAAAATGAAGGTGCCAGTAGAGAGGTAGGGTTTATCCAGGGCTTGGAGTAGGGAATTAGGGAGGGACATGGCAGAAGCAGCTAGGAGCAACGTAATGAATCTGCAGGAACAGTGGGAAATGGAGCAGATCTAGAGCCAGTGAAAGAAATAATGGTAGTAGAAGATTAAATTCTCAGATTCACAGACAGGAATATATGCAGAGGCAGAAAGGACAACACAGCTGTAATTTGCCTGCCTGGTGCCAGAATAAAGGCTATTCATTAGAATGTAGCTAGACTAACTGAGGGGAAGCACCAAACTATAGTTGTGATCTATGTGGGTAGCAATGATGCAGGGAGAACAAAACATTCTGACATTGAAAAGCAGTTTCAAGAAACTGGACCAATATTCAAATTAAAAAATGAAAATGGTGATTTCTGAGACCCTACAAATTCCAAGAGGGGGAGATGCGAGGTAATTAAGCAATCAAGTACACAAATGGTTGGCTAAGGCATTGGTGTGGACAGGAAGGATTTATGTTTCACTTAAATTGGGACAGATTTGTTCACAGTCCAGAATTATTTTTGAGGGATGGAATGCATCTAAGCAAGGCAGGAGCAGGTACACTTGGGGAAAGAATCAACTTCAATATCAGATGTTTTTTTAAACTGAGCCCTAAGGTGGTGGTGGTGGGGGGGGGATAGAGTGTTTATACACCAAGTGACGAAACACAATTAGTAACATCAAAATGCTAAGTTAGCACCAAAACATCTAGACAGGCCTGCTTACTAATAAATGCTAGGAACCTTGGAAATAATTATGCATGAAAACAACCCAGATTTCTGTGCAGTAACTGAGACATGGTGGGATGGCATAATCTGTTCAGGAAGGACAGAGTTGGTCACGGGTTGGAGAAGTGGCATTCTGTATAAGGGAAAACATAGATGCAGTACAGGTCCAACAGGAAGAGAGCAAAGGGGGTGGAGGCATTATGGGATGGAGGAATTATGGGTCAGAGTCACTTGTAATAGTCTTTAAAAAAAGTTTATAAGAGTTATCTACTGTATAAGCCTCCAAATACTGTATAACAACAGAACTGACTGAAAAATTATATACACTAATGAGGTCATTTAAGAAAGAGGGCAAGCTGTATATAGTTGGCAGTTTCAGCCTGCATGGGATAGGATGGGATACAATGTCTTCAATAAATACACAAGAAAATGAACTTGTGGAGGTGGTAAAGGAGCTGACATTTGGAGCAATATGCCATGGAAAATACCAAAGAAGAGAACATCTTAGACCTCGTTTTTAGTAATATTGATGGAAGGGTAAATGAGTGTAAGATAATGGAACCCTTGGCTAGCACTGATCAAAATATGGTCAGCTTTAAAATCCAAAATAAGGAAGAAAGAGATGGGGGTAAGACCATTCTGAAATGTTTCTCGAGAGCAGATTTTCATGGTATGAGAAGTCATCTAAGTATGTGGGACTGAAAGAAAGAAATGATGGGCACAGATTTAGAAACAATATTGAAAGTTCTGACCCAGAAGATTATTGACCTTGAAAAGAATTTCACTACAACCGGCGTGAAATATAGTAACGAAGACAAAGCTCCCCAGTGGTTAAATGGAAACGTGAAAAGACAGTTAAGAACTAAAAGAAAAGCATACATTAGGGCTAAGAAAAGTAATAACAAGGCACTTTGGGATATCCGTAAAAGTCATATGAAGCAGTGCAAAAAAATCCATGAGGTTAAGTAAGGCACCTGGGGACAGTTACAGCTAAGGACGAGTTCTACCGCTATGCAAACTGATTGAAAGGAAACAACAAGAATATAGTCCCCTTAGAATTTGGAGGAGAAGTTGTAACCAAAAATGAGGAAAGTAGGATGAACATTTTCAGTGAATATTTTTGTTCAATATACCACAAAAAATTCTGGAGATGAAGGATGTCAACAGCTCTGCTACAGCAAGTGAAACTGAAGTAGAGTAAAATAAACTTGAAAGACACTTGCTTGACTTGAAAGCTAACAAGTCCCAGGGAGCAGATGCCTTGCACCCACAGGTGATTAAGGAGCAGGAAGTGTAACTATCAAATCCAATGAACTGTCAGTCGGAAAGATCATTAAAGATCATTAAATATTGGAAGAGTAGTGAAGGCTTGGAGGGAAGCTCATGTGATTTCTATTCATAAGAAAGGCTTAAAAGGGGATTATCATAGCTATAGGCCAGTGAGTCTGACCTCTGTTATCAGAAACCTATTAGAAACCTTTGTGAAAGAAGAAACTGAATGATACATTAAAGGGAACAGTGTGTTAGATGATACCCCACATGGATTTAGAGGGGGCAGATCTTGTCCAACCAATCACATTAATTTCTTTGAACCAGTTAGCAAGGCCCAAGATGCAGGGCTACCCATTGACCTGATCTATTTGGATTACAGCAAGGCCTTTGATACTGTGCATATCACAAACAAATTGGTAGAATCAGAGCCTACTCACCATGTTTCACATGTATGTAAAATACTTTTTAACTGTATTTTGTTTGTCTTAAATGTCTGTTCAAGAAGTACAGTGTCCAGCAAATCTCAAACATTTTGAACCTTAGTCCTTCATCAGTGATAACACCGTCTCCCCAAAATTCATGCCTAGTATCTCCAGACTGTTCACAACTTCCTTGCTCTTCGTTTCTATATGGCTTTCTCCGTAATGTATTCTAGAATTCATGCACACTGCTCCCTCTGTAAACTCTTGTGTTTTCAGATATTTTTTGTATGTAAGTGTTTCAATTTTATAGGGATGCACTCCTCACCTCCGTTTTATCTCAGTCCAGGACTGGGCAAGGAAGTTGTGAACAGTCTGGAGATACTAGGTATGAATTTTGGAGAGACGGTGTTATCACTGATTAAGGACTAAGGTCCGAAACGTTTGAGATTTTCTGGATACTGTACTTCTTGAATAAACATTTAAGAAAAATAAAATAAAATTAAAATGTATTTTACATACATATGAAACATGGTGAGTTGGTTCTGATTCTACCAATTTGTTTGTGATATTTGTTGTGCCATGACTGGTAGAGAGCTACTCCCTTAATTAAGTCTTTTTTCTACTGAGGTTGGCTGGACTGGACCTTCTTGTATGTTCTTTGATACTGTGCCACATAAGAAACAGAGGAAACAGGTAAATTAGAAATCGGTAACAACCTGGTAAATCGGATTAGTTCCTGGTAGAAAAATAGGACACAGAGGGTTACCATTAAGGGACATGTTTTTAAAACAAAGACATGTCACGAGTGGTGTGCCACAGGGGTCAGTGCTGGGAATAATTCCATTTAACCTGTATGTTACATCTATGCAATGCACTGAAAGAAGGTGGATGAACAAGTTTGCAGATGATACCTAGTTAGGTATAATTGTGGACAGTATGGACGGCATTGAAACCAAGGCCAAATCTAGTAGGATTATAGAAATGGGTGAGTAATGCTAAGCTTCTGTTTAATATAGACAAGTGCACTGTCATGCACCTGAGCCAACAACCCTAAAGCATCATGTACACTCTATGGTCACCAGTTAAAGAGACACTGTCAACCTTGTTTGCAACATATTATTTCTAGGTAAAACCCCACATTTTATGATTGCTTACCTTCTCTACAATTCATTGATGTAGCTGGTTGTTTTATCTGCCTCTTTGATTATTACACCTGAAATGCATGGTAATGTATAGCTATATCCAGCCTTGTTTTGCTTCAGATCATTGAACTGCTCTTACTGCATACTTCCTGAACTCCAAAAACACCCTCAAGCAGTGCAGCAACTCATGATATAATAGTCTGCTCTATTTTCACTGCATAATGAGTGACTAGACTGAGTCCAGGAAAGATGCAGTGGGAGTTGGTCAAGAAATGTAAACAAACATGTCGTGGTGTGGTAACATCAATATGCTGGGCACTCAGCTTTTCACTTTTTGCAAGAAAAAAGGGTGCCGAATCAAACTACCAGCTGCATCAACAGTCTCTATAGAATATGAACAATCATAAAATGTGTTTTTTAAACTAGGAACGCTTTGAGGCCTAAGGGGATTGACAGTGTCCCTTTAAGAGAAATAAGGGAATAAAAGGACCTTGGAATAATAGTCACAAATGGGCTGAATTTTGAGAAACACCACAAAGAAGTGGTTATAAAAGGGGATAGGATCCTTGATAGCATTGGCAGAAACAGTAGCAGAAATTAGGTGTTAATTCTTCCATTATACAGTGCACTGGTGAGACCACACATGGAGTACTGTGAGCAATTTTGGGCACCACAATAAAAGAAAGATATTAAACTTACAAAGGGGGTGTAGAGCAGAACTACATGTATGGTCAGTAGAATGAGGGGACTGGGTTATGAGGAGCTTCTGGCTGAGATAAATATATACAGTCTGTAGAGAAGAAGATTGTGAGGGTAAATGTGTTTAGTGTTCAAGGCTTTTCAGGATGGAGAATTCTGGAAGTGCTTAGGATTGCAAGCTAAAGAAAGTCACTACGATGGAAGGAGGAAAGGGGGAGGTGGTTCATTCAGATGGCTGTATCACTATGGAACTCCTTACCAGACTCAGTGATGCTTTGGGAAACTATGAACAGTTTCAAAAGAAATTTGGATAGCTATTGGGATGGGACAATTACTTATGGATATATCCATTGCTGAAATGGTGAGCAACTTAAGGACTCTTGGAGTTTGATTTGTTCATAACTGTTCGAAATAATCCATTGAATCTATGGCCAAAAGAGTAGGTGACAGCGGGACTAAAGCAGCAGCCCCACCTATTATCAACAACCCTTTCCCCATTTGTGGAAGATGGCCATGCCAAGGGACTGGTAGCAAAGGAGACTGAACCTGAGAAAGGCTTTACCTAGAGGAGGGCTTCCAACCAAGATGAGATACAGAAGGTCCAGGAGGTCTGAAATGAACTGAGCTGACAGTCCAGAGTGACATAGTTACTCCACAGGCCTATGGTTCCATCCGACTTCACAAGCCCTTTCCTCTGGTTGGTGGCTGGCCCTGTGGCCTTCCCAAACCCCAGCCAGCCCTGCCTGACCCCCAGCACAGTAGTAGGAGCCCTTTCACCCCAGAAGAAAAGGAGAACTAGGATTCCTACATGCTGGTGGTAGGACTCGTGACCAGAAATGGGGCAACAGCCACAAAGAAGTCTCCACAGGAATCTCCAGTTCCCCTATCTTGACCAGAAAAAATGCATCTGAAGCCCTGGAGCCTGCACCAGCAGAGGCAAAGGCTGAACACCAGAAAACTGAGGCTTAGATGTAGCTGAATGCTGAAATGTAGTGCTGATGGCATGAACCATGGCTGCCACTGAAAAAGGTGAGGTGAGAAAGCTCAGCAAACTGTGTCAGGCAGACTGAGTCATCAAACAATGGGTAGAGACCAGGCCAACAGAGACTGTTAATAGTAGAGTCTAAGAAGCAACTGGCCAAAGGAGAACAAAGGGATGATCAGCTGGATGACCAGGACCAAGTTCACCACATGGGATATGGGTAGGAGCATCAGGATGCACAAGGTCCTCTACACTGACCTTGACGACTGAAAGACTGGCTACCGCATCTGGGTAGTCTGAATGGATAGGGTGCAAATAAGGAAGTCCCACTCCCAGCACTATGCATGAGGCAAGAAAAGAAACAGAAAGGGATCAGAGGGGTTCCATTTCCAACCAAGGAGCACCACAAGTTCTGCAAAGGCACTGGCTGTGCCAGGTTCTAAGTTTCGGCTTTCCCTTTTAGTGAAGAGGAAGGGAAATGTCTAGTAATCACTCCACAATGGAAGTGGTCTGTGTCCTCCGTTTCAGGGAGCAATGTCTTGGTAATTGATAAATTTGCAGCAGAAGACCTTGGTTGAACTCTATACAGACTATCTCATGGAAGTTTGCATCTCCTCCTGGAGAGCCACCATATCTGGAAGCAGGGTCACTCTTATAGGACTGTGACAGTATGCACTTCTATGTCTATCCTTCTAATACTTCCCAGTTTTAAAACCCTTGTAACCAACCTATATATAACAGGGATTATTAGCAACCCTAAAATGTTAAAAATGTATGTGCTAAGAGTAATTGTACCAGCGGAGTTACTTGTACTTAAAAGGTTAAGCTAGCCCAGTTCACAAAATGTCTTAGAATGTCCTTGAACAGCTAATCTGGTGCTTCCTGTTTTTATGTTGGCTTGCGCGTTTGCGCAAGCAACATCTTGCGGTAGTGTGGGATTGGGGGGCACGGCCGCTGTTGGGCGAATGCAGGGAACGCATCAGTAGGTGCGTCCCTCATTCCCCAATCAGCCTGCATGCCGACGCCACACCACGCATGTATAATGGGGCGAGCACATCTAAGCAAAGGTCCGCTACAATCCAAGCAAAGCTCGTCATACGCAGCGGTCCTTTGCTTGCCGTGCTCGCCGCCATTATGAGCATGGTCAGCAATCGGCTCAGGCCTGCCGACATCAGGGGTGCCCAATCCCCCTGTCGGTAACCCCCCCCACTGTGTTAGTCTGCAGACGGGGGAGCCCACTCCCCGTCCGGCATACCCTCCCCAAATGATGAATTGCAGAGGAGCGCCTAATCCCCTCGCTCGCTGCCCTGTCTTTGTATCGCATGGGGAGCCCACTCCCCATCGCCATCACCCCTCAATTGTTGAATGCCGAGGGGTGCCCAATCCCCTTGGCTCGCCCCCGCTTTCTTTGTTTGCCGATGGGGGTGCCCAATCTCCATTGGCTACTGACCCCCCAAAAAAACAGGTATGTGGCATGCTGGGAGCCCACCCCAGCATGCCAAATGCCCTGCAACAGGAAAACTGTCCCAGAATGTTTTTTTTTTTTTTCCTGTAAACAAAAACCGCCCTCGTAGTCTCAATGCCCTCCCCACCCGCACTCCACCCACTGCGCACTCCTGCCTCCTCACTTCCATACTTACCTCCAGAGTCCGGTACTATGATCTTCCGTTGACCAGGAACACGTCTGCACTCTTCAAAGCCGACTACGAACTGAGGAAATGCCGGTAAGCTGTATGATGGAGTGAATAGGGTTTTTTCAACTTTGCTACATATCTCAGGCATTTATTGGAATTTTGGCACCAAATTTTCAACATGGGGTTTTTGGGGCCCCTCCTCATGAATTCTGTCACTGTCATAGTGTTAATCGGCCTCGAAAGGTGATTTTGCAATCACTGTGCGAAATCACCTTTCGGGACTCATTAACGAAATAACAGTGCCAGTGTTCATGAGGTGGCCTCTCAAAAAGCCTATGTTCCAAATTTGGTGGGAAAATCCAACAAATGCCTGTTTTACGAGCGTGCATTGCGCAGTTGCTACGTAGGCTCGTAACTTCACGCATTCACAATATTTTAACACCGGATTTTCAGCATTGGCATTTTTGTACACCTCCTTGTGAACGGTATGGCTGTTATTTCCCACATCCTGCCCAAAATGTGTTTCCGCACTTCCGGCGCACAATGGCGCAGTCGCTGTGGGAAATCAGTGTTTGGGCCAGATTATGAAAATGACAGTGACACAGTTCATGAGCAGAAGTCCTAAAATGCCTATGTTGAAAATTTGGTGCTGATACTCTATAAAATGACTGTGTTACGAGCGTGCGTTGGCAGATTGCATGCATGCTCGTACCGTTATGCATTCGTGATATTTTCATTCTGGATTTCCACCATTGCCATTTCTCCACACCTCTTGATGAACAGTACAGCTGTCATTTCACATACCCTGCCCAAAATGTGTTTTCGCACTTCCGGCACAGAATAGCATGGACGCTGTGCAAAATCACTTCTTGGGACACTTTGAGGAAATGACAGTGACACAGTACATGAGCAGAGGTGCTAAAATGCCTATGTTGAAAATTTGGTACCGAACGCCCATAAAATGGCAGTGTTGCAAGCGTGCATTGCATATTCCCAAGCACCCTTGAAACTCTGCACATTTCGTATATTTGTATGCCGCATTTTCAACACTGGCATTTTTCTACACCTCCTTATGAACTGTGCAGCTGTCATTTTTCACATCCTGCCCGGCATGTTTTCCCGCACTGCACTACCAAACACCCAAAGGGACACCCTAATGCCTGTCACTCTCTTCGGGGTGGGGGTGGGTTGGCATCAGTTCACTGCATGACTGCCATTCCTATGCTGCATCTCTCTAACTCCTGCACTCCCAATGGCAGCAAGCCAACATTCAGCATTGACAAATGCTTGTTTCTTCTGTGAGGTGACTAAATTTCTCTGTGCCACTGCACAGCAATTGCCCATTGGTTAAGAATCTTCTTCCTGGGTGTTTTTCCTACCTGTTGGAGCACATAAAAATGGGCTGTGGACTACAGTACCAAAAGTGATTCTTCTTGCATGTTAAGGGCATAAATATACAGGGCTTTGCCTTTCTCCTTTGTCCTATATAAGGAGGAGGCTAGCAGAGCTTGGTAGCTTGGCTCAGTTGCTGGGGGATATCAGCATCTTTTTGGGATACCACGGGAGGGAGGGAGGGAGAGAGAGAGAGAGAGGGGGGAGAGAGAGAGAGAGAAAGAGAGAGATCACAGTGTCTGGAATATTTAGAATAAACAATCTTGACTGGTTAAAATGATCTCAGGATTTGTAATGCACCTCAATACGTTACAACAGAGACAGGTACGCCCACAACAAATGACCAGCGTATCTGCTGTATGTTTTCAAATAATGCTATGAGCCAAAATAAAAAAAATTACACTAGAGATATTTATTCACCAATACTGTAAGTCCATTATGCATGGTTTGGAGCAGCCATGCTACCAAACCATGTTGTTGCACTGGTTTACAAACGACAGACTGTAGTGGAACAGAGTGTTAAACTGATAACTGTGCTGGAAATACTGTTTACTGAAAATGCTGTGCCCTAGAAGGGAATGACCTTATGGAATGCCAAACTATGTTTTCTGCCAGAATCAATAAAGAACAAACGCAGGTCACTTTTTCCCCAAATGCGGTGGCCAGGGAGTAAAACAAATAGATGGTTCATTCTTTACAAATATCTTTCACCTCCCATGGATCAACATTGACCTTTTTGAACTAAAATGAGAGAGGTAGTTGATAGCATTTTTAATTCAGAATGTTTGTATACTTGTGTTTAAAGCAGCAGTGCATGATAGTTGTGAAAATGCTAACTTATACTTTTTTATTCTATTTTAAATTGTCTCATATTTCCTGTTTTGCAAAATACCCCTTTTCCCCATTTTGAGCCACTTTACCACATTTGTTAAGGCCGTGGGCAGGGCCTACAGTCCTATTGCGATTGTCAATAGCTCTTAAAACAGCCAATCATGGAGTCTTCCATTGGACTATTGGAAGTATCCTTCCAAAAGTCCAACAGAGCTTAAAACCCTCCGCCACGATCGGCCACTATGGAATAACAGCCGCATTATTTCAGCTGTTACCTCCACATTCTGTGGCATGAACTGCGCATGCATGACTCACACATGCACAGTTCTACTGGCATCATCATATTGTGAATGGCACGCCATTCACTGCAACTGCCCATGCATAGCACTCACACATGCACAGTTGCTTCACCAGCTCCATGGCATTCTGTGCCCCTGCACTCATGTGGCACACTGGGAGCCCACCTCAGTGTGCCCAAAGATTGTTCCATTTACCCACCGACATCAGGGTGCCCACTCCTGTGTCGACATTACATGACCCCTTCACACACACACACACACTCGAGCGGCACACTGGGAGCCCACCCAAGTGTGCCTAACAGTTGATTCCCTTCCTCCACTAACACTGGGGTGCCCAATCCCTGTGTTGGCATCATGTCCACCCCCCATTCATGTGGCACACTGGGAACCCACCCCATTGTGCCCAAATGTTTTATTTTTTTCCCTGTAAAAAAGAAAACAGTCCCTCATTGTCACTCCAGCACCCACCGACATCGGGGTGCCCAATATCCATGCGGCACACTGGGAACCCACCCCAGTGTGCCAAAATGTTTTTTTTTTCTCCTGTAAAATGAAAACTGTCCCTCATCATGGCTCCAGTCTTTTCCTTTTTCTTTTTCCTGTAAGAAAGAAAACGGTCCCTCATCATTACTCCAGTCCTCATCCCCCATCCCCACTCTCCTACTGAGTACCCACTTCCACACACACACCTCCACACACACACACACCCTTACCCCATACTTCCCTCTGGAGGTCAGCTCTGTCATCTTCTCTGGACCAGGACACGTCTACACTCTTCAAAGCCAAACCGGGAACTGAAGAATGAAAGGTAAGTGTGCTATAATGCCATTCAATGGGGTTTTCAACTTATGCTGATAAATCAGTAATGTTTTTGAAATTTTTGCCCCAAATTTTCAACATGGGGTTCTTGGGACCCCACCTCGTGAAAATTGTTACTGTAATTCTGTTAATCAGTCCCAAAAGATGATTTTGCAGTCGCTGCATGGAATCATCTTTCAGGACCGATTCACAAAATGACAGTGCCACTGTTCATGAGGTGGGGTCCCAAAAAGTCCATGTTGAAATCTGGTGAAAAAGTCCCAAAAAATGACTGCGTTATGAGCATGCATTGCACAGTTTCTACGCACACTCCTAACTTTGTCAAGTTTTAATATTTTCACTCCATATTTTCAACATTGCTATTTTTGCACACCTCCTTCACCACAACCTGCCCAAAATGTGTTTTCACCCCTTTGGTGCAGAATAGCACATTTGGGGCCAGATATTCAAAACTTTGCCCCTGGGTTAAGAAAACACTGCCTGGTGGGTAAACACAAGCTATATTCAAAAGGAATAGCCCGGGGCAAACAACCTCTGAATATAGCATGGGAAAGAGGCCGGGCAAACTGGTCTGGGAGTGCAGGGCAACCATAGCCCTGAAATATGACAGCACTTAATATAGCAACCAGGAAGTGCAAACCACAACAACAACACAGTGCACAGTGACGTGAGGGTAGGTAGAGAGGAACTATGTGGCCAATGTGTGTGCTGGCAAATGCGTGGACCCAGTACAGCTGCAGACAGCAGCAGATGTGAAAGAACAATGATCAAAACTGTAAAATATTCCCCAAATCATTAGCGAGGCTTTAGCATGGAGCTAAGTGGTTTGCCTGGTGCAAACACATTAGCCCGGTGCTAAACTTTGCCATATTCAAAAGTGACATGCAAGTGAGCCTACATAGATAGTCTCTGGGCAAACAGCTACATCAGCATCTCATCATGCCCTGATTTGCATGCAGTTTGCCCAGCGTTACTGCAGGGTCCCACAGCTCCACCTGTAGGTAGGTCTAGAAGTACAGGGGCTGGCCAGGTCTGACCACAGCTCCACCTATAGGTCAGTCAGGCAGTGCATGATGATAGCTGCAGGCTACATGTGAACAGTACAGCATACCACAGCATATCATACCCCAGGGGACAACACAGCAAAGGCACAGGTGGTGGAGGTGCTGCATGCAACTGTCACACTGTAGGGCATGCTACAGTGCACAGCAGATACTACAGTAGTAAGGGGGCCAGTAGTGTGAGGGACACAGCACTGCCTATGGTGTGTAGGGCAGTGATGCTGACTGCACTGTACACAGTGATAGGCCCAACTTGCAGGCGTTAACTGACAGTGGACATTACTGTTATGCTGTTGCGTGATCCACAGATGCTGCACCTGTGGCATGAGATGCACAAAGTGACATATACATGGCTGGCTGTGTGTGCTGTGGCATCTGTACAGTTGTGCTGTATGTGGCTGGGGGGCACGTAGGATCCGACAGACACACAGGAAGTGGGGTATTCCCACTACTGGCCCATGTGCACTGCATGCTGTGTCCCAGTCTTGTGGCCACACTTAGGCTGTGGCAAGGTCTGGCCACCCGTACACCCTCCCCTCAATGGCCACCATGCCCACAGTGCTGCCTGTGTGTGCTGGCATCTGTTGGGCACTACAGAGGTATGGTCTGCAGGTGTGTGCTGTATGGCCACACTACCATGATGTCCCCTGTGGGCCAGATCGCCTCTTACTGCCTGGCATGGCTGGGACTGGTGGCAGCTGTTGGCATCATGGTGGTGCCATCAGTGAGCAGCATGTATCCTCCATGTCTGGCAGTTTCTAAGTGTCATACTCATATGTTAGGGTCACGCAAGCCGCGCTAATGCCGCACTAACACCGCACAAAGCAACAATGTCGTGCAAAGCTGTTTGCCCAGGGTTAAGACCATCTTGTCCTGGGCAGTAATTTGTACTGCACTATGGGTCGCGCTAAGTCACACTAAATGCCTTAGTGCAATGCTAGTCGCTGAATATCTCATTGTGCCTGTATTTATGTTCACTTTGCCCCTTGCATAAAATTATGGTTTTCCCAGTGCTAATGCAGTTTGAGCATGCTATTTGGCCTTTTGAATATAGCAGACCTGTGCTAATCCCGTGCTAAACCCACGCAAATGTTTTTTGCCCAGCGCAAAGCTTTGAATATCTGGCCCTAATTGTTTAAAATCAATTCTCTACATGGCAGGATTGCGAGATACCTACCGGATTATTCATTCACAGGGAGGTCACACTTTCCACAAAGGTCAGCTGGCTACCAGAATAGACTTTATTTTCTCTTCTAAGTACATACATATCCATGATGCACAGACTCACCCTGTAGAAAATTTGGACCATAGTTTGGTGGCTGTAAAACTAGGTTTACAGGAGAAGAAACCCACAGGAAAGGGCTATTGGAAATTAAACTGCACCTTATAGGATAAACCTGACATTAATTTGCAGGTATTGGACTTATTTCAGGCAAGAAAATCAGTTACATGTATGGAAGACAATCTCAGCACATGGTGGGTGGAAATGAAATGTGATTTGAAACTTGTTTCAACAACAGGCCAATAACATACACACTGTACACTGCAAAATATATTTAATGCTTAGATTGCAACTGTCCACCTTGATGTCCCTTAGTAATAAAGGTCATGGAGATTTCACCTTCCAAATGTCTAATATAAACAAGTTTTTGTCAATGCCAAATGTTTGCTTGCTGGCATTGGCATTGCTAGTGCAGGAGTTAGAGAGATGCATAATAGGAATGGCAGTCTTGAACTTATGCCAAGCCCCACCATGCAGAGACTGAAGGCATTGGGGTGTGCTTTGGTCATCAGCTATAATGCTTATGCCATTCCACCTCACCCCACCCTGCAGACACCAACAGGTGTCATGGTGTGCTTTGGGGTCTTTGGCCCTTATGCTCACCCATTTCATAAAGAAATAAGCTAAGATGGGTGCAGTATAAGAGAATGGAGTGAACTTTAGGGCTAAAGACCCCAAGGCACACCTTGATGCCTGTCAGTGACTGTAGGGTGAGGGTAGAATGCTGTGAGCATTACAGCTGATGAACCCAAGTCACACCCCTGATGCCAGTTAGTCTCTACAGGGTGGGTGTTATGGTTGGAAATCTAAACACCCTGGGCGTTTGTTGGTATTTTCTCCCCAAATTTTCAAAATGGCCTTTTTGGGACCCCACCTCATGAACAGTTGCATTATCATTTCATTATTCAATCCTGAAAGGTGGTTTCGCACAGCAGCTACACCATTTGGTGCCACAGGTGCGGAAACACATTTTGGGCAGAATGTGAAAAATGACACCTGTACTGTTCATGAGGTGGTGTGGAAAAATGGCAATGCTGAAAATCTGGAGGGAAAATATGAAAAATTCACGAAGTTACGAGAGTGCGTAGAAAATGGGCAATGCACGCCCGTAATAATAATAATAATAATAACTTTCATTTGATATAGCGCCTTTCATGCATCAAGGTGCTGTGCAATCAGCTAAAACAATGAGCAATAAACACAGATGCAGCTAAAAAACAACGGAATTCTAGGTATGCTTTCCCCCACAAAAAGGTCTTCCGTGCCTCCTTAAAGCACCCCACTGTCCTGCACTCCCGTAACATGATCAGTTTTTGGAATTTTTCACCAAGTTTTCAACATAGGCATTTTAGGACCTCTGCTCATGAACAGTGTCACTGTGATTTTCCTAATCTGTCCTGAACACTGATTTCTCACAGTGAGTGCACTATTCTGCGCCAGAAGTGCAAAAACACATTTCAGCCAGAATGTGAAAAATGACAGCTGTACTGTTCATAATGAGGTGTGAAAAAATGGCATTGTTGAAAATCCGGAGTGAAAATATTACAAATTCGCGAAGTTACAAGTGTGCGTGAAAACTGCACAATGTACGCTTGTAACACAGTCATTTTTTGGAATTTTTTCACCAAATTTGCAACATAGGCTTTTTGAGAGCCCACCTCATGAACAGTGACACTGTCATTTCATTAATCAGTCCTGAAAGGTGATTGCCTCAGTGACCACAAAATCCCCTTTTGGGACCGGATATCGCCATGACAGTGATTGAATTCATGAAGAGGGGTCCCAAGAACACCATGTTGAAAGTTTGGCGCCAAAAGTCGAAAAAATGTCTGAGATAGCCACATAAGTTGAAAACAAAATATTTATGCCATTATACAGCTTACCGGTATTTCTTTGGTTTGCAGTCGGCTTTGAAGAGTGCAGACGTGTTCCCGGTCCACCGAAGATCGTCATGCGGGGCTCCGGAGGTAAGTATGGGGTGAGGGGAGTGTGGGGAGGTGCAGTGGGCAGAGGGTGGCTGTGGGTTGAGGAGAGACCACTGGACTCAATGAGGGATCGTTTCCTTTTTTTACAGTTTTTTTTGGTTTCTTTTAAAGACGACTCGGGAGTTTTGGCATGCTGGGGTGGTCTTCCAGCGTGCCACCTGAAGGTTTGTTTGTTTGGGGGGGTAAGTGGAGTTGACAGGGATTGGGCATTCCGTCGGCCATACAGTGTGCTTGGGGGAGGGAGAGTGCATCAGCCAAGGGGGATTGGGCAACCCCTTGGCACATAACAAATGGGGGGGAGGGGTGCATCATGCCAACAGGGATTGGGCTACCCTGTCGGCAAAAGAAGTGGAGAAGGGCATGCCGACAGGGGGATTGGGCACCCCTGTCAGCTTTCCCAAGGACTGTGAAAGGTGGCGGTTGTCCGTCGGCTTCCTGGGGACTGTGAGAGGTCGACGGAGAAGCTGTCACCATGTTAATTGAAAGGAGACTCCACCAGACAATGCAGCTGTAATTGACTGCTGCAGTCAGGGAACACTCCACAAACACAGCTGATTGTGATGGGGTACTCTCTGATTGCAGCAGGTCAATTTCTTTGAGCATAGTGGCATGCTCATTAACCACCCGCTAGTAAAGCAAGGTGTTTCTTGCACAAGCACAAGCAAACACAAAAAGGGGTTTGTCTTAGCAAATCACTTGTGTGGTGTTTCTTAGGGTTGCCAACCTTAATGCCCACCCTAAGCCCCAGCCCTTAGCCTCCCATCTGAAGCACAAGGTACAGATTCAAGCCTATGCCTCATAGGCAACTACTCTTTTAAGAAAAAGAAGTATGACTCAGCACTTGCAGCTAACAGAATCAGTCATAGCCTTCTTCCCACAGGGTCCTGTGTGATGCAAAAGATCATGATTGCTTGGGAAGGGGACATTAGACTTGACAACCCCAAGTAGCACCATACCACCAATTCATCAAGACTCCTAGGGCTCAAAACCCTAATGTTTTTATTTGTGTACTTTGTGTGCTTTGCATTCTTCCACCATAATGTCTGCATTAACATAGTTTGTTTGCAGCATATTCCCCTCCTTTTGTAATAGTGGAATCTTATCAGAATAGTGGAGATATTCCAAACCCTGCATCACCAACCACATAACAAGTAAAAGCCTATAGTGTCATAATACTTAGGGTTGCACCATTACAGGTGAACATCCTAGCACAGACAAGGGATCTCTTACCTGGTTCCTGTGGGCCCTGGGATAAGGGCTCAGGGGAACAGTCATACCTGTAAAACAAAGAACAGCAATGGGGACACAAAGGATCTGCAGCTCTTTATGAACTATGACAAACAATGTAGAGGAAACAAAAAACAATATTTATTTGATATGTATGGTCAATGTCCTCCTGTACCTGGTCAACACCATGTCAGACCTGTAGACAGAAAAGGGAAAATATTCATATTCAAGAATGCATGGGACAGACATAAGGCAATTCTTGTGGGGGTAGGAAGAAATAGGCTGTTGGTTAACTAGGATCTGCAGCTTATCCAGTAGGTAGGGAAATGGGCAGACTAGGTGGGCCAAGCAGTCCTTATCTGCCGTCAAAGTCTATGTTTCTATGTTTAAATGGGTCGTTAAGAAGAAGAATAAAAATACTGAACAGCTGGGTTGGTTGGGAAGGTCCTGTAGAGGACAGAAAAAAAGTGGTGTGTGGGGGTTGATACCGAACTGGTACTACCCCATCGACCTGGCTTTTAGAATGTACTCAGTCACTCAAGGGTCATCATGGTGGTGGTTGGGGGAAGGGGTTCAGTGTCCCTTGGACTGCTTTCTCATGGGGGTGGGGGACCATGTTGCTCCAAGCTTTGACCAAAACAGGGCAGGATGAAGATATCTAGGGCCCCAATATTAAAAACTTTGCCTGGCCAAAATCTGTGTTTGCCTGCGCAAACCAGGTTTTATGCAGCGGGCCAATACTGTAAAGCCCAGTTAGCATGGGCAAATTCAGAATGCGCCCTGGCAAAGGGCAAGTGGGAGGAGTGCATGTAAATGAAAGTGCAGGGATCTGAATGTTGGCACAGTCCAATATTCAGAGTATGTGCTCTGCACAAGGACATTTTGCTTGGTTCCCTTAAGCAGCATACATACCGCCGATTGAAACCCCAACTTACTCCCATTCAACCCTACTAGTTGGCGGAGAGGTAAGGTGCCTTCCCCCAATACAGCGGTCTCTGGTGGCTAGTGGTCCCAGCCCCTTAATGACTGCCATACTGGTATTAAAAAAATAACAGTTTCCCTGCTGATCTACTGGTCCTTCTCCCACCACGAGTCATGTTCCTGATAATAAATCACAATGCCCCTAGTGGTGCAGTGGTCCCTTCCCATCGCCAATTACCATCCTTATAATAAAAAATAATTTCCCTGGTGGTCTAGTGGTCCCTATCACATCACCGATTGCCATCCCAATAATAAAATATAACAATTTCTCCAGTGCTCTAATGGTCCCTCCCCCCACCCAATCATTTGCTCAATACATATACAAAATATTCCATGTGTCCAGCGTAATCCCACCCCCCTATTCCAATCCCTGTACTGCCAAGTGATACATTTCCCTGGTGGTCTACTGGACCCCCCACCCCTGATCCAGCATAGCAGTGGCATCTCAATTGGCAGCCAGCCATGGTAGACAGAGGAGGGCTGTGCTGGTTGCCAGCTCTGGGTCAGGATACGGGGAGCGGGGTGGTGTGTCACTACCTGCCAGGGTGGAGATCCACTAGACCACCAGGGAAATTATTTTTTATTATCAGGAAAGCGATCTGCGATGAGGGAGACCACTAGACTGCTAGAGAATTTTTTTTTTAATTATTATCAGGATGGCGATCAACTGGGGGGAGGCCACTAGCACAAGGGATAGCTTTCAGGAGACATGTGATGGGGGAGGCAGGACCACACTAATCAGCCTTGCTTGACAGGCCCCTCTGACACTAGTCCCATCCCTCCACAGCACCTGACGCTAGCATGTTTCTCTTACAGCCCCCCCCATGACATTAGCCCCTTTGACTATATACCCTCCACGGTTCCCAACATTACCCTGGCTCCCACCATCACCCCAGTCATCAACCCCCTTCCTACACTTCCTAACACAACCATACCACACCACACCACCACCCCCTTCTACCATACACCCCCCTCTCTAGGTACCCCATTTTTCTAAGCCCATGGATACCATCTCCCTCCTGGGCACCCCGACTCTTAGAAACCACACTCCTTCCTCTATAGCCATTTGAGAGTAACCCACATCCTTTTTGCACACCTTCCCTGCAAGGCCCCCCAGGACACCATCTCCTCAAACACCTGAGGCACACATACACCCTCCTTCTACACTCTCACCATGGCCCCAACACTAGCCCCATCCTTCACCGGACACTAGAGCCCCCCCCCACACTAGCCCCACCTCCTTCCTTGACAGACATTAGCTCCACCTTCTTCACTGGTGTCAAAATTGGCACCATCCCACTAGCCAAAAGCTGGTAGATTTTGTATCTAGCTAGCCCTGCAGGCCCCTCCCCCCAACACAGGAGCCATGCCCCCTCACCCCTGGAAGCACCAAGGGAGGTCGACAGTGAAAATGCCAACCTCCCCCACAGCGGCGGCACAATACCGATGCAGGTATTGTGCCACCTATTCAAACAGTGTTTTCTGTGGGGGGGCTGTGCCCCCCACATCCCCCAGACTTTAGGATTCCAACTCCAGGTTGGAGTTGGTCCAGGGAGGGGGCGGAACACTGGGGGAAGGCGAAACACGGAAAATGGACTGTTACCGGGACTGTCGCCGTAATAGTCTTTTTTCCTGTTTTGCCATCAGGGTGTCGATCATAAGGGGTGAACTGCTCACCCCCAGACAGGAGCCATGCCCCCCCCTCCGACAGGAGCTGTGCACCTCCACCCCAGCCATGATCTGTGCTCCACTCTAAACAGAAGTGCTCACCCCCAGACAGGAGCTGTGCCTCCCCCCAACAGAAGTGCTCCTGCACCACAGCAAACACACAGGAGCTGTGCCAATCAGATTACCAGACTGTCAACTTTACAAAACAATCCCATTTCTTCACCAGAACAAAGATGGGCTGCATAAGAAATAGTAAAATAATTAAAATTAACATTATTTCCTGCACATTTCTTGATTTCCATGCATCCTCAAATCATGGCTTTCATGCTCTTTATTAATGATTTCTGAAGACCTACATGGGGGGGGGGCACTTGGTGCATCCAAAACTAATCATAATATAATTGAGAAAGGTTCCTGATGATGTTCACATAAATGTTTTCCTTGACTGTAATGTAACAATTAACTTCACACCACATGCCATATTTTCAATAAGTATTAATGCTTCTGTCTATTTTTGCATACGGCTACTGTCCCAAATTGCTCTGTTTTTGCTTTATACCCCCCACTGTGATTTCTGCTTTGTGCTTTACTTTCCACAGTTCTCGGATGAAACAAATGGCCCTAGCTGTAGATTTCAGTAGCCTTTGCAGACTCAACACTGATCAGCAAGGCCACTGTTTCTCCGGGATTCCGTGAATGAGGACAGAATCCTGATTGGCTGGCGATCAGTACTTGGCTTGCAAGCAGTCACTCGTCACATACATTGCCATAATGCAGCCGACAGATTCCTCGTCTCAACTGCAGCTCTCCGAACACCAATTTAATGCTCGCACAATCCAGCACACAAAAGACAATTTGAAATGTCTTGCCCTTTTCCTTCTATCAGTAGTTCATCGCTAAAGTTTCTGGGTCAGATGAGATTTTTAAACAGTTGGTGTCTGCCATCCAACTTCTAATCCTCTACCTTTTTATGAGTTGTTTGGGCACCCACTCCGTAATGATTATAATTCAAATGAAGCTTTTACTGCAGCCACTAATATTTCAAATAAACAGTCCTCCCCGCCATTAGCCAGAGCCACCACAAACTCTACTTCCTTTCTTCTCGGAAGTAGAAGAGCGGGTCACAGGTCATCAGCGTGGCTTGGCTATGTCACTAAGTAAACATCTTCCAGCATATAGAAACTGTGTTTTCGTGGAGGGGGACTCACCTGATGGTGGGTATTCCAGTTCTGTAGGCCATACTTAAAAAAGGACATGGAAAGGGTAGAGAGGGTACAGAGTAGGGCTACTAAAATGGTGTTGGGCCTCAATCACTTGCAGTACGAGGAGAGACTGGCAGCCATAGACATGTACTCCCTGGAACAGAGGATGGAGTGGGGAGTATTGATAGAGACCTTTAAGTACCTAAAAGGGATCAACAAAGTGCCTACAGACAACCTATTCCAACTGAAGGGATGTCCCAGGAAGAGGGGCTATGATCTCCAGATTGAGGGTGGGAAGTTTAGGGGAAATGTCAGGAAATACTTCTTTACCAAGAGGGTGGTGGATGCCTGGAATGGGCTGCCAAAAGAGGTGGTGGGAGAGAACACATTGGGGGGGTTCAAGAGGGCTTGGGACAGCATAGAGGGTTGTTGAAGGGTGTGGGGGGTCCACAGCAAGCCTAGAGGTTGCTGGATATATGGGCAGACTAGATGGGCCTGGTGGTCCGCTTCTGCCATCACTTTCCTATGTTCCTAATAATTTGGTTTCCAGTTGCACAGGGATAGGAAATATTACACTCAAATAAGTGAACAGAGGAAGCAAAAAAGTTTTCACAAGCAGAACTTTTTTCTTATTTGTCTGTTGCCAAGACTTCCATAGTGCCACTTTCTGCTTACCAATAGCCAGTTTTTGTTCCCAGTTCCTGTATCCCATGTCCCCCCTTCCAAATGTGATACCTAAAATTTTGATAGGTTCTGCCAATATGGGGATTCCAGCTATCTCCAGTACAGGTGCTGTAGACTCACTCAGAGCATATCCTCTGCTTTTGGATTTATTGATAGATGCCCCTGCTACCTCTGAAAATCTTTCTACCTGCACCATGACCTGGAGTCCCAAGGGTGAGTCTGCAGTCAAAATGCAGACATCATCTGCATAGGCAGCTGTCTTAATTTCTAGGGACAAATGAGGAGGGTGTAGGCCTCTAATAGTCTTGTCCTGTTGTATGGTGTGTAATAGTGGATCAAAGCAAAAGGTACAGTATACAAGAGTGGCCTCATGAGGCAGCCCTGCCTAACCCCAATAAGAATTGGGATAGAAGACCCAAAAATCCATTCACTAAAGGGAGTACTGTAGCTATACTGTAGATAGAAAAAAACAATCACAGATTTATCCAGGTATACCGTAAGAAAGCAATACCTGTTTCATAAAGCTATAAGACACCTTGTCAAAAGCTTTCTCTTGATCTAACGTAATCACATAACCCTCAATACCATCTGAATTACCCATTTCTGTCAAGTCTTTAAGAAGAAGCAAGTTGTAAGCTATGGTCCTTCCTTTCACCGAGCAGGTTTGAGCTGGGGTAATTAAGTATGGAGCAGTTGTAGCAAGTCTTGCTGTCAGTATCTTCATGAGCACTTTAATGTCTGTGTTCAGCAGACTTAGTGGTCTCGAGTTACTTATGTCCTGTCTGTCATTCTTTTTAAATACAAAAATCTGGATAGCTGTACCTAGGCGAGGGTCAATAGCACAGTTAAGTAATATTCAATTGAAAACTACTTCTAAAATGTCAGTTAATTCAGTCATATATTTTTTATAAAATTCAGTGGAGAGACCATCCAGACCAGGAGCAGTATTATTTTTTAGGGATTTAATTGCTTTTACAATTTCTTCTGGCTTTATGGGTGCTAGTAAGGGATTTGTAATCTCCTGGGGGAGTGAAGGTGTATCAACAGAATTTAGGTATTCTTGTGTCTGTGTAGGGTGTTATACAGTAGCTGAGTATAGATTTCTAACATGTTTTCACAATCAGTAGCATACCAAACGTAGAGCTCACCACATTCCTATCACCATCCAGTAGTGAGTCCATGGTTCTGGATGCTACGCGGTACTTGCAACTCTCAAACACATCTCTAAATGCTTCTTTGCCTGGCGTACAAATTATGTGTTCCTGTAATAGAGATGAGGCTCTACAGCATTGGAGTTTCTCCATTTCCTTTTTTATGTTTGTTTGCACACATGTGCAAGAAACGTAGTGCCACCATACGAGTTTTCATAGGTGTGCCTTCCCCACTCCCAATGCCCTGCTCCCTTTTGCAGACGTGGCTGCACTGCACCAATTAATGTCAGAGCTGTCTATGACAGCCATTCAGATGCAGTGGCATACAGTTGTCAAAGAAACACCGCCGCAATTAGTGGTGGTAACGTATAGGCAATTTGCATACTGCCACCGTCGGCAGTGTGCAAATTGCCTACACATCAGCACCAGCAAAGCAAGGCAAGGCAAATTTTATTTTTCTGGCACCCAATCCCAGAGGCTCTGGGTGCCGTACAAAAAACACAAACTCAATTTACATATACAAAACTATATCCTCATAAAAATCCCATAAATATATAAAAACCCTCTAAGTATTAAGAAGGACTAATAATACTAGTGTCAAACAGAGTCTGAAAATGCCTGATTAAACAAATAGAACTTCAGGCTAATTTTAAAGACCTCCACTGACGGGGGCCTCCCTCACCGACAAAGGGAGCGAATTCCATAATACAGGACCGGCAACACTAAAAGCTCGATCACCTACAGTTTTTAATCTTGTCCTAAGAATCATCAGGAGGCCCCTCGAGGAGGATCGGAGGGGCCGAACCAAGGCAGCAAGTGTAGGAAGGTCAACCTGGTAACAAGGGACCAGTCTGTGAAGGGCCTTATAGGTGAGCAAGCCCACCTTGAAGAGCACCCTCCATCGAACTGGCAGCCAGTGCAGTTCTCGCAGCACTTGGGTGACATGGCAGTATTTCGAATGGCCTGTCAACAACCTGGCAGCTGCATTCTGCACTAGCTGCAGTTGACGGAGGGTGCCTCCAGAGACCCTGAGATACAGCGCATTACAGAAGTCTAACCTGGATGTGACAAATGCATGTACCAAGGTGGGGAGGTCCAGGGGCGGAATCAGGTGCCTAATCCTGGTGATATTTCTCAGATGAAAAAGCTTCCCTTGACAATGGCAGACACCTGATATTTCATTGTCATATCACTGCCAAATATCACGTCAAGATTACGCACCTTAGAGGAAGCCCTCAAAGGGACTGACCCTAGAACAAGTCCGGAGTCTGCCCCAGGGGCAACCCCACCTGCCTCCTGTTCGACTCCACCACCAGTACCTCCATCTTATCGCGGTTCAGTCGCAACCAGCTGGAGGCCATCCAGTCATTGATCTCTGCCAAACAGTTGTTTGATATATCCACCGTATTTGACGTTCCAGGGGCAAAGGATAAGTACAGCTGGGTATCATTGGCATAGCATGATCTCTCCCAGGGTAGCATGTACACGGCGAACAACATCAGTGACAATACCGAACCCTGAGGTACCCCACAAGATAGAAGGCTAAGAGATGAGGAAAAATTCCTCACCACTCTGTCTTCTGTTTGTCAAAAAGGACTCAAACCAGTGAATAACAGTGCTGGTGAGTCCACAGAAGTCCCTCAGATGATCCAGCAGCACCTGATGGTCCACCATTTCAAAAGCTGCATCCTGAACTGCTGTCATAGACAGCTCTTTTATGAGTATATTGATTCCAGTTCAAATGAAGTAGAGCCACTGAGATTTTAAACGGATCATCTCCGCTGCCAAATTTCTAATCCCTGCATTTCCCAGCTTTCATAAGCTGTTTTAAGGAGCAGATGGTGTAGATTGAGTCATACACATATATTGAGTGACTATCAGAATGGACCCCATACTCCAGGTGCGGCCTGACCAGCTAGATGTACACAGGAACCAGGTCCTCTTTCCTCCTGCTGGTGAGCCCCCTCCCAATACAACCCAACATTCTGCTGGCTGTTTTCACTGCCCTCCCACACTGCCCAGCCACCTTTAAGTCCTGTGAGATGTTAATGTCCAGGTCTCTCTCCTCCTTGGTCACTACAAGTGGTTTTGCCCCCAGGCTGTATTCTGGTCTCTCATTCTTTTCGCCTAGTTGCATGATTTTGCATTTAGCCGTGTTAAGTGATAACTTCCACTTCCTGGCCCATTCCTCAATTTTCCATAGGTCCCTCTGCATCCTCTCGGCCCCATCCTGCACGTCCACCCTATTGCAGATCTTGACATCATCCGCAAACAGGCTCACTCTACCCCCGGCTCTTCCGCTATGTCCCCTATGAAGCTGTTGAAAAGCAGGGGTCCCAGTACAGACCCCTGCGGTACACTGTTAGTGACCGCTGATACTCCTGATGGCACCCCGTTGACTAGCACCCTCTGCCTCCTGCCCTTCAACCAGTTTTGCACCCACCTTGTGACCTCCCCCCAGACCAAGGCACTCCATATTGTGCAGTAGCCTTCCATGTGGCAGCGTATTGAATGCCTTCCTGAAGTCCAGGTAAGCCACATCCACTGACCCTCCCCCCCGATCCACTACCCTAGTGACCCAGTCGAAAAACCCGACCGGATTTGTCTGGCAAGATCTGCCCTTGGTAAAGCCATGCTGCCTGGCATCAAGGAGGCCATTTGCCTCCAAGTGGCTGCTGATTCTGTCCTTGAGCAGTCTTTCCATGAGCATCCTAACTACAAAAGTTAGACTTATTGGCCTGTAGTTGCTGAAGTCATGCCTCCCCCTGCCTAGTGCAGGGACAGTACATCCGCGCTCTTCCAGTCTAGCGGGATTTCCCTCGAGTGTAAGGATTCATTGAACAGAGTGGTCAAGGGGGCCGCCAGCTTCTCTCTCAACTCACTCAACACTCTTGGGTGGACCCCATCCGGCCCCATGGCCTTGTCCACCTTTAGACCCTTGAGTTCCCTTAAGAGCTCATCTTCCTGGAAGGGGGGGCACCTCCACTGCCCCCTTTTTTTCAGCTGGCCTGGAGCTTTCCCCCTCCCATACCTCCTCCTTCGTGAATACAGTGCTGAAGTGACTGTTGAGCATTTGGCCTTCTCCCGATCCCCCTCCACCCCTTCCCCAGACTCTTCTTACAGGCTAGGTATCCCTCTTTCCCCTCTTTTCTGCTCACTTATATACCCGAAGAAGGTCTTGTCTCCCTTCTTTGCTGCCTTGGCGATCTTCTCTTCCATCCTTGCCTTTGCCTGTCTAACCACTCTCCCCGCCTCCCTCTGTTTTTCCCTGTATTCTGCCCAGTCTGGTTCACTCTGTGATGATTTGTATTGCCTAAAAAAACTCTACTGTTTGCCCTGATGCTGGCCTTCACTTCCCTGCTGAATCACAGAGGCCTCCTTTTCTTTCTGCTTTTGTTTACCCTTTTTGAGCAGTGGTCAGTGGCTCCCACTATGGCTCCCTTTATTGCAGCCCATAGGTTTTCCATCCCTCTGCACTCCCCCAACTGGACAATTTCCTGGTGAGTATGATCCCTCATCTTGTCAGAATTAGCTCACCTGAAATCAAGAACCTTCACCTTGGTCTGGTGGTGTGAGGCTGATGTGTGCACCATGAACCACACAGTGCCGTGGTCACTGGAGCCTAGTTGTTCTCCCATCGATACCTCCCTCACCCTGTCTCCATTGGTGAGCACCAGGTCTAACACCACACCTTCCCTGGTCAGTTCCTTGACCAGCTGCCTGAGGTGGGCAATCTGGAGGGAGTCTATGATTGCTCTGCTTCTGGCTGAAGCTGCAGACATAGTCACCCACTCCACATCCAGCAAGTTGAGATCACCCATCAACAGCACTTCCCCCCTAGCCGCCATCCGAAGCATCTCTTCTGTCATCTGATTGTCCACTCCTTCTGATTGCCCAGGTGGTCTGTATACCATGCCTGTGCACACCACCTCTCCCTTTTCTGTGGTCAATGATACCCACAGCACCTCGGCTTTCCCCCACCTACCCTGCATGACCAATGCTGGGATCCCTTCCCTCGCATATAGTGCTACACCTCCTCCTTTCCTGTCCACCCTGTCCTTCCTAAATAGCGTATACCCCAGGATGTTTAAGTCCCAGTCCTGACCTTTGTGAAACCACATTTCCATTATTCCCACCAAGTCTAGGTCCTCCTCTGTCATGACCGCTAATCTGGGACCTTGTTGCCCAGACTCCTGGTGTTAGTGCACATGGCCTTCCAGTATGTAGTTTCCCCCTACCCCCTCTCCTCCTGCCTTGCTAAACCTAGTTGTCCAAGCTGCATCACTTCCTGCCTCTATTTGCTGGTACATTTTTTGTGGGGGGGGGGGACGACAACTGTCACCCTTATCCCTAGCGCTGTCAGGTGTCACTAGCAGCCCCCCCCCCCCGTTTAGTTTAAATTAAGGTGAGTATGAAAGAACTCCTCTAGCTTCCACTTGAGCACTTCCCTTCTGTCACTACTTAGGTGAAGTCTTTCTGGGGCAAAGAGACTGTCATCTTGCCAGATGGTCCCCCACCGGCCCACCAACCCATAACCCTTCTGGGCACACCATTTGGAAAGCCAGCAGTTGAACTTCTCTATCCTCTGCTTCCTGTCTGTGCTGGTCCTAGGAAATGGTAGCACCTCTGAGAATGCCACTGAGCGGAAGCTCACATTGCTGCAGAAGTTCGATAGGACCTCAAACTTTGCTTGAACTTCCATCAGACTATGACCAGCAAGGTCATTTGTCCCCAAATGGAACACCAGGTGTGTTCTTGGATCCTGCAGCTTCCCCCAGGAAGGGATATAATAAATGACCTCTGTGGCTATCATTCCTGGCAGGCAGCTGACCCAAACCTTGCTACCCCCACCCTTGTCTCTCCACTTAATACCCCTAACCTTGGAATCCCCCACAATCATGACCTTGTCCTCCATCTTCCCCACCACATGGCCCCTCCCCGGCTGATTTTCTGCATTCTCCCCTCCCATGTAGTGCGCTGTTACAGCCCCTAGAACCTCCATACTAGCTACTCGATCACTCTTTCTCATCCTTGCAACCTGGCCTCCCTGGTGGCGGCCTCCCAGTCCCCCTAGATTGGGTCCTGTGTCTCCGGCAACCCCCTCTTCTTTTAGTCTCCCTTGCACTCTGTCTAAACCAAGTTTTTTCTCCCGAGCCCTCACTGGTGCTTCTTTGGTTGTGGCAGTATGTTTGCCCTTGTTTTGCTGAAGAGCCTGTCCCACCCCATCCAGTGGTGTCTCCCCTTCAGGTGGCTGCCCTGCCCCAACTGGAGTTGCCCCCCCCTTTGGTCTCCTCTCCACGTTGCAGGCCATCCCCCCCAGGCCCCCGACTGGTCTTGTCCAGCCTGGGGTGTCCCCCTACTTGCCTCCTCTGCCACCTGGGCCCCCCACTGCTCTCACACTACTTTCCCTTCTCTGATGAGATTGCCCATGTGCCCCTGCATCCTCCACTTCCATGCTTTTCAGGCCTCTCTCTCCTTCTGTGCTTTCCAGGCCATCCCCCAAATTCTCTTTTCTTTCTCCTTTCCCTCCGATCATGCCCTCAGCCCCTGAGTCAGCTATCAGATGTCCCTCCTCCCTCTGTTTGACATTTAACTTGCTCCTTCCCCCGCTAGGTCAAGTGTTTGCATTACCTATCCCAGTCCCTGTCACCCTCAGATTTCCCACCGCCCTCCCTCCGGCCCCTATTTCATCCCCCTCCTCTCCACACTCCCCTTCCTCCATTTCCATGTTGGATAAGGTCTCAAATTTATTGTAGTACTCAATGGCAGCCATCTGTTTTTGACCCAATTTCCCACTGACTGCACCTCTAGGTTGCCTCTTGCCAGCCCCTACTGCTTTGCTCTTATGATTTGGGCCATCGGCCCTACTGCTTACCTCCCTGGCCTCTTCTTTCCTCGGGAAAGGTCCACACTACATCTGTTGTCCCTGCCTGTTTGATAAATCTTGTCCCTTTCTCTCACTAGTACCTCCCACCTGCCTCCCATAGCTCCTCCCTCTTTTCTTCATTGCCCCCCCAAAAGCCTCCAGCTGTTTCTTTAGCCAGTTTACCTCACCCCTGATCTGCAAAAGCTGCCTGCAGAGTGGGCAGTCTCCTTCCTTCCAGGCCCAGTTTAGTATTATTGCCGCCCCACAGCCACTGCATGCTATAACTCTTTCAAAGATGCCTGCCCTGGTAGCCAGAAGCCCCCAAACTGTCCTTGTTCATACATATTTGCACATTTTCTCTTGGTCTGGTCTCCTTCCCCAGGAGTACCACCCCTCTCCCTTCTCCAAGTAGCCATACTGGGGTAGTATAAGGCCACGTCTTTCCATCCCTTGCAGTTCTGACAGATGAACCACCACCCCGTGATCAGATCCTAATCTTGGTAAAAATAGAACCTTAGGCTACTAAACAGTTCTAATAGGTCTAACAATTTAAAATGCCTCCCTAGAACCAGTACCTAATCTAGGTAGTACAGTTTGCAGTTTTACACTTCTAACCATCCCTAGTTATGTAAGTAACTTGGTAACTACACAGTTCAAAATAGTCCTAACAGTTTAGTCTGTTCCCCCAATCAGTTTCTAGGCTAGGTAAACCTCTTACAGATGACAGCTCTAGCAGTCCCTAGAATAGAATAGTTATACAGGATACTGACATGGCTTGTCCTAAGGGTAAGTTAAATGATGCTAGATGCCAGTCTGATTTCTAGGTTACCACTAAATAGAATTATACTACATTAAGACGCCCATGATGTCTTGGTGCCCTTGATCCCCTTATTTAAACTCCATCCCCAGTTTAAACTTAAGGATGCAATTTCAGTACCCTGAGTTTAATCCAGTAGTTCCACCTCAATGCCCCAAGGACTTCCCTCTCCACTGTGTTCCTCCTCCTGCCGGCTCTTGCTCAGCACCTTGTTTTATCCAAACGCTCGGTTTGGGCAGGACCTTGAAGGTATTTAAAACTGGATGAGGTAGGAAACTGGATGGGGTGAGGATGGGTGGTGGGTGAAAAATCTCCCGATTGCAGCAGAAGTTCATGATTCAGCCCCTTAGCGTCTCCTTGTCCATGGGGGAAGAGGGGTCCCGATGTGGACACTGCAGTCCTCTATTAAGCTTGGTATTTCAGGTTATATGGGAAAGTAGATTAAACCCCATTAAACGTGAAGTAGTATATTTACTGGTGAGGGAGTGGGGGTTAAATCTGATAAATCCCATCAGTTTCTTTTATACTTTGTTCTTATATACAAACTTGTTGACGCTGGAGATTCCTTCTCCTGCAGTTTGGAGATTGTTTGTACAATCTTGGCTTCACCCATTTATGAATTATTGGAAGCAATCCCAAGTTTGACTCCATACATATCATTTAATTCCCAATTTTTTTAAACCTGTTACTTCTAAGATTAGGAAATGGAAATTGCAACCCTCACAAATACTTGCAGTATAAAGGTTCCAGATTTATAATACCATACGACAGCAGTTTTTTTTTTCTGGAACCTGAATGTAAAAGAATTACTGTACAACATTGTTCAAAGGTAAAGTCGACATTAATTGACCCAAGAACCCCACCTAGAATGTGGGATGTCCTCTGGCTGAGCTGCCATGGCAAGCAGTGAGTAAAGGGGAATGCCAAGCATAAAAGCCATGCTAAAAGGACGTGTCCACGACAAACGCCCCCTGTGCAAGAGGAAACCATGGAACATTTCCTCTTGTTATGCCCTTTCTCAAAATCCTTTTGGTCCTTACTAGCAAACAGATGGCAAAATTCAAAATGGGGGACGGTTTCTTATCAAGAACTAGTGGGGGGATTTTTCACCATGATTCATGACCTTGAGACTGGTACTATCAGGTTAATTTTCACCTGTATTAAGTTTCTGTCTTGGCAAACAAGGTGCAAATATATTTTTCATGAACTTGAACTTTCTCCACTGGCTGTACTCTTTACCCTTGAACAGGAACTGTGTTTACATTGTGATTATAATAAGTCTCATGTGCCTCATAATATATGGACATAAAGATGGGGGAATGTCTCATGTCTGACTTAAACAGAACATTTATGGACTGATTTGGACATTTCATTTGTTTTTTTTAGCTGAAAGGATCTTAGCCCTGAATCTTTTGATATGACTGAATTCTCTGGCACTTGAATTTATGTATCTGTATTATACCTATATTTGTTTTTCCCTGCTGTTTTTTTTTGTTTCTATCTTAATAAAAATTCCCCTACTCTTTTTGAGAAGTGCCATGGGATCTTTAACGTCCACCTGAACAACCACCAGAACAGGCAGATGGAACCTCAGTTTGAAGTCTCATCCAAAAGAATGATATATTTAATAAATATTAAAATCACCATGAAAACTTAGGCTGGTTCTGTTTTAAGTAGGAAGCATGGTACCAAACAACCTTTCATACAATCTGCAAAGAGTGAGAACAAAAGACACAGACACGTGTTTTATCCTACACAGGACTCATCAGTGTGCTTCATCTGTCTCTCACCCCAGGGAAAAACAAGCTAGCCCTCATGCCATCTGGCAGGTTTGGTCATGGTGGGCCCAAAATAGGAAAGCAAACTAAAAAGACAAAGAACCTCAGCACAAAATACTGAGGGCAAGGGTTACCCCAAAATGGTAATGACACCAAGGCCAGGTTTCCAAGATACACACAATCACACATACCCCCATGATACAAAACATCATGGGATATATATGGACACCACCATGACAATTTAGGCTGGTTCTGCTTTAAGCAGGAATACATGGTACCAAACAGAGAACACAAGACACACCTATGTTTCATCCTTTACAGGCATACAGAAAATCAGGAATGTTTGCAGATCAAAGAGCCACAGGGCTCATAGGCTTTAGGTGGACCTAAGTAATTCAGGCACCTTTCCAACTGTCCATCACCTGAAGTGAGACAGACCACCAGGATTGTCCATCCTGACTGACAGACTGAATGGACCAATTGGGTTTATCAGTTCCCCCACTGAAGTGCAGGGGCTGAGCTATCATCAAGCCTGATCTGTGAGAGATCTCATTTGAGAAGGATTACTGTCTAGGGCCCAAAGGCTGTGCTGAGACAGACAGTGTGCTTGTCAGTGATAAACTGGAAAGTAGGCCACATCACCACTTCATGGGAAGGGAGGCATGCTCCTGCTAGCCAATACAGCATTGACACTGAAGATCACTACAGCAGAGAGTAAGAGAGAGAAGGAAATGAACTGTCATCTGAGACTGCTGTAGGATCTGCTAGTGTGTATTCCAGCTCAGTACCAGGCTATTACTACTTGAAGATTCTAGAAGCTGGGATGCAGTGGTCAGTGCAAAATTTGGTGGTGGTCTGATCTAACTTCGTACAGCTTCACCTCTGATCTACCTCACATGTTGGATGCATGGAAAGAGACTGAAGGAAGAAAGTGAAAGGGAGAGAGATCTGAGAGATCAGCTAACTGCTCAAGAGGGAGCACTGATAACTGTGTATACAAAGAAATGTTTGTTTCTATCTCTGTCACAATAATCCCTGATATCCTCGTTTGTCCGAACACTCTTGGCTAATGGTTACACACATTGGGCAAATAGTAATGGGGATAGGGGGTACCCCTGCTTTGTTCCCCTTCCAGTCTTTAGGGTTTCTGAAAATGTACCATTAACTCTGACTTAGGTATGAAGATTGTTATATAACCACTAGATTTAATTAATAACATGTTCCTAGAATCCAAATTTATCCATGATGGCCCACAGGAGCAGACAGCTCAGCCTGTCGAAGGCTTTTTCTGAAACCACCGCTATCGCAAAACATCATTCTTTAATCTGCTGACCCACTCCTACTATAATATTTAGTAATCTCCTTATGTTGTCTTTTAGCTGTCTCCCCAGGATGATGCGTGTTTGGTTTGGGTGGATAACCCTAGAGTTCACCCTCTTCCATCTTTCTACCAGAATTTTTGTGAGCATTTTCAGGTCCTGGTTTAGCAGGGGGCTAATTTTGTACCTACCACAGTCCTGAGTCTCATTCTTTGAGTTGGGTAAAACAGCTATTAATGCTGCATCCCACAATGGTGGTGCCACACCCTGTCCAGTGCATTCATTACATGTTCTAAGCAGAGATCCTTTTAGTTCATTATAAAAGTTTTATAGAACTCCCTGGGATAGCCATCCGGGCCCCGGGGCACTACCTATTTTAAGGTTCTTTATTGTTTCCCCTAGCTCTACCATCATAATGGGGTTATCTAGTGCATCCTGTTAGTCCTTTTGCAATTTAGGGATGGAGATTTTGGTTAATAACTCTTTAATGTTTCCTATGTCTTGTTTAGGAGTATCATTTGTGTATAGAGCACAATAGCATTCTTTAAACTGTCTTGCTATGTCCCTGGGTCTGGTTCACCTTCTTATCAGATCTCCTTTCTTTTTAAGTATTGTATGACTTGCTTCTAGTTTCCTGAGCCTTAAGCTTAATAGCCCAAATGCATTGTTTTCTTGTTCATAATATTTTTGTTTGCCACGCCTCAGTATTTGAGCAAATATTGTAATTCCTTCCTAAGGGAACTTTCGCACTCTTGTTATCTCCTGCTGACTTTATGTTTTTGTTTCATGTCTCTTATTTGTTTCTCTAAGTTTTCCTGAAGGTAGCAGTGTTGCTTATTTTTAAAGGAAGCATTGGAGATTATATGCCCTCTAATGACTACTCGTACACCGCCTTATACAAATTGTTGACCTATCACCCGATTTTAATTTATTTCAAGAAAATCTGTAATTGCCATTTTAATTTTATTTCTGAATGGCTCATTATTAAGAAGGCGGAGCTTAGGCTATAAAGATTTTGTCTATCCAATGGTATCCACTCCATTTCCAGTGTTATTGGTGCATGGTCTGAGAGAGTAATCATTAATAATTTCATTTTCACTACTCAGAATGCATGAAGGATGTGAATGTAGAAGCAATCTATTCTGGAGTAGAAATTATTTGAGATGGAAAAAAAGTACAATCATTTTCTGACCCATTGTTTGCCCTCCATATGTCTATAAGGCCCTCCCTTTCACTAACAGGTCCAGATTGGGGGGGGGCAACGGGGCCATGTTTCCCTAAATTTCAAAAAAAAATTTAATACATTTATGGAAATGTTAAAAAAGTTCCAGTTTGCAGTCATACAGTGTTGTCTATGTAAGAAACATAAAAAATCGATGTCACATTAAATGCGAGTTCATTTCAAGAAAATGTACCAGCATAATCAAGAAAAACATACAGTATGTTACATACTTAACACAAAATACTATAAAATATGTTAGGTTACTTTGTAAACTAACATCATTACTTTGGAGCTGTTAGGCACAAATCCCAATTCAGCCAAGATCTGCTCAGGAAGTTAAGTAGCGCAAAATTGGAGGTACTCGGCTAACCAATCCAAAACATACTGTAAGCGTTTAACAAAGAGCTACAGAATAAATTCGCATTTCCCATCATATTATCTACCTTTCCTTTGATGAATCCTTTGGTGAGAGAGCTATTGTACTGTTTTTGCATATTGTTGTTTTGAACGTTACTCTTGCTGTTCCTCTTAGCTTTATAGGGAGTGACGTTATTTTTTCTTTTTAAAGGTTGGAAGCTTTGCTGTAGAGATACATGAAATATAAAACTTCCAGAATTCTTGCAAGATGTTGTCTCAAAAGAAGAAAATGCGAGTTAGAATACTAGATTCATGGTTGAGCAAGGCACCCGATGGCATATTAAAGAACGGAAATGTATTTAGAGGAAGAAAATTCTGAAAAAGAAGTGGAAGAGAAAACAGTTGATGAGAAAACTGAAGGAAAGTAAAAAGATGCTAAAGAAGGTCTTTCAACAGCTGAAACTGTGTCTGAAAATTCAGGGAGTGATGATGAGAGTCCAGCCACTGTCCCTGCATTTATCTGCCACGCTCTGAACAAAAATCTGTATCCTGAGCTGAAATATTGCTTCCTCATAAACACTTGGACTCCTCTAGGTGATTTCAATTTTAATTCTTTTAAGATGACCAAAAAGGGCAGAAAGCAAAAATGGTCTTTTCAGAAAGAATAATTGAGGGAGCATAAATTGTTAGCTTATTCTGGCTATCTGAATAGAGCTTTCTGTAAATTTTGTGTCATTTTCGATCCTGAGAGGCAAAGTAATACAGGAGGCAGAGGGGAGAAAGCAAGGCAAATTAGTGAAGAGCCCTTTTGGAACAACATTCACAGATTTTAATGATGCTAATGCAGAATTTAGAGACCATGGGCCCAATTTTCTAATGGCGATTCAGGGCTTGCGGCCAAGTCTTGCATTCTTACAACATTCGCTGCACCTGAGGCCAAGGGTTTACCACAACTTGCTCCTGTTTTTATAAGCCAGGATGCAAGTTGCAACAGTATCCTCAATTTACAGCAGCTTGTGCCAAGGCTGTGGCTTAAGCCTCATAAAATAGCTCCCCCAAGAATGTAAAGGTACGCCAGAGGGAGCTGGCAGAACAGAGCTGCAGTGCAGTACCGGACTTGAGGTAGGAGGATTGTGGCATGATTTATTTACAAAATTGCTGTTGTGGCCCCATTCAACATAACTTGACACCTGCATCAGATGCTCGGCCACAAGTCCGGAGCGGAGACCACATACCTTGTGAAAATCGGGCCCCATAAGAATACAAGCTATCATAAGTGGTCAGCAACTGAAGTTGCGCATTTTCTCAGTGTTCAGAGAGGTGAAAGAAAGTCCATCAGTACTCAATTAGTTCAAGCAGCAGATGAACAGCACCAAGAAAGGCCCAGTTATAGCAAATCCATTTTATTGTTGTGTGCGATACAGTATTGACTTTGGGCAAGCAAAACATTGCATTTCGTGGGACAAATGAAACTTTCGCTGGTGGTGTGGCGATAAGAAGTGATGGTACTCATGACAATGATGGATTCAGTGAAGGATGCGATGAATGGATTGGGAAGAAAGACAATTTTATTGAAATTTTGGACCTTCTAGGAAGAAATGGTGCACTATTGATGCACAGTACCTAGTCAAGCCAAAGTTCAGGAATGCTCATCACTGCAGTAAAACCACTCAAAATTACCTAATTTATTTAAGTCGAGCTTTTATTCAAAAGAAAATAATGTCTGCGGTGAGAAAAGCTGGATATTTTTCACTTTGTGGTGATGAGACAACTGATGTGAATGAGAAAGAGCAATTAGCTCTCACTTTACAATATTGGTCTGATGGGACTCTGTATAAGGATGTGATTGATTTGGCTGAAGAGACAGAAACTAGTGGTTTTGTCCGGAAATAAATTATCCTGAAAGAAATTGAGCAGTAAGGTTTGGATCCTCAAACATTTCATGGCACTGGATTTGATGGAGCAGCCAACGTGAGTGGAGCTAGATAAGGATGTGCTACACTGATAAGGAAAGATTTTACACTAGCTTTGAATACACACTTCTTCACCCACACTTTGAACCTTGTGATCATCCATTCTTGGGAATTCCCGGAATCAGAAACATGCTAGGAACAGTGAAAGCGACTTCAAAATTCATTTGACAGTCCCCCCAGTGTTTACAAGTCTGTTTTTCTTCTTTCAGAATGGCTGCAAAGCTGTGAAACTGCGAACCATGTGCCCAACTAGATGGGCTAGCCAAGCTGATGTTTGGAGTATTTTCATGCAGCTGCTGAACGTGACAATGAGAGCATTGGAGCACATTTCTCAAACAAATAAGGATAAGAAGGAGTGAAATGAGGCATATTCATTGGGAATGATAATTTGCAACTTTAAATTTATTGTGAATTTGTGTATCTGTCTGTTCTGGCTTCCACAAAATCTGCCAGCATGTAACTACAATCTTCTAGACTTGATCTTGCGGGTGCTGTGGCTGAAATGCATCAAGTTCAGAGAATAACTGAAAGCTATCACACTGAGACTGAGTTTGTTCACAACATCTACGAGCCTACTAAAAGAGCTACAGGTAACTTGGAAGTTCCAGACAGCATTTCAAGTAATAGGGCCAGATATTCAAACTGCACCATTCTGTGGCACAAGCCCTTGTGCTGCTCAAAAAAGTTGAGCTGGGGTGTGGCCAGGGCGATCTTCAACAGAGTTGCGCTATTGAGCAACTTCTTTGAATATCGTCCCCTGGCCACAGCCACTGTGCATGGCACAGTGGAACAGCGCCACCGCAAGTGGTCAGAGTGGAGCATTCAGATGCGGCGGCGCAAGTTCCATTGCGCCATGCGCAAACCTGCCACATTCAAAAGGTGACATGAAAATGGGGCCGTAATTTATGCAAGGTGCACGGGGAGGCCATTTGCATCTAATTACGGCCTCATTTGCATGCCACTAGCATGCAGGTGTGCCGATCCCCGATGACTTGCGCCTGGCGCCCTGCCAGGCAGCAGCCATCGGGGACCGACACCCCCCTGCAGAATGATCGCGGGCAGAACAGTATTCCGTCCCCCTCCCAGCAGCCCGATCGCAAGCATAATAGAAAGGTTCCCCCACTCCCCGAGTAGCCTGATCACGGGTGGCATCCTCACGCCCCCACATCCTGAATCTCTAGTGATCTAGTGGCTACCCTCCACGGGCCCACACCCCCTCCCCCATCAGCCGGTGGGCAGCAGTACCCACCCACCTGCCACCCTGCCACCCACCGACTGACAGCATGAGGCTGCACGCCCATTGGTTCAGAGCATGAGCCAATTGGTGTGCAGCCCATATCTAAAGGCAGTCCCCGGATATGTGAATTCATTCACATATCCGGACTGCTGCTTTGACTATGGGCTGCACACCCATTGGCTCATGCTCTGAACCAATGGGCATGCAGCCCTACCAAGCTGTCAGTCAGCAGGCGGTGGGGCGGCAGGCGGGTGGGGTGCTGCCGCCCGCCAGCTGACGGGGTAAGCAGGGTGGTGGGGCTCCAAGAGCAGGAGGGGTGGGGGGTCACTAGATCACCAGGGATTCAGGACATGGGGGGTGAGAATGCCGCCTGTGATCAGGCTCACTGGGGGGACCATTCTATATGCCTGCAATCGGCTACTGGGGGCTTCTTATTATTCCCACCATCGGGCTATTCGGGGGTGGGGAGGTTAATATGACACCCGCAATCAGGCTACGGGGGTTAATAGTATGCCCACGATCGGGCTATTGGGGGTTGGGGGAACCACTATTATGCCCGCGATCAGGCTGCTGAGGAGGGGGAATTACATTATGCCCATGATCGGGGCATGGGGGGCACCGGGAACAAGTGGAGGGCCACCCACAGGTGGCAGCTGCTGTGTTGTGCCCTGCAATGCGGCAGCTTACCTGTGGGTGGCCCTCAACTTGATCCTTTTTTTTTTGGCTTAAGGTTGTGCAGGCACAGGTAGGAGGTTACGCCTGCATAACTCTGCATGGCCCAGCTGAATATTGGGCTATGCAGTTTATGCATGGACACGTCCCCCCACCTGTGCCTGCATACATTACTGATGCACCCCGGCACATCATGATTTGTGCAGGCATACTTTTCCCTTTTAAATAGCGCACGGGGTCGCATCAGTGGGTTGTGCATGGCGCAAAACTGTTGCGCCATGTGCAACCCTTTTGAATATCTGGGCCATAGTGTCAAGCCAAAGAAATCAAGCTAATGCATCAGCTGAAACAGCTCAACAGTACTGCTGAGGCAATTATTGTCTCCCTTTCCTGGATCATTTCTTGTCAGAGCCGAAATCAAGATTCAGTCCACATACCCTGGCAGCCATATACAGTATTCACAATTCTTAGTTCCTCTGTGATGTGTTTGTCGCCGGAAGACCCTGAATCTTTCAAGTCTGAAATGAATACTGCTGATAAATCCCCTGAAACTCTCTTTTAAGCTCTCAGACCCATGATAGTTATATTTTGCATTCGTCATTGAAGTTGAGCTCAAATCTGAGTTTGTGGGATGAATGGATTTATGGAGGAGCAGAGTGGAAAAGCCTGATTCTCTCCCATCTACTCTTCTACAATGCCCTGAAATATCCTTCCCAAATATTCATCACTTACTGAAGATTTTGGTTGTATTGCTGATCAGTACAGCAGAATTTGGAAGACATTTTTCTACATTGTGTCAACTGAAAACTTACCTTAGAGCTACAATGGCTCAAGAAGGATTGATAGGATTAGTTTTGATCAACATTGATCCGAATAAACCAAATGCAATCAGTCTCACAGCAAATGAACTAATGGGGGAATATTGCAGTAGAAGAGACAGAAGAGGCCTGATTTGAACTATATTGTTTGATTGGATTATTTCAGAATACATAGAATAAATACTGAATTTTTCAGAAAACATTGTGTTTGATTTCTCTGACTTCTCTTAGCAACAGTCACAGATTTGTGATAAACAGAGTTACTCAGACCAGGGATCTGCAACAAGGGGTTTGCAAGCACCTGATGACTCGCAGAGTTTTTTCAAAGTAGCTCATATAGTTATTATTTTAAATTATTAATAACAATCATACATTATAGTCTTAAATACACTCAGACTGCAGCCTTGAATACACTTAGATTGTCATAATATATTTGAATTTGGTTTAAAAAAGTACTAAATAGTGTCTCATCTCATAACATATATATTGTGGTCAGTGTCATTTAAACAACCTGACATCACTGTTTTATATTCTTGAATAAAACATTGATGGCTTGACATAAGCCTCTCCTCTGCCCCCCCCCCCCCAGAAATTTTTTCTAGATTCAGCCCTGTTTGCTAGTGCTTCCAGGGTTTTTGCTGCCTGTGGGTTCACCTTTGCTTTTTGTGAAGTGCAGTCTAACACCAGTATTGCTAACCAATTAAGGATGCCTCCAATAATCATCTTCCCATATTGAGTTTTGCTTATATTGTTAATAGCGTTCTCAAGAAGTTACCCAAGTCTACATTGGGCACATAAACATTCATTAAATTGAGGGGCTTGTCTTGCAATTTATCCTTCAGTATTAAGAATATTCCCTGCAGGTCCTTGTAGCATTTTAATGCTTCAAAGGCCACTCACTTCCTTAATAAAATTGTAACTCCTGCTTTCCTTGTTATCTACTTTGAAGCCCCAAAACCACTCCTATCCAAGACCTCCTTATTTTTAAGTAGTCTATTTCTAACATGTGTGTTTCTTGCAAAAAGAAGAATTCTCCTTTCAGCTTGATTGGGTCCACTAAAATGTTTTTATTGACATTCTCAACCCCTGAACATTGTAAGACACTATTTTAATGTTAGCCACATTCCCTTACAATAGCCAATTCCAATCTCCTATATCCTTCCCTAATATCCTTATTATGGTCACCCCCCCCCCATTACTAATCGACATGTTGAAGTACTCAAGGGTCTTCTTACCAGCCATTCCAAAATTGTTTGTTCCCTACCATCATGACAACCGTGTTCTGAAAAACGTTAACATGGATACTTCCTTTCTTGATAACAAAAGAGCCACAGCATATTACTGCATTTAGATTTCTTATAGGTCACACCTTCTTTAACAAAATGACTATATATAATGTATGGTAGAATGCTGTTAACCTTAGGAAATCATCATTTCCCAAGGTTGGTAACCTATCGATATGACATAGAAATGTTGTTAACCTATTGATACTACGTCACATCGATAGGTTAACAATGGGGATTGGTCTGCACATGTGTGCACCTTTTTTTTACACTCGGGAACTGACGGATGCACGCAGAGGTTACGGAAGGACTGAACGGCCACGGTGGTGACTATATTTTAAAAAGTAAGGAGCCATTTTCCTTTTTTTGTGGGACCATACACTATAAAAAATAATGTATGGTCCTTCTATCAGCAACCGGTTACTGTTAACCATCTCAAGGTTGCCATGGTGATGTAAACCTCTCAAGCTTTGCTCTCAAGGTTTACACGGTCACCCTGGCAACCTCTCGATGGTTAACAGACCGGTTACCAATAGAGGACCATACATTAACCTCTATATTAACTTCAAGTTAAACAATAACTCTCCTTTCATCTCTGGTTCCTCTCTTCTCCTCTTCTACTCTACCTCTTTGGCTTTACCCTTCACTTCAAAGGTGACGTATGGTGTCACAGTGCCAGAAGGATTAGATCGCTTGTTTGCCTCCTTAAGAGCAATCTTGCCCTTGTTGTCAAGAGAGTCATTGGTTGTGGTAACCCAATACTTTCCCAAGAATTGGGAACCCCAAGCCACCATGGCATAGGTGTTAACTCCTCCAATGGCCCTTTGCTCTCCCAACTGTATTGTGCCATCTTGACACCCTGGCAAAAAAAAAAAGAAAGAGAAACACCATCTAAAATGTGTCCATCCTGCCTACTGACTGTGCTTCAGGTATGTTTGACTAGCAGTGGCTCTGCCCTTTGCTTCATCTGCCACCTTTCTTTCTCCCACACTTGAACTGTATTGTTCCTGTTATGAACCAAGTTTGCATTGTTTATTTATGTATGTATTTAAGAATTGGTAACTGAGAAATGTACACTGAGCTAATGCTCATTTCCAAGTGCAACCCCAGGGAGAGCAAGAGGGGAGTGCAAAAATATTAAAATTACAACAAGCAACAGAATGCAGTTGCAGTGACAACTTGCAAGTACAAAAACAGAATGATGAACAAACTTGTAAACAACACCATGGAGCATAATATTGACTTGTAGTCAAACATACAAGTAATTAAATAAAGTGCACAGTGCCTGTTGGAGAAGGAGACAATGATATTGGGGTACAGCATCAGCCTAAATCATAAAGGGGGTTATCTGCAGGAGGGAAGACAGGAGGGAGGGTCTGGAAGGTTAGGAGGATTTACAGTCACAGGAAGAAGAGGGTACCTTAGCTGGTGTCTAAGGGCAGGGAGGGAGGGGAGGGAGGGAGGGAGAGATGTGGGTGGAGGAGCAGAGCAAGTTCCAGAGGGAGGGGAGACGGAAGAAGAAGACAGCCTGCCCAGTAGAGGTGTGGGGTGGGGAATGGAGTAGGTATAGGGATCCCTGGAGCAAAGGGAGAAGGAGGAGGAGGGGATGGGGAAAATGAATGAGGAGAGGTAAGAGGGAGGGACCCAAACCAGTATTTAGAGATAAAGGAAGCACAATGGGACTGGCGATGTGAAGGGAGTGGGAGGATACAAAGGGAAGAGTAGAGGAAGCAATGATGAATTACAAGGCGTTAGCTGGTAGCAAAGCAGCAGACAGTATTACAGAGGGTATGCGGACTGGCAAGAGATGAAGAAGGACCAGTGCCATAGACCACATCCACATAGTTGAAGAGAACCAGCTCCCAGCAGATCTGAGGGGAAGGCAGTTCTTGTTGCAGTACTGGACACTTAGTTTGGGGTGGAGCTTGTTGTGGTTAGCATCAATGTGGGCACAGAAGTCCAGTTTACTATCAAGCCACACACTGAGGTACTTGAAGGCGGGGTCCACTTCAAGAGGGGCGTCATCTGTCATGTAGAAGACAGGTAGAGGTGAGAGCCTGACTAGTTTCTGGCTGGTGCCAATGGTCATGGGCACTGTTTTTTTGGTCCTGACCCACAGCTGACTAGCATGGAACCAGCGCAGTATGTTGTGTAAATCTTAATGGAATAGACCTTCAGCAGCTATGGCTGAGGGGCCAAAGGTATAAATGACTATGTCATTTGCATACATGTGGATATGTGAGGTGACACAGGTAGAGGGCAGATCACTGAGGAAAACTGAGAAGGATAGGACCCAGGATGGAGCCCTGCAGATCTTCAGGTAGGATGGGGAGTGGAAGGAACAGGACGCCTTCCACCTGTACCAAATGTTGATGGACTATGAGGTAGTAACAGAACCAACCAACAGTGGGAGCTGAGAGACCAGCGAGCTCAGCTTGTCCAGGAGGAGTGGGTGTGAGATCAAGTCAAAGGCTTTGGCCAGATCAATGAATATAGCCATGGTGATGTGTCCATAATCCATCCCAGTGATCTGTGTGGATAGAGTCAGTAACACACAGAAAGGAGGAGACAATAGAGTGATGCTTCCTGAGACTACACTGAAAGGGGGAGAGGAGGCTGGAGGAATAAAGGAAATCAGCAAGCCTGGAGTAGACAATTCTCTCCTGCAGCTTTGCAAGATAGGGGAGTAGTGGGTGAGATAGACCAGAAGCTGGCGGAGTAGGAGGAGTTGCCCCACTGTGCAGAGGCAGAACCTTCACAATCTTCCAGGCCTGAGAGATAGAACTGAGGGAGGAGAGGTCCAGAAGGTGACAGAGTGGAGAGGTAATGGCAGGAGCTGAGATACGAAGAAGTTTAGGTTCCATCCCATCGTGTATGCCAATACGGTTCTGTAGTCATAAATATATTGATACAGAAATCTTATCCCAGTATTGCAACATTTTTTCCATCCTCCCAGTCCCTGCTCATCGATCCACTGCAGTTGAACAACTACCTTATTTGTGCCGCACACTTATCTCCCCTCAAAAAAGAGAACAAATTAGCATCCTGAACACACCAACCCTGCCTCAACCCAAATGGCCAGTAATCCTCCTCCTCTCTCCAATGCCTCCAGAAGCAGTCAATCTCACAGAACTGACAGTCAGCAAGTATTAGTTGTCTGAGGCAAGGTGGAGCAGTTTGCAATAGCAAGCCGTCAAAAGGGGGATGAAAGTGAAACTGAAGATCAGTAGGGCTAGGAGAGGTTGACAGTGATTTGAGGAGTGGGAACTGGTGATACTAATTGTATTCAGGGGATCTTGCCAGGTGTGTGAGTGAGAGAGAGAGAGAGAGAGACAAATGTGTGTGTGTGTGTGTGTGTGTGTGTGTGTGTGCACGTGTGTGTACGTGTGTTTATGCCATTACTTGCTGCAGCCCAAGGACAAGCACAGCAAGCCACAGTTAACACACTGATAGATTGGGACCCCAGGTGTTTTGTAACTGGGTTCTGTCAATGATCACCATCATATATTACTGAGGCAGTGGTGTAAATCATTAACTGTGCTAATTCTGTTTGCCAACTTTGAACTTACACCGAGCTTAAATATACTGTACAACCAGAAGGAAGAGGTGGCGGCTGGGAGGAAACCAAATGCACCTTGTTAACTGAACTTGGAGTACCAGCATTCTCTTTGAATGGAATTGCAGTGTATAACAGTGTCTGTTCAGGAATCTGTCCCCACGCTAAGGAAAGTTACAGAAGAAATCCCCTGTCTCCACTTTTGTATTTGGTGGCCAAAAATAAGTAGCTTAAACACATCATGGTCTTGGTAATAAGAAAAACATGCCACACAGAAATCTAGGCCTACTCTGGTTACTTCTATTCAGCACAGACATAAGGAGAAAACTGTTCTCAACACACACACACACAGGAAGACTCACAGGAAGTAGATTTCTTAAAGCTTTACTGTCTAACATTTCTTAAAGCTGCAATACACATAACAATCCCTCCTGACTTAGCTAGAAAGTACGTAAGTAAATAATTCAGATTGTACTATGGCTACAAATCTCTGCCGAAAATGCAGCACAACCATAGGCTTAAACACACCCCATGACACAAAACTAAGTGGTCATTAATCCATTAGAAATGCACACTGCCACAGACAAACAAAACACCAACAGGTGAAACAAATTACCAAATGTGTAAGTACCCCACGTACCCAAAACATTCACTACAGAAATAAAGAAACACTGCTTTTAAAACAAGATGACATGGTCTGGTGTTACACACATTTCAAAATATTTGTCTCTACAAATGAAAACGACAAACTTCCGACATCACAAACTGTCTCAAACAAACCTCGCAGTGATCTCACAAAGTTCCATGACTTTAATGAAACGTCAACAGTTCTCAATAATTACGCTTTTACAATGAAGACTGTCATGAATATAATGACAACCCTACTCACATAACCGTGACCAAATCAACAACTTTACGTTGATAAGTCACATTAACTCCAAAACGGTCGCATGTAATATGCTGTAGTACAACATTGATAAAGACAGCAGTAACAACATACAAAAAACTTTTACTTTGACTTTATTATTAAAAAAACTAAACATTGTTCAAACTGTATTACTATAACTACAGCAATAAAACCTAAATAAAGATTACTTTACTCCTTTATACAGTGTACATTTCTTTTGTCTAATAACAAATAACACCACAAACCACACTAAGAGCCATTTTACAAGTGCCTTAATGACCTGGACAGGAGGTAATTTCCTAGGCATTAATGCATGGTTGGGTGGTGAAAAGCTATCGGCCTGCGGCCTTAGGCACCCCCCCAGCCATGCATTAATGCCTGGGAAATGACCTCCTGTCTCAGTCATTAAGGCTTACATATAGTATGAAGCTATTAAAGTTATTACTGCAATGTCCCTCTTAGTTTTCTATGTCATTAGACTATATCTCTACAAATCCATTCTCTTTGGTGAACGTCTTGTACGTCCTGACTGACGTAATAGGACTGAAGGCTGTTGCTCTGGAATCTGATTAGCATCAGCCACATCTTGTCTCAAATGCTGTGGTTCCACTATCTGTTCCTGTTCTTGTTCCGGAACAATTAATGCTGGATAACTACCCTGACTCTGAGTGACCCTTTTTTGTTCTGTCTCAATTCTAGTACGTAATTGGTCCACATATTTTTTCACTCTCCTCTGGTTAGTCAGTCAAACAATATAGACAACATTTCCGAACTTTTTTCTACCACGCTTTCTAGCCATCTCTTCAGGCCTGCATACATCCTGACCCACACAAGATTATTGGGTTTGAAGGATCTGGTCTTAGGAAACATTTCAGTTACTGACATAGCCTAGAGGGTGAAGAAGGTCCAACTGAGTTTGAATCTGGTGTCCAAACAGCAATTCTGCAGGGGATATTCCCATGACACAATGTGGTGGTGTTCGATACATCGCAAGAAAGTCCAAAAGGGCTATTTGTCTTGCCGTTGGTGTAGTAGGATTAGCTTTGTCCATACTCTCTTTAATAGTCTGAACCAGGTAATCCGCTTTGCCATTTGAACTAGGATGGTAGGAAGGTGAGAAAATATGGTGGATACCACGTTGCTGTCAAAATGCTTGGAATTCAACCGACATGAACTATGGTCCGTTATCTAAGACATTCACTTGCGGAAAACCATGGGTAGTAAAAACAGATTTCAACACTTTAATGGCACTCTCAGTAGTTGTTGAAGACATTTGATTAATTTCTGGCCATTTACTATAAGCATCAGTTAAGAGTAACCACATGGAATTTAAATAAGGTCCTGCAAAATCAGTATGCAACCTTTGCCAGGGTCTGTCAGGTTGTTTCCAATGGTGAACCGGAGCTCTTGCTGGATTTCCCATCGATACAGCACAACCTTTGCATCTTTGCACAACCTGGTATATGCCTCTGTCAATGGAAGGCCACCATGCATAAAGTCTGGCCAGGGATTTCATTTTAGCAATGCCTGGATGGCCTGCATGCAAACGAGTTTGAGTGATAACATTGTGGTACTATGACATGCAATCCCCCACAGAAGACACCCTTCATCAATGGACAACTGCTGTCTCTTTGTATAGTAAGGTTGTAGTTCAGCCGAACAAGTAGTGCCCTGCGGCCAACCCTCAAGCGTATACTGATACACTTGTTTCAAAATTACATCTTGACAAGTTGCTTTTGCAATATCCTTGGCTACTACTGGAAGCTGATCTAACTGTTGTAGCTCCATTGCACACACAACAGTAGAGTTTTCCACATCTCTGAATTGCACTTGAAAACTATCTGGCCCCACCTGGCATATTAATGGCTCTTCTTTAAGTCCCACATCGAACTCCATTTCTCTGGATATTGGTAACCTTGGCAAGGCATCTGCATTTCCATGCTGGTCTGTTGATTGGTATGTAACCTCGAAATTATTGGCAGACAAAATTAATGCCCATCATTGAAGTCGGCTAGCAGCTGTTTCTGGAATTCCTTCTCTGGGCTGAAAATTGTCACTAGTGCTTGTGATCCATCTTCAGGTGAAACTTGTGACCTAGCAAGTATTGCTGGAATTTCTGAACTCCAAACACAATTGCTAATGCCTCTGTCTAAATCTGGGCATAATTTCTTTCAGCTGCAGTGAGTTTTTATGAAATATGGGCTATCAGCTTCTCCACTCCTTCTGGATCTGTATGGAAAAGGACAGCTTCTATACCCACAGGACTAGCATCACAGGCCTATGTGATAGGTAAGTTAGGGTCATAATGAGTTAAATTATTCACATTAGTTAGAGAGAGCTTGATGGCTTGAGCTGCCTTACTGTGGACCTTGGTCCACTTCCACGGAGTACCTTTATGTAACAGTTCATTTAGGATAGCACATTTAGTGGCTAAACCAGGTATGAAATGGTCACAGTAGCGCACCATACCCAAGAATGAGCGCAACTCTGAAACATTCTGCAGTTCAGGCTTGTGCACAATGTCTTCCACCTTTTCATCATTCAAATGAACTCCGTCTTTGTCAATAGTGTAACCTAAGTACATGGCACTTGGTTGACAAAACTGGCATTTTTCTCTCCTGAATCTGAATCCACTCTGTTGCAATCTCTCTAAATAATTTTTTAAGTTAAGTAAATGTTCAGCTTCTGTCTTGCTCGTGACAATGATGTCATCCAAATAACAAACAACACCTGTTATATCACCCATCGTTTGCTCAATCACGTTTTGAAAAATAGAAGGCGCAGAACTAAGGTCAAAACATAACTATTTGTACTTGCACAGTCCTTGGTGTGTATTAATCACTACCAATTTCTGAGAGTCTGCATCCAGCTCCACTTGAATGTATGCATCAGCGAGGTCCGGTTTAGAGAACCCCACACCATCATTCAGCCTGTGAAAAAGTTTCTCCGGTAAGGGTAAAGGAAATGCATCTGTACTAAGTACTGGATTAAATGTCAGCTTAAAATCTCCACATATTCAAACCGTACCACCTGGTTTAGATACCCTCCACAATTAGAGTAGCCCAATCTGAACTTGAAACCTTTTCCAGCACACCCGCTTTTTCCAGTATATCTAATTCTGCCCCAACCACTGGTTTTAAGGCTAAAGGAAGTTTCCATGGTTTACAAAACTTAGGGACTGCATTAGGCTTTGTAACTAGCTTTACCTTAGCTGTTGTGCAACATCCTAGGCTTTTCCACAGCTCTGGATACAAGTCTAAATTCTCCCCAAGCTTGGGTGGGTTACTGCTTTGTGGTACCTGGACAGCAGCAAGTAGGCCACAATCTGCTGGATCAATATGAATGTTTAGAAGAACCTGAGGGTCTCTGCCCAAAATGTTGACACCCTTTTTTGAAACCAGAAAAGTTAAAAAATATACCAGGAGAATCAGTCCTACATTCTAAAGTGGTAAACAAGCCCAGTGGCTGAATCAGTTGCCCTTCGAATGCATGCAGCACTTATTACAAGGAGACAATGGTGGCTTATCCAGATCAGACCATGTTTGATGGTTAATAAAAGTAACTGGGGAAGCAGAGTCTACCATTAAATGCAACCGATGCCTTAGTTGTGGCAACTGAAGTAACACATAGAAAGGAGGAACATCTTTAGTCTGCATTTGTGGTGTAACAGGAACCACTGCACTGTCTGTGCTCTCTGAACTGATCACTGCAGTTCTCCTGCTTCTGCAAACCTTAGCAATATTCCCCTGACGTTTACATGCATGACACTGAACTTCTCTGAATTTGCACTGGTCCTTCCTATGCTGAGAAGACCCACATGATGCACATTTGTACTGGTCATGCAGTTTGGGTGAAGTGGTTGTATTTTTCTTTGAACACAGCGGTTTAGACTTAGGATTGAGCTGTTTCAATTTGGGGTTTACTGCAGATACATGTACCTCATTTTTAGTGTCCATCTTAGCATGTTTCTCATTTTCTGCAGCCTCATACATTAATGCCATCTGTAAAAGTTCATCAGCAGACTTATTGACACTTACAGAAAGTAATTGCTGAATACAAAGTTCATTATTCAACCCCATAACAAACTTATCAGTTAGATTAGATTCAAGATGCTCCCTGTTCCAGTCACACGTGAGAGCTAAGCATTTGATCTCAGCCAAATAAGATTGTAATGACTGACCTGGTTTCTGCTGGCAACTGTAGAATTTATAAGGTTCAGCCTTTGGGAAAGTTGGTAAACTGTATTGTGCATTCAATTTGGTTTTTAGCTCTTGATATGACAAATCCTCCGGCCTGTCCGGTGCACACAGACTACATAAATGTTTGAAGGTTTCACTCCCCAAGAAAGTACAAAAAACAGCTCAAATAAGTGTATCCTGTTGCTCAACATTTGCAGATTGTTTGGCAGGATTAAGTAATAACCACTGATCAGACCATCTGGACCAAGTATCCCAGTCTGTTCCTGTAAAAATCTCAAAGTTGGCTGATGTTTCTGTTATATAGCACAGTTCCAAATTAATTACTTGTCTCCAATGCAGAAAGTCACAAAATAGTGTAATTCAGTAAGCTGGAGCTATTAAAATGTCCACCATCCTTGTCGCCAGTTTGTTGGATTTGGTGGCCAAAACAAGTACCTTAAACACATCAGGGTTTTGGTAATAAGAAAAACATGCCACACAGAAATCTAGGCCTTCATTGGCAAGCATTTAAACTAGCCAAGGGGGGAGGCACTGGAAAGATGCAGGGAAATCCTAGTGCCCCCAATCAAGGTAGTTAGTGAAGTAAACACCAAGATAGAGACGTCGATAGGGAGAAGGACAGGGTAAATGGAGAAAATAACAAAGGCAGTAAGGAAAGGGATGGGGCAAAAAGGGGTAAGGCCATCAAGAAATGGAGGGTAATGAGTACCAATGCCCATAGTCTGGGCAACAAGCTCCCTGAACTGGTGGCCTTGATGGAAGAGGGATGCCTGGATACCATGGCAGTCACAGAAATATGGTACACAGAGAACCATGACTGGGATGTTAACACACCAGGGTATACAACCTACAGGAGGGACAGGGAGGGTAGAAGAGGGAGAGGGGTAGCTCTCTATGTAAGGGAAGGGATAAAAGCAATGGAACAAAAGAGTAAACAGGGAGGAGAAGAGGCACTGTGGGTCACCTTGGAGACTGGAAATGGCACCACAATCCGTACAGGGGTCGTATACAGACCCCCATCTCAGGGGGAGGGAACAGACAAGGATATGGTAGAAGGCATCCTTAAGATGGCAGAGAAAGGGGAGATAGTGTTGATGGGGCACTTGAATATGCCAGATGTTAACTGGAGCACCTTTGCTGCAGCCACATCAAAGAGCAGGACCATTCTCGGTGCCCTACAGGGACATGCCTCAGACATCTAGTGTTGGAACCTACTCAGGAGGGAGCAATCTTAGACCTTGCACTCTCAAATGGGGACAGGGAGAGACTATCAGATCTAGAGGTGGGAAGCCATCTGGGAACAAGTGACCACCAAACAGTGTGGTTCATGATAAACTCAGCTGCAGAGTCAAGTCATACAAAAGTGAGGATATTGGACTTCAGGAGGGCTGACTTTGGCAAAATGGGAGAATGCCTTAGAAAAGTACTAACAAACAGGCAAGAAGGAGGGATGGAGCAACAATGGGGATACATCAAAACTGCCATCACAGAGACAACAAGCCTTTGTGTGAAGCAAATAAAGAAATCAAAATGAAAAAAAGCCACTATGGTTCTCAAAAGAGGTGGTGGGGAAGGTTAGGGAGAAAAAGATAGCATTTAGGAAGTATAAGGAAACACAGAAGAAACAGGACAGAGAACTGTACCAGTTAAGGCAGAAGGAAGCAGGAAAAGCAGTCAGAATAGCAAAGGCCCAAACTGAGGAAAAGGTAGCCAATTCAGTTAAGAAGGGGGATAACACCTTTTATATGTACATTAGGGAGCATAGAAAGATAAAGGGAGGGATAGTGAGGCTGAATAGCATGGATGGTGGGTGGGCAGAGAGGGACAGTGCAAAAGCAGTGATACTGAATGAATATGTCTGCTCAGTATTCACAAAAGAGGAGGAGGGAGAGGTACCTAATCCAATTAACAGAAGCACTTTGGATAGAGGGGTTGATTCCAGTCCTTTCACAGAAGAAAGGATTCTGAAAAACTCTTAAAACTGAAGGTGGACAAAGAAATGGGGCCTGATGGGATTTGTCCCAGAATTCTAAAATAATTAAGGGGAGAACTAGTGACACCACTGACTACCCTTTTTAACAAATCATGGGAGTATGGTGTGGTACCTGAGGACTGGAGGAGGATGGATGTGATCCTTCTTCACAAAAGTGGGAGCAAGACAGAGCCAGGAAACTTACAGACCTGTCAGTTTGACCTCTGTGGTAGGGAAAATGATAGAATCACTTCTGAAGGAAATAATTGTTGAGTACCTAGAGGCCAGTGGGGCACAGGACCCAAGGCAGCATGGATTCACAGTGGGAAGGTCATGTTAGATGAATCTAATCAATTTATTTGACTGGGTGACCAAAGTAGTAGACCAGGGAGGGGCTGTGGACATGGCCTATCTAGACTTTAGCAATGCATTTGACACAGTCCCACACAAAAGATTAATAAACCAAATTAGCCAGCCTGGGAGTGGGTCCCAGGGTGGTAGCATGGGTAAAACATTGGCTGGACAACAGGACACAGAAGGTAATAATAAACGGAATTTGCTCTGAAGAAGGAGGGGTTACTAGTGGGGTACCGCAGGGTTCAGTATTGGGTCCAGTCCTTTTTAATGTCTTCATCAGTGACATTGCAGAGGGACTGGAAGGAAAAGTATGCCTCTTTGCAGATGACACAAAGATCTGCAACAGGGTTGGTACACAAGGAGGCGTAGAAAGGATGAGAAGGGACTTGGCAAGGTTGGAGGAATGGTCAGAAGTATGACAGCTTGGATTCAATGCAAAGAAGTGCAAAATAATGCACCTGGGAAACAAAAACCCAGGGGAAGAGTACACAATGGGGAGGTAGTAACAACAAGAAAAATGGAAAGGGACCTGGGGGTAATTATATCAGATGACCTTAAGGTTGGCAAGCAATGTGAAAAGGCAGTAGGAAGGGCTGGGGGGATACTGGGATGTATAGGGAGAGGCATCACCAGCAGAAAACAGGAAGCTGTTATCCTTCTGTACAGACAATTGGTGAGACTCCATCTGGAGTACTGCATTCAGTTCTGGAGACCCCATCTCCACAAGGACATAGACAGGATGGAGGCAGTCCAGAGGAGGGCAACTAAAATGGTGCAGGGTCTGCAAGAGAAGACATATGAGGAGAGACTAAAGGAGCTTAATATGTATACCCTTGAGGAAAGGAGGGAGAGGGGGGACATGATAGAAACTTTTAAGTACCTCAGTGGAATCAATAAAGTCCAAGAAGGTAGCATCTTTCAGAAAAAGAGATGTACAAGAACAAGGGGACACAATTTGAAGATAGAGGGGGGATGGCTCAGGGGCAATGTGAGGAAGTATTATTTCACAGAGAGGGTAGTGGAAGCATGGAACCACCTTCCTGAGGAGGTTGTGGGGTATAAAACTGTGGGAGAATTCAAGAATGCATAGGACAGACATAAGGCAATTCTTGTGGGGGGTAGGAAGAACTAGGCTGTTGCTTAACTAGGATCTGCAGCTTATCCAGTAGGTAGAGAAAATGAGTAGAATAGGTGGGCCAAGCGGTCCGTATCTGCCATCAAAGTCTATGTTTCTATGTTTCTCTGTTTACTTCTGTTCAGCACAGACATAAGGAGAAAACCGTTCTCAACACACACACACACACACACACACACACACACACACACACACACAAGAAGACTCACAGGGAGTAGATTTCTTAAAGCTGTACTGTCTAACATTTCTTAAAGCTGCACTACATATAACATCCACTTTAATTAACAAGCATTTGTCAATGCTAAATGTTTTCTTGCATGGCTTATGTGTCAGGATGATACTTGCACCTTGAAAAAATTCACAAACAAAATAGCTAGAAGTACTTGGTGATTTATAGGGTTCCATATCCTAATAGCGATCACAAAACAGCGATCGCTATTATAGCGAGTGCATATCACCAAAAAGCAAATCGGCAATATGCACTTCTCAGCGACCATACTTTCAGAAAAACTTAGTGCTTTTGCGGGGAGGCTGCACACCCCCCTGATTTTGGATTACCAACTCCGGGGGAGGTGCATGTCGAGGAGGGGGCAACACTCCGGTGAGGGAATACGGACAAAAAAGGCAGCCACAAGCAGCAGCAACATTCTTTCCCCTGCTCCATCCTGAATCTAGTGCCCACTGCACTGGAGCCGGCCACCCTCACCACCACACCACAGAGCTGGCTCGGCTGCAGCAGGCACACACACCCTACCTAAACTCTCTTTCATATCCCTCCCTTCCTCCTCCCTATCCCTCCCTTTCCAGTCGCCGTTCTTGCTATTGCATTGCTATCCTTGCAGGGTAGCCTAAAATGATGGCACTGAAAATGAGTCGCTACTTTTGTAGTCACTCATTTTTGTTTGCTATCATCACTGGATACCAATTTATATCTATATAATACTTGGATGGGACCTTCCCCCATTAGAAGTGGTTAGCAGTTCTTTCCCTGTATACCTTTCCCTGTTTACACAACTGCAGTTAAAAGTAACAGTAGACATCCAAATGTGTTATACAGAATAAATGCTGGGTAAGTATGGCATGGAGGGATGTAGACCCATCGAGGGGGCTAACCAGATCATAAAAAACACTCGTTGGTTATCTGGGCTCCCTTGATGTTTTTTTTTTTCCTTGTGTGTCACACTTACCCATCATGTATTCTGTATGTTAAAGTTGTACTTGAACAAACACTTTAAGCTACTGCAGCTTATTACATACTGATAAGTTAAGGTTGACAGTGTATTGTTTGTTAGGGAGAGGTACTATGAGGTACAGTACAGAATGTGTGTTGTGTGTGTGTGTGTGTGTGTAAAATGAACAGATTACATGAAAAAAAGACAAAATAAAATGCAGTAAATAAAAAAGTCCTTCATGTCAAATGCGATATATGAGATGCAACAATCTTTACCTTTAGGAACAAACGCTTGATTTACAGATTCTGATGCCACATTATCCACAAAGTCATAAAGCTGCTCAGCTGTTGACGGCTGGCTATATGCAAATGAAAGTGCTGAAGCGCTGTCTCATTGGAGCACTTCAGTCCTTTCAATTACACAAAGTTTCCGCCCTTGAAACTGTGACAACTGTCATACTGTGCTTGCATGGTCATTGGTCTGTCAAGGGCAAGCCCAGCGAAGCTTGCCCTACTTTGGGCTAGTTAGTGACACACCTCTAAAACACAGTTCTTTGTCACAAAATGTTTTTTGCACAAACGCAAGAAAACATAAAGAGGACATCACTCCCCTCTGGACCTGACCACAAACTAAAAGCAAAAAGGAAAAAAAATATATAGGTAGGGATCTTAGAAAAACTGAAAGGTGAGGGGGCAATTGCCAACCTCTGATACCTACATTTTAAAGACCAGTTCACAGAAATCAAAGACTATTTACTTTTAAACTGTGTGCAAACAAAAACATAAATGTCAATTAAAGCAAGGGACTATTGTGAATGAGCTTATTGATTTGTGTCTGGGGTGAAAGAATTTGCTGGGGTCTCCACAGTTCAACTGCCCACTCCATGCCTGGTACCCATTCTTCACCACCACCCCCAACCCCACCCCTAGTCAAGCCTTTCTTCTCTTTGCTCTCCTGAATGTTTTCCCCAAAATGTGGTTCAGGTCAGTGTTTTTTTTTTTTTTTTTTGGGGGGGGGGGGTGTATTTCTTAACTCACAGACTAAAAAATATAGTTCACTTGGATAATACAAGTTTCTTGAATTTCTTTTGTTTTCCGAGAACAGTTCGCTCCTTTTCCCATTCGATTGATTGGTTCCCTGCACATAGAGTGCTCTCGCCATCTAGTGGCCAAACACTGCACTCTGCTCTGCTGTTGTAAGGAGTTTCATAAGGGACTGAGGGGGAGCATACATCCTCCAGTGCTGTGCACAAACTAACAGACACAGACACCAAAGGTTCTTTTAACAGCCAAATACTACAATGGACTTAGAGAAATCATTCAACATATTGGGCTTTTTTATATTCTGTCTTTATGAATTTCATCAAGGATACACTCCCCTTACATTGTGTTGCAGGATTCTGTTGACCTGTTGGCCAAACACGACACAGAAACCCAGGCATCACAGACAAAAGTTTATTACAGAAACATGTACTAAGACAGCATACCTGCTGGGAGTCTGGAACCTTCAAACACTGTGATGTCATCATGCAAACTCAGTGAATAATAGTCTTACACGAGTTCTTACACTTAGGGATAAGAAAGTACGTTACTAGGTAATGGACTCTACTAAAGAAAACAGTTAGGAAATACAGCAATTCTATTGGTAGATAGTGGTGGGCAGCTCACACCCAAGACAGTCAGGTTTTGCACATACACACTGATAAGCATTCTGATGACAAAGGCAGCTTTTGGGTAACAATACAGCGATTCAAAAAATATGCTTGTAACCCCTAGGCAGCGTTATCTCTAGGGTTACTACTCCTGCCTGTACTTCTGACAAAGATTGAGGGGCCTGGGTTCAGACTTAAAAATGACCAGAGCTTCCCTGCCCTCAGTAATTACAATATTTTGGTGCCTCTCCCAGAGTAATGTATGTGGGGGGTATCTACCTAACCTGGTATAGCCCTCTGGGAAGCTATAACCACCCACAAACCTGCCTAGTGACCACATACCTTTTAAAGGGGAACAGCCCTTTATAGCAGTTAACACACAGTTGGTAATAAACATTAACAATATGCACACACCCATTGCACTTACCCCCATTGTCTAGTACAAGGCCAACACCCTGGAACCCCCTGTGAAACAGTATTTAAAACAGGTATGCACTTTTGAAATACGTTTCCCCAGACATATAGGGCCCTATGCACAATCCCCACGGAGTGGCTACACCCGCGTATCCGGAGTGCGTAGCCACTCCGCTCCCAATGTGCCCCGCGCGTGGGATGCACTAAGGGGGGGAGCACGGGACAAACGCACATGATCCACCTGTTCCTCGGACCATATCGCGCCGGGGACTGACTGGGGGCATACCAGTACTGTGTGCGATGTGCAAAGGCATGCAGTGCCGGCCGCGGGTGTGTGGAGGGGGTGCACGGTATGCCAGGGAGGACCCTGCCGTAAGCCCCCTACACACCCTGTGCACTCACGGCAACCCTCTCCCCATATGGCTGGAGGCATCCCCGTCCCCTTGCACAGCATCCCCAATCACGGTACTGCGGAGTGCCCCCCGACCCATCACCATGTACCCCCGATCATGGTTCTGAGCAAACCCCCTCACACCAACACATGTCAGCCTCGAGCCCTGTGTCCCGCATGTCTTTTAGTGGACCGTGTCTCCCCCCAAACCCCAGACCTGTATGGTGATGCCCTAGGACTGGCCGGCAGCACAGCCCTCCTCTCACCCCCACAGCCACCAGCCATTGGACATCCATGCCCTGCCACATAAGTGATCTCATGCAGGACCGGGTCTGTGCATCTAAATGGATGCCCGGCCGGGTCCAAGATGTCCCCACATGGCTGCCCTGCAGAGTCCTGGGTGCCAGGGGGTGGGGTCATGGACAGGTGCACATCCATTGTGCATGCCCCTGGGTGCACACCTGTCCGCAGGTGTGGAGCTGCACAGGTGGGTTACGCACCTACGGCGTGCCCATTTGTGCATAGGGCCCAATAACCTTGAGCCAAACAATGAGATATCCATGGGGCAATGTTACAGTGAAACAAATTAATTGATTTATTAAGTGGGATTTGAACAAGGAAAGGGGCAGCTCTAGATGAATGATTACTATACTGGATTTAACCCAGGGTACTTTGCATGCATGCATTCAGTCCCACTATACAGTCTTGCAGCTGCTGGGTACCCAGACTGGGTAACCCGTGAACAAGGAGACCGCAGTTGGGCGCCTACAAAAATGGAGAGACAGTTACAGCACCTGTGTTCAGGGCTACCTGATGGGTGGACGACTGGCTACTAGGGTGGGTGACATATGGCGACGGGATGTACGCACCCACATGCATGGGATGGAGAGGTAGGGGAGGGATGGTATGTAGGAGGGGTGTGGTGGGCAGCTGCCAAGCTGTTCTGCAAGAGTGGTGGGGAGGGTCATCGGTTGGGAGGTGGCGGGTGCAGGGTTCAGGTCTGGTGCAGCACGTTTTTTTTTGACGGCAGGTGGCATTCACTTTTTTAACTTTTTCACCCCCTACCAACATGCACCCATCTTGGGTTGAGAATCCTTAGGTAGGGGGGTGCAGGAGACACAGCCCCCAGCATTAACAAAACATCCCGTAGGTCTCGGGCACTCTATTTCATCTCACCATGAGTGTGCATCACCGAAATTCATTTTCAGCAATGTATACTCACCGTAACGGTGATCACTATTCTGCAATCGCCATTATGACTCTCAGACTGTTGGTAGCTAGCACGAACGTTGCCTGGGGTTGCAGCTGTTGTTGGGGCCCTTGATGGGAAGAAAGGCAGTTAAACATGCAATAGCAAAACCCTTGGCTATTTGTATCCTCAGCTGGTTGGCCTAGTCCACTGTAACCCTGTAACACACTGAAGAAATCAGATGGTACCTCAAAATGATTTAAAGAACTGTTGCAGGGAACTTTTCTGGGTCCAAGAGCTCGAGTTGCACTCCCCAGAGTCTCAGGGCTAGCTGCCAGAGTTCAAAAGTAGTTTTCGGATTAGTCTGTTTTACTGCTCTCAGGCAGTCCAATGCTGGAAAGAACAGGAGGGAGGCAAGTCAGGCTTTTCCCCGCCAGTTCTCAGCTCCTTTCCTGGAGCTGCTTCTCGATGGCTCGAGCTGCTCACTCTCTCAGCTCTAACAGCAACTGCCCCCCTTCTCCTAGCAATTCTTGACTTGAACTAGTCCAGTTTTTCTGGATTCTGGTGGGCAAGGGGAGCTGTCAATCACAGTTTTGGTGCTCCCATTTGTCAGTTTAGGTGTCAGCCTGTAAAACTATAAGAACTACAGCTTTTTACCATGAGGCACCTGACCTAAGTACCCCTCGAGGTCCCTTGTATCCCAATTGGTCCAAATTCCTGGAAGTCCCGGACCAAACATGGTGGCTCCCATTTGGATGCATAAGCTGCAAAAAGGCAGGTTAAAATGAGCACTCTAATTTAAATATAACAACAAATTAGAAGTAAATAATTACAGAACTAGTTAGAGCTCCTTCTGTTTTGTTATTGACCGCAGAATGGGGCAAATCAGGACCGTGCCTGGGTAGTCACGCGCTCTGAAGCACTCGGACCCAGCCCAGGCCATTTACAGCGCACTGGTAGTGTCACTTAAAGGGGCAGTTTTGGAGGCACATCATGGCACTCTCATGCAGATCAACAGCATCTACCAAATAACCATGGATTTACTGTCTCTGCAGGATGTCTGCCTGGCAGTGGGGAGACACTTAAGATAAGCCCCAAATTGGGGGGAGGGGGCTACATGCTGATCATTGCATCATGGCTAGTAGCTGTACCTGGCACACTAGCACCACAAATCATGCAGGATAACAGTTCCTAAGCACATCATAGCAAAAACATGCCTTATGCTGCAGTGTGTGTGTGTGAGTGTGTCTGTGTGAGTGTGTGTCTGTGTTTGTGTGTGTGGTGTGTGTGTGTGAGTGTGTGTATAAGTATGCATGAGGGTCTGTAGGGCTTGCAGGTCTACAATTGACATCCTGTGTAATGCAGGTCAAGAACTGCGAGGTAATGTTCCCCACTACAGAAAACACCATCAACTGAAATATAATCAGATAGTGCTGTCTGCCTACTTGTATGGGATTGAGCTCTCTTTAAAGATCAATAGCAAATGTGTTGGTGGTGTGGTCATAGTTTTGTTATATGTATAAGGTCCTGTAATAAACCCGAATGTTTAAACACCCTACCAGTGTATGTTGTGTTTTTTACTCACAATTTACATTTTAAGGTATATGTATATACCATAAATGACAGAGGTGCTGCGACCGTTCTGGTTAGATAATAACCAAACACAGAAGGTATTTGAAATACATCTTTGTTATTATATTTTCAAAGGGCCCTAATGAATTGCTGTTTATGGCTTCTTCAGGGGAGCTGTAAGTAATACATAACAAAAGCAAACATCAACACAATTATCATACTTTATATTTCCTTTACAGAAAGTCAAATATCATATGGTGACTCAGAAAAAAAGTATCAAATGTTATGTAACTTCATAGACATCGCATTGGTTCTCCCTCTTAATTTCAACCATTTCAAAATGCTCTAATCATAAAATAAGCTGGTTTATGTTATTTACAGGTATACGCGCCAATGGGCTACTTACTTTGTCTCTGAGCTGTTCAGCTTCCTTTGTCAGCCAGGAGTTTTATTCTCTTCATCAAGTGGTAGTATCTTTTGTTATAAAATATAAAAAAGGACATTTTCAGAGTGACAAGGTGTTTGATAACATACAAACTGAGTTGATAGTATTGTGTTGATGTGTTCTATGTGTGAGCCTGTGACTTTGAGTTGTTGTGCCTGTCACTCGTGCTTGTCTTTGTCCTTCCTTGTTGGGGTCTGTTAGTTTGGAGAGTTTCCTGTTCAGATGGTACAGAGCGTCATGGTTGGCACGCTGGAGTTCTTTGTTTGTGGGTCTGTTGGATAAAGGCAAGGGTCCCTTGGTGGAGCTTTGTGAATGTGGGGTTTTTTTGCTCGCCAGGGGCTCACTGTATGCGGAGGTTCGGCATAGTTTTTTTGGGGAGTGCTGGACGTCTTTAACTGTCTGAATTTGGTTCTGATATCGGGTTGATTTCTGATGGTGTGGGTGTGTGTTTTGGAGCAGATTTGGTCCTGTGCTGACTTGTGCATCTGGCTTGTTCCTTGTAAGGGTGATGCTGAACCTTTGCATACTGCAAGTTTTTGGCAAGTGGGGGACCCTCACATTCATGGGGCTCCATTGAGGGATTTTTGATTTTGTTTGGGAGACCTGTGGATACAGAATGTCAGAGTGCTGGTTGTGGGGTTTTGTGTTGTCTGGCTAGAGGGCTCTCCAAATCAACAGATCTTAATTGGGAAGGTTGGAGACTGATACAAGTAACGGGTGCAGCAATTTGGAGTCAGGGGTTCATGCATAGAATATATTGGCACAGTGTTGCTGATTTGTGTGTCATTGGACACTTTGTTATTCTGAAATTATTTTATATATATATATATATTATAACATAGGTTCTGATGCCACACTATCCACAAACTCATAAAGCCGCTCAGCTGTTGCCGGCCGGCATTATGCAAATGAAAGTACTGAAGTGCTCTCTCATTGGAGTGCTTCAGTTCTTTCAAGTACACAAAGTTTACACCCTTGAAACTGTGACCACTGTCATACTCTGTTTGCGTGGTCATTCGTCTGTCAGGGACAAGCCTGAAATAGATTGCTCTGCATTGAGCTAGTCCGTGACACACCTCTATAATGTCGTTCTCTGAAGCAAAGCAAATATTTCTTGTGCACACGCATGGAAACATAAAAAGTAACAGACATGGTCAAGAGAGCCTCAGTTCAAACAGCCTTATGCCTTTGAAATTATCCCACAATATCATACACATGTATCCCTGCAATTCACCCCAGCCACAACTCTCATCCTCTCACACTCACAAGCAATAGTACTCAATCTTCTTCGTGAATAAACAGCTGTATTGTTTGAACCTGACTGAGATGCACTCTTTTATTTATTTATTTATTTTGTTTTACACATAGACATGTACACTCCAGCTGCTCAAATCTGTGCCAGCTCAGTGCAGTTGAATAACATCAATCAATCAATCAATTAAATCTGTATGAAAACAGGAAGTTATTATCCCTCTGTACAGACAGCTAGTGAGACCCCATCTGGAGTACTGTGTGCAGTTCTGGAGACCCAATCTCTGCAAAGACATAGACAGGATGGAAGCTGTCCAGAGGAGGGCAACTAAAATGGTGCAGGGTCTGCACCGGAAGACATATGAAGAGAGACGAAAGGAGCTTTAATATGTATAGCCTCGAGGAAAGGAGGGAGAGGGGGGACATGATAGAAACATTCAAGTACCTCAAGGGAATCAACAAAATCCAAGAGGGTAGCATCTTTCAAAAAAAGAGGTGTGCAAGAACAAGAGGGCACAATTTGAAGATAGAGGGGGGGCAGCTCAGAGGTAATTTAAGGAAGTGTTTTTTCACAGAGAGGATTGTGGATGCATGGAACGGCCTTCCGGAGGAGGTTGTGGAGTCAAAATCAGTGGTGGAATTCAAGCATGCATGGGACAGTCATAAGGCAATTCTGGGGAGGGGGTAGGAAGAAGTAGGCTGCTGGTTAACTAGGATCTGCAGCTTATCCAGTAGGTAGGGAAAATGGACAGACTGGGTGAGCCAAGTGGTCCTTATCCACCGTCAAATTCTATGTTTCTATGTATTTATCCAGGCGAACATCGTTAGCAAGCTCATTTCCAAGATGGGCCTGGTTAAGTCCAGATTATAGTACAACAGCTATATTTACAATCAATGTAAATAAAATATAGTAGAAGTGCAAATCAGGAAATGCAGACATACATAGCATAACAGTTAGTTCGGGATCATCAATAAGACACAGTGAACAGTATAAAATAGTGGGAACAGGCTAGGCAACAGATCTCGTACTTGTCTGTGTAGGTAGAGCTTCCAGCAATGAGTTTTCTAGGGAGAGAATTGGAAGATCTATGAATCCCTATCTCCCTTAGGATTTTCCAGAATTGGACAGAGCAATTTGTGGAGGTGCACAGCGTGTTATTATAGTAGCTGCTTTTAGCATCCCCTGGGAGCTTTGTACACTGATTTTTGGCCACTCTGAAGGCATTACAGTTGGCAGGTAGCTTAGTCTTCCTTGCGTTTTTCCAGAGGGTATCCCTGTGGAGTAGCTCAGATTTAAGACTGGGACAGAACCAAGCGCACAGAATTTTCTTTGATCTTATTTTCACCAGAGGTGCATGCCGATTTATGTGGAACACATCAAAAGCTTTGTTTATGGTTGGTGCAAGGTAGAAATCTTGCCAGCGGTAGTATTGCAGATCAGAAGTGAAAGTATGGGGGTTGAAATTTCAGCGATTCCTCTTGAAGATGTATCTAGATGCTGAGATGGGTTTTAGAAGGGACCTGATACATGCAAGTGAGTGAACAGGTGAGACCTATTTACTAATATGATATCAAGTATGGGCCGAATTTTTTGTGTTGGCAGAATAGGTTCTGAGAAGAACTGAGAGAATCTGAATGCATCACAGGACTCCTTAAGGGGTGGGAGTGAGGGGATAACCAATCAAGATTTAGGTCACCCAGGATAATAGTCTCAGATGATGAAGTATCCAGAAGTTTGCTCAGGTGATTTAAGAGCATCAGCCCAGCAGAGTGTAGTCTGTAGCACCCTATGACCAGGAGTGATTGCCATGGCGAAATCTGAACCTTGATGGTAAGGCATTCAAATTCCTTGGGCTGAGAGGTGGTGTTGGCAATGGATGCCGGAAATCTGTCCTTTAGGTAGGTAACTGCCTCTCCTTCTCTGTCCAGCCAGTCTGTTCTGAAGAGCTTATAGGATGGGTTATTAATTTCAGAGTCCTGAATGGCCGGTTTTAACCATGACTCAGTGACTACCAGTATATCTGGGGAGGTATGATTTAGCCAGTTTCGTATGGCATCAAATTTCTTCGTGAGGATGCAGGCATTTACATGGAGCAGACTCATTCCCTTTAGGTGTACTAAATCTGCAGGTGTGTTAATGCAGTCAGGTGGACCCGGGTTCAATTTAATGTCCCCCAAGCAAAGCAGGAAGAGCAGCAGTAGTTTTCTCAGTGCACCTAGTAGTAATCACAGAAGCCTGACACTTTTCCCCTTTTAGGGCGGTGAGAGGAATATGTAGGAAAACATCTGTACAAGGTCGAAAGGGTCCTAGTGAGGCAAAGAGGAGCACCCTAACTTTCAGGGTGCGGGATAGGTGTACGTAGAGAGCAGGCCACACTGTTGCATATTCCTACTAGAACTGGTTTGTAAAGAACCCATGTTGTTTTGAGGTAGACTGTATTATGGTCTCATACCTAGGACAACAGTTGGGGTGTTGGGCCTGAGTTTGGCGCACTGTGTGGGGTCTGCTTTGGGCAAGAGTACTGAGTTGTAACTGCGATTGAGTAGGAGAAGGAACATACCAGCAAGCTGGCTGTGTAGGAGTGTGTAGAACAGCACCGTATGACAGGGCCGTAGGTTCTAGAGCTGCAACTATCTGTAAGAAACAGATTTGGGGGACAACCAATAGGAAGACCCTAATGTAAAAGGGGTGGAGGGAAGATGTATTTAATAGAGACAGCAGCCGGGTGTTGGGGGGGGGGGCTATTTTTTCAGGAGGTGCTAAGCAGGCTGAAAAGCTGTAAACAGGCCCCTGAGAGGCTGGAGATTTAAGCTAAGACACAGTGTCCAATCGGCAGTGAGCCAGTGAAATGGCAGCCAATAGTGACTGCAGCTGGAAAATTCTACAGCCAATGGGGACTCCAGCTTTCAAGCCAGGAGATGTGGCCAAACCTGAGGGTTGAGAGAGCGATTTGCGCTGGCTGAGCTGTCAGGGAAGAAGGCAGCAGATTTGGTCAGCGGTGCGGCCCCTGCTGCAGCTGAGGGTCAGCCAAGTGGAGCACTTTGGATGCCCGTTGACAGACATGGAAGGAGGGCAGTGGTTTCGGTTTGTGAGGCGGCTCCTGCCGCTGCTAAATGCCAGCGGAGATGGTACTCCAATGCCCTTTTAGGGCAGGAACTTGGGGATGAGGGAGCAACTTGCGCTGACCGGGCTGGCAGGGAAGAAGGCAGCAGATTTGTTTACAAGTGCGGCTCCTGCCACGGCTGTGGGGCACTTTGGATACTCATTGAGAGCTGTGGAAGGAGGGCCATAGTTTCGACTGACGAGGCGGCTTCTGCCACTGCTGAAGGCCGGCAGAGGTGGAGCTCTAAAGCCCTTTTAGCACACACAGCAGGGTGTGCAGTAATGCTAAATTTCCACATGCCTCAGATGGGTTGAGAGGAGGATTGTGAGGCATGAGGCACATCTGAGTGCCATCAACCACCTGGGAAGTGTGGATGTCTTCAGTTAGGTGCCGAAGGCACCTATGCTGCAGTGGAAGTGCAAGCTAAGGACATGGGATCCTCATATTGTTTCTGACACCTGTGCATGACAAACTAGGAACAGGGAGTAGAGAGTATACACACACAAGCAAGTGCTGTAGCTTCATTACACTTACAAAATAGGAATCTCTGAGATGAGGCAGGGTTATTATGTGTCTCAGCAGGGGGCCACATGGAAATACCAGTCAGACTGAAACATCCTGTTAACAGGGTTTGGACATGGTCATGGAACTCTGGGGAAATGGCTATTGCTGTGATAAGGAAACAGTCCCAAAACTAGACAGGCTTAGGCAGATTAGATGGTGCTGGGGAGGCAGCCGGTTCATCAGACACTGCTTGTCAGTTCCGTTCAGTGGCAGGAGCAACATGTATAGGTGCACAGGTGTCAGAAACAATCTGAGGATCCCTCTCCTCCAACTAACCAAACTGCAATTGGCTTTTCAAATAGCTCCCACTTCCCTCCTTCTGAACAGGAGGAGGGGTGCAAAATTGTTTTACACGTAATGTTTCCATTTCTATTTTCCGCTGCTTAGTCAATGTTTCCTCGCCATGACAGTGTGAACCTCAGATTCTAGTATTCCCACTTTACGCTATCAGGCAAAGTGATCTAGGGTATGCTGCATTTCTCACGCAGCCACCCACCAACACTTCCTTTCCTTCCTTGCAATTAGTCAGTGCGCATGAAAACTGCCTCCTCCATACTACCCAAAGCTACATCTCGCTCTGCTGTCATTTCCCTTTTTTTGGTTTCATTTTGTGCCATTCAGCTGTGTGCCATTTAAGCTATAATGTTACTTCTGTTTCCAGGTGAAGAAGCCAGGGGCCTGGTGCTCCTCAGAGCAGCCACCTGCTGACTCTCCCATGTCCTTAGCATGTGTTTCCATGGCAGCACAAATGTCTTCAGCACCTGAGTGAAGATATCTGCATTTTCCAAGAGGTTGATGGCACTCAAATGTGCCTCATGCCTCAGAACCCATCTCACAACCCACCTGGGGCGTGCGGTAATTTAGCATTACCACACACCCTGTTGTGTGTTATTGCTTACTTACAATTTACAGTGCCATGCTGTGGGAATTTTATATCACACTTCCAAGGTGGTTTAAGGTACTTGGCTGCACTTCTGCCTCACAGCCCACCTGGGGCATACAGCAATTTATCCTTGCCGCACACCTTGCTATCTGGTACTGATTACTTAAAATTTATAATGTAAACTTATGCAAATTATATAACACACTTCCCAGGTGGTTATAAGCACCCAACTGCGCTTCATGCCTTACAACCCACCTGGGGCATGCAGCAATTTAGCATAGCCGCACACTGTGCCGTGTGTTATTGCTTACTAACAATTTACAATGTGATGCTATGGGAATTTTATATCACACTTCCCAGGTGTTTATAAGCACCCAGCTGCGCTTCATGCCTTACAACCCACCTAGGGCATGCAACAATTTAGCATAGCCGCACACCCTGCCATGTGTTATTGCTTACTAACAATTTACAATGTGATCCTACAGGAATTTTATATCACACTTCCCAGAGGGTTGAAGGCACTTGTCTGCACCTCATGCCGCACAACCCACCAAGGGCATGCAGCAATTTTGCATTGCCTCACACCCTGCTGTGTGTTATTGCTTACTTACAGTTTACAATGTAATCCTATGGGAATCATATATTGCACTTTCCAGGTGTTTGAAGGCACTCGTCTGTGCCTCATGCCTCACAAACCACTTGGGGGCGTGCAGTAAATTAGTATTGCTGCACACTCTATCATGTGTTAATATCTATCGCACATTGAGTCTCAACAAAAGGGTTCTTCTAGCTATCTCCTCATAGGCAGATGCACAAAAACTTCTACATTCGAAATCCGATCTGTCTCCTCCCTCCTTGCTCACACATTCCTCAGTTGTTTTTGTGCATCTCACCAGGCTGGTCATGTTTTCCCTTGGCTCTGTGCCAACTACAATTAAGGTAAGAACTCATTACTTTTTATTTAACATTTTTCTCCTTATTTAAAGTTTATATGAGCTGGCTATAGTATTGGCTAGTCTGCCTTGCTTGGTGCCACCAGTTCTTTAAAGAGTTTTTAGCAAGCTTAGCTTCTCACAGGGGTCAAGGTACAGAAGGATACAAGGCACCCAACACTCCTACTCCCCAATTGCATAGGTATATGAACCAGGACATAAATCTGGAAATTGGTTTCCTTGCTGCCTTTTCTGTCAGCTCCCCTCAGTTTACTATGCTCAATTGAAGGTTGAAAGTAAGACCTCTGTACTTATAGAAGGCTCCTAAAGGAATGCACACCCACAGTTTACCGTGTTCAGCTAAGGGATCAGTGTTCAAGTAACAGGACTATGCAGGAGCATTTGACCCTGCCACAGGACCTCCTGGCTCACCTTGATCAGCCAAGGACTGTCCTAGACTTTTACTCATCCTGTCTCTCTAATGAGTGTTATCCAACCTCCCACTGCATTTGGACTGAGAATCCAGACATTACTGACTGCCCACCCTCACTCTGGCTTACCTTTTTCAGCCGCAGCTAGGATCGGAGCACCAGGAGAGTTTTATTGCCCTGCTGCAGTTAACATTGTTCAGATGCAGCACAGGAATGCAGCTAGCTGGCAGCCCACACAAGGATAGCATGCAAGTGGGTCCTGAACCGCTCAAATCTGCTGTTTTCGGTCACACAGCCCGATCGCACACATCGTCACCCCCCTCCCCTCACTGAGCCCTTTGTTTAAATTTCATGCCACAAAGTCTCCTTCACTCTGGAGACGGGCACATCCATTGTTTTGGCCAGCACCCACTTCTTTTTGTGTGGAGCAAGATTTGATGGATACATCAAGATGGCGATGACATCTGTCTCCAATGGCCATGATGAGGACACTGGAACCCCTATATCTTGACACCACAATCCAGTACAAATGTAATCCCACACAAAAGTTGGCCATCAGTAGGCATGTTAAGGTTGCTTGGTGCAGGGCTGCACAGTGCTGAGTGTTACCACAAGATGGCGGTTATATCTCCCGCCAGTAGCCATATTAAGGTCACTTTGTCTTCCACACAGGCGCCACAACCTGTATTCCTAAACAGCCATTCTCAAACAGGAGTTAATGAAAGTGAAACAAAATGAAACAAAATAAAAACTTACTTTGTAGAGGTGGAATCTCTCAAATTGTACAGTGACAAATACACACAGCTAGCATACAGGTCTGGGTCCCAGGGAATGAAAATACATTATAGGGGACCGGCCACACCACTATATTTAGGGTCATGAAGCCATTTCTATGTTAAACTCTGAACTTTGCACATTAATAACTTTGGACCTGTTCAATGGATGTGCATGAAATTTGGTATGTGCAGTGGGGCATGTTAGATCTCTTGATTTGCTAAATTTTATGTTGGTCGGACTTACGCTTTGTGCGCACCAAAATGCTGAAAAATGCACTTTTTTAGAACATGCCGCTTTTTTGTTTGGTGAAAAAATATTAATCCATTCAAAAGTTATTAAAGTTTTAAGTTCCCATTATAAGTCTATGGGAAAATTTATATGGTTATTTTGCGAACGAAGAAAAGGATTTTGGCCATTTGGTCCCTCCTCATGATCAAAAAATGTGCAGGCTCACAATCAAAGATTCTTTGATCCTGAGGGAGGGACTAGATGGCCAGATTTGGAGGGACCAGATAGCCCAGTTTTAACAACTTTTAAAATTAAATATCTCGGAAACGGTTTGGTCTTTTAACTTGAAATTTGGAGGGTGTTGACGGGATGTCCTGTATATGTGAATTATGGTTTTTAGGTGTCAGAAAATACATTTGCTGTGGAGATATTGCGTGGCGCAGTTTACGTTTTGCGGACAGCGTTTTGCATTGTGGCAGTGGCTTGAAATTTATAGGGTAGCTAGCCTTACTGCCATGGATGCACTTTTCAGTCATTAGGTGTGTAAAATGTAAACGGGTGCAGAATTCTGCCACTCCGACCAATGAAAATTTAAAATGTTTTATCTCAGACACGGTTTGGTCTTTTAAATTGAAATTTGCAGGGTGTTGAGGGGATGTCATAGAGATGTGAACTGTGCTGTTGAGGTGTTGGAGAAATAATTTGTTGCAGAGATATTCAATGATGTAATTTACATTTTTCCCATAGGATTACATTGCAGTCTGTGTCATGACTTTCAGCGCCATTATCTCAGAAACAAAGCGAGATACAGACTTTCGCAACAGGTGGTTTAGATCACCTTGAGGTGATCTAGCCACTGGAAAAAGATTTGAAATTGTAGAATCAGCCTGCAGTGGAATTTTGTTCGCATGTTGCACAGTTCATGAGATATTGTGAAATTACTGTCACAAGGGTTGAAAGAGTGCCTGTCCAGTGCTTTTCTGTGCCCATAGCTCGGAAGCAATGTGAGATATGGGTACAGTCTTTCCAATGTTACATGAAGTACTCACTGACACGATTACAATGATGCTAGAATGTTTTTTCTAGCTCTTGCGGTTCCCAAGATATGGGCAAATTACTGTTACAAGGGTTTGGTGCCCTATAGTGCTGCTGCATAATTCTGTAGCTTTGCATAAGTGGAAGTGTGGGCCCAGATGCATATTATTATGCATAAATGGGCAACTTGGTGGGAGCTGGGCTCCTCACTCCCACCAATATGTGTTTTTTACTACTTATATTACACTTTTTCAAAAAGTAAAGAAACTCTGTGCAAAAAACTGCGTTAATGCTTCATTTAGGGTTAAAGCAAAAAAGTCAAGAAATGAGACATTAGGGTTGAACCCCTAACCCCCCCCCACACATGCCACCCCGATCCTCCACAGTCTGACAGACACCGGGGTGTGTCATTGGGGTCGTGAGGCCTACATCTCACCCCATTCTCCCTTACTGTAGCATGTCAACATGCTCAGACACGGAATTTATTATAGGGGCGCAGTCACGACCCTATATTTAGGGTTATGAAGCCACTTCTATGTTAAACTCAAAATTTTGTGCGTTAATAACTTTGGACGCTGTAAACAGATTTGCATAAAATTTGGTATGCTGGGTGGGACATGGTAGATCTCTTGATCTGCCAAATTTCATTTCAGTCGGACTTACGGTTTTTGTGCACCAAAATGCTGAAAAATGCACTTTTCGTCAGTTATGTGGGCAGTTTTGGGGATTTTGTCTGTCGCACTGCACGGTCGTCGTGTGGTGTGCTGCTCTGTGACTTGGTTCATCTAAAAGAGCTTGGGTCAAGGAACATGGCACTTTTCATTTGGTGAAAAAATAATAATCCGTTAAAAAGTTATTAAACATTTAAGTTCTCATTATAAGTCAATGGGAAAATTTATATGGTTATTTTGCGAAAGAAGAATGGGGTTTTAGGCATCTAGTCCCACCTCACGGTCAAAGTATTTTCAGGCTCGCAATCAAAGAATCTTTGATCATGAGGAATTCTTTCATCATGACAGCCGCCATCTTGTTTTTAGTTTGCAGTCAGAAAAATTCAAATATCTCGGCCTGGGGGACCTCTGAGGTGAAACTATGGTGGGTTTTGCTCAGGGGTCTTCCCTCTATCGAGCCATGCCTGTGGTTTCTTTCAAAATGGTCAAAAAATAGAGTTTTTAACTTTTTTATTCTTTGATCATGGCTCACTAGCGATCTTTGATCGCAACCATGCAAATTTTTTGATTGCGAGTGTGTGACTAGATGGCCACTTGAAAAAATCTATTTTCTCAGCTGAGTGGTGGCTTATTAAGCCAAATGAGGGTGAGTTTTGCTCAGGGGGCTTTGTTCTATCAAGGCATGGTTGTGGCTTCATGTATTTCTGGCTAAAAATTTACTTTTAATATTTTCTATTGTTCAATCGTGAGCCTACAAATTCTTTGATCACAAGACTGCAAAATCTTTGATCACGAGATTCTTTGACCGTGATCTTTGATCGCGAGGGTGCGACTAGATGGCCACTTGAAAAAATCAATTTTCTTAGCTCACAGGTGGCATATTAAGCCAAAAGAGGGTGGGTTTTGCTCAGGGGGCTTCGTTCTATCGAGTCATGGCTGTGGTTTCATGCATTTCTGCCTAAAAATGTATTTTTAATATTGTTTATTGTTTGATTGGGACCCTGCAAATTCTTTGATCGTGAGCCTGCAAATTTTTTGATCGCGAGATTCTTTGACCGCGATCTTTGATCATGAGGGTGCGACTAGATGACCACATGAAAAATTCTATTTTCTCAGCACAGGGCTCACTTCTAGAGGCAAAGTAGGGTGGGATCTGGTCAGGGGCCTTCGTTCTGTCGAGTCATGGCTATGTATGCATTTTTCTCTAAAAATGTAGTTTTAACATTTGTTATCGTTTGATCACGAGCCTTCAAATTGTTTGATCACGAGAATGCAATTTCTTTGATCGTGAGATTCTCTGATCATGAGGTAGGGACTAGATGGCCAGATTTGGAGGGACCCGATAGCACAATTTTAACAACTTTTCAAATTAAGTATCTAAGAAACAGTTTGGTCTTTTTACTTGAAATTTGGCGGGTGTTGACGGCATGTCCTGTAGATGTAAATTATAGTGTTTAGGTGTTGAACAATACATTTTCTGCATAGATATTGCGTAGCACAGTTTACGTTTTGCGGACAGCATTTTTCATGGTGGTAGTGGCTTGAAATTATTAGGGTAGCTAGCCTTACTGCCATGGATGTACTTTTCAGTCGTTAGGTGTATAAAATATTAATAGGTGTGGAATTCTGCCAGTGTGACAAATGAAAACCTGAAACTTTCACATTTTGTATCTCAGAAACAGTTTGGTATTTTACACTGAAATTTGGAGCATGTTGAGGGGATGTGCTGCCCATGTGAATTATGGTGTTTAGGTGTTGGAAAATTAATTTGCTGCACCCATATTGCGTGACACACTTTATGTTTTACATATGGCGTTTTGCATTGTGGTACTGGCTTCACATTTATAGGGTGCCTATCATTACTGCCATGGGGGTAATTTGTAGTGATTAGGTGTCTGACATGTAAACAGGTCTTGAATTATGCCACCCTGATGACTGACACTTTTCTTTCTTTCAAGTTGGTGGGCCACACATTCCCACCCATATGCACTGCCAGCAATGCATATGATATTCAGTACTTGTACTCTTATCTTAGGCAGGAATTTGCAAGTTGGTGGGAGCACGGGACCTGAAGGGCCCACGCTGCCACCAACTTGTGCAGCTTTCTACTTTTCTATTCTTTCTCAAAAAGTAAGGAAATTCTATGCAAAAAAACTTTGTTAACACATCATTTAGGGTTAAAATACAAAAAGTCAGGAAATGAGACCTTTAGGGTTGCCCCATCCCCCCCGGTGGAACCACCCATCATCCCGAGATTGACAGCTGACAGGGTGTGTCTTTGGGGTTGTGAGGCCTAAATGTCACCCCATTCTTCTTTACTGTGGCTTGTGAATATGATTACAGATGGACTGGGGTGACATTTAGGCCCACAAACCCAATGATACACCCCGTCAGCTGTCAATCTCAGAGTGATGGGTGGGTCCATGGGGGGATGGGGCAACCCTAAAGGTCTAATTTCCAGACTTTTGTGTTTTAACTTGAATGATGTATTAACAAAGTTTTTTGCATACATACACACACACACACACACACATATATATATATATATATATATATATATATACTGTATATATATGTATTGCAAAAACATTGTTAATGCATTAGTTAGGGTTGAAGTGACAAAAGTATGTAAGTGAGGTGTCAGAGTTGAGCCCCCAACCCCTCCACCCTACCACCCCACCCACCCCCATCCTCCACTTATTCCCTTCATTCTTCCCTCCATAACTTCCTCTCCCAATTGTTCCTGTTATAACCCCCAACTCCATCTATTCCTAGTCCCTGCCTTCCAACTCCCTACACCCCTTGCAGGGCTCTCAGCATCCTGAAGGAGCACGGGGGGGTTGGCTGGCACCTCCTGCTTTCTGCTGTCATTCTCTCCCCTCCACACACCTTCCTGAGTTGCATCAGGTGTGGCTGTTCCCCCCTTCCCCCTCCTCTCTTCTTCTCCCTCCTGCCACTTCCTCATCACCCATCAGCACTTTTGTTCACTCCTCCTGCTCCCAGCACTTATTTTTCTCCTTGAGCCTGCTCCTGGAACCACTTTGCACTTAAGTCTGTAACTTCATTACCTGATTATCTGTATACTGAATTTGCTCCTGTTATTCCATCCATTAATTGTATTATCAATTGTATTAACTACTTACCTATATTGTATTTTTTTCCTGTTATTCCATCTATTAATTATACCATCAAGTGTTCGTATCCTCCTGTATCCCTCCTCCCCCCAGGTCGCACTGTGAGATAAGCAAATTGTTGTTCATTGTGCCCTCCTGGTGAAACATTTCAATAACTAAATAAATAAACTATAGGGGTGTGACTGTACCCCTATAATATATATATATATATATATATATGTGTGTGTATATATATATATATATATATATATATATATATATACATACACACATAACATTTTCTCTGGATTTAACACAGAACCTAACCTATGTCCATCTGGATATGTCCCCTTGCCTAGGTTCCATCATGGGCAACTCGCACAGAACATGCAGGAAGTGCCCCAACCTGCTGCTGTCAAAGGCATCAGGAGGCCTCTGCTCACTTTGCATGGTGGATGCAGAGCCCCAGGCAAGCACACAGGCATCAGAGTTCATGGAGGATGATGCCATGAAGGACTGTATATCCACCATTTCACCAAACGTCATGTGGATTTGTTTCAAAAGCTGCTGGACAAAATAGATGCATACTGCATGACAGGAAGTGCCCCCAAGACCCTGACAATGGGGGTCCCAAACCAAAGAAATCAAGGGCCTATGACACACCTAATCCAGATCATCATTCAGATTCCTCAGAGTCAGTGGACAAAGAGTATTCCGAGGAGGAGGAGGAAGAAATCAAGGAAGATATGTCGGCAAGGTTATGCCCCTTTGACCTTATCCCAGAGATTGTCAGGGTTGTCTGTGAAACATTACATATTGATGAGCCCTGTGAAGAGCCAGACAGCAGGCTGGACACTCTGGTACGGGAACGGAAGAAGTCCACCACCTTCTTCCACATCTCCAAAACCTTAGAAAGTATACTGGTAAAAGAATGAGAAGCCATTGACCCTACCAAAACTCAAGAGAAGGGGCCCTTTGAAAGGTTCTACCCCATTACACAAGAGAAATAGAAAGTCTAGGCAACACCTCCCAAGGTAGATTCTGAAGTGTCCTATCTCAATGACAAGCCAGTGCTACTGTCAGAGACATCTTCAGCTTTAAGGGACCCAACAGATAGAAAGCTGGACAATGCAATAAGGAAGGATACATGAAATGCTGACAGTGTTCATGAGGGCCTCCACCGCTGCTATCTATTCTTCTCAGGCACTTCTACAATGGCTGGAGGAGGCCAGGCAAGGTATCCCTGCTACCACTGCACATGGTGCAACAATGGATTACAGCATACAAGTCATAAAATATGTAGCTGATGCCACAATAGACACCTTTAAAATGGCATCTAGATCCACAGCATCTATCAACAGAGCTCGAAGACAGATCTGGCTTAAGCTATGGCATGCGGACCAAGAGTCAAAAAGTAGAGTGCTAAAATTTAATTTCTCAGAGGACAGGGTATTCGGACCTGGCGCAAGGAGTTCGCAGTAAAACAAGGGGATGACAAGGACAATCAAGGGAAACAGGGAACCCTGACATCTTTTCAGAGTAACAGAGTCCAAAATGATGTAAACAAGAGTAAAAGGCCTCAAGGTCAACAAGACCAGGATAGGCACACATTCGGGTTCAAACCAAATTACTTCAACTGTAAGAAGAGTTACCACAATGACAGAGGACGAGGAGGCCACTATGGCAGAAAGTTGTAGTTCAAGCCTAACATGAGCAACAAGGGCTATCACCAATGAGGACACCCAGGCCCAAGAAATGGTGGGAGCAGTGGGAGGAAGACTCCAGCAATTTGCCACCACCTGGACCACCTCAACCTCAGACAAGTGGGTCAAGGAGATAGCATCCCAAAGTTACACAATAGAATTCAACACCACACCAAAGAGTGAAAGATGAATAAAGTCTCACATATCAACAGACACAAGGACTATAAGCGAGGTCAGATACATTCTCAATCAACTGGTCCACAGCAAAGCCAGAATACCAGTCCCAGCAAAGGAATGACACTCAGACATCTACTCCATCTTCTTTTTGGTTCCAAAAAAGACAGGAGATTGAAGCCCCATCCTGGATCTGAAATTTGTAAACAGATTCCTCCATTACCAAAGGTTCAAGATGGATACCTTGCATTCCACCATTGCAGCAGCCTGTTGGGGGGGATCTACTCACATCTATAGACCTGAAAGATGTGTACCTCCACATCCCCATTGGACCCAGTCACCAGCGGTTCCTCCAATTTTATCTCCTGGACCACCACTTCCAATATCAGTATCTACCATTCAGCCTGGCATCAGCCCCATACATAATAATGAAGGTGATGGCACCACTGGCAGTCTCCTTGCAGACTCAGAGAGTGGATGTGATCCCATATTTGGACAACTGGCTAAGCAGAGCCAGGTCACCGGAAGAGATGTAGAAAGTCACCAAAGGGGTGCAAAAGTTGCTGACAGAGCATGGATGGGACATCACCAAGGCAAAGAGTCACCTGTCACCCACCATGACAATTGAACATTTGGGAACAATATTCGACACAAAAAAGAGGAACTGCCAGACCATCAGAGAATTGAATACTGAACCTGGTCTCACACTGCAAATGCATTCTGCATAGAACAGCTATCATCTGTCAACTGATACAACACCTTGGCCTAATGGCCACATGCATCAACCTGCACAACCTAGCAAGAGCTCACATGAGACAGCTACAGTACCTACTTCTACACAATTGGGATTATGACAACCAAAACTACAGTACAAGGGTGATCCTCTCACCAACAGTCAAAAGATCACTGAAATGGTGGGCACACCCACACAACCTATGTCAAGGGACCACATTAGAAAAGCATGTTTCCAGAATGCTAGAGATAGGTGTCAGCCTACTCAGCTGGGGAGCACTCTTGGAAACCAGTCTGTTCAAGTAAAGTGGTCCCAAGCAGAGACACATCTCCCAATCAACATTCTGGAAACCACAGCAATAAGGTTGGCTCTCAAACATTTCAAGACACAGATCAGCAAGTGACATGTGAAAATACACACAGACAGCAGAGTAGCAATGACATACATCATCAACAGGGACCAAAAAGCAGATCAATGGCTCGAGGAACTGAGAGCCTAATGATATCAGCAGAAAGACATTTACTCAGTCTTATAGCGGTACACCTCAATCGGAAGCCTCAACATCAAAGCAGATTGGTTCAGCAGACAGTCTCTACAGCCGGGAGAGTGGCAACTCAATCCCAAGGTGTTCCAGATGATCCAGAGGAAATTAGGTCCTTTCCAGATAGACCTGATGGCGTTGGTGAGAAACACCCTGTCATAAACGCACTCTGTAGGTCAGGCCCTCTGCTCCCACAGTGCCAACCTCAGAGTGCAATAGTGTGAACAGGTAACAGACAGGGTAACCCTCCTGTCTGCTTTGGGTCTGAATCACCTTCAGCCTCAAGTTCTAGAGGGATTCAAACTGTGAACCTTATGCTAGCTTACCTAAATGTACAGGCTCAGATAATATTATCTTCGGGGGGATATGATACATCTTTCACCTAAGGGCACATAACCAGGTATCCAAAATAAATGCTTTTTAACTCTGTAAGAGACCTAGGTATTTCTTACTTTACTAAGCAAGCTCAGTGACACAATCAAGCTTTTCAACAGCTGTCAGATTTATACACAGGTACCTCACATGCAAAAAGAAACCTAGAAGACAGCCAGGCAGTATTTCAAAGAAAAGGTTGTTTACTAAAATATGAAAAACATAGGTGAAATTAAACACAGAACAATATATGATACATCTTACAATCATGTAAAACAAGAACAAAGTTACAGAACAAAACACTCCTACCAAAAAGACTTAATTTCTTCTATCTAAGTATTACCTTGTAAGTGCTGTTTAAGTTAGAGAACTTCTATCTCAGAGCCCAAAAATCATGTGTCACATATCTCAGATACAGGATTCATTTCAAGATCCCTCACCACCCCCCTTTTGGTGAGTCAGCTAGCTCCTCCCTTAAAATTAATTTCTGACTTAGTTATCCCTGAGGATGTGAGTCATTACTTTGAGAAATCTGTAACTAGCCATTTCCCAAATATGACAGTTTTTAATCAAACATTTCTCTTTGATGTCCCTTCTCCTTATTGCCTGCTGCTAGTGTGATCTGAGGGTTTTATAACTCTTCACACACTTCTGGCTATGTGCTAAAATGAGAGGTACCAGCCTAATTACCTTTCTTCCTGTAACATCATTAACTCACATTTAGTTTCAACTTCAAAAGCCTGGGCAGGTCATGAAAGGTAATAAAATGCCCTTCTGTAAGGAAGTCTTAATTAAATGGTTCCCCTGATCAGTTTAATAACATCCTGTGGTTTCAGCTACTGACCTTTAAAGTTAAAGGCCACATTTCTCACATACTGACATTCCATACACAGACCATTTATTTATAATATAACTATCATACAATAACCATAAGCAGAGGGCAGAGTGTCACACACCCAACTACCGATGTTCCTGTCCAGATACAGGGAGAAGAAAGCAGCAAGGATGGACATCATGTCCACCCCCCTGGCACTTTCAGAAAGCCTATGTGTTCCCATCTCTATCAATGATAGCGCAAATGCTACAGAAGACTCAAGACACTAGCAGCATTGTTCTACTGATTGCACCAGACTGGCCAACATGGACATGGTATGCTCTCATCAAGAAAATGTTAATAGACAATCCAATGACATTGACGCCACATCAAGATCTTCTCATTCAAGGGCCCATTTGTCATGAGGATCCACGATCATTAAAACTGATGGCTTGGACGCTCAAAGGACTAGACTGTTGAACTTGAGAGTCTCCGGCAAGGTAGCCACTACAATGCTGATGGCTCAGAGACTCTCCACCAACAAAGCAAACCACAGACATTGGTTTGTTTTTGTCCACATGATGTGAGGCTAGAGAACTAGAGGCTACAGCCTGTTCCATTTTCCATGGTCTAGATTTTTTACAAGATGGATTAGACAAAGGTCTGGCTTCAGCATCCCTCTGGGTGTAAGTTGCTGCAATCAGAGCAATCTGAGGTGACTGGACTTGTATTAGGAGCACACCCCCTGATCCAGACATTCTTGAAGACCGTGGCTAACATCAAGCCCTGCCTGAAACCCACAATGGTTCCAGGCACTTCAACTTCACAGGAAGGTCAGGAAATTTTCAGCTTTCTCAGGACACAAATTGAATCTCTCTAAGTTTGAAATACTTTGGGTAACTAACCAAGTGGGAAGGGCTCTGGAAATCACTTGGGGATTCAGGTAAGTAAAATACAGTCTCACCTATTTGGGAATTAAGGTAAGGAGGAACTTAGTTAAGTTATATGGGTTGAATTATGATCTTTTGTTGTGGGAGTTGGGGCTTGACCTGGAGAGATGGAGGGCACTACCCCTATCATAGATGGGCTGAATAAATTTACTAAAGATGAATGTGCTCCCTCGCCTACTATATGTTATGCAGATGCTACCAACGGAGCTCACAGGGGGGACATCAAGTCTCTAGAAAAGGAACTTAGTAGATTCATATGGCAAAATAAAAAGCCCTGGATGAGTCTACAAAGACTAAAGGGCAATGTGAGGGAAAGGGGGCCTCAATTTTCTGGACATTAAGGGGTATTTCTTGTACATTCAGGGTACTGTAGGTACATATAAGACTGGGTAAATAGAGGGGGTAGATGCGAGTTGGGTGGAACTGGAGGGGGACGGGGCCCCAGAGAGATTGGCAGTGTACCTGGATCAAGGGGACAAATGGGCATATAATTGTTTACAGAATAAGAACCCATTGGTGGACTACACGTTGGATGCCTGGGAGCAGACGAAGAGATGGAGGGGGTTGGGAACAGACACCACGTGGTTAGTTCCAATGGTGGGAACCCAGCTTTCTTACCAGGGCTAGAGGACACTGACTTTGAGATCTGGGAGGAGGGAGGAGTGTGAAGCATGAAGGACTTGTACATAAGGGGGGGATTAAAACATTGGAGGAACTCCAGGACCAATATGGCATCCCTGTGATAGCTAGGTATGGGTACTTCCAGGTAAGGGCATGCAGACTAAGTAGCAATAGAACTGTGGGGATGCATCAGCTATAGAGCCTCTAGAAGTCTCAATGTTGAGGGCATGCTTCTGTCTCAAGGGGCTCATAGTGGGTTTGGTGCAGAAGGACAGGTACCTGTTCCCAGACCTAATGGGAAAAGTTACGGGACTGTGGGAAAGAGACATGTGAATTCAGATATCAGAGGACAATTGGGCCATGATTCTGACATCTCACATGGGATTCTTAAGATGTAACACATATAAAGAGTCACAATTTAAAGTTATACACAGGCTGTATTGCCCACCGGTAGTGGTCCATAAGTTCCACCCGGCGGTGTCACCAACATGCAACATGCGGACGGTGCAATAGTGCCTTGAGGACTTACATGCACTACTTTCGGGAGTGTAGGGATCTGTGTCCCTTCTGGTAGAGAATAGCTCAAGATGTGTTGACTGCCTTGGGGGTTCATGTCGCTGATATGGTGACTTCACTGCGGTTTGGACTGGAGGACTGGGGGGAAGAGGGATGGGAGCCATACCCCACAGTTGTCAGGGTGCTGCTGACACTGACCCAACAATACATTCAAAACACCTGGGTCTTATATGCCCAACCTATGATAAATCAATGGAAAACGTAGTCCAGAACCTAGCCTTAGATCACCTAAAATACCAACTTAAGGGGCAGGAAGAGTAGTTCCTCAACAGATGGGGGAAATATATAGACTCTGCCTGGGGAGGAGGCAGCAATACTAAGACAAGGTGTGGTGTGATTACTGTGGTACCATGTTTCTGCAGGAAAATGGAGGGGATCAGGAATAAGGAAATAGAGGACATACCGGGCCAGGGAACGCTTCAACCTACATGTAGGAGAGAAGTAAAACAGTGACATCGGGTTAAGGAACCACCAGTAGGGTAGGTACCAAGACAAACTCACAGACAAGTGAGAGCAAAGCCATTTGGAACAGCACAAGATAGGCAGTAATACAACTGAAAATCTACTCAGGATGAGGTAACTTGCTTTTTGCATTCTATTTTTTTCTCTTTTGTTATTATTTCTCTTTCCTTCTCAGTTGATCTTGATGATCTGTCCTGATATGTTGCAAAGAAGGTAAGGGATGATGGGGACTATGTATGATTAACATTGACATTGACATTAAATATAATAATGGTCAAGAAGAGACCTATTTCTTGTTTTAAAAACTGTTACATTCATGGTTGTGCTGCTATGTATGTATATGTGATATGAATTGTCTTTAACTGAAACCAACAAAAAGATGAAACAAAAAAAATTGGGGGGGGTGCTTATGCAGACTGTACTGCCTATGACAGGGTTGAATAAGATCCTGTTCCACTTGTTATGCAGAAAGAATTAAATGCAAGGATATGTTCTATCTTCTCCTTTTCTGTCTTTTCTCTGTTTGACTGCTCAATCAAATTTTCTTGTGAGACCTAGGAACTGATCACTCTGACAGTCTCACAATTCTCCCCCTCTTGCTAGCTCCCTGTCTTTACTTGCTGTTTCTTGCTGTTTCTGTCTTTTCTTCCCCCTTGCTTATCTGTGGTTATAGGAATATATGTGGAATCAAATTAGGCTTGCCGAAAACAATTTATCCTCTTCATCTTCCCAAACGGATTTAGAAACTTTATTGAAACTTAGGAATGGGTATTCAGATCTGTTAAGAGACAAGGCAGAGTATGCCATCCTTAAAACTAAGGCTCGTTATTTTGATCAAGGGGAAAAACTAGGTAGAATGCTAGCCCTCCCTTTGCGGGAAGTGGAGGGATCGAGATGGATCCCTACATTGTCTTCCCCTGATGGTTCGCTCAAGACCTCCCCTCGGGACATTTCTCAGGTTTTTGAGTCTTTTTATAGGGATGTTTACAGTATGGGTCCTTCTCAACCCTCCCATTCCCATATTGAACAATTTTTGGATGGCCTTCATCTCCTTTCCCTGCAGGCCCACCAGGGCGAGATTTTGGCCTCTCCCATCACTCTGGTCAAGGTGGAGGAAGCGATTGGGGGGTTAGATCCGGACAAATCCCCGGGTCCTGATGGCTTTCCCTCCAATTTCTATAAAGTTTTTTGTAAGGAGATTGCTCCCTTTCTTTTGAAATTGTTTGATTATATGTTTACTTCTGACCTCCTGGAACCCACTTTGCTGGAAGTCATGATTGTTTTGATTTTGAAACCAGATAAACCCCAGAATGACCCAGCCAGTTACCGTCCAATTTCATTATTAAATTACGATATAAAGATTTTAACTAAAATCTTATCTCTTAGAATTAAGCAGATTTGGTCTAACCTGCTGAGCCCTGAACAAGTGGGGTTTGTTCAAGGCAGATCTTCAGCTGACCATTTGCGCACCCTCTCGCATATTTTCCAGGTTGCCCGAGATTCTCAGGCTCCCATGGTTTTAGTTTCATTAGACACAGAAAAAGCCTTTGACAGAGTTCACTGGGAGTTTCTCTGGACCACCCTTAAGAGAATGGGCTTCCCAGACACTTTTATTCAATGGATTCGGACAGTATATAAGTCTCCCACTGCTAGAATTTATTGTAATGGGGTCCTCTCTTCTCAATTCCTTGTATTTACTGGTACTCAGCAAGGGTGTCTATCTCCTTTTTTGTTTAATTTATATTTGGAACCCCTCCTACTTAGTATTAAGAACTCACCCCAGGTCACAGGATGCTTAGTCCATCAGCTGTCTCTGACCCTTTCAGTTTATGCTGATGATATTCTTTTACATTTGGCCAACCCGGAATCCTCTCTAACACATATATTACAAATCATTGACCAGTTTGGCTGGGTGGCCAATTATAAGTTGAATTTATCTAAATCAGTCATATTCCCGTTAAATGCTATCACACCCCATGCCAACTTCACCCAGTTCAGTATGAAATGGTCTCCCTCCTCATTTAAATATTTAGGTATACACCTTACTAGGGACCCTGAGGCTCTCAGAAAACTCAATCTAGATGACTTAGTGTCAAAGATACAGCAAGATCTTCAAAGATGGACCACCCTCCCTTTGTCTTTGTGGGGCCATATAAGTATTATTAAAATGAACGTACTACCTCGGTTTTTTACCCACTAAATTTACTGAATATTTATCTCCCTATGTCCTATTTTCAGCAGCTCCATTCTGCTATTTCTAAATTCATTTGCAGGGCAAACAGCCCAGACGGGCCTTTTTAAAACTTAATTTACCTAAGGAGAGAAGTGGACTCCATCTCCCCAACTTTATGCTATACTACTGGGCGAGTCATATGTCTAAAATGGGGAGGTGGTATGATGCCAGGCCTGATGCATACCTTCCTATCTGGCTACAGCTAGAGAGAAGGATCTTAGATAAGCATAGTCTCCAGCTATCTAGAGTTTTTTACTACACTATCTCCGCATTATCTCCTACTTTACAAAGTAGCGTTATAGGGATCTCTATTAAGGTGTTCACTCAGTGCTGGAACTTTTTTAATAATTCACCTAAAAAAGATACGGCTCAACCTCTTACTTTAAACCCTAACATCAGAATTGGCGGTTCTCTGCTCTCCCTAGATTGGCTTCCTCAATTGCAGGATTGTTGTGCGGAAAGCCTGTTCTCTCAGGACTCCCTCCTTTCCCCAGTTGATACAATGGATAAATTCAATATCCCACAGAAATATATTTTTAAAGTTTTTCAGTTGAGACACCTTATGGTCTCTATTTTCAGATCCACATTTATGTTGTCCCAAGTCAGGCCCTTTTTAAACCACATACAAGAATATTCGAATAAGCCCCATGGAATCTCCAAGATATACTCCTTCTTATTGTGCACCAAATATCCTAATCCCCTTATTGGTTCTAAAATTTGGTTTTCTCTTCTGCCAGACTCCCCTTCGATTTGGGGTCAGATATGGGAGGACATGCACAGATAACTCACTCAAGATAGGCACAGGCTTATCCAATATCATATCCTAAATAATTTGTACTACACACCAGTCAAGCTGGCCAGGTTAGGCAGATTACCTTCGAATATTTGCACAAGGTGTGGCATAGCTGAAGGGATCCTGGTACATATTCTTTGGCACTGTGACAAAGTGGCTCCATTATGGCATTCAATCCAATCCAATTTAGATCCCCTTTTGGGATTAAGAGAATTGTTTACTATAGAAGTTTGTATTTTAGGGAGGTTCTCCAATCTTCAGGTTCTAGAGCGCAGGTTTCACATGGCTTTAATCTCTATAGCAGTCAAAAGGCTGGTTCTCAGACACTGGATGGACCAACTGATTATATCGTATGCAGAATGGATCAAAGAAATATCTCTTTGTTTCAAGACTGAAAGGTTAATAGCAAGCTCCCAGAATTGTTTGACCTCTTTCAACTGGAAATGGGGCAAATTGTATGCTTTGTATTTGAATTAAGGTTCATGTGTGTATGCCTCTGGCTGTTTTGGTTTGCACTATCTTTCATTGATACTTGTTACTGTATACTGATTAGTTCTTGGCATATGTCTTGTTATGTTTTTTCCAATAAGACACATCCCTGGGTTGGGGGGTGGGGGGCTGTAAGAGTAGAGGGAAGGGGAGTAGGGTTTATTAGTGGGGGGTCTTTTTCCTTTTTTAGATTTAAGGAATCCTGCAGCATTCTGGGGCTGTCTTTGTATTTACTTTTTACATTTGGTGTTCTAGATACTGGCTCATGCTCTCATTGTCAAATACCTTTTTCTTTTGTCAAAATTCAATAAAGATGTTGAATTTCAAAAGGAATATATGTGGATATATATGTGAAACTGGGTTCTCCGGTTTGAAGATGTATATTGTTATATTGTTCAGATCATTGCAAAAGGCTATTTGGAACTCAGAGGGTTAATCCTGAGATGCAGGGAAGAGAAACCCTGAAGCCACCTATAGGCTGGGAGGGGAGTTGCTGGCAGTCACAAGGGAAGAAAGAGACTTGGGCATCATCATCACCAATGACCTGAAATCATTCAAACAGACCACTAAAGCAGTAGGTAAGGCTAAGGGGATGTTGGGGTGTATTAGTAGGGGTATCACAAGTCAGAAGAGAGAGGTAATAATCCCTCTTTACAAGACACTGGTTAGGCCCCATCTGAAGTACTGCATGTAGTACTGGAGGCCTTACCTTCACAAGGACATTAACCAAATTGAGGCAGTCCAGAGAAGGGCAACCAAAATGGTGAAGGGACTGCATCAGAAAACATATGAGTACAGAGTAACAGCTCAATATGTATACCCTAGAGTAAAGGAGGGAGAGAGGTGATATGATCAAAACATTCAAACACCTTAAGGGCATTAACAAGGTGAAAGAGTCTAACATGTTTCAATATAAGAAAAATAGCAAGACAAGAGGACACAGCATGAGATTAGAGGGAGACCGATTAAGGGCTAATGTGAGGAAGTTCTTTTTCACAGAAAGGGTGGAGGATGCATGGAACGGCCTACCTCAGGAAGTGGTGGATATGAATACAGTACAGGGCTTCAAACAGGCATGGGATAGGCATAAGGGAGCAATACAGATGAGTATGAATAGATAGGCCATTAACAGAGCAAAGGCCTATGGCACATTCATAAGGTAGAAAAAGAAATGGGTAGACTGGATGGGCCTTGCGGTCCTAATCTGCCATCAACTTCTATGTTTCTAAATTTGACCTTCTCAAGCTCATTTGCAGAGTTTGCAGCAGGAGATCAGTTCTGGGACACAATGTTCTATGTTGTCGCCCCTGTAAGGAAAGAAACTGACACATTTTTTATACATTTCATGAGAAAAGGAGGTATCTTAATGAGCTCAGGATGCAGAAGTTAATTACCAGGAAAAGACAGCTTTTAACAAGCATTTGTCAATGTCGAATGTTTGCTTGCTGGTATTAGCATTGGAAGTGCAGGAGTTAGACAGATGCAGAATAGGAATGGCAGTAAAGTATTGAACTTCACGCCAATCCCACCTCCACCCTGCAGAGATGGACAGGCATTGGGGTGTGCCTTTGGGTCATCACCCATAACACTCATGCCATTTCACCTCACCCTATCCTGCCGACACCGACAAGTGTTGAGGTGTGCCTTAGAGTGTTCAGTTTTATAGTCACCCCATTCCATGAAGACATATGCTGAAATGGGTGCAGTATAGGAGAATGGGATGAACTCTGGGGCTGAAGACTCCAAGTCACACCTTGATGCCTGTCACTGGCTGCAGTGTGGGGCTGGAATGGCATGAGCATTACAGCCAGCAATCCAAAGGCACACCCTGGACGCATGTCAGTCTGCACAGGGTGGGATGTTATGGTGAGAAACCCTAATGCCCTGTGCGATTGTGAGTATTTGCACTACAAATTTTCAGCATGGCCTTTTTGTGATCCCCCACCTCGTGAAAGCATTTTGTGACCTCTGTTCATGAACAGTGACACTGGGATTTTGTTAATCTGTCCCAAATGTTGATTTCCCACAGCGACCACGCCATTGTGTGCCAGACATGTGAAAACACATTTCGGGCAGGATGTGAAAAATGACAGCTGAACTGTTCATAAGGAGGTGTGCAAAAATGTCAATGTTGAAAATCTGGATTGAAAATATTACAAATTCTCAAAGTTACGAGTGTGCATAGAAACTGTGGAATGCACATTCGTAACATAGTCATTCTGTGGACTATTGTCACCAAATTTTCAACATAGGCATTTTGGGACCTCCGCTCATGAACAGTGTCACTGTGATTTTGTTAATCTGTCCCAAACATTGATTTCCAACAGCAATGGCACCATCGTTCACCAGATGTGCGAAAACACATTTCAGCCAGGATGTGAAAAATGACAGCTGTACTGTTCATAAGGTGAAAAAATGCCAATGTTAAAAATCTGGAGTGAAAATATTACAAATTCTCGAAGTTAGAGTGTGTGTGGAAACTGCACAACACACGCGTAACACAGTCATTTATTTTAATTTTTTACACCAAATCTGCAACATAGGCTTTTTGGGAGCCCACCTCATGAACAGTGACACTGTCATTTTGTTACTTGGTCCCAATAGGTGATTACACGCAGTGACAATGAAATCACCTTTCAGGACCGAATAACCAGATGGCAGTGACTGATTTCATGAGGTGGGGTCCCAAGAACTCCATGTTGAAAATTTGGTGCCAAAATTCACAAAAATGGCTGAGATATCCAGTTGAAAAAAAAACATTTATGCCATTATACAGCTTACCGGCATTTTTTCAGTTCGCAGTCGGCTTTGAAGAGTGCAGACATGTTCCTGCTTCACTGAAGATCATCACCCCAGGCTCCAGAGGTAAGTTTGGGGTGAGGGTGGTGTGGGGATGTGGGGTGCACAGAAGGTGGGTGCAGGTTGGAGGAGGGGGCACCGGAGCCAATGAGGGATGGTTTTCTGTTTTTTACAGGTTAGAACAAAAAGACATTGGGACGTTTTTTCCATTTACAGGGGCAATGGGCATGCTGCCTCCTGAGTGTTTGTTGGGGGGTTCCAGGAGCTGACAGGGATTGGGCACCCCCCATTGGCACACACAATGTGTCTGTGTTTGGGGGAGCGCATGAGCCAAGGGGGACCGGGCACTCCCCCTCAGCACACTACAAATGGGGGTGGACATTATCCCAAGGGGGACTGGACTCCCCCATCGGCAAATGAACTGGGAAGGGGGCATGCCAACAGGGGCATTAGGCACCTCCATCAGCTTTCATGGGGACTGTGAGAGGCGGACAGCAACAGCCACCGCCACGTTTTTTGAAATGTTACACCAGGCAAGACACCGCCCTGCAATGACGGGTCGCTCCCTCATTGCAGCGGCTAATTCATTTCAAGTTGGTGGCATGTTTGCTGAACTAGTGTCAGCAGCAGCGTACCACCACATTGGGTAATGAGGGCCAAGCCCAAAAATGCAGTGGCGGCATTGGCCGCCACAATACTGCACCACCAAAACCCACTTCTCTCTTAAGCTGCCACATGATGTTTCTTGCACATGCGTGCAAGCTAACATAAAAAGAGCAGCAATGTTTGTTGGAGAGAGAGAAACTGAGATTTGAGATTGAAAAGAAACCCTCAGATAAAGGATTTTGTTTTCTTTGTTTGTACTGCCTTTGTAAAGAGCTATCCTGAACAATTTTATTTTACTGTTATTGATAGTAATAAAATGCTACTTGTGGATTTTACAACTTTTCCTGTTCTAGCTATGCTCCCTGACCTGCACCTCGATGAAAGAGGGTGTCAGCAGTGGGAGTTATACCATGCAAATTCTAAGCCCAGAGTTTTTGTGTAGGAGTACTAGACCTGGTACAGGGAAAGCATAGAAGAAAGGTATGGATCCTGCAACAGCAAGCCCAGGTGTGATTGCCAGAAGAATGGCAGCCAAACTAGCAGAGACAAAAGTCCAGACTGAGACTGTACAGCCAGCACCAATGATGGAAGAAGTACAGGCTGGAACAGAACCTGAAAGCATGTCTGACTTCTTCAAATGTTGGGGTATACAACAAAGAGACAGGCTGTAATGTAACGTTTATCAATATGGATTGTAGCATAATGTTTACTCAATTTTATATTTGTAACATTTCACATTTAATGATATTTAGCTTTCACCTTTTATATTATTTTTGTAATATGATTATTTCACAAACATATAATACCAAATGATCTGTGTATAACCTTTTCTAGAAAGAAGTGCTAGAATGTTAAAAATAATCTTTTTAGGATGATGTGCATTTACCATATTGAAAACATGTGTGGGCAATGTATTAGATAACAGCATGCTTGGGCAATGTATTAGATAACAGCATGTGTGGGCAATGTATTAGATAACAGCATGCGTGGGCAATGTATTAGATAATGGCATGTTTGGGCAATGTATTAGATAACAGCATGTTTGGGCAATGTATTAGATAACAGCATGCATGGGCAATGTATTAGATAACAGCATGTTTGGGCAATGTATTAGATAACAGCATGCATGGGCAATGTATTAGATAACAGTATGTTTGGGCAATGAATTTTCAAACAACATGAAAAGGCAAGCCTTAAGTTGGTGTACGTTGCTATGGTGTAAGTGAAACTTATTGTTTTGCCTAGGTCATGTTGACCTACTAGCACATGTATTAAGGAAAATGTAATAAACACCTATGAGGTTGTGTAAGAAATGAAGTAATACCTTTGTTTTGAAGAAAAAGGTACACCGCACCATAAGATTAATATGTTATTATGTTATATGATTGGCTTACAATGGGGTGTTAACATTTTTCAAGATAACAATTCTTTATATAAACCCTGTATAAAAATTGTATAAGCTAGCACCAAACAAGAAGCAAGAATACATGTATCTGAATTGATGAAACTCGCAAGAAAATAAAGAAAGGAAACATTCACTCTGAGTGGCTTGAATTATTTGAAGATAGAAAACACAAAGCAGCTATCTTTATCCTTACAATTGGTGCCATGACTCAGATGTCTGAAGACAGTCTATATGGTTGCTGATGACATCAAATGAACTGAGAAGGAAGCCACTGCGAGGAACGCCTTACTGAACCTGATATGATCAATCAAGTACAGAAGGGAGTCAAAAGAGGGACTCAAGGAAACAGACTGGTGTGAAGTCAGATGTGATTTGCCAGCTAGATAACTGATGTAGGTATGGACACCATATTACGTACATTTTTAGAGACACACCTTAAAGAAGGTCCGTATCGCTCTCCTGTAAAACAGGAAGATGCATACTTATGTTTATCCACTCAATGCTAGAAAGAAATAAGAAAGTAAAGGCAGATAAAAGCAAATTAGCCAGTGTTTGTCAGATGTATATACAGTATCAGTGTGAGATAGCAACTAGAACCTGTCTATTAAAGAAGCAGTTACTTGACAGTGAAGAAAAGTATTTTCTAGGTGTAGCTAAGTATGTTATTGAAGCTAAAGATGGTGAATATAAGTTAAATATCTCTCAGGGAGAGGTATGTGGGCTAAAGATTAAGATTAACCAATTGGAAGAAAATGTTAAATTTATTAACAAAGTCAAGCCCAGATTAATGAACTATCTCAGCAGTTACAACAAGTTGTAGAAGGGTTAGACCATGCCAACCAGGAGCATGCACAAGATTTAGCACATAAAGAGCAAACTTTGTACGAAGCCCCCACCTTCCAAATCCTTGGTCAATTACAAGAGGATTGCGAAGGGCATCCAACAATATCAGCAATGGTCAGGGGCTGCCAGACTGTGATATTAGTCGATACTGGTGCTACAGTTAGTATAACAGATAGTGATATGCCTTTAACAACTCACGGGAAACAACAAATTAGTTTGCAAGGTTTCTCGGTGGGGAGGGGGGTGTTAACAGCATATTTAACCAAACCAGTTTTGGTTCAGATAGGTGAACAACAACTGAAATGTATGTTTTGGAAATGTAATACATATGAAGGTACCATCATGGGTATGGACATTCTAGCACAACATGGTTTAGTAGTGGATCTTAGTAACATGATTTTATGGCAAGGAAGCACTACTAACCCAGGTCACATGTGGATGACTCACATAGTGTGCACACAGTAAAGTCATTAAAGATTTATCACTTGAGTGATTTATGGAAACGAGTGCCACAATGGATAAAATCTGTTGTACAAGGGCATGAATCAATTTGGGCTAAAAATGCTACAGAGTGTGGCAGGGTGTCAAATATGAAAGCCCAAACAGAAGGACCAGACACCCCTCCCCAAAAACAATATGCTTTTCCTAAAGAAGCTTATGAAGAAATATGTGTGATACTGAAACAGTTACAGTCACAAGTTACTTTTTTGGGAATATGTATTAACAAAGAAGGACGAACAGTGGATCCTGATAAAAAGCAGGTAATCCAACAGTTACCAAGACCTAAAACAAAAACTACATTACGTCAGTTTTTAGACATGGTAGGATTTTGTATATATTTTATTGAAGCCTTTTCTAGTATGGCAAAACCTCTGTACAATCTACTAAAGGGAGGAAAGGAAACTGATATCCTCAATTGGGAACCAGAACATCAGATAGCTTTTCTGGCACTAAAGCAAGCACCAATGACAGCTCCAGCTCTTATTAGCCCTTCTGAATCCTCTGATTTTGTAATACAGGTGCACGCAACAGATCAGGTAATCAATACGGTACTATTACTAAAGAGAACAGGGACTTTGCATCCTGTGGGATATTTTTCTTGTGTATTAACACCTGTGTAAGACACATATCAAGAATGTGTAAAACATTTGTTAGCTGAATTTTGGGCTATACAAGCTACAGAGCATATTGTGGGGTTTAACAGAATTATCCTGCAAACGTGTCATACTCCAATGAAATTTCTACTTGAATGGGATGTGAGAGGAGTGTCTTCACAGTGATTGGTTAAATGGGCTTTAGCTCTACAAGGTCAAAATATAATTGTAGAAAAATACACCTCACCTATGTTAGTTGAATTAATGACATGGGAGGGAGAGGCACATGATTGTGGAACTGTAATGGGAATTGATTGTAAACCCATATTTGCTGCAGAACCAAATACTGAAGCAAGAGATGTTTATGTGAACGCAGCAAGTAAAAATTAGAAACACACTCTCCTCCAAACAACCAGTTCTTGCTGGTGTCCCTCAAGGGTCAATACTTGGCCCTCTATTGTTCACTCTCTTTCTGAACTCACTCCCCCTAGCCTGTAGTGGAAAGCTATTGCTATATGCTGACGATGCCGTGCTATATTGGAAACACACCAACCTCATTCATCTCCAAAACACCCTTCAAGGCTGTTTTGGGGAGCTTGAAGACTGGTTCACTGAACACCGCCTAATACTTAACTATGACAAAACAAAATCCATGATGTTTGCCCATCGCCAAAACCCCCTCAACAACTCCCAGCTCTCAATCTCAAACTTACATGGTACCCACATTGAACAGGTTGCATGTTTTAAATATCTAGGTATCACTCTGGGCACATCCCTAAACTACCACCAACATATTAAACTTCTCTCCACCTCAGTCAATACCCAACTTGGCATTCTTTACAGACACAAACACTGCCTTACCCACTAACTCTGACTAGCCGTTACTAGCTCAGTCTCTTTTGGTCGATTATGGAATAACTATCTACGGCACTGCTGACCAGTCAGCCCTAAACAGCATCAATACAGCACTCAACAAAGCCTGCCGCATGGTCACTAGCAGCAATAGACAAACACATACTTGTTTGCTCTACTCTCGCGCGGACTGGCTAACCTTAGAAGGGAGGCTTAAATACCAAACCTGCCTCCAAGCCAAAAATATCCTTATGAAACTCACACCAACGTGTCTGCACCGCCTCATCCAACCTGCCTCCATAGGGGCACCCCTAGACGTTGTGGCCGGGACCTCCTACATAGTTTCCCACTGTAGGACCTCTCTAGGGCAAAGATCCTTCCGTTATCGTGCTCCCCTCTGGCTAAACAAACTACCATCTTCCATACTACATGCCCCCAATCTAAATCTATTCAAAACCGGGTTCAAGAAGTTTCTCCTTAACTCGGAGACGTGTAACTGTTCTCCATCTTTCCCCCTAGGTTGTTGACTACAGGGGCCACCACACTGGTTGGAACATCTCAACCCTCAGATTTTTCTCTGAGCCTTGGCAGTAACCCTACACTGTGATTGTTGAACCTTGTAATGTCCTGTTTTGGAAGTTTCTGTACAACCTGTTCTCTGTGTAAATCTTCTATTACAACTGACGAGTAGCCTTTTACTTATGCTATGATTTTGATCTTTGTCGTAATGTAATATCTCTGTTTTGAGAACTTTGTACACTCTATCTTGATGTTTTGTCCTGTCATGACTGACGTGGAGCCTTTGCAAAGGAGTTCTTGACTCAAAGGTTGTAATTCTGAAATTTTCAAATAAATAAATAAATAAATGTACATGGCTCTCGCTTTTTGGAGGATGGACTGTTCCACACAGGATATGCCATATGGACACCGAGTACTAATCAAGAAATATTAGTACGATGCCCATCATCATTTTCTGCCCCTAGAGCGAAATTGGAGGCAGTCCGCGGAGCTATTATGGCTTACCATCAGAAGGCTATTAATATCTTCTCAGATTGCGCTTTTGTAGTGAATTCCTTATTGGACTTTTTGCCAATCTGGACTAAACAAAGAATGCGGACAGCATTTGGAGAACCTGTCGCATTTGCTCCCACATTACAACATATATGAGACATAGGAGCTCATACACCTTTGAGAATAGCAATTTGTAAAGTAAGAGCTCACCAAAAGAATCCAAAGGATATCCATGAGTTAAACAATAACTTAGTGGACAATTTGGCTCACGTTGCAGCCAAACAAACAAACTTATGGGTAGAACCTTTAGGAGGTGATTCTACACAATTGTGGGAGATGGACGAATTTGACAAACACCATATTAAATGGATAGCTGCCATCTCCCAAGTCCCGTTTGGGGCATATCCAAGATACAGATGCTTGGATAGTGGGTTGTCAGAACCAATGGAAAGACACTGGACAGTGTGCAACCAAATATGTTACCATATGGGAAGATATGGTAGTATGGGAACGACAACTGAGGTTTAGGAAGTGGATACCACCCACTTCATTTAGAAAAGATATTATCATGGATAATCATTGAATTGGAGGTCATGGTGGACTCCACAAAACATGTAAAATGTTGGCACAAAAATATTGGTGGCCAAAAATGGGAAAAGATGTCAAACAATGCCTGGAAGCTTGTCTCATCTGTGCACAGATAAATCCTACAGTGCCTGGTAAGAGGGTTCTGTTAGGGCATATACCCCTGGCAGATGGTCCTTGGTCCAGCTTACAAATTGATTATGTGGGGCCCTTGCCTATTGCAAAAGGGGGGTGCCGATATTTATTAGTCATTGTTGATATATTTTTCAAGTGGGTAGAAGCATTGCCCATATGAAATGACAGTGCTACAGCTACTGCAAAGGCACTATGGGAACAGGGTGTTCTCATGTTGGGGTTTTCCCAGAATACTTGAAAGTGGTAAAGGAACTTACTTTACAGTGAAAATAATGACAGCTTTGTGTGATATCTGGGGTATCACTCAACGCTTGCATTTACCCTACCATCCACAATCTTTGGGAATGGCAGAAAGGTTAAATTGCACTCTGAAAAATGCACTGAAAAAGGCAGTGTTGGATACTGGTATAGGGTGGGTGATGGACTTACCAGGAATCCTAATGAGTATTAGAGGTACTAAAAAACAAGAGTACTGGCTATAGCCCATATCAACTGATGACTAGATGGGATATGCGGCTATATTATCCTTCCGATCCAGATCTATCAACCCAGTGTTAGACCGCATCAAAACTGATGTGTTCTTGCAACAGCTACAAAAACAGTTAGCTGTTTATTTACCCCATACTGCCAGAAATATGGTACAGACTCACTGGAAAAACAGAGACATGATGAAAAAGTGATACCGCCCATTAAACAGGGTCATCACGTCATGGTGAAAAATTTTGGTCAAAAGGGACCATGGGATGCTAATTGGATGGGGCCCTATACCGTCATTGATGTTTTTGGGCCATGGGTCATTCAGGTCTGACTAATTTGACAAGGGTCTACAGAGACCAAATGGGTCCATGTGGACCAATGTAAATTGTATCAGCCTTTAAATAATGACAACTGATGCTGCTCTGTTTTTCCCAATAGGTGAAGTACAATGATGTATCCTGTACTTATACTGAGCAGTACCCTACTGATCCTGGCAACTTCCGACCGATACAAAGGATGCCCAGGGCACATATGGAACAGTTTATATAACAAGAACTATGTCAGTCATACCACATGGGGTATTCCAGTATTGTTAGGAGAACAACATGAACATACTGGATATCTTCTTATCAAATGGTATGGATGGTGGAACAGAGGCACACCCAGTCAGTTGTTCCACTCCACAATACATACACCATTCTGGGGGAGCATAGCTCCCCTATGGATGCACCCACAGAGGAGACTAAGGAGGCTGAGGACAGCTGTCTCAAGGGAGGCCCACAGGAAGGAGGCAGAGGACACCACAAGGAAAGGAAGCAGCTCCTGGTGGGGGACTCAATTATTAGGGGGATAGAACTGGGAGGAGCTGGGAAAACTGAAGTAGGTGCCTGCCTGGTGCCATGGCTTGGAGGACAGAAGCGATCCTCAGGATCATGACAACAGCTGCAAGGGATTCTGAGCTGGACATAATTGTCCACCTAGGGACAAATGACTTGGCTCATCATGAGGTTAGAGCAGTGCGAGGAGGACATTGCAGAGTTGGGAGGGCCCTAGACAAGTAGCACACACAGTATCCTTCTCAGAGGTGCTGCCTGTCAAAGGCATGGGTGAGGCGAGGGTAATTGGCACCATGCAGTTTAATGAATGGTTGAAAAAATGGCAGTGAGCACAGGGGTTTGGCTTCATTGGTGACTGGGGTTCCACCTGGAGGGACACCAGCCTATACCTGGCAGGATGGTCTGCATCTGTCCGGAAGGGAGCAAGTCTTTTGAGCAATCAGTTTAAATGCTTCATTGGCAAGCTTTTAAACTAGTCAAAGGGGGAGGCACTGACAAGCAGCAGAAAATCCCAGCCTCTCTCTACAAAACAGGGTACTAAATGAGAAAAAGACCAAGGTAGAATCGATCAGTGGGGGATGCTGCAACAGAAGGTAAAGCCATCAAAAAATGGAGAGCAATGAGTACCAATGCCCATAGTCTAAGTAACAAGCTTCCTGAATTAGTGGCCTTGATGGAGGAGGAACATCTGGATATCGTGGCAGTCACAGAAACATGGTACATACAAAACCATGACTGGGACGTAAACATACCAGGATACACTATCTACAGGAGGGACAGGGAGGGTAAAAGAGGAGGAGGAGTAGTTCTTTACATAAGGGAAGGAATAAAAGCAACAGAACAAAAGGATAAACAGGGAGGAGAAGAAGCACTGTGGGTAAATTTGGAGACAGGCAATGGCACCACAGTCCGCACAGGGGTTGTATACAGACCCCCTTCTCAGGGGGAGGAAATCGACAAGGAAATGATAGAAAGTATGCTTAGAATGGCAGAAAAAGGGGAGATATTGCTGATGGGTGATCTGAATATGCCAAATGTTAACTGGAGTGCAGTTGCAGCTGCCACTTCGAAGAGTGCAGTTATTCTAGATGCCCTACAGGGGCATGCCTTAGACAACTAGTACTGGAGCCCACTTGAGAGGGAGCAATATTAGACTTGATACTCTCAAATGGAGATGGAGAGAGGATCACAGATGTAGAAGTGGGTAGCCATCTGGGAACTAGCGACCATCGAACAGTATGGTTCACAATAAACACAGCAATAGAGTCAAGCCATACAAAGACAAAAGTACTGGACTTTAGGAGGGCTGACTTTGCAAAATGGGTGAGTGCCTAAGGAATGCACTAGCAAATGGGCAGGAAGGAGGGGTGGAAGAACAATGGGGAATAATAAAAACTGCCATCACAGAGGTAACGAGCCTTTGTGTGAAGCAAATAAACAAACAAGATGATGTAAGAAACCACTATGGTTCTCAAAGGAAGTGGCAGTGAAGGTTCAAGAGAAAAAGAAAGCATTCAGGAAGTACAAGGAATCACAGAAGGAGCAGGACAGAGAACTGTATCAGTTAAAGCAAAAGGAGGCTGGAAAGGCAGTCAGAACAGCAAAGGCCCAAACTGAGGAAAAGATAGCCAACTCAGTTAAGAAGGGGGATAAAACCTTTTATAGGTACATCAGGGAGCAGAGGAAGACCAAGGAAGGGATAGTGAGGCTTAATAAAGGGAGAGGGGGGCAGGCAGGGAGACTGTGAAAAGAGCAGAGATACTCAACAAATATTTTTGCTCAGTATTTACAAAGGAAGAGGGGAGGTACATAAAACAAACAGTAGTAACACTCTGGATACAGAAGTTGATACCGGCCCATTTACAGAAGAAAGGGTTCTGAAAGAACTCTTAAAACTGAAGGTGGACAAAGCAATGGGGCCTGATGGGATTCATCCCAGAATTCTAAAAGAACTAAGGGTAGAACTAGTGACACCACTGACTGACTACCCTTTTTAACAAATCATGGGAGGATGGGGTGGTACCCGAGGACTGGAGGAGGGCAGATGTGATTCCCCTTCACAAAAGTGGGAGCAAGGCAGAAGCAGGAAACTATAGACCTGTTAGTTTAACCAGATAGGAAATGATGGAATCACTCTCAGGGTAGAATTGTCGAGTATCTAGAGTCTGAGGGCAGGAGTCCTGGTATGGCTTCCTTAGCAGGAAGGTGGCCTGATGAATCTGATAGATTTCTTTGACTGGGGACCAAAGTAGATCAGGAGGGCTGTGGACATGGCCTACCTAGACTTTAGCAAGGCATTTGATACAGTCCCACACAAAAGATTAATATACAAGTTAGCCAGCCTGGGAGTGGGTCCCAAGATGACAGCCTGGGTAAAGAATTGGCTGGAGAATAGGACACAGAGAGTAATAGTAAATGGAGTCCATTCAGAAGAAAGGAGGGTTACTAGTGGGGTACCGCAGGGTTCAGTATTAGGACCGGTCCTCTTCAATGTCTTTATAGCGACATTGCAGAAGGACTGGAAGGAAAAGTATGTCTCTTTGCAGATGACACTAAGATCTGCAACAGAGTTGATGCACAGGTGGGGTGGAAAGGATGAGAAGGGACTTGGCAAGGTTAGAGGAATGGTCAAATGTATGGCAGCTTAGATTCAATGCTAAGAAGTGCAAGGTAATGCACCTGGGAAACAAAACCCAGGGAAGAATACACAATGCGGGTGAGATACTAACAACAACAAAATGGAAAGGACCTAGGGGTAGCTACATCAGATGACCTAAAGATGGGCAAGCAATGTGAGAGGGCAGCAAGGAGGGTTGGGAGGATACTGGATGCATAGGGAGAGGCATCACCAGTAGAAAACAGGAAGTTATTATCCCTCTGTACAGACAGCTGGTGAGACCCCATCTGGAGTACTGTGTGCAGTTCTGGAGACCCAATCTCCAAAGACATAGACAGAATGGAAGCTGTCCAGAGGAGGGCACTAAAATGGTGCAGGGTCTGCACCAGAAGACATATGAAGAGAGACTTAAGGAGCTTAATATGTATAGCCTCGAGGAAAGGAGGAGAGGGGGACATGATAGAAACTTTCAAGTACCTCAAGGGAATCAACAAAGTCCAAGAGGGTAGCATCTTTCAAAAAAAGAGGTGTGCAAGAACAAGAGGGCACAATTTGAAGATGGAGGCTCAGAGGTAATTTAAGGAAGTATTTTTTCACAGAGAGGGTTGTGGATGCATGGAACGGCCTTCCGGAGGAGGTTGTGGAGTCAAAATCAGTGGTGGAATTCAAGCATGCATGGGATAGTCATAAGGCAATTCTGGGGGGTGGGGTAGGAAGACGTAGGCTGCTGGTTAACTAGGATCTGCAGCTTATCCAGTAGGTAGGGAAATGGGCAGACTGGGTGGGCCAAGCGGTCCTTATCTGCTGTCAAATTCTATGTTTCTATGTTTCTACTTTATTTGTTATGGACAATGTCAAAATACGACATGGGGATGCTCGCCAGAAGCCTGGCCTGGCACGGCGATGTGTGTAGTGAACACAACAGCCCAGAAAGGAATATCTATCCGCTCCACTTTGGGAGACACTACAAATTTGACAAGAAATGAGCAAGATTTATTTTGAATTAAATTAAAAGACGTTACATTATCCATCTAATATTACATTGTTAAATGTATCTTATAAAGGTTCAAGATGTAATATGTGGCATTTTTTATATAATCCTTCTAAAGTTGCAACAGTAGGGTTACAGCAGTTTTTTACAATATTACCATTAACAAATGATGGCATGTGATATTAATCGAATAGCATGGCATGATTTTGCTGCATGGAATATAGTGTATCAAAAACAACGTATATCAGGGCAAAAACTCTTGCCCCCATCAGATGGTATTATTTTGACACAAAATATATATCTTCTATATTATCCATGTAAATTACACTATTATAATGTTTTGCTACATTTGCCTTTTCCACGATTACCGCTTCAATGTAGGAACTGGGTTTCGGTAATAGTATGGCAACAATATTATACAAATACTTTAAATCGATACCATGATAGACACAAAATGTGGTCATTTCAAATTCCTGCAGAAGCAACACCAGGCTTATTCCATCGTAAAAGAGACATGTGGGATTGGTTTGGCTCAGGATTAGGAATTGCTATTGGTATTGATTCTGTGGTTTTAAAGGGTCATATTCATTCTTTAGAAACAACTTTAAAAGATATGGCTACTGGACCATTATCAACTACTGTGAAATTAGCGGCTGATAATGAAGAAATTGATTGATTTGCATTTAGAGAAACCCTACAGAATTTTAAAATCATTGCTCAGATAGCAGTCAGTTTTTATAATTCACTTTCTAGTATGTCTAAAGAAAGCTATATAAAACTAGCTTGCTCTCAATTAGCTGCTGAAGCACATGCTTATCTAGTCAATGAATTGAACAGAATTGAAACAAATAGGTTACCTTTGGAATAGGTTAGACCAATGTGACTAAATTATTGGATCATTCCACTGTATTCCTACCACCCCTAGCTATGGTAAAAGTATGGAATTCACCGAATCAATATGCACACGTGCTGCGACATGTAATTTCCATACTAGTGATAATACCTATATGTTTTGAGCCACCAAAAATATTGTGGCAAATCAGTAATTTGGAAGTATTAATACATGACCAGATCATGAGACTCCAAATACCAGGTGACACTATTATCTCAGTACACAATGAATATGTTGTCTTACCTAAGCAACAGTGTGTACAAGAACATGAAACCTTAATATGTGGGGAAAAGACATCTACCACCCCATGGTTTCCTGAACAATGTAAAGTCACCCTAATGTCTGCAAATGAATACCACCAAGCTATGTGATGGAACCAATCATGGTGTGTAATCGCAGATCAACCTTGGAATGTATGGGGGTATAGTGACAAAACTTGGTGGGTTGCAAATTAGACCCTCTGAGAATGTCCTGCCTATAGCCAAAATGAATGTTACCATATTGATGGTTCTAGTCTGGCCTTGGATTTACTCACTGATTTGGCAACTCCACCTCATTTTGAATTACCCAAAATTAGTAAAATGACACTTGGTGTCTTGTTGTATCGCCAACAACCAAAAGGACTTATTTTCTCACAAAAGGCCTCTGCTAAAGAGGTAGAGAAGCAGTTATCTTATATCCCCATTATATCCTGGTGGGATTGGGGTTCGGCTGCTTTGGATACTAGTCCAACCCTCGTAGTGGTGGTATGCGGTATTGCAGTAATATGTGTTCTTGTTATCATACAATTATTATTGTATGGTAAAATGAGACACATGATTTGATAAATACAAATGTTACAATGGCAACATCATCTTATGTGATCTCCAATTAGAGAGTCACAAAGGGGGGATTGTAGTGTAACATTTATTAATATGGATTGTAGTGTAATATTTACTCAATTTTATATTTGTAATATTTCACATTTAATGATATTTAGCTTTCACCTTTTATATTATTTTTGTAATATGATTATTTCACAAACATATAATACCAAATAGTCTGTGTATAACCTTTTCTAGAAAGAAGTGCTAGAATGTTAAAAATAATCTTTTTAGGATGATGTGCATTTATCTTATTGAAAACATGCTTGGGCAATGTATTAGATAACAGCTTGTTTGGGCAATGTATTAGATAACAGCATGTTTGGGCAATGAATTTTCGAACAACGTATATATTCCTCCAAAGTATCAAAACATGGCCTCAACGATGTTCTTAATTGCCCACAAAGACTCCATTGCTGCGGCCAACCTTACACAGATGGTTACATCCCCTACCAGAACCAACTACAAAATGGGTACCTGCACCCTTCTTGACTGGGTACTTACCAACCATCCCACCAGGATCTCCCACACCACAGTTCTCCCAGACTCTCTCAGCGACCACTCACCAGTTACCTGTGAATGGTCAAATAAATTCCTCAAGCCTCCTCAAAAAATCATCTCGAGCAGGGTCCTTCCCTGTGGCAAACTCATCCATTTCAAGCACTACCTGAATCAGCAAGACTGGTCACCTATATATATGGTGACTGATGTTAACCAGGCTCTAGATTCTTTCATCTCTGCTTTCAACAGCGCTTGTGACCTCTTTGCCCCCGTCAAAAAATGGAAATCAAAAATGATTTGTAACCTATGGATTACAGGGAAACTTCAAAATCAGCTAAAACTATGGGATCACCTCTGGGCTGTTGCTAAGGAAACCAGAAACCAGCTGGATATTCAAAAATACAAGCAAGCCAGAAATGCCTGTACAACAGCCATTCGACTCATGAAAAATTCATACTATAAAAATGCTCTCACTAGCACCTGGGGGAATGGACAAGCTTTCTGGGAAAACATCAAGGAAATCATGGGGAAGCAGACAAAAACCTCCCTAGCTATGTTACCTGTCAGAGGATCAATCACCCTTGACCCTGCGGTCATTGCTAACTCCTTTAACTTGGCTTTTATAGACCTCAGTGCTGTCCTCCCCTCTGATTATTTCAAAGATAATGCCACCGCCACTGGCCCCCCTCAGCCCAAATTGGATCACCCCCTTTTCTACTTTAGGGAGGTCAGCCTAAAGGTTGTTTGCTACTATATTGCCACCGCTATCTCTAAATCCATAAATAGTGGTGACACCCTGGATCTCAAGCTTCTGTCACTTGCCCTAGATCAGGTTCTCCATCCCCTTACAAAAATAATGAACCTCTCTCTCAGCAGCGGTAATTTCCCAGATAAATGGAAAACCGCAATTGTGACCTCAATCCACAAAAGTGGAGACCAGACCATCCACTCAAACTACCACCCAATATCAATATTGCCCCCCACTTTCTAAGGCACTTGAGCATATTGTGGCAGACCAACTCACCAACCATCTGGACAAATACAACATTCTATGTGACAAGCAACATGGTTTCCGGAAAGGCCACAGTACCACCACTACTCTCCTAGAGTTCATCAGGGCTGTTTATAATACTCTGGACCATGGCAAACTAACAGGTGCAGTCTTTATTGATCTCTCCAAAGCTTTTGACACAGTCCACCACGGGCTGCTTATAGACCAACTACTAAAGACTGGACTGTCACCTGACTCTGTCATATGGTTTAGTAGCTACCTTGAAAACCGGACGCAAAGAGTAAAAATTGCAAACACTTTTTCTGACACTATGCCACTTCACTCAGGTGTTCCCCAGGGGTCCATACTAGGTATTTAGTCTTTTCCTAAACTCCTTACCACCATCATGCCCTGAAAACATCATTCTGTATGCAGATGATGTAGTTGTACTTTCATAGATACATACATAGATGCATAGACAGTGTCAGCAGATAAGGGCCTGTGGCCCACCCAGTCTGCCCATTTGAGCTTGTAAATTCAGTTTATGTTTCCAAGAAATCTGTTGCCCCTTATTCCTGCCCTTCAGAATTCCTTTATGTCTATCCCATGCATTCTTAAATCCTGTGATTGTTTCAGCCCCCACCGCTTCCTCTGGCAGGGTGTTCCACTTGTCCACCACCCATTCTGTGAAGAAATTCTTCCTCACATTTGCTCTGAATCATCCTCTCCTCTCATAAAGACCCCACGGCATTACAAGATAATCTCCAGCATGGTTTCAGCACCACTGAGTCATGGTTCCACAATCATAAACTAGTACTAAATCACAAAAAACCAAAAACCATGCTATTTTGCAGCTCTCACAATCCGCACAAACAACACCACTTGGCAATCTCCACTGCACAGGGAAACACCCTGGAGCAGGTGCAATCTTTCAAATATCTAGGGATTCTGCTTGACCCTAGCCTCTCCTATGGGGCACACACTGAATATGTTGCAAAATCTGCAAACATTCGACTTGGTCTTCTGTACAAACACAGACAAAGTCTTACTCCAGATGCACTAAAGATTGCCATACAGAGTTCCATGGTTTCAGTCATTGACTATGGTCTCATCATTTACAGCTCTGCCACGATGACAACCCTCAGACAGGTGCAAATGACCTTAAATAAGGCCTGTCGACTTATTACAGGTGCCAACCATCACACCCACACCTGTGACTTATATGCACAGTCTGGATGGCTCCAACTATCAAATTGCATAAAGTATCTTACTTGTACCATGGCAAAGCAAATCTGTCTTGGGCTTGCATCCCCAGGAGTCTCTACCCTTCTACAGATAAGCCCAAACTGTTGGAGCTCTAGGAGATTGAGTCAGCAGCTCCTAAAACTCCCCCCATTGTTGCACTACCCAGGCACCATGATCCTTTGCCTACAGAGCACCGCTTTGGCTAAATGACCTTAACCCCACCATCTTCTCAGCAAAAGCGCTTGGTGCTTTCAAAGCTAGTCTCCAGAATCATCTTGCTGCCACTAGCTCCTGTTATTGTTACATCTAATTTCCAGTTTTCACTATCTCTAACCTGCCACTGTGATAAGACACCTATCACATGTTCCAACCACCCCCTTGACAAATTTCTTTTTATACCCCTTGTTTTTCCTCCTGTCCTAAACCCTACTTTCTCCCTGCTGGGCTCTTCCATCAGTACTTAAACCAACTCCTCGGGATCTCACCCTTACTCATCCCCAATTACATGCACTTATAAGTATTCTCTCTTGTTACAAATGCCTCTGGTTGCCTATGTCCTCACACCACCCCTTCCCCCAATCCCCCCTCCCTTATTTGTTAGTTACCATCTGTCATTGTTTTTGATAACTACTTTGTGTTGGTTTTCCTCACTTTCTTTTTGTTTTTTTTCGCTCTCTCTCGAAGTGTTGTCATTGACGTGGAACCTTTGTAAAAGAGCCTTGGCTCAAAGGTATTGTAATCCTAGACCTTATAAATAAATAAAAAAGAAAAAGAAAAGGCAAGCCTTAAGTTGGTGTACATTGCTATGGTGTAAGTGCAACTTATTGTTTTGCCCAGGTCATGTTGACCTACTGGCAAATGTATTAAGGAAAATGTAATAAACACCTATGAGGTTGTGTAAGAAATGAAGCAATACCTCTGTTTTGAAGAAAAAGGTACACCACACCATAAGATTTATATGTCATTTTGTTATATGATTGGCTTACAATGGGGTGTTGGCATTTTTTAAGATAACAATTCTTAATATAAACCCTGTATAAAAATTGTATAAGCTAGCACCAAACAAGAAGCAAGAATACATGTATCTGACTTGATGAAACTCGCAAGAAAATAAAGAAGGGAAACATTCATTCTGAGTGGCTTGAATTATTTGAAGATAGAAAACACAATGCAGCTATCTTTATCCTTACGGGGCGCAGAGAAAAGAAGAGATGCAGCAACAGGAGCAACAGGGAAGAGAAGGGAAGGGAAGAAGCAACAGGAGTAGCAGAGAACAGAAGAGATGTAGTGACAGGAGCAGTGATGACTGGATGTTTTGCAAGCTGTCAAAGCTGGAAGATCTACCCATGTCTTATCTCCTGCCATGCTGGTGACCTGTGACTGGTCAGCTGGAGAGAAAGAAGATTGAACATCTGAAAGACTGCTCTCCTCTCCTGGGATGGGTGGTATGCCACTACCACTGAATGACTACCACCAGATGGAGGTCTGGTGGCAGTGCTGGTCAGGGAGTGACCAGGAAGGGATGGTGCTGCAGGGCTGCAGCATGCGGATGCCTCCATGGGTGCACGTTGATGTGCACATCAGCAAGGGGCAAGGGAGCAAAGAGAAAAATGGAACTAGCAGGTTACATGAAAAGCCCTGCTGTGTGGCCCGACTCAGCGATCCCAGGTGACTCTGGATTGTGCTCTGGGATGAGGATGGCCTTCTCCTCCTTGGCCCCACCAAAGAAAATCCATGGGGGAATCAACCCAGGAGGAGGTTGAGTCGGGAAGCAAGTCAGGAATGAAGGAGCCCTCTGATAGAGGGGCCAAAGCCACCCGCTACCTCCACGGTGGAGAAACAATAGAAGGAAGAAAAAAGCTGGAGGATCTGGCACAGGTCCAGCAGCGCAACAAAACACAAACAACTTAAAATACATTAAACTTACCAAATTGTGTCCATCTGATGATATCAAAATACAAAACATACCTGACTACTTCTGAAAGAGTTGTCACAGCATGCCAGTGGCCAAAGCAGCAATGGGCAGTCAGGCTGGTACCTTACCTGACAGGTAAAGCCCAACTTGTCTACAGCAATATGGACACTGCACAGTCAGAAAATGATGACCTTGTGAAAAGAGAAATCCTGAAAAAAATATGACATCTCAGCAGAGACCTACAGGGAGAGTCTCTTATCCCCAAAGTACCACTCAGGTGACAATCCTTGAGAAGCCTTCACCTGACTCAGAGAACTCCTCATTAAATGGCTCCAACTAAAGGGCAAAACAGTCCCACAGTCCATTGACATATTTGCAATGGAGCAATGCATCAACATCCTTCCCACAGATGTGTAGCGCTGGGTAAAAGAACACCAACCAAAAAGTGGGAAAAGGTAATTTCTTTGGCTGAGGACTATCAGATGGCCAGACAGACACTGTAGCAGTGAAGTAACAGCCAAGGACCAGTAAGACCCTATTTTTCCTGATTTAACTCCAGGTCAGAGAAGAATTCTAATGGGGGTAACAAATCTGCACCTAAAGACTTTATTTGCTATAACTGTAATAAGTCAGACCATAATGCAAGAAACAGCCATAAAAATAAGGATGGTAGCACTGGAGCAGATTTGTCCTGAGCAAATTGGGGAAAGTATTTAACAGATGTCAAGGAGGGAGATAAGACTGTGAAGGGTCTAATAGATTCGGGAAGCAGACAGACCCTGGTGCATGCTGAAGTTTTGAGAAATGACTGCACAAAAGGACCAGGTACTGGGGTCATCTGGGTATACTGATTCGCCTCAACAACTTTACTGCAACTGACACTACTGTGACAACAGCGGCAGGTCATTGTAGTGTAAGCACAGGACCCCTTCCTTCTGGGGGTATTGCACCCCCTCCCCAAAGCAACTCTGACTCAGAATTGATTATTTAAGTAACGGGGGGTTGGGGGGCAAATCCCCCAAAGAAAACAAAGTATGATGCGACTCCCTGTATGCCAACTGTAAATGCAGTCAACATAAAGGAGTCACTGTAACATCGGTCAACATCAAAATTGTCGACCAACTGTCATAGATCTGGTCATCCGCATCCATGGGGACATTCAATACTTTCCAACCTCCCAAGTGACTCTGGACATTAATTGGGTGCCGCACTCACTGAATGTGGGGGGGTAGTACCTAATTTACCTGTGCCTGTGATTATTGGAAATGACTTTTAAGGATTTGTGAAATATGTCACAGAGGGAGTAAAGCCTGCTGTGTCAGCAACTGTGATTACAAGAGCACAGGCAAATACTGGGTACTCTTTTCCTTTTGGTGATTTTGATTCAGACTTGTTTGAGCACAGCTCCAAGATCCAGAAGTCCAGGAAAGAAGGAAGAAGCCTGAAAAAATTGTGGCAACAAAAGACTGATGGACGTAAGGGGTTGATACATAAAAATTCTGAAACTAAACTAATAACTGATTGTGATTTTGTTTCTGTGCAAACTAGCAATGTTTCCCTCCAAGGTTATTTTAAGCAGCAGTGGGCGAAACAAAAACAGGGTGAACCAATGTTTAAAAAATGTAATAGGTTACTGTACAGAGTTTGGACTAATCCTCAGACACAGGAACAGATAGAACAATTGATTATACCAAAGAAGTATAACACTGTGTTGCTACAGATACAACATGATACTGTAGTCCTATGGCTGGTCACTTGGGGGGGACCACACCCTTGTCAGACTGTTGTACATATTTAACAGCCTGGAATTCATGAGGATGTTGCTACCTATTGCTGTTCTTGTGCTGAATGTCAGAAAGTAGCCCCGGTAACTAAAAAAGACAAGGTGCCCCTGGTGCCTCTGCCCTTGTTAGATGTGCCTTCTGAGAGAATTGCTATGGATGTGGTTGGACCTTTAGACAAAAGTAAAAAGGTTCTACTCTGTGCCACCTTACATGGCCCGGGTCATGCCTGAAAAAGGTCCCTGGGATCAGTGCACCTACCCGGTTAACAAAGTCATAAATAAATAAAATAAACATTTTGGTAGTATGTGACTATGTTTCTCAATACCCAGAAGCAATTCCAATGCATACTGCCACAGCCCCAAAAGTGGCAGCAGAACTTGCCAAAATATTCAGCGGGGTGGGCATACCTAAAGAGATTATTGCGGATCAGGGTAGTAAATTTGGTGCTGCATTACTGAAGGAGCTCTACCAATTACTAGACATCCCTGCTATAAGAACCTCCACTTATCACCCTCAGACAGACGGTTTTGCTGAGCATTTTAATCAAACCCTAAAATGCATGTTAAAACAGTTTGAGAAAGGTGAAGGGAAAGATTGGGAACAATACTTTGGCTTATGGAGAAGTGTCACAAGTCTTAACAGTTTTTCTCCATTTGAAATGCTATACGGTAGACAACCTTGGGGGCCACTAGATGCAATAAAAGAAACATGGGAATACTGTATATTAGAATGAATTCACTGCCCAGACATTTTCACGGCAGTTTAATTTAGCTGAAGTGCAAGAGCAAGCTAACTTGTCAATTGCAGTATATATTTTCACTAGCATATAATTTTCGCTGGATTTTCAAAACAGTGAATATAACAAACATTTAATTCCAGCAAAAATAATGTTTTGTACAGTATAACTCTGCTCAGAAAGAATCTATTACATCTTACATGTGTGCACTGAGAAAACAAATTGGCTAAATATGTTGAAATTGCCCAGTCTTCAAGAAGAGTCCCAAAACCAGCAGAAGGTGCATTATGACCATGAGGTAAAAGAAAATGTTTCTGAGCTAGGTGAAAAGGTCTTGCTACTGTTGCCCACTACGGAGAATGAACTGTTAATGAAGTGGCAAGGGCCTTATAAAGTGTATAGAAGTACTGGCACAGTTAGCTATGAGGTTGAGAACCCCAATAAGAAAACTCCTACCAAGATATACCATGCTAACCTCCTGAAGAAATGGGTTGAAAAAACAATAAAGGTCACTTTGTTAGTATTACCAGAAACTGATAAAGAAGATATTGATGTAGCTTATGACAAACTGTAACAGACTGGAACTTATGATGCTGGAAAGATGAATGTTTCTTTAATCTCTGAACAAACCACAGGAATTCATAACTTGATAAAGACATTTAACAGGACTTTTACTATAGTGCCAGGCCAAGCAAAAGGGGTCAATCACATTATAATGGCAAGGAATGCTCTCCCTAACAGACAAAAGACACATAGATTACTAGAGCAGTTAAGAGCAGACATGGTTAAGGAAATACAAAAAAATGAAACAGCTGGATATCATAGAAGAGTTGAGAAGTGTTTGGTCATCACCAATATGATTGTAAATAAAAAAAGAAGAGGGTGTAAGAATCTGCCTTGATTTTAGGAATCCTAATCAAGTGTCTGAATTTGACAGTTATCATATGCCCAGGAGAGATGATCTGGTGGACAGATTGGGAAGTGCCAAGTACATCAGCACCCTCAATCTCACCGAGGTTACTGGCATATTCCTCTAGCTAAAGAATCCAGAGACATAACTGAATTTGCCACTCCTATTGGATTCTATCAGTTCACCACTATGCCATTTGGCTTACATGGCACTCTTGTTACATTCCAGTGGTACATGGATGTAATTTTAGCCCCTCACACGGGTTATTGTGCTGCTTAACTAGATGATGTTGTGGTGTATAGTCCAGATTGGAAAAGCCACCAGGAAAACCTACAAGCAGTTATCCAGTCTATTAAGAAGCCAGGTCTAACTATTAATCCTACCAAATGTGCAATGGGCATGCAGAAAACCAGATATTTAGGATATGTTTTGGGAAATTGAAAAGTAAACCTGAGATTTCTAAGTTAGAAGCTGTAGCTAACAGTCCTGTCCCTAAAACAAAGAAACACATCAGGTCATTTTTAAGGCTGGCTGGTTACTATCGGAGATTCATTCTCAACTTTGCCCAATTAGCTATCCCCCTTTTACTGAATTCATGAAGAAATTGTGCCCAAGTAATAAGAAATGGACCCCAAAGTGTGATGAGGCTTTTCAGGCTATCAAAGTTACATTATGTTCAACCTCTGTTTTAAGAAGTGCAGACTCTGAGAAACAATTTTTACAGACAGATGCATCAGAGGTAGGCCTAGGTGTAGTCTTGAGTCAGAATATAGATGGGAAGGAACATCCCATTCTATGTATCAGTGGGAAATTACATGACAAAGAGAAAAAGTACTCCACCATTGAAAAGGAATGCCTTGCAGTAAAGTGGGCCATGGAGTTCCTTAAAGGAGTAGTACTCCCAGAATTTGTAAAAACATATGTTGTGCAGTGTTTTGATTTGTGTGTGAAGTCCTAGTGTGTCCTTCCCTCTGTCTGCTATCAGGAGTTTTTCCTAAATTAGCCAACTGGCTTTATGGTAGTTTTACAAATCCTGGGGATCTCCATCTCAGCTAAGTTTATTGATTTTCTTGTACATACAATGCATTCTGTCTCATGTGACAAAAAATGTAAACGCGTGCATTTAGGCAAAAATAATCAGTGCATAAAATACAGTAAGGGAGGACAAGCCCTAGAGGTTACCCAGCTGGAAAGAGACCTTGGCATATACATTTCATTGGACCTGAAAGTGGAGAAGCAATGTGGGAAGGCGGTGGCAAGAGCCAGTAGGATGCTAGGTTGTATCAGCAGGGGAATACCTAGCAGGAGGAGGGAGATCATAATGCCCTTGTACAGGCAGCTTGTCAGGCCACACCTTGAATATGGAGGTTCCTTTAAGTCAATTATGTCCCAACAACCAAGGAAGATTTAAAAATAAACAAACAAATAAATAAACTAAATACTAAGGCCCAGAGCTGCAGTAGAAATGGTGACACACGGAACAAGACTGTGTAACAACCCCAGAAGCAAAGCATGCAGAATGACTGATACGTGACACAGTCTACTCTCCATACACCAAAGAGGAATATAAAAGGGTCTATCTCATGCAACACCAACAACTTTACTTCTCTAATAAGATGCCAAAAATGCCCATATGGATAATACGTGGGTAAAACAGGACAAACACTTTACAAACACATCAATGGACACAGATTCACTATGAAACACTTACTCAACCAGACACCAGCGGCCAAGCACTTCTCCCAGAACAACTATTCTCTGAAGGATCTTAAAGAGGCTGTTTTGAAAGGAAACCTCAAAGACATTTATACAAGACAAAATTCATGAGGCTTTTTCGAGCAGATATACAGTACGTGGGCTGAACAAAAATGTAGGCTTTCAAAAGCCGACCCGGTGACGCAGAGGGTTGAGGAGCTGGACGCCACACCTTGCATCACACCGGTGACCCAGGTTTGGGAATGGACTCGGGAGGCTGGGGGGCGGTGGGGGGGAAGAGATTGAGTGTTGGAAGGACTGCTCTCTCTTCCCCGGGGAGGGGGGTAGCAAACGTTCAACAAGCACTCTCTGGTGGAGGCTTGGGATTGCCAAATGAGCATCGCAGCATATGCCAGGGGGTGGAGCCAGGCTCCACAAGGGGATGTATTGCACAAAAGACAAAAAAAAAAAAGCACCTCCAATAGGCAAAGGTGCCTTCCTCCATAGACCACACTCCCTGATATGGGCTCGGCTCCTAGGCTATCCCCCTTCTCTCCAGCCCGGTGACTCAATACTTTATTTATTTATTTATTTATTTATTTTTTGTTGACCGGGTAAGTGCACTAGACAATTCCTGCCTATTTTCAGGCACGACCCGGGGGGGGGGATACAGATGAATGCCAACTGACCTTGAACCAGATTAAGCTGTTGGTGGCATTTTTAGTGAATGAGGGAAATTTAGCCAGGACACCGGGGAAATTCCCCTACTCTTTTTGATAAGTGCCATGGGATCTTTAACATCCACCTGAACTACCACCAATCCAGGCAGATGGGACCTCAGTTTAACGTCTCATCCAAAAGACGGCACCTCAGAAGTGTAGCACCCCTCTCATGCTGCACTACAGTGTCAGTACTAGGATATTAACCCAAGTGCCAGATGTGGGAACTGAACCCACATCCCTCTGATCTCCTGGCCTCAGAGGCGAGTGTGCTATCTACTGAGCCCCTGACACTGCTACTTAAAGAAAGAGCACCCTGGATGGGGGTAGCCCTTCCCCGGAGGGTAGACCTGGGGGATGCCCAGTGCCGGAGAGGAGCCTGTGACTACCGAGCCACATTGGGTGGTAGAGACTGTGGATCCAGGAGGTCACTGGAGACAGTTCAGAGGTAAGGGGTGAATAAAAAAAAATGTAGGCTTTTTCATCCATTACCAGATCGCAAACTGAGTTTTAGCAGTTTTCACTGCAGCTCTTGGCCCTACCACTTAGAATGTATGTATGTATGTATGTACTGTATGTATGTATTTATTTATTTATTTGTATGTATGTATTTACTTTAAATCTTCCTCTGTTGCTGACATATAATTGACTTAAAAGAGCCACCTATTCAGACACAGCTTAATTCTTCCTGAACTAGCAGCATTACACATGCCACATACTTAATGGAACTTTTTTCAGCAACTGATACTTTTGTTATGGTGCCACATTGATGTAGCTCAGCATTTGCATATACATGTGCAAGCAACATTTACCTTCTGTTAAGACTGTGCTGCTGCTGTTTTCAAGTTACTGCCTTTTAAACTGCACTGCCAGTTTTTCCACCAATAACATCCACTCCTCTTCTCCAGACCCACCAATCATGATTGTGGCAGAGCTGTAGGAGGTGTGGTCTGTGACTTCAAAGACTTCCCGGTTCAGTGAGTGGCTGTGAATGGAGTGGCAGCAACAGAGTGCAGCAACTAAGTGCAACATAGAAACATAAACATATAATTTTTTGGCAGATAAGGACTGTCTTGCCCACCCAATCTCCCCATTTTTCCATACCTACAGTATCACTGCAGACCCTACTTGATCTCCAGCACTTTCTCCTTCCCCCTTTCCATTCCACTAAGATTCCCGTATGCCTATCCCATGCATTCTAGAACCCCACCACTGTTTTCATCCCATCTGCTGCTAGGCTGTTCCAGAAATCCACCACACTTTCTGTGAAGAAGCATTTTCTCATATCTCCCCTGAATCTACCCACCTCCAGCTTCATAGCATGTTCCCTAGTTGTTAAGCATTTTTTTGTGTGAAAATACTTCCCTCCTGTACCTTATTTACTCGTGTGAGGTATTTAATGGTCTCTTTCATATCCCCCTCCCTCCTTTGAGTGTACATATTGAGTTCCTTTAGTCTATCCTCAGAGGACTTTAGATGCAGGCCCTGCACCATTTTAGTTGCCCTCCTCTGACTGCCTCCACTCTGTTTAAGTCCTTCTGGAGATGTGGTCTCCAGAACTGGACACAGTTCTCCAAGTGGGGTCTTACCAGCAATCTGAACAGAGGAAACACCACCTCCCTCTTTCTGCTGGTGATACCCCTCCCTATGCATGCCAGCATCCCACTAGCCCACCCAACTGCCTTGTCGCACTGCCTGGCCACATTTAGATAATCAAATACAATTACCCCTAGGTCTCTCTCCTTCTTGGTGGTCATCAAGATCACTCCACCCATTTAGTACTCCACCCCTATGTTTCTGTACCCCAAGTGCATTATTTTGCCCTTTTTCACATTGACACCCAGCTGCCATACCCTTGACCATTCCTTGAGTTTTCTCATGTCTCTACATACCCTTTTCACCCCCGCTGGAGGGTCAGCCTCTTTACATTAAGTTATCATGAGACAACATGAGCAACTGAGTCTGAGCCAGGAATTCTGATCAATTTATTTTTACTTTGTCAGGGTTGTATTACTGTTTTAAAAATGTTATACTTTGCATTTTTATTTCGTTTAATATTGTTTCCTACTTTAGTAGGCCAATCTGTTAAGATGTCTGGGGACCGTCATGTATACTGTGAGTCAGGTACAGTATGGATAATGAGGCTGAGACGTGGTCTGGTATGGGTACTGCTTCTATTTTCATGGGGAAATCAGGTCCCATTTCACCCTCATTGCTAGTTGACTGGAATGATTGTTCTGTTATGAAGCTAGGTATTCTTTTTGTTGATCTAACTAATTTTGGTTACTTTTCTCAAGGGTGTAAGGGTTATTGTACTATCGTATGTGACGTTAAGAGTGAATGGGATTTCTTTTGAAAAATGAGCGTTAGGAGGTTATTTGTTCTACTGTTATTAATTTCAGGTTCTGTACATCCTCACCCAGGCCTTGTGAACCCAGGGAATTCATCTTCCTTTACTGAAACTGTTCATTCCTCAAATAAAAACATTAGACTCTAGAAATGGTTCACTTAAACATTCAGAGTCTCCTTGCTAAATGGGTCCCTTTGAATCTTGTGTTGAATCCAACAAATCTGGTATCATTGTAGTTTCAGAGATGTGGTAAAGCAATAAAATAGGAGACAATGAAATTGAGCTGAAAGGTTACTCTATCTTCAATTATGATAGTGTAGAGAAGAGGGGTGAAGTCTTTTTGATTTATGTTGCTTCAAATCTGCAGATCCAAGAGCTTTCTGCACTATCCACCCTTAAGGGTTGTAATTCTATTTCCATTGATGGGTTAGGAATTGGAAAAAGCCTTACTGTTAGTTCCATTTATAATCCTTCTGGTATGAATGAAGCTGGTCTTGAAATCATCATTAAGTTTGGACAAACTCTTCCTGCTAACACAGAATGGATTTTAGTAGGTGACTTCAATATCAGTTGGGGTCATGAATCTGTATCTGGCATTAGGGACATATTTAAAGAGATTGGGATTCAGCAGGTAATTCCTGAAGTCACCAGGTATAACTATAAATTTGGAGCAGGTACTATACTTTATTGGATAGTGGTCACTCATCCTACCAGGGTCGTCACTTTCAGTGTACTCCTTGATTCAATAAGGGACCATTGTCCAATCTATTGTGACTAGATGGATAGGAAAAAGAAGTAATTACCTACCAGTTTACATTTACACTAGAAATGGTAAATCACTTCACACTGACATTTTGAAATCTGCTTTTCTATGGCTGATTGGTGTTTTTTGGATGCAGTTTCAGATATTGATGCTGCACCAGATGCAGTGTGTCATCTCTTTAATGAGGTACTGTATGTGATAAAGTAATTCCCAAAAGGAAAATAAGAATTACAGCTTCCAAAAAGGAATGGCTTACCCCATAATTCATAAAACCCATGAAAAATAAACTACGAAAAAGGTATAGGGCCTCACAGGATCCCTTATTATTATAGGAATTTAAGCATTTAAGTAAGTAGAGTAAAGTAAGTAAGTACTTTACAAATGTAAATCTGTAATAAAGATAGATACACTTAATTTCTTTAGGACTAAACAGATTAGTGATCGTGGTGACTCTAAAATGCCTGATGGACTTTGAATTCAGTTTTATGGAAGGAGGTCAATACAGAAACCTTTGCTGTATGGAATGGCTTGGGTTTGGCTAGTGACCCAAACAGTTACTGGGATGTTCAATGATTTTTCGGTGAACATGGAAGAGTTTAGGGGAAATTCAAATATAACTGTGCCAAATGCTAGTTCTAGGAGTAAGGTAGGAATTAATCAACCCAAACTTTATTTTAGGTTCTTTTAATATAATATGACTAAGGATTATGTTTTGAGGCAATTATTCTTGTCCTAATATTGATAAGGGTTATGACGACTATAGAATTCAGAAATTGTCTATTTCTGAGTTGGCTAAATCATTAGCTTTGATTTTAAGTCATTGTTTGTGTTTCAGGGCTTTCCCTGACAGACTGAAAACAACTGCTATAAAACCAATACATAAGTCTTTAAGTCTGCAAGTAAGGAGTTAGTTTCCAATTTTCATCATGTTTCTCTATTGGCACCACTATCTAAAATTCTTGAAAGGATTCTTTTTGACCAGGCCACTACACACTTGAATAAATACAGTATTCTTACCAGTGCTCAACCATGAATTTCATACCTCTCATGATACTGAGACAGCCTTGGTGAGGTTCATCACCTGCGTGCATGATGCTCTTGATTAGGGGCACCGTGCCATAGTTATTTTTGTGGGCCTCACCAAGGCTTTCAATCTTGCTGCTCATAAGCTGTTAGCAAACTCTTTAACCAAATGTAATTTTTCTCATGATTCTACAGAATGGTTTTTGAATTACCCTACAGGGAGATTTCACAGAACTTCAACTTTAGGTTGTTATTCAGATTCTCTTCCCATCAGTTGTGGAGTCCCACTGGGCTCTATTCTGAGTCCTCTTCTTTTTTCTTTGTCCTTGAACTCTGTTCCCCATGCATGCAAATTCTCTGAAGTTATTTTGCACACATATGACGCAGTCATCCTAAGTTCAGATCTTGATGTTAGGGAGGCGGTGAATAGAGTGCAAGCTGATACTAATTCTTTCCAGACTTGGCTTTTGACCAAAAACATTGTACTGTACTAATTGTTTAAAAAAAACCTAAGTTAAATATTTTTTTCTGGCCCCACACTGGTTAGAGAATCAAATGTTTCTTTTTTTTTTTTTTGCAAACTTTCCTTATTAAAAATGTTAAATTCAATGAATTAACTCTCACCCAGATATATATATATAATTACTGTATTATGAAAATATTTATGTGAGGATTTCCCACCTTGAAGGAGCTGGAGGAATAGTTGGGGAAATCCCCCACTAACATATATACTCACTAATGTGGTGATTTACAGCATTGCATATACAGCACAGAATATCTACCCCAGGCGCCCCATTAACCAAATCTGGTGGGGTAGCCATCACAAGGAAATTATTTAAACTCTCTAAGTAACCCTTAGATATGCAATAGTCCCCTGTTACAAATACTTATATAATCCAACATTAGTGGAAAGAGGAAAAAGTGTGTTCAACAAAAGGAGTTAAAGAACAAAAACAGTCACATTACATGGAGAAACCTGCTCCCAAGGATATTGCAGATAAAGTATCACCCTTCAATACTAAAACACAACAATCAAGTTTTATATAACCAGCACTGCCAATCCTTAAGTTCTAAATATGAGTCCCATACAGATCGTTTTAAAATCAACATTGCTCACAGTTCCAAAGTACTGAATCCATAAAGAAGGGCACAAACATATAGGAAGAGGCTCTAGATTGTTCCTCATCTGATGTCTGCTCTCCAAGAGATGTAGGGCTGTCCATGAATTTAGTTACTGCTTCAGTCTGCGTAAAAATATAGTATTTTCCCTCGTAGGTGAAGTGAAGATGGGCCGGAAAAAACAGATTAGCTGAGATCCCATATTCTCCCAAGTGCTGCCAAAGCTAAAGGAGCTCCTTTCTCCTGGTCTGAGAACACAACGCCACATCAGGAAAAACAGAAATTTTCCGACCTTGATACTGCAGATCCCGTTTATCCTGGGCAGCGGCTAAAATGAGCATACATTCTTCTAATAAGTCCAACATGACTAGCACAGTTGCTGATTGCTCCACACCCTCCACAGGCCACCGTCTATTTGGTAGACGAAAAATACATTTAATGTGGATTGAATCTTCTGCAAGCCACAAGAAGCCCATAAGTAGAAAATGAAATACTGTTTTTAAGTCTTTGTCCACAGTGCTAACAGGGAGCCCCACTATTCAGAGATTTGCTGTACAGAGTTGATTTTCCAGGGTTACAACCTTATTTGACAAAAATTTAGAGTCCTAGGCCTGGGCCCCTGCTTAACACTCCTACTAACTTGCTAATTCTTCCAGAACCTTTGAGCTCTCCTCTCTCGCTTCCTTCAGTTTCAAGACCCTCCAGTTCATAGCAGAAAGAGAAACATTGGTTTGATTTACTTTTTCTTCAGTCTTCTGCAGGAGAGTAAGAATCTGCTCTGTGGTCAGGTCCTTCTGCAATTTATTCAGTGCCATTGCAGCTGTAGTAGGCCTAGGAAACATATACTCCTCCACAGATTTATAGTATGAAGCTATGTTTTTTTCTGCCTTTTTTAGACCCATTGCAACCAGTTCTGATACCGGAACACACTTATAAGTAGTTTACAAGTAAAATATTCCAGTAAAGGGTATCTTTTAGAGTAATAAAAACGAAGTATTGTAGTATGGAGCTGATAGACAACGCGTCTACTCGGCTTGCTGGCTAGCTCTGCCTCCTAACTTTTCCATTTTTGACCTTAGTGGTAACCCAATTTACCAAGTTGACTGCTTCAAGTATTTTGGTATGTTTATAAATAGAACTCTGCCTTTTGAGCCACATGTGATGCATGTTGTTAAGACAATTCATCAAAGACTGGGCCTGTTATTTAGAATTAAGAATTCAGAGTCTCACAAACTGTTAGCTCATAGTCTCTAAACTATCAGTACTAGACTATGAGCTACCAGTTTACTCAGTGACTGATGAGCATACTATGTCCAGAATACAAGTTGCATATAATAATATTTGTCTTTTCATTACTAACCTTCCTAGATCTACCCATCATTGTATTCTCTGTGCTACCACTGCCTGTGCCCCATTAGAGGACAGATGCAGTTTATGACTGCCACCTTGTTGCAGAAGAACAATCTGGGTCATCTTCCATTATCTATTTCTGTTCTGTTTAACACAGCTAACAATGTACAAGACACCAGATCTCAAACTAGAAGGCTTTATAACGTTCCTTTTTTTCTTTTGGAAAATCTTCCAGTCAAGGATGTATACTGTATAGCACTCCAATGTTTCATAACTTGCTTCTTTGTGGCATTGATAACTGTTCCACCATTCACCCATTTGAAGTAAGACTTAAGGAATGACTCAAAAAAAGAAGTGTTTGCACGTGCTTGTGATGTATGTTGCTTGAGGTAGCTACAGTATAGTCCAAAGAGCAGAGTGATCTGGCTGCACACACCAACAACACAATCCACCACTAGGACATTTTAAATATTTAATAGAGTGAAATACACGAGTAGCACCGCCTGCAATCAGATGTCAATGTTTCGCATCACTTAAACGCTTTCTCGAGTTATTAATTTTTTGTACTGTTGTGATTTTTATCAACTTGTTGTTGCAAAAAACAGGCATTTATGCTCATCAGCCTACTGCTATCAAAAATAAAATGAAAAATGAAATGACTTGTCTGATTTCTCACCTTTTAATGACACGAGGCCTATCTTCTGGCAGTCACCTGTATTACATTAAATTGTTTCTTCTACACTGTCCACTTTGTTAAACAATCTGGGATCCACAAACTCTTGTATATATTCTGAAATGTTAGTTGATTTTCTCTGCACCTGTTGAAGGGACCTGGAAGGTCTCAGAAGCTTATGTCCAGATTCTTCAGTTAGCTTTATGAAAAGGTATTAACACAAAAAAAGTGTACTAGCTACAGTAGCTCAAAATACATATTATAGCAATATCTTCAAGTGGGGGGGGGTCCAGAGCAAATGATCAGTACTGCAGGTTGGCCGCCATCTTGAGTTTCCCCCCTTCATACAGCTGTTTGTCTCAGACTGCCACTTTTGCCTGCCCTCACACCCTTGTGCCAGACACTTTCTAGCCCCATCTAACACTCACTTTCCAAACCAGTGGTATTCCACATGTTGTTGGTTCTGAGAATACCAGTAGCTGCCATATAGTCAGCCAAGGAGACATCGGAGACATTGTTTTTTTTTCTGGTTTTCTTCATGGTCCTTTAAGCCCTTTCCAACTTCTCTGACACTGGGTGGTGCCCTGTCAGGTGGCCTCACACCCACACAGCAACAACCCTATGGAGGAGACAAGGTCCCCAGCCCACTATAGGGGCCACTGCAGTAGCAGAACCACAGCACCATACCTCCCCAGCTGACAGCACTGTCATGTAGCAGTACCACGCCAGCCCCCGCCTTGCTGGTGGCCAGTGAAAACAGCTAAGTCAAATACAGCAACTGAAAATTGCCCCCCCTCCCCAAGGTGCAGCCCCCCTGGAGTTGGTATATATAAGAAGGGGTGTGGAACCTTGCTGCATTTGACCAAGCTGTTTTGTATTAGCTGTTTTTGGTGGTCACTGTTTTTATAAAGCTGTTTTCACATGGTGCTCTTGCTGCCTGACCCAACTCCCAAGTTTCCTCCCAAAGCCCGGTTACTGGCATGGAATCATGATGTTCTACCTGCTAGTCTCTTGGGCAGACAACGACAGTGGAATTTGTATTACGTCTGCCAATTAACGTGACGTAAATGCCGGGGACAGTGCACATCAAATGCTTATAGTGCCTGTAGTTTCAGCCTGACCAGAATCTTGGTTTCAGTGCCACAGAGCAGATGCAGTTGATAGACAGTTCTCACAACACCTAAGCAAAGCAAACAACATCACATGCCAGCTGCTTTGTGAGTGGATCACAGGACAGACCTCTTATACACTATTCATTCACGGGTTTATTAGGGCAGTAACTCTGAATATCCATGTTAGCTGTATGCCTATCATCCCTCTTAATTATTTTGTTTCTTTTTTCATCGTCGCCCCTCCCCGCAACACAGTGCATTTGACCTTAACATTTATACAATTTATGGTGGGATTCTGTCATTTGTTAAGCAAAAGCAAAACTCTAATGCCTGAGTCTATTTTGTCTCTTTAAACGTGTGTCTAATAACACAGAAACTAAACCAAATCCTGCTCACACAACTCCCCTTTTTTCAAAGGCAGTGAACTTTAAACTTTTTGTATTTACTAACCATCCCTGAAGAGAAGCCTCAACACGCCGATCACACAAGCATCACAATGGCACCTTCCATTCGGACTGTATGGATTCTTGTCTTTGCCGTTTTTCTGGAGGAATCACAACAGGAAGGTACAGCATGGCTATGAAATGTAATGTTTTTCTCACAATAAAGTATGACTCTCTAGGATGAAACATGGAGTAGAAGTGGTAGAGGTACTAGGTCTCTAACAGTACTTTGTAATTCAATGGACATGTTTAATGCTCTGTATTTTAGGAAGATTGAATTTACAGTGTTTGTGAAGCAAAAGAGTGTTTTTTTTTTTATGAAAAAGGATTATCCCAGATTAAGATCTGTTTTCAGTGTGTGGCTGTGGGCTTATCTTGCCTGTTGTAATCTCTTGCATACATGTTCTGCCTTTCTGCAATAGTAGTACAGTATGCTCTGAAACAAAAAGGCAGATAGTGATGACTGGGGGTTCTGTATGGTTCATGACTTACCATCCCTGTCCCTTATTTTCTAATCTTATATACCTGAATATTGCACAATCGGGTAGTAGTACAGTGGGTGGGCTAGCCTGAAAGCACTGGGCAGTGGTGGGGCACAGGAGACTGGGCTCAGGAGCTCCTGGGTGGAGGCAAAGCCCAGTGCAAGTGATAATGCAGGTGCTCTCCAGTAGAAAGACACCTACCACCCACTGCACAGGCACATACAGTTTGTGCCAACATCTGGAAGCACAAAATCATAATGGGGAGGGGAGCATAAAATGCAAAATGGGGCCTGGGGGTGGGGAATTTATTGTCTGGGTCTAATGGGCATAGAAACATAGAAACTTTCCAGCATAAAAAGGTCAGTTGGTCAAACTAGTCTGCCATTTGTCCTACCCAACCACTGAGACTAAGACCCCCAAATATTAGTCACTCATCTCCCCATTAGGTATGAAAAAGGGGAGACACAGGATGGTCCTTGCTGCTAAATTCAAGGTTTATAATGACAATTATACAATGGCAAGAAAGAATCCTGGCTTCTGATTAGTCAGTTGGCCATCACAGCAGGGATGTTATCCTGGCATAACATCCTAGCTCATTTTTTGTTGCATTTCCATTTCCTTTGTTTGCCTCTTTTCTTAAGAAACAAAAATATTTTTCCAGACTAACAAAAACATTCTTTAAATTTTTTTTTCTTCTGTATATAACAACAAGCCATTGTGTAATAGGAATAATGCCCTCCAGGGTGGGTGTTATGCTGGGACAACATCCCTTCTCGGATGTTGGATGCCCTCAGCCTGCGGCCAGTTACAAAACCTGAGTCCATGCCACATTCATTCATTCATTCAAATGTATCCTCAACTCTTCTGCCCACTCTAGCTCTCCCCCATACCGTAAGTTATTTCCCATCCTTTATGTGTCCTCATGCAGTTCGGTGGGGGAGGGGTTGATACCCATCACTATAATCTTGCTACTGGTCCCTGTCCCTGCTGTTATACTAAAAAAAAAAAAAGATCTTTGGGATCACAGAATCCATTGTCACCCTCCCATATACTTTTTTCTCCTGGGGCAGGGTGGCCCAAGCACGTTAGTAGCAGGAAAGACTGTCCATCAGGGTGGGGCTTGGTTGACAATGTGGTATGAGATGAGTTTGTGTAAGGCTGTCCAATAACAACGGATGGACAATCACATCAGCTAATACCATGCTCCCCTAATTAACTGTTATTCAGGGGTAGCAATGGCTAGGGACATACACTGGTATATAACACACAGGACTTGGAGAAAGCTCAGCATGATGGACCCCACCCCGCTATTTGGTTTGGGGTTACACAATGGTGTGCCTCTGAAGAAATGTACACTATAGTGGAGGGGTAGAGTGTGTGGCAAAGGGCAGTGACTGAGGTTGGACAGGAGCAGGGATTCAGAAATGTCATACAAAATAAAGTTTTGCACAAAATTTTCATAGAGTGAAGCTGAAACTTTTTGACATTTTGCCCTCAAAATATTTTGCATAGCCCTGCAGACAAGAGGGTCAGAGATTGTCAGGACATGAAAAAGGGGGTAACATCTGTAAATTATAGGCTGTACATAGTATTCTAATAATTTCCCCCCATTTCCTCTATGAATGGAGGATAACTGGGCTGAATAAGGCTTTTCATTCTTGCACTGTACCCACGGCTGTACAGCTACTGGTGAGACTGCAGAAATGAAGAACTTAGGATATGTGCTGGTCAACGTACTTCACTACATTATGAACATTGACTGAAATCCATGCTGTTCAGTCCAGCTCTCACATATTCTTGTGGCAGCTGCTGCAGACATGCCCAAAATTCCCTATATGCAGCTGGCATTGCAACTTCTTGTAGAGCAAGAAACAACATGGGCCCAAGTTTCAACGTGGCACTTAGACCTGTGCATGTTGCTGCAAACAGCAGCTTGTGACAATCACTAGTGCGCCAGTGACCCTGCACCCAATTCTTGAATGGGAGAGGTCCTGGTGCCAAACTCCTGCAGCTTGCACAAAACACACCCATGCGTCAAAGGAATGGTGCATGGAAGGGGAATGGCACAAGCTTCAGGACAGTTCTACGGCAATGCCAGCACCAGCAGAAGTGTTGCCTGAAGTACAAGACTGATGTCTGCTGCAGAATTCTGGCCCCACCGCTGGCACTGATGCAGTCTTCCAGCACTGGCACCCCTGGCTGGCATGCCAGTGTATGTCTCTGTTTCCCCCCCTGCAGCAAGATGGGCAGGGCACTACACATGCCCCGCAAGTGCCCCTGGCATGACAGAGGGCACACCTTCCATGACAACATGCCATGCTGCCAGCAGTGCAGCTGGCCCATGGTCCATACCTGGTAACAGTCCCTACCCCCACCATCAGTGCAGGTGAGCAGCCCTGCAGGCAGCAGTGTCTGGGTCCCAGTGATCCTCCCAGTACCACTGGTCCTGGCTATGGTGCAGATGCCCTACACACCACCACAAGGGCTCCTGTGCATTGCCAGACCACCTGGCTCACAGACTGCACAGCAGTCAGTGCCCCTGTATGGCTGTGCGGTACTGCCACTGTTGCAAACACTCCCTGGGGGGTCTGCAAGTGGGACACCTTTTGGCACAATGGGCATTAGACCAGTTCAGGACTGGTCTAACTTTGGGCCAGTGCTATGGGCACTGGCACCATTACAGAATCCCACATTAAGGAATATGGCAGCCAATGTCTGGTGCACTGCAGCACTGGGCTGGCAAAGGGCCAGTCTGGCACAAGGGCACCTGACCTCAACACAGTCTGCATTCAAAAATCAGAATTGCCACAACTTTTGAAGCAAGATGCCCCTTGCATCATTTCTTTTTGATGCAAGCACCATGAATCAATCGTAGAGCTTTGAAAATTGGGCACCTACTGCACATGTGTTCTTGATTAAGCTGCTGCATCAAAAAGAAGCAGAATGAGAGAGAGAGAGAGAGAGAGAGAGAGAGAGTGAGTGCTGTCAGAGGAGTAGCATGGGCAAAGTGGGAGCTGAAGACCCCAGGCAACAACATGTAATCTGGTGGTATCAGAGGAAGGAGGCTCCTGAATATACGAAGGTATGCCAGCCAGGATTGTTACTGCTGAATGCCTCGAGGGTAAATTATGGTAGAATGTAAATGTTAAGGTATCTTCTGATGCAAGTACGGTTCCCTTGCCACTCCATGTCTCTGGAGTGTGTAAGGTATGAAACAGTTAAAAACTCACTTCGATTTCAGAAACACCCAATCTGCAACTTCAGCTGTAAAAAATGTAAACTGGCACCAGAGATGCATTCAGACAGCTGTGCTGCACTTCTAATTTGAGGCATCAGTGCCTTCAGGTGCAGCCTGTAACGTGAAGAGCAATTTCTTTTTTTTTTTTTTTTTATTTGCTGATGTCCTGGAGAGGACATGTTATCCTAAAACAAGCAAAGATCAAACACAACAATTCATTTTGAAAATGTGTTGGCAAGGAGTACAAGCTTGTAGAGAATATCTGGTTAACTTTCCATCAGGCAAAGTCCTGACCCAAGCAATCAAACTGTGGTTGCCAGATTTCTGTCCTCAGCAGCTACAGAACCTCCCTCAGGAAGTAATCTGCAGCGCTGCAGTATGAGCCATGGCAAGTGCTTCTGCTTCACCCAGAGTCAAGTGACAAAAAAAAAGCCTCCTATTTCTTCAACTGGCACTTTCATTAAGTTTTTGTGCAAACAGAGGAGCTGTGCAATGTCCCAGTGGCTGTGTTGGAGTCCCTCTCTAATTCTCTTATCTAAGTAGCTGTGGCCTGCCCCACATTTCTGGTCATTTCTCTACAGGACCATGCAGTTAGTACCCTTATGGCCTAGCTAGACCCAGCACCAACAGTTCGACAAAGACCCTTATGGCAAAAGGGGAACTTCTGCTCAAAGACCTGTGATATAAAAGGCTGATGTGGGGTCTCTGAGAACTGTTGCTCGATGGGGGAGTCCATAATGGCAGTCCCACCAGACCCAGGTGGGCCAAACCACAAGCTCTATTTGGCAACCCCCGCCCAGCCACACACACACAATAACAACCAGAGTACACACCACTCATAGAAACATAGAAAATAGGATAGAAAAAGAACTGAACAGTTCATCTGGTCAGTCCCAACATCCCTACTCTGAATCTTAGTAACGGTAATTATTTCCCTTATCTTCCTTTCTATTTTCTACAGTATCCCATCTTATAACTCCCTTAAATGCATCCCAACTTCTTTTGAACCCTATTATTTTCTACCTTTCAACTGTGTCTGGAAAAGTGTTTTACCCATTCATCCATCCATCCGGCCACCACCCTTTCAGTGAGATAGCACTTCCTAATGTCTTTTATTAAACCACCCCTCTTCCAGCTTAAGTGTATGACCCCCTTTGGACCCATTGTCTCTCAGATTAAATAAAACTATTGTTTCCACTGACTTGAACCCTTTCATGAAGTTGAAAGTCTCTGTCATGTCCCACCTATCCCTTCTATCTTCTACCTTTCCACGTATGTTTTGCCTTGTTGTCCACAGATTATCTTTGTAGCTCTACTCTTCACTGTCTCTGATTTGTCATTATCCTTCCTTGGATACAAACTCAAACTGCACAGAGTACTCCAGGTGCAGTCTGATCAGTGATCTTTACAGGGGCAGTGTCACCTCCCTCCTTCCGCTATCAGTCCCTTTCACTATGCACCCCACCATCTTGTTAGCCAGCTCATATGCCTACTGAGAAGATGGTTTTAGGTTAGTTCTTATCATCACCTCCCAGACTCTTTCCTTCTCTATGCTATCTACTGGTATCCCATCAGTATAGTAAACTGTTCCTGGATGATTTACCCCTATATGTATCACCTTGCACTTTTTGAAATGGAATTTCAGTTGCTAAATACGGGACCAGTTCCCCAGTCTTCTCACATACCTGTCTCATGTTGTTAACTCCCTCTTTACTTTACACTTTCCCACAGAGCTTTGTATAATCTGCAAGCAGACTTACCTTGCCCTAAATACCCTCACAAATGTCACAGATATACATATAGAACAGTAATGGTCCCAAGACCGAACCCTGCAGAACTCCACTAGTCACAGTCCCATTTCAAAGAATGCACCATTAAGGACCACCCTTGGGGTTCTACTAGTTACCCAGTTTGCGAGCCAACCACTTATTCCATCCTCTAGCCCTAGCTGGCTCTTCTTCTTAACTAGCCCCACCCGTGGTACCGAGTCAAATCCTTGCTAAAATCTAGGTATGGCACATCCATAACCTGACTTCTGTTTGCCATTTGTGTCACTACATTAAAAAGTCCAGTTTGGTACTAAACCTGTTACTACTGATTCCTCATAGAAGACTGATAGTGGTTCTGCCAGCACCTGCCTTCTTTCCTTTAACACTCTAGGACGAGTCCCATTAAGGCTTCGCAGTTTATTGATTTTTAAGTTTCCCAGTCCATTTAGTACCTGTTCTCTTGTAATGGCTCTCATTATAAACTTTTCCCATGTACCACCTCTGAATTTCCTTCTGCTGTCTGGGAGTGGGCCTGCCTTCTCAACCAGAATACTAAACACAAGCTTTATTCAGTATTTTGCCTTCTCTTTAGAAGCTGTGCTAACTCCTTCTTTCCTTATCCATTCTCAACTGCTCTTGCCCTTTTTTCATGCATATATCTAAAGAAAGATTTGTAATTTTCCTCTACCCTTTCTGCTAACCTTAATTCTACCTTTGCCTTGGCCTCCCTGGTAATTCTTCTTCTTATACTCAGTTTATACTCTCTCTCAGTTAATCTCTTTCTGCTCTTTTTTATCAATCCTAATCGCATATTTATTCTCTAATAGTCGGTTTTACCTGACTGTCAAACAACATTGGAAACTATGCATGCTGTCTGACAGAGGAACTGCCTGTGAGGCATACCAATTGAAGGACGCAAACTGTTCAACTAAAAACGAAATGAATTAAAATGATGGAACTATGAGTTTCAGAGAAAATCTAACTATACAACCATGATGCTAGCTACAAGATGTGATACCCAGAAACACATTGAACACTAAAAAACTGGATCACCTAGATCACTGTCTACATCACGTGACAACCCAGATCCTAGACCCTGAAGAAGCCCATGAAGGATGAAATGTTGGGCATGACCAGGGGATCATAGTGTGAATTGTTTGAAATAAAAAAGAAACTGATGTTACACCTTGGAGTGCAGCTGGTACGTCTCAGACGCTTAGATAGATAGATAGATAGATAGATAGATAGATAGATAGATAGATAGATAGAGAAATAGATAGAAAGATACTTTATTTCTATAGCTCCCCTTTCCAGAGACTCGGAGCTCTTCACAATCAAAATAAAATACAACAATTTTAAAATGTACGTAACATATACAATTAAAACCAGCATCATGATCCAGCCACAGTAATATATAAAACTATCTATCCAATCAATTACAATAAACCATATAACTACAAATTAAAAGCCTGGCTAAATAAATAAGTTTTCAGTCCTTTTTTTAAGGTATCCACCGAGGGTGCCTCCTGTAGCTGTTCTGGTAATAAGTTTCATATGGTAGGTGCAGCCACCAAAAATGCTCGATCACCAGAGTGACACAACCTAACCCTAGGAATATCCAGGTGACACCCTTCGGTGGAACGGAGAGCCCAGGACGCACAATGAGGCACAAGGAGATCTTGCAGGTAGACTGGTCCTCCTTCATACTGGGCTTTATAGGTCAGTAACCTAATATTGAAGGTAATCTTCCACCTAACCGGCAGCCAGTGCAGTTTGCAGAAGATGGGTGTAATGATCGTACCTACACGCACCGGTCAATCTTGCCGCCGCATTCTGCACCAGCTGCAGTTGGCAGAGGTTACCTCCAGATAGCCCTAGGTACAGGGCATTGCAGTAATCCAGTCTGGACATTACAAAAGCATGTACTAGTGAGGCTAAGTCCTTGGGGGGGTAACAGTTTCTGAATCCGTACAATGTTCCTCAGATGATAAAATGCACTCTTAACAATGGCCGACACCTGAGCATCAGGTGTCAGGCTGCTGTCAAGGATCACACCCAGATTATTTACCCGTTCAGATGGGGTCAGCAGCACCCCCCTCCCCACAGTATAAGACTAGGGGTCTCCACAAACCCCCATCTCCCCCACAATGACCCCGATCCACCACCAGCACCTCTGTCTTGTCTGAATTGAGTCTCAACCAGATATGGGACATCCAAGTCCGGATCTCAGACAGGCAGTTGTTAAATACAGAGTCCGCCATCTGGTTAGTGGTGCACAGGACAAGTATAGCTGGGTGTCATCTGCATAGCAGTGAAAACTCAGCCCGTACCACCTGATAATGTCTCCCAATGGCAGCATGTACACTGTGAACAATAAAGGGTGACAAGACCAAACCCTGCGGAACACCACAGGTTAAAGGCTTCAGGCTAGATGAGGCCAACCCCATCACTACCCTCTGCACTCTACTTTCTAGGTGTGACCTGAACCATTTGACGACCTTACCAGACAGGCCACACCAAAACCACAGTCGGTCAAGTAGCACCTCATGGGCCACAGTGTCAAATGTCGCTGAGAGATCCAGGAGGACCAAGATGGAACGATCTCACCTGTCTCTCGCCATTAAGAGATCCTTAAGCACTTTCACCAGGGTGGTCTCCATATTATGCCCAACCCTAATCCCAGACTGGAACATCCCATAGGTGGAGGAGGAGATGAGACGTTCCTCAAGCTGACTTGCCACCACTTTTTCTATAACCTTCCCTAAAAATGGGAGGTTAGTGACCGACCTGTAGTTGGCAAGACAGTCCGGGTCCAACGAGGGTTTCTTTAATAGGGAGTCTATCCAAGGTCTCTTTCAAGGCCAATGAGAATACCCCATTCCTCAAGGAACTCTGGACAATCTTGGCAACAACAGGTGCAATCAGGTCCGTACATCCAACCAAAAGTTGTGTTGGACCTGGGTCTAGATCACAATGTGTTGGCTTCAGTCTCAAGACAACCCTCACCACCTCCTCCATCCCAACTGGGTCAAACTCAGCCCAGACAAGAGGAGTGCTCAGAGACACCACAGAGTGGACCTCACAATCCCTTTGAGTGACACTGGAGGAGATCTCAGCTCCAATAGCAGACTCTTCGTCGGAAAAAAACAGAGCAAACTCCTCGCACATAGTGCTAGAACCTGCTCCTCCCACACGAAGGCAGGCAGGATATAATAGCCCATCCACCATGCGGAAGAGCTGAGCCAGTCTGTTCCCTGCCACAGCAATCTCCTTTGACAAAAATTCTGCCTTCTTACAGGAGATTGCCCTCGATAATCCTTATAATGGTACATCAGGACCAATTTGTCCTCCATCAGGCCATAGCCCCTCCATCATCTCTCTAACCTCCAACACTTAACCTTTAACTCCCTGAGTTCCCCATCAAGCCAGGGAGGTCTCCGAAGAGGAGGTAAGGGTCAGACTCAAACGGGTGTGATTGAGTCAAAGGCAGCGGTGACGGCCCCATTATAGGCCACCACCGCCTACTTCGTTCCAATCGCACAAGCAGTCCCCACACTCGATAGGTCCAGCACCGCTGATAACCCTAATGGGACAAACCCCATAAAGGGTGGTATTGGACTGGCCACAGAGGCAAGAGCTTTGGGGGGGGGCCCAAACCTGAACCTCACAGTGCTATAATCCGACCAAACTACCAGATCAACTCTAAGGTCAGTTGTCTCAAGACCTAATGAAAATACCAAGTCCAATGTGTGGCTGTGCAAGTGGGTTGTTGAGGTAACATTTAGTGTTGGGCCCAGACCCTCCATGCTCCTAAGGAGATCGCTACCAAATATGGAGAGCCCGTCATCTACCCAGGCATTGAAGTCCCTGAGAATTAACCATCTCAGGGACTCCAACACCAGACCAGCAATGAGCTCCCCCATCTCCCTCAGAAATTCACCTTCCCTACCTGGGGGGCGATAGAGCAGGAGGATCCTGTAACCCGTGCCAGGACCCCCCCTGCATGGCAACACATTCAAAAGACTTCGTAAGATCCATCAGTAGCACCATGAGGCCCAGATCAGATTTAAACCAAATAGCAACTCCTCCACCTCTGCAATCCTTCCTTGGGCTGTGTATCATGGAGTACCCAGCTGGCACTGCCGCCTCCAAAATGGGAGCTGCATTTTCATCCAGCCAGGTCTCCGTGATGCAAGCCAGGTCTACCGAGGCAAACAAGTCCACCATTATGGAAGTCTTGTTCCTCATTGACCTGGCATTGAATAATACAGCCCGAGTAGGATGAGGGGAGACCACTGGATCAGCTACCTGCCCACTAATTTCAGTGGAACCCTTGGGTATGGGCACCAAACAGGGATGACCCCTCTCTAGTGGCCATTTCGCCCCAGGGCATCTCCTCGGCCTCACCACCCATATCCGCGACCCTCCAGCAACCACCTGGTCTGGTCCCCCTCTGGAACCCCCCTCCAAGCAATTCCTAGAGCCCGACATCTCCCATAGATCTTTAAAGGGAGTGATGGGAGCGCAAATGGAAGGAGGTTCTGAAGGAGGGCCACCGAGTAGCTGTGCCTTCCCAGACTCCTTCCCAGGAACATCTCTAAAAATATAAATCTCCCCAACCCCAAAACAGTTTACAGTGAGACAGTTATAAACCAAAAACAGAAGCACAAAACAGATACTAAATGAGCAAAGTCATACTAAAAATCAAAATAAATGCAAATGCAAGTCTCTGGGGAGCTCTCACCTCACCAGAGCTAAACTGCCCCCAAACACTATCTCTCACATAGGTTCAGGAATAGCATAAATATAACAACAAAGTAACACAAATGTCAAAAGTCAAATGTACAAAGAATTTTAGCAGACACCCTCACTGCCAGCTAAATACAAGCTGAAAGAATATCAGAAAGTTTGACCATCCCTTTGGTTAAGTGGAAGTTCTGCACTCCAGTTATCCTGGCAACAGCTTTGTGTTTAAGAGACACTTATCAAATGGCCTTTGATTAGGTAGAAATCCTGCACTGGTCCAATTGTTATCCTGATAATAACTTTGTGCTCCAGAGACACTGGTCAAATAGCCATCCCCCAAGGAGAACACACACTGAGGTAGGGCTGCAACTAGGCCCAGTACAGAGCAGGCTCTTCAGACCCCTCCCCCAGAACCACAGATCTCAGGCCCAATGGACACTGCTCTCCAGCAGCACCAGACCAAAGCTCTGGCAGCCCACCACCCCAATAGAGACTCCCCAGGTTCAAGTAAGTCTTACGCCAGAATAATAATAATAATAATAAATTTTATATTTAAAGCGCCTTTAAAAATATCAAGGTGCTTTACAATAGTTAAAACATAATTCCATAAACAACAAACACAATAATAAATAACACAACAGAGCTATACAACAATGAGTCACTGATAGGCCTCACGCTACAAACACATTTTAAGCACCTGTTTAAATCCCCCCACAGTTGCGCACTCCCGAAGCTGATTTGGTAGAGAATTCCAGAGGGTAGGGGCCACAAACTTAAATGCACGGGCCCCAGAAGATTTCAAAGTCACCCTCAGAACCTCCAGCAACCCCTCATCAGCCAAATGGAGCTGTCACACAGGGCTGTAGGGGAATTAGAAGCTCTTTCAAGTAGTCAGGACCAAGTCCGTGTAGGGACTCCACCCAAGTTCACAAAGCACCAGATTTCCACAGTCTTACACCAGTAGTCTCCACCCAAGTTTACAAAGCACCAGATTTCTACACAGGAGTGCCAAGAAAAGGCTCAGTCCCAGAAAACAGGAAAACCAACCCAAAGTCTCCGGTTCGACCAGATCCAGCTGAGAAACTATTCCGAGCAAATTCCAGCCGAATCAGTCCCAGGCTCGGGTGTCGCAAAAACGCAAGCCCAACAGCAAACGTTCCACAACACTGCAGTTATAGCATAGAATGATCTATCAAACTGGCTCCCAAATCAGGCAGATAAAGCCACTCAGAGAAGCTCACCCACCTCAGGGCCCAATCTTCCAACAACTCTGGCGACTCCAGGACCCGGTTGGACCCTCGATAGCTCCTCCAATCTCCGCCAACTCCGGCAGCTCCAGAACCTGGTCAGACCCTCAATAACTCCTCCAGTAGAGGTTAAGGTAACCCAAATTTACTCCAGACTGATACAGTTAATACAGCTTTGTCCACCGCTACCCAAAAACACTCTGGTGATAGCAATAACCATCTCAATGTTCAGCTAAAAAAGCTAAAACTAAAAACTAATACTCAACAGGGCTGAAAGGAATTTAAATTAAACAAAAAAATAAAGAAAAATCTCCTGCTAGCATAACACTGCTTGAGGCTTGCTCATCTTGTTTACCACAGCTGATGGGCCAAAACCCTGGTGGCTCTAGGATCCACCTCATAATATTTATGCCTCAGAAACAGCAAGTTCATCTCCATTTTGTGGGGGATTATGGCACCTATTTCTTGGTTTGTTCTGTTCGTATGGTCCTTCACCAAACCATACCCTTGTTTATGTGCTGGCTGCAGGAAATAATGTGCTTCCCGCAGGTCATCCAGACTCTGCTGGTTCTCCCGGTGCTTTTCGGGATGTGTACGCAATAACATGGCCCCAAAGAACTACTTTGAGTGTGTCCTACAGGACAGCAGCCATGTGATTCCCACCCTTGTTGAACTCCAGTATCTGGAATTCTCTCCGCTAGGTAAATATGGAACTCCTCTGACCACAAATAATATGCATTGAGGTGCCATTGCATTTTTGGCTGAAACTGAGAAAGGTTCAAATAAATGCATATCGGGGCATGGTCCAACAATAATATATCCCCAGCTTCACACTTTGCCACCCTGAAAATAAATTCTTGTTGCGTGTGGCTGTAATCTATCCTCGTGTACACCCCATACACTATGGAATAATGTGTGCAATTTTTTCCTCTAGGATGCTATTCTCTCCATATATCAGAGCAGTGGAGGTCTCAAAGAAGGAAGGGGCACAGTTTATGTGCTGCTAGTTGCCTGGGGGGAGGGGTACTGAATGTAGCCCGTGTTTGAGTGGATCATGCTGAAGTCCCCAGCCAGTAACAGCATCCCTGCAATGTTCAGTAAGACCAGGTCCAGACCTTTCTTAATTTCAAGGGACCTGCACTATGACTAATTGCCCCACTTTGTTCTTGATAACGTTCCATTCCTGAAACTGGACATGGATAGGGGTCAAAATTGTCAGCCCCTGCCATTTTCTCTTAGGGAGTCCAGAGCTGTACACCTTTTGAAAACCAAATCTTTGGAGCTTGGCACGCTTCTGCACATCTAGATGCATTTCTTGAAAATAAATAAGATCTGGGGGTTCTTTTTGATTTGAGAAAGAGTCTGGGACCACTTCCCCCGGGTTATTCAACCTATTTGCATTCAGGGAATACCAATGTGTATCAGTATCCATGGCAACTTAAAACAAGCATTTGTCAACGCTGAATGCTGGCTTGCTGGCATTAGCACTGGTAATGCTGGAGTTAAAAATGCATAATAGGAATGGCAGTGAAGTATTTAAGGAACGCCAACACCCCCCCTCCGCAGAGACTGAAAGGCATTGGGGCGTGGCTTTGGTTAGGCCATAGCAACACCATTCCACCTCACCCACCCCTGCAGAGAGCGACAGGTGTCAGGGTGTGCATTGGGGTCTTCGGCCCTTATGCTCACCCCATTGCATAAGGAAATGAGCTGAGATGCTTGCAATATAGTAGAATGGGGTGAATGTTAGGGTAACGGAATCCAAGGCACACCTCAATGCCTGTCAGTGGCTGTGGGGGGGTTGCCGGTAGAATTCTGCAAACATTATGGCCGACTAACCAAAGTTACGACCCCGATTTCTGTCAGTCTCTACAGAGTGGGTGCATGGTTGGAAACCTTAATGCCCCAGGTTTTTGTTGGTAATAACACTCCAAATTTTTAACATTGGCTTTTTGGGACCCCACTTCATGAACAGTGGCACTACCATTTCATTATTAAATCCTGAAAGGTGATTTTGCACGCAACTACGCCATTGGGCGCCACAGTTACGGAAACACATTTCGAGTAGGATGGAAAAAAATAACAGCTCTACTGTTCATGAGGAGGTGTAAAAAAATGGTAATGCTGAAAATCTAGAAAAAAAATATGAAAAATTTGCAAACTTACGAGCGTGCGTGGATATTGCACAACACACACCCATAATGCAGTCATTATTTGGAATTTTTTTACCAAATTTTCAACATGAGCATTTTGAGACCTCCGCTCATGAATAGTGCCACTGTGATTTTCATAATCTCTTCTGAACATTGATTTCCCACATCGAACGTGCCATCGTGGCTCCAGATGTGCAAAAACACATTTTGGGCAGGATGCAAAAAATGACAGCTGTACTGTTCATAAGGAGGTGTGAAAAAATGGCAATGTTGAAAATCTGGACTAAAAATATTAAAAATTCACAAAGCTACGAGTGTGCATGGAAACTGCTCAATACACACTCGTAACACAGTAATTTTTTTGAATTTTTTCACCAAATTTGCAACTTAGGCTTTTTGGGAGCCCACATCATGAACAGTGGGTCTGTCATTTAATTAATCAGTCCTGAAAGGTGGTTCTGTGCAGTGACTATGAAACCACCTTTCGGGACCGAATAACGAAATGACAGTGACTGATTTCTTGAGGTGGGGTCCCAAGAACCCCATGTTGAAAATTTGGAGCCAAAAGTCAAAAACATGTCTGAGATATCCACCTAAGTTGATCCCCTTTATGCCATTATACAGCTTGCCAGCATTTCTTTAGTTAAGTAGTCGGCTTTGAAGAGTGCGAACACGTTCCCTCCACTGAAGATCACCATGCTGACCTCCGGAGGTAAGTATGGGGTGAAGTGAGCTGGGGTGCGCATAAGGTGGGTGTGGGTTGGGGAGGGGGGCACCGAGGACAACGAAGGATCATTTTTTGTTTACAGGTAAAAATAAAAAAAACACTTTGGGGGAAGGTTTTCTTTTTTTTTCAGATTACAGAACTACATTTGGGCACACTGGGGTGGGCTCCCAGTGTGCCACCTGTTTTCTTTGGGGGGAAGACTGGAGCTGACAGGGATTGGGCACCCTGTTGGCAAAGAAAGCGTGTCTTTGTTGGGGGGTATGATGCCAAGGGGGATTGGACACCCCTGTTAGCAAACAAATAAAACTAGGAGGACATAATGCCAATGGGGATTGAGCACCCCTATCAGCAAACACATTGTACTGGGGAGGAGGCATGCTGACAAGGGGATTGGGCAATACTGAAGTCGGCTTTCTAGAGATTGTAAGAGGCAGACGGCAGGAGCCGCCACCATGTTTGTTGAAATGTTTTACCAGGAATGGCATGTAATGGAGGCGTGTCAGATCTGTCACTGTAATGACAAGCCTGTCTTTCATTGTAATGGTGGATTTCTTTCAAGTTGGTGGCTCTCTCTGCAACTGCTGTCACCAGCAGCATACTCACTGATTGGTGGCTGAGAGACGCACCCACTAAAGCATCTCCTGCATTCGTCACAACACTGACACACCTTTGAAAGTGCTAGTACAATGCTGCTACTGCAAAATGTTGCTTGTGTATACACGTACAAGCCAACATAAAAAGGGAGCTCTCCTGATGTCCTCCAGTGCTCCCTCCTGGGCCCCCCCTTCCAATCTTTTCCTTGAAACAAACTAGAAAAGGATTCTGCATAACAAAGTTGAACTTGAACCTTAGAACAATGAAATTGATTATGATGCCAGTGGGGAATCCAACTACTATGGCAGTAATGGGCTTCCAATGTGGGAGCCTGAACAGGGCTCTTTTGCACACAGGTGTAACCTGTGGCTAGGGCTATCCCTCCTAGCAGTGGAGAGGCCCCAATAGCATTTCTGCTATATGATACAGGGAAGTTGGGAGAGATGTCAACCAATAGGTGGATGAGCACCCACCCACTAAGATACAGCTCCAACCAGCCCAGATAAGCTGGTAGCCAGGGTGTAAAATCCTCCTCTAAAAAGCCAATATTAATGGACGGAGGTGCTAGGAACACCACCACCACCCCTGCCAAAGCCCCAGGCAGTACCAAGTAAGAATCCTCCCCCAGTTAACGAACAAAGCAGTGCTCCCAATCTCTGTGACTGCACATTCCCACCAACAGCCTCAATAGGATAATAGAAGCTGGAGAAAGTCCATAGGTGAAACGTTCCGGTTCTTAAAGAACTGCTGACATTTTCCAGGCAGGCAACTCCTACCAAGGAGTTGCCTGCACAAGGAGCTAAATTCTAATTTTTTTAGTCAGCAATACAAGAAATCTGTACCTTAACGGGACACTGTCAGCCTGTTTTCCATCATATTATTTCTAGTTAAAAACCTACATTTTATGATTGCTTACCTTCTCTAACATTCATTGATGTGGCTGTTTGTTTTGCCTGTCTCCTTGTTTAGTAGAACTAAAATGCATGCTAATGTACATTTATAAACAACCTTGTTTTGTTTACAATCCTGGATCTGTTCTTACTGCATACTTCCTGAGCATTACAAACACATCCAAACAGCATGCATGTGTGATGGGTGTACCTTGGTGTTTTGAACCCTAATGCTCACTCCATTCCAAAATTAAGTAAGGTAACATGGGTACAGAATAATAGAACAGGGTGAGCATTAGGATTCAAAAAGCCAAGGTATACCCGTCATACCTGTTCCTGTATGTATGGTAGGGTTGGGGTGTTACGATTAGAAGTTGAAGGTGGGGGTGGGATGTTGGGGTTGTCAAGTTTAAGATCCCCTCATGCCTGTTCCTACATGCACAGTGGGAGTGGAGTCTTACACTTGGGAACCCTAAGGTTGCATTTCCTTACTTGTAATGGTTCAACCCTAATGGTGCATCAACAAAGCTTTTTGCAATAATTTCCTTATTTTATCAGATAGTTTATTTGTATCCTTACTGGGGCTGTGAGAACGGACCCTTATTAAATAAGAAGTGGAACATGGTGAAGTTCTGTTTTGTTCTGATTAGTTCTGATTTATTGACAAATATTTGAAAAAAATTCGAAAACATGCATTAAAGTGGCCAGGAAAAAAAAGAAACCTTTATTTGGGATTTCTGGAACTGTTAAACATCTCATGCCACCCCCCACCCCCACTTGCAATCCCTTTTTCCTCTCTCTCCTCTAGATGGCTCAAGCCAAAAGATTTATTGCGTAACCATCCCTCCATAGATGCGTGACCAAATTATCAGTATAACCATTTTATTACCCCAGCACATGTAGCCGGTAAACAAAATTTTTAAATCCACGCCAAAACATAATTCTGTGCAACAAGAATGCCATTCCATGCCACAGGTACAAACACACATTTTTGACAGTATTTTAAAAATGACAGCTGTGACATACATAAGCTTGGGTAATAAGAAGGCAATGTTGAAAATCTGGGGTCAAAATATGTACGATTTCTGCAGTTACGTGCACGCATACCAAACTTGCAATGAATGGGCATAACTTTGTCATTATTTCATATTTTGACCCACAGTTTTGAACATAGTTTTCTTATCACTCAACCTCATGAACCCTATAGGTGAATATTTTGAAATCTGCAGGAAAACGCCATTCTGCACCAGAGGTGTGAAAACATATTTTGGGCAGGATATGAAAAATGACAGCTGTACTGTTTCTGAGGTGGTGTGATAAAATGGCTATGCTGAAAATTTGGAGTAAAAATATTGGAAATAACCAAAGTTACGGGCGCACATAGAAAATTTTCACCGACCGCTTGTAACTCGGCCATTGTTCAGAGTTTTTTCACCAAATTTTCAACAGGGCCTTTTTGGGACCCCACCTCAACTGTCATTTTGTTCATTCATCCTGAAAGCTGATTTTGCACAGCGACCATGCCATTCTGCACCACAGATGCAAAAACATGTTTAGGGCAGCATGTGAAGAATAGCAGCTGTACTGTTCATGAGATGGTGTGAACAAATTTTAATATTGAAAATTTGGAGTCAAAATATTGTAAATTACTAAAAGTTATACTCCTGCGTAGAAACTACACAATGCACACTCGTAACGCAGCCATTTTTAGGAATATTTTCACCAAATTTTCAACATGGGCCTTTTGTGACCCCTCCTCATGAACACTGACACTGCCATTTCATTAATCAGTCCCAAAAGGTGATTCTGTGCAACAACCATGAAATCACCTTCGGGGCCAAGTAATGAAATGACAGTGCCACTGTTCATGAGGTGGGGTCCCAAAAAGCCCATGTTGAAATTTTGCTGCAAAAGTACCTAAAAATGGCCTAGATAGCAACATAAGTTCAAAACACCACTGACTGATCATTATAGGGCACTTACCTTTATTCTTCAGTTCGTGGTTCGGCTTTAAAGAGTGCAGACGTGTCCCGGTCCACAGAAGATGACAGCAGACAACCACTAGAGGTAAGTATAGGGTAATGGGGTGCAGGGAGGTGGGTGCTCAGTTGGAGGGTGTGGATGGGGGGAAGTGCTGACTGGCGACAACAAGGGAGGGTTTTCTTTGTTTCGGGAAAAAAAAACAAAGACAACACAGGGCTGTTTTCTTCTTTTCAGGTAACAGACAAAATATTAATTGGGGACACTGGGAGAGGGCTCCCCACTGTCCCACAGTACTGGGAGGAGATAAAATAATAATAAAATTTGTGGACACTGGGAGTATGAAGTAGTTGGGTGGGTGCATGTGAATGCCGACATGGGGACTGGGCACCACGATATTAGCAACTACATCGTGGGATGGTTTTCTTTTTTTTTTTTAGGTTAAAAATATATACATATACATGCATATATATATTTATAGCTATTTATACATATTAATTATTTTGGGACACTAGGAGTGGTCTCCCCAGTGTCCCGCAGTACTGGAAGGGAGATAAACTAAAACAATTTGAGGACACTGGGAGTGGGCTCCCAAGTGTCCAAAAGTAATTGGAGGGGTGAGTGCAAATGCTGACATGGGGACTGGGCACCCCGATGTCAGCAAGTACACCGTGGGACCATTTTCTTTTTTTAGGTTAAAAAATATATATTATAATTATTTAGGGACACTGGGAGTAGGCTCCCCAGTGTCCAGTCCACACATCAAAAGTACACTTAATTTCTCTTGCTAAATAGAGAAAGAACATGGCTGGCAGCATAATGTGTTTGACCTAGAATCCCACATTGCAGCTGCTCCTGCAACATGGGATCCTTCGTCATGCTAGACATCTATTTTATTCGCATAGGAAATTATGGGAAATGCAAAATTGAATAACTTTTGGAACAGATTAATATGTTTCCACCAAATCTCCAAAAGGCACATTTCTGAGGCCATGGCTTTCTACCCTGAAAATTTCAGCCCAGAAGCTAAAGCAGTTTCTGAGATACAAGTGGGCAAAAAAAGTGCCAAAACCCCCAAACCTTCTTTATTTTCAACACTCTGCATCTCATAAATGGCTAAAACTATTGAGACAAAATTTGCCACATACAAATACCTATCCAAGGCAATTATGCATGCCAAATTTCATAGAAATCACTTCAACCATTACAAAGTTATTATTAAGGTCCAAAAATTGCCCTTTAACATTAAACACCCTCATCAACCCTAATATACTGGTGCTATCGCATCAGTATAATATATATAATTTTTAAATATATATATATAAAAATTTATTTATATATATTATACCTGCAACGATAAGCCAGTATATAATAGGGTTGATGAGGCACAGCCTCCACATGCCACCTCGCCGCCGCCAAATGAGCTGTCAGTGCATGTACTGTGTACTGTATACAGTACACACAATGACGGCTCATTCGGGTGCAGGGTCCCGGGGTCACCACACTCAGTGCAAGCTGCTATTGTCGCAGCTTATGTCGGAGCTTTGAAAATCCGGCCCCAGGGATTTAAATAAAGATATTTTTTCACACTGTAGCCAGTGATTGGTGGGGCACACATTAGTAGGCACTGAGGGGACATTTTTGCATGAAGTGTGGGATTTCACTTGTGAATTTCCACACGTCGTGTTCAGACCGTGTTAAGTGAATTGGCAAATTTAGCACCATTCATGAAAAATTTTTTGCAGAGCGAATTTTGCTGACTACGCACATCTCTGATGCAGAATCACCCATGATGTGTTTTGGATCTTAGCTAGACCCTTTACAAAGGTGTGATTTTGTGTCTGTTTTTGCACCTGGAATCAAATAAAAAGATGGGCTTCTAGCTAGAAGTCTACTGAGCCTTTTTTGAGTGGCATCTTTAGCCAAATGGTGGTGAGTGCCAAATATTTCAGTTATTCAGTTTATAACATAGAAACATAGAAACATAGAAACATAGACTTTGACGGCAGATAAGAACCGCTAGGCCCATCTAGTCTGCCCATTTCCCTACCTACATGATAGGCCGAAAGATCCTAGTTAACCAACAGCCTATTTTTTCCTACCCCCCACAAGAATTGCCTTATGTCTGTCCCATGCATTCTTGAATTCTCCCACAGTTTTAGACCCCACAACCTCCTCAGGAAGGCTGTTCCATGCATCCACTACCCTCTCTGTGAAATAATACTTCCTCACATTGCCCTGAACCGCCTCCTTCTATCTTTAAATTGTGTCCCTTGTTCTTGCAAGTCTCTTTTCTGAAAGATGCTACCCCTTGGACTTTGTTGATTCCACTGAGGTACTTAAAAGTTTCTATCATGTCCCCTCTCCTTCTTTCCTCAAGGGTATACATATTAAGCTCCTTTAGTCTCTCCTCATAAGGCTTCTCTTGCAGACCCTGCACCATTTTAGTTGCCCTCCTCTGGACTGCCTCTATCCTGTCTATGTCCTTGCGGAGATGGGGTCTCCAGAAATGGACACAGTAATCTCAGATGGGGTCTCACCAACTGTCTGTACAGAGGAATAACAACTTCCTGTTTTCTGCTGATGATGCCTCTCCCTATACATCCCAGTATACCCCCAGCCCTCCCTACTGCCTTCTCACATTGCTTGCCAACCTTAAGGTCATCTGATATGATTACCCCCAGGTCCCTTTCCTTTTTTGTTGTTGTTACTACCTCCCCAAGCATTGTGTATTCTTCCCTTGGGTTCTTGTTTCCCAGGTGCAATATTTTGCACTTCTTTGCATTGAATCCTAGCTGCCATACTTCTGACCATTCCTCCAACCTTGCCAAGTCCCTTTTAATCCTTTCCACGCCTCCTTGTGTATCAACTCTGTTGCAGATCTTTGTGTCATCTGCAAAAAGGCATACTTTTCCTTCCAGTCCCTCTGCAATGTCACTGATGAAGACATTAAAAGGACTGGACCCAATATCTGAACCCTCGGTACCCCACTAGTAACCCCTTTCTTCAGAGTGGACTCCATTTACAATTACCTTCTGTGTCCTGTTGTCCAGCCAATGTTTTACCCAGGCTATCACCCTGGGCCCCACTCCCAGGCTGGTTAATTTGACTATTAATCTTTTGTGTGGGACTGTGTCAAATGCCTTGCTAAAGTCTAGGTAGGCCATGTCCACAGCCCCTCCCTGGTCTACTACTTTGGTCACCCAGTCAAAGAAATCTATTAGATTTGTCTGACATGGCCTTCCCGCTGTGAATCCATGCTGCCTTGGGTCCTGTGCTCCACTGGCCTCTAGGTACTCGACTATTCTTTCTTTCAGAAGTGACTCCATCACTTTCCCTACCACAGAGGTCAGACTGACAGGTCTGTAGTTTCCTGCCTCTGTCTTGGACCCACTTTTGTGAAGGGGAATCACATCCGCCTTCCTCCAATCCTCGGGTACCACACCATCCTCCCATGATTTATTAAAAAGAGTAGCCAGTGGTTTCACTAGTTCCTCCCTCAATTCTTTTAGAATTCTAGGGTGAATTCCATCAGGACCCATTGCTTTGTCCACCTTCAGTTTTAGGAGTTCTTGCAGAACCCTTTCTTCTGTGAAAGGACTGGGATCGACCCCCATCAAGAGTGCTTCTGTTAATTGGATTAGACACTTCTCCTCCTCTTTTGTGAATACTGAGCAGAAATATTCATTCAGTAGTCCTGCTTTTTCACTGGCCCCCTCTGCCCATCCACCATTCATTCTATTCAGCCTCACTATCCCTCCCTTTGTCTTTCTACGCTCGCTGATGTACCTATAAAAGGTTTTATCCCCCTTCTTAACTGAGTTGGCTATCTTTTCCTCAGTTTGGGCCTTTGCTATTCTGACTTCCCTCCCTGCTTCCTTCTGCCTTAACTGGTACAGCTCTCTGTCCTGCTCCTTCTGTGTTTCCTTATACTTATGAGATGCTATCTTTTCTTCCTGACTTTCACAGCCACCTCTTTTGAGAACCATAGTGGCTTTTTTTTTCGTTTTGATTTGTTTATTTGCTTCACACAAAGGCTCGTTGCCTCTGTGATGGCAGTTTTGATAATTCCCCATTGTTGCTCCATACCTCCTTCTAGCCTGTTTGCTAGTGCTTTTCTGAGGCATTCTCCCATCTTGCCAAAGTCAGCCCTCCTAAAGTCCAGTACCCTCACTTTTGCATGGCTTGACTCTGTAGCTGAGTTTAACGTGAACCACACTGTTTGATGGTCACTTGTCCCCAGATGGCAACCCACTTCTAGATCTGAGATCCTCTCACTGACCCTGTTTGAGAGTCACGAGGGTCTAGATTGCTCCCTAGCAGTGGGTTCCAAAACTAGCTGTCTAATGCCTGCCACCTGTAGGGCATCAAGAATGGCCCTGCTCTTGGATGTGACTGCAGCAAATGTGCTCCAGTTAACATCTGGCATATTCAGGTCTCCATCAACAGTATCTCCTTTCTCTGCCATTCTAAGAATGCCTTCTATCATATCCTTGTCCATTCCTTCCCCTGACATGGGGTCTGTACACAACCCCTGTGCGGATTGTGGTGCCTTTCAAGTCTCCAAGGTGACCCACAGTGCCTCCTCTCCTCCCTGTTTACTCTTTTGTTCAGTTGCTTTTTATCCTTCCTTTACATAGAGAGCTACTCCTCCCTTCTTCTCCCTGCCTGTCTTTCCTGTAGGTTATGTACCCTGGTATGTTAACATCCCAGTCATGGTTCTCTGTGTACCATGTTTCTGTGACTGCTACAATATCCAGGCATCCTCTTCCATTAAGGCCATCAGCTCAGGAGCTTGTTGCCCAGACTACTGGTATTGGTACTCATTACCCTCCACTTCCTGATGGCCTTACTCCCTTTGCTCCATCCCTGTCCTTCTTGCCTTGTCACTTTCTCCATTTACCCCTGCCCTTCTCCTATCGACACCTCTATGTTGGTGTTTGCCTACTTACTACCATGATTATTTGGGGCTAGGATTTTCCTGCTCCTTTCCAGTGCCTCCCCTTAGCTGGATTTAAAAGCTTGCCAATGAAGCATTTAAACCTATCACCTAGGATCCTGGTTCCCCTCCTGGACAGATGCAGCCCATCATGCCAGTATAGGCTTGCATCACTCCAGGTGGACCCCCAGTCCCCAATGAAGCCAAACCCCTGAGCGCCACACCAGTTTTTCAGCCACTGATTGAATCCCATGGTGCGGAACACCCTAGCCTCTCCTATGCCATAGATGGGTAGCACCTCTGAGAAGGTTACTGTGTGTGTTACTTGACTAAGGCCCCTCCCCAATTCCACAAACTCTTCCTGCACTTCTCTAATCCCTTTCTTAGCCAGGTCATTTGTCCCTAGGTGGACAATGACATCCAGCTCCCTTCCCTGTGCAGCTGCTCCGGCAATCCTGAGGATTCGCTCCCTATCCCTCCAAGCCATGGCGCCAGGCAGGCACCTCACCTCCCTCTCCCCTTCCTCCCCCAGTTCTACCTTCCTAACAATGGAGTCCCCCACCAGGAGTTGTTTCCTTCCCCTGCAGGGTCCCCTGCCACCCTCCTGTGGGTCTCCTTTGTGGAGGTTCCCAGCATCCTCCTTGGTCTCCACTGTGGGTGCCTCCATAGAGGAACCACACTTTGCCAGAATGGCATAGGAATTGTGGAGAGGTACAATGGGAGGGATGCGCCTCTGTTCCACCACCCTCACCCTCCCTGAGCCCACTGTGGTCCAACCGCTCCTCTTTCTTGGCAACCTCTGAGGCAATGGCAGTGGCACTGGTGGTCCCTGGATGGAAGGGGAGGTCCCACAAATCCTGGCCAACTCAGCCTGGAGATGAGCAACCTCCTCCCTCAGCCCAGAGAGGTGCCTGCAGATGGGACAACACCGCATCCTCCAGAACATCTCCCGGAAGACTGCTGCTCCACAGCCACTGCACTGCACCACTCCAATCATGTCTTATTTCTGGCCCTTTAACTGTTTGCAATCCTTACTATTTCCTCTGTTTTTTTTCTCTCTCTCCCTTACTTTCTGCCTGTGTGCCCTTTAAGCTCCTGATTGTCCTGTTCTGAGACAAGAATATCCTATATTTCGCAGTAGACCACTTACTTGCTCAGAGGCAGACCTCCAGCAGCTAGAGGGGGCCGGAGAGCTACTCTTGCCCTTATAGGATGGTGGGTCCTTGGTGGTTCTGTGATCACTCACTTCCTGCCCCTAAACAGGAAGTTCCTGTTGTCAGTCAAATCCTGTGACTATAAAAATAGAACTAGCTTTGGGTCGGGGGTGGAGGGGAGGGAAGGAGGGCAATATAGTCCCAGCAGAGAAGTTCAGTCAAACAGCAGTCCTTTCTCCTGGTGCCTTCTGCCAAGCTATTAGCTGAAACTTTCTAAAGCAGTCTTTAAATGTAGCTTCCTTCTAGCTAAGCCACTCCCCCTACTTACCAGATCTTTCTACAAGTAATTTAAACCTCACAGCAGTTAAGTCCTTTCAGTCACCTGAGATTTACACCTAGATAACTCTGCAGATACCCATTCAGTTCAGTTAACCCAAACACACACTTTTTTTTTGTATTTTTTTTTTACCCTAAATTAAAGGTCAAATACAAAAGTTCTTCTACTTTAGTCCCAGCAGAGAAGTTCAGTCACACAGCAGTCCCTTCTCCTGGTGCCTTCTGCCAAGCTATTAGCTGAAACTTTCTAAAGCAGTCTTTAAATGTAGCTTCCTTCTAGCTAAGCCACTCCCCCTACTTACCAGATCTTTCTACAAGTAATTTAAACCTCACAGCAGTTAAGTCCTTTCAGTCACCTGAGATTTACACCTAGATAACTCTGCAGATACCCATTCAGTTCAGTTAACCCAAACACACACTTTTTTGTATGTTAGTTTTTTTACCCTAAATTAAAGGTCAAATACAAAAGTTCTTCTACTTTAGTCCCAGCAGAGAAGTTCAGTCACACAGCAGTCCTTTCTCCTGGTGCCTTCTGCCAAGCTATTAGCTGAAACTTTCTAAAGCAGTCTTTAAATGTAGCTTCCTTCTAGCTAAGGCACCCCCTACTTACCAGATCTTTCTACAAGTAATTTAAACCTCACAGCAGTTAAGTCCTTTCAGTCACCTGAGATTTACACCTAGATAACTCTGCAGATACCCATTCAGTTCAGTTAACCCAAACACACACTTTTTTTTTTTGTATGTTAATTTTTTTACCCTAAATTAAAGGTCAAATACAAAAGTTCTTCTACTTTAGTCCCAGCAGAGAAGTTCAGTCACACAGCAGTCCTTTCTCCTGGTGCCTTCTGCCAAGCTATTAGCTGAATCTTTCTAAGGCAGTCTTTAAATGTAGCTTCCTTCTAGCTAAACCACTCCCCCTACTTACCAGATCTTTCTACAAGTAATTTAAACGTCACAGCAGTTAAGTCCTTTCAGTCACCTGAGATTTACACCTAGATAACTCTGCAGATACCCATTCAGTTCAGTTAACCCAAACACACACTTTTTTTTTTGTATGTTAGTTTTTTTACCCTAAATTAAAGGTCAAATACAAAAGTTCTTCTACTTTAGTCCCAGCAAAGAAGTTCAGTCACACAGCAGTCCTTTCTCCTGGTGCCTTCTGCCAAGCTATTTGATAGATGCTGCAGATCCTATTGTAATGCTTATTTAGTGCACTACTAGCCTAGTGCAACTTTTTTCAGTTGTATAATTACAAAAAGTAGACTCATACATACGATAAATACTCAAATATCTGGCTTTAAGTAGGTTTTCGTCATATATTTGAAAACAATATTTTGTTATATACATTCTGTGAATAGGATCTGCAGCATCTATCAAATATGATTCAAGATTATGAGTCAGTTTCCACTGTTATAAATATGGACTAAATTTGGAGTTCTTTAACATTTCAAGATCCTTCGCCTGCCACATGTTTTCTAACTGTCATAGCATGATTTTTCTATAAGTTTCAGTAATAACTGTTCTCCGCATCAAGATCAGTGATTTTTTTTGTTGGATAAAACCCTGATAATACATTAAAGGCCACTAACTGGGATTGCTTAAAATTTTGCCTCTTTTTACTTAATAATATTTCATTGATTTTCAAAATAAACAACACATAGCAGGAACTTTCCATAGTGAAATGTTTACAATACAGTCATAATTACATACGCAACATGCATCTCCTATTAAAACTTGACTATGACTAATGGGTGAAAGAACTCAAGGGACAGAGGCACATGCATAGACATGCAATTAAGTTGTTTCAATATAGGTAACAAAAGGACTGCGTACTAGTCAGCTAAATCAATATTATCAGGTGTGGGGTAGCAAACCCTTTCTCTGAATGCTAGAGAGACCATGTATTGCATCCAATCTTGAAATGATGGTATGAAGGCTGTTCACCATCATTATGAGCTTAGTCTTTTTAGCCCAAGACATGCAGAAAGAACTCAATGTTGGTAATGCTTAGGCAAAGATTGTAGTGTAGTACAGTCTCCAAATATACATAGTAAAGGATCAGAGCTGATATGAAAGTTTATTAGCTTCGAGCATAGGGTGAGTACTTTATCACAAATGCGATTCAAATGAGAGAAGATTAATAAAATATGGAATAAATTGGCATTCGATGCACCACATCTCAAACAAGTGCTGTTTACAGATCCATTAAATTTGGAGAGGGATTCAGGTATATGGTAGATATAGCCTAAAATCTTATGCTGTATGTTATGCCCTTGGACCTGTTTAGAACGTTAATACACGTTCTGCCATAATTTATTCAATTTTACAGGACAGGATAGGGGTATTTGGCTCTTTTTCCATCTCTGTCTTGCATTGTTAGTGAGGTCTTCATTAATATTTTTAACAATCTTATAAATCCTACCTGAGGCACCTTAACCTTCACCCACTTTTAACAGGGTTTCCCACGCCTTTCCCTTTGCTTTCGTCAGTATCAAAGGGAGGTGAGCTTCCATCATATGCCTTACTTGCGAATAGGTATAAAGTCAGGCCTACCCAAATTATGCTTTCCTTGGATCTGAGCAAATGATTTCACTGTTCTTAGATTAAAATCTATTACAGTACATCATTCACGTTTCTGATTTCTTTTCTCTGTTAGGACAATTCTTTTATGCATTTCCCTTCATATTTGAATCTTGGATTATTCCAAATAGGAGACAAGTCACTAGAGAAATACTCCCAATTTAAGGAGTTTTAATTTTTTTTTTTAGCAAAGTAATTGCATGATGGATTGTTCGGTCTGAAATTAGATTTTTGGTGATTCAGACAGCTTCCAGTTTTATGTGATGGTACAATTTTCAAATGCCACCAAAATCTGAATACTTTTTAAATGTTTTAATTTAATTTGTTTCTCAAGAAAAAAGATGGATGCCACATTTTGCATAGAAATAGTACTGTAGACCTGGCGAGGGTTAGGGTAAAAAAAAGACACACTGTGCATAGCATAGTCGGTACCTAGACAAGTAAATTTGACAGGTATGCTAAGATTTTTCTTAATTGCTGCTGAAATTAGCTCTTTTGGAAAAACATTTTTAGTTGCACTGCTGCTTTAAATGTGAAAGCGCAGTGGTGCATCTCAAAGTTTGGTAGAGCAAAGCCACTTTTGTCTTTATTTTGCCAAAGCTTTTTAAGTGATAGGCAGAGTTTCTCCCCCCCCCCCCAACTGCAGTCTTGCATTTTTTTTTATTTGCTGAACCAGAACTTTCCAGTGTAAATGGGAAGAGCATTCAAAACATAGTGTACCTTAGGTACCACGATCATCTTTATTTAATTGATTTCCCCACCATAAGGAGAGATTAAGAGATTTCCAACTTGCAAATTCTAGTTACATTTTTTTTTTTTTTTTTTTTACGATTTTTCACTAAATTTTTCTGTGTAGGTATAATTTGGATCCCCAGATATAGAAGTTTATTATTGGATGCCATTTAGGAGAACCAAAGTGAGCGACCTGCTTAGGTGATCCTCAGAGCATGTTTTATTGACAGGCATGTTAGGTTTGGATCAGTTAATTCTGAGATCCGAAATTTTTTTTTGCTCTGAGCAAGATTAAAGGGTTCTGTACTGTTAGTAACAGGTCATCAGCAAAGGACAGACTTTTATAGCTGTGGCCTTTAATTTTGATTCTTTCAATAGTCTTAGTATTGTTAAAGATCCTTATTGGGGATTCTATTGTTATGGTGAATAGGCCTGGTGAAAGGGGGCATCCTTTGTCTCAAGCCTCTTCCTAGTTAAAATAGTTTGATTTGACCGAGTTTTTCAGAACAGATGATTCTGGGTAATTGCAGTGAATCTATACCCAGTTTATAAATATTGGCTTGGGGACAAATTAGTTCAGCCTCTGCTCCAAAATAAAAGACAGGATTGAAAGAAACTGAAGAACTGCTTTGTAAAATCAAAAATGCAGAACAAAGGTTAACTAGTGTAAACACTCTAGACCACTGAAATTCATGGTCAACTAACCAAACCCCTTCAGATCGCAGAGGACCTGAAAACCTGAACAGGAAATTCACCAACCTGTCTGAGTATCTGGTTAAGCTTCCAGTTAAGGACTCTGTACCAGCCCACAGTAATAGGAGTGTGAGTGAGCCTGGTATCCCTACCTTCCATTTTAAGACCACTTCCTCCAGCGAGGTCTGCCACCTTCTCGTGGCCCTACCTAACTACAGTGATCCTGGCAGTCACAGTCTCTGCCCTCAGTTCCTAAGGCTTACAGTCTATCTGATTGCCAAGTCCCTAGCCACCTTATATTGTTTATTGTTTATTGAATAGAATCAGAATTACAATCCTTTGAGTCATAGACTCTTTTGCAAAGGTTCCACATCAGATAAAAGTAAAAGTACAGAGGAAATGCAATAAAATACATTTACAATAATAATGAATTAGTACAGGTCACACAGTCCTGGCTTACACTTATTATTCGGGTTATATCAAGCTGGGATCATACAGAATATCCCAGGTCAGAGTTATGACAGGGTAGAAATTTGTAGGATCTTGAGGGATCTGTCAGTGACCTCCTTGACTATCCTGTCAATTTGGAAACAGAAGAGAGTTGTCCCTATATTTAAATCAGGTGACCCAAAACTCCTTGACAACTCCTGACAACTCCTTGGCCAGTGTCCATTTTCTTCCACTTAAGTAAAGTTCTGGATAAAATAGTATTCTATCAAATCTTAGACCATGCATCATTTTACAAACTGCTGTCACCCTCAGCATCACCACCGCATTGGGCTGCTTCAATGAGCATGTCTTTATTAGCTTGGATGAAGGGAAGCTAACTGGTGCCATCTTCATGGATCTATCAAAGGTATCTGACCTTGTCGATCACAGCTTTCTCTTAGAGAAACTACATGCCTATGACTTCTCTGCAGTTACTATGACCTGGTTTGCTAACTACCTCACTGGGAGATCACATGTGGTCTGTACTGAGAAGGCCATCTCCAGCACCATGGGGTGAATAGGGGGTACCTGTGGGTCCATTCTGGGGCCTATCCAGTTCTCCCTATTTGAGAACCCCCTCCTCATGGATAGGATGGGTTGCCACATGCTAATGTATGCATGTGAACTGATTCTTTACTGGAGTGACAAGATAATAATAATAATCATCTTTATTTATTGAGCGCCATTCCAATACCAAGGCACTTCAAATTTTAAAATAAACTTCCATAAAAATATTACAGTTAAAATAATCCATCAATAAAATAATGACAGATCATAAAATGCCTGACTCCACAAAAATGTCTTTAGTGCCTGTTTAAAGCCTCCCACGGTCGTGCATTCTCGAAGCTGATGGGGCAGAGAATTCCAGAGGGTAGGGGCCTCAAACATAAAATCACGGGCCCCAGAAGATTTCAAGATAAACCTCTGAGTCTCCAGCAACCCCTTGTCAGCCAAGCGGAGCTGTCACACAGGTGTGTAAGGAATCAGAAGCTCTTTCAAGTAGTCGGGACCAAGTCCATGTAGGGTTTTGTAGGTCAATAAACCTACCTTAAAGGTGATCCACCACTGAATCGGCAGCCAGTGCAGGTCAAGAAAGACAGGGGTAATATGCGATCTCCTTGATACCCCTGTCAGCAATTGAGCAGCAGCGTTCTGCACTAGCTGCATGCGGCACATATCAATCCCAAAAAGCCCTAAGTACAGGGAGTTGCAATAGTCAAGGCAAGAGGTCACAAAGGCGTGGACCAACACAGGCAGATCGCTGGACGGAACAAGGTGTTTGACCCTGACAATGTTCCTAAGATGGTAAAAAGCTGACTTAACAACTGCCGACACCTGATAATGAAGGGTCAGCCCGTCGTCAAGCACCACTCCCAAGTCGCGCAGCCATTCTGAGGTAAGGATCTGAATGCCCTCCAGAAATAATCCCGAGAGCTGATCGGTCCTCAACCCCTCAATTCTGCGACCCGGGTCCACAACCATAACCTCAGTCTTTCCCGTGTTCAACCTTAACCAGCTCAAATTCATCCAGTCTTGGATTTCAGCAAGGCAGTTATTAAATACTGAGAGAGCACTAACCTGGTCAGGGGAAAAAGACAGGTAGAGCTGGGTATCATCAGCATAGCAGTGAAACCTCAGCCCATACCATCTTACAATGTCTCCGAGGGGTAGCATATACACTTCAAACAATGTGGGGGATAGCACTGAGCCCTGGGGAACCCCACAAGACAGAGACAAAGGGTCAGATAAAAACATCCCCGACACAACTCTCTGTGTTCTACCAGTTAGGAAAGATGTAAACCATCTGAGTACTGTACTTGACAGGCCACAGATAATCATCAGACTCTCAAGCAGCACTCTATGGTCTACAGTGTCAAAAGCTGAGGAGAGATCAAGGAGCGCCAGAATGGAACGGTTTCTCTGATCTCTCACCATTAGGAGATCATTGAGCACCTGAACCAGAGCAGTCTCAGTACTATGCCTCTTTCAAAAACCCAACTGGAGAGGTTCATAGACATTATGGATGGTCAAATGGTTCTCCAACTGGATTGCCACTACTTTCTCAATAACCTTTCCTATAAAGGGAAGGTTCAAGATAGGTCTGTAGTTAGCAAAAATGTCCAGGTCCAACAAAGCTTTCTTCAGAAAGGATGTCACCACCGCCTCCTTCAGGGAGCTTGGAAACTCACCTGATTCCAAGGAGCACCAGACAGTTTGAGTCAGAAGTAGGCCAATGATCTCATAACAACCCAAAATCAGTGTTGTTGGGCCTGGATCTAAACTACAGCATGTAGGGTGCATCCCATGGACAATCCGCATAATGTCCTTGAACTCCAGCAGGTCAAAGGTACTCCAGGAAGTACGAGGTATAGTGACCAAGCGCCGACCAACCGCATCTCCCATAGAATGAGTCAGGCGGATCTCTGACCTGATGTCGGCTACCTTATTCACAAAAAAATCAAGCAAGCTCATCACATCCATTTTGTGAAAAAGCTAGACAGAGCTGCAGCCAGGCTGGGTTGCACAACCTGTCCACAGTTCGGAAAAGAGTTGAGCAGGTAGATTTTGAGTGACAGCGATCTCCCTGGACAGGAACTCTGCCTTCTTACAGGAGATCACTGATTGGTAGAACTGATAATGCTCCACCAAACTAAGGTGGTCAACCTCCAGGGCAGATTTCCGCTAATGATGTTCTAACCTTCGTCCCACCCACCGCAGCTCCCTCAAGACCCATCAAACCAAAGGGCCCGGGGGCAGAGTGGAAGGGGACGAACACGGATAGGAGCTATCAAGTCTAGAGCTGAGAAAATGGCCTTATTATAGGCCAGAACCAAGAACTCCACACTTGAGCTGGCATCAGGAAATGCCGAGAGGTCAATCACCACCACTAAGTCTTCAGAGCTCACATCCAGTAATGAGCGGTAACTGACCATCTCCACAGGGGGCAGACCTATGAAGGGGGGCACAAAAGTTGAACCTCACAGTATAGTGATTGGACCAACTAACAGGTTCCACCCTCAAGTCAGAAGCCTCAATCCCAAGGAGGAAGACCAAATCCAGAGAGTGACCATGATTATGGGTAGCTGAAGAAACAATCTGTGTGAAGCCCAGTGATGTCATTAACTGGAGGAAGTGCTGACCAAAAGGCGAGAGTTCGTCGTCGACCCAAGCATTGTAGTCACCCAGAACCATCAGTCTGGGTGACTCCAAAGCCATGTCAGTGGCGAAGTCTGCCACTTCCTTCAGGAATCGCCTTTCATCACCGGGTGGACGATAAACGAGAGCTATCCTGCAGCCCACACCAGCTACCATGGTACATTCAAAGGATTTGACCTCCTCTACAGGTACACCAGTGAGGCCCAACTCGGTCTTGAAACAGACCGCTACACTCCCCACCCCATGGTCCAGTCTCGGACAGTGTATCACTGAGTACCCTACTGGAATCGCTGCCTCCAAAATGGGACCAGCATTTTCATCCAGCCAGGTCTCGGTGATGCAAGGCAGATCAGCTGTTCCAACAAGGTCTGCAATAATTGCAGTTTTGTTCATGATAGAGCTAACATTGCATAACACCGCCCGAGTTGGACGGGGCTCAGTCCCAGCTACTTGCCCATCAAAAGCAATGGTGCCCTTGGGTATGGAAACTAGGCATGGACTACCCGTTCCAGGCTCCATTTCGTCCCAGGGTCTTCTGGACCTAACCACCCCTATGCGAGAGGACTGCCCTTCGACCTCCAATGTCCACACACCCACCATGCCCACCTCCATCCCTCCTATGTACAATACCCAGCACCCGACAGCGCTGGTTGATGGAAAAAGAGAGGGACAGAACAGATGGAGGGCATGGAAGAGGAGGACTAATAGCATAAGACCGGGGGGACAAACAGGTACATTCCACAGACTAATAACTACAGCTAGAGCCAAAGCTCCATAGCAAAATACTAGTTTTCTTATAAAAATGACTACCCCAAAATTAGTTGCTCTCTCATACCCAAATGATTCTAAAATCATAACCCCTTAATGCATTAAATAACAATTAATACAAAAAACATAAAAACAAAACTTCCCTACCCCAAAAGCCCTCTCACAGCACGGAGGAGGAAAAAAGAATTATACTAAACAAACCTAAACATAACATAATAACTATAAAAACAACAATAATAAATAATAAAATCATAAGAATGAGTGAGGAGAAAACCAAGTAGTCCAATGTCCCTATGGTCCTCTCACTACCAGCAGGAAAACTGAAAACTCCACAGGAGCTCACACCCCTGAGCAACGAATGTAAAGGGTCACTCTTCCAATGAAATGACAAAATGATCCTCAAGCCTGATGCTTTCACTATCAGAGCTTGAGGGTATACCGTTTATGGCACTCTCACTGCCACCAGGTGATAGGATGGAATTTAAACATCATCAAAAGAACCAACAAAACAAAAATGCCAAAGAAATCCACTGCCAGAACTATGCGGATGTTATTAAGGCACTCTCACTTCCCACAAGAAGTAAAATAAAAGTCTGACTGTGATCAGGATCAAGAAAGAAAAAAGAATCCAAATAGTACTCTTCAGGACCAGTCAGCTCTACAGCCAGGGAAAGCCCTGAAAATCTAGCCCAGGGCCTGCAACCAGGTTGTGCCAGCTACCATAAGGCCCCCACCAGAACCCAACACAATAGGTCCCCCAGGGATCCCTAGGGGACAGAGCTCCACCTGCCGGCTCCCCGGCAGAAAGAGCACAGACCCCCGAGCCGCCACAGACCAATACACAGGCCACCGGCCAGTTCAGGCCTACTCACCAACTGCAAATAGAGCCACTGTAGTCCCCAAATCCACAGCCACAAGTCTATCAATGCAGGTCCAATAATGAATTTCCAGTTTCAAGTACCAGATTCGGTGTCCATTCCGATCCATATATTGTTATATCCTTATATCTGCAATCTTCCAGCAGAAATCCTCATCAAAACAATCGCCTGTAGACCGCAAGTACTGTTGCAACCAGGGCTTAACAAAATACCCAGCATTCACCTCAGAGTCCTCCCAACAGTACTGCATACGAAAAAAAAAGAGAAAAAAGTCAACATACGAAATCGCCACATCCCCCTGATCTCCAACAGCAACAGGGTGAGCAAAAAGGAAGTGAACTGCTCAGTGGCGTTACATACTCCTGGAGAGACTAAACAATTTAAAACAAAGTCTGGGGGGGGTGCTGTGGAGCCCGAGCAAAATGGACATCTGAAGATAGAGCTCTCTCCCTTTTTCGGTATCCTAGCAAGAAATTTGAAATATATTGGAAGAAAGTGCCATTTCTATTGATAGAGACTGAAAGATAAAGGCTTGAGCAACATTATGGGCAATCCTCGTAAGGATAGAGTGACGGGAGACGGAGCTAAGCAAAAAATGAGTCTTGCAATTCAAACAGCGAGGGCTACAGCAGGCCAGGAAACAATACAGGAGAATCTTTCCGGAGAGGAAACCCTATAAACGCTTGGGGCAAAATTAAACAAACTGATTGCCTCAGTCACCGGACTGTCAAATAAATTCGACATGCTAACAAACAGGGTAAATGCTGTGGAGACGTCTGTCGAATCAATCACCCTAACCTCTCACGAAGCTACTAAAAGAGCAGATGCAGCAATGGGTGCTGTTACGCAGATCATTAAAGAAAATACTCACTTGAGAAATAGGGTAGAGACCTTGGAGAATCAAGCTCAAGCCCAGAATTTGAGAATACTGGGCTTGGCAGAAGAATCGGAAGGAGACCATTTACTGCTGTTTATCCAGGAGTGGCTAATGCAACAACTGGGTGAAGAGATAGCCCCCGTGGTGAAGCGTTTTCAAAAGGCATACCGAGTCACTGCGCGAGGTAGACCTGACGATCCCGAAATCCCAAGAACTGTGCTGATTGTCACTGATGGTGTAGGATCCAGAGACTATATTCTTACTATGGCTAGGCAAAAGAAAATGCTACTGCACGAAGGGCACCAGATAAGAATGTTTCCAGTCTTGGGCTATGAAACGCGTCAAAAACGCAAGAGATTTGAAGGAGCCAGAGCACTACTGCGGGAGTCGGAGATTTCACATGGCCTTGTTTTTCCGGCTCGCCTGCAGATTGTACATAGAGGACGAATCTACATTTTTTCGGATCTGACTGAAGCTATGAAGTGGTGTCAGAGAAACATCCCTAGGAGAACGAAATCGGTTAACGTAGAGGAATCCTCCTCGGATGAGGGCCAGACATGAAGAGAACTGTAAAGTACAAGTTTAAATCTCCTAATACGAACACTTGGGCAGTGAAAGAATAACTCCTCAAGAACTTATTCTTTTGTGAATAAACCAGTCTGAGTTTATTTTGCTTATCTTTTGTGCTGCCTTAATATAGGGATGGCAAGACCACTAAAAAGCTTGTTCATCGAATTTTTTTTTGCCGTTTTCTGTTACTGTTATACAATACATTTTAGCTTAAAAGGAAGCTCTGCTAATGTATTGACTACTTAACTATGGGATACGTGAGAGAATTAATCTCATTAATTAGAAATTATGGCGCTTGTTATTATGTAAAGGGGTAGCTGCATGAAGGTACTTAGTGACCAACTGTCTGCACTTTGCACTCGATTCAGATATTTTCACATTCAAGTTTTAAATTGATTCTTAGGGGATGAAGCTAATTGTATCTTCTTTTAGAATGGCACAAAGGTGCTAATACTATGGGAAAGCATAGTGATTTCCTTTTGTCCCCCTTTGAGGGGGGAAAAGACTTTGGGACTTAAGATTTTGTCATATCTAATTATACTATGCAGCTCTTGGGCTCATCACACAGCCTATAATGTTTATTTTAAATCCCTGTACTATATAAGGACTCCCCTCCAATGACTTTTCTTTATTACTGTGGATGGATATATTATAGGTTTTATGAGGAATGGCGCCCTCACTGTTTTAAACTATACAAATGTTATATCCACTGTAAGTGTCTGAAACTGTATATTTTTTGATAAAACAATAAATATAAAGTTTAAAAAAAATAAAACAAAGTCTGGACCACAGCGAAGACTGCCGCAAATACTGTTGTAACCAGAAGATACTGTATGTCCCTATCCTTCACAAGGGAGATCAACGCAATCCACAAGTGGTTCACTGCAAACAGGCTGCTTGTTAACACCAAAAAAGCAAAGGCAATGTTTTCGTCTCTAAATCAAGATTTGCCAATTGTTAAGTAGGATTAAATACCCCCTCCTCCCTCAATATACGGGTTCCAGATGGATACTACCTTGAACAGGTAACTGAGTTCAAATACCCGGGGGTTACCCTTGATCCATCACTAACTTTCATAAATCTCCACAGATAAGTTGTCAAGCACGTGAACCAGAATATGGGAGTCTGTTTTAGGCTGAAGAATCTCATGACCCCAGAAGTGCGGTGGGCCATTTCACAAGGCATGCTTTTACCCCTCCTAGATTATTGCTACCCTATTTATGCCCAAACCTCCAATCACAACCTTGCTAGACTCAACACCACCAGTAACAATATCTGCAGGTTTTCCTCACTGGACACTTACCATTTCTCTCTATGTTTAACACATGGCTGACTAAACCCATAGGCTCACCATGACTACCTTATGGGCACCCTAATGGACTCTCAGATCCTCCTCTCAACGTCTCCTTGAACATCCCCAGACTGCAAATGAGATGCATAAGAAAGTCTTCTCCCTCACTGCCCCTAGGCTTAGAATGTATTGTCTGCCTCACTTCACTCACTGAGCACTTCTCCCCCCTTCAAATTACACCCCAATGCCTGTTAGTGTGTGGAGGGTGGGAGGATGGGGGTAGGAGTGGTAGGGGTGGGAACCCTGGGGGTGGGGCATTAGGGTTGGAAACCCTAATGCCTCATTTCCCCGCTTTTGTCGCTGTGGTATTCGCTCTAACTGATGCATCAACTGAGTTTTTTGCAAAGAATATATACACAGAAATGTAGAATTTGATGGCAGATAAGGACCGCTTGACCCACCTAGTCTGCTCATTTCCCTACCTGATGGATAAGCTGCAGATTCTAGTTAATCAACAGCTTACTTCCTCCTACCCCCTACTAGAATTGTTTTATGCCTGTCCCATGCATTCTTGAATTCTCCCACTGTTCCTGACTCCACAACCTCCTCAGGAAGGCTGTTCCATGCATCCACAACCCTCTCTGTGAAAAAATACTTTCTAACATTATCTTTGAGCCATCCCCCTCTATCTTCAAATTGTGCCCCTTGTTCTTGCACATCTCTTCTTCTGAAAGATGCTACCCTCTTGTACTTTGCTAATTCCCTTGAGATACTGGAAAGTTTCTATCATGCCCCCCCCTTTCCTCAAGGGTATACATATTAAGCTGTTTTAGTCTCTCCTCATGTTTCTTCTGGTGCAGACACTGCACCATTTTGGTTGCCCTCCTCTGAACAGCCTCCACTCTGTCTATGTCTTTGCGGAGATGATGTCTCCAGAATTGCATGCAGTCCTCCAGATGGGGTCTCACCAACTGTCTCTGGATAATAACTTCCTGTTTTCTACTGTTGATGCCTCCCCCTATGCATCCCAGTATCCCCCAACCCTCCTTACTGCCTTCTCACATTGCTTGCCCACCTTTAGGTCATCTGATATAATTACTCCTAGGTCTCTTTCGATTTTTGTTGTTGTTATTAACTCACCCCCCATTGTGTACTCTTCCCTTGAGTTTTTGTTTCCCAGATGCATTACCTTCCACTTCTTTGCATTGAATCTGAGCTGCCACATATTTGACCATTCCTCCAACCTTGCCAAGTCCCTTTTCTTCCTTTCCACCCCACCTTGTGTATCAACCCTGTTGCAGATCTTTGTGTCATCTGCAAAGAGACATACCTTTCCTTCCAGGTGCTCTCCAATGTCACTTATAAAGACATTAAAGAGGACTGGTCCTAGTATCGAACCCTGCGGTACCCTGCTAGTTACTCTCCTTTCTTCACTGTGGACTCTGTTACCTATTACCCTTTGCATTCTGTTGTCCAGCCAGTTTTTTATCCAGGCTACCACTTTGGGACCAACTCCAAGGCTGGCTAACTTGTATATTAATCTTTTGTGTGAGACTGTGTCAAATGCCTTGCTAAAATCTAGGTAGACCATATCCAAGCCCCTCCCTGGTCTACTACTTTGGTCACCCAGTCAAAGAAATCTATTAGGTTCATCTGATATGACCTTCCTGCTGTGAAACCATGCTGCCCTGGGTCCTGTGCCCCACTGGTCTCTAGGCACTCAACAATTCTTTCCTTCAGAAGTGATTCCATCATTTTCCCTACCACTGAGGTTAAACTAACCGGTCTGTAGTTTCCTGTGTCTGCCCTGCTCCCACTTTTGTGATGTGGAATCACATTTGTCCTCCTCCAGTCCTCAGGTACCACCCCATCCTCCCATGATTTCTTAAAGAGAGTAGTCAGTGGTGTTACTAGTTCTACCCTTAGTTCTTTTAGAATTCTTGGATGAATCCCATCAGGCCCCATTGCTTTGTCCACCCTCAGTTTCAAGGGTTCTTTCAAAACCCTTTCTTCAGTGAATGGACTGGTATTGACCCCCCTATTGAGAGTTTCTCTTTTGTTTGGTTTAGGTACCTCCCCCTCCTCTTCCGTTGTGAATACTGAGCAGAAATATTCATTCAGTATCCTTGCTTTTTCACTGTCACCCTCTGCCCACATTCCCTCCCCTTTATTAAGTCTCGGTATCCCTCCCTAGGTCTTTCTTCACTCCCTAATGTACCTATAAAATGTTTTATCCCCTTCTTAACAGAGTTGGCTATCTTTTCCTCAGTTTGTGCCTGTGCTATTCTGGCTTCCCTGCCTCCTTCTGCTTTAACTGATAAAGTTCTCTGTCCTGCTCCTTCTGTGTTCCCTTATATTTCCTGAATGCTATCCTTTTCTCCTCAACCTTCCCTTCCACCTCTTTTGAGAACCATAGTGTTTTTTTTTCCTTCGTTTTGTTTTCTTGATTTTCTTCATACAAAGGCTTGTTGCCTCTGCAATGGCTGTTTTGATTATTCCCCATTGTTCCTCCACCCCTCCTTCTTGCCTGTTTGCTAGTGCTTTTCTGAGGCACTCTCTCATTTTCCCAAAGTCAGCCCTCCTAAAGTCCAATACTCTTGCTTTTGCATGGCTTTACTCTATGGCTGTGTTTATTGTGAACCACACTGTTTGGTGGTCACTTGTTCCAGATGGCTACCCACTTCTAAATCTGAGATCCTTTCTCCTTCCCCCTTTGAGAGTACCAGGTCTAAGATTGCTCCCTCCCGAGTGGGTTCCAACACTAGCTGTCTGAGGCATGCCCCCTGTAGGGCATCAAAAATTACCCTGCTCTTGGATGTGCCTGCAGCAAAGGTACTCCAGCTAACATCTGCATATTCAGGTCCTCCATCAACAATATCTCCCCTTTTCTACCATTTTAAGGATGCCTTCTATCATTTCCTTGTCCATTTCCTCCCTGAGATGGGGGTCTGTACACAACCCCATGCGGATTAGTGCCATTTCCTGTCTCTAGGGTGACCCATAGTGACTCATCAACTTCCTGTTTACTGTTTAGTTCTGTTGCTTTAATCCCTTCCCTTATATGAGATGCTGCTCCTCCTCCTCTTTACCCACCCTGTCCCTCCTGTAGACTGTGTATCCTGGTATGTTGACATCCTAGTCATGGTTCTCTGTGTACCATGTTTCAGTGACTGTGTGTATATATATATATATATATATATATATATATTTATAAAATGGGTAAGTAAAATCACTGAAAATCCAGTGTGCTGACTGGATGAAACATGTCTCATGACCGTGCATTATTCCACAACAACCGCACACCTCCCAGTACGACTGCACACCTGAACTACTTTTTAGCTTTCAAAACCTTCTCACCAGTAGTGAGATCATTCCGCACCTGCCACAGATAGGCAGCCACATACATATAAATGATACATTCAGACTGCTACCAACATTAATATACGACTGCCCCTGTAAATGAATTGCTGCCAAAAGTTTAAAGTAAGACTGACTGTGTTGAAGAATTAAAAAAAAGAGGTTTATTTTTCTATTTATTTTCCTTTACTATTCTTAGAATAAAGTTGTCATCTTCACAGGGAGAAGAACAAGTGGGGAGCACTTTCACTTTTATCAGTGACATGTACCGTAACCGAGTTTGGTCCATGATGGTAAGAAATATGCAGGCAGGCACTGAAAGTAAGCCCCTCACTGTTAAAAAAACAAAGTAACTGTGTATTTTATGTTATTTTTATTTATAATCCTCTAAAAGAAGATGCCAGCTGAAGCGAGTGAAGAGCGAGTAGGCAGCACTTTCACTTTTATTAGTGACATGTAGCGTGACTGAGCGTGGTCAATAAGGATTAATAATATGCAGGCAAACACTGAAACTAACTCACTCTCTGCTAGAAAAGCAAAGAAACTGTGCACTTTATGTTATTTTAATTTAGAATCCTCTAAAAAAAGCTGCCGCCTGAAGCAAGTGGAGAGCTAGCACAGAGCGATGGTGTCAGGAGCTTCAAAAAGGTAACGTAAGGTAGAGCGAATGTTGCTAAAGCAACAGTTGCTAGAGCAGCACTCACTGTGCCTTGCGTTACCTTTCTGAAGCTGCCGACACCCTCACTCTGCGCTAGCTCTCCACTTCCTTCAAGCAGCAGCTTTTTTTAGAAGATTCTAAATTAAAATAACATAAAGTGCACAGTTTTTTTGCTTTTCTAGCAGAGACTGACTTAGTTTCAGTATCTGCCCGCTTATTACTTACCATTATTGACCACGCTCGGTCACGCTACATTACACTAATAAAGTGAAAGTGCTGCCTACTCGCTCTTCACTCGCCTCAGCTGGTGACTTCTTTTAAGAGGATTCTAAGTAAAATAACATTAAATACAGTTACTTTGCATTTTTAACAGCAAGGGACTTACTTTCAGTGTCTGCCTGCATATAACTTATCATTATGGACCACGCCCGGCCACGGTACATGTCACTAATAAAAGTGAAAGTACTCCCCACTCATTCTCCTCCCTGTAAAGATGACAACTTTTTTCTTAGAAAAGTAAAGGAAATAAATAGAAAAATAAACAACTTTTTTTAATTCTTCAACACAGTCAGTCTTACTTTAAACTTTTGGCAGCAACTCATTTATTCATGCCAGACAGGGACTATTTTTTTGCTCTCCCCCAAAAATATTTATGTCTATTTTATAAGATAGATAATCCATTCTAGGGTGTGCAGTCGAGCTCTGACATATGCACTCCTTGGGTGGTTGAACGCACACAAAGGTGTGCATATATCAGAGCGCGACCGCACACCCTAGAGTAGATTATCTATTACATTTTATATATATATATATATATATATATATATATATATATATATATACAAGAGACAAAGAACCTCTGTGCGTAAACACTGAGGCAAGGGTTACCCCAAAGGGCATTTGGCTGGGAAACCACGTTTCAAGAAAATACAAAATCACACATGCCCCCACAATGCAAAGCATCATGGGCTACATACGCAAATCATCACAGAATGTTAAGCTGTTCCAACTTTAAGCAGAATTGCATGGTGCCAAAAAGCCTTTCACACACTTTACAAAGGGTGCTAACAGAAGACATCAACACGTGTTTTCTCCTACCAGGATTCATCAGTGTGCCTTGTCTGTTTAACACCCCAGTGGAATGGACCAGCTACCCTTAAGGCAGTGTGCCTGGGATATATTGTGGTGAACCCATTAAAATAAAAAAACATTTAAAAGACAAAGAACCTCTGTGCGTAAACACTGAGGCAAGGGTTACCCCAAAGGGCATTTGGCTGGGAAGCCAAGTTTCAAGAAAATACAAAATCACACATGCCCCCACAATGCAAAACATTATGGGCTGCATATGCAAATCACCACAGAATGTTATGCTGGTCCAACTTTAAGCAGAATTGCATGGTGCCGAAAGGCCTCTCACACAGTTTGCAAAGCGTGCTAACAGAAGACATAGACACGTGTTTTGTCTTTTAAATGTTTTTTTATTTTAATGGGTTCACCACAATATATCCCAGGCACACTGCCTTAGGGGTAGCTGGTCCATTCCACTGGGGTATCAAACAGATGAGGCATACTGATGAGTTTTGGTAGGATGAAACACATGTTTATGTTTTCTGTTAGCATTCTTTACAAACTGTGTGAGAGGCTTTTCGGCACCATGCAATTCTGCTTAAGGTTGGACCTGCATAACATTCTGTGGTGATTTACATGTACAGCCCATGATGCTTTGCATTGTGGGCATGTGTGATTTTGTATTTTATATATGTGTATATATATATATATATATATCTGAGGGCCTAATCTGTCATTAGCCACTTACTGCATTCTCTGTATGACTATATTGCTTCTACCTGTACAGACTGTTATGCACAGTTCTCTGCCTATGCTGAATGTGCCTTCTTGATCTGTATGTTGTTTTGACTGTACTGTATGTGCCATCTTGATGGGCCAGATCATACCTGAAAATGGTCCCTCAGACCAATGTACCTACCCAGTTACCAAATATATAAATAAAATAAATAAAGTTAAAACTCCCTACCATGACTTAATTAGAGGGGATACAGAATCCAACATAAAAAAGTCTAAACTGAATTATATTGATTTTATCCAAAAAGCTTAGTGGCTCCACAGGCTGTGCACTTTACACAATGAAGGGAATTCAAATCTTATAGCAGAAAAGTTAGTAACCAGGGTTGCAGTCTTGTGGGATCAGCACCATCAGACACGTGAGAGAGTGAATTAAAATGCTTACCAGTATGAAATCTGAGAATATTTTATTTTCATACCAAAGCATGCTCGCCCTCATTTCATCTCACACTTAAAATACATATATCGCTGGCTTTTCTTTTTCATCCACAGGCATTATTTCTTTTTGTAGCAGCAAGATGATTGAAGTAATTTGCAGGATAAAAGATAGAAAGTGTCACATGCCAGGTAAACAGCTAGAACATCCCTGCTGAGTGCTCATATAAACACTCCACTGGTGGCCTCCAGTCCCATCTGTAACTCCTGTCCTGGAGATTACTAAATAATATGTGCTGTGCAAAAGGCTTACACCAGATGCTATGCATTTAACAGTATTTATCATGCAAAATAGCAAACTGGTCTATCTGCAATGAAGCCCAGATCACGGTGCCAGTGTCCATTATGTACGTAACTAACATCTCCACATAATTCTGACACCTTCATCAAAGTCTGGTACTAGCTCTAAGGAGGAAGCTTTTAAATACAAATGTTTTAAGTAACATGCCACAGTTAACTAATTTCACCCATATAGTGACTGATTAAAAAACTTTAAACATTTTAGAGCATTTCACATTATTTTGTGACTTTATGAAACTGCCACTATTCATGAACACATTGTTATTTTCAATGCCAGTTTATCAATGAATGTAGCAATAGTTCCTCGAAGAGACAATTTGGATGCAAAGTATTCAGTGTGTAAATCCAAACTGCTTCACGCTGCAAAAGTCTATCTATCAGATCACCTCCCCTCTGGCCCATCTGGATTTCTTCAAATCCTATAAACCTCCAGCAGGCTGCTGAACTGCGTCCATATTGTTCAATATATCTGGCCGTAGCATAAGAACAATTTTTTTGTTTCAGTTGCTATTTTATATTCAGCTATTCTAAGTTTGAGCTGTCATTTCATTTAGCCAACATAATACAGCCCACATATTCACAGCAGGTTCAAATCCATTTTTAACAGCCTTGAACTCCTAGACCCCTAGTCCTTTTCAAAGAGTCTCACAGCCAGTTTTTTTAGATTCTACTTTAAAAGTTTTGTCTGATGAGCATGTTCACCAGTGTCTAAATAAATTGCCCTTTTTTAAAATTTTCCTTTATATTGACTCTGGCCCTAAAGCTACCAAACATACTGGTCATACTTCTTAGACAAAATTACAATAAAGTGGGTATCACAATTAAAGCAAGATAGTTGGCTGGCCCGGTAGTGCTGAGGGTTGAGGCACTGGACACCACACCTCGTGCCACACCGACGAGCCAGGTTCAGGAGCGAGCTTGGGTCTTCGGGGGCCAGTGGGGAAGGAGAGGATTGAGCATCTGGAGAACTGCTCTCCTCTCCTGGGGAGGGTGAATGGATGACTCCCCGGTATGAGCGGCTCCCAGCGAAGGCTGGGAGTGCTGCAGTCCAGGGATCACGCAGATGTAAGGGGAGAAGCCTCGGCAGATGTCCGTGGGCTGGGTGCGGGAGCGTGCCTGGCCACACTGGACAACACTGCACATCTGGGCTCCTAGGGTGAGCTCAAGAACAGGGAAAACACCCATTGGCTAGGGGGTAGATGTTGCCTACCCCCACCTCCAGCACCAGATCCTTGCCCACTGTGGGGCTGGTCTTGGCATCACCTCCGCCTATGGAAGCACTGGAAGAGTGCATCAAGGAGCAGTGGATTCCAGAGGGATTGCTCCACGTAGCATATCGTGAGAGTGCTGAGGACCAGTTCTCAGCTGGGAGGATTTCAGGTAGTAAGGGATCAGGTAAGGTTGACTGAAGGGGCCCCAACCAGCAGTGATGGGAGGGAAAAGTAGTCAAAAAAAAAAAAAAGCAAGATAGCAAATAGCCCATAACAGGACATAAGAAAATTAATGACATTTTCTCAAGTTTTTACAAACAGCTCTACAGTGAGGATAATATCAATAACAAAATCGCACCATCTGACCTCTGTGCAGGAATTACATTACCAAAGTTCCCAATAGAATATATGTGAATGTTGGAAAATTAGATTTTGTTAGAGGAAATAGTTGTTGTCACTCTTAGTCTATTCAAGAATAAGGCACCAGGAACCAATGGTTATTCCGTCAGTTTTTATCATACGCTTTTTTTCTTCATTTGTTCCTTTGCCTGTCTCCTCCATCCCTGCAGCATCTCCCCAGCCCCATCACAGACTCCTCACATGGACTTACATGTTAACTACCACGTACACAGAGCCGTATTGTCAGGCGGTCAGCCACACAGGATCATGCAGCACCTGCAAGGGATGCCAACTGAGCCAAGATAGTGAAGGAACTAAAGGAGGAGTTGTGCACCTCTGATGCCTCTATTCAATCTATATCTGGATACAGGGGAAGTTCCAAGGGACTGGAGGAGGGTGAATATAGTCCCATTTCACAAAACTGGAAATAGGGAGAAGGCAGAAAACTACATCACTGTAAGTCTGACTTCAGTGGTGGGCAAAGTTATGGAAACACTACTAAAAGAAAAGCTAGGGGAATACATTATGGCCAGGGGATTACAGGATACGAGGCAGCATGGATTCACAAGGGGGAGATCTTGCCAAATAAACCTGATCATATGAAAATGCCAGCCGAAGCAGGCCTTACCGTCTATCAAGTCTGCTCGAATGTGCAGCTAACCCCTCTACTTGCAGCTGTTCTTTGACTGGGTTACCAGGGAGGTGGATCAGGGAGGAGTGGTGGATGTGGCATACCTGGATTTCAGTAAGGCCTTCAACACCGTTCCACACAGAAGACTGGTAAACAAGCATGGCAGCCTGGAAGTGGGTCCAAAGGTAGTAAAATGGGTACAAAGTTGGCTAAATAACAGTACTCAGAGGGTTGTGGTAAATGAGGTTAATGCAGAAGAAGGCACGGTGACCAGTGGGGTGCCACAGGGGTCAGTACCAGAACCGGTCCTCTTCAAAGTCTTTATTAGTGATGTCAGAGGGGGGCTGGAAGGGAAAGTATGCCTGTTTGCAGATGACATGAAAATCTGCAACAGAGTGGATACACCAGGAGGGGTGGGAAAATTGGGGGAAAATCTGAAAAAGCTGGAAGACTGGTCATGGGTTTGGCAACTAGGCTTCAACACCAAACTTGCAAAATTATGCACATGGGACACAGAAATCCAAGGGCAACATATCATTTAGGGGGGAGGTGGTTACAATCACAAAACGGGAAAGGAACATGGGTTCATCATATCTGATGACTTTAAGGTACAGTAGTAAAGCAGTGTAATAAGGCAGTGGGAAAGGCTAGTAGAATGCTTGGGTGCATAGGGAACAGTATCACCAGCAGAAAGAGAGAGGTAGTGTTACCCTTGTACAAATCAATGGTGAGGCCCCACCTGGAGTACTGTGTCCTGTACTGGAGGCCCCATCTCTGAAAAAAGTCATAGATCGGGTGGAGACGGTACATAGAAGGGTGACCAAAATGGTACATCGCCTACATCAGAAACCCTATGAGGAAAGACTCAAGAAATTAAATATATACTTCTTAGAGGAAAGGAGAGAAAGGGGAGACATGACAAAAATGTTCAAATACCTCAAAGGTATTAATAAGGTACAGGAGGGACCATTTTGCACAGAAATAGATGCTCATGGACAAGGGGGCATGATATGAAACTGGAAGGGAGGGGACTTAGCGGGGATATGAGGAAATACTTCTCCAAGGAAAGGGTGGTGGACATCTAGAACAGCCTCCCAGCTGAGGTGGTGGGCATAGAAATGGTAGCAGGATTCAAACATACACAGGATAGACACAGGGACCTTAGTAACAGGGCTTGGGGGGGTAAAGCCAGAGATCGAATAAGGTCTGCGGTAGCAAAGTAGGTAGGGACTTTAGGGCAGACAAGGTGGGCTAAGAGGTCCTTTTCTGCCGACAGCTTCTATGTTTCTATGACAGCTTCTATGAGGTATTTTCCTCTGTTTTCTCCCCTAGGACATCTGTGAGTGATGCACACACGCACGCACGTGTGTATGGATGCGCATCTGTGCTGCATCAACAGGTATCCCCCCACATCTGCTAGTCCCACCAATGCTGCCACCCAGTCTCCAATAGGTGGCAGGCAAATTGTGAGACTCAGAGTCCCCATTCCTGAGGGAGGAGTGCCATCCTGGAACGCTCAATCCTCCCTCACCCAGCCGGCCCCTGAGCAACTCAGGTCCGTTCCAGAACCCGGGTCAGCAGTGTGGCTGGATGTAAGGCACTAGCACCTCAGCCCTCAACGCCACTAGGTCATCTTCACAAAAACAATGACCCAAGAAATAACTACACTAATTCATAAAAATGGCAAAACCCACTCGAGTACCATCTGATGGACCCTCGATGGCAGCAATGGTGGGGACAGTGTGTGAGGAGGGCATTGGCAGATGCCCTCAACAAACCAGCTTTATCAAGTCTAGCTTGTCAGTATTAGAAAAGATTGCTCATTTTATGAGTATAAGAGAAAAGACACAGACATCAGCGAGGCTTCTTTTGCTGGACATGGAGAAGGCCTTCGACAGAGTGTCCCAGTTCCATATAAATAATGTACTAACTTTATATGGTCTCCCCAAAGCTGATACAAATGAGATAAAAATTCCATACACCAACCTATTATCTACTGTGATAACTAATGGCCTAATGTCTCTGTATTTCAGTCTCAGTGTAGATACCAGACAAGGTTGACCCCATCCCAGTTACTATTTATTCTTACTACTGTATTGATCCATTTGTAAGATAAATGTCTACATCAGCAAACAAAAAATGCTTCAAAGGTTATGGTAAAGAGCATGTATGCTCTCTGTAGGCAGACAATGTTCTGAATCCATTTCAGAACATGAAAGATCGCTACTAGAAACTATATTTATTCTTTCCAATCTTGGGAAAGTTTCAGGATACAAACTCAGCAAGGATATGTCCTTTTTCTTGCCTCTAAATAATAAATGCAGCAAAGGTGACGTCATAAAACTAGGGATTTTCTGGGCAAAGGATAGTTTAGACTACTTTGAGATAAAACTATACACGGCCATTTCAAAAACAGTTTTGTTTAATCTTTAGAATTTCAGAAATAAAATTCAAATTGAATTAGACAAATGGAACAGATTACTATTATGATTCTTGGGCCACATGGAGGTAATTAAAATTAATATTTTACCAACAGCTTTATTTCTTTTTCAATGCTCCTATTCAGCATTGCTGAAAAATCGTTGTTGGTTATTCAAGAAATTCTTAATAAATTTCTCTGGACTAATAAGAGATGCAGAATTGCTTTTCATAGGCTGGGAAGAACATAAGACTGTGGTGAACTTAAGTTACCTGACTTATACCTATATTATTTAGCTTGCAGGTCACAACAGTTTTTCAAATGGTAATTGCATTGTAACACAAATAAGAATAATCTCCCAGAATGAGTATATTTTATTGATTGAGTAATTGATTAATTGATTGATTTAATATGTTTTTACCAGGAAAGAAATACTGAGCTAGTAACAGCTTGTTTCCAAATGTGGGGGAGTGGAGAAGGAAACAATACAATTGGTACAAGAGAAAATACATGCAGTAAAGTGCAAGAGTGATAACAAATATAAAAACATGTATTTCAGCCGAGCAGTCATGTTATACAGGCAGGTAAACCAGTGCAACCTAAAATAAAAGGTACAAGGAGAGTGCACTAACGATAAGCGCAATACAATACCCACTGCAAACACCAAACTGGAAACAGATAATAACACCCAGATAGTGCGGAGTTGCAAGAGTAATCAATCCAAGTACAATATAGTAAGGTACACTTGCAATAACATTTCCTTTCAGATGTGAGCACATATTAGGAGCAGAAATAATGCCCCACAGACTTCGGCCAGTGGAGAGAACAATTTCTCTGAGCCAGGGGTGGCTACCCAACAAACAGGGAGGGAGGGGGAAGGAGGACCGAATGTCAGAGGGAAGGAGGAAGAGAGCCAAGCCAGAATTTGGAGGTGACAGAGGAGATGCAGTGGGTGAGGCACCTGGCATCAAGGAAAGGAGGAGTAAAGGGATCGGTGGTGGGTACAGGGAGGGCAGTCCAAGGCAAAGTAGCAGAAAGAGTGAAATGGAGGTCCGGCCTGGCAAGGGTGGACTTGGGAACTGCGCTGTAGACAATGTCACTTTAGTCAAAGACTGGGAGGATGACTTCCGGTGAGCACACCGACTGAATGGCTGCCTGATCCAGACACTCCAGCCTGCCGTGAACAGAATCTGCCTTAATCAGAAAGATATCGGAACCATCCGGCGACTAAATCTGCAGCAATTACAGCTACGATGTCATCCAGGCATAAAAATAAGGAAAAACCAGGTGCACAGCAGATAAAACAGCACAAAACGTTGTTGGACTTTGCTCAGCAGGCCACGACCTATGCATCACCCATATCGCAGAAGCAGGGAACTGATATAGAGGAGCTGGAGGAAGAAGACTACACAATAACCTCTAAACAATTATGTGACACTTTGCAAAAGATGAATGCTACATTAGAGAGATTGGAGGCTAAAGCTAACGAGGATCGAGAGAAAATAGAACTTACTGTGCAGAAAGTGGAACAGATGGAAAGAGCGCTGAACGACTATACAGCAACTACGGATGTGCATAATGCTGCTTTACTAGACCTGCACAAGAGAGGGTTGTTACTGGAGGCGAGATTAGATGAGCTTGAAAACCGGAATAGAAGAAATAATATCCGCATTCACGGACTACCTGAAGGGACAGAAACGAGCCCAGTGCCACAATTTATGGAATCCTTTCTGCAAGAGATCCTGGGCTGGCCAGCTGATAAGCCATTAAACATCATTTGTGCTCATCGTTCGCTGATACCTAAGCCGCGGGACCCAAAAGCTAGACCCAGGTCCCTGGTAATGGCATTCCTGGATTATCTTATAAAGGAGGAGATCCTGAGGATGGCATGGTCCAAAAAAGAAATCGCTTTCAGGGACACTCATCTATACTTTGAGCAGGACTACTCCCCCCAGTTACTAATTCAACGTAGAACATTATTGCCACTAGTGCGCCAACTGCAACAAAAGGGGGTTAAGGCAGTTATAGAATACCCTGCAAGACTAAAGGTGATTAATGAGAACAATGTAAAACGATTCACAGATGTACAGGCTGCACAAAAGTTCCTGATCTCGATGGGGATACAGATTCCAGAAGGGATAGCACAGCAGAGGGAGTGCTTGCTAGAAAGGGCCTGGCACCAAGGTGGAACTAAAAGAAAAGAGCTGCATGACCGTTCAGGGACTTCCGCTATGTGGGATGCACTTACAGCACGAGGAGAACTAAACGTCACGGGGCCTACACAAGAAGGAGAACAGAATGGAGAACTGGGAGAGGCTTCAGAGCAAAGGATCTCGACAATGGAATTACCGACCTGAGGGACAGAGAACATTGGGCAGATGCCCAGGTGTGAGTGAACACAGGGGAAAGGCAAAGCAAATGCTGCAGAGATTAAAAGTTACACCCACTGAAGCGGGTAAAGGGAGGGATGGATCCAAATGAAATAAATGAAACGAAGGGGGGTTCTCACCCTTCTCCTTGCATATAAACGGTGGAGAACAGCAAGATCATTAGCAGATCCTGAAGCTCGGGTATAATTGAAGCAAGGAAGCTTTGGGGACTAGAATAAGATATGGGAAGGGTAACACCGCGAAGGTTACAAGGTATCAACAGATTTGAAATCACAAAAATGGTAAAGCACCAAATTGGAAGGCAAAGAGAGATAAGGAGGGCGTAGAAGGGGGGGAGGGGTCCACAGAAGGGGATAAGTTTTTGTGGAGTTAAAACTAAAAGAGAGTAATAAGAATTATGCATAGAAGCTGAAGGAATCAGATGGCTCAGACAATAATCAATGAGAAAACTCAACAACCAACAAGAGGGCCCGAGATGTATTTAAGATTGAGAGGATAAAGGAAAGTAAAATGGGAACTTTATTATTCAGAACAGGGGACAACGGGGGGAGGGAGAAAAGAAGGGGGTCCCCAAGCAAGAGAGGGATCAAGGGGAAAACAAAACTGGATCATTAAATTCATGGCAGGAGGGGGAGAAAGGGGTTAAAAGGTCAACCATGTACACTAGTTACATTGAGGAGGGGACCTTCCTGTGACAGGGAAGTCCCTTCTCATACTGGGGCTCGATAGATATAGCTCACAAAGTGCCTTGATCACACGGTGAAGGTGCTAAAGACCTGCCATTCTGGTAAAGAGGCTGTTATTGACCCATAGCCAGGCAGAAGGCCCACAGTGTTGGGGTCATCCAGCCATGCCTCTAGCATCAGGGGATTTGCAGAGGGTGGCAAAGTAGGCAACCACATCTTGAAGTCAAGGAGGTTGATCAAGGAGTTAAAAGTTACTGGTTTAGAGTTGAATTATAACAATTTGTTGGTTTAATGGTTCTAAGTTGTATGTTAGAAACAATGCATAGATTGAATACAAATTATATTCTGGAAATGTGTCTCCATCCCTGGAAGTACTTTAGTAAGCCATACTTAACACAAGGGAATGAGAATGGCTGTTTTAAAGATTGTTTCCCTTAATGTGAGGGATATTAACAACCCGGTAAAATGGGCTAAAATATTACAAGACCTAAAAAGACGAGGAGCCATGATAGCCTTCCTCCAGGAAACGCATTTGACGGCCCAATAGCATTTGAAATTGAGAAGGACATGGGTAGAAAGTGTATATGCTTCACATTATAACGACAACCTGCACCATAGGGGAGTTGCAATCCTGATAAAAAGAGATGCCCCCCTAAGAATTTTAAAGGTTAGAACATATCCAGAAGGAAGATTTGTCCAGATACAAGGAAACTATAGAGGTCAAGATTGCACCCTAGTAAATGTATATGCACCAAACGAGGAAGTTCCACGGTTGACATTCCTAGAGACAGTAATAAAAGAATCAGTTACAGATGCACAAAGTATGGTAATCATTGGAGGAGACTTCAATGAAGTCATTAATCCGGGAGTAGATAGATCTGGGAAGACCTCAGGAAGGATAACAAGAACTGGGAAACTAGTTTTTAGACTGGGCCAGGAACTAGGGCTGATGGAGTGTTGGAGGTTCTTGCACCCTAGGTAGCGAGACTATACTTATTACTCCCCAAGACACGGTGCCTATTCTAGGATAGACTATTTTTTAATATCCACTGATTGGGTGCAAAAAGTAGAACAGTGCTGGATAGGATCAATAGTGATCTCTGATCATGCCCCAGTCTCCCTTCATGTTTTGATGGCCCCAACAGTGACACAATCTTGTTGGAGACTCAATGTGAGCCTCCTCACCAGAGAAGATTTTAAAGAGTTAATAAAGAACAAAATACAACAGTTTGAGTTAGAAAACCCAAAAGGGGACACGAAGGAGGGAATGAGATGGGACGCCCTTAAATGTAGTCTCGGGGGGGAGATAATAAAATATGCTTCTAAAATCAAAAGAGAGAGAATTCAGCAGAGGGTACAGCTGGAACAAAAAATCCATCCACTGAAGTCTACCCACCAGGTGAACCAAGACCCTATATTTAAGCAAGAACTAGACAAAACCTAACATGAGTTAAACAAGATATTAGACACCCAAATTGAGGGGCATCTATGGTATTCTAGACAGAAATACTATGAACAAGGCAACAGGACCGGGAGACTTTTAGCATGGCAACTCAGACAGGAAAGGGCAAGCAGAGCAGTGATTCATTTGCAAGGGGAAGATAATGAACAGACCACCACCTCCCCAGTGGAAATAGTGCAGAGATTTGAAAAATACTATGCAAACCTATATAGAGCAGATAATTTTCCGGGACATAAGGAGGCGGTGAAAACTTTTTTGAATGGCCTTAAAATACCTACATTGCCAGATTCGATGAGGAAGGAGCTGAACATCCCAATTACTACCTAAGAAATCATGAACAAAATAAAAAAGCTAGAGAATGATAAGGCACCAGGGCTAGATGGGTTTGGAGCCGAATTTTATAAAGAATTTAGGACCCAGATGGTGGGCATGCTATTAGCGGCCTGCAGTGAGATACTGATAGAGGGGGACCAGGTGCCACCATCATGGAATCTGGCCCAGATTTCAGTAATTCCAAAACCAGGCAAGAATCCAGAGTTATGTAGTTCATATCGCCCTATATCTTTGTTACTAGTGGGTTTAAAAATGTTTACAGGCATCATGGCAGATAGATTGCAAAGTTGTATCTCCGTTCTGGTCCATTCAGACCAGACAGGATTTATCTCAGGAAGATATTTACAAGACAGTATACGGCATCTCTTGAATATATTCACAGCCCAAAGAAGCTCAACGGCCCTACAGTAAGCAATCAGTATGGACGCAGAGAAGGCCTTTGACAGGGTGGATTGGCACTTTATGTCATCCACCCTGTAAAGGTTTGGCCTGGGAGAACAGTTTGTTTTGGCCATTGCTGCACTGTATTATAAGCCGGAGGCCAGAGTCAGGGTGAATGGTATGCTCTCGAACTGTCTGCCTCTTATGAGAGGCACCAGACAGGGGTGCCCCCTATCACCACTACTATTTGCCCTATCTTTGGAGCCATTGGTAATCTGGATACAGGACAACCCACATATTAAGGGCATTTGGGCAGGGGAAGTGGAACACAAAGCAGCGCTCTATGCAGATGATTCTCTTTTCTTCTTAAGAGAGCCACAGGATTCCTTACCTCATCTGTTAAATGCGTTAGAAAAATGTGGCTCCCTGGCAGGCTATAAAATTAATTTAACTAAATCTGAGGAGGTAGTGGTGAGTGGTACCCTTAATAAACAACTATGAGAAATGTTCCCGTTCACCTGGGCCAAAAAAAACACATTTAAATACCTAGGAATACAGGTGTCTGTGGACACGTCTAAACTGTATCGCAACAATCTTCTAAAGTTGCTCCAGACCCTTAGATCTGATTTTTCCAGATGGAAACTTTTGCCTCATTCCCTTTATGGTAAAATACAGATCATTAAAATGAATGTACTACCCAGGCTATTATTTTTATTTCAGACACTCCCTATCTCCATACCACCCCAGTTCAGGACCCAAATTACAAAAGAAGTATCCAAATTTATATGGAGGGGGCACAACCAAGAATAGCACTGGGTACTCTGATGAAGCCAAGGGAGAAAGGAGGCTTAGGTCTACCACACATGTATCACTATTACTTGGCCGCACAGGGGGCTCAGCTAATCACATGGGCTAAACAACGTGCTGGATCGGGGTGGTATCATATTGAAAATGAATCGATTCCTAACAGTAAAATATGGACTTACCCAACCTGCCGAGTTGACCCACATAATTGGTGGTTAATCACTAACCCTTGGGAAAAACAATCCTTATACGTTCTTCTTAAACTTAGGAAAAAAACAAATACCCCAAATACCTTGGGTCTCTTGTCTTTAATCAGACATACGTCCAACTTTGTGCCCCCAAGGTTAGATCAGGGATATGTCTACTGGGAGCAAAATGGTCTAACTACCTTCAGACAATTACTAGAAGGAGGTGCATGCTTGGCATAGACCACACTGAAGGAACGTTTTGCTTTATGTAAGGAAGATTTCTATAGATATGTTCAGATTCAACACTTTATTAATTATGGAGATAATTTTCAAAAAATCAGTAGGGCTCTGACCCCCTTGGAGCAGTTCTGGTGGGACTCCAGAAGAATTAAAGATAAGTTGCCCTACCTTTCCATCCTGTATAAAATACTTATGGAAAAAAAGGAAACTCCTGGGTTAGAAGATATCAGAAAGAGGTGGGAGATGGAATTACAGGGGACAATACAGAAGGGAGACTGGGAGCGTCGCTTACAGAGAGGATGACAGGTAACCTCAGCCACGACATGGCGAGAATTTAATTGAAAAATTTAACTCAGCTACTGCACTCCAATGATTACCAAACACTTTAATCCCCAAGCGTCATCGGCATGTTGGTGGGCAAGTGGGGAGACACAAAGTACTCATTACCATATATTCTGGGGATGTGTAAAAATACAGAGATCTTGGTTTCAAGTCCAGGGGGTTATGACCCAAATGGGAGGAGTGATAATACCACACACATTTCAAGACCTAGTCCTAGGAATGCCAACCCTCTCCTCACAAAAAAGGAGACGTGTGGGGTTGCTTCAGATACTGCAGCTTGCTGCACTAAAATGCATCACAATCAAATGGTTACAGCAGGAACTTCCAACTCTCCAGTTATGGATCTCTAAAGTGGAGGAAATGGAAAGATTAGGGAACATAACATACACTATCCAGCTAAGAAAAGAGAGATTCCTGGAAATCTGGAGACCTTGGTACTGCTGGAAAGAGGGCTTAGATGAAGGGGGGAGAAAAGGAGACAGGAACATAAGAAGGGAGGAAGGTATATGAAGTGCAGAGGAGAGTAAAGAGAAAGGAAACAAAAATAAGAAGAGAGAGGTGATTAACTGGAGGATAAAGGTGATTAACTGGAGGATAACGGCTTACGGAGATAGGAGGGTTTTGGGGGGAAACAGGGATGAAGACACACATATAAAGACACAGATATGTACCAGTAAAGGTATGTATACAAATACATTTTCAACATAAGATTGTAATATCAATTATAGTGCAATGGTATGAAGTAAAGAAGTTGATGAGGTTTAAAAAAAAAGAGTTTTTTCTTTTTGATTAGAAGGGTTAGATAAAAATAATTACATAATAATAAGGAAAGCAGTGGACTGAGAAAGAAAAACTCCCAGAATATAAGCGAAAGCATCAAGAGGAGGAATCGAAATAGATTTGAACATTATACTGGGACATTCTCATGGGCCACATTATGAAGAACTGAAACTACCAACTAAAAGCCTTAGGCTTGATAATGTGAACCCATAAACTGACTCTACTGCTGGATCTGTGGAATGATTAGTATATACAAAATAGAAGAGGTAGAAGGATAGATGATAAGAAAAGAGTAGAGAATGAATAAGAATGGATTGAAATTAATGTATACATGTCTTTGAAACATGTCTTTTGGAATTGAATGTAATGATATGGACATGAATAAAATATCAGAAGTAAAAAAAAAGACTGGGAGGATTATCTTCAAAACTAGCTCATGGCAGGCAGAAAGTAGGATACTTGCTTTGTTCCTGTAGAGGGGACCCAGTTTGGGGTGGAGTTTGTGGTGTGTGGCATCTAAGTGAGCCGAAAAGCCAAGGTGATGGTCAAGTTAGACCCAAGCTACTTAAAGGAAGAGACTTCCTCAAACACAGTACCATCAAGGGTATTGAAGGAGGGGAGAAGGAAGAGCCTGGTGAGCCTATACCATGAGCCAAAGGTTATGGAGATCATCTTCTTGGCATTGAGGGACAGCTGGTTGAATCAGAACCAATGCTGGACACTGTCCTATTGGAGTCAGACAGCAAGGCTAGGAACAGGGGAGCCACAGTCAAACAGCACAGTGTCATCTGCCTACATGTGAAAGGATGCAGAGGAACAGGCAGTAGAAACTTCATTTAGAAGTATGGAACAGAGTATAGGGCCCAGGATGGAACCTTGGGAAATGGATGAGCAGACAGGGAGTGGGGGGATAGGACATCTCTAATATGGACAAGTTGTGACCTGCGTCAAGGTGACAGTAGAAGCAGGTGATCTAAGAATCAGAGAGCACCACTGCTTTAAGCTTGTCCAGGAGAAAGAGGTGAGACACAGAGTCAAAAGCATTGGACAAGTCAACAAAGATTGCAGAAGAGAATTGGTCCATACCATACAGAACGGAGTCAGCGAGATGAAGAAGGTGGATGTGGAGTGGGACCTCCTGAAGCCATACTGGAAAGGAATGAAAAGGAGAAGAAGTCCAGGAAAGAGGAGAGCTAAGAGACGACAAGGTGTTCCTGGAGCTTGGCCAGGGTGGGAAAAACAGAAATAGGCTGACAGTTACCAGGAGGGGAGAGATCGCCCCTTTAGGAAGGGGGATGCCAGTAGCCTGTTTCCAGGCATCTAGGGCAGAGGAAAAGGAGAGGCTGAGGTGGTCGGTAATATGGTAGTGATGGCAGAAGCAGAGAGATGCAGAAGCTTGGGGACAGGTCAATCAGGACTCACACCCTTGCAGGGGTTAAGAGCTAGAAAGGTCTTGAGAGGGGCAGAGGGAGTGGTAGAAGAGAAGGTGAATGACTGCAAGGGAGGGGGTGTGGAATGAGGTGAAGGGAGGGAGGGAAGAGGGTGAGGGTGAGGAAGGGCACAGGTGATGAAAAAGGATTTGAAAGAAGAAACTACAGTAGTGGGGTCAGTGATGTTAGAGTTACAGACTGGAGGAAGTGGGGAAAGTACTGTCGGGGGTGATTACTTCAGAAGATGTATGGGTGATTAAGGTTGTTCTAGAGTGATATTTGAACTCAGACGTGCTATTGCAACAAAATATAGAAGTGTTTTCTTTCATTTTTGCCAGACCCAAGACTGTGCCCAAAAATAACATGTCAAACGTGTAAGGCAAATATCGCAATGGGAACATCAACTTCTATGGATAAACCCAATGTTATATTTAACAATGTGGTATTTATTAAAGAAAAATGGAAATATTTTGTCCAGCAAAACACAATCATCTGTTTTCCAGCTCTCCTAATGACCTAGGGTTTTATAAGGTATTGGAAAACAGTATCATAAACACGTATAGCACAGAAGATAACATACAAGGTTTTAATATTGTAGCTAACAAATAAGAATGGGCTACCCGACGGGTAGCTGCGTCAGGTAGTGCAGGTATCGCCTATTTTTGGCTGGGTAGGGTAATTCGGGTAATGTACTACCCTACCCGACATAACAGTGTAATTCTCAGGTCGGGTAGTTTGAGATGGGTAATGGGTAATTACTAGTGTTCCTCATCTCTCCCTCAGCTGGCAAAGAGTTAACAGTTTTAGTCAGAAATGAGAGACAAACCTAAATACTGCAATGCTTGGTGTTTAATCTTCACAGGGAGTTCATTGTAAGTTGCAAGGAACAGGGTGTTCTGAAACATACAAAAGTTGAAACATTGCGCTCCCCCCAAACAATAAACACCAACCATTGCAACATTTATTTTGTTTGTTTTTTCTGATTGAAAACTATTAACACTTTACCAGCTGGAGCAGTGATGATGCACACTGTTAATCCCTATTTTTAAACTTAGATTTTATTACATTTTCAACATAAAACAATATATCAACAACAAACATATACATCATGTGTATTTAGAGTGTCTTTTTGCATTCACTCTGGAATGGTATTAGTAATGTTGTAAATAGTATTACAAGCCTGCAGCAACATCACCAGTGGTCAGTTCTGATTCATTAATACAATCACACTGAGCCCCTACATTTTTCCAGTCCCTGTATGTTCGGAGGCCCTTGATGAAGTTACAAGAAGCTCTGCTGTGTGACCCTGTTGCTAGATAGCCTTTTATTGCTGTATAAGGCATTTTTCTTAGGGCCGCTGTTTGTAACAATATTACAAAATTTGGAGAGTGGCTCCATGGCACTGAGCAAGGGGGGATCACTCTGTATGCTGGCAACCCAGGTTCATGCCCCGAGCCCTGGATGTCAGGAGCAGAAACCATCAGGGAGGGGGTCAGAGCAATGGACGCTTCCCTCCCAGGGGGGGTGAGGCAGTGCTGGACCACTTTAGTAGTAGCTCTTGGAGGTGGCTAACGGAGGCATTATAGGTGGTGTGCACCACCACACATTGCCGAATGTTCCCACCCCAGGATGCAGCTGCAGCGGCATTAATGTGAGAAGTGGGTGGGATCAGAAAAGCGGAAATCGCCCACGCAGCTGCCGGATATGGCTGCCTCATTTCTCCGAGCCATGTATCTATTCACAGCCTCCTCCAATCCTCCTAAACCCCACTCCTCAGTCAAAGTAGCAGGAACTAACTCCCCTTCTCTGCGCCCCCTTGGGAAGGGAGGCCCCCAGAAAAGTTACCCCTCGTCTACTGAAGATGTGGCCCGAAGTGAGGATGGTATAGATGGCAACGGGGATGGCCCGGCGTGCAAAGGGACGGTTAACACTGCGTGGCCTGAAAGAGTGGCTGGCCACAAGGACAGGGAGAGGTGGAAGAAAGATGAAACAAAAAAAAAAACATTTGGCATAGCCAGTTCAACTCTTTACAGGGTTTAATTTTTGGAAGCAGCAGCAGGCTCACTCAGAGCAGCTGCACTTCTTCTAATTGCCTTTCTCACCCAACGGCCCAAAAGACAAATTACATACTTAACTGCTAAATGGCTCTCCATTTCACTAACTACTGCAGACAATCTGGCTGGCAATGTCACATTAATAAAGAAAAGTCGGGCATATCACAGTGGCTCTATAGAAAAACACCTTATACAGCCATAATACTAAAGACTGCATTTTGAAAACAGTAGCAGGCTTACTCAGAGCAGCGGTGCCTATCTTACGTGACTCAAGACAGATCCTTTAGAGTAGTTTTCTCTACTTAGAGCAGTCAAAAACAAAGTCTTGCATATGTTGTTATAGTCAAGGTAGGGTAACAGGGTAGTAGAATGATTAGGGTAGTAACTACCCAACTCTAACCAACTACCCGTTTTGCATTAGGGTATTTTTAGGGTAATGTAGGGAAGTTTGGAGGTACCTGCAGGTGTTGTTTAGGGTAGGATATTTTACTAACCGCCCATGCCTCAGTGTTACAGGATCATAGGATGCATTTGAAAATTGCCATGATGGTTTAGACTTGTTTTGTTTTAAGTAGGAATGCATGGTGTCAAAGGGCATTTCATTCAGTTTGCAAAGGCTGAGAACAGAAGACACAAACATGTGTTTCATCCTTCTCAGGACTCGTCAGTGTGCTTCATCTGCATCTCAGCCCAGAGGAAAATGAACCAGCCCTAATGTGGGCTTATGGGGTTGGGCCACGGTGGGCTCATAATAAGAAAACAAGCTAAAAAGATACAGAACCTCAGCACAAAAGCACTGAGGCAAGGGTCACCCAAAAAGGGCTTGGGAACAAATCTAGGTTTCAAAGAAATACAAAATCATACGTACCCCTGTAATACAAAGCATCATGGAACACCTGGGGGATTAAATAATTATTTTTGGGGGGCATTCAGTCATGATCTGCAGGCCCCCCACCACTAGCAATAATACGGAACACAATAAGGAATATTATAATTTTGTTTGTGTGGCCCTCTAATCTGTGATCTTTTGCTCCCTCCCCCCGGCACCAACACATCTAGGGGTTCAGTTGAGTTTTGGTGTGTGGGCAGTAAGGTGTGGCAGCTACAGTGGAAACAGTATCTTAGAAAGACAGGCACGGGGGGGGTGGGACACTGTGGAGCCCAAGTTGAGCGGCAGCAAAATCTTGTAGCTCCATTAGTAAAGTTCTAAACAGTCCAAAACTGACCAGTTGGAGTGAATATTTGTGCAAAACTTGACTATTTTTGGTAAAAGGAGCCAAAAATACATAAGATGGGCAACCCTTGAAAAGATCGTGGTGGTGGAATCGGAGGTAAATCAAGCGGATCGTCTCAGCCCTCGAGGTCAGATCTGAACCCGCAGGCCACAATTGTACCTGAAACAGAAGAGAAAATATCATCTTTGGGATTAAAATTGCAGAGACTGATCTCTTCAGTCTTGCATTTAAAAGCAAAAATGGATTCTTTCGGGACCAGAGTAACGGCTGTAGAAACAGCAGTGGATCAGTTGAAAACTGCACTTTGCGATGCCCGATGGCAAACGGACTCAGCCTCAGCTGCCACTTCAATTTTGATAAAGGAAAATGCACACTTCAGGGCCAGGCTGGAAACATTTGGAGAACCAGGCCTGATCTTCCCACATTCATATACTCGGCCTACTGGAAGGAATCGAAGGGGACCTCCCTATCTTGTTCATACAGGACTGGCTAACTGAGAAAATCATACCTGACGGGAAAGAATTACAGTTTGGCCTGCAGAAGGCTTATTGTATTACCCCTCAAGGCTATCGTGAGCAAGCAGACAACCCCCGTATCCAGCTGGTGGTCACAGATGGTGTGGGGACCCGTGACCAGATTCTGCGGATGGCCAGGCGGACAGGACCCCTTACCCAAGATCAACATGCAGTGTATTTGTTCCCCGATCTTACTTATGCAATTAGAATGCATTGCAAAAAATTTGACGGAGTCCACCAGAAGTTGAGGGAGGCCTCCATTCCTCATGTGATGCTTTATGCTGCCAGGTTATGGATTGTCCATGAAGGCAAGGTCTGGATGTTTGCTGACCCCATGGAGGTAGGTAAATGGGCTCCTCATTTTCAACCGAGCCGCATGATCGGGAGAGCTACAAAAGGGACTGAGCATGTAGAGTTGGAAGAAGATGAGGACGAGTGACCTGAGCTAAGTATAGCTCTGTTTTGCTCCCTTCATATTTGAGCCCTCTTCTATTGGCTCTAGTTGCAGAGTTGGGTCCTTGAGACTACTGAACTTCAGTTTAGTATTTTTACTATGTGCTGTTCATTAAAGCCACCCGGTTCTCTCTGAAGCTAACAGAGTTGTTGCTGGCTCAAAAACTCTCTAGTTTCTTTAGTGGGTTAATTTGGATGGCTCTCTAAAGTGTTCATAAGTACACTAGAACATGATTATTGTTATACTGACTCTTTCTAGTTATATGGGTTTTTTCCAGCTAAGTTAATTGGCCTATTAGGGGCCATATAAAGTGGGCTGCAGATTTATAAAGTATGCTGGATTGTGCAAAGATGCCTTAAACACCACTTATTTCACACAGACTGCTGGACTGTTGTACCTAAAAGGTGTGGGACTATGCTGCCCTTTTTCTTTATCTTTATAATAGCTCATAATCTCTTAAGGTTAAATGTATGACACCATTAGCTCTCTATAGGGCATGCAAATGTTGGTCTTATGTTTTGGACTTTAGATTCTTGTATTAGTCATACTGCTCTTGTGCTTGTTATTACAGCATTTATTCGGACAATGTTTTCTTTATAAATTTATCTAGTTTCCCCCCAGATGTGGTATCACAATATCTACGATGCACCTCTCCTGTGATTAAGAATGCTGCGACCTCCTACTGATAATTGTCTTTATGATATGGTCTGTCTAGATATGGATTTGTTATTTTGTCATAACAAATGAAACTAATAAAAATAAAGTATAAAAAAGAAAGACAGGCACTAGTGTTTAGTAGAAAAGATTGCTGGGGGTGGAATGGAGCAGGAGAGTTTGGAATTTAGAAATATCAGTGCATTACATATGGGGCAGTATGATTTAATGGATGGTATGGGTGGAAGCTTTTGGTGCTGGGGCAGTTGGGGTATTAGTGGTTCTAGCCAAAGGATGAGGTTGTGGGTTTTGAGACTGGGCAAAAGGATTTAGCTGCGGGGAAGGGGATCTGGGCTTTTAAAAATGGAAGTTGGGAGGGGTCATGGTGACTTGATGTGATGAGACAACTGAAACTGAGCTTTATAAACAGGGGGCGAAGCATGTGCAGTTCGATGGATGATTGACTTTTTGCAGCTTGTGGTGGGAGGGGTTCTCAGCTGTGAGTTGAATCTTCTGACAAGAGACAAGAGGAATTGGCAGCTAGAAGGTGGTTGGGACTTCTGAAACTGAGAGTAGGAGGGTTTCCAAGGTGGGAGATTGGGACTTTTGTTACAGGCAGTGTGACAGTTTATTAGATGGGATTGAGCCTGGATGCTTAAAACTGGGGCTAGGTTAGAAAGTTTAGCAGCTGGGAGGGGTGCAAAGCTTTACTGGGATGAGGTGGGGTATTTTGCAGTGAGGAGTCCAATAGCTGAAAAGGAATACACACTTTTCATACAGGGACGGGAGAGAACCCATTTTCTTCACAGTATCCCACCTGTTTACATTCTTGGATATGCACAAAAACTGAAGTTTCGTATTGAAACATCTTGGTTGTCCCAATGTTTTTTTTTAAATACCCAAAGCAAATGTGGTTAAACATTATGCTGTATTGCATGTTTCATTTGAAACGACATCTAACAAAGTTGTCATGTTTGTGTTTCACAATATGTATATATTGTAACTGTCAAACATAATTGTTAAGGAACTTGCTTGGTTTTCAATTACAGATAGAGGCCACAGCTTATAAGTATTTCACAATTACTTATCAAGAGATGGGGAAACTATGAATCTCTATGAAAATCAAAGATTTTATATAGAGGTGTCTGACCAGCCTTAACTGTTACATCTTCACATTTATTAATTCATGCTGTAGTTTCTTATTTGTGTGGTCATCTGAACTGTTAAATTTTTCAGCCTGTTCTCAAAACTGTGGCTTAGGACAGTTGAACCCATTTTAGAATAGAGCTGTATTATGTTACGTGTACAAAATGTGTTTTCATTTCTACTTAAATTATGTATATGTGTGTTTTCCCAGTGTTTCTATCAGCTAATAATGCAAATACAGTATTTAGAAGACAGAAGCGTGCTAACATTTTACATCTGGAGGAGATCTTTCCAGGTAATTTGGAAAGAGAGTGCTTGGAAGAAAGGTGCAGCTATGAAGAGGCAAGAGAAGCTTTGGAACACAAAGAAAAAACAGTACGTCCAATTTAATATGCAATTGCTGCCTGATAAAAGAAGGCATTTTTGTCACCCAGTCATTTTTTCTATAATTCTGTTTATTTTTGGTTACTATAATTTATACAATATACATCGACACAAATCCAATGTCATAAAAAATGTGATCTCCACATACTATATGCTTGATACATTTTAGAACGCAGAAAGTACCACTCATATGCTGGATAAACACTACCTGTCAGTAATCCCCCTCTCAAAAAAACACCAGTTGTATAAACAAGACAAGCAATGGAGACCTATGTAATAAATTATTTATCTCTCTCGAGCAGTTTGACCTTGAGAACATCACTCATGGCTTAAGCCACTTGTGAGTTACCCGAGGTCAAACTGCTCTTGTGTAAAGAAATAATGTATCACACAGGACCCCACTGCATATCCACTATGTATTTACCCATGACAGGTTAGCCGAGATGCAAAATTTTGTTTCCAGTGGAGTCCTGCTTCTACCCATTGCCGAATCTGGGTGGACTGGAGCACTAAAAAGTGACTTGCCCAAGGACGAACAGTGAATATTTGATTCGAGCAGGATTTGAACTTGTGATCTCCAGGTTCCAAAACTGGTGTTCTAACTACAAGACCACACTGCCTTGCAACTGTTTTTCAATGCATCACAGTGCATGGCTCACAATCAAATTAAGAAGCATTACAAATAATTCCAATATAATTATGTTTTTCAATCACGCTTTTTGCCCTCATACTGCCACCTGCTCCTATGTTCTGGCCATTTCTGCCAGTGACCTCCCAGCCCCATCTTCTGCTCTCCTCACTGTCAAGGTCAGTGGGGAGCCACACGGTCTGGTGCCCAAGAATACAGGTGGCTGTCATACTGGAGATGTGTTTTTTCCCTTTGGTTTTCTTCCCAGTCCCCAAACCCTCCCACCTCCTGGGTGATGGGCAGTGCAATGACAGGCCAAGCACCCATGCTGTGATGTCCCTGTACAGGATGCAAGCTCCCCGGTCCACTGCAGAGGTCACTGCAGTGGTGGAACTGCATCGCTGTCCATCCCCACCTGGGAGCCTGCTCAGCAGCAGTGCTACCACAGCCCCCTTGACTGCTCAACCTAGTTTGTACATTTGCTCCCGAGCACGAGTCTCTAGAACAAAAGCCCCATCAGGCATCCAAATAGTTTCAATATTTAAGAGACAGTGCATAGGAAAATAGTAAATCACATGAAATACCTGTCATCATTGGAAAAGGGAAAGTGCCGCCAGTAAATATTAGTAACATTGGCACTACGGAGAAGAACACTGACAGTGGCAGAAACGTCTGCAAGCCATTGTGGTAAGTAGTGGGCACTGAATAAATGATAACATTCATATACACCCCAAGAAGGGTTTCTAGGAGAAACCATAAGTTCACCTATGTTAAATAGCACTGCCAGTAGTCAGCAACATCTGTACTAGGGCTGCACGAGTTGCAAATATGAATTCCCAAACAACATGAATAATAGGCTACCAGGCCCTACTCAAGGTATTCATACTTGGAAAATGGAAAAAAATAGGAAAAAAAAGGACTCTAGCCCTTTCCCAGGTGCACAGGACTAGAACAGTCCCCCCCACACACACACACACTACTCTCAGTCATCCCTTGTCCTCCTGTCTATATCATCATTTCTGTAGCACCCTGCCAGCCCTTCACACTGCTCTAACCCAACCCCCTGTTTAAACCAAATTCCACCAACCTGGCTTTCTCTGGGTATAACGTACACAAGGTAATTTCTTTAGTTATGAGTATATGTTCTTTACTAATAAAAACAGTGAAATCCCACTACACCAGCTCAGTTGGTCTCCCCCTCCCCCCCCAGACTGTTGGATTGCATCGATATATTTATTTCATGCTTACCTGCTGTAAAAAACCTTTCCACTGATTCACGGACCCCGTGCAGGATAGACTAGCGGTCTGTAAGATCAGGTGTAATCAGGAAAAAAGGAGTGCCTGGCAGAATCATTTCTAGTCAAAGCCATTTGATTGATTGATTGATTGGTTTGCTTTATTTATTTATTTCAAAAGTGTTTACCAGGAAATACATACTAAGCTGGTAACAACTTGTTTCCAGATGCACCGGGGGTTGGGGTGGGGAGAGAACTGGAACAGAAGAATAAGGTACAATAATACAAATAATAGATATAAAAGTAACATAAATTACCAGTTGTGCAAAAGGCAATGTATTGTTAGCAAACCAACAGTAGGACCTATCAAACCAACATAAAAACTCCCAAGAAAGCCTGTAGGGAATGATTCTTGGGAAAAGAGACACAGCAAACTTCAGCACTTCTAAATGCTTTACTGCTGTACCACTGAAACCATTCCAGAGTCAATCAACATCCCAGCCAGCACTGTTCAGTTCATATGGTCTTCTTCAAAGCTAATATTTCTAGAAATGACTTCTTCTCTACTGCACAGTAAATCTAAACAAGACATAAATATAACCCAGCAGTTTTGGAATGTGGTTTCTTCGTGTCACTCTTAACTACTGTGCATGCATTCACTCTTAACAAAACCCCCAGAACAGAGTATTTATAAGAAAATGAGAACATAGAAATGTGTTGGCAGAAGGGGACCGTGTGATCCATCTAGTCTGCCCGTTTTCCTCCCCTTCCCCCCACTTCATTTAGGGTTTTCAATTTGCCAGTCCCTAGCTCGCTTAAACTACCCTATTGTTTTAGCAGCTACAACCTCTTCAGTTAGTCTGTTCCAGGGTTCCCCAACTCTCGTGAAGAAGAACTTCCTGAGGTTGCTTCTGAATCTACCTCCCTAAAGATGCGTGCTGTGATCTCTTGTTCGTGTACCCGTATTTTCCTGGAAGAGGCTCAGAGCCTGTACTGTGTTTGTTCCTTTGAGGTATTTAAAAGTTTCTATCCTATCTATCATGTCGCCTCTGTTGCACCCTTGTTCTAGTGAGTGCAAGCTTAACTGCTAGAGCCTTGCTCTGTAAGGTTCATGGTGGAGCCCCTGTACCATCTTAGTAGCCTGTCTCTGCATAGACTCCAAACGGTCTACGTCCTTTCTTAGGTCCAGCCCCCAGAACTGCACACAGTACTCCAAATGAGGCCTAACCAGTATAGGATGGGGAAGGGAGTTAAGCTGGACACAATATCAGAGTAAAGGGACATTGGAGTAATCATTAGTGACTTCCTTAAACAAACCAGCCAATGTAACAAGGCTGTCTTGATTGTGGGGTGCATCGAGAGAGAGTTCAACAGTAGAAGGCAGAAAGTATTGTTACCATTGTAATGGTCACTGGTGAGGCCACACCTGGAGTACTGTGCCCAGTTCTGGAGTCCTCACCTAAAAAAAGAGACAAAGACAGGCTAGAGAAGGCACACCATATGATGACAAGATGATTCAGGGTCAGGAGGACAGATCCTATGAAGATCGACTAAAGGCATTAAATGTGTATTCATTCGAAACCAGAAGAAAACTGTAAGATATGATAGAGACCTTCCGGTTCCTGAAAGGAATTAACAAGGCAGACTGTGAGGAGCTATTTATGGGGAACAGAGAAAAGGGGTTGCAAGTGCAGGTTGGGGGGGTGATATTTAAAAAGGAAGGAAAGGGGGACTTCCAGTGACGTCACGGAGCGCTATCAAGCCTAACCCGTGAGGCTCCCAACCCAGCTGACTAAACAAATCCTCCTAAATCATCTTTTTGAAAGATAAAAATGTCCAAAAACTCAGGCGGGGCAACACAGTCTACTAACAAAGGTAAAAATCGCCTGGAACAGAGAGCGAACATTAAGGATGCCAGCAGATTAAAAGTGGGCCCACTCAGTAGGCCATCTTCCCCAGCGGATTTGCAGAACCCAGATTATGACACCGACGGAGAAAACGAGCAACTTTCACGGACCAGATTTGAGAGATTACTTCACGAAATAACTGAGTCAAGGAGGGAGAATAAGCAAGAATTCAAGGCAATGCAAACACAACTCGCTACCTTAGAGAAACGTATTGGGCAGATGGAAGATAGAATTTCTGAAACAGAGGACTCTGCAGTTCAGCTAGCCAAAATTGTGCAGGATCTCGTTCAATAAGCTGATCACTTGCAGGATAAGTGTTTGGATCTGGAGGGTCGCTCCCGATGAGACAACTTGCGGTTATATGGGCTCCCAGAAGATACAGAAACGGCCCCAATGGCATTGTTCCTAGAAAGCATGTTAAAAGATATTATCGATCTCCCGCCAACCCTGAATTTTCACAGAGAGAGCTCATAGATCCCTACAAAAGAAACCTTCGGACCCAGAGGCTCGCCTGCGTTCAATTGTGTTTAAAATGAACTCTTACAGTGTCAAAGAGGAAATACTGAAACGGGCATGGAGTAAAAAACAACTCAAATACCTAACGCACAGGATTTATTTAGACCATGACTACCCTCAGGAGGTACAAATTCAGAGAATTAAATATCAACCCATCCTGCCAGCCCTGAGAGAGAAGGCAATAAGATTCCACACACCTTATCCTTCAAGGCTCAGAATATTCTGGGAAGAGGGAGTGAGGATATATTCCACTGTTGAGGAAGCCTTGGAGGCACTGCGAGAGAGAAATATTACAGTGAAGGAACCTGGGAGTGTGGAAACCGGGAATTGCGGACCATTTGAGCAACGCCCCGGTGTCAGGAAGTTAGTGGGAAGCAAAACAGGATCGCAAACAGACGTCCTGTGCAACATCCAGAAGATCCTTCAGGCGAGGGCTATACTGACTGATTCTACAACCTGAGACAACGACAGAAAGGAGGAAAGAAGATGGATAGAGGTTCAGTGCTAGAATTTTTTTTTTTTCTTAACTCAACCGAAAACACAGGGAGAGCCGAAATTGTCTGTTAAGCATACGACCAGGTACCGGGTAGGGGGTAGAAAATAACGCTGGACACTATCAGACTGACAAAGATCTCATCTACTTTGGCGATTAACTCAAACTAACTATAAAATAATTGTGTAGAAGTTAATTCACCAAAAATACCTCCCTATACCTGACTTTAATTTAAGTTCTGCCTTAAAACCTCCTTCATTTATTTTGGACAATGGGACTATACAAAAAAGAACCAACCCAGGAGGTTAACAGGTCATCCCTGCGGTACCTAAGGACATGTAATAGTCATTTTTGTATTGACTATAGGTGGAACTTTATATCTTAGGTCAAGTAATGGCTGATAGCGGTTGAGTGTATAGTTAGCTTAATCCTGTATTTTTCCAGGTTGCACACCTCTTGACAAATTAGAAGAGTTTTCTAGGGTCAGCTGGGATCGGGGTGCAATTAGAGGATTGTAGCCCGTACAGTTACTACTCTAATTTGAGTCTTAGGATACTCTGTTTCTCGAGAAGGACCCCCCAGAAACGGAGGTTAAATACTCCTTCTCTTTCTCCTATAGCATCAGGGGAACAAAAGGGCTAGTAAAATTACTTAGCCCTCTGCCTTGGAAGCAAACAGTTGCTCATATAGTTGAAAACGTTGTTGAAGTTTCGAGTTATGTTGAAAAGTTGTTCTAATTATAGCTTAGCAGAGCGATTGGCTTTAAAAAATATTTTAAATCTTTGGTCTGGTAACATCAGTGCTGGGTACGGGGGGCCACCATGGTGGGAAAGAGAAGGTCACGTAGAGCCCCTGATTAAAATGGAAGTAATGGATCCTCCTTAAGATGGCTCAATCATATTTAATAAGCACACATACAATGTGCATGGTATTACAAACCCAGTTAAGAGAAGTAAAATCTTCCAGTTAAAGAGAAGACAGGCAGTTAATATTTTATTACTTCAAGAAACGCACCTTACCCAAAGTGAACATAAAAAGTTTGAAAGATTGGGCTTTTCCCAAGTGGTGGCTTCCTCGTACAAGGGGGGTAGAAGGCGGGGGGCCACTATAATGATAAAGCAAGGAACTCCATTTGAACTTAAAGGTAAAATTATAGATAAAGAAGGTCATTACGTACTGGTAAAGGGCCTCTTAGAAGGCCAAATGATTACATTAGTTTCGATCTATATGCCTCCTGCACCGGAGTACTTGGTTTATAGTGGCCTTTTCACGCAAATAGTAGCCTGGGCTGAGGGCACAGTGATCTGTGGGGGGGACTTTAACTTAGACTTTTCGGGAGGAGCGGGGAAGAAAGGTTACTCAAAGGGATGAGTAAATAAAATGACTGGAGAGGTCCGGAAACTATTACAGGAAATGGGGTATGAAGATGCCTGGAAGTATTTCCATGGCTCAGGGACCAGACACTCTTTTTACTCACAGGCCCACGATTCTTACTCCTGCCTTGACTATATATTAACACAAAAAGAGCAGTTAAGCTTTATTCAATGGATTTGGCAGGGAGATTTTATACTGTCAGATCATGTGCCTTTGTTTTGTAAATTGAATACCCAGGATGTTCGTAAGAGAACATTCTGGAGACTTAATATATCCCTACTTAGAGGCAAGGAGACATGTGAGGCTATTGAGGAAACTATAACCCAGGCACTTGTTGATAATTCCACACAAGAAAGCAATATTTCTATAGTCTGGGATACTATAAAAGTGATGGTCAGAGGGAAATTTATAGCAATTTCCTCATATCAGAAGAAACAAAGAGAGGTGGGAAGGCTCGCATTGAAAACCAGGATTGCGGCCCTAGAGGAGATGCAGAGGGTTAAACATTGTAAATCACATTCTCAAGAACTTGCATCTCTTAAAAAACAATTAAGTGCCATCCTAGATTATGCCATATAGCAAAAGCTGACATTCCTTCGGCATAAATATTATGACGGTGGCCCTAGATTCACGAAAATGATTGCTGGCCAATTACGTAGCCGGAAGGCTAAATCAACTGTATCAAAAATAAAGCACCCGGTTTCCTATGCTCTAGCTACTAACACTCAAACCATATCGGAGGCCTTTCATCACCATTACTCAACGTTCTACGCCAAAGGGAACACTCCCTCAGAAGAGGGAATCCAGCAGTTTCTGACCTCTTTAGATTTGCCAACTTTGTCACAGAGGCAAAGGGAAATGCTGACAAACCCTGTTACTAATGGGGAGTTGATAATGGTGATTGGAAGTTTGAAAACAGGAAAATGTCCTGGCTCAGACGGTTTACCAGGGGAGTTCTATAAGGCTTTTGCTAATACACTAGTGCCCATCTTAAGCCAGGTTTATTCCTATGTCTCAACACGGGATGGACAAGTGCCTCCCTCCTGGGATGAGGCAATAATTTCGGTAATACCAAAATTGGGGAAAGACCCTACGTGTTGTTCATCCTACCGACCAATATCTATATTAAATACAGATTATAAGATATTTGCCTCTGTATTAGCAAGGCGACTGGTCCAACATGCCCCAACCACAAGAGGCTTGGACCAATGTGGTTTCATCCCAGGGCGCCAGGCCCAGGACAATGCTAGGCGTACGGTCTATATAATTGAACATATACGTGCTCACAAAATTCCAGTGGTCCTGTTGGGGTTAGATGCCAAGAAGGCTTTCGATATGGTTTCATGGAGATTCTTGAGAGGGGTCCTACAAAAATTTGACTTCCCGCCCCAATATATAGACACAATATTTAAATTTTATAATAATCCCGTTTCCTACATTAGAGTAAACGGCCATATCTCACAAAAACTCTCCCTTAATAGGGGAACAAGACAGGGATGCCCCCTTCCCCCCTTTTATTTGCTTATTATATAGAACCCCTAACTCAATATCTACGACAATCCCTAGATGTTGCAGGAATAGCAATGCCAGGGGGTGAGCAAAAGTTGGCATTCTTTGTGGACGATATTTTGCTATATTTGTCTGATCCAAGCAAGTCACTTGAGGCCCTGTTTGAGAGGATACAGGAATTTTCTAAGATATCTGGCTTTTCACTTAATATAAATAAATCAGAGGCTTTAACATTTCATTATCACCCACCCCACCTATTGAGAAAGAGATACCCCATTAGACGGGACAATGAGAGTATCACTTATTTGGGGATACGAATTACTAAGGATCTAGATAACCTACTACTACAAAACTTTAACCCTCTAGTAGCTGATATCAAGAAAGACCTAAAGAGATGGGCGCTTCTCCCGTCATCTTTTTACACTAGGACCCTCTCTCTCAAAATCAATGCGCTACCTAGATTTTTATATTTATTTCAATGTGTCCCATGTGCGTTGTCCTCCAAGGAGCTTCTTTCATGGCAGAGAATACTAAATAAGTTTCAGTGGAACCAAAGAAGACCGAGAATTAGTGGCTGAAAACTATCCCTTCCTAAGGAGCTGGGTGGTGTGGCCCTTCCCTCACTCCAAAAATACTGGATTGCTGCCCAGGTGTGGCTTTCGTTACTATGGGGTACTAAAACATATCAAGCTAAATGGAAACAAATAGACCTAGCGAGATCTCTCCCAGTACCGATGCCAGCTTGTTTATTTTCCAAACCAGATCTTAAGAAATTAACTCGCTTGGTCCCTCAAGCGACTCTCTCTATTTTAAAGGGGTGGCAACTAGGGACAAATAGTAAACAGTGGGCCCAACACTTTTGGAAATATAATTGGTTCGTCCTAACTCAGGCATTTGACAATCAATGGTACAAAAACCAGATTAAAAAAGGACTAGAGGCACCGTGGCAAATAATGCAGGGTGAAGAGATTCTGGATTTTGAACAGGCAAGGAGGGTCTATGACTGGACAGAGAAAGATAGACTATACTATTATCAAATCAAAGATTACATAGCTTCAAATATTAGACACAGGGGCCGTGGTTCTTTACCCGAAGAAGATATAATTCCGCTTAGGCAGATATGGTCCTTGAACTATGGCGAGAGGGCAATATCTAAAATATATAAGGCCCTTATAATGCAAACTTCTCAAGTAATTTTACCCCTGCAATCTAGATGGGAGAGGGAATTACAACAACCACTATCCTCCAAAGATTGGATGGAAATATGGAAAGGATCGTGGTCGACGACATCCTCCCCCATCTGGAGGGAATTCGTCTGGAGGGTGAGAGTAAGATTTTTTCTGGTTCCCATTGTCCTTGCCCAGAGGGTTCCTGGTCAAACCTCGCAATGTTGGAGAGAGTGTGGTGAGGCTAAGGCCACTTACATACATATTTTTCTAAAATGCCCTAAGTTAGATACCTTTTGGGAATCAATATTGGAACACATTAAAGCAATCCTGGACATACAGACTACACCTAATGACCCTAATTTGATTTTGGGACTCCCACCAAAAGAGATCAGAGGATAAAGCAAAGGTATATCTATGGTCTATTGTGCTGGCCTCAGTCTATAAAGCCATTACTAAAAAGTGGTTCCAGGTCCCCCGGACACTAGACTGGAAATCCTTAATAATAAATATCCAGCATAATGAACAAATCTCACTGGCTCTCCAAGAGAAGACGGAGACCTATATGGCAAGATGGGCACGGTGGGAATTATACCAAAAAGCCTTGCTGGAAGAAAGAGAAGAGACAAGCTAATGAGGCATATTAAATTGGAAGGAAAATACAACTGGGGAAGGATGGGTACTGGTGATTCTTGTAATAGAAATGGGGTAAGAGTCCTCTAGAATTCCTATTAAGTTGAAGGTCTAATTTAAATAAGATAAGGTTGGGGGGATAGAAAGTGACATAATAGTAGTCGCAGGATGTGAAGATTAAATGGTGTAACAGTCGCTCTGCATAGGTAAGCCACATATTGTTATGCTGTTAATCTTTAAAGTTGTTTTTAATGAAAGTCTGTAAGTGGTGACAGTCTAACTAATGAATACTTGTATGCATTAAGCTGTGATATTAAATAAAAGAAGTATAAAAAAAATTAAAAAGGATGGGAAGCAGTATTACTTTAAAGAAAGAGAGCTTGAGCACTGGATCATCACTTGCAATTTGCTGTTTTCAACTTCAGCGCTTTCTCAAGGTAGCGCTATTGGCTCCACGCCTGTGTAGAGCTCCCTGATTGGCTGGTCTCACTCACCTGAGACAGGAGCACCCGAGACATGTGGCTTAATGTAAGCCTGCATCCCTGTACTCGGCTTCTAATTTATATATTTTAATTTAGCCTGTTCTGCTCGGCCTGTGTAAAGTAACTTACCATTCCCCCCGCTGCAGTTTCTCTCCAACTGTATGTGCACCGATTCAGTGCTAGCTCTGCAAACTTCCCCTTAATTTTTGCCTTGAACTGAGTTTGTAAAAAAGTTTTACTGGCTTTGTTAATATATATTTTTTTAATCCTATTTAAGACTGTACTGGGTTTACATGCTTACTGCTGTGGACTTAGTTTGAAAATTCAGTGAATTGTAAAATCTGTGTTGCCTCTGTCTTGAGCCTAAGGCTTCTGCCTTTGACTTTCATTCTTAATCATCTTTCTTTGTCCCCCTGTCCTCCTCTGTCTCTGTTCTGTCCCTACTGCCCTCCCCCATCAGTCTGTTTTTTTGTGCTTGTTTTGGATTCCCGAGTTAGCCGGCACCTTGCCTCTGTCTGAGACTGCCCCCTGATTTGTCATTCAAGTTGGTGCTTGCTCAGCTCTCTTTGTGTGTCTCTGTTTAGACACATCCCCCCCCATCTGCTCCTATTTAATCTGCTGTCTCCCTCCTTACAGGTGCCACTTGCCCCCTCGGGCAGCGGTCACGATCCAGCCATAGCACCTCCACGGTGCAAGGAGCCTGATCCACCTACCCCCCAAAGAGATAGATAAGGTATGATGCTTGAAAAATTGCCACGATTTCTCTGGGCTGTGTGAACGCTGAACTGGATCATCACTTGCAATTTGCTGTTTTCAACTTCAGCGCCTTCTCAAGGTAGCGCTATTGGCTCCACGCCTGTGTAGAGCTCCCTGATTGGCTGGTCTCACTCACCTGAGATAGGAACACCCAAGACGTGTCGCTTAATGTAAGCCTGCATCCCTGTACTCGGCTTCTAATTTATATATTTTAATTTAGCCTGTTCTGCTCGGCCTGTGTAAAGTAACTTACCATTCCCCCCCGCTGCAGTTTATCTCCAACTGTATGTGCACTGATTCAGTGCTAGCTCTGCAAACTTCCCCTTGATTTTTGCCTTGAACTGAGTTTGTAAAAAAGTTTTACTGGCTTTGTTAATATATTTTTTTTTAATCCTATTTAAGACTGTACTGGGTTTACATGCTTACTGCTATGGACTTAGTTTGAAAATTCAGTGAATTGTAAAATCTGTGTTGCCTCTGTCTTGAACCTAAGGCTTCTGCCTTTGACTTTCATTCTTAATCATCTTTCTTTGTCCCCCTGTCCTCCTCTGTCTCTGTTCTGTCCCTCCTGCCCTCCCCCATCAGTCTGTTCTTTTGTGCTTGTTTTGGATTCCCGAGTTAGCCGGCACCTTGCCTCTGTCTGAGACTGCCCCCTGATTTGTCATTCAAGTTGGTGCTTGCTCAGCTCTCTTTGCGTGTCTCTGTTTAGACACATCCCCCCCCATCTGCTCCTATTTAATCTGCTGTCTCCCTCCTTACAGGTGCCACTTGCCCCCTCGGGCAGCAGTCACGATCCAGCCATAGCACCTCCACGGTGCAAGGAGCCTGATCCACCTACAGACCTGCCACTAGAGGGATTCTTGGTCTTTCTACACAAATCACTGTACTCAATCATGGGCAATATGGCCTGTATTATCATTCTACTCCTTTCCCGGTGCTGCTACAAGGGGAGGTTGTAGTTTGAGGTTCCACTAAGCTTCACTGAACAGGCTGACAACTTCCTTAAAACTGCCTGTGCGACAGCTCTGCAGCTGAAAACAGGAAGCCCTCAGTGTCTGCCATCCACCCTTCAGACTCAATTCAGATAGACTCTGAGCACCCTATTATTACCTACGCTATGCTGACATACCGATAGATACCGTTAGAATCCTCTGCAGAGAGCCAGCATGCCTGGACACCCTTGATTGGTGCGGCGCTGCCCTAGGGGGATCGTGATTAGTCCACCCGCTTGCCTGCTTTGCTCTGATTGGGGCGCATTCTCTAAAGCCTGTCACAGTGTTCCCCTCTTAATTTTGACTTCTCAGCTCTCGCTCTGACCTGAAATTTTCTCCCACCCCCTCCCAGGCCTCCTTTAAATACACTCATGCTCCGCCTTCTATATCATATTACTGCTTCATTGGCCTAGTTTCAACTGCTGCCAACCTATGATTGGTAGCTGAGTGTGGCCAGTAAGCCTGCCCTGTGTGAATATCTCTTGAGCCCCAGCCACTAACTAGGCTGCTTTTACTCTCCTTGTTCCCCTTTCTGCTGTATTTTCTCATCTAGGTTTTAAGTGAGTACCTAGGTGGGCAAATTACTTGCCTAGAAAATATTGCACTAAAACAAATTACGAGACCACCCAATCTGGGACCATGGCTCTCTTTATTGTGTTTTTATTGCTCCTAAGGTGCAGAGTTCTCAGCAATACAGGGCAATTGGAAGTACCACAATGCAATTCAGTTCTCCAGTGTACCTTATCAATACCTAATGTTATAACGGTCTGCCATGCAGACACTCTGTCATTCTCCTCTCTTCTCCCCCTTTTAGCCTATTCCCCCCGGTTAGCCTACACCCCCTTGCTACTGTCCTCGCCTATGTCTATTCAAGCACTTACATTGATCACGATAAACTGTCATTACAGTGGTGCCGCCTCTTGTGCAGCACGATATGGGTTACCGCGAAGAAATAAAAAAGCAGTCTCCATTCTTATAAGCTCCTTAAAGAAAGTTATACTTCTGCTTCTTCTCTGCTCAGGAAATGTGGAGCTCAACCCTGGCCCCCCCACAACTTGCCTCGCCTATCGATTTTGCTGAGGACACAGGTCTCAAAATGATGATGGTCAACATTTTAAGCCTGCCTAAAAAACTTGTACAGCTGCAAGCCTGGGCCACACACGTTAACCCTGACCTTATCATAATTACTGAGTCGTGGTTAAAAAAGACAAACACTGATCGACAAATATCACTGCAGGGCTACAATTTATTTAGAGCAGATAGAGAGTCTAGAGGCGGGGGTGTGGTTATCTACACCAAATCTAAGTACTCCATCACCAATATTAGTTGCAAATCTCTAGCCAAGGAATTTGAGTTAGTTTCGCTGAGCCTTCGTCTCCCCTCCTCGGAATGTATCACTATCCTAGGTGGCTATAGACCCCCGTCTGGTGGTGATGAAGTCCTTAATCTTTTGAAATCCATGTTCCTAGATGCAAAAAACTGAAACAATATTTCTAGGAGATCTAAATATGGAGTGGCTGTCACCTAAATCACACAGCCTCAAATCCCTTTGTGACGAGCTAGGTCTTGGGCAATTAGTCAGTGAACCCACTAGGAACAACACTCTAAATACTGCCAACAGTTCCATTCTAGATGTGGTACTAACCACCCATCCACACAAAATATCTCATTCGGCAGTGTTTCACAACGACATGAGCGATCATGGAATTGTTGCTTGCATAAGATCTCAAATTAAGGCCCGGCCACAGCCCATCTTTATAATAAAAAGATCCTTTCGCAAATTCAGTGCAGTAAACTTCCTATCTGACCTGAGCATGATCAGATGGCAAGATCTCTACCTAGCCAAAGATGTCAACAAGGCAGCTTACATCCTTAATGACAAACTCACTACAATAATAAATAAGCATGCCCCTTTCATCAAAGTAAGTGTACGGAACAATTCCAACCCCTGGTTCACCTCGGACCTCAAGGCAGGCCTTATAGCTCGAGATAAGCTCTGGGCTAAAGCTAGACATTCCAAAGAATCTTCGGATTGGCAGGCCTTTAGAACAGCCAGGAATACCTGTGTGAATAAAATTCACTCTGCTAAAGCTAACTATTATATTTCTACTCTCGAACAAGCTAAAGGTAACCCTCATAAAATATGAAAGACTATCAAAGCTATAGAAGGACGGCCCATGGCCCCTTCTGTCCCAACAAAGATAGTTGCAAGTGGCAAGATTGTGGAAAACAAGTCCCTAATCCTTGAGGAACTTAACTCCCACTTTGCCACAGCTGGATTAGCTTTTGACTCGTCACTTTATGCTGGTGCTGCGGTGAGCCAGCATACCCCTCCCCCTACATCTAGTCCTGCACCCAGCCCCTTCCAACTGCGTGAGATAACTTATAAAGAAGTAGAAGATTCTCTTCTTAACTTAGACACCAAAAAAAGCGCAGGGGACGATGGCTTGGAACCCTTTTTCCTAAGGGCAGGCTACGCCCATCTCACTGCCCCAATTCTCCACATCTTCAATCTTTCCATTACATCTGCTACTGTGCCATCCTGCTGGAAATCAGCACATATTCTCCCTCTATTCAAATCTGGTGACCCATGTGATGTAAACAAGTATAGGCCTATCTCCATATTGCCTATCCTTTCTAAAGTTCTCGAAAAACTGATCCATATTCAGTTAAAATCTCACTTGGAAACCTTCTCTCTCATTAACCCAGCTCAATCAAGCTTCCGGCTAATCATAGCACAATCACTGCACTAGCAAAGTAACCAATGATTGGATCTCTGCTATAGGTGCTAAGAAGGTAACTGGTGCAGTCTTTTTGGACCTCAGCAAAGCTTTTGATACTGTTGATCACAAACTATTACTCAATTGCCTTGCAAAGTTGGGTGCCACATACCATACCACCCAGTGGTTCTCTAGCTACCTAACTGGGAGATCCCAAAAAGTAAAGGCGGAAGGCTTTTTTTCTGCTGCCTTGCCAGTTGCAAGAGGAGTCCCCCAAGGATCCATCTTAGGCCCCATCTTGTTTTCTTTATACATTAATGACTTAGATGCTAACATATCTACGTCCAATCTGCACTTTTTTGCGGATGATACTGTGTTGTATACTTCTGGCTCATCGTTATCTGAAGTCAAGGGAGTGCTTCAAGCGGACTTCGCACAACTTGAGCATAAATCTAATAAAGGCAAAACTTCTGCTCAATGCTAAGAAGACTAAAGCGATGATTTTCTCCCGCAGTGCTGTCACAGGCCCCCCCAATACCCTTGCCCAAGACTTCATTGTCACCACGCTAAACGGGCCTCTGGAAGTTGTAACCAAATTTAAATATCTGGGTAGCTGGATCGACAATAAATTATCTTTCAATGACCACTCAAAGACGCTCTAGAAGGTTAAAAGCCAGGTTAGGTTTCTTCTACAGAAATAGGCCCTTTCCCCTTGAAACTCAAACAAGCTTGTACAGGCCACTTTTCTCCCTGCTCGACTATGGCTATGTAATCTATTCCTTCACCACTCTTGCAAATCTAAGTAAACTGGCATCCTTTATCACCGTGCCACGGGTTCATTACCAACTCCTCACTGTCAGCATCACTGTGACTTATATGCAGCTGTTGGTTGGACATCCCTTACTACTAGACGCCTGCTCCATGCTGGGCTATGGACTCTTACACTGCTCCTGCAGAAATTGCCAAGCTATCTCTTCCTCATTAGTATCTCACATAGTGCATACTGCTAAGAAAATCTGACTTTATTATGCTTGATATACCACGGACGCTGACCTCCTTTGGTAAACGTGTTATTGCATATGCCCTTCCCGCATTTGGAACCACTATAAAACCCACTGAAACTAATTCAGTACAGTTTCAATAAACTTCTACAAATCGCTAAGTTCAGCCAAAATATAAGACACCTGTAACTGTCATTAAGTCTCTTCCTTCCCCATGTGTGCCATATTTATCCACTGGTAAGGTATAATTGCTTTGTCATATTAACTGCTTTCCCTTCCCCTTCTACTCCTGGCATTATCTATGCTCACGCTCCACTGCTACTCTATCAAATCACTCCATCCCCCCATATCACTTGTATTCTGTTGTTTGCTCTAGCTGCCAAAATATATGTATTGCACACACCAGTCATCATGTTTCATTTATCAGTATGCAACCTGTAAGTCGCTTCCCTGTCTCATATCAATGTTTACCACCTGCGGTCACCCTATGTGGTACCCTTGTATGTATATCCAGCCTGTATCATGTAACATGCATTTCATGTATATACTGTTATTACCTATCTATGTTTGTATTTTAAGTGTTTATGTCACAGGACCTCCTTGTGAATGAGCTTGCTCAATGGAGTTTTCCTGCAATAAACTTGAACTTGAACTTGAGCCATGGAATGGTCTGCTGCCAGAGGTGGTGGGCGCCCAAATGATACAGTAAATGGCTTCTCAAACACGGCTGGGATAGAGTCAAGGGGATATTAGCTACTCAGACAAAAGTGGAGGTAAAAACACGGATTACAAAAGGTAAAAGTGTGCAAGTGAAAATCCCACAAAGACAAATCCTGGGGTATGACAGGGTAATATAAACAAACTGGATGGACCATTGGTCTTTTTCTGTCTTCAGTGTCTATGTTTCTGTAAAGATTTAAACTCAGTGCAAATAGTCATGCAGATCCTAGTGTAGGGCAAGCTGACAAGGTTTCACCAGAACAACAGTTGCCCGGAAACAGGCTGCACAATTATCCCAGTGTAGGCTGAAATCAACAAGCTAATGACAGTTGCTTCTATGCTGATACAGTATGTACACTTCTGGTATCTTCTATGTTTATAAGAGTGCCATCTTATGGTCTAGGGTGAGAGAACTGCAAAGTGCAGCTGAGCCTCTCTGGCATACAGAGGACTTGAGAAGGCACTCTTATAACCACAAGAGGTTCAAGAACTATACGTATATACAGATTCTAAATTCCATTTAAAACTCATGCTTAAAAAATGGATTTTAAATCTAATATCAAAATGGTTTACTTTGTAAAAAAAAAATAAGAGAAACCCCTGTTTGGAAAATTGACTATTGCAACTGAATTTAGAACTTCAGAATTTTAAAACTGTTTGCAGGAGAGACCTCTTATGGTTATCAGTGTCTGGAAAGTTTAAAAAATAAGCAACCCTGGTTGGCTAAACATTATGTCAAGATTTATAATTATCTTGTTGGAACTCATCAGTGTAGAGCAGTCCCAATATCGGCCAATTGCTAGGTCAGACCAGAGAAGAACAGACATTCAGTACACTCAGAGATATACACTTCTCTTTTTGTAAGCTGCCTATCTTATTCTGTGCTACCTCTGAGCTTCCTATATGTCAATTTTCCTTGCGGGAGAGAACAGTTACTTGGCTAAAATAGTGACTGCACTACACTGTTTTTAGTGACTTTAGTTGCATAGATACTGTATATAGAGGGTTAAGGACAGAAAAAGGCTATGGGCCCGATTCCAGTACAGTTACGCCTGGCGTAACAGCACTTGCGCCAAGTAGAATGGCGCATGTAGCAACCTATGCCAGCAATTGCGACAAGCACGATTCTATAAAGTGACTTTCGACATGGCGCAGGCCACTTGCACCAAACAGCTGTTACACCCCACAGTTGTGCCAGAAACCCTCTGCGACATGGTGCTAGGGGGTTTACGGCAGCAGTTGCACCCCATTCCAGAAGGGCAGCAACAAAGTCCCCAATGTCGAGATTCTACATGAACCCCCAGAGAAGAACCGGCAATGTAAGTTACACCAGCTTTTAGTTGGTATAACTTACGGACGCTCCCCGGGGGCTCTGTAGACCCGTCAGCAGTCCAGCAGTCATTGCACTGTTTCCTTCCCCCCATGCCCTGCATATCCCTGTGGGTGCCCAGCAGGGCTGCCAACCCCCCGACCCCCGATTCCTACATTAATTGCTCCACAGAGCTGGCCACACAACTGCCCCGATTCCTACATTGTGCCCCCCACAGGGTGGCCATTACCAACTGCCCCCAAACCATCCTAGAGGCCCCACAGGGCAGCTCAGTCTTCCCCCACCCGCGCCTCAACTCCTGACGCGTTAGTCGGAATGCAGATATACTAGCGAGTTTCAGCGCACAGTGTTAACCACCCAGACCGTCTTCACTCGGCCCCCAGCCGGGCGATTGTTAAGCTCACTCACCTCCGCTTATGCCGCCCAACTGGAGTTCCACATAGAGCACTTACTGTAAAGACGCACTCGTAAATTACTTTGAGCGATCTTGCAGTAGCGCCTCCCACAGCACTCCGGCCGGGCGGCCGGGCCGTGGAGGGGTGAGAGGTGGGCTGTGCCAGTAGCTGGCTGGGGAAAGGTGGGTGGTGCTGGGTGGACTGGCACGGCTGGGTGGGGCCACTAGACTACCAGGGCTTCACTGGGTATATGCCACATATGCAGCTGGTGACCTGGGTCAGGCATGGGTGGGGGTTGACTGTGCTGCCCTGTGGGGCACTTTGCAAAGGAGGATTTGGGATGGGGTTTGGGCAGCCTGCAGGGCTTCATCTGAACACCTCTAGGGGATGGGGTAAGAGACTTTTGCGGGCTCCCATCTGATCACTGGGGCTTGGGGTAAGCAGCCCTGTGTGGTGCCTGTGGTTTGCTGGGCATGGAGGGGGCACTTACGACCTGCATTGTGGCTTGCGACATGCTTGCCAAGTGCGCCCGAAGTTCAGCGTACCTGGCTGCATGTCGCAAGTCGCAGGACTTAGCTGCGATGACCTTGCCCCTTCTAGAATAGGGCGCAGGGTCAATGTCACAGTTGTGGGTGGTGCAAGTTGCGTTTGGGGGCAACTTGTGCCACCCTTCTAGAATCAGGCCCTATGAGTCCCTCAAGTCTTTGATGTTCCTACTGTATGTTGTTTTCTTCAGCTCGCTGCTCTGGTGCGTCTTGCTCTGCATATATATTTGTATACTGCTAACCATAATAAAGTGTATAGGATAAAATGCTTTAGAATGTACACTATTTGTGTGGTGCAAGGTAGACATGGAAACCAAACCATGTGGACATTTGTTTTCACCTTGCACCCTTTTTGGATCCTACATATTGCTCAGGGATTATTTTTACTCCCTCCTTCCCCACATTTGGGGCTCTGCTCTGGCATGCATCTTCTGCTCTGCACTTGCAAAACAAGAGTCAGCACTGCAGAGGATCAATTCAAACAGTTCCGACATTTCTTTGATGAACAACACCTCCTGCGTTAACACTGATAACTGATCTCAGTCTTTTACTACAGAGTTCAAATGCGTTTCAACTGACAACAAGACTGTGATCCCTGTATAACTGTTTACCTTCTGTGCAAGTTTCCTACCACACTCTGCAACAACCCTTACCAAGTTTTAATGCCTGCATCAGTACCAGTTCTGGAGTGACTGGGAATCACAGTTTATCATTCCATCTGTGCGAGTCTCGGACCTACACATTTATTTTTCTGGCCTTGGTCTCCATCAAGAACTTTGTTACGTCAGAGGTGGGACTCCAATATCATGTCGAATACCCATCTGGTGTAAAAACGCATTCTTGAACTCTGGGCTGCACGAAAATAGCTTAGCCACAACTAGTACATAGCAATACCAGGCTACACTTAGTACAGAAAGGATAGGGAGGGGAGGGAAGGAAGGGAGGAGCGGTTGTGTTGTTTGTAAGAGAAGGTATCAAGGCAAAGAAAACACAAGGGAACCAGGTGGGAAAGGAGGGCTGGAGGTACTGTGGTCACCCTGGAGATAGGAGCTGGAGCTACCATTCACACTGGGGTGCTATACAGACCTCCAATACAGGGGGAGGAACTGGATAAGGCAATGGAGAAATCCATCAGCACACTGGTAGAAAAAGGGGAGGTGCTGCTGGTGGGGGACTTCAATCTGTTGGATGTAGATTAGAATCTCTCAGCCACAGCCTCATCTAGAAGCAGGGACATCTTAGGCCCCCTGCAGGGGCATTTCTCAGACAACTGGTCAGGGTGCACACTTGTGATGGGGAAATACTGGACCTATTGCTCACAAACAGGGACAATATTGCAGATGTCAAGGTGAGATGCCACCTGGGGACAGCAACCACCGTACAGTGTGGTTTAACATAAGAATGGCAAAAGAGGCAAGCTATACATGCACAAGGGTCCAGGACTTCAGAGGGACTGATTTTGTTTAAAAAATGGGTGAATGCCTCAGAGAGGACCTAGTAGGGTGGGAGCGCCTGTATGGAGTGGTGTGGAGCAGAGGAAAAGTGAGCCAATTAAGAGATGGCATAGTGAAGGTAACAAACCTCTGAGCGAAAGAAGTGAGCAAGAATAGGAGAAAAAACAAACCACTATGGTTCTTGAGGGAAGTTGCTGTAAAGGTTAAGGTAAAAAGGTAGTATTCATTAGGTACAAAGAGATGCAGAAGGACAAGGATAGGGAGGTGTGCCAGAAAAAGCAGGGAAAGCAGTGAGGGGCACAAAGGCATGAACAGAGGAAAGGATAGCCAAAGGTGTAATGGGGGGGGCAAGACCTTTTTTAGATAAGTACGAACAGGAAGACAAGGGGAAGGACTATGAGGTGAAGCAGGGGAGACTGCGCAGAAGAGGACCAGGAAAAAGCAGATATCCTGGACAGTTACAGTACTTCTGTTCAGTCTTCACAGTGGAAGGGGAGCGGATGGACCACATAAAAACAGCAGAAATACTGGGGGGGAGGGAAATAGACACAAGTCTATTCACAGAGGATAGAGTCCTGAAAGGACTTGCAAATCTGAATGTGGATAAGGATGGGCAGGGTACACCCAAGGTTGCTAAGAGAACTCAAGGAGGTACTGGGTGCACCTCTGACAGCCCTATTCAACAACTCACTGGAAACAGGAGTGGTTCCAGAGGCCTGGAGGAGGGTAGATATAGCCCAGCTTCATATAAGTGACAGCAGGGGGGAGGAGGATGGCAACTACAGGCAGGTCAGTCTGACATCTGTGGTAGGGAAGTTAATGGAGATGCTTTTAAAGAAAAGCCTAGTGGAGTATCCAGAATCCTGTGGGTCAGACGACACAAGGCAGCGCAGATTTACAGGAGGAAGGTCATGACAGATGACCCTGATCAATTTCTTCCACTGAGTAGCCAGAGAAATAGATCAGGGTGGGGCAGTGGACAAGGTCTACTTAGACTTCAGCAAGGCCTTCAACACTGTATTACATAGGAGGCTCATAAGGAAACTGGGCAGTTTGGGGGTGGGTCCCAAAGTGGTACACTGGGGAGAAAATTAGTTGATGGATAGGTAACAAAATATGGTGGTAAACAGTACTCTGGGGAGGGAAGAGTGACAAGTGGGGTACCTCAGCGTTCAGTTCTGAGACCCGTCCTCTTTAATGTCTTTATAAGACATTGTAGAAGAGCTGAAAGGGAAGTTATGCCTCTTTGCAGATGACACGAAGATCTACAATAGGGTGGACACTCTGGAGGGAGTGGAGACCTGAGAAAACACGAGGAATGGTCAAGGGTATTGCAGCTGGGTTTTGGTATGAAAAAGTGCTAAATTATGCACCTTGGGCACAGAAAGCCAGAGGCAGAGTATATAATGGGGAGAGGTGTAGAGGGTCATTAAAAAGGAAAGTGATCTTGAGGTTATGATATCGGATGACCTCAAAGTGGTGAGGTACTTTAACAAGGCAGTGGGTAGGGCCGTCAGGATGCTGGGTTGCATAGGGAGGGGTATCACTAGCAGAAGGAGAGAGGTGGTGTTACCACTGTATAGAGCATTGGTGAGACCCCACCATGAGTACTGTTTCCAGTTCTGGAGACCACATCTCAGGAAGGATATAGACAGTGTGGAGGCTGTCCAGAGGAGGGAAACTAAAATGGTGCAGGGGCTGCATTGAAAGCCCTATGAGAAGAGACTCACGGGTCTCAATATGTAAATCCAGGAAGAGAGACGGGAGGGTGGGACATGACAAGGATCTATAGACACCTCACAGGAATGAATAAGGCACAGGAGGGGAGTATTTTTCAGAGGAGAAGGTGCACGAAAACAAGGGGGCATGTAATGAAGCTGGAAGGGTAGAAATTTAGAAGAGATGTGAGGAAGTACTTCTTCATTGAAAGAGTGGTGGACACCTGGAACAGTCTCCCAGCAGAGGTGGTGGGGACAAAAACAATGGTGGGCTTCAAGGATGCATGAGATAGGCAGAAATGAATCTTGGTAGGAAAGCAGGGATGGGGGGAGTAGCCAGACATTAGGTAGGGCATGTGGTGACAGTACAGGCAGGGAAAAATGGACAGACTCTCTGGGCCAAGCAGTCCGTATCTACCAACAAATTTAATGTTACTATGTTTCTGTGTTAGCCATTTGTTCTTTTCATGGTCCCAGAAGGGGACCTCCAAACAGTGGAGCAGGTCTTTCTCCCTATACTTAGCCACACACCCCAGAGGCTAGCAGAGACCAGAACCAGCTGGACTACTACCAGGCCAGAGGGCCAAAGGCCTACACTGTCTTAGATCAGAAATCCTTGTCACCCCCCCCCCCCAACCTGGGCTCATTATCACAACCATGGGTCTCCTAGCAGTTCTCCAGGTTAAAGGATCCCAGGTACTGGTATCAGCAGATGACCCTTTAGCCTATACATGAGGCCACTGCTGTATCCCAGTTTGGAGGGTGTTCACAGCATCACAGTTCCTCAGAGAGACACCCTGCTTGTGACCTACCTGGGAACCATACTCTTTTCCTGTCTCAGCAGAACTGAATGCAGCTTCCTACCTCTAGCTTTCTGCAGACTTTGTGTCTCCTGGAACTGTTCCAAATCTGTGCAGCAGTACAGCATGGGGTAACTTACACCAACAAGTAACTCCAAACTGGAAGGGGAATTACAGAGAAAATGTATGAAATATAAGTTGAAATGTCTCTAAGGATTATACAGTATGTTTTTTATTAGTTTGCCTTAAGATGCCAGGGTCTTTTTAACAGTGTAGTTAAAACAGAAATGGGAGTCATGTTTTCCTGTATTACCTGGATGAGTAAGGTGACATTTGATTTAATCCCATTTCTTGGAAGCATATATGGTATGGACATGCTATTAAATGCAATAAAAATAATTTTTAAAAAAGAATTCTCATGGTGGCCAATCAGAATACAGAAAACTGGAAATGTTCTGTATATAGGGAGGATGAGTAGAGTATCTGTAACTTATTAGTCACATTTTATTTATTATTTACTCTTCATGACCCCTTAGCACCAGTACAGCTTCTGTCACTTACTCCATTACCCCATGGCTTAGTGCCATAGTGGGGAGGGGTCCTCAGGAGTCACACTGGTGGGTGGGCAGTTAGCAGTGTGTCATCTGAGAGTGCCCCCGCACTATCCCACATATGGGACATTTTTCTTCCAAGCTTCTCCCAGCCCTTAGTATGAGACTTGTCAATCCCAGAATGGTGGCGCACACTGAAAGGGAGCTCAGTGCTGATGTCATCCCTCATGGTCCTATACACGGGTGCTGCAGTGCAACCTGAAGTCACTCAGGGGGCAGTGGAGCAGCAACGCAGACCATCCTCCTATACCCAGAGTGGGAGAGTGTCCTCTGGGATGTTCACTTCTACATTGATGGGTCAGCCTAGCCATGCTTTTGTAATTGTCTGCCAATGTTGTGTAAGTTTTTCCCCAAGTTGAAAATAGAATTGCACAATATACTGTTGTTTTAACTCAACGTCACAACCAACTTTACTAGCAATAAGCACGTATGTCTACTTTTTATTCCAGAACAGATTTTGGGCCAGCTACTTTGGTAAGTGAAATGTGTCTGCACTTTTGGTTGTATAATGGCAATGTTTAATAACATTTATAATTAGACTACTATAATGCCATATTGCCCAGAATAACTTATTCATTTTGATTCTATACATAATGAAAATCCATTGTCTCCCCATATGCAACACTAATTTGTCTGCTCAAATTAAACAACTATCAAATAAATTATTTCAAGGCAAAACGTCACCTGTGCATTTTTTACATTTAGGAGACCTCTTCAATCATAATCTGTAAAATACAAAACATATTTCTGTGAAACATGGTTTAATTGCTAATGCACTTCAACTGTAATTCTGCATTGGCGCTTTAGCACTGGGATTTCTTGACTCTTAAATAATTTCTAAAGTATGCATATATGTATTGTATTAAAAATGTTGGTGGGGGCACATCAATGAAGACAGACAGCAGTCCTTTGCAAGTTCAATTTCTTTTATTCATGCATTTTACACAAGGCCAAAATTCTCACGTTTCGCCTGTACAATGCAGGTTTCTTCAGGAGAATGTTTTTTTTTTTTCTAAATTACAAACACATAAATAAATGTTGCAATGCTGTTCGACAGTTAACATTTATTAAAGCAATATACCCCTCCAGGGTATGGGTATACTGGAAAATTTACCGGCTGGTGTGGATTCGGTCACGGCGGGCCGAGACTCTTTCACCAGAGTAATCTCTCCTGGAGGGGTATAATACTATTATACAAGTGCCCTGTTTGTTTTTGTACAGAGAAAAAAAATTTACAATGTCCGTTTGTTTTGAAAGTTGACACTGTTTTTTTTTTTTTACTACGGATGCACTGTTCGGATTTTTTTGCGAGTCTGCTCATGTGCCGGAGGATCGCTGATTGCCACCACTACTGTTACGAATTTTTCAGCTTCTTTGCTGTTGAGAGAATGAACTGCATTTTCTTTTCTTTTTTTTCTTTGGGGTGCCTCGCTTTTCTTGAATGGTGCAGCAAGTTTTTTGAAGTTTTGAGGCTAGTGACGGAGTATCGGATGTCGGGTTAACGACTAGGTAATCTCACTGTCCATCCGTGTGCCTGGCAGTGGTGTGTTTGCGATGAATGGAGGGATTTACCAGGGAGTTCCTGATGCGGCTGAGTGGTGGCTGGCACCTTTCCCAGTGGGTACACTGGAGGATTTACAACACTGAAAAGGTGCCAGCCAGCCAATCAAAATGTAGGATTCTGTCCATTTTTTTGTACCCGTTGTATAACAAATAGTTTGGATAGTCTAAGTCGTATGCTACTTACTGCCAGTAAGTGCTTGTAAAATATTCAAAGACAACTGATTGGCGGCCAGTAGTGACCTTTCCTGAAAAGACTTCAGAGAAACAGAAAAGACTGGTGAGCACTAAATACAACAATGCATTACATTATTACAAGTATCCTTCACCAATCGCTAAAAGCTAGTGACAGTGTGATGCATAAAATTATTCACAACTTCTGCACCAATACTGTGTCTTACTTTAAACCAAGAGTTTCTTTACATGAACAAAATGTGGTTCCAACATTTTTACTCTTGCACCTGCTGTTTAAATTCATTGCTAGTACACATGCACATACTACCTAAGAAATCAGAATATACATATAAGTACACTACCTCAAAAAATCAGACCATATCCATCTTGCAGTATGTACATTTCACACAACCATAGGGTTTAAAAGATTTACAATATTAAGCACTGAGTGGTTTTACAGAAACCTTGTACTGCCCACCATGTTTCTAACCACTAAATTACACCATGATTTGGTTATTATAAAACTTTTCTTTAACCATGCAGATAATTCTCTTTAAAGTTAATATAAATATTCTCATTTGGAGCATGTCTGCAATCATTTAAAGGGCCTTAGAACTTTCCACCAGACCTTTATGTCTATGTTTAAAATGTTTAAATGCTTCATATAGCTGAACATTTGCTCTGTTGACTTAAAGTATGACACAGTTAGTATTGGTGTGGAAGTTGTGAATGACTGTATGTGTCACACTAGCTTTTGGTGATTGGTGAAGGGTCCTTGTAATAATGTAATGCATTTTTATACTTAGTGCTCACTAGTCTTTTCTGTTTCTCTGAAGTCTTTTCAGGAAAGGTCACTATTGGCCATCAGTCAATTATCTTTGAATATTTTACAAGCACTTATTGGCAGTAAATAGAAAACAACTTTGAATATCCAAACTATTTAATAAATGTTAACTGTTGGACAGCATTATAATGTTTATTTATGTGTCTGTAATTCAGGAAAAAGGTAATTCTCCTGAAGAAGCTTGCATTATACAGGCAAAACGTTGAGAATTTTGGCCTTGTGTGAAATGCATGAATAAAAGAAATTGAACTTGCAAAGTACTGTTGACTATTTTCATTGATGCGCCCCCCACAAAGACTTTGTATTCTTCAAACATCAGGGGTGGCAGCAACAGAATGACATTTTTCTTACTTTTCATTTCCCATGACACAACTGAGCATTGCTCAGAACCCTGTTTAAAAGAATGTTGCACTATACTATGCTGAAGACCAAGTGCACCTTCTTTCATTGGCTCTTCCACACCACTAGAATGTATCTGAGGACAACATCCCCATCTAGAGGAGTTTCAAGGAAAAACAATGAATTAATATTTATGATACTTTACATTGCAGGGAGCTGAGTCAAGCAACAGGTATAGCCCTCTTAAAGAAGCAGTATTGTGAAAAATGTTAAGAGAATATAGTCAATGGTTAGCACAAAGATAAACAGACAGACAGATGGACAGACATATTTGACATTTTCTTTCCATTTTATTTCTTTACTAAACTGAAGCATGTGGATTTGAAGTTTGTAAAAGTTCATATTCTCTTGCAACACTTGTCAAGATGAAACGAAAAACCTTGGTGTGGTGCTGTGCTGTTCGCCATCAGAAACGTGTGTCAGCACCATCCTAATACATCAATATGAGTCCAGTACGTAAAGTCAGACAGGAACCTCAAGGGATGAGATAGACTCAGTGCTGACAGAACTGGAACATATAGGAAATCTGTACAGATGTGTCAGTCCGAGGCACAGCCAGGGTTGGTGGCAGCCATATTTATTGACCCGAGTCATTAATTATAAAACACGTGATGAAAACTTCTAAAAAATGTATTGGATAGTAAAAACATAAATTGCCTGTGAATTTAAGGACGTTTAGAATCCATTATTTTAAAAAAATGTACAATGTAAGTTTGTCAACTAACAAATGCTGCTGCTTTAAACACCTGAGGCCAGTCTTCTTCCTATAAACGTTCAATGTAAATCTGTATTCATAAGACTGTAAGTTGCATGATGTGGAGTAAATATATGCATATTTGACATAAAGCAAGTCTATGCTTTAAATATTCCTTGGCTCACTTCTAAGCATCTGTAATTTAATGAGATTACAATTTAAAACACAGTTTTTAAAATTTTAGTTTGCCTATTTTTATTACTTCTATATATCCACAAAGTGCCACGATACCTCTCTTTTTAATATAGTTTTATTCATTGAAACTTCACTAATTTGTTTGTATGTGTTGTTGAGAGATTGTTCACTACTGTATCATTACTTCAGTGTGCTTTGCTACAATATTGCTTCTTTACACTGTGTTTCACCCCCCCCTTGCACCTTACTTATTTAAGTAATGTTCATTGTATTATAGAAATAGTCAGGATTATACATGCACGTCACTTCAGGATTGATGCTTAGAGGCAATGAGCTGAATTTTCAAAGGAGAGAACATAGGCACAATTCCCAATTTAGGGCTGCTAAGGTGATCTAGCTTTCAGGCACAGTTTTATTTATTTATTTATTTGTTTATTTATGACTTTGTTAACCAGGTAGGTGCACTGATCCCAGGGACCGTTTTTAGGCATGACCCGGGCCATATACAATGGCACAGTAGTAAACTATAAGCAAAGTACATAGAACAGTTGAGCAGTTTCACAATGAGGCAAAAAAACAGGATACAACAGTTTACAAGATACAGGTAAGAAAAATACAATGAATCTGCCTTACAAGCATAACAAGGTGTCATTTCCATAGCACAAATAACAAGCAATTTTCACTAATACTAATTGGACTAAACAGATAAGCGGAGTGAGTAGTCCCTAGACATGAGGGAGGAACTACAAATGAAAGGGAGTGGGGGGGGAGGTGCAGGAGAGGAAGGGATTGGAGGATTAACCCAAAAGGGAAGTTGTTGAGACATGAGAGCTCAGGAGGTTAGGGCACAAGGGGATGGGGACTACCTAGAAAAGCAGGGGCAGTGGGATTCAGCCCTATCGCTGAGGTGCAGGGAGCAGTATGATGTACAGATAGTGGCAGTCTGCATAGAGGAAGCAGAGATTTGCAGTGGAGCCTCACCAGAGGCTTTGGAAATCCAGCCTACCTTTTCTGCCATCAGCCCACTAATTCATCTGGTTAATTTCTGTAAGTGACAGGTGTAAGTGTTTCAGGCTAACTTACTGTCACAGGCAGATGATTTCCATTTTGACCGGTTATCTGCAGTAGTTTTTAGAGGCCAGCAGCTAGAGGCACTAGTCACAATACCCAATGTCTATGCCTCCTGCTGGTTGCTAGCTCAAGACTCTCTTCAGGTTCAGACTAGAGCGAGTGTTATTGTCCCTTTGAGGCATTACTTTCTTGGCACAACAACCAGTCAAAGTCTTTGTGTATAGGGTTTCAACTCTCTTTCCAACGCGCCTCTCATTCATAAGCAAACTAGGGTTACCACATGTCCTGATTTTTGCAGCCAGTCCTGATTTGGGGCAGCTGTGTCCTGCAGAAAAAACATAAAAAATACTACATGCCCTGACGTTATAGTAGAAAAAATATTTTCTAACATTCCTCTAAATGTTGCAAAAAATGAAAATACCTTCACTAAAATACCTTAAAATGATAGTAAGTAAGTAAGACTTTATTTACAAAATGCCCTATCCGTGAGGTGCAGGGAGATGCACAATGTGAGGGCAGTGGCAATAAGTTAAAATAAATACACATGCAAAGAGACATAAGTAACAGATTAAGAGCAGCATGTTCAGAAGGAACAAAACAGCAGCGGGGTGATCCAGAAATAGGACAATACTATTGCTAGGTCCCAAAGGCTTCCCCAAAAGATGTGTTAAGGAACAGTAGAAACAACTAAAACACTACAACAGTCAGTCTTAATTCTGATTAGTTAGAGAAAAAAAGTCTGTTGAGTTGGTCGAGGTTACATATTGTCCTGTGAAAAATCGTGTTTCATTAAGAAATTCCTAGTCTGGGCTTCTTAAAGGTGGTAATCCTGAAGCGAACTTGTGTTACAACCATTTCCAAGTTCACCACTGCTTGTTCAGGATAGTGAGTAACCTCCACCTTGCATTTTTCCAGTTGTTTATTGACTATATCATGGACATTTTCATACTTTTTAACCTTGCCTCAAGTATTTCATTATGTTGGCTTGCCGCCTGTGGCCTGAAGCCAACATCTTGTGGTGGCAGATTTCGAGGTTGTGTTACAGTGTGGGCGAATGGTGTATACACTGTACATGCATCCCTCATTCCCCAATAAGCTAGCATGCAGGCGCTGACATAAGAAATATTTAAAGTGGTCACCACTTGTAAGGAAATTGCTGCTGCAATAAAAGACAAGCTCGTCATGCAGCGGCACAATAACAAGCCTCCCGACGTGCCTTTCCTGGTGAACAACTTCAATAAACATGGCGGCAATGGCTGCTGTCAGCTGCCTCCGCCTGCCGCACAATCACTAATAGTCACACACCTGACTTCAGGGGTGCCCAATCCCCCTGTCGGCATGTTACATCACCCCATCCACTCCCATAATGAAAGAAAGTCAACCACCGTCAACATGTTCTGGCCCCCGCCTCCATTCTATGCCACACTGGGAGCCCAACCCAGTGTGGCCAACATCACCCCCCCCCCAAAGTCATGGGGCACACTGGGAGCCCACCCCAGTGTACACAACAACACCTGCAAACAAAGAAAACTGTTCCTTTGTTGTTTTTATTTTAAATACCTGAAAAAAAGAAAATAGTCGCTCATCGTGGCATCTCCTCCCCCAACCCGCACCACCCTCTGCGTACCCCACCTTTCCACACACACCCCACCCCATACTTACCTCCGAAGTGTGGCGCAACGATCTTTGGTGGACCGGGAACACATCTGCACTCTTCAAAGAAGACTGCAAACTGAATAAATGCCAGTAAGCTGTTTAATGCCATAAATGTTTTTTTTTTTCAAATTAGGTGGATATCTCAGCCATTTTTTGGAATTTTGACTCTGAATTTTCAACATGGGGTGCGTGGGACCCCACTTCATGAATACATACACTGTCATCTTGTTACTTGGCCCAGAAAGGTCATTTTGCAGTAACTATGCAAAGTTACTTTTCGGGACCGATTAACAAAATGACAATGCCACTGTTCATGAGATGGGGTCCCAAAAACCCTATCTTGCAAATTTGGTGGAATAATTCCAAAAATAGAAACATAGAAACATAGACTTTGACAGCAGATAAGGACCACTTGGCCCACCCAGTCTGCCCATTTCCCTACCTATTGGATAAGCTGCAGATTCTAGTTAACCAACAGCCTACTTCCTGCAACCCCCCACTACAATTGCCTTATGTCTCTCCCATGCATGTTTGAACTCCCCCACTGTTTTAGACCCAACAACCTCCCGAGGCAGGCAGTTCCATGCATCCACCACTCTCTCCATGAAAAAAAATTTCCTCACAATACCCCTGAGCCATCCCCCCTCCATCTTTAAATTGTGCCCCCTTGTTCTTACACATCTCTTTTCCTGAAATATCTACCCTCCTGGACTTTGTTGATTCCCTTGAGGTACTTAAAAGTTTCTATCATGTACCCCCGTCCCTCCTTTCATCAAGGGTATACATATTAAGCTCTCTCAGTCTCTCTTCATATGGTTTCTGATGCAGACCCTGCACCATTTTAGTTGCCCTCCTCTGGACTGCTTCCATCCTGTCTATGTCCTTGCGTAGATGGGGTCTCCGAAACTGCACACAGTATTCCAGATGGGGTCTCACTAACTGTCTGTACAGAGGGATAACCACTTCCCTTTTTCTACTTGTGATGCCCCTTCCTATACATCCCAGTATCCCCCTGGCTCTCCTTACTGACTTCTCACATTGTTTACCCACCTTTAGGTCATCTGATATGACTACCCCAAGTCCCTTTCCATTTTTGTTGTTGTTAGTACCTCCCCTGCTATCATGTACTCTTCTCCTGGATTTTTATTTCCCAGGTGCATTACTTTGCACTTCTTTGCATTGAATCTAAGTTACCATTAGTCTGACCATTCCTCCAACCTTGCCAAGTCCCTTCTCATCCTTTCTACCCCCACAGATCTTTGTGTTATCTGCAAAGAGCCATACCTGTCCCTCCAGACCTTGTGCAATGTCACCTATAAAGATGTTAAAGAGGACTGGACCCAGTACCGAGCCCTGAGGTACTCCACTAGTAACCCCCCTTTCTTCGGAATGTGTCCCATTCACTATTACCTTCTGTGTCCTGCTGTGCAGTCAGTTTGCTACTCAGGCTACCACCCAGGGACCCACTCCCAGGCTGGCTAACTTGATCATTAGTCTTTTGTGCAGAACTGTGTCAAATGCCTTGCTAAAGTCTAGGTAGGCCATATCCACAGCCCCTCCCTGGTCTATTACTTTGGTCACCCAGTCAAAGAACTCAATTAGATTTGTCTAACATGACCTTCCTGCTGTAAATCCATGCTGCTTTGGGTCCTGTGCCCCGCTGGCCTCTAGGTACTCAACAATTATTTATTTCAGAAGTGATTCCATCATTTTCCCTACCACTGAGGTCAAACTTACAGGTTTGTAGTTTCCTGCTTCTGCCTTGCTCCCACTTTTGTGGAGGGGAATCACACCTGCCCTCCTCCAGTCCTCAAGTACCACCCCATCCTTCCATGATTTGTTAAAAAGTGTGGTCAGTGGTGTCACTAGGTCCTCCCTTAGTACTTTTAGGATTCTGGGGTGAATCCCGTCAGGCCCCATTACTTTGTCCACCTTGAGTTTTAGGAGTTCTTTCAGGACTCTTTCTTCTGTAAATGGACTGGTGTCAACCCCCCTACCCAGAGTGCTTCTATTGTTTGGTTCAGGTAACTCCTCCTCATCTTCTTTTGTGAATACTGAGCAAAAGTATTCATTTAGTATCTCTGCCTTTTCATTGTCTCCCTTTGCTACCTCCCCTCTCTTTTAGTAATCTTCATTATTCCTCCCTTAACCTTTCTATGCTCCCTAATGTACCTACAAAAGGTTTTATCCCCCTTCTTAACTGAGTTGGCTATTTTTTCCTCAGTTTGAGCCTTTGCTATTCTGACTGCCTTCCCCACTTCTTTCTGCTTTAATTGATATATTTCCCTGTTGTGCTCCTTCTGTGTTTCCTTATACTTTTTGAATGCAGTCCTTTTCTCCTTAACCTTCCCTGCCACCTCTTTTGAGAACCATAGTGGTTTTTTACTCCGTTTTGTTTTCTTTATTTGTTTCACACAAAGGCTTGTTGCCTCTATGATGGCAGTTTTGATTTTTCTCCATTGTTCTTCCACCCCTCCTTTTTGGCCACTTGCTAGTGCTTTCCTCAGGTATTCACCCATTTTGCCAAAGTCAGCCCTTTTGAAGTCCAGTATCCTTGTTTTTGTATGGCTTGTCTCCATGGTTGTGCTTACTGTGAAGTACACTGTGCAGTGGTCACTTGTTCCCAGATGGCTACTGTCTTCTAAATTTGTGATCCTCTCTCCATTTGAGAGTACCAAGTCTAGTATTGCTCCCTCCCAAGTGGGTTCCAACACTAGCTGTCTAAGGTCTGCCCCCTGCAGGGCATCGAGAATGACCTTGCTCTTGGATGTGGCTGCAGTACATGTCATCCAGTTAACATCTGGCATATTCAGGTCCCCCATCAACAGTATCTCCCCTTTTTCAGCCATTTTGAGAATGTACTCTATCATTTTCTTGTCCATTTCCTCCCCTTGAGACTGGGGTCTGTATACAACTCCTGTGTGGATTGTGATACCATTCCCTGTCTCCAAGATGACCCCGAGTGCCTCTTGTCCTCCCCCTTTACTTTTTAGTTCTGTAGCTTTGATCCCTTCCCTTATGTACAGAGCTACTCCACCTCCTCTTTTACCCTCCCTGTCCCTTCTGTAGACTGTGTAACCCGGTATGGTGACATCCCAGTCATGGTTCTCTGTGTACCATGTTTCCATGACTGCCACAACATCCAATTGTTATGAGCATGTGTTGCATAGTTTCAACGCACGCTCGTAACTTTGACAATTTTTTATATTTTCACTCCAGATTTTCAACATTGCCTTTTTTCACACCTGCTTATGAACAATGCAGCTGTCATTTTCCACATCCTGCCGGAAATGTGTTTTCACACTTGTGGCACACAATGGTGCAGTCGCTGTGGGGAATCAATGTTCGGGCATGATTAACAAAATCATAGTGACACCGTTCATGTCCAGAGTTCCCAAAATGCCTATGTTGAAAATTTGGTTATACAAATCCCCAAAATAATTGCATTAAGGGAGTGCATTGTGCAGTTTCTATGCACGCTCATGATGTCACCAATTTTTCATATTTTCACTCCAGATTTTCAACAGTGCCATTTTTTTACACCTCCTCGTGAATGGTGCAGCTGTCTTTTTTCACATCCTGCCCGAAATGTGTTTTCGCATCTGTGGCGCCAGAATACACAGTCGCTGTACAAGATCACCTTTCGGCAAACAAACTCATAGTCCCACTGTTCATGAGGTGGGGTCATACACCCCCCACATTGAAAATTTGGAGTGAAAATACCAACAAATGCCCTGGCCATTATGGATTCCACCCGTACTGTCTCACCCTGTACAGACTGACAGGCATCAGGGGTGTGACTTGGCATTGTCAGCTGTAATGCTCACGCCATTCCACCCCCCCCACCCTGCAGCCAGTGACAGGCGTTGAGGTGTGCCTTGGACTGTTCTGCCCCAACATTCACCCCATTCTCCTACACTGCACCTATGTCAGTATATTTCCTTATGGAATGGGGTGAGTGTAATGCCCGAAGATCCCAAAGCACATTGCGGCACTTGTCAATCTCTGCGAGATAGGGTGAGGTGAAATGGGATAAGCGTTATGGCCACCGATCCACCAAAGGCACACCCCAATGCCTGTCACTCTCTGCAGGGTGGGGCTGGGGTCAGCATCAGTTCACTACTTCACTGCCAATCCTATTGTGCCTCTCTCTCTAGCTCCTGCACTACCAATGCTAGTGCCGGCAAGCCAACATTCGGCATTGACAAATGCTTGTTTTATTTAGGCATGCTTTCAGCATTACAAGTTATTTTTTGTTTTAAACAACTTTATTGAACTCAGGTATATTTTATTCCTCAGCCCCAAGGAATGACTGAGTAAATATTCAAACAACTAGCTATAACTGTCATTATTTTCCATTATTGTTTGAATCTGTGATTTTCTATCCGTGTGTTGGACTGTGTTTTATGCCTGGATTCATCAAGATGGCAAGCTTATCTTTAAGATAATATTCTAAAATTTTATGTGTCTTTTATTCAGGTGGCAGACAGTGTACCACAAAACCCTGCTTGAACCAAGGAGTGTGCCAGGATTCTATTCGCGACTACAAGTGCATGTGTCCAGAAGGTTATGGAGGCAAAAACTGTGAATATGGTATGGAAACTATCTTTAATATAACTTAATTTTTTAACTATCCTGTGCTGTGCTGTGTAGTGCAATTCACTTTATCAGACATATTCAGGAGAAGAAGATACTGCATTCAGGTCAGGAGTTTTTAAAGTACAGAGAATTACTTTTCAACTATTTTCCAGCAGTAAGTGCAACATATGGACAGGAAATAGGGAGGGATGGAAGAAACTCACACAGTCCATCATGGCCTATCCCCAGCTGTTACACTGACACCTCTCTCCAATGCCCCACGTGACAGACAAATGGTTAAAAACAGCTCCCTCCTATTCCAAATATTATTGTGTATTAGACTGCAATACACAAACTGATTACAGCTTCTTGTATTTAACTGAACAAAACTTGGCAACAGGTGCTGCCCGATGGTGCAGTGGCTGCACAACACAGCCATGTTGGTGACCTGGGTTTGGAGTGGGCCTGGGAGATGGCAATCTGATGACCAGGGCTAGGAAAGCACTGCCTCTGGCAGGCTGTTAGTTGACAGCATGTTTTGTCACTGCAGTAACACCTGACAGCAGCCCAAGAAGCTTGATGTTCCTTTATATATTTGTTGCATGCACAAGCCGTGTCTGTGTGTGTGTATGTGCGCATGCTCGCGCGCACCACCCGGGAAGGAAGGAAGGAGGGTCAGGAGTTGAAACAGCAGTGACAAATGCTACGCTGGGGCCACCAGAATGATGGTGCCACTGTGCTAGCACTCTCAGGCTTCTGTTCTGTGTAGATCCTCGCTGGCACAGTAGTGGGGGGAGACCTTGCATGGGTCTGGGAAGTCACGCTGAAATGGGGAGGAAAAAGGATGTCCTCAGGACAGCATGCAAGATGGAAAAAGACTGGGCAACAGGCAATAAATAAACACATTGTACTGCAGAGGTACAGAAATACAGATGGAGCAGTTTAGCTCCATTAATGTAATTGCACAATGACACTGGCAGACTTTTTTTTTTTTTTTTTTTTTACCATCTCGGAGCATCTCATTTAAACAAAACCCTATTTGTTTACATTGTTTAAATATGATTAAGCAGCATTAACTCTTTCACACACTGTAGCCAGCAACTGTTGTAGCACACTGTGTCCTCAGGCATTAAAGTGGAAAAATAGCTCATGGTTACCTGGAGAAATCTGACAACTTTAGGAAAAAATGGAATCAATTGTTAGCTTATTGCACAATTGTTTAAATGTCCCTGAAAGGATACGAATCCATTTTGTTAGTTTGCTGTACTCTTTTCTAAACTTTCCTTGCTAGTAATTTATTTTTTCTTTCCCTCCCTTTTATATTGCCTAATCCTTTTTTATCTCCTCTAATTCCTACTTTTTAAAGAGCTAAAGACACGTTCAGGAGAACTTTAACAAAACCTAGTATTTAGACACAGTCCAACTTGTATTTCCCATTAGTGCAGTATTCCTCCTCCCCATTATTTTATGACTGATGTCATTTGTATGAAAACAGGATCTTTGCTGCTGAACAGTTTGTCTATTCCTACTGCTTTCTGCGTATGTGAAGTCACAGAGCACTGTTTGTGATATCACAGTTACTCCCATGGCAACAGATTGTGATGTCACAAAAGAGGATTATGACTTGAAGAAAAGAGTAAGCTATAGAGGCAAATGAACTCTGAAGAAACTCTAAAAGATAAAGATCATATATTCATTCACATTTCCTTTGTAATAAATAATGGGGAGGAGAAATATGTAACATAATACTGTATAAATGGAATGCAGGGAGACCTGTACCTAATTATTATGCTTTTTAAAGTTTTTTTGCGGCATCAGTAGCTCTCAGTTTTGTTATCGTTATAAAGCTTTAAAAGTGAATGAGTGAGTTATTGTTCTTTAGAACATGGCTAAAATCAATTCTTAAACCTCATTGGCTGAGGCAGGCTCTAAGCTGGGCATTTATTTTTCAATAGATGCCCAGCTAAAAACAAGAGCTGGTCCCAGTGCCACTTCACTGAGTAATATTCTCCAGTGCTGCCCAGCCTGCTCTGTAAGTGGCTGAAAACATCCCAGAAAATTTGAAATGCCAGCCATTTTTTTTTCTCTCGCTTAGCGAGAGCTACAGTTCCTCCCCCACTACTTGCTTCAGTGCTGGCTCTTAATAAAAAAAAAAAAAAAAAAAGAGTGATTTTGCGGTCGGGAGAGTGAAGGCATTTCCATACCATATTCTTTAGTATGGCACAGCTCTCCCGACCGCCATCTCGCACTACCTCACTGAACAACAGACAGCACTGCGACTCCCACCCCCTTAAAACCTAGCCGACGCAGTTTAAAGCAAGCAAGCCGGCAAAGACTCCATTCACCTGGGCAGCAAATTTAGCAAAGTGCCTCTTCTGCTCTTCACCCCACTTTGCCCTCACACCACGCATACTGTCTCAACGGGAGTAGCTTACCTCCTCCTGCATGCTAAGGCATTATGCAGGCTGCCCTCTGTGTCTGTTTTTTCATCTGTGCCCATCTTCTTGCGGTCACGACTCCCAACGGCAGAGTCTTCCCAACTGTCAAAACGACTCATACCAGCTGATTCCTTGCCCACTCTGCAAACGAAAGGGTACTGCAGATTCCTTGCTCGCCTCCAAAGCAGCAGTACCGGCTTCACATACTAAAGCTCGCAATAATATTACAACTTGAGCTTGAACGCAATCAGCACTTTACATACAACACTACATGTCCCATAAACCAATGGGGCAATTCTATACCTCATTCGAGCAAAATTTCATAGATAACATCGCCCTCTAGTGACACACATGCCACAGTACAGGAACTACTTTACAAAAATAAAGTTTAATCTTTTTCTAACTATTAATTAAACAATTAAAAAATGTTTTTTCTATTCTAAAAAAAAAGTATTTCTGATGGGCCATTTTCTAAGTGCAATAATACCCTCCAGGGTGGGCATTATTGGGAAATACCAGACCTTCCAGGGGCTATAAGGCCCTCCGCCTTCGGCATCGGGCCTCATTATGCCCCTGAGCGGTCAGGTATTTCCCAATAATGCCAACCCTGTTGAGTATTATTGCTTACGCAGTACTTTAGAAATGTTGATTGATATGGCTAAACTTTTTTTTTGTTAATGTTCTTTATTAACACTTTATATTGTCATTATGATTGATGGTATGTTCTGGATAGAGATAGTTCGATGTTTGTTCTTTTACTCCAATTTGTTGATTATTTGAAAATTCAATACTATTTATGGAAAAAATGCACTATTGTGCCAAAGCACAATGGCCACCTGGACTTCCAGCTAGGCATGCACCATGCACGATTCACCATCCCAACATGTGCATACCAGCAGATGCCTTTCAATATAGTGGACTAGATCCCCTGCACCACATGGAGTGGGGAATTGTGAGTACTAGAGGCCAACAGTACTTTAAGGGGTCCGCAATACAAGAAATACACCTGTATGGTTGCCCCTGGCCCTTGCTGTGTGTTAGGAGGGCCAGAGGCAGCAGGATATGGGGAGACGCTTACCCCACCTGGGCTGCCATGCACTGGCAGGAGGGAACACATAGTGGCTATGACAGGACCCTGCAATCATATGAAACTGCAATCACAGCCTAAGCCCTTTGCATTGGCACTATCAACCATGGGGCTTGGGTTGTGAATGGAACATAGCCATATCCTTCCCCCAGTTACTCCCCCTTTCCTGACCCCATGCATAGAGCTGTGCAAGGCAAGGGGATCCAGCATGGAAAGGCATCCACCCCCTTTATGCATGCCACTAGTGTCAGACAGGACTCTCAATGCATGGCTTTCAGACTTATGGGTGTGGTACATAGGCATGCATGATGCATAGTGCCATGACTGCATATATTGCTGGGGGGGGTTAAATGTACTTGTTTAGGTGTCCTTTAGAAACTTAATTTACAAAAAAAATTACATTTTATTGTGTAATAGCCTCCCTTCAAATGTTAAGATAGCCACTATTTTAAGCTCAGGAAAGATGTACAGACATACGTTTTCATGGAAAGAGTGGCAGACAGGTGGAAGAGACCTGTGAAGGAAGTGATTTGTGCCACAACAGAGAGTGGATTCAAATAAGGGTGAAACAAACACAGGGGCTGATAAGAGCAGGGGATGGCAAAGTAGGGAAGGGAACTGATGTACATGGTGAAGAGAGCCTTCACACAAGTAACCGGCAGGGTTGGGTAGACTGGATGGGCCAATGGGCCTTTTTTTGCCATCGAAGTCTATGCTTCTATGTTTCTAAATGATCTTATGCTGAAATACAATTATGCCAGACAAATTACGCAAAATCGCCATTCTGTTATTTGCACAATTTTGCATATTTGGAAAGAATTATTTGTGAATTCCCTACCACCTCCCAAACAATCAGTAATCTCCCTCTCATATTCCCCAGCTGACCTCTACCATCCCCACCACAGATCCTATCACACTAACCAGCAGGAGGTTACTGGCCAGGGAGGAACAGGTCAATGGATGCCACACTCCAGTGCTGGACACTGTCCATTTCTCTTTACTCTCTGCTGCGAGGGCAGAGAAGCACAAGGTGCCCAGAGTTGGATCATGGCAACCAGCTCTCCCTCTCTGGCTGTCGGTGGACTACACATTTATAGGACAGGGCTAAGGTAGGGGTAATAGAGACCTGGTGGGGAAACTCAAAAGGACAATTGCTACTTGTTGTGGGAACAGGGATTTAGGTGGTGGTGGTAGGGGTCACCTGTTGGGGGGAAGAGTGACTGCTGCTTGTTTTAGGGATGGGGCTCAGGGTGATGTCATGGTTGCAGTCAGCTGGGGGAGAGTAATTACTGCTTGTTTGGAGGATGTGGCTTGGTGGGTGTGGTTTGGGTCTGCTGGAGGGATCTAGTAGGGTGATGGTGTTTTTTTTGTAACCACCACATTTCCTGTGCTCACGTCATGAAATGCAGCAAACAATTTGCGTATTTCGCAAGCATGGGAGATACATGCTGTACCAATCTTATACTGCTCTAGTACCAATCTCTGTACCTACTGGATCCCACACATCACAAAAGTCTGTTTTTCTTTTATGCCAGGTTGAGGTGCAGCTTCTCATTTCATCATCAATGACCCTTGAGATCTGGAAATATTTAAAATTATTTTAAAAATGGATACTTTCCAACCTTTTCAGAGGTTAAAATAAGTCACATAAAGGGGCACAAAACTTGTGGTATCAATCTCTAAGGCACGTCAGAGGTCTAAAAGTGCAGTTACAAACCTCTGAGTTTTTTTCATGATGTAGACAGAGTTGACTACATCGCACGTTCAGAAAGCAGGCAGTTTCCCATTATACACACATCAGGTCATAAACCAATCCTTACTTATAATAAAGAAAATTGAATTGATTTTTAGTAAAAATATCCTAAAATGTACAGCATATACAAAAAAAAACTGTTTATTTCTAGGAGGTGAGGCCTTCAGTCAACATCAAGATGTATTACCCTCAAGGTAAATGTTGATCTTGGCTTTACCTCAGTTATTATTTACCTCTCAGGGCAATTGACCTCAACTAAAATCAACATTCTGTTATCAGTGTTGAAATTCTGGTCACAGCCTGACTAACCATGCTAGAGTTCAAACTCCTTCCAACAGTCAACAGACAGGTTCTTTCTATTGACTGTTGAGGGACCCTGCAGTTGCACAGTGGAACACTGAGCTATGATGCTGACACTGCAATTTAATCTTTAACAAATGTGTTTTTTTGCCTCCAGGTAAAAACGAGTGTCACCCACAAATGACCGATGGCTGCCAACACTTCTGTACCCCAGGGCAAGAGCAGTACAAGTGCTCTTGTGCACATGGTTATGAACTCGGGCAGAATGATAAATCATGTATTCCAAAAGGCAAGTACAGAATAAAGATGAATTAAAATACTAATTTCTTGCTTCATGGTTGCTTAAAAACTAGGAGGCCTTTTTAGGGAGGTTGCTTTTCACAGGACCATTTGTATTAGGGATGAAAGCACTTATGAGAAGGTTATAATTTCCAAAAGCATGGTTACGAACAGAACCGTAACTGAGATCCCAAACACTGGACTATATCGGCAGCAGACTATTGGTACATATTTTGAACCATTAAAGGGGAGGTTGTTGTTTAGTTATTAAAAAGGTTTTATGCCATTTTCTTCTTTTTTATGTTGTCTTGCGCATGTGCAAGCAACATATTGTGGTAGCTTGGAATAGCAGGTCTTGGAGGTGCGGTCCTGTTGTGGCCAATGCCCCCACTGTTTTTAGGGGCTTGTATCTGTGGCACCATTAAATGCACACACTTGCTATGACAGCAGTTGAAAAACGTGCCACTAACTTGAAACAATTTCACTGCTGCAATGAGGGAGCAACCCCTCATTGCAGGGCATGCCTTCTCTGGTGTGACATTTCAATAAACATGGCGTTAGCTGTTGCTGTTCACCTCTCACAGTCCCCATAAAAGCCAACATCGGGAGTGCACAATTCCTAGTTAATTTGCTGATGGGGAGCTCAATCCCCATCGACATACTGTCCCCCATATAAGTTGCTTGCCGAGGGGGATGCCAATCCCCTCGGCATCCGTCTCCCCAACACAGACCCTTTTTGTTGCCAATGGGTGGCCCAATCCCCACCGGCTCCAGTAAGTTGCTCCCCAAAACACGCGGTGGCATGCAGGAGCCCACCCAGCATGCCAAATACCTGTAAAAAAAACCTTCCGCGATGTTTTAATTTTTAATTTTTTTACCTGTAAAGTGAAAAGCGGTCCCTTGCTGTCGCTGCCCCTCACCCAACTGCACCACCTCACCTCAGCGCACCAGCTCTCCACATCCCCCTCACCCCATACTTACCTCCGGAACTTGGCGTGATGATCTTTGGTGAAGCAGGAACGTGTCTGCACTCTTCAAAGCCAACCATGACCTGAAGAAATGCCAGTAAGCTGTATAATGGCATAAATGTGTTTTTTTTTTCCAACTTAGGTGGATATCTCGGCCATTTTTGCAAAATATGGCACAAAATTTTCAACATGGGGTTCTTGGGACCCACCTCATAAATTCAGTCACTGTCATCTGGTTATTCCGTCCCGAAAGGTGATTTTGCGGTCAGTGTGCAGAATCACCATTTGGGACCGATTAACAAAATGACAGTGTCACGGTTCATGAGGTGGGCTCCCAAAAAGCCTATGTTGCAAATTTGGTGAAACAATTCCAAAAAATGATTATGTTATGAACGTGCATTGCGCAGTTTCCATGCACACTCATAACTTTGAGAATTTGTAATATTTTCACTCCAGATTTTCAACATTGGCATTTTTTCATATCTCCTTATGAGCAGTACAGCTGTCATTTTTCACATCCTGGCCAAAATGTGTTTTGGCACATCCAAAGCACCGATAACGCGATTGCTGTGGGAAATCAATGTTCAGGACAGATTAACAAAATCACAGTGACGCTGTTCATGAGCAGAGGTCCCAAAATGCCTATGTTGAAAATTTGGTGACAAAAGTCCACAAAATGTCTATGTTACGAGTGTGCATTGCGCAATTTCCACAAACACTCCTAACTTCAAAAATTTTTAATATTTCACTCCAGATTGTCAACATTACCATTTTTGCACACCTCCTTATGAATAGTACAGCTGTCATTTTTCACATCCTGCCCGAAATGTGTTTTCACACATCTGGCGCACAGTGGCGCGGTTGCTGTGGGAAATCAATGTTCAGGACAAATTAAGAAAATCATAGTGACACTGTTCATGAGCAGATGTCACAAAATGCCTATGTTGAAAATTTGGTGAAATAATTCCACGAAATGACAGTGTTATGAGTGTGTGTTACGCAGTTTCCTTGTACGCTCGTAAGTTTGAGAATTTTTAATATTTTCATTCCAGATTTTCAACATTGACATCTCTTCACACCTCCCTATGAATGCTACAACTGTCATTTTTTACTTCCTGCCCGAACTGTGTTTTCACACATCTGGTGCAGTTGCTGTGGGAAATCAGCATTTGGGACAGATGAACAAAATCACAGTGCCACTGTTCATGAGCAGAGGTCCCAAATGCTTTCATGAGGTGGGAGTCACAAAAAGGCCATGTTGAAAATTTGTAGTGCAAATACCAACAAACGCCCGGGGCATTAGGGTTTCTAATCATAACGTCCCACCCTGTACAGACTAACAGGCATCAGGGGCGTGCCTTTGAATTTCCAGCTGTAATGCTCATGCTATTCCATCCCCACCCTGCAGCCAGTGACAGGCATTGAGGTGTGCCTTGGACTCTTCAGCCCCAGAGTTCTCCCCATTCTCCTATACTGCACCCATTTTAGCGTATATCCTTATGGAATGGGGTGACTGTAAAGCCAAACACCCCAAGGGACACCTGAACACTTTTTGGGGTCTGCAAGATAGGTTGAGGTGAAATGGCATGAACGTTATTGGCGATGACCCAAAGGCACACCCCAAAGCTTGTCCATCTCTGCAGGGTGAAGTTCAATACTTCGCTGCCATTCCTATTCTGCATCTGTCTAACTGCCGCACTTCCAATGATAACACCAGCAAGCAAACATTCGGCATTGGCAAATGCTTGTTATTGCACCTTAAAATGAAGCTGCAGAGCAAGTTTTACATTGAATGCATATTGTCCATGAATCCAGAACCAAACCCAAACGCAAAACCAGGGGTGATTTGACAAAAGCAAAACCAGAACCTCCCTGGTTTTGTACCCACTACTTTATACTATTCTTGATTCATTCTAAGAAACACATATTGTGTGTGCCTATAATCCCCCTTAGCTGTACTGGCCTAGTTATTTGATTTTTTAGCCCTCATCTTGCACAAAGAAACCATTTTAGTGTGTAACTTTAATCTGGATTGCGACAACAAATCCTCTCTCTTAGACAAACTGAATTTTGCCCAACTTATCACTACACCCACTAGGACATCTATTACAGGTTCTCATTATTCCCTTACAGACTGGGTCTTCACTAATAAACATAAAAGGATTGCTTGTGCAGGCACCTTTCCTAAAGAACATAAGAAAGTGAAAACAATAACAGGCTTGAGGGGTCATCAAGGCAACAGATGTTGCAAATTTAGAGTTTGCCAGTGAAGTTGGTGCGAAATCGGGTAATTTCACAGAGCTTCATGAACCTCATCGCCCTCACAGCAACTTCACCTGTGATTTTTTTTTAATTAAAAATGTGTACAAAAGGAAAGAATTCCACCCCTCCCACCCTCTAGGTCATATCTGCCCACCACGCATGCATGCACTTTGCCAGCATATTTGCTGGCAAAGTGCCACTGTGAGTAGAGTTTGCTGGGCAAAGAACTATGTAGCTACACTTCGCACATTGCAAAGTGGAAAACTTCAGAAAGAATTTCACAAAATAAAGTTTCCTAATGTAGTACAACTTCTTTTTTTTTCTTTATCCCTAGCAGGACCACGGGTACATTCTCCGCCCTGGTCACGGCCCGGAACCTCTACCACCGCCTATTGCTGCAGAGGACCCTCAGTCACCCCAGCTTGCCCCGGAGGGGTGGGGCTGGCCACTGTGACCCCGGAACTGTAACTGGTTGGGGTCCTGCAGCGGCGGTGTGTCATGAGGCTCTCAGGGAGGCTTCATCTATCGGTGGTCCTGCCCGCCATCTTTCCTCCTTTTTCTCCCCAGAGGCGGGGATGTGCAATGGCGCCAGCGTCCGCCCGCCCCGTCAAGCCTCGGCCTACATGAGAACTCCGGCCTCCGCCAGAAGTTCTCCTTGCAGTGCAACCCACACCTCGCCCGGAGAAGGAGAGCTGCCCAATGGACGCTCGATCCTACTCCCCACGGCCGGCCCTCCGATGACCCGGATCTGTTCCCGAACCCGGGTCGCCAGCGTCGCAAGCGGAAATCCCACCGCTGCGCCGATGGGCCGGCTATGTAGTACAACTTCTAATCGAGATTGTCCCCTGCTTGCTCAGAGGCTGTAACCATTTTTGTTATTTGTTCCATGTAAGTGTTCATAATAATGTAAGAAAATTAGATCTTGTGAGTTTCAGCTTAGGGCACTGAACATGTACTCGCTGGAGGCCAGAAGAGAGGGGGGTGACATGGTAGACCTTCTCTAGTTCCTGAAAAGGTAAACTGTGCAGATATTTAGCAGGAATGTTGGGTTCATAACAAGGGGTATGACTGCAAGCTAGTGGGGGGAATAAGGAGGGATGCAACAACGATTTACTTCACAGAGAGTGGTTGAGCTGTGAAATGGCCTACCAGCAGAGGTAGTGAACAACAAGCACAAAAATCATAAATTGGTGCCAGAATGGATAGGACAGAGTAAAGGGCTTAATAGTTACTTGGGTTGGGGGGGCAACAAGGCAGAAAGCAAGGGGAGGCAAGAGCAAAAACCCCATTTAGACAATTGTTCACAGGGTAGAGTAGGGTAAAACTGGGCAAACTGGATGGACTAGTGTTTTTTTTCTGCCGAAGTTGTCTACATTTCTATGTTTATTTGAGGAAGGCGTCTTCTTCAAGTACCTGTAGACTAAAGCCCTCTGTTTATCATCAGGCAAGGTACAGTATGGGCAGGTATACTACAGCCTTCCCTGCTCTGAAGTAATAAGTGCATTAGTACTGCTGAAAGATGAGGGAGTCAGGGACCGGCAAGGCTGTAGTCTAGGCAATTACGGGCAGACTAAGTGGAACCTTGGTCTTTTTATGCTGTCATTGTCTATGTTTCCACAACATTTATTCACAGAACTGGTAAAGTGTTGGCAGGTACAGTTCAGACTTCTCTGCACTGGGTTGCATTAAGTACTCAGGAAAGAGGTTCCACCCAGCCACAGCGACAACATTGTTGCTGACATCCCATATAGTGATGGGAACAATGCCAATGGTGGCACTGTGCCATCAGGACCGAAGTGTTTTTTTGCAGGGGGCGGCTTTGACCCCTGCACCTACAGCCATCTGCAGCCCCCTTTCTTTAAATAGCCAACTCTACGTCGGAGTTGTTTTGGATTGAGGGTGAAACACTGGGACAGCTTTCTGTTTATCCATAGGCCAGATCTGTGTAGGTAGGTAATGTGCAGACCTCCTAAAATTGTGATGAATTTAGTGCTGGTGTAAGTTGAGGGGCTGGCAGTACTGAAGACTGAAGGCCCTCTGTTTATCTGAAAGGATAGTTACAGTGTGGGGTAGGTAGAGTGCAGGCTCCACATGGTGATGAATTGGTGAAGGGCTGAAAGCACTAAAGATTGAAGGCTCTCTGTTTATTTGCAGTGACAGGCACCGTGTGGGAAAGGTGCAGTAAAGGCTCCACACTCTGATGGACTTAGTGCTGGTGAAAATGAGGGACTGCTAGCACTGTAAACTGAGCCCTCTATGTATCCATATAGACTGGCTTAGTGTGGGGCAGGTATGGTGCCAGCTTCCCCTACCTTCCCCCCACACTGTGATAGTCAATTATACTTGATATTATACTTGAAATAAATGTAACCCCCCTCCCGGGCTTACCTTGTTTGCCCTTAGTCTCCTGTTGCCTCCCGTTTGCCTTGTGGTGTTTCCCTGTTCTCCTCCATTCAGGCATCACCGCTATGGACCAAGTCTCAATGTCCACCTGGGCCCCGAATGGCCCCTGCATTTATTTTGCCCAAATGGATTGGAGGAGCAGTTGCGGAGCTGCCTCCTTCTCTCCCTAGCCATGTCAAAGCAAGCGGGTGGTTTTCACATGCGCAGAAGTGCTTCTGCATTTTCTGACCATGATTGCAGTTAGATGGATGTTCAGTGGTTTCTGTCCCCAGTTGCAGCTGGGCAGGGACCACACACCTGAGTAAGGGCCAAATGAGAAGCCCCTGTAAAATGTAAACAAAAAGTGCCAGTCACGCTGTGTGTTTTGGGCTCGGGCTCATATATATGTATGAGAGCCAATGCATATTTATGAGGGAACCTGTCTGCTGCCAAGGGACTGTAAATTTCAGCAGCAGTGACAGGCTAAGGACACCATCTCAAAATAAAATAATGAAAGCGCTTAAGAGGGCAATGTGACTGCTTCAGGATAGTGGGGCAACAAAATAAAATGTTTATACTGGCTGCACCAGACTTCTAAAGGGGCACTGTTGGACTGCTTGGGGATTGTATTAAAGCCCATCTCCGCAAAGACATAGACAGAGTGGAGGCTGTCCAGAGGAGGGCAACCAAAATGGTGCAGGGTCTGCACCAGAAGACATACGAAGAAAGACTAAAGGAGCTTAATATGTATACCCTTGAGGAAAGAAGGGAGAGAGGGGACATGATAGAAACTTTCAAGTACCTCAAGGGAATCAGCAAAGTTCAAAAGGGTAGCATCTTTCAGAAAAAGAGATGTGCAATAACAAGAGGGCACAATTTGAAGATAGAGGGGGGACGGCTCAGAGGTAATGTGAAGTATTTTTTCACAGAGAGGGTTGTGGATGCATGGAACAGCCTCCCTGAGGAGGTCGTGGAGTCAAGAACAGTGGAGGAATTCATATTTGCAGCGTTTGACTTAACGTCAGTCAATCGGAAAGCTAGAATTTCAGGTACAGATTTGGGGACTGTGCAAGACTTGTAGGGGGAAAGCAGGGACAATGCTTGGCACCGAAATGAGGAGCCTATTAAGTGTCAAGGGAGCCTGATGAATATTCATTTTTAAGAGTGACAATTGAATCAGCCAATCAGGAGCTGCAAAGAGTTACCAAAACCTCAGAGGCTTTTCAGTCTCAGTCAGTTCAGTGGGAGCCCCTGCACAGGTTGGGGTGTTCTGGCCTCTTGAGAGAGAAAAATGACTGCAAGGAATTAAAGTGGCTGGCCTGGGGGGTTGCCAGATACTTGTCCCCCAGGCCTAGCATGTGCCTTCCCACATTGGAGAAGATTTTGTGGGAAGAATTCTGATTTAACTTCAGCTGTGAGAGAGCTGCAAAGAGCCTTGCCTTCAGTTGTGAGAGAGCTGCAAGAACGCCTCTACCTCAGCGGTGAGAGTGCTGATAAATCCTGTGACTTCAGTTAATAGAAAACTGCATGTTAATCCTGAGAGAGTGAGCTTCTACTTAATGTACAAGTGACTTTGAGACTTGCTTGGGGCCAAGAAGACCAGAGGTTATCAGTGTCTGTCTGTGCCCTGCTCACATCCAGTGTCACGAGATGGGTGGACAATCGAGTGAATGACCTCGGATGGTCCTGTAATGAAAATGCTTGATGTGACTGTTTAGTGTGCCTACAGGAATGGAAGGAAAGTATCCTGAGGTCAGAGCCTTGCCTAAAATTGCCTGTGAGGACTGTAAATGTTCTAATTGGTGCTGCAAACCACCAGCTGGCCAAAAGGAACTGTGATGTTGTGATCCGGTTGTGAGAAGCCCAAATTTGTGCTCATGAAGAAGCTACTGTAAAAGGGACTTACTAACAAGTGAAATGCTTAACTTGGTAGGGAGCAACGCCTTAAGCTCCGTTTGTCTGTTTGGTGGAGAGTCATGCCTTAAGCTCTATTTTGACAAATAATTTATCTTCTGTAATGGACTGCGCATGATTTGAGTCCTCCCTAGCCCACAGAGTAGCACCCATGTTTTCTAAGACTGCATCCTGTATTCTGAAAAGACCCTATCTGCCATGCTGGCCAAATGGTTGAAGTACCTGTGATGATTCAAAGCAACTAAAATGCCTGAATTTGAACAAGAGACTGTCTTGGGTCAGCCTGGTAGTGTGCCAGCCAAGGCACTGCCATATGTGTCTCCCCAAGGGGGCATAGCCTAGACATGAGGGCCTGAGGCCCTTGTTCCAATGCCAGTTGATTCCAGAATGTGACTATGAAAATGGGCAACTGCTACTGGAAGCTGAGAGATGTTTCCAGCCCTCAAAAGCTGCAAAACCCTGCAGTCAGTAAGTTGGGGTTCTGGCTGCCTACCTTTGCCATGCATCTCAGCACTGAGAATCAAAGCTGACAAGTTGTGACTACCATGAATCTACCTTGTAAAACCTGATTTTGACTTTGCCTGATGATGACTACAGATCCGTGAGTATGCAGACTAACTCTGCAAATCCTGGCAAGAACTGTATATAGTTTATAATGTGGTTTCACCAAGTTCAAGTATCAAGGCTTAAGCTATTAAAGTAAGGGAGTTTTCTGCAAGATTAAAATTAATATGCAATCTATGAGAAAAGTAAAGTAACCTGATTTTCTTCAAGGGCTCCAATGCCCACCAACCAGCCACAACTTTATCAGGTCTGCAACTCAACAGTTAGTACTGGGTACCCAGAGGTATAGAACTGCAGGTTTCTATTATAGTCTGGGGATTGGTGCCAGTTTGGGCATGTGTCATCTAATTATCTGTGCAGCTTGATAGATAGATAGATAAAATAACATCCTGAATCAATCAGAAGGTTGGTGGGTAGCCAAATTCAAAAGAAGTTTGACTTTAAAATGCAGCTTGATTGTTTATGCAATACCAATAATACCAATTTGAAAATGCAATCAAACTGTTGTTTAACTTCTGCATCCAACTTCCCACTCCTAATCCTCACATCTTGTAAATCAATTATTGGTTAACCATTTATTACAAATCTGGTGTCGTGAACATATTATTAGCATGAGCCTTTAATTCAGAAATCTTTGTTCTGGAGTTTGGCTAATGTAATTCATGTATGGGGTGATGATATAGTATTGTGGAAGGGTACAGTAGTTCCACCTATGTAGAGTGCTGGCAGCAGTGCACTCAGTCATTATGGCGCTAAGTGTCATCTTTTTTCACAGGGTGCTATGCCCCCTGCATCCCCCCCCCACACACACCCTTTCTAATGATACCAATTGTGTGGGGGCAGACCTCGGGAAGGGGGCAGCGAATCCGGCATTTGGTGCTGTAATGATCCGACACTGTAATGCCGGCACTCAGAGTGTCATAAGGGGGGTACAGCATCCCAGGGGGTTGTACCGATATTATTCAAAGACACTAAAAGTATATTCTGGGTGGAGGCACTGTGCAATAATGTTATCTATGGGAAAGAACCAGTTTAATTACAGAAATAGGAACCCAGGCCTCTCAACCTTGATCTGGCCAGCAAAGCAGGGGTAGTAGCCTTTTGTTACCCAGCGACAGGGTTACACAAAGATGGTAGAAGGCTATTAGCCCATGTCAGAAGCATCTCCCACTTCTCAGTGGTTGTATTGCTCCCTTGCTACTGGTGACAGCTTGGTGACTGACAACAATGATGAATGAAACACTCTGTTTACCCACAGACAAGTTACAGTGTAGGTCAGGTACAGTACAGGCTTCACCATATTGTAATAGATTTAGTGCTGGTAAAAGATGACAGTCTGACAGTTCTAGAGACTCAAACTCATCTGCAGGACAGGTACAGTATAAGCAGAAACACTGAAGGCACCCCCTACTCTGTGATGAATTCTACATAAGAGCGAGAGCAGGGAGGAGGCTAGCAACTATGGGCTGGTCAGTCTCACCTCAGTGGTGGGGAAACACTGGAAACCCTGCTAAAAGAAAGATTGATAAAGTATCTTGACTCCAGTGGGCTGCAACACCACAGGAAGCATGGATTCATTGGACAGGGGGAAGAGTAACGCCAAACAATTCTGATAGATTTCTTTGACGGGGTTGCCAGAGAAATAGATCAGGGGAGGCTGTTGGACATGGCCTATATGGACTTTAGCAATGTCTTCAACACTGTACTGCACAGGATACTGACAAAGAAATTCAGCAGCCTATAGGGGTGGGATCCAAAATAGTGAATTAGCTTAGAAGGCTTGGGGTTATCATGTACTGGAGGCAGTATAGCGCAGTGGGTTAAGGCTCTGAGCTGCAAATCTGAAGACCTGGGTTTGAATCCCACAGCTGCCTAGGTGCATACTGTGTGATCCTGAGCAAGTCACTTAACTTTCTTGTGCTCCCAGGCCACATCTGGAAACAAGCTTCAGCTTAGTGTGCTACTCCTGGTTAAATAATGTTCCCTTTCCCTAACAGATAGCAGACAGAGAGTGGTGGTTAATGGCACTCTTTCTAAAACTGGGAGAGAGATCAGCAGGGTACTCAGTAACGGGATCAGTTCTCTTCAATGTCTTCGTTAAGTGTCATTGCAGAAAAACTGGAAGGGAAGGTATGCTTTTTGAAGATGATAAAATCTGCAGTAGGATGGGCACTCAGCAAGGGGTGCAGCGAATGACCAAGGATCTTGGGAAGCTCGGGAGTACTTAAGAACACAACAGTTGAGGTTCAGTGCCAAAAAGTGCAAAATCATGCACCATAGTAACCCAGGAGCTGAGTACAGGATGAGGGGTTACTGCCAGGCAGTAAACAGGAAAGAAGTCTTGGGTTTATCATATTTGATGACCTCAAAGTGGCAGGGCAGCGTGACAAAGCATTGGTTAGGGCTAGTGGGATGCTGGGGTGCACAGGGAGGGGTTTCTCCAACAAGAGGGAGATGGTGTTGTCACTGTATTGCTCACTGGTGAGACCCCACCTGGAGTACTGTGTACAGTTTTGGAGGCTGCACCTCAGAAGGGACATAGACGGGGTGGAGGCATTTTCAGAGGAGTGCAACTGAAATGGTACAGAGGTTGCTAAGAAACCCTATGAGGAGAGTTTGATGGATCTCAACATGTACACACTTGAAGAGAGTAGAGCAAGAGGTGATGTCATCGAGGCTTACAAGTACCTCACATGGGTGAACAGTATGAAGGAGCGCAGTCTCTTTCAAATGAGTAAGATCACCAGTGTTACAAACGCACTCCGCAGGTCAGGCCCTCTGCTCCCACAGTTCCAACCTCAGAGCACAATAGTGTGAACAGGTAACAGACAGGGTAACCCTCCTGTCTACTTTTGGGTTTGAATCACCTTTAGTCTCAAGTTCTGGGGGGATTCAAACTGTGAACCTTATGCTAGCGTACCCAAATGTACAGGCTCAGATAATATTCTCTTCGGAGGAATGCAATATATCTTCTGCCTAAGGGCACCTAACCAGGTATCCAAAATGAACCCTTAAAACTCTATAAGAGATCTGGAGTGGGATATTCAAAGGGGTTGTGCATGGTGCAACAGTGTTGTGCCATGCACAACCAATTGATAAGCCCCAGCGTGAAATTCAAAAGGGGAATCTGCTCCATGCAAATCCCGATGCACCAAGGCACACCTGTAATGTATGCGGTGCAAGTGCGGGGGGGGGTGCCCATGCATATGCAGCACATCCTGATATTCAGCCTGGGATTTGCGGCGCAAGTACAGGCACACACCCGCCTTGCACCACACAGGGGGGCACAAAGATGTGCCTGAAAAAAACAGGAGCAAGGACTGGCCACCCACAGGCTAACTGCCATATTGCAGGGTGAAACACTGCAGCTGCCAACTGTGGTCGGCCACCTGAGCCCTGGCAGCACCGTCCGGTGGCATAGCGCCCCCTTCAATGCCTGATTGTGGGCTGTAATAATCCTTTAACTCCCTGGTGGTCCAGTGGACTGAACTCCTTGCCCAATCGCGGGCTGTAATAATCTTTTAACTCCCTCATGGTCCAGTGCTACCTGTACCCCCCCTCCCAATCTGCCCACTCATACCCACTACCCTGCTCCCCCCAGTTAGTGGCAGCACCCCACCCGCAAGCCGCCTGGTCGCCCACCAACTGACAGTGTACAGTATGACTGTATGCCCATTGGTCCACAGTGTCAGTTGGCGGGTGGCTTGCAGATGGGGTGCTGCTGCCCACCGCTGACTGGGGGGGAGTGGGGTGGTGGTATGAGTGGGTGGGGTTGGGAGGGGGTATGGGCACCACTGGACCACCAGGAAGTTAAAAGATTATTACAGCCCACGATCGGGCAAGGAGTTCGGTCCACTGGACCACCAGGGAGTTAAATCAATAATACAGTGTGCGGTCGGGCAATGGGGTGCGTTGCTGGTGGGGGCAGGGAGCGTCAGTCCCCGATGGCTGCAGCCTGGCAGGGCATCAGGCACAAGTCGTAGGGAATCGGCACATCTGCATGCAAATGGGGCCATAATGACATGCAAATGGCCCCATTTGCGCCTTGCATACATTATGGCCCCATTTGTATGTCCACCGCTGAATATCACAGTTGCTGCACCTAGCGCAACAGTACTTGTGCTAGCACATCCCCCTGCTCCTCTCTGGCCACTTGCGCTGGCACAGTGCCACTGCGCCCATGTGCAATGCGGGTGGCTATGGTGCCATATCCAACGGTGCGGAGCCATGGCGCAGCATCGTTGAATATCGCCCAGAACATGCCCTGGCACATCCCAGTTGCGCTGCACCCAGCTTGCACCCCTGTCTGGCGCAGTTCTGAATATCCCACCCCTTAGGTATATTCTTACCTTTTACCAAGCTTAGCAACACCATCAAGCCCTTGAACAGTTGTCAGACTTAAAAATACAGGCACTCCAAATGCAAAAATGACGGAGGAGACCCAGGTAGAATCTTAAGAATATGTTTACTAAAAATTAATAAAAACAGTAAGATAAAATACAGAACAAATGTCAAAGGGCATCACAATCAAATAAAAGAAAAAATAAGGAAAACTAAAGAACAAATTCCTAACACCAAACCCTTTAGATCTTTTCTATCTAATGTATTACCTCTGTAAGTGCAGTTAAATTAGAGATCTTTGTTTCTTAAGCGCCCAAAAAGATATGACATACATTTCAGAAACAGGTATCAGTTTAAACTCTGTATCTCTGCACCCCTTCTGTGAATCATCTAGCTCCTCCTTTTAGAATATAAAATTACAAACGTGATTTCCTACCAGTAGGTATGTTAAATAATGTGAACATCAGCAAAAACCCATTTCCCAAATTATGAGTCTTTGATCAACCAATTCCTTTGAGGTTTACAACCCTGCAGTCCATCACCCAGGTGTAAGATAGCCAACAGGAATCAGCAAAATGACGTCCTTTCCTGATGTAATAAAATTCGTATTTAAGTTCTAACTTCAAAAGCAGCAGCAGGTGATGAGGGCCATAAACTGTCTCTCTAGAAGGATGTTCCAATTAACTGTTTCCTTCTGGTCTGTTTTATTACATCCTGGTTTTCAGCTGCTGGCACCTTGTAATTTAAAGGGCCAAATCTCACAGAATGACACTTTTTATACTGACCATGTATTTATAATACCTCCCTGATTGGCAAAATCATGGAAGACTTGATTAAAGACCTTATTTTAGAATATGTAATAATCAACAATTTGGTTGACTTAGAACAGCATGGGTTCACCAAGTCAAGATCATGTCAAATGAATTTATTAGCATTTTATGAAAATGTTAACCGAGAGTTAGACCTAGGGAATACTGTGGATGTGATCTAGTTGGATTTTGATAAAGCATTTGACAAATTGCCCCACTATGAATTATCTGTACTGGAGGGGATTAACCTTAATAGAAACATCTGTAATTGGGTGTCTGATTGGCTTCAGGGTAGGAAACAGAGGGTGGTGGTAAATGGGGTCTTATCCAGCTGGGTGCCTATTACTAGCGGGGTTCCGCAGGGCTCTGTTTTGGACCCAAGCCTCTTTAACACTTATATGTTCTCACTGAAATTGAGCAACCCTAATATCTGGCTATACAAGTTTGCTGATGATTGTAGGTTAGGGACTGTAGTAAATACATACAGATACACGAAAGCATTACAAGAGGCCCTTTATGAGATTTTGGAATGGAAAGTTATTAACAAACTAGTTTTGATGACTGCTAAATGCATAGTCATGCACTTTGGCAATAATAATGGAAAGACGTCCTATAAACTAGCTAACACACCACTTGAGGTTACTAATGAGGAAAGAGATTTGGGAATAAGTATTACAAACAACCTCAAGCTTAAATCCCATTGCAGGGCTCAGATAAAGAAAGCTAATCATAACCTCAACTGTATTTTTAGACATATAGCCAGTAGGGATGAAAAAGTACTCCTCCCATTGTACCACAAAACAGAGAGGACATAAACCTGTTTATGGTGTACAGCATAGATTACCTAAATCAGTGAAAGGTTGAAGAAATACATCTTATGAAGAAAGAATGGCATCCCTCAACTTATAGTTCCTCTATTACAGGAGACATAGGGGAGATCTATGTCTGCTCTGTAGATTACTATATGATGACATACTTATGCCAGAGATAGGCCTTCAGTATAATATGGGTTGGACCAGTTCTAGGAGACATAATAAACAGCTTTTACGCAGGAGATGGAACCGGAACCAACGTAGATTTTGGTACAGTCAGAGGGTAGTAGCTCCATGGAATGATTTTCCAATAAATATTGTAAGCAGCTCTAACATGAACACATTTAAGAATAGTTTAGATAGGCATTATGGGGACAAGGTATTCCAATTCTAATTCTGGTATTTGACAAGCTTTTAAGGACTCTGTGTCTGTTAGCGTGACGTTACCTATGAAACCTGTGAAATCATACAATAATCATAGCCAGCTGGCCAAGCATCACAACCAGCACCAGAGGGCATGAGATGAAGCCGGAAGGGGGAGTTTAAGAGAGATGTGAGGATATATTTCTTTGATGAAAGGGTTATAGATATCTGAAACAGACTGCCAGCAGAAGTAGTGGAAGCAAAAAGTGGGGGACTTGAACATGCTTGGGATAAACATAGAGGTATATTAGGAAAAAAGACAAGGAGGAGGGAGGGTGCCAGAGACCAGTTAGGGTCTGCAGAGACAGATTAGGCAAGGAACATCTGATCCAACTGAATGGGCCAAGCTGTCCTTTTCTGCTGACAAAAATTCTGTTTCAATGAAGGATTGACAGCACTGGAGACTAAATTCCTCTGTCAATCCACAGGCCAGATACAGTGTACAGTGCAAGAAGGTACAGTGCAAGTTTCCACATACTGCAACATATATAGTGCTTGTGTGAGGTAAGGTGAGGGACAGATAGCACACTGAAGAGTGAAGCCCTCTGCTTATGCCCAGGACCAGGGACAGCATAGAAGTGTCAGTGCAGGGTTTCCCATCCGTAAGCTACTGACTTGTAAAAAACAAATCCTATTACTATCTTCAATACTTTATTACACCTCTTTATTATTTGTATATCATCATATCAGAATGAACAGTTTTTGGTGGTGCCAGCTAACTGTTTTTTTGTAAACACTATCAGACCCCTATGCTTGTGGAAAACTGTTAGTCTCTGTGGAAAAATCTAAAAGGAGAACTATATGTGAACATTACAGTACCAGAGGAGAATTCCCTTGGCAGGTAGGCATTCAAGAGATTCTAATTTTAGATATTCAGAAAGTTAAATATACTTTTGTGCATCTGCTGCCAAACACCACTTGCTCCCATCTAGTTGGGCAAAGCTAGTCCCAGAAGCACCTCACACCTATTGTCACTCTCATTTCCTTCTCCCTTCCTGGATATTTTGATAATATTTAATAATGTAATGTACATCTATATTATACACATATATGTATTATAGTGGCACGGTAGTGCCACTATAGTTATGGTTGAGTACGCTGTTAATGTTAAACCCCTAACTTTGTACTTTGATAGCTTCACCACTGTTCAACAGATTTCCACAAAATTTTGCATGCATCATCTTGGGAGCAATGTCCCTCAGCATGCCAAATTTTGTTCTGGCTGGATATGCGGATTCTGAGATCCAGATAGTTAAGACAAGTGAAATGAATCAGGGTTTTTTTTGTCATCTCTTAGCACCCACATTTCAGCAACAGTAGATGTGCGAGAGAATCTCCTCCATTGGGCTACACCTTTGGAACCTGTAAGCTGTCTATGTCAAGTCCTTCTGGAAACTTTTGCCTAGCTAGGGGCCACCCATAATGAAGTACAATGTTAGGACCAATAAAATGTGGGCCATTCCCTCGCTCCTCAGTTCCTGCTGGAGATAAGCTCAGAAGATCACTTCCCAAGAGGAACCAGGAGACCACACCAGGACCAGGCACACAAGGAGTGTCATGGGACAGATGACAGAAGGCATAAAAGCACAAATAACTAATCCTTCTGCAGAGGCAGCGGGAAAGCCTGCCAGCTGGTACCTCACAAAAGGAGAAGAAGGGTGAGTGCACTGTGGCCCAGTGGAGGAGATGCTCTCAAAGATCTACTGTTACTGGTAGGTAAATGCTCTGTCTTCATCAAGGATATCTTTCTATTGGGTCACATCTTTGGAACAATTTTCAAGCAGCTTAAAGTACCCAGTGAGGTTGGCAAAGTCTGATATGAAATCAGGAGAGAAGACCTTGCAGGTCAGCAAGACCAAAGTCTGTGAGATGATGTCCAGACTGTAATGTTTAGTAAAACTGTGGACAGTGCTCCATGTGGTGGCAGCACAAATGTCAGCAACAGGCAACCCCTGTAAATAAGCAACAGAGGTGGCCATACCCCTGAATCGAGTGGCCATGAATATTACCAGAAGTTCTTTACTGTGCTTTCTGCATCAAAGTATAAAACAGCCAGCCATTTTAGTCACAGAGTTTCCTTGTTTCCAGGGGCAAACAATATAAAAAGCTAAAAGGACTTTCTAGAGCCCTTCGTGCATTCAGATAGAAGCACAATGTTGTATGTACATCAAGGGAATGGAACAATTCTTCACCCTTGTCAGCATGTTCAGGGTAATACACTGGTAGGTTAAAAATCCAATTCACTGTAAAGTCAGAGGCCACCTTACACAAAAACAAGGACTTGTTTTTGTGTAAGGCAATGCCGTCCTATTTTTGCGGAAGATCAGGTGGGGGTGCACACCCATGAGAGCCTGAAGTTCAGAAATCCTTGAGGCTGAGACAATAGCAACCAGGAAAAGCACCTTCTAGGAAAGGAAGCACAATCCATAAGTCACAACGAGATCAAAAGGAGCCAAAGTAAAATTTTCAAGAATAATATTAAGGTCTCATGATGGAAGTGGTTTCGAATCGAGGGATACATGTGTAGAAAACCTTTCAAGAAATTATTGGAATCTTCCATTTGTGCCACCATGTGTCCAGCAATAGGGCACAGAATGCTTAAACTGCAGCCATATGCACCTTAATATAGTAGTGCAAACCAGAATCTGATTGAAGCAAGGGGTAAGCAAGTACAATATTACCAGGACATGTAAAGAGGTCCTCGGAGTAGGAAGCCCACCAAACAGAAAAATACTTCAATTTCAGTGAATACTTACAGTATGTCTAGTAGAAGGCTTCCTAGCTGCCCTCAAAAGATCAGCCTCCTGGAGAGAAACTTCAAAACATGGAATGGCTATGTCCTTGGGAGTCAAAAGTGCGTGTTTAGGGACCTGAAGTCCAGGAGGTCAGGGACCCTCTGTCCTGGGACAGTAGACCCCATCACAGGGGCAACTGAATCAGAGGTACCACTGCCAGATGCTACATGAGTGGAAACCATATTTGGCAAGGCCAGAGGGAGGCAACCAGTATAAAAGTGACCTGTGCCATCCACAACTTGAGAATAACCCCCTGAATGAGAGGGATTAGAGGGAATGCAAAAAGGAACCTCCCCCTCCAGTACTGGGACAACGTGTCTCACCCAACAACTCCAGACCCTAGAGTAAGTGAGCAAAAAAGCAGCAGTTTGCATTGTGTGAGGATGCAAAAAGTTCCAACTTTGAATAACCACTTCTTGCTAAAAGGTTGTTTACCATGGAGGTCAACAGTTCCCACTTGTATACCTGAGACTAGGACCTGCCTAGCCTGTCTGCTAAGAATTTTTTCACCCCTGGGAGATAAACAACTGACAATTGCAGGCCATGAGAGAGAGTGCCCATTGCCATCCTTTCAGTGCCTCACTGCAGATCAGAGACAGGAGTGTGTGCCCCCTTGCTTGGTGATATAGTACAGCAAACTGATGTTGTCTGTTCTTATCAACAGGGGACCTGGAGAGATGCTCTTCAAAGGCCTGGTGCCCAAGAAGAACAGCCCTCATCTACTCCCTGGGTCTAGTAAAGATGCTGGTGGGCACCCTATCCCATCCCGGAGGCATCCATTGTGAGGATTTGCTGTGGAGTTGAGGTAAAGAATGAGACACCCTGAAACAAGTACAGAGGTTCTATCACCTCAGTAGAGACTTTCTGAGATGAGACGTGATGAGGATCATTTGCTCCAGCTCTTCCATCAGTTAGTCCCACTGCACTCGAAGAATCCATTGTAGAATTCCATATGGAAGCATGCAAATGGGACAGTTACAATGGTAGCTACCATAAGACCCAGGAGGCAGAGCACAATCCTGGCAGACACACAGTGGCCCATGTGTACTAGACAAGCCTGAGAAATCAGGGTCTCAGCTCTGACCTGATGCAAGAACACACTGCCCACTGCTATATGTCCAATACTGCCCCAATATATTGGTGAAGAATGACTTTTGGTAAATTGACCATAACACACAGGTTCTCAAACAAGTGAGGTCAAGATACTGTGTACTGGATTCATTTCCCTAGATGAGCCCTGCAGGAGTCAGTTATCCAAACAGGGGAAGGCAGAAAGCCCTTCCCTCTGAAGGGCTGCAGCTGCAACTACAAAGTATTTGGTAAATATCCACAGCACCGAAGATAAGTCAAAGTGCAATACTCAAAACTGATAATGGCAGTCCTACAATGTGAATCTGGGGTACTGCCTCTAAAGTGTTCTAATTTTGATATTAAGGTAAGCATCCTTCATGTCCAGAGCACAAAGCCAGTCCCCTTTTTGCAGAAGGAGAATGATAGCATAAAGAGACACCATTTGAAACTCTGTATTCAGTCAGTTTGTTCAGAGCTCAAAGGTTCAACATGGGAAGTCACTCTCCTGTAGCTTTTGGGACCAGAAAGTATCTGAAATAAACCCCACTGTTCCTCTCTTTGGGAAGAACAGGCTCTATGGCTTTTTTCTGAAACAGGGACTGAATGTCTTCCTTCAACAGGGACAGGTACCCTGGAGAGTAATGAGAATGGAGTGGAGAAGCCACTGGAGGTTTGAAGAGCAATTTTAGTGCATGGCCTCTTTATACTATTACCAGAACCCATTCATCTGAGGTGACCTCCCTCCATTTTGGCAGATGTATGGCGATCCTTCCCCCAACTTGTACCCCTGGTGGTAGCCATGGAGGGGGAGGAAGTGGGGAGTCAGAAGCTGCTGAAGGTGGCAGGGCCATCTGAGCCAGAACCTTTGGGTGCCTTGGAGTGGCCACCCATAACAACAGTTCCAGCAAGGGTACTACCTCCTCTGCCACTGTAGTTGACAGTGGCCATGACATCCACAGCCAGCAGGCTTCTGAAAAGCACCTCTACCACAACCCCTATTTATATTCTGGGTGGACAAGGATTTCACAAACATTAGAGTCATTTTAGGTAACTGGAGGTCTTTCAATGTATTGTCTGCATCCTGGTTGAACAGTTTAGAGCCTTTGAAGGGAGCACGGAGCATGGTCTATTGCACATCTGAAGTAACTTCTGCCACTCTGAGCCAGTAATATCTTTTGAGGCATATACCAGAGGCAGCTTATCGAGCAACAGAATCTGAAGCATCCTGTGCTGACAGTAGTAAATGATTATCAGTATCTAGGCCAGCAGAGGGAGTCTTAAGCAGTTCTGCCTTTACAGGATGGTCTGGCAGAGTCCGTGCCATAGCCATAGCTGATGTTCAGTGGCTATTCTGACAATCATATAAACCTGTTGGTTTGCAATATGAAGGCCTAAAATGAAAAGAAAGTAAGCCCTCATGCTCATTACATCCAATTTCCTGGACTCCTTGTCAGGAGGCAGGGTGCTCATAACTGTAGGAGCCCTAGAGCAATCATGTACAAACATGATTGCCACAGAGTTGGCCTCAGGTTAGAAGTATAATAAGGCTTGACAGTCAGAGCAGGGTACTGTTTGTCAACCTTTCTTGGGACTGCGGACAGAGTGCCAGGCCTGTGCCAGACAGAAAATGTGGCATCAAATAATGCAGGGTAAACAAGAAGCACCACAATAGTTGGAGTTGCTGTTTCTTCTAAGAACTCCATTAGATTTCTCTTATTGGAGTCTTCTTCTTCACCATCAAATGCCATCACATCCTATATTTGTTTAAACAAAGCCTGGAAGGAGGGGGTGCTCTGGAGGAAACATAGGGTTATAGACCACAGTGTCCTCACTTATGAATGATAAAGTTGAGCTGGAATGGAAACCTCCTTCTTAGGGTTTCTCATTCCCACTTTCATCTTCTAAATTCTTCTCCTTTCCTAGGTCAGGATTGTATTCCACTTCACTGTTGTCTTAGATGATGACAGGAACAATATGTAGAGCTACCAACGGAGGCAACAACTGAACTGTTGTTGCAGCAGGTATGCTTTTCTGTCCCATCAATGATGGTGCTGATGGGAGATGCTCTGTCAGTGGAACTGACACCCAATGTTAACAGCAACAGAAACAGGTGTGTTAACATCTCTGAAACATTGTCAGCATAACCTGTGAGTCAAGGATGAACAGTTGAGGGGGCCAAGACTACCACTGTTGATGGGAAAGAACCAGATGATGAAGCCTGCATACCATCTGTAGTTGGTATGGCAGTGCCAGAGACAGGCCCCAACCGTGGTGTCTCAGAGATGGTTGGGGGGCCTGTAGTCGACGCTGCCAGAATGGACACCAAAGAGGACTTACCCTCCTTCAATAGAGACCTCAACATCAGCAGTGAAGCATGTTTTTCTCTGTGCTTACGGTGGCTGGAAGAGGAGAAAGGCTTCAATGATGATTTTTCCTTTCCTTTGGCTCTGAGTCAATGGACGACCATCTAAGTGACTCCTTACCCGGGGCACACAGTCAATAGAGAGAAGCTGGTTTGGATCCCACAACCTTCACCTGAGCTTCCATGGCCTTCAGGGTGATGAAAGTCTCCATTGCCTTCTTCCATTGTCTAGTTGTGGCCTGATTGAATCCTTGACAGATCTTGCAGGCCCTCATGTTGTGGGAGAGCACCAAACAGCAAAAACGTGGTGTTCATGTTGTCCTTGTAGATTTTGTAATTGGAGGTACAAAACCTAAAGAAAAATGTTCAGTACATGGCAGCACACAGGAACAACATTGATACAAAAACTAGTTAAGTTAAAAAACAAATAATGAAGAAATGATAGTGTTGTTTCTCTGCAGGTCCAATGAGCAGTCGATGACGAAAGCAAGAACCGAGGAACATGGGGGTCACACAAGTTTTATGGGTGTCAATGTTGTATGTCACTTTATGTGGCCTCCAGATAGGCAAACGATTCTGGACAGTCCTGATGCCAATGACTTACAGGCTCCAAATGTCTGACCCAATGGAGGCGATATCCTCAATGAATATCTGTTTACTATAATAGCAATAAGGCACTCCCAGGGCTATGTTAATGGTCAGTTAATCACCCTCTAGAAGCATGTGGCACTCAACTATGCCTTGTGCCACACTACACACTACACACCTAGAGGGTGATTAACAGACCATTATCATAACCCCTAGTCATGCCTCATTGCTTAAAATGTATATACATACACTGATAAAACAATTAAAAGCATATACATACATTAATGAAATGTATAAACCTACACTACATACAACCCTAGAGCACCACACTAACTACAACTACTTAACATATTAATGAACCAATTTACAACCCCACCACTTGTCACCAAACAGTCATGTCCCTCAAAGCTGCAGCTGTCTCTTTTCTAAGATGTCATAGCCTCCATGGTGTTGCTGCCGAGCTCCCTCAAATGCCGCTGCCGACTGCAGACAGATGCCTCACAAAAGCTTCTCCCAAATGCAAGTACACACCACTCATCCCAGCAGTAACTGCATGCCATTACTGACCACGGAAGCATGCCACCCCCAAGTGCATTCCAAAAATAAGGGATGGACTGGCTCAGCCACACCTCCTTATATAGGAGCACCCTGCAATACAGAAAACAACTCGGACCAAAATTAAACCAAGGCCAAAAATGCCACTAAATTACAGATAAACATTATGGGTGAAAAAACAAAAAGGACAAACACAGAAATGATTGCAAGTACAATCTACAGCATAATAACAATCCTAATTATATTTGAGAAACAATATATGCAATTTATCTTCAACAGTGCTGGGACAGGACCATAGCCCATGAGTGGCAGAGCCATGGAGGACTTATGGAAGTCCAGCCCCACTCTCAAGGGATGATAAATTGCCTTTTTTGAGTCTGGCAATTGTATATTCAATCTACAGAAATATAGGCAGAAAAGACCAGTGGTCCATCCAGTCTGCTCAAGTTCCCTATCTAACCCTGGGACCTACTGTCCATCCAGAGCTTAGCCCTCTCTTCCTCCCCCCATTCTCCTTCCCGATTCTGTCACATGAGTGACCACTGTCCTAACCATGCACAAAAACCATCAACCATCTACCTCATCCAGGGGCCCCACCTAGTTTGCCACTGCTCCCTCAAGGAGGCAGCATGGCTAGACCTTGGTGGGCTCTGGGATGGTGGGGGAGGAAGGAGGGAGAGCACCCCTCAGACCTTACTGCTGTGCAATTCCTCTGCCATTCAAGTGGGACAAGGAAGCAAGAGGAGGCACCAAAGGCAGAAGTAAGAGAGGTGGTGAATTCTAGACCTTACTGTTGTGCAATTCCTTCACCACTTGGGTGGGCTGGTAAAGCCAAGAGGAGGCACCAGAAGGAGGACTAAGAGAGGAGGTGGGGATCCTCAATGGAGCAGGCCCTAAGCAGAGTGGGAGAGTTCCCTGGCCATGGAGGAGGCACTTACTGGTGGGGGACTCCATAGTCAGGACTGAGTTGGGGGCAGGGAAAGGGAGGGACAGTGTAGTACATGGATCTTGGAGATTACCAGGGAAGGGGGGTAGTGAGGGTCCTGGATGTTGTTGTCCACCTAGGGATGAATGATCTGGCAAGGGAAACTGTAAGGGTAGTGCAGGATAGGTTTAGGGAGCAGGGAAGGGGCCTAAAGCAGGTAGCGCTCACAGTGGCCTTCACTGACGTGCTACCCATGCATGGTTAGGAGAAGACTAGGGAACTCTGCACCAGGTCCTTCAGTGAGTGGTTGAAGGCATAGTGCAGGGAGGAGGGCTTTGGCTACCTTGGGACTGGGGTCACAGCTAGGGAATGGAGGCCTATACAAGAGAGATGGCCTACATCCATCTAGGAGGGGAATGGCAGTCCTGGAAAGAAGGTTTAAATGCTAGTATGACAAGCATTTAAATTAGCCAAAGGGGGAGGCAAAAGGACAGAGGGAGGTAGAGATTGCCCCTCCAGAGAGAGAGAGAGAGAGAGAGAGACTAGTGCAACAAGAAAGGTTAACCTAGAGGGAAGAAATTCCCCGGAGATTGATGGAAACATACAGAAGGGCAGGTCAGGCAAGTCTGGAGGAGGAACTTCAGTTGGAGGAGACGGGAAGGAGGGAAGACAGAATGACAGTGGGCAGGACCAGGGTAACAAAGGGGGAAAGGGAGGGAAGCAGGAAGGGAAGGCAGGTTAGAGGTACATCACGATGAAGAGAATGGAGAGCCATGTGTGTCAGTGCAAGGAGTCCATAAAACAAATTCCTGACCTTGGGGCAATCATTGCTGTGGCAGACCTGCATCTGGTAGTCATGATAGAATCATGGTGCACTGACAACCACAGCTGGGAAGAAGCCATCGATCGCAGGCTACATCATGTCCTGGAAGGACAGGTCAGGAAGGAAAGGCGAAGGGGTTGTTCTGTTTGTGAAGGAAGGGTATAAGGGTCACTGACATACTGGGGAAATAGGGACAATGAGGGACAGTTACTATGGGTCAGCCTAAAGATGAGCCCTGGGGCCATTATTTGCACAGGGGTGATGTATAGGCCTCCAACATAGGAGGATTTAGACAGAGCCCTGGGGAAATCCATTAGCAAATTGGCCAGCAAGGTGGAAGTTTTGATTGTGGGTGACTTCAATCTGATGGATATAGATTGGATCATTCTGGTTGCAACTACATCAAGAAGCAGGGCCCTCCTCAACTCCATACAAGGGACATTTCTCAGGCAGCTAGTTTCAGGACCCACTAGGAAGAGGGCAGTGCTGGACCTGCTACTTACAAACAGAGACAGCACAGGTGATCATCGTACTGTGTGGTTTGCCATACAAGTATGTAACCCCTAGGTGGCGCTATCCCAAGGGCTACTACCCCTACCTGCTTGGCTAATAACAGGTTAAGGGGCCTGAGTTCCAAAATGAGTGCCTCCACCTGGAGATCAGGATTGGTAGTGGTCAAGCTAACCAGGGCACAGCCCTCCGGGACACTGTAACCCCCCTCTTTCCCCTCTAGTGGCCTGAACACTGTACAATAATCACTTTCACAATACCCCTGCTACACCACACAAGTACCCACACTGTTTGCACTTACCACCAGGGCTGGTTCCTCTGGCTCGACCCTGGGGACCCCCTGTAAAACAAGGTTATGCACAGCAAATAGCAACAGTACAGTACTTTGAGCACAAACTGGAACCACAGTCAGATTACATGCAGAAAAAGTTAGATTTGATTTATTCAGGGGACTTGAACAAAGGAGGGCCAAAATCAGGTTAATTAGCTTAAAGGTTATATAAATCAAGCAGTTATGCATGTGCTGAGAGTCCCCCCCACACAGTCACACCTCTGGGTACCCAGGTAGAGAGGAGATGGGCTAGCCAGGATTGTTGCCCGGGATTGGCCGGCATCGCAGCTGGTTGGGGCCCTGTGATGGAAAACACAACATGCGAGTACACAATATTTGTAATCCGGAGCCAGAGGGCTCAGTTCGTAAAGGAAACGAAACAACAAGACAATCAGATGACATGCTCAAATTAAACTGTTGTTGCAGGGAGCTACCCTGGTATTTACTCATGATACACAAGACTGGACACAGGCTGGACGAAAATCGAGACTGCAGGTGGTTGATCTGGAATGTTAGGAGAAGCAGGGCCCACATGAGTCGCAGAGGCGTCTTTCCTGTTCAAGCGTGGAGCAGGGGGCTGATCCCCAGGCAGCTCTCTCATCGATGGCTTCTCTGTGCAGTGGGTAGTCTGGCTGGGCCAGTCTGGCAAGGCCCAGACCGCATGGAGACAAATTCGGATGCAGTCTGTTTTGGGCTGGATATAGCTTCCAGCAAGCAGAACACAGTTCACACAGTGGGGGACTAACTCACGACCCACTACAGCTCATAGCACATTTACATGTAAGGGAATTCTACTGTACCAGGCAAAGCGCTCCCCGGTCACAATCGCAAAGTCTCTGCACACACCGGTAGCTTAGGAGTAGCTGGAACTCCTGACAGGCCAATTGCATTCAGCAAAATCTTCGGTCTTCTTCAGGTTAAGCTTGGCCCACTTCAGTAGCTTGCTTTAGTCACACAAACTTGGATTTAGTCCAAAATAATTATCTTCTCTCCCTCTCAGGAGCAGCACACCGACATGCAGGCCAAAAACTTACCCTTTTCACAGTTCTCCCATGCGAATCCACTCAGGATTGCTGCTCAGAATCACTTCAGCTCCTTCTTGTTCAGCTTCCAGCTTAGATCTAACTGAAAACTGCAAGCAGCCTGGGACTTCCCCAAGATCCAAAAGGTCTGATTGGCTGATTTGGCTGTCAGTCAAAGCAAGAGCTCCCCCTTCAGTTGCAAAAAAGGCGCAAAAAGTTCAAAATTACAATTCCTACAGATTTTGACTTCAGACAGCTCCTGTAGTCTGGCTACATTTTAAGCCCCACCAGAACTGATTGGTCCAATTTGCAGTCCTGGACCAAGACAGTGGAGACAAACAAAACAGTCCTTGCTGCAAAGAAAGCATGTTAGACAAACTACATTACCATTATCACTCTAAATGATTTTCAGCAAATAGTTACATCTTTCAACAGAGCTCCCTCTCAGATTACTTATGCTGCAATCAGGCAGCTCTTAAAGAGACAGTACACAGAGGCTATACAGGCTCTGGTAATCACATTTAAACTGCTCAAATGCAGGACATCAGCCTGGAAGTGAGCATTTAGGCAAGCTCAAGGAAGACTTTTTGGGAACCCCCATTTGTAGGAGGGTTACACCCTTCCCTGCCTGGGAAAACGTGGTGTCCGCGTCAATTCTGTACCATCATAACACTGAGACATTTATACCATTAGCATGCTATACAAGTTCTATCTGAGTCATCAATTGGCATAACTTGTCACTTTGCTATACATTTCAATGTACTCCACTATATCATTTCCATTCTAACAATACATTATGCATATTTCACAAAGGTAAATTGAACATTACTATACAGAATCATTTAATAACTTCTTGAACTCTAAACAATGCAAGAGGGTCCCTTCCCTATCAGTCAACTTGGGGCTGGATGGGACAGGGGCACCATGGTGAGAGGGAAAAACAAGTAACCTGGAATGGGCCGTCAAGCTCAATTTGGGCAGTGAGCTCTGAGAGACATAAACACCTTTGTGGACTACATTGAGAGGCAAATCCACTGGCCTCCCGGGGGAATCGTAACTGAAGCACACCACTGGCTTGACAGCTCGGCCAATCTTTCTGGGGTGAACAACCACAGTCTCTGTAATTTCAGCAATGGTCTTGGAACTTTCATCACTTGTGAGGGGTGCCTCTGCATGAAAGGGAATGTCCAAGCTGGGAGCACTGTCAGCCCCTTGCTCTGTAGTCTCTGTTTCTACAAGACTTGGCTCATTTTGAAGACACTTTGGCACTGAAGGAGGGTTGTCAGCACTCTCATAGTGTTCCTCAAGTTCTGGCATGTCATCAGAAAGACTCATACCATCAGCCTCTCCTTCGGGCAAATCATACAGTTCCACGATACACAAAGACTCAGCATCCTCAGATGTGATACTTTGCACTTCACCATCAGGGAGCATTGGCTCCAAGGAAGATGCTGGGGCACCAGGCAGTCCAGAAGGCCCAGCTTCATCCCCATAATTCAACATAGGATTTCCACGAAATAACTGACTCAGTTCATATGAGGGGTAATAGGCATTATCACACTCACTGTCATCCAAGTTAGACTGGCAGTCACTATCATTCTGGGCCTGCTGCGGGGTAAGTGTTAAATCGGTGGGTTCGGCCTCAATTATAACTTGACCAATAGGTAGCAAATGGTTACGGTGCATGGTCTTGACAGCTTTGGAGATATTTTCTGGGTGCACTTTGTACACTGGCAAATCATCCAACTTTCCAACTACAACATGGGGAAGATGGTGCCATTGATCAGCAATTTTGTGTTTACCATGCAGTCCTAAATTTCACAACAACACATTGGCCTAAGCTTTTGAGCCTTTACTTTTCTATCATGTCTCTCTTTGTTGGCTAGATTTCTTTTGGCGGCAATTGTCTGGGCCAGTTGATAGGCATGGTTCAATTGAGCTTTGAGTTTTTGAACATATTGCAGGTAATCTTCAGCTTGGACCCCATTGGGAGAAACACCAAAACAGACATCAACAGGCCGCCGGGCCTCTCTCCCGAAAGTGAGGCAGTAGGGAGATAACCCGGTAGCATCATTCTTCATGCAATTGTATGCATGTACCAAGGTGCTAATCTGCTGGCTCCATTTATGCTTATCTTTTGGGTGGAGGGTGCCTAGCATGTCTAGCAGGGTGCGGTTAAAGCGTTCTGGTTGAAAATCCCCCTGCGGGTGATAAGGGATGGTTCTTGACTTTCTAACCCCCTATAGAGACAGCATTTTTTTGATTAGCTGACTCTCAAAGTCCTGGCCCTGATCAGAGTGAATTCGCTGGGGGGCACCGTAGTGGACGAAGAAATTTTCCACTAGCACCTTGGCCACGGTAGGTGCTTTTTGATCTTTGTGAAAGCCAGCATACCGTGGTGAAATGGTCTGTAACCACTAACACATTGCCAATGTTTTGCTAAGCAGGCTCTAAACTCAAGAAGTCTATGCAGACTAGTTCCATTGGGGTGCTGGTAGTAATGTTGACAAGGGGGGCAGCCCTCTGAGGCAGGGCTTTTCTCTACAGGCAACGACTACAAGTCCTTACATGGTGCTCAACATTGGCCCCCATCTTGGGCCAGTAGAATCGAGATTGTACTAGGTCAAGGATCCGGTCAATACTGATGTGGCCCATATGATTGTGGAGGGACCGCAGTACCAGATCTTTGAGGCTGTGGGCTGAACCAGTTGTTGCTTGTCTATTTGGCCACCCCACTCTACTGTCTCTCTATAGAACAACTGATTAAGCAGCTTCAACCTGGGGCCTTCTTTAAACAATAAAGTGGTTCACAGATCAGAGGAACGCAACTTGGACACATCATTTCCTGCACAAAGAGAGCTGACTGAATCATAGGATTTTGGGATTGAGCCCATTGCATGCTGTCATTGTCAAACTGAAGTAGTGCACTAATATCTAGAGCAGAAAAGTGGCTTTACGCAGCCGGTATGCAGGTGCTAGAGGGGCTCAAGCAATCTGCTGAGCAATCCGCTGTGTCCGTAGACATCTGTTAATTTCTTTCAAACTTTTGGCACAATGCTCGGATGTCAGGTTCAGACAGCCTGACCCAGTCACTCTTGGTAACGGGCCTCCGCGATAGGGCGTCAGTATCAATATGATTCAGGCCGGGTCTGTATTCGAGAGCATAATCATATGTTGACAATGCAGAAAGCCACCAGTGCCCTGTGGCATCTAACTTAGCTGAAGTCTGTACATAGGTCAATGGGTTATTGTCAGTCCTCACCAATATTTTCACCCCATAGAGGTAATCATGAAACTGGTCAACAATGGCCCATTTTAACGCAAGGAACTCCAACTTGTGCACAGGGTAGTTTCGCTCTGACAGGGTCAAGCTTCTACCGGCGAATGCTACTGGTCTCAAACCATCCTCATGGTCTTGATACAGTACAGCTCTTAGACCCTGCAAACTGGCATCAGTATGCAGCACATACAGTTTGGTGGGATCAGCATAAGTGAGGATGGGGGCATGAGTGAGCTGGTATGTGACTTTGTGGAAAACTGCTTCGCAGTCAGGCATCCGAAGGCACCCAAAAAGTTCACCTGGGCAGAAATATGCTTTGTCTGGTTCTTTGATGGACACTTTTTTGTATTTCCAATTGGTAGGAGGGTAACCCTGGGTAAGATTCAAGAGTGGCCGAATCACTTTGGAATAGTCCTTTATGAACCGGTGGTAGTAGCCACAGAATCCCAGGAAACATAGTACTTTCAAATTGTGGGGCTAGGGCCAAGTAGTCAAGGCTTCAGCTTTACTAGGATCAGTCTCTATCCCCTTTGTAGACACTATGTGCCCCACATACTTCACAGAGGTTTGGAAAAACTGGCACTTGTCAATGGACATCTTAAGACCGAAATCTTCCAGTCAGTCTAGTACTTTGAACAGTCAACTCTCATGTTCCTCTAGGGAGCTCCCAAATACAGTGACATCATCCAAGTACACCAGGCATTCCAGCAAATTTATGTCTCCAACCGCTCATTCCACCAGTCGCTGGAAGGTGGCTGGGGCACCCGATATCCTCTGTGGCATTCTCAGGAATTCGTAGAACCCCAAAGAACAGATGAAGACTGTCTTCTCATGGTCCTCCGGAGCCATCGGAATCTATATTACTAAATATCCACTGCAAAGATCCAACACCAAGAACCATTTGCTCCCATTCAAACAATCCAGAGCATCTTGTATACGGGGCATGGTGTATTGATCAGGGATGGTCCACCTTTTGAGGGTCCGATAATCCTCACATATTCGTACTGTTCCATTCTTCTTATGCACAACCACAATGGGAAAAGCATATGGTCTCCTGGATTCTAGTATCACACCAGCCACGAGCATTTCCTGAAAGTGTCTTCTCGCATCGTCTATGTCTGCAGGGGCTAGGCATTGAGACCTCTCTCTTGAAATGGCCGTTCATCGTGCAGGCGTATGTGATGCTCCATACCCTGGACACATCCCACATCCCATTTCTTCAATGAAAACACGATCTCTCTGGGCAAGTTTCGGGCTAATTCTAGTCTTCCATTCAGCTGGCAATGGGGAGTCACCAAAATCAAACAAGTAGGGAGTCATTCTATCTGTCTTGCCTGGGGGCTTGTTGCTGGACAACACTGCAGTGTCCATGCAGTGTACTGTAGCTAGGGTGCATCCTCTGTTCACCTGGATCTACCGATCTGACACATTATGAATCTGGACCATCACTCGTCGTGCATAGGCATGAGCATGAGCTGGCAAGATGCTGGGCTTAACCAATAATTCTTCCAGCAATTTTCCATCGCCTGGCGCGTCCAACATCAGTATTTTGTTCTTGACATATATGCGGAGGCGGACCTCTGTTTGAATGGTACACTGGGCATTAGAGGCCAGTACCATTGAATCGGTATCCTTCTTCCACACGACCCCTACCGGTTCATCCTGGTCCACTCCCTTGGGGTTCTGTTGCAAATCATAGGCCCTCTTGATCAGAGTGGGAATTCTTAGGGCTCTCCCAGTCTGTCACCCTTGTTTCTTGCAACAGAGTTGTGCCAGTCTCCCAAACACATGGGCATTGGTCCCAATGAGGAAGTTGGGAATTTAAACTAGGAGTGGGGGGTAGCAGTTGGGGAAGAGATATGCAGAGACCACAGGTTGGGAAACCATATGAGCTTACCCCCATAACAGTGACAAAGGACAAATGGCAAGTACTATTGGTGATGCTAGGAAAGGAGGGCAGGATGGGAAGAGGGGGAAAAGGGTGGAAGGTGGTTACCCTTAATGCTAGAAGCCTTGGGAGGAAAACTGCAGAGTTACAGGTTCTCATGGCAGAGGGAGAGGTGGACATTGCAGCCATCACAGAAACATGGGCCACCTGTACAATGACTGGGACCTGTCTGTACCAGGGTACAGGTTATTACGTAGGAAAGGGTGATTGGGAAAGGAGGGGTGGCACTATATGTGAAGGAAGGACTGAAGTGTGTAAGGGAGGAAGGGAGGAGGGTAGTGCAGAAGTCACTTTGGGTGCAAATCGGATTCCAAAAATAGGATCTTAGAATGGGAATGGTGTACAGGCCACCATCTCAGATGGAGGAGTTAGACAGGGAGCTAAGCGGGACAGATGAGGAGGACCTGCGAGAAGGGGTAATGTGGTGATTGTGGGGACTTCAACATGCCAGGAGTGGACTGGAGCACAACAACAACCAGGAACAGAGAGGGGCAGGTACTGCTGGATGCCTTCAGGACAGCTTCCTGCTGCAAGAGGGTCGAGTGAACCAAGCAGGTTAGGCAATATCCTTGTTGTGCTTTGTAAATGGGGACTTTGTGGCGAACATACAGTGGAGGAACGCTGTCAGGGTGACCACCACTCAGTATGGCTCACATTGGATATGGGCAAGGAAGGAGTGGAATCTGGCACAAGAGTGCTGGACTTCAGGAGGGCCGACTTTGGGAGGATGGGGAAGTGGTAAAGGTACCTGGCCAGAATTAATCTAGTATGGACGCAACCAGGGTGGGAGCTCATAAGCTGGGGATAGTGGAGGCAACCAAAACCTGTTGCAAAAGCCCAGAGCAAGAAGGCTGGGGCTAAGAAACCGAGCTGGTTGAGCAAGGAGGTCATAGAAAGAGTAAGGAGGAAAAGAGCTGCCTTTAGGAAGTACAAGAAAACAGGGGGGAGGACAGGAGGAGTACTTGGCAGAATCAAAGGAGGTGACAAGGGCAGTAAGGGGCCAAAGCATCTACGGAACTCAGGCTGGCACAAGGCATTAGAAGGGGAAGGACTTCTTTAAGTACATCAGGGAAAAAGGCTGTAAGGACCACGTAGTAAGGATTAGGAAGGAGGGGTTGGGTGGAAGCAGGGTGCGATAAGGCAGAGAACTAAATGAGTACTTCTGCTCAGTATTTACTAAAGAGAGAGGGGGTGATACCCAAGGTGGGAGAAATGGCAGAGCAGGGGGCAAGTGGTGATAGATGGGAAATCATGGAGGCAGAGTTCGAGAGGTTTGAAGGCACTGAGGGTGGACAAAGCGCCAGGTCCTGATGGCATCCACCCCAGGGTACTGAAGGAGCTGGTAGAGGTCCTTGCAGGACCTTTAGCAGAACCTATTTAATGCCTTTTACATTCAGGGTGTGTACCTCAGGACTGGAGGATGGCTCATGTGGTGCCCCTCCACAGAGTGGCCCAAGGATGAACTGAGAAACTACAGACCAGTGAGCCTCACATCCATCGTGGGTAGCTAATGGAACTATCCTGAAGGAGGCTGGTGGCCCTCCTAGAGGCCAAGGACTACAGAACAGCAGACAGCATGGCTTCATACATGGCAGATCCTGCCAAACCAACCTGGTCGAGTTCTATGACTGGGTAACTAGGCAACTGGACAGGGCCATGCAGTGGATGTCCTGTATCTGGACTTCAGTAAGACATTGACTCGGTGCCACATGGAAGGCTGGGAAGGAAGTTACTAGGCACAGGGCGGGTGCAAAGCTGGTGAACTGGGTAGGAAACTGGCTTCAGGGAAGGCAACAGAGGGTGGTGGTGGGTGGGAGCTCTCACACCCAAGGGCAGTGACGGCCGGTGTTCCACAGGTCTCGGTGTTGGGACCAGTGTTGTTTGGGATATTCATTGCAGACATATCATGGGACATCAAGAGCAAGATCAGTCTGTTTGCTGATGATACCAAGGTAGGCGCGGTGGTGGATGACCTAGGGGGATGGCAGGGGTTGCAGGATGATTTGGCAAAGCTTGAAACCTGGTCAGACACCTGGCAACTGGGGTTTAATGCCAAAAAGTGCAAGGTGCTGCATTTTAGGATGAAGAACCCGAGGAGGAGTTACCAGCTGGGGGGAGTGCAGCTAGCTCAGACAGAGGAGGAGAAGGATCTGGGTGTGCTCATTACAGGGTCAATGAACAACTCGGCACAATGTAGGAAGGCAGCTGCAAGGTCAACAAAATGCTGGGTTGTATTGCAGGGGTATATCCTCGAGGAGGGAGGAGGAGGAGGTGATTCTGCCACTGTATAGGTCATTAGTTAGACCACACCTGGAGTACTAAGTGCAGTACTGGCGCCCGTATCTGAAGAGGACATTAAGTTACTGGAGGGTACAGGCGAGAGGCGACAAAGATGATCAAGGGGCTGAAGGACTTATCATACGAGAGGAGGTTGAAGGAGTTGAACATGTACTCACTGGAGGAGAGGAGGGACAGGGGTGACATGATTGAAACCTTTAAATACATGAAAGGAATAAACAAGACTGGTACAGAGGGGCTGTTCAAAGTAAGGGAGGGGAGGGCCACCAGGGGCCATGATATGAGACTGGAGGGAGGAAGGTTCAGGATGGAGATGAGGAGACACTTTTTACAGAGAGGGTGGTGGCTGGGTGGAATCATTACCTGCAGAAGTGGTATGCAGTAGAGCGGTGGACTGCTTCAAAGGGGTGGGACAGGACAAGGGAGGGTTAATGAAGGGGAAGGGTGGAAGGGAGGGGCAGCTGCAGAATAAGGGGTGCTAGCTGCACATTCGAGCAGACTTGATAGACCTCTAGGCCTTTATCTGCTGGCAAATTTCATATGTTCGTATGTTCATAATTAACAGGGGAACCCCATCATACAGTCCAGTAGGGGGACACACTAAGGCCAGTGTCTCAACTTGCTCCTCTACACCAGTTACAGCTGCAGGAAATGACAACCAGAGGTGGACATATCCTAGGTAGGGATAAGACTTGTTGCTCAGCCCCCACACATGTAGGCCTTCCAGGGATTGTAAGTGCACAGCTGATAAGTGTTTGTCATTCCAATCCTTAAATACAATGGTCACTTGAGACCCACTGTCCAGCATAGCCCAAGTAGAATTACCATTCACAGCTACGGTAGTCTCCATTGAAGGGCCCACTATTCTGGACCAGTCTGGAGGGACAGCAGCAGGGGCCTGGACAGATGATTTTGCCACATAGAGATTTGAGTTACTACTTCTTGAACCCTCACTATGGTCATTTTGGGCACTCCTTGAACGCTGATTCATTCTCTGAAGCTCTTCTTGAAGCCTGTATACAACTTTATCTAGGTCTTTTGTGGACTGGCATTCCTCTTCATGTGCCCATCCTTCCCACTATTATGGCAAAATATGTTTTTTGGGATTTGGAGTAGCAGAGGCATCACACTGGGAGCTAGGGCGGTAGTACTACCAACTGAAAACCATGGTGCCATCTCTGTCTGCTGTGTGGTGAGCATTTGGAGACATCTCATCAGTTCTCTTACTTTCATAGTCAAGACATTGAGTTTCGAACTCTTGTCAACAGGAGATGCCTGGGTGGACACCCCCACCCCCATAGCAGATGCAGTTGGATAAGAGTCGGTGCCTGTACTTGCAGGAGCGGCCTTCATAAAGAGACTGCTTTTTGTTTCCCTGAACTCCCTCAGCAGTTCATCCCATGGCAGCACACCCTCATTGGTCCCCCCTTAGGAAGGGCCTTCGATGCATGATCATTGGGCTCACCTAAATTACAATCCCCTCTTCATCTTCAGCCTCCCAGAGTTCTTTTATCAAACCACAATAGTCCAGTGGGTACCCCTTCTATCTGGGAGCCTTAATTGAAGAAGCTGCAATTTATAATGCTTTGCATGTTGCAGTATGTGCCCCAGCCTCACATGGTTTAAGTCACTGGTGGCTACCCCACCTTTTCAGTAAGCCTTCTGCAGCACTTCTTCCAGATGCAGACAAACTTTCCCCTGGCCATTGTTTTGTACCTTGAAATTTCCACATCAAGTTCTCACCTGACTCAATGCTCCCAAAACTGCCTTTGAGTGCAGATAGGTACTTCTGGGCAGATGCAACAGGATTTGTGGACCTCAGAAATTTAATGGCCTCTAGGGTGGGGCCCCTCAAACCTTCTATGATCCTTTTCCGTTTCTCAGCCTCCACACACTGCCATTCAGGTACCAAAGGGGCAACACAATCTATCCAGGTCTCCCAATTATCACTCCTTGGAAGTGCTAGAAGATTCTCAACCGGTGAAGTCAGACTAACGGCAGGTACAGACATAAGAGTCAGCATTGGCATGGGCACAGAAGGAGGGCAATAATGGGTGCTGGAGCCGAGAGGGGTGTTGGGAGAGAACACCCCCAGGTGGCAGGAATAGTTTCTTTAAGTCCTCCACAGTTTTCCCTTCCTCCAGCGACAACTTAGCAAATTTCTCCTCAAAAGTCTCAGATAGTGGTGGTGGGGGGCTCATTCTCCCAGGGGTCTTTACTGTCTTTAGTTATCACTCTCCAGGCAGTGAGGGCTCCTTCGGGGGTGATAGTCCATGGCACTTTGGAACTGTCTATTGGGTCCTTACACTCTACTAACCCCATGAAACTTTGGGCGAGCAGATTAGCCTGTCAACCCACCACCACAGGGTTTTGTAAGCATTCAGCCTTGGAAAGTACTCCCTCTACAGTGTTGTTATTGGTACCCAGGGGGAATAACCAGGATAAGTATTGCATTTTGGGGGTCGAGATCCTACCCAATACACCACCCCACGAACTGGTGTACAGCCACTTCTGTTGGGGTAGCCATTTATTTCTAACAGCAATTCGCAAATTTAGCCACTAGGGTATGCTAATCCCAGTGGTGAGCCTCCAAGATGTAACCCCTAGGTGGCGCTATCCCAAGGGCTACTACCCCTGCCTGCTTGGCTAGTAGCAGGTTAAGGGGCCTGAGCTCTGAAATGGGTGCCTCCACCCAGAGATCAGGGTTGGTAGTGGTCAAGCTAACCTGGGCACAGTCCTCCGGGACACTGTAATGCCCCTCTTTTCCCTCTAGTGGCCTGAACACTGTACAATAATCACTTTCAACAATATCTCTGGTACACCATAGTACCCACACTGTTTGCACTTACCACCAGGGCTAGTTCTTCTGATTCTACCCTGGGGACCCCCTGTAAAACAAGGTTATGCACAGCAAATAGCAACAGTACAGTACTTTGAGCACAAACTGGAACCACAGTCAGATTACATGCATAAAAAGTTAGATTTGATTTATTCAGGGGACTTGAACAAGGGAGGGGCAAAATCAGGTTAATTAGCTTAAAGGTTATATCAATCAAGTAGTTATGCATGCGCTTTGAGTCCTCCCACACAGTCACACCTCTGGGTACCCAGGTGGAGAAGAGAAGAGCTAGCCAGGACTGTTGCCCGGGGTTGGCCAGCGTCACAGCTGGTTGGAGCCCTGTGATGGAAAACACAACATGCACAGTACACAATATTTGTAATCTGGAGTCAGAGGGCTCAGTTCATAAAGGAAACAAAATAACAAGACAATCAGATGACACACTCAGATTAAACTGTTGTTGCAGGGAGCTACCCTGGTATTTACTCACGATACCCAAGACTGGACACAGGTTGGGCGAAAATCGAGATTGCAGGTGGTTGATCTGGAATGTCAGGAAAGCAGGGCCCATAGTCATGAGAGCAGTGTTCCTGTTCAAGCGAGGAGCAGGGGTTGATCCCCAGGCAGGTCTCTCGTCGATGGCTTCTCTGTGCAGTGAGTAGTCTGGCTGGGCCAGTCTGGCAAGGCTCAGACCACATGGAGACAAATTCGGATGCAGTCCGTTTTGGGCTGGATACAGCTTCCAGCAAGCAGAACACAGTTCGCACAGTGGGGGACCAACTCACAATCCACTAGCAGCTCATAACACATTTACATGTAAGGGAATTCTACTGTACCAGGCAAAGTGCTCCCTGGTCACAATCGTAAAGTCTCTGCACACACCGGGAGCTTAGGGGTAGCTGGAACTCCTGACAGGCCGATTGCATTCAGCAAAATCTTTCGTCTTCTTCAGGTTGAGCCTGGCCCGCTTCAGTAGCTTACTTTAGTCACACAGACTTGGATTTAGTCCAAAATAATTCTCTTCTCTCCCTCTCAGGAGCAGCACACCGACATGTAGACCAAAAACTTAGCCTTTTCACAGTTCTGCCATGCGAATCCATTCAGAATTGCTGCTCAGAATCACTTCAGCTCCTTCTTGTTCAGCTTCCAGCTTAGATCTAACTGAAAACTGCAAGCAGCCCGGGACTTTCCCAAGATCCAAAAGGTTTGGTTGGCTGATCTGGCTGTCAGTCAAAGCAAGAGCTCCCCCTTCAGTTGCAAAAAAGGCACAACAAGTTCAAACTACAATTCCTACAGATTTTGACTTCAAGCAGCTCTTGTAGTCTGGCTACATTTTAAGCCCCACCAGAACTGATTGGTCCAATTTGCAGTCCTGGAACAAGATAGTGGAGACAAACAAAACAGTCCGTGCTGCAAAGAAAGCATATTAGGCAAACTACATTACCATTATCATTCTAAATGATTTCAGCAAATAGTTACATCTTTCAACAGAGTTCCCTCTCAGATTACTTATGCTGCAATCAGGCAGCTCTTAAAGAGACAGTACACAGAGGCTATACAGGCTCTGGTAATCACATTTAAGCTGCTAAACCACAGGACACCAGCCTGGCAGTAAGCATTTAGGCAAGCTCAATGAAAGTTTTTGGGAACCCCCATTTGTAGGGAGGTTACATGTAGGGCAGGGGAAAAAACACTAAGATGAGGAGTCCCAGACTTCAGGAGGGCAGATTTTAAAGAAATGGGAAACTGCCTCTGAGTATGCCTTGAAGGGGGGGAAGGCTGAGGAGAAGTGGAGGCTCAGTAGAAAAAGATTAAGGAGAGTATAGCCCAGCCAACGGTATGCTGTTTATTTATTTATTTGTTTTTGTTAACCGGGTAGGGCACACTAGACACCAAGTGCCTATTTTCAGGTGCGACCCAGGAGGGTTACAATGGTGGAGGCATACAGGAGTCAGTTACATACAGTTGGTGGCAAACCAGAGTCAGTTACATACAGTAGAGCAAACAACAGGATTGACAGAATATGCTAGCGGTAAAGTACAAATATGTTAATCAAGAAAAAACAATGAACATTACCTGAAAAGGAAGAGGAAGCAATGCATCATTAGAAATTGAGGTTGGGAGACGCAGGTACACACAATTGGGGAGTAAAGCTAAGAAATTATAGGTAAAACAAGATGTATTCAGTACAATTTGTGAGGTTAATTAGTGCTAGCAGTAGTAAGTGCATTGTAGGGAAAAAAGATGGGGGATGGGGGAGGAGTGGGTGGGAGGAGAGGCCAAGTTGGGTGGGAGGAGAGAGGGAGAAGATGGGGGAGGGTGAGGTCAGTAAAGTGTTACCAGGTTTGGAGGGTACAGAGCAGGAAGGCCCTGGGAGCTCAAGGCACTCAAGTGGGAGGGGTAGAGCTAGGAAGTACAGGGGCAGGCACAGAAGGGTTTCAGGTAGTGCCAGAGTGAGGTTTTGAAACAGGAATGAGAGGGGGCAGTCCGGGTAAGGATTGGGAATGAGTTCCAGAGTTTGGGGGGCAAATGAGGAGAAGGCCCGGTCCCCCATGAGGGAGTGAGTTCTAGGAACAAGTCGATCGAGGGCCTCTCTTGATCTAAGCTTATAGGAGGGGGGGGCCAGGGTTAGCAGGGAGGCGAGGGTGAGTGTGGCTGACCTTATAATGTTATCAAGGAAATTACCAAGCACAAAGGTGCGATGTCTTTCAGGAGGAGCCACTCAGTCAGGAGTAGTCGCACGGTGGTAGAAAGGCGGAGCAGAAAGGGCAAAGCGGCAGATGTTATTATAGGCTGTGTCCCATTTCTGGAGGCTGGAAGGGGGCATGGGAGTGAAGGTAACCAGCCCGTAGCAGAGAGTAGGGAGGAGGACCCCTCTGGCTAGCGCCAAGCAAGCCGCAGGGGTTAGGCAGGTTTTTGCCTTGTAGGCAAGGCCGAGTTTAACATTTGTGGTCATGCAGACATTCTGAATATGCTGGGCGAGATCAAGCTGTGGGTCCAGAGTGATGCCCAGGTACTTGAATGAGGCTGCAGTCTGTAGGGGGGAGCCATCTCTATCCAGAATTTGGAGGAGGGCAGGACTTTAGCTTGTGCCGTGAGCCGAACAGCATGGCTTGGTTTTTTTTGAGGTTGATGGAGAGCCTGTGTTCCACTAGCCAGGACTGGATGCGATGGAAGTCGGCATTAAGCTGGGCATTAATGGTGGCAATGTCACGAGCACTGGTCAAAATGACCAGGTCATCCGCATACAGAGTGGCATGCCCATGGATGGCAGAGGACGGGAGATCGTTGCTGAAGAGGGAGCAGAGGGTGGGACCAAGAACGGAGCCCTGGGGGACCCCGCAGTGGACAGGAGAGGGGGAGGAGTGAGTACGATTGAAGCTGGTGAACTGCTGCCTGCCAGAGAGGTAGTTGAGGAACCACGCGTAGGCAGAGGGGGAGAAGCCAAGGGAGCAGAGGAGCAGAGAAGGGAGTGGTCCATTTTGTCGAATGCTTTGGAAAGATACAGAAAGATGGCACCAGTGAGGTTCCCCTGGTCAGCAGCTGCTCTGATAGTCGAGGTGACAACAGCGAGGGCAGTGGATGTGCTGTGTCCTTTTCTGAATTTGTGTTGAGCTGGAGAGAGGAGGTTATGGTCCTGAATGTAAAGGCATAGCCGGGAGGCCACGATTTTCTCTAGGATCTTGGAGGCTGCAGACAAGATCGCAATTGGACGATAGTTCTGGGGGTCCTTGGGGTTGCCTTGCTTTAGGACTGGGACCACTTTTGCCACTTTCCAGATGGCCGGGATAGACCCGGAGCTGAGGAAGGAATTGAAAATGTGTGTGAGAGGTCTGGCAAGAAGGTGGGCCCCTAGCCTTAGCAGTTTAGGCTCGAGGCAGTCATGACCTGCCCCACTGTGAGGGAAAGGCTGGCGAGCTTCTGGGTCTCGTAACATGTGGCTTTTTGGAAGAGAGGGGACGGGGTTAGAACCAGGAGGAGGAGGTCAGGGGCTTAGGGGCAAAGCAGGGGGAGGCGCGGGGGGTTCGGAGGACAGCAAATTAAAAGTGTTAGAGATGGTGTGGGAGTTGTTGCAGCTGACCCCGCCAATAAGTAGGTCGGTGACTTGCACTCTAGCTGACCCACCGACAGCGCTTCTGATATTTTGCCAGAAATTTCTCGGGTTGGAGGCAGAGGAGAGCAGGGTGGACTTACAGAATTCGCTTTTTGCAGAGCGGATGGCTGTTTTGCATATGTTTCTGATGGTCCTTTAGGCAAGGAGATCAGTAATGCTTTGGGAGGCCTTGTAGGTCACCCAGATTTTGTACCTAGTTTTCATTAGGGAAAAAAGGCCACCATGAAGCCATTTGGTGACAGCGCCTTTTACACGCCTCCAGGTGAGGGGGGCGTGTTTGTTCTGCACTGGGATGAACTTGGAAACAAATTCCTCTAGGGTTTGTGCTGGGTCTTCTAGAGCTGTGACCCCTGACCAGTCAACAGTGAGAGGTCGGAGAGGAAGTGTTGGGTATTTAGCTTAGAGTAATCCCTCATTATGATCACTTTGTTGGGGGGTTTTGACCGAGAAATGCCCCACATGCAGTATGTGGGCGAATGGTCAGAGATGGTGTCCGGAAGGATGCCCGATGATGTGATCCTGTCAGGTCTGTTAGTCAGGATCCAATCGATATAGCGACCCATTTTTTCCCCTGGGCAGAGGGCCTGGTAGGCTCAGTGATGACCTGGCTCAAGGCATGGCCCGAGAGCAGAGGTTCATATTCCTTGCGGTTGGGAGCCAGCCAGTTCAGATTAAAATCACCAATGACTAGGACTTTGTTTGTCCCCAAAGAGTCACTGGTACTGTGGAGGAGAGAGGAGAGTCCTTGCGGACCACCCTTGGAGAGGTTATAGGCACATATCAAGTGCAGTTTCTTCGTGCGCCCAAGTAAGAGGAGGGCATGCAGTAACTCAGTAGGGGGAAGGGGGTTGGGAGGGAGGCTAATGGAGGAGATGTTGAGGTGCACTTTGTAGTAAAGTAGCACCCCGCCACCCTGCTTGCTGCCCGCACGGTCGCGCCTGATAAGGCTATACCACGGGAGGGAGATCACGGAGTCCGGGACCTGGGGTTTCAGCCAAGTTTCCAATATACCTAAGATATTGGGGTGGTAGTGGGCTACCCAGGCAGTTAGTTCGTCCAGGTTGGCTAGTAGGCTGCGAACTTTTAAGTGGGCAATTTTCAGCCCTTTTGAGGAGAACCAGGCGGGGGAGGTGTGGGGGAAGGTAGCGCCGGCTGGTTTGGGCGTAGACCATCCACCTGGGAGGACTGGGGGGGGGGGGATGAGCAGACATGGTGAGATGAGGGGAGGGAGGAGGAAGAATTTATAATAAGAGTGGTGCAATTAATTAATTATAATAGCCCACCTAGGTGAGGCAGGGGATTCAGTTAAGTAGCACAGGCAGAGGGTGACAGGCAGAGGTAGGAGGGAAGATCAGAGAGAGTGGGCAGGAGAAGAGAGAGAAATGATGAGTCAACGGAGCGGGAGAGGTGAGGGGAGATTAGGGAGAGTGAGAGCATAAGAAAAGACCAGAGATAAGGAAATGATAACACAAGTAGAGCCACTGGGTGGCAGCGTAGAGCAAAGGAAGGGGGAGATGCTGGCCTTGGAGGAAGGAGACAGATTGGAAAAGGTGGGAGAGCGGCCACTAGTGGCTGTAGACGATAACCTGCAGATGGAGAAGTGGGCTTGAAGGAAGTGAGCAAGGGAAAGAGGAGGAAGAGGCCACTATGGTTCTCTAAGGAGGTGGTATAGGCAGTGAAGGAGAAGAAAACAGAATTTATAAAGTACAGGGAGACCCAGAAGAATGAATACAGTGAGATATGTCTGGCAAAACCAAGGGAGGCAGAAGGAGGGTGAGGGCAGCAAAAGCACTAACAGAGGAGAGGATAGCTAAAGGGGTCAAATAAGGGGACAAGACCTTCTTCAGGTATGTGAGGGAGAAAGGAAGACAACGGGAGGGATAGTGAGAATCAGGAGGGTGGGGGAATGAACAGTGGAAGACCAAGAGAAAGTGAAAATACTAAGCGATTGCTTCTGCTCGATCTTCACAGTAGGAGAGGAGGGGAGGACAAGTATGCTGTAGTAAGCACCAGGAGGGGGGAGTGGACACAAGTCCATTCTCAATGGAGAGGGTCTGGAAGGGATTGGAAGCCTTAAAGAAGAATAAGGCAATGGGGCCAGATGGGATTCATCCAAGGGTCCTAAAGGAACTGAGCATGATGCTGGCTGTCCCTCTGGCAGTGCTTTTTAGTACTTCAGTGGAGATGGTAGAAATTCCAGAGGACTGGAGGAGGGTCGATGTGGTCCCACTGCACAAAAGTGTCAGTAGGGAGGATGCTAGCAACTACAGGCCAGCCAGTCTCCCATCAATAGTGGGGAAGTTAATGGAGACACTACTGAAGGAGAGGTTCATGGAGCACCTGGAGGCAAAAGGGCTGAAGGAGTACTGGCAGGATGGTCTCAGAGGGAAGTCATGTCACACTAATCTCATAGATTTATTTGACTGGGTTACCAGGCAAGATGATCAAGGGAGAGCAGTGGATGTGACCTATCTGGACTCCAGTAAGACTTTCAACACTGTATTGCACAGAAGGCTAATTAAGAAACCAAGCAGCCTGGGATGAGAGAGAACGGGGCAGCCAGCACCGTGTTCAGGAATATGGATGCAAGTAACCTCACGGGTGCCGTATTTGTAGGCTTTACCAAAGCCTTCGACCTGATGGACCACAACATCCTTCTCAGTAAGCTTACAGGCCTTGGGCATTCCCTACATACTGCTGCCTAGTTCCAAGACTACTCCTCTGGTTGCTCCCAAACGGTTAGCATTGGGTTGCTACCACCTCCACTATAGCAGTGTCAACAGGGGTCCCCAGGATTTCCTCCCAAGACCCATCCTTTTTTACATTTTCATGAATTCCTTCCCTAAGGACAGCTTTGCCTGCAATTACCTCCTGTACATGGACAACCTTGTGTTATTCCGTAGCAACAAGTCCCTGGATAATCTCTCATCCACACTTAACGGTTCTGCCTATGCTTGATTCTTAAACAACAAGCTTCTGTTTAATGCCAAAAAAGACAAGACCATGCTCTTTGGGTCAAAACATAGGCTATCCAGACTAGCTAGCACCACAACCTTCCTCGGCATACTATCCCCTGATGCCCTCCCCCCAAGGAAACAGCAACCTCTGTTAAGTACCTCGGCATCACCCTCAACCCTGCTCTGACCTTTCTGGATCATATAAGATTCACTATCCAAGATATAAACTATAAACTTGCCATGGTATATCGTCTGACAAATTACCTTACCCCAGAAGCCAGACTTGCTATTGCCCAAGGAAGCCTCCTTCCCCTACCTACTTGCAAACCTCTTCCAACGGTCTCTCTAGACTATATACAACTTACAATAATATCTGTAGATGTGCCATACAGGCTCCCTACTCCACCCACTACTACTCCGTCTACCAGTCACTTGGTTGGCTCCCCCCTCAGGCTTGCCGTAACTACCTCCTCGGCTGCACTAGCAATAAAACCATCAGAGATGGAGCAGCACGTCCCCTTTTCTGATTGCTAAGATCTAAGACTTACCCTTGTGACCTCCGGAAATCCTCCTACCTCCTATTAGATACCCCCCAAGTCACTACTTGCCTGGGTAATAAAGCTGCCCGTAAATTGTGGAACTGCCTACCCACCCCGCTGTGGTCTCCTGACCCTCATGCTATATTCAAAACCTGCTACAAAGCAGCCCAAATTGTAGCTGCTACCTGTACCTGCTCCTCTGGGTGATAGTCAAGCCAAATATCTACTACTATGCCCATCTGCCTGTGCCTACACCACAAGTCTACTACAGTACTATCATCTTGTTCCTGGTTACTGTGAGATATGTGCATACACTGCAAATCTACCAGCCAGTCCTACCCTTGTATAATACAGTTTGGCTTGCTTGTTATATTTCCATTGTACGGCTCCTGTAATCTACGGCATTGTATCTCTGCCTGTAACTAATTTAGTTATACTTGTTCTTGCTTCTGTGTCATGCTTTTAGCCAATTGTTTGTTTTGTACATACGAACATATGAAATTTGCCAGCAGATAAAGGCCTAGAGGTCTATCAAGTCTGCTCGAATGTGCAGCTAGCACCACTTATTCTGCAGCTGCCCCTCCCTTCCACCCTTCCCCTTCATTGACCCTCCCCCTTGTCCTGTTCCATCCCCTTTTGAAGCAGTCCACTGTTCTACTGGATACCACTTCTGCAGGTAATGCATTCCACCCAGACACCACCCTCTCTGTAAAAAAGTGTCTCCTCATCTTCCTCCTGAACCTTCCTCCCTCCAGTCTCATATCATGGCCCCTAGTGTCCCTCCTCTCCCTTACTTTGAACAGCCCCTCTGTACCTGTCTTGTTTATTCCTTTCATGTACTTAAAGGTTTCAATCATGTCCTCCCTGTCCCTCCTCTACTCCAGTGAGTACATGTTCAACTCCCTCAGCCTCCTCTCGTATGATAAGTCCCCCAGCCCCTTGATCATCTTTGTCGCCCTGCGCTGCACCCCTCAATAACTTAATCTCCCTTTTCACAATCGGGCACCAGTGCATGCAGTACTCCAGGTCTTGATCTAACTAATGACCTCTACAGTGGCAGAATCACCCCCTCCCTCCTTGAGGATATACCCCTTGCAATACAACCCAGCATTTTGTTGGCCTTTGCAGCTGCCTTCCTACATTGTGCCGAGTTGTTCATTGACCCTGTAATGAGCACACCCAGATCCTTCTCCTCCTCTGTCTGGGCTAGCTGCACTCCTCCCAGCTGGTAACTCCTCCTCGGGTTCTTCATCCCAAAATGCAGCACCTTGCACTTTTTGGCATTAAACCCCAGTTGCCAGGTGTCTGACCAGGTTTCAAGCTTTGCCAGATCATCCTGCAACCCCTGCCATCCCCCTAGGTCGTCCACCACTGCTCCTACCTTGGTATCATCAGCAAACAGACTGATCTTGCTCTTGATGTCCAATGATATGTCTGCAATGAATATCCCAAACAACACTGGTCCCAACACCGAGCCCTGTGGAACACTGCTCATCACTACCAGTGGGTGTGAGAAATCCCCACCGACCACCACCCTCTGTTGCCTTCCCTGAAGCCAGTTTCCTACCCATCTCACCAGCTTTGCACCTTCCCCTGTGCCTACTAACTTACTTCCCAGCCTTCCATGCAGCACCGAGTCGAATGCCTTACTGAAGTCCAGATACAGGACATCCACTGCATGGCCCCTGTCCAGTTGCCTAGTTACCCAGTCATAGAACTCCACCAGGTTGGTTTGGCAGGATCTGCCCCATATGAAGCCATGCTGTCTGCTGTCCTGTAGTCCTTTGGCCTCTGGGAGGGCCACCAGCCCCTCCTTCAGGATAGTCTCCATTAGCTTACCCATGATGGATGTGAGGGCTCACTGGTCTGTAGTTTCCTGGTTCATCCTTGGGGCCACTCTTGTGGAGGGGCACCACATGAGCACCATCCTCCAGTCCTGAGAATACACCACGATGTAGTGAGGGCATTAAATAGGTCTGCCAAAGGTCCTGCAAGGACCTCTGCCAGCTCCTTCAGTACCCTGGGGTGGATGCCATCTGAGCCTGGCGCCTTATCCACCCTCAGTGCCTTCAAACCCTACCAAACTCTGCCCTCCATGATTTCCCCATCTGTCACCCCCTTCTCCCCGTTTCTGCCATTTCTTCCCCCTTGGGTGTCAACCCCCTCTTCTCTTTAGTAAATATTGAGCAGAAACACTCATTTAGTGCTTCTGCCTTATTGCACCCTGCTTCCACCCATTCCCCTCTCCTTCCTAATCCTTACTATGTGGTCCTTACAGCTCCTTTTCTCCCTGATGTATCTAAAGAAGTCCTTCTCCCCCTTCTTAATGCCTTGTGCCAGCCTGAGTTCCATAGATGCCTTGGCTCCTCTTACTGCCCTTGTCACCTCCTTCGATTCCATCAAGTACTCCTCCCTGTCCTCCCCTCTCCCTGTTTTCTTGTACTTCCTAATGGCAGCTCTTTTCCTCCTTACCTTTTCCATGACCTGCTTGTTCAACCAGCTTGGTTTCTTAGCCCTAGCCTTCTTGCTCTGGGCCTTGCAGCAGGTTTTGGTTGCCTCCACTAGCCGCAGCCTTATGAGCTCCCACCTCTGGTTAGAGTCCATACTAGAATGAATTCTGGCCAGGTACCCTTTTACCACTTCCCCCATCCTCCCAAAGTCGGCCCTCTTGAAGTCCAGCACTCTTGTGCCAGATTCCACTCCTTCCTTGCCCATATCAATGTGAGCCATACTGAGTGGTGGTCACTCCTGACAGCGGTTCCTCCACTGTAAGTTCTTTCCTAAAGTCCCATTTGCCAGCACAAGGTCAAGGGTATTCCCTAACTTGGTTGGTTCACTGACCATTTGCAGCAGGAAGCTGTCCTGGAAGGCATCCAGCAGTACCTGCTCCCTTCTGTTCCTGGTTGTTGGGGTACTCCAGTCCACTCCTGGCATGTTGAAGTCCCCACAATCACCACATTACCCTTCTATGAGGTCCTCCTGATCTGTCCCGCTAGTTCCCTGTCTAACTCCTCTGTCTGAGATGGCGGCCTGTACACCACTCCCATTCTAAGAATCCTATTCTTGGAATCCTGGATTTGCATCCAAAGTGACTCCGTATTACCCTCCTCCCCTTCCTCCCTTACACACTTCAGTCCTTCCTTCACATACAGTGCCACACCCCCTCCTTTCCCAATCACCCTGTCCCTACAAAATAACTTGTACCCTGGTACAGACATGTCCCAGTCATTGTATTGGGTGGCCCATGTTTCTGTGAAGGCTGCAATGTCCACCTCTCCCTCGGCCACGAGCACCTGTAACTCTGTAGTTTTCCTCCCAAGGCTCCTAGCATTGAGGCTAACCACCTTCCACCCTCCCCCCCTCCCATCCTGCCCTCCTTTACTAGCATCACCAACAGTACTTGCCATTTGTCCTTTGTCACTGTTATGGGGGGTAAGTTCATATGGTTTCCCAACCTGAGGTCTCTGCATGCCTCTTGCCCAATTGCCACCCCTCACTCCTAGTTTAAATTCCCTACTTGCTCTATGTACTTCTCCATCCTCTGTTTCAACACTTTTTTTCCCTCCTCACTCAAGTGTAGTCTGTCCTTGGCATAGAGACTACTATCCTCCCAGGTCCCTCCCCACCCCTCCAACAGCCCATACCCTTTAGCACAGCACCAGGTTCTTAGCCATCCGTTAAATTCCTCTATTCTCAGCTTTCTTGTTGTGTTTGCCTTGGGCACTGGAAGTATCTCTGAAAAAGTTACTGAACTTCCTGCCCCCTCAGATAATTGTCCTAGTTCCTCAAACCTCCTCTGGATTATATCTACTGTCTTGTCTCTACATTTCTCTACTAGAGTACACTGTATAGAAATTCTTGCTATTGTACCTGTGCTTTACTGTGTACCATCTTCATGGCCCAAGTCATGCCTGGAAATGGTCCCTAGCATCAGTGCACTTATCTGGTTTAAACAGATAAATAAATAAACTGACAAAGCTGGGTATCAAACTGGTTAAGAGATAGGAGGCAAAGGTTGGTGGTAAATGGTAGCTATTCAGGCAACAAGAGTGTGACTAGCGGGGCGCCACAGGGTTCGGTGCTGGGACTGGTCCTCTCCAATGTCTTCATAAGCAACATTGCAGAGGAGCTTTAGAGTAATGTGTGTCTTTTCTACAAGAATCTAAAGGCATGGTCTAGGGGATTGCAGCTGGGTTTCAATGCCAAAAAGTGCAAGGTTATGCACTTAGGGCTGCAGGGGCTGTGTGTAGCATGGAGAAAGTGGAACTTACAGTCAGCAAACAAGAAAGAGACCTAGGGGTCATCATATCTGAGGACCTTAAGGTAGCTGGCAGTGTGACAAAGCAGTGGGAAGGCTAGCAGGTTTGTAAGATGCATTGGTAGAGGGATTTCTAGCAGGAAGAGCAAGGAGGTGCTGCCATTTTCAGGCCCAAGGGCCAGCTCAAGCCAAATGGAGTTATGGTTGTTGTTCCCAAGAGGTTTCCCTACTGTCACTACTCCTACCACCTCCGAATTGGAAAACACCACATCAAGAATGGCAGCCTGCCTGGTGGGTTCCTTAACTAGCTGTATCAAGAGACAGTCCTGGAGTGCATCCATCAAGGCCTAACATCTGGTGCTGCTGGCCACCAGAACATCCCAATCAATGTCCGGCAGGGCCAGCTCACCCACTACCACTGCTTCCCCCTTCACTACCCCTTTCAAGTTCTTCCACAAGCTCTCTGTCCCTCTCATCCCCTTGCTTAGAGATCTATTGGCCATCCCCAAGTGAAGTTTCTTGCCTGAGAAAGCCATGAGTATATCCACAGTGACTCTGGTGCTCTATAATTACCTATCATGCACCCATTTTCCACCATCTCAATGTCATCAGTGATGCAGACGGCTTCTCCCCAAAATTACTTTTTCCTCTATCCCTCCAGAATAATGAGTACTTCAGAACGGTCAGGTCCCTGTCATTTTCTCTAGCCCTCATTTCCATGATAGCAACAAGGTTTACCTCCGTGTCTGCCATCAGTGCCTGCAGCTTGATTTTAATACCCAGGCTCCTGACATTAAGGCATACCAAGTTCCTTCTTCCCCTTTACCCACTTTGCTATCCCCCATCTATGACCTTTGTATTTTTCATGTTCTCTTAGCTTACTGTCTTTCTTGGTGTTTGCATATCCCCTCTGCAATGTCCTCTCACCTGGGCCAGATTGTACCCTATCCCTCTTTATACCTGTTGAGATGCTACTAGCCCCCAAGTGTTGAGGAGTATTAGCTAGGATCCCCTTCTACTTACCTGTCACTGTGGTTCCCCTAGCCACAGTCTCCCCTGCAATCGGTTAAATGTGTGATATAGATGTCAAACTTCTGCCCCGGTGTACAGACCCCTTTTCTTGTCTGGTGGAGTCCATCACCCTTAAACAGCCTCCTGTCCCAGATGTCCCCCCAGCCCCAACAAAGTAGTACCCTCTTTCCTGACACCATTCATTAAGCCACCTATTAAACTCCTTTATCTCATCTCTCCTAATTTTGTCCTTCTTCTCCTCCCTGCCCCACACATGGAGGCCCTTGGAAAAGGTAAGGGAGGCCAAGTGTGCTGCCAATCTGTCCCCTAGTCTATGAAAGTTACACTTCACCATTTCCAAAGACTGGTTCACCAGATCATTAATACCATGGTGTACCAGCACTCCTAGCTCCCCCTGCTACCACTCTGCCATCCTCCCTATCCTGTCTACATCCCAGATGGCTAATGCACTAGGAAGGCACCTAATCATCCCTCTCCCTTCTAATCCCCTTCCCGCCACCCTCTCCACACCAAGTCCCCAACCACCAAGACTCGCCTTGTACACTTGCTGTTGCTCATTCTCTTGGATGCCGGTGTGCTGGCCTACCCCCTCACCCCTATCTAAATCTGAGCCCCCCCCCCCTCCAGTGGAGTCAGGTGCCGGAGCCTCCTCTGGGGTGAAAAATTATTTGTCATCTGGATGGCTTGGGGCGGGACAGCCTCTTTGTGGTTAGCCCTGCCTCCCCTCCCCAGCCCACTCCCTACCACTCTCCACCCCACCCCCAGGCCAGTGGGCTTCTGAGGAAGTGAAGGGAGTGGAAGTAGTCTCCAGTTGAGCTAATGATGCATCTGAGATATTTGTACCCTTGCTGTCACCAGCTGAGCATGGCGCTGTGCCATGGTCCTGCAGCTAGAGCAGTGCCCCCCTCCTCCAGAGAATATCCCTAAAGAAGAGTACCCCAAAACTGCCACAATTGACTGTCTCCCCTCTATACCAATACCTGTAAACAAACATAGTACTGAAACAGATGCCTAACTCAACTTGTAGTGCTCAGCCAGACAGAGTGTAGCAATAAGCTTCAACTTTAGCAGAGACTTCTGATTTAAACTGGAAATATCCATAATAATGGTGTCACTAAAAAACAGACTAATAATTTCACTATTAGTACTCACCCAGATAGGGTGTTACAACAAACTTCAACTTTAACACAAACTATTATATTAAACCAGAAGTATCAGTAGTGGTAGGAAGTGCCTCTACAAAACAGATTACTAGTTTAGTTATTGGAGCTCACCCAGCTAGGACAAAGCCAGTAAGCATCAACTTTAGCACAGATTTTTAAACTGAAATGGTAGTATTATTAGTAGTAGTAGTAATAAGCAGCACTTCAGCACAACAGGCTGCTAAATTGAGTTATAGTGCTCACCCAGATAGGGTGTTGCTAAGACCTAGCTTAAACAGATTCAAGACAAGCATTTGTCAATGCTGGACGTTCGCTTGCAGGTATTTGCAGTGGTGTTTGGCACGTATGGTGCTTTACCCTAATGCCCTGTACGATTGCTGGTATTTGCAGTACAAATTTTCAGCATGACCTTTTTGTTACCTCCACCTCATAAAAGCATTTAAGACCTCTGGTTATGAACAGTAGCACTGTTATTTTGTTAATCTGTCCTGAACGTTGATTTTCCACAGCGACCACACCATTCTGCTCCACATGTGCAAAAACACAGTTCGGGCAGGATGTGAAAAATGACAGCTGTAGCATTCTTAGGGAGGTGTGAAGGGATGGCAATGTTGAACATCTGGGTGAAAATACAAGAATTTCTCGAACTTGAGCTGCATGGAAGCTGCATAATGAGCAGCTCATGACACAGTCATTTTGTGGACTTTGTCACCAAATTTTCAACATAGGCATTTTGGGATCTCTGCTCATGAACAGTGTCACTGTGATTTTCATAATCTGTCTTGAGCATTGATTTCTCACTGTGACCACACCATTGTGCGCTGGATGTGCAAAAACACATTTCAACCAGGATGTGAAAATGACAGCTGTACTGCTCATGAGGAGGTGTGGTTAAATGGCAATGTTGAAAATCTGGAGTGAAAATATTGAAAATTCGCAAACTTACGAGCGTGTGTAGGAACTGCGCAACGCACGCTCATAAAACAGTCATTTTTAGGAATTTTTTCACCAAATTTTCAACATAGCCATTTTAAGACCTCTGCTCATGAACAGTGTCACTGTGATTTTCTTAATGTGCCCCATACATTGATTTCACACAACGACTGCGCCATTGTGCGCTACATGGGCGGAAACACGTTTTGGGTGAGATGTGAAAAATGACAGCTGTACTGCTCATAAGAAGGTGTGGTAAAATGGCAATGTTGAAAATCTGGAATGAAAATATTAAAAATTCGCGAACTTACGAGCCTGCGTAGGAACTGCTCAACGCACGCTCATAAAACGGTCATTTTTAGGAATTTTTCCACCAAATTTTCAAAATAGGCTTTTTGAGAGCCCACCTTATGAACACTGACACTGTTGTTTCGTTAATCATGCCTGAAAGGTGATTTCATGCAGTGACTGCGAAATCACCCTTCGGGCCTGAATAACGCCATGACAGTGACAGACTTCATGAGAAGGGGTCCCAAAAACTCCATGTTGAAAATTTGGTGCAAAAATTCCAAAAAATGCCTGAGATATTCAACAAAGTTGAAAACCCCCCCATCTAGCCCATTATACAGCTTACCGGCATTTCCTCAGTTCGCGGTCGGCTTTGAAGAGTGCAGACGTGTTCCCGGTCCAGCGATGATCGTTGCGCTGAGCTCCAGAGGTAAGTATGGGGAGAGGGGTGTGGGAAGACAGGGTGCGCAGTGGGTGGGTGCGGATTGTGGGAGGGGGTGGGGAGACAGCGATGGAGCGTTTTCTTTTTTACAGTTTTTTTTACTCAGATGGCGGGGCGTTTGCCATGCTGGGGTGGGCTGCCAGCGTGGCATCAGGAAACTGTTTGGGGATGTGGAGCCGATGGGGATTGGGCACCCCGTCGGCGAGCGATGCGGGGCGTTTGCCACGCTGGGGTGGGCTCCTACGTGGCAGCAGCAGGTGCTGTTCGGGAGGTGGAGCCGATGGGGATTGGGCACCCCGCCGGCAGACAACGACGCTTGCCACGCTGGGGTGGCCCCAGCATGGCACCAAAGATTTTGGGGGGGGCGTGACGTGCTGCCAGCACACAGCGGTGGTTTTCTTTGAAGAGAAGACCACCGCTGTCATACACAGCACCGCATCGATTGGTGCAGGACCGCCACGCCTGCTCAACAGAGCAGTGGATTGCACAGGACAGGTGCACCTCCAAAGTGTCCCATTCTCCCAAGACGTTCATTGTGCATGCGTGCAAGCGAACGTAAAAACAAGGTACTTACCATATATGTAACTTTACCAGTGTTGTCATGTTCAGAGTTCCTGGCTGCTGACTGTCTCACTTGGCTGACTCCCTGGTAGACTCTAATCAATGTCCTTTACAATTGGTCCTTAGCGTGGAGGGCCACAGCATAAAGGGCCACTAGTGTTAACCTCCTTTTTTTTTTTATTTTTAATAATTTTTATGTATAGCATTTAGTGCATAAGCGATCAAACACTTACATCCTGAGCAGGTACATATGAGATAAATCCAGTACTACATTACATAGGCTAATGAGTATCTGTTCCATTGGTACATCATAGAGGGGTTATTTCCATTTAAAAGAGAACAAAAAAACAGCAAATGTTTTACATACATGTCAGGAACTAATTGCAACCAATGCCTTAAGTTATTAACTGGCATTAAAGAACATTACAATTATTAACTGACCTTCCGAGGTCTATTTAAACTCTTAACAACATACAATATTAATTAGTTAACTTTCCAGAGCTCCCCCAATGAGCGTGGTGAGAAATAAACAATATAATTTGCCCAATGTTCCCAACAAAATAACCCAGCAAGCGGTAGATATAAAAGTCCCATTAACTGGTGCCTGTAGAAATAAGTCGCACCAAGACCAGCTTGTGCCCTCGATATTAAAATTATCTGGCACCAAAAATCACCACATACAGCATTAGGCATGTAGCGTGTTTGGTTAGGGGTTATAAACCTTTTTAGATCTCTCACCATATCCCAGAACATATGTTTATACCCCCCCCAACAATTGTAAGGCCCCACCATGATACTACATAATCTTATTTCAGGGGTATAAGCATAAAAAAGCTGTTTAACAAAGCATCTTTAAACAGTCACAACTTGAAAGAACTGCATCCTTAAAGAACTTAATGGATAAGTTTAACAGTCCATAATGTCCTGAACTGCAATAAAAATCACTAAAATTTTCCATCTTAAACAGATTACCACTGCAGTTGGATTGGGGTATAGCGACCTATATAAAAATACAGACCGCATGTAGATAGATCATTAGCCCAAACAGAGTCAGTCCCCAACAACATCTTCCTCCTCTTCGCAGCTTTCTTCTTGATGGTGTTTTGCTGCTGTTCTCTACATGCAGGCTCCGGCCTCTGCGGCATCAGTGAAACGATATTGCTGGCGGCCATCGGTGAAACATAAGCGGGCTGGGAAGGTAAGAGAGTAAGTTATGTCCATCTCACAGAGTCGTTGCTTCACTCCATCAAAGGCCTTTCTCCGCATTCGTGTGGCATAAGACAAGTCCGGAAAAAACAGAATACGGGTTTCATTCATAAAGATCGGGCCCCTGTTTCAGATAGTGCCAAGCATTGCATCTCTTTCCCCAGAGGATCCGAGCATAAGAAAAACAGTTTGAGGGTTATCTAATCCACCTGGTCGCCTAGGGGAGATCTGATATGCCTTGACAATGTGAAAGTCTTTTACACTGGTAAGATCTTCAAGCCATGTGCTCAGAAAGTCATACAGATTGTTGCCTTCCGAGTCCTCAGGCAAACCTAAGATTCATAGATTTGCAGCCCTCACAGCATTTTCAAGCTGTTCCACTCGGGATCTTAACGCGGTCTGCTCTTTCATCGATGTGGTTGTTACAGCAAGAGCCTTCCCCGCCGTAGCTTCTGCCTTCTTAGCCACCTCCCCCATGGCTTCTAATCGATGTTCCATAATTAGAAATTTCTCTGTAACTCCATCAAGCTTCTGGTCCATCTGTTGGACTGTTTTTGTTAGGGCATTGACTGCGATCTGGAGGGTGGACAATGTGGTTCCAGTAGAGTCAGCACCAGCAGCCTGTATCGGGCAGGGGATATCTTCTGGCTGCTTAGCGTTTGTTGAGCGTGGGGAGAAAAAGTCTGATTTATTCATCTTTGTGCACCCCATCTTCATTGCTGATTTAGCTCACAATATGCAGTAAGTCTTCCCGAAGCAGTATCCGGTATTTTGAAATTAGACACTTTAGAGAAAGATGCTTTATTCAAGCAAAGTAGATCGCTGTATAGGGAGCTCTAGAAAAAGACTGTTGCTGGCTAGGCTGCTAGCTCTGCCCCCTTGGTAACCTCCTTTTAATGGAAATATAGTCCATGCTGTTGATTGGCTGCCGGAGTGGTAGTGGGCAAAGCCACCGTCAAAAATGCAGTTTTTTTCCAGTGTCTCAGATTTTGGTGGGTGTCAGTTCATGTGGGTAGAGAGGCAAGTCTTTAGGCTGTGATTTAGACTCACACAAATCCCTCAAGTGTCTGCAGAAAGTGCCCGACAGTTAAAAGAGCAGCCCAAATTTAAGCTAGTCTCCAGAAATTTAAAATACACACCTCTTCAGTCCATGCTGCTGACTGACTTACAGAGCAGAAGTGGATGGAGCAACAAAACAGTATATATATATATATATATATATATATACAGTATATACACACACATATATGTAAGCAATAAGACATGATGGGGTGTGCATTAGACAGTTCTAATGCGCGGCTGGAGACGTAGTGAGGCACGAGGCCATAGGCTGAGTGCATCCAGTCCCCTAGCCATGCATTAGAACTGTCTAATGCACATCCCCAGAGTGGCTTATTGCACTTATAAAATGAGCCTGTGTATTCTAAATGGGGGTTCTAGTTTTAGCAGTGCATTAGACATATCTAATGCACGGCTAACAACCAATCAGATTGCTTGAAATCCTTTTTCCATTTTATAAATATACATAAGAGAAACCACTAGGAGGGAGAGCACTATACCCATCTAACCTGTCTGCCACATAATTAGTGGGCCATACTAGTAATTTCCCCTATCTGTAAATATCAATCCAGTTTAATTTTAAATGTAACTAAATCTGAACTGCTTACAACCTCTTCTGGTAACACGTTACAGTGTGTCACCACCATCTATGTGTAACCCCCCCTGCAAATGGGGGTTCCCAAAAGACTTCCAGGAGCTTGCTTGAATGCTCCAAGCCTGAATGGTGTTTGGCGTTTAAGCCATTTATCAATGAGTGTTTTTAGAACCTCTAGTACTGTCTCTTTAAGAGCTGTCTGCTTGCAGACATAATTAGTTTGTATGGGGGACTGTGTGTTTCTTTGATTGAGTACCACTCAAGCTGCTGCCAATTCACTCCATTTTGCAGTCACTAGAGTGCAAGGGAACCTATCTGAAAGATGTAACTGTTTGCCAGAAACCATTTAGAGTGATAATGAAATTACAGTTTGTCTAACCTGCTTTCTTTTGCAGTCAGAACAGTGTCTGCCTAGTTCCCCATTCTGGTTTTGAACTGCTGAACTGGACCAATCAGTGTGGGGTAAGCTAGCTCTAAAATGGTGCCTTGGACGAATCAGAACTTGGACTCATAATCTGAGCCAGCCACAAGAGGATTGTATGGGCAGTGACTCTGGGAGATGTAGTTTAGACTTCAGTGCCTTTTTGGACCAACAGCAGCAGTCTATTGTGAGTGACAGCCAATCCAGTCAAGAACTGGGAGGAACTCAAAGGAAGTGCTCGGTTTTGTCGGTTGGAGTTTCAGTTGAGCTTTGGCAGTGAAGAAGGAAGGAGCCCTGTGCTTTTTCAGTGTGCAGTTTTAGTCAAAAAACGTGTGTAAGGCCCAGAGTTCCGGTCTGCAGCTTGTGTAACTGCTTGTTAGGACTGAATCCGTCCTGTGAAAAGAATCAAAGGATCTCTGAAGAGTAGAAACCAGGCTCACCCTGTAGAAGACTGGAGAAATTATTGAATTGCACTCGGTCTGTCAGGAACTGAATCTGCTGTGTGTTCTCCCGGTATTGTGCAGTAATTGCGATCGGGATAGAGAAGCAGCCTGCCTGGTATAGTACTTTTTTACCATATAAATGTGTGAAGAGTCTCTTTGAGCTCAAGAGTAGCCCTGCTGATATTGAAGGACCCTATCTTATTTGGAGGTCGTGAGTACTAATTCAGGGTCGCTCCTGTTGAATTGCCACATTAAATCCAAATGGAATTACTGTACTGCTGACTGTTTAATTTTCCTTTTCTCTGTGTGAAAGGGCCCTACCAGCTACCACGGTTTGGACTAGCCACTAGGGCTTAGGTACCCAGGACAGTAACTGATAGGGATAAGCCTGTGCACAGAGCCATAGGTAGATTATTAGAGTGATAAGCTAATTAACCTGATTTCCCTGTCCTTGTTATATCCCCTAAATAAATCAGAGCTGCTTGTTTCAGCAAAGTTATACTGCCTGAGGTATTTGTCTATGTTAAAGTACTGTACTGTGATTGTTGCACTGTATCTCATTTCACAGGAGGTCCCAGTGCCGGAACCAATCCTGGGGGTAAGTGTATACTGTGAAGGTAATTCTGATATATTGTGTGGGCCACTAGTGGGAAGAAAGGGGGGTTGCAGTGTCCCAGAGGGCTGTGACCAAGTTAGTTTAACTATTGCAAACCCTGACCTCTGGGTGGAGGCACCCGCCATTGGATCCAGGCCCTCAACCTGTTAGTGGCAAATCAGGCAGGGTAGTAGCCCCTGGGATAGCGCCATCTGGGGTTACATCTTGGAGGCTCACCGCTGGGATTGTGTGTCCTCTAGTGGCCATATTTACGAACCACTGTTAAGAAAAAATGGGTACCCGACAGAAGTGGCTGTGCACCAGCTGGTGGAGTGGTGTACTGGGGAGATCGACCCAAAATGCTATGCTTATCCTGGACATCCCCCTGGGTATCAATACGGACACTGTGCAGGGAGTACTTTCCAAGGTGGAAGGTTTACAAAACCCTGTGGTGGTGGGTCGGCATGCTAATCTGCTCACCCACACTTTCCTGGCCCTAGTAGAGTTTAAGGATCCCATAGATAGCTCCAAAGTGCCACAGACCATTACCCCAGAGGGAGCCCTCACTGCTTGGAGAGTGATAACTAAGGACAGTAAAGACCCGGGGGGGAATCAGCCCCACCACTATCTGAAACTTTTGAGGAGAAATTTGCTAAATGGTTGCTGGGAGAAGGGAAAACTGTGGAGGACTTGAAGAAACTATTCTTGCCACCTGGGTGTTCCTCCCCAACACCCTCTCCTGCTCCAGTGCCCGTAATGGTGGCTGAACCAATGCAGACTCCTATTTCTGCACCTGCCATTAGTCACGACTCTTACACCGAAGGTTGAGGATCTTCTCTGGCACCTCCCCACCCCCAAGGGAGGATGACTGGGAGACCTGGATAGACTATGTTGCCCCCAAGTGCTAGAATGGCAATGCTCGAAGGCAAAGGCGAAGAGGGTTAGTGAGAGCCTCCCGGTCCTGCCCCAGCTACTATCCATGCAAACTGGCCAGTAACCCTGAAGCGACTGCACAGGCCTATCTTGAGGCCTTGGAGAATGTGTATGGGAGCCCAGATTCTGATGAGGACCTATGGTGGAGAGTAAGAAATGCACAACAGTACCAAGGGAGTTGTTGTCTGTGTATGTCTCTCGGCTGGAAAAATTGTTGCAAGAATGCCTCAGAAAGGGTAGTTTGCCAGCGATTGAACTGGACGAACCAGACTGGACAGAATCCTTAAGTCTGCCCCTTCTCAGAACTGCTGTTGCTTCAGTTCGCCTGGCAAATCGACTGGAATCCCCACCCTCCTATGATGAGTTAATGAGAGAAATTCGAGGAGTTGAGAAAGGCGACCTCGGAGGGACCTGCACCAACAGCTGTGGCTACGACCGAGTGACTGAGGGTGACCCATCAAGTGAAGTTCAGGGCAGAGGTTGACAGTCAATGAGTGCTCTGACAAGGAAAAGATATGCCACAATGGGAACTGTTGAGAGAGATCCGGGAATTCAAAAACAGTCCCTTTATGAAGGCCACGCCTGCAAGTCAGGCCCTGACCTATATCCGACTGCATCTGCTATGGGGTGGGGGTACCCACCCATGTATCTCCTGCTGTTAACAGCTCCAAACTCAATTCCTTGACCATGGAAGTGGAGAAACTGACGAGATGTCTCCAAATGCTTATCACGCTCAAGACAGAGATGGCACCAGGTTTCCAGTTAGTAATACCCGCCCTGGCTCCCAGTGTGGCGCCGCCAGCTCAAACTCCAGAAAGTATGTTTTGCTATAATTGTGGGAAAGATGGGCACATGAAAGGGAATGCCAGTCCCAAAAGACACTGACAAAGTTGCATATAGGCTACAAGGAGAGCTTGGAGAACAAATCAGTGGTTAAGAGGTGCACGACATGATCCCAGTGAGGGCACCAAAATGCTAATTCCATCCTTTTGTGGCAAGGTCAGTTGCCCAGGCCCCCACTACCGCCTCTCCAGACTGGTCAGAATAGTGGGTCCCTCCATGGAGACCACTGTAAGGTGAATGGAGTGTCTACAAGAGCTGTATTAGACAGTGGCTCCCAAGTGACAATTATGTTCCAGGATTGGTATGAAGCATTTGTCAGATGTACCCTTACAACCATTAGAAGGACTGCATGTATGGGGGTTAAGAAAGAAGGCCTACCCCTATTCCGGTATATCCGAATTTGGCTGTCTTTCCCCACTCCGTGGCTGGAGTGGCCGAACAAGTAGAGACCCTAGCCTTAGTGTGTCCCCCACTGGACTGTATGATGGTGTCCCTTTGTTGATTGGAACAAATGCTCCATATGGTGAAGGCTGGCACAGTTGTGTTATGAAAAACAGGGGTCAAAGACTAGTAGAGCTTTAAGAGTTCGGCTTTAATTAAGAAGGCCTATGAGGCACAGAGATGCTTGAAAAACAGAACCAGAGGAACTGGTCGGAATTGTATGGAAGAAGGATCCTGAGTCTCTGATCCTGGCGCCAAATGCCCAGTGTACCTTACAGGAGAGGTCCGTATCAGAAAGGATGTTAAGAATAAAATATTAATGTTGGATGCACCAGGCGATGGAAAATTGCCAGAGGGACTGCTGGTCAAGCCTAGTATTTTGCCCAGCAGAGCCCATGCTTATGCCAGAAGGGTAATGGTCCAAGTTCATAATGTGTCTGAAAGAGACATTCGAGTAAACAGAGGTTGCATCCTGGCTAATGTGCATTGTGCAGACACTGCAGTGCTACCCAGCAGCAAGAGTTCAAGGAAGAATGACAGAGTAACGCCTGACTTGTTTGATTTCGCGACTCCCGCTGTCAGCTGAATGGAAAGTGAGGATCAGTGAGAAGCTTGCCCAGAGAGACCAGGTGTTTTCTTTAAAGGAATGGGATGTAGGATGCGCAAGGAGCTGAGCACAATATCCGGCAGCATGATGAAAGACCATTCGTGAGAGGTCTCGACGCCTGGCACCTGCTGACATAGATGATGTGAGACGGCATCTGCAAGAGATGTTAGCTGCTGGTGTAATACAAGAATCCAGAAGCCCTTATGCTTCCCCCATTGTGGTAGTGAGGAAAAGAATGGAACAGTAAGGATGTGTGGATTATGCACCTTAAACCGCGGACTCATCCCTGATCAGTACACAATGCCCCGCATTCAGGATGCTTTGGACTGCCTAAACGGGAGCAAGTGGTTCTCTGTGCTGGATCTCCCAGTGGGTACTACCAGATCCCGATGGCCCCAGAGGACCGTGAAAGACGGCCTTTATCTTGTCGCTTGGCTTCTATGAATTCATGAGGATGCCTCAAGAGATTTCAGGTGCCCCAGCCACTTTTCAACGATTGATGGAGCGTGCAGTGGGACATGAACTTACTAGAGTGCCTTGTATACCTAGATGATGTTATTGTGTTTGGCAGCTCACTGGAGGAACATAAGAGCAGATTATTTAAGGTATTGGACCGACTGGAGGACTTTGGCCTTAAACTGTCCATTGATAAGTGTCAATTCTTTCAAACATCAGTAAAGTATGTGGGACACATAGTATCCACCGAGGAATAGAGACCGACCCAAGTAAAGTTGAGGCCTTGACCACCTGGCCACAGCCCAAAATCTAAAAGAACTGCAAAGATTCCTGGGATTCTGTGGTTATTATCGGCGCTTCATCAAGGACTATTCAAGAGTGATCCGCCTTTACTTAACCTTACTCAAGGGTATCCCCAACCCACAAAAATACCAAAAGTCAGCGTCCCTCAAGACTGAAAAGTGTATTTTCATCCGAGTGAAGTATTTGGGGCCCGCTGGACTCCTGATTGTGAGACTGCTTTTCATGAGATCATATATCAACTTACCCATGCTCCAGTGCTGGCCTATGCCGATCCAAGAAAACCTTATCCCCTGCACACTGATGCTAGCTTGCAAGGGTTGGGGCTGTGTTGTACCAAGAGCACGAGAATGGCCTGAGACCAGTGGCCTTTGCCAGTAGAAGCTGACCCCATCCGAAAAGAACTATCCTGTACATAAGTTAGAGTTCTAGCTTTGAAGTGGGCTATGTTGACCAATTCCATGAGTACTTGTATGGGGCTAAAATACTAGTAAAAACTGACAATAATCCTTTGACCTATGTGCAGACCTCAGCTAAGTTGGATGCCACTGGCCAAAGGTGGCTTTCTGCATTATCTACATATGACTATGCTCTCGAATACTGAGCAGGTCTGAACCACATAGATGCTGATGCTCTCTCCGGAGGCCTGTTCCCCAGAATGATTGGGTCGGATTGGCAGAACCTGACATTCGGGCACTCTACCGGAAGTTTGACAGGGAGGAACAAATGTCCAGGACGCAGTGGACTGCATGGTGGATTGCTTGGGACCTCTGAGAATTGCATACCTGCGCTTATTGCCACTTTTCTGCAATAGACATGGGTGCACTGCCTCAGCTGGACAATGACAGTATTCGGCGGCTCAATCCCGCAATCCCATGATCAAAGCACTTTAGAAGCCCTCTATGCAGGAAAAGATGTGTCCAAATTACGCTCCACTGATTTGAGAACTGCACTGTTATACAAAGAAGGTCCTAAGTTGAAACTGATCAATAACTGTTATACAGAGAAACAGTAGACAGAGGGGACAAGTAGACAAACAACAACTAGTGCTGCCCACTGCCTTGAGACTCAGTACTGATGTCCTTGCACAACCACATGGGGCACCTTGGTATAGACAGAACACTTGACTTGGTGAGATCCAGATTCTATTGGCCTAAGATGGGGCTGATATGGAGCACCACATTCGAACTTGTAGTCGCTGCTTACAGAGGAAAGCTTTGCCCCAGAGGGCTGCCCCTTGTTAACATCACCACCAGTGCACCCATGGAGCTGGTCTGTATTGATTTTCTGAGTTTGGAGTCAGATCAAAGAAATATCAGTAATGTGCTGGTGGTCACTGACCATTTCACGAGATATGCCCAAGCTTTCCCACCAAAGACCAGAAAGCATCCACTGTGGCCAAAGTACTTGTAGAAAACTTTTGTTCACTATGGGGCTCCACAAAGAATCCATTCTGATCAAGGAGAGACTTTGAGAGTCGTCTGATCAAAGAGATGCTTTCTCTGTGGGGAGTGCGAAAGTCCAGAACCACTCCTTACCACCCCAGGGGGACCCACAGCCTGAACGTTTCAACCGCACTTTGCTAGATATGCTAGGCACCTGCACCCAAAGGACAAGCCTAGATGGAGCCAACAAATTAGCACCCTGGTACATGCTTATAACTGCACCAAAAGTGATGCCACTGGATTCTCCCCCTACCGCCTGATGTTTGGAAGAGAAGCTCGACTACCAGTAGATGTGTGTTTTGGGGTCTCTCCTGATGGGGTTCAAGCTGACAACTATTTACAGTATGTGCAAAAGTTAAAGGCCCAGCTAACTCATGCGTACCAACTGGCTCAAACCATGGCTGCCAAAAGAAATCTGGCCAGCAAAGAAAGGTATGATAAAAAGGTGAAAGCACAGGAACTCCAGGAGGGAGATCGGGTATTGCTAAGAAATCTGAGACTGCATGGCAAGCACAAGATTGCTGACAGATGGCACCATCTCCCTCACATTGTAGTGGGCAAACTAGATGATCTGCCAGTGTACAAAGTAAGGCCTGAGAATAATTCAAAGATGTAAAAACAATGCATAGAAATCATTTACTGCCCATTGGACAAATCTTAATTGAGTCTGAGCCCTAGAAGATGCCCCTCTGGACCAGTGACTAGAGCTGCTGCTAAGAAAAGATCAAGAAAGTCTGCACCTACAGAAGCAAAGTTAAAGTGTTCCCCTCCACAAGTCCCAGTTGAGCATGACTGTCAGTCCATATCGGAAGAAAGTGAGAGTGACTTTGAATACTATCCTTCTTACGAACTAAGTCAATTATTTCAGGGCAATCCCCTAGTTAATACTGGAGATGAAGCTGGGCCTTCTGGGCTGTCCAAGCCCCCAGCTTCGTCCCTGGAGCCAATGCTCCCAGAAAGTGAAGTGCAAAGCATCAGATCAGATGAAATGGAATCATTGTGCATGGTTGAACTGTTTGAGCTTTCAGGGAAGGAAAATGATGGATTGGGTCAGACTGGTGATACACCAGAACAAGAAGAGTATTTTGAGTGCCCTGACAGTCCACTGCCAGTGTCCGAAAGCTCTCCCTGTGAGCCAAATGTTGACTCAGAAACTGTAACTCCTGGAGCTGAAAGTGCCCCAAGTTCTAGCCTCTCTACCCCCATGGAGACTCCCCTGACAAGTGAGGACAATGCTGAAAATGAGGCTCAGAGTGCAGAGACTATAACAGTTCTCCCTAGAAAGACTGGTCGAGCTGTAAAGCCTGTGGTGCACCTCAGTTATGATTCCCTTGGGAGGCCTGTGGATTTGCCTCTCAATGTTGTCCATAAAGGAGTGTATGTGTCCCCGAGCTCATTGCCCAAACTGAGCATCAGTGCTAACTCCAAGTTACTTGTGTTGCCCTCTAAGTATGGTGCCCTTGCCCCGTCCAGCCCCAAGGTAACTGATAGGGAAGGGCCCCCTCTCTTCAGGTTTCATGTACAAGAGGTAATAACTTGAGTTATGGTACAATGTGTATGTAATACTGTGTAAAGAGTGACGTACTGCAATATTTCAGAAATGTGTTCTTGGTAAAATGATATATTGACTGATGATTACATGTGCGAGCCTAATGCAAATGTATATGGTTGCAGTTGAAACTTATGGGGGTACTTGCTTGACGCGGACGTCAAGCTTTCCCAGGCCAGGAAGGGTGTAACCCCCCCTGCAAATGGGGTTCCCAAAAGACTTCCAGGAGCTTGCTTGAATGCTCCAAGCCTGAATGGTGTTTGGCGTTTAAGCCATTTATCAATGAGTGTTTTTAGAACCTCTAGTACTGTCTCTTTGAGAGCTGTCTGCTTGCAGACATAATTAGTTTGTATGGGGGACTGTGTGTTTCTTTGATTGAGTACCACTCAAGCTGCTGCCAATTCACTCCATTTTTGCAGTCACTAGGAGTGCAAAGGAACCTATCTGAAAGATGTAACTGTTTGCCAGAAACCATTTAGAGTGATAATGAAATTACAGTTTGTCTAACCTGCTTTCTTTTGCAGTCAGAACAGTGTCTGCCTAGTTCCCCATTCTGGTTTTGAACTGCTGAACTGGACCAATCAGTGTGGGGTAAGCTAGCTCTAAAATGGTGCCTTGGACGAATCAGAACTTGGACTCATAATCTGAGCCAGCCACAAGAGGATTGTATGGGCAGTGACTCTGGGAGATGTAGTTTAGACTTCAGTGCCTTTTTGGACCAACAGCAGCAGTCTATTGTGAGTGACAGCCAATCCAGTCAAGAACTGGGAGGAACTCAAAGGAAGTGCCCGGTTTTGTCGGTTGGAGTTTCAGTTGAGCTTTGGCAGTGAAGAAGGAAGGAGCCCTGTGCTTTTTCAGTGTGCAGTTTTAGTCAAAAAACGTGTGTAAGGCCCAGAGTTCCGGTCTGCAGCTTGTGTAACTGCTTGTTAGGACTGAATCCGTCCTGTGAAAAGAATCAAAGGATCTCTGAAGAGTAGAAACCAGGCTCACCCTGTAGAAGACTGGAGAAATTATTGAATTGCACTCGGTCTGTCAGGAACTGAATCTGCTGTGTGTTCTCCGGTATTGTGCAGTAATTGCGATCGGATAGAGAAGCAGCCTGACTGGTATAGTACTCTTTTTTTTACCATATAAATGTGTGAAGAGTCTCTTTGAGCTCAAGAGTAGCCCTGCTGATATTGAAGGACCCTATCTTATTTGGAGTCGTGAGTACTAATTCAGGGTCGCTCCTGTTGAATTACCACATTAAATCCAAATGGAATTACTGTACTGCTGACTGTTTAATTTTCCTTTTCTCTGTGTAAAGGGCCCTACCAGCTGCCACGGTTTGGACTAGCCACTAGGGCTTGGGTACCCAGGGACAGTAACTGATAGGGATAGGCCTGTGCACAGAGCCATAAATAGATTATTAGAGTGATAAGCTAATTAACCTGATTTCCCCTGTCCTTGTTATATCCCCTAAATAAATCAGAGCTGCTTGTTTCAGCAAAGTTATACTGCCTGAGGTATTTGTCTATGTTAAAGTACTGTACTGTGATTGTTGCACTGTATCTCATTTCACAGGAGGTCCCAGTGCTGGAACCAGACCTGGGGTAAGTGTATACTGTGAAGGTAATTCTGATATATTGTGTGGGCCACTAGTGGGAAGAAAGGGGGTTGCAGTGTCCCAGAGGGCTGTGACCAAGTTAGTTTAACTATTGCAAACCCTGACCTCTGGGTGGAGGCACCCGCCATTGGATCCAGGCCCCTCAACCTGTTAGTGGCAAATCAGGCAGGGGTAGTAGCCCCTGGGATAGCGCCATCTAGGGGTTACATATGTAAACCACTTTTTCCTTTTAGTTGTCCTGTAATGCTCTCCCTTGACCTGAAGCTTATGGCTCCTAATATCTCTGGTAGCTTTGAGCTCAATATTTAAATATTCCCTTAAATCATGGTTTTTAAATGACTTAAAAACTTTTATTAGGTCAGCTCTCAATTGCCTCATCTCTAATGAAGAGACCTAGTGTAGTAAGTCTGCCATTATAGTCCAGCCCTCTCAGACCAGTAATCCTTTTTATAGTTTTCCTTTGTACCCTCTCCAGTCTTACAGTATTCCTAAACACCATTTCCAATAATCCCTGGTGGTCTAGTGGTACCCCCCTCCCATCCCTGACCACGTCTATAAGACAATTCCATTGCGAACTACTCTAGTAGTCTGCTGGCCTCCCTCCCAACCTCAATCACAACATGGAAATGAATCCCGCTATATTCCTGGGAGTCCAGAGGACCCCCACCCACTTTGGCACCCACACCCCACCCTGCTTCCCCCCATCACAGCATGGCCACTGCAGCCGGTGGGCAGCAAAACCCACCTGCACACCTCCACGGCTGCCCACCTACTGAGCTTTCATTGAATGACAGCATACAGTAAGCACGGCAATATCACTGTTTGACACTATAGACCAATGGGCTTGCAGTGTGTACTGTAAGCTTTCATTCACAAAACTCGGTGAATGACAGCTTATAGTACACAATGCAAGCCCACTGGCCCAATTGAGAGACAGAGTGTCCCACCAAAAAATGTCTCACCCTGGACCGAGCGAGCAGAAAGCGGGAAGTTTTGCGTTTTGAGGAGACATGAACAGGTCTACCTGAGGGGTTCCCAACTGTAGAAAAATGTTGTCTACGACCTCTTGATCCAGTTCCCACTCTTGGGCCCTGGCTGAGAACTGACTGAGGTGGTCTGCCAGTGTGATTTCCAATCCCGGAACGTGAATGGCTGTCAGGTGAAGGTTGTGCTGGGTAGCCCAGACCCACACTCTCATTGCTTCCCTGCATAGAGGATAGGAATGTGTTCCTCCCTGTTTGTTAAGATAACAGACTACGCACATGTTGTCTGTCTGTACGAGGAGATGACCGGGAAGGATAGAAGAGTGCAGGGCCTGGAAGGCATAAAGGACTGCTCTGAGTTTGAGCACATTTATGTGCAGATTTTGTTTGAATTGGGACCAGCTGCCCTGGGTCCTGTGAGACCCGAGATGGGCTCCCCAGCCTTCTCCTGATGCATCTGCCAGTAACATCTGGGAAGGGAGTTCAATGTAACTCCTCAGCAAAGGTTCTCTCGTACCATCCACCACTACAAGTCCCTGATCATGGGATCGGAAACTAGTACCTCTTGGTCTAGGTCATCCAGTGTTTGGTCCCATTGAGACCGAAGTGTCCATTGAGAAATACTCATATGGAGCTGAGCACATGGGACTGTCGGAATGACAGCCACCATTAGCCCGAGGAGGCGAAAGACTGACCTGGCTCTGACCCTTCTCCAACTGGACAGAAGACGGGCCTGAGTCTGAAGGGTGTCCACTCAGTCTGAACGCAAAAAGGCTTTGCCGATGGTCGTGTCCAGGATCACCCCTATAAATTGGAGACACTGGCAAGAGACCAAATGGAACTTAGCCTGGTTGATGGTGATACCCATGCTGGTGAAAACTGGCAGGGTAAGGGAAAGGGAGTGCAGGAGTTCCTCCCTATATGGGGCCACCAGGAGCCAATTGTCCAGGTATGGGAATACCTGCACTCCCTGGGTATGCAGGTGGGCTGCCACCACAGACAGACATTTGGTAAATACTCGGGGGGGCTGAGGAAAGACCAAATGGGAGGACCTTGAACTAGTAGTGTTCCCTCTGAAAACAAAATCAAAGGAATTTGCGATGGGAAGGGCATTTGGGGATATGTAGGTAAGCATCCTGCATGTCCAAAGCAAACAGCCACAGTACCTGCTGAAGAAGAGGCAGAAGGCCCTGCAAGGAGAGCATTCTGAAGCATTTGTACTCCACGAACATGTTCAGGGAACTGAAGTCTAAAATAGGCCTCACATCTCCTGTCTTCTTTGGAACTAGAAAGAAATGGAAATAGTAACCCGTCCCCCAAAGGTGGTTGGGAAATGGTTCTATTGCCGCCTTCGAAAGAAGGGAGGTAATTTCTTCTAGGACCAGAGGAAGATGTTCTGGGGAGTAAGACGACTTGGGAGTGGTATTCGGGGTGGTTTCTGTAGAAACTCTATTGAGTGCCTGGCTGCAATCAACTGGAGCACCCAAGCATCTGACGTTATCCTCTCCCAGCCCGGTAAATGGAAGGAGAATTTCCCTCCTACCAGTTCCTCTGGGACCTCCAGAAGCATTGGGAGAGGTGAGGAGTCAGAAGGTCTGGGGCAGCGCAGCAGCCAAGGCTCCCGTGGCTTTTTTGGTAGTGGGAGTCTTGGTTGCTGGAGGGGCCTAACACTTGTTGGCCTGTTTGTCCTGTGGTTTTGGTTTTTGTCTGTTATGTCTATGAAAAGGGTGCCGCTACCCCTGGGGGGGGGTCTGTACAAAGAGTCCACAGACTTCAGCGCAGTGCCCTTCTCTTGCCGGTCAGTAATGATGTCCTTGACATCACCGCCGAACAGCACCGAACCCCTGAAGGGTGCATCCTGAATAGCGGATTGCACTTCAGGGACCAATCCTGACATGCGCAGCTAGGCATAACATTGAAGACTTATGGCGAAAGCCAAGCTCCATCCAGCTGTGTCAACTGTGTCATAAGTGGCACGAACCATGTGCCGACTAGCCAAACGAGCAGAACGGACAAGATCCGCCACTTCCTGTTTTGTCTGAGACTCAGGAAGGGAGTCTAACTTTGATTCCACCTGACTGAGGATGGTCTTCTGGTAATCCCCCATATGTGCTACATAATTTAAGGCCCTAATACCCAGGGTAGAAGATGCGTAGACCTTCTTCCCATATTGGTCCAGAAGCCAAGACTCCTTGTCAGGCAGAGACGAGCTGAGATGTTTAGGATTAGTGGAGCAGCTGTGAGCGGCACTAATAATGACCGAGTCCGCTTTGGGGTGTAGATTCAAGAAATCTACTCCCTCAGGAGCCTGGTAAAGCCAATCTGCCTTCCTCAGAAGGGGGGCTAACGCGGAAGGTTGTTTCCAAATGGTGGAGACAAGGTCTGTGTTCGGCTCTATCCAGGGTGGAATCAATGTAGGAGTGGTCTTGGGCAGATCCAAGTGGGCAGTAAGCTTTTTACACTGTGGATTTGGCTCCAAAGATTGCCACTGATGAACTTCCTGGATCTTCCACAGTAGCTCCAGAAAAGAAGGATTCTCCGGAGGAGGCTTCAGAGGGGTCCTTAGCCTGGGTCGATCTGGAGTACGGGGCTCATAATCTGGGTCAGAGCATCCCTCCGAGTCCGGGTCAGAGGTCTCCGACAAAGAGAAAGACTCCTCCTGAAGCAGGGGAGGTACGGTCCCTTGAGGAAGCCCTCTGGGACTCGTATCCTCCCCACCCCGGCGCCCGAGGGTTCACCTCTGGTGTTGGGTAAGGGGAAGGGAGTCTCCTGTCTCCAGCACAGGGTATCGTGTGAAGGGTTCAGCGCTGGTAGATGACTCTCTACCTCTTTGGTGAGCTGAGCCTTGGCCTCAGCCCACCAGGCAGTTAGAGTCTCCTTCAAGTCCGCCAGCAGCTGGGGTGTGGGCAGCGGAGGAGGAGGAGGAGGGGGATATGGATACTGAGGATATCCGTACATTGAGTATCCATAACCCCATGGTGGGAGGCCTGGTGTCAGGTATTGAGGCACTGGGTACTGCGGCATCGGATAAAGTGGTGTCGGATACTGTGGCATCGGATACTGTGGTGCGGGGTAAGACTGCACCGGGAATTGTGGTGCTGGATACCTGGGTGCCAGGGGCTCTGAGGCAGCACAGGGACCTGGCAGAGGCCCAGCTGGTGGGCCAGGCAAAGGTGGCCCAGCGGGCGTCAGGCCCGGTGTAGGAGCACCATCTGGTAGTGGGATGTCAGCTGACATCGGGTAAGCATCTGAGGGTCCAGCATCAGGGTATCTGACCCAGTAGGAGGGGGACCTGATGGCAGCATGTCCAGGTCCTCTGTGACGACCGGGGAGGGAGGGTTGGAATCTCCAGGGTTCAGTAGAGGAGAAGCAAAGACCTTAGAGGGCAACCCCAAGTGCTGCGGGGACCCTGGGGTGTCAGACTGGTCGAAGGGGTCTGACATAGGCTCCTTGGCTGGGCAGTCATTGGAGGGGCCGACGTCCGGCTTATCAGCTGGATCTGAGTGGACATCAGAGGAGCTGTCATCTGACTTATCGGATCCCTTGCTCGATGAAGGCCGCGCTGTAGATGCGGCCTTGTCAGGTGAAAGAGCGACTGTGCGCCCTCCCGAAGGAGCAAGTAGCTTACCGGCCTTTTTCTGGGCATACGGTGGTGGTACTGGCGTCTGACTTAGCAGACCCACATGAACCTGAGGGCCATGTGGCAGCGACTTCCCAGGAATGGAGGCCTCCTTTACCCCGGAGGTACCCGAGGGGCCTGAGCGCGAGCCCGACGGGAGGGGTGACACATTCTTGGACACCGCCAAGACGGTCATCGAGAAGCGGTCCCCTGAAGGGGACGTTACCTTCAGAACCGTGACCCCAGCCGGAGTCGTGGAGGCCATGGAAGTCAAATCCCCCTCCCGGTGCTTATCCTTCTTCTTTTTGTGGCCTTCGGGGGATGTGGAAGCCTGCCTCAACTTTTTTAACTCCTTCTCCATGGATGCCATCTTTTTCTTTAAAATATGGGCCTCCAGGGACTGTTGCCTCCATTTTCGGGTAGCTAAATTAAATTTCTGGCAGTGCTGGCACTTCTCTACAGGATGATCCGGGCCTAGGCAAAAGACGCACAGGGAATGGCTGTCCTTATGCGGCAGCTGGGAACCGCACTAGTCACACTTATTTTTATGCGATTCGGAAGGCGTCATGGACAACATACACAGCGTATTGAGGTGCAAAAATATCCAAAAAAGCTGTCAAAAGGTTTGAAAACAGAACCAACGGACAACTGATGAGCATTGAACTTTACCGCAAGGAACATATTAGAAATGCTTATATAATAATAAAACCTTTAAATGTAATTTCTAACCAAGTGTTAGTTAATGCATTATTTATATCACCATCATTAATCAATGAAAGGATCCCTGCCTCTCACTCTCTCTCTCTACCCTAACTTGCTGTTTCTGTCTTTTCTTCCCCCTTGCATATCTGCAGGTATAAAAATATACGTGAATCTTTTTGTGGAAATGTAATTGATACTGGGATCCCTTTGTTTAAATCTGTATATAGTTTTATTTTTGAAATTATTGGAAAAAGCTATTTGGAACTCAAGGGGTTAACCTGAAATGTAGTTTTTAAGCCTCTTGCAGAGATGTAAACAAGACATCAGCTCTGAGTCATTGTGTACTGTTTTGCTGCACCTGCTGAAACCGACAAGAGCATTGTGTGAGAAGCATTCTGTTTTCTTAACAAGATCCTGCAAAGACTTATAAAAAAGAGCTACAATGTTTTGCAAAAGCCAGAGACAGACTGAGATTTGAAATAGAGAAGAAAAGGACTCTGTTGTCTATGCTTGCACTGTCATTGTAAATAGTTATTCAGAACAATATTTTTTTTTTTATTTTACTGTTATTTGTAATAAAACACTTGTTGCAAATTTTACAACTGGTCCTGGTTTCCCTATGCTTCCTGACCTGTGCCTCGATGACAATGACCTATTATCTAGATAGGCTTTTCACCCTCACCCCCCCCCACACTCTCTGCCTTACTGTTACTCCCCTGAGTAACAGTAATGAACCCCATTTCTCTGTCCCAGCTATGTCTGAACCCATTAATGGTTTTTGAACCCACCATCTCTGCCTGTAGGCTGTTCCATAGTTCAGCTACTCTCTGTAAAGTAAAGCTTTCACGTGTCCTTTCTAAATTCCCCCCCACTCTAGCCTACATTCATGTCCCCTTGTTTTCGACCCTCCATTTCTGCTAAAAAGTTCCTCTGAGTTTACCTTATTTATTCCATTCAGGAACTTGAAGGTCTCTGTCATGTCATCCCTCTTCCTTCTGGCCTCCAGCAAGTACATGTTAAATGTCGTGAATGATCCGTGTAGGATCTGCCCTGTTGAACCTGCATCATTTTGGTTACTCCACCCTGCGCTGTCTCCAGCCTGACTTTGTCTTTCCCCAGGTGAGGACTCCTGTTAAGACAGGAAGTGATGTCATGGTTGGACAAGAACTGAGATTGAATATACATAAAAACTAGCAGGGACATCACATGACTGTTCTTTTCCGTCTTTCACTTCTCTAATGTTAAAGATATAGAATAACTTGCACATGGCAACCGAATGCCTCATAAAAATGAACACAAGAACATATGAAATTGCCACCAGATACAGGCCATTCGGTCTATCTAGTCTGCTCGAGTGTGCAGCATGCCATCTATTAGACTGCAGCAGCTTCCCCCCTCACCTTGCATCCCCTTCCATCTTAACTCATTCTAGCCATGGTGGCCATTTTGTATCAGGAGACTCAATGGATGGTTCGGACTTCATACAGAGCTATTGGGTACAATGATTAATACCCCCTTTCCAACTTTACCTCCCCCACCCTCCTCCCAGCTTTGACCCTCCCTTTGACCCTATCCCACCCTCTCTTAAAGCTGCCCACCATCTTCAGTGCTACAACTTCCTCTGGCAGTGTATTCTAACCAGCCACCACCCTCTCCGTGAAATAGTGCCTCCTCATCTCTCTCCTGAATCTTCCTCCCTCCAACTTCAGACCGAGTCCCCTGGTGTCCCTCCCTCCCTTTAACTTAAACAAGCCCTCTGAATGAACTTTGTTTATGCCATTTAGGTATTTGAAGATCTCAATCATATCCCCTCTTTTCCTTTTATCTCCTAGGGTGTACATGTTGAACTCTCTCAATCTCTCCTCATATGCCCTGTCCTCCATCTCCAGGATCATTAGTGTTGCCCTACGCTGGACCCCTCCAGTTGCCTGATATCCTTTTTCAAATAGGGGCATCAATTACCACATGATGCCCCCCTCTAGTTCTGCATATATAGGATCACTATGTGGACAAGCTGTGCTTAAATGAGATGGGTTGGCCTGCTCACCGGCACAACAGTAACACTATTTTTGCATCCCTGATTACCAGGGTTTTGGGATCATGCCCTGAGTATCAGAGGATCAGCTGGGGGGGGGATTGAGCATCCATAAGACAGTTCTCCTCCTCCTCCCAGGAGGGAGGGTATGGCACTCTGTCGATGACTGGGGGACAGTGCGCCATGAGGTCACAACTGCACAGGGATTGGTGGAGTGGCTGATGTCAGTACATCAGGCGTGGGAGCACCCCTGATACTGCCTATGATGTCATTGCATGTCCACTCCACCAGGGGAAACAAAGTAAGAAAAAAAACCTAGTCCATGCAGCATGACATCAGGACTCTTCTAGGCCCCACACCTGCTGACCAATGTCAGGCAAAGTTACAACAAACAAAGTGAATAAAATGTTTTGTAGTTATACCAGTTACCTGATCTGCAAAGAGGGTTTAACAACTTTCTTATGCATGTCATTTGTTGCTTAATACAGGTGAGTGCCTTGTGCTGTGTGAGTTACAATTCAAAGTGCTTATACAATATTTTCAATTCATTTTCACAGGCCTTGTTAGTAAATGATGAGAACCAAGGTTTCTGCAGTGGTGTGATTCTTAACCAGAACTATGTGCTCACCGCAGCTTGGTGTATGAATGCGTTTAGTCAAGTCAGAGTTGTTGTAGGTAAGTAATAAAAAATGAAGCAATTGAAAAACATGCAATTACATATGCAGCAGTTCAGGTTATTTCATATCCATCTATCTGTCTTCGGTCTGTCTGTCTCACTGCCTCTAAGCCTCTCTCTCTTTCAGCCTGTCTGCCTGTCTTTCCATCTATCTGTCTGTCTTCTATCTGTCTGTCTGTCCGTCCATCCGTCCATCCATCCATCCATCCATCTATCTATCTATCCACTCACCACACCACAGGTAGTAACCCAAATCTTACTTCGGACCTCCTTTTTCTTCTTCCACATGTATTTTATGCCCTGGAGTAGGCCAGCCATCAGCCCTAAACCATCCCCGTTTGGCACATACTTCCCCTGGGACTTACTGGCTGAGTTCCCCATGGATTGCCCCCCATGGCAGGACCAAGCAAGGGATGTCCATCCTCCCCACACCTGGAGCACGTATCCAGATTGGAACTAGAACCTGCTAGCTTTCTCTCAAGTTGCTGGCTGACTCTGGTTCCAATAAATTGCTGAAATAATCAAGTGTTCACTTCGTGAGGGTGCTTTCCCCACTGAAACCTCTGCTGAAAAAGCTACTGTTGGACCCTGAGGATCTGGCAAATTTCAGGCCTGTCTCAGATCTTCCATTCTTAGAGAAGGTAACTGAAAAGGTAGTAGTGGCACAGTTGAAGGACCACTTGGAATGGTATGAGATCTTTGAGCCACTTCAGCCTGGGTTTAGACCGTGGTATAACACAGAGACCACACTAATCATGGTGTTCAGTTATCTTCTCCTGGTGTGAGACAGTGGTCAGTATGCCACCTTGGTACTGCTGGATCTTTCCTTGACACTTGACAGGGTGGATCATGGGGTGCTGTTGACCCATTTGAGGCACTTAGTAGAACTCACTGGTATGGTTATGCCATGGTTTGAGTCCTACCTGTCCAGCAGAGTACATCAGGTGGTATTAGGTGGTAATATCTTGAGTGCTGCTGCCCTGTGCTGTGGAGTGCCTCAGGGGTTATTAGTTCCATTGTTATTCACCATGTACATAGTGCCATTGGGAGAGATCATGAGGCAGTATGGTCTGGGTTTTCACTGCTACACAGATGATACCCGCATCTACCTGTCATCTGAGTCTGACTGAGTCAACACAGTGGTTTGGTTAGACTAGTGTTTGTCTGAAATTGTGGACAGTGGATTGACTCTACAACATCAGCGGTCATCTGTTGGCCCCAGTGCTTTTACCATCTGTATTATATCACCTGAAATTGAATATGTCTGCATCCTATGTCTTGGAAGCACTTGTACACATAGTTGTCCCCTCCCCACTGGATTATTGCAATGTTCTGTACCTAGGGCTACCTGCAGGGCTGGTGCATTACTTGCAGCTCATTCAGAATACAGTAGCCCGACTGAATGCAGGGACTTCATGGCCTTGGCATATCATGTCGGTACTGTGGGAACTGCACTGGCTACCAGTGAAGTGGCTCATCAGCTTGAAGATAAGTTTTTGATTTACAAAGCCCTACACAATTCAGGCCCTGGCTACCTCAAAAACCTTCTGACTGAATACACCCCCTTTGTTCCGCTGAGGTGAGATTCCGTGTGGCTCAGCATTTCCTTTTCAAATCATCAGGAGATATAACCTTTTGTATTGTTGTGCCTATATTGTGGAATTCATTCCCTCCTGTTATTACAGGGGCCCCATCACTGGAATGCTTTATGGATTTATGGACTTGTTAAAAACCCACTTGTTTCACCTAGCATTAGGGACCGCTTAGAAATGGAAGTTACGAACTTACCTTAACTATTGATCTTCTTGAATATCTTCTTCATAGATTCCCACTAATTTGTCTGAGCTGCAGGTGCTAGGAACCCACAGGGGCCAGAACTTTTCTGGAGGGCTGGCGATGTGAGTAGACCCCCGCACACACATCACCGCATGCACCCACAGGTATATAGCGATGCCAGCCCCCAACCACAAAAGTACTTTTTTTTACTGAGGGGGTGAGCAGCATGAACCTAACAAGTAACCCATATACTTACCCTAAGAACATGATAGCCCTGGTGGCCCGTGTAAGAAGGGACACCAAATCCAGTAACACAGTGTCCTCACAGCCCAAACCAAGTACCTTAAACACCTAATGGGGATCATGTGATTAGTGGCTAGATTGGTATCCAGGTTGCTGAAAAATATTCTGAGTGCTATTTGAGTGGCTACTTTGATGTTCAACAATAGCAAACTGGATACCGATCTAACCACTAATCACATGATCACCAGTAGGTGTTTAAGTTGAGTTGGACTGGGCTTTCAGGTAGCTCTGAAGAAGGTGTGTCTGAAACAATAGCTACATGCTGTGTACACTGAGATGATATTGGCTCCACCCCTTAACTGGCAAGAGCAGGTGTTTTTTGTTTGTACTATCAAGTGAGTGAATGCATGGGAATAATTGCAAGCAGCATCAGAAAATGGATTATGCACCTGTTAAATAAAGACTGGACCTACAAGAGTGTGGTAGGTGAAGCAAAATTGGTTCTTTGGTATAATCCTTTCTGGGCCAGCCCTTGACACAGTGGTAGCACTACGCTCACGACGTCAAGAGACCCCTGTTGAGGAGCAGGCCCAGGAGTCGGAGGGCCAGCTGGGGGGAGAAGGCTTGAGCATCTGAAGACCACTCACCTTCTCCAGGGAGGGAGGGAGGGGGATGAGGCTCAGTGTTTGACTGCCCTCAGGCGGAGGCCTGAGGTGCAAGTGCCCAGCCACATACAGGAGGGAGGGCATGATGGACGTCAGCAGAACTCTACCTTGAAGTTGGGGTGCATGTCACACCCAAAGCAGAAACCGGAAAATGGCTCCCTGCACTCCGGGAAGACAGAGCGCCATCCGAGATCCCTAATGTCCCTGCCTGTCCCACTGGTAGCCTCAACGAAGTGCAAGTACTCGGGGTGTATAGACCCCACCTTGTCTGTACCTGGCAGGAAAACCAAGGCTACATGGGGGGACTACCATGGACTCTAGGCAGGAAGGAACAGGGACAGAGGCTAGGCATCTTCTGATGGGGCGGAGCACGGGAGGTGAGGGGGGAGCAAAAATAGAAAGTAAAAAAAAAAGAGAATCCTTTCTGTATATTGTGAGTGCACTGCAACTGGGACCACTGCCAATTGGTTAAAGGAACTGTGAACATTGAGTGTTTTCTGCAATTAGCAGCGCGTCTGATTATTCTCCCACCCGAAAGTGAGTGCTGCCAAATGTTGGAGATGAACCTCTTAAAAGGTGACAGCTATGCCAAAGACAGGGTGCCCTATAGGTTTGTGGTATGCTGATATAGCACATTGATGGACCTTAACTGTGGAATACTGCAGGCCAGCATCAGAAAGGTACAGTAAGTACTCCAAAACCATTTCAGGTGGCTACTAGAAGGGGTGCATGGAGGCTTTGAAACACCAGATGGAAGATCTTTTCCACTTGGCTGTGAAAGTATTCCTGGTGGAAGGTTTATAAGCAGTCAAGAGTATTTCAGAGTCCCTCTGAGACACTATAAACCTGTTCAGTTCTACCTCTTTAGTCAGAAGCCAGGTTTGAAGGTGGAGGGAGCGCAGGTTGGAGTGAACTAGCTGACCCAGGGCCCATAAGTCTATCTGGGGTGGCAGAAACCTTGGTTTGCTTACTGATAGTTGATTCAATAGAGAGAACTATATCTGCCAAGGTCAGCAGGGGGCCACTAGGATTATCTGTGTGCCTCCAACCTGAACAGCACTTTCTGGATGAGAGGGGATGGAGGGAAAGCACATAGAAACAGATTTGCCATGGCAGTCTGAATGCACTCTGACAGAAAATGCCAGGTCCTGGATTTCAAAGCAGAATAAAGGCAGTTTGATGTTGAGTTGGGATGCAAAAAGGTCCACATTTGGGGTGCCCTACTCACTGAACAGAAAAGTGATCTCAGGATGACACCTGATGCTACTGACCACTCATGAGGATCTGCCTCTGTTCAGCTTAACTCATCTGCCAGTGTGTTCTGGACTCCTGGCAGACAGATTGCCTGCAGCAAGATCCCCTGTTCCAGGCATCATTCCCACACTCATTGACTCTGCATTGAGGATATGAGTGTGCTCCTCCTCGCATGTTGATATAGTACATGACAGACTTGTTGTCTGTCTGAAGGAGGACCAAGCTGACCAAGTCTACTAGGGCTGTCAAACCATGTAGAACTGCACGCATCTGTGACACATGTAGAGTTATGTTTCTGATGAGTCCCAGGAACCTTGAGTCTAGAGACCCTGGCATTGGGCTCCCCAACCCAGCAGGTAGGCATCCATAGCGATATACACCTCTGGCTCTAGTGGGGAGAAGGGGAAGCCCTGGAGGAAATTTTCCTCCACTGACCACCACTTCAGGAACCTCACCAGGGGCTTGGTCACCTGAATAGGATAGCTTCAAGGGTGCGATGCCTGAGACCACTGGGTACTGAACATCCACTGAGTTGTATTCATGTGTAGTCTAGCTAGAGGCACTATAAACACTAATGAGGCTATGAGATCCAGCATGCTCTCAGCAAGGGGCTTCCCTGATGCCTTAAAAGAAGCGTTGGTGAGGCCCCTGCTGAAGAAACCATTACTCGACCCTGAAATCTTGGTGACTTATCAACCAGTTTCCAATCTTCCATTCTTGGGGAAGGTTGTGGAAAAAGTGATGCCACTACAGCTCAAGATACATCAGGTAGCCTTTGACATCTATGAGCCACTCTAGTCCAGATTTAGGAAGAAGCATAGCATAGAAACAGCGTTAGTTAGGGTGTAGAATGATCTCCTCAGGGTAAGAGACAGAGGTGAATGGTAATTTCTAGTTCTCTTCGTTCCCTCTTCAGCTTTTGACACCGTAGATCGCATGGTGCTACATGATCACCTGAGGGGGCTCTGTGGACTCACCAGCAAGGTCATCAGCTAGTTTGAGTCCTTTTTGACAGACAGGATGCAACAGGTAGTGATGGGAAGTTTCTCATCATGCCCGAGGTTCCTGTCCTGTGGAATACCTCAAGGGTCGTTCTTGTCGCCAATGTTATTTGCAATGTATATGCTGCCCCTGGATGATATCATTTGGCACTACAGTCTGGGTTTTGACTGCTATGCAGATGATACCCAGCTGTATATTTCCTTTGTCCCTGGGACATTCGACGCTGTGGATGTGCTTAACAACTGCGAGATCCAGGACTGGATGTCCTCTAACTGGTTGAAGCTTAGTCCAGACAAAACGGAGGTACTGATGATTGAGCTCAGTCATCAGTGGGATGTATTCGCCACCGGAGCAGGAACAGGGTTGTTCCTGGGGTCCACCGCATTGGTGGCAGCTACTAAGGTGTGAAATCTGGGTGTCATCCTAGACGATGGTTTGACACGTGAAGCTCAGGTGTCTGCCACTGTCCAGAGTGGTTTTTACCACTTAAGTAATGTCACCTGGATCAAACCTTTAATCCTACCAGAAGACCTGCAATCATTGGTACATGCTTTTGTCACCTCCAGCCTCGATTACTGTAACGCTCTATACTTCGGGGCTAGTGGAGACAACTTCTGCTGGTTGCAGCTGGTGCAGAATGCTTCAGCCAAGTTGTTGATGGGCCTTTTGAGGCCCAATCATATAACCCCAGTTTTGTGCGAACTGCACTGGCTGCCAGTTAGGTGGAGGACTGCCTTCAACGTGGGCTTGCTCACCTATAAGGCCCTATATGGATCAGGTCCAGGCTATATGTCTGACCTCCTAACACTTTCTCACCCAGTGTGCTCCCTACGGTCGTCTGCAGAAGGTTTTCTAGTGGTTCTGAGGGTGTGGCTTAAAACATCAGGAGACTGAGCTTTCGAAATTTCAGGCCCGGTACTATGGAACTCCCTCCTATGGGCATTGAGGGAGGCCTCCTCTGTAGGAAGTTTTAAACAGGGCCTGATGATTCATCTTTTTAATCAAGCATTTGATGTACACTGATTTTAAAATGAAATTGAGCTGAGTTTTAAATACAGCATTTATGATTATTTATGGTATGTTTTAAGACTGATGTAACCCTAACTTAATAATGTGTGTATTTTAAATCCTGCTCTGGATTTAGGTAAAGTGCCCAGAGCCCCCGGGTTTGGGTGCTTAAGAAATAAAAGTGACTTGACTAAAAGTAATTTGACTACGGGGAGGAATGGTCTGCCTCAAGCAGCTGAAGCTGACCTGGGGTCAGAGCTTCATGTGGTGACATTGAGCATTTTTGGTGCTTGTGCCTTTGGCTGCGCAGCGTTGTGGGCCTAGGGAAGCTGGGACTTATTGTTTTGGGCTCCCCTACCCCTATCATAAAAGGACTGTTTGTTGTGAAAAGAGTCGCTTCCTCTACCCCTGTGTGGGTTATAAGGAGCCAGCCTGGAAGTCTTAAGAGCCATTCTCATTTTGTTAGACTCTTTAAGAGACTGCTCCACCTGTTGTCCAGACAGATAAATGCAATCCAAGGGCACATTCTAGATCTGTTGTCGGATGTCCAGGGTAAAGCCAACAGTTTGCAGCCAGTAGTGCCACCTGATGCATATACCTGCAGCCATGGCGTGAGCTCTGCATCAAAGGCATCCATAGTGGGCTGGCCCAGTGGCACTGAGGGTTGAGGCACTGGATGCCACACCTCGTGCTATGCTGAGGGCCGAGGGTTGGGAGTGACCTCAGGTGTCAGAGGCTTAGTTGGGGCAAGAGGACGAGCATCTCAGGAACTGCTCTCCTTCTCCAGGGAAAGTGAGGATGGATAACCACAACTGCACTGGCTTCTGGTGGTAGCTGGGGGTCAGTGCATGCAGTGGTTCTCTGTGGGGTCGGCGCGGGCTGACATCCAACGTACAGTGCTCGGAAGCACACATGGCACCATCGTGGACTCCAGTGCATGCCTGCGCCTTGGAGGGAGAACCAGTACACAAAACAATTCTACAGTGCGCTCTGTGATAGCTGGTCCTGATGGCACTGCACCACTCACTCAGGATGCTCCTCTCGGAGCCTGACCCCTGGCTTCCGTGGTGGTGGGGTAAGTACCTGCAGTGAAGCAGCCTGTGAACGGAACTGAGGAGGGGGTCGAGCACAAGCACTGGGAGTGGTGCAGTGCTGCAGGACCAGTCAAATCGGGGGGGACCACAGGCAACACCCCCCCCCCCGCGGAGGAGGGAATAAAGAAAGAAAGTAAAAAAAAGGCATCCATAACAGCTTTAAGCTGGTAGCTATTAGATTCACATTTTTAACAGCAAGCAGCATCTCTCATTGTGCCTCTGTGTCTGGCAGGGCCTCTGCCAAATGCTTAAGCTTGCACCTGTGAGCATACTTATACTTAGAGAAGTGGCCCTGGTAGCTATCCTCATGTTAAGGATAGCCGAGACATATATCTGCTTGTCCATGGTGTCTACTCAGCATGACTCCTTATTAGTACAGTGTGCGGTAACCTCCTCAGGAATGGTGACTATGTCACTCTCAGCCAAAATAACAATGTCCTGCACTACTGGTTGAGTGAAATATATGGGCTTAGATTTAATAGTAGTAGCAGTAAGAAATTTATTTCATAGGTCCCCTTCCCCCAGGGCTCAGGGCACCTGACAAAACATACAAAACTATGACAAGGCAAACATAATTAAAAAGAAACAAAACAGCATTAAATGGTCATAAAAATAACTCAGATTAAATAAATATATAATTATATAAAATACACATATAAATATAGTATAATTCACAAACCAGAGATTCTTAAACAGGCCAATCCTAATAGTATTCAAAGGCTTGCTTAAATAGATGCATTTTAACCCCCATCTAAAGGCCTCTGCTGGAGGGCTTCCCTCAGTATACAAGGTAGTGCATTCCAAAGCTACCCAAATGAACGATTCCCAGAGGACTTCAGTCTGGGCCTCAGAACTGAAAAGAGGCACGCCTCAACTGAGCAGAGAGGGTATGAAGACTGATGGTCATTTAGTAGTTTCAACAGATAGCTAGAACCCAACCCCTGTAGGGCTTTGCAGGTAAGCAAACCAACCTTGAAGGTCACATGCCACTTCACTAGCAGCCACTGTAGCTCACACAGGACCAACATTACATGACGTGACCTTTGAAAACACCTTCTACTTCTTGTCCAGTTACTTGGGGACAGCTGCCACAGTAGCAGGCCTCCTCAAGTCACCTCAAAGAGTGTCTCTAAGGCCAGCTAGATGGGAGAAATCAGAGAGACTGGGATATTAGGCATGTTTAGAAGCTCCAGTTGGAGGCTCCTAGCCTGGTCTGTGGCTGCTGACTCAAACTTCAGTGCAATATGCAAATGTCTGAGCACAGCCTGAACAGAGAGATCCTCCTTAGGTGCGGTGACAGGAACTGATTCCAAGTTGTGGGTTCTTCTCTGGACCATAGTACAAGCCATTGTTATCATGATTGTAGATGATGATGTCAGGATCTGCTTGTCTCCTTCTACTCCTTCCACACCCATAGGGTTGTAAAGGGTAGTAAAGAGAAGGAGGGTCGAAAGGATGACAGTGTATGCCATAACCTCAGCAACACTAAACTCTGCACTGAATGGGGCCTTGAGAATGGCGCCATCAGTGGCACTGAGGGCAGCCGTGGGACCAGCACAATCGGCATTGCTGTTGTTGGCATTGAGGTAGGTCATGAAGGGCCAATCCCAGATGCCAGATATGGCACCACCAACAGTGTTGACAACCCTGCCAGCCCCAAGGGAACCGACAGTGGAACTGTGGCTACCTCTGTCCCAGAGGGGTCAGAAGTGACACCACAGGTGTAGCAGGCATTGGCAGAGCTGACAGCAGCCCCAGCCTGGAGGCTGGAGTTGGAGTCAGCCAAGGGCCTAAGTCAAAAACTGAGAAGCTGAGGGCCAGCATCAGCAAAGATGCCACTTCATTTATGTGTTGGGCCCACCACTCCATAACAGCTGCCCAATGGTTAAACTGCCCACCAAATTCCCCTCTACTGAACACGGTAGGGCTCTGGGACAGAAACCTTGACCTCATAGATTCACAGCGGAAAGGTCATGTTAGATGAATCTAATAGATTTTTTGGGTGACCAAAGCAGTATACAAGGGACAGGCTGTGGACGTGGCCTACATAGACTTTAGCAAGGCATCTGATATAGTCCTACACAAAAGATTAATAAGCAAGTTAGCCAGCCTGGAAGTGGGTCTCAGGGTGGTAAACTGGGTAAAAAATTGGCTGGACAACATGACACAGAGGGTATTAGTAAAAGGAGTCCACTCCAAAGAAAGGGGGGTTACTAGCGGGGTACTGCAGGGTTCAGTACTGGGACTGGTCCTCTTTAATGTCTTTATAGGTGACATTGTGGAGGGACTGAAAGAAACAGTATGCCTCTTTGCAGACAACACAAAGATCTGCAACAGGGTTGATACACAAGGGAGGGTGGAAAGGATGAGAAGGGACTTGGCAAGGTTGGAGGAATGGTCAAAAGTATGGCAGCTTAGATTCAATGCAAAGAAGTGCAAAGTAATGCACCTGGGAAACAAAAACCCAAGGAAAGAGTACATAATGAGGGATGGGGAGGTATTAGCGACAACAAAAATGGAAAGGGACCTGGGGATAGTCATATCAGATGACCTAAAGTTAAGCAAGCAATGTGAGAAGGCTGTAAGGAGGGCTGGGGAGATACTGGGATACACAGGGAGAGGCATCACCAGTAGAAAACCGGAAGTTGTTATCCCTCAATACAAACAGTTAGTGAGAACCCATCAGGAGTACTGTGTGCAGTTCTGGAGACCCCATCTCTGCAAGAAAATAGACAGGATGGAGGCAGTCCATAGGAGGGCAACTAAAATGGTGCAGGATCTGCACCAGAAGCCATACAAAGGGAGTAAAATAGTTTAATATGTATACCCATGAGGAAAGGAGGGAGAGGGGGGACATGATGGAAACTTTCAAGTACAGCACTGTACCTCAGGGTTAATAAACAAAGTCCAAGAGGGTAGCATCTTTCAGAAAAAGAGATGTGCAAGAACAAGGGGGCAGAATTTGAAGACAGAGGGGGGATGACTCAGGGGCAACATGAGGAAGTATTTTTTCATGGAAAGGGTAGTGGACGTATGAATGGCCTTCCCGAGGAGGTCATGGGGCCAAAAACATTGGGGGAATTTAGGAATGCATGGGACAGACATAAAGCAGTTCTGGTGGGGGTTAGGAAGAAGTAGGCTGTTGGTAAAACTAGGATCTGCAGCGTATCCAATAGGTAGGGAAATGGTCAGATTGGGTGGGCCATGCGGTCTCTGTCTGCCATCAGCATCTATGTTTCTATCTTTCTCACAGCTCCAGGTGTCCCTGCTGCCATCAGTGATGATGGTGGGGTACATAGGTCTACAGAAGTAGAGTTTCTCACAACAGAATGACCAGAGGATGACCTCAATCTGGACTACTGCTGTTTCTTCCCCTTGTGCTCTTTTTGAGAAGAGGTTGAGGCCAAACAGTTCAAAGACCCTGACGTAGAGCTTGTGTGGGATCAGGATCGGGACAGTATCATCTTGCAACACCAACAGGACTGTCTATCATCCCAGGTGCAGACTGCCCATCCCAGAGCACCTTCTCAAAGAGAGGTGGTGGCTACATACAGCCCCGTTGCCAGAACAACTTGCCTTTTCAAGCTCCCTACCTTCTTCCATGGTTGTTGACCTTTAGCATGAGGTAGGGCTGAGAGAAAGCTGTAGAATTCTGCATGTTAAACTAGCACTATCTAACTGAAACAAAAATAATGAACTCTAGTGTATTTTCAACTATAACCGAAGAGCTGAATGCTGTTGTCTTAGAGACAGTGGAGTTCTGCCCTGATGTGGAGAGCCGGGATGCTAATGCTGCACGCTCAATGGTGGGGATAAAAGGAACTAAGGTGGTTGGGGGCTGGTGCCACTGCATACCAGCAGCAGGAATGTGAAAGTAATGAATAGGGGTTCCCGAATACCATTAATAATGCACTATTTATTATTCAGATCTGAATAAGGAACAGTGGCACTAATCGTACCCTGCCTATTTGAGAAATACTATTGAAAATAAATGAAACAGCCTCCACCCTCCTCCTCAGCCCAAATCCTTAAATGCATGCCCCCCCATCCTCCAACCCTTTGTTAGTAAACCAATACCACCCTCCTCCCTTCAGTACCCACAATTTGATATTTTAAGCAGGAAAAATTCCCCCCGATGGGCAACCAGCACAGCCTGCCCACCTCAATGGTCATCTGCTATCTAAGCGCTTGTTTGCTGTTAAAGACAAACTAATCCCCCCCACTCAGATGGCAGAACCTGCAAACACCCTCCCCCACCCACTTCTTGCTATGCATCATACCTTCATATCAAGGAAGGTAGGATTCAAACACCCTCCTCAGCGTTGCTCGTTTCGTTACAGAATGCCCCCACACTGATCGCCTGAGTTCGTATAGTGAAATGATCACCTGATCATTTCACTATATAGAGCAAGCAAGTGTGGGAGCACTTTATTCTGTAGCAGGCAGCCGGCCATGGAGGAGGCTGGGTTTGTGGTGGGCAACTTCTTCATATAAAAGTAAGATGCATGGCAAGAACTGGGTGCTAGGGAGGAGGGTGGTTCTAAACTTCTAGGGCCCTGCCAGCCTGAGTGGAGGGGGTGGAGTTAACTGTCTCTAAGTGCTTAGAAAGCAGCCAGCTGTAGAGGCAGGCAGGCAGGTTGTGCTGGTCACCCATCGTGGGAGTTTTTCTTACTTAAAATACAAAATTGTGAATGCTGGTGAGAGGAGGGTTGGATTGGGTTTCCTAACAAGGGGGAGGGGCGGGGGGCTTGGATTGAAGGATTTGGGTGTGTGTGACTGTTTTCTTTTCTTTCATTTTTTAAATTATATCCCCCCAAACATACCTCTCAACTGTCCCTGACTTTCAGGGATGTCCCTGATTTTGCCTCAGAATTTTACTTAGTCCCCCCTAAAATTTTTGTTTCTGTGGCTAAACAGTGGGGTCTGTAAGCTCAAAATAATGTCAAGCATTAAAGTTACATACATCTTATTCTTTAGAAAATGCATTTTGCACTCAGCCCCATATTCTACCAGATTTCTGAGTGGATATCTCTAATTCTAAAGATGTGTCCATGATTTTGGTCCTTTGTCCCTGATTTTTTTAAGCCTTGTTCCTGATTTATGAGGCAGGAGGTTGAAAATTATGCCCCCAAATATAAAGGAGGCAGTATAGCACAGTGGTTTAAGGCTCTGAGCTGCAAACCTGGAGATCTGGGTTTGAATCTCACAACCCCACTTGCATACTATATGACCCTGAGCAAGTCACTTAACTTCCTTGTGCTCCCAGGTTGCCCCTGGCAGTATGAAGTGAGATGGGCATGCTACAAGTTGTTCTCTGTAGTCAGACTGTGATTTTTTATTGATTTTTTTACCAATTCCGTTTAATTTTGTTCATTCCCCCTACTGAGTTTTGCTTGTTTTTCTTTCAGTTTGCTCTTTTTAGTTAGTCAGGGCAGTAAGTGAGTGAATTAGTCTTTAGAGTGATACCGGGACATTTAAATAACTGCTTAATGTGCATTGGGGCTGTTTGTTTGGTCCTGATATCGCCCTGACTGAGAAAGAATTTAAGGGTTAAAAAATGGCTTTATAGACCTTGGGTACTTTCTTAAGTTGCCCTGACTGAGAAAGAATTCAAGGGTTAAAACAGATTTGTAGACCTTGGACACTCTTCTTAAGTTGGATCCGAATTGACCTGCTGCTATTTCTTTTTCTGTCTGTGTTTGGCTGCGACTGATGTAGCTGGGGATTGGAAGCCAATTGGAAGCCGTGTGGTGAAAAGTCCAAGAAAAGGAGGTGGACTGCTGGAGGAAAAAGGATTTGCGGTTCTGGATCAATACTCAAGAGGGCTTGCCAGGATTTTACTCATTTGTGGATTGATCTGTTACCCAGATAGTCCTGAGTCGGTACTTTGAGTGGATATTGGAGGCTGGACTGATTTGGTGCAGTGGTGGACTCAGTCCTGTGGGGTAATTTGCGGCTGAGGCTTGTGGCTGCTCGGGAGACTGTGCTGTGGTTCCAGCAGGGTAGCCAGCTGGGCAAGCTGACAGCTCCCCAAGCTCTCCGGGGGCCCAACCAGGGGATTGGTGCCAGTGGAGAGCCATGGTGTCGGCTGCGAATATATTCAGCTGCAGTCCCTTGGATGGGCTTGTTGGGACCCCGTTTTGGTGCTAAATCAAGCCTAAAGGAAGGAATTTGTGCAACAACTCCACTTATGTTTGACCAGACTTTTAATTTTATTACTTTATAATCTACATTGTAGCTTCTGACTTGGCAGTGAGAGTGCCTTTAATTGCGTTGGATTCTCCAGGGAGTGAGAGGGCCTGGAGGTCTGAAGACACCTGTTTCTGGATTCATCAGTTGTTTGCACCTCAGGGAGAGGAGGTACATTCAAGAAACTGCTGTGCATATGTCAGTTTAATTTACAGTTTAAAAAAGAGTTTTCAACTTTTGTGACTGGAATTTGTGAATGGTGGTGGGAGTAAGGCTTATCCGGGCCTATCCAGTTTACTATAGTCGGGGTAGAAAATAAATTGGAATTTTATGAGGAAATTGGTGATGGATTTATCTAATGGACTGATTACTGGACTTGGAGGACTATGTAAGATTAATATCTAGCTACATGAGAGGTGGCCTGGAAAGTCCTCAAAAGCCCATTTTCCTGCAGTGGTGTTAGCACTGTAGGGGTGGAGGTAGGAAAATTAAATCAGAGCCACTAATCAGAGACTAGAAGGAACTTTTTAGACATTTATAAAGTTTCTTGATTTAATAAGGGTTATTATATGTTTTTAAGTAAGGGGATGAATTGTTGGAAAGTTTAGTGAAGGGGAAGGAAGGGTATTGGGTCACGGTGAGTGGGGCTGTGCGTGGAAAGACTAGGTTGTGAGGAGTGTCTGACATACATGCTGGGGTATTAGGGTCATGGTCAGGCAGTACTCCCCCTCAAGACTAAAGGATCTTCATCCTTTTGAACATCCTCCACGTCCTGTGGAAGTTTATAATAGATGTCGAGCTTTCTGCATCTTGAGATGAGGGGGCGGAAGGAGTCAGAGATCCTGGAACTCTTGGCAGGGATGGGAAAGGAGTGGGCAGATAGAGACAGTGAGAACCAGGAGATGCCCTGGGGTGAAATGAGGCAAAGGAACAAGGTCATCCTTGCCTTGTGCCCATACCCAAGGGCTCTGACTTGGTCAGACAGGAAGTGGGGACATCCTTGGATTCCCGTCCCTTTCGGGTGGTGTTAAGCAATGCCAGGTCGATTAGAAATAAGATCACAATGGTTGCGGATCTTGTTGCCTCTTTTGACCTGACTTGCATCACCGAGACCCGGATGGATGGAAATGCAGGTCCTATTTTGGTTCCAGCTGGGTTCTCAGTGTTTCATCGCCCGAGAGTGGATCGTAGGGGTGGGGGGGTTGCTGTCTGTCTTAGACAGGAACTGGATCTCAGGGAGGTGCCAGTTGGAGACATCAACTCCTTTGAGTGTATAATGGGTGCAGGTGCAAGCTACAGGACCCTTCTCATCTACTGTCTATGAGGTGATGGGAGAGAGTTCCTGAAGGAGGCTGCAGACTCCATCGTCATGGTGGTATTGGAGTCCCCCAGATGGTGAATTCTGGGGAACTTCAATGCCTGGGTAGACAATGAACTCTCACTATTTGGACAAAACCTCCTCCAATTGATGGATTCATTGGGCCTGACATGGGTTATTACCTCTGCGACCCACGAGGGGGTGCACAGATTGCACTTGGTGTTCCATCTGGGGATGGAGCTCTCTGATGTGGAGGTGGAGCCAATCAGTTGGTCCGACCATCAAGCCCTGAGATTCAGTTCCACTGCCCCCCCCCCGAAGTAGGCCTACCCCTAAGGAGTTAGTGCAGTTCCATCCTTTCAGAGGAGTTACCTCAGAGGTCCTAAGGACGGAGCTGGACTTCTCAGGATTTCCAATGGATAGCACTGACCCAGGGCCCCTATTTATGGACTATAATAGGGCAGTTGTGGGGGCCTTGGATCTCATTTCTCCAACTCGCGTTCACCCTGTTACTCTTCACCCATTTGCCCCTGGTTTAATGGGGAGATCTGTGAGCTGAAGAGACAAGGATGAAGATTGGAAAGACGCTGGCAGAAAGCTCACCTGGAGGTGGATATGCTTAGATTGTTGGATCACTATAAGATCTACCAATCAGCAATTTCCCCATAAGAAGGCAGAGTTCCTGTCCAGGGAAATTGCTACAGTGAAGATAGGCCAGCCCAGCTCTTCTGGACTGTGGACAGACTGTGCAATCCAACCTGTCTCCATGCCGGTAGGGCATTGTCACAAGGAGGGTTTTATTTAACTCTAAAAATTGATTAGCGTTTTGCTCATAAAAGTGCTAAAACATTATGAAAATGCATAGCACCTGCCTCACTGTATTTAACAAACATAACACTTCTAGAAAACCTATATAAATACTTTCGGAACAGTTAGTATTGTCCCAAGAAAAAAATGCTAATCAATTATTTAAAACCCTGACAAGTACAGTGTGAGGAGTTTGCGCAGTTTTTTGCTGATAAGGTGTCCACCATCAGGGATGAGATCAGCCAGTGCCTTCCCATTGAACCTTGCACTGATCAATCGGGTGGTACTAATGCCCAGTTGACCTGGTTCACCTTTAGCCAACCGGCAGTCATGGATATAGTGAAGATTGCCCAGACTTTGCAGCCAACCTACTGTAGTTTGGATCTGGGCCCTACACACCTACTAGTGAGGTGTGTAGAGGTCATCAGCCCGGTCCTCGCTAGGATAGTGGTGATTTCATTGGAGAGAGGGATCTTTCCAGATCCTTTAAAGGAGGCAGTAGTACACCCCCTTTTGAAAAGGCCCTCCCCTTGATCCCGACTGCCCAGCTAACTACAGACCAGTCTCAAACTTACCCTTTGTAGGGAAAGTTATTGAGAAGGTGGTCGCTTTGCAGCTGGAGGATCATTTAACCAGCCACAATATCTATGACCCTCTCCAGTCTGGCTTCAGGAAATGACATAGCACTGAGACAGCCCTGGTGTGGGTACTAAATGATCTCCTGATGGCGACAGATCAGAGAGCCCATTCCATCTTGGTTCTCTTTGATCTCTCAGCAGCATTTGACACCATGGATCATGGAGTGATGCTCAAGTGCCTGTGGTTCTTCTGTGGACTGAGAGAGGCAGTCCTCAGTTGGTGTTGAGCTTTCCTTGAGGGCAGATCACAGAGAGCGGTATCGGGGATTCATTCCTTGGCCCCTCACTTGCTGCCCTACGGGGTTCCACAGGGTTCGGTGCTGTCCCACATGTTATTTGCAGTGTATATACTCCCATTAGGGGACATTATAAGACGGTATGGGCCAAGTTTTCACTACTACGCTGATGACTCTCAGCTCTACATGTCTTTGTGCCTGAACAGGAGTCTGATTCTATCACAGTGTGTAATAACTGCCTGCTGGAGATACAGAACTGGATGAGTACCAGCTGGCTTCAGTTGAACTCAAGTAAAACAGAGGTATTGGTGGTGGACCCTGGTTTTAGGATGACAGGGACATGGGTGGGGAAACACTCAGGTTTATACCTTGGGGGGACCCCGCTTATGGCTTCTGGTCAGGTGCATAACCTGGGCATGGTATTTGATGAAGGCTTGACCCTGGGGGTGCAGGTGTCGGCTGTAGTCAAATCTTCATTTTTCTATCTAAGGAATATAACCTGGGTGAAACACCTGGTCCCGCCCAAAGATCTTCCTACCCTGCTCCATGCCTTTGTCACTAGTCATCTTGATTACTGCAATGCTCTCTATCTAGGGCTACCGGGGGTGGATATCTGACACTTGCAGCTAGTGCAGAACGCAACAGCCAGGTTGTTGACTGGAATCTCTATATCCAGTCATATAGCACCTGTGCTGCGTTAACTGCACTGGCTGCCTCTACAGTGGTGGATCACCTTCAAGGTCACATTGCTGATCTATTAGGCCCTACATGATTTGGGACCCCACTACCTGAAAGAACTCTTGTTTTCTTACTGCCCCTGCTGCTCACTCCGATCCTCTGGTGAGGGATTGCTAGAGATTCCCAGGGTATCCCTGAAAACATCTGGTAGAAGATCTTTTGCCTTTATGGCACCTACCCTATGGAATACTCTACCTCACCAGATATGAGATAGCCTGACTGTGGAAGGATTTAAAACATCCTTTAAAAATGTAATTATTATGCCGGCCTGGTGGCGCTGAGGGTTGAGGCACTGGACGCCACACCTCGCACCACACCGGCGACCTGGGTTTGGGTACGGACTCGGGTCATCGGGGGTCGGCAGGGGGAAGGCGCATTAAGCATCCCAACGGATGCTCTCCTCCTTTGGGGTGGGTTACCAGGGGTGCTGTATGCACCTGATGTCCCTGGGGGCTGGTGAGAGCACCGGCTCTCATGGGGCACTGGCGGCTTCAGAAGGGCTGGAGTCGGGGAGGGGAGGACGTTGTTAGGCACTTGGCAGGCATGTGTCAGCACGCACTTGCCCAAGCCGACGTCCTCATCGGGGGGGGGCGGGAAGCACAGAAAAACAGAAAACCAACCTCACGGTCTAAGATGACGGCCACTTCAGTTGCCCAGTCCAGGAACCACGGGCAGACCCCGCAGTGCCAGGGTGCTCCACGGAAGATGGGAGGAAAGGTAGGAGTCACCCTTGGGCACTCTAGGGGCGGACTCAGTGGTGGGGTGGGTAACATAAGCAAGCCCGAAGAAGTGAAACGACGGGGTGATAGGAGGGGGATAAAAAGAAAGTAAAAAAAAAAAAGGTATTTATTTAACTAGCCATTTTCAGGGTTTTATTGAGTGGTTGTTATTGTTTATCAGTTTTATTGATTTTAAATTGTCACTGTACTGTATCGTAAAGGTGCTCTGCGCTCAGGAAGGGTGCCTTATATAAATACATTTTACCTCACCTTACCTGTAAACAAGCTTTCAGCTTAGTGTGTCTCGCCTGGTAAAACAAAGGAAAATAAAAATTAAAATAAAATATGTCTACAAATACAATTAAAAATACTAATACTGATACCAAATACCTGAATATATGGGGCCTGAATAGAACATTCGGTCCGAATATTTAGGATAATGTATTCACATATCTCTAAACAGTGGGTGTGTGTAGTGATGCATGCATGGGGCCTACTCACACTGCCAGCACTCCAGAAAGGTTTTGGTTCCCGCAGGGTCCTTGCAGCTCTGGCTCATGCTCATTAGAGGAATCTATGGAGAAGACTGACTCTTGGAAGATCTAAGTTTTGGGCAGTGTATTTTTCCTTTGGGTTGCTGCATGTATGTTGATCTGTTTTAAATTATTGTGTTAAAAATCTTAAATTGTTGTTTTGTATGATGCCCAGAGCTTTGGCTGAGTGTCTTACAAATAAATTTGCCTTGCATTGTAGTGTAGGTAAGCATATGAGGTTCTATGCTGTTATATCCCAATAGTGACACAGCTATCTGACATCAGTACTGTGTGATACAACAATATCTGGAACATTAAACCATATATTATATAATGCATGGGGTGTTGTGTTTAAAGAGAATTTTACACACACCCGAGGTGTTGGGTACTTCATAAACCCCGAGAGCAAAGCTTGAGGGGTTATTTAAGCATCCAACACTGAGGGTGTTTGTAATATTTGAGTTTTACACACCACCGCATGTTCTATTTTATATAATTCCTGGGAAGCATTTTTTTCACCACAGCAGTTATATAAATTAGATACACATCTCTGTGAAAGCAGAAGTTCTGGCACCAGCTCAAAAGGCACACTTAATTAATGTATTTTATGCCACTTCCAAGAAGGAAATATTCAAGCTGCAGACTTATTTTAAAGTGCAAAAATCTTTTAATTCTCATAAGTAAGCGAAAAGCAAATAAAAGTCACTCACAGTCCAGCAGCAATACAGAAGTATACAGAAGTTGGCAAGGGCACAGACAAAAACAGTACAAGTAAAGTGGGGAAGACAGGAACTGAGGTGGTTCCATCACTGAGCCTCCCAGACTGGAACCTCCTCCTTCTCAGCTCTCCTTGCTCTACCTGGAAAGGTCACCTGATGCATTTCGCAATTGGCTTACTTTGTCAAAGGCTGTTGTAATACACATCGGTGTGCAGCCACAGTTGGGTTGAAGCGTAGTCCTCAGTTGAGTTCTAGTGGCTGTGTTAACATTTATTTTTTTGTAAAACAGTTCCTCCTAAAAGTGTCCCAAAAGTGTAAGAGTGCTTTTTTAAAGTATTTTTTTAACCTTTCGTTACCGTGGAGTCCAAGTGCAAGAGATGAAGTGCAGCACGATGAATGGAAGACCATGGCTGGCAACTGCTTGGAGCAAGGGAAACTAGGCACGTGTTCACCGTTATAACCAGCTGGTTATAATGATGAATAATAACCAGGTTTCACTATGGGAAAAAAATGCTCCCTGATTATTGTATACAATTATAACACAGTGCCAAAAAACTGAGCAAGTTGATTGGCTGAAAGAGAAGTACAGGAGTATAATTATGAAAGCATAATGACACTCCGGTGCTTCTTTCATAGCCAAAAGCCTAAGCACAATCAGCAGCATAAAATCAGTACACTGCACTGTACTTCTGAGCCAGACAGTAGCCGTCAACTCTGGGAAAAATGTATGAAATGACAGAATTACCTTGCTCACAAAGCAGACTGCTGGCTGGATTTAATCTGGAAAATTGGCGAGCACAAAAAGAAGATGCTCCTGAGCAACCTGCTTCACAGATGTCAACAACTGTAAGTCGCCATGCTGAACTGACAAAGAGCAGTTAGATCAGCTTGAGAAAGAGAAAGACAAGCAAAACACCATGAAACAAACAGCATGGGCAATAACTGTTTTTGATGATTGGATAACACAAAAACAAATCAAAGTCGATTTAAAAACTGTGATCCCAGAGACACTCAATGAAATATTAAAGAGAGTTTTATGCGACTGTCCGAATATCAAAAGGTGATCAATATGGGCTGTCAAGCTACAGCTGCATTACAGCAGCAATAAATCGTCACCTGTGATCACCAGAGACTGCACGGAGCATAAACATAATTTCAGACAAAACATTCAACTCATCAAACAATGTTTTTGTTGCTATGGTTAAGAAGTGCTGAAAATCCGGCTGAGATACAACACAGCACTACCCCAGAATCTCTGACTCAGACATGGTTTTACTACGAAATTCTCCCGCTCTTTCACCCAACTCAGCACCAGGCCTTGTGTGCAAGGTCTGTTTGACCTACAGCTCCACCTAGCTTGAAGAGGGAGGGAAGGGCAAAGGCAGCTAACCAAAGAAAGTTTCATTGTCAACTGTGACGAAAACGGCAGGAAATACATATCGTTAAGTTTTAATGAAAAAACAAAAAAACACCAGGACATAAATGAAAGAAACAAAGAAAGTCTCAGAGGGTTCATATTTGAAAGACCATCGGACCCTCTGTGCCCAGTAAAAGGTTTCCTGCAGTATGTCCAAAAAATACCTGATGATACAAAGGCTTTCTTTTTACATCCCAGGCGCTTACCACAACCTTTCCTTGACAGCCAAACAGTATGGTACAGTAGAGAGCTGATGGGAGTAAACTACCTCGCAGCAATGCTCCAATAACTCTCAGCAGAGGCATCACTTAGCCGCCGCTATACAAACCACTCACTTAGGAGTACAGCAGTACATCTCCTAAGTGAGGCAGGTCTTGAATCAAGGGAGATTATGGCCATCACTGGCCATCGAAGCTAGAGCAGCCTACAAAGCTATTGGAGTGCATCGATGGAAAACCAACATACCTGGAGCAACATTCTCGGTGGACACAAGAGCAATGACCAGTACCAGCCACATCCCAGCAACACCACTGCACCTAACCACAACTCAATTGGCAATTTCGGCAAAGGAAATGACATCAGCTCCAAAATAAAACAACCGATGGAAACCGCAGAAGCAGTTTCAACACAGTTTGCAGCTCCAGTCAGCAAAGTAGCAAACCCATCCGTCACGAGCGCCACTACAGAAATAGTGGAGATCACTGCAGAGAACGAAATCCAGCATCCGAAGAACAGCACAACTGTGCAAAACCGTACCTTCACTGGTGATGTTGTCTTCCACTTTAAATAAAAGGACATGAAATGTTTGCCTCCTCTGTTTGAATACTGAAAGGGCTCCATTGCGCTCTTCAGTAAGTCCCTACTGCAGTAGCTTCGTTGAGCTTCATTAACTAGAGGCTCCGTTGGGCCAGGACTATTTAATCATTAATAAATTCAGCTTCTTTCAGCTCTACAGTTGTTGTTTTCCATTTATTTGTTAATTGGAATTAGTTTTAGTTTTTTGTCACTGTGTACTGCAGTAGCTTCGTTGAGCTTCATTAACTAGAGGCTCTGTTGAGCCAGGACTATTTAATCATTAATAAATTCAGCTTCTTTCAGCTCTACAGTTGTTGTTTTCCATTCATTTGTTAATCGGAATTAGTTTTAGTTTTTTGTCAGTGTGTTATAAGTGCTGTAAGACACGACAGGGTGTGCAAATATGCTTTCATAATTGCATTTAGTTCTCGGGTGTTTAACGGCACGAAGCGCAAGTGTCTCATGCTGAACAACACCCTCGAGCCGTGCAATTATGAAAGCATATTTGCACACCCTGTCATGTCTTATTGCATACATAAAACTAGAGGTGTATTTGTTCTTTAATGAAATAACCACTATTGACTATTTGAATTTTATTTAAATTTACATGGGTTAAGGTCACTAAGTAAATCTGTTTTAAGGACTGTGCTGCTTACAAACAACTATGAATGTTAATCCTGTATCTATAATCCGACCTATGATAGGTATATCATTTTCATATTTTCTCAACTTTCAGTCATTAGTTGATATATTAGTGAAAACAGGATTTAAACATTTAAAACCAGTTTTAATTTTTTATATACTGATATATAGAAGTTGTAACAAAATGGTATTCTGACATATCCATTTAGCTTACTCTAAGATTTCATTGAAAAACAAATTAAGTTCCTAGGCATAACCACTCCAAAGTAGCCCATTTTAAAGGATAGCTAAACCATCTTTTAACGTGCACTGTTTTGTAAACCCTCCCATGGGTTTGTAGTGCTCATGCTAACCTGCTGATTGATAGTCCTACTTACTACAGTCGTTGCTATTTTCTCTGGTTTTGCCATGTTTAAAAGTTGATCGGCAGCACTGAAATCTTTTAAAACTCTTGCTCTGCTGGGCCATATGATGGCTGCTCAGGAGGTGGGAGAACAATTAGTCTACCAGGGATAGATAGATAGATATGATATAGATAATATATATATATATATATATATATATATATATATATATATATATATATACACTACTGGTCAAAAGTTTTAGAACACCCCCATTTTCCAGTATTTATTGAAATTTAAGCAATTCAAGTCCAGTGAATAACCTGAAATGGTACAAAGGTAAGCGGTAAACTGCTAGAGGTTAAAAAAAAGATTAGGTTAGCAAAAACTGCTTTAGAGAAATTGCAAAGAAAGCCAAGGTGTCAGTGAGTACAGTTTCCTACACCATCAAAAGGCACTTGGAAACTGGAGGAAACTCTGACAGGAAGAGGTCTGGCAGACCCAAAGCCACAACAGAATCAGAAGACAAGTTTCTGAGAGTCAACAGCTTGCGTGATAGGCGGCTCACAGGACAACAGCACAGAGTGACTGGCACACTGAACCAAAAGGGCTACCACAGCATTTTGCAGCGCCATGCAATACCCTCTAGTCTACGTCTAGTTGGTCAGGGGTTCATCCTACAGCAAGATAATGACCCAAAACATACCTCCAGGCTATGTAAGAACTACCTTCGAGGAAAAGAACAAGACGGTAGGGTTCAAATCATGGAATGGCCAGCACAGTCTCCAGACTTAAACCCCATCGAGCTGGTTTGGGATGAACTGGACAGAAGGGTGAAAGCAAAGCAACCTACAAGTGCAACACATTTGTAGGAACTTCTGCAACAGTGTTGGGAAGAACTTCCAGACAATATTTGATGTCCATTGTAGAAAGAATGCCACGAGTGTGTTAAGGGTTACAGTATATCTGCAAAAGGTGGCTACTTTGATGAGTCAAACATTTAGATTAAATTTTGTTAAACAAAATGATTCTACGATTTCTTTTTTATCTCCAATTGTTTATTTGTTCTATGCTTTAATTTCAGAGTACACTGAGACACTAACCTGTGTAAATTTCAATAAAAACTGGAAAAATGGGGGTGTTCTAAAACTTTTGACCGGTAGTGTATATATATATAAACACACACACACACACACACAGTGAAGCCCGCCAGGATGAAGCCGTGTCACAGATTTACTGCATGGCAAAAGGGATTAATATTAACACCCACTGAAACTGCATTGTTTGCTGCAGTAACTCTACTGCAGAATTCTGCAGTGCTGCGCTTCATCCTGGTGGGCTTCACTGATAGATAGAGAGAGACAGACAGATATACAGATAGAGATAGATTGATTCCCTGATTGATTTGGTATCTTCTGTGTAACTTCAGGCAATTTTCCAGTGTAGTTTATGGGACTGATTTTCCTGTAGATGGCTCAATGTTCATGTAAAATACAGGAATACCTGGACTTCTGGTGACATCATCAGCCGGATGGCTGGCTGAACATACAGCTCTGCTCAATCTTGCCATTAAACTCCCTCTTTAGCGAATTACCAATTTCAAAGTTGAGACATGGCTTCAAGAAATAAAGAGGGAGACAGACTCACCAGAACGTGGGCTAGCACAGCATTTAAATCAACAGAGGGACAGGGATCCAGCCCAACAAGCTCCGAGTGCAGTGGCAGCATGTCTCCAGCCAGTGAAGCGGGGCCTACAATAGACATGGACATAGAAATGGAAAATCTTTCTCGGTCTTGGTTTGAGACCTTCCAACATGAAATAAAGACATTTCAATCAGAGACACAGCAAGAATTCCATAGTCTCAACAGCAAGCTAATGGCCATGGAAATGTGGATTCAGGATGCCGAGGATCGCATCTCAAAATCAGAAGACACCAGTCTACAATTACATATAGCCACTGATTTTCTTTTGGAACAGCAGGAATCACTTCAAGACAAATGCCAAGATTTCTCAGAGGGACAACATGCAGGTATACGGTTTGCCCGAAGGTGTGGAGATGGGATCAATCATAGAATCATATCACAGAATCATAGAAGCTTGATGGCAGAAAAGGACCATACTGGCCCATCTAGTCTGCCCTTTTGTCCTCCTACACCTCCCCCTCCCTGCCAGCTTCCACCCTCTCCCCTTACTCAGCCCCATATGCTTGTCCCATGCCCTCTTGAATTCTTCCACTGATTTAGCCCCCACCACTCTGTCTGGTAGTCTGTTCCAGGGCTCCACCACCCTCTCCATGAAGAAACACCCTCTCACATCGCCCCTGTATCTTTTTCCTTGCAGTCTGAGGCTGTGCCCTCTAGTTTTGGCTCCTTCCTTCATCTTAAGTAAACCCTCTTCTCCCACTTTGAGCCCCTTTACATATTTAAAAGTTTCAATCATGTCTCCCTTTTCCCTCCTTGTCTCCAGCGTGTACAGATCCAGCTCCTTACACCTCTGCTCATATGACTTTCCCTGCACACCCTGCATCAATGTCTGAATTTGTGAAGGATCTTTTAAAACATGTCCTTGATATCTCCCCTACACTGCAATTTTGAATTGCGTGAGCACATCGCACTCTCACACCCCGTCTGACTGACCCTGAGGCCAGACCTTGCTCTGTGGTGATTAAATTTTCTAGCTTTAAAGATAAGGGGCAGATTCTAAGACTGGCCTGGAATAGCAAACAAGTATACTGCAATGGCGCATATTTATTTTTTGATCAGGACTACCCACCTAAAATCTTGCTGCAGAAGCTGGCATATGCGGGGATCCTGCGTATATTGAAGGCGCATGAAATCCATTTCCTGGCACCATACCCTGCACATCTGAGAGTTTTCTGAGACTCGGGCACAGTGGTGTATAATTCTCCAGATGAAGCTCGACAAGCACTTAAAGAACGTGGCATTTTAGAAGCAACGGATTCGGTGGTGCCACACGCTGCGTGACCACGACGTTCAACATGGAAACCAGGCAACCTTCATTGCCACCAAGCTTTGGGTAAAAGAGCTGCTCCTGCAACATTAGTGGACATTTGCAAGCTGCTTAAATCCCTCAGATCTACAACTATGGAAGTACTTTCTTCAGGGGAATCTGCTACTTTACCAGTGTTGGTTAGACTTCTTTTTCTTTTTCCTAAATGTAGAGCACATTCTTAATGGAAAAGACCCCTCAAGGATCAGTGGAGCCTGGACTTCTCATTGTCCCAAACTAATGACTTTGAGAACTCTTCCTAAGTTCCCAAATTTCAGTTCAGGATTTTAAATCTTGATGGCTGAATGTGTGTTCTCCCGCAGTCTTATTATGGCACAAATGGCACTAGGGGACTAGCTTAACTTATTTGACACACAAACTACTTTATAGCCACCAGTAGACTCTTTGGAATGGGGAGATGTGCGATTCAGATATTGACAATTCACATTGCTGCTTTCTATACTGGGAGCCAGGCATCAGGGCTTGAATCAAAAAGTATACTGCCTGAAAGTGTACTGCCTGATCGTTTTTTTCGTTTGGGATTTCCTCGGTTTGCATGGCCACATGTTAATGGGACTGCTCTTCATGGTTCATTGTCTTAATTCTTATGAGAACACTGTTTAACCCCCGATCTTGTGTTAAAATGTTTAAAGATTGAACTCTAACAACGCACTCTTCTACCATAATTTGGCTACACAAAATGCAGCGAGGGCTTGCTAATCTGATTTGCAATATACTTTATTTATTGGCTGCCGAGGAACCCCTAAGGGGTGGGGTTGCATATAGTTTGGGCTTTTCTCGATCTGCTTTGCTTTTTCCCCATGTATAGTTTTTTATACTTTCTCCATTTTCTCCCCCCCACCCTGAGGCCATGATGTAAGTGCATGGAGGCACACGCCAGGATCCGGTGGCCCCTTCTGCCCCTCCCCAGACTTACGTTACCATTCCTTGCCACCAACGCATCCCATCAGGCCTCCACCCAGTGGGAGTGGGACTACGGAGGAGTGGACATCCACCCCTTGGAGGGGAGAGCAATGGCTCAATCCTGCTCCAACCCTTCCCCCCCAGCTGGCTCCCTGGTGACCTGAAGTCGTTCCGAAACCCAGGTCCCTGGCATAGCACAAGGTAAGGCATCCAGCGCCTCAACCCTCAGCACCACCTGGCTGGCTTGAACTACTTTGTAAGCTTTTACATCAGTGATTAAGAATCTGTGCTTGATTTAAGCAAAGTATTCCCTATTCAGTCTTTCCGCCTCAAGATCCCTCAGGCAGCTCAAGTTTGCCATTATGCATTTGTTGCTTTTGGGACATTACCTTGAAGTCTATTGTGACATATTAAGATGGGGGGAATCTTTTTTCTACTGGGCAGTAAACGATATATTGACCTTAGTCCCTGGATATTAACTTTAAATTTATCAGGGGGAGCTTGAATGAGCGGAGGGAGACTGCTGTTTGCTTAATGATTTTCACCCATCTACCCTGGCTCCTGTTTTTTGACCTATCCTCCAGGGGGATGATGATTTTGGCCTTTCTAGGCCTGCCATGGATGGATTGGAACCACGGCATGGGAGGTCTAACAACACCTGCTGTTCCTCACCCTGTGTCTCATCCTCCAGACCCTGCCCTTTAGAGCATCTGGGCTTTACATCAGTCTATTAAAGGCATTTACCCTTGCCCTTCTCCTTTGGAAGCCTTGTGCCTTTTTATATGTATGTTCTTGTTATATGTCTGTTCTGGTCTGTTAACTCTGACAATTGTGTTACATTTTATTGTTGCTGGCTATATTTCAAAGATGTGCACAGCGAAAACATATTATGGCATTGGGCATGGTTCTCTGGGGTTTTGGGGGGGGAATGGATGAAGCGAAGAACTCTTACTAGGTCGTCCATAAGACCAATCGAAGATCAGATGAAATCGGGGCATACATGTATATGACATTAGGCTGTACCTCTGAATTTCCAAAGAGGTGCATAAGTTTAGGGGAAGACATTTTTGGTACAAGATATTATGGTGCCATCTTACATCTGATTGATTCTGTACCTGTGTTGTCCAATGTATTTTAACTTGTATTTCCTGTACCCTCCCGGGTCGTACCTGAAAATAGGAAAATGCATTGCCTAGTGTACCTACCCAGTTAAAAAAAGCTAAATAAATAAAGTATTACCTATTCCAAAAATGTCAACAGCCTAAACAACCCAGTGAAACATTTTATAAAGTCCTTTCTATGATAAAAAAACAAAACATCAACCTGCCCTTATATTGCTACAAGAGACATACCTCTCCAAAGAGGAGCATTTCAAAGCTTCATCAGTTTGATTTCAGCCAGGTGTTTGCATCTTCCTATAGGGAGGGGAAAAGATGGGGCACGGCCATTTTAATTCCCTTTTCTACCCCTCTGTAGGTGACTAAGACCTATTCCGACCCAGAAGGCCGTTATGCCCTTTTGGTAGGCACACATAAAGGTTTCCCATCCACATTAGTGAGTTTATAATATAACCCCAGGTAAAGATGCCAAAACAACATGCTTTTTGTTGCAAAGAATTACTGAGATGCAATCCAGGGTGCTTGTTGGGGGAGGGGTGGTCACAGGGGTGTCGGTAGGCATATGCTCTGTACTCAGCAGAGTACAGTAAAAAAAAAAATCAGGCAGGGGCAACAAAAAGAGGAAAGCAAGGACATTGTGAGTCACATTGTGTCTGTGTTGCATTGAGTCCTTCTGCCTTTGTTGATGGTTATGGGCACTGATGCCTCCAGCCAAATACACAAACAAGAAAAACTTACCAGGCAGGCAGAAAAACAAAAAGAAGGAAGATTACAGGAAGAAACTGATTGCTCAATCTAAGACATGGCAAACCGGGTGGGGGTGGGGGAGGCGGGGCTATTGCTGGTGTGACATGGCAGTGCATATTTTGGTTTACATTTGCATAACAGTGGGGGGGGGGCAACAATCCATCAGTTTCATGTACAAATTTAAAATTCCTGGCTACACCCCTGGGTGGTCATAACCAAATATATAACTTTAAAGACTACAAACATTAAACCCCCATGGAAAACTGGGGCCCAAAGGATGGCCCAGGCTTATATTAAAGAAATGCACTGGGTAGATGCCTGGCATTTGCTGCACCCACAACCAGAGGGTACATCCATTACCCCTTGCCTAATAATGTATACACGAGGACTGACTATTTTCATATGTAACCCCTAGGTGGCACTATCCCAAGGGCTACTACCCCTGATTGCTTGGCTAGTAGCGGGGTAAGGAGCCTGAGTTCTGAAACGGATGCCTCCACCCAGAGGTCAGGGTTGGTAGTGGTCAAGCTAACCTGGGCACAGCCCCCCGGGACACTGTAACCACCCTCTTTCCTTACTAGTGTCCGGAATAATACACAATAATCACTTTCACAATACACCACACAAGTACCCACACTGTTTGCATGTACCACCAGGGCTTTCCTCTGGCCTGGCCCTGGGGACCCCCTGTAAAACAAGGTTATACACAGTAAATAACAGCAGTACAGTACTCTTGCACAAATGGAACCACAGTCAGGGTAAATGCAAAAAAAGAGTTAGATCTGATTTATTTAAGGGACTTGAACAAGAGCGGGGCATAATCAGGTTAATTGGCTTAAAGGTTGTATCAATCAAACAGTTATGCAAGCACTTCAGGGTCCATAAACAGTCACACATTCTGGGTACCCATATGGAGAATGGTGGGCTAGCCAGGAACGTTGCAGCTGGTTGGGGCCCTGTGATGGAAGAAAACAACATGCACAACACACACTATTTGTAAACCGGAGCCGGAGGGCTCAGTTCGTGAAAAGAAAACGACAAGACAATCAGATGACACATTTTTAGATTAGGCTGTTGTTGCAGGGAGCTACCCTGATGATTACTCATGATATCCAAGACTGGACACAGGCTGGACAAAAATCGAGACAGCAGGTGGTTAATCTGAAGTGTCAGGAGAAGCAGGGCCCACACAAATCGTCGCGGCATCATTCCTGTTCAAGCATGGATCAGGGGACTGATCTCGAGGCAGGTCTCTTGCCAATGGTTTTCTTTGTGCAGCGGGTAGTCTGGCTGAGCCAGTGTGGCAAGACCCAGGCCAAATGAAGACAAATTCTGATACAGTCCTTTTTGGGCTGGATACAGCTTCCAGCAAGCAGGTACGAGGAAAGCGGGCATTTCTCTCGCTTCGGCTGATCATGTGCCGCCTACGTATTGCCCTTCTTTCTTTTTTTACCAACAACCAACTTTACCATTAGCAGGTTATCATCATTCGTCACTAGAGGTCCCCCCGTCACCCACACACAGGATTCCTACTCCCTAGTTGATTCCAAAGCTGTAACAAACTAAACACGCCAGCTAAGGGACAGCTCTTATTTTTAAAATACAGCAGACCAATCTTTGGGGAAGTAGAGGACCATCCCTGATTGATCTAACTCTATAGCCAGATCGCAATTTAAAAAAAAAGGGGGTGATCCTCCCTGAATGATTCTAGCCTCCACAAAAAATCCTAGATTAGTGCACACAGATCTGCAGTTCATTTCTGCTAACCCCCTCGTGTACATCTATTTAAGTCAGCACTAATTCTTAGCTGGTCTCAATAGTTGCACGATGAAGCAGGGACTGATATCTATGTCCCTAGATATCCTGTTAGTCCTCGACTCCGATCTAGTCTTTGATCACATTAGCCAAAACCAGGGCCACAATAGACGATGGTCTCGTGCAAGGAGGACCCTGATAACCCCCGTGGGTTCACTCAGCTACCCCTTGTTATATCTTCTAGGTCTTCGGAGAAACGGTAATCTATGTAAATTCACAGCCTATATCTATGCCCTACATTGCAAAAAAAGCCACTTAAAACCCCAAGCTCTTCCCAGCTTGCTCCACCTGCTAAAACTACTACTAGCGGGGGATGTCGAGGAAAACCCTGGCCCAATAGTAGCCAATATCCAGGTCACTCATACATGGAACAATCATAAAGGGCTGAAGCTGACACATATAAATATCAACAGTCTTAGGCCCAAAATATACGAGCTGCAGACCTGGGCAAGCCTCTATGCACCTGATGTCATAGCTGTTACAGAAACGTGGCTTAAACCCCACATAAGTAACCATGAAATTGGTTTACTTGGATATCAGTCATTTAGAAATGATAGACCAAAAAAGAAAGGTGGAGGGGTCTTGATCTATGTTAAGTCCATCCTCAATGCCACACTCACTCGTAACAGTCCCTACTCACTCAGGCTGTGAAGCTCTATTTATAAAACTACTGCTAGGAGGTACCAAACCACTACTAATTGGAGCCATTTATAACCCTCACAAATCGGCAAATGAAAACTCTATTAAACATCATCCTCACCCTACCCAGGGCTGAAAAAGTAATTCTGGGGGACTTCAATATTCACTGGGGGTCCCACACCAGGGATGTAATAAAAAACTCACTGCAAGATGCAAACTCACCCCAATTAATTCAGGAACCAACTAGACTAAATACAAAAACTGGTAAACATACCACTCTGGACTGGATCCTGGCCACAAACCCAGACAGATTCAAATTGGTTGGCACCTTCGCAGACTCCCTGAGTGATCACTCCCCCACGTTTGGGATATGGAAGAATAGTTTCCCTATCCCCCCACCCCGTATCTTCCTGACCAGAGACTATTCTAACTTTGATCCTAGTTCCTTTCTCAGAACACTCACAGATGTCAACTGGCTGCAAATAAAACTAGCACATAACCTGGAAACCGCCGTAGAGTTTTTCAACAATAATTTCTTGTCTGACGCTAACAAACATGCCCCTCAAAAAAGATCAGAGTTAAAGGTCAAGAAGCTAGGTGGCTCACATGAGATCTGAGGAAACTCATGGGTTACAGAGATAGAGCATGGAGTACATATAAAACCTCAGACCAAATCACCGACTGGCAAAAGTATAGGGAACTCAGAAATAGATGCAAAGCTGAGTTAAAAAAAGCCAAAAGGAACCACCTTAGATATATCCTAGAAAAGAACCTATCAAATCCTAAAAAATCCTGGTCTCAGATAAATGTCCTTATCAAGGGGAACAACAAACCTGAAAGGGGGGACATTATAGCAAATAGTACCCACTACTCAACCCCAATTGAGGCAGCACAAGCATTCAATAAGTTCTTTACTGAACTACATACCCCCAAGTCTCCCTGCCCAGGCCCAACCACACCACAAGTCCCCAATAAAAGCGGCCACAACATTCCTGATTTCCACTTCAAATTAGTTTCCAGCCTAGAAGTCCAGAAGTTATTACAGGGTATTAAAACCCATGGTACAGCAGGCTATGACGGGCTGGAACCCAAACTAATCAATATTGCGGCCCCAGTCATTGCAACCCCAATCTCGTGGCTAATCAACCAGTCACTCACGGAGGGAAAAGTTCCCTCCCTCTGTAAAGTGGCCCTGGTTACCCCTATCCACAAAGGTGGTGCCAGAGACTCTGTTGAAAACTACCGTCCAATATCCCTACTCTCGACACTAAGCAAAGTGCAGGAGAGAGTGGTATATTCCCAGGTCATGGATTACGTGGAGAGACATAATATATTTTCCGAGGCCCAACATGGCTTCAGAAAGAACCATGGTACTGACACTGCCCTGCTTAACCTAACCACTGATATATTCTCCGCCCTTGATAAAGGATTGCTCACCGGTGCAATCTTTATTGATCTCACCAAAGCATTCGATCTGGTAAATCACCAATTGCTCCTGGCAAAACTGACACAAATCTGTCTAGACTTTCTAGTAGTACAATGGTTTAGGGATTATCTCCTGGATAGATCCCAATTAGTTAAATGACAGGGTGCCATATCTGACAAGACTGATATAAGAGATGGAGTCCCTCAGGGATCTATCCTAGGACCATTGCTATTCTCCCTATTTATTAATAATCAGCCAACTTTCTGCAAAGGCCCTGAAATCATTCTCTATGCAGATGACATCGTTATCTATAGATCAATGGAGGATCCGGACGAACTCAGCAGAATGCTATCCAAAGGCCTAAAATCCCTGGAAGTATGGTTGTCCACAAATCAACTTCTACTGAACTGCAAAAAAACCAAAGGGATGCTGTTCAGGCCCAAAAACACTGCACCCAACAGCTCAGACACACTAAAACTCTACCTCTCGTCAGGGGAAAAGGTGGTGGTTGTGGATTCGCTAACATACCTAGGTTTCACCATTGACCAGGAATTCAACTTCAAGGCCCACATAGATCAACTATCCAAAACATTGAACCAAAGGATAGGTCTCCTGTACCGACTCAGCCCCTACCTTACCCTGGGGTCACGAGCCAAGATTGCCCATGGAACCTTGCTACCCAAACTACTGTACGGCTCCCCTGTGCTCCTCTCTGTTAAAAGTACTGAGATGAATAAACTTAAGACACTGTACAACCGGATCGGCAAATTTGCTGTAGGGGCACCCTAAAGAGAACACCATTGTCAGATCCTGCAAGCCCTAAAATGGCCCACCCTGGAAGGTAGACTACGCTACTCCTCTCTATGCCTAGCCTTTAAACTCAGATTGACCTCTGCTCCACCTAGCCTGGCAGAGTTACTTCAACCTAAAATTAATAACAGGACTCTAAGGTCATCAAACAGACAACTTCTCAAGGTTCCCCGGATGCAGTCCTCCCAAGGGTCCAGGGCCTTCTCATCCCTCATTCCTCCCATGTGGAATACGCTTCCACCCAAACTCCAGGAATGTAAATCTCTTGAGGGGTTTAAAAAGGGACTTCAAACGCACTTGCAGGAATTAAGCCAATGCACTTGTAATCACTGAACTTTACACTAGATTCCTGTTGCTTGCCTGATATCTGATTATGATTGCTGACTTCACCTAATGTGTATGACAAAGAACTGATATTAGTCCCCTTTATATACTCTGTCTGCCTAAATGACTGTCTCCTTTCATGAACTGTAATTTAACTGCATGTTGTTGAATTTAATGTAAAAGTTATATCCTGTTTGTACCATTGTTGTAATTAACCTCGGGTCGCCCCTGAAAAAGGGACTATTACTGGTCTCAGCGGGCCTACCTGGTTACCAAAATTTAAATAAATAAAACAGTGGGGGACCACTTTCAACACACAGCACATTTACATATAAGGAAATTCCACTCTATCAAGCAAACTGCTCTCCGGTCACGGTCGCAAAGTCTCTGCACAAACCGGGGATTCAAAAGCAACCGGAAATCCTGACAGGCCAATCACATTCAGCAAAATCTTTGGTCTTCTTCATGTATGAACTTGGTAAAAATCAGTGGCTTACTTCGTTCTCACAAACTTGGATTTAGTCCAAAATAATTCTCTTCTGTCTCTCTCAGGGGGCAGACATGCAGGCCAAAACTCAGCCGCCTCACAGTTCTCCCATGTAAAACCACACAGAACTACTGCCGAAATCACTTGAGCTGTTCTCATTTCACTTCCCAGCTCAGAACTGCCTGACACAGCAGGCAGCTTGGAGATTTCCCTCAAATCCAAAAGATTTGGTTGGTAAATCTGTCAGTCACAACAAAGGCTCCTCCGTCAGGTGCAAAAAGGCGCCAAATGCCCAAAACTACAATTCCTACAGATTTTAACTCCAGACAGCTCCTGTAGTCCAGCTCCATTTTAGGTCCCACCAGACTGATTGGTCCAGTTTGGCAGTTCCAGGCCAAAATGGTGATGATAAACAAAACAGTCCTTGCTGCAAAGAAGGCAGGTTAGACAGACTACATTATTATTGCTACTCAAATGAATGATCAGCAAACAGTTACATCTGCTGCTGTCTTTGACCGAGGAGAACTTTGGTTTCAGAGCAAGATATAGCAGCATAGAACTACAGTTTTTTTACTGATAAATCGCTTCTATCTCAGCAGGTGTCAGTACCTGTTTGGATTAAGCAAACATACTTTATTAGAAAAAGGGGATCTCATTTAAGTAAAAAAAAAGGAAGAAAGTCACTGTGTGTTTCTCTGAGGAAGGGGACTGTATCCGCTTAATTTACTAAGTCAGAGCAGGGGGTGAATCTAATTGGGGGTGTGGCTTAGGAGTACAAAAGCAGGTGTCTCCAATTGCAGCTTCCTGCTGTCTTTGACAGAGGAGAACTTTGGTTTCAGAGCAAGAAATAGCAGTCTAGAACTACAGATGTTTAACTGATAAATAGCTTTTATCTTGGCAGGAGTCAGTACCTGTTTGTATTAAGCAAACAGATACTTTATTAGAAGAAGGGGGTCTCATTTAAGTAAAAAAAAAAGAAGAAAGTCACTGTGTGTTTCTCTGAGGAAGGGGAAGGATCAGCTTAATTTACTGAGTCAGAGCAAAGGGTGAATTTAATTGGGGGTGCGGCTTAGCAGCTTAGGAGTACAAAAGCAGGTGAATCCAATTACAGCTTCCTGCTGTCTTTGACAGAGGAGAACTTTGGTTTCAGAGCAAGAAATAGCAGTCTAGAACTACAGATGTTTTACTAATTGCCCTCCCATCCAAAGCCAGTTCTAGTTTTATAGCCATTGGATTTAACTGACAACAGGAATTTCCTGTTTGGCAATAAGGAAGGGAAGGATTACTGAGATACATTAGTTTCGTCAACCTTGAAGGAACCTAAAAAATTACTTTTTCTCCCCCCCCCATCTGTACCTCCACATCTGTATTTTGATTAAATTTATGTGGAGTGCCCCTTCTCCAGCCCTCCAAAATCACCCAGGTCTCCTCAGGTACCAGATTTTTTGATTCTAGGATGTGTTGTGGGTTAATCTAGTACTGTCTCTCTCCTTTGCATGACTGACGCAGGATCAAATGAATAACTTTTTATCAACTATATATATTAAACCCAATAAAAAGTCTGTGATGTGCAACTACCGAATACTGTGTACCCTTGACCTATATATGTTCCTCTGTCTGTTCATTTTATGTATTGTATTCCTGGGTCACCCCTGAAAAAGGGACCTTCGGGGCCCAGTGGGCCTACCCAGTCATCAAAATTCAATAAATAAATAAATAACACTGCCTGCAGAAACCTGGTTGTAGGTTTGTTTAGATCTATTATTTTCCAGTGGGTGGCATAGTTTACATTTCCCCACAGTGCTGCTAATTTCATCTGGGCGATTAATAACTCCTGTCATACTCAAGGTCTTTTATATTGCCATATGTATTTGACCAGCAAAGACTGCCATTTTGACAATTCCCATACAAACTAAAAAAGGTACTGTCTGAAATAAATATAGAAGCCCGGACAATGCATTTATCTTTACTGACAAAATTCAGTGGTATAATGATAGGGGCAGTAAATACCAGCATTTTAAATCTATTTTTAGTTGCTGTATTAGTGGGAGGTAGTTTAATTTAAATAGCTGTTTAGGGTCTGAGTCTAACTTAGTACCTAAGTTTAATGCTTGCAAATCCCATTTCATAGGATATTTGTCCCGTATTTTCAGTGGGACCATGTAATGGAATACCAAAACTTCTGTTTTGGATGTGTTTAAGGTGTACCTTAAAAGAGTCAAGAACAGGTCTAGTTGTTGAAACAAGGCTTCCAGGGAAGTGTCCGGATTTGTCATGTAACTTAGCACAACATCAGCGTATAAGGCCATTTTATGTTCTGTTCCTGCTAGCGTTACCCTTGAAATCTCTCTATGTTGCCTGATTCTTTGTGCTAGGGGCTCTATGTACAGGGCAAACAATAATGGTGACAGTGGTCAGCCTTAATGTGTCACTCTTTGTAGTTCAAAGCTTTCTGATACATAACCGTTTGCCTCACATAGCCTTGTGGTTTACAATATATCTTAAATAGAAGCTGCAAGAAAAGGGGAGAATCAAAGCCAGCAAGGACCCTCCCAAAGGACTTTGTGGTACTTTAATAACTATTTGCTGACTATCCTGGCTTTTTGTACTCAAGTGACAGTGGATTAATAATATCATACGGGATAATGCCCATCTTGAGGTTGGACCTGGCTTGCTCTGGGCTACACTCAAGGTGGTTTTAAAGGGGGAGATCATTTAATTTGTTGCCATCTATTAAAAAAATCAGTCTACCTAACTCTGCAAGGCTGCAAAACCAGTTGAAGGAAAAGCAGGGTAGACATGTGGGAGGAGATGTGGTGGTGGCACCTCTGCTGGAATCTACCAATCAAGCAATCAATCAATCAAATCTTTATTTATCCAGGTGGACACCATTGAGTAAGCTCATTTACAAGGTGGACCTGCATTACACAAGGTCAAGTAGCAATATATTTATATACGGGCAATAATACAGTCAGTGAAGGTATACATAGGTGCAGGTGGGCCTGCATCACACAAGGTAAATAGCAATACATTTATGTACAGGCAAGAAGACAGTCAGTGTAGGTATGCATAGGGATATAGCAGTAATATAGCAGAGTAAACAATAATTGGTACTGGTTTAGCAAACATATACAGTATATGGTCTAATATTCCTATATAAGTTGTAACATATTCAGGGAATAGAAGTGGGAAGTTAAGAAGGGTGCTGCATGAAGAGAAGAAAATTAATTAGCAAATCAACAAAACCTCATGCATAGTGAAGGAAACCATGGGGTAGGGGAAGTAAGGCAGACAAGGAGGTGCTGGTACTGGCATGCTATACTACCAGGAGAGGAAGGTTAACAAGCTGGGGACATGTAAGGGTGGCAGGTGTGGAGGGGACGACTGTGGACGTAGAGTTTATAAGTAACTAGGGATCGATTTGTGCAATAATAAAGATTGGGAGTACAATGGGAGGCTAGTTGGGGGCAGACACAAATGAGCTAGGGTCGATGGAAGCAATTGCAGACTTCTGTGATAGTTTTTGCATACAAGGTCTTGAACACAACTAGACTAACAGGAGTCCTCAATTTCAATGATTTCTGAAGCTTATTCCAGAGCTATGGCAGTACAAAGCCTATGGCAGCTCTTCTGAAGTGCATACAAGTCCTGGGCACTTGCACAGAAATCAGGGAGCAGCTTCTTACAGCGTAATTTCCAATCACAGTAGCTGGCAGACAATCAGCAATATACTGTGGAAGTTTGTCAGTAATAGCTCTGTATGTTTAGAAAGCCGCATTTCTATTATGCCTATATTGTAGGGAGGTCCACCCCACAGCCACATATAAAGAGGGTGGAGAAAGGGAGACCAGTAATGAAATGCAGGGCTCTTTGATATAGTATGTCCAGTTTCCCAAAGTAAGAGGCAGCACATTGACTATAAATGAAGTCAGCATAGTCAATTAAGGAGAGAAACATGGACTGGACTAGCTACCTCTTGGCCTCTGTAGTAAGTAGGTGGTTTATCCTGAAAAAAGGAACAAGCCTCTGCCTCAGTTTTTTCAACAAGTCCTCCAGGTGATCTGCAAAGGAGAGTTTGTGGTCTAGCCAGACCCCCAGATATTTGAATTTCATTACAAATTCCAAGTTTTCTCCTAGTAAAGTAGAGATGGGGGGTAGGGTACCAACAGCAGCATGGTATGCCAAATGATTAACAGGTGGGAATAACATCACTTTTGTTTTCTTGGCATTAAGTAGCAGTTTTTTGATAAGGAGCAGTGTTGCAGTAAGTTGAAATCGACTTGCAGGTTTCCACAAGCAGTTTCAGGTGTTGTACGGCTTAGGTAAAGCACCGTATCAATTGCGAACAGGTGGATATGTGCCTCCTTGATGTTGACGTCTATACTATTGATATAGATAGCAAATAGAAGTGGCCCCAGGATGGAGCCCTGTGGGACACCTCTTTTTAACGGTTTGGGAGTGGAAAGCTCACCTTCAGCCTTCACCTGCTGATGCCTGTCCGTAAGGTAGTCATAAAACCAACTCAGGGAGGTAGAGCCTAGACCTATCATTTTTAATGTAGAAAGAAGTAGGCTGTGGTCGACAGTGTCGAAGGCCTTGCTTAGGTCTAGAAAAACAGCACAGACAAACTTTTTATTCTCTAGATCGCGCTGCCAGTCATTTGTCACCTTGGCCAGAGCCGTAATTGTACTATGTTTAGCTCTGAAGCCGGACTGTATAAGGTTTAAAAGATCTGTATTATCTATGAAAGATCTCAGTTGGGCATTCACAATTTTTTCCAGAAGTTTTGACAGAATGGGGAGGAGAGAGATCAGCCTATTGTTATTTAGATTGCAAGGGTCCCCAGATTTAAATAGCGGGATGACATGTGCAGTTTTTCATAGGTGAGGGAGAGTCCCTTGTGAAAGAGACAGATTAAATAGATGTGAAATTGGTACAGCCAGGCATGATAGGCAATCTTTAGGTAGTAGGGCTCAAAGGTGTCCGTGCCAGCACTTTTCTTGGTGTCCAAATAGAGGAGTAGATCTTCGACCTCTTTCAAGGAGGCAGGACAGAAAGAAAAGATTGCATTTGTGGAACTAGGTTCTGGAGGTTGTATAGTAATCTGGGATCGCAGGCTACATGCAGGCGAGTTGTCAAATGCTAGGCCTGCAGTGACAAAGTGGTTGTTGAAGGCTTGTAGTATCTCCTTTTTGTTGTTGATAGTGACATTGTCTGAAATAATTTTTGAGGGGAGCGTATTTCTTGTCGTATGCACAGACAGTTCTTTTATTGTAAACCAAAATGTGGTGAGGCATTTTGAGGCAGAGTCTAGTTCTGAGCAATAGAAATTGGCCTTGGCCTCTCTGATCAGCTTAGTGCAGAGGTTTCTGGCTGTTCTGAAGAGACACCAGTCTTCGGCTCTGTGTGATTTGCGAGCTGTTTTCCAAAGCTTATCCCTTTCTAATAATGCAGCCTTGAGGTCTGCAGTGAACCAATGACACTTTCTAGCCTTTATGTGGGTTTTGACCAGCGGCGCATGGGTGTTAAGGGCACGTGTTACAATTTCATGGAAGATGGCATATGCTGTTCCCACTGATTTGGCTAGGTAAAAGCTCTGCCAAAGCAGGGAGGTTTTCAGGTCATTGATATGTGCAAGCGGATCAAACTTCTGTTTGGACCTTTTGGTTGAGAACTTGGCTGTGGATGTCGGTTTAGGGTCTGCACTTATACCAGCGATAAAGCAATAGTTGCGAACATCGGCGGAAAAAATTTCCAGCATGTGAAAAGGAATGGGTTTACTTACTAGGAGGACATCCAACAGGGTGCTTTTCGTAGGGTTTTTCTTGTTAATGCGTGTTGGTTCATCAATAAGTAGTGTAAGCCCATGGGAGTAGCAGAAGGATTTGAGAGGAAGTGAGGCACTGGACAGCCAGTCATAGTTAAGGTCCCCTAGTATAATTGTTTCCAGAGTGCCAGTGCCCAGGAGAGTTGAGAGCTGGGACAGGAGCTGGGACCCCGAAGATGGGGGTCTGTAGCATCCTATGACACAGAGAGCCATTGAAAGAGATATTTCAATTTTAATGGACAGACATTCAAAACCATTAGCAATCGAGGTGGAATCAATGGTAGCAACCGTAAATTTGTCCTTGACATAAATGGCGACCCCACCACCTCTAGTCTGTCTATCGGCTCTGAATAATAGATAGTTGAGAATATTGATCTCTCTTTCCAGCGTGGATAGTTGAAGCCAGGATTCTGAAATCACAAGTACATCTGGTTCCATGTGGATAGTCCATGCCAGTATTGAGGTGAGTTTCTTTAAGAGGCTACACACTTTAACATGCATGAAGCTGATTCCTTTAAGCTTTGTGATTTCTGAGGGTGAAGAAAGAGCTTTTTTTGGACCAGGATTGAGTTATACATTGCCTGAGCATAATAATAAAAGGAGCACAACTTTCCTAAGGGCAACAAGTGATAGTCTGGAAGTTCTAGCCCTTCTTCGGTTAGTCGAGGCGTCGGTGTAGGAATGCAGAGACCTATTTTTTATTCTGTGCTGTCCTAGCGACACACATGCTAAGACCCTTGCTGTATAACTCCAATGGGTGTAAGTACTGGAAGGAAAAGGTAACATTCCTTGTGTAGGCATCGAGGTGCTGGTGGCACTCCGAGAAGGAGACTCAATTAGGTGTGGGTGTGGGAACTTAGGGGTACAGCATGAATTATATAAGGACTTGATAAGTAGACAGTCTTGTGGTGAGGCATATGACTCCTCCCAGGAGTAAGGTCTACCCGGAGTGTATCCTATCAAGAGTAGTGTGCGTAAGGTGGTAAGGAGATAGAGCCAGATCACAACTGCCATAGTTACAATATATTGGATCAGAGAGAAGAGCTGTAGGAACATAGGTTGGTCGAAATAAGTGCCAGATAATGCTGAACAGTGCAGAAGAAGAATAGAATAGAAAAAGGAATTGGTCTATGGCACAGCGACTAGAGACAAGCTACAAGAAGTCGAATTTCAGGCCTTAGTAGTGCCTAAAAGATTGTAGCAGGTAAGACTGCCAGGGGTAGCGGCTATCCCTGATACCCACTGCCTGGGTTTGGTGGCCTAGTATTTATATAGCTGTGTACGTGTTTAAGGAGAGAGACAGGATTGGCAGGGGATGGGCCTGTGACAATGGAGGGTGGAGAAAGATGGTCTATATAATAAGGGTCAGGGTGGGGGATGATCAGGGGTGGGTGGGTGGGTCAAAGAAATTGCGGCTTTGCCATACCTCTCAGTGAGTGGAGTCCAAGCAAGTGGTCTCATTGGAGGCTTCGAGTGCTGACCTCCCAGTAGCTGCAGTTTTCCTATGATGGATGAGCTGGGAGCCCTGGAGGGTTCTCAGCTGGAAAGGGAGAGAAATGGAGCCAATTAATACTGGTGCTAGACAAAAGGTCAAGCTAATCAGTGAACACAAAAATTTGCAAGTGAAAGGGGAGCGATTTCCTTGGCACCCTGGAGTCTGGGTTACAGCTACAGAGGCAGGAAAGGGCTGTGACACTTAGATAATGTAAAAAGTGCAGTTGGCAGGAGATTTAGATTTAAAGCAGCTTAGCACTCAAAAGTCAGTAAAATTCACATAACATTTAGAAATTTTGCATGAAAACAGCTCCTTTTTTGCCCAAATAACACTGAAGAAACAAGAAGGGGTGAAGGACCAATCAGAACAAGCCTGGAGAAGGTGTGTACTCTGATTGGTTTGACTTTATATACCTCTCCAGTGAGTGGAGTCTAGGCAAGTGGTCTTGGGCGGTGGCTTTGAAGTGCTGGTTGCCTGGTGGCGCGGTTTTCCTGCGGCGGATGATCTGGGAGCCCTGGAGGGTTCTCGGCTGGAGAGGGAGAGAAATGGAGCCAATTAATACTGGTGCTAGACAAAAAGTCAAGTTAACCAGTGAAAATACAAATTTGGAAGTGAAAAGTGGAGCGATTTCCTTGGCACCCTGGAGTCTGGGTTGCAGTTATAGAAGCAGGAAAGGGCTGTGACACTTAGACAATGTAAAAAGAGCAATTGGCAGGAGATTTAGATTTAAAGCAGCTTAGCACTCAAAAGTCAGTAAAATGCACATAAGATTTAGAAATTTTGCATGAAAACAGCTCCTTTTTTGCCCAAATAACACTGAAGAAACAAGAAGGGGTGAAGGACCAATTGGAATAAGCCCAGAGAAGGTGCTCGCGCTCCGATTGGTTTGCGGCTTTGCCGTACCTCTCAGCGAGTGGAGTCCGAGCAAGTGGTCTTGGGTGGTGGCTTCAGAAGCGCCGACCGGCCGGTGGCCGCAGTTTTCCTGTGGTGGATGAGCTGGGAGCCCTGGAGGGTTCTCGGTTCTCAGTGAGTGGAGTCCAAGCAAGTGGTCTCGGGCAGCAGTTTCAGAAGCACCGACCACCCGGTGGCCGCGGTTTTCCTGTAGCAGATGAGCTGGGAGCCCTGGAGGGTTCTTTGCTCTCAGTGAGTGGAATCCAAGCAAATGGTCTCAGGCAGCAGCCTCGGAAGCACCGACCAGCCAGTGGCCATGGTTTTCTTGCAGCAGATGAGCTGGGAAACCTGGAGGGTTCTCAGCTCTCAGTGAGTGGAGTCCAAGCAAGTGGTCTCGGGTGGTGGCTTCAGAAGCACCGACCGCCCAGTGGTCACGGTTTTCCTGCGGCAGATGAGCTGGGAGCCCTGGAGGGTCAGAAAGTGCAGGCCTTGTTAGACACTAAGACAGAACAAGCTTTACAGTTTTTTAAGCAAAAATTATGAGAGAGACCCCTTGCCACCTGTTTCTTGGCCCACCACCTATGAGAACATACAGCTAAAAGTTCAGTTACACAGATTAAATGCCCTACTTCAGGTAAATTGTTTCGACACCCCTTCCAAATCCTAAAAGCCTTCCGACACTTTTACCAAAAATGATACTCTCTGGAGACATCCTCCAACTCTCAAAATATTATTGCCTATTTGAATAAAGTGCAACTACCACATTAACCCCACTTCAAAGTTTTTGGAAACCCCGATAACCTATGCAGAACTAGCTCAAGCGGTAAAATCTCTCAAATTCAGTAAAGCGCTGGGTCTTGACAGAGATACCAGAGAATTCTACAAAGCTTTTAAGGACCTCTTGTTGCCACACTTATATTCGGTGTGCTAGGCATTGTCAGAGGGTGAGACACTTCCTCCCTCATGGCGCTATGCCATGATTTCTAACATACCAAAACAGGGGAAGGACCCCATGCAATGTGCTTCATATAGGCTGTTCTCAGTCCCTAATATTGATTACAAATTGTTTACTACTGTATTGGCGAAATGGCTAGAGGGAATTCTAACTGGAATTATAGATGAAGATCAATGTGGCTTTATAAAAGCCAGGCAGGCCCAAGATCATATTAAGAGAACCTTTCTGCCAGCCTGGTGGTGCTGAGGATTGAGATGCTGAATGTAACACCCTGCGCCAAGCCAGCGACCTGGGTTTGGGAACGGACTTGGGATGCCGGGGACTGGCAGGGGAAGAAGAGGAGTGAGCATCCATGGGACTGCTCTCCTGTCTTGTAGGGGGTTGCAGGGAAGCCTCGCTCAGCAGTGGCCCCTAGTGGAGACTAGGAGCACTGCATGAGTGGCACAACAAGGAAACAAAGAAAAGCAGAAAAAGCTCCAGGACTGTCTGGATGATGGTTGCTGGTCCGCCGATGCCACCAAATCCCTGAAGGAGCCATATCCACCACAGCAACACCCTCGGGCCAAGTAGTAGAGTGTGCTGGCCAGTCCCACTGGTGCCTTCCCTTGGAGGAGAGGGACCCATTCAGTGAAGGGTTACGCTGGGTTACCTCAGGGACAGCTGCAAATATGAGGATGGAGGCTCGATCAGGGGTAGTAGGAGGTATGTTTGGGGTCCTTGGCGACTCAAAGGAATGGCGGGCCCTGGAGCATGTAGGGAGTAAACAAATAATACAAAAAAAAAAGAGAACCCTTCATATCTTACACCACACCACCTGGTCAAAGAGCCCCTTTTTATTGCTAAGTTTAGACGCAGAGAAGGCACTCCACCGGGGGGGGGTCTCTTTTGATAGCCTTGCTGAAGCCGATAGGATTCCCTGAACAATTTGCCCAACTAATATTGGCTATTTATGATTGCCCTATGGCCTACATTAAAATTAATGGTTCAGTCTCCACACGGGTCCCCAGGAAGAGGTGCCCTTTGTCATCCCTGCTGTTTGCCATCTATCTGGACCTGCTGGCACAGATAATTCGTCAGACCCCAGAGGTGGAGGGATTGGAACTGGGGGGCAGGCAGCAAAAATAAGCCTTATATGTGAATAATCTTTTGATATACCTTGCATCCCTGGAGCAATCTCTCCCCAAATTGTAGCAGATTCTCAAAGAATTTGTTTTCCTGGTGGGTTATAAAATTCACACGATGAAAACTAAGGTTCTGCAGTTGAATTATGAACCCTCCCGGGAAATTATTAAAATTGCCCCCTTCTGCTGGGGTCTGTCCACCTTGAAATATTGGGGAATATATCTGACAGGAGACCGTTCCCAGCATTATGCAACTAATTATGCGCCCCTCCTCCAACTACTGACCATGGACTTTTTTTTTTAATTATATATATATTTATTTATTTCAGCTTCAGATTAATACCTTTGAGCTGAGGTCTCATTTACAAAGGCTCCGAGTCAGTGGAAGTACATGACAACACATGCTATTTACAATACAATCAAGTTGAAGACAACGTTATACAACAGATTAATATCAGCATAAAAAGTGCAGTTACAACACAAACAGGTTTAGGAGGACAGCAAGTGAGGGTAAACAGGATTTTCACTTGTGGCATAGGCAATGAGAAGCAACACTTCAGGAGTGTGGTACAAACTTAGGAGATAGCAGGGCATAACCCGTGATTTGGAGCTCCCAGATCTGTGGGGGGCAGACAGATGCAGCCAAGTATGGCTTTGTCCAAGAAGAAGCAGGTAGGTGGAGGAGGAGGGAAGGAGGATAGGGTGGAAAGGCTGGAGAGGGTGTGGTGGAAGGAGTCTGCTTGGAGGGGGTGGGAAGGGGAGAGATAGGTAGGGAAGGGGGAGGAGATAAGGGGAGAGTGGGATGGGGGTGGTCAAGTAATCATAGGCAAGGAATGGAGAGGCAGGGGAAATAAATGCAGGAGGGTTTTGGAAGGACTGTGGAAAGGACCTATGAGTTTGCAGTCATAGGTTAGTGGTAACACTGAAGTCATGTATGTTTACAAGGTGAGATTGTAGCCCTTTTTTAAGTTGGCTGAGCCTTGCACAATCAACAATGGCAGCAGGTAGGTCATTGTACCACTTTGGCCCACAATAGGAGAGAGAGATCTCTATGCAGACGTTGTGCGCTTAAAGGGAACGATCAGTCCTCCTTTGGAGGCCCATCTGATATTGACAGAGGGTTGTCCTTTTTCAAAGAGAGTGGATGTTGAGCTCGGTGTTAGCCCCAATAAGGATTTTTTAGCTAGTAGGCAGGCCTGATATTGGAGCCTGAGGTCGAGAGGGAGCCAGCCAGTTTCCTTGTAAAGTACACAGGAGTGTGTCTGCTTGTGTTCACCCAGGACCAATCGTCAGGCTTTGTTTAGGAGTGTTTTGACCCTCCTTAGCACAGTGTCAGAGATAGTCCCATATATGAGGAGACTAGTCCACAGAGGAGAGAACAGAGCAGTTTGTGACATGTTTTAGTGTGTCTGATGTCATGGTGGTTCGGTGCCGGTAAAGGATACCATGTTTTATATTGGTGGATTTTTATAAGTTGCTTGATGTGAAAGGAGAAGGTGAGGGTGCTGTCCAGCTGGATTCCCAGGTACTTAAAAGTATCGACTTGTTCCAGTATTTCTCCATTGCTGCTAAGTATTCTCAGTGGCAATCCTCTAACCTTGTTCTGTGTTGTTCTGAAAAGCATACATTGGGTCTTTTTGTAGTTGAGTAACAGTCTGTTATGGTAGAACCATGATTCCAGTGCACAGAAGTTATTCTGTAATTCAGAGTTGATAGCTGACACTTCTTTGCCTGGGACGGAGATGACTGCATCATCCGCATAGAGCACAATGTGTGCCAGGCAGGCAGTGGGCAGGTTGTTTATGAACAGACTGAAAAGGAGAGGGCCTAGGATAGATCCCTGGGGTATGCCTAGGTGCATCTCCCTAGGAGCAGAGGTGGTACTGCCTATCCTTACAGACTGTGTCCTGTGAGTCAGGTAACTATTGAACCAGGCAGCAGCTCCTGTAGATAAACCAGTGGAGAGGAGACTTTGCACAAGAAGTTGGTGATTAATGATGTCAAAAGCCTTCATGAGGTCTGTAAAGGTGGACCCCACTGCCAGCCCTTGGTCTAGTGCACCACAGAGTTGGGAGGTGTATTCAGTTAGGGCTGTGGTGGTGGAGTGGTTTTTCTGGAAGCTGTGTTGCTGCATGCAGAGAAGATTATATTTGACAAGGTACTCCGTTAGTAGTTCGGATACCACCCTTTCAAGGGCTTTGGAAAGGGAGTGAAATATTGAGATAGGCCGGAATTGGCCAGGTTAGTTCTATCCCCAGATCTGAATACAGGTGTGACGAGTGCTGCCTTCCACCTGTCAGGGAAGGCCCCCAATCTAAGGGATGAGTTAAAGACCTTAATGAGTGGCACAGCTTTTACATTTAAGGTGAGAGCGACTATCTTCATGTCTATCTGGTCACTACCTGACCTGGTCTTACTGAGGACTCGCTTGACGTATTTGGTGGCCTCATCAGTGGTAATCTGCCTGAAGTGGAATGGAGATGGGACATTAGATGGCTAAGAGGCAGGGTTCAGGTTGTGAGTTGGTCTGGGTGAAGTAGGATTCAGGTAGTCTGGTGGCAGTACATTACTTAGGTCTGTAAATGCTAAATTAAAGGCATTAGCAATGTCCTTAGGGTCTTGCAGGGTCCAATTGGCGGTTGTAATGAGGTCTGGGGGTGCCCTGGATGCTCATCCAGTAAGTGTTTTTGCTGAGTTCCAAAACTCCATACCGTGGCCCCAAGTCCTATCTAATAGGTCTTTGTAGTGAGCTGCTTTTGCAATACAAATGAGTTTCATGCAGGTATTCCTAGCTGACTTGTGAGCTTGGATGTCTGTCAACTTCCCTGTCTCTTTGGCCCTATGCCAAAGGTGGTCTCTGAGGAACTTGCACTCAAGCAGTAGGCCTGATAGCCAGGGGTTATTGACACCTTTGGCTTTTGTTGTTTTGTAGGGGGCAAAGATGTCACAGGCATTTGTGAAGATGGTACAGAAATAGTCCAGGGCTTGGTTTCCGTCCTTGGCTCTGTCCAGAGGGGACCAGTCAGCCTCTCTAAGGTAATGTCTGAAGGTGTCAAGTTGTTCAGTTCTCAAGGATCGGCTCTTGGTGGTCTTAGGCTTGCATTTGGTGAACTTGTTTGACCATGTGAAGAGAACCAGGGAATGGTCGCTGATGGAGTCCAGTAAAACTGTTACCTCGGTGATGTGTTCGGGACAGGAGGAGAGTAACCAGTCAATGAGGGAGCATGTGCCTGTTCGGTAGTTTTGCCTAGTGGCTTGCATAACCAGTTGGGTAAGGTAGAGGTCAGATATTTGGTCTCTTGCTGTTGCGGCTTCCTGAGACTGCCAGTTAATGTTGAAATCCCCTAGGATAGAATGCTCCCAGTTTGGCTTATTTTGCTTAAGGTAACTGATGAACTGTTGGAATCCATTAGATTGTAGTCCAGGGGGCAGGTACACAGTGGAGAGCACTAATACTTTGTTTTGCTGACTAATGTTGAGTTTTAGTGTTAGGACTTCTGCCTCCTTGGTACTAAAACTACATGGCAGTATTTGCCCTTTGATGTCGTGCCTGAGGTAAACCAGGCAGCCACCCCCTCTTTTTGATGTACGATCATGCTGGAAGATGTTATGGCCGGGCAGGGCAACAGTTTCATCAGGGATTTTAGGACTTAGAAAGATGGAGAATTTTACCCTGTCCTTTTATTCAGTGCATTGATGCAGTTTGGATGAACCTGTTGCCCAGATTTTTGTATCTAGCACAGACCCTCCCCATTATGCTTCTGGAGAATTTTTTTCAGGAATTAAATAGGAAAATCTCCTGTTACATTTGGGATCTTCAACACCCCAGGGTAAGTGTGTCTTAACTGCAACTCTCTAAAAGATTGGGAAGCATGGTGTTACCAGACATACAAACCTATTACCAAGTAGCCCAATTATGCACCTCCCTCCTCTGGTTAAACAATCAATATTCAGCACAATGGAAAACTCTGGAGCTGCAGGAGGAAGACCTACATTGTTTAAATCACATTCTTCTAACTCACCCTATGCCCCTCATAAATGAAATAACTTCCAGCCCATTTTCAATTACCATGTTGAGAAGCTGGCAGAAATGGCTGTCTTCTAAGCATCATAGAGAGAAGAGATCCCTTCTATACTCCATACCGTATATGGCAGATTTTCCCCCAGCACATTTTGATATGGGCTTTAGAAACTTTGAATAGTAAGGGTTGCATTTAATTCTTCATTTTTTAACTAATGGCCATCTCTGTATATTTGAGGATTTAGCACAGCAATACAAACTTCGCCCTCAAGACAGGTTCCAATACCTCCAGGTAATGTCCTCCATAAGGAGGCTGTTCCCACACATGGAAGAACTTTTCTCCACCCCATCGATTATTCAGATACTGCATCAGGTGGTAGAGGGCAGGGCACCCTTATTGCATATGATTTCCTACATCTATGCAGCCTTAAAAGCTCCATCAGGGGACTCTTTGTTGTCCCTACAGAGGGCCTAGGAATCAGACCTGGCTATTTCTTTGGAGGACTCATTATGAGAGAGACACCTCTGACATTTACAGAAACCAACTAACTCATCTTTGGAAGGAGTTTGTCTGGAAATTAATTATACACTTTTTCTGAACCCCAGCTATTCAGGCAAAGTATCTTTTAAATCGAGGGGCTGCTTGCTGGAGGGGTTGTGGCTGCTCCCGGGCAACACATGGATATATTTTCTGGGACTGCCCTACCCTTAAACCACTTCTGAATTCTCTGAAGGGGGAGATAGAAATCCTTATGGCTTCAATTCATTTTACTCCAGAATTTTTTCTATTCTCCAACTAAGATCCACCCCTGCACTCCCACCCAATTGGAAATTCTTAGATATTTCTCTTCTGGCAGCAAAGAAAGTTGTCCCCCAAAGGTGGCTATCCAGCAACATACCTACCATTTCCCAATGGCAAACTAACATGATACACATTTACAAAATGGAGAAATTCACAGCGTTAACAAATCACCCCCTTGAGAAGTTTTACATTTTTTGGAGGCACTGGGTTTTCTACATCATGACACAGAGACAAGACTTTGTGCCATGAGGATGGGGCTGGGAAGCTTCCTTGCAGGGGCTAAGGCTAAGAGAAAGAGATTGGGCAATACTTTACTAGTGTATTGGGGACATCATTCTTCCCCCCATGCTGGTTACAAGAAACGCAGTGATTAGGCGGGAAATACAGTGTCAAATGTATAGGCCTGGCACCTCTGTCCTGACCCTTCCCATCATGGGTGTTCCATTGTCCACTGCCACCTCACCTATAACTTATGCACCTTTTAGTAATTCACTCTGTGAATATCTGAGGAGTAACAAACGCACCTCTGTTTGTTTTATATTTGTTAGTCCTAGTGCTGTTACTCTGTGCCTTGCAATTTCATCTTTCTGAATATAAATTATTTTGTTCTGAATAACTAGACTGGATAATAGTCCTACTTGATATCCAAGATATGCTTTATAGGTTTGGTAACAGCCGCTGTTATGTATTGCTGTACTGACCGAGTTTTAACAAATAAAAATAAAGTAAAAAGAAACACAGGAATCCCTGTAGATCTGAGCACCCTGCAGAGTGGTGCCTCAGAGTTAGCTTATATTTAATTGATGCATAATATATAGAAAAGTGTATGGGTGACCATACACAACAATGTTGTATTTTCCCATTGAGGGTACGTGATGACATCACAGATACCTCAAGAACGAAGCTTGAGAGGTATCTGTGACATCACCACATGTCCGAGATGAAAACGCAGCCTTAGTTGTGTATGGTTTACACTGATTAAACAATTCTCACTGAACATTGCAGTGCTTCTGCTTGTACCGGCACCTCACTGTCCGATTGTTCTGGCACTTCACTGACCGAAAACCAATGTGCTTCTGGCACCTCATTCTCCACAACCATTGCTTGATAAGCCACAGGATGTACTGAGAGATAAGGGGTGGGGAGAATCACTGAACCACTAGGGCTGTCACTGTACTGGCACAAGGGTGCCAAGGGGTTGCTGCGCCCCATGCAAATGAGCCCACAATGGACATGCAAATGGCTGTTAACAGCTCGACTGCCCAATGGACTCGTCTGCATTCTCAGGCTGAATATAACCCACAGAGGACTTGGCGCTATCCAGTTTTGGGCAGCACTGTCCTCTATGGGCAATGTGCAGTCCTGGGCCATGATGGAACCGCACAGATTCACTTAGCGCTTCACTGACATGGACCGATATTGAGCCAGATAGCATTGTTCCATCAGTGAACGCTATCTGTCTGAACAGTGTCATGGCCGGGGAGAGTGCAGGGGCAAATGCAGCACACATGGCTGTGCTGCACTTTCCCTGTTTTCTCAATACTGGAGCCTCTGTCTATAAAAACAAACAGAATTCTCTGTTTAGGGTTATTACAGTAGGAAAAAACTTTCAAAGAAAGCCTTCAAGCTGGAGAGCTCTTGCAATGTTGCCACCCTGAAAGCCAACACACTTAATACTGAACATTCTAAGTTACTGAAATGAAATGGGTTAGAGCTAAGGGTTCCATGACGATGTCACAGCTTTGGAGTGTGGCAGCCATTAGTAGACGAGTATGTATTACCATAAGTAACTGACTAACCCAGTGACAATGTGGAAAGACAAAGGAAGGGTAACATGCTATGGCAGCTAGAATTGCTCAGAATTCATCTGACGGAATCAGATACTGGGAATTTTTTTTTAATTGATATTTTCAGTACTGAAGACTAAAAATCTGAATTCCCAAAACTGATCAGACAAATCCGGCTCCAATACAAACGGTACAAGGGTACCACCTGTTGCTCACTCCCAGCCCCTTACCTTGACATGATGCTGCTGCGGGTCTGCTGGACTCAATCAGGACAGAAAGTTCTGGTCAAATCATGTCTCTCCATCCAGCTACCACCATGTGACACAACTCATGGGACTTGACCACTGACCAACACTAGTGGGGCCAGAGGTGCTTTTGCTGGCCATGGACAGCAAATGAGAGAATCGGATGAACAGACAGCAGTTGAGTTACTATCCCCATACCCCGAGGAGCCTCCACATCAAATACAGACTCAACTGTAACCCTGTCCTCATGCCCCTATAGGCTTACTGTATGCAGTATTATGCAGTGTGCACATAAAGGCAAGCCCAATAAGGTCCTGGGAGATGAGGCCGACTACCACCAAATCCTGAAAGAGAAGAAACCTTAGCTATGCTGGACTGGGAGGGAGAGGATTTAGGGTTATCCAGGGTTTGTGAAGCTACTTGTCTGAAGGACCCTATCACCTGCTAGTCGACAGTGGTGTACATAACCAGTACTAGTCCATGGTAAATGCATGACAGGGCAGGGAAGCACCGAACAATTTTTTTTATTTTTTATTTTAGTTTTTGTTGACCGGGTAAGTGCACTAGACAAATCCTGCCTATTTTCAGGCACGACCTGGGGGAGGGGGATACAGATGAATGCCAGCTGACCTTGAACCTGATTAAGCTGTTGGTGGGATTTTTAGTGAATGAGGGAAATGTGGCCAGGACACTGGGGAAATTCCCCTACTCTTTTCGATAAGTGTCATGGGATCTTTAACATCCACCTGAACTATGACCAATCCAGGCAGATGGGACCTCAGTTTAACGTCTCATCCGAAAGACGGCACTTGCAGCATCAGGCAGTTTGGCAGGGCCAGCCTGGCCATCATTTAGTAGCAGTGGCAGCTTGGGGGTGGGAGACTCGAGAGAGGGGGTCAGTAGGGGCTACCATACTATACTGGCAGCAGCAGGTAGCAAATTTAATTTAGTAGTCCCTCTCAATGCACTGAGAGCTGGGTTATGGACATTAAGGAATGAAGGACTAGGACAGAGGAGTAAGGAGTCAGACTACCAGTCACAAGAGTAGTGGTGTTTGGCTGTTTGGGGTTGGGGGTCAGGGGGTTAAGAAGACAATAGAGGCATTTCTGTTCTATTGCCATAAGCAGAATCAGATCAGAACTTCCAAAATTCCAGTGAGTCCCGCTATAACGGATTCCAGAGAAACTGAGTGCCCATTCAGGCCACCATCTTGGCGAAGAGGTCTTTGTGACCTTGAAGCACTGGGCTGCTATCAATGACATAGTATGCTGAACCTGTATATAGTGTATATTAGAACGCTATAATCACTAAAAATCTAACATTTACCAGTGTTGTTGTACCATCGATGTGACGTAATTTAGCTGTTGTACTATCGTCGGTACGTCACATCGATGGTACAACAGCATGGAACATCCTCGCACATGCGCGTTAGAAGATGCTCAGCACCTGTGGAAACGTTAGCGGCAGTGAGATCTATTCTGATCACGATGCGGAAATGGACATGGCGGTGAGATCTCTGCCGAAAGGCAACAGCGCTGCTAAAAGGTGCATGTTGCCATATTTTAAAAAAAAAATCTTGTCTGTGAGAGGGGGAACGTGGATCAAGCGGAGCTTCTTCCTGTTGGGGGGGACTTAAGCAGCACCACAGTGGTCATTACGTGTGTGAATTATTTACAGCGGCGGTCAAGAAACGTTCAGTGTTGTCTAGTTGATGACCATACACTAAACAAGACAATGGATGGGCGTCAGTTAAACAACAACATTGTATTAACTTCTCGAGGTTACCCGACAACTGTAAACCTCTCGAGCTTCGCTCTCGAAGTTTACTTTGTTGTCATGGTAACCTCTCGAAGTGAATACAATGTTGTTGTTAACTGATGCCCATCCATTATCTTCTATATTATGTTTTGTACTATGATTGTCATTATTTAATTTCTGCTTTTTATCTAAAAACATTTTTGGATTTAATGAATAAATGTATTTACTTTTGTCAAGTATAAACACTTGCCTGGAGTGCCTTCCTTTCTTTATAACTATGCTGTTGGTAATTTTATGGCACCCGACCTTTACTGAGTGCACCTTTTTTTTTTAATTTTTCACCATCTTGGCAGAGTTTGTTTTTGCAGCCTGTGAATAGCCTTTGCAAACTGTGCCTAATAAGTGGCCACAATATTATCAGTAGATTTCAATGCTAGTTTCTGTGGCAACAAAAATCACTCATAAATACACCAGATATTAGTGTTTCTATCACTTAGCATTGTAACCTATATGAAAGACTGAACCAGCTAGGCCAGACAGCAAGAAGAACATACGGTATCATTGATTCATTTTCCTGCATAAATGTGCATATGGCAAAGTTTTCACATACCTACAAAGCATCTCTGTACAGTCAGTACCACCTTTCTCCTGTGAGCATTTGATGCTTTGAATTTTTATGTTGCCGAAATAAGAAGGGAATCTGGAAAACAAGTCTTTGCTTACTCTGTACAGGATGGATGAAACTGCCTGACCTCCTAAAAACACCTCCTGAATCTTATCTGCTACAAAAAGCGTATTTCCTTTTTGCTTTTTTCCATAAAGGTTTTTGTCCCATGGGCTGTAGGCAGGCAGCTAGCAGCCATATCTTCACCCCTCCAGCTGTCACTTGCTTCCCCTAGCCACCAGAAAGTCCCTTGTGTACTGCCCCCCACCCCGCGGCAGGACAAGAGGAGAAGGGCTGTCCTCACCCTGGTGGACATATTCAGATGGCCGGCAGCTAGGTGGCAGTGAGGGCCAGAAAAGAGTGGACACTGCTTCATAAAACCTGCCCTAGCCCCCTTTTCTGCTTTCTCCCAATCTTCTGGCTGTGGCAGCACATTAGTGGTTGCACGTGGAGGCACAAACGCACAACAAAAATGAAAATTACATACTTACCATAATTGTTGATCTTCCAGAATATGTTCACCGTTGAGTTATACTTATGGGTCTAGGGCCAGAGGCTTTAGGACCCTGTAAGAGCTTTATCCCTTCAGGGAGGAAGGGAGTCAATGTTCTCTACCGGCGTTGCACGTTTACCTGACATGGTGCAATTCACGCTAGTTAATAAATGTAATTGCCTCCTTCGTGCACACCAGTTCTGTCTGCTAGGAGAGAAACAAGTGGAGAGAAATAAAAGAAAGGGCTAGATACTTTCTATTCCAAAGGGGTTGTAGAAGGATATAGTAAATAAACAAACATGTAGATCTCGACTAGCGACTTAGAGACTAAGGTTTATGTACTAGATAGCATAGGGGTAGTGGGTCTAGAATGAGCCAGAGCCTCTTACCACTAGTCAGACAAGAGTGTGGATAGGCATAGGTAAAAAGAAAGGGCAGCAGCCCTGATGACGTGGCTCTGGCAAAAGCAGCAGAAGGTGAAGTGCAATTGGGAACCCCTTGCAAACGAGATGGCAAAAATGGAAAAATGACATTTGGGCTTCCAAAACATAATGACTAGATGTTTCCTGATAGAAGCTGAGTAGACTAGTGAGTAATGGCATAATCCTTTTTTCTGTATGACAGATAGAAAAAAAGTAGGGATGAAAAGCATAGTAGTTGCAGGACTAGCAGTCCTAGGGAAGCAGATATGGTATCTCCTCTGGTATGCGCAAGGTGGAATGGACACAGCTCAAAGCTCAAGAGAAGTGACAAGGGATACCAAACAAAAAAGTCCAGCATGAAAGAAGAACAGGCCCTGCTTCTCCTTAAAAACACAGGGATGTACCCTAGGTGAAGCTAGTACATTGATCCAAGCAAGTGCATAGCACCTTCCATTTAGACAGAGATTAAAATTACATATTTACCATAATTCTTGATTTTCTAAGACTATCTTCACCATTGATTCACACTAGTGGGTCTGAGCCGAGGTGCTAGGATCCAGTGGGAGACAAAACTTTTCAGAGGGTTGGTGCCAGGGCAGGCAGTGCTCATGTACAACGTCGGCATCAGCTGGTACAGCCGCTGGTTTACCATGGCATCAGCCCCCAACCACCTCAGAACCTTTTTTTTATCAAGGAGGTGAGCAGCATAACCTAACAAGAGCCTATGCTCTTTATTTTTTTTTTATTTATAACAGGTTCGGATTAATACCTTTGACTCTTTATTTACAAAAGTTCCAAGTCAATCAACACAGATGAACATTACAGGGCACATAATGCAAGATAAAAATATATCACAAATTGGTAATGTCATGCTCACACAAAGTAAAAGAAGTTAAGCTGTTACATTTGCAATAGAAAGGATCATCAGGATTTGTTTATAAGGTAAAACTTAGGTGCTGGCCTGGTGGCACTGAGGGTTGAGGTGCTGGATGCCACACCACACCCCACGCTGATGAATCGGGTTCAGTGACGTACTCGGGTATCTAGGGGGCGGCAGGGGAAGGAGAGGATGGCGCGTCCAGAGGACAGCTCTCCTCTTCCTGGGGAGGGATCCAGGGTTGCTCTGTGTCCTGGAGACCCCCGATGGAGATCGGGGGGTATTACAGGCACATCAGCCAAGCGTAAGAGGCGGAGTGCGGCAGATGCCAGCAGGGCAGCCATGCACAGGCATCACTGCACACTGCACTCTGAGGGGGAAAAACAACAAGAAATACCTCCACTTAATGGATAGGCGAGGGCGTCCTCCAGAGCCCCCACCATCACACGCCCAATGTCGGGCTCAATCCTCAGGCTCTCCCGATCCCCTCTTGCCTGCCTTGGTCCAGTGATGGTTGTGCTCCCAGGTCATCGAATCAGGTAGGCGAGGGGAGTGTCTGTCCCCAATTCCCCAGAGAGGAGAGCTTCAGACAGGGCGGTAGAGGGTGGATGGTGCAAGAAGGACGCTAGAGAGAGTTCCAGGATTGTGGGAGATAAATAGAATAAAAAAAAAGGTAAACGCTTAGATTCCCAATTGTTTTCCAATTGCTGGTAATAAGGTGGTAGCAGCCTGAGAGGACTTTGTCCAGATATGAGTTAGAAGGGTGGAGTGACACGGATTATAGGTAATTAGGAGAGACAGTCACAGTGGTTTGATAGGGTTAGGAATAAACGGAGCTCTCTTTTGAATGGACCAATCTTTTGTGCTGTAAGAGGGAAGAGGGGAGATCATTTACCCATTGGGGTCCTCGATAGGTGAGAGAATGCTGGGCAAAGGAGGTGAGCTTGAAGAGGACCTGGAGTATACCTTTAGCAGATCTCCTAGTCATTTCAGTGGTTAAACTGTGCTGGAACAGAGTTGCCGCGGAATCTGGTGCAAGTCCCATGATGGCTTTTTTCCCTAACAGACAGGCCTGGTTCCTGGCCCTGAGGTGTAGAAGGAGCCACCCAGTGTCTGAGTAGAAGCTACAGGTGTGAGTCAAGTGTCCAGTCCCTAGTACGAGCCAACAGGCCTTGTTTAATAGTAGCGTGATCCTTTGTAATGTTGATTCAGTAGCAGCACTGTAGATGACTAACCCGTGGTCTATGACTGAGAGTATCGAACTCTGAGTTACTAGTCTCAGAGTGTCAGGGGTCATTGCCTGTCTGTGGCGATGAAGGATCACCAATTTGACAATTGCAGTTGTTATTACATGGTCTGTGCGCTTGGTGAAGGAAAGGGTGTCATCTAGGTGAATGCCTAGATAGTTAAAGGAAGTTACTTGTTCAATGGTGTCTCCCTTTTGGCTAAGATGGTTAATGGGCCAAAGTTCTTCTTTGAATGTGGCAGTGGAAAGTGCATGGTTTTAGTATTTTTATAGTTTAGGAGTAGTTGATTTTGAGAGAAGTAGATCTCAAGCAACCTGAAACTTTCATGTAGTCTAGCTGTAATTTCTGTCAGATGGTTCCCTGCCATAGAGGTTACAGCATCGTCTGATAGATTTCTTTGACTGGGTGACCAAAGTAGGAGATCAGGGAGGGGCTGTGGACATGGCCTACCTAGACTTTAGCAAGGCATTTGACATAGTCCCACACAAAAGATTAATATACAAGTTAGCCAGCCTGGGAGTGGGTCCCAAGATGACAGCCTGGGTAAAGAATTGGCCGCAGAATAGGACACAGAGAGTAATAGTAAATGGAGTCCTCAGAAGAAAGGAGGGTTACTAGTGGGGTACCGCAGGGTTCAGTGATAGGACCGGTCCTCTTCAATGTCTTTATAGCGTACATTGCAGAAGGACTGGAAGGAAAAGTATGTCTCTTTGCAGATGACACAAAGATCTGCAACAGAGTTGATCACTGAGGTGGGGTGGAAAGATGAGAAGGGACTTGACAAGGTTAGAGGAATGGTCAAATGTGGCTGCTTAGATTCAATGCTAAGAATGCAAGGTAATGCACCTGGGAAACCAAATCCAGGGAAGAGTACACAATGGGGGTGAGACTAACAACAACAAAAATGGAAAGGGACCTGGGGTAGTCATATCAGATGACCTAAAGGTGGGCAAGCAATGTGAGAGCAGCAAGGAGGGCTGGGGATACTGGGATGCATCGGGAGAGGCATCACCAGTAGAAAACAGGAAGTTATTATCCCTCTGTACAGACAGCTGGTGAGACCCCATCTGGAGTACTGTGTGCAGTTCTGGAGACCCAATCTCCGCAAAGACATAGACAGGATGGAAGCTGTCCAGAGGAGGGCAACTAAAATGGTGCAGGTCTGCACCAGAAGACATATGAAGAGAGATGAAAGGAGCTTAATATGTATAGCCTCGAGGAAAGGAGGGAGAGGGGATGATAGAAACGCTCAAGTACCTCAAGGGAATCAACAAAGTCCAAGAGGTAGCATCTTTCAAAAAGAGGTGTGCAAGAACAAGAGGACACAATTTGAAGATGGGGGCGGCTCAGAGGTAATTTAAGGAAGTATTTTTCTGAGAGGGTTGTGGATGCATGGAGCGGCCTTCCAGGAGGTTATGGAGTCAAAATCAGTGGTTGAATTCAAGCATGCATGGGACAGTCATAAGGCAATTCTAGGGGGTGGGGGTAGGAAGAAGTAGGCTGCTGGTTAACTAGGATCTGCAGCTTATCCAGTAGGTAGGGAAATGGGCAGACTGGGTGGGCCAAGCGGTCCTTATCTGCCGTCAAATTCTATGTTTCTATGTTTCTATGTCTACATATAGCAGCATCTTAGCTGGGCAGGTGGTAGGTAGCGTGTTTATGAAAAGGCAGAAGAGGAGGGATCCTAGGATTGAGCCTTGTGGAACCCCCAGTGTTACTTCCCTCAGATCAAATATTATCCCTCTTATCCTCACATATTGTGATCGTTGTGACAAGTAGCTCCTAAACCAGGAGACCGTGTCACAGGACAGGCCTAGCGTTAAAAGGCTGTCTAATAAGATCAGGTGATTCACAGTATAAAATGCTTTAGTGAGGTCAATGAAGATGGACCCCACTGTCTTTCCACAGTCTATGGCTTCATACAGGTGTGCTGTATTGTCTATGAGTGCAGTAATTGTGCTGTGTTTTTGCTGAAATCCATGCTGTTGTGGGCAGAGTAAATTGTATTTATTCAGGTATTTGGTAAGCTGATCAGAAACAATTCTTTCTAGTGCTTTTGATAGGGAGGATAGAATGGATATGGGATGGTCATTCCCCATGCTAGTTCTGTCATCATTTTTGAAAACTGGGGTGACAAAAGCTGTCTTCCACAGGTCTGAGAAATATCTAGTTCTTAGTGATATATTAAGTAACATTGTGAGTGGGAGGACTAGTTTATTCAGGGAGAGGACAACTAGCTTCATGTCTAAATTGTCACTACTGATTCTTGTTTTGCCCAGGACCCTCTTGACATATTTAATAGTCTGAGTTCTTGATACTTGCTTGAAGTAAGAAGAAGGCCGTTCAGTGATGGGGGTAGAGCTGGGGTTGGTATTGGGGGCTTACAGGTGGGTTGTGTTTTTAGATATTCCAATGGGAGGACTGAACTTAGGTCCATGAAGGCATTATTAAAGGCATTTGCTAGGTCCTTGGGTTCCTGTAGTGAGCCAGAGGGAGTGACAATGAGGTCAGGTGGTGCTGTAGATTCCTTTCCAGTCAGGGCTTTAACGTTATTCCAGAACTCCCTCCCATTTCCCCAATTTCTTTCCAGTTGGTCTTTGTAGTAGTAAGCCTCTGCATTTCTCACCGGCCTGCTTCACTTATTCCTAGAAGCTTTGTAGGCAAGGTAATCAGCCTGACAACCTATAACTTTTGCGTTGTGCCATAGGTGGTCCCTGTGGTTCATATGCTCGATGAGATGGCTTGTAAGCCAGGGGCTGAAGGTGCCTTTCATTTTGAAGTGTCTAACTGGGGCATATAAGTCACAAGCATTGTTAAAGATTGTGATGAGGTAGTCCAAGGCCTTTTTAACGCTACTGCAATAAACCAGTGGGGCCCAGTTCACATGATTTAGGTACTGTTTGAGGTGTTTCAGCTTACCTTTTCTGAGTGAACAGTGTTTGACAGATTGGGGGGAATCTTTTGAACCCTTGTTCATCCAGTGACAATCTACTGGAGAGTGATCACGTAGAGTGTCCGGCTGTATGGAAACGTTAGAGATATGCTCAGGGGAGGTGGTGAGCAGTCAATCAATGAGGGTGCTCGTGCCAGTTCCTCCTGGTAGTTCCTCCTGGTCACTTGGTGAACCATCTGAGTTAAATATAGGCTGTGGATTTTATTTCCAATAGCCACAGTTTCCTGTGCCAACCATCTGGAGTTAAGATCCCCCAAGATTATCTGCTTCCCTCACTGTTTAACCTGCTTAAAGAGATCAAAGAATTTTTCCAACCTAGGGCCTTGTTTCCTGGGGGTATGTAGATAGTGGTTAGCAACAGGGTCTTATTTTGGAGCCCAATGAAGAGTTTGATGGAGAAAATTTTACCTTCTTTAATGTTGATATTATTGGGAATCATCTGCCCTTTGATGTTGCTGCTCAGATAAACCAGGCAACCTCCCCCTCTTTTAGACAGTATGTCCTGTCAGAAGATGGTATAACCATCAAGTGATATTGAGGTATCTGGGATGTTAGGAGAGAGCCAGGTTTCAGTGAGCGAGATTACGTCAGGCTTGTGTACTGCACTTAACCTAGTGGCATAAAATAGCCCTGGTGGCATAGAAATGAAAGGCCACCAAATCCAGTAAAGCAGTGTTTTCACTGCCAAAACCAAGTATAAAGGGGTGAAGACTAACACAGCTATACTGAAGTTAATCAAGTGGATGGTGGGCAGGTATGTGAATCAATGGTTAAGATATTCTTGGAAGATCAAGAATTATGCTAAGTACGTAATTTTAATATCTTTGAAGAATCAGTCTTCAACATTGATTCTCACCAGTGGGTCAGAGTACCAAGCTCAGAAAATGTCCCTGAACTAGGGTGGCTGGAGCGTTGGACTCAGGTTAGTAATCAGTTTAGGATTGTCCAGCCAAAGCTGGCATGCCACCTGGAATGGACATCAAAGGCATAGTGCTTAGTAAAAGTGTGCACTGTGCTTCAAGTTGCAGCTCTGCAAATTTCTCCATTAGCCACAGAACGCATTTCTGCCAGGGACGTAGCATATACTGTCCTCCAATTTAACCTGAGAGCCATGGCACAGCAGTAGCGAAGACAATTTACAATACAGGTGGAAATGGACTTGATCCAATCAGGCTGTCCCTTCCGATTAGGATCAAAGAAGACAAAAAACAGTTTGGGCTGTCTGAAGTCTTTGGTTCTGTCCAAATAAAACCTAAGAACCCTCTTAACATCCAGTGAGCAGAGAGTTCTTTCTCCCTCATTCTGGAAGTTGGCAAAGTAGGTAGGAAAGATCAGGTAGGGCCTGGTTAAGATGGAACTCTGACACCACATTCAGTAGAAACTTGGGGTGTGTACGGAGAACTACTTTGTCTTTATGGAAAACAGTATATGGAGGTTCTGTGACTAAAGCATGGATTTCAGATATTCTGTGTGGAGAGGCGGTAGTCACCAGAAATTCCACTTTACAAGTTAAGAACTTTAAGTCACACACCACAACAGGCTCAAAGGGCTTGCAAGTGAGCATATCCAGCACAAGGTTGATACCCCAGGAAGCTACTGGCTTCCTGATGGGAGGCCTTGTATATAAAATGCCCTTGAGGAACCTCTTGAACAGTGGTAGCTGTGCCAGGCAGAGGGTACCAACAAGCTTGTGGTATGTCGAAATAGCACATAGGTGAACCTTTACTGTTGAATACTGCAGGCCAGCTTCAGAAAGGTACAGTAAGTACTCCAGAATCATATCAGGGGGAATCTTGAAAGGGTCCACATGGGTTTGGGAGCACCAGATGGAAAATCTTTTCCATTTGGCTGTGTATGTCTTTCTTGTGCAAGGGTTATGTGCAGCCTAAAGTACATCAGTGGCTCTCTGAGATACCTTGTACCTGTTCATTTCTATCTCTTCAGGAATCAGGCCTAAAGGTGAAGGGAGCACAAGTTGGAATGGACCAGTTGATCCTGTGTCAACAAATCTGTCCTGAGAGGCAGAGTCCCTGGTTTGCTGACCGAAAGTCTGTTCAACAAAGGAAACTATATCTGTCAAGGCCAACAGTGGGCCACTAGAATCATCTTACCCCCCACCCCAGCACCTCCAACTTAAACAATACTCTGAATGAGACCAAACAAAAGGAATGCATACAGAAACAGATTTGCCATGGCAGTCTGCATTCTGACAGAAAACATCACATTCTGGATTTCTGCAGCAGAACTGAGGCAGTTTGGTATTAAGTGGGGACACAAACAGGCCCATACCTGGGGTACTCCACTCATTGAATAATGATCTCATGAAGTCTGGAGCTAGTGACCACTCATAAGGATGGGCTTCCTTCAACTAAGCTCAACTACCAGAGTGTTACGGACTCCTGGCAAATAGATTGACTGGAGCATAGTCCACGTATCATTCCCACACTCTCATCGCCTCTCTGTAGAGAGAGTAAGAGTATGCTCCTCCTTGTTTGTTGACATAATACATGACAGATTTGTTGTCTTTCTGAAGGAGGACTGTTTTGTGGCTGACAAAGTCCACTAGGTCTTTCAGACTGCACAAAACTGCTGGCATCTTCAACACACTGATGTAAAGATGGAGTGACTGATAAAGGGCACTTTGCTGCGGTGGTGTTCATGGACCTCACCAAGGCCTTCGACATAGTCAATCATGGTCTACTTTATTCAGCTCATGTCTGATTTGGAGTGTCCCATGATGTTGCTGAGTGGTGTGAAGGCTACTTAACTAAACGCACACAATATACAAAAATTAATGGATGTTATTCTCTTCCTGCTCCGATCACAAAGGGTGTACCTCAAGGTTCTGTTCTGGGCCCCCTTTTGTTTAGTTTATTTTTATACACATTACCTTTGGATTGTAATAAATCCCACATTTTTTTGTATGCAGATGACGCAGTGATCCTCATGCGTGGTCCTAGACTTGACCTCTTACAAGTCCACTTGGCCTGTGATTTTCTAGAAATTTAGACTTGGTTCTGTGATCACAGATTTGTCTTGAATGAAAAAAAGACAAAAAACATGGAATTTTATATTCACAGGAAAAAGTTAAATACAGAGCCTGTTCTAACATTGTACTCTGTTACTGGGGCTACAACAGAACAAGTTATTTGTTTTAAATATTTAGGATTAACTGTTGACTCAGGTATGAGTTATGAGTATCATATTATTATTTCAGTTAAAACGGTGCATCAGTGACTTGAAGCACTTTATAGAATGAACTCATTACTAATACAATCAATAAAAGTATTGTTTTCACAAAGTTTTCTTCTCTCTACTATTGACTATGGTTTGATTTTCTATCACACTGCTAGTGATGGGTTACTTGCAAAGGTTAGAATTCTCTTAAATCAAGTCACACGATTTGCTACCCAGCTTCCATTTTGAACACACCATTGTGTCCTCCCTTAACACAATTATGACTACGTTTGATTGCCTTGGAACTACAATGTGTAGATATGGAAAGGTGCTGAGAAATTACTTGTTATCAGACAGTGAATGTAAATGTTCTGTGTAATAAGGCATTCTTGATTGTTTTGCACATCTCCCATTGACCTGCACTATTTGTGTATTAATATGTATCCTATGTTTTATATGCCTGTAATGTTTTATATTTATTAAGTGTTATGTAATTGTACATTTTTATGTACTCTGGTCACCCATGAAAATGGGTCTTTGGCCCATGGACCTACCAGAGTAAATAAATATATCAAATCAAGATCAGCCTCTGAGCAATCGCAGACACTTTGGGCTCGATTTTTAAAGCCCTGAGACTGATGCACAGCGCTTGTGCCAAAGAGATATGATGCAAGGGGCACTCTATATCACACTGTGCATTGGTCCCAATTTTTGTAAGTTGCTTGCAGCCGAAGTGCATCCACCTACACCAGACTGACTTGTGTTGGACAAGCACCAATGCTCCGGTTATGCCATGGTGGAGGGGGCCCTGCACCAGTACTGAGCTGTAGTATCCCCTGTGGTGGGATTTTCAAACCAATCAATGTCTGCCTGTGCTTATGCCAGTCAGAGCTAGTCTAACAGTGCACCACCACCTTACCGCATGAGCCAAACCATATATGCTATGGCTGCAAAAAGTATGCCATGCTTGCAACTTAACACTAGCAACTCAGCCTGGCAGTGTGCAGCCATAAAGCATGACTAGCTGGTAGCTTAACAGTGTGCTGTATAAACGTGGGTGTCACCACAGCCATGCAGGACAGCACCTTTACCACAAAGGACAGTGGACTGGTAAGGGCTGCTCAGAGGAATGTCCTCCTTCAGGAGGGAGTGTCATGTGAAATACATATTTGAGGAACCCCACTATGCAGGTCAAGCACAGGATGCAGTAGTACTGACACAGCACACCAGTATAGAGTCACAAACATCCACGGTGGCATGGCCAATAAAAAAACCACCTGTTCAACAGTCCAGTACAGTGCCACTGTGATGGTAGAACAGGACCCTGTCCCATTTGTTATGTTTGAAGAAAGTATTTAAATGCAACGATTGTTCATTTCTGTTTCTTCCCTGTCTGGTTGGTAACCAAATTTTCCTGTGAGACTTCAGACTTGATCCACCTTACAGGCTTGCAATTCTTTGCTGCTCATTGTCTCTCAGTTTTCTTTTGCTGTCTGTTTTCCTCTCTTGCATATCTGCTAGTATAAGAATATGTGCAAATCACTGTATGAAAATGTAACTGATAACGATCACTTTTGTTTGAAAAATATATAGTATTACTGTTGAAATATATATATATATAGTTTGAGGTGACTGTAAACTCTAGAGGTTACTTGAGTGCAAATGCTGAGCCTTTTGCAAAAGCTGTAGGGGCCTCAAGAAGCACACTGTATTCTAGCAGCTCCTGAAACTTACAAGGACAGGATGTTTGCTAAGGACAGGGGTTGAAAAGACTTATAAAAGAGCTAAACTGCTACTGCAAGATAGATTACAAGAAAAGGGACCAGAGACTGAAGGAAGATTTTATTTCTCCTCTGTACATAGTTCTTCTGAACAAGTTTATTTTGTTATGTTACTGCTTCTCACCTCGGTAGTGGGGAAGATCATGGAAGCACTACTGAAGGAGAGATTGGTGGAACATCTGGTTGTCAATGGACTACAGGACCCAAGTCAGCATGGTTTCACCAAGGGGAGGTCATGTCAGACCAACCTCGTTGAATTTTTTGACTGGGTGACTAGGGAGGTGGATCAGGGGAGGGCAGTGGACATGGTCTATCTGGACTTCAGCAAGGCCTTTGACACTGTGCCACATAGAAGACTATTACACAAACTGGGGAATGTGGGTGTGGGCAGAACAGTAGTGTGAAGGGTAGGTAACTGGCTGGGCGGCAGGACACAGAGGGTGGTGGTAAATGGCTGTCACTCCACAGAGGGAAGAATGACCAGTGGGGTACCACAGGGATCAGTGCTGGGACCGGTCCTATTCAACATCTTCATCGGTGACATTGCATGGGACCTGGAGTTAGAATTTCACTGTTCGCTGATGACACAAAGCTCTGTAACAGAGTAGACACACCAGAGGGTGTAGACAGAATGAGAAGGACCTGCAGAAACTTGAAGAATGGTCAGGGTTTGGCAGTTGAAATTCAATACAAAGAAGTGCAAGATAATGCATATGGGACAAAAAACCCTGGCACAATATATCATTTGGGGGTGAGGATATAGCATGCACCAAGCAGGAAAGGGATCTTGGGGTTATCATCTCTGATGACCTCATGGTAGGAAACAGTGTGACAAGGCAGCAGGTAAAGCAAATAGGATGCTGGGATGCATAGGCAGGGGCATCACCAGCAGGAAAAGGGAGGTCATAATTCACTATACAAGACACTAGTGAGGCCCCACCTGGAGTACAGTGTACAGTTCTGGAGACCTTACCTGTGAGGACGTGAACAGGGTAGAGAATGTTCAGAGGAGGGCAACAAAGATGGTGCATGAATTGCATCACAAGTCCTATGAGGACAGGTTGAAGGAACTGAACATGTACTCCCTGAAGGAGAGGAGGAGAGGGAATATGATGAGACATACAAGTATCTTGCAGGAGGAACAGGTGCAGGAATACACTATTTATAAGCGAAAAAGATGTTCCAGGACTAGAGGCGTGGGATGAAGTTGGAGGAGGGTCGATTCAGAGGAAGCGTGAGGAAGAATTTCTTCACAGAATGGGTGGTGGACAAGTGGAACACCCTGCCAGAGGAAGTGGTGGGGGCTGAAACAATCACGGGATTTAAGAATGCATGGGATAGACATAAAGGAATTCTGGAGGTCAGGGGTAAGGGGCAATAGACTTCTAGGAAAACATAAACTGAACTTACAAGCTCAAATGGGCAGATTGGGTGGGCCATAGGCCCTTATCTGCTGACACTGTCTATGTATCTATGTACTGTAAATAAATGTTTTTGGTGAATTTCACAACTGCTCTTGGTTTTCCCTCTGCTTCCTGACCTGTGCCTCGATGACAGATACAGCTAGAAGTGGGATTTACGCCATGCATACCCTAAGACAGGAGTTTTGTGCATGGGTACTGGACCTAGTACCAGAGAAGCACAGAGGAAGGTATGGATTCTGTAGCAGCAAGTTCAGCAGTGGTGACAAAAGCTCAGGCAAAGAAAATTTCAGATGGTGGGGACACTTTTCCTTTCAGTGATTTTGATTTGGACTTGTTTGAGCACAGCTCCAAGATCCAGAAATCCAGGAAAGAAAGACGATGCCTGAAGAAACTGTGGCAACAAATGACTGATGGACATGAAGGGTTAAAATATGAAAATGCTGAAACTAAATTGATAACTGATTGTGATTTTCTTTCAGAAGAAGCTAACAATGTTTCTCTCTATGATTATTTTAAGCAGCTGGGGGTGAAACCAAAACTGGGTGGAACAATGTTTAAAAAATGTAATGGGTTACTGTACAGAGCTTGGGTTAAACCTCAGACACAGAAACAGACAGAACATTTTTTTTTTTTATTGAAGAGAAATTGGAATTGCAATCCTTTGAGTCATAGACTCCTTTGCAAAGGCTCCACGTCAGAACAAGAAAGGTTAAAATATTACATTACATAGAAATTAAACATAAATCAATCAGTTCTGGTATATATACATTATTTACATAGTAGGATAACAGCATTCAGGATGTTAGAGAAGACCCTAGGTCAATTGTTGTGGGATATTGCAGGTTATAGTTTGAAGGGTCATTAGTAGGACCCCGAGTCAGGGTTCATATACATAGATTGTAGGACCTAAGTATGTAGTCGTTGGTAAAGCAAAACATTTTGTCATTACTACACCGGGTTATACCACGGAAGTATAGAACAGAGTTGTTACAGATAGCACATGATAATCCTATGGCTGGTCACTCAGGGAAGGATCGTACCCTTGCCAGATTGCTGTGTAGATTTTACTGGCCTGTAATTTATGAAGATGTTGCTACCTACTGTAATTCACGTGCTAAGTGTCAGAAAGTAGCCCTAGTCACTAGAAAAGACAAGGAGTCCCGGTACCCCAACCCTTGATAGATGTGCCTTTTGAGAGAATTGCAATGGATGTGGTTGGTCCTTTAGACAAAAGTAAAATGGGTAATAGATTAATCCTATGCGACTATGCTACTCGATACCCAGAAGCAGTTCCAATGCATACTGTTACAGTCCTAAAAGTTGCAGCAGAGCCTGCCAAAATTTTCAGCAGAGTGGGCATACCTAAAGAAATTATTACTGATCTGGGTAATAATTTTGGTGCTGCATTACTGAAGGAGCTGTACAGACTGTTAGATACCACTGCCATAAGAACCTCACCCTATCACTCTCAGACAGACAGTCTTGTTGAGCGCTTTAACCAAACCTTAAAACACGTGTTAAAAAGGTTTGTAAAAGGGGAAGGAAAAGACTTGGACCAATACTTGCCTTACCTACTTTTTGCTTACAGAGAAAAGCCACAGGCATCAACAGGGTTTTCACCATTTGAAATGTTGTACTGTAGGCAGCCAAGATGGCTACTGGATGTGATAAAAGAAACGTGGGAAGTTAACCCCACCCAGAAACAATCTGTAACATCTTATATGTGTGTCCTAAGAAGGAAGCTGGCAAAATATGTTGAAACTTCTCATAGTAATCAGGAAGATGCCCAAAACCAGCAGACGGTATATCACGACCATGGGGTAAAAGAAAAAGATTTCAAGCCAGGTGAAAAAGTTTTGCTACTGTCCAGAGATAAAACTGCTTTTGCCACCCCTATAGCTTCTGTCAGTTCACCACCATGCCATTTGGTTTACATGGTGCTACATTCCAGCGGTACGTGGATGTAATTTTATCCCCTCTCACTGGTTATTGTGCTGCGTACCTGGATGATGTTGTGGTGTACAGTACAGACTGGAAAAGCCACCTGGAACACCTACGAGCAGTTATCCAAGCTATCAAAAATGCAGGTCTGACTATTAATCCTACCAAATGTGCACTGGGCATGCAGGAACAAGATATTCGGGCTATGTATTGGGAAATGGAGAAGTTAAACCAGAGGTTTCTAAGATAGAAGCTGTAGCTAACAGCCCTGTACCTAAAACAAAGAAACATATCAGGTCATTTTTAGGGCTGGCTGGTTATTATCAGAGAATTGTTCCCAACTTTTCCCAACAATCTGTAACATCTTATAAGTGTGCCCTAAGAAGGAAGCTGGCAAAATATGTTGAAACTGCCCATAGTAATCAGGAAGAGGCCCCAAACCAGCAGATGGCATATCATGACCATGGGGTAAAAGAAAATGATTTTGAGCCAGGTGAAAAGGTTTTGCTACTGTTACCCACAAAAGAAAATAAGCTGTTAATGAAGTGGCAAGAGCCTTATAAAGTTCTTAGACATACTGGCACTAACTATGAGATTGAGATCCCTGACAGGAAAAAATCCTACTAAGATATACCATGCTAACCTCCTCAAGAAATGGGCTGAAAAAAATGCCAAAAGCTGCCTTGCTAGTTTTACCAGAAACTGATAAGGAAGATATTGATGTAGCTTATGATAGACTGGAACAAACTGTAAATGCTGATGCTGTAAAGGTGAATGTTTCCTTAACCTCAGAACAAACTGCAGACATTTGTAATGTGCTAAAGACATTTAACAGTACTTTTACCATGGTACCAGGCCACACAAAAGGGGCTGAGCACTTAGTGACAAAGAATGCTTGTCCCATTAGACAAAAGACATACAGGTTGACAGAGTGGTTAAGAGCTGATGTGGTTAAGGAAATACAAAAAATGAAAGAATTGGGTATCATAGAGGAGTCGAGGAATGCTTGGTCATCTCCCATGGTAACTGTAAATAAAAAAGAAGGAGGTGTTAGAATCTGTCTTGATTTTAGGAAGCTTAATCAAGTGTTAGAATTTGACAGTTATCCTATGCCCAGAATAGATGATTTGGTGGACAGATTGGGGAGTGCAAAGTATATCAGCACCCTCGATCTCACTAAGGGTTACTAGCAAATACCTTTAGCTAAAGAATCCAGAGATAAAACTGACTTTGCCACCTCTATAGCTTCTATCAGTTCACCACCATGCCATTTGGTTTACATGGTGCACCAGCTACATTCTGGATGTCATTTTATCCACTCACACTGGTTATTGTGCTGCATATCTGGATGATGTCATGGTGTACAGTCCAGACTGGAAAAGCCACCTGGAACACCTACGAGCAGTTATCCAAGCTATCAAAAATGCAGGTCTGACTATTAATCCTACCAAATGTGCACTGGGCATGCAGGAAACAAGACATTTGGGCTATGTGTTGGGAAATGGAGACGTTAAGCCAGAGATTTCTAACATAGAAGCTGTAGCTAACAGCCCTGTACCTAAAACAAAGAAACATATCAGGTAATTTTTTTGGGCTGGCTGGTTATTATCAGAGATTTGTTCCCAACTTTTCTGAATTAGCTACTCCCCTCACTGAACTAATGAAAAAATGATACCCAAATAATGTGAAATGGACCCCAGAGTGTGGTGAAGCTTTTCAAGCCATTAAGGCTACATTATGTTCAGCCCCTGTTTTAAGAAGCCCAGATTTTGAAAAAAAAACAAAACATTTTTGCTACAAACAGATGCATCTGAAGTAGGCCTAGGTGCTGTCCTAAGTCAAAATTTAGATGGGACAGAACATCCTATTCTGTGCATATGTAGGAAATTGCATGACAGAGAGAAAATGTACTCCACTATTAAAAAGGAGAGTTTAGCAGCAAAGTGGGCCAAGGGATCCCTTAAATTGTATTTACTAGGAACTGATTTTGTTCTTGTAACTGATCACAATCGTTTCTGTTGGCTTAATCAGATGAAAGATAAAAATTCCAGAATCACAAGGTGGTACCTGGCACTACAGCCATTTAAATTCACGGTGATTCACAAATCTGGTTAAGAGAATAGCAATGCTGATTTTTTTTGTCAAGATATGCCTCAGGAATTGAGGATTCTGAAGGTTACAAAAAAACAACTAATGCATAGGTTTGAACTGTACTTTTTGCTGTACTGTTATAAAACAAAAATAGATTATGTACATGTGCTTAATGTCTGAAAGCGGCAAATGTTAGAGAATAAAACATTTTGGAAACCTGTTTAATAAAACGGGTTCCCTCTTTGGGGGGGGGTATATGTGACAGGGTAGAATAGGACCCTTTCCATTTGCTATGAAAAAAGTGTTTAAATGCAAGGATCTTTCCTTTTCTGTCTCTTCTCTGTCTGGTTGTGCAACCAAATTTTCCTATGAGACTTCAGTCTTGATCAACCCAACAGGCTCACAGTTCTTTGCCTCTCACTGTCTCTCAATTTTCTCTTGCTGTCTGTTTTTCTTCTTTTGCATATCTGCTAATATAAAAATATGTGCAAAGCATTGTATGAAAATGTAACCAATAATGGGATCACTTTTGTGTTTTTTTATACTTGTTTATTAAATTTTCATGCTACACATTACATCTACATCTTTCTCTAGATACAAACTTCAGTGCATGAACATACATTCCACTTATAACTGAAAGTCATTGCAGTGTGCATTTCTTTTAAAATCATAGCTACTGTATTTAGATTTCACATACCAGACTTTTTAACTTAACATTTGGTTACCCATACAAAGTAATTTGTTAAAAAAAACAAGTAAAGGGTATTCTGGCAATTAAGAGACTTAACTGTGTTTTAAAATGATTTCTTTTATCTATTCCATCAATCTATTCAGTTAATTCAAGAAGGAGAAATTTGGGAGGGGGGTCAGATGTATTACATCTTTATATAGGTCCCATTTATTCCATGTGTTCCTATATGCTTCCTCCCTATGATTCACCGAAAAGATGATTCTTTCCATATTTTGTATGCAATCTGTAGTACTTAACCAGGTTACCAACTCTGGGGGAGTTGGCTGAAGCCAATTCATTGCCATTGCTTTTACAGCTGCTATGGTCAAGGCTGCCCTTAGGTATCTGCCCTCCTTCCCATTGATTTCAATGGGAGAAATGCCCAGAATTATATGTTCTGGGACAATGATGTTTTGAATGCCGAAAAGTGCCATCAGGTATTGTTTTATCTGATTCCAATAATTGAAGAGCCAGGGGCATTGCCAGAAAATATGAACTTAGTGATCTTCCCTTTCCCCACAGCTTCTCCAGCAGGAAATGTTACTCACCATCTTTCCTAATCTACTTGGAGTAAGGACGTATCTGATCCTGACCTTCCAGGCATATTCCTGCCAAGTTGACGAAGACGTGACCTTCCAGTTACCTATAAAAATCTTTTCCCATTGTTTTGTGCTTAAAGATACCCCCAATTCTAGTTGCCAGTTGCTTTCTATCCTCTGTGTATTATGTCCCTTATCCATAATTAAGTTCTGATATAACATGGTAATAGCTCCTTTTCCATGGTTTTATCCCCAAATCATCTCAAAAACCTCTGGAAAAGGTCGGAGATCAACTAGGACAGCCTCCTGTCTAAATCTGTCATTTACATAATTCTTAATTTGATTTGTAATACGATATATCTGCATTTGTCCATTCATATTTAACCTTTGCTGTTTCAAAAGGGATTACAGTTTTTTCTTGTATAATCTGCCAAGAGGCCACAATGCCTCTGTTGACTTGTATCTGGTACCATAGGTATTGTTGCACTGGTTTAAAGTCCCTATCCCGGCATCACCAGATATAAATGGGATCACTTTTGTTTGGAAAATACATAGTATTACTGTTGAAATATATATATTTATAATTTTGAGACGAATGTTTTTTTTTCCATAATATTTTTTATTGATTTTAAACAAGTTTGTAAGATTTTACACATATGCACATTCAAAGTAATAACATAGGATAACAAATTCTTATTGAACATAAAATCTACATCTGATCATATAAATAAGTTAAAAAGTTAAAAAGGTAAGTGATTTCTTTACCAATTAAGTGTCCATGAGGATATCCAGAAACCATCAAACATCTGAGAAATAGCCATCTTATACAATAATAAAGGGTGTGTATATTTTTAACTAGTTTTCTACAAATATCAGATATATACTCTTCTAAGTCGTGTTCCAGAAGGGTGACCAGATTTTATTAAAAATGTCTAATTTGTCCACAAGAGAGTACAATATTCTTTCATTGTTATACAAGTATACCATATGACTATACCATTCACTAATAGAAGGGGGAAGGGTACTGGACCATTTCTGCAGTATTAAACAATTCATACTAAGGGCTGCATAAAAAACCCAAGTTTCTTGGAATCTATCTAGATTCAGAATTTCCAGGATTATTCCTATAATAAAAATTATTGGAGTTAAAGCAATGGTTTGCTTTGTGACCTTAATACAAATGGATTGGATGTCTTTCCATATGTCTACAAGCACTGGACATTCCCATAACATATGGGTGAGCCCTGCACCAGGATGGTGACATCTCCAACAGTCAGGGTTACTCAAGTATCCCATAGCATGCGATAATATCTATGCAGAATTTTAAATTGAATTAACCTACCTTTGAAGTTCCTTGCAGTTCTTGATGGCTATTCCCCATGCCGCATCCCACTCCTTATCAGAAATATTGAGACTCAGTTCTTCTTCTCATTTCCTTTGGGCCTTAATGATCAAACAAGTAGAGGTTAAACTACTAGTCAGTGTCACAAACCCCACTCAGCTGGTCAGCTCTCTACTCCCAAAGTGTCAACCTCAGAGTGCAGTTTTGTGAACAGTTAACAGAAACAGGGTAACCCTCCTGTCTGTCTTGTGGGTTTGAATCAACCTTTGGTCTCAGTTCTGGAGGGATTCAAACTGTGAACCTCTTGCTAGCGTACCCAGTGCACAGGCTCAGCTAATTCTGTCTTCGGGGGCCAGATATCTTTGCCTATGGGCACCTAACTAGGAGTACAAAATGAACCCTTAAAAACTCCAATAAAGACCTCAGATTACTCTTACCTTTTTCCAATTTGGTATCACCATTCAAGCTTATGCACAGTGTCTGCTTTAACCATATATACTCCACTTGTTAAAGAAAAGAAATTCAAAGACAGACCAAGTAGGCTCTAAAAATAGAGTTTTACTAAAATAGATAAAAAATATGTAAAACATAAAATACAGAACCAATATCACAAGAACCATACACTCTTTTAGAAGAACAAGGTTTTAACAGTGCAGTTCCTAGTACAGTACTTAGATTTTATCTCTCTCTACCTGTATACGTGCTTAAAGTGCTCAAAGATGTTTCTTTGTCAGAGTGTAGATAAAACAGTCTCTGAAGGAAAACAGAATACTGTTTAAAAAACTGTCTTGGCCAACCCCTTTGTGTGAGGTCACCTAGCTCCTCCTCTGTTTATTAAAAATCATACACCCAGGATATTTTATCATTTTAGAAGGAAAGTTAATTAAGGTTACATCAGTCGAAACTCCTTTCCCCATGTGACTTCCCCAATCAAGTCTGTAAATTTCCTTTCATCTATGAGCAGTATCCCCTCTCACATAGACATCAAAACATTTATGATTTCGCACCAGTGTGCTAAACCTGGTTTTCCTCCTTGAAACGTCATGAAAGGGATACTGATTTCCCTCTTAGTAGTTAAAGCTATAGTTAACTTAGAAAAACAGGAGAGTCTTGATTAAGGCATGTTCTAGTCTATAATTAGCTTCTGGCCTTCCAGGTAACACTTTGTATCTAAAACCTGTGTGTGTGTGTGTGTGTGTGTGAGATCTCACATGCCGTCTCAGCATCTCTCATGAGAGACAGTCCATAGCACATTTTTATATTACAAAAAATCATAATGTACTCAGAACTGGCTGTCCACATGTCACAGTCAGTATTTTATGTGATTCCTGCCTCCTTTTTTTGTAAAGAAGTGCATATCAATTGATCCCAATCTTCAGATATTGGCAGATAGAAGTCACTATTCAGTATATTAGATCTATTAAGATTTTCTCTTAACTGCAAATAATAATGAATTTAATATCTCTGGATTTTATATTTTTCCCCAAGTTCTTGAAATGAGTATAAAATACTAGTCTTTCTGCCTACTAAATGAGCTAGTCTGTTAATGCCACATCTGAACCGTTCTTCGTTTGAGTAACCGCTTTTCCCTCCAAGTAGATTAGTATTACCCCATAATGGCATTACATCTATGGGAATCCCTTTGGGACTTATTATACTAAGTATTTTCCTAATCATTAGCACAGAACCAAGGGTACTGGGATTATCTGAAAAACTAGGCTTTTGCAGTATATACAAAAAATCAAAGAGAGAGTTTGGTGTTACAGAGTTTCTTTCCATAGTTAACCATAAAGGCTGTGGTTCTCCACTTATATTCACATGTGAATTTTCAAAATGTTTTAAAGCATGTTTAAAAATCAAGGCTCACTGATACCTTTCCCACCAAGGCAAAGTTAAACCTCCAACAGTATATGGTGCTCTCTGTTTGGAAATATTCAATCTGGGTGGTTTCCCTTGCCAAAAAAAATTCCTTATAATACGATCAAGCCATTTAAAGATTGCTCTCCCCACCAAAATAGGCAGATTTTGGAATAGATAAAAAAAGTCTGGGAGCAATATTCATTTTTATTGTGTTTATTTTCCCTACAATGATAAGTTAAGTTTCCCCCACCTAGATAAATCTAGCTCTCTCTCTTTTATTAGGGGATAACAGTTAAGATTTTTAAGTTCTTTCAAGTTGGTGGAGATCTGCAATCCTAAGTATGTAATACTTGATTTGAACCAATTTTTATCAAGAATGTTTTCCAAATGACTCTTTATTTTGGGTACCAGGCCATTGTGTAACACCTGTGTTTTTTGCCAGTTTAACTTAAGCCCTGATGTGTTTTCAAAAGCTGTAAGGATTGTCTTCAAACACTGACATGCATGTATTGGATTCCAAGTGAGAGCAGGAGGTCATCCACAAAAGCTAAGGTTTTATGTTCTTTCCCCCAAATTTTATGCCTTTGATCTCATTATGGTTATTAATTGTCTGTATCAGGGGTTCAAATGCCAAAATAAAAAGGTAGGGGGATAATGGACATCCTTGTCTGGTTCCACAAGATAATACAATTTTAGGAGACAACATACCATTAGTCAGCACTTGTGTCTCAGGTTTGTCGTAAAGCATGGCAACCCACTCCGAAAAATCTGATCCACAGCCAAATTCCCTTAATGCCCTTGACATAAAGGTCCAATTAACTGAATCAAATACTTTAAGTATATCAAGTGATAAAATAGCATAAGGGATTTTATCCTTATTAGCTGACCAAATTAAATTAAGTAACCTACGAATACCATCAGCCTCTGATCTATTCTTAATGAACCCCACCTGTTCTTGACCTATTATTTAATTATAACATTCTGCACATGTTTGGCTAAGACTTTCACAAGTATTTCATTAAAGAAATTGGTCTGCAATTGGAGCAGTTCAAATTGTCCTTGTTTTTTTGGGGTATCAAAGTTACAAAGGCCTGTCTCATATAAGGTGGAAGTGATTTCTTTTCCCATGCTTCCAGTAAGGTCAAGTGCAAATGAGGCAGTATTGAGGGTGTACGTTTTTTATAATACTCCCCAGGAAATCCATCAGGACCAAGCATTTTGCCTGTAGACAAGTCTTGTATAGCTAGACATATTTCTTCAGTGGAGATGTTTCTACCCAGATCTTCCTTCTCCTGTTGTGACAAAGTTGGAGACTTAAGATTTGTAAAAAATGTATCCAGATCACCATGCGGATAGTTTACTTTGTCTGAATACATATTTTGAAAGCATTTGTAGAATTCATTATTTATGTCTTTGTTTTTAGTTAATGTTTTCCAATATTTGTTTTGAATGTTTGTTATAATAGTTTGTTGTTGAAGCCTTTTTAACCTTAAGGCAATGAGTCTTCCTGCTTTTTCCCCAGCCTCCCAAGATTTTTGTTTTGTGCTAAAAAGTGCATACTCTGCTTCCTATGAGAGCACTGTATTAATTTCTCCTTTAAGTACTGACATTTTATGTAGAATTTCCCTTTTGGTGTCTGAGAATTTTTGAATAATAAGGAAATATTTGTTAATTCTTTTTATTTTTATTTTTCTTCAAGTGCCCTATTTCTTTCCCTTTTTTTTTTGTTTGCTGAATAACTTATGATTCTTCTTAACATATGCTTTAGATGCTCCCCAAATGGATATGTTTGACGCTTCTCTATTATTGTTGATTTCAAAATACTCATTTGTTTGTTTTGTAACCCAAGTCAGAAATTCTTTGTCCTTTAAGAGGTTGGCATTAAGCCTCCACCTATGTGATTTCTCTCTGGTGTCTCTAAGAACTAGCTCAAGGCTTAACATGGCACGGTCAGATACTATAATATTATCAATGTTTGCCTCTAAGATATCAGTTAGTTTAGAATTAGGAATTAAGATGTAATCTATTCTACTATACATTTAGTGTCTATTTGAATAGAAAGAGTAATCTCTACTTGTTGGATTAGCAACCCTTCAAGAATCTGTAAGGCCTAGGTCAGTTGTTAGTTTTTTAAGAGTCTCTTAACTTACAGTAGTGGATAGTTTTATTTTATTCAAGGTAGATTTGTCTAGGATAGGATCCATTAGTTCGTAAAATTCCCCCCCCAAGAATTGCTTTATAGTCAGTGAAGGCACTCAGAGTTACTGCTAGAGTATTGAAAAACTCACACCGCCCTGAATTGGGGGCATATACATTGCATATTACTATATTTTGTCCATTCAGTGTACCAGTTAGGATTTGATATTGCCCTTCCAGGTCAGAAAAATTATTATGTTTACTAAAATGTATCCCTTTTCTGATCAAACTAGTGGTGCCACATTTTTTTGAGGAGAAACATGCACTCTCAGCAAGACCTACCCAAGACCTTTGTAATGTAAGTGCTTCTTCATGTGTTAAGTGAGACTCCTGAATAAGGGCAATATCAGCCTTTTTCCTGTTCAAATAGTTAAGTACTTTGTTCCTTTTAACTGGTGATCCCAAACCATTAACATTCCAAGATACAATGCTATAATGGGGCATCTTATAAATCCAAATAGAACTCAACAGAAACAAAACCAAAAGGGTGTCCCCTTAAACCCTCAAGGACGGATTAAACACTTAGTATAAGATTATTAGTACAACTATACTAGCTAAACAACACTATTGACAAAGTCAACACATATGTACTTTAAACAAGTTAATTAAAGGAAAGGGAAAAACAAACAAACAAAAAAAAAAGTCAGTACTTCTTTAAAAAAAAAGTTTTTTGCAAAATACATTAGGTTGTTATTCTACTTTTGTTGCCCAACACGTACTGGATAGTAATCCAAGGCACTGGGTTATGTTGTGGTGTGCAGGTAGCCACAATGGGAGCCCCCAACTTTGGCATAAATAAGCATATTGTTAATTCTGCACTGGATTTCTTGAAAAGTAAGTCAGTCCATTCCAATAATTATTAATCATCAATCCTTAATTACACCCACATAGAATATATATGCATAACAGCAATAAAACAGATCAGATGCAAGAAGGGAGCAGAAGAGAAAAAGAGAAAAAAGATGTAAGTGAAGGATGTATGTGATATTATCCAAGGCAGTTCATTCATAATGGCTTTAGTTAGTCAAATCATTCCATTCTGCATCTTATAATGCCTCAGCCCTCTACTCTGTGACCCCATTAACTTCCAAAATCACCAAAAAACATTTTGTTGGATAACACTGGAAGGAGAGCACAGAAACTTTGTAGAAAATGGCTGAGCACTGGATGCTGTTTTATACATAAGAATGGTAATTTAGTTGCTAACTTTCCTGTGAAGCCCAACTGCCATTTTCTCCATCCCAATCTAACAGCTCATTTGACAGTGGATAAGAGGTGAGGGTAAAGTTCAGACAAGACATAGAATTGCTGTAAATGTATATTTCTATGTTCTTCAGACTACTGGACCCTCATTTCAGCAAAGCACTACTATAGCAATATGTTTATATTTAAACAAAACTATCCTACGTTTAAAAATTACTATGCTAATTAAAAAAAAAACTTTAAGTAGTAAAATGCATATTGCAATAAATAAATCAGTGCGAATATGACTATTAGCAACCAATCTAATTACCCATTCATTAGCAGACAGAGTACTAGGTGGTTTAAAGTGACACTGTCAGCTTTGTCCCTCATTTTTCATGAAAGGGTAACCTTTGTGCCTGTAGGCACATACACATAAACAATCACAATCTAATGTAACAGTACAGCCCAAAAACAAGGTTTTTACCCAATTTGTTTAATAGTTACATTTATCTCATTTCAGTCATCCCGAATTAAACTCCGATGTCCACTGGAAGCATATTCACAAGCAGAACACGCATCTGCTCTGGAGCACGGTCCCAAAGTGCACTTTTTGAAGTTCCCATCGAGAAAGGACATTTACCCAACACATCTGGCCATACTGATTGTTTCCTTGTGTCTAAATTAAAAAGACGAGTGGTAGTAATGCCACAAAATACATTGTTAAGTGAGTGCTGAAATCACGCGCATGCAGAACAGCTACAGGATAAAAACCTCGCAGATGCACAAGAGCGGCACACTCTTGCGCATGCATGGGATATTGGCACCAGCGGTTCCGCATGCGCATGATTTTTGGCACTCACTTAAAAATGTATTTTGCAGCATTATTACTGCTTGGTTTTGTAATTTAAATGCAAAGAAAGAATCGTTATGGCCAGATGTGTTGAGTAAATGCCCTTTGTCGATGGGCATGTCAAAAAGTGCTCTTTGGGACTGCACTCCCGAGCAGACGCGTGCTCTACTTGTGGATATGCTTCCGGGGCACATTGGAGTTTAGTTCAGGATGGCTGGAATTAGACAAATGTAAATATTAAACGAATTAGGTAAACATCTTGATTTTGGACTGTACTGTGACATTCTAACGTGATTGCATTACGTGTATGTGTCTAGAGGCACAATAATTACCCTTTCATGAAAAATGAGGGACAAAGCTGGCAGTGCCCCTTTAACAGTGTGTGAGGCAGCAAGTTGTAGAATAATGCTAGCCACATCCGCAATAAGATGAAAAAAACAACTAACTTCAGTTTAATTCTACTCAAAGAAAACTATAACAAAGATGTAGTAGTGCTTTCATCATAAGAAGCTTAGAGCTAACTGTAGAGATCTTAGAAATTCTACTACAAACATTGATGTGAGCCCCAGCAGAGTGATAAAACAGCAAGTATATAGATGTTAGAGCTATTGTTTTCTATTTTCTCCCCTTACTTTGCACTCCTTGCATAGTATCACTGAAGCGGAGTCATCAGTTTATCTGAAGTTCTCGGACCATAAAAACAAGTGTTTGCCCCTTACCTTCCTGGAGAGAGAACAGTCAGTACTGTTTATTTAATATCTCATGGATCTGATGCTAGAGCCGAAAATTGTGAGGCAGAGGTGTTGGAAGAGAACTGCAAATACTTCCCCTTTGACCTCAGCATAAAAAGGGACCAATCACAGAAGGGCTTTTCCTCTAAAAGCATGTCAAAGGGCATCTCAGGTCTCTTCCTGTGCTACCATCATTGGGGAGTATGCACAATCAAAGCTCTGAGGGATTTCTTCTGGTGGTGGTGTGATCGAATAGGATCCAGACGACCTCGCACTGCCTCTGCTCCTCGATCTGCTCCTTGTCCTCCTGTTGCTAATTCTGGGGATTGGCAGGTGACTTTATTTGTTTGGTGTTCTCGTTTTTTGGGAAATATCTGAAGTCTGACTTATTTCCTTATTAGATCCTTTCTGAGTGATGTGAGAGTAAGAATGCAGTGATGTTTCCTTTTGGGGTCTTAACATCAGGATTACCAATTGATTGAGTTTGTGATATTGCTGTGACAGATTGCCTCATGTTAGAGCGCAGGTCACGAGGTGAAGAGCGTGTCTGGGGAGACTGAACATTTGTGTCCACACACTGCTGTTTTGAAAGATGAGAGCTGTTAATATTTTTTGTATAAGTGCTTTTAACTGTAACTGAGAGTTCACAATTGACCGCATAAGCCAAGGCCTGGCTAGCATTTGTAAATATCAGCACATTACCATTAGGTTCCACAATGTTCAGACTGGCAGGATATTTAAAATAATACAGCATTCCCAGTTTTGAAAGCCTTTGTTTTACATCATTAAAGGTTTTCCTTTTCTCCATGAGCAATGAGGAAAAGCTCTGAAATATTAAAATTCTGTTGTTCCTCCACATTAGCTGCTTCCTTTCCCTTGAAAGTCTTAATATTTGTTCCTTAACTGAGAATCTCAAGAAGTAAATTAGAATGGGTCTAGGTCTTTGACCTGCCTGTGGACGTGGACCCAAAGCACGGTGTGCCCTTTCTATTTCCAGTGCCCAGGACCATTGACAGTCTAATTTATTTGGTAAAAACTGCTGAAGAAATTCTATTATCCTGTTTCCCACCAGTCCCTCGGGCACCCCAAGGACCCTTAAATTATTTCTTCGCCTGTGATTTTCAAGGTCGTCTATTTTTTCTATTAGTTGGTGTATTTGTTTACCTTGAGTATAAAAGTGATCCTCCAAGCTGGTTATTGTTTCTTTAAAATTTTCAATCTGATCCTCTGAGTAGTCTAAGCGCTTAGTTATTGTGGTGGAGTCGTTCTTTAAATCCGCCACTGTCTGCTTAACTGTAACTATCTCAATTTTAACATCGTTTAGCTTTTCCATTAAGAATTGAATGTCAGTTTTGTCCGCAGCTGAGAACCGTTCAGAGCTCGAAGTATTAGTACATCTTTGACCCGATGACGTCATAAGTCCGTCAGCCAATTTTAAACCGCACTGCCGTAATTTTGAGAAAGAAATGACCGGAATGGATATCACAATTATCTATTCTGCGACCAATAACGTGGACTGACTGTTTTTACATTAAAAATGTATAAAAATAAGCCAAAGTTGAGGAGCCGCTGTTTCAAGCTGCCACCATGTTCAGCGCTAGCTTTCGCCATTTGAGATGATTGTAAACTCTAGCGGAAATGTAAATGTTGAGCCTTTTGCAAAAGCTGTAGGGGCCTCAAGAAACACACTGTGTTCTAGGAGCTCCTGCAACTTAGAAGGCCAGAATGTTTGCTAAGGATGGAGGTTAAAAAGACTTTTAAAAGAGTTAACCTGCTACTGCAAGATAGATTACAAGAAAAAGAGATGCAGAGACTGAAGGAATATTTTATTTTATTTCTCCTCTGTTCATAATTATTCTGAACAAGTTTATTTTGTCATGTTACTGCTACTGTAAATAAATGTTTTTGGTGAATTCTACAACTGCTCCTGGTCTTCCCTATGCTTCCTGACCTGTGCCTCGACGACAGCCACTACCATCTGCAACTGTACACAACACCAGCATGCATGATCTTGGTACACTACAGCTGTCCTCTCTACACCACATTGTCCTGACTGGCAGTGGAAAAACATCTGCTGTCCTATCTGACTAGCTGCCCCATGTATGACCCAACAGTGGTGCCTCCAGAGTCTGCTGTGCCACAATGGGTGGCCAGTTCTAGCAACTGCCATCCTGGGCTTGCACATGGCAACAGTAGTCATTACCCTGACCCATAGCACAGTACAGTGGTGGAACACCAGATGGTATGCAGGTGCCTGTACTCTGCGTGTGACACCGCTGGGGCAGCAGCAGTGTCTTGCCATGGCCTCTCTGTGATGACCTGCTCCAAAAGTGCTGACCAGATGGCAGAGGTGTGCAGTCCACATTAGGTCACTCTATTGTTTGTGATGTACATCCACTGTACATGGTCCCAGACAGCTGTCATTATGATGCCTCTCTGCTAGGCTTGCTAAGGGACGTCCATGCATGACACTGCCTTTCTGAAAGGCAAATCTGGGGCACACCCTGTTACATATGTTGTAGTCCACCAACCGTGGACAGTGCAATACCTACAATCCAGTCAGAATTGATGACCCCAGTGAATGGGGGACACTGTACGTTTACCCAGCCCAGTATTACCTATTTGCAGTGTACATACTCATTTTGTGGCTGGTGCATGCCCACACTCTCCATCCCAATCTTGGGCCAGATTGGCACAGTTCAGGGGATGGTGGCAACTTGCATCCCTCTCAATCCATGCCCATCTGTGTGCTGCATGGGATGCCGATGTGCCATGTGCTCCATGTATGTGTACAGTCCCACAGGACACATGTTGCATTAAGTCCCCTGCCAGTCCATCTGTGGCACTGATAAAATGCAGAGCCACCAGCCTGTACAATGCTGCCCTCCTAATGTACAGTTAGGTCTTCTTTTGCTGGATATTGTCCAATGGTGACTGCTCAGGGTATGTCACCACAGCTTGGTTTGTCCGCCACCAGTGAAGCATGCCACTGTCTACAGTGGTGGTGGTGGTGGGGACCCTGTTCCAGTGGATACACATCTAACAGCCAGGCCAGTGGAGGACAGCCGCCTCTGTCAAACCCCTCCTGTGTGCCACCTGTTTGACACATGGCAGTGGTTGTGGCAAGTTCAGGGAGTTTGGCACCGGAATCCCTTCTGTGGCAGAATCTGGTTCAGGGTCCCTGGCACACCGGACTTTGATGCAAGCTGCCATTTGCCACAGCTTGCATTAATCTAAGGGCCCTTTGAAAATGTATTCCCTTGTGTCTAAAGGCTCTGGCATTGGGCTGCCCACCAAAACAGGGAGACATCTGTGGTTAGAACCACTTCTGGCTACAGTAGGGAGAAGGAGAATCCCTGGAGGAGATTTTCATCTACTGACCACCATGTAAGGGGCCTTACCATGGGTTTGGTCACCTGAATGGAGTGATTCTGACAGTGTGATGTTTGTGACCATAGAGCGCTGACACCACATCCACTGAGTAGTCCTCATGTGCAGATGCACCAGGGCACTGTGAACGGTGAGGAAGCTATCAGACCCAACATACATTGCATGGAGTGAGCTTGCACTGTTTTGCATTTCACGATGTTGCATACGACCTGCAGGACTGCTCATAGTATGTTGTCTGGAAGAGAAGCCCAGGTTGTGTCCAGAACAGCTCCTATGAACAACAGCTGTTGGGAGGGTTCGAGCTGAGACTTGTCGAGGTTCAGCAAGACTCCCATGAAAGTTAGAAACTAAGAAGCAGTGGCTACTGCCTGTTCTGTCTCCTGTTTGGATGGGCTTGATTATAGCCAGTTGTTCAAATATGAGAAGACTTGGAGTCCCAGTTTCTTTAGGTGCATTGTGAGGGCTGCAAAGCATTTAGTAAAGACTCATGGCACCAAAGAAAGCCCAAAAGGTGTGACTCTAAACTAGTAATGTTGTCCGAGCACAATGAAACGTAGGTATCTGTGGTGGCTGGGGGGCACCAGCATGTACTGATATGCATAGGTAGCAAAGAGACCGGAGAAATCATTTTGGATTTTTCTCAATCCATTAAGTTGTTTAGATTTCTGAGACTGAGAATGAGGTGCATACCCAAGTTGTTTTTGGTACTAGGAAGAAGTGAGAGTAGAAGCCTGCGTTCTGTTCTGACTCAGGCACTACTTCCACTGCCCTGTTGTTCAGAAGGCCTGCAGTTTCCTGCACCAGGAGTTCTGACATGTAAGCTGACAAAGGCTTCTGGTTGGATAGTCTGGGGTAGTTTCTATGAAGTATAGGGAGTACCCCTCATGGATAATCCTGAGAACCCATTTGTCTGTCATGATGGATTCCCATTGATGATAAAACTGGATCAGGCACCCCCTACCCCCACTGGGGAGGAGAGGTTTGCCTCAGACAGTTGAGGTAGGATCAGGGCTGGAGCTTCAGAAAGTGGCACTAAGTGCTTCTGGTGCATGTGCCTTCGACTGAGCTTTATTTCGAGGTTGAGGAGGCAGTTTTGTTCTTATTTTGGGCTCCCCTGCCTCTGCCACGAAAGGACTGCTTGTTAGACCCATGTCCCTTGCCTCTGTGAGAGTTGAAGGAAACAAGTCTGGAAATCTTAAAAATAATTCTGGTCTCATTAGATGCCTTAAGAGATTGCCCCACCTGCTGTCTAAACATTTAACTGCCAGTGAAGGGGACATTCATTACGTGTTGCTGGACATGCTGGATGAACTCAGCAGTCCACAACCAGAAAAGACACCTGATGCAGATGCCTGCAGCTACAGAGTGAGATGCTGCGGTATTCACATATGCTTTGAACTAGTGACTGTTGGATTCAATTCACTGCTTAACAGTCAGCAGTATATCTTGTCTAGCCTCTGAATCTGGCACAGTCTCTGCCAGACACTTTAGCTTGTTCCACTGGGAATACTCATATCTGGAAAAATTACCCTGATACCTAGTTATCCTCAAGCCCAGAGTAGCTGAAGCATAAGTTTGTCTGCCCACAGTGTCAAGCTTGCGTGACTCATTAGTAGGGTGCACAGTGACCTCCATCGGCACAATGGTCTTGTCATTCAAGGTGAGAGTAACAACAGCATCATCTATAGGCTGAGGGTAATACACTGGCTTATTTCTAGGAGCAGCATATCTCCTATCTGCCTGCTTGGGGACAGCTGCCACCATAGCAGGCCTCTTCCAAACCACATTGTACAAGGTCTCTAGTTCAGGTTGGATAGGAGGGATTAAACTCACTGGAATATTAAGCACATTCAGGAACCCCAACTGCAGACACCTAGCCTGGTCAATGGCTGCTGGCTCAAAATCCAATGCTGAGTGCATATTTCTGAGCAGAGGTCACAAGGAAATGTTCTGCTGAGGAAAACACACAAGAGCTGGATCTGAGACCTCCTGACCATAATGACCCTTCATGCCCACCTTGAGAGATAATGATTACAGGATCTGACGCATCTTCTTCTATACCCTCCTCACAAGGAGGATTGACAACAGAGTGGGGTATCAGGGCTGACAACAGAGTGCATGGTTGTGGCAACACTGGTTCTGGCCCCAGCGGTGAAGAACTGGTGGCAGGGGCAGTGTCAGAACTAATACAGTGGATGGCACCAGGAGGGTTCCCGGCACCATGGGCCCCTGTGACACCAGACCCAGCACTGGGCCAGGCCCCTAGGTGTCTGAACCTGGTACCAGATGTGACACTGAAATCAGTATTGACAAGCCACCTGGCACCAGGATGATCAGCAGTGGCACCACAGCTGCCTCCATCCCCTGACAGGACGGAGAAAACACCACAAGCAGGGCAGATGTCAGTGGTGCTGCTCTCAGAGAGGACCTAGAGACTGTTGCCACAAGAAAACATTCTACTGGGCCCAGTAGTACCACTGGCGGTGCCAGCCCAGGTGATTCTATGAGGTCAGGAGCCTGCGCCACTAGTAGTGCTACATGGGCCAGATGCTACACCAACTGATCCATCAGAGCTGTCCAATGGTGGAAGTGCCCACCAGAGCCCTCACTAAATGACAGAGGGGGCTCTGGGACCAACACACCAACCTCCCTATCCAAGAAGTCCCCGGTGTCATTGGTAAGGACACTGGGGACCTCTGACCCCAGGAAGTTGAATGTGTCATAGCAGACCTCACTGATGGTGATCTCAACTGCTGACATTTCTTCCCCTTCTTATGAGAAGAGGAAGAGACCAGGGTTGAGCAGTGCCTTGACCCTGACACTAAGCGTGAGCTGGATATTTATTTATTTTATTTATTTAATTTAATATTTGATCACAGAGTAAAAACTCAAGGGTATCTAATGCCCATTTTCATGGGTGACCCAGAACAAAAACAACAATACAATACAATATATAAAAATTGCATACTCACTGTAATTCTTGATCTTCCAAGATATCTTCATCATTCATCAAAGGTGGGATACACGCTGGAAGCTGGATCTCGAGCGAGAGCATATAGTTTTAAAAATCTTCAGGAGAAGGAACTGACATTGGGGATGGCACCGCCCATGAGGATTAACTCATTGTCTCCTAGCAGATGCCTGTAGTCATCAGTAAAATACACTGGTGTGTCCTGAGGACATCTGCAGAAGTCGGCTACTGACTCCCAGTGTGCCCTTGCAACGTCTGGAGAAGTCACTTATATATTTTAATATGTAGTGTAACAGAATATAATATATATTTGACTTCATTGCACCGTTGGAAAGGTAATTTTGTGCTGAACAACTTTGCCACTGATATTTTTTGTATATCATGTATACTTTAGGAGTTATTCACATTTGTTTATGGTATGGTGTGTATGGCTTATGTTGCCTGTTTTGGTGAAAAATATTTTTCTTTGCTGTTTCAACCAGCATAGAAAAAAACAAAATTACATATTGTTATTTGCATACCACTATTGGAAAGGTAATTTTGTGCTGAATAACTTTGCCACTCAGACTTTATGTCTAGCACTTACGGTTCTTGAGCTATTAGGATTTGTTTGTGGCATGCTGACTATAGCTTGATTTTGCTTAGAAAGGCCCAGGATTTACTGTTAACAGTATACAGGAGACAAGTGGTGCAACTTCAGAGAGCTTCTGTGGAGACAATGAGTTAAACATGATGTGGTGCTCACAGAATGGCCAGTAACCGACGCTGATTCCCCCTCCTACTCAGTTCTGGCTGCAGAAGAGGAAAACAGTAAGGATGGGACAAGGGAGCCCAAGGGACAGAAAAAGGAAAGGAAGCAAAAACTAAACCATAAGCTGACCAGAGAGGAGAAAGAAACAGAGAACAGGTTTCTGAATAGGGTTTTCAGGGTTAACAATGACCAAAGTCTCTGTGCAGACCTATGGTTAAGACTAGAAGATAAATGGAGAGATAGATAATTAAACAGAATGAGGTGGAAAAAGGACCCCTTCTTGGTTGGGAGAAAATGGAGAAGAATCCCCCAGTTCAGAAGCGGGCAGCGATCTTTAACAACAGGAGAGGCTCAGTCAGACAGTATACTGACTGGAGAGAAGACACCACTCTAGTTGAAAAGGGCAAGGAGACCACCATGTTTGCAGGAACCTGGCAACTGTTTGAAGGAGGGCCTCAAGAGAGAGTATTTTATACTTGACAAGCATGGGTGTACAATTAGAGTAGAAGGAGAGACGCAACCATCCAGACCAAGAAGGGACCCTTTGGAGGACCGAAGAGGGTACAGCTCCCAAAATGGACTGAGAGAGGAACAACCCATGGGGACCAGGTGAAGTTCACCAGGGTGGTGCCAGAACATCTAAGCCCATGGAGACTACTTCCTTGTCTTAGAGGACAGTGAGACAAGAGGGCCCAGATTATCCCTCCACAGCTAACAACATTAGGAGAGGGCCCCTGAACAGGAGTCTACCCGATACAGTCTTTCCAGCAAGGATTCTGTCCAGAGGAGATCCACATCTGTTGAAAGAAGAGGGAGGTCCCTCTTGAACCAATAGAACGGAGATGCCTCCTAGAAGGACAGCCACAAACCAGGAGGCAAAGGCAGCACCATTTACCATCCCCCGTCCAGAGATGAATCACATGGAGGGGGCAGGATCTGACACTTATAAGACAGGGTCTCCCTCAGAGGATGCCTACCACCATCCAATATTTCCCGAAGAGGGGAAAGCAAATAGGGAGAAGGCACTGCCCAGTGACCTGGTCATGAAGGGAAGGTGGACGGCAAGCTGTGATGAATGGTGAAGATACCTTGGAAGATCAAGAATTATGGTGAGTATGTAATTTTCATATCTTTCAAAGATCAGTCTTCACCATTCATTACAGGTGGGAGAGTACCAACTCACCACCAAAGGTGGTATTGGCAAGCCTGAGGGAAATGGTTAAGTTCCGTCAGCATCTAGTGGGGGAGACCACATGGAGGCAGAGGCCCCTTACGGGTCCAGTGGGATCTGCGACTGGTCAGGGGCAAGTGGAGGCTCCCTTGGCCTTGGAGAAAGAAGTCACCCCTCTAATGCATGCCTGACCCTAGGGAAGAAAAAGTGAGCCTCCTGGAAATGTAAGGCAGTCACCTTTCACCAAGGCAGGCGTGACAACCGGGAAAGGCAAAGCCATGCTATCCACCCAATGCAGACCTCTGATCCCACTAGCCTGGAGGTCACCTTGCTGGCGTCGTAAGATGCCCTTGCCTGGCGTCTCACTAGCTCCAGACCTCGAGCAGAAAGGCAAATGGCTTGCCTGGTTGCCTCACAGTCTAGGAAAGATGCTAGAAGCTGCCCTAGTGTCATCCACAGGTACCTGCAATTGGTAGCCATGTGGGCCTTGTGTGCAGCAATGCACATGAGAAAGCATGCAGCAGAAAAGACTCTGCATCCCCAATGGTCAAACTCAGCTGAGTCTGAGTCGAGGGGTCATTGCCCTCTGGGTGTCGGTGCCTGGATGGAATGTCCAGAAGTTCCACATCAGAGGATGGGTGGGGCAGAGCTCCTGAGATCCCAGAGGTGTGCAATACCTGCGCTGGATGTCCCTTGGGGTTGGAGGAGGAGAAGAGAGATGGCACCAGACAGCCCGCAACACCGCCGTAAATGTCTGAGGCCATGGAGGTCTGACTGTAGGAGTCAGAACTTAACTCTAGTAGGAGAGACAGCATCGGCCCGGCAGGATTGCATGTTGCAAAGTGATACAGCTGCAGGTCATTCAACATTCCTGACAGGAAGTGCTGATAAGAGATGATATCAGCATCAGAGAAAAGGTGGACTGACAAGTCCTCGTCCTCAGCCGAGGAAGATGGGGATGAGGATGAACTATGCTCAGAGGTCGGTGGTGCAGGGGTCTTTGGCCAAAAAATGGCTTGGTCCATGGCTCTAAGATATTGAGGGAACACATTAGCTGAAGCTCTGAATTGTTCCCAGGTAAGAGGCCTCGAAGGACCCAAAATACCTCGGGAGGGGGGGCAGAGGAGGAGGAACATGGCAGACCAAGGACGGCCCTCTGATAGGGCTATGAGATCAGGCAGGGAAGGGGACTGCAAATCTCAGCCACCTCTGAATACCCAACTATGGAGGGGTAGACAGGGTGGTGCCCTTGAGGGGAATTCCCTTCCTGAGGTGGTTGCAGCTGTGCAGGTCCCGAAGGGCAGCCCCTATCCCCACCTACTGCAGGTCCAGATGGTTCAGGGGAAGAGAGAGAAAGACAGATCCAGTGCTCATGCTCCTGGCTGGGACCCTGGAAGGTTGAGCACTACAGCAGGGCACCAATCCAGACCCTCTCACTCCCACCTGACTAGAAGAAGACCTGTACCTCGAAGGAAGCCTAGTCAGCATTTGGGGACACAGAACAGGAGTGTCAACACCGCTAGTGGCATCAGCAACCCCCTTGATACTGCTAACGGTGCCAGAATTAGGCCCGGTGTAACCCTCAACACCAGAACCCAAAACAACACTGGAGGCAGCGCCACTTCCCAAAACGGCATTGGCCACAGTTCCATCAACCTTCCTGGCACCAGAACTTGCACCATTGGTACCCTCAATGCCGCCCACAGCACCGAGAGGCATGGGAGGGACAGCACCATGCCTAGCACCGAATGGAGAGCTTTCCAATCCTCCTGACACCGAAGGCCTTGAACTAGGCCCGGAAGGGGCTCAGGACTCAGTGGCTAATCAGCCCTTTGGAGGAAGAGAAGATAAGGGCGATCTCTAATGAAGCCACCCCCGAGACTCTTCCTCCTCCTCCGGCGCCATGAGCAGCAGCAGGAGGGGACCTAGTCACATGGTCAGCACTGCCTCACTCACCTGCCACAAAATATCAGGTCAGGAGCTGAAGTAGCACATGACCGTGGTGTCGAGGGGTCCATCAGCATGGGACAAGAATGTAGCTGCGACACCACTACCGGGATTCCAGACCTTTGAAGAAGTACCAGATTGTGTGGGGGTGCTCAACTGGCTCCCCAGAAAAGGTTAGTTGTCCGCCAGGCCACTCACACTGCCCTCCCACCTCAGCAAGAGCAAGTCTGGCCAAGACCTGCTCTTCCTTGGTACGAATAGTATGAAGGAGGGGCTCAGGGAAGAGCCCAAAGACCTGGACCTGGAGTCCTGAGTGCTTCAATGTCTTCTGAAGGTCGGGGGGTCCCTCCCTAACCTCACTGCACACATCTCTAGGGTGCAGTAGTCCACTGAAAAACACGTGTCGCACTGATTGATATCATGGTATCAACCCAGGCAGTTTGTTAATGATGGTCGGTAGTTGCTATTCTGTTCTCGCATGGGCAACGATGCATGGTGGGATGACCCCTCTTACGCGACGATTTTTCAGGCCCCAGATCGGACATGACCAATGATGGAAAATAACAAAAAAACAAAAGTATAGACTCGGCACTGCATTTAGAATAAAATAACAAACCAAAAACATGAACAGCAGAACTCTCAGCATCAAGTAAGTGGTGCAGAACTGAAGAAGATCTTCAGTCACAGCTCCGGAGTCCCACGGTAGCAGCAGGATGCAGCTTCGACAGTGGGAAAAACAGAACTGAGGAGGAGGGGAGTTTACTGGCCACTCTGCGAGCGCCATGTAATGCGTAGGCCTCATGAGCAGTGCCTTCCCTGATGCCGGCTCCCCCTCATGAAGATTTTTAAAGCTATATGCTCCCACCTGAGATCCAGCCTCTGGCGTGTATCCCACCTGTGATGAATGGTGAAGACTGATCTTTGGAAGATAATACAATACAATGAACAAAACACATTTATAATGACAAGAACATGTCGAAAGAGAAAGACAATGCTTCATGGCTAGTGCTTCTTTTTGCACTTATGGAAAAAGTCAGACTGTCATTTTTCTCAAGTACTGGGCCGCCCATTGTCAGAACCTCTCTCTGGAGGAGGTAGTGGACCAGACATGGCCCTGCTATTGAAGCAGCCTGCCTCTTCAGGCTCTACCATATGAAAAAATTAACACTTTCATCATATAGGTGACGATGTTCTGATTTCCGGTAGATAAGCGATGAGGTCACTTGCTGAAGACAAAAAAGGAACCGAGGCAGTCAGTGGTAAACCAGCAGCCGCATGCACTGACACCCGACATCATGCATGCTCACTGCATGCTACATTGGCAGCCCTCTGAAGAGGTCTGGCTCCCTCTGGGTCCTAGCACCTCCAGTTCGGACCCACTAGTGGTAATTAATGGTGAAGACTGACTTATAAGATCATGTCCTCGGTGGAGTTAAATTGGATGGTGCCCTGGGCAGACGTAGCATATGACAACTAACAGGGATATATCCAGAGGAGCCACCTACCACTCCATGGAAAAAACAAAAAAGTATAAATATATTTTTATATTTTTTTTGGGGGCACAAGTAACCCTCACTGCTTTTTGTTTTGTGTCTTTCTTTGGTGTAGGTGGCACCTCAGTGACCAGCCCTCTCTAAAAATAAAACAAACAGGGCCCGTCACTACAGGACCATAGCAGAGGAGACAATAGAAGGTCTGCTGCCAGCATTTACAGTGTGAGCTACCAGAGGCCGTGGCTCTCAGTTGAGTGGGGGATGGTGGCTGGGCATCTGAATTAATGAAGATATTCTGGAAGATCAACAATTATGGTACATATATAATTTTCATATCTTCCAAGAATCAAACTAAACCACTGATTCCTACTTATGGGTCTGAGTACCAAGTTTTCCTAAGGAGGGAGCAGCTATTTCACCCTGAGGGTAACAGGTACCCTTGGCCCTCTGGGGGGGGGAGGGGAGAACACCTGAGGGCTGAGGTTCCTCATGGGTCTGGCAAGACACAAGAATGCTCTGAGTCAGATAGGTGAGCAGAGAAGTGCCCAAAAGCTCTTAACTGACCCTACAGGAAAAGAAGTGAGCCCCTTGGATCTGGGAGTTACATAGAAACATAGACTTTGTCAGCAGATAAGGACCACTTGGCCCACCTAGAATGCCCATTTCCCTACCTATTGGATAAGCTGCAGATTCTAGATAACCAGCAGCCTACTTCCTCCTACCCAACACTATAATTGCCCTGTGTCGATCCCATGCATTCTTGAATTCCTCCATTGTTTTAGACCCCACAACCTCTTCAGGAAGACTGTTCCATGCATCCACCACACTCTCTGTGAAAAAATACTTTCTCACATTGCCCCTGAACCATCCCCCCTCTATTTTCAAATGATGCCCCCTTGTTCTTGCGCATCTCTTTTTCTGAAATATGCTACCCTCTTAGACTTTGTTGATTCCTTTGGGGTACTTGAAAGTTTCTATCATGTCCCCCCTCTCCCTCCTATCCTCAAGTGTATACATATTAAGCTTCTTTAGTCTCTCTTCATATGGCTTCTGGTGCAGACCCTGCATCATTTTGGTTGCCTTCCTCTTATTGCTTCCATCCTGTCTATGTCCTTGTGGAGATGGGGTCTCCGGAACTGCATGGAGTACTCCAGATGGGGTCTCACCAACTGTCTGCACAGAGGGATAACAACTTTCTGCTTTCTACTGGTGATGCCTCTCTCTTGCTTGCCTACCTTAAGATCGCCTGATATGAGTACCCCCAGGTCTCTTCCCCTGGGTTTTTGTTTTCCAGGTGTATTACTTTGCACTTCTTTGCACTGAAACTAAGCTGCCATACTCTTGACCATTGCTCCAACCTTGCCAAGTTCCTTATCATCCTTTCCACCCCCCTTGTGTATCAACCCTGTTGCAGATCTTCGTGTCATCTGCAAAGAGACATATTTTTCCTTCTAGCCCCTCCGCAATATCACTTGTAAAGACATAAAAGAGTATCAGTCCCAGTACTGAACCTTGCGGTACCCCACTAGTAACTCCCCCTTCTCCTGAGTGTGCTCTGTTTACTATTACCCTCTGTGTCCTGTTGTCCAGCCTATTTTTGTTACCCAGGCTACCACCCTGGGACCAATTCCCAGGCTGGCTAACTTGTTTATTAATCTTTTGTATGGTACGCTGTCAAATGCCTTGCTAAAGTCTAAGTAGGCCATATCTGTAGCCCTTCCTTGATGTACTACTTTGGTCACCCAGTTAAAGAAATCTATTAGATTAGTCTGTCTTGACCTTCCTGCTGTGAATCTATGCTGCCTTGGGTCCTGTGCCCCGCTGGCCTCTAGGTACTCGACAATTCTTTCTTTCAGAAGTGATTTCATCATTTTCCCTACCACTGAGTTCAAACTAACAGATCTGTTGTTTTCAGCCTCTGCCTTGCTCCCACTCTTGTGAAGAGGGATCACATCTGGTTTCCTCCAGTCCTCAGGTACCACACCATCCTCCCATAATTTGTTAAAAAGGGCAGTCAGTGGTGCCACTAGGTCTCTCCTTAGTTCTTTTAGAATTCTGGGGTGAATCCCGTCAGGTCCCATTGCCTTATCCACCTTAAGTTTTGAGAGTTCATTCAGGACCCTTTCTTCTGTTAATGGACTGGTATCAACCCCCCTGCCCAGAGTGCTTCTCTTGTTTGGTTTAGGTACCTCCCTCTCCTCTTCTTTAGTGAATACTGAGCAAAAGTATTTGTTCGGTATCTCTCTTCTCACTGTCACTCTCTGTCCAACCCCTTCCCCCTTTAATAAGCCTCACTATCCCTCTCTTGGTCTTTCTTTGCTCTCTAATGTATCTATAAAAGGTTTTATCCCCTTTCTTAACTGAGCTGGCTATCTTTCCTCTGTTTGGGCCTTTGCTCTCCTGACTGCCTTGCCCGCTTCCCTCTGCATTAACTGATACAGGTTTCTGTCCTGCTCTTTCTGTGAGTCCTTATACTTTCTGAATGCTATATTTTTCTCCATGGCCTTCCTTGCCACCTTTTTTGAGAACCACAGTGTTTTTTTTATTTAGTTTTGTTTTCCTCATTTGTTTCACACAAAGGCTTGTTGCCTTTATGATGGCAGTTTCGATGTTTCACCATTGTTCTTCCACTCTTCCTTCCTGAACATTTGCTACTGCATTTTTTTAGGCATTCTCCCATTTTGCCAAAGTCAGCGCTTCTGAAGTCCAGTACCCTCGCTTTTGTATGGCTTGACTCCACGGTTGTGTTTATCATGAACCACAGTGTGTGGTGGTCACTTGTTCCCAGATGGCAACTCACATCCAAATCTGTGATCCTCTTTCTATCCCTGTTTGAGAGTACCTTTCGCTGGGCCACAGGTGCCATGTCAAGAGAGGCAATGCTACGCAGTCCACCGAATGCAAACTCCGGTTCCCACCAGCCTGACGGCCACCTCATTGTCAATGTATGGTGCCCTTGTCTGGTACCTCACCAACTCCTGGCCCTTGGCAGAAAGGCAGATGTCTTGCCTAATTAACTCCAAATGAGGCATGGCAGCTAGGAGCCATCTTAGCTGAACCCATTGATTCTCACTGTAAGATTCCAAGTGTGTCTGATGTGCAGCAATGCACATCATGGTTCGAGCCAAGAACACCTTCCTGTCCAAGGCATCTCTCTAGGCAGAGTCAACTTCGGGAGGTCAATTATGCACTGGCAAAGAGTCTTTGTTGGGGTCTGCATAACCTAAACCCTGAAGTGTGGTGAGGCACTGTACCTGCAGAGCCTGTGGATGTGCAGTACCATTGGTAGATGTCCACTGGAGCTGGAGGGGGAGCAAAGGGACATCTCTAAACTGTCCTAGAGCATTCCTCGAAGGTCAGGAAGGGATGCCACATGGGCATTGCTGAAAGCTCCTAGGAGTTCCCACAAAAAGGACAGGGTATAGAGGGCAGAAATGGTGCCAAAGTCTAGTGTCTTAAAGGAGAGCTGCGCTGAATCTGTATGTCATTTTTCCCTGTAAAAGCCAATTTTTACATACTGGCTTAAATTCTGTAACTGTTAAATCTCTACATGCTTTTTAGTTATTCTAGAGGGTGTTTCTGATTCACACACAAGTGTTAAGTACCATTTTAGAACCCTGTGATGTAATTTCTGCCCCTTGTTCAGCTCTTCCATTGTCCACACAATGCATTCATGTTCTATTATAGAACTCTGTGACTCAGAGCGACATAAAGTACATCATACAGTTCTAAAATGGCACTGAACATCAAGCTGCAAATGAAAAACATCCACTCTGTTCACTAATAAGCCTGTTCAGAGGGAACAATAACAGAACTGGAACCAGCACTTAAAAAACAGCTGCCACTAGGGGAAATTGTTTACAGGTTCAGTGCAGTTCTCCTTTAAACATGTCCACCAGGAATCTCTCATACAGGAAGTACTCAGAGGTTGAGGACATGTGAAAAGAAGATTTTGTGCCCTCAGAGGAGGACATGGAAGTGAGAGGTGTCAGGGGGGGCTGAGATGGAACTGGACCTGGTCAGCATTAGTGTGGTACTGGTACTGGTACAAGACACCAGCTGCATATTGATGCTGGCTCCAGTTGATTGGCCCCAGAAGGCCCATGATCCCTGGAAGCTCAGGCAGAGATGGTATAGGTCTGGGAGAGATGGAGGAGCCAGAGCCCCGAAGACCTATACTTGGGCTGTGGAAATGTCCAGTGGACCTTGCTCAAGGGGAGGGCCTGGCAAATCCACCTGAATAAGAAAGGCCAACCTATGAAAGAGGAGCAACCAGGTATGTGCCCATGTGAGGGAGACCCCAAAAAACGAGAGTGGAACCATTCAGTCCCCTCAGGGCAGCTCCGATCCTCACTAGTGAAGGGCTCAGCATACAGTTCTGGAGAGAACTCTATGCCCAGCTGTCCTCCACTTCCAAACAGCTGCTGCCTCCAGCACCAGACTCAGGGTCAGGGATTGGCCAAGACATAGATTCAATACTGGTTCCAGCGCTGACCCCGGGTCCATCCTCACCCCCAATACCGCGAGTAGTATTGGAAGCTGGCCTGCTGCTGTGAGCAGCACTGTAACCAGGCTCAAACCAAGAGATGACACCATTGCTGGCAGCATTCCAGGTGTCAGGCCCAGAACTGACACCAGGACTGGTGCTGCATCCATCACCGAGCGCAGAGTCAATTCCCTCTCCAGAGTCACAAGGGCTGGTCAGTGCAGAGATCAACACCTCCACCTGAGCGACCGGATGAAGCCCAACCCCAGTCCCCCTGCTGATACCAGCAGGGGCCCCAAAGTCACAGCCAGCAACAAACTGCTCACTGATACCACGGACAGTGTCAGGAGACAGGGAGGCACTGGGTCATGACACTGAGGTATCCACTGAGCATATAACTTCTACCTCCCCAATAGGAACATCTACTACCCACTGCAGACAGACAAGGGATGCTCTACCAGCCAGAGATTAGCAGTTTATCTTAAAACTGAGCTTTTTGGGGGTAGGAGTCCTAAGTTTTGGAAGTGTTTTAGATTGGAGTACGCTGCAGTGTGTGTTCCAGACAGGGTGGGACAAATCAGGTAGCCAATGGCCACTAAACAAATTGGTTTGGCTACCAGATTTCAAAAGTTACCAGCCAGCTGGCTACCTGCACATGGAAGTGATTTTTGAATCCTTAAAAATGATGGACTTTGATTTGAGTACCAGTTTTTAAAAGCTAGGGCCAAGCTGACTACCAGCTCACAAACTGATTTGTCCCACTCTGGCTCCAGACAAAGGGAACTGTTTCTTGTGGTGATGCATGGGAGGAGGGACTGGAGCAAAGGACCTGCTGTTCTGGCTTTGGGAATGCCCAATCTCTTCAAAATTGTTTACAAAAATGATACGTTGTCAAAATATTGTCTGGAACATGTGCTTTTAACAATTTGTAGTGCAACACATTGTTTTCTGATTTTTTTATTTGCGTCCTATTTATGATCCTTGTCACAGTTTGTGTATGGAAACTGGTTTGTTCCCACCTCACTCCCCCCAGCCCTTCATTTCAGAAGCCAGAAGAGCTGACTTGGGACTGCACAGCCTGCTAGTGTGGTAGTTTGGAGGGGTGGAGGGATGGGCTTCTTTGTCTGGCTGGAGGGGTGCATTTAGAGTACAGGGCCTGCTTGTGTAGCTTGGGAGAAGAGGATTTGGAGCGAAGGGGCTGTGGTCTAGCTCAGGGAGTACATGCTCTTCTTTCTCTCCAGATTCCCTCTTCTAACAAACTTATTTATGGGGAATATGTGTGTAATGTATTGTCTGTCCAGAGTTTAATACATTTGTGTAAACCACTTCTTTTCTTGTTGGAAGTAAAAAGATAGTGGATGTCCTACATGCAAGTTTAACTTTGGAGGGGGAGGTGTTTAATTGATAGGGTGCTGACTCCCTCAAGATATAAAATATTGAAGGTTTCAGTCTTTGGGACAGGCTCAGAATGCATGTTATACTAAATTAAAAATCAATTTGTCCATCTGCCTCTCCCTCTGGCTACTGATGGTTTGCTGCATTGTGGAAGGCACTTGAGAGTGGTGGAGATGGCATTGCATCAGAGAGAGGGTAGAAGACACAACTGGAGCTAAAGTGGAAAAGCAAACTGCAAGTAACTATCTGTTGTTATATCTCTTTGCTGGATCCTCGCCCTCTCATGATGTCACTCTGCAACATTTATGGCATGAGCCCAACCTCAGTGTGGGATTAGAACCACAAACATCTGGCCTGGGGGGGGCAGTGCTACCAACTGAGCCACACTGATACCTGCTATCCAGTAGCCACAGTTTTACATGAGACAAGAGACACAGTGACAGACAAAAAATTCATAAATGGTGACAGCCTGTCTTATCTCCAAAATAGTCTGGTCCCTTAGCCTGTTTTTCTTTTAGCAACATGTGTAAATTCCATGTGCAATAAAGTTGCCAATGTGAACATTTCCTGACTGAATTTTCTGGATTAGAGATGTATGCGGTTTCTGCTCCTTGGTATTGATCAAGATGTTTTAGTTTTGGCAATTGTTTTAATGAAAATAAAAAGCTAGTTATTTTGATAGTGATATTGGTTGTTTGTAACAAGTCAAGGAAGGCTTTAAAAGCAGCCAAACCGTGTCACAAAGTCCCTCAAAATGCACCAGAATGGATCTAAAACCTGATAGCTTCTGGGGGCCTAGGCAGCCCCAGACCCGTAGCCTATTGGTTTGGTGGCGGGGGGGCATGGTTCATGGTCATTGACCCGTCACTTCTAAATTTAGCACTACACCACTGTTTCTAATGTCTAACACGTGCCATTTTTTCTTAGGAAAGCAGAGAGCACAGGATGATGAGCGCGTTGAACAAGTGCACGACATAGACAGAAAGGAAATCCATTCACGGTATTCTGAACAGGAGCATGAGAATGATATAGCACTACTTAAGTTGAGAGACCCTATTCAGTTCAGTGACTATGTTCTCCCCATCTGCATACCTGAGAAAGATTTTGCCGAACAAGTTTTGATTCCACAGGGTTTAAGCAAGGTCAGTGGCTGGAAGCTTGCTGAAGGTAAAGCGCAAAGCTCACTCCTGTATTTCCAGCTTTCCTTCCGGATTGCAGAGGAGTGTGAAGCAATACACAACTTCACCCTTACAAACAGAAGGCTTTGTACAACTACACACCCACTTGTGAACTGTTCTCTTACAAACGGAAGCCCACTAGTCACAGAATACAAGGGGACTTGGTTTCTGACAGGCATTCTGAGCTTCCTTCCGGAGGAACAGAATTGCTTGGAAGGAATGGTCTTCACTAAAATATCCAGATACATCACATGGGTGAATCAACGGATGCAGTACAAGAAGCCTTAGAAACAGATGTGTCTGTGCAAGAACACACCCGAAAAATTGTTTAGACTGTTAAATAATAATAGACATGCTGACAAGTTAAAGACATGTGGTTAAATCAAGAAAAGAAAAGGCTTGTTCTTATGAAAAGTAAGTTTCCTTTTCAGAAAAGAGCTGAGATCTACTGGTGGAGCTTACACTGCCTGTCCATGTTGTATCTCTCCTATAAACTTCAAATTATGCCAGCATTTCACTTTTGCAGGTATTAGTGAATATACTGTATACTTACACAGGATGCAAAGCATGGGGTGAGGGTGACTATGTCTTCACTTTGCTAAAATCTCTTACCACCTGTCTGCAGCACTAAAGGTTTACAAAATGGGAGTGTGCTACTTATTCAGTTGTTTACAAAGCATAGAAAAAACAATTTACTTTACAGTAACTATACTATTCTTCAGTCTACAGAGTAATTCTGAAAACTCTACAACAAATGCATTGAAACATATTAATTTCATAATTTGAAAAGGAGACAGTGAACAATAAATGAAAATTACGTACCTACCGTAATTGTTGATCTTTCTGTGCATCTTCACCATTCGTCACTACTTGGGTATAGCTCACCAGAGCTAGGACCCCGCGGGAGACTTTTTTTTTTTTTTTCCTATGGGAGGAGTTGACACCGGGCTGGCGTCGCCTTTTGAGACCAGCGTTCTACGTGGTGCCCGAGGGTTGGCAGTTAGCCGGTGTCGACTCCGCCCCAGCCCCAGTTCTGATATGCCGGAGAGTGTATGGAAGGGAGGGTGGGATGAGGCAAGAGAGCCTAAGGGATAGATAAAAGGAAAAGAAGAATGAACTAAAAGGAGAAATAAGTGACTGAGGTGACAGAGGAGGAAACCTGGAAAGGAAATTGGGGAGAGAAGAGGAGCCCCAATCTCTGGAAGGAGAAGAAGGATAAGAAAGCAAAGGAAAAGAAGTGAGGGAGGAAGGGGGAAGGACGAGCAACACAACCTCAGAATGGAGGTGCACCATGTATTCTTTTATTTATTTATTTTTTTTAGGCATAAGGTCTCGACCAGGACTATGAAGACAAAACCTGCAGCGAGGGTCAGAAGACCACATGGAAGTAGTGCAGGCTGAGGCTGTGTCCCAACCCATTCCCCCCCTCTCTCACCACATTAATTTTTTTTTTTAACCCAAATAGAGGTTTCAAAAATTACAAGGTGGCCTCAAACTGAGGTCACTAAAGAAAAACTCTTAAATATATAAGGGGGGGGGAACATGACCTTCATCACACTCCACAACCCCTCTAGAGGGGAAAAGGATGGAGGCATTCCTCCAAACTCAGAAAACAGAGGAATACCCCCCATGTGTCCTCACAACCCCTCCCATCTACATATCAGGAAGAGGAGAGGGGGAGAAAAGACACATGGGGGAAAGGGGAGAAGTCCAGAGACTGAAGCCCCGGGGGAAGGAGGGTGGGATTTAGTGATGAATGGTGAAGATACACAGAAAGATCAACAATTATGGTAGGTACATAATTTTCATATCTTATCTGTGTCAATCTTCACCATTCATCACTACTTGGGTGAGTACCGAGCTACCCCCGAAAAGGGGGGGTACCCAGAACACCCTAAGCGACCAGGTCCCTTAGCCTCCAGTGGGTGAGACACTGAAGAGGAGAACCCTTACAAGCCTGGGAAGGCCTGAGACTGGTCCGGGTGAGACAGGGATCCCCCCATGGGGGAAGGAAGACGCCCCAAAAGTTGCCGTCTCACTTGGCGGGAGAAGAGGTGGGTTCTCCAGTAGGCAGAGTAAATCACCCTACGCCAGGCCAGGGGTGACAACCGGGATAGGCGAAGCCATGCCGTCCGCCGAAGGCAGATCACTGTCCCTACCACTCTGGAAGCTACCTCATTGGCATCATAAGATGCCCTTGCTTGGTGCCCTGCTAGCTCCATGCCCTGCGCAGAGAGGGCAATGGCTTGCCTGGTTTCCTCTGAATCAGGCATCGAAGCTAGGAGCTGTCCTAGCCTGGACCACAAGAACCTGTCATAGGCTGCAAAGTGGGTCTGATGTGCAGCAATTGAAAGGGAGATCCATGCCGAGTAAAATACTCGCCTCCCCCAGAAATCGAAGTCCGCAGAGTCTGAATCTGGGGGGCAGTTACGGTAGGGGGTGCGAGGCCGTGAAGGAGTATCCAAGGAGGTCAATCCCAAAGAGGGGTGAGGCAGAGAACCTGGAGACCCCAGGGGAGCATAATACTGCTGACTTAAGTCCCTTGGGGCTGGAACAGTGGAGAAGGGACTAAGCCAGAACCGATGCGACGCTTCCTGAAAAGGAATCGGCTAGATAGGAGCCACCAAGTGGGCCACACTGAATTCGCCCAAAAAGGCACATGTCACATGCTCGGGATTGCTTATAGGTACGGGAGTCAGGTGGAGCTCGTCCAACATCCTCACCAGGAAGCGCTGATAGGAGGACAGATCAGACGAAGGGGATATGTGGACCAATGATTCCTCTCCCTCAGTAGAGGGAGAAGAGAAGGAAGATGAGCTCCCCAGTTCAGGGGTCGGCGGCACGGGGGCGTGGTGAAAAACCTGCTAGTCCAGGGCATGGAGGTAGGTGGGAAAGAATGCAGCTGATCCTCTGAATTGCTCCCAAGTAAGAGGACCCCGAGGGCCCGGAATACCTGGGACTACTGGGGGTGGAGACAGAGGCTCAGAGGGCAGGCTCCTGGCAACAGGAGAACGGTCTCTGTCGGGGCAGGGAGGCCAACAGAAAACTCTTCTCAGGGAGGGGGAACCCAAAGCCGCTGCAGTTAACAGTTGTTCAACCGGGTTGGAATGGTCAGAGCTGTGCCCCAAGGAAGAAATCCCCCCATGAGGTGACCGGGACCGTGTGAGTCCAGAAGGACGGCCCCTGACCTCAGAAGCAGAAGTCCCGCTGCCGGTCTCCATCAGGGAAAGGCAAGGGTCCGCACTGCAGCTCCTTCCAGGATCCGGCCTGGACCCAGAAAGAGATAGCTGCACCACACCTCTACCTCTCAACCCATCAGAGTCAGAGAGGAACCTCGTCCTCTTTGCCACTAACCTAGGCAACTGGCATCCCCGAGTAGACTCCGAGGAGTCCACCCAGGGAACCGTACCCTCTCCCTCCTGATGTGCCCCGGGCTGCCCCAAACTTGGAATGTCCAAACACATCAAGGACAGGGGAACCTCAACTGAAGCAACAGCCTCTCCAGTGACCTCAGGCTGTTCAGCAGTAGCCACAGGGACCACCGCTGGCTGGTCAGACCCCCTGACCCTGAGGTCTACCGGTGAAAGCTGAACTGCAGGAGGGGGAGAGTGGGAGCCGAGGTGCTGGAGACAGAAGGATCTGAAGATCCAGATGAATCTGGAAGCCAGTCCAGATCAGACCCAGAACCTGCCTCCGAGGAGGTATACTCCGAGGTCCAATGCCAGACCACCCCACGAGCCCCTCCAGTTCCTGGGCCCCGAGGTCGGGCACCCTGAGACTCAAAACCCCCCAACAGCAGCAGAGGACAATACAGTTCCACGCCCAGCACTGACACCGTCCCCGGCACCTCAAACAGTGCCGGAGTCAGGAGTGACTCTGAGCATGGCTCCACACTGGTCCCTGGCGCCGCCAAGAGTCGAATCCGATACGGCGTTGCGCCCTGCGCTGACATCTACCCCGGAGCCGCGAGCTATGCCAAAGGCAGAACCAGCACCGTACACAACTCCAGCATCACGGGCGGCGCCGAAGGCAGGATCGACACTGACTGTGGCGCCGACTCAGTCCCCGGTGCCGTGGGTGACACCACGGGCAGAGACAGTGCCGGCTCCTGTCCTGGCATCGCCATTAGTGCCAAGACTAGAACCAGGCCCAGAAGACTCCAAACCACCAACCGTGACGCTGCCAGAAGCCCCGACACCGTGAGCAGAATCAGGGGAGATGGCGGCGCCAAGGACAGGCCCGACGCCAACTGCGGCATCGCTCTCCAAGTCAACGGCACTGTGAGTGGCACCAGGACCAAAAGTGACACTGGAGGACAGTGCCAAGGATGGTGCCGGTCCAGTCCCAAGGGACCCAGAGCGTGACACAGAGGGAGCCTTCGCCACTGAAGTAGCGACTGCCAGGACAATGCCTCCTGAGTGACCCCCAAAAGGGTCAGCCTGGGCCTCCTGCACCGTGGAAGAAACCCCTGCTGTGGCAAGGCTAGATGAGGCAGGGGTTCCCTCCTCCGCGGGCTGTATAGGACCAGGAGGGGACCCGGAGGAAGGGCCGAGAGTCTTGACTTTGGCCTGATTACTGCGAATCTGTCCTCCAAAAGTCAGCAGCGCACATCCAACTTTCCACGCGTGAATCTCAATGACATGGCAGTCCATGGAAAAGAAGATATTGCAGTTATCCATATCATGTCCGGGGCCGAGGCAGGAGAGGCAACGGTCATGCTGGTCAGTAACGGAGTAAAGATGGCTACAGGGGCACCGATGCATGGGGGACCACCCTGCTTTCAACGTCTTCTTGCCCCCTGGACAAGACATGACCGGACAAAAAATTTAATAAAACACAGTACTCAACGCTGCTTTAAGCTAAAAGGAAAGATCTTACCAGAGTCGAAGAAGTGACATCGAGCAGATGGTCAGAACAGAGGCAATACAACACGACGGACTTAGGACGCAATATTTCTTTGGTCCCACATGCAGGATCCTCACTCGATGGCGGGAGAAAAAGAACTGGGGCTGGGGCGGAGTCAACAACAGCTAACTGCCATCCCTTGAGTGCCACGTAGAACGCTGGTCTTGAGGGCGGCGCCAGCCCAGCGTCAACTCCTATCATAGAAAAAAAAAAGGCTCGTGTGGGGTCCTAGCTCCGGTGAGCTATACCCAAGTAGTGATGAATGGTGAAGATTGACATAGATAAGATCTATTGTCCCGATAGTTGAATCTATTGTAAATAACAGTCAAAATAAAAACAGTTCATATTTCAATTATCTGACTTTCTGAAAAAAACTGTAAAGAAGATACAGTATTTCTGTGTGGATTGATAGTAAATACAGACATACACATTTTTTTTGTTTTCCCCTGTTGTGCCTTTGTTATGACAAGAATCATAAATACATGTAGCAATGTTTTAGTGCCAAGACGGATTTCACTAGACATTAAGCAAAACACTAAGTAAAATTAAGGAGTGCAGTAAATTTCCATAATGATTGACAATGTCTACCATTTAGGAAATGGAACACTCCCCAATACAAAAAAGAAGATAAATACGGTTATACGTGATCCTGTAGTCTAGTTTATTTCAGTACAGTAACATTATTCTCTGTGTACTAAGACCTTAAAGAGCTGCAAAATAAAAAGTTATTCCACTTAAGATACACTTGACATACCTCTGAAATCTCATGTAGAGTAGGGTCCTGCTTCTACGCATAATACTGTAATATCAGAAAATATAACAGTATCCAAAAGGCACCAATGCAAAGTATTTTTCTCATAGCAGTCTACCCCCAGGTTTTCAAGCAGCAACAATCTGTGGAAAATAGCATGTTAGAAGGACACATCTGAAAATGAGCTGTTACCATCTCAGTATGTCTTGCCTGGTAAAACTTCTGAAATAAAGCAAATGTCATAAGAGTCACTAAAGTATGTCTTCCTCCTGCTAAAAAGCAACATGTTCAACAAAAAGCAGTTTATTCTGTTGCCTGTAGATGTTAATATTGTGTTTACCCTTTAAAACATAAAAGCTCTGGGAGTAGAAACCATTAAAGGGACACTGTCAGCCATTGTTGCATCATTTCAGGTTGATAACCCACATTTTATGATTGCTTACCTTCTCTAAAATTCATTGATGTTGTTGGTTGATCGGCTTCCTTTCTTAGAGAACTGAAATGCTTGCTAATAGTGTAGTTATACCCATGTTCGTTTTGTTTCAAATCCTTGATCCACACTTACTGTGTACATTTTGAGCACTAGGAACACCTCCAACTAGTGCAGTCCCATTGGGTTGTCACATAAACAGCCCTCCACATTGGTGGTCCAGCACCCCTCACCCCAGCAGGTAGTGCCCCCCATCCCAAGACAGAGCCAGGGACCAGCACAGTCCTTCTTACACCTCTGCGGCTGGTTCCTGACTGAATTATCAATGAGCGCTTACTGTAATGTGTATGCACATACACATTACAGTGTGTGCTCATTGACAGTTCAGTCGAGGACCAGCCGCGGAGGTGTGAGGAGGGCTGTGCTGGTCCCCGGATGGGAGAGGCACTACCTGCTGGGTTGGGGGGTGCTGAACCACCAATGTGAGGTGCTGTTTATGTGACAACCCGATGGGGACATCGGAGATCTGGGTGGGGGGGCTCATATATAATATTATTGTGGAGCACATCGGGATTGAGTGAGGGTTTTTCACATGTAATATTATTGTGGGGCACGTTGAGGATCGGTCAGGGGTGTCACAAACGCACTCAGCAGGTCAGGCCCTCTGCAACCACAGTGCCAACCTCCGAGTGCAGTAATGTGAACAGGTAACAGACAGGGTAACCCTCCTGTCTGCTTGTGGGTCCGAATCACCTTTAGTCACAAGTTCTGGGGGGATTCAAACTGTGAACCTTATGCTAGCGCACAGAAATGTACAGGCTCAGATAATCTTCTCTTCGGGGAGATGCAAGATATCTTTCGCCTAAGGGCACCTAACCAGGTATCCAAAATGAACCCTTAACACTCTATAAAAGACCATAGGTATTTTCTTTCCTTTTCCCAGTTTAGTAACACCATCAAGCTCTTGAACAGTTTTGTCAGTCTTAACCCTCTATACATCACATGCAAAAGAAAGAACTTGGAAGACCCAGGCAGTATCTTTCAAATGAAAGGTTTACTTACAAATGGATAAAAATATGTTAAATGTAAACACAGAACAATATATCAAAGAGCATACAATCGCATAAAGAAAACAAAGAAAACTACAGGCAAAACTCCTACCAACATACAGTTAGATCTCTTCTAATGTATTATCTCTGTACAGTGCTTAAGTTAGATCAGAGATCTTGTTTCTTAAGAGCCCAAAGAGATATAACTCAAAGATCAGACACAAGTCCTAGTTAAACTGTGTCTCTCTCACACACCCCTTCTATGATGTCATCTAGCTCCTCCTTTTAGAATATAAAAAATATGCAATGATCTTCCTGTCAGGAGATATTTTAAATACTGTGACTTCAGCAAAAACTAATTTCCTAACATGACTCCTTAATTAACATCCCCTCTTTGATCTTGAGCAGATCCTATTCCCAGGGCACATCAAAGGATTTTATGACTTTTAGCACCATGGTGGTATAACATGTTTTTTCCTCTAAGACATCATAAAAGTTTACAAGCCCTACATCCTGGTAGCTGGGTCAGTTCTAATTAAGTCTCTCTGGTTCTTTAATTACCTCCTGGTTTCAGGATAATATATCCTGCAGCTTCTCTGATCTGACCTGGGGGGGGGGGGGCACCCATAAGCGCAGGCTATATTTTTATATTACAAACAGCACAGAACAATCATAACCAGTTGGCCAAGTGTCACAGTCCTCCCCACCTAGACTGAATTTGGGGGCTCTATCCCCTGCATGGGATGAGCTTCCCAAATCAGTTCACTCCTCATACAGATGTGAAAGATCATCAGCGTTCTGACTGGTCACTCCAGCCATATGTAAGATTGCCATGTCATACCCTTGCAAGGCAAGACTCCATCTTGACAGTCTACCATTAGTTTTTCCCATTTATGTCAGCCAAACCAGGGGGTTGTGGTCAGTTTGTACCTGGAACTGCTGCCCTTGTAAGTATGGCTCAAACTTCTTTAGGGCCCACACTATGGCAAGACACTTTTATTCCACAGTAGAGTATGCCTGCTCACTGGGAAGTAACTTTATACTCAGGTACACTACCGGTGATCTTTCCCTTGGTTGGATGTCTGACTCAGTACTACCATAATACTCATCTCTGAGGCATCAGTCTGAACTATAAAGGGTCTGCTATAGTCAGGACTTGTCAATACAGGAGCACTGCACGGTGCCTCCTTCAGTCTGGTAAAGGCTCTTTCACAGGCTGGTTCCCAGATAATTTTCTTAGGCATCCTTTTCTTTACCAGGTCAGAAAGGGGAGCAGCCAGGGCACTGTAATTGGGTACAAATGTCCTGTAGTACCCTGCTGTCCCGAGAAAACTCCTGACCTGCTTCTGTGTTTCTGGTCTGAGCATTGCCTTGATCACCTCTATTTTTACTTGGTTAGGACAGAGTTGTCCTCAGCCTACAACATGCCCGAGGTATGCCACTTCAGCCATGGCCACCTGGCACTTCTCAGTTTCGACAGTGAGTCTGGCCCTTTGTATCCTGCCCAGCACTTCCCTAAGGTGGGACAGATGTTCCTCCCAGCTGGCACTAAAGATGGCAATGTCATCCAGGTATGCCACGGCATACTCCTTAGCACCATTTAACACCTGGTTCACCAACCTTTGGAAAGTGGCCGGGGTGTTCTTCATTCCAAAAGGCATTACTTTAAATTCAAATAAGCCTATCAGAGTGATGAAGGCTGACCTCTCCCTAGCTCTGTCAGTTAACTCTACCTGTCAATATCCCTTTGTCAGGTCAATAGTCATAAGGTAGGTCGCCCCTCCAAACTTGTCAAGGAGTTCATCCGCCCGGGGCATCGGGTGGGCGTCTGACTTCATGACTGCATTCAGTCCATGATAGTCCACACAGAAATGAGTAGAGCCATCTGGCTTGGCCACAAGGACTACAGGTGAGGTCCAGGGGCTGTGGGATCTCTGGACTACCCCTAAATCCAGCATTTCCTCCACCTTCATCCTAATGTCCTTTTGGACAGCCTCTGATACCCGATATGCTGTCTGCCGTATGGGTGTCTGTGTCCCTGCCTCTACGTTATGCATCACTAAGGGGGTTAGTCCAGGCTTGGCGCTAAACAGGGGGGGCAAAGTCTGCTAAAACCTCCCTTACTTTCTGGATCTTGTCCAGGGCCAGCTGGGGAGACAATTTAACTGCCTCCACAGAGGACTTCCACTTGCTTTCTTCCAGCAAGTCCAGAAGGGGATCTCCTTTGTCCGTCCCTTCCCCAGGACTACATACTGCAAACACCATGTCAGCCCTATTAGCATATGGTTTCATCATGTTGACATGGTACATCCTTTCTGTCTGTCTTCTGTCAGGTAACTCTATGATATAGTTCATGCCATTTACCTTCCTACTTTAAACGGTCCTGCCCACTCAGCCTGCAGCTTGTCTTTCCGGACCGGGATAAGGACCATGACTTCCTGACCCACTGTGTATGAGAAGCTCTGGCTCTGCGGTCGTACCACACTTTTTGTTTCTGTTGGGCAGCTGCTAGGTTGCTCTGGGCTGTCGCCATCAGCTCCTTCAGCCTTTCCCTAAACCTAAGGACGTAATCCACTATGGAAGTTCCCTGGGTGGTGTGCTTGCCTTCCCAGTCCTCCCAGATCAAGTCTATGGGCCCACGTACCCGGCGTCCATATAAGAGTTCGAAGGGGGAAAATCCTGTTGACTCTTTGGGCACTTCCCTGTATGCAAACAACAGGTGGGGAAGGTATTTCTCCCAGTCCCTCCCATGCTGTTCAGCAAACGCTTGGAGCATTGACTTCAGGGTACTATTAAATCTTTCTACAAGCCCACTGGCTTGCGGGTGATAAGGTGTCATGCACCTCTGCACCACCCCACACTTCTCCCACAAACATTTCATCAGGTCTGACATGAAGGAACCCCCTTGATCGGTGATAACCTCCTGCGGAAACCCAACACGGGAGAAAATCCCAAGTAAGGCATCTGCCACTTTGTCTGTCCTCAGTCCTCAGATAGGACGACAGCCTCTGGATACCGGGTGGCACAATCCACCACAGTCTGGATGAACCTCTTCCCGGAGGAGCTGGGGGTATTTAAAGGCCCCACAATCTCCATTCCCACCCTCTGGAATGGCTCCTCCACTATGGGCAATGGAATTAGGGTGGCTTGGGTTTTCTTACCCACCTTCCATATTTCTTGGCATGAGTGACAAGACCTGCAATACTCCTTCACCTGCTGGGTAAAGTTGGGCCAATAGAAATTCTGGACCAACCACTGCATAGTGTGTGCGATTCTCAGATGACCAGCAAGGGAATATCATGTGCAGTCTTGAGCAACTGCTCACGATACCCCTGGGGAATGACAAGCTGCCTGCCTATCACCCCTCCCTCGGTCTTCACATTCTGAGTATACATCAGTCCATTTTCCCAATAAACTTTATGTTTACTGTCACTTCCCTGTGCTCTGTCAGAGTCTGCCTAAACCCTCAGCTTCTCTAGACTAGGGTCACTTTTCTGAGCAGCTGCAAACTCCTTACACATTCCCAGGGCATGGGACAGGTCCGCTTCAGTCTCTAAACTAGGGTCCCTAGCACTAGCATCAGGGCACTCAAGAACACTGCCATCCCTAACCCTCTGACAATGGGTCACCCCTCCTTCTTCAGAGTAACCCTCCATAGCTGTTTGGTTAACTGCTACTGGAGAAATTTCTACCCCCTTTTCATTAGTCTCACTATCAAGAGACAGGCTGGGGAACCAGCCTCCCAGTGGTTTCCACACTGGCTTCTGTGGGGTCCAGGGAACTAAAATGTTCCCTTGCCACTTGGCTATGGGTGACTGCACACACCATCCCCTGTTTGAGATTGTTGCCAAGGATGACGTCAACTGCTAAAGTTTTGGCTACAGCCACCTGTTGCACAGTTCCCTGTTTCACCCCAGTCTAGGAGAACACTAGCGAGTGGCAATGTTTTCTCCTCAACAGTGAAGTCTTCTACAGTGACATATTTATTGGGTATAAGTTGACCAGGCTCTACCAGATCCCCTTTTACCAAAGTCAGGGATGCCCCTGTGTCTCTTAACCCTTGTATCTGTACACCATTCACCATGAATGGGTGCATGTGTTCCCTCATGTTAACAGGCATGCTTCTAGGGCCACAAACAACCCACTTCTTTCTTGGACCCATTCTGTGCATTGCTCTCCCTTTTGGGATACTATCTGGCAATATGCCCAATTTCTTTACAGACCCAACATTCGTTTCTTTTCTCAGAGAACTCTTTTCCTTGAAACCTGGGGCTAACTGGTTTATGTGGAGGCAATGAGGGTTTTAGCTGCTCTGAAGGTACACTTTTCCCTTTCTGCACTGCCACGCCCACCGCATTCACTCTCAGAGCAGGTCTGTTCTTGGCAAAGAGGTCAGCAGCCTCTTGCACTGTTTTGGGATCTCGGTCCTTCAGCCAGGTTTTCAGCTCTGCTGGGCATGCCCAAAAAAAACTGTCCTAACAAAATAGCATTTTCAATTTTATCTACAGAGTTTGCTTCAATTCCCTCCCACCAACGATTTAAAAACTGATGTTATTTCGTGGCTAGCTCCTCCTAGCTCATATCAGGGCTTCTCATCAGCTTACGGAATTTAGCTCTGTATGATTCTGCAGTTAAATCAAACTTTTTTAAAAGTGCAGCTTTAAGTTTGCTGTAATCATTACTGTCCTCATTGTCCATTTGACCCAATGCATCCCAAGCTTTCCTGGTAAGTAATGGGGATAGCTGGAAGCTCCAGGACCCTCTAGGAATTTCTGCCTGAATACAAACTTTTTCAAAGGAATTTAAAAAGGCATCCATATCTTCCCCCTCTTTAAATTCAGCTATCAGTTTGGAATTCAATTTGTAACCCAGTCCTGTAGTTCCAGTTAAACCCAAGCCACTTACCTGCTCTGGTGCTGGTGGTTGGAGTTGTAGCTTCTCCAGTTCATGTCGCCTCTGGCGCTTACGCTCTTCATGGTCAGCCTCCCGCTGTTCTCGCTCTGCCTCTCACCATTCTCATTCAGCCTCCCTCTGGAACTCCAGCTCCATTCTGCACAACTCAATCTGCAGCCTGAGTGCTTCTGGCTCCAGAATGCTGAAGACTTTCCCCTGCTGCTGTGGCCCTTCACTTGCACTGGCCCTGCTGCCCTCATCAGATCTGGACAAGGCACTGGCCGCTAGCCCCTCCATGCCCAAGGTTTGGTCCTTTACAGTCACAGTCGATGACTCGATGCTCTGGGCATTTGCTGCCATCAGGGCATCCATGAGGTTCTGCTTGGTGGCTCTCCCCTCATATAGGACTCCTCTGTCCAGGCACAACTGCCTCAAGTAGTCTACAGTGTGCCGCTGTAGTTGGAAGTCATATTCTTCCCTAACTACAGCTACTCTAACTTGCACTTTAGAAAAAAAAAATAGAACAGGTAGGAACTTGACTGTAAGAAAAATGATACAGTTCTATTTCCTTTTTAAAAATAAATAACTGCCTTATTTTGCAAGTGAGCTGTACAGTATTAAGCTGACACACTGAACAGTTGAAGCTTGTGTTACTGAATTTATCTGCACCGCTGCTAACCAAATCTGTCACAAATGCACTCAGCAGGTCAGGCCCTCTGCTCCCACAGTGCCAACCTCTGAGTGCAGTAATGTGAACAGGTAACAGACAGGATAACCCTCCTGCCTGCTTGTGGATCTGAATCACCTTTTGTCTCAAGGTCTGAGGGGATTCAAACTATGAACCTTATGCTAGCGTACCCAAAGGTACAGGCTCAGATAATCTCTTCTGGGGGATGCAAGATATCTTTCACCTAAGGGCACCTAACCAGGTATCCAAAATGCACCCTTGAAACTCTGTAAAAGACCTTAGGTACATTATTCCCTTTTCCCAGTTGAGTAACACCATCAAGCTCTTGAACAGTTTTGTAAGTCTTAACCCTCTATACGTCACATTCAAACACAAAAACTTGGAAGACCCAGGCAGTATCTTTCAAATGAAAGGTTTACTTAAAAATGGATAAAAATATTTTAGATGTAAACACAGAACAATATATCAAAGAGCATACAATCACATAAAGAAAGCAAGGAAAACTACAAACTCCTACCAACATACAGTTAGATCTTTTCTATCTAATGTATTACCTCTGTACAGAGCTAAAGTTAGATCAGAGATCTTGTTTCTTAAGAGCCCAAAAAGATATGTCAAAGATCAGACACAAGTCCTAGTTAAACTGTGTCTATCTCACACACCCCCTTCTATGATGTCATCTAGCTCCTCCTTTTAGAATATAAAAATATATATAAACAATGATCTTCCTGTTAGGAGATATTTTAAATATTGTGACTTCAGCAAAAACTAATTTCCTAATATGACTCCTTAATTAACATCCCCTCTTTGATCTCGAGCAGTTCCTATTCCCTGGGCACAACAAATAAATGTTATGACTTTTAGCACCATGGTGGTATAACATGTGTTTTTCCTCTAAGACGTCATAAAATTTAAGAGCCCTTTATCCTGGTAGCTGGGTCAGTTCTAATTAAGTTTCTCTGGTCCTTTAATTACGTTCTGGTTTCAGGTTAATCTATCTTGTAGCTTCTCTGACCTGGGGGGAGGGGCACCCATAAGCACAGGCTATATTTTTATATTACAAATAGCACAGAACAATCATAACCAGCTGGCCAAGCATCACAGGGGGTTTCTACTATATTATGTACATATGGGGCTCAACGTGGATCTGGGTGGGGGAACAGGTTGCCATTACCACACAGGGCTTGCGACAATCCCTTCTGTGTGCCATGTGCTCACTGCATGGAATGGGTTGCCGCACATGTGGGAACATAGGCACTGGGTCCCCTCCTATACCTGAATTGGGCGCAGGGTCCCTGGCGAATTAGGCTTTGGCGCAAGCTGCTGTTTGCCTCTCCCTAGCTCTGTCAGTTAACTCTACCTGCCAATACCCCTTTGTCAGGTCAATAGTTGTAAGGTAGGTCGCCCCTTCCAACTTGTCCAGGAGTTCATCTGTCCGGGGCATCGGGTGGGCGTCTGACCTCGTGACTGCATTCAATCCATGACAGTCCACACAGAAGTGAGTAGAGCCATCCAGCTTGGGCACAAGGACTATGGGTGAGGCTCAGGGGCTGTGGGATCTCTGAATTACTCCTAAATCCAGCATTTTCTCCACCTCCCTCCTAATGTAGTTTTGGACAGCCTCTGACACCCACTATGCTGTCTGCCATATGGGCGTCTGTGTCCCTGTCTCTACATCATGCATCGCTAAGGGGGGTTAGTCCAGGCTTGGCACTAAACAGGGGGGCAAAGTCTGCTAAAACCTCCCTTACTTCCTGGATCTAGTCTGGGACCAGCTGGGGAGACAATTTAACTGCCTCCACAGAGGACTCCTGCTTGCTTTCTTTCAGCAAGTCCAGAAGGGGGTCTCCTTCATCCGTCCCTTCCCCAGGACTACATACTGCGAACACCATGTCAGCCCTATTAGCATATGGCTTCATCATGTTGACATGGTACATTCTTTCTGTATGTCTTCTGTCAGGTAATTCTATGATATAGTTCACGTCATTTACCTTCCTACTTTGTACGGTCCTGCCCACTCTACCTGCAGCTTGTCTTTCCAGACCAGGATAAGGACCATGACATCCTGACCCACTGTTTACGAGTGAGCTCTGGCTCTGTGGTTGTACCACACTTTTTGTTTCTGTTGAGCAACTAACAGGTTGCTCTGGCTGTCACCATAAGCTCCTTCAGCCTTTCCCTGAACCTAAGGACATAATCCACTATGGGAGTTCCCTGGGTGGTGTACTTTCCTTTCCAGTCTTCCCAGATCAAGTCTAGGGGCCCATGTACCCGGCGTCCGTATAAGAGCTCGAAGGGGGAAAATCCTGTTGACTCTTGGGGCACCTCCCTGTTTACAAACAACAGGTGGGGAAGGTATTTCTCCCAGTCCCTCCCATGCTGTTCAGCAAATGCTTGGAACATTGACTTCAGGGTACTATTAAATCTTTCTACAAGCCCACTGGCTTGTGGGTGATAAGGTGTTGTGCACCTCTGCACCACCCTACACTTCTCCTACAAACATTTCATCAGGTCTGACATGAAGGAACCCCCTTGATCAGTGATAACATCCTGCAGAGGTGTAGTACTGTGTTCTTTCTTGTAGTTCAAGGTGCTTTTGGAACTGCTGATTTCTATTGGTTTAAACAATTACATTTTTCTTTTCTATTTTAAAAAAAGCTACATCAACTTGGTATGTTGTCACCTGTTTGTTGTTGCTAAGTAGCAGATGTTTTTGCATTGTGCTCTGATTCTGTGATAGAATCTGTATTAGTAGAAGGTAGATTATTGTGATTGTAGTTACCTTTTGATTGTAAGGATAAAGAGCTTAGATAGAAGTGTATGTATTTTCAAATATTATAGGGGAACAGTGGCAGAATTTTTAGGACAGTAAATTAATAAAAAGGGAACTAGGAGTGCTTCAGTAGCAGACAAGTAATGGAACTGCAGTATAATGTGGGAAGTGGTGCAATGCAGTGGCTGTGGGGCAGCCATATTCAGGCAGACCTTCTGGACACTGAGGTGCTGCCCTACCTGCATGCATCTATCTGGACTGCGGGATGAGGTAGCCAGACTCAGAGTGGAAGTAAACTGGATCAAGAGTACCATCACCCCTAACCAGGGACCACCCAGTCCAATGCAACTGCCTCAAAGGATGCCAAGAACGAGGAGCACTTGGATGACAGTGGGCCCAGGGAGGGTTAGAGCAGTCAGGCAGAGGCACATCCCAGATCCTATTCCACTCAAGAACTCATATGCCACACTGGCAAATGAGGACAACCAAATACAGGTACCCAGAGAAGTGGAAGGACAGGATGTGGAGGTTAGCCAAGGAGGTGACCTCAGCGGGGAAAGCAGTGGACCCCAGAGAAGGAGGAAGCGAATCCTGGTGGGGGACTTCATCATAAGAGAGATCCAGCTAGGAACATAGGAGGGGAAGGACAGGGAGGTGAGGTGCCTACCAGGTGCCACGGCATGGAGGGATGGAAGGAAGATCCTGGGGATCACTGGGAAGGCAAGACGGGAGGGTGAGCTGGATGTCATTATCCACCTAGGTACTAATGACCTGGCAAATGGGGAGCTAAAGGAAGTTCAGGAAGAGTTTAGGAAACTGGGGAGGGTCTCAAGCAAGTAGCTACTTCTGTCACTTTCTCAGTACTACCTCACGAGAGGCAAGGGAGAACAGAAGTGCATGCACCAGGAACTTTAACTCATGGTTGAAGAACTGGTGCTGTGAGGAAGGGTTTGGATTCATTGGTGACTGGGGACCCACCTGGAGGGATGGAGGTTTGTTCAAGCCTGATGGCCTGCATCCATCCTGGAGGGGAATCCAAGCACTCAATGAAAAGTTTAAATGCTACATTGACAAGCATTTAAACTAGCAAAGGAGGTGGCAGGCCAGCAAGGAGAGTACCTACTTGCTCACCCCCCACAGCTAGCAGTGGAACCAGTGAACCAGAGGAGTGGCTATCTCTGCAAAGCAGTGTGCAAAAGATGGAGATTAGTGCCCAAGAGGTGGATAAGCAGAAAAGGGGCAAAATTCAGCAGACGGGCAGACAGCAAGGAGAACCAGGGATAAATAACAACCAAGGAAGGGGCTGGAGTAGAACAGTGAGACAGTCTAGGGAGGTCAAATCATGGAAAGCCATGTGTGCAAATGCCAGGAGCCTTAGCAACAAGATGGAAGATCTGAGGCTGTCATGGTGCAGTCAGACCTGGACATTGTGGCCATCACTGAAACCTGGTGTAATGATAACCACGACTGGGGAGATGGCCATACCTGGCTACAACATATTCAGAAGAGACAGAGCAGGAAGGGAGGAGGAGTGGCACTCTATGTGAAAAATGACATAAGGCCACAGAGATCCAGGAGGAACAAAATGGGGAGAGATACTGTGGGTTAAGCTGGAAAGGAAAACGGGACAGCCATCCGCACAGGTGTGGTCCATAGACCACCAGCCCAGGAGGAAGAAACAGATAGGGAACTGATGCTAGCCATCCAAAGGATGGCAGACAAGAGTGAGTAGTACTGGTTGGAGACTTCAATATTCCAGACATGGACTGGAGCATCCCAGCAGCAGCATCAACTAGAGCAGATTTATCCTGGACTCCCTTCAGGGTGCCTTCCTCAAGCAACTGGTCATGGAACCAACTCGGCGAAGGCAATACTGGACCTTGTGCTCACAAACAGGGACAGTGTGATGGGGTAACAGTGGGGAGCATCTGGGAAACAGTGACCACCAGTCATTGTGGTTTGAAATCACAGAAAGAGCAGAACTAAACACACAAAAACACGTATCCTGGATTTTAGGGGGGCAGACTTTGGGAAAATGGGGAGATACTTGAAAGAGGCATTAAGGGGAATGGGACAGGAATCAGGGGTTGAGGAACAGTGGGCAGTATTTAAAATGGGGATTACAAGAACAACAGAATTATGTATTAAGCAGGTTAGCAAGAGGAAAAGGAAGAGGAGACGATTATGGTTTTCCAAAGAGGTAGAAAGAAAGTGAAAGCCAAAAGATTGCATTCAGGCAATACAAAAGACACAGGCAGAAGGGATAGGGAGAAGTACCAGGAGAAGCAAAGGGAGGCAGGGAGGTCAGTAGGGAAGCCAAAGCTCAGACAGAAGAACACATTGCAAAATCAGTGGGTGAGGGACAAAACCTTTTACAGGTACATAAGTGAAAAAGAAAGACAAAGGAGAGATAGTGAGACTGAAGGTGGAGGATGGGGGCGTGGAGGATGACAACAGTAAAGCTGACATATTGAACAGGTATTTCTGCTCAGTCTTCACTGAGGAAGAGGAGAGTAATGGGTCTGAAGGAGTACAAGGGTGAGAATGGTGCAGAAATGGACACAAGTCCTTTACACAAGAAAGGGTCCTGAAGGAACTGGAAGTAATAAGAGTTGATAAAGCAATGGGGCCAGATGGGGTGCACCCCAGGGTCCTTAAAGAACTAAGAGGTGGTGGCTGAACCTCTGGCTATCCTGTTTAGCCGATCACTGGAAACAGGGAGGTACCCAAAGACTGGAGGACAGCAGATGTAGTCCCCTTATACAAAAGTGGGAACAAAGAGAAGCAGGGAACTACAGACCAGTCAGCCTCACCTGGTAGTGGGGCAGATCATGGAAGCACTACTGAAGGAGAGATTGGTGGAACACCTGGTTGTCAATGGACTACAGGACCCAAGGCAGCATGGTTTCACCAGGGGAGGTCATGTCAGACCAACCTCATTGAATTTTTGACTGGGTGACTAGGGAGGTGGATCAGGGAGGGCAGTGGACATGGCCTATCTGGACTTCAGCAAGGCCTTTGACACTGTGCTACATAGAGACTATTACACAAACTAGGGAATATGGGTGTGGGCAGGACAGTAGGTGGTGGGTAGGTAACTGGCTGGGTGGCAGGACACAGAGGGTGGTGGTAAATGGCTGTCACTCCACAGAGGGAAGAGTGACCAGTGGGGTACCACAGGGATCAGTGCTGGGACCAGTCCTATTCAACATCTTCATCAGTGACATGGCGCAGGACCTAGAAGGCAGAATTTCACTGTTCGCTGATGACACAAAGCTCTGTAACAGAGTAGACACACCAGAGGGTGTAGACAGAATGAGAAGCGACCTGCAGAAACTTGAAGAATGATCAGGGGTTTGGCAGTTGAAATTCAATGCAAAGAAGTGCAAGATAATGCATATGGGGCACAAAAACCCTGGCACAATATATCAGTTGGAGGGTGAGGATACAGCATGCACCAAGCAGGAAAGGGATCTTGGGGTTATCATCTCTGATGACCTCAAGGTAGGGAAACAGTGTGAAAAGGCAGCAGGTAAAGCAAACAGGATGCTGGGATGTATAGGCAGGGGCATTACCAGCAGGAAAAGGGAGGTCATAATTCCGCTATACAAGACACTAGTGAGGCCCCACCTGGAGTACAGTGTACAGTTCTGGAGACCATACCTATGTAAGGACATAGGGTAGGGAAGGTTCAGAGGAGGGCAACAAAGATGGTGCATGGATTGCATCACAAGTCCTATGAAGACAGGTTGAAGGAACTGAACATGTACTCGCTGGAGGAGAGGAGGGAGAGAGGGGATATGATAGAGACATACAAGTATCTTACAGGGAGGAACAGGGTGCAGGAAAACACTATTTTTAAGCGAAAAAGATGTTCCAGGACTAGAGGGCATGGGATGAAGTTGGAGGAGGATGATTCAGAGGAAATATAAAAAGAATTTCTTCACAGAGCAGGTGGTGGACAAGTGGAACACCCTGCCAGAGGAAGTGTTGGGGGCTGAAACAATCACGGGATTTAAGAATGCATGGGATAGACATAATGGAATTCTGGAGGTCAGGGGTAAGATGCAACAGACTTCTAGGAAAACAAACTGAACTTACAAGCTCAAATGGTCAGACTGGGTGGGCCATAGGCCCTTATCTGCTGATACTGTTTATGTATCTATGTATCTATGTAACATGGGAGAAAATCCCAAGTAAGGCATCTGCCACTTTGTCTGTCCTCAGCGGGGATAGGGGACTGCCTCTGGATACTGGGTGGCATAATCCACTACAGTCAGGATGAACCTCTTTTCCGGAGGAGCTGTGGGTATTTAAAGGCCCCACAATATCCATTTCCACCCCCTGGAATGGCTCCTCCACTATAGGCAATGGAATTAGGGTGGTTTGGGTTTTCTTACCCACCTCCCCTATTTCTTGGCACCGGTGACAAGACCTGCAATACTCCTTCACCTGCTGGGTGAAGTTTGGCCAACAGAAATTCTGGGCCAACCGCTGTGTAGTGCGCACGATTCCCAGATGACCAGACAAGGGAATATCATGTGCAATCTTGAGCAACTGCTCACGATACCCCTAGGGAATGACAAGCTGCCTGCCTATCACCCCTCCCTCTGTCTTCACATCCTGAGTATACATCAGTCCATTTTCTCAATAAACTTTAAGTTTACCATCACCTCCCTGTACTCCGTCAGAGTCTGCCCAAACCCTCAGCTTCTCTAGACTAGGGTCACTTTTCTGAGCAGCTGCAAACTCCTTACATATTCCCAAGGCATGGGACAGGTCCCTTTCAGTCTCTAAACTAGGGTCCCTAGCACAGCATCAGGGCACTCAGGATCACTGCCATCCCTAACCCTCTGACAATGGGTCACCCCTCCTTCTTCAGAGTAACCCTCCATAGCTGTTTGGTTAACTGCTGCTGGGGAAATTTCTACCCCCCTTTTCATTAGTCTCCCTATCAAGAGACACAGGCTGGGGAACCAGCCTCCCAGTGGTTTCCACACTGGCTTCTGTGGGGTCCAGGGAACTAAAATATTCCCTTGCTGCTTGGTTGCGGGTGACTGCACACACCATCCCGTTTGAGATTGTTGCCAAGGATGATGTCAACTGCTAAAGGTCTGGCTACAGCCACCTGTTGCACAGTTCCCCCACTTCACCCCAGTCTAGGAGAACATTAGCGAGTTGCAATGTTTTCTTCTCACCAGTGAAGTCTTGTACAGTGACATATTTATTGGGTATAAGCTGACCAGGCTCTACCAGATCCCCTTTTACCAATGTCAGGGATGCCCCTGTGTCCCTTAACCCTTGTGTCTGTACACCATTGACCGTGACTGGGTGCATGTGTTCCCTCATGTTCACAGGCATGCTTCCAGGGACACATAAACAACCCACTTCTTTCTTAGCCTCATTCTGCATATTGCTCGTTCTTTTGGGACACTGTCTGGCAATATGCCCAGTTTCTTTACAGACCCAACATTTATTTCTTTTCTCTGAGAACTCTTTTCTCTGAAACCTGGGGCTAAATTGGTTTCAGTAGAGGCAGTGAGGGTTTTAGCTGCCCTGAAGGTATGCTTTTCCCTTTCTGTGCTACCATGCCCGCCCCATTCACTCTCACAGCAGGTCTGTTCTTGGCATAGTAGTCCGAGAGTTCAGCACCCTCTTGCACTGTTTTGGGATCTCGGTCCTCCAGCCAGGTTTTCAGCTCTGCTGGGCATGCCCAAAAAACTGTTCTAACAAAATAGCATTTTCAATTTTATCTACAGAGTTTGCTTCAATTCCGTCCCACCAATATTTTAAAAACTGACGTTGTTTCATGGCTAGCTCCTCGTAGCTCATATCAGGGCTTCTCGTGAGCTTAGAGAATTTAGCTCTGTATGATTCTGCAGTTAAATCAAACTTTTTTAAAAGTGCAGCTTTAAGTTTGCTGTAATCATTACTGTCCTCATTGTTCATTTGACCCAATGCATCCTGAGCTTTTCCGGTAAGTAGTGGGGATAGCTGGAAGCTCCAGGACACTCTAGGAATTTTTGCCTGAATACAAACTTTTTCAAAGGAATTAAAAAGGCATCCATAACTTCCCCCTCTTCAAATTCAGCTATCAATTTGGAATTCAATTTGTAACCCAGTCCTGTAGTTCCAGTTAAACCCAAGCCACTTACCTGCTCTGGTGCTGGAGATTGGAGTCGTAGCTTCTCCAGTTCATGTCACCTCTGGCACTCACACTTTTCATGGTCAGCCTCCCACTGTTCTCGCTCTGCCTTTTGCCGTTCTCGTTCAGCCTCTCGCCATTCTCATTCAGCCTCGCTCTGGAACTCCAGCTCCATTCTGCACAACTCAATCTGCAGCCTGAGTGCTTCTGGCTCCAGAATGCTGATGACCTTCCCCCTGCTGCTGTGGCCCTTCACTTGCACTGGCCCTACTACCCTCCTCAACGGATCTGGGCACTGCACTGGCCGCTAGCCCCTCCATGCCCAAGGTTTGATCCTTTACAGTCAGAGTCTGTGACTCGATGCTCTGGGCATCTTCTGCCATCAGGGCAACCATGAAGTTCTGCTTGGTGGCTCTCCCCTCATACAGGACTCCTCTGTCCTGGCTCATCTGCCTCAAGTAGTCTACAGTGTGCCCACTGTAGTTGGAAGCCATCTTCTTCCCTAACTACGGCTACTCTAACTTGCACTTTAGAAAAAAAAATAAAATAGATAGGAACTTGACTGTAAGTAAAATGACATAGTTCTATTTCCTTTTTAAAAATAAATCACTGCCTTATTTTGCAAGTGAGCTGTACAGTATTAAACTGACACACTGAACAGTTAAAGCTTGTGTTACCGAATTTATCCGCACCACTGCCAACCAAATCTGTCACAAACACACTCAGCAGGTCAGGCCCTCTGCTCCCACAGTACCAACCTCTGAGGGCAGTAACGTGAACAGGTAACCGACAGGGTAACCTTCCAGCCTGCTTGTGGGTCCAAATCATCTTTAGTCTCAAGGTCTGGGGGTGATTCAAACTGTGAACCTTATGCTAGCATACCCAAAGGTACAGGCTCAGATAATCTTCTCTTTGGGGGAATGCAAGATATCTTTTGCCTAAGGGCACCTACCAGGTATCCAAAATGCACCTTTGAAACTCTATAACAGACCTTAGGTATATTCTTCCCTTTTCCCAGTTTAGCAACACCATCAAGCTCTTGAACAGTTTTATCAGTCTTAACCCTCTATACGTCACATGCAAACGAAAAAACTTGGAAGACCCAGGCAGTATCTTTCAAATGAAAGGTTTACTTAAACATGGATAAAAATATGTTAAATGTAAACACAGAACAATATATCAAAGAGCATACAATCACATAAAGAAAACAAGGAAAACTACAAACTCCTACCAACATACAGTTAGATCTTTTCTATCTAATGTATTACCTCTGTACAGGGCTTAAGTTAGATCAGAGATCTTGTTTCTTAAGAGCCCAAAACGATGTAACACAAAGATCAGACACAAGTCCTAGTTAAACTGTGTCTCTCTCACATATCCCTTCTATGATGTCATCTGGCTCCTCCTTTTAGAATATAAAAAATATACAAACGATCTTCCTGTCAGGAGATATTTTAAATACTTTGACTTCAACAAAAACTAATTTCCTAACATGACTCCTTAATTAACATCCCCTCTTTGATCTCGAGCAGTTCCTATTCCCAGGGCACATCAAAGGATTTTATGACTTTTAGCACCATGGTGGTATAACATGTTTTTTCCTCTAAGACATCATAAAAGTTTATGAGCCCTATATCCTGGTAGCTGGGTCAGTTCTAATTAAGTCTCTCTGGTCCTTTAATTACCTTCTGGTTTCAGGTTAATATATCATGTAACTTCTCTGATGGGGGGGGGAATACCCATAAGCACAAGCTATATTTTTATATTATAAATAGCACACAACAATCATAACCAGCTGGCCAAGTGTCACAGGGGGTTTCTACTATATTATGTACATATGGGGCATAATGTGGATCTGGGTGGGGGAACAGGTTGCCATTGCCATACAGGGTTTGTGGCAATCCCTTCCATGTGCCATGTGCTCACTGCATGGAAGGGGTTGCTGCAAGTATGGGAACATAGGCACCGGGTCCCCTCCTGTACCTGAATCAGGTGCAAGGTCCCTGGCGCATGGGGCTTTGGCGCAAGCTGCTGTTTGCCGCAGCTTGCGCCAAAGGCAGCCCCCTTTGAGAACTAGGCCCCATATCTTCAAAAAGACATAGCTAGAGTGGAGACGATTCCGAGAAGCGCAACCAAAATGGTGCAGGGCAGGCATCAGAAAACCTATGAGGAAAGGCTTAAGGACTTGAACATGTACTCACTGGAGGATAGGAGGAGGAGGGGGGATATCATGGAAACATACAAATATCACAGGGAAGAACAAGGTACAGGAAGGCAGCATTTTCCAAAGGAGAAGATGCTCAAGAACAAGGGGGCATGCTATAAAATTGGAAGGGAGGAGGCTCAGAGGAAATGTGAGAAAACATTTCTTCACAGAAAGAGAGGTATATGAGTGGACCAGCCTTCCAGTGGAGGTAGTGGGGTTGGAAACAATTATGGGATTCAAGAAAGCATTGGACAGACACAGGGGGTCTTAGAAGTAAAGGGGGGCCCCCCCCCCCCCAATGTGTCAGATGAGTTAAGGAGATAGAATAGATAGTAGATAGGGAATGGATAGAGTAACTAGGGCAGATGAGGTGAGCCAAGAGGCTCTTATCTGCCGACACCTTCTATGTTACATACTCACTGTAATTATTGATCTTCCACAATATCTTCATTATTCATTCACACTTATATGTCTAAGCTGGAGGTGATAGGACCCGTGAGAGCAAAGTATTTTTTAACTTAGGGTGGGGACTGACTTTGGTGCTGGCACTGCCCATGAGGCAGACACAGTGATGTTGCAATGTAAGCTAGCCAATAACCAATGCCACCCCCTGTTATGTTTGCCAAGAAAAAGGAAACAAGTTGGAGAGAAATGAGAGAGAGAGAGAGAGAGAGAGAGAGAGAGAGCTATAGTCTCCTAGCCCAAAGGGATAGGAAAAGTATATAGGATATAAAATAATAATACAATAAACCCAACTACCAACTTAGTAGAACTAAAAGTTGGGGCTATGGGTGGCACAAGGGTATCAGACATTAGAGCCAGAGCCTAAAAAAGCCACCTGGACAGGAAGGTGGAGGCCTGGGGGAACTCTATGTAGTTAAGATGGTAACATGCCATCTTAATAAAAGTCTATGTACTCCCAAGTGGACAAAGGATTTGGTAGGGTAAAAACACTAAACAGTGCTCCAGAGGAGCAGATAGTACATGTGATCAGACAGAGTTTGGGAACACAAATACTGTTTTCTTGCCACTCCAAAAGGAGTGAACAAAAGGTGATAGGAACACGAAAAGGCAAAAAAAAAAAAAATTAATTCACACAACTAATTGTGGAACAACACACCCAGCCCAACAGGCTGAGGAGTAGAGCACAGAAAAACCTACTGCATCTGTCTTGCCTGGCAATACAGGAAGGTTAATAACTGCACCTTGTCCTAAAAGGCAGGTACTTCAACAAAGCAGGAGTGTAGAGGTATGGACGAGGTGGAGTCAACTGCAAGGCAGCAATAGGGATATACCCAGAGAGACAGCCCTAGTATGGGAGAAAGAGCATTTAAGGGAAACAATACATCCTAAAGAGTTTCCTTTATTTTTGGTGTGAAGAGGGCACGGGAACCCACATCCCCAATTTTGTCTTTTATAAAAGATATGAAGGTTTAGCCCCAAGATGGGAAGGTAGTTTCCCAAAAGGAAGTGGCAAGAAGCATGCCAGCATGCAGAGGCACAACACGGTGAACTGTCCAGAGGCATTGGCTCTTATGTGAGTGGGGATGTCAGGAGGGCACGTGAATGAATGGTAAAGAATTTTGGAAGATCAACTATTACACTGAGTACACAATTCTCATATCTTCCAGGAATCAATCTTCACCACTCATTTCTACTTATGGGTCAGAGTACCAAGCCTTCTCCAAAATAGGGTAGAAGTTGGCTCATCCTGAGGAAAGAAATATCTCTTATCCCTCTGTGGGGGAGAACCACTTGAGGGCAGAGACTCCTCACAGGTCTGCCAGGACCCAAGACTCATCAGGGCAGATGGAGGCTGCCGTAGCTGGGGAGTAGGAGGGCACCCTGACAACTCACATCTGACCATGCGGGAGAAGAAATTAGTCGCCTGGAAATATGAGTTAAGCACCTTACACCGAGCAATGGGTGGCAACCAGGAAAGGTGAAGCCATGCCATCTGCTGTATGGAGACTGCTGTTCCCACCAACTTGGAAGCTACCTCACTGGCATCATACGGTGCCCTTGAGTGGTGTCTTGCCAGCTCCAGGCCCTGGCAGAAAGGTGACTGACTTGCCTGATTGTCTTCTAGTCTGGCATGAAAGCTAGACCTGGCCTAGCTTTGACCACAGGCACCTGCTGTAAGCCTCCTGATGTACAGCAATGCACATCATAGTGTGTGCCACTGTAAAAACCCTCCTCTCCAGGCATCCAATCTTCTCAGTCAGCCTCAGGAGAACAGTTACGCACAGGGCATTTAGGCCTAGTGGGGGTCTGCAGTACCATAATCTCCAAAGTTGGGTGAGGTGTGTGTGTATATATATATATATATATATATATACACTGGATGTCCTTAGGGGCTGGAGAAGACACAAAAGGATGGAGCTAGACATTCCTGGAGGCCTCCTCAAAGGCTCTAGGTAAAAGAGGGATGAAGAAGGAGTCACTGCTGTGAATCCCAAGGAATCTCAGTGGCAGGGCAGCAGGACTGTGACCAAAAAAGGACCCCACTTTCAACTGCCTCAACATCTCCATAAGGAACTTCTGGTACACAGAGTACTCAGCATCCACATATGTTTGAGTGGAAAAATCTTCCTCAGTGAAGGAAGTAGGAGAGGAGGAGGTGGACTTTGAGAGCAGTGGTGCTGGGGCCACAGGCCTGAACTGGGCCTGGTAGGACATCAAATGGTATTGGTTGAAGACTCTAGCCATTCTTTTGTACTGCTGCAAAGTCATGGGCCCCATAGGACCCACAGAACCCAGCAAGTCAGGAAGGGGATGCAGAGGAACAGGAGGCATATGGAAGTCAGTGGCTCCATGTTCTCTGCCAGGGCTGCAGGAGTGCACAGGGGACCTCTCCTAGGGGGGAAGGCCTGGCAAAACCACCCCAGTGGAGCAGGCCAACCTCAGAGGTCAGACCCAGATGGTGACCTTGGGGGAGACCCCCAGGTCAGGAAAGTAGAGCTGTACAGGTCCCACAGAGCATTCCTTATTCCCACCAGTGACAATGTCAGCTAGTTTCAGGGAGAAACAAGCAACCAGGATAGCACTGGAACCATGGCTATGGCTCTCTCCAGTACCAGTCACAGGGACAGCCCCAGGCCCAATGGCAAGTCTCTTCCCCTCACCGAGACTGGCACTGCCCCCTAGCCAAGCCTTGCCCCAGATTCAAAGTCACACCAGAACAGTCCCCAAACCTAGCACCATGAATGGCACTGGGACCTCTGCACTTGTTACACTTTGGATACTTTGTAGCAGCACTAACATCTTCGATTTCACTTCTTTAAGAGAGACTGAATTCAGCAGCTTATTTCAGGAACTGAATGGCTATGTTATAAACTTGTGGATCCTAATGGATATTGTATAGCTGTATGTTTCTATTCATTGAACTTTACCTGATGCTGAACAGCTTTCTGAATGCTACAATTAATAAAAGTGAAGAGTTTTACTTGCAGTCTTAAGGGTGTATGTGCCAGAGTGTTTATGTAAATCTGTTTGAAGATATTTTGACTGTGAGCACCCCTCATTCTGAGTGCTGGCTGACTTTTTCTTCACGGAGGAAAGTGGGTTTTTTGGGCTGTCTCTAGCACCAGTCACAGGGACAGTCCCAAGCCCCGTGGCAAGTCTCTTCCCCTCTCCAAGACTGGCACTGCCCCCAAGCCAAGCCTTGTGCCTGATCCAGAGTCACCCCAGATATGTCTCTGAACCTGGCACCATGAGTGGCACCAAGGTCAGACCCGGCACTGTGAACAGCACTGGGTCTGGACCAGAGGATGGTGCTGGAACTTGATTCAGTGCCATGGGCAGCACCAGAACCTGTCCCAGTGCCACCCGGAATGGTACGCCTAAGGCCGACACTAGGGGCGACACAGTTTCTGGCACAAGGCTCAGAACTGGGTCCAGAGTCAGTTCCATCATCACCATCTCCAAGTCCAAGGCCAGCATTCTCATCCTTCCCCAGGCCACAAGGTCACTCAGGGGAGGAGATGATCACCACCTCAGACTACTGTACAAGTCAAGGTCGAATCCAGAACCAACCCCTCTGCTGGCACCACGTGTGGCACCAGAAGGAAGCCTGGTTTCACTGCCGGTGCTGCTCCGCTTATCAGTACTGAGTGTGGTATCAGAAGCCAGGGCCGCACCAGGCAACGACATCTATGTGCCCACCAGTGTAGATCAAGCATATAGCTTTGGCCTTGCCACCAGGGGCATCTGCTGCCCAGATGGGCCAATGGGGGCAATGCTCATTCAGCTCCCCCAGAGGAAGCAGACTGTCCACCAGAACCCCCCAGCCCTCCGACATCTCAATGAGACAAGCCTGGGGAGGATTCTGGTCTTCATCAGTATCAGAGGTACTGGGAAGTGACCTAGAGGAAAGGCTAAGAGACCTCCCCTTGTCATCTCTGGTGCGATACCTGCCTCCAAAAGTGGTGGGTGAATGATCCCACTTTAACACACAGACTTCCAGGGTGTGCTTTTCCACCGTGAAGCAGGCGTTGCACTTATCCATATCATGGTCTGGTACAAGGCACGTCCAGCATTTTGGATGCCAGTTTGATGTAGCAAGATGACCCTCACTGGGGGAAACCAACACATGGGGAAGGTGCTGCCTTTCTTCTTCTTTTGCCACTTCAAACACAACATATTGGTGATCAAAATAATAGAATAAGAAAAGGAATTTGGTGCCGAATGCGACAAGAAATTGATACCGGAAGAAAAAAATGGTGCCGTTAACAGTAAAAAAAAAAAAAATGAGTTTGGTGTTAAAAAACACTAAAGGCGGCTTCACACTGAGGAGATACCACTGATGGTGCACTAGAAAACCAACTCAGGTTGCTCTCGCAGTGCACAGCCAATGGCGGGGGGGGGAGTGCACAGCACTGATTACTAGCTGGCGTGTGTGATGTTGCTATGTAGTACTCGTGGGCAGCACCGGCACCAAAGTCAGTCCCTTCCCTAAGCTGCAAAAGACTTTGGTCCAGCAGGGTCCAAGCACCTCCAGCTAAGACCCAGAAGTGGCAATGAATGGTGAAGATGTTCTGGAAGATCAATAAGTTTCAGTAAAGAAGATCACAACTGAACCTGTATGAAAATGTTCAAATTCTAATGGTTCACAAAGAACAACAAAAGTGCTAGACCAATGGAAAACTTACACAAATTCTAAACGGTGCGGTGGAAAAAGAAAAGTGCTAATAGCGATTTCACCAAAAATATTAGTTGTACTAAGCCAGAAGAAAAAAATTACTCACTGTAGTAATGCTGTTTCCTCTTAAGGGATCACTACTTTGTTTACACTTATGCAGTCATCTCGGCTGAGAGCGATGTCCCAAAGATAGAACTTAACACACATTTTAGAATCTGGAATGTAGGTTCAAACTCTGTATCTGCATTCCTCTCTGGCTGTTGCCGAGATCTGTTTTCAAACCAGAGTGGAGCAGTGGCTAGTGAAACTAGCTTAAAGGCTACAAAAACATTTTTTAGAAAAATGTTCATAGAATATTTAAAAACACAGAACAAACTGAAGTAGACTTATGAAAATGTATCATATGAAAAGTAACAAGCTTGCAGTAACAAGCTTGTAAGAACTGCAATAGTAATGCTCAAGCAACCTCAATGAAAAAGGAACTGATTCTTGTGTGAAAACTATTTCAGGTTCTGGAAGGGGAGGCAGGGTTAGTCAGTGATCCTTTAAGAAGAAACAAAACTATAGTGAGTAATTTTTTTCTTCTGGCCCCAGGAATTACTCATTTAATGTTTACACTTTATGCAGACTCGGTGGTAGTACCTTGGGAGTCTGGGTCCAGAACCTAGTTAGGAAAAGGGTTCTGCAAGACAACAGTTCCAAAGCTAGCAACCCTTCCGGACTACATGTCTGAACAGTAGTGCTTTGTGAAGGTGTGCACTGTTTTCCATGTAGCTGCATTGCAATAGGATGCCTCTTCAGGATGCCACAGAGGCAGAGGTACCTCTTCTGGAGTGTGCCCTTAAGCCTCTTGGTGGCATTCTTTGAGTTTTTTCATTGAACTGAATGGAAGAAATTATCCAGTTAAAGACAGATCTTCTTGTAGTTGGTTTGCCTTTGCTAATCTCACCACAGGTAACAAAAAGATGGTTACTCCCGAGACCTGACCTCTTTTGTCCAGTCCATGTAGGTAGTCAGGACTCACTTCAGGTCTAAGCTATGCAACTCTTAGCTCACCTGGACTGGAATGCTTTGGAAAGAGTACTGGGAGAGTAACTGACTCATTCAGGTGGAATTTAGCTACCACCTTACTGTAGGTAGAATTTTTCTGTTGGTTCTAAGAACTACTTTATCCCTAGGAGGGTTTATGTAATTTGGCTCTGTGCAGAGGGCTTGCAATTTACTTGCCTCCTAGCAGAGGTCACTGCAACGAGGAATATTGTTTTTGATGTGATACACTTCAGGTTAGTATTTTCCATAGGCTCAAAGGGCTCCTCCATAAGCTGAGCAAGGCATATACTAGGGTCCCAAGGTGGGGCAGGTTCCCTTACTGGTGGGTACAAATGGCTGAGGCCTTAAAAAAAACTTCTGAAAATGTTCTGTGGGGCCAAAGACTTCCCCTTGCAAGCTGACATACATGCTAATAACTGCTGCTAAGTGTACCTTTAAAGTTGAAGGCCATATAGGCCTAACTACTGTAGGTGTACTAGGAATGCTAGAATTACAGGCAACCCTGCCTCTACTGGGTTTATTTTTCTGGGAGCACATCAGTAAGAAAACCTTTTCCACTTAAGAGGAATATTCTTTCCTGGTAGCAGGTTTCCTTGAAACCCTAAGCACCTTCAGAACTTCTTCCGAAAGGTCCAATCCAGAAAATTCTAACTCCTCAAGGACCATGCCCTTGGGTGTAGGGTCCTGAGGTTCGGAAATGTTAGTCTGCCCTGGGACAATGTCAACAGATTGTGACTGAGTGGAAGGCTGATTAGATTTATATTCTTGCTGGACAGGAGCAGGAGCATTGAGTACCAGGCCTGTTTGGCCAAGTCTGGAGTGATCAGGATCCTTATTGCAGGTTCTCTGCTGAGTTTCAGGAGTACTTCCTGAATGAGTGGGAATAGTGTGAAGACATACAAAAACTTCCCTGTCCAGTCCAGTACCAGGGCGTCCTCTGGGACTGTCCCTCTAGCTGGTGGTTTGCAACAAAACTATGGGAGCAGATAGTTCCCCCAAGATGCAAGTAGATTTAGATTGGGAGTGGCCCACCCTCAGAACACTGTGGCCAGTTACCTGTTGGTTTTAGGCCCATTTGTGATTTCCCTGGCTGATTCTGCTTAGGGATCTGCCAGGACATCGTCTTTCCCTGGAAGATGCACTAAAAATATGTTTGCTTCTAAGGAATGTGCCAGGTCCCAGATCTCATTTCCTCTGTGCACAGTCTTCAGGATCTTGTTGCTCCTTGCTTATGTAGTACATTGTTGTGGTGGTGGTGTCTGTCTCGATTTGAACAGACTGACCCTATATCTGGAAGGAGAAAGACTGCCTTGCTAGTAGCACTGCTCTGAGCTCCAGGAGGTTGAACTAGTAATAACACACCACAGGGCGTGCACTGTGCTAGATCATCGTATGCCTTGGGTGCATTGTGAGGGCCTCATGCCTTTAACCACCTGGGAAGTGTGGCGATGTACCACAATGCACACCCAGGAGTGTGTTACTGCACTTGGGTTTTCACTGTAAAAAATACTAATTTATTAAATCATTTTGAAAATGTTAAAACTTAGGATTAATGTGGGATTTTTACTTAAAATAGTCCCTCCACCTACCAGGACTTGTGTGTGAGTTTACAGCTTTGACCTGGGTGTTTTGTCCCAGTGCAGTATATGTACTTATAGTTTTTCCCTCTTTGATGGTGCTGCCATCCACCCTGCATGTGATACGAACATACGAAGAAGTCAGCAGAAATCTTACAGTGATACTTTCTGATTTTTAAGTGATACCTGCATGGTTGTTAACAGAGACAGAGACACAAGACAGAGAGTGGGTAAGTAAAGATTGGGACACAGAAAGGGAGAACAAGTTGGGACCTTTGCTGAAGCAGCCGTATACAGCTGTAGCTGACACTGAAGCCAGGACTACCCCCGAAACATCAGCATCATGGAAAGGAGATTAAATGTGCTGCAGGTATAAAGAACTGAACTTGGAAGGGTCGCTGCATTTGTAGTGTGTTTGGGGATGGGTGGAGAGACAGACTGAGTAATTAAAGATTGCGACCAAAAGACTGATGGAGACTGAGTTGGGGACATTGTGGAAGGGACTGTGTAGAGCCACACTGCAGATTTGTAGCAGGACACTCCCCCCTATCACTACCTTGGTCGTCGAGGGGGAAAATTACTAAATCCATAGTTTTTTTTTTTCTTCTACATGTAAAATACCAGCCAAGGAAGAGCCAGTGGAATGGTGTCAGCGCAAGGCAAACAGGTGGCGGAAACATGGCTTTTCAAAGTGAAGGGAAAATAAACTGCCATAATGCGGCTCTTAAAAGTTAAGAAACATTCTGCTGCACAAAAAAGGAACTGAATTTAATTTATTTTAAGTATGCTGACTGTTTTGGTTGGTGGCTTTGTTGGCGGGTGGGTGGGGAGGGGTGGTTGTGGAAGATATATTGTAAGGTAGGTACAGGCTATAAATGTAGTGAATGGTTAGTGAGGGACAAAATGGCTGCCACAGAATTTTCAAAAATCTGGTGGCATAATGATTTGTGATAAGGCTAAGTATCAGGATGACCATGCGGCAAGCTAGATCACCACAAGGTCATGTGATGGGCCTCAACCAATCACAAATCTTTATTTTATTTGCCCATTTTATAATGCATTTTAGTGACTCCTGTGGGCTCTACGTTAACACTCACTGTGAAGTCCTGAAGGTGGGCACCCCACCACAAGAGTGATGTGTCTATTGTTGGAATACTTGCTGGTGACTGCCAAAGGAAGGGAGTGCCCTGTTTGAGGTTGCTTTCTTCCTTCCACTATTCTAATAATTCCAGTTGTGCTTTCATCACTGGCACTAGCTTTGAAAGTGGATCCCATCACTGTGACCAGCTGTCTCCTAAGCGGTACTGGATATCTCTCATTTGAAACCTGGCCCACGGAACCACAACTGTGGATGTGACCATGTGCCTAGTAAATGCAGAAGTTTCTTGCGGGTCTTGGCTGACCTGCTGTGCAAGGCAGCTGTTACTGTCAAAAGCTGTAACTGGCCTGTAGGAGAAAAGCTTTTGCTTGTGTAGTATACACATGTATATGTATGGTAGTATGAACATGAAAATATATATATATATATATATATATCTCTATCTATATTGCATATAGATATTTGTAGTCCTATCTAAAATATAGGTTCCTGTTATACCCAGTGGGCTTTTCTTTGTGTATGGCCACTGATGTGGTGCCACTATCTCTGAGAAGAAATGAAGATGGCTACTACAGCATGCGTGCTGTAACCGAGTCTCCCTGCACAGGACCCCACAATATATTACACTTTGCAGGGTATTTAGCTCTGCTCCTATGAAGCTCATATGAACATATGAAATTTGCTAGCAGATAAAGGCCTAGAGGTCTGCTCGAATGTGCAGCTAGCACCCCTTATTCTGTAGCTGCCCCTCCCCCCACCCTTCCCCTCACTGACCCTCCCTTTACCTTGTCCCAGACCCTTTTGAAGCAGTCCACTGTTCTACTGGATACCACTTCTGCCGGTAACGTATTCCACCCAGCTACCACCCTCTCTGTAAAAAAGTGTCCAGCAATTGAACAGGCTATGGGTGGGACTCTGCAAGTTTATCAGGAATTGTGTGTTCTCCAAAGTGCTTTTTACCAACTGAACTGAGCACATTGTCCCTTGTTTTGTTTTTCCTATGACTAGCCAGTTGTTCAGGTAGGGGAAAACCATCATACCTGGTTTTCTCAGATGTGCTGCCAACACATCCAAGAACTTTGTTAAAACCCTTAGAGATAAGGTGAGACCAAATGGAGAAAGTTGTAAACTAGTATTGGCAGTTCCCCAGCTTGATTCGGAGATATTTTCTGTGGGTCTGTCTAACTGGGATATTAAAACAGGCATCTTTCAGATACCCCCCTGACAGCCTATGGGCAAAAATTAACCCTGCTCCTACCCATTTTAGGTATGGTACATGAAGTGTACTGATTTCAGTCTTGCCAGAGGACTAAAGAATTTTGAAAGCTTCCTCTACCACATGACCAAACAGTTTCTGCCCTCTGAATGGAGTACTGAGACTGCTTGCTGCACATCAGTGGCTAAACCTTCTCTGAGCCAAGAGTAGTGCCTGAGACAGAAGCTAGAGGCCGCAGCCCTGACGAAGGCTTCAGAAATATCATACGTTGTGCAGATCAAATGACTTTCCCTCATCAGCAGCCGCTTTCATCAACTCTTGCTTAGTAGAACCCTCGGGCGAGGCCTGTGCAGCAGCCTTAGCCTTCCACCAGAGGGTGTTCTAATATTTTATATGGGCCTGGTAGGTCCAATGAGGCAGAGGCATATGTGTGCTTGCCTAGGACATCCAAACTCCTGGATTCTCTATCAGAAGGGAGGCAGCTCAGGTACCTAGGTGCCCTGGAACTGTAATGGGTAGCTGTGATCACCACCGAGTATCGGGCTGGTTAGCATAAAAGTGCTTCCCAAAAGGGGCAGAATATATTCTGTCTGCCTTTCTGGGCACAGTTGGCATATTGTTTGGCTCATGCCAGGCTGCGTAAGTGGCATCCTCCAAGGCTGGGAAACAGGGGAGGAACCACAGCAGAGGGGGATTATAGCATCTCCAGGAACTCCAGCAGGTTCTTGTTGGTAGAATCTTGCTCCTCTAAAGTGTAGACCAGGGCAGCTTGCATTTTGTTGCATCATACTAAAAATGAGGGATCCTCTGGCGGTGATCTTGGTGTGTTCACAGCAGAGTCCTCACAACAGGAGGAGACTGTGAAGCTGGTACCATGTCTATACTGGCTCTCAGCAGTTTTCCTCTTCCTCCTGCATCATAAGATCAGGATTACATTCATATTCATCAACTCTATGATCCAGAATGAAGGACCATGCCAGCAATACCAGCGGTGGCTGGGGTCGTCTGTTTTGGAAGGGTGTACCACCCTGTGGCTTTGATGGGGTATTTGTTGGAATCCCCATCGACAAGCCCCCTGGAACAGGGAGGCCAGGTTGCAGATGCCTTATGTCTGAAAAAGTAACAAGTACTGCCTAAGATTCGGTGCCGCTTTAGTTGGTAGGCGTGACTGAAGTGGTCGATGGTGGAGGTTGGGTCTCCAACAATGGCAACGTAGTGGACGTAACAGGCCCAGTACTGCCCATGCCAAGTCCCAACCTTGGTGTCTGGTTGACAGTCACCATCAAAGTTGAGGTTGTACCTGTAGGCCGCAGGGGTGACCTTGATATGGCTGGGGAAGCCTTGCATGTCTCTCAGTGCTTGTGTTTGTGATTCCCTGAAGATTTTTCTCAGGACTTCAATGGCTGTGATTCCATCAATGTGGTCGGTGACATAGATTTTGCCTGAAGCTGCTTCTCCATTCTCTCAATGGTCTTTTACAGGAGGAATTTCTCCAAAGCCCCCCTTCCTGCATTGCCTGGTTGTAGAATTGAACCCCTGGCAGATCTTACAAGCCTTCACATTGTGAGACAGGCCTAAGCAGCACACGCGGATGTCGTGGGAGTCTCCTGTGTACATCTCTCCGCACTCGCAGTACCAGAAGAGTTTTGTCAATTCCTTCAACGGCATACAAGTTGGCAAAAATCACTATAAAAGTTACTACTTTTTCATACAAGAAAAAATAAAATGACTGCTTGGCAGTTTGCTGAGTCTGATCGATAGTGGGAAAAGAACAGAGGAGAGGAGGGGCCACCTACATTTATATAAACGTTAAAGCCTGACATTGTTGTGGGCGGCCCCTGGCTGACTGCTTGCAAAAGTTTCAATGTGGTCCTAGTGCTGGTACTGTTATAGTTCCAAATGTGTGGCCTGATGCAAGAAACATAGAAATTGTCGGCAGATAAGGACTGCTAGGCCCATCTAGTCTGCCCGTAGGCCCTGTATATTTTATGTGGCCACTGACCCTATGTGATCAATGGCTTTTCATCACTCCAACCCCTGTCTAACTTCCCCTGTGTTTGTCCCAGGCATGCTTAAACCCCTCCACTGTGCTTGCCCCCACCACCTCTTGTGGCAGACTACTCCAAGCGTCGACTACCCTTTCTGTGTAGAAAAACATCCTCACTTTACCTCTTAATCTACCCCCTTCCAATTTCATATTGTGCCCCCTTGTTCTAATACTTTTTCTACATTGGAAAAGGTCCCCCACCTGCACCTTGTTTATGCCCTTGAGGTACTTGAAAGTTTCACTCATGTCCCCTCGCAGTCTCCTCTCCTCCAGTGGGTACATATTGAGGTCCCTTAGTCTCTCCTCATATGTTTGTGGTGCAAACCCTGCACCATCTTTGTTGCTCTTCTCTGGATAGTCTCCACCTTATCTGTGTCCTTGCACAGGTGTGACCTCCAGAACTGCATGCAGTACTCCAGGTGAGGCCTTACCAATGTTTTATACAATGGCATCACCACCTCCCACGTCCTGCTAGTGATACCCCTGCCTATGCACCCCAGCATGCCACTGGCCCTCCCTGCCACCTTTGTGCGCTGTTTTGATACCTTAAGGTCATCAGAGATGATAACCCCTATGTCCCTTTCCTCTTTGGTGACAGTCAGCTCCCCCTCAACCTGTAGCTCTTACCAGGGTTCCCTCTACCCAGGTGCACTTCTTTGCACTGAACCTCAGTTGCCACATTTCTGACCATCTTTCAAGCTTCTCCAGGTCCCTCTTCATTTTCTACACCCCTTCTGAAGTACTCACCCTGTTGCAGATCTTGGTGTCCTCTGCAAACAGGCAGATCTTTCCTTCCAGCCCCTCTGCAATGTCACTAATGAAGACATTCAACAGAACTGGTCCTAGTACTGATCCCTGTGGTACCCCACTGGTCACCCCCCCCTCCCCAGATTGTACCCCATTTACCACCATCCTCTGTCTCCTGTCTGAGAAGAGATATCCTTGAAGAAGATCTGATAAGATTTCTTTGACTGAGTGATCAAGGAATTTCATCAGTGTGGAGTGGTGGATGTTGCCTACCTAGATTTCAAAGTTCAAGTTTTATTACTTGTGCCTTGAGATGCAGCGGGTTCGCTCAGCAAATGGGAAGCAATCACAAAAAGTATCCAGACAGTCTTAATGTACTGGCACTCTCAACACTCAGCATTCAAACAACAAATGAACAAAAACTCCAAATGAAGTTTAAAGATTTATCTCACACTGGCCCGGTGGCACAGAGGGCTGAGGCGCTGGACGTCTCACCTTGCGGCACGCCGGCAACCCGGGTTTGGGAGTGAGCCCAGGACGTTGGCGGTTGGCACGGGGGGCGGGCGAAGCTGGATGGAGCGGCCGTCAAGGCAGCTTTCCTCTCCAAGGAGGTGGGGAGGCATCCCTCGCTCACGGCTACCCCCTGGTGGAGGCTGAGGGGTTGCGCAAGCAAGGGTGCTGGCGTTAGGCCAATGGGGCGGGCAGGAGGAGGGCCGTTACTGGGGCTGTAAGGCACATGCGTGCCTCCACATGCATGCGTTCTTTGCCTGGGGCTCTTGGGTAACTGGGGAGAAAAACGGAAAAAGACAACCGATGGCAGGATGGCGACTGACTATTTGCAGGCACCGCTCCTGGACCGGGCGTAAGGTAAGCCCCGGTAAATTCCGGGGGATGGAGCTGGGGGAGTCGGTCAGATGGGGGATGCATGGTGCAAGGAGAAACAGGGAAGTGACAAAAAGAAAAGATTTATTTCACGAATTGTGCTAAATTAATCTCACCATCTCACACTGCCCCAGTGCTACAGCTACTTGCCTTCCTCAGGGGGCGTGGCCTTAGTTTTACACACATTCAGTTTATAGGATGAAATTTTCATGACATTAGTGTTCTTTCAAACTTGTTTGTTCATTAAATTCTTCTTAAAGAGATGGTGCTCCTTACTAACTCAGCTACATACATGTGTATGCTATTGTGGAAAATTAGAGTTTTAAAACTAAAACATATTACCCAAAAAGAAGTTATGTATAAAAGAAATAATAATAGAAACATGGAAACATAGAATTTGATGGCAGATAAGGACCTCTTGGCTCACCTAGTCTGCCCATTTCCCTACCTAGTGGATAACTTGCAGATCCTAGTTAACCAACAGCCTACTGCCTCCTACCCCCCCACTAGAACTGTCTTATGCCTGTCCCATGTGTTCTTGAATTCCCCCACTGTTTTTGACTCCACAACCTCCTCAGAAAGGCTATTCCATGCATCCACAACCCTCTCCTATCCAATTCTAATAAGTTATGTTTACAGTAGGTCAAGACAATCACAAAGGCAACTTTTGACAAATAATGTGATCACCCTAACAGCTGCTTGGGATCAAAACATTACTGCTTTTAAATCATGTCTTCAATGATTTCATGAGATAACTACAGACAGCCAACTTGAGTCAGACAGGAAAAATGAATTTTAGAGATAGGGGAAATGTACTGATTATCACTCAATCAGTCCATAAGAGGAATTCATCTCTTTGAAGTTTAAGACATTCATAATTTCAAGGCATCCTTTAAAGAGAAAACAAGAGAAACATATATTCATCTCCGTTTATAATTCAAATAATTAAAAATTAATGTACTTTTTTTTATAGAAGACATACAGTGTATAGGGGCTTAGGTAAGAGGGTTAGGGTTAAGCAGAGAATTGGGAAGGAGAGGTGAGGTAAAGAAATGTGTATAGATAATCAAGTACAGATTTGCCAGCTACCTTAAAACCTTATTTCAGTCCTTTTTGACTTCAGATAAGGTCTGAGATCCCAATAAGCACTGAGACCCTTAGGCTTGATGAGACGAATTCCTCTTATGGACTGATTGAGAGGTAATCAGTACATTTCCCCTATCTTTAAAATTTATTTTTTCTCTCTGACTCAGGCTGGCTCTCTATATTTATCTCATGAAAACACTTAAGACATAATTTAAAAGCAGTATTTAATGTTCTGGTCCCAAGCAGCTGTTATGGTGATCACATTATTTGTCAAAATTTGCCTTTGTGATTGTTTTGACCTGCTGTAAACATAAATTATTAGAATTAGATAGACGTGACTATTTCTTTTAAACATAACTTCTTTCGGTTAATATTTTTTGGTTTTAAAACTCTAATTTTCTACAATAGCATGCAATTGTATGTAGCGAAGTTAGTATGTAGCACTGTCTCTTTAAGAAGAATTTAATGAACATACAAGTTTGAAAGAAAACTAATGTGATGTCAGGACAATTTCATCCTATAAAATGAATGTGTGTAAAATTAAGGCCAAGCACCCTGATGAAGGTGAGTAGCCAAAGCGCTGGGGCAGTGTGAGATGGTGAGATTAATTTAGCACAATTTGTGGAATAAATCTTTAAATTCATTTGTTGTTTGAATGCTGAGGGTTGACAGTGCCAGCACATAAACTGTCTAGATTTTCAGTAATGCTTTCAACACTGTTCCACATAGGAAACTAGTCAGCAACTGGGTAGCTTAGAATTGGGTCCAAAGGTGGTAAACTGGGTAAGAAATTGGTTAGGATATAGGTAGGGTTGGCAGAATACATTTTTTTTGTATAATTTTGATGGAAAATATCAATTTTTATTTTTAAACCTTTTTCCCCGGTTTTATCAACTTAAATTTTCAGTTGCACGAAATTGAGTTAAGCATTTATTTTGATTTGTATTAATTTAATTTCCACAGTTGCAGTTAATCACAGTAAACGCTGAGGATTTACAAACTGATAAAAAAAAACACAAATTATCATCACGTCAAAACAGCAACAGAACTTACTTTGCCTATTTGAAAATTTAGATTATTTTTGATGAAAAAATGTTTTTGTCAGTTTGTGAGTGTGCAGTGAAATGGACATTTATCGAAAGTTACTGATTTAAATCTAATCCTGCCAAGCCTAGATATAGGCAATAGAGGGTGGTAATAAACAGAGTTCATTCCAAGGAAGGGAGGGTGACCAGTGGGGTGCCTCAGGGATCAGTGCTGGGACCAGTCATCTTTATTAATTTTATAAGTGACAGTGCAGGGAAACTGGAGGGAAAAGTCTGCCTCTTTGCGATGACAAAAATCTGCAATAGGGTGGACACTCCTGGAGGGATGTGGAAAGGATGTGCAGAGACCTGAGAAAACCTGAAGAATAATCAAGTGTATGGCAGCTGGGTTTTAATGTGAAAAAGTGCAAAATATGAAAATTACATACCATAATTACTGATCTTCTTGGACCACGTTCACCACCGATAGTTTCCGAGCTGAAGGCACTAGAATCCAGCGGGAGCCAAAATCTTCAGGAAGGCCAGTGCCAAGATAGGTTGCATGCATGAGCAGCACTGCGAGACTAGCTCACGCTGCATAGTCTATCTCAACAACGGCCCTCAACTGCCTCAGTACATTTTTCGCCAAGGAGATGCAGCATGACCTAATTAAAAACACCTAATCTAAAAGGGCATACAGTAAGACAGCCCTTGTGACCCATATAAGAAGGTCAAGAACAGAATCTGTGTCTTCACAGCCCAAAACAAAACAAGGGGAGGTGAAAACCAAGAACAGGAGAATGAGCCTGGGGAAGGGTGGGTGTGTGTGTGAATCAATGTGAAGATGGTCCAAGAAGATCAACAATTACACTGACTATGTCATTTTCATATCTTCCTGGACCGTATCATCACCTCTGATTCACACTGATGGGTTTGAGTACCAAGCTCAGACAAGATCCTCCAAGGCAGGGCGATAGGAGCAAGAGCTCACTGAGAATGAAAGTCTACTGAGGACTATCCTGCCAAAAGAGGCATACTGCCTGGCATGGACATCTGGGGCACAGTGCTTGATGAAAGTGTGCACTGTGTTCCAGGTAGAAGCTCTGCAGATACCAGCGATGGGAACAGAGTGAATCTCTGCCATGGAGGTGGCGCCATGGAGTAACACTGGTGGAGACAAACCACTATCCATGCGGAAAAGCATTTGATTGTAACCAGCTGACCCAGCCGGTTAGGGATGAAGGAGATGAAAAGCTGCTTGGATTGCCGAAGTCTTAGTTCTATCGAGGTAGAATCTAAGGACTCTTTTAACATCCAGAGTGCAGGGTGCATCCCCCCTCATCCCAGAAGTTAGGAAAGTAAGTTGGCAACACCAACGGCTGGTTCAAATGGAACTCCGGCACCACCTGAGGCAAAAACTTAAGGTGCGTGCGGAGAACTACCTTGTCCTTATGAAAGGCAGCATATGGAAGGTCTGTGACCAGAGCCTGAATCTCAGAGATCCTGTGTACAGAGGTGATAGCCATCAAAAATACAGTTTTCTAAGTTAGGAACCTGAGGTCACACGTAGCCAGGGGTTAAAAGGGCTTATGAGTGAGCATATCCAACACAAGGTTGAGGTCCCGGGTAGCGACAGGTTTCCTGACCGGGGGCCTTGTGTGCAGAATACCCTTCAGGAACCTCTTAAAAAGCAGCAGCTGAGCTAGGGCAAGATTCTAAACTGGCTCATGATAAGCTGAGACAGCGTATAAGAGGACCTTGACTGAAGAATATTGTAAGCCTGCATCAGAAAGGTCCAGCAAATACTCCAAAACCTTATCTGGTGGTCATCAGAACAGATCCATACAGAATTTGGAGCACTACTCAGAAACATGTCTCCATTTGGTTGTGTAAGTCTTTCTGGTAAGAGGCATGCAAGGAGCCAGGAGAATCTCAAAGACCCTCTGAGAGACTCTGTACCTGTTCACTTCTTTCTCCTCAGCAGTCAGGCCTGGAGATGAATGGAGCACAGGTTGGGATGAACCAGGGACCCCTGCATCAGGGGGTCTGTCCGCAGGGGGAGTGGCCTCGGAGGAGCAACTGATAACTTGCTAAGCAGTGGAAACCACATCTACCGAGGCCAGCATGGGCAATCAGAATCATTTAACCCCCGTCTGCCTCCAGCTTGAGCACCACACTCTGAACCAGAGGAACGTGAGGAATGCATACAGAAAGCGATTTGTCCACCGTAGCCTAACTGCATCTTGGCAGAAAATGCCAGGTTCTGGATTTTTGGAGCAGAATTGAGGCAGTTTGGGGTTGAGTGGGGACACAAAAAGGTCCACCTCTGGTGTTCTGCATTCATAGAACAGAGACTGCATGACGCCTGAAGCCAAAGACCACTAGTGAGAATCTGCTTCTGTCCAACTTAGTTCATCTGTCAGACTGCTCTGAGCCCTGGGCAAGCAAATTGCCTGGATCAGAGCCTCCTGGCTCCAGACACCATTCCCACACTCTCACTGCTTCCCGGCAAAGAGGGTAGGGGTGTGCTCCCCAGTTTGTTGATGTTGTACATGACTGATTTGTTGTCTGTCTGAAGGAGGATTACCTTGTAGCAGACAACGTTCACCAGAGCCTGAAGGATGTACAGGACTGCTCTCATCTCCAAAACATTGATGGGGAGGTGGGATTTTGTGGGGCTCCGGACTCCTTGAGTGTAGTGACCCTGACAATGAGCTTCCCACCTCGACAGGGATGCATCTGTGGTGAGGGTTACATGAGGCTCTGGGGGCAAGAAAGGGAGACCTTGGAGGAGATGGTCCTCGAGTACACCATGCAAGTGACTGAAGCAGAGGCTTTGTAACTTTGATCCGGTATGACTGAGGATGTGTCATCAAAGACCACTGCATGCTGAGCATCCACTGAGTCGTCCTCATGTGCAGATGAGCTAGAGGGACTGTGAAGATGGAGGAAGCTACGAGGCCTAGCGTCCTCTGCATGAAGCCAACCCACACGGACTTGTTCTCCATGATGAAATGAGCCTTCTGAAGAATGGCTTTCTTTCTGTCATCTGGGAGGAAGGCCTTTGCCTTGGTTGTGTCCAACAGAGCTCTGCTAAAGGGAAGTTGCTGAGAAGGTTGAAGCTGCGACTTCTCCTGATCGAGCAGAACCCCCATGGTGGTCAGGAACTGAACTGTTGTGGTTACTTCTCATTCTGTTTCCTAGTCAGACATGCTGACTAGTAGCCAGTCATCCAGAGAGGGGAAGACTTGTAGTCCAAGTTTTTGGAGATGCACCGCAAGAACCACAAAACACTTTGTAAAGACTTGAGGCACCAATGAAAGCCCAAAGGGCAGGACTCAGAATTGGTAATGTCAGCCTACAGCCACAAAGTGGAGGAATTTGTAGTAGCTGAGGTGGACTGGAATATGCTGGTAAGCATCCTGCATGTCCAGAGAGGCCAACCAATCCTGGGACTTGAGAAATCGTAGTAAGGTCCCGCAAAAAAACACCTTTTAACTTTTCTTGATGCAGAAACTTGTTTAGGTTTTGGAGGTCGAGAATGGGGTGCATACCCCACCGATTTCTTTGGAACGAGGAAGTAATGGAGTAGAAGTCTGTTCTGCGCTCTGCTACTGGCACTGCCTCCACTGCCCTGTTGCTCAATAAGCCCGCAATCTCCATGGCGAGAAGGTCCAACATGACAGCTGAGAGGGGGTACTGCTTCTTGGGAGAATAGTCCAGATGGAATTCTGAAAAGTTCAGCAGGTATCCCTCTCGGACGATTCTTAAAACCCACTTGTCCATGGTGATGGATTTCCACCAATGGTAAAAGTGAGTCAGACACCCGCCCCGGGAGAGGATGGGTCTGCCTCAGGCAGCTGATGTAGAAGCAGGGCTGAAGCTTCAGAGGGTGGCACTAGGTGCTTTCATGGGCCCGTACCTTCAGCTGTGCTTTCTTTTGCGGCTGAGAAGGCTGTAATTTGACTTGGGCTCCTCTGCCTTTGTTATGAAAGGACTGTTTATTGGGGGTAGTAGACCCACCCCTTCCCTCTTTGAGACCGAGGAGGGGTAGGACAGGCAGTAGTCTTAATGACTGTGCTAGTACTTCTGAGAGGCTTCAAGGGACTGTTTCACCTGTTGACCAAACAAATAACAGCCACTGAATGGAACATTCAAGACTTGTTGCTGGGCGTCACTGGAGAAACCTAACATCCAGAGCCAGAAGTATCTACTGATGCAGATAGCGGTGGCAGCTGAGTGGGAAGCAGTGTCATATGCATCCATAGCTGCCTTCAACTGATAACTGTTGGACTCTGCACCATGGGTAACAATCTGAAGGATTTTCTGCTTAGTATCCAATTCTGGCAAAGTCTCTGCAAAAGACTTGAGAGAAGTCCAAAGGGCATACCTGTACTAGGAGCAGTGCCCTTGATAGCTAGCAATCTACATACGTAAGGTAACTGCAGCAAAGACTCTTTTTTCCCCATCGTATCAATCTTACGAGATTCCTTTTTGATGGGATGTGCCATAACTTCTTGGGGAAGGACAGCTTTGTCATTCTCAGCCAGGATGACAATCTTATCAGCAATAGGCTGAGAAGCCAGAATAGGGCTGTCTTTAGAAGCAGTATACTTAGTCTATCTGCTTAGAGACAAAGGGGATGGAAGCAGACTTGACCCACACTACATCCGAGAGAGCCTCAAAAACAGGTGGAATAGGAGCTGTAAGGTTCACCAGAATATTGGGAACATGAAGCCACTCCAGACACCAGATGTAATCGCTTACTTGGGTGTAGGGCAGAAGTCTCGCGGGCAAGTGTTGCGTGCATATTGTGAAGTAAGGTCTGGAAAGAAAGGTCCTCCTGAGTAACAGGTGGAGTGCCTGGAGTAGAATTATCCAGGCTGTAAAATGAGTCATTGTCACTCCCCTCCAAAGTAATGAGGTCAGGGGTCAGACTCATCCCCCTCCAATTCCTCTCTGGAAAGAGAAGAAGGGAGAGGAATGGACCTAGAAATGCCTAGGCCAGGTGTGGAAGTCAGAAAGACAGGTGGCACCAGCACAGGAGCTGGTGCTGTTCCCAGCACTGGCCCAGTAGGAGCCGGCACTGGCCCCAGAGGAGCTACTGACAATACAAAGCCTGAACACAGCATGGAGGAACCACTTGGTGTCACAGGTGTTACCAAGATCTGTGCCAAACATGGCACTATAACAGGCCCCAAGAGGCTAGAATCCTGTGCCAAACACAGTACCGCCCGCTGAGAAGGTCCAGCCAGCGCTGAAGTGACCGGTGAAGTACCTGGGCTGGTCCCTGCAAAGTACCACTGCAAGGGGGTAAGGCCAGTGGAACCAGTGTCGGCAGCACAGTCACCAACAAAAGATCAGGATCTGTTGGTGAAGCCAAATGTTCTACCTGGCTAGAAGTTCCTGACTGTATCGGAGAGCCCAGCCCCAAGGGACCTGGCACCAGATCTGCAGGAATGGGCAAATGAGCCAGAGGCTGTACCCACTGCTCCATAAGAGCTGCCCAGTGGTGAAAACTACCCACCATAATCCCCACAAGAGGGCAGTGAAGAACTCCAGGCCTGGGATCTAGAACAACCGTGAGCAGGAGTCGCTGGGGATATGGACGACGCCAGGGAAGGCCTCCTGCTCCTGGACCTAGAAGACCTTGCAGCAGACCTACCAGAGGGCTTCCTTGAGCAGTACCATTTCTTCCCCTTCCGACGGGAGGAGGAAGAAGGTGAGGCTGACCAGCACCAGGTCCTTGACCTGGATCAAGAGCAGGCCCGCTTCTTTTTGTGTTTACAAGAGGGCTACTCCTACTCCAGAACACAGAACTGCCCATCGTCAGAACCCCTCCTCAGTGAGGGAAGTGGATCGGACATGGCCCCTCTGCCAGAGCAGCATGCCTGAAGAGGCTCACTCCTGTCACCGTTGCCATCCACAGTTGTAGGCTGCTGTTTGGTATGGCTGTAATAAACAGAGAAAATCTTCACACTTTTTTTTTTTTTTTAACACTAAACTGATGCAAAAATAACAACACTAGCTTAAAACTGCAAAAGTGGAACGAACTGAATGCTGCTGTTATATAGACGTGACGTTCTGACTCCCAGTGAGTGAGCAACATTGTCACTGAAGCACACTCAACAGCTGGGAAAAAAGGAACTGAGGCGGTTGAGGCTGTTGTTGAGATAGGCTAAGCAGCATGAGCTAGTCTCACAGTGCTTCACATGTTCGCAGCCTATCTCAACGCTGTCCCTCCTGAAGATTTCTGGCTCCCGCGGGGTCCTAACACCCCCAGCTCAGAACCCAGCAGTGTGAATCAATGGTGATGATATGGTCTAGGAAGATAATGCACTTAGGGCACAAAAACCAAGGGCCCAAGTACAAAATGAGCGGAGTGGTATTGACAACCACCATGCAGGAAAGGGACCTTGAAGTAACTATATCAGGTGACATAAATGTGGCCAGGCAATGTGACAAGGCAGTCGGGAAGGCTAGTGGGATGCTGGGGTGCACAGGGAGGGGTATTAGCAGCACAAAGAGGGAGGCGGTGTTGTCCCTGTATAAATCGCTGGCAAGACCTCACATTGAGTACTGTGTGCAGTTTTGGAGACCACAGCTCCAGAAAGACACAGACAGAGTGGAGGCGGTTCAGAGGAGAGCAACTAAAATGGTGCCGGGTCTGCAGGAAAAGCCCTAAATTGGGAGACTAAAGGACATCAATATGTACACCCTGGAAAAGAAGAGGCAGAGGGATATGACAGACATTTAAATACCTCATGAGGGTAAATAAGGTACTGGGGGAAGTATTTTTTGGCAAAAAAGGAACTCAAGAACGAGACATGCTATGAAACTGGGGGGTTACATTCAGGAGAGATGTGAGAAGTACTTCTTCACAGAAAGTGACTGATTCTTGTAACAACCTACCAGCTGACGTCATGGGGAGAAAACAGTAGTGAGGTTCAAGAATGCATGGGATAGGCACAAGGGAGGAAAAGGAAGGGGGAGGTGAAAGAGTCATAGATTGAGTAGGGTCTGCAATGATACAGGGTATGGAAAAATGGGCAGACTGGGTGGGCCAAGCAGTCCTCATCTTCCATCAAATTCTGTTTCTATGATATACCCCAGGCAGGGAGGAGGAAAAATGGAGGCAAAGGGGTACCTACCAACTCCACAGAAATATTATTTATTTTTTGGTTGCTTGGTAGGTTCGCCACAGGTGACCCCACTCCTTTGTTGTTATTTTTGAGGGGGGTGGGTGGGTGCGATGGTACTTGAATGACCAATCTTTCTTGCCTGTTTCAAAAAAAAAAAAAAAAACAGGAACTGCAACCACAGGACCATGACAGAGGAGACAAGCAAAGTGATCTGCTGCCAGTGCCCACAGGGTGAACCACCAGAAGCTCTGGCTCTCAAATGTGTGGGGGATGGAGGGGGATCTGAATCAATGGTGAAGATATTCTGGAAGATCAACAATTACGGTAAGTATGTTATTTCCAAGAATCAGTCTTTACCAATTATTCATACTTACGGGTCTCAGTACCAAGCTTCATCAAAAAGGGAGGAGCTGGCTCACCCTGAGTGTAACAGGTACCCATAGCCCTCTGTGTGGCGAAGAGCACCTGAAGGAAGGGGCTCCTTACAGGTCTGGTGAGACCTGAGATCAGTCTGAGTCACACTGATGAACAGGAGGGTGCCTTGATAGCTCCCATCTGATCCAATCAAAGAAGTGAGCCCCTCAGAAATGAAAGCTAAGCACCTTTCGCAGGGCCATAGGTGCTAGATGGGAGAGGTAAAGCCATGCTGTCTGCCAAATGCAGAATACAGCTCCCAACAGCCTAGATGCCACCTCACTGGCACCGTACAATGCCCTTGTCTGATGTCTCGCCAACTCCAGACCCTTGCTGGAAAGGCGAGTGGCCTACCCAATCAACTCCGAATGAGGCATGGCAGCTTGGAGCTGCCCTAACTGTGACCAAAGATGCTTGTTGTAAGCTGCCAGGCATGCCTGATGTGCAGCAGTGCACATCATGGTGTGAACAGTGGAATAAAATATTCCTGCCCAAAACATCTGTCTCTGCTCTGGAAGGTTGATCAGGCACTTGGTGACAAGATCTTATCGGGGTCTGTATCACCAGAATCCCCAAGGTGGGGTGAGGCACTGTACTGCACAATCCGTAAGTGCCAAGTACCTTTGTTAAACATCCCTTGCAGCAGGAGAGAGAGCAAACAGACGTCTCCAAACCATCCTAGAACATTGTTCAGAGGCTCTGGGGCACGGAGGGATGACACAGTTGCCATCACTGAAAACTCCTAGGAGACCCAGCTGTAAGGACAGGGTATTGCAGATGGCAATGGTGTCAATGTCCAGAGTCTGCAACATGTCTGCTATAAATCTCTGGAGTACTCAAAGGACATGGGAAGGGAGGATTCCACGCCCTCAGAGGACACTGACGGAGAGGAGGCACTGGACATGGAAGTGGGTGGTACTAGGGGGCGAGGATGGAACTGAATGTAGTCTGCGTTTCTATGGTACTGGTACAAGGCACCAACAGCACTTTTATGCAGACTCCAGGTGACTGCCCCTAGTGGGCCCATGATCCCTTGAAACGCAGGCAGAGATGGTATAGATCCAGAAGGGAAATAGAAGCCAGAGGTTCCGGGGCCTACGACTGAGCTGCAGGACTACTCAGAAGACCTTGCCTCAGGGGAGGGCCAGGCAAGACAGCCCAAACAAGGCTGACCTACAGAAGAGGAACAACCAGGTTGCTGGCCATGAGGGGAGACACCCAGGTGAGGAAAGCAGAGCCGTTCAGTCCCCTTGAGGCAGCTCCAGTCCTCACAAGTACCAGGCTCAGCCTAGGGACCCTGGAGAGAACTCCATGCCAAGGCTATCCTCCAACTATGAGCCAGTGCCGCCTATTGCACCAGAACCAGGGCCAGGGACTAGTTTAGACACAAATTCCCCTCTGGCGCCAGCTCCAACTCTGTCCCCAGTTCCGTTCCAACCCCAACACAGTGAATAGCGTTGGGAGCTGGCCTGGTGCTGTTTGTGGCATTGGAACTGGGAACATATCGAAAGGTGGCACCATCACCTGCACCATGCCGGTGTCGGGCCAAGAACCAACACCAGGACTGGTGACACATCTGCTGCTAGGGAGGTGTCGACCTCCTCCCTGAAGCCACAAGAGCTGCTTGGGGTAGAGATCACCACCTCCACCTCAGCAATTGTACGACACATGGCTCCAGTGCCAATCCCTCTCCCAGTACCACAAACGGTATCAGCAGGGGGCCCAAAGTCATGGGTGGTATCACCCTGCTCACTGACACTGCAGATGGTGTCAGTAGCCAGGGCAACACCAGGCCATTACACCGAGTTGTCCACTGGTGTAGAACAGGCGTATAGCTTCAGCATCACCACTGAGGACGTCTGCTGCCCAGGGCAGATGGAAGGGTGCTCAGATGGCTATCCAGAAGGAGACAGCTGTCCACCAGACCCACCCCAGTGTTTGATAAAATCAGCTGAAATTTTGCATGTGCTGTCTGGGAGGCAAGATATACAGGTTACTCACCTGTAACAGGAGCTCTAGGAATGGTATATGTTGTTCATCCACACTGTCTGGCAGGTTCCTTGGCGCTTTAAATCTTGCCGGAAGGTCTTCAAGCTGGCTCCTCCCACCCACCCGGGTGGTAAAACTCTCGGCTCCGCCCCATGACACCAGATCTAGCCCGCTGGAAGCCAGGTTGTGCATCGAAGCCAGGGAGGTTGGGTGGGTCGTGTGGATGAACAACATATACCATTCCTAGAACTCCTGTTACAGGTGAGTAACCTGTATTTCTAGGGACATGGATATGTTGTTCATCCACACTGTCTGGCAGACTCCTAGCAGTTCTCTGGGAGGAGGGAGGCAAGACGCACACCCCCGATACTTACTTGGGAAATAAGGACTGGAGAACCGAGGCCCCAAAACCAGCATCCCGACGTGACTCAAGGTCGATGAGGTAGTGGGTGATGAAGGTGCGTGCTGACTTCCAGGTAGCAGCCCTGCAGATTTCCTGGACAGGGACGTCCCTGGAAGCAGCCACCGATGCAGTGATATGGTGGGTAGAATGAGCTCTTATCCCTCTGGGAGGCTCCATGCCCGCCAACCTATGGCAGAGATCTATGCAGGAGGTGACCCACCTACCTATCGTCCGCTTGGCTGCAGGTCTGCCAGGTGCGGCTTCAGCGTAGGTGACAAACAGCTGGCGAACCTCTCCCCGAACTTCAGCCGTCCGCTCCTTATATAGCGGCGCTCTTCTAGGGTCAAAGTATGGAGCCTATATTCGGCCTCCGAGGTGTGACTGGGGTAGAACACCATCAGAGTCAGCACCTGGTTAAGGTGAAACTCCGACACCACCTTAGGAAGGAACTTCGGGTGGGGGCACAGGACAACCCTGTCCCTGTGGAAGACCAGATAAGGAGACTCGATAGAAAGTGCCTGGAGCTCTCCCATCCTTCTGGCTGATGTGATAGCCACCAAGAAGGCGGTCTTCCACGACAGGTGCAAAATATAGCACCTGTGCATCGGTTCGAATGGCTTGCCCATGAGCTTGGCCAATATCAGCAGTAGATCCCACGGAGGTGGAGGTTCTCGCACTGAAGGGGAAATGTGGTCAAGGCCTTTGAAAAAGCGCCCGACCACCTTTTCCTGCACCACCGACTGCTTCCCGGCTCGCGCCCGGTAAATACAGATGGCTGCCAGGTGCACCTTAAGGGTCGTCGACCGAAGCCCTTGCTGAGAAAGGGACCACAGATAGTCCAGAATGCTTGCCAAGGGACAGGCGGAAGGGTCCAAGCCCTTCCCCTGACACCAAATGGAGAATCTCTTCTATTTGAAGGCATAGCATTTCCTGGTCGACTCCTTTCGGGACGCCTCAACGACGCTGAGGACATCATCGGAAAGACCCAAGGCCTGGAACCCTAGCCACTCAGGAACCAGGCCGTCAGGTGCAGGGATTGAAGGTCTGGATGAAATACCTTCCCCTGGTTGACTGAGATCAGGTCCGGGAGGGCTGGAAGCCGCCTCGGGAGCCTGGAGCTGAGGCTGAGGAGATCTGGATACCAGAACTGGCGGGGCCAGTCTGGGGCTACCAGAATCACCTGCGCCTTGTTCCTCCTCGCCTTGAGAAGCACCTTGTGGATCAAGGGAAATGGGGGAAAGGCGTAGAAGTGGCCCGGGGTCCACGGCCTCGAGAAGGCATCCCCCTGCAGCGAGCCCTGCTGAGGGTGGCGGGCATGCAACAGTCTCAGCTTCACGCATTCTCCCTGGAGGCAAACAGGTCCACCTAAGGCGTGCCCCAGTGGGAGAAGAGATCTTGCACTACCTCCGGCAGGAGAGACCACTCGTGAGACGCAGCTCCTATCTGGCTTAGGGCATCGGCCAGGGTGTTGGAGGCTCCTGCCACGTGAATGGCTAGGAGATCCACCCCCAGGCTGCGCACGAGGGACCATATGCGGAAAGCTTCCTTGCATAACAGCATGGAGCGCGTCCCGCCCTGGCAGTTTAGATAGTACATGGTCGTGGTATTGTCCGTCTGGACCTGAACCACTTGACCCGTAGAAATGGAGCAAAGGCGGTGAGGGCTAGGCGGACCGCTCGAGCTCCAGCAGGTTGATCTGACGCCAGGACTCCCGAGGGACCGAGGCTGTGTGCTCTGTGCTCCCCAGATGGGCACCCCAACCCATCAGAGATGCATCAGTCGATAGAGACCGTTGGCTCGGGCGGATGAATGGGATACCCTCCTGCAGATGTGCTGGAACGGTCCACCACAGGAGAGCGTTCCACATCTCCTGGGTCACTGTCATGGGCTGGTCCAACGGATCGCAGCGTTGTGACCACTGGCTGGCCAGTCCCCACTGAAGGGGACGCATGTACCAACGGGCCTAGTGGACCACGCTGGTGCAGGCTGCCATGAGGCCCAGGAGGCACAGGAAGTCCCGGGTAGGGCGCGATCGCCCAACCAGAAATGACTGGGCATAGGAGGAAAGAACCTTGGCCCTGTCCGCCGGAAGCCGAGCTCTGGCTCGAAGAGAGACGAGCTCTGCCCCGATGAAGAGTATCACCTGCTTTGGCACGAGTTCCGACTTGGCCTCGTTGATGAGGAGGCCAATCTGAGAGCAAACCTGAAGGCCAGATCTCTGGACCCTCCACCTCCCGCTCTGGAGGGGCTGCAATCAACCAACCGTCCAGGTGAGGCTACACCGGACCCTTCGGTGCCGCAGGAATGCTGTCACCACTGCCATGCATTTGGTGAAGACTCTGGGAGCTAGAGAGAGGCCGAAGGGCATGGCCCGGAACTCGTAAAGGGACCCCTCCACTCTGAAGTGGAGGAATCTCTGATGAGACGGACGGATCGGGACGTGAAAAAACACATCCTGGAGGTCCAGGGAACAGAACAACACACCTCGTTCCAAGGATGGTATTATTTGAGTCAGAGTGACCATCCTGAAGGTCCAAGACCTTAGGAACCTGTTCAGGTCATGCAGCCCCCCCATCCGTTTCGGGACCAGGAAATACCTGGACACAAACCCCGGGTCTGGAGAAGGATCCGCCACCTTCCTGATCACCTCTTCACCTCTTTTTCGAGGAGCAGGGCAATATCGGCTCAGCGGGCCGACAGCGAGGCTACGGACCCCGTGGCCCCCCCCGAGGGGTGACGGCTCGAAAGAGTGGGGCCTGCTTGAACTCCAGAGGCAGGTCCTTTCCTACCACCTCCAACACCCAGCGGTCTGTGGTGATAGAGGACCAGGCAGAAAGGAAGTGGCGGAGCCGTCCCCCCACAGAGGGAACCCAGGGAGGAGTGACGAGGCTGGGGGTGGTACCCCTCAACCCGTCACTGGGCAGGCTTGGAGGAGGAACCGGCCGAGAGACCTCCTGGGCCTTTACCTCCTTGCTCCCTGTTGGAGGCAGCCGCCGGCTTGGGTTTGGGATGCCAAGCGCGAGCCTGCTGGCCCTGTTGCTGGTGTTCTTGGGCCGGTCGAGCTGCAGGGGCCGAAGGATGAAAGGACTTATGCTGTTGCTGACGGCGGCCTGTGTCCCTCTGGGCAGAGGTGACCGAGTCCAGAGTGGCACTGGACATTTCGATCCGCTGGAGGTGACCCTCCACTCCAGGGCCGAAGAGGTCAGTCCCCAAGAAGGGGACATCTGCCAACTTGTGCTGGGTATCCGCCATGAAGGTGGATATCCTCAGCCATGCCCTGCGGCGCATGGCCACTGCAGCCACTACTGACCAGGTACAGGAATCACCTATGTCCAGAGCAGTCTGAAGCTGCTGCTTCGCCACCGCCCTACCCTGGTCCCGCACCTGACGGACCGTGGTCTGCAGGTCGGCCGGGAGATGAGGTACAACCTCATCCAGGGAGCCCAAGAGGGCATGGAAGAAGTGTGCCATCAGCACGGCTGAGCTGGTCTGTCGGAGGCTGAGGGAGGACGGAGCGTACACCTTGCGCCCAGCAAAGTCCAGCTTTTTGGACTCTTTGTCGGGGGGCTTATCCACGTCCCGAGCGTTACCGGAACAATGGAAGATGCTGTCGGTGACTAACCCCTCGGCAGAGGGGTGCTCCGGGAAACAGGGCAAAGAGCCGGTAGGGACCGCATACTTCCTGGCCATCCTGGCCGAGGGCGCAGGACAGGAAGCAGGCCGCTGCCAAAGCTCCAAGGCTGGGCCGACAATGGCCTCAGCCACTGGAAAGGCCTCCGTGGGGGAATCCCCTCGGTCCAGTATCTCCGTCAGGGGATGCTTGGCCGTTGGATCGGGCTCGAGCGCGCATCTCGGTGGACTCCGAGATGAGTGAGCAGACCCAAGAAGGACGATGGGCTATCGTCCAGTGACTGACCACCGGAGGACTCCAGGTCGACCTGCCTGGAGAACAGGGAGGAGTTGTCATTGGATTCCGAAGAGTCTGCGAAGAGCTGCCTCGGCCCTGAGCCACCCTCTACCTGCTGAGGATGGTCGGGAGTGAGGGTGACCGACAACCTGTGGGGCAGGCCGTGAACCGACAGAGAATCCTTGGTCGGTGCCCCAGACTTCGGTTATGGAGGCGGAGGTTCCACCAGGATCGGTGGAGGTTCCACCAGGATCGGTGGAGCAGCTGGTTTCGGCCGAACAACCGGCCCTTGTCAGCTTCACCAGTCGACAGCCCGTCCAACAGGTTGAGAAAAATCTCGACTGCGTCGACGGGAGTCTTGGCAGGCTGCCTGATGGGGACACCGTGAAGCCAGCGACCTGAGCTGCAATTTCGACCGAAGTCGACGGTCGGCTGTCCGGGGAAGGAGACCTCTCCCGCTACCACGAACGCCGGCGTTGAGACTTTCCTGCCGACTCCTTCTTCTTGGGCCGAAGAATATAGCCGAGCCCCTCTCCTTCGTGGAAAGTGACTGACAAAGCTCCTTGAATGAAGCCGAGTACGAGGAACTCCGAGAGCGGGATAAATGGCGGCCGAGGAGGAGGAAGATCGGCCTGGGTGCCTCCTCCTCGAGGGCGATCATTTGCTCGAGCTGCTCAGCCGAGCCAGCCGCCGCGGACACCGCCCAACGAACCTCTTTTGAGTTTACCAGTGGGTAACGCTTCTCGGGGCGCCCGAGCTTCAATCGGGCAGCGCGATCGTCCAGGACATTGGCCGAGAAAGAGCGGCACACCTGCAGGCCTGCGGGTCGTGATCTAGGCCTAGGCAGTAGACGCACGTGGAGTGCGGATCCGTCCTGGACATTTTCTGCCTGCAAGGGCACCTCCGAAAGCCGGGAATAGATTTGTCCATCGCAGCTGTGAGGGAAGATGAAGACCAAAGTTTAGAAAACTTCAAAACTAGTTTCGGACGAACCGAAGAGTTAGGATCCAGTCTAAAACGCAGAGCACTAAGGAGGGAACCTGAGCTTCCAAGCGGTAAGGAAGATCTGGCGTCATGGGGCGGAGCCGAGAGTTTTACCACCCAGGTGGGTGGGAGGAGCCAGCTTGATAGACCTTCCGGCAAGATTTAAAGCTGCAAGGAACCTGCCAGACAGTGTCGATGAACAACATATCCATGTCCCTAGAACCTGTATTCTAGGGACATGGATATGTTCATCCACTGTCTGTGAACTCTAACAGTTCTCCAGGAGGAGGAGGCAAGGCGCACACCCCTACTTGGGAAATAAAGACTGGACAACCGAGGCCCCAAAACCAGCATCCCGGAGTGACTCAAGGTCGATGTGGTAGTGGGTGATGAAGGTGTGTGCTGACTTCCAGGTAGCAGCCCTGCAGATTTCCTGGATAGGGACATCCCTGGAAGCAGCCACCGATGCAGCAGTATGGCAGGTAGAATGAGCTCTTATCCCTTTGGGAGGCTCCATGCCCGCCAAACTATAGCAGAGATCTATGCAGGAGGTGACCCACCTGCCTATCGTCCGCTTGGCTGCAGGTCTACCAGGTGCGGCTTCAGTGTAGGTGACAAACAGCGGCGAACCTCTCCCCGAACTTCCGCCGTCCGCTCCTTATAATAAGCGAGCGCTCTTCTAGGGTCCAAAGTATAGAGCCTATATTCAGCCTCCGAGGTGTGATTGGGGTAGAACACTGGCAGAGTCAACACCTGGCTAAGGTGAAACTCCGACACCACCTTCAGAAGGAATTTCGGGTGAGGGCGCAGGACAGCCTTGTCCCTGTGGAAGACCAGATAAGAAGACTCGATGGAAAGCGCCTGGAGCTCTCCCATCCTTCTGGCTGACGTGATAGCCACCAAGAAGGCAGTCTTCCACGACAGGTGAGAGATGTCACATGCGTGCATCGGTTCGAATCGCTTACCTATGAGCTTAGCCAATACCAGCAGTAGATCCCATGGAGGTGGAGGTTCTCGCACCGAAGGGGATATGTGATCAAGGCCTTTGAAAAAGCGCCCGACCACCTTCTCCTGTGCCACCGACTGCTTCCCGGCCTGCGCCTGGTAAGCAGAGATGGCTGCCAGGTGCACCTTAAGGGTCGTCGACTGAAGCCCTAGCTGAGAAAGGGACCACAGGTAGTCCAGAATGCTTGCCACGGAACAGGAGGAAGGGTCCAGGCCCTTGCACTGACACCAAATGGAGAATCTCTTCCATTTGAAGGCGTAGCATTTTCTAGTCGACTCCTTGCGGGACGCCTCAACGATGTTGAGGACCTCGTCGGAAAGACCCAAGGCCTGGAACTCTAGCCGCTCAGGAACCCAGCCGTCAGGAGCAGAGATTGAAGGTCCGGATGGAATACCTTCTCCTGATTGACTAAGATCAGGTCTGGGTGGCTGGAAGCTGCCTCGGAAGCCTGGAGCTGAGAATGAGGAGATCTGGATACCAGAACTGGCGGGGCCAGTCTGGGGCTACCAGAATCACCTGCATCTTGTCCCTCCTTGCCTTGAGAAGCACCTTGTGGATAAAGGGAAATGGGGGAAAGGTGTAGAAGAGGCCCGGGGTCCATGGCCTCGAGAAGGCATCCCCTGCAGCGAGCCCTGCTGAGGGGGCCGGGCATGAAACAGTCCCAGCTTCACATTCTCCCTGGAGGCAAACAGGTCCACCTGAGGCGTGCCCCAGTGGGAGAAGAGATCTTGTACTACATCCGGCAGGAGAGACCACTCGTGAGATGCAGCCCCTATCCGGCTTAGGGCATCGGCCAGGGTGTTGGAGGCTCCTGCCACGTGAATGGCAAGGAGATCCGCCTCCAGGCTGCGCACGAGAGACCAAATGCGGAGAGCTTCCCTGCACAGAGGCATGGAGTGTGTCCCGCCCTGGCAGTTTAGGTAGTACATGGTCGTGGTATTGTCCATCTGGACCCGAACCACTTGACCCTGTAGAAACGGAGCGAAGGCGGTGAGGGCTAGATGAACCGCTCGAAGCTCCAGCAGGTTGATATGGCATCGTGACTCCCGAGGGGACCAGAGGCCGTGCGCTCTGTGCTCCCCCAGATGGGCACCCCAACCCATCAGAGAGGCATCGGTCGATAGCAAGACCGTCGACTCGGGGCGGACAAACAGGATGCCCTCCTGCAGATGTGCTGGAACGGTCAACCACTGGAGAGCGTTCCACATCCCCTGGGTCACTGTCACTAGCTGATCCAGCGGATCGAAGTGTTCTGACCATTGGCTGGCCAGCCTCCATTGGAGGGGACGCATGTACCAGTGGGCCCAACGGACCACACTGGTGCAGGCTGCCATGAGGCCCAGGAGGCGCAGGAAGTCCCGGGCAGGGCGCGATTGCCCAACTTAAAATGATTGGGCAAAGGAGGAAAGAACCTTGGCCCTGTCCACCGGGAGCCATGCTCTGGCTCGTAGAGAGTCGAGCTCTGCCCCGATGAATTGTACCACCTGCTTTGGCATGAGTTCCGACTTGGCCTTGTTGATGAGGAGGCCAATCTGAGAGCAAACCTGGAGGGCCAGATCTCTGGACCGCTCCACCTCCACTCTGGAGGGGGCTGCAATCAGCCAGTCATCCAGGTAGGGGTACACCCGGATCCTTCGGCACCGCAGGAATGCTGTCACCACTGCCATGCATTTGGTGAAGACCCTAGGAACTAGGGAAAGGCTGAAGGACATGGCCTGGAACTCGTAAAGGGATCCCTCTGCTCTGAAGCGGAGGAATCTCTGGTGGGACGGACGGATTGGGACATGAAAGAACGCGTCCTGAAGGTCCAGAGAACAGAACCACACGCCTCGTTCCAAGGATGGGATTATCTGAGCCAGAGTGACAATCCTGAAGGTCCAAGACCTTAGGAACCTGTGCAGGTCGAGAATGGGGCGCCAACCCCCCCGTCCGTTTTGGGACCAGGAAGTACCTGGACACAAACCCCGGGTCTGGAGGAGGATCCACCACCTTCCTGATCACCTCTTTTTCGAGGAGCAGGGCAATATCAGCTCTGCAAGCCGACAGAAAGACTGCGGACCCCGTAGCCCCCCAAGGGGCAACGGCTCGGAAGGGTGGGGCCTGCTCGAACTCCAGAGGCAGGCCCTTTCCTACCACCTCCAACACCCACCGGTCCATGGTGATAGCGGACCAGGCGGAAAAGAAGTGGCGGAGCCGTCTCCCCATGGGGGGGAACCCAGGGGGGAGTGATGAGGCTGGGGGCGACACCCCTCAACCTGTCACTGGGCAGGCTTGGAGGAGAGACCGGCCGAGGGACCTCCTGGGCCTTTACCTCCCTGCTTCCTGTTGGAGGAAGCCGCGGGCTTGGGTTTGGGATGCCAAGCACAAACCTGCTGGCCCTGGTGCTGGTGCTGTTGGGCCAGACGTGCCGCAGGCGCAGAAGGACAAAAGGACTTGTGCTGCTGCTGTCGGCAGCCTTTGTCCTTCTGGGCGGAGGTGACCAAGTCCAGAGTGGCACTGGACTTTTCGATCCGCTGGAGGTGACCTTCCACTCCAGGGCCGAAGAGGTCGGTCCCCAAGAAGGGGACATCCGCCAATTTGTGCTGGGTATCCGCCGTGAAGTTGGATATCCTCAGCCATGCTCTGTGGCGCATGGCCACAACCGATCTGGCACAGGAGTCTCCCATGTCCAGAGCCGTTTGGAGCTGCTGCTTAGCCACTGCACTACCCTGGTCCCGCACCTGCCAGACCGTGGTCTGCAAGTTGGCTGGGAGATGAGGGGATCACCTCATCCAGGGAGCCCATGAGGGTGTGGGAGAAGTGTGCCATCAGCACGGCCGAGCTGGCCTGGTGGAGGCCAAGGGAGTATGCAGCGTACACCTTGCGCCCGGCGTAGTCCAGCTTTTTGGACTCCTTGTCAGGGGGCTTGTCCACGTCCCTAGAGTTCCCGGAATGCTGGAAGACGCTGTCGGTGACGAACCCCTTGGCAGAGGGGTGTTCCGAAAAATCGGGCAAAGAGCCAGTAGGGACCGCATATTTCCTGGCCATCCTGGCCGAAGGCGCAAGACAGGAAGCACACCGCTGCCAGAGCTCCAAGGCTGGGCCAACAATGGCTTCAGCCACCGGAAAGGCCTCCGTGGGTGAATCCCCTCGGTCCAGTATCTCCGTCAGTGGATACTTGGCCCGCTTGGATACGGGCTCGAGCTGCATCCTCGTGGACTCCGAGATGAGCTGAAGCAAACCCATGAAGGACGATGGGCTTTCCTCCATCGACTGGCCCCCAGAGGACTCCAGGTCAATGGGCCTGGAGAACAGGGAGGAGTAATCGTTGGACTCGGAGGAGTCCGCAAAGAGCTGCCTGGGGCCTGAGCCACCCTCCATCTGCTGAAGAAGGTTGGGAGTGAGGGTGACCGACAACCTGTAGGGCAGGCCTTGACCTGACTGGGAGTCCCTGGTCGGCGCCCCCAATTTCGGTTGTGGAGGCGGAGGTTCCACCACAATCGGTGGGGCAGCTGGTTTCGGCCGAACAACCGGCCCAGGCTTGGGCACCTCAACTACAGCGAGGGGTTGTTTCGGCCGCTCGGGTGACAGCCACTTGATGGTTGGGGAAGGTGACGGCGTCAACTTGTTCCCGGACAGAAGTAACTGCTGCCACATCAGGTCCTCACAGCATCGATGCAATTTGCGCCGAAGCATCTCCTCTTCCGAGGAGGAAGACGAGGACGAGTGGCACCGCCACTTACCTCTGTGCCGAGACCGCCGATGTTGGCGGGATCGGCTGGACCGAGATGATGTCCAAGACCGAGACCGAGATCCTTGGTGTTTCCGAGGACATGTCTGGGAAGGAGCGGGGGACACCCGCTCTTCCCTCGGCTCGGAAGCCTTAACCGGGGACTGCGGCACCAGGGGCGCAGGCAGGTCCTTGGTCTCCACCGGGGGAACTGGTGAAGAAGGGTTGTCGGGCCCGTCCGATGGGTCAAGAAAAATCTCGACCGCGTCGACGGATGTCTCGGCCGGCTGGCCTGACGGGGACGCCGTGAAGCCAGCGGCCTTAGCTGCAACCTCAACCGAAGTTGACAGTCCGGGGAAGGAGACCTCTCCCGCTCCCACGAATGCAGATGATGGGACTTACCCTTTGAGTCCTTTTTGGACCGAGAGGAATGTCACGATGGCCCCTCTCCCTTCGTGGAAAGGGATTGGCAAAGCTCCTTGAATGAAGCAGAATACGAGGTACCCAGTGAGAGCGGGATAAATGCCGTGACCGAGAAAGAGGATGATGTGACCTGGGCCGCCTCCTCCTCGAAGGCGATCATCTGCTCGAGTTGCTCAGCCAAGCCAGCCGCCATGGTAACCGTCCAACGGGCCTCCTTCGACTTAACCGGCGGGTAGCGCTTCTCGAGGTGCCCAAGCTGTAACCGGGCAGCGTGGTCCTCCAGGACGTTGGTCGAAAACGAACGGCATGACTCGCAGGCCTGCGGGTCGTGTTCTAGGCCGAGGCAGTAGACGCACGTGGAGTGCGGGTCCGTCCTGGACATCTTCTGCCCACAAGGGCACCGCCAAAATCCGGGAGTCGATTTGTCCATCGCAGCCGTGAGGGAGAAAGATGACTGAAGTCTTGAAAATTTTAAAATGAGTTTCGGGTGAACTGAAGAAATAGGATCCAGTCTATCATGCAGAGCGTTAAGGAGGGAACCTGAGCTTCCGAGCGGTAAGGAAGATCTGGCATCATGGGGCGGAGCCGAGAGTTTTGCCACCCGGGTCGGTGGGAGGAGCCAGCCTGAAGACCTTCAGGCAAGATTTAAAGCGGCAAGGAACCTGCCAGACAGTGTGGATGAACAACATATCCATGTCCTTAGAAATGAAAACTACGTACCTACCGTAATTCTTGATCTTTCTGTGTATCTTCACCATTCATCACTGCTGGATTCTGGATGGAGAAACAGGACCCTGTGGGAGCTTTTTTTTTTTTGCACAAAGGCGGAGATGGCATCAAGACGGTGCCACCCTCGAGGCCAACGCATTGCATGACGCTCGCGGGTTGGCCAGTAAATTATGTCAACTCTACCTCAGACCCAGTTCTGCATGCCGGACAGTAGCCAAGAAGGGACGGTGGGGCAACTGAGCCCGAGGGATAGAAAAAGGAAATTATTTAAAACCAAGGAAGGAATAATGCCAGAAAAGAAGACACAAGGAACAGCAGCCTAGGGGTCTGGAACAGGGGGCCCCAACCTCTGGGAGAGCAAGGGAGGGATAGAATAAGTGAGGGAGAAGAGGTAGAACAGAAGGAGAAAGAAAAGAGGAGAGGGGGAGACAATGCATCCCACTCACAGGGGTCCAGAGGATTGCCAGAGAACTACTGTACAGAAAGGCATTACTGCTTTAGACCACGTTCCTTTCTTCCTAGGAGAAAAAGAAAAATCCTTAATTTAGATACTGCAGAGGATGGTTGGCTGGAAGTCCAGGAGAAGAAAGCAGTGGACCAACTTCGAAAGTCCTCACTGGAGACAAGAACAGAAGAATAATGCCCCCCCCCTCAACCAAGGGATAAACTGGAAAAAGGGACAGAACTCATCCTACAAGGACAGCACTCCTCCTACAACCTGCTCCTCTAGACATATAAATTTCTCAGTTTTTATTTTTACAGGAACATCACCTCTGAGAGAGGGATGGAGATGAGGAGGATATTGAGAAAAGGAGCAAGAGATAATCCCCAGAGGGGAACTCTGCAAGGGGAGACTGCTAAAAATAGCGATAGAGGGGAAGAGATCACCAGGGCCTCAAAAACACCTTTAAATATACCCTAGGGTTTTAGATGAAGCAGGGAGGAGAATCCAAAACAGGTGCGACCCAGGAGGAAGGTCCTGTCAGGATAAAAACAAGCCCTGGTGATCAAAAGAGGGCTGCCTCCCTACTTGTCTCCCCAAAAACACTTATGACACTCTCCAGAGGAGCTGAGCCAAGGTATAGGGGTACCAGAGAGTCTAAATTGGAGAAACAAACAAGGAGGAGGCATCGCCCAGAGACTGAGGCCTAAGAGGGGAAGGTGGGTGGGAAGCAGTGATGAATGGTGAAGATACACAGAAAGATCAAGAATTACGGTAGGTACGTAATTTTCATATCTTATCTGTGTCAATCTTCACCATTCATCACTGTTGGGTGATTACCAAGCTCCCCAAAGGGAACCTGGTACCTCCCCGAGAGTGGGAAGTCCCTCTGCCTGCTGTGGGGGAGGCACAGAGGAGGGAACACTTACAGGCCTAGCTAGACCAGAGACTGGTCTGGGTGAGGCGGTGTTCTCCTTTGGCTAGGAGATGGAAGTCACCCCTGAAGTTCCCGCCTCACCCCGAGGGACAAAAGGTAGGTTCCCTGGAATGTGGAGGCAGTCACCCTTCGCTGGGCCAGGGGTGATAACCTAGAAAGACGAAGCCATGCCATCTGTCTAATGCAGATCGCTGTCCCCACCAGCTTGGATGCCACCTCACTGGCGTCATATGATGCCCTTGGTTGGTGCCTTGCAAGTTCCAGGCCCTGTGCGGAGAGGGCAATGGCCTGTCTAGTCACCTCCAAATCAGGCAAAGATACTAGAATCTGTTCTAGTACAGACCATAAGTGCCTGTTATAGGCAGCATGATGGGCCTGATGTGCCGAAAGAGATAGAGAGAGACATGCTGAAGAGAACGCTCTCCTTCCCCCAAAAAACAAACTCAGTAGAGTTTGCCTCCAGGGGTCAGTCATGTCTTGGGTGTCTATGCCCAAAAGGTGTGTCCAGGAGTGTCACGCCTGAAGGAGAATGAGCCAAGGCTCTTGGAGACCCTAGGGGTCCGCAATACCTGTGCCAGCAGTCCCCCGGGGCTGGACAGAGGGTTGAAGGACTTCTCCAGGCACGGTACAACGCCTCCCTGAAGGGGGAGGGCCAGACGGGATCCACCAGGTTGGCCACACTGAATTCGCCTAAAAAGGTGTGCACTGTCCATGCAGGATTGTGACTTCCTAGTGTAGAGATGTGGAGCTCGCTGACCAACCCCAAAGGAAGCGCAGATAACTAGACAAACTAGTAGCTGGGGACAGGTGGATAGAGGAATCCTTTCCCTCAGAAGAGGAAGCCGATGAGTCCAGTGGGTCAGGCACTGGCTGCACAGGGGAATGGTGGAACACCTCCTCGTCCATGGACCTAAAGTAGGAAGGGAACAGTGCAGCCGTGGATCTGAACTGTTCCTAGATGAGGGGTCATGTAGGACCGTAATGGCCTGGGAGAGAGGGAGGTGTTGGCAGAGGTAAGGGGGCTAAACACCTCTGAGGAGGAGCGCGACCTCTGCCAAGGCTGGGGGACCAATCAGAAAACCTCAAAACTGGAGAGGATCTGTCGGTCAAAGCAGTCGGGGGACCGTTCAACCAAGCTGGAATGGTCAGAACTGAGCCCTAAAAGAGAATCCCCCCCACCCCGCAAGGCAACCAGGGCCACATGAGCCAAGAAGGGCAACCCCTAGCTTCTAGAAATGAGATTCCTCCCAGGGAGGCCTCAGGGGAAAAGACAGGACCGGTGCTGCTACTCCTACCCAAGCCCCTGCAGGCTCCAAGGGAAGGGCGTTGCCCCTGATTGTGTCCCCTCAGACTCAGAGAGGGACCTCTTCCTCAGAGTCAACCAAGGCAGCTCAATCACTGTGGCTGACTTCTGAGAGACGGTCACCAAGAGAGCACCCTCCCTTGCCTCAGGCACCCTAGCTGGTCCAGAAATGGACCCAGCCTGAGCACCCAAAGTAGGGGGTACACCTCTTAAGGGAGGAGAACCACAGATTACGGCTCATCCTCCGGTGCCACCCCTAGCACCGGAGAACTGGTTGGGATCCCCAACACTGGTGCCGGCAGTAACTGCCACTCCCAAGGGGGGGGGGCTGAATTGGGGTCATAGTGCTGGGCAAGGAGGAGTTGGAGGACTCCGAAGAATCTGGGAGCCAGTCTGGGTCTGCCTCTGAATCATCCTCCTCACCTGAGGAGGCTCGGACCCAGACCACCCCAAGATCTGCTTGGCTTCTGGCACCGCGAGGTGGCCCTGCACTGCTTATGGCACCGCCATGATCCCTGGCACCGTGTGCGGCACCAGGATCAGAAACTGAGCCGAGAGCTGACTCCGTACCGCACGTGGTGCCACCCCGATGTCTGGCACCACAATCCAAGGCGGCACTGACAGGCAGTGCTGAGGAAGACACCGGACCAGACCCGGAGGCTCCAGGCTGCGATGCCAGAGGAGGCGACTGCCAGGACAGTGCCTCCCGCCCGACTCCCAGAGGAATCAGACTGGGCCTCCTGCACTGTAGAAGGAGTTTCCACCAAGGCAAGGCAAGAAGAGGCGGAAACCCCCTTCTCCACGGGCTATACAGGCCCAGGAGGGGACCAGGACGAAGGGTGAAGAGACCTGCACTGGGTGTCCCAGGTGCGAGTCTGTCCACCGCAAGTCGGTGGTGCACATCCAACTTTAAACACGTGCAGTTCTAACACTCGATGGTCCATGGAAAAACAGGCGTCGCAACGATCCATATCATGGTGTGGGCCCAAGCAGGTTACGTTGGTCCAAGACAGAGAAAAGTCAGCTGCAGGGACACCACTGCATAGGAGGCTGACCTGCCTTGGAAGGTTTCTTCTTGTCCCCCAAACGAGACATGACTGGACAGAAAACAACAAACAGAAACAGCACTTGGCATCGTCGGAAAAATAAAAAGGAAAGGTCTTACCAGTCGATGGCACTGAGAGACACAGCTGTACAGAACTAGGTATTACCATCAATGGACTAGGCCGCTGACAGAGAATTTGCACCGCACAAGGTACACATTAACAACAGTGGGAGAAGCAGAACTGGGTCTGAGGTGGAGTCAACGTCAGTTACTGGCCAACCTGCACGCGCCATTCAATGCGTCGGGCTCGAGGGTGGCGCCATCTCGACGTCAGCTCTGGGGAAAAAAAAGCTCCTGCAGGGTCCTGTTTCTCTGGCCAGACATACCAGTGATGAATGGTGAAGAGTGACACAGATAAGATCTAAATCTGTGGAAAGTTTTGTGACGGCACCCGGTGCAATTTCTGAGATCTGCATATTTCATTTTTCTGCAGATGTCTAATATTTTTTCACGAAACCTTTCAAAGGCACTACCTTAGGATATCACGCTTGTACCCTGAAAGTTTAGGGAAAAAAATCCATTCCATGAATAAATAAGGCCAGATGTGATCTGTTTTCTTCAGGTGTATGCATGGCGGCTCCCTCACTTGCATACACACTGTGATACTATACGCCACGGCGCTGTTGGGGTGCGCCGCATATAGGCGACCTTTGAATATGGACAAATTCATGAAGGCCAGCACTATTCCTGGTTTGTGCCATGCTAACCTTTTGAAAATGGGGCCTCTAGATATAATCTAGGTTCCTAAATGAAAAAGCATTAGCTATTTATTGCAAGCAGCCGTCATTATTCTACAAGACAGATTTCTTTACATATTTTTTAAATGATACAGAAATACATTCTGTTAATCAAAATGTTTATTTCATCATTATACAAATATAAAAAAAATGTGAACCCAATAATGAATAGTAGTAAGATCTGTGTGTCACAGAAGTAGCAAGCTCCACAGAGAGTGTTTACTTTCAAGAGGTTCAAATACAAGTTCCCCAACACATCTTCAGGAGGCAATGTGGTCTTGTGATTAGAGCGCCAGCTTGGAAACCAGGAGATAATACAGGACCACCATGAAAACAGGACCTTGGTCCTAAAGGTGTGACAAGAAATGTAACGACTTTAATCTTTTTTCCTGTATAAAAATAGATTTTTACTACTACTAAACCCCACTGGAGCAAAATTCTTACTGTGTGACTTGGGCAAGTGACTTAACCTCCTAATGCTCTAGTCTAGCCAGCTGTGGAAAAGGGCAGAAGTACTGGAAATGGGAGGTTGCATCCCGGGCAAATAAATTGCAAAACTCAATCGTTTAGAGGTGGCAGCTCCACAGTAAAGCCCTCTTCACGAAGAGAAAAGTTGAGGTTTGTGGTACATTGTAAATGATCATATTCAAGGTGGTTTGTAAAAGTGTAATTTTAGTCCGCTTCCAGAGCATGCTTTTTGAAACAGCTGCCATGTGTACCAGGTCTGATGCATGACATTTACATAACACACATTCTTGACTCTAAGCTTGATGATCCCTTCATTAATCATGGATGTCTTGAGAAAAATGACCTAGACCACCAGCCTTTGTCCATGTAAACCAGATTGTGTGTGGTACTAACACACCGTGGAGAGTGGAGGGAATGGATTCTGTTTGCTGACCACAAGCTTCTGATGTTGATGAGAGATGTATCCTTTAATGTGACCCTGGAAACAAAAGAAATGTGGAGATGTAAACTACAACATAAACAAATGAGAGAGTGTTTTTTTGTTTATGCCCCTTACTCTCTGCAAACATCCACTAGTGGTGCCAAGCACAATCTCAAACTGCAAGCACTGATTTGCCAAGGTAACTAATTTAAGCAAAACAAGAATAAAGACAGGTCAGCACACCAAACTCCCAATGTTTGGCAATTCTTGGTTGCTTTCTTTGACCTGCCTGGGCTGCCCCCTTCTGCTGGCTTCTTCAGTCCCATCAACCAGCTTCTTCCAGACTCACCTGTCTGTCTCCCATGGTTTACCCCTATGGTTGGTCCTGCGGGGTTTGCCAAGCCTCGTCAGAGATCAAATCTAGTAGAAGTGGTGCAAGGTTGCCAGTGTGAGGCCTCTCCCTTTGGATGTCTGTGGCAAGGGTGCACATGTGTGCCTACTAAACGTCTCCCCTTCCCCAGCAGGGCAGCATACAGCTCCACCTGTGACCACCAAGTGGCACTCACACAATGGCATCTGTCGCCCTCCCTCCAGAAAAAAGCATATCTGGGACCACTCAGTCTTCCTGCCTTGGCTGGCCCCCAATGCCCTGGGACCATTCCTGAACCTAGGTTATTGGCATCCCAAGCAGTAGCCCTAATGCTGCACTGACAGGCTGGCTAAAATCAGTCATTTAAAAATAATCCTATAATGGGGAAAATATACCAAAAAATTAATCAAACGGTGAAGGAACCCGTGTCATTTAAAACCTGTTCTGTTCTTAAATGTCTAAGGGCCTTTACAAATCAATGAAAAGAAGATGGAGACTTCCGGTGATGTCACGGCCTGGATATCAGCCTTGAATTGGAGTTCCCACCTCCCCAGGAGATTAAACTTATTCTTCGTGCAGATCAAGCAAAGCAATCTAAACACAGAAAACACAGACTTTGACGGCAGATGAGGACCGCTTGGCCCACCTAATCTGTCCATTTCCCTACCTATTGGATAAGGTGCAGATCCTAGTTAACCAACAGCCTACTTCTTCCTAACCCCCACCAGAATTGCCTCATGCAATTCTTGAATTCCCCGACTGTTTTTGACCCCACAACCACCTCAGGAAGGCCGTTCCATGTGTCCACCACCCTCTTTGTGAAAATATACTTCCTCACATCGCCCCTGAGCTGTACCCCCTCTATCTTCAAATTGGGCCCCCTCTTTTCTTGCACATCTCTTTTTCTGAAAGATGCTACCCTCTTGGACTTTGGTGATTCCCTTGGGGTACTTGGAAGTTTCTATCATGTCCCCCCTCTTCCTCCGTTCCTCGAGGGTATACATATTAAGCTCCTTTGGTCTCTCTTCGTATGGCTTCTGGCGCAGACCCTGCACCATTTTAGTTGCCCTCCTCTGGACTGCCTCCATCCTGCCTATGTCCTTGCAGAGATGGGGTCTCCAGAACTGCATGCTGTACTCCGGATGGAGTCTCACCAACAGTCTGTACATAGGGTAACAACTTCCTGTTTTCTACTGGTGATGCCTCTCCCTATACATCCCAGTATCCCCAACCCTCCCACATTGCTTGCCTACCTTTGGGTTATCTGATATGACTACCCCATGTCCCTTTCCATTTTGTTGTTGTTAGTACCTCCCCTCCCACTGTGTACTCTTCCCCATGGTTTTTGTTTCCCAGGTGCATTACTTTGGACTTCTTTATACTGAATTTAAGCTGTCATACTTTTGACAAATTTACCTAAATATGTTGGACAGAGCAAGAGAACAGTCCAGACAGACACATTTGAGAGTTGAAAAAATTAAAGCTGTGGAAGATAGATCTCGATATCAAGTACTGAGCTCCGACGGCAGCAGAAGCCCTTCACCAGCCAGCAGACGTGAGCCTCGTGAAGATACCGATCATGCGGAAGAACCATTAACTAAGAATCATTTTAAGACCCTGCTGCATGAAATAAAAGTATCCCGATTAGAAAACTGAACTGAATTGAAAAAAATACAGGAGCAATTTTTTTAATGTAACTCTTTACCTTTTAGCCTGCTTTCACGCCTACGGCGGGAGCATCCAGCGGCTGGCCCTGCCCACGTGGAGAGCAGCAGGATCACTCACATGATTGGGGAGGGAGGTCCAGCATGGCCGTGGCTGATCCGCTGGAGGGCTCCCCCATCCCTGCCAGCCGAACCGGCGCCGAACCCCTCCAGCGCGATTCCACGACAGTCCTCCCAAGATAGCAGGGCACGGCCATCAAGCTGCTCGGTAGCGCCCAGCCTTTTCTATTTTCTCCTCGATGGGAGCATGGATGTGCAATGAGGCCCAAGCACAAACGTGCAGTTGTCCACCGTGTCCCCCAGCCACCCGTCGTCTGCAGTGCCACCGAGGCGTCCGTGTATTACGCACCCTTTCCCCAGGACTAGGAGAACTGTCGTCGTGACGCTCAATCTTAGTCCTCTCTGCCGACCCCCGATGATCCGGGCTCGTTCCCGAGCCCAGGTCGCCGGCGTGCAGCGAGGTGTGACATCCACCACCTCAACCGTCAGCGCCACCGGACCAACAAAATCCAGGAGCAATTTAATCATCTGGTGCAAAGAATAAAAGAGACACATCAAACCTGCAGTGCTGGAGAATGCAGTCTTGCAAATGCATATAGCCCTGGAAACACTACTTAACTACTCTGAGACCCTGCAAGAAAAATATGTGGACTTGTCAGCCAGATCACGGAGAGACAATTTGCGAGTTTCTGGTTTACCAGAGGACTTGGAGACAAGGAATGTTTGTGACTTCATGCAGGATTTATTATGAGACGTATTGGCACTACTCACAAATTTTGAACTGAGAATAGAGTCGGCTCTTCACGCCTTGGTGCCCAAGCCTCAAGACCCAGCTGCCCACTCTAGAACAATCATTATGAAGCTGTCACATATACCGCACCAAAGAAGACATATTACGGACTGTGTTGCAAAAAGGGGATGGCCAATACAATTGGGCCACGCTGTTTTTTGAAAAGGACTACCCACCGGAGATACAAAGGCTTAAATACCTGGACATAAGGAAAGCCTTGCGGTCCAGGAAAATTAAGTTCCAGACTCAACATCTAGCGAAGATCTGTATCTTTTTGGAGGATGGTATCCAGGTATAAATTATCGGAGACAGTAACTGAGGCCTTCAAACAATATGGGATCATACTGGAGCAAAGCACCTGGAATCCACAGCAGCAACGGACCAGGGGAACCATAGAGGAATGGTAGCAAGATTTCAGGCAGGCCAGTAGGATGGCAGGACATACTTCCGCGCCACATGCCATTTCGGAGATTCGTGCACCACTTCAGAAGATGCAGCACCCAGTGTGTGACTCTCCAGCAGAAGCAGCTGCAACCTGAAAGCTACGAGACACCCAGGGCTTACAGATGTTTTTGCCCTGTAGTACCTGGTGATTGATTGGATCTCCCTTTGGACAGGTACTCTTTCCTTTATTTCATTTGTCTCGGAAGTCTACATCAGTGGAGCAACATTTGAAACGCCTACTAGACTCTGGGCTTTACACTTAATGGAGGTATTCAGTGGCCCTGGTCTTATGGGAGGGGGGTGCGCCGTAATTCAAGGATTGACAGGGGTGCTGTTTAAACACAAAGGTGTTCCCGACTGTGCTGATGGCTGTCAACACCCAGATCCAATATTGCACATTTCTGTGACTCACACATCGATGTCAGACCCCCTTTTCAGCCCACTATAATGTTTAGAAGAGGGGCACTCTGTTCAACTTTATTACACCTGCTATTATTAGTTCTTGATATAACAAGCTTGCCGGATAGTGTATGGGCTGATATGCTCTTCCCCACAGCTGACTGTGGACAAGGCACATTTCGAACTGTCTCTAATCTGAAAGAGACTTGTGTACATAGTTGCTGAATCCCTCTTCAGACCACACACCCCAATACACAGAGTATACAGTCTGGACTTACAATGATTAGGGCTAAATGTTTATTATATTTGATTATTCTTATTAAGAGCTGAAGTGCTACAAATGTTTATGCATTTTTTGTTAATTGTTATCTCTCCTAGTTTTCTATAACAATACTTGCTACAAACTGGCAGAAAGTAACTTAAAAGGTCGTGCATAATTACTTGTCAGGAAGATGGTCCTGAGCTACCTATGAGTCATAAAATGTAGCACACATATGGGGTGACCTTCTTGTTTATTAGTTGGGGGGGTCCTACTCACCCTCTGCCAGCCCTGCCATCAGTTAGTCAAGAGCTGCAGATACAGCAACGCAAGTGTATTATTCATTCTCGGGGGTAGTTGAGACTCTTTTCTACAGGTATCACGTAGGTATCACCTTAAATTGGGACCCAAGTTGCAGATATTGGCAAGCGATGGTATTCCATGGTGTTCCTGGGGAGGAGGGCTTTGTTCACTTTCCATTACATCTGAGCTAAATTTAAACCCATAATGCGAGAAATGGCAAACATCAGTTTTATTTAGGGTTTGGTGGGTGTCGGGGGAAGGGGGCACTGCCTACTCTCTGTGGAGACAGAGTCATATAACTTTTTCACTGGTACTGAAATTCTTGGTATGAGCAAGATGAGTATGAGCTTTATTAATAATATCAGGATTTGAAGTATTCAGAGAAGAGGGGAGAGGTGGGGGTTGTTTTTTTCCCCCCTCTCCTCTTCCTTAACTGAGTGCGGATTCCTATTTATATAGTAATATTTATTTGCTGGAATGTTATGAAGGGGGCTTAGAAACGCACCGGGGAGGGGGGGATTGAACAGTTTATGATTAGTTGACGCTGCTCTGGTGTTATATGCCTGCATGGGACCTATAACGTGGACTCAGGTTTTTTCTGTATTTTGCTTTTGCTTGACTTCTAGGTTGAACTGACCAGGTATAGTAAAAGAAATCAGCCATGACTAACTGATCAAACTTTATAATCTACCTTGGGGGGAAGAGATGCAGGGGTCTCGGCGAGGGCTGAGATGCAGGCTGTGATAATGTGTTCTTTTGAGCTACCTGTTGGTGCACTTGGCTTTAGGCCCAACTCAAAGCAGGTAGCTCGTGCAGTGGGCCCTGTACTAAGGGGAGGTGACACCACTGCTACTTAGATGAGTGGTGGGGACCCTGGCCTCAAAGAAGGGGGTTAATTATTCCCTCAACGTTGGAAGGATTATTTTCAGTGCAGTTCACAACTTGTTATTGACATTTGGATCATTGTTAATATGTCCGGTTGGCAGCTTTTTTACTGTTGTTTTAAGAGTTTGGTATTTTCACAGCATTAACAATAGCGGCTCAATGGGTCTCTGTGGGCGGGGGCAGTCAGGGCTGGCCTCTGGTATTTTCTGGAGTGGTCGCTCAGTTTCATTATTTTTCTGACATGGCTTCCTCAGGGATAAAAATCTTGATGTATAATATAAATGGCCTGTCCAATCCCATCAAGAGAAAAAAGGTCTTAACATATACCAAGCAATCCAAATGCAGCTTTCGTCTGTCTACAGGAGACCCACCTAATGGATTTACATCAGAAATTGAGGCAGTGTGGGTCTGATGTCTACACCGCCTCATATGACACTGGTGTCAGTTTATGCTCCTCTGGGCTCCCACTATAATTTTTATTGGAGCTTACTTATAAACGGAGTTGAGAAAGCTGAAGGCATCTTGGTTTGTGGAGAAGACTGGAATCTTAATTTAAATACCAATAGGGACAGTACATCCCAAATCCCCCGAAATGCGTTACCTGGGAGGATCAGCTCCAGGACACATCTTTTTCTCCCATGTTCATCAGATATATTCCAGGTTGGATTTGTTTTTCATATCTCGGGAAAACCTTTCCAAAGTGGTTCGATGTAAAGTAGGATCTATGGCAATCTCATATCATGCCCCCTTTACTGTAGGGCTTAACCTCCAAACACAGCAATCCCAGAGTTTGTGGAGGCTCAACCTTTCCCTTCTGCAAGATAAGAAAGTCAGGAAGCAGATCCCACAGCTGACTGAGCAAGCTATTCAAGATAACAATACTCCAGAAGTGGGAGGTGGGATATTATGGGATACTATCAAGGCAAATGTTAGGGGGAATATAATAGCGACAGGTACAGCATGAAAAAGAAAACTACTAGAGGATGAAAGGGCGCTTGAGACACAAATAAAAAGACTCGAAGAGGCGCAACAATTAAAGTTGGATAAACAGAGAGGGAGGGAGGGAACTACTCAGCCTTAAAAAAGAACTTAATCAGCTCTTGGACTGGAAGGTCGAACAAAACTTAAAATTCCTTAATCAAAGATATTATGAAGGGGGACCACATGCTTTAAAATTGCTAGCCTGTAGTCTCTGGGCAAGAAAGGGACGAGTACAGATAATGAAAACAACGCACCTGGGTACAGATAACCGAGTTCACCAAGTAGAGGCTATTCTGGATGCTTTTACGGAATACTATAAAGGATTATATAGTGCAAGACAAGGGGCTCCGATGGAAGGGATAGATAATTTTTTAAAAAGGCCTTAACTTGCCCCAACTCTCAGAAGAACAAAACCTAACCCTATGCTGGCCTATTTAAGTTGGGGAAATACAGCAGATTGTTGGTAATGGTAAAACAGAAAAATGCCCATGGACGGACGGCCTCCTGGTAGAATTTTATAAAAAATGTAAGGATCATGTTGTGCCATTACATCAACTGGTATACCAGGAAGTGATGGCAGACAATGGTATCCCCCCCATCATGGAAACAAGCAGTAGTCTCTGTGTTGCCCAAGCCCGGCAAGGCCCTCACACTGTGTGCGTCGTATTGCCCTATATCTGTTTTAAATGTAGATTATAAATTGTTTACAGACATAATGTCCAAAAAGCTAGAAAACCCTGTTCCACTCCTGGTCAATACTGACCAAACGGGTTTTGTAGCAGGTCCTCAAGCGTCAGACAACGTGCGTCGTACCCTTAACATCACAGACCACCTTAACACAACCCGCAATCCTGCTCTCATTCTGAGTTTAGACGCCAAAAAAGCATCTGACCAGGTGGACTGGAGATACCTACAGTATACAGGGTCTTTGCCGGATTTGGATTCTCACACACCTTCGTAGAAATCATACAGAGTATATAGTGAACCTCAGGCTTATGTTAGAGCCAGTGGACAAATATCAAACCATTTCCTACTGGGCACTCATCAGGGGTGTCAACTGTTGCCACTGTTGTTTGCATTATATAAAGAGCCGTTGGCACAGTGGATACAGCAGGATCCAGGGATGGGGCAGTGAGCATAAATAGATATGAACATAAAATAGTTGTATATGCCGAAGATGTATTGCTATACATGATCACACCGGACCGGTCTCTCCCAAGATTAATGGAGACAGTGAGAGAATATTCAGTGCTCTCTGGATATACACTCAACTCAACCAAGACAGAGACGCTCACATTCAGTTTTACCTCATGCAGCTGTTGCATCAGAACTACCCTATGAAGTGGAACCTCCCATGCTTAAAAATATTTAGGCATAACACTTACAAATACGAACGCCTTTCTATTACAGGATAATTATGTACCATTAGTCAAACAGGTGAGAGATGACATAAAAAGGTGGAATTTGATTCCCTTACCTCTATATGCATGTGTACAGGCAGTAAAGATGAACTTATTGCCTACATTTTTGTTTGTGTTCCAAAGTACCTCATTTATTCTGTCAAAACAGTGGCTAACAAACATGCAGAGAAAGATTTACAAATTTATCTGGGCAGACAGGAGACCTAGGGTTTACAGTGCCCTTCTCCTCTGTAAAAAAATGCTGGGAGGATGGGCGGTACCTGATTTAGCAGAATACTGGATGGCCATACAAATGAAGTGGGCTAGTTGATATTCCCAGTGTCATCTCCACTTATGCCACTCCAACCATTTTTACAACACCAAGGTTGTTTGCAGGCTTTGGCTCAGGTCCTCATATGGGCCCACAGCTTTTTGCTGATAGGTTGCTCTCAGGCCTCTCCTCATTGACGCTCCTACTGCAGGTGACTCTGTTCTCTGTTTTACTAGAGGGACTGCTGCCATTCTTTGCCGTCACTGTTTTTTATCATCATCTCTGCTGCTGCTTCTTCAGCTGTCTTTATAATGCCTTGATCAGTTGCTAGCTCTGGCTAGGGTCCTTGTAGAGGACTGCTGCTTCCTACTCGCCATTCATCAGGTTTTGCCTCGCCAACATTTCCTACTATGACTTTGGCTTTAACTGTTCTCTGTCAAACTCCAGAGACTGCTGCATCTTTTACCATAGACATTTTTGTTGTGGGTTCTGCTCCTGCCTATTCGACCATTTTTATGGTGCTACAGTCAGTTGTAGGCTCTGGTTTTGGTTCTCGTACAGATCTGTGGCATCCTGATCACTTGTCATTATGAGACTTTGCTTCGTCAATGCTTGTGCCACAGTTTTGGTTACGGACTCTTTAATCCAGAGGCTGCTGCGTTCTTTTTTGTTGTTTGTAATGTATTCACTTGCTCCGCTTCTGCCTTCATGCAGAATTGTCGAGTATCTAGAGGCCAGAGGGGCACAGGACCCTAGGCAGCATGGATTCACAGCGGGAAGGTCATGCCAGACAAATCTGATAGATTTCTTTGACTGGGTGACCAAAGTAGTAGATCGGGGAGGGGCTGTGGACATGGCCTACCTAGACTTTAGCAAGGCATTTGACACAGTCCCACACAAAAGATTAATATACAAGTTAGCCAGCCTGGGAGTGGGTCCCAAGATGACAGCCTGGGTAAAGAATTGGCTGGAGAATAGGACACAGAGGTAATAGTAAATGGAGTCCACTCAGAAGAGGGTTACTAACTGGAGTACGCGAGGGTTCAGTATTAGGACGGTCCTCTTCAATGTCTTTATAAGCAACATTGGAAGGACTGGAAGGAAAAGTATGTCTCTTTGCAGATGACACTAAGATCTGCAACAGAGTTGATGCACAGGGTGGGGTGGAAAGGATGAGAAGGGACTTGGCAAGGTTAGAGGAATGGTCAAATGTATGGCAGCTTAGATTCAATGCTAAGAAGTGCAAGGCAATGCACCTGGGAAACAAAAACCCAGGGGAAGAGTACACAATGGGGGGTGAGATACTAACAACAACAAAAATGGAAAGGGACCTGGGGGTAGTCATATCAGATGACCTAAAGGTGGGCAAGCAATGTGAGAGGGCAGCAAGGAGGGCTGGGGGGATACTGGGATGCATAGGGAGAGGCATCACCAGTAGAAAACAGGAAGTTATTATCTCTCTGTACAGACAGCTGGTGAGACCCCATCTGGAGTACTGTGTGCAGTTCTGGAGACCCAATCTCCGCAAAGACATAGACAGGATGGAAGCTGTCCAGAGGAGGGCAACTAAAATGGTGCAGGGTCTGCACCGGAAGACATATGAAGAGAGACTTAAGGAGCTGAATATGTATAGCCTCGAGGAAAGGAGGGAGAGGGGGGACATGATAGAAACTTTCAAGTACCTCAAGGGAATCAACAAAGTCCAAGAGGGTAGCATCTTTCAAAAGAAGAGGTGTGCAAGAACAAGAGGGCATAATTTGAAGATACATGGGGGGCATCTCAGAGGTAATTTAAGGAAGTATTTTTTCACAGAGAGGGTTGTGGATGCATGGAACGGCCTTCTGGAGGAGGTTGTGGAGTCAAAATCAGAGGTGGAATTCAAGCATGCATGGGACAGTCATAAGGCAATTCTGGGGGGGTGGGGGTAAGAAGAAGTAGGCTGCTGGTTAACTAGGATTTGCAGCTTATCCAGTAGGTAGGGAAATGGGCAGACTGGGTGGGCCAAGCGGTCCTTATCTGCTGTCAAATTCTATGTTTCTATGTTGTTGGTGCTGTTGATACCCAGGCCGCTGAAAACCTGCAGGGTAAGGGAAAGGGTGTGCAGGAGTTCCTCCCTGGATGGGGCTGCCAGGAGCCAATCATCCAGGTACGGGAACACCTGCAAGCACTGGATATGCAGGTGGGCCACTGCCACTGCCAGGCATTTGGTAATCACTCGGGGGGCCGAGAAAAGACCAAATGGGAGGGCCTTGAATTGGTAGTGGTCCCCTGAAAACAAAAATGGAGGTATTTGCGATGGGAAGGGCATATGGGGATATGCAGGTACACATCCTGCATATCCAGAGCACATAGCCACTGTCCTGGCTGGAGTAACGGCAGCAGGCTCTGTAAGGAGAGCATTCTGAAGCGTTTGTACTCCACAAACATGTACAGGGAGCTGATGTCTAGAACTGGCCTCAAGTCCCCCATCTTCTTTGGAACTAGAAAGAAATGGGAATAGTAACCCGTCCCCAAAGATCAGTGGGGACTGGCTCTATCGCCGCCTTCGACAGAAGAGAGATGATTTCCTCTAGGACCAAAGGAAGATGTTGCAGGGATTAAGACAACTGAGGGGGTGGGTTTCAGGGCGGTTTCTGCAGAAACCCTAATGAGTGCCCTGCGGATATTAGCTGGAGCACCCAAGCATCTGATGTTATCCTCTCCCAACCCAGCAGATGGGAGGAGAATCTCCCCCTACCAGTTCCTCTGGAATGGCCAGAGGGAGAGTCAGGAGGTGTGGGGCAGCGCAGCAGCCGAGGTTCCCATGGACTTTTTGCCGGGGGAGTCTTAGTTGCTGGAGGGGCCTGACGTTTGTTGGCATGTTCTCCTTGAGGCTTTTGTTTTTGTCGGGTCTGGCGACGAAAAGGACGTCACTACACCTGAGGAGGTCTGTACAAATTCTGGACAGACTTTGGTACAGTGCCTTTCTCTTGCAGTTTAGTTATGATGTCCTTAACATCACCCCTGAACAGCACCTAACCCCTGAAGGGAGCATCCTGTATAGCAGACTGTACCTCAGGGACCAATCTTGACACACAAAGCCAGGTATGACGCCGTAGGCCCACGGTGAAGGCAGAGCTCTTTCCGGTTGTGTCCACCGCATCATAGGTGGCACAAAGCATGTGCCTATAGGCCGAATGAGCGGAACGGACTAGGTCTCCCAGTTCCTGCTTGGTTTGCGAATCAGGAAGGGAGTCCAACTTGGATACCACCTGGCTAAGGTTGGACTTCTGGAAATCCCCCATATGACTGACGTAATTGAGGGCCCTGATGCCTAGGGTAGAAGAGGAAAAGATCTTCCTGTACTGATCCAGAAGCCGGGATTCCTTGTCGGGCGGGGACGAGCTCAGATGTTTCGGGTTGGCGGAGCGGCCGTGGGCGGTGCTGATGACAACCAAATCCGCCTTGGGGTGGAGACTAAGAAAGTCTATACCCTCCAGAGCCTGGTATAGCCTGTCCGCCTTCCTCGGAAGGTGGGCTAGCGCGGAAGATTTTTTCCAGATGGTGGAAACAAGATTGGCGTGGGGCTCTATCCAGAGTGGAATCAGTGTAGGAGCGGTCTCTGGCAGATCCAAATGAGCAGTGAATTTCTTATGCTGTGGGTCTAGCTCCACTGACTGCCACTGGCATGTTTCCTGGATCTTCCTTAATAGCTCCAGAAAGGAAGGGTCCTCTGGAGGTGACTTCAGAGGGTCCCTCGGCCTTGGGCATTCTGGAGTATGGGGCTCGTCTCCATGGTCAGTGCGGTCAGACTCGAGTCTGGGTCAGATGTCTCTGAGGAAGAGGAAGAAGAAGACTCCTCCCTGGGAGGAGGAGGAGGAGGAGGAACGACCCCTCTGGGGAGTTCCTGGGGCCGTGTATCCTCCCCACCTCAGGCGCCAGAAGGTTCTCCTCTGGTGTCGGGTAAAGGGAAGGGAGTCTCCCATCTCCGATGTAGGGGGTCCGGTACAGGGACCGACATCGGGAGATGACTCTCGACCTCCTTGGTGAGCTGAGCCCTAGCCTCAGCCCACCAGGAGGCCAGGATCTCCTTCAGATCTGCCAGCGGCTGTGGAGTGGGTGGCGGATGTGGAGGAGGGGGATACGGGTAGTGGAGATACCCATAAAAGTAGTATCCATAACACAATGGTGGGAAGCCCGGAGTCAGGTACTGAGGCGTTGGGTACTGTGGCGCCGGATAGTGTGGCGTTTGGTACTGTGGCTTTGCATATTGATGGGTTGGGTACTGCCGCGCCAGGTATTGCGGCATCGGGTACCCTGGTGCCAGGGGCTCTGACGGAACAGAAGGTCCTGGCAAAGGCCCTGCTGGTGGGCTGGACGGAGGGTGCATCGGGGCCCAGCGTAGGTATACTGAACAGGTCCGACGGCCCTGATGGAGGAACAGGTCTTCCGTCTGGCAAAGGGACGCTGGAGGGTGGCGTTGGGTTGACCGGCGTCGGAACCGGCATCTGAGGATCCGGTGTCAGGGGTCCAGCATAGGAGGGGAGACCCCTGACGGCAGCGTCCCAAGGTCTTCGGTTTCAACCGGGGAAGGAGGGCTGAAATCCCTGGGTGTGAACCGAGGGGACACGGGGACCTCAGTGGGCAATGGGGTTATCTACAGTGTAGAGCCTGGGGCGTCAGCCGTGACGCCAGGGTCTGGCGCAGGCTTACTGACCAGGCGGTCGTCGGAGGTGCCGGCAGCTGACTTATCGGCAGTGTCCGGGCGGACATCGGAGGAGACGGCGTCCAACTTATCAGACTCCCTATCCGAGGAAGGCCGTGAAGGAGGGGCGGCCTTGTTGGAAGGGGGTTTGGCTGGGTGATCACCAGAAGAGGTGAACAGCTTAGCAGCCTTGTCCGGGTGGGCGTCGGTGGAACTGACGTCCGGCTTATCACTCTCGCTCTGACCGGAAGGTCGTGAAGGAGGAGCAGCCTTAATGGGAGTGGAGGCCTCCTTTGCCCAGGAGGCTCCCGAAGGGCCCGAGCACCAGCCCGACGGGAGGGGCGATGCCTTCTTGGTAGCCACCAAGACGGCCGTCGAGGAGCGATCCCCCAGAGAGGATGTTACCTTCAAGGCCGCGACTCCAGCCGAAGTTGCGGCTGCTGTGGAAGACAACTCCTGCTGCTGGTGCTTCTCCTTGTCACACTTCTTTTTATGGCCTTCAGGGGAAGTGGACGCCTGCCTAAGCTTCTTTAACTTTTTCCATGGAGGCCATTTTCTTCCTAAGGAGATGGGTTTCCAGGGACTGCTGCCTCCTCTTGCAGGTAGCCAAGTTGAACTTGTGGTAGTGCTGGCACTTCTCCATGGGGTGGTCGAGGCCTAGGCACAAGGAGTGGCTGTCCTTGTGTGGAAGCTGGGAACCACATGAGTTGCACTTATTTTTATGCTATTCGGAGGGCTTTGGGGATGACATACACAGCAGATGTTGATGAAAAATTGAGAAAATCGAGAAAAAATGGTTGAAAAAGTTGTAAACTTTAGAACCAACGAACGAACTGACGAGCGCTGTTCTACCTCGAAGAACTTTCACAAGCCAATGGCAGGAAAGAACTGGAAGGCAGGCGTGAAGGACCGCCTTTATAGTGGCGTGTTTCGACTCTGGTCACCTGGCGTGAGAGCAGTCCCCCCCAGAGACTGCTAGCTAGAAATTTTTCCGTGGGGTTCTGACACCTGGTGTCTTAGTCCTATATGTGAATGCCTACTGCAAGAGCCCTCTCGAAGTAAGATGTTTCGTATCTTGCAAGAATCAAGCATGACCACTGATTACCACTTATGGGTCCGAATACCAAGTTCTCCCTTCTTTCTTAGGGAGGAGATGGCTCCCTCAGCCATCTGGTTGGAGAGAACACCTGAGGGTAGGGCCTTCTTACAGATCTGGCAAGACATGAGACTGGTCAGGGCAAGACATCTGCAGTGCAGAAGCAAAAGGGTTCCTCGATAGTTCCCGCCTGACCCTGAGGAGAAGAAATGAGTCCCCTGGAAATGCATATTAAGTATCTTATGTCAGGCCAACAGTGCCAGTTGGGTAAGGCAAAGCCATGCCAGCCACCTAATACAGACTGCACTTCCTGTCAACCTGGAAGCCACCTCAAGATGCATTCAGTTGGTGCCAAGCTATCTCCTGGCCCCAGGCAGAAAAGTCAATGCCCTGCCTGACTCACTCACTCACTCTGCAGCACTGTAGCTAAGAGTGTACTTAGCTGCAACCATAGGTAATGGTTATAGGTCACCATATGTGCCTGGTGTGCCGTAATGCACATTAGGGCATGTGCCAAGATAAAGGTCTTCCAAGGGCATTGGTCTGAGTGGTTATCTGCCTCTGAAGGTTGGTAGTGTATGAGGCATCTCGGCCCCGGCAAGGTCTGCAATATTTGAAGCCCTGAGGGAAGGTGAGGTACATCACCAGCAGGCCCTGTGGGTGTGTGATACCGCATGAGGAGGTCCCTGGAGATGGCTGGACTGGAAAAGGGATGTTTTCACACTGCCCTGGATGTCTCCTCAAAGGCTCCTGGACATGGAGGAATGGTAGCAGTATCGAGATTCGGAATTCCAAGTAGTCCCAATGGCAGGGCTGCCAGACTGTGGCTTGTAAAAGAATGGAAGTCGAGCGCCTGGAACATCTCAACCCAGAATTGCTGGTACAAAGTGTACTCAGAAGTGTAAGGATGGTGGACAAATGATTTATTGTCCTCTGAGGAGGATTTTGATGGAGACAAGGCGCAGACTCCAGGAACCAATGGTGCTGGGGAGAAGAGCCTGTCAGACTGCCTATGCCAGTTCTCTAAGGCACCAACAAAATAATGGTGTTGTTCCCATGTTAATGGCCTATGGACAAGGGCTAACTCTCCAGGAAATGTTGTGGCCCTGCTAGAGCAGTTTCAGACTGCTGCGCTCGGGGACCTCGACCTGGGCTGTGGAACTGCATAGGATACCTCACCTGAGGGCATGGACTAGCAGAATCGAATGAAAGGTGTCCTCCTACATCCAGCGAGTGACTGATCGGTGCCCATGAGCGGGGAGAACCACCCTGTGAGGAGAGTGGTGTCATACAAGTCCCACAGGGCAACCATGGTCCTCACTGGTGGCGGTGATGTCCAGCGACTCCAATGAAAAAACTCTGTCTCTGGGCCATTATCCAACCTCGAGTCAGCACCGCCTCTAGCACCAGGCTCAGGATCAGTGACAGACCAGAGGCAGGGTTATCCCTATCACCAAGGCCAGTGCCAACTTTGACACCATGCTCAGTGCTGACTTTGATGCTGCTCCTGGAGCCATCACCATCTTCGATGTCATGAACTGTCACAGTCTGATGACCACTGGACTCAGGACTGATGCCGGGTCTATGTCAATTCACTCTTGCTTTTTCGCTCCCGATAAACTTGCTCCCAATGACCCACTCCTGCAGCAATTCACTCCTGCCGCTCTCACTCCCCGACAACCCGCTCCTGCTACTGCTTCAAACATTTGAAAAACACTTGAAATTGGTATTTTATAAAATAAACATCTGCTCTTCTGCACTGAATTACACCTGGTAGCATAATGCAAACTGAACAGGTTGCGGCAGCCACTTTGTAACAATCAGCAGTACAAGTTCATTAACAGTCCCAATCAGCAGTATCAGTTCATTAACAGTCCCAATCAGCAGTACCAGTTCAATCAGCATGGTAAAGTACAAAGCCGCATAATGCTAGAAAGCCTCAATTTAGACTGTATTGAATCTTTACTGAACATGGAAGCAAAGTTCATTCTATCTGAGCGCAATAAGAAGAAGCTGATGGATTCAAAAAACTACATTTATACATATCACAAGCGTGGATACAACAGAAAGGCGATTTGGCAGTGTGAGCCTGCTGTTAAGAAAGATAAAACATGCAATGCTAGGGTTCACACTGAGAGTTATGACATTCCAGTAATAATTTCAACATTTAGTGAACGTACCCATGTTCCAGACCCCGCAGCAGTGGAGAGAGGGGATGCAATGAACCGTGCCAAGGTCCGTGCAGCAAGCACTCAGGACAGTATGGCACAGGTTCCACTCCATTCAAAAGAAAATGTGTCATTGGCGGCACAAGGTACAATGGTGGATAGAAACATCAAGCACACAATACAATGTGTGCATGTACACGGTGCCCCAAAATCCCAGGGACTTAACAACCAATCTAGACATCCCAGTGTTTTACTGAACATTCAAATGCAGTGCAGGCATGGAAGTAAATTTCCTTCTATATGACAGTGGTCTAGAGCAAGACAGAATCTTGGTTTTTGGCACAGAAGTAAATTTACAATTCCTGGAGCAATGTCAACATTGGTTTGCTGATGGAAAGTACAGTTACGTAAGAACTTAGCGTAACAGTAGATCTTCGAGAACAGCTCTTGCAGTAGGTTACACCATAAGGACTGAAGCTGGCAGGCGCCAGGACCCCATGGAAAAATTCCAGCTAGCAATATCCAGCGGGGGACCTCCCCTGACATCGGCCCCGCCCCCAACATCCGGCATCATACAAAAGGGGAGGTCCCCCAGCATCCCTCAGTTCTCCTGCCACAGACTCCCAGCATAAAGGTGAATTCTAAAGTAGAGACCGAGGATCCGCTTCCAAAGGAAGACCCATGAAGACAATAATCTGACTGCATCCGAGACGCCAAGTCTAAAGACCAAACCTCCTGAGGGGAAGGTGGGAGGGAAACTACCTGCTGCGAGAGGTGTTCTTGAAGATCTACTGTTATGGTAAGTTCTTACGTAACTGTACTCTTACTTTGAGAAACAGCTCTTGCAGCAGGTTACACCATAAGGACTGATTCCCAAGCAGTAAGGGAACAAAATGCCCTGTTCGGGAGGAGGATAGGAGTGATCCAAGAGTGAACTGTATTTAGGACAAAAGTCCTTGAAGAACTACAAGGCCAAAAATGAGCTCTACGACCTGGAAGCAATGACCAAACTGTAATGCCTGATAAAGGTATGTACAGTGCTCCAAGTAGCGGCCACACAAATGGCTGATGTGGAGACGTTCTTAAGCACGGCGAAAGAGGTAGCCACCCCTCTCGTGGAATGCCCTTTCACCGATCCCGGTAAAGGCTTGTTGTGCTTTTGGTAACAGAACGTGATCCACTTAACCAGCCACTTGGAGAGAGTTTGCTTCAATACAGATGCTCCTTGCATCCTGTAAGCAAATGATAGGAAAAGCTGATCTGACCGGCGATGGGATTTGGTTCTGGTTAGATAGTACCTGCGGATCCTATGCACATCTAATGTGTGCAAGAAAGCTTCCCCTCGGTTAGAGTGGTTTGGATAGTATACCGGAAGGTCAATATCCTGACTGAGAGTTAAGGTCGAGACCACCTTGGGAAGAAACTCAGGATTTGTCCTTAAGGACACTCTGTCCTTGTGAAAAATCAAGTAAGTCCTTTACACATGAGCATGTGAAGCTCAGAAATTCTTCTGGCGGAAGTAACCGCAACCAAAAATAGTGTCTTCCAAGAGAGAAGATGCAGCTCGCAATCCGTGGCTGGTTCAAACGGGGGCAGCGTGAGCTGCTCTAGGATAAAAAGAAGATCCCAAGGGGGAATCGGATCCTTAATAGGAGTTCTCAAATGGAGGATGCCGTTCAGGAAAGCGTGGGAGGCCTCTAGCTGTGCTAGTGACCTCTGACCTACTGGGGAATGGTATGCTGAGATGGCACAGAGGTGTACCTTTATGGAGGAATAGGATAGTCCTGATTCATACAGGGATAGGAGGTAGTCCAGTACTGACTTTGCGGGGCAGTCAAGTGGGGCCAAGCCGCAGGTCTGAGCCCAAAGACAAAATCTGCACCATTTCATGGCGTAGGTGGCATGAGTGGAGGGTTTTCTTGCCGCTACTAAAAAGTCCGCCACCTCCTACGAAACCCCGTGTCTAAGAACTGCTATGTCCTTAGCAGCCAGGTGCGCAGGTTCAGTGACCTGAGGTTCAGGTAGACCAGGGAGCCGGCTTCCTGGGACAACAGGTGTGAGCTGACCGGCCAAGGAAATGGTGGTTCCTGAGCCAGTTGGTGCAGAAGTGGGAACCAAATTTGCCTGGGCCAGAAGGGCACCACTAGGATCATTGATGCTCCCTCCTCGCGGAGCTTCAGTAGAACCCTCTGGACCAAAGGGAGGGGCGGGAAAGCGTAGAGGAACCAGCCCGTTCAGGAGAGGGACAACGCGCCTCACCAGAAAACACCAGGCCCTGGATCTAGCGAGTATAAATTGGGCAGTTTTGCGTTGGATGGGGACGCGAATAGGTCTAAATCTGGTGTCCCCCATCTGCAGAACAGATCCTCTACTACTTCTTGCAGCAGTTCCCACTTGTGAGCTTTGGCCTACGATCGGCTCAGGCAATCTGCGATGGTGTTGTCCAACCCAGGAACAAGCACTACAGTGATCTCTGCGCCATGCTGTAATACCCAATTCCACACCCTCTTTGCCTCCCTGCAAAGAGGGTAGGAGTGAGTGCCTCCTTGCTTGTTGACATAGTACATCACCGAGGTATCGTCTGTTTGCAACAGCAGGAGACCTGGCGTGATCTCTGACTGAAAGGCCTGTAGAGCATACAGGACTGCCCTCATTTCGAGGATGTTGATGTGGAAGTGAGACTCCAGGGTCAACCAAGATCCCTGGGTCCTGACTCCTTCCAGGTGGGCTTCCTAACTGGACCCCAATGCATCCGTGGAAAGAGTCAGAGTTGGAGCAGATGCTAAAAGGGGACTCCTCTGGAAAGGTGCTCTGCGACGAGCCACCACCGCCAGTCTCGGATGACGGCATTTCGTGATCCGGACTAGCTGATGCAGTTGATCCTGCTTTTGGTCCCACTGAGCTCACAGCATCCACTGGGTAATCCTCATATAAAGTTGAGCTAGGGGAACCGTCACGATGGCTGCCGCCATGTGTCCGAGCAAGCAAAGGATGGTCCTGGCTGGGACCAACTTCTTTTCCATCGTATCCCTTATGAGGGATCAGATGCATTCCGCCCTGTCCTGAGGCAGGAAAGCCTTCCCTTGACTGGTGTCGTGAACTGCAACGATAAACTGTAACCTCTGTGAACGGACGAGGCACGACTTCTCCTGATTGACAGTAATGCCTAGCTACCTGAAAAGGGAGCGAGTGTCTTGAATCGCTGCTATCAAAGCCTCCTGAGAGGGGGCCATGAGGAGCCAGTCGTCTAGGCATGGGAACACACAGTGGTCCTGTCTCCTGAGGGCCGCTGCCACGACTGCCAAGCATTTCGTAAACACATGAGGCGCCGAGGACAGTCTGAAGGGAAGTGCTCGGAACTGATAGTGGTGTCCCAGGAACTTGAAGCGCAGAAATTTCTGGTACGCTCGAGTGATGGGGAGATGGAGATATGCATCCTGCATGTCCAGCGGCGCGAGCCATGTGCCCTGCTTGAGCATGGGTATGAGACCCAGAAGGATGACAATGCGGAAGCGCTTGTACAACATGAAGGGGTTGAGGTCGCTGAAGTCCAGGATCGGGCGCAAGTCCCCTGTCTTTTTTGGAACGAGGAAGAAGTGTGAATAGTATTGTTCTCCTCTCTGGTTCTGTGGCGCTGGTTCTATGGCATCCTTGTCCAGGAGTGCCAAAATTTCTTGCTCTATAAGCAAGGCGTGCTGACCCGAATAACGGGAGAGCAGAAGAAGGTCTTGATGGTGGGCGGTCGAGGAATTCGATAGTGTTCTTGACTTACTAGTTGAAGAACCCACTGGTTGGAGGTTATCCTCTGCCACCCTGATAGGTGGTAAGAGATGCGACCCCCAACCCTTCCTTTCCTTGGATCCAGAGGTGGGGCAGGGGATGGGAAGGAGTCTTGCTGCGGTAGTGTTGGTTCCGGCGGGCTGGGAAGATTTTTGGTGTTTCTGGCCCTGGCCTACGGAAAATCTGGACTGACTCTTTCGGTTAAAGTTGCCCCTTGGTTGCTGGCCGGAACGTGGCTGTCGCCTTCGTTGCCAGTCACGAAAATGATTCTGGTTCTTACGAAAGGAACCGGCCTTAGGTCTGTACATGGCTTGTACAGTCCTGACTGCCTTTCGGGCGTCCTTTAACTTGGTGATAACTCTTTCTAATTCTTCACCGAACAGGATCGAGCCATTATATGGGACATCCAGGATATTCTTCTGAACGTCCAGGGTAAATCTGGAGACCCTCAGCCAGGAGTGTCTCTGGAGACAAACGCCTGTAGCAGCGCCCCTGGCTGCCTAATCTGCTGAGTTGTAGGCAGCTCGAAGGACTTGGGTCCCCACGTCTGACCCAGTGTGGAGGAGGCTGAGAAGCTCCTCTTTTTTCTCACCGTCCAGAAAATCCTTGATAAGGTCCTGGCCCTGTTCCCACAGGGCATTCTGAAAGTGCACCATGAGCGTGAGGTAGTTGAGAGACCTTATAGAGTATGTAGCAGCTGCGTACATGCGTCTCCCCAGTGAATCTACTGTAGCTGTTTAGATTCCTGGTCTGGCAGCTGAGTGCTCAGGTGCTGAGGTCTTTGAGACCAGTCGTGTGAGGCCGTAATGACCAGAGAGTTGGCCAAGGGCTGTTGTGCCAAGTAAGGGTCCTCCATGGGTGCCCTATTAAGGCGGTCGGCCTTCTTGGGTACTGCCGGAGTGGAATGCGGGTATTTCCACGCTGCCTTGGTGACATCCATGAATGTATCCACCAGCGGTGGGATCACCACAGCCTTAGGATCTTTCTGCCTGAGGTATCTTGTGAGGTATTGTCTTCCGGGGTACAAGTCTTCCATCTCCCACCCCATATTCTCTTGGATGTGTCTCATGATATCAGAGAAAGAGGGATCACCTGGTGGTGACCTGGGTAGGTCTCGTGAGTCTGGTGATGGGAGACTGATCGGAGAGGGTGACCTCGAAGTATCTGAGGTATACGGCCATAAGTTGTTTCCTGGTGGAGTAAGGCATCTGCTTCTGGGGCATTTTGGTGGACGGTCACTGGGAGACCCAGAAGGAGACCTGGAGGGGGGGTCTTTTCTTTTCGCGGGATCTGCCCCTAGGAGGTGGGGTAGGCTCCTTAGGTTCAGGAGACACCCTGTTGCCAGGTTCCGTAGGAGGAGTTTGTGGAGGCTTGGTGGGCACCATGTCCTTTTAGATGGTGTCCCACCAAAAGTTAGAGAGGTCTTTTACCTCTTATAGATTCAGGCCGGACGATGGGCCTGGCGTTGGTGTATGCCCGTCGACGGGCTCGGACGTCGGACCTTGGGATGTAGCCGGATCAGGCGTCTGTTCTCGGGGCAGCCCAACGTCCTCAGTGTCGCCCGTCTAGTCATCAGGGATGGGGGTTTTGGCCTCCTCTTCTGAGGACCCCCGGCGACTGCTGTCAGCCAGCGTAAGTGGGGCTGGCGTCGGTTCTTTGGCCTGTTCTGCGGGTGTCGAGTCGGTCGCCCACTTGGGCTCTGAGGCCCATTTGAGGGACGTCAGTTTAGTTGTCTTCCTTGGAGGGGCGTCAGATCCTCTTGGAGGTTGGGAAACCTAATGATGGTCGGAGACCTGGCATTGGTCAGACGCGTTGGCGCCCTGTTTCAGGGCCGATTTTGACTTATGCCGGTCCGAAGCCTCGGGTACGGAGTCGAGCCGGACAACCGGCTATCTTTCTTAGTTTTAAGAGGCTGAAGGGAGACTGTAGTAGAGCCTCCCGAAGACTGTACCTTCACCGGAGGGGGCTGACAGCGAGCCCGGGAGGGGGACCTATCCGACCTCGTGGAGCTGGAACTGGCCCTGGATTCTGAGGCCTGACTCGGGGATCTGGCCCCGTCCTTTTCCCGGTGCTTATCACAGTGTTTCCCGGACTTATGGTGGGAGGATTCCCCCCTGGAGGAAAGGTCTTTTTCCATGGCCTTTAGTTTGTCTTCGAGAAGGAACCCCTGGAGAGCTTTTGGCCGGTGGATCCTGGTCCTGCTCTTGAACTGTTGGCAGATGGAGCAGACCTTGATGTCGTGCTCTGGGCCTAGGCACTGCACACAGGCTATGTGCCAGTCCTTAAACGGTATCTGTTTGCCGCAAGAGCACTTCGAAGGGTGTCCTTAGGCAGAAGGAGCCGGAGAAGACGACATGCGGGTGATTTTAACAAAAATACTTAATTTCGAGCGTCGTTCATCTGCTAGAGGCGTCCGTGAGGCTGATGCTGGCGAGTCGACGGAGGGAAAAGAACTGAGGGATGCTGGGGGACTGCCCCTTTTGTATGATGCTGGATGGCGGAGGCGGAGCCGACGTTGGGTGCGGTCTCCCGCTGGATATTGCTAGACAGAATTTTTCTGTGGGGTCCTGGCGCCTGCCGGCATCGGTCCTGATGGTGTAACCTGCTGCAAGAGCTGTTTCTCTAAGTAAGATCTTTCAGTGTGGCTCCCCCCTTATTTCATTAGTCATATGTAATCATCAGGGAGCACTTTGGTAGCATGCATCCTGCATTTTTCCACATCTGCCAGGAAAACATCGTTATATATATATATATGAAAGGCTGCTAATGTCTCCTAAAGAAATAAACCCCAGGCTAGACCCTGCTGTTGTTATGACTATGAAAAAGCTACCCTACAAGCATTCAAAACTACATTTCCTAATGCAAGACAAGTGGGGTGCTTTTTCCACTTTGCACAATGCATTTATCGAAAGATTCAGACAGAGGGACTTGGACAAAGGTATGCGCAGGGTAGTGAATTTGCCATTAAGTGTCGCTATCAGCCACTGATGAGTCCCAATGTGTTCCCCCCAGAATTGGAGCGAATTGTTGATTATTTTGAGGACACCTGGATCGAAGGAGGAACAGACGTGGCACTGGGCGCAGACACCCCCAGTCTGCAATACCTCTATGGAATCACAGTGACACTGTCAAAGAAAAAGATCAAAAACTAATAATGCTGTGGAGGAATTCCACAGAGGATTGCAGTCTACCCTGTGTATGTTGCATCCTACTTTATGGAAGTTTATCAAGGGGAATTAAGGGCATAGAGAAGAAAAGAAATGCAGATATTGAGCAAATAATTGTTGGAAATGCCCCTAATTCATCTAAAAGGGCCTACAAAGATAATGCTTCACGTCTCGAGTACATTATTGAGAAATGTGCAGAACGCACAATGGAGGAGTTCCTCAGGGGTGTTGCACACTACTTTGAATATTAACAACACTACTAGTTGTGCTTTTAACTATTTTTCTGAATTAAAGTTTTTAATGTTAATTCTTGACTGCTTGTGGCTACACGCAGAGTCAAGACCTGGAACTGCTGGTTTCCATACCAGCAATCGCATGACTCGTTCACATGGTGACCTTCCTTGTTTTCCATGGCACCACATCACATGACTTTGTCTAGGTAAAGGAAAGACTTGGAAGAAGGTAAGAAACATTTATTCTTAATTCAGTCGACCCTGATACCGAAACGAAAGTATTTCAATGCCCTTTTCTGCAATGTATGATTAACTATGCTGCACAATGTAATGTTTTTCAGTATTGGGACCAAGTAATGGGAACGAACTGTGGGAAGTGGGTAGGGGAAGGAGCGAAAGGAAGAAGGTAAAAAAATGTTATCTTATTTTAGCTGCCAGAAAGTAATGCATGTAACCAACAGGAATGGGAGCGAATTGACGTGGAGTGGGTAGGGGAAGAAGCAAAATAAACTGGAGTGAGTTGTCGGGAGTGTGTTTTCAGGATGCAAATTGCTGAGAGCGAAGTGACATCCTCCCATGGACACCATGACCGGCACCACCACCATCACCATGTCCACAGCCATCACCTTCCTTGGTGTCACCAGTAATGCAATGGGTGGTGACAGCATCCAAACTGACAACAGCCTCGGTGCCAGTCTCTCTTCTGACACCGCGAACAGTGTCAGGAAAGGAACAGGTGTCGTCCTCGGGCCACCCATCATTCTGTCACCATGAACGGTGACAACAGCATGGGTGATGCCAGAGGATGACACTGAGGTGTTCACTGGTGTAGACCGAGCATTTAGCCAGGACTCCGCCCCCAGAAAGGTCTGCTGCTCAGAACAGGCAGACTGTGGAGGGTTCAAAATCAACCACCCAAAAGGAGAAGACTGTCCACCAGAGCCATCTGCCCAAGTCTTCAACACCTCAGTGTGGTGAGGTTCAGAACTCCATACTTCCACAGACACAGAGGTCCCAGGAGAGAACCAGGGGAAAGGCCAAGTGACCCATGCTTGGACACATGTGTACAATACCTGCCCCCAAAGGAAGGAACTGGGCGAACACACCTCTACGCATGGTTCTTGAGGATATGGCAGTCAGTGGAGAAGCAATCACTGCATGCATCCATGTCATGCTCCAGTCCAAGACAGGCAGCACAGATCTAGTGCTGGTCCAGAACAGTCATCAGATTCCCACAAGGGCAATGACACATAATGGGCAGCTGTCGACCTCGACAATTTTGTTTCTTATCGAACTTCAACACTGTGGTAAAATAACAAACACAAGCGACACTGCAATAAAGGAAAAAACAGTGACACAGAAAAGTGGCGACAAGTTCAAACAGAGGTGTTGCACTTGAACAGTGTGCACTCAACACTGCTAAGAACAGAAATGAGATTAATGAGGGAGCCAGCAACAGTTATCGGCTAGTGCACGCCACCACATGAGTGATGCACAGGTGCCATGCACTGTAGCCGGGGGCGGCCCCCTAGCAAAAGCTTTGCTCTCATGGGATCCTAGTGCCTCTTGCCCAGACCCATAAGTGGGAATCAACTGTGACGACTGATACTTGCAAAATGTAAAAACTGTGTCTGCCTCTTGGGGTTAAGGGTTACCATCTTGTTGAAGAGCAGGTCACAGCCATCCCACTGTTCATTTGCCTGTCAATATTGAGCTTCACTTGATTACCGTGCACCCAAGGCACATTTTAGTTATATTATTACAATTTTCTTTGACTCTGTTTGGAATTCTGAGGAGCTTGGGTACCTCTGTGTGCGAAAACTGAAGCAGGTCTGTCTGACTGTGTCTCATGAAAATCACTATATCCTCATACACCAATCAAACCCCTGGCATGCAATGTCCCCCTCCACCACCACACTGGTGGACGATGGTGACTGGAATGATGCCATGTTCCAAACAAAGCTGACAATATACCTGCAGATAGGAAGCAAGATCAGTAGGGACTAGACCAGAGCTTCTCTTGTGGCTGTTACAACAACAAAAAAAAAAACAATCAGAGCAGCTTCCTCAGCTGTTACTGTAAGCTCGACTGGGGCTAGACCAGATCCATTCCCGCAGCTGTCACAGAAAGCCCGACTGAGGCTAGACCACAGCCAGTCCTACGCCCATCACAGAAAGCCAACTGTGAAGCTGGACAGAAGCAGCTCCTGTGGCTGTCAAGTCATTTTGAGGCTGGACTGGAGCTGCTTCCACAGCTGTCACAGAAAGCCTAATCTTTGCTAGTCTAGAGCCACTCCCAGGGCTGTCACAGAAAGCTTGACTGGAGCTGCTCCTGCAGCTGCTGCAGAATGCCAAAGTGGGGCTAGATCAAAGCTGCTCCCATGGCAACCAAGATGGACCTTAGCTGCTCTTGTGGCTGTCATGAAAAGCCAAATCAGGGATGAATGGAAGCTGCTCCTATGGTGATAATGGAAAGCCTAATCAGGGTGGACCAGAGTCGCTCCTATAGCTTTCATGGAAAGGCCGCTTGAGACTTGACAAAAGATGTTCCTGTGGCTGTCGCAAAAAGCCACCACTCCCATGGTTGTCACAGAAAGCCCTGTCAAGGCTAGACTACAGCTGTAAAAGAAAGCCTGTTCAGGGCAGACCCAGAGCTGTCGCCTGGGCTGTCACAGACAGCCTGATCAAGGCTAGACCAGAGTCACAGCGGAAGACCAGAAACTTTTGACTGTGGAGTAGGACAATGATCAGGAGGCAGGTGGGATAAATGCCAACCAGTGGGACTATTTTAAATGTGGACCGTTGGGGGGGGGGGGGCAGGGAAAAGATCTAGACTGCAGGATGCTCATGGGACAGCACAGTGACTGGACGCGTACTACTGAGGTGATCAAAGCCCACTGCTGATGCAGAAAGTAGTATATATTGGTTCAGCTTCTGCTTTCCCATTTTAATCCTGAACGCATTATGTCTTGCATAGCTAAGCTATGCGGCCATAAAAAGCACCAAGTTGCACAGCTATGCATCAAGAATCTGCATCATCTCTTTCCAAGAAGCAAGCATTCAACTTATAAGCAAGGAGATCGTTAACTGATCAGAAATAAGATCAGCCTATACAACCACCTTGCAAAAGCAGAACTCCTTTCAGCAAAGGAAGAGCATGACCTTCAAGCAAAGAAAGCCAAGGCATTCAGTCACTATGCTGGTTATCAGGGACACTGTTCTACAGACTATGATGGCATATGGGAAAAATTATGCCCTTATATGCCTAATACAGAGTAGGCTATCAAGTTTAAACAAAAAAGGGTTGAACACAGTAATCCAATAGCAATTCATACCATGTAGATGAGATTAGCTAAAATACACTGGACTTCATCGATGTCAACATCATCCACTTGCATGAATTTTAAGGCAACCAGAAAGGCATCAAGTGGTAGCTGGTGTGTTTTGAGCAACAAATACCTAAAGAAAAACAAAATTAAATGTGTATATTTCAGTTTCATTTGGACAAGGGTTACTTACTGTACATGTAAATGGTTCTTTTACTAGGCAGTTTAGGATGGATTTCAGAAACTGCACTGCTGACTCTACAACAAATTCAATCTTGATAAATCTTTAGAATGATATACAGTCATGGCCAAAAATATTGGCGCCATTGCACTTTTTTCAAATAACTCACAATTCCTCTAAACATAAGTTGAAATTAACAACAGTACAGTATTTGGTCTCCACAATTCTTTATTTCTCTGTTAATATTACAGAACCTTTGTTTTTGATTCAGAATTTAATATATCCTTTTAAACCAGAAAATGAAAAGAAACGGCATTGACAAAATTATTGACACCCTAGACTTAATATTCGGTAGCACAGCCTTTGGTCAAAATAACTGAATCAATCGCTTCCTATAGCCATGGATGAGCTTCCTGCACCTCTCTACTGGCAGTCTGGCCCACTCTTCTTGTGCAAACTGCTCCAGTTCTCCCAGATTTGAAGGATGCCTTCTCCCAACTGCTGTTTTCAGATCTCTCCACAGGTTTTCAATGGGATTTAGAACTGGACTCATTGCTGGCCACTTCAGAACAGTCCAGAGTCTTGTCTTGAACCATTCCTGGGTGCTTTTTGAAGTGTGTTTGGGGTCATTGTCCTGCTGGAAGACCCATGACCTTCGATGGAGACCCAGCTTTCTGACACTGGGTTCAACACTGAGCTCCAAAATGGCCTGGTAATCTCCAGATTTCATGATGCCATGCGCACGTTCAAGGCACCCAGTGCCAGAGGCAGCACAGCAACCCCAAAACATCAGTGAACCTCCTCCATGTTTGACTGCAGGGAAGGTGTTCTTTTCTTTGAAGGCTTCATTTTGTTTTCTGTAAACATAGAGATGATGTGCTTTACCAAAAAGCTCTAATTTGGTCTCACCTGTCCACAGGACATTCTCCCAGAAGGATTTGGGCTTGTTCAGGTGTGTTTTGGCAAACCCCAGTCGGGCTTTCTTATGTCTCTCTCTCAGCAGTGGGGTCCTCCTGGGCCTCCTACCATATAACCCCCTTTCGTTGAGTTGGCGACGGATGGTGCGAGTTGAAACTGTCGTACCTTGTGTCTGAAGGTCAGCTTGAATCTGTTTGGCAGTTGATCGAGGTGCTTTCTCCACCATTCGAACAATCCTGCGCTGCAATCTTCGATCAAGTTTTCTCTTGTGGCCATGTCCAGGGAGGTTGGCTACAGTGCCATGGGCCTTAAACATCCTGATAACATTACGTACGGTGGAAACAGGAACATCAAGGTCTCTGGAGATTGATTTGTAGCCTTGAGATTGTCCATGCTTGGCTGCAATCTTCTGTCTGACCTCAGACAATTTTCTGGCTGTCCTTCTTTTCTCCACGCTATTTCTAAAAGGTGCCAATAATTTTGTCCAGGCCATTTAAGGATTTCTGTGTGGAATAAGCTAAGACTTAGTAAATTTTTCTGCTTTTTGTGTTTTATTCCACTGCAAACCAAAGAAATACATATGTGGATACCAAAATATTTTTTAATTTCAACAATTTTCTGGAAGGAATGGTGCATTATTAGAAAAAACTGCAAGGGCGCCAATATTTTTGGCCATGACTGTATGTTTATGTAGCTCTTGTGCGCACTGACAAAAGGCAAGACAGAAAGTGTTATCTTGTCCACAACATAGCAAGACAATATCTTGCAAAGTGGGGTATGTCACAATGACCCAACATAGAAAGATATTATCTCGATAAGTAGGGCATGTGATAGTGCATACTGAACCAGAGTCAGCTTTCACAATGCTGATCACATCACAGGAGCCAACTGCAGCACTGAAGCCAGCAGCTGAAATCAAAAAGAAATGAGCAGTTGCGTACTTACTGTAACAGATCGAGAGAATGTCCAGACCACACCTATGGAAATATAAGCCGCCAGGCACTAGAATTACATGGAAACTATTTGCAGGCAATCCACCAGGGGCCATCTATGATGACGTCAAACGTCGCCTCTCCCATATAAACGTGAGTGGTCCCTTCCCTCCTCAGTTCCTCGCCAGAGATCATGCTTGGAGGAACTCAATGTAGGAAACCAGGAAAGAATGCAGGACTCTACCAACCAGGCGAGGCAGAGAGCAGCAGATAGCTCTCATGGAGAAGGAGACAGCATTCCCCAGAGTCTCAATATCTAATAGGGATTTGGAGGGTGGGATGGCATGGCCTGATGAAAGAGATTCTCTTGAAGATCTACTGTTACGGTGAATACGTAACTGTTCTGTCTTCTTCAAGGATATCTCTTTCATCAGGTCAGACCTACGGAATGTGTACCAAGCAGTACTGACTATAAACAGTCTGGGTGGCAGGAGCTGACAGGCTTAAGAAAGTAGGCCCTGGAGCACAGCTAGGCCAAAGCCAGCTCTTTTTCGTGAAGCTATGTCCAGACTGTAATGTTTGGTAAAGGTGTGGACAGTACTCCAACTAGCAGCTGCACAAATTTTAGCAGCATACACATTTTTAAAACATGCAACAGATGTGGCCATGCCTCTAGTGGAATGACTCCGAACAACCCCAGGAAGTTCCTTACCATACTTCTTATAACAAAAAGTAATGCAGTTTGCCAACCATATGGACAGGCACAGTTTGGAAATTGGAGTGCCCTCTTTCCCAGGGGCGAAATGAAACAAAAAGCTGCAAGGATTTTCTGCAGTCTTCCGTGCAGTGTATACAGTATCTGAGTGTTCTATGTACATCTAAAGTATGGAGCAATGCACCCATGGACTGGCATGCTAAAAAAAATAAACTGGCAGGCGGATGGCTTGATTTGAAGTAAATTCAAACACCACCTTTGGTAGAAACTTAGGATTAATATGTAAAGACACCCTGTTTTTTTTGAAAATTAAGTAAGAAGGCTCACACATTAGAGCCTGCAGCTCTGAAATCCTTCGAGCAGAAGTAATATCAACTAAAAACAATGCTATCCGAGAAAGAAAGTATAGGCCACAAGTCACAGATGGTTCAAAACGAGTCAATATAAGTTTTTCCAACATGAAATTCAGGTCCCAAGCTGGGACTGGATTACAGATAGGAGGCTTTAAATTTAAAATGCCCCTTAAAAATTTACAGGCCACCTCCAGTTGGGCTATCATACATTTTTCAATACGTTCATGAAAAGCTGAGATAGCAGTCAAGGGTACTTTAATAGAGGAGTACTGCAGGCCTGCATCTGACAAAGACAGTAGATACTCTAGAACCTGATTTATTGGACAGGTAAGAGTCCAAATGGTGAGAAGTGGACCACAATGCAAACTGCTTCCACTTCATGGAATAGGTGGCCCTGGCAGAAGACTTTCCAGCAGCCACCAAGACATCAGCCACTTTTTGGGATGCCCCAAATCTAGCAATGGCTATGTTTTCAGGAGCCATGCATGAAGATGAAGCAATTTGAGGTCCGGATAGACCAGGGTTCCCTACTTCTGTGACAGAAGTCCCTAGCATAAGGGCAGAGGTATTGGTGGTTCCACTGCCAGCTGCTGCAGTAAGGGGACACAGCTCTGTCAAGGCCATGGGGAGCAATGAGGATTAAAGTTGCCTCCTCCATCTGAAGTTTAAGTAGTACCCTCTGAATAAGAGGGAAGGTGTAGAGGAGCCTCCTGTTCAGAGTGAGAAAACGCATCTCGCCAGAAAATTCCAGGCCTGGGAATGAGCGAGCAGAAACGCAGTTGCTCTGCATTGTGTGGGGACGCAAAAAGGTAAAACGCTGGATGACCCCATTTGTCAAACAGGTTGTCCAGTACCGAGGTCAGTAGTTCCCACCCATGCATTTTGGACTGTGACCTGCTTAGTCTATCTGCCAAGTCATTTCGGGCACCTAGAAATGAAAATTACGTACTTACCATAAGTCTTGATCTACTAGGAATATTTTTACCATGAAGTAACACTAATGGGTCTGTACTGGAGGCACTAGGACCCCACAAGAGCCAGAACTTTTCAGGAGGGCTGGCACTGAGGCAAGTCAAGCGCATGCATGGTGCCGCGAGAGTGTCTCGCGGCACCAGGCTTACCTTGGCACCGGCCCCAAACCGCCTCAGTTCCTTTTTTTACCAAGGAGGTGCAGTATAAACTAACTAGTGGTCATGCACTTATGCCAAGGGCATAAAGAGCCCTGAAGACCTGCGTAAAAGTGGTCAGTATGTAAGTAATATATAGCCCTTACAGTTCAAGTCTTGAGCAAGGGAGAAGACCAGTAAGATACTGGAGTGAACTCGGGGGATGGTGGGTGGGTGTGTGAATTAATGGTGAAGATATTCTTAGAAGATCAAGAATTATGGTAAATACGTAATTTTCGCATCTTCCAGGAATTTATCTTCACTTTTAATTCCCACTAATGAGTCATAGTACCAAGCTTAGATAAAACCCACCAGCTAAGGAGGTAGGAATGAAGAGGTCACTCGGGACAGGAGTCCATTCAGGCCAGATTTGCCAAAAATTGCACACTGCCTGGCAGACACATGCAGGGCAGACAGTGTAACCTAACACGCACAGAGATGTAAGTTACAGTGCCACAAGGTATCAACGGCAGGTAGAGAAGAACCTGTGTGAAGGATGCAACAACTGCAGGGATGAAATGGACATGTAGCTGATCTTTCAGCATGAGCCATGCCATGACATAGCATAGGGGCAGACAGTTTGTCATGTAGGCAGAATGCGCCTGACTGAAAGAGGATGATTTATAAAAAGGGAGCGAAGGAAACAAAAGCTGTTGGGATAGCTTGAAATCCTGGATCTATCCAGGTAAAGTTGAGGCCCCCCCCTCCGAACATAGAGAATGGAGAGAGAGCTCTCCATCATCCCCAAAGCTGGAGAGAAGGAGGAAGCACAGTGGCTGCTGCAGAGGAACCCCAATGCCACATAGTGAGGGGAGTTATTGTGTGCGGTGCACTACCTTGTCTCTGTAGAAAACAGTAAGGGGGGTCTACAAACAAAGCACTGATACAGATACTCTACGAGCAGAACAGCTAGTGGAGAAATGCTTTCCAAATAAGCATCCTTGCCCACATGTCTCATGAGGCTAAAAGACTTACAGGAAACTATGGGCAACACAAGGTTGATATTGCAGACAGCCAGCAGCTTCCGGAAGAGGGGCCTTGTGAGAAAAAAATGCCCTTAATGAACCTCAAAAGAGGTAGCTGAGCCTGAGAACGGTACCAGGGGATCAAGGCATGCAGAGATAACACAGAAATATACCTTGACTGTGGAATCATGCTATCCAGCAGAAATATCCAGCAAGAGCTCCAGAACGCAGCCAGCTAGGCACTTGCAGGGTTCTATGTGAGTTCTGTAGTGCCAGATGGAAAAGTCTTCCATGTGACTGTGAAAGCTTTCCTAGTGGAAGACTACATGCAGTAGAAAGTACTTCAGAGACATACTGAGATACCTTGCACCTAGTCACCCTCTTCTCTTCAGGAGCCAGGCGTAAAGGTGAAGGAAGCGTAGGTTGGGATGGACTACGAGACTCTGAGCCAACTGTCCAATCTCACAAGGAGCCTCTGTTTACTGATTAAAGTTTGGTCAACAGGGAAACATATCAGTTGAGGACAGATGGGTGCAATCAGAATGATCTTGCCCCCAGTACCAGTAGCTCAAGCAATACCCTCTGCACTGGGGGGCATGGGCAGGAGGTGAGGGGATGCATACAGAAAGATTGCCATAGCAGTCTATCGTATCTAGACAGAAAAAGCCATGCCCTAGATTCTAGAGGCAATTTAGTGTACAGCAGGCATGCAAAGGCCCACATCTGGAGGGTCCCACTAAAAACAGCTAGCAATCCCATGAAGTCATTTGTGAGGATGGGCCTGAAATGGGCAAGCTCGTCTGCCAGAGTATTCAAGAGTCCTGACAGATAGAAGGCCTGGAGTACGATCTTCTGCTCTAGGTCCTCTACCCACAGTCTCATAACTTCTCTGCAGAAGGGGTAAGAGTGTGCTCTTCACTGTTTGCTAGAGTAACACATCCCAGACTGTTATCTGGCCGGAAGAGGGCTGTTTTGTGATTGATGAGATCCACCAAGGTCCAGGGGCACACAGAAGAGATTGCACCTTCAAAATACTGAAGAGGAGGGGGCAGAGCCTGGTTTCAGCCACAATGTGTTTGAAGCCCTGATAGTGGGTTACTCACCTCAACAGGGAAGCATACGAAAAAAGTGTCACCTGGGGCTTGGATGGGAAAGGGAACACCTGGAGGAGACTTACCCACACAGATTATCATACAAGTGACAGAACTAGGGGCTTGATCACCCATTGTTAGAGCCAGCCTGCATAGAATGGAGTAGGCTTAAGATATTAAGTTTCGAATCTAGCTGCAGAAGTGCCTGCATACTGCCCTCTGGAAGGAGGGCTGCGCTTGAATCACAGCTAGAGACCCTATAAATAGCAATTGCTGTAAGGGTCAGAGCTGAGCTCTCCAGATTGTGCAGAGCTGCAGAAGAAGGATCCGAGGCAATCTGGAACCCTGATTCCTCGGGTGCGTAGGAGAAACTCAAGGCACCTTGCCCAGATTTTTTTTTCTCCTTTGGAGCATGTCCAGGGAAGGAACCCTGGAGGGGAAAACTAGAGTTAGCAACTGCTAAGGCCACAGTCTGTAAAAGCAGAAGCAGAACCACTGAGTTTTTTTTTTTTTTTTTTTAATACCGAGGAAAGAAAGATCCGAAGGGACAGAATAAGTTGGAGAAAAAAAAAAAACAACAGTAGCTATGAAAAACACATAGGCAAGAACTGAGGTACAGCAGAAGGGCCTGCATCTGGAGACCAAGCCAGAAGTTACTGCTGTCCTCAGGAGAATGAGGACAGGGTTAGTCTCACAGTTTAAAGACCCCCAAAGGGGTCCCGAGGTCAAGAACCCTGGAGAGGACCAGGCGTCAGACAGGGCATCTAACCTGGGGGTAGAAATAGTGCTGGATACCATGGGAGATGTGGCACCAGACCCGCACCAGGCAGCACAGGGCCCAGACACAATGCCAGGCCAGACATGGCACCGGGAAAAACATGACATCGGGACAAACATGGTGCCGGACCAAACATGGCACTGGCCAGGTGCTGGGCACTAGAGAAGGCGCAGAGCAGCAGACCATGATCCAGACAGAGCCTGGGAACAAGGCCAGCACCGGAGGGCCAAGACTGCAAGGTTAGCACATGACTGAACTCCTGGAAATATCTGGCGCTTACAAGGAGCCAATGTCATCACCAGAGATGGTGCTAGGAAAAACTGAATCTGGCGCTGCCATCCTGGTGACAAAACCCGATGATGGAGCACCAAACAAGCACCAACCTGGAAAGAGAGAATCTGACACCAGTGAGGTAACAACAAGTCGATCTGACACTAGAACCAGGACTAGAATGGCATTAAAACAGTCCTCAAAGGCCGACTCTGCACCGACACTAGCACCTCATCACAACACTGCCCGCACCGAGGTGATCACAGCAGTACCCGAATCCTACCATGTGACACAAGGTAAGGGTGTGGCCAGCAGGTTAGGAGTCAGCAACATGATCACCGGCAAGGGCAGAAGGCTGTTGCAGGAGCCAAATGCTCTACCTGGCTTGGGGGACCTTGCTCATGGGTTCAGTGCCATAAACTACAAGGGCCAGGGACTGGACCCACTAACACCCACACCCCAGCCTGACGCTATACCTGCTGCTTCGAAGAGCTTCCCAGGAGACTGTCTACTGTGGACCCCTCTAAAGAAAAGAGTGGGGCCTCTAGGCCCAAGGAGTCAGTGTCCTGGCACCAAGGACAGTGCTGAAAGGGCAATGGGCCCAGGAACCAAGGGTCTTGCGGAAGACATTCTGAAACACTACCTCGAGTGGTACCATTTCTTCCTCTTCCAAAAGGTGAGAGGAAGAACTCGAGGTCATGCGGCACCAAGAGCCCAACCGGAATTAGGAATCAGCCTGCTCTTTCATGCGCCAGAAAAAATACAAATATACAAAAATAAACTCCAAGTTAAAAAGTAGGAACTGAAAGTGGCTGTCACACAGGTGTGAAGTTCTGATTGCCGAAGGGCGAGCGACATCCTCACTGAAGTGCACTCGACAGCAGGGGGGGAAAAAGGCACTGATGCGATTGGGGGCCGGTGCCGAGGTAAGCCTGGCACCGCGAGACACTCTCGTAGAACCATGCACGTGCACAGCTTGCCTCAGCGCCAGCCCTCCTGAAAATTTCTGGCTCCCACAGGGTCCTAGTGCCTCTGGCACAGACCCATTAGTGGGAATTAATGGTGAAGATACATTCCTGGAAGATCATGCACTGCTGACAGTTCTAGACTGTGTTCTAGAGCCCAGTACTATACTCTCATTGCCTTCCTGCCTGGGGGTAAGAGTGAGTCTCCCCTTTGCTTGCTGATGTAATGCATCACAAAGATGTTGTCTGTCTGTACTAACACAGGACCTGGTGAGAGGTGAGCCTGGAAGGCCTGTAGGCCATACAGAACAGCTCTCATCTCAAGACCAATTATATGCAGGGTGCTCTCCACCTTGGTCCATACTCTCTGCATCTGAAGGGGCCCTACACGTACCCTACATCCCATCCCATCCCATCCCCAAGGCATCTGTTAAAATCTGATGGGGGGGAAGAAATCAGAAAAGGAACCCCCTTCAGCAGGTTGCTGGGTTCCATCCACCACTTGAGCACCCTGCGTACTGGAGAGGTTACTAGAACTTTCTGTTTCAGATTGCTAAGTTGATCCCACTGGACTCTCAAGGTCCACTGAGGGATCATCATATGGAGCCTGGCCAGAGGTACTGTAGCTATGGCTGCTGCCATTAGGCCCAGAAGCCGAAGAAATGTTCTGGCTGTGATATATCAGCTGTTGTAAACTAGCTGGACATGTACCATCAGACACCCGGCCCTGTCCAAATGCAGAAATGCTGAGCCTATGGTCGTATCCAAGATGGCCCTTATATACCGCAGATGCTGGCACGGAGTCAAACTCAACTTTGGCACATTGACAGTGATCACCAGAACATCGAACAGTTGCCTGGTTTAAGCTAGAGAGTGTGTGTGTGTGTGTGTGTGTGTGTGAGTTGTTCCCTGGAGTGAACTTTCAGAAGCCAGTTGTCCAGGTAAGGGAATACTGTACATACAGGCCTTCCCTGTGAAGGGCTGCTGCCACCACAGCCAAGATTTGATAAAGAACTGCAACACAGATGTCAAGCCACAAACCAATACTCTGAACTGGAAGTGTTCCCACTGAAACAGGAACCTTAAATATTTCCTGTGGGATTTGGGAATTTTGATACGAAGGTAGGCATCAGACCCAATCCCCTGCCTGCAGTAGTGGTAACAGGCCCTGAGGAGTCACCATCCTGAACGGTTTGTATTCTACGAAAAAGTTCAGATCCCTGAGATCCAAAATAGGCCTTAGATCCCCTGTGATTCTGGAACTAGGAAGTACCAAGAACAGATCCCTGTGTTTCTCTGTTCCAGAGGTACAGGTACTATTGCTCTTTTCTGAAGCAAGGTGTAAATTTCCATCACAAGCTGGGGAATGTGCTCTTGAGGGTAGTGTGTAGGCACTGGGGTATGGTCTGGAGGTAGCTCTAGAAGCTCCAGAGCACGTCCTTGTGCTATTATTTCCAGGATCCAGGCATCTCCGGGTCAGCTGCTTCCACTGGTCCAGGTGGAGGGAGAGATGACCCCCAACAACCAACCCTGGAGGCAATGGTGGCTGGGGTGTGTGAAAGAAGTCAGGCCAAGCCAGTTGCGGCTCCTGCCACACTTCCACCTCTAAGGGCCGGTGAAGGCGACAGAGTCGGCTTGTTACCGGCTAATAAGAGCTGCTGCCACATCATGTCCTCATAGCGCCGATGCAACTTGCACCAGAGCCTATCCTCAGAAGAGGACGATGAGGATGAGTGGCGACACCGCTTTCCGTGATGTCAGGACTGAGACCGCCGATGTCGGCAGGACCTACCCGACACGGAGGAGGACCGAGACTGTCGGGGTCGCCGATGGTGGGTCGAAGAGGGGGCAGGGGACACCCGCTCATCCCCCGGTTCAAGGTCCTTGATCGGGGACTTCGGCACGGGAGGCCGAGGCAAGTCCTCAGTAACCACCAGGGGTACCAGTGAAGAAGGGTTATCGGCTTCTCCAGTCGACAACCCGTCTAACGGGTCGAGAAAAATCTCGACTGCGTCGACGGGCATCTCGGCCAGCTGGCCTGACGGGGACAAGCGAAGCCAGCGGCCTTAGCTGCAACCTTGACAGAAGTCGAATGCAGACGCTCTGGGGAACGAGATCTCACCCGCTCCCATGAACGTCGACAGTGGGACTTACCTTTCAGTTCCTTTTTCTTCGACCTACTCATGTGAGTCCCCGAGGGCCCTTCTCCCTTGGTGGAGAGGGACTGACAAAGCTCCTTAAAAGAAGCAGTGTAGGAGGAGCCCAAGAAGAGTGGGATAAACGCTGACGCCGAGAAAGTAGAAGCAGCGGCCTGGGCCGCCTCCTCCTCGAGGGCGATTAACTGCTCCAGCTGCTCTGCAGAGCCTGCAGCCGTGGACAGCGCCCAATGGGCCTCCTTCGACTTCACCGGCGGAAACCGTTTCTCGGGGCGCCCCAGTTGAAGTCGGGCAGCGCGGTCTTCAAGAACCGAAGCCGTAAAAGACTTGCAGAGATCACAGGACTCCGGATCATGGGCAAGCCCCAGGCAGTAAACGCACGTGGCGTGCAGGTCGGTCAGAGACATCTTCTGCCCGCAAGGGCATAGACGGAAGCCGGGAGTAGATTTTGAATCCATCGCAGCCGCAAGGGAAGTAGAAGACTTAAGTCTTGCAAATTTTGAAACAATTTTCAGAAAAAACGAAGGATTAGGATCCAGGCCTAAAGACGCAAGAGCGCTAAGGAGGGAACCTGAGCTTCCAAGCAGTAAGGAAGATCTGGTGTCATGGGGTGGAGCCAAGGGTTTTACCACCCAGGTGGGTGGGAGGAGCCAGCTTGAAGACTTTCCGGCCCATCTTTAAGCGGCAAGGAACCTGCCAGACAGTGTGGATTCAACAACATATCCATGTCCCTAGAAATACACCTTAAGTGACAAGTAATTCAGACCTGAGTCCAACAGGGAAAGGAGGTCCAGTGGTAATCGCGCAAATGTTGCCTGGTACCGTGCACTGCGTGTCATTGTAAGGTACCAGTATACATGTTATTCAATGACTACCATGCTTGTGCAATGCCTGGCATACCACGCTACCAGACAACTTTTGTATGATTATCACTGTACTCTAGAACAAGATGGAGCAGTGGCCCATATACAGAACCACTTCCATTTAATAGCATAAGTGGCTCTAGTGGGAGGTTTCCTGGTGGCCACTAGAACGTCTGCAGCCCGGGATGAAACCCCAAAATCGGGCAACTGCTAAGTCTGCAGGAGCCATGCATGAAGGTGCAGTGACTTGAGGTCCGGATGGACCAGAGTGCCCTGCTCCTGGGAGAGCAGATCGGAGCACAGAGGCAGGGGAATCGGAGGCTCCACTGCTAATTGTTAAAGGAGTGGAAACCATTATCTGGCGCGGCCAGTAAGGGGCTATTAGGATCATCTCTGCCCCCTCTGACTGCAACTTGAGAAGAACCCTCTGCAGTAATGGAAAGGGAAGAAAGGCGTATAGAAACCTCCCTGTCCAGGAGAGGGACAATGCGTCTCACCAGAAAACACCAGACCCTGGATCTAGCGAGTGGAAACTGGCCAGTTTTGTGTTGGATGCGGACGTGAAGAGATCCAGCTCAGGGCAACCACACCTGTCAAAGAGACCTTCGAGCACGGAGGGCAGAAGCTCCCATTTGTGTGCCTTGCATCGCGAGCAGCTCAAGCAGTCAGCCAAGGTGTTCTGAGTGCCTAGAACATGCACAATAGTCAGGTCCAGGTGATGTTATGTGGCCCAACACAAAATTCTCATGGCCTCCCCGCAGAGAGGGCAAGAATGTTTTCCCCTCTGCTTGCTTATGTAAAAGATCACGGACATATTGTCCGTCTGGATTAAAAGAGGGCCTGGGAGTAGGTTAGTCTGAAAGGCCTGCCGAGCATACAGGATCTCCCGCATCTCCAAAACATTGATGTGGAGATGCTGCTCCTGAGGGGACCACGTCCCCTGAATCTGCCGGTCTGCCAGATAAGCACCCCAGCCCTGGCCCGATGCGTCCGTGGTCAGGATCTGTCATTGTGACTCTGTCCGAAAGTGAACCCCTTGGGATAGGTTGGAGTGGTTCAACCACTATATCAGAGTCTGTCGCACAGAGCTGGAGACTGACACAGGTTGTTCCAAATCATCCGTGCACTGATCCCCTTGGACCCGAAGGTTCCACTGAGCTACCCTCATGTGCAGGTGAGTCAGAGGAACCATTGTGATGGCCGCCACCAAAGAAGCCGAAGTAGCATTAGAAATTATCTGTCCAGAACCTGTCGAGACGAAGAGACCAGTTGAGCCTATGCCTGAAGGCGTTCTGCCCTGTCTCGAGGTAGAAAAGCTTTGCCTTAGGCTGTGTCCAAGATTGCTCCGCTGTACTGAAGGCTCTTACTTGGCCAAGGGGAGGATTTGGGGAGGTTGAGAGGGATCCCCAGGTCCCAGGTGAGAGTGAAAGTGTCCTCCATGGTTCTGAGCAACTGCTCCTTGGTGGAAGCTGTCAGAAGCCAATTGTCCAGGTAAGGGAAGACATAATGGCCTTCCTCAAGGCGGCAACCACTACTGCAGACACTATGTAAAGACTATCGGTACGCGGACACACCAAATGGCAGAGCCCGGAACTGGTAATGGTTTTCTTGGAAGTGAAAGCGAAGGAATCTCACGTGGGCTAGAAAGACCAAGATGTGAAGAAAAGCATCCTGCACATCCAGAGAATAGATCCAATCCCCCTGATGAAGTAGGGGGAGAAGACTGGGGAGAGTGACCATCCTGAATCATTTGTGTTCTATATACTGGTCCAGGTGGCTGAGGTCCAGGTTGGAACGCAAGTCTCCGGTTCTCTTTGGGATGAGGAAGAAATGAGAATAGTATCACTTCCTTCGCTGAGGTGACGGGACGAGTTCTATGGCCTGTTTCAGCAGGAGCGCCTGGATCTCCTCTTGGATGAGGACGATATCGGCCTGAGGGTAATGGGAGATTGTCTGGGGGTATCTCCAGGAATTTTAGAGTGTGCTCCTGTTCCACTAACTGAAGAACCAATTGGTCTGAGGTTAATCTGTGTAGACAGTGAAATGACCTCCCACCGCCTCCCCCATGGCTTCTCCTGGGGGAGGGGGGTCGGGTAAGGAGTCAGGCAGAGGAGCTGGGGACAGGCAACATGGCTTGGGAGGTTCTGGGAGCTCTAGGGCCTGAACTTCCAGTGACTTGAGTAGTAGTCTTTCTCTTAAAGGCACTTCTGGGTTATTGGCCCCTGGATTGCTGTTTGAATGGACGACGAAAGGACTGCCTCTGGAAGGATTTCGGCTGAGACTGGTGCAAAGTTTGTACTGAATGCAGAGCCTTGCCGGACTCCTGCAGGCGTGTGAAAGGGGCACCTAAAATCCTGCACTGCACATCCAGTGCAAAACTGGAGACTCTGAGCCAGGAGTAGTGACGAAGACAAATGCCCATAGCCACAGCTCTGCCTTCGGAGCCTGCTGAGTTATAAGAGGCTCGGAGAACATAGGTCGCAACATCCGAGCTTGATTTGAGAAGGTGTAACAGCTCAGTTTTTCTAGGAACATCAGGCTGAGTCTGTGCAACCTCCAAGGCTTTCACCCACAAGGCATTCTGGTAATAAACCATGTGGGCCAGAAAGTTCAGGAAATGGATAGTGCAGGTGGCAGAGGCATAGACCTTTTTGCCAAAATTGTCTATTTGCCTGGAGTTCCTGTCGGAAGGCTGAGTGCTAAGGTGCTGGGGCCGCTTAAAGCGGTCATGAGCAGTGTTAATGACTACAGAGTCATCTTCTGGGTGCTCACCATAAAAGGGCTCATCCCTCAGAGAATTATAGAGGTGATCTGCCTTTTTGGAAGTCTCCAGAGTAGAAGATGGATGCTTCCAGCCAGCCCTATTGACATCCTTAAAGAAATCAATAAGGGCTGGCACGACCAAGGGCAAAGACCAATTTTTACGGAGAAAGGCAACTAGCCTGCATCGCTTGGGGTCCACCTCCTCCATGTCCCAATCCATAAGGGACTGACTATGTCTCATCATGTCCATAAAACCAGGGTCATCTGGAGGAGATCAAGGGCTGTCCTTGGGCTTCCCTGGTTCTGATGGCAAATCAGAGCCCTCGGATTCATCAGAAGAAGAGAAGGAAGAGTATCTTCCTGATTCACCTGAGTCTGGAGATGGAGAGGGTCAGCAATGATGCCTTTGTCGGTGGGCCCTCGGATGACAGGCGCCAGCTCTGTCAGGCCGTGGGGTAGGCTCTTTAGGAGGTGGCACTGGAGCCTTCCTAGGGGGGACCTGATCCTTTGCTGGATTCGGAGGGTCCCTAGGAGTCAGAGTTGAGGGCTCCTTCGGGGCTTTCTTATCTTTAAAGTATGCCCACCAGGCAGCAAAAAGGAAGTTAAGAATCGTGGGCGGATTCTGAGGCACGACCAAGGGAGCCAGCGTCGGTGGGGTACGCTTACAGGGCCCAGGCAACGGTTCCTTAGGCTGTGGTAACCTGGGCATCGGTTCCATGTATGTTGGGTTAACTGGCATCAGTCCCTCTGGTAAAGAGACATCCGGTGCCGGCCTGACAGGGGTAGAAAGGCCAGGTGTCAGAACCTCGGGCATCGACTGAGTGATGACGGTGTCAGCCGGCAACAGCAAAGGGTTGGGGGACGATTGCCGAGGCGTCGCTGAGGTCGTCGTGAAAAGTGACCAGCGCCAACCAGACAGAAGTCAGCTGACGCCGATCTGGTGATGTAGCCAGCCTCGGCCTAGGAGGAGACACCTGTCCTGGGGAGCTAGCTCTCGAGCGGGGCAGAGGTGTCACTCTTGTGGGGGAGGTGAGCACATGCCCTTGACGTCGCTTGGTGGTGTCGGTCCTTGGTGCCGGAACTGACTCAGCAGACGGCTTTAACGGGAGGGCGACGGGCAAAGACCTGCCGCCCGAGGACCCGGTTGAGAACCCTTCTGATGTAAGGACCTGAGCTTCAGGGGCCGAGAGGCTGGGGACGAAGTCCCGAGCCTCTAAGAACCACCGCCTGAGATGGTGATGAGAGCAGGTGATTGACCACTAGGAGCCTGGAGGGATAAAAGGCTGCCAGAGTGGAAGGGGCCGACCTCCCAGGGGAAGAAGACCCAGGGTCGGTTCCCAATTTGTGCGAGGACCTGGAGCGGGAAGCTGACCAGGGTTTTGTCCCTGTGCTTCTCCTGGTGTTTGTGCTTTCCACTGGACTTCTTCTCCTTGTGTGAAGAAGTTGTTGAAGCCCCGGAGGGCCGGAAAGAAGAGGTGCTTTTATGGAGCTCCTTCTCCATCGCTGATGGTCTCTGCTGCAGCAGGAAGGCTTCCAAGGTCTTCTGGCAGGACAGCCTGGTGCACTGGTTAAAATCCTGGCAGTGCTGGCAGGCTTCAGTGTCGTGGTCCAAGCCTAGGCACAGCAGATAAGAAGTGTGGCTGTCCTTGTGAGGGAGCTGCTTGCCACATGCACACTTGGTCCACCGCTGCTCTGAAGAGGAAGATGGAGAAGACGACATGCGAGAAATGCTGAAAAAGGAAGAAAATTACTAAAATAATAAAGTGCGGGTAAACACATAGAAAATGGTGTTCGACTACAGCAGAAAGCGTCCATGTAGGTCCAACTCGTGTGGGTTGATGGCGGAAAAAAGAACTGAGGTTGGGTTGGGGGACTGCCACTTTTATACCATAGGGAGATGTTGGGGCAGCCAATGTCAGGGGGTGGTCCCCCGTTGTATACTGCTAGCTAGAAGTTTTCCGTGGGGTTCTGGAAGTCCTAATGGTGTTGCCTGCTGCAAGAGCCCCTCAAAGTGAGATCTTATGTTTCTACGACTAACATTTGAAATATTAAAGCTTCGAAATTTCAAGCATTATAAAATATTATAATTTTCTGAGAAATGGTTGGAAGATATTAGTGTTTGATCAGACCAAAAAAAAAACACTTTCTTTTCTAGTTCATAGGTGTGATGAGGTGACGTAATAAAGGGAGAGACATGAGTAAACAGACTGAAGGGGAGGCAGTGTAATCTAGTGGTTAGAATGCAGAGCTGTGAATCTGGAGACCCAGATTAAAATCCCATTGCCAGATACTCACTGCAAGACCCTGAACAAGTTGCTTCAGCTCCCGATGTTCAACCTCTCCTCTCTCCGTACTTAATACCCCATAGCTTTATTTAACCTACCTTAATCCGATTTAAAGTGATAATCTGACTTAAAGTGATTTTTCCAGTTTGCTGCAAAACACTGCAAGCTGGTAGCAGCACGACTCAAATTTCATAACATAAAAAAATGGAATTTTGGGACATTTTATCCTTTATAACAAAACAAACAAAAAAAAAACATATGGAGGAAATCTATGTGCCTCTTATTGTTCATCTGTTCCTGCTGCTTTCTCAAACAAGTGGGGAAAATCAGGGTATCCATGACTTCTATGATAAAGGTACAGTCCCAAAAACACACAACCAATTTAAAAATTACAAGAATCTTCATCACACTAGATAAGGCACAGGAGTCCATGGCTGGGAGTCACAGGGGTTTGCGTTTAAATTCGGAGTTGTCCAGAATGGGACTAGAAAAAGGATGTTGTACTATTACAGAGTGCTCCATAGGTGGAGTTGGGAGTGCAGCTCTCACTCCCAAAACACATACTACCCAGAATCATAGCTTTAATCACAAATATCTTCCTCCAGGACAACAGCTGCTGTCAATACATAGTACAGGATAACTCATTTAACTGTTGTAGAGTTACGTTTTTTAATTTCATTAAGAACTATGTTGATATCTACTGTTCCACAGACTTTCTTAACCAATCTTCCTTGTCTGTCTAATTGACTTCCTCCAAGGTCATATCTTCTGCATGTCTTTTTGTATTGTTGCCCACTGAATTTCTGATTTTAGATTTATTCCTTTATTTTGTAATCCACACTGTCTTACTCCACCGCAAATATGCCTCATCCCTATGCTATAACTGTAAAATATACTCTGTACCCTGCTCTCAACACCTGGTAACTTATTTATGCTGTATAACCTGCTGTGTAATACTATTATTTATACCTTGCTGTAACCACCTTCTGTTGTATCTCTGTAATGTTTACCTTGTAACCTCCCGGGTCGTGCCTGAAAATAGTCATCTCTATGGCTAGCGCACTTACGTGGCAAACAAAAACTAAATAAAAATAAATAAATAAAAAATGTGGCAGTCTTTTAGTATAAAGCTGTGTAAGTACATTGTATGTTTGTAATGCAAGTTTTTTTTTACTGTTGAAAACTTAAAAAGATTTTACAAAAATAATGTTACTGTACATATGTTTTGATAGGATACGAGCAAAATCATCTTGTCCTGACACTATCAGATTCTATGGGATTCTATATGGCTCTGGAATCTTCTCAGCCAATTAAGATGTAAGACTTTTCCTGGCTTTGGAATCTTCTCAGCCGATCAAGATGCAGGACTTTTTCCACCCATGTTATAACAATATTTAAAGAACAGAACTTACATTGTTTGTAAACATGTTAATCACTAGATGACAGCAGCAGAGGGGCAAAGAGGCAGAGATCAGAAATTGCCATGCCTAGAGACAAGAGTAAGCTCTATTCTCCATCTATAGTACAGTATGCACCGCTTGTAACGGACTAGTTTGACACATCACCATACATCCGTTACAAGCAGCATCCGGTACATCGTCAGAGCTCAGATCTCAGTCCTGTGCCCGGTCTCAGTGTATTCATCATCCGAACAGCAACAGGAGTGGGGCGAGAGTGCGAGCAGGCATGGGTAAGGAATAAAGTATGCAGCTCTTTCTTGGCTGAATTCGCCACAAGTCGCAAGCTGCACAGGGGTGTGAGTTGTGCACACCGAGGGAGAAACAGTAACGCACCTAACTGGAATCATCACAGTAAGTGGAGATGAGCTGCCAGGAACTGTGAATCAGTGAGCTTTCAAGGGTTGCCTTTGTTGTGCAAAAGAGTATTCATTTTCTCTTTCTCCGTGTTTCTAAAATTTGTGCCTATACTTTGATCCTGCAGCGACAGCTACCGAGCAGTGCAACGGGTGGTGAGAGAGAGTGAGCAGGCATGGGTGAGGAATAAAGTATGCAGCTCTTTCTTGGCTGAATTCGCCGCAAGTCGCAAGTGGCACTGTGAGCAGGCAAAGGTGAGGAATAGCCGCAAGTCACAAGCAGTACTGATTTAGCTGCAAGTCGCAAGCTGCATCAGGACCAGACAGGCTCCCGATCCAGTGCCCAGTCTCAGTCACTGAAAGTGCGAGCAGGCATGATTTAACCGCAAGTCGCAAGCTGCACTTATCACCTTGTTAAGCTGTCAGTGAAACAAGGTAATGTACTACTTGGCGGCCACTACGTACGGAGCTACAGGTCTGCTTAAAAGGGTGCTTTTTCTATTGGGCAATATAGGAAATGGCATTTGGCATTGGTGAAATGTCCGTTAGAAGCGGCTGTCCGCTACAAGCCTGTACGGTTTTTATGGCGCATACTGTATTACTATTTTGCTTACATTAGCATTTTAAAAATGGAATAATTCCTTTTATGAATCAGGTTTTATCTGCATTTGGTATGAGAAAGTTCAACTACTTACCAGTAACAGTAGATGTTCAAGATAACCTCCTCTGTAGAGCCACACATATTGAACTGTAAGCCATCAGCATCAGGACCACTTGCAAACTGTTGCCTAGCATGGGCCACCCACGATGATGTACAATTGGCACCTACATAACCTGGCAGTCCTACCCCTCCTCAGTCTCAGAGTTGTACAATTCTGACAGAAACAGGAGACAAAACCCTTGAACAGGCCATTAAAAAAGCGGGAACTGCGAGATCCCATTGAGGAGCACAAAAAAAGACAAGACCAAATGCGCAGCAAAAAGCATGTCTTCAGAAGTGTTCCACCTGACAAGACTGAGGGGGCAGGAGAGGTGTGGCTCTATGGGGAAGATTCCCTCGAAAAGCTAACATTACTGGTAAGTAACTGAACTATCTTCTTTGAGGGCATCTTCCTCCATAGATCCATACTTATTGAACGATTCCAAGCAGTACTGCAGAGCAGAAGGAAGGGCAGGCATGGAGGACACTTAGCTCCCTAAGACAGCAGACACGTAGGATGGCAAGGCCGAAGTTCCCCTGATGAAGGCTTAGCAGCCGAAGCGCTGGGGTAAGGGCTATCAGCTCAAGCACTAATAAAACTGCATTTTGCAATGGATATTCCTGGGTAAATGGTTTTGTTGCCACGAGTGCTGTTTCAGTGACTTTTCTAAGGCCAAAGTCAGCCTGGCAAGGGGATACCAGATCTAATCAGCACAGTTCAGTAAAAGTATGGATCCAGCCCCAATGCAGTGGAAAAGTATATGTCAGTTGTTAAAAACAAATGGAAGCAAGCCACAAAAGTGGCAAAACCACTAGTGGCATGTCCATGTACAGGACCAGGAAGCAGGTTTCCTCGCATCTAATAATGTGAGGAAATGCAAAATGTCAAGAACTTGGAAAGGGACTGTGCAAAAAAAAACCAACAAGTCGTCCACCCTCAAGGGGGTGAAAAACACAAAATGCAAAGAAGACTCCCTATAGCTCTACATGCAATCCAAACAGGAGTGTAATGGTCCAAGAACAGCCAGAGAATGCGGGATAACCTTCCCTGAAGGCAGTCCAGAGAAAGGTTTGGGAAAAGCACAAAAAGGTGACTAGTGTGATGCAGGGTAAAAACAGAAAACATCTTGGGAAAGAACCGAGGATGGAAATAACGGGAGACCCAATCCTGGAGAAAAACAAGGTACAGAAAATCCTAGGATTAACACCCACATCTCACCACCCCAGCTGAGTGGCAGCCACCATTTTATTTATTACAAGTCAGGTTTACGACCTTTAAGTCAGAGACTCATTTACAAAGGCACCTTGCAGCAGGGAGGGCAGACAACAAAACAGTTAAAACAGTGCAGATTACAACAGTGGATAACATTACAGGTGCAGTAAGGAACATTTAACATTGATGCACTTACGTTACATACGTTGCAGTTTGCAAGTTACTTAGGTTACATAATGTTTCAAGTTGAAGTTACAGACATGAATATAGGAGGCAGCATAGAAGACAGTGGGTTACATCCCTATTTGGACCTAGTGGGGAAGGAGTGGTTCTGGGGAGAGGGTGAGGCTGTCCAGTGGACATTGTTGTGCAAGTGGCAAGGCGGGCGGATACCGTAGGTTACAACGGGGGGTTAGCTGCACCTGCAACAGCGGGTATTAAAGATGTGGTTCCGAAGGGCAGTTCTGAAGGGGCCAATTTTGGGCAAGTTGGAGATGCAGCTAGGGAGTGAGTTGAACCAGGTGGGGGCTCAGTACAGGAAAGATCTCTGGGCAAGAGAGATTTTGGTTCTGGGCACCTGGAAGATAACCTTAACAGAGCTACAGCGTGGTAGCGGAGACGATGTGGCGACTGCTGTAGGGAGGTGGAGACCCTGCGGGAAGAGTCCAAGCAGGGATTTCTTAGCGAGTAGGCAGGTCTGGTAGAGCAGTCACTCCTCACAGTTGAGCAGATTGGTGGCCGAATAGAGTATGCAGGTGTGAGTGCGGCTGGGGGTACCGGTCAGGAGCCTGCAGGCCTTATTGATGGAGAGATGGATTTTGGAGAGGGCAGTGTTGTCAGCAGCGGCATAGATGGGCAAGCCATAGTCCACGAGGGACAAGATGGAGGAGGGGATGGCCAGCCTGAGGGTAACCGGAGGCAGGCAGTCCCTGTGTCAGTATAGTAGGCCAATCCGAGAGTTAATGGTGACTAGCAGGGCATTAATGTGGGTGTGGAAGGAGAGGGCAGTATCGAACGTGATGTCTAGGTATCTGTATGTGGTTACTTGCTCTAGTGGGTGCAGAGTGCTGGGGATAATCAAGAGGGGGGTATTTTAAGCTTTATTTTGGTGGTGGGCGAAGAGCACTGATTTGGTTTTCTTTAGGTTAATGACCAGTCTGCGGTCGCCGAACCACCTTTCGGCTTGGGTGTAAGCTTGCTGGAGGGATAATTAGAGGGAGATGGGACTGGGATGTGAGGCAAAAAGGACCGCATCGTTGGCATGGAGGAGCATCTTACTGGTACGGAAGCTGGGGAGGGTGTTGAGGTAGAGATTAAAAAGGACTGGACCCAGGGTGGAGCCTTGGGGGACCTCAGAATGAACGGGAAGCGTGCTGGAGAGGGAGCCGCTGATCTTAACGCATTGGGATCTAGCAGAGAGATAGCTAGAGAACCAAAAAATGGGACCGTCGGCGAATCCAAGTTGGTGGAGAGAGTCGAGTAGGAGTGGGTGACAGACAGTGTCAAAGGCCTTGGAGAGGTCAATGAACACTGCTCCTGTAAGGCTGCCAGAGTCGAGGGCAGTGTGCAGGGGTTGGGAGAACTCCAGGAGAGCCGTGGTTGTACTGTGTCCTGGGCGGAAACCGTGCTGTTCAGGGCACTTTATGTCATACTTGGTTAAGTATTCAGTGAGCTGGACAGACACCACTTTCTCAAGGGCTGTAGAGAGTTGGGGGGGGATGGACATCAGGCAGTAATTATTGGGGTGGACGGGTCACCACTCATGTATGGGTGTGATTTTGGCCGTTTTCCATGCACTGGAAACTGACCTAGGTATAGAGACCAGTTTAGAAGGGACTAGGACTTCGTCCAAGACCATACGGAGGATCCTGGAGTCGAGGGGGGTCACTGCTGCTCAGAGCTTTTAGGAGGTGCGGCCTGGCTTCTTGGGGGGATAGGGTGCTTAGGTGGAATGGTGGGTGAAGCAGGATTGGTGGGAGAGAGGCGGGGACTGGGTCAAAGAAGTTGCTGGGGAGGGCTGAGCTTAGGTTGGAGAAGGCGGTGTTAAGGCAGTTGACTATAATGAGTGGATCAGAGGTGGCGGTGCCACTGATGGAGAGCTGGGAAGGTGGGGGTGGGCAGTGGGACTTTCCATTTAGCTCTTTCATATTATCCCAGAAGGTCCGGTCCGGGCTGAACCCCAAGAGGAAGCGAGAGTGGTCTGGTAGTGCTCTGCCTTGGCCCGCCTAATGGCCCAAGTGCATTCATTGCGTTCTGCACTGTAGGCTTGTCTATCAGATGCCTTTCCAGATTCTACAGCAATGTGTCAGAGATTATCTCTGTTTTTAAGTCTCTGGAGGAGGGGTGGCATGATCAATGGGGCATTGTGTTTCTTGGAGCTGGGCCTGGTGTGGGGGGCAAAGAGGTCACAGGCCTTACAGAAGGCATTTGTGAAGTGGTCTAGCGCTGAATCAATGTTAGGAGTGTGCTAGATAGGGGACCAGTCGAGCTGGGTTAGGTACTGTTTTAATTTTCTGAGGCCACCGGGGCGTAAGCGCTAGCACAGAGTGGCCTGGGACACTGGCTTCGGAGTGGAGGATGACCAGAGACTGAGGACTGGGGAGTGGTCGCTAGGAGAGTCGGGGAGGACAGTGATATCCTGGATTTTGTGGGGGCGGTTAGATACAACATCTAGGAGGGTGCTGGTGCCAGTAGAGTGGTTGAATCTGGTGGGCTGGGTGAACAACTGGGCCATATCCAGGGCAGCAAAGGAGTCCCTTACGTGAGAGGTAGTGGGAGCGAGCCAGTTAACACTGAGATCACCTAGGATGGCTTGCTCTGCTTTGTGGGGGAGGGATGTGAGGTAGTCAATGAGGGACTGGACCGCTTGGTTTTGATTCCTTGGGGGTATGTGGGAGACCGTTAGGAGGAGAGGGCCTCTGGCGGGGTCAGGTGTGATTTTTAGGGTGAGGGCATGGGCTTCATGGTCAAGTTTGGGAGCAGGGAGTGCCTGACCTATGAGGGAGTCCTGTACAAGTAGTGCGCAACCACCGCTGCGTTTGCCTACACGGTCTTCCCTGTAGATAGTACATCCAGGGAGGGCGATAGCGGAGTCGGGGGTGGATTTGGAGAGCCAAGTCTCTACCAATGCCAGTATGTCAGGTTGATGTTGAACGACCCAGCACTGGAGGGCAGCGGATTTCTTTAGGAGACTGCAAATGTTTAAGGATGCAAAACGGAGGCCAGATGTAGTACAGGGTTTGAGAGGGCTGGACGCCAAAGGTCCTGGGTTCGGGTGTACATTTCCAGATAATAGTAATCGCAGTGTGATTATTCTGGTTAGTGGCTGGTGGTGATGGAGACCCTTGGGTCGACACCCAGCTGAGGACTTTACAGTGAGGGTGCATGGGATGGATAAAGCACGAAGGGAAGGAATGGCTGCGGAGAGCTGGGTCCAGGTCGGGCCTGGGAGGGTGGAGGAATGGGGTGTTGGCAGGGTGGGGTACTGGGGGTCAGGGGTGCATCTAGTGTGGGGGGGGCCACCCGAGTCACTGTGAGGTAGACTGGGGGTGGGGTGCCTAGTGTGAAGGATGGGTGTTCCGGTCGGTGAGTGGTCTGTGCCAAAAGGGTGAGGGAGAGTAGACACAGTAATGGAGTGTGGGAACCCATATTTTTAAGCCTATAGCAGACAATAAGGGCGCTGGATGACCTACAGTAAGGGGTGGCTGCCACCGTGGAGTAGCGGTAGTGCTGCAGACTTTGGTGCAGAGGGTACCAGGTTCAAATACCCCAGTGGGGGGGGGGGTGACTTAAAGCCTATCGGGGAGGCTGTCGGGCATTGCCGAGAAGGCTGGGGAGTGCTAGGATAGCGGTGAAAAAGGGGTGGAAATAGCTACTCCTAGTGGTCACAAGGGGAAGGGTTAGGGGGTGGCTATGGGGGTGTGGTCGTTTGGGGATTGGGTAGTGAGGTTAAGTACTGAGCAGAGTATGGTAGTGGGGGAGGTGCAGTGAGGTTTTCCAGGCAGGGGACTGAGCAGCTGAGAAGTAGAGGAAGCTGATAGTCCAAGAGTAGTAGAGTGTAAGGAGATGTAGAGCAGCTTTGGGATGGTTGGAGGAAAACCCCTCTAGTGGGCAAAGAGTATAAGCTGCAAACGGGGACTTAGTTCCAGGAGGAGCAGGAAGTCACGTGACAGGATAAGACAATAAATTGAGGGTCGGTCTTGGGTGGGAGGGTGGCTGGGGCTGGGCAGTTGACGCGAAGCATCGTCGGGCTAACACCCTACAAAAACAAGCTGGCAGTTGGAGGTAGCCGTTTCCCTCTTAAGGCTCTCTGTGGTGCTTCCTGCCCCTATCAAAGCATGCTGTGATGTAGTTCTGCTGGGGGGGGGTGTATGTGAGGTCTATAAGGGGAAGAGAACAAAATAATTAAATTAATATGCAGCAGGAGGCTTAGAAGGCCCTGTGGTCCCTACGGCGCATGCGCCAAGTCTTAGCCTGGATATCGGGACAGGGTCCCCAGTGCACATGCGTGAGACTCCTGATCGAAAATGGCAACAGAATGCCAGGAATACAAGCCTAGCAGGTAAGTAAACAGTCTTGATGCAACAGTATTCAGCCGTAAGTCCCCTTAACAACCCCAATGACACAGTACAACCAGAGTATGCTCTAAGACTACCCGGAATGCAAGGCTAGGCAGAATAACAATGTTTGTTGTAACAGGCATGCAGTCGTTAAACACGTTAACCCCAGAAAGCAGTACTGAGTATCAGACAATTGGAGCAACACAGTCACAGGAGAGTCCTGAAACGGGGCTGATTGAGACACTTAAAGTAACCCTGTGATTCTAGCAGAATCCCCGCTAAGAGGTCTGTTCCACCGGCGCTGCAGAATCAATCAGTAGCAATGCGAGGACATAAAATAAAACACCCCTATGAAAACAAGCTGGCAGTGGGAGGTAGCAGTTTACCTCTTAAGGCGCTCTGTGGTGCTCCCTGCCCCTGTTGGAGCATGCTGTGTTGCGATGTGGTTCTGCGAGGGTTGGGGGGGGATGTACCTGAGGCCTCTTCACATGCTTTGTGGTACTCTCTGCCCCTGTTGGAGCGCGCTGTGCTGCGATGTGGTTCTGCCGGGGGGATGTACCTGAGGCCACTTAAGGCGCTCTGTGATGCTCCCTGCCACTGTCAGAGTGTGCTGTGCTGTGATGTGGTTCTACCGGGGGGATGTACCTGAGGCCACTTAAGGTGCTCTGTGGTGCTCCCTGCTGCTGTCAGAGTGTGCTGTGCTGCGATGTGGTTCTGCTTATATGTGGCTGTGGTGTCAAAACAGCCTCAGTAAGGGACTCCAGGACCAAGGCAAAGACCTAAACTGGAGCAGGGATGGAGCAATAGGAGGCTGTGAGATACCAACAACTGTGCCACAGATGTGCCTGCAATAAGGGCATGAAAGGGAAAAAAGGCTAGGAGATCCGTAAAGTGGGCACCAAACAGGGAGTGACAAATCAATGGGAGAAAAAACACTGGTGAAGCTTTAGCAGGGTGACAAGCCGGTGGCACAGGCACCCTGGAACGGGAAGCAGAAAATACCACAGGAAGAACTGCAGTCAGGACCAGTGATGGAAGCCAGATGAGAAGGGCAGTGGGGCAATATGCAGTGCTGAGAAGTTCCCTGCCATGACCACAGTGGCACAAATCCCACCAGTGATGACTGAGAAATGATGGCGTGAAACCCCTGCGTCCACACTGAGGGAGGGACCGGAAGGACAATCTTGAAGTCCAACAAAGGGTGGACAGGTTGAAAGGATGCGTAAGATGAGGTTGTGCCATCACTACCCAAGAGAAGTTGATCACCTGGCTACAAAGCAGAAGCCAGAAAGGGTAAGGGCAGCATTGCATATTGAACCATGGGATGAAAGCCACGCATATACATTCAAAAGCCTGCTTGAGTGAGCACAGCCAGAAGCCACTCAGGATGACAAAAAGCATCTGGTGTGGCAAGATACAGAGCATAGTAAAGCGTGACATTTCCCAAGCCACAGGGAAAATAAATGTAAATTACATACTCTCTGTAATTGCTGATCTTCCAAAATATCGTCACCATTCATTCACACTAATGGGTCTCAGCCAGAGGTGCTAGGACCCCGTGGGAGCAAAGACTTTTGCAGCTTAGGGAGGGGACCAACATCAGCGCTGGCATGGCTCACAAGGCTGATGTAATGATGTTGGACACGTCAGCCAGCCAGTTACCGATGCTGCCCCCTCCTCAGTTCTGTTTGCCGGGAGAAAGGAACAAGTGGGAGAGAAAAAAAAGAGAGCGCTATAGACTGCAAGCTTAAAGGGATAGGAAAAGGATATAGGATATAAAAATAATAACAAAATAAAACCCAACTACCAATTTAGAACTAAGGGTGGCACAAGGGTAGTGAGGTATGAGAGCCAGAGCCCAAATCAGCCACCTGGACAGTGAAGAGGACAAGGGCAACATCCCTGGCATATTGCTCTGGCTGGTACACTGAGGCCTAGGGGAGCTCTTGTGTAGAATGCATCTTAATAAAAATCTTTGTACTCCCAAACAGACAAAGAATTTATGGGGTAAGAACCTTAAATGGTGCTCCAGAGGAGCAGTCAGAAGGTTTGACTGACAGAGTCTGGGAGCACAAAGAGTGAAGAAAAGAGATATAGGACACGAAAATGTGAAAAAGCGTGAATTCTAGCAGCCATGTGTGGAATAAGCACCCAGCCCAACAGACTGCGAAGTACAGCACAAAAAAGCTTACTGCATCTGTGTCTCCCAGCAAGAGAGGAAGGTTAAAAGCTGCACCTTGTCCCAAGTGCTTGGTGCGGACACATGGTAGAGGCCTAGAGTTATGCACATGGTGAAGTCAAATTGTAACAGCAGCAATAGGGATAAACAGTACCCTAAGAGATACCCCTAGCAGACAGAAAAAGGAACACTTGATGGAAAAAGGGCAAAAATAAACTCCAAGGATTTATTTTTTACTGGGAAGAGAGCTTGGGAACCCACAACCCAATTACGTCTTTATCTAAAAAGAAAATCTAGCTTTACCTCAAAAAGGAAAACAACTCCCAAAATGGAGTAGCAAAAAGCATGCCAGTGTGCAGAGGCACAATAGGGTGAGCTGAACAGAGGTCCTGTCTCTTACCTGAGTGGGGGATGGTGGGCAGGCATGTTAATGAATGGGCAAGATATTCTGGAAGATCAACAATTACGGTGAGTACACAATCTTCGTATCTTCCAGGAATCACTCTTCACCATTCATTCACAATAATGGGTCACAGTACCAAGCTTTCCCCCAAAACATGGGAGGAGTTGACTCAACCTAAGGGAAAATATCCTTCAGCTCTCTGTGGGGGTGAAGCACCTGAGGGCAGGGACTCCATATGGATCTGGTGGAACCCGAGACTGGTCAGGGGCAGATGGAGACTCCTGTGGCCTAGGAGCAGCAGGGTGCCCTGACTACTAATGCCTGACCCTGAGGGAAAAGAAATGAGTCCCTTGGAAATATGAGTTAAGCACCCTTCGCTGGACCAGGGGTGCCAACCAAGAAAGGTGAAGTCATGCTGTCCATCAAATGCAGACTGCTGTTCCTACCAATCTGGAAACCACCTCACTGGTGTCATACAATGCTCATGACTGGTGGTTCACCAGCATAAGGCGCTGGGCAGAAAGGTGAACGGCTTGCCTGGTTATTTCATGGGCAGGCATGGAAGCTTGGACCTGGGCTGGCTTTGACCACAAGCGCTTGCTGTAAGCTGCCTGATGTGCAGCAATGCACATCACAGTGCGTGCCTTGGTAAAAACTTTCTCCCCATTCATCCATTTCAGCAGAGTCAGTCTTGAGAGGGTGATCACGGGCGATGACTGAAGTCAAAAAAGCAGCCGATGATGCAGCTAGCTACATGTGAAAGGGATTGATGGTCCAAGAAGCCAACATAGCACTCAACAGTAACAAAGGGGTGAAAGTGCACATCTGGATGAAGGCAATGCAGGCAGAAAGTTCTGTAGCAACACAGAAAACTGGTCCATAAGATACACTGGTGGCATCAATGTCCACTTTCCCAATGACAGCGATGGAAGATATCAACAAGGCAGGGCCTGACAATGCTCCAAAAAGTGATCTAGGTGTCTGAGTGACTGCTGGCATGGGCAGAGAAGCCAAAGAGGTGGCTGCAAGCCAAGAAGCCCTGATCATGATGACAGTAGCAAAGTAGATGAAATACCACTGACAGTGAGAACGGCATGGGGGCACCATCAATGCATTCAGCCCAGCCAGAAAAAGAGCAGCAGCATCGATCAAGCAATGTTGACGATGACAAGTGCTGTGATAAAAAGCAGCAGATTTGTAATATGGCCTGAGCAAGAGCTGGCACCAGACTACGGCAGCTAAATGAGTGCCACGGTGCCAACGACGAAAACATTGACAAAAAAGATGGCAAGAGTATCTGGATGTCTGAGTCTGGAAAACTGCAGCAGGAATGAAGATGAGCTGCAATCCAAAGAGAACCTGTGGGCCAAAAACTGCAAGCCTGCATAGAAACATAGAATTTGACGGCAGATAAGGACCGCTTGGCCCACCCAGTCTGCCCATTTCCCTACCTACTGGATAAGCTGCAAATCCTAGTTAACCAGCAGCCTACTTCTTCTTACCCCAACCCCCCAGAATTGCCTTATGACTGTCCCATGCATGCTTGAATTCCACCACTGATTTTGACTCCATAACCTCCTCCAGAAGGCCGTTCCATGCATCCACAACCCTCTCTGTGAAAAATACTTCCTTAAATTACCTCTGAGGCGCCCCCCCTCTATCTTCAAATTATGCACTCTTGTTCTTGCACACCTCTTTTTTTGAAAGATGCTACCCTCTTGGATTTTGTTGATTCCCTTGAGGTACTTGAAAGTTTCTATCATGTCCCCCCTCTCCCTCCTTTCCTCGAGGCTATACATATTAAGCTCCTTAAGTCTCTCTTCATATGTCTTCTGGTGCAGACCCTGCACCATTTTAGTTGCCCTCTTCTGGACAGCTTCCATCCTGTCTATGTCTTTGCGGAGATTGGGTCTCCAGAACTGCACACAGTACTCCAGATGGGGTCTCACCAGCTGTCTGTACAGAGGGATAATAACTTCCTGTTTTCTACTGGTGATGCCTCTCCCTATGCATCCCAGTATCCCCCAGCCCTCCTTGCTGCCCTCTCACATTGCTTGCCCACCTTTAGGTCACCTGATATGACTACCCCCAGGTCCCTTTCCATTTTTGTTGTTGTTAGTATCTCACCCCCATTGTGTACTCTTCCCCTGGGTTTTTGTTTCCCAGGTGCATTACCTTGCACTTCTTAGCATTGAATCTAAGCTGCCATACATTTGACCATTCCTCTAACCTTGCCAAGTCCCTTCTCATCCTTTCCACCCACCCTGTGCATCAACTCTGTTGCAGATCTTAGTGTCATCTGCAAAGAGACATACTTTTCCTTCAGTCCTTCCATAATGTTGCTTATAAAGACATTGAAGAGGACCGGTCCTAATACTGAACCCTCGGTACCCACTAGTAACCCTCCTTTCTTCTAGTGGACTCCATTTACTATTACTCTCTGTGTCCTATTCTCCAGCCAATTCTTTGCCCAGGCTGTCATCTTGGGACCCACTCCTAGGCTGGCTAACTTGTATAGTAATCTTTTGTGTGGGACTGTGTCAAATGCCTTGCTAAAGTCTAGGTAGGCCATGTCCACAGCCCCTCCTGATCTACTACTTTGGTCACCCAGTCAAAGAAATCTATCAGATTTGTCTGGCATGACCTTCCCACTGTGAATCCATGCTGCCTAGGGTCCTGTGCCCCTCTGGCCTCTAGATACTCGACAATTCTGCATGAAGGCAGAAGCGGAGCAAGTGAATACATTACAAACAACAAAAAAGCACGCAGCAGCCTCTGGATTAAAGAGTCCGTAACCAAAACTGTGGCACAAGCATTGATGAAGCAAAGTCTCATAATGACAAGTGATCAGGATGCCACAGATCTGTACGAGAACCAAAACCAGAGCCTACAACTGACTGTAGCACCATAAAGATGGTCGAATAGGCAGGAGCAGAACCCACAACAAAAATGTCTATGGTAAAAGATGCAGCAGTCTCTGGAGTTTGACAGAGAACAGTTAAAGCCAAAGTCACAGTAGGAAATGTTGACGAGGCGAAACCTGATGAATGGCGAGTAGGAAGCAGCAGTCCTCTACAAGGACCCTAGCCAGAGCTAGCAACTGATCAAGGCATTATAAAGACAGCTGAAGAAGCGGCAGCAGAGATGATGATAAAAAACAGTGACGGCAAAGAATGGCAGCAGTCCCTCTAGTAAAACAGAGAACAGAGTCACCTGCAGTAGGAGCGTCAATGAGGAGAGGCCTGAGAGCATCCTATCAGCAAAAAGCTGTGGGCCCATATGAGGACCTCAGCCAAAGCCTGCAAACAACCTTGGTGTTGTAAAAATGGTTGGAGTGGCATAAGTGGAGATGACACTGGGAATATCAACAACAATGGAGAGCAGTGTGGTCTGAGCCAGTGCCTGCAACCAACTTCAGTGTCACAAAGATTGTTGGAGCAGCAATGGAGGCTGCCAAAGTATCCTGAACTTACCCTTACGAAGAACTAGCAAAATTGCCAAGATCTGGGAAGGAAGAACATCAACAGTATTCAGCCAAGAATGATAACACAGCCAGTGAAGAATGGTATGGCACTGAGGTTTTACGGTTCATAAGAAAGGGAGACCACAAAGCCTGTCCCAACGAAGTGAAGTCCAGAAGCAGAAGGCAGGCCAATACTGACTTCCAACTGTGGCTCGTCATGGACGGTGAACAACGGTAGTTGGTTCTGCAGTAGGAAAAGATTACAGCAATCTGCACTGAAGAAGAGATGAAGAAAAGTGACTACTGTGGCAACATCAAAAATATATTACTGTAAAGAAAGTTGCTATGTAAGAAAATATCAGCTATGAAAATCAATGTAGGTGTTTCAGCAGTCAGAAGTACGGTTAACGATGGGAGAAAAGAAAACTGAGGAGTACAGGCAGGGGTACAGATAATTTTTAGAACTGGTAAGCATTTACTGCTTGCTTCTTTCATCTGGTAGTATTTTATATGTTAATACATCTCCTGGGGCCACTCATTGCTGTATAAGAGAGGTTTTATGCGCAGTCGACTGGAGCAAGAACAGCGAAGCAAAGCTGAGCTGTGCTGGCTCAAGCTGAAGGCAAGTGAAACCACTCTAATACAGGAACAAGTGGCGACCGGGGACGTATTAATATATTATTGATCAAGAGTGATCAACAATATATTTAAAAAGAAAAACTGTTCCCAGTACTTGCCCATTTGCAGGGCATCTGCACATGAGGCGCTCTTCACAGAATAAGAGTGTCCCACACGCAGAGGAAAGAAGCGCTCCGATTGGTTGGTAGCAATCCCTCGATCTATAATCATCCAAATGGTAGTAATGCCATCAACTGACCCGTCTCGTACCCTCACCTCTAAACTCAGTCTCAGTCTGACTGGATGCCTGCAGCTACTAACTTTCTGTATCTGACACTGCTGTGGAGTTTTGCAGTAACCTTATTTTTAACATGCTACCACGTTGTAATTGCCCTTTCGATGAGTCAGTGAGCAACTCCTGAAAGGGTTTTCAGCAATGTACACAACTGTTACTAATGCTCCTTTCTGTCTCCACCCCTACTAATCCCATTCTGTTAATACATGGTGCCACTGCTTCTAGCATAGCAGTGGTACTACCAGTTTTGTGTGTGTGTATTGAATTTTGTAAATGTGCAGTGTGTGAAACAAATTCCTAAAATCAGAAAGAGGGAGTAAATCATGTAAAAACGGTAGAATATTCCTCTACTTCCCTTATCTGTTCCCCTGAGTATGAGGCCACTGATATAGGTTCCAGCGATGTACATCACTGTGGACAGCCCCAGCTAGGTAAAAGCTTTTGCGTGTGGTTCTGATGTTGATAATTTACAGTTTAATATGAGTGACTCTATGGAGGGAGATGTCCTTGAAGAAGCATTGTGAACCTCAAAAATAATGCAACTTACACCTTCTTGAACAAATTTCGGTAGGTGATGATTTTCAGCTTCTCGAGGATGAGGAAGATACCACAGCGAATGAAGAAAGTCTCATGTTTTGCTAAAGCGTCATTCAGTAGCAGCAAGTTGCCTTCACTATTTAGATGAAAAAGTAAACAAAACAAAAAAAAAAAAAATCAGAATAAGTTATGCATAACTTGAAAAGAAATGTGCAACTAACAGTGATCAGTGGCCATTTCACTACCATTCTGACAGAAGACTGGAATCGACATGCCGAAGAATACAGGTTCGTACTTATATTTTTTGAAGACACAAAGGTAATATGTATATCATGTGCAGTGTTATTCCAAGAAGCCTGGGTTCTTCTTTGTCAAGATTAGCTAGTCACGGCACTTACCCAGGGCATACACTTGAAAGAAGAGTTCCGCAAACGTTGTTCAATTTACTTCAGTGCTTATTTTATTTGCCAAATACAAACTGCCATACAGACCCCTCAGGGTGTGGTTCTCTGAGCCTGAGGGGTATGTATGGCAATTTTAAAGTGTGTGCCTTGGGTAAGCGCCATGACTGGCTAATCTTGTACTGTTTACTGTCACAGAGCACCCCAGGACACTCTAATGCGGCTCTCTACTCTGCCTTGTTCTTCTTTGCCACTTTAGATACACACCATACTCCCATTCCTATACAGTGCAGCACTCTTAGTGCGGGCACTCTTACAGCGGACGCCTGCTTTTACCAGAAATTTCTTATTTGCCAAAAGCCTCAGCAACTGTACAGTAGCTAATTTTATTTATGCTGCTTATGCCACATTAGGCTGTCCTTCTATAACGGATGCGGGGGGTTAATCTGCTGTCTAATGTGCCAGTGTTTCCGTGTCTCTCTATCACTAATAAGAGTCCTCTGTGTGCTGCTACATTGTGGCAGACAGGTGAGTGGGGAAGCAAGTAGGGAAGACTGTTCACCAACTGTACGCTGAGCCAGCAAATTTGGATTTCTGGTTCTTTTTCACAGAAGAACAAAGTCGTTACTTGACATTTTACAAACTACTGTACCAGAATACATCTAATACTGTAATTAGAAATTTACAGCTAAGTAAAATACTGCTCCATTGAAATGAATGTTAGGTGTCAGGCAGGGGGAGGTGCAGGCAGGAAGGGTGTAAACAGTTCATACCGCACAGCCTACTGAACAATAATGCTAGAAACGATACAGCGGACACGCGACATAACGGACAAAAAGGTCTTGCACAGTGGGGAAATTCTACCACTTTAAAGTAAAGGTGTGATGTACCTGGGGCAGCGATAGCCCCTCTGTGCTAAAATGAAAATTTTTTATGCACCCTATAAAGTTTGGGAAGGGATCGTAACTCTGGCCGAACTGCCAGCCAGCCGATCCCTTCCTACTTCCTGGTTCACCTTCTCCACCCCCGCGCTCCCCCGTTTTGTGACGTGGTACCAGGAAGAGCGCGGGGAAGCACCCCATGCAACCCTAATAGGGCTAATTTTCAGAGCATTTTTTTCAGAATTTTAAAGTACCTTTTGTTAAAAATGAAAGCCACCGCTCAACTAATAAGGTCCCTCATGGTTATCCCGTGGTAAGACATACAATTCAATCCTGCGAATGACTGGGTCGAGCCTGAATCAGCCTTTGTCAGTCTGCATGCCACCAACCCCTAAGTCAGCACTGAAGTGCCTGCAGAACCTGCAGGGCCACCTGGAGGCAGGGGATTTGCAGGGTGGCAGTGAGACCAAACTGGTATAACTGTGGGGTCCTGGGGTAGCTCACAAGGCTGTTTCATTACGCCCACTTTTGGAGGCAGTGCCAGAATGGGAATGACTTTGGCTCCTTTGTGCCACAGTCTTGTTCCATTCGCTTTCTAAGTGTGTATACTAGTGGTGGACATGACATTAGGCAGATTGAGACCAAGAATGAGACTGATGTTCCTGATTATTCTTGTGGCTCCTATGTCTATCCCTTCCTCACCAAGGCCTCTTCTTAGACTCTTTAGGTCAACTACGAGAAGAGTGGGACGAGCTACTGGACAAGCAGGAGCTTGCCAAAGCTCAGCACGACAAAGTTGACAATCATTAGCTCGATCTTGGTCGCTTCTTGTTGGACAAGGGGAGGTAGAGGGGAGTCCTGCAAGGAGGGGGGCTTCTAGGTACTCCTACTAGGAGGGGGCTTCTAGACCATACTCTTCATTCCTGTCAGCTGACCATTCACGTAGGTGAACAGCAAGGTCTCAACTCCCATGAATGGTGAGTCGGACCGTTCATGAGAGTGAACACCAAGCTCTTCACTCCCGTAAATAGCTGGACTCACCCCCAGAGCCAGGCCCTTAATCAAATAACTCTTCTCAAGCTATCCCGCTGGTGTAGCTGTGGTGCTACAGTTTGCGACACTTAGGACCCAAGTTCAGAACTGAGCTTGGGAGTCAGAAGGCCGGCCAGGGGAGGAGGACAGAGTGTCTGAGGGACTGCACTTCTGCTCTGGGAGGTGGGAGGAACACAGATCCCAGGACCTGCCTGACACCTGGTGGAGACCAGTAGTCGGGTATAACAGGTCGTAGATGATCAGGAGGTGCAACAGCCATCGCCACAGTGGAAGCATGCATTGTGATGGCATTACACGTCTGTGCCTCCTGAGGGGAAGAAAATACGAAACAGCACTTACTGGCAGGATGACACTGGTTTCCTGCTTGCCCTGCATCTGGCTATTCAAGCACGTGCCAACGGAGCCTGTAGGATTTGGGGACCCACTAATCCGGGGGGGGGGGGGAGGCACTGAGGAACATGCTGGACAAGGTAAGTCCTGGGGACGCTGGAGTGACAAGGTTGAAGAGATCATAGGATGGGGTCCGGTAGGTGCAAGGGACAAATGATCAAAAAAAAAAAAAACACGAAAAAAAAAAGACACTCTTCTCCATATCTGAACCCCACCCAAAGTGAAGGTCTTGCTGGGAGTGGTGCCAAGTGGCTACTAACCAAAAGGGTGGGACCACCAACTGATCAACCGCCTGGCTTCAACTGATGAGTCAAACAGGCCCACCAGGGTCAGGATCCACAGGACTGAACAATCAAACCAGTAAAAGTGTTGACAAGCACAAAGAGGCAATCACCCTTGAACACGACCTGCATTATGAGGGTTCGACCTCCTCCACAAACTCCTCAAAGTGAGGACCAAGCCTGCTCATAACTTGCTGGTCAGGATCTGTATGGGTGCAGAAGATGCCATTGAAGTGAAGCTCCATGGCGCTGAGCCCTTGACCTCACCTGACTTGCCTGGCTAGTCTGAGGGTGATGTGCTAAAGACTCAGAAAGCATGGCATGGCAAAGAGGGCAGGTCTTCTTGTCATAAAGTGGGCCAAGATAGTACATGCAAATGTCATGAGGATCCATTCTCGACATCTTCTAACCCTAGGAATCCCTCACTTATGCTTAATAACTGTTTCATTTCCCTTTTCATTTTTATTGGGGAGGACTGGAACGTTTTCAAACAGTCATCTGTGTTTGGCGTTGCTGACATGCCCCAAAAGGAAATGGGACCCAGAAGGTTTTAAAACCTGCAAAGTTTGTTTCCAACTCCAGGTAAAGGCACACTGCCACAAGCTGTGTTTAAGGTGCGTGGGTCCAGATCACGATTCTGTCAGTTGCGAGCTCTGTATTGTTTTTCCCCAAAAATGCAAAAGAAAAGTGCTAAAAAATTGTAAGACACTATGGCTTCTCAGTCTGCCTCCATGTCACCTAAAGGCTCAGAGGACGGTCCAGCCCCTCAAAGTAAGCAGCAAATCTTTGGCAAAGGGGACAAATAAGAAAGAAAAGGCCACTAAAGATGGTCCAAAAAAACAGGTTACTCATCTGTAACAGTAGTTCTAGGAGTGGTATATGATGTTCATCCACACTTTCTGGCAGTTGCCTTTCCCTTTAAGACTTGCTGGAAACGTCTTCAGGCTGGCTCCTCCCACCCACCCAGGTGGTAACTCCCTCGGCTCCACACCATGATGCCAGATCTTGCCCGCTGGAAGCAGTGTTGTGCGCCAAAGCCAGGGGAGGTTGGGTGGGTCTGTGTGGATGAACATCATATACCACGCCTAGAACTACTGTTACAGGTGAGCAATCTGTTTGTTTGGACCATCTTTAGCGGCCTTTTCTTTCTTATCTGTCCCCTTTGCCAGAAATTGCTGCTTACTCTGAGTTAACCTGTTTTTCTAGGGACGTGGATATGATTATCTGACTTCGAGAGGGTAGCAGGTAATCACTCTGAGGACTGCACCCCCTAGCATCAGGACCTATGGAAAGTTTTAGCCAGCAGTATCTTATGGGGAACTGCCCACCCGACGGACATCAGTGTGACCCTATATAGTGGGCAGTCCCCATGCCCACCTTCAAGTTCTTTCCACCATCAACCTGATTCGTCAGACCTCGCGGAGATCGTACCCTGCAGTTCGACCGGTTTTTGGATGAGTATCTGTTTATTTATTTCAATTTTACAGTCTGATTTTCTTTTGTGCATGTCGTCGTCATCGTCTTCCTCCATCAAGCACAAAACTAAGTGTGCTTCATCCGGCACACAACTATTGCACAAGCATTTGCACTTCCTCTGTCTCTTCTGCCTAGGTCTGGACCACAAGGTAGAGGACTGTAAGGCCTGTGCCAGCTTTAATCCGGCCATACGGAAGCGCTGCCAGGAGGCCCTTGAGGGTCACATTCTCAAGAAATGAATGGCCACCACGGAGAAAGAGCTCCAGAAGTTGAGAAGTGCTTCAACCTCTCCCACCGAGCCCAGGCACGAGGAGAAGAAGACGGAGAAGCATCGGGACCAGGAGCGCCCCCATCCAAGGCCACTCGCGGGCCCCTCGGATGAAAGGCATTCTTCTTCTTCCTCCAGGGAGTCGGCTGCCATGGCCCAGCCTGCCACACCTCAGGTGCAGTCCTTGGGCCCCCCACCACCACTAGTAATAGTGACTGCAGGATCCTCGGCTTCGGCTGAGGACTTGGCTGCGCTCAAATTCATCTCCATGGGGGACGGCCACGCTGAAAGGAGCCAAAAAGTTGCTCGTTGGTTCGTCCGACGAGCACCCAGTTCAGGCTGTTATGTGGGGCCCTGGGGCCTCTACAGCCCACCTGGCTTTGACCGATAACTCAAGTGTCAGCAAGTCCAACGTTTGCGAGGTAATTTTGGTCAATAAGTCGGACGTCAGATCTGACAATGTCCGCATGACCGACCTGGTGTCGGGGTCCGGCAAGGGCCCCAACAATTCCCAGCTGCCGGACCTATCTCAGCCTCCCTGGAGGGTTCTTTTCACTGGGCCCCCCCACCATGTAATGTGGATCCACCTCCCTCGCCCTTTAATCGAGGGACTGGAGATGAGGGGCTTCCACCAGATGGTCACTCCCCAGGCACACTTCCGGATTTGGGGTTAGGAGCTGGTGTGAACCCAGATAGTTCCCAGCTTCCTCCTCCTCCATTGGGGGCTGCTCCTCCACTGGTACACCCCCTACCAGATCTCACCCTACCGGGACCATCAGGATCTGGTATCCCGCAAAGTCCACTGTTGGGGCCTATTGCTCCGTCAGGCTTGCCTCCGTTGGGCCCCCCTTCGGCCCTTCCTTCAGGCCATGTCCCATTAGGCCTCCCATCGGTTTATCCTCCGTTAAAGTATCCCTCGTCAGGTTTCCTGCCATCGGGTTACCCGACTCCACAGGCTCTAGTATATAACTCTCTGGGTTACCCCCCAGTCAGGGTTCCACGCGCCAGGGTATGCGCACGCTTACCCTCCGTCGGGATACCCGTTGACATACTATCATGTGCTGGGATTCACCACTGGCTACCCTGGTTTACCAGCCTCCTTCACCTCAGCATCCGGCGGATTTTAGAGCCATCCTGCAGTCGTGGTGGTTGGAGACCAAGGCCCAACTGGTTTTGGAGCTAGACACTCACCAGCCTCCTAGGGAGTCCCCTAGGAGTCCCGACTCACAACCGGTGAGACAATCTCTGGCTCTGGTTCCTCAGCCAACGCTGGTCCCTTCAAGGGATCCGACGTTGGCCTGGCCTGTCGATAAACCGACACCTGGCCCAAGGGATTCAGCTCATCCTGAGTCTGCGTCATCTGACTCAGATCAAGATTCAGATTCTGTTGATTCCTCGTCAGCAGAGTCTGGTTTTCTAACCCTCACCCATACAGGAGCCACAACACAAAGAATTCCCAAAGTCGCCCCCCCCCCCCGAGGATCCTTCCTTCACTGACACCTTACGAAAAATTGCAGAGGTTTATGATTGGGAGTCGGACGAGCAGGACCCAAAAAGGCAGCACTTGGACATGCAGGCATTTGCACTGGTTCTTACCCTGCCCTGGCTGGAGCCTCAGGAGGACCTGGCATCAACAATATGGATGATGCCATCCTCCATTCCAGCAGTAGCTAAGAAAGCAGACCACACCTACCGCACTCTAGAGGGGAAGGTTCATCTCAGCGTGCACCCTAAGGCAGACTCTGTCATTATTGCAGCTGCTCATGACAGATCATCTAAACCCCATCACCTGAACACCTCTCCTCTGGATAAGGAGTCTCGTCAGCTTGACCAGTTTGGGAGGAAGTTTTATTCTTCCTCTACACTGGCCATGAGGGCTCTTAACTACGTAGGCCACATGCTGGTCTACCAAAGTCGTTGTTTACCCAGCTGGAACTGGCCATTGAAGCCCTTCTGGACTATGAATCGAAATTCATCCTGGTGGATTTGATTCAGTCAGCTAAGGTGACCTGCAGGTATTCCCTCAGGGCAACCTATGATGCTGTTGACTCTTCTGCTAAGGAAGCTGCCACAGCAGTCAGCCTCCATAGCTTTTCCTGGTTGAGGGTAACTGGTTTGGCCCAGGATGTGAAGTCTGCCATACAGAACGCCCCTTTCAGGGGATCCATCTTGTTTGAGAGCGACGCGCAGGATATCATAACTACCCTGCAGGACAAAGGCTAAGTCCCTCGGTCGGTACAAACCATGTACCGACCAAAGTTTCAGGTGAAGAAGCCTTTTCACTGTCAAGGGAAAAGGCAGCCAAAATAACAGCAGACAGCCTGACGTCAGACCAAATGGTGGGCACAGCAAACCTCAGCCCCCCTCGGCCAAATCACAGAGAAGCTCCGGGTGTAGTTCTCCCCACCCCCACCCCCGCATGACTTGCTATCCACCCTCTCTCCTCCAATCTTTCAGGAGAGCAGGTGGGCGGAAGATCTGCTTGTCATCTGCTAGGGTGGCGGGCAGTGACAACTGACTCTTGGGTTCTTCAGCTCATAAAGCAGGGCCACACTGGAGTTTATAGAAAAGCCTCCAGACAGGCCTCCGGCCCAGTCACACTACCCGAAGGTGCACATCTCTCTTCTCAGAGAGGAAATACAGGCTATGCATGAAAGAAACCAATATAACCTGTTCCAGTGCAACAGGAAGGAAAAGTACAGTTACGTAAGAACTTACCGTAACAGTAGATCTTCGAGAGAGGCTCTTACAGTAGGTAATTACATATAGGACTGATGCCGGCCGGCGGCAGGACCCCATGGAAAAATTTCTAGCTAGCAGTCCCTGGCGAGGGACCATCCCATGTCAGGTGACCCGACGTCATGCGACGTCAGTATAAAAGATGGTCCCGGACGCCGCCTTCCAGTTCTTTCCAACAAGCCGGAAGGCCGGACGAGAGAAAGCAGATATTTTCCTCGATGGAAAGGTGCTGAAAAGCCTAGGGGATGGAGGCGGGAAGGTAGTACCTACTGCAAGAGCCTCTCTGAAGATCTACTGTTACGGTAAGTTCTACATAACTGTACTATCTTACCTCGAGAGGGCTCTTGCAGTAGGTAATTACATATAGGACTGAATCCCAAGCAGTGTGGAACAAATAAAAGGCACCGGGAGGAGGAAACTACTCATGAAAATAGCAATATCCTTGCAGGTCTCAAGACAGAAGGCCCTGCAAAACAGCTAGCCCGAAGCCTGCTCTACGGCGAGAGACAATGTCCAAACTGTAATGTTTCATAAAGGTATGGACGGAAGTCCAGGTGGCGGCAGCGCATATGTCTGCGCAGACACATTCTTGAAACAAGCTGCAGAGGCCGCTACTCCACGCATGGAGTGACCTCTGACTTGACCCGGAAGGGTCTTGTACTTGTCATAGCAGAAAGTGATGCAATGAGCCAACCACTTTGACAGGCATTGCTTGGAAACAGCATTGCCTTCCCTTTTGTGAGAAAAAGAGACAAACAACTGATCAGTTTTTCTGAGATCCTTTGTCCTATCGGTGTAGTATCTCAGAATCCGGTGAACATCCATGGTATGGAGTAAATATTCTCCTTCGTTGGAGTACTACGTGAAAAAGGCAGGTAACTCTATAGACTGATTTAAGGTAGACTCCGCTACCACTTTAAGCAGAAACTTAGGGTTTGTGCGAAGAGCCACTCGTTCTTTGTGAAAAATCAAATAGGGATTTTACACATAAGGACCTGGAGCTCGGAAATTCTTGAGGCGAAATGTGCAATCACCAAGAAGGCGTCTTCCACGAAGAGACTTCAGATCTCACGGATGCCTGAGTTGAAGGAGGAGGGTAAGTTTCTTGAGAACAAAGTTCAAGTCCCAAGGGGGAGCAGGAGTCCGGACAGGGGGCCTCAGATGAAGAACCCCTCTAAGAAAAGTCTTAGACACCTCTAATTGGGCAAAGGCTTTATCAGCGAAAGGAACATGGTAAGCTGAAATAGTAGCCATGTGCACTTTCAAGGAGGAATGGCTGAGACCCAGGTCGAAGAGATGACGTAAGTATTCAAGCAGAACGGCCGCTGAACAGGAGAAGGGCTCCATGTTCCTAGAGGCGGCCCAAATAGAAAATCTCTTCCATTTCATGGCATAAGTGGACCTAGTGGAGGGTTTTCTAGCCTCCACCAGAATCTCGGCCACTTTTGGAGAGACACCAAAGCGAGATTGGGCTAGGTCTGCAGGAGCCATTAATGAAGTTGAAGAGACTTGAGTCCCAGATGGACCAGGGTCCCCTGATCCTGGGTCAGCAATCCTCGAGATAAAGGAAGAGGAAGAGGAGGAACCTCTGAGTATTGTTGTAGGAGAGAGAACCAGATTTGCCTGGGCCAGAAAGGAGCGATCAGAATCATTCTCGCTCCTTCCGTTGTTAGTTTCTGCAATACACGAGGGACCAGAGGAATTGGGAGAAAAGCATAGACGAATCGGCCCTTCCAGTTTAGAGACAGAGCATCGCTCCAGAAAGCGCCTTGCTCTGAAGCGAGCGAGCAAAAGGTGGGAGGTTTTGCGTTTTAGGAAGAGGCGAACAGGTCTACCTATGGAGTTCCCCAAAGCTGGAAGATGTCGTCTAGAACCTTTTGGTCCAACTCCCACTCATGTGGCAGAGCAGAGGAGCGGCTCAGCTTGTCTGCCAGGGTATTGTCGACTCCTGGAACATGAATCGCCATGAGGTGAAGGTTGTGAAGCGTTGCCCAGTCTCAAACCCTCATTGCTTCCCTGCACAGAGGGTAGGATCGAGTCCCTCCCTGCTTGTTGATGTACCACACCACGCACATGTTGTCCGTCTGGACAGCTAGGTGACCAGGAAGAATGTATTGGTGAAGGGCTTGGAGAGCATATAGTACAGCTCGCAGCTCAAGCACACTGATGTGGAGAGCTAGCTCCAATCTGGACCATAAACCCTGGGTTCGGTGAGGACCCAGATGGGCTCCCCAACCTTCGCCTGATGCGTCCGTGGTCAGAGTCTGGGAGGGGGGAGGATGACAGAAGAGGACCCCCCGAAACAGGTTCTCTCGAACCATCCACCACTGCAAGTCTCTTGTCATCGGCAAGGAGATCAGAACCAGATGATCTAGGTCGTCTACGAGTTGATCCCACTGGGAGTGGAGAGTCCACTGAGAGATCCTCATGTGGAGCCGCGCGTGGGGTACTGTCGGGATAGTGGCCGCCATGAGCCCCAAGAGACGGAGAACCGACCTCGCTGGAACCTTCCTGCGTTCTGATAGCAGGGAAATCTGTGACTGAAGAGAGGCCGCCCTGTCCAGAGGAAGGAAGGCCTTGTTCACCGTCGTATCGAGGATAGCCCCGATAAACTGTAGTCTCTGGGAGGGATCCAGATGAGACTTGGAATGGTTGATGGTAATACCCAGGCAAGTGAAAACCTGCTGGGTGAAGGAGAGAAAATGCAGGAGCTCCTCCCTGGACGAAGCCGCCAGGAGCCAGTCGTCCAGGTAGGGGAACACCTGAACTCCCATAGTACGCAGGTGGGCTGCTACCACTGCCAGGCATTTGGTAAAAACTCGGGGTGCAGAGGAAAGACCAAACGGGAGTGCCCGGAATTGTTAATGGTCCCCCTGGAAAGCAACCGGAGGTACTTGCGATGTGAGGGATGAATGGGGATGTGCAGATATGCGTCCTGCATATCCAGCGCACAAAGCCATTGACCCGGCCAAAGAAGGGGCAGAAGGGTTTGTAGGGAGAGCATCCTGAACTTTTTGTATTCCACGTAAAGGTTCAAGAGCTGAGATCGAGAATGGGTCTGAGATCTTCCGTCTTCTTTGGGACCAGGAAGAAATGAGAATAGTAACCCGTCCCTTGAATTTGAGGGGGAACGGATTCTATGGCCTGCTTCGCGAGAAGGGCAGATATTTCTTCCCGGACCGAAGGAAGATGGTCCCTTGCATAGGACGACTTCAGAGGGGGGTGGCAGGGTGGTTTCTGTAGAAACTCTATGGAGTGCCCCTCCGCTATAATCTGAAGCACCCATGAATCCGTTGTTATCCTCTCCCAACCCGGAAGGTGGAGGGAGAACCTCCCTCCTACCGGTTCCTCCAGTGTGTCTGGAGGCAGTGGGAGGGAGGAGTCAGGTGGTGTGGGGCAGCGCTGCAGCTGGGGCACCCGCTGCTTTTTTGGACGGGGGGGGCCTGGCAGCTGCGGGGGCCCGGCATTTAGTGGCCCGTCTTCCTTGGGGTTTAGCTTGTGGCCGACTGCGTCTGCGAAAGGGACGGCGCTGTGGGGGATGGGGACAGTACATGGAATCCACGGATTTCAGAGCCGTCCCCTTCTCCTGCTAGTCGGTGATGATGTCCTTGACATCACAGCCGAAAAGCACTGAACCCCTGAAAGGTGCTTCCTGGATTGCTGACTGCACCTCCAGGACCAAACCTGACATGTGGAGCCAGGCACGACGTCGAAGATTTACAGCGAACGCAGAGCTCCGCCCGGCAGTGCCCACTGCATCGTATGTCGTCCGCAGGATGTGACGACTGGCTGAACGAGCAGAACGGACTAAGTCAGCTAACTCCTGCTTGACTTGGGAGTCAGGTAAGGAGTCAATCTTGGATTCCGCCTGGGTAAGGATGGCCTTCTGGTAATCCCCCATATGAGCTACATAATTCAGGGCCCGAATTCCCAGTGTGGAAGAGGGGTATATTTTTCTTCCATACCGGTCCAGGAGGCTAGATTCCTTATCCGGAGTAGACGAGTTTAGATGTTTGGGATGTGCTGACCGGCCATAAGCGGCGCTAATCACGACCGAGTCTGCACGAGTGTGAGAATCCAAAAAATCTACACCCTCCAGAGCCTGGTATAGCCTGAGTTCCTAGGAAGCGGGGCTAAAGCCCACGGTTGTTTCCAAATAGTGGAAACAAGGTGGGTGTGAGGCTCGATCCAGGGTGGCACTAAAGTAGGAGCCGTAAGGGGCAGGTTCAGATGTTCGGCAAGTTTGACCTGCTGAGGATCTGGTTCCAGAGAACGCCACTGATGTACTTCCTGGATCTTCCTGAGCAACTCCATGAAGGAAGGGTCCTCCGGAGGAGACTTCGGAGGGGTCCTCGGCCGGGGCTTGGACGGAGAGTGAGGCTCGTCGTCTCTCTTGGAACATCCGTCGGAGGAATCCGAGAGTGAAGAAGAATCAGAAGCAGAATAAGACTCCCTGACACGTCTAGGGGGAGGAACGGGTTCCTTGAGGGGGATCCCTGGACGCGTGTCCTGCCCCTCTCGGGATCTAGAGGGAAGGGCTCTGGGATCCAGAGGCGGTGAGGGAGTGTGCCGTTTCGGGCGTACGGGGGCTGGGGGCGGCACCGTCGCTGTAAGGCGGCTCTCTACTTCCTTGGTGAGCTGAGCCTTGGCCTCAGCCCACTAGGAAGCCAAAGTCTCCTGCAGATCCACCGGCGGCCGAGGGGGCGGTGGAGGAGGAGGAGGAGGGGGATAAGTATACGGATTGTATCCGTAAGGCGAGTATCCGAAACCCGGCTGCGGGAAAACCGGTGCCGGGTATTGCTGCGTCGGGTACTGCGGTGTCAGCGGAACCGGCGTCGGGTACTGCGGCGCTGGATACTGCGGACCCGGGTATGACGGCGTCGGATAAGATGGCGGGTACCTGGGTGCTGGAGGAGCTGCTGGAGCAGGCGACCGGAAGGAGGCCCCAGGCGGGTCAGCATTGAGAGGCCGGAGGTTGGGCCTGACAGAAGGGGAATATCCCCGGCTGACGTCAGAGGGACCGGTGTCAGATCCAGTTCCCTAGGAGGAGGGTCTGACGGGGGTAGAATATCCCCCGCATCGCCCGGGGATGGTGGAGAAAAGTCCTCGGGGTCAGGCTGGGGTGACTCAGGCTCCCTGGATGGCAGCGAAGGCTGCGGGAAACCAGGTACGATGGGGGTTGGAGGGTCCGTCGTAGGTTCCGTCGCCCGGCGCACGTCGGGGGGGCCGACGTGTGGCTTAGGGGCTGGTTCCCGGCTGGCGCCAGAGGAGCCGGCGTCCGACTTACGGGGTCCCTTGTCGGAGGCGGGCCGAGGGAGGGTAGCGGCCCGGTCCGAGGGGGACGAGGTCGTGCGCCGCCCCTAAGGGTCGGGCATCTTATCAACCTTCTCCCGGCAGATGTCGGAGGAGCAGACGTCCGGCTTATGGGAATCGCCCGCACCAGTAAGCCGCAAGTCTGCGGCGGTACTGGGGGCGGAGGCCTCCTTTTGCCCGGAGGCACCCGCAAGGCCCGAGCACGAGCCCGACGGGTGGGCCAACGCCTCCTCCAAAACCTTGGAGGCTGCCGTCGGACGGTCCCCCGGAGGGGATACTACCTGGGCCGCGACTCCGGCCGGAGACGCGGGCGAGGAGGCCTTCTCCCGGTGCCTTTCTTTGTCCCGCTTTTTACAATGTCCTTCTGGAGAAGTCGACGCCTGCCTGAGCTTCTTCAATTCTTTTTCCATTGAAGACATCTTTTTCTTTAGCAGATGGTGCTTCCAGGGACTGTTGGCGTCATCTGCGGGTAGCCGCGCTGAAGTGCAGGCAATGCGGGCACTTGTCGACCGGGTGGTCGGGGCCTAAGCAAAAAAGGCAGAGAGAATGACCGTCCTTGTGTGGCAGTTGGGCGCCGCATGAGTCGCACTTGTTTCTGGAAGATGTAGGGGACGACATACACCGACGCTGACCTGACGGTGAGAGGAAAAAATACTCAAAACTTCAGTAAAACCGACGAAAGAACAGGGCTTTGCTAAGCACGAACTTTACCGCGAGGTGCTGCACGAGCTAACGGCGGGAAAGAACTGGAAGACGGGAGTCCGGGACCGCCCCTTTATACCAACGTCACATGACGCCGTCACCTGATGTGGGCGGTCCTCGCCAGGACCGCTAGCTAGAAATTTTTCCATGGGGTCCTGCCGCCAGCCGGCGTCAGTCCTATATGTAATTACCTACTGCAAGAACCCTCTTGAAGTAAGATCGGGTATTACTCTCACTTCTTCCTGGTCCCAAAAAAACAGGGGATCTGCATCCCATTCTGGATCTCAGCGCTCTAAACGTGTACATAGAGTACAAGAGGTTTTGGATGCTGCCCCTCCTGCACAAGGGTCAGTGGCTCTGTGCTCTGGATATGCAGGATGCTTACCTGCACATCCCCATTTTCAAGGCTCACTGTCACTACCTTTGGTTCTCCATCCAGGGAGAAGGCTACCACTTCAAGGCCCTACCTTTGGGCCTATCCTCTGCACCTCTGGTTTTCATGAAGTGCCTGGTGGTAGTGGCGGCGGCCTTGAGGTGTCAGGGCCACTGTATGTTCCCTTACCTCGACGCCTGGCTCCTGCCAGTCCCGTCAAGTAAACAGCTGGAACTCTCCCTCTCTGCAACCCTGGACCTGTTCCATCAAGTGGGGATCACTGTAAATTTTTCAAAGTCCCAGCCTGTTCCTTCCCAGCACCTGCAATTCATTGGGGCGGTGTTGAACATGGTTCAGGGTATGGCTTTCCTCCCATTCGACAGGGCAGAAACCTTGCAAAAGCAGGCCTGTATGGTGGCCTCTAGCAGGAAGGTCTCAGCCAGGTCGGGTCTTCGACTGCTAGGCCTGATGGCAGCAGCATCCTCACAGTTCCTCTAGCCAAGCTCCACACACATATTTCACAGTATCAGCTCAGAGCACAGTGGGATCAGAGGTCGGATGACCTGGACCAGATGGTTATGGTCTCTGATTCCATGCAGAGGGATCTCTTGTGGTGGCAGGATCTTTCCAATCTCACCAAAGGCGTCTCCTTTCAGTTCCCTCCTCCCACCCAGACTCTGACTACAGATGCATCAGGGATGGGCTGGGGCACGCATCTGGGAGACCACAAAACTCAAGACAGGTGGTCCCAGATGGAGTTTTCTCTACACATCAATGTGTTAGAGATGACAGCAATGTTGTATGCTCTTCAAGCTCTTCAGCACCTGCTTCTCCAGAGCACCCTGTTAGTTCAGTAGGACATGTGTGTGGGCTGGTATCTCAACCAAGCAAAAGCAATGTGGGTATGGAACTGGGCTGTTCTGCATCAGATCCACCTCACAGCTGTTCATGTTCCTGGTATGCAAAACATCCTAGCAGACAGTCTCAGCCACACCACAGTAAGGGCCCACGAGTGGGAGCTCAAGCAAGAGGTGGTCAACCACATATTTGACCTATGGGACTGGCCAGAACTGGATCTGTTTGTCTCCCATACAATGCAAAACTACCCAAGTTTTGCTCGCTCGTTGCAGGGCATAGTGTTTTCTATCGAGACGCACTATCTCTTTCCCTACCCTTCCAGTTCTACAGGAGGGTGCTAACTGGGCTACGCCGGGCCGAGGGAAGCCCACACGCTTGATTACCCCCTTTGGCCTCGCAAGTTTGGTTCCTGCTGCTTTAGTAGCTGGCAGTGGAGCCCCTGGTTCCCCTGCCTCTCTGCAACGACCTCCTGACCCATGAGGAGGGCACGTTGGTTCATTCAGGGCTGAACTCCCTTCATCTTCATATGTGGCACCTCAGGACATAGCTGCTTCATGCTTTGATGTATCCTCTAGAGTGGCACAAATCGTCATTGATGCCAGAAAGCCATTTATGAGGACCACTTATGCCATGAAGTGGAAGTGTTTTTTCCATTTGGGCCACTACGAAGGATTGGGATTTGTTCTCGTGCCCTGCTCCATCAATCATGGAGTATCTTCTACACCTCTATGATTTGGGCCTGGGGTATTCCTCACTGAAGGTCCATTTGTCTGTTACTTCTGCCTACCTTACCCTCGTGGATGGCAAGACTGTAGCAAAGTTGGAAGTTTCCAAAACTTTCTTAAAGGGGATTCTGCATCTCAAGCCACCGGTTTACAGTTCTGCACCACCATGGGATTTGAATTTCGTTTGTGAGAAGCTGACCTTGCTTCTTTTTGTACCGGCTGATTTTTGTGACGTGCTATTTGTCTTGGAAAGTGCTGTTTTTAGTTCCAGTTACTTCAGCTCGATGGATTTCCAAGCTACAGGCCCTGATTTGTAAGGAGCATTATTTAATTTTTCATAAAGACTGGGTGGCTCTTCGCACCAGCCCTAGGTTCTTACCCAAAGTGGTTTCTGAGTTTACGTTGAACCAATCGATTCAACTTTCTGTGTATTACCCCGAGCATTCTAACCGGGAAGAGGCAAGTCTTCATACCTTAGATGTTCATAGAATTTTGCATTATTAAACTAACAGGACAAAGTCTATCCAAAAGTCGGATCTGCTTTTTGTTTCCTTTGCACCCAAAATGGAGGATGCAGCAGTTACCGAACAGTGTTTATCCAAATGGTTGGCAAACTGCATCATTTTCTGTTACCAAAAGCATGGTAAGACCTTTCTGGGGAAGGTTAAGGGGCATTCTAGCAGGAGTATGGCTGCTTCTGCTGCTTGTTTCAGGAATGTGTCAGCCACTGACATTTGCGCTGTGGTTACCTGGAGTTCAGTCCACACTTTCACTAAGCATTACAGTCTGGACATTGCTCGTAGACGCAGAGCAGGTTTTGGTCTAGCTGTACTTCAGGGACTCCTGTCCTGAACTGCCTACAGTTAGCAGTTATTTTTTTCCTGCTTCCAGTGTTTCAGTTCTCTTCTGATTCACAATGCCTGGGACTCAGTCCTCAGAGTGATTACCCACTGCAAGAGCCCGCTCGAAGTAAGATAGTACAGTTATGTAAGAACTTACCATAACAGTAGATCTTCGAGAGGTCCTTGCAGTAGGTAACCTTATTACCCTCCCTCCATCCACCAAATTTATTTGGTTTTCCTGCTGTTTCTTCATGAGCTGATTCTGAGCTCCAGAAGCCTCTATTTCCTTTCTCCTGTTGCTCCTCTTCTGAGGTCTCTGGCGGGAACACTGGAAGGCGGGCATGGGGACTGCCCACTATACAGGGTCATACTGACATCCGGTGATGCCGGGTGGGCAGTCAACCACCAGATACTGCTAGCTAAAGCTTTCCATGGGTCCTGACGCCAGGGGGCATAGTCATCAGAGTGATTACCTACTGCAAGAGCCTCTCTCAAAGATCCACTGTTACGGTAAGTTCTTACGTAACTGTACTTTTTATCCACACTTTCTCGCAGACTCCTAGCAGTTCTCCAGGAGAAGGGAGGCAAGGCGCACACCCCCTACTTAGGGAACAGAGATTGGAGAACTGAGGCCCCAAAACCAGCATCCCAGCATGACTCAAGGTTGATGAGGTAATGGGAAATGAAGGTTGTGTGCTGACATCCAGGTAGCAGCCCTGCAGATTTCCTGGATAGGGATGTCCCTAGAAGCAGCCACGACACAGCAGTATGGCAGGTGGCATGAACGCTTAGCCCTACGGGAGGCTCCCTACTCACCATCCTATAGCAGAGGTCGAGGCAGGACACAATCCACCTGCCAATCATCTGCTTGGCTGCCAGTCTGTCAGGTGCAGCTTGAGCGTAGGTGACAAACAGTTGGCAAACCTGTCCCCAAACTCCAGCCATACACTCTTTGTAGTATGCAAGTGCTCGCCTCAGGTCCAGAGTATGGAGCTTGTGCTCGGCCTCCGAGGTGTGATTGGTGAAGTACACCGGAAGATTAATCACCTGGTTAAGGTGAAACTCTGACACAACCTTCAGAAGGAACTTCAGGTTGGGGCAAAGAACAACCTTGTCCCTGTAGAAGACAAGGTTAAGGAGACTCCACCGAAAGTGCCTGAAGCTCACTGATCCTTCAGGCTGACATGATAGCCACAGAGAAGGTGGTCTTCCATGACAGGTGAGACATTTCACACCTGTGCATAGGTTCAAATGGCTTGCCCACAAGCTTTGCCACAACCAACAGCAGATCCCAAGGTGGTAGTGGTTCACGCACTGGAAGGGAAATGTGGTCATGGTCCTCGAAAAAGCACCAGACCACCTCCTGCGCCACTGACTGCTGACTGTCCCGCACCTGGTAAGCAGAGATGGCTGCTAGGTGCACCTTAAGAGTCATCGACCGAAGGCCCGACAGAGAGGGACCACAGATAGTCAAGGATGCTAGCCACTGGACAGGACAAGGGATCCAATCCCTTGCCCTGGCACCAAACAGAGAACCTCTTCCAATTGAAGGCACAGGATTTACTGGTCAACTCCTTCTGAGATGCCTCCACAACGGTGAGGACATCTTTGGAGAGACCCAAAGCCTGGAACTCTAGCCACTTAGGAACCAGGCTGTCAGATGCAGGGATTGAAGGTCCGTATGGAGAACCTTCCCCTGACTGATGGAGAGTAGGTCCGGGCAGAGTGGAAGACACCTCAGGAGCCTGCTGCTGAGGCTGAGGAGATCAGGGTACCAGAACTGGCATGGCCAGTCCGTAGCCACCAGGATCACCTGTGCCTTGTCCCTCCTTGCCTTGAGAAGCACCTTGTGGATCAACAGAAGTGGAGGAAAGGCAAAGAAGAGGCCTGGGGTCCAGGACCTCTGGAAAGCATCCCCCTGCAGCGTTCCCTGCTGAGTGGGGCAGGCACAAAACAGCCTCAGCTTTGTGGTCTCCTTGGAGGCGAACAGGTCCACCTGAGGGGTGCCCCACTGACAGAACAGACTGTGTACTACCTCTAGGTGGAGAGGCCACTCATGAGACACCTCGCCCACATGGCTGAGGCCGTTCTCCAGCTGGTCGGAGGCCCCTGCTTCATGGATGGCTAGGAGGTCTGCCTCCAGGCTGCGTACAAGGGACCACACATGAAGAGCTTCCTTGCACAGAGGCAGGGAGTGCATCAAGCCCTGTTTGCTGAGACAGTGCCAGGTCGTGGTGTTGTCCGTCTGGACCTGGACCACCTGACCCCAGATGTGGGGAGCAAATGCAGTCAGCCAGCCAAATTGCCTGGAGCTCCAGCAGTTTGTTATGGCACTGGGACTCCTCAGGGGTCCAGAGCCCGTGGACTCATTGTTCCCCCAAGTGGGCACCCCAGCCCATGAGAGAGGCATCAGTCGTCAGGATGACAGTCAGCTCTGAGCGGACAAATGAGATCCCTTCCTGCAGATGCTCTGGGACTACCCACCACTGGAAGGTGGCCCACATCCGCTGGGTCACAGTAACCAGCTGGTTGAAGTGACCCTGCACTGAGCCCAGTGGCTGGACAACTTCCACTGTAGGGAGCACATTCTCCAGTGGGCCCATCGGACCATGCTGGTGCAGGCTACGATGTAGCCTAGCAGGCGCAGGAAGTCCTAGGCAGGGCGCAATAGCCCAACCTGAAATGATCGGGCAAAGGAGGAGAGGGCCTCTGCCCTGTCCACCTGGAGCCATACTCTGGCTCTACAAGTCGAGCTCCTCCCTGATGAAGTTGATCACCTGTGAAGGCACGAGTTCTGACTTGGCCTTGTTGACCAGGAGGCCAAGGAAGATGCAGGTCTGGAGGGTCAGGTCCTTGGACCGCTCCACCTCCAGCCTGGAGGGACCTGTGATCAGCCAATCATCCAGGCAGGGGTAGGCCCAGACCCCTCGGCACCTCAGGTAAGCTGCCACCACTGCAAAGCATTTGGTGAAGACCCTGGGGGCCGAGGACTGGCCGAATGGCATGGCCTGGAACTCGTAGAGGGCTCCCTCTGCTCAAAAGCAGAGGAAACTTCGGTGAGGTGGACAGATCAGGACGTGGAAGAACACGTCCTGAAGATCCAGGGAGCAAAACCACATGTTTTGCTCTAGAGATGGTATGATCTGAGACAGAGTTACCATTCTAAAGGTTCCTGATTTGAGAAATTTGTTCAGGTTGTGCAGGTCTAGAATGGGGCGCCAGCCCCCTGTCTGCTTTAGCACCAGGATGTACCTGGAGACAAACCCTGGGCGTTCCGGAAGATCCATGACAGGAACCATGACCTCCTTGCGGAGGAGCTAGGCTAAGTCATCTCGAAGAGCTGACAGAATGCCTGTGGATAACAAGTCCTCCCATGGGGCGCGGGCTCGTCAAGAAGGGTACTACTTGAATTGCAGAGGCAGACCCTCATCAACCATCTCGAGAACCCACCTGTCTGTGGTGACAACGGACCAAGCGGAAAGGAAGTGGTGGAGCCTGCCCCCCACAGGAGGACCCAGAGGAGGTGTGACGGGCATGAGGGAGGCACCCCTCATCCCGTCACTGGGTAGGTTTAGAGGAGGAGGAGGGTCCAGATGAGGAGACACCGGAATCTCTCCCCCAACTTATGAACGATCGAGGCCACAGACTTCAGCCGACGTCACCAGGCCTGGGCCTGCTGTCCCTACTGGGGCTGGGCTGGTTTGGCCACAGGAGTGGAGGTGGACCAAAAGGGCTTTCTCTTCTGCTGCTGCTTAGAGCTCTTGGAGTCCTTTTGGGCAGATGTCACAGAGTCCAAGGTGGCACTGGACTTCTCTATGCGGGTGAGGTGGTCCTCGACCCTGGGGCCGAAACAAGTCAGTGCCCATGAAAGGAACATCAGCCAGCTTGTATTGAGTGTCTGCCATGAAGGTCAATATCCTCAGCCAAGCCCTGCAGTGCATGGCTACTGTAGCCATCATGGAGCGGGCATGGAAGTCCCCAATGTCCATGGCTGTCTGGAGCTGTTTTTGTGCTACAGCCCGGCCCTGGTCCCAGACCTGTTTGACTGTGATCTGGAGGTCCACTGGCACATGAGTAAGCACCTCATCCAGAGTACCTAACAGGGCATGGGAGAAGTGGGCCATAAGGAAGGTCGAGCTCATCTGGCAAAGACCAAGCTAGGAGGCAGGGTAGACCTTTTTAGCTGCATGGACCAGCTTTTTGGACTTGTAACATCCCCAGTGTTGCTGGAGAACCTAAACACAGAATTGGCCACCAGCCCCTCGACCAAGGAGTGTTCTATGAATCCCAAGAGAGAATCGATATGTACCACATACTTGTAGGCCATTCGGGCAGAGGACGCAGGGCAGGAAGCGGGACGCTGCCAGAGCTCCAAGACAGGGCCAAAAATAGCCTCCGCCACTAAGAAAGCCTCTTTAGGAGCATCTCCCTGGTCGAGGATCTTGGTCAATGGGTAATGAGCTTGTTTCTGGACGGACTCCATTTTCACACCTGTGGACTCAGAAATCAGGCGGAGAAGGCCCATAAAAGAAGTAGGTTCTTCATCCGGCGAGAGATACCCCACTGACTCCACACTGACCGGATGGGACTGCAGAGAGGAACCCTCTGACTCCAAGGAGTCATTAAAGAGTGGTCTACGGCCCAAGTCCCTGCTGACCATCAGCGGGCGGTCGGGGTGACGGTGACTGACTGTCATGGGGGAGCCCCTTGGCCGGCTGAGACCCCTTGGTCAGACCACCAGCTTTCAGTTGGACAGGTAGCGGCTCCACAGGAATCAGTGGAGACACCTGGGTTAGCTAAGCCAGGACTGTCTTAGATGACTCCTGAGATGGAGAAGGCGTTGGTCGAAAGCCAGGTGATGGCCGGCATAGGAGCCGGAGCAGACTTCATACCAGTGAGCACCAGCCGTTACCACGTGAGATCCTTGTAGTGGCGACGCAATTCGTGCCAAAGCCTCTCCTCATCCGAGGAGGATGAGGATGAAGAGTAGCGGCAGCGCCACTTCCCATGGTGCCGAGAGCAGGAGCACTGGCATCAGCAGGAACGATTCGACTCACAGGAAAAGGACTGAGACCTCGACTGTGACTGTTGGGGGGACTGGCAGCGGGGCTCAGAGGGAGTCGGCGAGTGCCGAGGCTCCTCTGGGTCTTGGTCGGGGACCAGAGGCTGTGGGTCAGCAGACTGATCTGCCCCTCCAATGGTCTGAGTCAGGACCGGAGTCCTGGATAAAGAAGTGTTGGTCTCTTCAGTCAACAACTGGTCAACCAGCTCAAGAAAAATCTCTGCCAGAAGATCAACCAGTGATTCGGCCAACTGGCCCGACAGGGTTACTGTGGAGCTGGCAGCTTGGGCCAAGGATTCAACCGAGATCGGATCCAGAGAAGCACGGGAATCTGAAGCTCTCAACCGAGAGTGCTCCCAATCCCATGAACGATGGCAAGACCATTTTTAGACTCTTTCTTTGACTCAGATTTGTGCCTGGAGGGTCCCTGACTGAGGGTCGGTAGGGAATGGCACAGTTCTTTTAAGGACCCCATAAAAGTAGAGCCCAGCTGGAGTGGCACAAAGGTAGAAGCCAAGGAGGAGTGGGATGCGGCCAGGGCTGATACCTCCTCAAACGCTGCAAGCTGTTCGTCGGACCCCGCAGCCACAGAGACCACCCAATGGGCATCCTTGGATTTGACTGGCAGGTTCCATTCACTCAAGTCAGCCTAAACTGAGCCAGGCTAGATGGTCCTTGAGAACAGCAGGATGAAAGGAGGGACAAAAATCACAAGCCTGGGGATCTTGCTCGTGCCCCAGGCAGTAGACCCACATTGAGTGCGGATCTGTTCAGGACATCTTCTGCCCGCAAGGACACCAGTGGAACTCGGGAGTGGACTTCTCCATCGTGATCGGTGATCCGAGCTGAAGACAAAGAATTTCAAACTGTTTAGGTAAAGATTTAAGTCACAAGGGCCTACTCAGTGTGAGAGTGGTAAGGAGAAAACCTACTTCTTCCAGAAGAAAGGAAGATCTGGCGTCATGGGGTGAAGCTGAGGGAGTTACCACCCGGGTGGGTGGGAGGAGTCAGTGTGAAGACTTTTCTGGCCAGTCTTAAAAGGAAAAAGGCAACTGCCAGAAAGTGTGGATCGAACTTGATACTGTATCCACGTCCCTAGAGGGTGTCTGAACAAGGGAACCCTGAAACCAATAAACATAAAACAGCCTCTGAGTAGACACCAAAGATGGTGCCTGCCAAGAAACCAGCATTTGTCAATGCTGAATGTTTGCTTGCTGGCATTGGCATTGGTAGTGTAGGAGCGAGAAAGATGCATAATAGGAATGGTAGTGAAGTATTTAACTGAAGCCGACCCCACCACCACCACCCTGCAGAGAGTGACAGGCATTGGGGTGTGCCTTTGGGTCATCAGGCATAACGGCCATGCCATTTCACCACACCCTACCCTGCAGACACCGACAAGTGTCACGGTGTGCCTTGGAGTCTTTGGGTCTTATACTCACCCCATTCCATCAGGAAATAAGGTGAGATCGGTGCAGTATAGGAGAATGGGGTGAACTTGGGGGCCAAAGAGTCCAAGGTGCACCTCAATGCCTCTCACTGGCTGCAGGGTGTGGGTGGGGGTGGAATGGTATGAGCATTACAGGAGACAATCCCAATTCACACCCCTGATGCCGGTCAGTCTCTACAGGGTGGGGCGTTATAGTCAGAAACCCTATAGTTTCAGGCGTTCATTGGTATTTTCACTGCAAATTTTCAACATGGGTTTTTTGAGACCCCCACCTTATGAACGGTGGCAATATTAGTTTGTTAGCCAAAAGCTGATTTTGCACAGCGACTACGCCATTTGGCACCACTGGTGCGAAAAAACATTTCGAACATGATGTGAAAAATGACAGCTGTACTGTTCATGGGGAGGTGTAAAAAATAGCAATGTTGAAAATCTGCAGGGAAAATATAAAAAAAAAAAAAAACTGGTGAAGTCACGAGCGCGCACAGAAACTGCACAACGCACACCCGTAATGTAATTAGTTTGGGGATTTTTTACAGCAGACTGTCAACACAGGCATTTTGGGACCTCTGCTCATGAACAGTGTCACTGTGATTTTCTTAATCTGTCCCGAAATACAGGTTACTCACCTGTAACAGGAGTTCTAGGAATGGTATATGTTGTTCATCCACACTCATTGGCAGTATCCTTGCCGCTTTAAATCTTGCCGGAAGGTCTTCAAGCTTGCTCCTCCCACCCACCCGGGTGGTATAACTCTCGGCTCCGCCCCATGACGCCAGATCTGGCCCGCTGGAAGCTCAGGTTGTGCGTCGAAGCCGGGGAGGTCGGGTGGGTCGGAGGATGAACAACATATACCATTCCTAGAACTCCTGTTACAGGTGAGTAACCTGTATTTCTAGGGACATGGATATGTTGTTCATCCACACTCATTGGCAGACTCCTAGCAGTTCTCCGGGAGGAGGAGGCAAGACGCACACCCCATATACTTACTTGGGAAAGAGAACTGAGAACCTGAGGCCCCAAAACCAGCATCCACGCGTGACTCAAGGTCGATGTGGTAATGGGTAATGAAGGTGTTTGCTGACTTCCAGGTAGCAGCCTGCAGATTTCCTGGATAGGGCGTCCCTGGAAGCAGCCACCGTTGCAGCAGTATGGCGGGTAGAATGAGCTCTTATCCTCTGGGAGGCTCCATGCCCGCCAACTTATAGCAGAGATCTATGCAGGAGGTTACCCACCTGCTTATCGTCCGCTTGGCTGCAGGTCTGCCAGATGCGGCTTCAGCGAGGTGACAAACAGCTGGCACCTCTCCCAATTTCAGCCGCAGGCCCTTATAATAAGCGTGCGCCCTTCTAGGGTCCAGAGTATGGAGCCTATATTAAGCCTCCGGGTGTGATTGGGGTAGAACACCGGCAGAGTCAACACCTGGTTGGGTGAAACTCCGACACCACCTTCGGAAGGAATTTCGGTGGGGCGCAGGACAACCTGTCCCTGTGGAAGACCAGGTGAGAGACTCGATGGAAGCGCCTGGAGCTCTCCCATCCTTCTGGCTGACGTGATAGCCACCAAGAAGGCGGTCTTCCACGACAGGTGAGAGAGCACACCTGTGCATAGGTTCGAATGGCTTGCCCATGAGCTTTGCCAGTACCAGCAGTAGATCCCACGGAGGTGGGGGTTCCCGCACTGAAGGGGAAATGTGATCAAGGCCTTTGAAAAAGCGCCAGACCACCTTCTCCTGCGCCACCGACTGCTTCCCGGCCCGCCCGTAAGCAGAGATGGCTGCCAGGTGCACCTTAGGGTCGCCGACCCAAGCCCTTGACCAGAAAGGGACCATAAATAGTCCAAGATGCTTGCCAAGGAACAGGAGGAAGGGTCCAAGCCCTTGCCTGACACCAAATGGAAAACCTTTTCCATTTGAAGGCATAACATTTTCTGGTCGACTCCTCAGGGACGCCTCAACTATATTGAGGACCTCGTCGGAAAGACCCAAGGCCTGGAACTCTAGCCGCTCAGGAACCAGGCCGTCAGGTGCAGGGATTGAAGGTCCGGATGGAACACCTTCCCCTGATTGACGGAGAGCAGGTCCGGGCGAGCTGGAAGCTGCCGCGGAGTCCTGGAGCTGAGACTGAGGAGATCTGGGTACCAGAACTGGCGAGGCCAGTCTGGGGCTATCAGAATCACCTGCGCCTTGTCCCTCCTCGCCTTGAGAAGCACCTTGTGGATCAAGGGAAATGGGGGAAAGGCGTAAAAGAGGCCCGGGGTCCATTGCCTCGAGAAGGCATCCCCCTGCAGCGAGCCCTGCTGAGGGGGCGGCATGGAACAGACTCAGCCTCGCTGTCTCCATGGAGGCAAACAGGTCCACCTGAGGTGTGCCCCAAAGGAGAACAGATGCTGTACTACCTCGGCAGGAGAGACCACTCGTGGGATGCAGCCCTATCCGGCTCAGGGCATCGGCCAGGGTGTTGGAGGCTCCTGCCACGTGAATGGCTAGGAGATCCGCCTCCAGGCTGCGCACGAGTGACCAAATGCGGAGAGCTTCCTTGCAAGAAGCATGGAGCGGCCCCGCCTGGCGGTTTAGATAGTACATGGTCGTGGTATTGTCCGCCTGACTCGGACCACTTGACCCCGGAGGAACGGAGCAAAGGCGGTGAGAGCTAGGCGGACCGCCGGAGCTCCAGCAGGTTGATGTGGCATCGGGACTCGCTGGGACCAGAGGCCATGAGCCCGGTGTTCCCCAGATGGGCACCCCAACCCATCAGAGAGGCATCGGTCGACAGAGACCGTCGGCTCGGGCAGACGAACGGGATGCCTCCTGCAAATGATCTGGAACGGTCCACCACTGGAGAGCGTCCACATCCCCTGTGTCACCGGCACAGCTGGTCCAAGGGATCGCAGCGCCAGGACCACTGGCTGGCCAGTCTCACTGAAGGGGACGATGTTCCAGCGGGCCCAACGGACCACGCTGGTACAGGCCGCCATGAGACCCAGGAGGCGCAGGAAGTCCCGGCAGGGGCAATGCCCAACCAGAAATGATCGGGCAAAGGAGGAAAGAACCTCGGCCCTGTCCGCCGAGCAGCGCCTGGCTCAAGAGAGTCGAGCTGCGCCCGATGAATAGAATCACCTGCTTGCGCTCGAGTTCGACTTGGCCTCGTTGATAAGGAGGCCCAGTTGAGAGCAGACCTGGAGGGCCAGATCTCTGGACCACTCCGCCTCCTTCCTGGAGGGAGCTGCTATCAGCCAGTCGTCCAGGTAAGGTACACCGGACCTCGCGCCAGAGAGGGAATGCTGTCACCACTGCCATGCATTTGGTGAAGACCCTGGGAGCTGGAGACAAGCCAAGGGCATGGCTTGGAACTCGAAGAGATCCTTCCGCTCGAAGCGAAGGAATCTCTGGTGAGACGGACGGATAGGGACGTGAAACGGCCCTGCAAGTCCAGAGAGCAGAACCACACGCCGCGTTCCAAGGATGGTATTATCTGAGCCAGAGTGACCATCCTGAAGGTTCGAGACCTTAGGAACTTGTTTAGGGCGTGTAGGTCGAGAATGGGGCGCCAGCCCCCCGTCCGTTTCGGAACCAGGAAGTACCTGGACACAAACCCTGGGTCTGAAGGAGGGTCCACCACCTCTCTTACCACCTCCTTCTGGAGGAGGAGAGTGATGTCGGCTCGACGAGCCGCCAGTGAGGCTGGGGATCCCGAAGCCCCCCGAGGGGCGACGGCTCTGAAGGGTGGTGCCTGCTCGAATTCCAGAGGCAGGCCTCTTCCCACCACCTCCAAGACCCACCTGTCCGTGGTAACAGCGACCAGGTGGAACGGAAGTGCGGAGCCGCCCCCACGGGGGACCTAGGTGGAGTGACGGGATGGGGCGACACCCCTCAGCCTGTCACTGGGCAGGCTTGGAGGAGGGACCGCCGAGGGACCTCCTGGGCCCTTCCTCCTGCCTCCTGTTAGAGGAAGCGGCGGCTTGGGTTTGGGATGCCAAGGCCGAGCCTGCTGGCCCTGACGTTGCTGGGCGGGCGCCGAGAGGCACAGAAGGACGCAAAGGGCTTAGGCTGTGGTTTGGCGCCTTGTCCTTCTGAGCGGAAGAGACCGAGTCCAAGGTGGCATTGGACTTCTCGATCCTCTGCAGGTGACCTTCCACCCCAGGGCAAGAGGTCAGTCCCAAAAGGGAACATCCGCCAACTTGTGCTGGGTATCCGGTAAAGGTGGATATCCTCAGCCAAGCCCTGACGCATATAGCCACTCGGCGCCACCGATCTGGCACATGAGTCCCCTATATCCAAAGCAGTCTGGAGCTGCTGTTTGGCCACTGCCCTGCCCTGGTCCCGCACCTGCTTAACCGTAGTCTGCAGATCGGCGGGAAGATGAGGGATGACCTCATCCAGGGAGCCCAACAGGGCATGAGAAAAATGTGCCATGAGGACGGCCGAACTGGCCTGACGAAGGCCGAGAGAGGACGCAGCGTAGACTTTTCGCCCGACGTAGTCCAATTTCTTGGACTCCTTGTCAGGAGGTTTGTCCACATCCCTGGCGTTGCGGCCGCCCGAGCAGCTGTCGGTAACCAACCCTCAGCAGAGGGTGTTCCAAAACCGGACAAGGAACCAGGACCGATACTTCCTGGCCCATCCTGGCAAGGCGCAGGGCAGGAAGCAGGGCGCTGCCAAAGTTCCAGTGCCGGACCCACTATGGCCTCGGCCACCGAAAGGCCTCGCCGGAGAATCCCTCGGTCCAGAATCTCCGTGAGGGGATACCTGCCTCGCTTTGAACGGGTTCGCTCCATCCCGGTAGACTCCGAGATGAGCAAGCAGTCCTAGGAAGGACGACGGGCTATCGTCCATTGACTGACCTCCTGAAGACTCCAAGTCCAGTCGCTTGGAGAAGAAGGAGGAATCATCTTCGGACTGGAAGAGTCCTCGAAAAGCTGCCTCTGGCCTGAGCCACCCTTCACCTGCCGAGGTCGGTCGGGAGTGAGGGTAACTGACAGCCGATGGGGTAAACCCTTAGCCGACCGAGAATCCTTGGTCGGAGCCCCAATTGGTGGCTGTGGAGGCGGAGGTTCCACCGGAATCGGTGGAGCAGCTGGTTTTGGCCGAACAACCGGCCTGGGTATAGGCTCCTCGGACAAGTCGAGGGGTTGTGTCGGCCGTTCCGGTGACAGCCACTTAATGGCCGGGGAAGGCGCCGGAGTCGGCTTATTCCCGGCCAGGAGGAGCTGTTGCAACATAAGGTCCTCGTACCGTCGACGTAATTTACGCGAAGCCTCCCTCATCCGAGGAGGAGGGCAGGGGCCAGCGGACGCCGCTTACGATGCCGAGACCGAGACCGCCTATGACGGTGGGAACGGCTGGACCGCGAAGAGGTCCGAGACCGAGACAGAGAGTCCCGGAATTTCCGGGGTCGGTGCGGGGAGGTGTCGGCCGGAACCGGCACTCCCTTCGGCTCGGAAGGTCCATCCGAGGGCTCCGGAACCGGAGGCACAGACGAGCCCACGGGATCCTCAACTCCTCCCGGGGGAACCGGGGAGAGGGGAATCTCGGCTGCTAAAGGCGACAGCCCGTCCAATGGGTCGAGAAAAATCTCGGCTTCATCAGTGGGAGTCTCGGTCAACTGACCTGGCCAGGACACCGTGAGGCCAGTGGCAGGAAGGTTTGATGGGCAACCGGCGGACGGCCGGGGAGAGGGACCTTCCCGCTCCCAAGAGCGTCGGCGGAGGGACTTACCACCTGTCCCTCTTTTGGACCGAGAATAAGGTCCAGCAGGCGCGAGCCCTTCTCCTTTAGTGGAGAGGGACAGACAAAGCTCCTTAAAAGAAGCCGTGTAGGAAGAACCCAGAGAGCGGGATAAATGCTGCGGCCGAGGAAGATCGGCCCGCGCCGCCTCCTCTTCGAGGGCTCACCATCCTCGAGCTGATCCGGTCGGAACCTCCGCCGCCCGATGACACCGCTAACCGGGCTTCCTGACTTCACCGAGGGAAACGCTGGACGGCCCAGTTGCAATCGGGCAGCACGGTCTTGAGGACGTGAGGCCGAGAAAGATGAGCACAGGTGCAAGCTCTGCGGGTCGTGCTCAAGGCCTAAGCAGTAGACACACGTGGAGTGTGGATCCGTCCGAGACATCTTCTGCCGCATGGGCATCTCCGAATCCGGAGTCGATTTGTCCATCGCGGCGAGGGATCGAAGACTAAGTCTTTTGCAAATTTTTATTTTTAAATCCATAACGGAGAAATAGGAACTAGTCGTAAACGCAGAGCGTTAAGGAGGGAACCTGAGCTTCCAAGCGGTAAGGAAGATCTGGCGTCATGGGGCGGAGCCGAGAGTTATACCACCCGGGTGGGTGGGAGGAGCAAGCTTGAAGACCTTCCGGCAAGATTTAAAGCGGCAAGGATACTGCCAATGAGTGTGGATGAACAACATATCCATGTCCCTAGAACAGTGATTTCCCACAGCGACCACACATTTCTGCACCGGAAGTTCGAAAACACATTTCGGCCGTGGTGTGAAAAATGACAGCAGTTCATAAGGAGGTGTGGAAAAATGGCAGTGTTGAAAATCTGGAGTGAAAATATTACACATTCATGAACTTACGAGGGAGCGTGGAAACTGTGCAATGCTCGCTCGTAACACAGTCATTTTATGAACTTTTGTCACAACATTTTTAACATAGCCATTTTAAGACGTCTGCTCATGAACAGTGCCACTGTGATTTTTCTAATCTGTCCCGAACATTGATTCCGCACATCGACTGCGCCATTGTACGCTACATGCGCGAAAACACATTTTAGGCAAGATGTGAAAAATGACAGCTGTACTACTCATAAGGAGGTGTGGTAAAATGGCAATGTTGAAAATCTGGAGTGAAAATATTAAAAATTCAAACACTTACGAGCGTGTGTAGGAACTGCGCAACGCACACTCATAAGTCATATTTTAGGATTTTTTTCACCAAGTTTTCAACTTAGAGTTTTGGGGGGGCGTCTATCTCATGAACTGTGCCACTGTTGTTTCGTTATTCGGTCCCAAAAGGTGGTTCTGTGCAGTGACCGAGAAATCACCTTTCGGGACCAAATAAAATGACAGTGACCGAGTTCATGAGTTGGGGCCCCAAGAACCCCATGTTGAAAATTTGGTGAAAACATTCCCCAAAATGGCCGAGATATGCACCAAAGTTGAAAAAAACCCATTTATGCCATTATACAGCTTACCGGCATTTCTTCAGTTCACGGTTGGCTTTGAAGAGTGCAGACGTGTTCCCGGTCCACCTAAGATTGACGCGCTGGGCTCCAGAGGTAAGTATGGGGAAGAGGGTGCGCAGAGGGTGAGCCGCAGGTTTGAGAGGACAGATGGTCAACAAGGGACTATTTTTATTTATTCATTTTACAGGTTTTTCTACTGCAGGAAGACAACGCAGGACTTTTGCCACGCTGGGGTGGGCTCCCAATGTGGCAGCTGAAAGGTTATTTTTTTGGGGGGACGGCAGTGGAGCCAAATGGGGATTGGGCACCCCCATCGGCCATACCGATGCTTGCCTGGGGTGGGCTCCCAGCGTGGCACCTAGAGGTCTGTTTTGGGGGGGGCCAGTGGAGCCGACAGGGGATGGGGCACCCCCCTCGGTCATACAGTGCACGCGGGTGGAGTGGAGCGCATGAGTATGCTGGGGTGGGCTCCCAGCCTGCTACGTAAGTGTGGGGGGGGGGACGAAGACAGAACTGTCTATGACAGTTCAAATGCAGTGAAGACATACGTGTAGGCAATTTGCATACTGCCGTCAGCAGTATGCAAACTGCCTACACGTTACCACCACTGATTATGGCAGTATTTTTCTCTGAACTGTATGCCACTGCATCTGAATGCTGTCATAGACAGCTCGGACAGTCATTGGCGTGGTGTAGCCGCACCTGCAAAATGGACCAGGGCATTGGAAGTGGGGGAGGCACACCTACGAATTCTCATATGGTGGCACTATGTTTCTTGCACATGCATGCAAGCAAACATAAAAACAAAAAGAAAAACATGTCACTGTCCCTCCTCCTGAAGAAGGAAATGAGCTGCCAGCAGAAACAAATAAAATGTCCTCAACAGAGGACATGACTAAGGCATGGCAATTCCTCCAGGCATTCCAGGCACTGAGGAATTTCATGAATATGCCAGCACCCCCTCCCCAGGGCTCCGATTCCATTCCCAATACTTGAGGAGGAGACCGTTGAGCTGTACTTTGAGGAGAAGGAGGAAGGAGAACCCATAGAACCTGATGGTTCTCCACAACAAGAGTTTGGCTCCCCTCCTAGACATTCAGATGACTATACTTCACACTACACTTTTTTGAAGCATATGGTAAATACCCTCAACATCACCTCAGAAGAAACCGAATAAAATGAGGTGGAATTTATAGATATGATGGGCTTTACTTATGAAGGCAGTTTAGCGTAGTGGTTAAGGGCACTGAGCAGCAAACCTGGAGACCTGGGTTTGAATCCCATCAGCTCCCACTTGCATACTGTGTGACCCTGAGCAAATCACTTAACTTCCTTGTGCTCCCAGGCTGCACCTGGACACATGCTCCGGCTTAGTGTGCCTCTCCTGGTTAAACAAGTTCCCCTTTCCCCAACTCCTACAAAGAGGCTGCCATTGCCCATTCACAAGTCCTTCAAAAAGGCCACCTGTAAAATCTTACCAGGACCCACTTCAGTTGCTAGCACAGACAAAAAATTGGAAAAAATTACCAGATGGACAAACAGGGTTCTGAATATCTGTATTCTCATCCTGCTCATGATGGAGTGGTCCAGACTGCTGCCTGCACCTAGGCCAAAGTGCCCCTTTCCTCTCAGCCTCTTGAAAAAGATTCCAGGAAGCTGAACAGTATGGGCAAAAAAAACTTTATACTTCAGCTTTTTTGCTTTTAAGGCAGGCAGCATACTTGGCATACATAGTTCAGTACCAAAAAACACTTTGGTGCTCAACTCTGGCAACAAGCAAGACTTGATACAAAATCTAGATCTAGATGACACAGCAAGATAAGCTACTGATGCCACAAAGTACCAGCTCCATATTGCAGATGACAAACAACAGCATCCAGGGTCATGCCCATGCAGTGTCCTTAAGGAGGTTTGTCTGTCTTAGAACAACTAACCCATCCAAAGATACTCAGACAAAGGCAACAGAATTTCCCTGAGAGGGAAATTCACCATCTGGTGACAAGACAGAGCCCTGCACGAGAAAAGTGGATGAATATAAAAACATCTACAAGAGCAACACTGATAAGGAAAAGGCCTCCACTTCCTACAGGTCTCCTTGAAAGGGAAGTAAGAGGCAAGGGATACATTTACCATGCCCACATTACCTATGATTTCCTTCCATGGAAGGGTTTCTTGAGACGTAGAGGTAGAAGAGCCACCAGGAGTGCAGCTGCATGATCAGCCCCCGAAGACTCAGGCTAAGCAAAACCCCTTACGAGTCTGCACAGGTCGCCCATCCACTGCCAGTGTGTGTGTGGAGGGGGGGATATTTCCAGAACTGGTCAAAAATGACCACAGACAAGTAGGTTCTGGAACTAGCAAGTCAGGGTTTGTCCCTGCATTTCAAAAAATTCCCCAAGACTGCAGAATCACAAAGGTTTTCACCCTCACACTCCAGCAGAAAGACACTTGTTGGAGATGGAGGTTAAAAAACTGCTGCAAGCAAATGCAGCGGAAACGGTACCTTTCTCACACTGGGGAAAGGAACTTTTTTCAATGTACTTCCTGATCCACAAGAAAAATGGGGACTGGTGACCCATTTTAGACACGAGATACCTGAACAAACATTTTAAAAAGGAGAAATTCAAGATGGTAACACTGGGCTCAGTGATTTCATCACTGCAAAAAGGAGACTGGCTGGGGTCAGTGGATCTAAAAGGCACCTACTTTCACATACCAGTCAGGTACAGTTACAGAAAGTACCTCAGATTCAGGTTAGGTAACTGCCATTACCAGTTCACAGCCCTTCCCTTGGGGCTACCATCAGCACCAATGGTGTTTACAAAGTACCTAGCCATAGTGGCAGTACATTTAAATAGGCAAGAGGTGGCAGTTTTTCCCTACCTGGACAACAGGCCTGTTTCAGTAAAATCATACCAGAAGGCCAACTCCTCCCTTCTTCCGACCCAAGACACCCTGGATGAACTGGGCTTCCTTATAATTGTACAAAAGTCACAATCAGAATCTGTTCAGGTTCCAGACTTTATAGGTGCAGAACTGGACACCCTGCAGGGGGAAAGCATCCCTTCCCCAAGCAAAGGTGGCAAATTCGACTGCAACTGCAAAATCCTTGAGGGCAGGTCAGCCCAGACCTGCAAGAGATTTCCTGCATTTGGTGGGCTACATGGCATAATCCACCACAGTGGTGCCAGGTGCCATGTTGCAAATGAGAGATATCCAGTACCACCTTGGGAACTACTGGTCCCAAAGGTGGGAACCACTTTCAAAACTAATTCCAGTCACAAAGTCCCTGCTACAGGCACTGGTAGAGTGAAAGGAGTAATGGAAGAAGCCAGAAGGGGAAGGAAGGAAGGAAACATATTCAATTCAGCCACAAGGGGAAGGAAGGAAGCAAATTCAATTCAGTGCTTTAGAGTAACTGGTAATTGCAATTTTTCTTTTAAACTTAGATTGTGGGCTTTTAATGACATTGTACTTTCTTTGTTGTCTTTACTTAGAATTGTTTTTGGGCTGTTGAAAATTTAAAACGTAATGGTGGTGTAATTCTGTGCTGTCTTTAATTGCTGCAAATTTTATCTTGGCTTGTCTGACTGCCCTGTAGTTGGGTGAGGGGTGTTAATTTTCTGGCCTCTGACCTCAGCTACGTGATAACTGGAGGTGGGGCTTAGTCAGAGTTGAGGTAGCAAGTGAGTTTTATTTTCTCAGAAAAAGCCAGAAGGGGAAGGAAGGAAACATATTCAATTCAGTGCTTTAGAGTAACTGGTAATTGCTATTTTTCTTTTAAACTTAGATTGTGGGCTTTTAGTGACACTGTACTTTCTTTGTTGTCTTTACTTAGAATTGCTTTTGGGCTGTTGAAAATTTAAAACGTAGTGGTGGTGTAATTCTGTGCTGTCTTTAATTGCTGCAAATTTTCACCCCCTCCCCCAACTCTTAATTATATGCCCTGTTAAATCTGATTGACAGGAGCTAAACACAGGGTATAGTAAGGGGTGTGAAGTAGGAGGGGCATAAGGGGGAAGAAGCCCACCCTCAGCACAAGTGTTTTGACGCATTTATTTATTTATTGTTTATTTTAAAGAAAATTATCTGAGGATCAGTGGCAGGATTTTTAGGACAGTATATTAATAAAAAGGGAACTAGGAGAGCTTCAGTAGCAGACAAGTAGTGGAATAGCAGTATAATTGCAGTATAATGTGGGGAGTGGTGCAATGCAGTGGCTGTGGGGCAGCCATATTCAGGCAGACCTTCTGGACACTGAGGTGCTGCCCTATCTTGATGCCATCTCTGGACCGCGGAATGAGGTAGCCAGACTCAGAGCGGAAGTAAACTGGGTCAGGAGTACCATCATCCCTATCCAGAGACCACCCAGTCCAATGCAACTGCCTCAAAGGATGCGAGCGAGGAGCACTTGGATGACAGGGGGCTCAGGGAGGTTAAGGCGGTCAGGCAGAGGACATCCCAGATCCTATTCCACTCAAGAACTCATATGCCACACTGGCAAACGAGGACAACCAAACAGAGGTACCCAGAGAAGTGGAAGGAACGGATGTGGAGGTTAGCCAAGGAGGTGACCTCAGCGGGAAAGCAGTGGACCCCAGAGGAGGAGGAAGCAATCCTGGTGGGGACTCCTTCATAAGAGGGATCCAGCTAGGAACACAGGAGGGAGGACAGGGAGGTGAGGTGCCTACCAGGTGCCACGGCATGGAGGGATGGAAGGAAGATCCTGGGGATCACTGGGAAGGCAAGACGGAGGGTGAGCTGGATGTCATTATCCACCTAGGGTACTAATGACCTGGCAAATGGGGAGCCAAAGGTTCAGGAAGAGTTTAGAAATTGGGGAGGGTCTCAAGCAAGTAGCTACTTCTGTCACTTTCTGAAGTACTTCCTGCGAGAGGGAAGGGACAGCATAGGAGCGCATGCACCAGGAACTTTAACTCATGGTTGAAGAACTGGTGCTGTGAGGAAGAGGTTTGGATTCATTGGTGACTGGGGACCCACCTGGAGGGATGGAGGTTTGTTCAAGCTTGGCAGACCCGCATCCATCCTGGAGGGGAATCCAACACTTATCGATAAGTTTAAATGCTACACTGATAAGCATTTAAACTAGCAAAGAGGGCAGGCCTACTTGTTTACCCCCACAGCTAGCAGTGGAACCAGAACCAGAGGAGTGGCTATTCTGCAAAGCAGTGTGCAAAAGATGGAGGTTAGTGTCCAAGAGGTGGATAGGCAGAAAAGGGGCAAAATTCAGCAGAAGGGCAGACAGCAAGGAGAACCAGGGATAAAGGACAACCAAGGAAGGGGCTGGAGTAGAATAGCGAAACAGTCTAGGGAGGTCAAATCATGGAAAGCCATGTGAGCAAATGCCAGGAGCCTTAGCAACAAGATGGAAGATCTGGAGGCTGACATGGTGCAGTCAGACCTGGACATTGTGGCCATCACTGAAACCTGGTGTAATGATCACCACGACTGGGAGATGGCTATACCTGGCTACAACATATTCAGAAGAGACAGAGCAGGCAGGAAGGGAGGAGGAGTGGCACTGTATGTGAAAAATGACATAAGGGCCATAGACTTCTAGGAAAGCAAACTGAACTTACAAGCTCAAATGGGCAGACTGGGTGGGCCATAGGCCCTTATCTGCTGACACTGTCTATGTATCTATATATCTATGGAACCTCAGAGAGGGAGTTCCCTTCCTTCAGCAATCACCTACGGTTATACAACAGATGCCTCCCTCGTGGGCTGGGGCACCCATCTGAAGGACCTCACTGCAAGCAGCACACTGACTGCATAGGAGACTCGGAAGCACATAAATCTCCTGGAGCTCAGGGCAGCAATATCTGGCAATGCAGGACTTTTCCTCCCACATCAGAGGTCCGTCTGTCCAAATCAGGACAGACAATGTCACAATTATGTATTGCAGAAACAAACAAGGAGGAACAAAATCTCCAAAATTGTGCACAGAGGTGATGAAGATCTGGAACTTTGCATACTCCCTGGAGATCCAGCTTTTGGCAGTACACCTGCCAGGAAAGGACACTATACTTGCAGATTCCCTGAGCAGGATCAGTTATGGAAATCATGAAATGACACTAAACCAGCAGGTGCTGACAAAAGTGTTCCGACGGTTGGGTATACCAGAGACAGCCCGGTTTGCATCTTGGTAAAACAACCAGCTCTCACTGTTTTGTTGCAGACCCCTATCGGTGGGTACAGTCCCTGAGAATATTCCAGTCTTCAACTGGTTGGGAAAGTTCCTATATGCCTTCCCACTTTTGCTGAAAGTACTTCTAAAACTGAGAAGGGTGTCGGTAACAATGATTCTCATAGCTCTAGACTGGGCCAGGCAAATTTGGTACTCCCTGCTCCTGTCCCTCTCCAAACAAACATCCTATCAACCTGCCCCTTAATCATATTCTGCTTACATTGTCATAAGGCAGGATAACATTCCCAGATAACAGAAATGAAAATTACGTACCTACCGTAATTCTTGACCTTCTTGGACGAAGTCTCTGCCACTCATTCACACTAGTGGGACTATGCCAGAGGTGCTAGGACCCAGCGGGAGGCAAAAATCTTCAGGAGGGCAGGCGCTGAGGTAGGACCATGCACGCACGGTGCCATGAGGCTGGCTCGCGCCATATAGGCTATTTTAGCGTCCACCCTCCAACTGCCTCAGAACCTTTTTTACTAAGGAGAAGCAGCGTAAACTAACCTTAGTAAAACTAACCCATCTCGGACATTAGATAGTCCATATGACCCGTGTAAGAAGGGTCAACTCAACAGTGTCTTCACAACCCAGTCAACGAGGGAGTGAAGATCAAAAATAAGATAAATGGTGGGGGCGCTGTGGAGCCCGAGCTAACTGGAAGCAACTATAATAAGCTCCTACAAAACTTAATTTAAATCTATTAAAATCGGCAGTTTTATCTCACTTTTTCCTGTAATCGGGGTTAATCGACAGATAAAGGAACATCTTCTCTAGCAGGATGGGTAATCCTAAACGGGATAAAGCCTCAGGAGGCTCTGAAAAAAACAAGGGTTCAGGCGCTGCTCAAACTGCACGATTAACCGATGCGGAGGCCTTCCCTCCCATGGGTAGGAGACCGGAAGAAACTATGGACTCTTTGGGCATTAAACTGCAAAAGCTGATTCAGTCGGTTTCAGATCTTTCCCAGAAGGTGGACAGTTTCAATGGAAGAGTATTAATAATAGAGACAGCGATGGACTCACTAAAAGGGGAGTTTCAGGAAGTCCAGAGACAAGCTGAGGTTGCTAATGGAGCGACCTCCCGCATGGCTTCTGAAGCACAGCATCTGAAAACTCGCCTGGAGTCATTAGAGAATCAGGTCCGCTCCGCCAACCTACGTCTGCTAGGGATACCAGAGGGTTCAGAGGGGATCACCCCATCCTATTCGTAAAAGAATGGCTTACGGAAAAGCTGGTGCCTGAAGGATCAGAACCCATAGTCGGAATTCAGAAGGTCTACAGAGTTACGCCTAGGGGAAGACAAAATGGAGTGGAACCTCGCACTTTGATGGCGATAATAGCGGGGCAGGAGTTCGGGATCGAATTTTGCAGCTTGCCCGGAGGGCAGGTCCCCTGATGTACGAAGATAAGCAGGTCTACATTTTTCCTGATGTCAGCTATGCGACCCGACAGCGAAGGAAGAAATTTGATGGTGTTCGCCGTGTTCTCAGAGAGGCAGGGTTCCCACACACTATTATTTTTCCAGCATGTCTGAGGATCACCTTTGAAAATAAAATTTATATATTTTCAGACCCTGCTGATGCCGGTAAGTGGGCAGCAAAACTGGCTCCTAAAAGAGACTCTCTGGAGGAAGTTGATCCCGAGGAGGTACAAATAGGAACCTGAGCCGATTGTCCACTTGCGGAACATTTCTATTTGGGGTATGAGAACTGCCGATTGCTAATATTTGATCACCAATTTGTGAATCTATATTTTTAGAGATTCCTGCTACTTGTTGCTTATGAAAAGGAGCAGTTAATTATTGTCTCTCATTCTGTACCGAAAGTTCGCTTCCAGGTATAAATAAGGGGAGATTGCTAACCTTAAGGTTTTTTTTCATGGCATCGCAAAGTCCTGTTGGGACAAGCTAACTTTTTGTTCAAGGGATACTGCTGGACAATTATTATTTTAGGAGCCTGCCATGAAGCTCTTGGACTTGTTAACACAGCAACTTATCGAGACTCTTTACTTTATTTCTTATTATTAACATAAGGATCCCCCCAAAGTGGTACATACATATAGTGGATGCACCTGTAACTGTTATTAAAGGGCTAATGACCCTATTTGTGATGTTGTTTGGTGGACTGTTCACTGTATGCATTTCCATGATTCTATACGTATGGAAAATAAATATAAACAAAAAAAAATAAGATAAATGAGCTTGGGGGATGGTGGTTGGGCGTGTGAACGTGTAGTGGAGACTTCGTCCAAGAAGATCAAGAATTACGGTAGGTACATAATTTTCATATCTTCCTAGACATAAAGTCTCCACCACTCATTCACACTAGTGGGAGAGTACCAAGCTGAAATCATCCCCCGAGAAGGACGGCAGGAGAGAGGAGCTCATTCAGTACAGAAGTCCCTTAAGGACTGTCCTGCCAAAGGAAGGATGCTGTCTGGCATGGACATCCAAGGCGCAGTGCTTCACAAAGGTGTGCACAGAGCTCCAAGTGGCCATATTGCAGATGCCTGCAATGGACACATTCTGAATCTCTGCCAGAGATGCTGTGACTGCTCTAGCAGAGTGGGTGTACACGCTGCCTCCCATCTTGACCTGTGCCATCGAATAGCAATGGCGCAGACATGCTACCAGCCATGCTGAAATGCACCTGATGGCAACAGGCTGACCCAGCCAGGCCATGCTGAATGAGACACAGAGTTGCCTGGATTTGTGCATCTCCTTCATTCTGTCGATGTAGAACCGCAAAACCCTCTTTACAACCAGACAGTGTAGGGTACACGCCCCTTCATTCTGAAAGTCTGCAAAGTAGGTCAGAAGGACCAAGGCCTGGTTCAGGTGGAATTCTGAGAATACTTTTGGAAGAAATTTAGGGTGAGTTCAGAGAAACTCCTTGTCCTTGTGAAATACTTTATACAGCAGGTCTGTGACCAGGGCATGTATTTCAGACACCCTCCGAGCAGAAGTAATGGCTACAAGGAAGGCAGCTTTCCAGGTCAGGAACTTCAATTCGCAGGTTGCTAGCGGCTCGAATGGCTTACGGGTGAGCATGTCTAACACAATGTTGATATCCCAAGCAACTACTGGTCTCCTGACTGGTGGTCTAGTGTGGAGGATACCTTTAAGGAATCTCTTGACCAAGGGTAGCTGAGCCACTGACATATTGTGGATAAACTCGTGGTAAGCCGAAGTCGCACAAAGGTACACCTTCACTGTCGAGTATTGCAGTCCTGCATTAAACAGTTCTAGAAGGTACTTCAACACCTTGTTTGGTGAGCAAGTAAAAGGGTCCAGGGAGGACTTCACACACCAGATGGAGAATAATTTCCACTTTGCTATGTAGGTTTTCCTAGTAGATGGTTTGCGCACTGCTAGGAGAATGTCTGAGATTCTACAGGAGACGTTGAACCTACCTACTTCTATCTCCTCAGGAGCCAGGCATGGAGATGAAGGGACCACAGGGTGGGATGGACCACTGGATCCTGGGTCAGGAGGTCTGTTTGAAGTGGAAGTTGTCACAGTGGAACCTCCGATAATCTGTTGATTAACGGAAACCATATCTGATGAGGCCAGTATGGGGCGATGAGAATCATGCTGCCCCCCGTGCCTCCAGCTTGAGCAGCACCCTCTGAATTAAGGGAAGAGGAGGAAATACATACAGAAAGTGTTTTGTCCACCACAGTCTGAATGCATCCTGACAGAAAACACCAGGCTCTGGATTTCTGGAGCAGAAAAGAGGCAATTTTGCATTGAGTGGGGACGCAAGAAGGTCCAGGTCCGGAGTACTCCACTCTTCGAAGAGCGACAGCACGTTGTTTGAGTTGAGAGACCACTTGTGTGGATCCACCTCCATTCTGCAGAGGCGATCCGCCAGATCAATCTGGATTTCTGGCAGGTAGACTGCCTGGATGAGGGCTTCATGCTTGAGGCACCATTCCTACACTCTCAAGGCTGCCCTGCACAGAGGGTAGAGTGTGCTCCACCTTGTTTGTTGATGTAATACATCACTGCACTGTTGTCCGTCTGAAGGAGAATTACTTTGTGACAGAGGATATCCTTCAGGGCTCGGACAGCATGCAGGACAGCTCTCATCTCCAGGACATTTTTGTGCAGGTGGGACTCGTCCTGGTTTCACAGGTGCTGGGAGGGGAGATCCTGACAGCGAGCCCCCCAACCGGTTAGAGATGCATCTATGGTGATAGTGATCTGTGTCTCCAGTAAGGCAAAGGGAAAACCTTGAAGAAGGCTGTCCTCCTGAGTCCACCATGTGAGTGACCTCATTAGGGGCTCTGTCACCTTGATGTGGAAAGACTGCGCATGTGTGGTCGGAGACCACTGAGTGCTGAGCATCCACTGTGTGGTTCTCATGTGCAAATGGGCCAGGGGCATTGTGAACACAGACGATGCCATGAGACCCAACATCAACTGGATCGAGAGAGCTCAAACCGAGTTGTTCTCCTTGATGAAGCGAGCCATCTGGAGAATACTGTTTCTCCGGTCTTCTGGGAGGAAGACTCTTGCCCTGGAGGTGTCCAGGAGAGCTCCTTTGAAGAGGAGTTCTTGGGAGGGCTGAAGCTGTGACTTTTCCAGATTCAGGAGAACTCCCATGAATGTGAGGAACTTGGAAGCCGTGGCCATGGCTTCCTGTATCCCTTGTCTGGAGGAACTCGCTAGGAGCCAATCGTAGAGTTTCCTGAGATGCGCTGCAAGTACTACAAAGCACTTTGTAAAGACTCGAGATGCCAAGGACAGCCCAAAGGGCAGGACTCTGAATTGGTAGTGCTGGCCCAGAGCCACAAAGCGTAGGTACTTGTGGTGACTTGGGTGCACTGGGACGTGTTGGTAGGCATCCTGCATGTCCAGAGAAGCCAGCCAATCATTTTGATGAATCAGAAGTAGGAGCGTTCCTAGATATCATCTTGAATTTCTCTTTGAAGAGATATTTGTTCTACTTCCTTAGGTCTAGAATAGGGTGCATACTGCCTGTTTTCTTTGGAACCAGGAAATAGTGGGAGTAGAAACCTGTGTCCTGTTCTGCTTGCAGAACCACTTCCACTGCTCTGTTGTTCAGAAGGCCCTGAATCTTGGAAGCAAGGAGGTCTAACTGAGTGACAGACAGTTTGGGTTGTCGTTTGGGTGGACGATCCGAAAAAGGGTCTCCGAAAAATCTAGAGAGTAACCCTCACAAATTATCCTGACGACCCATTTGCCTGTTGCGACAGACTTCCGCTGGTTGTAAAACTGAGTCAGACGCCCCCCTAACGCCAAAGAGGAGTCCTCCTTGAGCAGTTGAGGTGGGACATGGGCCAGGTCTTCAGAGGGTGGTGCAAGGTGCCTTCGGGGCCCTGTGCCTTCTGCTGCATTTTCTTTTGCGGCTGAGGGGCTTGGTTCTTGTTAAAGGCCCCTCGGCCTTTACCACAAAAGGAATGACGATTATGAAACTACTACCAGAAGTTTCTGCCCCACTGAGGGGCAGCAAGGGCTGTTCTGGTCATCTTAATAGCAGTCCTAGTTTTCTGAGAGGCCTCTAGTGCCTGCTCCACCTGTGGGCCAAACAGATAAACTCCATCGAATAGAAAGTTCATGACTCTCTGTTGAGCATCATTTGTGAACCCTGAAGTCCTTAAACATGAGTGACACCAGGTGCATATCCTGGACTCGCTGCTGCTCTAGAAGCAGGGTTAAAGGCATCCATAGCCACCTTAAGTTGCTGATTGTTGGACACAATGCCTTTAAGTAATGGTCTGGAGAAGCTCTGAATTAATGTCTGACTCCAGAAGAACCTCCACAGTGACTCTGAGCGAATGCCAGAGGGTATATTCAGGATCCACCTCAGAAGCCTGAAGAGAAAGGGTGAAATTCATATTCTTCAGAAAAAACTTAAAAGAAAGGTCCTCGACCAAGGATCTCTGCTGAAGTGGAGGGCTTACTTTCCACTCCAAAGGATGAATCCTCATCCAGATCGTCCCCTAATCATACATCAGGATCAAACTCAATATTATTTCCTACTAACCCAGAAAGGATAGTATAAAAAGTAAAGGGAGGAAGAAGAGCAGGAGGAGGCACTCCCTGAAACAACGTCAAAAACCCTGGCACCCGAGGTGGTGCCAATGCTGTTGTGGCACCAGGAGTGCTGCCGTCAAGGCCAGAGCTGAGGTTGGCACAGTGCCAGATGAGCACCTGGAGACCCAACCCCAACACTGGGGCACCCAAGGCTGGAGACCTGAAAGTACAAGAAGGAGTAGGAGAAGGCAATACCTGTGCTGGCCCCTGCGCCGCAGCCATGTGAAGGGGAAAAGCACGAGAGTGCGGCGTCGACAGCACTGGTGTCACACGACTACGCTGACCCAACCACCCCAACCGCGGGTCCACAGCCCCCAGGCCGAAAGTCCCAGGGTTGACTCCGCAGGCACGGACAGTTGGGACAACCACCAGACTCACTGCACCATAAGAGCGGCCCAATGATGAAACTGCTCACTGGAGGACCCCCAAGGGGGTGGAGAAGAACTCCGGAATCAAGGACCGCGGCCACTGGGAACAGAGGCTGCAGGCGACCCCGACAGAGCCGGGGTCCGCCTCCTGTCCACCGCTACCGACGATTTCCGTGCACATGTACCAGATGGTGACCTTGAACAGTACAGCTTCTTCTTTGACCAGTGGGATGAAGAAGAGCTTGAGGCTGAGCGGCACCAGGTCCCCTGACCTCGATCGGGAACATGCCCGCTTCTTTTTGTGCTTTCGGGAGGACCGCCCTTCCTCCCGAGCACTGAACTGCTTGTGCTCAGACCACCCCCTCCGAAGAGGACAGCGGACCGGACCCAGCCCTGCTGCTAAAACAGCTTTCAAGTGAAGTCTCCCTACCATCACTGGCCCCGTTCATGGTCAACTCCGTCAAAGGCGAGCTGAAGAAGACCTCTTCCATTCTTCGTTGAAAAATGAACAGGTTACTCACCTGTAACAGTAGTTCTAGGAGTGGTATATGTTGTTCATCCACACTTCTTGGCATGTCCCTTTCCCCTTTAAATTTTGCCGGAAAGTCTCCAAGCTGGCTCCTCCCACCCACCTAGGTGGTAAATACCTCGGCTCCGCCCCATGACGCCAGATCTTAGCCTGCTGGAAGCAAGGTTGAGCGCCTAAAGCTGGGGAGGTCGGGTGGGTGCGTGTGGATGAATAACATATACCACTCCTAGAACTACCATTACAGGTGAGTAACCTGTTCTTCTAGGAGCATGGATATGTTCTTCATCCACACTTCTTGGCAGACTCCAAACAGTTCTCCGGGAGAAGGGAGGCAAGGCGCATACCCCCTACTTGGTAAATAAAGACTGGAGAACCGAGGCCCCATAACCAGCATCCCGGTGGGTCTCAAGGTCGATGTGGTAATGGGTAATGAAGGTGTTTGTTGACTTCCAGGTAGCAGCCTGACAGATCTCCTGGATAGGGATGTCCTTGGAAGCAGCCACCGAAGCAGCAGTATGGTGGGTAGAGTGAGCTCTTATCCTTCTGGGAGGCTCCTTGCCCGCCAACTCATAGCACAGACCTATGCAGGATGTGCTCCATCTTGCTATTGTCCATTTGGCAGCAGGTCTGCCAAAAGCGGCTTCAGCATAGATGACAAAACAGCTGGCAAACCTCTCCACGAATTTCTGCCGTTATCGCCTTATAATAGGAGAGAGCATGTCTCAAGTCCAGAGTATGGAGCATGTACTCGGTGTTCGAGGTGTAGTCAAGGTAGTATACCGGCAGAGTCAACACCTGGTTAAGGTGAAACTCTGATATCACCTTTGGAAGGAATTTCTGGTGAGGGCACAGGACAATTTTGTCCCTGTGAAAGACCAGATAAGGGGAGTCCACCGAAAGCGCCTGGAGCTCCCTTGTCCTTCCGGCTGACGTGATGGCCACCAGGAAGATAGTCTTCCACGACAAGTGTGAGAACTCACACTTGTGCATGGGTTCGAATGGCTTGCCCATGAGCTTTGCCAAAACAAGCAACAGATTCCATGGAGGTGGAGGTACACGCACCGGAGGGGATATGTGATCCAGGCCTTTGAAGAAGAGCCTGACCACTGTCTCCTGTGCCAATGTTGGCTGACCGGCCCGCACCCGGTAAGCATAAATGGCTGCCAGGTGCACCCTAAGGGTCGATGACTGTAGATCCCCTTTGGAGAGAGACCAAAGGTAGTCTAGAATGTTAGCCATGGAGCAAGATAAGGGGTCCAGACTCTTACACTGGCACCAAATGGAAAACCTTTTCCATTTGAAGGTATAACATTTCCTGGTCGATTCCTTACGAGATGCCTCCATCACGGTGTAGACATCCTCGGAAAGACCCAGAGCCTGGAAAACTAGCCGCTCAGGTACTAGGCTGTGAGGTGCAGGGACTGAAGGTCCGGATGGAATACCTTCCCCTGATTGAGTTATATCAGGTCTGGGCATGTACAAAGCCGCTCCGGGGGCCTGCAGCTGAGGCTGAGGAGATCTGGGTACTAGAACTGGCGTGGCCAATCTGTGGCTACCAGGATCACCTTCGCCTTGTCCCTCTTCACCTTGAGTAACACCTTGTGGATCAACGGAAATGGAGGGAAGGGGTAGAGGAGGCCTGGGGTCCACGACCTCGAGAAGGCATCCCCCTGCAGCGAGCCCTGCTGAGGGGGGCAGGCATGGTACAGCCTCAGCTTGGTGTTTTCCCTGGAGGCAAACAGGTCCACCAATGGTTTGCCCCAATGGGAGAACAGACTGTAAGCTACCTCTGGATGGAGAGACCACTCGTGGGATGTCTGGCCTATGCGGCTGAGAGCATCTGCCAGCTGGTTCAAGACTCCTGCCACGTGAATGGCTAGGAGATCCGCCTCCAACAGGCTTACAAGGGACCAGATGCGGAGCACCTCCTTGCACAGCAGCCGGGAGTGTGTGTCACCCTGTTTGTTGAGGTAGTACATGGTCGTGGTACTGTCCGTCTGGACTTGAACCACTTGACCCCGGAGTTGAGGACCGAAAGCTGACAGTGCCAGTCTGACTGCTCTGAGCTCCAACAGGCTGATGTGGTATCGGGACTCCAGGACCTGTGGGCTCTGTTGTCCCCCATGTGGGCTCCCCAGCCCATGAAAGAAGCATCGGTCATCAGGACAACTGTAGGCTCGGGGTGGACAAACGGGATCCCTTCCTGCAACCGTTCTGAGGCGGTCCACCATTGGAGAGCGTCCCACATCTTCTGGGTTACAGTGATCAGCTGGTTGAAATGACCATGGCGCTGAATCCACTGGGCAGCCAGCTCCCACTGGAGGGGGTGCATGTGCCATCTGGCCCAATGGACCACTGAGGTGCATGCCGCCATGTAACCCAGAAGGCACAGAAAGTCCCGGGCAGGGCGCAAGTGCCTAACCAGAAATGATCAGGCAAAGGAGGAGAGAACCTCTGCCCTGTCCGCCGGGAGTCAAGCTCTGCCCCGATGAGGTCCATCACCTGAGAGGGCACGAGTTCCGACCTGGCCTTGTTGATCAGGAGGCCGAGTTGGGAGCAGGTTCGGAGAGCCAGATCCCTGGACCTCTCTACCTCCTGCAGGGAGGAACCTGCCAAGAGCCAGTCGTCGAGATAAGGGCAGATTTGTACTCCTCGACACTGAAGATGGGCTGCCACCACTGCAATGCATTTGGTGAAGACCCGTGGGGCTGACAACAGGCCGAACAGCATGGCTCGGAACTCGTACAGGTTCCCCTCGACCCTGAAGTGGAGGAACCGCTGAGGGCATGGACGGACTGGGACGTGAAAGAACGCGTCCTGCAGATCCAGTGAACAGAACTACAGGTTTCGCTCCAGGGATGGTATGATCTGGTACAGAGTTACCATCCAGAAGGTGCGAGACCTGAGATATTGATTCAGGTCATGGAGATCTAGGATGGGGCACCAACCTCCCATCTGCTTGGGCACCAGGAGGTACCTGGACACGAAGCCTGGGACTGTAGGAGGATCCGGCACTGGAGCTACCACCTCCTTGCAGAGGAGCTGAGCTATGTCGTCTCGGAGAGCTGACTGGGTGCAAGCTGAGATCCTTTCCTCCAGGGAGGCGCGGGCTCAGCTGGGAGAGTACTGCTCAAATTCTAGAGGCAGTTCTTGACCGACCACTTCGAGAACCCACCTGTCCGAAGTGATATCGGACCAGGCGGAAAGAAAGTGGCGAAGCCAGCCCCCACGGGAGGACCCAGAGCTGGCGTGATGGGTGTAGGGGTGGCAACCCCCCACCCATCATTGAGCAGGCTTAGAGGAGGAGGCTCCTGGACCTGCGCCTCTGCCTCCTTTACGGGGCTGCTGTGGATCCTGCTTGGGCCTTGGGCACCAACCTTGAGCCTGCTGCTGCTGCTGACCTCCTTGATAGGAGGGTTGCCTAACCGCAGGGGAAGAATGCCGAAATGGCTTCTTCTTTCACTTCTGCTGGTTCTTGCCTGAAGAACCTTTAGCAGAAGCAGCATCCAAGGTGGCACTGGACTGCTGCTCTATGCGCTGAAGGTGATCGGCCACTCCTGGACCAAACAGGTCGGTGCCTAGGAAGGGCATGTCAGCTAACTTGTGCTGAGTAGCCGCCGGAAAGGAGGAAAGCCTCAACCAAGCCCTGTGGCGAGTGGCCACTGCGGCTGCTAAGGAGTGGGCACAGGAATCCCCGATGTTCAGGGCCGTCTGGAGCGGCTGTTTTGCAAACAGCATGGCCCTGATCACAGACTTGCTTCACTGTGGTCTGTACGTCCGCCGGGAAATGAGGGAGGACTTCATCTAATGATCCTAGGAGGGCATGAGAGAAGTGTGCCATTATAACAGCCGAGCTGGCTTGACGAAGGCCTACGGAAGAAGCTGCATAGACCTTACGGGTGGAATGGTCCATATTTTTGGACTCCTTGTCCAGGGGTCGGTCAGTGTCGGCTGAGCTACCGGTACAACTGAACACAGAAGCAGTCAACCAGGCTCTCGGCCGAAGGATGTTCTGTGAACCCCTCCAGGGACCCCATGGGCATTGCGTACTTGTGGGCCGTGCGGGTAGACGGTGCTGGGTAGAAAGCTGGGCGCTGCCAAAGCTCAAGGGCCGGGCCAACAAGGCCTCTATCGGGGTATCCCCCCTTTTGAGGATATCCGTAAGGAGGTACTCTGCCTTCTTCTGGATGGACTCCAGAGGCATTCTGGTGGATTCGGAGATCAGGCGGAGAATGCCCTGAAAAGAGGAAAGGCCTTCCTCCAAACCCGCCACGGACAACTCATCATCCCCAGGATGGGAGTGTAATCCGGTGGCGTCTGAGTCTGAAGACTCGGGATACAATGGCTTCCCGCCTAGGTCTCCCTCGATACACCGAGGGTGATCGGGGACGACCGTTATCGACAGATGTTGTGGAAGCCCAGTGTCCATTTGGTCCTCTTTCAAGGGAGCCCCTCCCTGAGGCTGCTTAGGCGGTGGCTCCACCAAAATCGGTGGAGAGACCGGGGCAGGCGAACCCGGGATGACACGGCCCCTCGGCGGGGAACCGAACACTTGATTCCAGAGGGGTGACGTCCGCCCAGGCCGGAAGCAAGTGATGGCCGGGCGGCCGGCTTCTGCCCGGACAAAATCAGCTGTTGACAGAGATCTTCACAGTGTTGGAGTTTCATGGCCTCTCCTCGTCTGAGGAGGATGAAGATCTGTGGCGGCCTTCCTAAGTGTTTATGACTCTTTTTGGCGATTCGGCCGAAGGAGTTCTGGACCTCCATCGAGACTGAGAGTCAACCCATTCGATCGGAGACACGGTGTCGGTGAAAATCGAGGGTCCGGAACAGTTTCCTCGATGGGTACACCAGCGGGCTGGGTCTCTTCATCTGGAAAGACAAGGACCAGAATCATGTCCAAAGAGTCAGCGACCGGGGTCGGCGACAATGGCTCGATTGAGTCGAGCGAAATCTCTGCCTCGTTGCCCATTTCCTCAGTCTCCTGGCCAGACGGGAGATCCGTAAAGCCGGCGGCCGAGGATGCGATCTCGACCAAAGCCGAGACCACGTGCTCTTGGAACTCGGACCTTTCTCGGTCACAAGAACGTCTTTGCTTGGACGAAGATTTTGGATCCTTATCCCTCTTGCGAGGGCGGGAGGAGTGCGAGCCAGAGGGCGCCTCATCCCTGGTGGGGAGAGACTGGCACAACTCCCTGAAGGAGCCCATAAAGGTGGAGCCAAGGTTGAGCGGAACAAAAAAGCTTCGAGTGGCCGAAGCTTGAGCTACTTCCTCCTCGAATGCCTTCATTTGCTCCAGCTGCTCGGCCGATCCCGCGGCCGCAGAAACCGCCCACCTCACCTCCTTCGATTTCACCAGCGGGTTCCTTTTCTCCAGTCTCCCCAGTTTTAGGCGCGCCTTGCGGTCATCCAGGACGTTGGGATGGAAGGCCAGGCAGAAAGTGCAAGACGAGGTGTCATGTCCAACACCTAGGCAATAGACGCACATTAGGTGGGGATCAGACAGGAGATCCATAAAGCCGGCGGCCGAGGATGCAATCTCGACCGAAGCCGAGACCACGTGCTCTGGCCGCAGGTACACCGGTGAAATCCGGGGGACGATTTATCCTCCATGTCCAATGCGCTACAATCAGAATTGCTAACTCAAACGAGTTTTAAAGTTAGTTCCGGTAAAAAACGACATTTTGAATCCAGAGCCTACAAATTGCTGTGAGAGCACGAGGGAACCTGTATCTTCCAGCGGGAAAGGAAGATCTGGTGTCATGGGGCAGAGCTGAGGTATTTACCACCCGGGTGGGTGGCAGGAGCCAGCTTGAAGACTTTCCAGCAAGATTTAAAGGGGAAAGGGACATGCCAAGAATTGTGGATGAACAACATATCCACGCTCCTAGAAAAATAAATACACTAAAACTAATCAAAATTGGACGTCTGTGCTGCGGTCGTATAGACATGAGATTTGACTCCTAGCGAGCAAATGACATTGTCACTCGGCAGCGGGGAAAAAAAAGAACTGAGGAGGCTGGAGGGTTGACGTCGAGATTGCCTATACGGCACGAGCCACTCTCTCGGTGCAGCATATGCACGGTCCTACTTCAGTGCCAGTCCTCCTGAAGATTTTTGGCTCCCAATGGGTCCTCGCACCCTCCAGTGTAGTCCCACTAGTGTGAATGAGTGGTGGAGACTTTATGTCCAAGAAGATCTCTATGTCTCAGAGCATGGTACTTTAGCTGCTAGAGTTCTCTGGATTAAATCTTTCTGAAAAGGTTATGGAAGTGCTCAAGGTTTCCATGAAAACAACAACAAGGAAACCTACTCCTGAAAGTGGAAAAGATTTTCTCTTCAGTGCTCTTCTAGACAGCTCAGCCCCATTGTAAGCGAGTCCAACTTCAATCTTGGACTGCCTCATCTGCTTAGTCTCTGGGCCTCAGGCCCTCAGAGAAACAGAAAAAGATGGCAGAAGAAGACCAGAGGTCCATCTATTCTGCTCAATGGTTTCCAAGACCTCTAGTGGTCATGGGTCCTAGCCCCCCCCCCACTGACTTTTTTACCCTCTCCTGTTCCCATGGAATCTAAGGTGGCCCTTGATCTGTCCCACCCACGTCAGAACGCTGTCACAGACCCAGCTCGTACCACCCCGGCAGGCAACCTGTTCAATGGTTCCACCACTCTTTCTGTAAAGTAGTGTTTCCTTAATTCCCTCTTGAAATGACGACCTCTCAGTTTCTGTGTGTGTCCTCTTGTGTTTGAGTCTGATATCCTGTTGAAAAGTTCCAAGTACGGCAGCTTGTTTATGCCTCTCAAGTATTTGAATGTTTCAATCATATCCCCCCTCTCCCTCCTAGTCTCCAGCGAGCACATGTCCAGTGCCCTCAAGCGATCCCCATACAACAGATCATGGAGCCCTTGTATCATTTTAGTTGCCCTTCTTTGTATGGCCTCTAGCCTATCCCTGGTCCTTCTTAAGGTGAAGACTTCAAAACTGGACACAGTACTCTAGGTGGGCCCTCACCAGCAATGTGTAAAGTGGAAGGATCACCTCCCAGTTCCTACTGTCAGATCCTCTCCCTATACAACCTAACATTTTGTTGGCCTTGCTGTAAGCTCTGTTGCATTGACTGGATTGCTTTAGGGTGCCCAAGATGATGACCCCTCAACCCTGAAGGTTCATTTGTCTGCAGTGTCAGCATACGCTTCAGCTGGCAATGACAGGTCAGTGGCCTTGCAGACCATTTTCAAAACTTTCTTTAAAGGCCTTAGCCATCCGTACCCTCCAGTAATGGATCCTGTCCCTCTATGGGACTCGATTCTGTGTACTGCCCAGCTGATGGAGGCTCCTTTCAAGCCTATGGCAACTACTGCCTTGAAGTATGTTACCTGGAAAGCAGTTTTCCTGATGGTACTGACATCTGCCAGGAGGGTGAGCAAGCTGCAAGCCCCCTACACAGATCCTAACTATATCATTTTTCACAGGGACAAAGTAGTCCTACGAATTAACAGAAGATTCCTCCCCACAGTGGTGTCTGAATTTTATCTGAATCAGTCACACTTCCAGTGTTATTTACAGCAAAATCCAGCTCAGGAAGAGCTTGGAGTATTACCTGGACCACACAAAGGATGTAAGGGCCACTAATATTCAGTTATTTGTCACCTACGGGGATGTGGAAAAAGGTAAACCAGCATCCAAGGGACCATTTCTTGCTGGATTGCTGGATAGATTCCTGCATACAGTTCTGTTACGGCAAAGCTTGCAAGCTGCCACCTGAAGGACTTAGGGCTCACTCCACAAGCGTACCTCTGCCTCAGAAGCAGCTTCAAGAGGCGCTTCCCTTCAGGAAATCTGTAAAGCAGCTACCTGGAAAACAGTACACACTTCCACAAAGAACTACTGTCTGGACATACAGTCCAGAATAAGGGATGCCAGCTTTGGCACTGCTGTCTAGCAGAACCTTTCCCTTAAATAGGTTCTGTGTCCAGCCTTCCAAGGTACTTCTATGGTGTCTGCTATTGCTAAGCATAAGTGAGGGATTCCTGGAGTTTGAAGAAAAAATTACTCACCATTGTAATGTTGTTTTTTCCAAAGGGATACGTCACTATGCTTAACAATCCTTAATCCCTAGTTCCTCTTCCAGATCCTGGAAAAAAGTCCACACAAGAATCACTTCTTTCTAGTTGCTTCAGTATTACTTGTTACAGTGCCTTTACAAGTGATGGTGATCACAGCTTTTCCAATTTCTCATAACATTTTAAAATTGTTCTGCAATACTGAAAAAGTTCTAAAAAACGTTTAAAAGTATATTTGATATATTTTTGGCTGCCATTCAGCTAGTTCAGTGGCCACCGCCTACCGCAGCTTTAGAAATAAATCTGCCATTAGAATGCGAGGGTACTGATGACCAGACACAGAGTATGAACTTCACTCTAAAATGTTCTAATTAGCATAACATTCTAACCTCCAGGGCAGCTCATTCCAGGGGAATGAAGTACAATTGTTAAGCATAGTGAGAGATCCCCTTTGGAAGAAACAACATTACTACAGTGAGCAATTTCCTTTCTTTTTGCGGTTATTTCACTGCTTGAGGCCTGGTGTTGGTCCACTATGTCTTTGTAGTCCAGAACCACATTATACAGTCCCTGCAGAAATTTACAAGGAATATTCACTACGGTGATGCTGACTGCGAGTTCTAACTGAGCAAGGTAGCACAAGACAAAAAACTAACAGAATTTGAAAAATGACGGAAAAAACTTCAACAACATGAACCCTGAGGCAGAGATACCAAAGGGTGACCTCACGTTGGCAGTGGAAAGAAAATTTGAGGCATAATGGGGTAAGGATACAAAATATAGAGGAGGAGCTCAAGTTCTAGCAAATGGGTTTTCCATGGACTTTGCGCATGCTCTGATGACTGTGAAAATGCAACGACGAAGAAGGAATCCAGGTAGTTCAACTGAGTCCTAGCAAGCTGTAGGCTACAAGCAAAGTATTTCAGATGAATGTACCATCCTTCAGATTCGAAATTATACAAGCAGATGTATACAGTGGCAACCATAGACATGGTCAGATATTTCCTGAAATGTCTGTGATATCCTTAAGGAGGACAGAAAAACATTGGTCCATCAAGTTCCTCGCTCCTACCAGCTCAGTTGCAACACTGTCACTCCTTTTTCTTCAAACAACTTACTGAAGGTTGAGCTTGAAAGTCATTACAGCATCAGCCGATATACCACATGCTCTAACAATCTATTCCACGTGTTTACCACTCATTCTGTTTAGGTGCTCTTCCTGTTGTTTCCTTTGAATTTTCCACCCTTCGGTGACATTCAGTGTCCCTTTATACTTTCATCCACGGCCATCCAGAAGAACTGCCCTAGGTCTGGAGGTGCTATCCCATTTAGATACTTGAATATCATAATCATGCCTGCCCTAAGTCTCCACATTACCATGGACAACAGTCACAGTTCAGTCAGTCCTCTTAGCCCATGTTTTCCAAGCCATTAACCATCTGGGTTGCTCTCATCTGCACCTTCTCCACTGTGTCAATATCCAGCTATGGGGACCTATACTGCACACCATATTGAAGCATATAGAGCTTGATCAAGGTTCTGTACATAGGGTATTATAATTTCGCTCAACTTGCTTACAAATTTCTCTTAATGCATGCCACAGTTTTGTTTGCCACGCTAGCTGCTGTCCCACACTGCTGCTGCCATTTACAGCTGCTGCTGATCAAAAGTTGCTGCAGATCATCTTCCTGCTTTGATCCCATAATCTCTATTCCATTTAAGTGGCATCTTACCTTGATATTCTTCTTTCCTGAATGCATCATCCTACATTTCTCACCACTGAAATTCACCTGCCATTTTGCTGCTCATTTCCTAAATCTATTCAGATCCTTCTAGTTTTTATTTATTTTCTGTTGTGATGAAACTACTCTTCTCATCTTGGTGTCATCTGTAAATAATATGGCCATCCAGCTGGTGGAAACCACCTCCAGATCACTTATAAATAAATTGAACAATGTAGTCCCAAGACACATTCCTGTGGAACCCAGCTGGTAACTTCTTTCTATGTAGATAGGTAACCAGTTCTTATGTCTTTTTGTTTCCCATCCTGTAACCAGTTTTGAATCCACTTTATAACCCCCAGTTGCACCTAGGTTCTATAGTTTATAAAGTAGCCTCCTGTTTGGTACAGTGTCAAATGCCTTACTGAAGTCCACATTTACAACATCTACAAGATTTTCCACATTTAGTTCCTTGGTAACCTTTTCGAAAAAAGCAACAAGGTATATTTGGCATAACTTGCAAGCATTCAGCAGTTCTGTTTCTTATAACTTGACTTCAGCAGTTTCTCTGGTTATGCCAATGTCCCTTATGCTTTGGGTTGTCTAGGTGGACACGAAAGATACATGGTGTGTTCTGGAATGAGAAGGGGGACATCTGCAATGTCTGGGCTAACATCTGCACTCTGTTAGGAAGGTTCTGCAATTATCTGTGGCTGCATGTAGACATTACTGAATGCTTAATAGCAGCTGCAGCTTTCTGCTACTGCTGTCTAATGTGGCTGATTTCAGATACATTGGGCCCAATTTTCAAACACAAGTAGAGGGACACAAGGGACTTGCAAGGGAAAGTTTGCCGCAAGTGCTGATTTGTGTCAAACCGAGGGGGTGGGGGTGATCTGAAATTTTAGAACTGCGGCCACTGCAAATTCCTGACTCAAGTCCCTTGCGTCCACTCCCCCCGCCGTAATTTTGCTTCCAAGGTGGACCCATGTTACGGAACTTGCGCCACAGCTTTGGCGCAAGCTGCTGTAAAATGAGTGCACTGTCGCAACTTGCATCCTTGGTTATAAAATATGGTGCAAGCTGCAGCAAGCCCTCGGACGCAGGTACGACAAACTTTGTAGGGATGCAGGGCTTGATCTCAAGCCCTACGTCCAGATTTGAAAACCAGGCCCATTCTGAATAACAGGTGCTACAGAAAAACACTTTTATTTCATAACCCTTGTTCCTAAACTGCATGTTAAAGTCATTATCAAGACTGCATCAATCCCTACCTGCACCAACTAACATAGTAACACTGTATTTGCACAATTGTATTCATAATCACAATGGTTTGGGATCAGCTGATTTTATGTTGCCATAAATGGTTTTCACAGTACCTCACGAACAGGACACATGTTACCAGTATTGATGGTCAGTCACTATTCTTCTTCCAAGTCAATTAAATGGTCTCCCGGGGATCCATCCTGGGGCCACTAATTTTTCCTTTTTACATGAATGCTGCCCCTAGTTCATCTGTTTCAACTCCCATCATAATGTATGCAGATGACACAGTCATTTATGAGGCTAGTCAAACACCAAATGAAGCCTTCACAAAATTCAGATTCATTTTGACTCTTTTCAGAATTGGTTAATCTCTAGTACTCAATGCTAAAACTAAAATTATGTCATTTTCCAACAACAACAAAAAAACAATATTGCTGATTTGGAACCTGTTCATGATGTCAAGGGAAACACCACTGAATTGGTAGACACGTTTAAATATTTGGGTCTTGTACTTGATACCAATCTTAGTTTTGAACATCATGTTACATATATCACTAAAAAAATTCATCAAAAACTTGGTTGCCTGTTTAGAATCGAGCCATTTCTAACAACAGAATCAAGGAAGTTACTGGCTCACAGCTTTCTTTTTAGTGTTCTGGCTTATGTGCTACCGGTATATGCAGCCATGAACCGCAAGTCCCTGGATAGACTGAGTGTGACATATAATTCTATCTTGAGATTCATGCTTTGTATTCCTGCAAGAACCCATCATTGCCTCCTTCTGAAATTTTCTGATTGTCTCTCCCTCATCAACAGGAACCTCTTTACAATTAGTATTTTTCTATTTAAAATCAAATCTGATCTTTTGCCCATATCAATAAGTTCATATTTTCCCAGATATGTAAATTCTAAATGTACCAGAACTCAATCTAAATTTACATTTGGCCTACCATTTTTCAAGAACGCTCTAGACCAACATTCCCTATTATATAGGGGCCTGTATTTTTCCAGTTCTCTCCCACAAGATGTGCTGGACTGTAATTCATTATTGTCTTTTAAATCCAGATAGAAAAAGCACTTACAACTTTTACAGGAATGTATTTGCTGACTCGTTATTGTGTGTATTTTGTAATGTCTGTATTGTACTTTGTCACTGTATTTTATGTTTATGTAATGCTTGTCGTCTGTGAAAATGGGCAGTCATGCTCATCAGACTTGCAAGGATAAAAAATAAAATTAAATGCTCATCAGAAGCTAGGAAAGTACAACGTAGTAGAAACACCATACCTCACTGCCTTTGTGACTTCCGAAAACTGCATGAGATCATACTTTCTTAAAAGCTGGATCATTGGCATGTGGCCCTGTAATTCAATCAGATATTTTTCTTAATATTTTTTTTGTTTTGTTTTGTTACGTACTATATCACAAAACCAGACATTTAAGTCCTTATTTTGCAGATGATTTACCTGGGATAGTCTAAATGAGCTGCAATACCTCATTTACAGCAGGGCCCTGATTCAACCCAGTTCTATAGCAGGGGTAACCGAAGCACAGGCAAGCCAAGGGACCTGCTCTAGGTCACAGTGATCTATTGACTGCAGTGAGATTAAAACCTGTGATATCCAATTTCACAAGTCATTTTTTTCCCCATATTTAATATTTTCCCCATTTTTCAAAGTCCCCCTTCATCTACCATATACCTTATCCTGCTCAAGGAGCTGTTAGGGACCCTGCTCCCCATTTCAGCTTTTGCTTCCACTCCCAAATTCATGCCCCAGGGTAATCTACAGCTTGTTCCCTGTAGGTGGGACCACTGGATGACCAACTCCCAAAGGCTAAGTTGTCTCGATGAATGAACCAGGGAGAAGCTGGCAAGGAGGGGGACAAGCCGAACCAGCCCTCTCTGGGCATGGTGGATGGCAGACTTTCTCTCTCTTGGTGGTATCTGCTGTTTTTCCAAGACCCCGATCCTTCCCTAGAGCACTCAAATATAGTGGGTGCATCCTGTAATGGAAACCTCTGCAGAATGCCTATCAGGACAAGGATGAGACCTCTCAAATCCACTGATCCCTGCCAGCCTTGCTCTGAAAATGTGACGCTTCTGCTGGTTTCTCTAGTAGGCTGCTTTAGTTCATGGATGACAGAAATCTAGCCAGGGAGGAGTACTCCCCTGAGGATGGGAACAAGTGTCATATAAGCACAGAAAAAATGTTAGCAAAAAGCAGCCAACTGGTCTATCTAGCCTGCCCTCTGCCCTGCTGGACCACTGAGACTGAGCCCCCTACTGGATACTCATGTCCCCACTTCTCCTTTCCCCAAGTAAACCCCTGTTGTCTATCCCATCCCTCCATGAACCCAGCTACTGCGTTTGCATAGACCATTTCTTTGGGAAGCCTGTTCCAGTTTTCCACCAGTCTCTCCATGAAAAAGTATTTTCTTAACAGCCTTTTTAAACCTCCTCCCACACCGGTTTCCTTGTGTTACTCCTAGTGTCTGTGTTTACACTGGAAGTAAACAGAACATTGCTGTCAATCTTCTTAATCTCTTGCACAAACTTGAATGTCTCTATCATACCTCCCACCCCAGCCCCGGTTTGCAAGGAGTACATATTCAGATCCTTTAGCCTTTTTTACACAGGACCTCTCCTGCTGCACCATAATCATCCTGGTAGCCCTTCTCTGTACCACTTTCACCCTGTAGGGTTACCATCTGTCCTGATTTTCGCAGCAGTGTCCTACAAAAAAAGCAAAATGAAAAATACATGTCCTGCCCTTTTAGCAGAAAAAAATATTTTCTGACTTTCCTCTATTTGTTGCAGAAAACTACAATACCTTAAAATGATAAGAAACACTAGGAGCAACTAAATACTACACTACTTGTCTTAATTCTGATTATTTAGCGAAAACAAGTCTGCTGCACTGGCTGAGGATACATATTGTCCTGCAAAAAATCATGTTTCAGTAAGAAATGTCCCACTTTGGGCTTCTTAAAAGCTGGTAACCCTAACACCCTGCCTTTGACCTTCTTCAGGTATGGATTCTAGAACAACATGCAGTACTCTAAGTGCAGCCAAATGGGGGATCTGTACAGTGGCAGTATCACATACTTATATCTACTGCTGATTCCCCTGCCAATACATCCCAACATTAATACCTCTGACAGATTTATGGCCATTTTCTAAGCTAGATTATATTGTGAATTTATATGATTATTAACCATTGTGTAAGTTATTATTGCATTTATTGTTTTTATTTGATTTAGGAAGTGTTTTGAACCATCAAAAGGAACTACAGAAATAAAAACCCTATCTTATTCTAACATTCTGTCTTGCATACCACTTTAATGCACTGAGCTCAGTGTTTCCGATTATCAGATATGATAACCCACACATCCCTTTTCACTCTAGTGTGCTCCACCCTCACTCCTCCCATCCTAGAGTCTGTTCTCAGGTTTTGTGCTCCAGTGTGCATGGCTTTTCACGTTTTTGCATTGAACTTCAGCTGACATATCCCGGACCACATCTCCAATCTCTCCAGAGCCTTTCATTATCCTTATGCCTTCCTTGGAGTCCACCTTCTCCCGGATTTTTGAGTCATCCATTAAAGGGCATATCTTGCTCTGTATACCTTCACTGATATTACGAGGTTCTCTGCTAGTGACTTCCCTCTTTCCCAAGAATTTCCCATTTATCTTCACTCTTTAAGTTCTCCCTCCTAGACAGTCCCCAACTCAAGTAGTTAGCCACTCCCTATGGCCAGGTCCTCCAGCATTGTGACCAGCCTTCTGTGTAGCATGGGGCTGGATGCCTTATTAAAATCCAGGTACAGTGTGCTTAAAGACTAGCTTCTGTCTCTGGCCCTAGTAATCATAATCCAACTGAAAATGTCAATTAGGTTCATCTGGCAAGATCTTCCCCCATAAACCCATGATGCTTCTCGTTCTACATCTTATTTGCCTATAGGAATTCCACCAGCCTTTCATTAATACTTGAATCCAGTAACTTGCCAATTATCAAAGTCAGGCTGACTGGCCTGTAGTTACCTGGGTCTTCCTTACTTCCGCTCATGTGCAGCAGAACCAAACTGGCCATCAGTTGTTTGGTACCTCCCCCTTTCCAGTGAGCAACTGAAAGAGTTTTGCCAGTGGTGTCACAAGCACTTGTTCCACTTCTTTCAGCACCCTTGGGTGCCAGACCTTTTGCACCGACGGAACTGCCAACTTTTTTGCACTGCCCTCCCTCCCGCCACTTCTACGTCTCCCATATCAATGCCCCGACGCTCACCCTGCCTAGGCCTGATAGCAAAATGTGGTAGTAGCCCCTTCTCTTGTACCCTAAATACCGATTAGAAATATTTATTCAGTATGTCCACTTTGTCCTTACTGCTGTTCTACCACTCCTACCCCCTTTTATGTCTTTTGTTTCTACTGATGTTTGATCCTCTGTATCTATTTTTTGCGTAACTAATTTTAGGTTGCCTGTGAAATGGGACTCTTTTGTTTCAGTAGGTCTACCCAGTTACCAAAAACCATTATATAAATAAATCCCCATCTATAACTTTCTGCATCTCCCAAACAGAGCGGAAGAAAACCTTGACTTCTCCTTTCATCCCCTCTGCAGTTCTAAGCTTGACCTCTGCCCATCTCACCATCCTGTTTGCTTCATTCGGTTTGTTCAAACAGACCTCCACGTCATCGTCTAAATGGTACTTATTTTATCCCTACATATAAAGCAGGGGCAGGGGTGAACTTGATGGGCCCAGAGTCCTTTTAACCCTAGATTACTATGCTATTATAATCAAAAGCCTCAAAACATGTCACCTTCTGAGACAAAGGCACATTCAATTTCCATCAATACTACTCCATTCACTTGGCTTCTTCCTGCTGGGCAACTGAGGAATCCTTTGCAAGCAACTACATTCTGGACAACTTTTACCTGGCTGATTCTAAGAAAGGATTTTCTCTACATTTTTTTTCTTCTAAGGTTCCTGCCTTTTCTTTGACTCACCTCTCTGTTGCTCTACTTTGGACCTTTTCATCTAGCATTTTTTTCCCTTATGTCTCATGGAACCTGCTCTTTCACTATGCCCAGCCACCCCAAACCCCCGAGGTCAGTGGGGAATCAGGGAGGTACAGGCAGAAGGTCACTGAATTTGTCATTTTTGTACTGTGCACGTGACCATGGCCAGCCTGCTAGGCTGAGGCAAGGAAAAGCCTTACTGCTGTACCACCCCTCAGTCAGACAATTCCTCTGTAAGACACATCAGTTAAGCCTAACTCTGCAGTCAGATGCTGCTGATACCAGAACTCCGTGGGTCACAAGCAAGGGCCCTCCCTTCCCAACCAACCAGTGATAAAAAGACTTTGCAGTTTTGTGCCGACATGACCCCCGAGGATAGTGTGACCTTGGTCAGCAAATCAGGCTGAGCCAAGAACGTCTCACTGCTGCTGCGCCCCACTTAAAACTCCTCCAGAGCAAGCAGACCATAACAGAAGGGCAGCAGTGTAAGAGTGTCACACTTGGGTGCCAGCTGTGGAAGTTGGTCTGCAGGTCACACTGCCCTATGTGCTGTATGTTCTGTTCTACTTTATTACTGCCACAGCTGCTGCTGCATTCATTGTAATCACCAGTCTGTTTAGAACTGTGTACCTCCAACCTTACTGCTGTACATAAACTTCCTAGCCCGTAATTTGCATACTTGTTGGTTTTACCCCTGCATTTACTACTGCCATAGCCACTGCTGCTTAACCTGTACACCACCCTGTACACTGCTGCAATCATTTCTATTCTTGCGTGTTTTAGCAGTGTGCCACTACCAGGACTTTCTTTATTCCCACTTTCTCATTTACTATTTCTCCTTTTTGCCAGGCTCACCCGCTCCCTTCTTGTTTTTCTCCTTCTCCCTATTAAGCGCATCATTTACCTGCTTCTCCTTCTGGCTGTTGATTTTTTTTTCTATTCTTTTTACTTTCTTGGCCCCCTGACCATGAACCCTTTGATCTCTGGCAGTGCCACCTACCCATCCACAGAGCTCCTCCTGGCCTCTTCATTCAGAACCCTGGGGACCCGTGACACACTGCTGCACTGCCTCTGTATTACCCCTCCCCCTTGGGTGAGTTTCTGCTTTCTGTTCAGCTTTCCTCACATGATCCACGTGCCCACTGCAGGGGCATCATGGGACCATCTCCAAGGCAGGTAGGCAGCAGCCCAAGATGGAGGTTGGGGGGGGGAGGGATCAGGCTGGATATCACCTGCCCATTCAGTGACCATTTTCCCCCTTATAGGTCCCTCTTTCTGAGAGCATGCTTGCCTCACTGGATACCAGCATGCCTGTCTCACTGACATACACACTCACCCCACTCAGCGCAGTCAGCAAGCTCAACTACACAGCCTCCTGTGATCATTAAAATAATAACAGAGTAGCAAACTGTGCTACCCTCCCTTTACTGAGGAGAGCATTTTGTAGGATGCTCAATCCTTCTCCCCCTCCGACCCCCTGACTATCTGGGCTTGGGGTGTGAACCCGAGTTGCCAGTGTTGTGAGCGATAGCCCTGCTGTTGTGCCAATGGACCAGCAGGTTAGCCATGTTGAGTTTAACTGATCATCCATTCTTCTCAAAACAGACCCATAGAGACTGTTAATTCAATCTCTACCACTCTAGGATTTCCGACACAGCCATTGCCTTTTCTGTTGACTCTGTCTACACACAAGACCACACCAAAAAGGGGAAGTGCAGGTGCTATTTTATTTTTCTCTACCTCTGTTTCAAGATATTCTCTCACACAGAAACACAGAAATTGATGGCAGAATTAGACCATCAGGTCCATCTAGTCTGCCCATTGTCTTTTAGCCTAGCCTTCTAATTGCCCTTGGGTTTGAGGGTTCCTGTGTAACTGTCCCAAGCATTCTTAAAACCTACCACTGTGCTTGCTCCCACCACCTCTGCAGGCAGGCTGCTCCAGCCATCCACTGCTCTTTCTGTGAAGAAAAGCTTTCTAGTGTTGGTGGAGAACTGCCCTCCTTGCAGCCTTAGATCATGTCCCCTGGTTCTGCTGCCCTTCTTACATTGGAAGAAATTGTCTATCTGCACCTGGTTTATGCCTGTTATGAACTTGAATGTTTCAATCATGTCACCCCTCTCTCTTCTCTGTTCCAGGGAATACATGTTCAGTTCTTTTAGTCTGTCCCCACAGGACATCTCGAGCAATCCCTGAATAGTTTTTGTCGCCCTTCTCTGCACCATCTCTACTTGGTCAATGTCCTTTTTGAGGTGGGGTTTCCAGAACTGGACGCTGTACTCTGGGTGAGGCCTAACCAGTGATCTGTACAGCGGCAGGATCACTTCCCTCTTCCTGCTTGTGATTCCCCTCCCAATGCATCCCAGCACCTGGCTGGCCCTTAATGCTGCCTTCCCGCACTGTTCACCTACTTTCAGGTTGTCTGAGATAATGATTCCCAAATCGCGCTCTTGGGTGGAGGCAGCTAGTCTTTTCCCCTCCAAGGTAATATGCCTTATTTGGATTTCTTCTTCCTATATGCCTAACTTTGCACTTTCTGGCACTGAATCTCAACTGCCATGCTCTAGACCATTCTTCTTCTAGTTTCTTGAGGTCGGCTACCATCTTGTCCACTCCTTGCTGGGAGTCGAACTTGTTGCATATTTTGGTGTCGTCTGCAAACAGACACACCTTTCCCTATAGTTCATTAGCTATGTCCCATATGAAATTTTGAAGAGCAGGGGCACCAGTACATCTCCATTCCATGCTTCCACAAGCTACTTGTTTATTGCAGAGTCTATAATAGCACCGGTAACAAACCAAACTGTATCCCTACCCTCATCTCTTCTGTCATTTCCCTAGCAGCAACTGTTGAATTCCCTAGTTTTGGGTGATAAGTGAGTTACACTCTGACTAGTCCTTCCCTCCCACAAAAAAACTCACTCAAAATATCCAATCACTCTAGCTCACATAACACCCGGTTACCAAAAGAATAAAAATTAAAAAACACATCTCCAGGCCCACCTATCTTAACCCCAGCTACTCAAAAGACTGTCATTTTATCCTATCCCCACCACACTGTGGAAGCTGAAACCCACCCTAATGTCTTCAAGGACCACTGCATGGTCTACTGCGCACAAAAAGTCCACAGCCCCAAAGTCCTCCCCCCCAAAGGGTCATCCAACTCCAATCCTTTGGGTTCCTTGACAGGTTTTCTCTCCTGGTTAATCTCTACATAAGTAACTGGTTCCCTATCTCTACATTCAATGATGTAGATGATACCCTCTCCTATGTTCTCACCAATTTATCTGTTGCTGGGGCAGGCACACCCTCCTGCAAAAGGACAGAGTTAAGGGCTCTCACCTCCTCTGGGTCTCAGCTGAGCTCATCTCATGTGTCAACCCTAGAGAAGCTGTTTGGTGAATGTTCAAGGCCACTGGAACCCAGTGCACCTTGCAAGATACAAATGGCTTATGAAATACCTGCACCTAGACCACGGCTGCCAGACTAGCCAAGTCTGAAAACTTTTGTTCCAACTTCTAGAATAACATTACTTGCACCTCTACATTCTGGCAAGTTGTGTTCTCATTTTTGTTCCTCCCAGCCGGGCGTCCAACCATGTGCTTAGGCTAGTAGTTCTATCGTAACGAAACGTGATGGGGTTGCTGCCTCCCTAAATCACTTCTTCTCTACCTATGCCCTCTCCCCACTTACCCTTCACCTCTTTCCCTTTCCCCACTTCACTCATTTCCCTTCTCTTTCACAACTCGAGCTGCTTCATTACCTGGTTCACAATCTTTCAGCCCTTCAAGAGGATACAGCCATAACAGACTGGGTGCTACACATCTTTTATCTAGCTGCCCCATCTCAAACATCCTTAACCTTTCTTTCTCTGCTGATAAAGTCTCCAGTGTGTGGAAGAATCTCTGCCCCAAGCAACTACTGCCTGAGCTCCCTCCTTTGACTAAGCATCAATAGCACCTGGTTCTCTCTCTGTGTTTTATTCTCTCTCGTAATTGACACTATAACCTTCCTTAGCCAATAATACTCTAGGGTAAGTTCATGAAAAGGGTTACCAAAATGTGACATGAGGGTCAATTTTTCAAATCCACAATAGGTCAGTTTTAATAAGCTTGTCAAGACACTGTGACTGAAGAGTCAAAAAGGAACCAGATTACGAAATAACTTCCTAGGAGGGATTTGAGAAAAATCACCTTCAGTGTTGCACGTGCAACAGGGACATCAAACGTTGCTCGTGAAACAGTGGACACAACAGGTGTTTAACTAGAAAACAAAATGTTACTTTTCATTTTACTAAGCATTTCAAGACACTATGACCCGGGAATGAAAAAGGGACTATGTTGTGGGATAACTCCATATCAGATGTGAGAGAAAAGCACCATCAGTGTTGCGCATACAACAAGGACACCAAATGTTGCACATGCAACAGTGGACACCACACAACTGTTTAAGTTAAAAAAAGCCTTACCTGCACCTCTGGTTCTAATCAAATACTGTCTGGTCTTCATAACACTGCCTGGCTCCCAGCTGGAGGCAGCCCCCAAAAAATACAGCCATCTTGACTTCCCCGCTACACTGATGCTATCAATACCAAACTGATCCCCATGCTCAGACTTCTACACAGGAACAAAGCTTTATCCCCCGCCCTGTAGCAGCAGATCGCTGTGAAAATGATCCCACTTGCATTTATCTAGGGGAATGTGGTATATGGTGCTGTTCCCATCTCTTCCCTATCTAGTCAGACCCTTGTTTCCACTCCTTCTGTCACTTTACCCCTGGCTTCCCACCCTCTACCCATCACTGCAATCTCCAGTTGTCCCTCACTCTCCCCTACCATGATGGCAGATGTCTCTCCCATTCTGCATCTCTTATCCCAAAAAATTCTTGTTTAGTTCCCTCCCCTGGAAACTCAGCTCTCTCCTATCTTGGCCATTCCCCTCGTCATACTGCCTCCATTCCTCAGACTCCTGCTCCTAGTTTTGGGCAATTTCCATTCTAATTAGTCTTTTCCTTCCACAAAAAACTCACTCAAAATGTCCAATCATTCTAGGATCATGAATATGTTGTTCTATCCACACTTGGCAGACTCCTAGCAGTTCTCTCTGGGAGGAGGGAGGCAAGGCGCATACCCCCTACCCGGGAAAGAAAGACTGGAGAACTGAGGCCCCAAAACCTGCATCCTGGCATGACTCTAGGTTGATGTGGTAGTGGGAAATGAAGGTGTTTGCTGACTTCCGGGTAGCAGCCCTGCAGATATCCTAGACAGGGAAGTCCCTACAAGCAGCCACTGACGCAGCAGTATGGTGGGTGGAATGAGTCCTTAGCCCTATGAGAGGTTCCCAACCCACCAACCTATAGCAGAGATCGATGCAGGATGTAATCCATCTGCCAATCGTCCGCTTCGCTGCAGGTCTGCCAGGTGCGACTTCAGCACAGGTGACAAACAGCTGGCGAACCTCTCCCTGAACTTCAGCCGTATGCTCCTTATAGTACGAGAGCGCTCGTTTCAGGTCCAAAGTATGGAGCCTGTACTCGGCCTCTGAGGTGTAGTTAGGGTAGTACACTGGCAGAGTCAAGACATGATTAAGGTGAAACTCTGACACAACCTTTGGAAGAAATTTTGGGTTGGGGCGCAGGACAACCTTGTCCCTGTGGAAGACCAAACAGGCAGACTCGACAGAGAGTGCCTGAAGCTCCCCAATCCTTCTGGCTGACATAATAGCCACCAGAAAGGCAGTCTTCCACGACAGGTGTGACATCTCACACCTGTGCATTGGTTTGAATGGCTTATCCATGAGCTTTGCCAGTATCAGCAGGAAGATCCCACGGTGGTGGTGGTTCACACACCGGAGGGGAAATGTGGTTGAGGCCTTTAAAGAAATGCCAGACCACCTTCTCCTGTGCCACTGTCTGCTGACCGTCCCATACGCGGTAAGCAGAGATGGCTGCCAGGTGCACCTTGAGGGTCATAGACCAAAGACATCCTTTGGAGAGAGACCAAAGGTAATCAAGGATGCTAGCCACCAAACAGGATGAAGGGTCCAGGCCCCTGCCCTGACACCAAATGGAGAATCTCTTTCATTTGAAGGCATAGCACCTCCTGGTTGACTCCTTCTTAGATGCCTCAACTACACTGAGTACATCGTCAGAGAGACCCAAATCCTGGAACTCTAGCTGCTCAGGGACCAGGCTGTCAGGTGCAGGGATTGAAGGTCCTGATAAAATGCCTTCCCTTGATTGATGGAAAGTAGGTCCAGGTGTGCTGGAAGATGCCTTAGGAGCCTGTTGCTGAGGAGATCTGGATACCAGAACTGGCGAGGCCAGTCTGGGGTGAACAGATCACCTGTGCCTTTTCCTTCCTCACTTTGAGTAGCACCTTGTGGATCAAGCATAATGGAGGGAAGGCACAGAAGAGACCTGGGGTCCATAGCCTCACAAAGGCATCCCCCTGCAGTGAACCCTGCTGAGTGGGGTGGGCATGGTAGAGCCACAGGTTTGTGTTCTCCCTGGAGGTGAACAGGTCCACCTGAGAGGTGCCCCACTGGGAGAACAGACTGTGTACTACCTGTGGATGGAGAGATCACTCGTGGGACACCTCCCTCACCCACAAGGCTGAGGGCATCTGGCAACTGATTCAAGGCTCCTGCCACATGGATGGCTAGGAGATTTGCCTCCAGTTGGCTCTCGAGGGTCCAGATGCGGAGAGCTTCCCTGCACAAAGGCAGGGAGTGCGTGCCGCCCTGTTTGTTGAGATAGAAAATGACCATGGTGTTGTCCTTCTAGACCTGAACCACTTGACCCTGAAGGAACGGAGCAAATGCAGTCAGCAGCAGCCGGACTGCTTGGAGCTCCAGCAGGTTGATGTGACATTGGGATTCCTCTGGGGTCCAGAGCCTGTGGACTCTGTGGTTCCCCATGTGGGCTCCCCAGTTCATGAGAGAGGCGTCAGTCATGAAAACAACTATCAGCTCAGGGTAGACAAATGGGATCCCTCCCTGCAGACGTTCCAGGATGGTCCACCACTGGAGAGCATCCCACATCTTCTGGGTTACAGTGACCAGCTGGTCGAAATGACCTAGACACTAAGACAACTGGCTGGCCAGCTCCCACTGAAGGGGGCGCCATATGCCACCAGGCCCATTGGACCATAGAAGTGCAGGCCGCCATGTAACTCAGAAGTCACAGGAAGTCCCGGGCAAGGCGCAAATGCCCAACCAAAACGATCGGGAAAAGGAGGAGAGAACCTCCACCCTGTCAGCCAGGAGCCCGGCTCTGGCTCGGCAAAAGTCGAGCTCTGCCCCGATGAAGTGTATCGCCTGCGAAGGTACGAGTCTCGACTTGGCCTCGTTGATCAGAAGGCCAAGGCTGAGGCAAGTCTGGAGGGCCAGATCCCTGGACCTCTCCACCTCCACTCTCGAGGGACCTGCTATGAGCCAATCGTCAAGATAATGGTAGACTCTTACCTCTCAACGTCGAAGGTGAGCCGCCACCACTGCAATGAATTTAGTGAAGACTCTGGGGGCTAATGACAGGCCAAATGGCATGGCATGGAACTCGTAGAGGAACCTTCGGTGTGATGGATGGATCGGGATGTGAAAGAATGCATCCTGTAGATCCAGAGAGCAAAACCACATGTTCTGCTTGAGAGATGGTATGATCTGAGGCAGAGTTACCATCCTGAAGGTGCGAGCCCCCCCCCCCAATCTGTTTCGGGATTAAGCAGTACCTAGAAACTAACCCTTTGTTGACAGGGGAGATCCGCGACTCTGACCACTACCTCCTTGCGGAAGAGTTGGGTGATGTCACCTCGGAGAGCCGATCAGGTGTCCAAGGATATCCTTCCCTCCTGTGGGGCATGGGCTCGTGTTGGTGGCTACATTTGAATTCCAGAGGTAGACCCTGGCTGACCACCTCTAATACCCACCTGTCCGTTGTAACAGCGGACCAGGTGGAAAGGAAGTGGTGGAGCCCACCCCCACGGGAGGACCCAGAGTGGTCGTGATGGGTATGGGGTTGGACACCCCCATCCCATCACTGAGCAGGCTTAGAGGAGGAGGATCCAGTCGCGGGACCGCCAGGACACTTCCCTCTGGGTTTATGGGCTGCCTGAGCCCCTGACTCGGGACAAGGGCGCCAAAGCTGAGCCTGCTGCTGCTGCCCAGGTTGATACTGGGACTGCTTGGCCGCAGGGGGCAGAAGGCCGAAAGGGCTTCTTTTTCTGCTTCTTGGAACCCTGGGATTCCTTCTGGGCGGAAGTAATGGAGTCCAAGGTGGAGATGGACTTTTCGATACGCTCAAGGTGACCATCGACTCCTGGGCCAAACAAGTCAGTACTCAGGAAGGGAACATCTGCCAACTTATGCTGGGTGTCTTCCGTAAAGGTCGAGGCCCTTAGACAAGCCCTGCAGTGCATGGCGACTGTGGCCACCACCGAACGGGCACAAGAATCCCCAATGTCCAGAGCCATTTGGAACTGTTGTCTGGCAACAGCTCGACCCTGGTCATGGACCTGTTTGATCATAGTCTGGAGGTCCATGGGGGAGATGAGAAAGTACCTCATCCAGATAGCCCAAGAGGGCATGGGAGAAGTGTGCCATGATTACGGCTGAACTTGTCTGACGGAGACCAAGCGAAGAGGCAGCATAGCCCTTTCTGGCCGAATGGTCCAATTTCTTGGACTCTTTGTCCAGGGATCTATCTGTGTCCCCCGAATTCCCTGAGCCCCAAAACACAGATTTAGTCACCGCCCCGTCAGTTGAGGGGTGCTGTGTAAACCCTGAAAGGGAGCCGATGGCAATCGCATATTTGCGGGCCATCTGGGCTGAAGGTGCAAGGAAGGAAGCTGGGTGCTGCCAAAGCTCCAGGGCCAGCCAACAATGGCTTCGGCCACTGAGAAGGCCTCTGTCGGAGAATCCCCTTTCCTGAGGATGCCAGTTAAGGGGTATTTGGACCGTTTCTCAACAGGCTCTAGTTTCATCTCCACAGACTCGGAGAAGAGATGGAGGATGCGCAGGAAGGATGTGGGACCCTCCTCCATCGACAGACTCATTGAATCATCGTCACAAGGATGTGAATTCAGGTCAGAGTCCTCGGACTCTGGATAGAGTGGACGACCACCAGTCACTTTCGACCCACCGCGGACGGTCGGGAGTGAGGGCGACAGCCTGTACGGAGACCCTTAGCAGGCCAAGACTCCATGGAAGGAGACCATGAGGGAGGCTGCTTAGGTGGTGCCTCCACCAGAACTGGAGGAGAGGCCAGCTCCGGCTGAGTTGGGAGAATTGTAACTGGCTCTGCAGGTGGAGGGGCAGTGACAACCGACTCTGGAGTGGTCGATGTCGGCCTGGAAGGCGACAGCCAGGTGATGGCCAGAGTGGAAGCCGCGAAGGACTTTGGACCAGCCAGCAACAGCTCTTGCCACATCAAATCCTTGTAGCGCCGATGCAATTTGTGTTGAAGCCTCTCCTCATCCGAGCACCACTTATGCGAGTTCCTCGGCCTATCGGTCAAGGATGTCTGAGACCTCGACAACAGGGATGCTCCGAAGGAGTTGGGGAAAACCTCGGCTCCTTCAGGTCAGGGATAGAGACCACCAGGGGATTCCCTGCTAGCTGGGTCTCCGCCTTGGCAAGGTCCACTAGGACCAGAGTCCTGAACAGAGAATTGTCAGCCTCATCAGTTGACAACGGGTCAATGGGGTCAAGAACGATCTTGACCGGATCGTCGGTCTCCCGGATCTTACCCGGCTGGCTTGACGGGGTTACCTTGAGGTCAGCAGCCGAGGACCAAATTTTGTCCCAAGAGCGACGTCGACAAGATGCATCTTCTCTCAACTCCTTGGAATCCTTTTTTACAGAAGCGGGAGATGTGCAAACCAGACAGACCCTCCCCTCTCATCAGGAGGGACTGGCACAACTCCTTGAAGGAGCCAGAGAAAGAAGAGCACAGTTTGAGAGGAACGAAAACTGACATTGATGAAGACTGCTCAGTGGCGCGAGCTGCTTCCTCTTTGAAGGCCTTCATGTGTTCCAACTGTTCCACGGACCCTGCAGCCACAGAAATCACACAACGGGCATCTTTAGATTTGACTGGCAGGTGCGGTTTCTCTGGTCGTCTGAGCTGCAAACGTGTGAAGCAGTAATCCAAACCCACAGGGTAGAAGGTGCGACATAGGTCGCAGGCCTGGGTATTGTGATCATGGCGCAGGCAGTAAACGCATGTGGCATGAGGGTCAGTATGGGACATCTTCTGCATGCAGGGACACCGGCATAACCCGGGGCACAGACTTGTCCTCCATTGCGGTCCCGATCGCAAACTTATGCGAAGAAATTCGAACGAACTTAATCATCCGTAAAACTAAAGGATTAAGCGCCAGGGCTCTTACTTAACGCGGGTGCGTTAAGGAGGGAACCTGAATCTTCCAGCGGAAAGAAAGATCTGGTATTATGTGTCGGAAACTGATACACTTCATGAATCAAACAAATGAATTTGCATGTAAAATATGTGAATAATTTGGTATTAGTCTGAACTGTGAGAGTGCATTTAGGGGTGTGCTCTTTCACTTATGACAGCTTCAGAATATTAAAGTTCCTCCATAATTCTGCCCACTCTCTGCCAAGGCTGGAAAATGCAAGATACAGGGTTTTCTTATCAAAATCCTAATTCCTGCTTAAAATATTGCTTCTGCTTCCATATGTACTACTGTTTACTACAGTACTTTCATATGCGCTACAGTTTAGAACTGTGTTTCTCGAGGAACGGCAGAGATATCGCACAACCCATGTCATCTGCATACCCATGATGCAGTGCTTGCAACTCACGGAATTAATCTATTCTCAAATGTGGTAGAAAGCAAGTAAAAACAGATGTAACACACTCATTGATCACTTTAGATAAGGGTCTGTGTTACTTTGCTTAGCTGTATTTTGAACATTAAAATTAAAGCATTTTGGTCATTACAATATAAACAAAGCTGAATTTCCTCTGCTTATAAAGCATGTGAATAAACTGAAAGCAGTCTGACCTGTGAAAGGTATTTTGGGGGTGCACCCCCCTCAACCTATCACAACTTCAGAATACTGAATTTCCTCTGTAATTCTGTGCTCTCTCTGCCTTTTGCCTCAGTTTCCCTTTATGGTGCACAGTGGAGTGGTACACCTACACTCTATGGACTGGGGCCCACCTGGGAGGATAAAAGTCTATACAATGGTGATGGCCTGCATCCATCCAGGAGGGGAAGCACAGTTCTCAGCGGAAAGTTTAAACATTGCTTCAATGAGAAATTTAAATTAGCCAAAGGACGTGGTGGTAGAAAAGAAGTCAGAAACTGCCCCCCTCCCCCCACCAACAGGCTGAGACAGTAGATGGGGAGATCCAGAAGGGTGAAAGTCCCCACCACACAGCAAGTTGACCAAGGCAGCACGGGCTTAGCAAAGGAGGAAAGGGGAAAAGAAGCACTCAGAGGAAAAAAAAGAAAAGAGCGAGAACAGAGGCACAAAAGGAACAAAATCTAGCAAGAGCAAATACGGCTGCAAAATACAGGTTACTCACCTGTAACAGGAGTTCTAGGAATGGTATATGTTGTTCATCCACACTGTCTGGAAGGTTCCTTGCCGCTTTAAATCTTGCCGGAAGGTCTTCAAGCTGGCTCCTCCCACCCACCGGGTGGTAAAACTCTGACTCACTTCATGATGCCAGATCTGGCCAGCTGAAATGAGTTGTTGCATCAAAGCTGGGGAGGCCAGGTGGGTCGTGTGGATGAACAACATATACCATTCCTAGAACTCCTGTTACAGGTGAGTTCCCGTATTTCTAGGGACATGGATATGTTGTTCATCCACACTGTCTGGCAGACTCCTAGCAGTTCTCCGGGAGGAGGGAGGCAAGGCGCACACCCCCTCCTTGGGAAATAAAGACTGGAGAACCAAGGCCCCAAAACCAGCATCCTGGCGTGACTCAAGGTCGATGTGGTAGTGGGTGATGAAGGTGTGTGCTGACTTCCAGGTAGCAGCCCTGCAGATTTCCTGGATAGGGACGTTCCTGGAAGCAGCCACCGAAGCAGCTGTATGGCGGGTAGAATGAGCTCTTATCCCTCTGGGAGGCTCCATGCCCGCCAACCTATAGCAGAGATCTATGCAGGAGGTGACCCACCTGCCTATCACCCACTTGGCTCCAGGTTTGCCAGGTGCGGCTTCAGCATAGGTGACAAACAGCTGGCGAACCTCTCCCCAAACTTCAGCTGTCTGCTCCTTGTAGTAAGCGAGCTCTCTTCTAGGGTCCAAAGTATGGAGCCTATATTCGGCCTCCGAGGTGTGACTGGGGTAGAACACCGGCAGAGTCAACACCTGGTTAAGGTGAAACTCTGACACCACCTTTGGAAGGAATTTCGGTTGGGGGCGCAGGACAACCTTGTCCCTTTGGAAGACCAGATAAGGAGACTTGATGGAAAGCACCTGGAGCTCTCCCATCCTTCTGGCTGACGTGATAGCCACCAAGAAGGTGGTCTTCCACGACAGGTGAGAGACGTCACACCTGTGCATCGGTTCGAATGGCTTGCCCATGAGCTTAGCCAATACCAGCAGTAGATCCCACGGAGGTGGAGGTTCTCGCACCCGAGGGGATATGTGATCAAGGCCTTGGAAAAAGTGCCCGACCACCTTCTCCTGCACCACCGACTGCTTCACGGCCCGCACCCGGTAAGCAGAGATGGCTGCCAGGTGCACCTTAAGGGTCGTCGACCAAAGTCCTTGCTGAGAAAGGGACCACAGATAGTCCGGAATGCTTGCAAAGGAACAGGAGGAAGGGTCCAGGCCCTTGCCCTGACACCAAATGGAGAATCTCTTCCATTTGAAGGCGTAGCATTTTCTGGTCGACTCCTTACGGGACGCCTCAACGATGTTGAGGACCTCGTCGGAAAGACCCAAGGCCTGGAACTCCAGCTCCAGAACCAGGGCGTCATGTGCAGGGATTGAAGGTCCGGATGGAATACCTTCCCCTGACTGACTGAGATCAGGTCCGGGCGGGCTGGAAGCCGCCTCAGGAGCCTGGAGCTGAGACTGAGGAGATCTGGATACCAGAACTGGCGGGGCCAGTTTAGGGCTACCAGAATCACCTGCGCCTTGTCCTTCCTCACCTTGAGAAGCACCTTGTGGATCAAGGGAAATGGGAGAAAGGCGTAGAAGAGGCCCGGGGTCCACGGCCTCGAGAAAGCATCCCCCGGCAGCGAGCCCTGCTGAGGGGGGTGGTCACGAAACAGTCTCAGCTTCGCATTCTCCCTGGAGGCAAACAGGTCCACCTGAGGCATGCCCCAGTGGGAGAACAGATCTTGTGCTACCTCCGGCAGGAGAGACCACTCGTGGGACGCAGCCCCTATCCGGCTTAGGGCATCGGCCAGAGTGTTGGAGGCTCCTGACACATGGATGGCAAGGAGATCCGCCTCCAGGCTGCGCACGAGTGACCAAATGCGGAGAACTTCCCTGCACAGAGGCATGGAGCGCGTCCCGCCTGGCGGTTTAGGTAGTACATGGTCGTGGTATTGTCCGTCAGGACCTGAACCACTGGACCCCGTAGAAACGGAGTGAAGACGGTGAGGGCTAGACGAACCGCTCGAAGCTCCAGCAGGTTGATGTGACATCGGGACTCCCGAGGGGACCAGAGAACATGCGCTCTGTGCTTCCCCAGATGGGCACCCCAACCCATCAAAGAGGCATCGGTCGATAGAGAGACCGTCGGCTAGGGGCGTACAAACGGGATGCCCTCCTGCAGATGTGCTGGAACGGTCCACCACTGGAGAGCGTTCCACATCCCCTGGGTCACTAGCTGATCCAGTGGATCGAAGTGCTGTGACCATTGGCTGACCAGCCCCCATTAAAGGGGATGCATGTACCAACAGGCCCAACGGATCACGCTGGTGCAGGCTGCCATGAGACGTAGGAAGTTCCGGGCAGGGCGCAATTGCCCAACCAGAAATGATTGGGCAAAGGAGGAAAGAACCTCGGCCCTGTCTGCCGGGAGCCGTGCTCTGGCTCGTAGAGAGTCGAGCTCTGCCCCCGATGAACTGAATCACCTGCTTTGGCACGAGTTCCGACTTGGCCTTGTTGATGAGGAGGCCAACCTGAGAGCAAACCTGGAGGGCCAGATCTCTGGACCGCTCCACCTCCGTTCTGGATGGGGCTGCAATCAGCCAGTCGTCCAGGTAGGGGTACACCCGGACCCTTCGGCGCCGCAGGAATGCTGTCACCACTGCCATGCATTTGGTGAAGACCCTCGGAGCTAGGGAAAGGCCTAAGGGCATGGCCCGGAACTCGCCCTGAAGCGCAGGAATCTCTGGTGGGACGGACGGATAGGGACATGAAAGAACGCATCATGGAGGTCCAGAGAACAGAACCACACGCCTCGTTCCAAGGATGGGATTATCTGAGCCAGAGTGATCATCCTGAAGGTCCGAGACCTTAGGAACCTGTTCAGGTCGTGCAGGTCGAGAATGGGGCACCAGCCCCCCGTCCGTTTTGGGACCAGGAAGTACCTGGACACAAACCCTAGGTCTGGAGGAGGATCCGCCACCTTCCTGATCACCTCTTTTTCGAGGAGCAGGGCGATATCGGCTCGGCGAGCCAACAGAGAGACTGCGGACCCAGTAGCCCCCCCCCCCCGAGGGGCGACGGCTCGCAAGAGCGGGACCTGCTCGAACTCCAGGGGCATGCCCTTTCCTACCACCTCTAACACCCAACGGTCTGTGGTGATAGCAGACCAGGTGGAAAGGAAGTGGTGGAGCCATCCCCCCACGGGGGGGAACCCAGGGGGGAGTGACGAGGCTGGGGGCGACACCCCTCTACCCGTCACTGGGCAGGCTTAGAGGAGGGACCGGCCGAAGGGACCTCCTGGGCCTTTTCCTCCCTGCTTCCTATTAGAGGAAGCCGCAGGCTTGGGTTTGGGGTGCCAAGCGCGAGCCTGCTGGCCCTGGCGCTGGAGCTGTTGGGTCGGACGTGCCACAGGCGCAGAAAGGCGAAAGGACTTATGTTGCTGTCGTCGACGGCCCTTGTCCTTCTGGGCGGAGGTGACCGAGTCCAGAGTGGCATTGGACTTTTTGATCCGCTGGAGGCGACCTTCCACTCCAGGGCCGAAGAGGTCGGTCCCTAGGAAGGGGACATCTGCCAGTTTATGCTGGGTATCCACCGTGAAGGTGGATATCCTCAGCCATGCTCTGCAGCACATGGCCACTGCGGCCGCAACTGATCTGGCTCAGCAGTCTCCAATTTCCAGAGCCGTTTGGAGCTGCTGCTTTGCCACTGCCCTTCCCTGGTCCCGTACCTGCCTGACCGTGGTCTGTAGGTCGGCCGGGAGATGAGGGATCATCTCATCCAGGGAGCCCATGAGGGCGTGGGAGAAGTGTGCCATCAGCATGGCTAAGCTGGCCTGGCAGAGGCCAAGGGAAGACGCAGCGTACACCTTGCACCTGGCATAGTCCAGCTTTTTGGACTCCTTGTCGGAGAGCTTATCCACATCCCTAGCATTCCGAGACCGCCGGAAAACGCTATTGGTGACCAACCCCTCAGCGGAGGGGTGTTCTGAAACACCGGAAAAAGAGCCAGTAGGGACCGCATACTTCCTGGCCATCCTGGCCGAAGGCGCAAGACAGGAAGCAGGCGGCTGCCAGAGCTCCAAGGCTGGGCCAACAATGGCTTCAGCCACCGGAAAGGCCTCTGTGGGTGAACCCCCTCGGTCCAGTATCTCCGTTAGGGGATACTTGGCCCACTTGGATACGGGCTCGAGCTGCATCCCAGTAGACTCCAAGATGAGCCGAAGCAGACCCATGAAGGACGATGGGCTTTCGTCCATCGATTGGCCCCCGAAGGACTCCAGGTCAATGGGCCTGGAGAACAGGGAGGAGTCATCGTTGGACTCCGAGGAATCCCCGAAGAGCTGTCTGGGGCCTGAGCCACCCTCCACCTGCCGAGGACGGTCGGGAGTGAGGGTGACCGACAATCTATGGGGCAGGCCCTGACCCGACCGACAGCCCTTGGTCGGCACCCCCGATTTCGGTTGTGGAGGAGGAGGTTCCACCACAATCGGTGGGCAGCTGGTTTGGATGAACAACTGGCCCAGGCTTGGGTACCTCACCACAGCAGGCATTGTTTCGACGATCGGGTGACAGCCACTTGATGGCGGGGAAGCGGCGGCGTCGGCTTGTTCCCGGACAAGTAACTGCTGCCACATCAGGTCCTCGTGGCGTTGACGCCAATTTGTGAAACCTCTCTCTCTGAGGAGGAAGACGAGGACGAGCGGTGGCGCCGCTCCCTTCGGTGCCGAGACCAAGACTGCTGATGTCGGTGGGATCGGCTGGACCGAGAGGATGTCTGAGACCGAGATCCTCTGTGTTTCTGAGGACGGGTCTGGGAAGGGGCAGGGAACCCCCGCTCTTCCCTCGACTCGGAAGCCTTGACTGGGGACTCCGGCACCGGAGGCGCAGGCAAGTCCTCGGTCTCCACCGGGGGAACCGGTGAAGAAGGGTTGTCGGCTTCACCAGTCGACAGCCCGTCCAACGGGTCGAGAAAAATCTTGACCAGTTCAACGGGTGTCTCGGCCTGCTGACCTGATGGGGACACCGTGAAGCCAGCGGCCTTAGCCACAACCTCAACAGAAGTCGAGCGTCGCCTGTCCGGGGAAGGGGACCTCTCCCACTCCCACGAACGCAGATGGTGGGACTTACCTTTCGAGTCCTTCTTTTTGGACCGAGAAGAATGTCCCGATGGCCCCTCTCCCTTTGTGGAAAGGGATTGGCAAAGCTCCTTAAAAGAAGCTGAATAGGAGGTACCCAGAGATAGTGGGATAAATGCCGCGACCGAGGAAGAGGCGATCACCTGCTCGAGTTGCTCAGCCGAGCCAGTCGCTGCGGTAACCGCCCAATGGGCCTCCTTCAAATTCACCGCGTGTAGGGCTTCTTGAGCCAAGCTGTAACCGGGCAGCGCGGTCTTCCAGGATGTTGGCCGAAAATGAATGGCACAACTCACAGGCCTGCAGGTCATGGTCTAGGCCGAGGCAGTAGACGCATGTGGAGTGCAGAACCATCCTGGACATTTTCTGCCCACATGGGCACCGCCGAAATCCGGGAGTCGATTTGTCCATCGCAGCCACGAGGGAGTAATTTGACCGAAGTCTTGAAGATCTGAGAATAAGTTTTGGGCAAACCGAAGAATTAGGATCCAGTCTACACGCAGAGCGTTAAGGAGGGAACCTGAGCTTCCAAGTGGTAAGGAAGATCTGGCGTCATGGGGTGGAGCCGAGAATTTTACCACCCGGGTGGGTGGGAGGAGCCAGCTTGAAGACCTTCCGGCAAGATTTAAAGCGGCAAGGAACCTGCCAGACAGTGTGGATGAACAACATATCCATGTCCCTAGAAATAATGGTATTCTATAGGCAGTGAGAAATGTGTAGACTAGCAATTTTTGCACTAACCACTGAGCCACCTAACTGCACTGTCTAACTGTTGTGATATACACACACTGCCTAACTAATATATATATATATATATATATATATATATATATATATGTGTGTGTATATATTCCAGTGTTAACATAGCAGTGTACGGTGCACACATATTTTTACAGAAGGAAAAAAAAAAAAAAGAAATCGAGGGATGTTTTCTTCTTTTCAGGCTCTGTGGGACATCAGAAGGTGAGGGGTTGCCAACAGACACCTCATTTAAATCAGCAATGACATGCATAAGGCTGAAACTGATCTAGATAGTGGGGGGATGTAGAGTAGCAATTTGTGCACTAACCACTGAGCCACCTAACTGCACTTTCTAATTGTTGTGATATAGACACACACACTGACTAATACATACACACATATATAGTATGCAAATATTCCAGTATAACAGAGCAGTGCACTGTCTACACACATTTTTACAGATTTAAAAAAAAAAAGACGTCGAGGGACCTTTTTTTTCTTTTCAGGCTCCCAGGGACATCGGAGGGTCGGGGGTTACCACTAGACACCTCATTTAAATCAGCAATGGCATGCATAAGGCTAAAACTGATCTAGATAGCAGGGGAATGTACACTAGCAATTTTTGCACTAACCACTGAGCAACCAAACTGCACTTTCTAATTGTTGTGATGCACACAAACTAATATATACACACATATATGCATATATATTGCAGTATAACATAGCAGTGCACTGTCTACACACACACAGAGCACTGCCACATGTATACTTACACACATACACTGCCTTATATGGCATTTATTTACTTATACATCTAACCCTAACTTTTACTGTATTTAGGATAAGCACTGTGTTTTGCACTAACTCATTGTACTAATCTATGGCATGACTGGGTAACTAAGGTAGAGGACCAAGGAGGTGTGGTGGATGTGGCCTATCTGGACATCAAAAAGGCCTTTGACACCATCCCCCATAGAAGGCTGATTAACAAACTACGCAGCCTAGCAGTGGATGCTAAAACAGTTTTGTGCGTGGAAAACTGGCTGAATGGTATTAGTCAGAGGACTGTGGCAAACAGGGAGTACTCTTGTGAGGGAGAGGAGATGAGCAGGGTGCCGCAGGGGTCGGTCCTCTTCAATGTCTTTATTAGGGACATTGCAGAGGCAGTGGAGGGGAAGATATGCCGCCACGCAGATGATACAAAGGTATGCAATAGGTTGGACACACCGGGGGGTGTTGAAAGCATGAGGGAAGACCTCAAAAAACTGGAGAAGTGGTCTGTAGAATGGCAGCTGGAATTCATTGCAAAGAAGTTCAGGATTGTGCACATAGGGCATAGGTGGGGAGGTACGGACAGTCACAAAACAGGAAAGTAACCTGGGAGTTATCATCTCGAAGGACCCTAAGAGAAACTAGGCAGTGCAATAAGGTGACTGGAAAGGCTAGCCAGATGCATGGATGCATAGGGAGGGGTATCAGGAGTATAAAGAGGGAGGTCATCTTGCCCTGTACAAGACACTCATGAGAGACCACGCCTGGAATACTGCACCCCGTTCTGGAGGCCCCATCCCAGAAAGAACTTAGACAGGGTAAAGGCGGTGCAGTGGAGGGGAACTAAAATGGTGCAGGGCCTGCGGGATAAGATTTGTGAGGAAAGACTAAAGGAGTTAAATATGTATTGCCTGGAGAAAAGGGGGCGACATGACTGAGACATACAAATACATCACCGGTATAAAAAGAGTATACGAAGGAAGCATCTTCCAAAGAAAGCGATGTTCCAAGTCCAGGGGGCACAAAATTAAGTTAGATGTGGGTGAAGACTCAGGGAAAATGTGAGAAAATATTTTTTCACGAAGAGGGTGGTGGATGCCTGGAATAGCCTACCAGAGGGGGCGGTAGGGGCTAAAATTATCACTGAATTTAAGGAGGAGTGGGATAGACACAAGGGTATCCTGGAGGCAAGGGGGTGTCTCCAGAGTTTAATTTGGGCATTGGGCCTCACACTAGACAGGGATTAATAGGGCAGACTGGGTGATGATGTGACTCCCACCCGCTTAGCCTGACCTCCCAATGGACACCCTCAACACCGCACCCCCAGACCCCCCCCCACACCTCACTTACCTGAACAGGTCCCAGTGTGAAAACCACTCTCCCATCGATGACCGTCTTGCTGCTGCACTGGAGAATGCTATATGAGAAATAAGGTAATTTCTTGCAATGTATTTCAATGGGTTTTCAACTGCACTTACCTTATTTCTCATACAGCAGTTGCTGGTTCCAGCAGCAAGACGTGTCTTCCATAGAACAGGGGATCTGAAGGGTGTGGGATGGCGGGTGCCCAATGTTGCATCAGCGATAGACCCTTTTTTTTTGACAGATTAAAAAAAGACATCGAGGAACCGTATTCTTTTCAGGCTCCAAAGGACATCGGAGGGTGAGGGGTGCCACTAGACACCTCATTTAAATCAGCAATGACATGCATAAGCCTCAAACTGATCTAGATCATGGGAAAATGAAGACTAGCATTTTTTGCACTAACCACTGAGCCACCTAACTGCACTTTCTAATTGTTGTGATACCCACACAGTGCCTAATACATATACACATATATATTCCAGTATAACATAGCGGTGTACTATCTATACACATTTTTACAGACAAAAAAAAAAAAAAACATGGACTGTTTTCTTTTTTCAAGCTCCAAGGGACATCGGAGGGTAGGGGTCACCACTAGGCATCTCATTTAAATCAGCAATGACGTGTATAAAGCAGAAACTGATCTATATAATGGGGGAATGTAGACTAGTAATTTTTGCACCAAACACTGAGTCACCTAACACCACTTTCTAATTGTTGTGATACACACAGACATACACACACACACCCCAATACATATACACATATGTGCACATATATTCCAGCATAATATAGCAGTGCACTGCCTACAAACACAGAGTTGCTACACACATATTAACACTGCCTTATACGGCATTTATTTACTTGAGTCCTGTACACACTACAGAATTGTGTTTGAAAACCATTTTTAAAACCAATTTAGCTAAACATTTTAGCGCTTCCACACTATTCAGTAACCATTTCTGATAACGGTTCAGTGTCCACACTGTTAATGCTAAACCTGTTCTCCCTGTAACTATTTTATGTCAGTTCCAACACAAACAACTGTGCCTGCCTATACACACTGCAGCTAGAACAGCTACAGCTTAAAACATTTTTACTCCTGTCCAAACGTTTTAAGTGACTTGCAGTCTGCATGCAAACAGTGCTCGGGGGGGATTTAAAATGTTTTAAGGCACTTAAACCGTTTTAACACTCACAGTGTGTACAGGGCCTTATACATCTAACCCTAACTTTTACTGTATTTAGGATAAGCACTGTGTTTTGCCCTAACTCATTGTACTGAACTATGGCATGACTGGGTAACTAAGGTAGAAGAACAGGGAGGTGTGGTGGATGTGGCCTATCTGAACTTCAGAAAGGCATTCAACACCATCCCCCATAAAAAGCTGATTAACAAACTGAGCAGCCTAGGGGTGGATCCTAAAATAGTTCTGTGGGTGGAGAACTGGCTGAATGGCAGGAGTCAGAGGGTTTTGGTAAACAGGGAGTATTCTGGAGAGGGAGAGGTGACAAGCAGGGTGCCAACAGGTCGGTGTTGAGGCCGGTCCTCTTCAATGTTTGTACTGGGGAGATTGCAGAGGGACTGGAGAGGAAGGTATGCCTCTTGGCAGACGATACAAAGGTATGTAATAGGATGGACATGGCAGGAGGCACTGAAAGAATGAGGGACGATTCAGCAGTTATGTAAGAACTTACCATAACAAAAGATCTTCGAGAGATGTTCCTGCAATAGGTATTCACACACAGGACTGCACCCTCTGGTGTCAGGACCACGCAGCAAACTTCTAGCTAGCAATACATAGCGAGGGGCCACCCCTGGCATCACATGATGGGACGTCAGCGTGACAGCATATAGGGGGCGGTCCCCACGCCTGACCTCCAGTTCTCCCGCCGGAAGATCCCTGTAAGGGTGACGGGAGAATAGAGCATAACTCCCAGAGCCCGGAGCTGCTGGTAGTTGCCCTGAAAAGGGATAGGAAAACAGGAGTTGGGGGAAGATGGGAGGGAAAATGTGACATACTGTGGGAACCTCTTCCGAAGTTCTACTGTTACGGTAAGTTCTTATTTAACTGCTGTATCTTACTCCGAGAGGGTTCCTGCAGTAGGTCTTCACAGACAGGACTGAATTCCAAGTAGTCAAGAAAAAGCAAGTCGGAGACTAAGGTCCGGGAGGTGGAATGTCTACCAACTAGAGAGCCTATTATGATAGGAGGCCTTGCAGGACAGCAAGTCCAAAACCAGCCCTACGCCTAGAGGCGATGTCTAGACTGTAATGCTTGGTGAAAGTATGGACCAAAGACAAACTGGCCGTAGCACAAATATCTGAAGTGGACACGTTCCTTAAGAAGGCTGCTGAAGCAGCCATTCCATGGTTCGAGTGGCCTTTCATTTCCTCTGGAAGGGGCTTCTCGTACTTCTGATAGATGAACGAGATGTAATTAGCCAACCATTTGGACAGGCCCTGTTTAGAGATGGCCATTCCGTGATGTCTGGGCGTGAAAGCAACAAACAACTGATCAGACCTGCGGACCTCCTTGGTCCGAAAAATATATTATAAGTCTAATTAACTATTCATGACAGCAGCACCATCCGTGACTGGTTGCCGCGCAGGTCTGAAATCACTAAGAAGTGACTGGCACGGCACCCACTCTGCGCTTCCTGCTGTCGTGCTTCCACTGCTGCCATTAAGTAAATGTCTTTAAAAAGATGTCACTATTGTGATTAGATTTAAAATCGTAATAATGACCTCCGAGACCGTCAGTTCCTCAAGATTAATGACCGGCTGGGTGGGAGTGACCCCTGGCGCCTCCAGCAGGTCATTAATCTCTAGGAAATTACTGGCTCTTCGGTCATTATTGCTTAAGTATCTCAAGATCCTGTGCACATTCCCCCCTATTGGAATACTCAGGAAATTAAACTAGCAGTTAAACATCTTGGTTCAATGTGAATTTCAATATCACTTTCGGTAGAAAAGAAGGGCTAGTCCGCAGAGCCACCTGGTCTCTCTGAAAAATTGAATAAGACTCCTTGCAAACGAGGGCCTGAAGCTCTGAAATCCTTTGAGCTGAGGTAATAGCAACTAAAATTAGTGCTTTCCAGGACAAATAGTGCATGTCGTAACTTGCTGCTGGCTCAAAAGGGGGCAAAGTAAGTTACTCTAAAATAAAATTCAAGTCCCAGGGGGAACTGGACTATAGACTGGAGGTTTTAAGTGAAGGATCCCCTTGAGAAAGGGTTTTGCCATCTACCAGAAGGTGGTAGGTGGAAACTGCTGAAAGATGGACCTTCAGGAAAGAGTAACTGAGGGCCAAATCAGAGAAGTGCAAGAGGTACTCTGGGACCTGGGCGCTGAGTAAGAAAAGGGGTCTAGATCCTTGGCCCAAATGGTAAATCTCTTCCACTTCATGGCAAATGCAGATCTAGTGGATCATTTTCTGGCCTCCACTAGGAACTGGGCAACTCACAAGGAGACGCCAAAACGTGAGACTGCTACATCCAAAGGTGCCACGCATGCAAGTGGACAGACCTGAGGCTCAGATGCATCAGGCTGCCCTGCTCCTGTGACAGACGGTCGTGGAGGAGAGGAAGAGGTACTTGGCATTCCAATACCAGCCGCTGTAGCAGGGGAACCAGATCTGCCGAGGCCAGATGGGAGCTATGAGAATCATGCGAGCGCCCACTGCTTGAAGCTTCAGCAAAACCTTCTGCAGAATTGGAAAGGGAGGGAAAGCGTACAGAAATCTCCCTGTCCAACAAAGAGACAGCACATCTTGCCAGAAAACACCATGTCCAGGAACAAGCGGGCAGAAGCTGGGTAGTTTTGCATTGGTTGGGGAGGCAAATAGATCTATTTCTGTCCACCCCACTGATCGAAGAGATCTTCCACTATCTCCTGTTTTAGTTCCCACTCGTGTGCCTGCACGACAGTGCAGCTGAGACTGTCCACCAGAATGTTGTGAATTACCGGGACATGGACTGCTGTCAGAGACAGGCTACGCTGGACTGCCCAGTACCACGCCAGCATCGCCTCCCTGCAGACGGGGTATGATCAGGTGCTCTCTGTTTATGTACCAGATCGTGGCAGTGTTGTCAGTCTGGATTAGGAGTGTTCCCGGTTGTAAGAGGGCTGAAACACCTAGAGAGCGTAGAGCACAGCTCTCATCTCTAGAACGTTTATGTGTAAGTGTTCCTCTTATGGAGACCATCTCCCTTGAGTTCGATGGTCTCCTAGGTGGGCTCCCCAACCCGGACCCGAGGCGCCTGTTGTGGGGGTCTTGGAAGGAGATGGGGGATGAAAGGGGGCCCCCGAGGAGAGGTTGGATGGCTTCTGCCACCAGAGAAGATCCCTCTTCATACTGCCAGAGACCACGACCCTGTGGTCCAGGTCATCTGAGCATTGGTCCCACTGAACTCTGAGGGTCCACAGGGTCACCCTCATATGCAGTCTAGCCAACAGAAATGTGGGAATGGCTGTTGCCATTAGACCCAACAGACAAAGGATGGAGCGTGCTGTGATCCAACGAGAGCTGGACACAGATGAAGCGTGTTGAATCAGAGTTTACGCTAAAGGTCAGCGTCAGTGGCTTAGCAGGTAGCACACTCGCCTCTGAAGCCAGGAGACCAGATGCTGTGGGTTCTATCCCCACACCAGGCACTTGGGTTAATATCCCAATACTGACACTGTAGTGCAGCATGAGGGGGGTACTGCATTCCTGAGGTGCCATCTTTCGGATGAGACGTTAAATCAAGGTCCCATCTGCCTGCTCTGGTGGTAGTTCAGGTGGATGTTAAATTTCCCATGGCACTTTTCGAAAAGAGTACGGGAATTTTCCCTGGTGCCCTGGCAAAATTTCCTTTCATTCACTAAAAATACCACCAACAGCTTAATCTGGTTCAAGGTCAGTTGGAATTCATCTGTATACCCCTTCCCCGGGCTGTACCTGAAAATAGGCAGAATTTGTCTAGTGCACTTACCCGGTCAACAAAAACAACATAAATAAATAAAAAGAGGGCCCTGCCCTGGACCATATCCAGAACAGCTCAAATGAATTGGAGGTGCTGAGAGGGTGAAAGTTGAGACTTGGGATAGTTCACAGTGATGCCAAGCCAGGAAAAGAGGACCAGGGTGGTGAAGAGAGAAACACAGAAACATAGACTTTGACAGCAGATAAGGACCGATTGGCCCACCTAGTCTGCCCATTTCCATACCTATTAGATAAGCTGCAGATCCTAGTTAACCAACAGCCTACTTTCTCCTACACCCCTCTATAATTGCCTTATGTCTGTCCCATGCATTCTTGAATTCCCCCACTGTTTTTGACCCCACAACCTTCTCAGGAACGCTATTCCATGCGTCCAACACCCTCTCCATGAAAAAATACTTCCTCATGTTGCCCCTGAGCCCTCCCCCCCCCCATCTTCAAACTGTGCCCCCTTGTCCTTACACATCTCTTTTTCTGAAAGATGCTACCCTCTTGGACTTTGTTGATTTCCCTGAGGTACTTGAAAGTTTCTATCATGTCCCCCCTAGCCCTCCTTTCCTCAAGGGTACACACACTAAGCTCCTTTAGTCTCTCTTCATATGATTTCTGGTGCAGATCCTGTACCATTTCAGTTGCCCTCATCTGGACTACCTCCATCCTGTCTATGTCCTTGTGGAGACGGGGTCTCCAGAACTGCACGCAGTATTCCAGATGGGGTCTCACCAACTGTCTGTACAGAGGGATGACAACTTCCTGTTTTCTAGTGGTGATGCCTCTCCCTGTGCATCACAGTATCCCTCTAGTCCTCCTTACTGCCTTTTCACATTGCTTGCCTACCTTTAGGTCCTTTGATATGATTACCCCCAGGTCCCTTTCCATTTCTGTTGTTAGTATCCCCCCCCCATTGTGTACTCTTCCTCTGTTTTTGTTTCCCAGGTGCACTTCTTTGCATTGAATCTAAGCTGCCATACCTTTGGCCATTCCTCCAACCTTGCAAAGTCCCTACTCATCCTTTCCACCCCCCTTGTGTATCAACCCTGTTGCAGAGCTTTGTGTCATCTACAAAAAGGCATCATTTTCTTTCTAGTCCCTCTGCAGTGTCACTTATTAAGAGACTGAAGAGGACCGGCCTCAGTACTGAACCCTGCGGGTACCCAGCTAGTAACCCCTCTTTCTTCAGAGTGGACTCCGTTTATTGTTACCCTCTGTGTCCTGTTGTCCAGCAAATTTTTTACTCAGGCCACCACCCTGGGACCCACTCCCAGGCTAGTTAGCTTGTTTATTAATCTTTCGTGTGGGACTGTGTCAAAAGCCTTGCTAAAATCTAGGTAGGCCACGTCCACAGCCCCTCCCTGGTCTACTACTTTGGTCACCCAGTCAAAGAAATATAGCAGTTACATAAGAACTTATCGCAAATGAAAATTACGTATCTACCGTAATTATGATCTTTCTGTGTATCTTCACCATTCATCACCTGTGGGTACATGGCCAGAGGTCATGACCCCGGGAGCTTTTTTTTTTTTTTTTACGCACCATCGATGCCACCCTCGAGCCAATGCATTACGTGGCACTCGTGGTTTGGCTGTTAGGCGCTGTCGACTCTGCCTGCCTGCCAGTTCTGAGTTGCCGGAGAGGTAAGAGGAAAGGAGTGGAGAGTGGGACAAGGAAGTCCAAGAGACAGAAAAAGGAAACGATATATAAACTAAAAGGAGAAATAATGACTGAGAGGACAGAAGAAGTAGTAGTCAGAAAACTAAAGTGATTGAGAGGGGCCACAATCTCCGGAAATAGAAGAGGGAGATAGGGTGGGATAAAGAATTTAAGAAGTAGGGCGAGAGGGGAGAAGATTAAACACATCTCAGACCCTGGTCTGTCTCCAGACTGTATAGGAACTGCAAGGAGTAGCCAAAGGCTTCTTGCCAGAATTCAAGGCACAGAATAGCTGGCAAAACTCCATTTGAACAGAATCGGCTATTCTGGAAGAAGGACAGGGCACAGAGAATTATCACCCTCTCAAGGAAAAAATTTTTGGTGAAAAAGGAAAACAAGGTTTTTTTTTATTATAATAAAGGATAGTCCTCCCATGCTGACCACTCTCCCTAGAACATTATCCCCCTATGTGCCCCTGTTTACCCCACTCCTGACAAAGAAAGGAGGGGGCGAGGCTGGGCACAGAGAGGGAGGGGACCCAGGGATTGAGGCCCCAGGGGGATGGAGGGCGGGATTGTGATGAATGGTGAAGATACACAGAATGATCATAATTATGGTAGGTATGTAAGTTTCATATCTTATCTGTGTCAATCTTCACCATTCATCACCTGTGGGTGAGTGCTGAGCCCCCCTGAAGGGGGTTTCCTTTAAACCCTAAAGGACGGAGTCCCTTAGCTCTCAGTGGGTGACACACTAAGAGGGAGAACCTTCAGGGCCTAAAGAGGCCCAAGAGTGGGGAGAGTGAGATGGGGAACCCCAGGAGGGGGAAGGAAGCTGCTCCAACAAACGCTGTCTCGCTCTATGGGAGAAGAGATAGGTTCTCTGGTGAGCGGAGTTAATCACCCTACGCCGGGCCAAGGGTGACAACTGGGAAAGATGCAGCGATGCCGTCCATCTAGTGCAGCTCACTGTCCCTACGACCCTGGTAGCTACCTCGCTTGGTGCCTTGCTAGCTCCAGGCCATGCGCAGAGAGTGCAATGGCTTGTCTGGTTTGCTCCGGGTCAGGTAACGAGGCTAGGAGCTGACCAAGCCTGGACAAGAACCTGTCATAGGCTGCATAGTGGGCCTGATGTGCAGAAATAGAAAGCAACAACCGTGCCGAGCAGAGAGCCCTCCTACCCCAGAAGTCAGAACCGAGGAGTCTTGATCGGGGAGTTGGTCACGTGAAGGCCTGGCCCATTGGGAGTGTCCAACTGCGTCAATCCAGACTGCAGATGAGGCATGGAACCTGGAGACTCCGGGGGGCGCAATACTGCTGGCAGAGATCCCTAGGGGCAGGAACTCCGGAGAAGGGCCTTTGCCAGGAATGCAATGATGCCTCCAGAAAGGGAGTAGGCCAGGGGGGCACCACAAGGGTGGCCTGGCTGAAATCACCTAGAAAGGCGTGCGCCGCGTGCTCTGGATTGCTTAAAGTGGCAGGGGTGAGGTGCAAGTTCTCCAACAACCTCATGAGGAAATGCTGATACTCAGAGAGATCAGCGGCTGGAGAGATGTGGACAGAAGGCTCCTCTCCCCCAGAAGAGGGGGATGAAGAGTTGGAGGGCACTGACTGCTCAGAGGGCGGCTGCTCAGTGGGAGGTTGAAAAAATCTGACTGTCCATTTCCCTGACGTAAGCTGGGAACCAAGCAGCCACAGCCCTGAACTGCTCCCAGGAGAGAGAGGCCCGCTAGGACCAAGGATGCCTGGGAGCACAGGAGAATGTGGCAGAGGGATAGGGACAGAGCCGAGAAGAGACGTCAGCTGACCTCCGCCTTTGCTAGGAAGCGGAACAAGAGCGCCCGAAGAAGAAGGCGTTCCGGAAGACTCCACAGCCGACAGCTAAACAACCATTTCGGTATTGCCTTGGCTGCACCCAGAAGAATTCTCCCTGTGAGGCGACCGGGGCCGTATAGGTCCAGAAGGACGGTCCCCTACCTCAAAAGAATGGGGCTCTCTCAAAGAGATTGAGGAGGAAGAGCAGAGATCCACACTGCGGCTTCTCCCAGAGCCCGGGTGGGCCCCAGAAAAAGGTTGCCATGCAGACCCCATGCCCCTCAACCCCATGGAATCCGAGAGAGCCCTCATCTTCGAGACGGCCAGCCTAGGTAGCTGACAGCCCTGGCCAGCACCCAAAGGAGCTATCTAGGGCACAGTACCCTCCCCCCCCATAGGTGTTCTGATCGGCCCCAAAGTTGGGCGATCCAGGCACACCACAGGCGGGGGTACCACTGCTGAGGGGTCAGTGAACCCACCAAGACTGGGCTGCAGAGCAATGGTGGCCTGCACCACTGCCCGCTGGTCAGCACCCCTGACCCCAGTCTTGTCAGCCACCGACCGCACCTCAGAAGGAGGCTGACTTTGGCTTGTCGAGGACACTACAGGGCTGCACACACCAACAGTCAACCCCAAGGAGTCAGACTGCTCATCTGACTCAGAGTCCGACTCTGCCTCTGAAGAGGTAGAGGCCGAGGCCCTGTGCCAGACCGTAGGAGGGCGCCCGTTGCCATACTTTCCAAATGGGGTGCCAGAAACTGAGACCATGCCCGAGCCAGTGCCAGTGCCCCCCACAGCACCACGAGCGGTATCCGCGGAGGACACGGCCCCGGCCGGAACAGCAGCCCCAGAGTCAGAACCAGTCACGGTGCCTTCCGGCCCCATGGCACCGATGGCGGGGATGGCAATGACAATGGCTCTGACGGTGCCGAGGCGAGAAGAGGACAAAGACGGCACTGTAGAGACTCCCATGGCGCCGGTAGCACTATCGGCGCCGTGAATGGTGGCGACAGCATCCATGGTGCCGAGCGACAAACCGGTGCCGACAATGGTTCCGTCAGGGCCCACAGCGCGGCGAACGGCACCGAGGCCCAAAACAGCGCTGACTAACGGCGTCGAGGATGGTGCTGACCCAGGACTTGCAAATCGTGTGTCCGGCACCAGGGGAGCCTTCACCCCAAAGGGGCGACTGCCTTGGCGGCGCCTCCCGCCCACCCCCGAAAGGAGCGGGGCGGTCCTCCTGCACCGCAGAAGGAGCCTCGGTGGCAGCCAGGCTACTAGAAGCCGAGACTCCCTCCTCCTTGGTCCATATAGAACCGGGAGGGGACCCGGAGGAAAGGCTGAGAGTATGCAGCTTGGCCCAACGAGTGCGAGCCCAACCCCCGAAAGTTAGCAGAGCTCACCCCACTTTCCATGCGCATTGCTTGATGACCCAGCGGTCCATGGAGAAACAGGTGTTGCACGAATCCATGTCGCGGAAGCGGGCCAAGACACATAAGGCAACGGTTGTGTTGGTCGGTGACAGAAATGGGCGTCATATGGGCACCATTGCATCGGGGGCCGTCCTGTCTCCGAAGTCTTCTTGCCCTCTGACCCAGACTTGACCTACGAGGAAAAAAAACACCAAAAACAGACTTGATGTTGCCAAGAATAAAAATAATTGGAAAGGTCTTACCAAGCGACATAAAGTAAGGCAACTAGAACTGTCAGGAAAGGAGCCGACGGACTGAGGCACAGAGGAATAGTATTGAGTCGAAAACTGTAACTTGCAACTGCGTAGGCGGTAGGCCTGAAGTTCAGTAGAGCTTCCCATGAGGCTTAATTCCTCAGCGGAGACCTAAGAACTGGAGGCATGGAGTCGACAGCCTAATGGCAAACCTGCAAGCCACGCAATATGTTGGCCTCGAGGGATGCGCCGATGGTGCACTGGCTCTGCCTACCAAAAGAAAAGCGCCTCCCCCTGGGGGGGTAATGACCGCCACGTAGACTCCACAGGTGATGAATGGTGAAGATTGAACAGATAAGATCAGTGGATTTGAGAGAGGTTCCTGAAGTACGTCTTCACACATAGGACTGCACCTCCTGGTGTCAGGACCGCATGGCAAAATTGTAGCTAGCAATAATCGGCGGGGACCGCCCCGGCGTCAGGTTACGGATGTCAGTGGGACTATAAAAGGGGCGGTCTTCTGCCCATCCTCCAGTTCTTCTGCCAGTGACCACTAAAGAGGAAGCAGAAAAAAGGAGTGGGAAACTCCTGGACCCTGTGAGCGGGATGAAACAAAGTCCTGGGAAGGGTAAAAAGAGAAAAACACACAGGAGCTGGGGAAATATAGACCTATTGCAGGAACCTCTCTCAAAGATCTACTGTTACGTAAGTTCTTACGTAACTGCTATATCTTACTTTCAGAGGGTTCCTGCAGTAGGTCTTCACACATAGGACTGAATACAAAGCAGTCAACTGAAGAGGAGGAGTCGGAGACGAGGTTTCAGGAGGAGGAAAATGTCTGCCAACAAGAGGTCACTCATGACAGAAGACCTTGCAGGACTGCTAGACCGAAGCCATCCCTGCGCCTAGAAGCAATGTTCAGACTGCAATGTTTAGTGAAGGTGTGGATGGAGGACCAAGTGGCCACTGCACAGATATCCGCAGTGAACACATTCCTGAAAAAGACTGTGGAAGTGGCCACACCCCTAGTAGAGGGGCCCTTGACCATCCCCGGAAGGGGCATTTTGTGCTTCTGGTAAATGTAATGAATATAACTTGCCAGCCACCTGGAAAGAGTCTGTTTAGACACAGCTTTGCACTGGCACTGAGGGGCAATGGCAACAAAAAGTTGGTTTGACTTGCGAACCTCCCAAGTCCTTAAGACAAAATATCTCGGAATCCTGTGCACATCAAGGGTGTGCAGGAGATACTCCCCCCCATTGGAGTGTTCGGGATAAAAAAAATGGTAACTCGACACTCTGGTTTAAAGTAAGTTCTGACACTACCTTCGGCAGAAAGGAAGGGTTAGTCCACAGAGCCACCCGGTCTCTGAGGAAAATCAAATACGGCTCTCTACAAACTAAAGCCTGGAGCTCTCAAACTATTCAAGCTGAAGTGATAGCAACTAAAAAGAGTGTTTTCCATGCTAAGAAACGCATATCACAGCTTGCTGCCGGCTCAAAGGGGGGCAAAGTAAGCTTTTCTATCATTTTTATTTATTTATTTAGCTTTTATTTACCAGGTAAGCGTGCTAGACAGTCAAGTACCTATTTTCAGGTACGACCCAGGAGAATTACAAAGATATAGGCAATAACAATTCAGAGACAGGACAACAGCAATTCAACAAAGTACAGGCAGAGAAGCCCGACAGTAACCAAGTGCAACAGGATTCTGGACCAGAGGTTTTAGATGAAGGATTCCCTTTAGAAAGGTTTTCGAAACCTCCATCTGAGCAAGGGTTTTGCCTTCTACCAGTAGGTGGTAGATAGAAACCGCAGAGAGATGGACCTGCAGAGAGGAATAGCTGAGGCCCATATCTGATAAGTGTAAGACTAGGTACACTAAAACCTGGGAGGTAAATCTCTTCCACTTCATAGCATATGTGGATCTAGTGGAGGGTTTTCTGGCCTCCACTAAGACCTGACCGACTCTGACTGATACGCCATAGCGAGAGGCTACGAGCTCTACAGGTGCCACGCATCAAAGTGGAGTGATCTGAGGCTCGGTTGTACCAGGTTGCCCTGCTTCTGGGACAGACGGTCACAGGAGAAAGGAAGAGGTACTGGGAGTTCCAGTGCTAACTGCTGTAGTAGAGGGAACCAAATCTTCCAAGGCCACAGAGGGGCAATGAATATCATGTGGGCCAAATCTGCCTGTAACTTCAGCAAAACCTTTTGTAAGATACGAAAGGGAGAGAAAGCATAGAGAGATCTCCCTGTCCAGGACAGAGACAGTGTGTCTCGCCAAAAAGCACCATGCCCGGGAATGAGCGAGGAAAAGCTAGGTAGTTTTGCGTCGGATGGGGAGATGAAGAGGTCTATTTCTACTACCTCCTGCTTTAGCTTCCACTTGTGAGCCTTGGCGACTGATAGGCTGAGACTGTCCGCCAGGATGATGTGAACGTCTGGCACATGGACTGCTGTCAACAAGAGGCCATGTTGAACAGCCCAGTACCACACCCACATCACCTCCCTGCAAAGGGGGGTAAGAGCATGTGCCTCCCTGTTTGTTGAGGTACCAGACAGTGGCCATGTTGTCTGTCTCGATGAGTAGTGTTCCCAGAACTAAGAGGGACTGAAAGGCCAGAAGAGGATAGAGCACTGCTCGTGTCTCTAGGATATTGATGTGAAGATTCTCCTTCATGGGTGACCAAATGCCCTGGGTCCGATGGTCTCCCAGATGCACTCCCCATCCCAGGTTCGAGGCATCGGATGTGAGAATCATGGTGGGAGACAGAGGGTGGAAGGGAACCCCCACCGAAAAGCTGGATAAGTCCTGGCACCAGAGAAGATCCCTTTGAAGGTAGCTTGAGACTAAGACCTTGTGGTTCATGTCATAGTGGCGTTGATCCCATTGGATTCGTAGAGACCATTGGGTCACCCTCATGTGCAGTCTGACCAGAGGGACTGTGGAAATGGCGGCCGCCATCAGTACCAATGGTCGCAGGACCAAACACGCTGTGGTCCAACGGGAGGAAGTCACTAGCGCCACTTGAGAGATAAGGATCTCTGCACTGTCTTGAGACAGGAAGGCCTTGCTCTGGACTATCTTCAGCATCGCTCTAATGAACTAGAGGTGCTGGGAGAGAAGTAGCTGGGACTTGGGATAATTGACCGAGATGCCCAGATTGGAGGAAAGATCCAGAGTGAAGAAAAGGGATTCCTTCAGACTGTCCAGGAAGGGGGCTGAAAATAGTCAATCGTCCAGATACAGGAACACATAAATGCCCTTGCAGCGCAGAAACGTCGCTACCACCACTAGGCTCTTGGTGAAAACCCAAGGTGCTGAAGAAAGGCCAAAGGGAAGGGCTCTGAATTGTAAATATTCCTCCTGAAATGAGAATCTCAGGAAGCAGCGGTGGGCCAGGAGAATGGGGGATATGGAGGTAAGCATCCAGCATATCCAGAGAACACAGCCAACTGTTTGGTTTGAACAGGAGTAACAGTCCGTGGAGGGTCAACATGCAGAACCTCTTGTATTCTATGAAGAGGCTGAGCATGCTGAGACCTAGGATAGGCCTGAGATCTCCCGTCTTTTTGGGAACTAGGAAGAAGTGGGAGTAAAACCCCCTTTCTTCCTTTTCTGGTGGAACTCACTCTATGGCGGACTTCTGCAGTAGTGCTTGAATTTCCTGGTGGACCAGATATTGTTGGCCGGGCAGGTGATGCGATCTTCCTGGAGGGAGGTCTCTCCAGGAACTCTATCGAGTGTCCTCTTGCTATGAGTTGAAGAACCCATGCATCTGCAGTTACGGCCCTCCACCCATCCAGGTGGAGGTCAAATCTTCCCCCCACCGGTTCCTCCATGGAAACAGCAGGGAGGTGGGTAGGGAGTCAGGAGACAGAGGGTAGGGTCGCTTTTACCCCAGAGGCAGTTTTAGGAAACTTGGTCTGGGGGGTTTGAGTGCCAGAACCCTGGGAGCGATGCTTGGTCTGTCATCTGCCCTGATTCTGTTTATTCCATTTCTGCTGGCAGTGAAAGGGCTGCTGCTGTGGTTTTTGATCCAAACAGCAAAGGGAACGGATATCCTTCAAGGATTTGCCGCTATCTTGCAGCTCCGTGATAATATCTTTGGCGTTGCTGCCAAACAAAACTGGATCCCTGAAGAGAGCATCCAGAAGGCAACTCTGTACATCTTGAGCCAACCCAGCCAGACGAAGCCAAGCAAGGCATCTAAGACAGATGCCAGTAGCTGCACCTCATGCTACAGAGTCCACAGAGCCATAGGTGGCATGGAGGGCATGGCAGGACAATTTATTCATCCTGACCTTCTCCAGGAGTTCGTTCCTGAGCTGCTCATCGGGAATCTCCTGAAGATCCTTTTCCAGATCTGACAAAGAGGCTTTCTGGAACGCAACCATGTGGGTCACGTAATTTAAGGAGCGAATGGTGCAAGTAGAAGAGGCATCGATCTTGCGACCATACTGGTCCATCTGTTTCGACTCCTTGTCTGGAAGGGAGGCGCTAAGATGTTTAGGTTGGACTGACCTTTCATGAGCAGCTGTGATCACAAGAGTGTCGGCCTTAGGATGGGCAATGGGGGGGGGACCCATAAAAGGGGTGGTAGGTCCTATCGGCCTTTTTTGGAACGGCCAGGATGGACGATGGTTGCTGCCAAATAGTGGACGTAAGGTCTTCCTGCAGCCCTGTCGATGGAGGAATGGGGAGGGGGTCCGCACTGACCAAGTCCAAATGTTCAGCCATTATCATGCATTTGGGATCCAATTCTTGTGATGTGAGACCCATCCACAAGATTTCTGAACAGTCCGGAGGAGCTCTGCTAAGGATGGGTCCTCCGGGGGGATTTGGGGGGATTCTTTCAGTTGAGGCTCAGTGGGAGAGTGAGGCTCTGACTGGTCCCCCACATCAGAGTCCTTGTCTGACTCAGATGATTCCGGCCTACTGGGCAGAGAAGTCTCTGGTACTGGAATCAGAAGCCTATGCTCTATAATGCCTGAGGAAAGAACACCCAAACCTCCGTAAGAGGCTCAACCAGAGGGAGCCAGGCTACCAGGTGGCACCCTGTGAGGTGGGGTGGCCCTTACCACTAGTTGAAGCTGACCCAACTCCTGAAGCAGCTGAGATTTTACATCCTTCCACCAGGCAGGAATGACATCCAGTTTCGGCTGCAGCAGTGGAGGAGGAGGGGGTGATGGATAACCCTGGTACCCTGTAGGATAAGAAGGGTAGCTGGGTGGTTGGCACCAGTAAGGGTGCTGGTATCCTTGATAATGCATGGCTTGACCCGGCATCAGTAACCCTGCGTCAGAGGAGGGTATCCCAGCGATGGACCCCTGGTGTTGGATACTGTGGTGTGTACCCGGTCGGGCCCAATGGAGAAGCGTAGGGCCCCACTGGAGGCATCATCGATGGACTGCTAGGAGATGGGCCTGTCAGCAGAGTGGGGGGGGGGGAGACTCTGAAGGGCCAGAAGAAGTTGGATCCATACTGCCTCAAAAGGTCTCCGGCGAGGGATCAGGTGTCGGGTGTAGTTCTATCGGCAGGACAGAGCCTGGCAAAGGGGGGAGGTCTGGAAGAGTCCCCGTCAACAGGTCTTGTAAGGTATCCGGAGGAAGACGGTTCTGGTGATCAGGCCCAAAAAGATCAGAGAAGGACAGTGAATCCCTTGAGGGAGAACCCGGGTGGGATGAAGAGGGACCTGCGAGCTCTCTCTGCCCGGCAACTGCGTCCACAATGGAGTCCGACAGGAGAGAAATCACCACGTGGGCACCAGGTGGACCGGCATTCAACTCAGAGGTGACAGCCTGGCGGGCGACGGAGGAGCTGTCGACCAACTTACAGACAGCAGCAGAGCCGACAGAAGCTGGAAGGCTAGAGTCAGACTGATTGGCCGGAGCTGGAGGGCAACTTAACGGCAGAGATCGAAGCAGGTACCGTAGCTGGATCCTCCGAAGAGGATACTCCTAACTGCCTGCTGACCTCAGCATGGGGGGGAGGAGAGAGGGCGTCAGGTCCACTGGAGCAGAGGAAGGCCCTGGAGGTGGGTCACTCACAGGGGTGGGGGCCCCACCTGAGATTGGATCGGCTGTCTGGCTGGATTTCTTCTGTGGAGAGTGGCTCCGCTCCCGGCATCTCTCTTTCTCCTCCTTTTTCTTCAGGGCCAGCAACAGCAATCTTTCCCTCAGCTCATGGAGCTCTTTTTTCATTGATGCCATTCTTTGGCTCAGTAAATGGGCATCGAAGGTCCTCTTGTGATGGGTGCGTATAGCCTGGTTGAATCCTAGCAGATGGAGCACTCTGCAATGTTATGCTTAGGCTCCAGGCAGAGGACACAATGGGAATGGTTGGCCCTGTGCGGGATCTTCACACCACACTTTTTCTTGGGCCGATGAGATGACATACATTGCTATAGATGACAGATCAGAAAATAAAACAAAAACATTCTTATAATAGCAGGAGACAAGCTGTTCTATCGCGAGGTCCACAGATTCAACGGTGGCGGGAAAGAACTGGTGGGTGGGCAGGGGACCGCCCCTTTTACAGTCACGCTGATATCTGTCACCTGACGCTAGAGGTGGTCCCCGCCAATGACTACTAGCTACAAGTTTGCCATGTGGTCCTGACACCAGGGGGCACAGTCCTACGTCTGAAGACCTACTGCATGAACCCTCTCGAAATAAGATCGATCAGATTAGTCTGACATGACCTTCCCACTGTGAATCCATGCTGCCTTGGGTCCTTTGCCTCACTGGCCTCTAGGTACTCAACAATTCATTCTTTTAGAAGTGATTCCATAATTTTTCCCACCACTGAGGTCAAACTAACAGGCCTGTAGTTACCTGCCTCTGCCTTGCTCCAACTTTTGTGAAGGGGAATAGCATCTGCCCTCCTCCAGCCCTCAGGCACCACACCATCCTCCCATGATTTGTTAAAAAGAGTAGTCAGTGGAGCCACTAGTTCTCTTAGAATTCTGCAGTGAATCCCATCAGGCCCCATTGCCTTGTCCACCTTGAGTTTTAGGAGTTCTTTCATGACCCTTCTTTCTGTGAATGGACTGGTATTGACTCTCCTATTCAGAGTACTTCTATTGTTTGGTTTAAGTACCTCCCCCTGCTCTTCTTTCGAGAATAATGAACAAAAATATTAATTCAGTGTCTCTGCCTTTTCACTGTCCCTCTCTGCCCACCCACCACCCCCTTTATTAAGAGTCACTAAAAAAAGTGCTAAAACATTGTGAAAATGCATAGCACTTGCCTCACTGTGTTTAACAAACATAACACTTCTAGAAAACCTTTATAAATACTTTCTGTACAGTTAGCGTTGTCCCAAGAAAAAAAACTGCTAATCAATTATTTAAAACCCTGTATTTAGGATAAATGCTTTCTCTTGGTCCTCCTTCACACACTCCACCTTATCCCCTTCAATCTTAGCAATACCCCCTCTAGACTTTCTCCTTTCACTAATGTATCTATAGAAAGTCTTGTCCCCTTTGTGCTAGTGTTTCCTTGGTTTGGGCCTTTGCCTACCTTACTGCCTTCCCTGAGGACATTTGGTATGCCTCCCTATCTTCGTCCCGCTACGTCCCTTTATATTTCCTGAAGGCCAGCCTTTTGGCTCTGACCTTTTCTGCTACTGTTTTTGAGAACCAAAGTGGCATCCTCCTTCTTTTGCTCTTGCTTGTCTCTCTAACACAATGGGATGTTGCTTCAAGTATTGCATCCTTAATGATTGCCTACTTTGCCTGTACCAGCCTCCTAAAGCCTGTATAACTGCCCTTTTGAAAAGTGTCCCTCAATACCTGCAGTTAATAATATCCATTCCGGACGAGTTGCTGGGTTTACAACCTGGTCCGAATAATTAGGAGGAGGAAAATGAAAGCAAAGGTTTGATTTTGTGTTTTGTTTGTTTGTCTTTGTATAATTTGTTATAACAAGTTAAATTACCCTGCAAGTAAGGTCACTGATCCTCCCCTTCCTGCTTTGCTACAGGAAATGTCACGACTGTGCTACCCTATAAAAGCAGTGTAGCATGGGGTGGTTGGGGATGGGGTGGATGGCTGGGCCCTTCCCTTGCCGAAAAAGAACCGCAGACGAAAGAAACAAGGTGGTAAGAGCAGAAATAATCAACCAACAACAAATGCCGTAGCCCTGAAAGCTTAGCCTAATGATAGATAAAACTGTAAAGTACCACCTGTAAAAATTTCACAGAAGATATACTCTGTAAAAAACACTTTGCTACATAGAAAAATAAAGCAGTAACAGAAGACATACCTTGCAAAAAAACAATTTGATTCAGAGAAGATTACAGCACTCATCTGTAAGCACAAACCTGTAGGCACACTCTGTACTAATGCAGCAGAAAGTATACCCTGCAACAGCAGTTTGAATCAAAGAACAATAAAGCAGTAAAATGTTAGCAACAAACAGTAACAAACCCTGCAAATACAAAAGAAAATAACACACAGTAAATCTGCCTAGCCAAAAGAAGCCTTAATCTTTTTCCTTGCTCTGTCCTTACAAGCAAACCTGGAAGAAAAGAGCTCAGGTGAAGCTAGGTGCCTTTGCTAGCAAACCTATTCTTCCACCTCAAAAAGTTCAGCTAATCTGACCTTTTAACCCTTCCTTCTGCTTTAACTGATACAGTTCTCTATCCTGCTCCTTTTGTTATTACTTAATTTGTTTTACCTTTGTTTTACCAGGTGAGACACACTAAGTTGAAAGCTTGTTTACAGGTTCAACCGAGGTGCACAAGGAAGTTAAGTGACTTGCTCAGGGCCACACAGTATGCCAAGTGGGGGCAGTGGGATTCAAACCCTGGTCTCCAAGTTTGCAGCACAGGGCCTTAAACCACTGCGCTATACTGCATCCTTATACTTCCTGAATGTTATATTTTTCTCCCTAACCTTCTCCGCCAGACAGAGACTCCGCCAGACTGTCCTGAGATGGGGCTGACGACAGTCGTCCAAGTATGGGAACACATAATCCCCTTGTGGCGTAGGGCTGCAACCACCACCGCCAGGCACTTTGTAAAAACCGAGGTGCCAAGGAAAGGCCAAAAGGAAGGGCCTTGAATTGATAGTGATTCTCCTGAAAAGTGAACTGAAGGAAACGGCAGTGGGCCTGGAGGATAGTAATTTGCAGGTAAGCATCCTGCATATCCAGCCACCACAGCCACTGGTTCTGTTTGAGCAGGGTAAGAGTCCCTGGAGGGTTAGCATGCGGAATCTCTTGTATTCCACAAAAAGGTTGAGCAGGCTGAGGTCCAGGATGGGTCTCAGATCGCCTGTCTTTTTGGGCACCAGGAAAAAACAGGAGTAATACCCCCTTCCTGTCTGCCTGAGAGGAAATGGCTCCAAGGCTGATTTTGTTAATACAGCCTGGATTTCCTGCTGAATGAGGTGCAGATGGCTTGAAGGGTAGTGAGACCTGCCTGGAGGACTGTCCGGGGCGGGGGTCTGTCCAGGAACTTGATTGAGTGCCCTCTTGTGATCAGTTGGAGGGCCCAAGCATTTGCAGTTATTGCCTCCCACCCGTCTAGGTGGAGGAAGGAACCTTCACCCCCCACCAGCTCAGCTGAAAAAATGGGAGGAGGTGGAGGGGAGGGCTGCTTTACTGCCTCCAGCAGCCTTTTGGGCTTTTTCCTGAGGGGTATGGGCACCAGAACTAGTGATGCAGTGCTTTCCCTGGCACCTGTTCTGATTCTGTCTATTCCATCTTTTATGCGGGAGACGAAAAGGCTGCTTAGGTTTTTGGCCAAAGCGGTACATGAAGCAGGCGTCCTGCAGGGATCTGCCACTCTCCTGTAGCTTTGTAACTATGTTCTTTGTGTCGCCGCCGAACAGGACGAAACCCCTGAAGGGGGTGTCCAGGAGAGTGGTTTGGATGTCTTGCACCAGTCCCGCAAGCCAGAGCCATGCCACACGTCACAGGCAAACACCCGAAGCGGTGCATCGGGCCACCGAGTCCACTAAGTCATAGGTGGGTCTCAATGCATGGCAGCAGGAAGACTTGTTAAGTCTCACCTTGTCCAACAGCTTGTTCCAGAGTTCCTCATCTGGGATAGATTGTAGCACTTTCTCTAAGTCGGTCAAAGCCGACTTCTGGAAAGAGATCATGTGGAGGAAGCACAGACCTTGCGGTAGTATTGGTCCATCTCTATGGACTCTTTGTCTGGAGACAAGGCATTCAGATGCTTTGGCTGAGCTGACCTATCGTGGGCCACTGTGATGACTGTCGCATCGGCCTTAGACTGACTCATGAGGTGGCTTGCCCCTTCCAGGGGATGACAAGTCCTGTCAGCCTTTTTAAAGACTGCAGGAATTGAGGATGGTTGTTGCCATATTGTGGACGTTAGATCCTCGTGTGGCCCCGTCCAAGGCGGGATGGGTAGGGGGTCCGCATTGGTCAAATCCAGGTGATCCGCATGCCTCTTCTTTTTTAGATCCATCTCCTGGGATGCCCAGCCACAAGCCTGCTGGATGGATCTAAGGAGTTCCACAAATGACAAGTCCTCCAGTGGAGATTTGGGAGACTTCTTGATTTGTGGTTCCATAGGAGAATAACGCTCAGAGTGAGCTGCAGAGTAGGAATCTTGAGTCGGAAGACTCCAGTCTGCTGGGTAGAGAAACTATGTATGGAACCTCCTCCGTGACCCTGATGCCCAAGACAGCATGGCGTAGGGGCTGATGGCCCGGAAGGCGGCAGGGCCGAGGGACCGCTAGGAACATGAGGGTCCGTCGGCAGGCCTGGGGTGCCAGTTGGAATCCCTGAAAGGCCAGGCAGGAGCTCCAGCATCTGAGCAAGAAATCTAGAGGCCATCCCAGAGTCAGGACGGATGTACACGGGAGGGTGGCCTGGCGTCAGGGGCCTGAGAGGACCTAATGTCTGATGCAAGACCAGCAAGGAGTAGTAAAGAAATGGAAAGCCCTGTCAATGGGTCCTCTGGTGACACAGGAAGCTCAAACAGTAGACCCGACATAGGAAAAGGATTCCCCTGGCCAGAAGCACCCGTGTCCCAGAGGTCCGGGGAAAATAAGAGGTTGGGCTGAATCAGAGAATCCCGGAAGGGAGAAGCCTCACGGGACAAGGGGGTGCCTGGAAGCTGGCTCTGCACAACACTGGGTACTACAGACTGGCCTGATGGGAAAGCTTCAGCTGAGCGGTCGTCAGGTAGGTCGGCGACCGACTGATCGGCCTTGACCGCGTGGACGCTGGAGGAGCCAGCGTCTGACTTATCAGTCGCTGTCGAGTGGTCAACAGTGGAGCTGGAGTCTGGCTTACCAACCGAGGCCGTGCACCCGGCGGCCAAGCCGGAGGGTGACTTATCAGCCTGAGAGCTATCGACAGGCCCCAGATCAATATTCTCCTGGGAGGAACACCCGTCACCCACTGACTAAAGTGGGGGGGGGGGCAGCGACTGATCTGCCGGAGTGGACGGAGACCAAGGGGGAAGCGTACTCATCAAGGTGGACACCCCATCTGAAGTAGCACTGGCTGCCTGAAGACACTGAGTAGAGGGGGACTGGTCCCGGTGCTTCTCCTCCTTTCTCTTAGGCTAAGAGGTTAGTGAAGAGGAACGTTCCTGCAGCTCCTGAAGCTCCTTTTTCATCAAAGCAAGGCATTTTTTCAAAAGGTGGGCATTGAGGGCTTTGTGGTGCCTGATGCATGTGGCCTGGTTGAAGGACTGGCAGATGTCGCAGTCGTCAACTTGGTGTTTTGGGCCTAAGCAGAGGACGCAGCAGGAGTGATCATTCCAGCGTGGAATCTGAGCGCCGCACTGTGAGCATTACTTTTTGGTTTTAGGCGAATACATGCATTAAACTAGAAAAAGACACAATAAAAGAGCACAAAATACTTATAAATTATCACTCAACTGTAGCCCAGTTCACAGGAGGGCGGGCATAGGTACCGCCCCATATACTGTCACGCTGATGTCCCCCGGTATGTACTGCTAGCTAGAAGTTTGCTGTGCGGTCCTTACGCCACAGGGCGCAGTCCTATCTGCGAAGACCTATTGCAGGAACCCTCTCAAAGTAAGATCTTAAACTGGAGAACTGGTCTGAAGAATGGCGAAGGTTTTGATATATACCATTTAAAAATTAATTCATTTTGCAGACAATTGTGTGGCCATTAACAAGTTATAACAACATGTTTTAGTGATTTTGTAGTGTCCATATTAATATTTAGGAGCATAATTTTAATATATGTTTATGCACAGAGATTTGTTTAAAAAAATGTTCAAATAAAGCAGATAAGGAAGTGCATACATTGTGGAACTATTAAGGTAATGTGGAAACGATTCCACCCCATATTACAACTGAGACTGACAGTATAGAAAAATCAGGATTTGGATATGTTAGATCAGAGAACTAGAAGAGGAAAGGGGAAGAGGGAGAGGGAGAAGTTTGAGAGGCAACAGAGGAAGGCAGAGTTACAGAGGGAGACAGAACTTGGGGAGGGATGACCGACACCAAGGAACCCGAACTGGAGGTCATAAATCTTTCAAGTGTTGAATTATCTGAGACACAGAGTCGGGTTTTGTCCAAGGGCCTCAGTTTTGTTCCCACCAATAGGATAAATCCCTTACAGGTGGAATTAGATTTTTGTTTTTTTTAGAAAAACATATCTGAAAGATCACTTTTCCACGAATTTAGATTTGCCTCATACCTTTATAGATGTAAACAGAGAAGCTACCCCATTTAAGAAGCACTTTTCCTACAACCCTCCACACCTGAACCACGCCATTAATACTTTCTGTAATTTGGTTACATAAGATGTACACAAATTAAGAACCACAAACATAAATATCAAAAAATACAGGTTACTCACCTGTAACAGGAGTTCTAGGAATGGTATATGTTGTTCATCCACACTTATTGGCAGGTTCCTTGCCGCTTTAAATCCTGCCGGAAGGTCTTCAAGCTGGCTCCTCCCACCCACACGGGTGGTAAAACCTCGGCTCCGCCCCATGGCGCCAGATCTAGCCGCTGGAAGCTCAGGGTTGTAAAGGCCGAAGTCGGGAGTCAGATATAGGGATGAACAACACATACCATTCCTAGAACTCCTGTTACAGGTGAGTAACCTGTATTTCTAGGGACATGGATATGTTGTTCATCCACACTTATTGGCAGACTCCTAGCAGTTCTCCGGGAGGAGGGAGGCAAGCACACCCGCTACTTAGGGAAAAGAGACTGGAGAACCGAGGCCCCAAAACCAGCATCCCAGCGTGACTCAAGGTCGATGTGGTAGTGGGTGATGAAGGTGTGTGCTGACTTCCAGGTAGCAGCCCTGCAGATTTCCTGTATAGGGACATCCCTGGAAGCAGCCACCGATGCAGCGGTATGGTGGGTAGAATGAGCTCTTACCCCTCTGGGAGGCTCCATGCCCGCCAACATATAGCAAAGATCTATGCAGGAGGTGACCCACCTGCTTATTGTCCGCTTGGCTGCAGGTCTGCCAGGTGCGGCTTCAGCGTAGGTGACAAACAGCTGCGAACCTCTCCCCGAATTTCAGCCATGCGCTCCTTATAGTAAGTGAGCACCCTTCTAGGGTCCAGAGTATGGAGCCTATATTCGGCCTCTGAGGTGTGACTGGGGTAGAACACCGGCAGAGTCAACACCTGGTTAAGGTGAAACTCCGACACCACCTTCGGAAGGAATTTCGGGTGGGGGCGCAGGACAACCTTGTCCCTGTGGAAGACCAGGCAAGGAGACTCGATGGAAAGCGCCTGGAGCTCTCCCATCCTTCTGGCTGACGTAATAGCCACCAAGAAGGCGGTCTTCCATGACAGGTGAGAGATCACACCTGTGCATTGGTTCGAATGGCTTGCCCATGAGCTCTGCCAGTACCAGCAGTAGATCCCACAGAGGTGGAGGTTCTTGCACCGGAGGGGAAATGTGATCAAGGCCTTTGAAAAAGCGCCAGACCACCTTCTCCTGCACCACCGACTGCTTCCTGGCCCGCGCCTGGTGAGCAGAGATGGCTGCCAGGTGCACCCTTAGGGTCGTCGACCTGAGCCCTTGCTGAGAGAGGGACCATAAATAGTCCAAGATGCTTGCCAAGGAACAGGAGGAAGGGTCCAGGCCCTTGCCTGACACCAAATGGAAAACCTTTTCCATTTGAAGGCATAACATTTCCTGGTGGAACTCATGCGGGACGCCTCAACTACATTGAGGACCTCATCGGAAAGACCAAGGCCTGGAACTCTGCAGCTCAGGAACCAGGCCGCCAGGTGCAGGGATTGAAGGTCCGGATGGAACACCTTCCCCTGACTGACTGAAAGCAGGTCTGGGCGAGCTGGAAGCTGCCTCGGGAGCCTGGAGCTGAGGCTGAGGAGATCTGGATACCAGCATTGGCGGGGCCAGTCTGGGGCTACCAGAATCACCTGCGCCTTGTCCCTCCTCGCCTTGAGAAGCACCTTGTGGATCAAGGGAAATGGGGGAAAGGCGTAGAAGAGGCCCGGGGTCCACGGCCTCGAGAAGGCATCCCCCTGCAGTGAGCCCTGCTGAGGGGCGGGCATGGAACAGCCTCAGCTTCGCGTTCTCCCTGGAGGCAAACAGGTCCACCTGAGGTGTGCCCCAATGGGAGAACAGATCTTGTACTACCTCCGGCAGGAGAGACCACTCGTGGGACACAGCCCCTATCCGGCTTAGGGCATCGGCCAGGGTGTTGGAGGCTCCTGCTACATGAATGGCTAGGAGATCCGCCTCCAGGCTGCGCACGAGTGAACAAATGCGGAGAGCTTCCTTGCACAAGGGCATGCAGCGCGTCCCGCCCTGGCGGTTTAGGTAGTACATGGTCGTGGTATTGTCCGTCTGGACCCGAACCACTTGACCCCATAGAAACGGAGCGAAGGCGGTGAGAGCTAGGCGGACCGCTCGGAGCTCCAGCAGGTTGATATGGCATCGGGACTCCCGCGGGGACCAGAGGCCGTGCGCTCTGTGCTCCCCCAGATGGGCACCCCAACCCATCAGAGAGGCGTCGGTCGATAGAGAGACCGTTGGCTTGGGGCGGACAAACGGGATGTCCTGCAGATGAGCTGGAACGATCCACCACTGGAGAGCGTTCCACATCCCTTGGGTCACCGTCACTAGCTGGTCCAATGGATCGCAGCGTTGAGACCACTGGCTGGCCAGCCCCCACTGAAGGGGGCGCATGTTCCAGCGGGCCCAATGGACCACGCTGGTGCAGGCCGCCATGAGACCCAGGAGGCGCAGGAAGTCCCGGGCAGGGCGCAATTGCCCAACCAGAAATGATAGGGCAAAGGAGGAAAGAACCTCGGCCCTGTCTGCCGGGAGCCGTGCTCTGGCTCGAAGAGAGTCGAGCTCTGCCCCAATGAAGAGAATCACCTGCTTCGGTTTGAGTTGCGACTTGGCCTCGTTGATGAGGAGGCAAACCTGGAGGGCCAGATCTCTGGACCGCTCCACCTCCTGTCTGGAGGGGGCTGCTATCAGCCAATTGTCCAGGTAAGGGTACACCCGGACCACTCGGCGCCGCAGGAATGCTGTCACCACTGCCATGCATTTGGTGAAGACCCTGGAATTGCTAGACAGGCGAAGGGCATGGCTCGGAACTCGAAAAGGGATCCTTCTGCTCGAAAGCAAGGAATCTTTGGTGAGACGGACGGATAGGGCGTGAAAAACGCTCTTGCAGGTCCAGAGAGCAGAACCACACGCCTGCCCAAGGATGGTATTATCTGAGCCAGAGTGACCATCCTGAAGGTTGAGACCTTAGGAACTTGTTTAGGTGCGTGTAGGCCAAGAATGGGCGCCAGCCCCCGTCTGTTTGGGACCAGGAAGTACCTGGACACAAACCCAGGTCTGAGGAGGTCAGCCACCTCTCTGATCACCTCTTTCTCGAGGGCAGGCGATGTCGGCTCAGCGAGCCGACAGCGGTGACTCTGGACCCGAGCCCCCTGGGGCAGCGGCTCTGAAGGCGGTGCCTGCTCGAACTCAGAGGCAGGCCCTTTCCTACCACTTCCAGCACCCGCGGTCTGTGGCAATAGCGGAGCCAGGCGAGAAAGGAAGTACGAGGCCGTCCCCAGGGGAACCAGGGGGGTGACGAGGTTGGGGCGCACCCCTCAACCCGCCACTGTGCAGGTTGAGGAGGGACCGCCGAGGGACCTCCTGGGCCTTTACCCCTGCTTCCTGGAGGAGGAAGCGGGCTTGGGTTTGGGATGCCAGCGAGCCTGCTGGCCCTGATGCTGCTGGCAGAACGCTGCGTGGTGCAGGCGGACGAAGGGCTTGGGTTGCGGTCTGCGGCCCTTGTCCCTCTGAGCGGATGAGACCGAGTCCAAAGTGGCATTGGACTTTTCGATCCTCTGGAGGTGGCCTTCCACTCCAGGGCCAAAGAGGTCGGTCCCCAGGAAGGGGACATCCGCCAATTTGTGCTGGGTATCCGCTGTGAAGGTGGATATTCTCAGCCATGCCCGATGGCACAGAGCCACCGCGGCCGTGACTGACTTGACACACGAGTCTCCAATGTCCAGAGCAGTCTGAAGTTGCTGCTTGGCCACTGCCCTGCCCTGGTCCCGCACCTGCCTAACCGTGGTCTGCAGGTCAGCCGGGAGATGAGGGACTACCTCGTCCAGGGAGCCCAACAGGGCATGGGAGAAATGTGCCATAAGCACGGCCCAGCTGGCCTGACGAAGGCCAAGGGAGGATGCAGCGTAGACTTTTCGCTTGGCATAGTCCAATTTCTTGGACTCCTTGTCGGGAGGTTTGTCCACGTCCCTAGCATTTCCGGCACACCGGAAAACGCTATCGGTAACTAACCCCTCGGCTGAGGGATGTTCCGAGAAACCAGACAGGGAACCAGTAGGGACCACATACTTCCTAGCCATCCTGGCCGAAGGTGCAGGGCAGGAAGCAGGGCGCTGCCAGAGCTCCAAGGCCGGGCCCACAATGGCCTCGGCCACAGGAAAGGCCTCCGTAGGGGAATCCCCTCAGTCCAGTATCTCCGTGAGGGGATACTTGGCCCGCTTGGATACGGGCTCAAGCTGCATCCCGGTGGACTCCGAGATGAGCCTAAGCAAACCCAGAAAGGACGAAGTGCTATCGTCCAGCGACTGACCTCCAGAGGACTCCAAGTCCACTCGCCTGGAAAAAAGGGAGGAATTGTCATCGGACTCAGAAGAGTCTGCAAAGAGCTGCCTCGGGCCTGAGCCACCCTCCACCTGCCGAGGGCGATCGGGAGTGAGGATGACAGACAGCCTATGGGGTAAACCCTGGCCCGACCGAGAGTTCTTGGTCAGAGCCCCAAACAACGGCTGTGGAGGCGGAGGTTCCACCATAACGTGGAGCAGCAGGTTTCGGCTGAGAAACAGGCGCCTCGGCTAAAGCGAGGGGTTGCTTCGGCCGCTCCGGTGACAGCCACTTAATGGCTGGGGAAGGCGACGTTGTCGGCTTGTTCCCGGCCAGCAGAAGCTGTTGCCACATGAGGTCCTCGTATCGTCGACGCAACTTGCGTCGAAGCCTCCCCTCGTCCGAGGAAGAGGACGAGCGGCGGCGCTTGCCACGGTGCCGAGACCGCCTATGGTGGCGGGATCGCTGGACCGCAAAGAAGTCCAGACCGACCGCGAACCTCGGCTTTTCCGAGAGGTGCGGGGAAGGAGCGGGAGAAACCCGCCCCTCCCTCGAGGGAACACCTAGGGCTGGAACCGAGGCACTGGCAAGCCCACGGATCCTCAACCACCACCGGGAACCGGGAGAGAGGATTTTGGCTTCGCTAGTCGACAACCCGGCCCAACGGGTCGAGAAAGATCTCAACTGCGCCGACGGGAGTCTCGGTCAACTGACCTGACGGGGACACCGTGAAGCCAGTGGCCGAAGTCGATGGTCGACCACTCGGGAAGGGGGACCTCTCCCGCTCCCAAGAGTGTCGACAGAGGGACTTACCCTTGTCCTTCTTCTTTTTGGACCGAGAGGAAGGTCCAGCAGATGTTGGTCCCTCTCCCTTAGTGGAGAGAGAGAGACAAAGCTCCTTAAAGGAAGCAGAATATGAGGATCCCAGAGAGAGTGGGATAAATGCCGTGGCCGAGGAAGATGCGGCCCGCACCGCCTCCTCTTCGAGGGCGATCATCTGCTCTAGCTGATCTGCCAAGCCTGCCGCCGCGGAAACCGCCAACCAGACCTCTTTCGACTTTACCGGAGGGTAACGCTTTTCGGGTCGCCCAAATTGCAGACGGGCAGCACGGTCTTCCAGGACCTAGGCCCAGAAAGAAGAGCACAGGTCGCAGGCCTGCGGGTCATGCTCAAGGCCCAAGCAGTAGATGCACATGGAGTGCGGATCCGTCCGAGACATCTTCAGCCCGCATGGGCATCTCCGGAAACCAGGAGTCAATTTATCCATCGCAGCCGCGAGGGAAAAGTTGACCGAAGTCTAGAAAACCTTAGAGATTCATTTTGGAAAAACCGAAGAGTTAGGAACCAGTCTTATACGCAGAGCGTCAAGGAGGGAACCTGAGCTTCCAAGCAGTAAGGAAGATCTGGCGTTATGGGGTGGAGCCGAGAGTTTTACCACCCGGGTGGGTGGGAGCAGCCAGCTTGAAGACCTTCCGGCAAGATTTAAAGCGGCAAGGAACCTGCCAATAAGTGTGGATGAACAACATATCCATGTCCCTAGAACAAAGCATTACCAAAAATGAGAGAAAGGCTATTCAGGAGCAGAAAAAGTTACATAATGTGATAATCAAACAAGAGGATAAAGGGGGTGCTGTTGTTGTTTGGGGTTTAGAAGACTACAACATAGAAGTGGAGCTTCAACTAAAGAACCAAGTGTCCTATGAAAAATTGGTAAGGACCCCACAGATATAATAAAACAAAAAGCAGAAGCTCTTATAGACAGTAGATTAAATATGGGGGAAATTACTAAAAAAAGAAGCAGACTTCCTAAAGATCCCTTGTCCTAAGAAACCATTTCTGTACCTATTACCAAAGGTACACAAAACACTCCGCCTGTTCCAGGAAGACCGATAAGTCTCGTCGAATTATTCAGTGACTGAAAATATTTCAACATATGTCGATTTCTTTATTCAAAAATCTGTCCCACTCCTTCAATCATACAATATATAAAGGATACAACAGATGCTTTAAAAATTTTGAAAGATGTTACTATAACAGATGCGGATACACTGGTGACCACTGACGTGGAAAGTTTATATTGAAATATTCCCCACGAGGGTGGGTTAGTTGCATTACTTAAGAGTTTGAATCAAAGAGAGAAAAACGAAGCCCACTGCACAATATATTATTGAGTTAGAAAGATTTGTATTAGAATAAAACTACTTCTGGTATAATGGTGCCTTCTATATCCACAAAAAAAAAAAAAAAAAAAAAAAGGAACTGCAATGGGTACGACATTTGCACCAAGTCTAGCAAACCTGTACACGGGGCAGTGAGAAGAAAAGAATATTTATGATTGAACAATTTTTTTTCTTTAACACATCAAGTTATGGAAAAGATATACTGATGATTGTTTTATGATATGGCGTGGTAGTGTGGATGAATTGAGTCTTTTTATAGACTATATAAACCACACCAGTGTACTTCAGTTTACTCATGAAAGCAACTCTGACCATATTGCTTTTCTGGACATCCTAATTAAAAAAATGGGAATGGCCTAACTACAAGTTTGTATAGAAAAACCCTTTCTAGGAACACACTGCTTCTGAGTAGCAGCTGCCAACTGAAGTCAGTGGTAAAGAATGTTCCAAAAGGGCAGTATATCAGAGCCAAACGTATTTGTTCATCAGACTAAACATTTAGGGTGGCAAAAAAAGACCTTACTAGTCAGTTTATTTCCAGAGGTTATCAACCAGAACTGCTTCTAGATGCTATACACACAGTAGACGGTATGGCTAGAGATTTGTTGTTAGACTCAGACACAAGGAGGAAGAAAATAATAAGCTGATTTTTATTACAGAATACAACAAATTAGCACCAAAGGTTGGCAAGATCATTATTAAACACTGGCCTATAATTAGATCAGATTTGAGACTGAATGAGATTGGACGAAATGTACCTATGGTTTCATATACGCGGGGACATCATTTAAAAGATACTTTATGTTTGTGAGATCCTATGTCCCTGTGGAAAATGTGGCACAAAAAAAATGGCTTCCCTCTCCACCTAAGGGTAATTTTAGATGTGGCCACTGTGTCCATTGCTCCAACACATCTGATGTAAAATCTTTTCATCATCCAAGATCGGGACAAAAGTATGATATTCAATCATTCATTAATTGTAGTTTTCAGTGTGTGGTCTGTATGTTAACATGCCCTTGTGGCATGTCTTACATAGGTCAAACAAAGAGATCACTGAAATTCCACATTGGTGAACATAAAGGAGTGATTAGGAATGTGAATGTAGAATATGCTATGGCACGCCACTACCTGGAAGCTAGACATGGGTTGCCAGCAACTCTTAGATTTGTGGGACTTGAAAAAGTGGAATTCGGCCTTAGAGGTGGAGACCTCAGCATGAGATTGTTACAGAGAGAGAGGCTTATTGGATTTTTGAACTTGATACCATGAGCCTCAATGGTCTTAATGAGGACATTCCGTTATATAGCTATTTGTAAATGGTATTGTGCCATATATAATAATTTTCTGAATCCATATTATACTGTGTGTGCCCCCTTAGTTATTGATGGAGCATGATGTGTTTTTCATGCTCTTTTTTTTCAGTCGTTAAGGTATAATGCATATTGTGACCATGACCTTATTGTGCTCTGCTCACAAATGGGAACATGACTTGCCAGCTCTGTTCTCTTTTGGGTGCTAGTTCATTATTATGCACATTTTGTATCCTATGGTTTTCTGCTTTTACACTTCTTTGTACTGGGCTTCAAGGTTCATGTGTCCTTTTTGTCTTGATATTGTGCATCTTTTTCAGCGATCACTTGTTTATTTTGCGGCCCCTGTCATTGTGATTATTATGTTTAATGGTCATTGTGATTATGACTTTACCGTGCTCTGGCCACAACTGGGAATATGACTTGCCGACTCTGTTCCCTTTTGAGCATTATTTGTATATCCTATTTATTAAAGTTATTTCTTATTTATAATCTGTATTGGGTTCTAAGGTATATGTTTTTTCTAGCCAGTATGCTTCGCGGTTATATTGTACTCTTTAGCAATTAAGAGCGATCGCTGTCAATTTATCTTGTTACACTTTTTAAATTTTAGCCGTTTTATTGTGTGTATAGGATTGTGAGCTGCATTTATGTACTACATGTATTTTAGTACTGCTATTAGCATGTTTCTTCCTTTTTTATTGGTGGAAGTTTCTTCCGTTGCACTGGGTCACTTTAAATTTACACCAGCCTCTGGTTTGAAAGGGACCTGATGGCAGGGTTAGATACGGTCTGAGGAAGACCATCTTTTGGTCGATACGTAAGCGTATCTGGTAGTTCTGCACGCAGTTTGAATGGATCATAGTGGCAGCACGAGTGTTTGGCGTTTTCTTTTGTCATTTTTTTCGTGTTCTAAGGCTGAAATAACGATTTACCTTTACCTGGAGCTGGATTTATTTGCATGTTTGCAATCCTTGCTGAATTTTCTGTAAACGGGTAGTGTTTTTTCGCCGAAACGCCATCTGCATGTACGCCCACTTGTTGTTTGTTTATTCATATTTGCTGCAAGCATTTTATGGACCAGTTCCAAATCGTATAACCACTACTGGGTTTCTTGCCTGTAGTTCGTCCATCTTTGGGTGAGATCTATGTTGTTTTTGCTATATGTGTGATTACGTAAAAAAATTATTTTGTATTTAATAAATAGTTGAACTGTGCTGATCCCCATGTTTTTTCTTTGTATGGCCTATTGATCGGCTCCTGGAGTAAAGTGCACTTCCCCTGTCTATAATTTTGTGAGCCCCCTACTTCTCATTCACTTTGGGAGAAGTTTTTTTTTTTTTCAACTGACAGTATATCCTAGTGGTTAATGAGCTATGAATGAGCTTTGTACATCCAGCAGTCCTGGGTTTGATTCCCACAACTCCACTTATATACTGTGCTACTCTGAGCAAGTCACTTAATCACCCCAGTGCTCCCAGGTTGCCCTTGAAAACTTACTCAGTTACCAAAAGAATAAAAAAATTGATTCTATGAATTATTTTGTGAAGTACGTCAGCAGTGAAAAACTGCATACTAATTTTATGATTGTGTTAGTTTCAGCCAATTCCCTGATGAAGAATCTTTATGATCTCGAAATGCTGCATGGTTTGAAATAAAGAATATTGGCTGATGAAGAATGAAACTATGCACTTCATGTGAAAGTAGCTCCCTGGTCTGATTTCTCATTTATGCTTCAGTTTTTGTCTGGCCTCTGTTAGACCATTTTAAAAGAACTTTAAAACGGAAACTGGACTTTCTGGATTTTTCTGTATTGCTCCAGGTAAAGACAAGCCAACCACATATTAATTCCCAAGCTGCACTTTTTTCCCCCCCATGTCTGAGGCCTCTCCCCATGGCATCTGAAATCTGAAACCTTCTTTGTCACTCTCAATTACGGTTTATGCCTGGGAAAGGCTCACTGACTTATGTTTATGAGCTATGAATCTTTCTTGAAAGAGAATTCTATCCAGACTGAAGCTTACCACACAAAATACTGCTTTGCAACACTGCTCAGCTGAATGAACTAATTAATTAGTCATAAAAAAATTCCACAATGGGTGGCTTTAGGAATTACCTCAAAGGGATAGATTGGAGCTTCCTTGACTTATGCCCCTCTGTTGACACAGCCCTGGAGCTCTTCCTCAACCACTTCAATGCGGCAGCAGATAAATTTGCTCTGTTTCAAAAGAAACTAATTAACTGCAGCATGGACTGGGCCACCCCACAAATCCTAAGCCTGATGTGACAGTGAGATCTACTTTAGCACCGGGCTAGAGCAACTGGGACTGCTATGGCCATCCAAAGCTACAAAGTGGCCTGAAACAGGTGCACTTGGGCTATCCGACAGGCTAAGGCTACTTACCACAAAAACCTTCAATCTCAATGCTGGAGTGATGGCAAGAAATTCTGGGCATCTATAAAAAACCTAATCGGAAGTGGCAACAGAGCCTCCCCCTCCATGCTTAACCAAAATTAAGAAGTAATACTTGATGCAGATATTATGGCTAATATTTTCAACAAGGCATTTATGCATTACAGTGCCATCCTTCCCCCAGAACCAGCAACATACCCGGATGGAACAGCAATCTCTGACCACTCGCCCTCTTCCTCCAATACCAGGACCTAGCCAGCCTTTTACTTCAGAAGGGTAACCATCAATGAAACAAAAAAATACCTTACCAGAGTCCTTGGCAAAACTAGGATGGGTGGTGATGGTATAGACATGAAACGGATCTCTATAGCCCTTCCCAAGGTCATCGGACCTATCAACAGCTATTCAACCTGTCACTCCAACTGGCTACCTTCCCCTCCACATGGAAAACCTCCCTGGTCTCCTGTGCACAAAGGAGGTGACTGGTCACTAGTCTCGAATTATAGACCCATCTCAATTCTCTCACCACTCTTAAAAAATCTGGAGAGAATCATAGCTGACCAACTCACGGACCATCTGCACAAATAAAACCCCCTTTCCCACCAACAGCAAGGCTTTCACAGACTGCACAATAGTAATACCACCCTTATTAATTTCACTGGATACGTACATGAGGCACGCTACCGGGGTCAGCTGGTTGGGGCAATCTTCATAGACCTAACCAAAGCCTTTGACCTCATGGACCACCAGCTGCTTCTTCACAGGTTAAGAGGCTTAGGGCTGTCCCCGGCTCAAACCAATGGTTCTCCAGCTATTTATCCGGGTGATCTCAAAAAGTCTGAATCAACAGTGCTACCTCCATCACCTGTGAGGTGTCAGTAGGTGTACCCCAGGGGTCTATACTGGGCCCTCTCCTCTTCGGCATCTTTGTGAACCATCTCCCTGATGCTGGCCCTATGACTGAGATCCTGCTACATGCAGATGATACAGTGCTATTCTCACGAAACTCCTGCCAGGAAGCACTGACTAAGGAACTTTAACTTACTACACAAATAGTTCAAGGACAGCAAGCTGGCATTCAATAATAAAAAAAACAAGGCAATGCTCTTTGCCGGACGACAAAAGAATTGGTCCACCGCACCTCTCTCAATTACCTGCAGCTCTCACACCACCCTGGAGCAGGAAGCTTCATTCCAGTATCTTGGTCTCACCATAGATGAGTCCCTATCGTTCGAAGAACATATATGCAGTATTACCATGGCGGTCAATAAGAAACTAGAGGCTCTGTAAAGGCACCGGTTCTGTCTTACTCCCGAGGCCAGGACACAGGCAATCAGAGGTACAATCCTTACAATCCTGGACTATGGGAATGTAGTCTACAGGGCCACCACTGAAACCAGCCTGCTCAAAGTGCAAGCCTCCTTAAATAAAGCCTGTAGGTTTGTGATGGGGGCAGATCGCCTACTGCATATATGTGAACTGTACATACGGACTGAATGGCTCCCACTTATGGACTGCATTAAGCTCCATGCCTGCATCTTGGGACAGAAGGCCCTACTCGGACTTGCACCTCCCTCTATACAAATCTTATTCCGTCCTGCTCCAGCTGAACATGCCACAAGAAGTGTTACCAAACATGCATTAGCTGTTCCATTTAGAAAGACTGCCTTGGGAAGACGAGCTTTTGCCGTCAGGGCCCCTGCTTGGATAAATGAGCAACCAACCGCCACCACAAGCCTTATGCAACTTGGGCCTTTCAAGTCCGAGCTAAGGAAGTCTATCCACCCTCCTGTACATTGCTCTTGCCCCTCTTAACCCACGAGCCAGCACACCTCTGTTCTCCAAAGCCATGCTCCTAAAGACCATCTTCCCTCCTGTACACTGCCACAACCACTCTTAGCCTAGCAGGTACCAGAACCCTAGGCTTGCCAAGGTTCTTCTTTCACTCTACAGTTTGATGCAAAACTCCCTGCTCACCTTTCTCCTCTCACACTCTCACTGACAAACCTTCACCAGCTGACCTCCTTACACCACCCACCTTTCAACCTACTATCATCCCCCTCCTCTCCTACCTTATCCTGATTGGCTCCCTCTACCCTTTCTGACTACCATGCCTAGGCTGACTCCTCTGGATATAGCCTAGCAACCTTTAGGTATCAGTTTTGATGAACAGCTCCATCTCCTGTTTCCTACCAATACAAGATCCTGCCTAGCTTCCACCTCTGATTTTTTCTCAAACTAGCACCTAACTCTGACTTAAGCACTTAATTGTATGGCATGATGTGTTAACCCAACCCCACTGACTATCTACCCTTGTTTTGGTTATGTGTTATTTGCCTATGTAATCTTACATTGTTATGCTATTGCCAATGTTTACTGATTTCTCCTGTTCATATTTTTCCTACTATTAGATGTTCTTGACAATGCCTATTAATCTGCTATGGACTCCAAACGTATGTACCCTCCCCTACCTTTGTGACGATGATCCTTTGTAAATGAGCTTTTAGCTCAAAGGTTGTAATTCTGATTACTAAATAAATAAAATTAGCGGAGTGATAGCACAAGTCTCCCATTTTATGTAGTCTATCAGGAATCTGGACAGCTCCCTTCTTCTACTGTAACAGTAAAACATCTGCAGGATTTTGCCCACTGCAGTCGTTAAAAGGGGGAAGCAGAAAGCAGGGAGCTAACAAAATCTGGAAAGCTATATGTGTTAATGCTAGAAGCCTTGGAAGTAAGATTCCAGACCTACAGGCCATCATGGTGTAAACTGACCTAGATACTGTGGCTATTACTGAGTCACAGTGCACCATCAGCCATGACTGGGACACAGTCATACCTAGTTACATGATGGTCATGAGGGACAGGGTAGGAAGGAAAGGAGGGGGAGTGGTGCTTTATGTAAAGGAAAGCATAAAAGCAACAGAAATACATGGAGGGGGAGCTGCTGAGCCGCTGACCAAGCTAACATACTAAGAAGCCAGCGGAACAGGCCCTATGGTCTATCGAGTATGCTAGACACATTCATTTAGAGTTCCGCTGCTTCGAGACGGGACACCCACTAAAAAGCATATTTTCAATGGATTTCTCTTTTTAGCTTTGAATAATCGGTGGATGGAATCTCCGTTTAACTATATGGAAACGTTTGTTTCCCCAAAAATCGCAGCAAGAGGCGGTTCAACTGGAGGGGTCAGGACAGGGGTCTCCCCTGCTACAATGAGCCACTTGGAAGCAGGCGCTAAACCAAAGGCATCGCAGAAACCCACTCTTCCCTCAACACAGGCTTTTCCGAACAAATTTCAAGCCAAGGTCAGGAAATCAGCTTCTAGAACTGAAAATTCACTAATGCAAATAATCTCTCCTGTGCTGTTGTGGAAGCATGGGTGGAGAACATAGAAAAAGCTGTGGAAAATAATGCAGGGGAAATCTAAGCAGTCTTGGCAAGAGTCCTGACCTTAGAAGGAGCTACAAATGCAGCACTACATGAACAATTAACACAGACGGCAAGATCAGAATATCTGATGAACAATATGTTGTGAAGAAACCTGAGATTAATAGGTTTTCCTGGGACTATTCCCAATGCAGAGTTAAAAGAAGTAGTCCAGAAGGCACTGACAGTAATTTTTTTCTATTGAACCTCCCCTCACCTTAGAAACTGTCTTTCGTCCTGCTTCGCGGCAACTTAAAGATCCGATGAATACATCTCTGCAACCTGGAGCAACATATATAATTATAACCTTCCATACACTGGCTGAAAGTAATAAACTTCTCCAGCTAGCTAAGCAGAAGAAACAGTTCTTTCACAAGGGTCATCAGATTCACTTGTTTCCAGATTTTTGTATGCAAACGCAGTGCAGATGAAAACGATTTCTGCCTATAATGTCTGAATTTAAGGAAGCAGGAATAACAGCAGTTCTACTCACACCAGCACATCTGAGGATCCAATTTCAGGGTTAGAACCACTACTTTGATGATCCAGATGTGGCTTGGTCTTTCTATGAGAGTAATGATCGAATCCCAGAAGATAACAACTCTGCTTTTGAGGAAGAGGATGAAGCAGAGGTTACGGAGTATCATCCCGTCTGAATTGAAATGAACTGCGCCCTACAAAACAGGAATGGACTATATATATTTTTTTCCTTTCTGAACTCTTGAACCTCGGTTTTATAGAGTATAATAAGGGGGATGACGCCTACTTGTTGCTTAAAAACTATTAGTTGGGAAGTTAAAGCTTGGAGCATAAATTAATATTTTTTACTGATTAATTTAGTGGCTCTGATTAAACATAATACTAAATTAAAATATTCTTTTTGACCACCTTAAAATCATAACAAAACATTTTTTTTTGTGTGCTTTGTTTAGTTACATGAGTAATAATGGAAAATTATAAAAATGGTCTGAGAAATGGAGCCTTCTGATTGGCTGCAAACATTCTAACAGCCTTATGTTAATCTTTTATTAACATACATGTAGAGTTTATCCATATGCTGAACATGGTTTAACACTGTTTAAAAACATTTTTTATTATAATAGCAATAGGCACTCCAGGATTATGATTAATGTAATCGATCACCCTCTAGGCGCATGTGGCACTCGGCTACACCTCGTGCCACAGCACACCCCTAGAAGGTGATTAACAGACCATTAACATAACCCTTGGTCATGCCTTATTGCTTAATTATTGTGCCTAAGGATAATTATTTTGTTAGTGTAATTAAATGTAAATGTGATTTTTTCTTCTCTTAAGGAATAAAAATAAAGTATAAAAAAGAAATACAGGGAATTCAGGGGCAGACAGACATGCTGTGGGTCCCCTTCGGGTTGGGAAGAGGAGCCACTATTCAGACAGGTGTCTTCTACAGACCTCTGGCACAGGGGGATGACTGAGAAGCAACTCACAAGACAGCTGAAAAGGGAGAGGTTTTGCTGGTAGGGGGACTTTTTCTGCCGGATGTAGACTGGAGCTGCCTTGCTGCAGCTTCAGCTAAGAGCAGAGACATACTGGAGGGGGCGTTTCTCAGGCAACCAGTCAGGGAACCCATTCATGACTGGGCAACACTGGATCTGGTGCTTACTAACAGGGACAGTACTGTAGTCGCCAAGGTAGGAAGTCATCTGGGGACCAGTGATCATCATGCAGTGTGATTCAACATAGGAACAGCTATGGAATCCAACCACCCAATGGCGTGAGTCCTGGACTTCAGAAGGGCTGATTTTACAAAGATCGGCAAATCATGCCTCAGGAATGACTTGGCAGGGGGAGGAGGAAAAATGGGCCAAACTAAAAGAGAGCATGGTGACGGCAATGAACCTCTGTGTCAAGCACGTAAGGAAAAGTAAAAGAAAGAGGAGACCGCTATGGTTTTCAAAATTGGTAGCAGAAAAAGTAAAAGCTAAAAAAGTAGCATTCAGAAGGTACAAGAAGACCCAGAGAGAGGAGGATAGGGGAGTGCATCTGGGAAGACAGACAAAGCACTAAGGAGCGAAAAGGCGCAAACTTTGGAACAAATAGCTCAGGGAGTGTCAAAAGGGCACAAAACAATTTTTGGTATGTTAATGAGAAAAGGACGAAAAAGGAAGGGATTGTGCGGTTGGGGGGGTGTATGGAGGAGGATCAAGAAAAGGCAAACATCTTGAACAAATATTTCTACTCAGTATTCACAGTAGAAAGGGAAGGAGAGGAACCACGAAAAGGCACCAGGTTTGATGGGAGGGAAGTGGACACTAGCCTATTTTCTGAGGAGAAAGTTTGGAAAGCACTTGGCAACCTGAAGGTGGACAAAGCTATGGGGCCAGAGAGGGAACATCCAAGGGTGCTGAGGGAGCTCAGGGAATTATGGGATGGACCTCTGACAGACCATTTTAACAGATCACCGAAGACCGGCATGGTCCCGGAGAACTGGAGAAGGGCAGATATAGTCACTCTTCACAAAAATGGTAGCAGGGAAGAGGCAGGCAGTTATAGGCCTGCCACCCTGACATCGGTGGTGGGCAAGTTACTGGGAACACTACTAAAGGAAAAGATTGTGGAATCTCTTGTATCCAACGGATTACAAGATCCAAGGCAGCATATTCACAGGGGAAAAGTCACGTCAAAAAAATTGGATAGATTTCTTTGACTAGGAGACCAAGGTGTTGGATCAGCGAGGAGCACTGGACGTGGCCTACCTGGGTTTCAGCAAGGCTTTCGACACCGTTCCAAATAGGAGACTGGTAGGTAAGTTGGGGAACATGGGGATGTGAAATAAGTTGGTAACTTGGGTGGTAAACTGGTTAGGGGTTAGGGCACAGAGGGTAGTGGTAAATGGAGTTCGCTCTGAGGAAGGGACGGTGACCAGTGAGGTACCTCAGGGATCACTGCTTGTACCGGTCCTCTTCAATGTCTATATAAGTGACACAGTGGAGGAACTGGAAGGGAAGGTCTGCCTTTTTGTGGATGACACCAAGATCTGCAACAGAGTAGACATGCAGGGGGGTAGAAAGGATGGGTAGGGATGTGGACAGAATTGAGTAGTGGTCAAGGGTATGCCAGCTCAGTTTTAATGCAAAATAATGCAACTGGGCCATAGAAACACGGGAACGGAGTACAAAATGGGTGACGTGATACTGACAAAGACCAATCAGGAAACAGACCTGGGTAGTCATATCAGATGACCTAAAGGTGGCCAAGCAGTAAGACAAGGCAGTAGGAAGGGTTAGTGGGATGCTGGGGTGCACAGAAAGGGGTATCATCAGCAGGAAGAGGGAGGTAGTACTGCCCTTATATAGATCGCTGGTAAGACCTCACCTTTTGTACTTCGTCCAGTTCTGGAGACCACATCTCAGGAAGACCATATACAGAGTGGAAGCAGTATAGAGGAGGGATACCAAAATGGTGCCAGGTCTGCTCCAAAAGCCCTATGAGGAGATACTCCCCCTCCAAAAAAAAACTCTGTTTATCCTCCATCCTTCACCGACCCCCAGATTCTCTCTGGTGTGGTTGCTCAGTGCCACCTTATCCCACCTTGCCTGAAGTTCTGGTCCTGCCTTCCAGAGGGGGACTCCCCCTTGTTCTTCTGGCCACTCTGACCCACGTCTCTGCGGCCCCCGGGGCGGGACCGCCGACTTCTCTGGCATCCTTTCGGAAATCTAGACTGAGGACCAGAGAGCGAGGAAGCACTGGAGGCGTTAGATGTGGAGGTGGACCCCTGGACCCACCATTGCCTACTAGGGGATGGGGTAATTTTCCGTGTTTTCTAAGTTCCTGAGAATGCGGCATGCACTGACTACCAGTGCAGCGTGGGCATGCTCCCGCACCCACCTGCAGGACGTCTGTCATGGCTCCCATACCCCTTTCCATCAGCTCCGCGAGCCACTTCACCCCGTCACCACCAGGAGCCACTAGAGCTGCACAAGGCCCTCTACCCTCCCCGGGAAAGGAGAGTTACCAGTCATCAGCTCAATCCAAGTCTCACCACCCCGGCCGACCCCTGGTGGCCCGAGCTTGCTCCCGAATCCAGGTTGCCGGTGTGGCGCGATGTGTGGCATCCAGGGCATCAACCCTCACCACCACTGGGCCGGCTATGAGGAGATACTTAAGGAGCTAAATATGTACATCCTGGAGGAGAGGAGGGATATGATAAAGACCTTTAAATACCTCACGGGGGTTAATAAGGTACAGAAAGGGGGGTTATGTTTCAGAGAAAAAGTGCTGTAGAACAAGGGGGCATGCTATGAAGCTGGATGGGGGTAAATTCTGAAGGGATGTGAGGAAGTACTTCTTCACAGAAAGGGTGATGGATGCCCAGCACAACCTTCCAGCAGAGGTAGTGGGGGCGAAAATAGTGGCGGGTTCAAAAATGCCTGGGACAGGCACAAAGGAATTGTAGAGGTAAGGAAGGAAGGGAAGGGAAAAGATGGATTTGTAGATCATGTTGGGTCTGCAGCAAAAAATGAAAGTTAAAAAAGGGGAAGACTGAGTTGGCCCAGTTGCCCTTATCTGCTCTCATAAGCTATGTTTCAACCTCCAGTGGAACGGTGATGTGCTATCCCAGAGGGAGAATCGCTCATTCACTGGTTCTCCCTCACCTCTGGATAGTGGTATTCATGAATTGCACACCTAAACTGGAAATGGGTAAAGAAAATGGCAGTCTCACTTAACTTCTTGAGGACTTCTTCAAAAGTACACTATTTAGAAACCAAATTACTACTACTAAGACAAAAACCTTATTTCTGACCTGATGTATTTTAACAGAGCAAAGCACTATTTCTGTACTGCTGTGTTGAATAATGCCTCCATTTACTATAACCACGTTTTTAGTGCAGTATTAGTATTACTAAGCAATTTTAAATCACAAATTATAATGAGAAAGAAATAACGCGATCTACTGGGATTTGAACCCAGGTCCCTGGAATACTGTCCCAGTGCTCTAACCACTAAGCTATTGGCAACAGATCCAGCGACGTGAGCCTACTGCATAGTGGTTAGAGCACTGGGATGGCGGGCTTGGGTTCAAATCCCAGTAGTTCACATTATTTCTTTCTCACTACAATTTGTCCATTTACTATAGTAAGCCTAGCTGTATTGAAACACAACTGTGCCAAACATTTGCTGTCGTGTGGGGGCTTTACCTATAATGGTAAGTATGGGGTTTTGCCTACTTTACTTACCAATAACATTTTTACAGGAAGTAGATAAATCAGAATCATCCTTTTATTCTTCTGACTGGACCTGTGGCAGTGCTGAAAGGCAAATGACAGAACTTCTTCGGCTGTAAACAGAATAAGAATATTAATTCAATACTCATTAAAATTTTCCTTTTTGAAGTTCTGCTGCACCTTTCTAGGATTCTGAATGGAGTTTCCAACAATCAGAATGAAAATAAGATGTTTTTCTATTCCCCCCAATTTTTATTTATTTAATTTGCTTTTGTTAACCGGGTAACTTCACAAGACAAAAACCAGCGTATTTTCAGGCACGACCTGGGAGAGTACTATTACATAGGGCAAGACAGTTACAGTAATCATAAGAAAAACATTCACAATAAACAGGGTAGAGTACAAAACACTGGGGGTTACAGGGATTAAATGCAGCAGATACAAATTGTTGTACAGTGTATACAGTTGTGGTAAAAAAGACTAATTCTAACAGTAAAAGCTGGGGATAAGACAGTAGTACAAATCAGTTTAGCGGATAGTCTAGGGAGGCAAAGACACAAGACTGTGGAGCTATGTGGATACTCACTACTGTATCAGAGCAGTGAAGGCAAGGAAGGGTAGGGTGTATAAATGCAAATAACACCAGCCAGAGACTGCTTCCCAGTCACATTTGTAGCAGACTGAGCAGTAAAAAAAACACAAAATTACTTACCATAATAATCTTATTTCTTCCCAGTGATGCTCAGGAATTCATAACTTTATGCAGTAAGCCTGTAGGGCTGGACTGCCCGGAGAGATGGAACACACGGAAATGAGTAGAATTCTTTGCACGTGAGCATCTTTCAAATACTGCCTCTACCAACTGTGGTGTTCTAACCTCTTCAGATTTGTGAGAAGCCTGGAAGTCAGGCATTAGGAACTAATGTAATATTCTACAAAAAGAGGGGTGTCCCCTAATTAAAGCACAGATTTTAGGAAAAAACTCCAAAGGGAGGATAACTCTTGACAAAAACCACATCAAATAAAACTCCAAAAGGAGAACATTGAAAAACTCCAGTTTAAAAATGATTAAAACAGAGAAATGCAACAAAATCAATATGGCTTGGTGGCACCAGCATGCGGATTGCAGAGGCTGAAGTTCTGGAAGGGGAAGAAGGGAGGGGAGTTATGAATACCTGAGCATCACTGGGAAGAAATAAGATTACTATGGTAAGTAATTTTTTCTTCTAACCCCAGTAATGCTCAGGATATTCATAAATTCATGCAGACTACCGAGCAATACCACTGGAGGTGGGCACAGAACTTTATTTTGTAAACAGGCTCGGCAGGACTGCTGTGTCAAATCTAGCATCACCCCTGGATAAAATATCCAGGTTATAGTGTTTTGTAAAGGAGTGTACTGTTTTCCAGGTAGCAGCTTTGCAAATGTCCACCAAGGGAACCTCCCTGGCAGCTGAAAGGGTAGCAGCAGTTCCTCCTGTAGAATGCGCCCTCAATCCGGTTGGGGGGCTCTTTATCTGCCTTAGTGTAGCAGAACTGAATACACTGGACTATCCACCGAGAGGTGGATCTTTTTGAGGCTGGTTTACCCTTTCCTACATCCCCGTATGTAAGGAAAAGTTGTTTTCCATTTTTCCTATGGTCTTTTGTGGCTGTCATGTAATAGCTGATAGCCCTTTTCACATCCAGACTGTGTAATCTTCTTTCACCAGAACTGGTATGGTCTGTGAAAAAGACAGGTAGAGTGACTGACTGATTCAGATGAAAGTCTGAAACTACTTTACGGAGCAACTGTCTGTTAGTTCTGAGGACTACCTTATCTCTGTGAAATGAGATATAGTCTTGGTCAATGCAGAGAGCTTGGAGCTCGCTAATTCTCCTTGCAGAAGTAATAGCCACTAGGAAGACTGTTTTCCAAGTAAGGTATTTCAAGTGGGCAGTAGCCATGGGCTCAAAGGGAGGGCCCATGAGCTTGGCTATACACACACACACACACATTCAAATCCCAAGCAGGCACTGGTGCCCTGTGAGGTGGGTGTAAATGCATCAGTCCTTTAAAAAATCTTTTGAAAAGTTTATCAGATACTACTGACACCTTGGTCCCCACAAAAAGGTAGGCAGATACCACTGCTAAATGAACCTTAAGGGAACTGGGTTGCAAACCTTGTGAGTGCAAATGAGTGCGATAGTCCAGGACAACTGAAACTCCGGCCTTTTGTGGCATAAGGTTCACGCTGGAACACCAGAGAGAAAATCTCTTCCATTTGGAAGAATAAGTTTTCTGTGTGGAGGGTTTTCTATAACCCTTTAAAATATTTAGGACAGCTTCTGAAATATTTAAATCTGCATATTCTAATTCCTCAAGAGCCATGCTTTGAGATGAAGGGACTTGAGATTCGGATACAACAATGTTCCCTGATTGGAAGTCAGGAGATTGTGTCTGAGGGGCAACTGTATCGATTTTCTGACAGACATGGAAAGCGGAAGACAGTACCATGGCTGCCTGGGCCAATCCAGAGCTATCAAGATCAGAGATGCTGAGAGAGAGACTTTAGTTTCAGTAACACCCTGAAAACCAGGGGAAAAGGGGGAAAAGCATACAGGTGCCTGCCTGCCTGTCCAGTCCAGAACCAGGGCATCCAGAGGAACTGTGCCCTGTGCTGGTGGTCTGCAGCAATATTGAGGTAGTAGGTGGTTCTGATGGGATGCAAACAAGTCCATCTCTGGAGTGCCCCACCTTCTGAAAATAACTTGTACCACCTGCTTGTTCAGAGTCCATTCGTGATGGGCCTGGTTGGTGCAGCTTAGCACATCTGCCTAAAGTATTGTCCTTTCCTGGCAAGTGAATTGCCTGTAAAGAGACCTTCAGAGAGTACGCCAGTGTCCAAATCTTCATGGACTCTGTGCAGAGGAGGCCTGACCTGGTGCCTCCCTGTTTGTTTATGTAATACATTGTGGTGGTATTGTCTGTTCTGATCTGAACCACCCTGCCCATTATCAGTGATGAAAAGGCCTTTAGGGCTACAAAGACTGCTCTTAGCTCCAGTAAATTTATGTGCTGAAGGGACTCTGCTGCTGACCAGATTCCCTGAGTCGTGTGCTTTCCTAAGTGGGCGCCCCAGCCCAATAGGGATGCATCTGTTGTGAGTACCAGAGAGGGGTTCTCTCTCTGGAAAGGCACTCCCTGCCTTAAATTGGATTCCTGTTTCCACCACAAGAGGCCCTTAATAGTGGCCTCGTCACTGGTATAAGCTTTGAAAAGAGGTCTTTTTTCTGACTTCAGTGAGCCCTGAGGTGAAACTGGATGTCTCGCATATGAATCTGTATCCTTGCACTGTGCCTGTGGATGCAGCCATATGGCCTAGTAGCTGCAGAAACTGCCTTGCAGGTTTTGGTCTGTTCAGGATGAAGGAGTTTGCTATTGACTGAAGACTGCACCCTGTCTAAGGGTAAAAAGGCTCTGCCCTGAAGTGTGTTAATTTCTGCCCCTATAAACTGCAGAGTTTGAGCAGGGGTTAGAACTGATTTCTTTTGGTTTATTATGAAACCCAGAGACTCTAAGAGGGCCTGGGTGATTCTTAGGGAGTTCCTTACTTGGTCTGGTGAGTTTCCCACCACCAGCCAATCATCCCGGTAAGGAAAGACAGTCGCTCCCTGTCTTCTTAGATATGCCACTACAGCAACTAGGCACTTTGTGAATACCCTTGGTGCTGAGAACAGACCGAAAGGAAGAGCTGAAAACTGATAGTGGCCTGAAGGGAGTCTGAATCAGAGATATTTTCTGTAAGATTCCTTTATGGGGATGTGGAAATAGGCATCTTTCAAGTCCAGTGATGCCAGCCAGTCCCCTTTTTGGATTGTTGGCAAAAGTTACCATTTTGAACTTTGTTTTTTTCAGATGCTTGTTCAAAGCTCTGAGATCCAATATTGGCCGCCACTCCCCACTTTTCTTTGTTGTTAGGAAGTATCTGGAGTAAAAACCCTTTCCTCTCAGGGTGGTAGGGACTAATTCTACTGCTCTGAGATGCAACAGTTTCTGAACCTCTGCTTCTAGTAGTGTTCTCTCTGCTAGAGGAGGTGAGCAGTAAACCCTGGTCTTTTGTGGAGGAAAAGATTTGAGGTCCAGAGACAGATCCTGACCCACTACCTCCAGCACCAACTTGTCCGTGGTGATGCATAGCCAAGCCTGAAGGAAGTGGGACAGACTGCCTCCAACAGGGAGGGAGGAGGCGGTGTGAGCCTCAGGGATTTTGCTTTGGTTGGGGCTGAGGTTGGGCTTGAGAGCCCCTCCTTCAGCCCCTTCTACACCTACCCCTAGAGTATCCCAGTCGTGGATACTGCTGGTACTGGGGCACGGCTACTGGCTGGAAAAAGGGTCTGGTCATAAAAGACCTTCCTCTGCCCCCCCCCTTCCACAGGGCCTAGTGGATGGAGAAGCACACTCCTTAGCAGAGTTGCTTCTATAGGTTGCCTTATACTCGTCCACTTTTTTCATGGATGCAACCGTGGAGTCCCCAAAAAGAGTTTCCCTCTAAAGGAAAATCCAGGGCCTTGGACTGAGTATCCTGAGTAAGGTTAGTGGCCCTGAGCCAAGCCAACCTTGTCTGTGCCACAGTGTTAGCCATCCATCTGGCTGCAGTGTCATTAGAATCAGCAGCCATCTGGAACTGGTACTTAGCCGCCTCCAACCCAAACCTGGCAGTTTCAGCCAGGTCTTCAGAAAAGGGTGAGGGGGCTTTCGTGGACATGTCCAGTACCGACTGCCACAGAGATTTTTGATACTGGGCAGCATAAGCTTGAAAAGTAGTCTGTCTCATGGCTAAAGAGGCTGATAAGTAGCTTTTTTTGGCCATGCTATCCTTTTTTCTGGAGTCCTTGTCCGGAGGGCGGGAGAAGAGGGGGACTCTGGCTTTGTCACAGGCTGCCTGCTGTATAACCCCTTAATGGTCAGGATAGGAGAAAAGGAAATCAGCTCCCGTCCTGTCCAACTGATACATTTTATCTATTCTCCTATCAACTGGAGAAACAGAATTAGGGGTCTGTAGAAGTTTTAGGGTGTCTTTTTTGAAAAATTTGTATACTGGCAAGAGGAGGGCTTTTGTGGGTGTCAACCCCATCCTATTTAAATATTCAATTTCCTCCTCATCCACAATCTGCTCTGTGGTAGCAATATCCAGAGCATCTGCCATTCTCCTTACAAAAGTAAAATGTGAGGAGTAATCCTCTGACACCCTGGGAGGAGAACCAAAATCTTGCTCAGGAGATACCTCTGGAGGAATTGGTTCATCATCCTGAAAAGGATCATCTTCCTCTTCATAACACTGTTCCTCCTGTAAAGAGGGCAACACACCACTGCTGGCCTGGGGACCCTGGGTAGGGACAGGCTGCTGAGGAACAATGTTTTGCAGTGCCTGGATAATTTTAAAAGCCTGGGCTATCGCTTGAGCTGAGGGTATAGCAGGCATCTGTGCAGAAGTCCCTGGTTTAGCAGGGGAGGATTCAGCATGCTTGTTTTTTTTGAGTTTCTTTGAGGGAACTGGGGAGTCAGCCGGCTCTTTTCCTCTTTTTGTCCCTTTTTCGCCCGTATGAGGGGCAGGGGTAAGCAAACTTGTGGGTTCAGCCACAGCAGATTGGGGTGTCAGCTGGTCAGAGCAGGAGGGACCCCTAGGAAATTTTTTGTTCAGCCTTTCAAGGCGTTTTTCCACGTTTTTTCCAGGAAAGTTTTACAGACTTCACAATCCTGATCCAGATGTTCAAATCCCAGACAAGCCACACATAAGGTGTGCTTGTCTGCTTTAGCAAATACATCTCCACATTTTAGACGATTCTTGAAACCGGGTTCTCTTTTTGGGTTTCTCTGACATGGTAATGTCCAAAAACGAGAAAAAACACTGACCGCTAAGTAAAGAATAAAGTGTGGTTATTTAAAAGCTAAAACTTTTTTTTTTTTGCAGTCGGTTCCGGAACCGATGGGAACCAGAGGAACCGAACCCAGGAGATGACAGGTGAACCGGATCAGCGGTTCTATAACCGATAAAAAGCGGTTACAAAAACAATACAATATACTAAAAAACCAAGCTAATAATAGACCAAAACAAGGCTCTTTAATCAGAGAACCCCGATAACTTAAAATAACTAACCCGGTTCCCCCACGGTTATGCCGAACTGCGAGGAACCAGAAAAAATATGTAATTTAAGCAATAAACAAGATTTACACTAACAGTTAGTAGAGGCAATAAAAGAAATAGAAAATACTTAAGTTTTTTTACGGTTTTGAATCTTCTTTCACGCTAAAGGGTAAGATGGCCACTCCGAGCGACCAGACTTTCAGGCGGAGAGAAAAATCTGAAGAGGTTAGAACACCACAGGTGGTAGAGGCAGTATTTGAAAGATGCTCACGTGCAAAGAATTCTACTCATTTTCATGTGTTCCATCTCTCCGGGCAGTCCAACCCTCCAGGCTTACTGCATAAAATTATGAATATCCTGAGCATTACTGGGGTTAGAATTGTCTTGTTGCCCCCACACTTCATTAACACTGAACTGAAAACAAGAACAATTTGAAAGAACAAACACTGTAATCTCACAGCATACCAGAACATACCAATAAAGACAACTAGTATTGATGGAAAACTATATTCACTGACAAAAATGTGCCATACCGCACACTTACAATCTAAACAGCTTCTCCCTTGAGGCAAGCACATAAAGATACACTGGGACTCACAAACTGGAAAATGAATACCCACACTGTGTCCACTGCTCTAGTCGAGTGAGCTTTAACACATGCTGGCAGGGGAAGCCCTGCAGCCTTCTATGTATCTTTTGATAAACGTTTTGATCCATCTGACAACAGTATGGCCTAACGGAGACTGTCAGTGACTTCAGGGAAGGAAATACTGCCCTGAGCTCCATTAGATTTATGTGCTGCAGTTTTTCTGCAGGAGCCATAGCCCATTCACTGATATATCCTACAGGTGTCCTCACCAACCTAGGAGAGAAGCACATGTTGGATCAGTGACATGAGCCTATAGGAAGGGATTCCCCTCCCTCAGGTTCTACATCCCTTGCCACCAAGTCAGACCATCCACTAAGAGTTGTTTTACAAGCACCCTATATGTTAGTGGAGAACTTGTCTGACATCAGTACTTTTTAGGTACCAAGATATCTCTCACTCTTTCATTTGCACCCTGCCCAAGGAACCACTGCTGTTGTCAAGGACTGGAGTCCCATTAATCTGAGGAATTCTTTAGCAGTTCTAGATTTACCTACCTGGAAAAAGGCTGCATAGCCGGCCCACTGGCATGGAGGGTTGAGGCGCTGGATGCCACTCCTCGCGCCACGTGGCGGCCCAGGTTGAGGAGCGAGCCCGGGCTGCTGGGGGGAGACTGAGCATCTGGAGGACTCCTCTCCTCTCTCGGGGGCGGGGGACTAGTTATTCCGCTTGCTGACTGCCCTCTGGTGGTGACTGGAGAGCAGTATGGGTCAGGAGGTTTGATCCGATGTCCTACGCGGGAAGGGGGTGGGTGGCCAAAAAGGAAAATGAGCCTAGCAGGCTGGATGATGGGACTGGGTCTCGGGAGAGGGACAAGCTGGCAACCTCTTCCTGGTTGCACCATGGGGGGGGGGGCAATCCGCGGAGGAACTACCAGGGACCGCCTAGCACGGGAGTGATGGGACCAGAGAGAGAGTCCTTCCGTCCGGAGGGCTGTAGCAGTCTGCCAGAACTCCGGTGGATAAAGTGCTTACGGAAGACAAAAAGGAAAAAGACTGCATAATATGTAAGAGGTTGTGCTCTCTGTTGAGATAAAAAAAAAAAACTCTGCCCTCCAGAGAAGTTAGCTCTGCCCCCATAAATTCCAATAACCGTGTAGCTTTCAACAGTGATTTTTCCAAGTGCAACTAAACCACAGACCTGTCACCATGGACATGGCCTGTTCCACAGCTGACTGGGCCGGTTCTTTGTTTTTGCTACAGACTAGCCAGTTGTCTAAGTATGGCTAAACCACAATTCCCTTTCTGCAAAGGACAGCTGCAACCAAAGAGGGGCATTTCGTAAAGAACCTGATAGCCAAAGCAGATCATAGGGCAATGCCCTGAACTGATATTGGGCCAATCCTATGCTGCACCTTAAAATATTTATTTTCTATGACTGGGTCTTACTGGAATATGGCGCATGCAACCCTTATTCCAATACAAATACCCAATCCCTCTGTTGTAGGGAGGGGAATATACTGCAGTTTGCAGGGACACCATTGTGAACTTTTCTTCCTGTACTTGCCTGTTCAAGCATTGAAGGCCCAACACTGGTCACCTTTCTGCATCCTTCTTTAGGATCAGGAATTACCTGGAGAAAAAATCCTTTTCCCAGTTGAGAAGGAGTACTTTGTTAATCACTTCAATCTGCACTTTCAATTTCAGCAGAATATTTTTTTTTTATCCGGTAGAACAGTTTCAAACATCTTTAGACTTGGGATTTTTGGAAAATTCTGAAAAGACAGAGTCAATCCCTCTCTTATGATCTTTAGCCTCCATTTGTCTATAGTTGTTATTCTCATTCCTGGAGACAGTAAGACATGAGCTCCTTCTGGCAATATAGAGGATAATGGCTGGGGTTATGAAGTTTACCAAGTTGTAAACCCCTCGAGCGGTTGACAAGCTGACCTTGTAAACCTCGAGTTACCGTCGGCATGGCAACCGCAAGAGGTTGTTTTCAACGCAGTAAACTTCATAACCCCAGCCATTGTCTTTTATAGTGAATGGGGTCGCAAGAGTAAATACTTTCAGGAGAGAACAGAAAAGGCTCTTACTTGTTGCTTGTGGGCTTCGGCTGAACAATTTAAACCGATCGCGGTAGTGCGACCTACACTGAGGTGCTAGAATTCAACGCACCTGACTGGATTCGATCCTGTAATCTCACCGATGTGACGAAGGCAAGCAAGGTTTTTAGTGCTGACGTCAGACTGGTGAGAATACAAGATTGTTAGACAGCAGCATGCCATACATAATAAGGGCTCCCCATACATTATAGGTCTGTAGCGGCATGGAGACAATTCAGGGACTGGCTTTTACCTGGGTTGGAAAAGCTAAACCTAACTGCTGTCTTTCTCCTTTCCTTTCTTCCTCTACCTCCACACGATTATCTAGGTGCAGAATATGCATGATGCACATACTGTCTATAGTACTAACATCTTCCCACACTTTCCCTTCTGCATGTAAAATCCACTACTTCTATTTTCATTCTGAGCTAGCTTTTTAAAAGTTGAATTCTCTTTGTCAACCTTTTCCAAACACACCTGTCTTGTCACCAAACAGGAAGGTACCTTCAAAGTGGAAATCTGCTGCTTTTTGTTGTTGTTCAACAGCCAGGCCAGTTGTTCTCAACCAAGCATGGCAACTGCAATAGCTAGCGATCTAGTGGCGGTATCATTTACGTCCACAGCCATTTGCAACTGATGTTGTTCTGCCTCCACACCTATGCTGAGAGAGTGCATCAGGCGAGTTTTATCCTCTACAGGCAAATCGTCACAAATATGCACATCATTATAGACAGATTTCTGGTAGTGTGTTGTGTAACTGAAGATGGCTGCTTGTGGGGGCTGCAAAATGGCCCAACAGGTCATACTACACACTCCCCTAGGACAACGGAGTTCAGAAGTGGGCTCAGAAAGCTGGTGGGTGGCCCACAGGCTAGGAAAACGCTGCAGCGGAGCAGTGCTCCCAGCCCAGGAAGGGATGACGTCAGGTTCCGCTGCTCTGGTAACCCTGGTGGTGGGCCACAGATGTTGCCTCCTCCACAGGGGACATCAGGTGTGTCCATGCCTTTTCTACAATCCTTCTCAGGAGGTGTGGAAATGAATCCTTGCCATCTCAGATGCAGTAGCCTGAATCAATCCTACTGGACTTGGGTATGCATAAAGTTATTCAGACTCCTTTCTAGACACCATATTCATTTTCCCCACCTTTCTGTTGACTGCAGTAGCAAAATGTGGCATTTGCTAAATCTTTCATTCATTCTTTTAAAAGAACCACAGATTGGGGTTGAAACTGTTTTTGTGAATGCTAAACCTAACATACCCGAAATTCACTTTGCGCTAAATCCTCTTCAAACTCTGCTGTATGTAAATTTACAAAGAAGCATACAAGTTTTACATTTCAGCCATTCCTATTAGGAAGGTGGAATATGCTGAATAATCCTCTAACATCCTGTGAGAGAAACAGTTTTCTCACCCTCAGTTACCTCAGAGGTTATTTTCCTTATTCTCATACATGTCGTCCACATCTCCAGTTTGGAATGGGGCTGCTGGAGGGGCATTTTACACAGTTTCATGGAATGGAAACACTGACAATTTAAGTCTTCCAGTGATGGAAAACCCACACTCACAGGTTTAGGAAGCTCATCTGCATTTATGACAGGCAGAGCACTGGCTCAAAGTATTTTTCTTGGAGAGTTATTTTTCCTTTTAAGGTTTAGGGCTCATCCTCAGCAGGCATTTTGTGCCTGTGCTCTGAGCCATCTGGATGTCCATTGGACCGGGGACCTGCTCTCTTTGCCCCTTTTGAAATGCTTAGCAGCTTTACCAGCTTCCTATTTAATTTTGAGACTGTTGTTTAGGAGACGAGGCACCACCAGCAGGCCCTTTCTCCATTACTGCCACAATGATACCCCATATGTTTTAAAGAAGAATACAACAGTGAGGCAGAAGCTGATGCAGGAGCAGAAGGAACAGGTTACTTGAAGAAACCATAGTTCTACCACTAGTGTTCGGTTCACATCCACACAAAGGCAGTCTTCCACCAAGCATACTTGGCCACCGAAATAGTCTCAAGCTTGACTCTTTCTACCACCTAATCATGCGGTCCTCCGGCTCCACCCCCACTGCTCTATAATCTGCACACTGGAAATGTAGCAAAAAACAAGCCTTGCCAGGGGAGATTTAGTGGGTCATGCTGATGTGAACTGCAATCTAGTAGTAAAACTACAGTTGTCAGTAACCTATTCTTCTAACAACCTAGATTCAGCTCACCATCCAGACAGACAGATTCCTAGTAGTCCTCATGAAGAAAGGCAAGGTGCACACCACAAGTTTTAGATGAACAGAGACTGGAGGACTGAGAGAACAAAAGAAACATTATGGTGACTGTGTAGATCAATACAGTAATGAAAGTGTGCACATTGGATAAGGTAGTAGCCATACAAATGTCTGCAACTGGAATTGCTAAATGGCAGCAGCAGCAGTGACAGAGACAGCAGTATGTCTGGTGGAGTGAGCCTTTAGACCGTGAGGTGACTCCTTCCCAGCCAACTAACAAAGAGCAATGCAGGACATGATCCACCTTCCAAAGGTCTGTTTGGCTGCCGGTCTAGCTTAGGCAGCATCAACACTGGTAACAAACAGCTGTCAAGTTTCAACAACAAATTCCACCATATGCCGATGACAAAAAAAGTAGAGCCCTGCAGACAGCAAGCATGTGTAGCATCCACTTGGTATCCAAAGTATGGAGCTTCGGAAAAAACACAAAAGGTGTCAAGGCCTGTTCAGATGGAATTCAAAAACAACCTTGGGCAGAAATTTACCAAGGATCCATAGTACGGCCTTTTTTTTTTTTTATGTTTATTCAGTTTTTACTGTGTACATTACACAATGGAAAAACATTTAAGTCACAGTGAATCATTATAACTGAAATATGTAGTAATACAACGGTAGGATATGTACACTATGACTGGTGTTACAACATATTAGGGGGGGGGGGTCCCTTCAACTTCATTTAAAAATATTACCGAAAAGTTTAATAAAAAAAAAAAAAAAAAAAAGGACCACATGCAGCATGCAAATGTACTTAAGTGCGATAATATTACCTAAACAAAATTTACCAGGTGCATCAGCACCAAACACCACCTCAGTAGGTGTTTTATGAGTCCATGTAAGAATCAAAAATCTATTAAATTAAGAGACGTATCTCCACAGACAGCATCAACAACCATGCTCATACAAGTCTAACTAAGCAGACTAAGCAAAAACCTGATGGAGTACTGCAAAATGGAGGTTAATCCTGAACAATTATGAGAGAGTCCCAAGAGTCTGTTAACAGAACACCAAAGTTCAATCATCCTCCTCCAAGACTGGTGCAGGTGGCTGGTGGATAAAGTCTCATTTAAAAAGATCTAACCTCTTCCCAGCCTCAGACAGGTCTGAAAGCATAAATGTTTTGTCTGCATAATTAATTTGCAGTCTGGCAGGCTGCTGAACGAATAATTGATGCTCAGACGGCATCAAAGCTCTCATGACGCTGCCTTGTGGCAAAACTTAAATCCGGAAACAAATATACGTAGTCTCCACTGGCCAGTGTAAGTAGACCCTGCAACTTAGCTTTTAATAGAATGTCTTACTTAATGTGAGGACCACTGGTTACAATCATTATAGTGCGAGGTAGGTCGGCGGAAACTTTCTTGCGAAGGGTCACCCGATAGGTTTTGTAGATGTGGCCTGTTAATTCCAACTGCAAATTCTGGTTTACTAGTTCCAACACAAAAGATTTCAGGTCCTTCCCTTCCAATAGTTCAGGGACCCCTAGCAATCTACTATTAGAGGCTTTTACTGAGTTTTCCACATTTTCCAGCCTGAGGCGCAACAGTTTATTTTCCACCACAACGTTTGAGACCGCGGACGCCGAGGTATTTGCTGAATCCACAGCCTGCTTTGCCTCGGAAGCCACCACAACCATCCTAGACTTTATATTTGTAAAATAGGTACCCAGTTGATCCATCTTGGCATCAAGGTCCCATATTGCCTGAATCAAGGCTCTGTTTGTGGGTTCTGAAGAATCTTTGCCATCCGTTGTTGGGCCACCACCATGAGGCATGCATCACCGATGTCTGCTGGGCCTTTCCTGATTCTTGTTGGGCGGTATTTCGCATCTTCCCTATACTGTGGTCTGGTATAGCAAAGATGGCAATAGTGCAAAAGTACTGCTGAATAAAGCCAGCCCAAGGGAAAACTAAACTTTTTCCAGCAGTACTCGATTTTTAGTTAGATTCAGTACAGTATTGAGGAGCTCCTGAGGAATACGTCTGATCATGCTGGCTGCTGGCCACGCCCCGATGCACAGTGCAATCTTGTCTTTTTTTTTATTTCAAGTTTGAGTTTCAACAAACAAAGCAAAAGGTAAAGTAAACACCTTTCGCATCTGTACAAGTGAATGTTAGGAAACAATAAAAAGTTAGCTGTTGAACTGACAGTCCATATTTAGCACAGGCAGACTGCATCATTCCCGGAAAGTGATCTACATCATCCTATCTGCCATTACAAAAGGACCGTAACATAATACAGAACCAACAAACTCATGCAAGTGTGATCCCAAATTACTTTCCACATCAGATTTAGACAGTCCAAGGGACATGGAATAAAGAATGGATCCAAGTTCATAACCTGCAGTGTCCAATGTCATGACAGGTCCATTAAAGTAAGATGACTATTCCTGAGGGAATAAGATAGTTGTTCCATATGGTACAAACAATTTACTCTTGCAACCTAGTGCTGAGGGGTAAGAATCTCTTCAGAACTGCCTGTGAAAGGCCACACATCAAGTCTGGGAAACATCTTGATGCCGTGTCTGAGGAAAGCTACTGCTAACTACTGAAAGACACCTGCTAAAAACCCTGGGGGACAAAGAGGCCGAATGTGTGAAGGACGAACAAGGATGTGAACGTATGCCTTTCAGGAGGTCCAGGAAGCAGAACCGCATCCCTGATGCCAGGGAAGCATGATCAGGTTTGGGGTAACCATGCGAAAATTCCACTTGTGAATAATCTTGTTCAGGATCTGCAGATCAAGTATTAGGTATCATCCCTAGTTCGACTGGGTACCAGGAAGTATTGCAGCATGAATGTCTGTTGAGTTGAACTTTCTGGGTAGGCTCTCATATTTGTCATGCTTGGAGCTAGTGCAGAAAGACACAGCTGCACCTGGGGAGCTATGGAAACAGCCACTGCCGTGCTATGTCAGAGGTCACCAGCAGCTGGTGCCTAGCCATTGAGAGTTCCATGTCCCAGATGTCTATAATATCCCACTGGTTGTCCCATGGCAGGCGAGACCACAACCAGCCCGAGTGTTCAAACATCTCATGGCTACACCTAACAATCAAGGCTGCATAGCTCCCTGATGAATGCCCAGGAGCACTGCCATGTACTCTGCAGCCAAAAGGCTCCCGATTCCTTGCCTGGGGACTCATCCGACTCTTCCTGCCGCTTGGCTTAGCAGAACACTGCATCTGCCACTAGACCTTCCAGGGAAGGGTGATCTGTAAACCTGGCAAGTACCCCCAGGGTACAGTATATTTGTGGTTCATCCAACGAAGGGGTGGGCAAGAAGCTAGACATTCCTAGACATTGAGTGCGAGACCAAGCACATCAGAAGACATGGTGAAGGTCACCCCAGGTGAGGAATCAATTTCCAGGATGTCCATCAGCAGGTATGTCTCCCTTTTCTTAACCTACTCCAATCCTGGATCTCAGCCAAGCATTTATGAAGCACCTCCACTGCACCAGGTGTCCTCAGTGCAAACAACAGGTATAGCTGGTTATCATCCACACAGAAGTGAAACCCCAGTCCATACCATCTTATGATCCCTCTCAGGGGCAGCATATAAACTGCAAACAACATGGAAGAGAGGACCGACACCTGGGATACACCACAAGGCAGTGGCACTGGGAGTGACGAGAAATTCCCCAACACAACCCTCTGTGACCTGTCCCTGAGACAGGACTCAAACCAGCAGATAACTGCCAGTGAGTTCTATGGACTCCCTCAGCCAATCCAGCAACAGCCCATAGTCTATAGTGTCAAAAGCTGAAGAGAGACCGAGAAGGACGAGAACTGATCACTGTCCTCTATCCCATGCCCTGAGAAGGTCAATGTGCACTCTAACCAGTCCAGTCTCAGTGCTATGCTTAGACCTAAAGTGAGACTGGCAAGGCTTATAGATGTCAAGGCTATGAGGTGTGCCTCTAGCTGAAACGCAACCACTTTCTCAATAACCTTGCCCAAAAAGGACAGGTTAGAGACCAGTCAGTAATTCGCCAGGATGGCTGTGTTCAGAGAGGGCTTTTTCTGAACAGGTCTCACCAGTGCATCTTTCACTGCAGCTGGGAATACTCCCACTGACAAGGAGCACCGAACGATCCCAGCAAACAAGAGGCCCAGATGCCTGATGCAACTCAACAATAGCCTTGTCAGGCCTGGGTCCAGTATGCAAAATGATGGTCGCAGTTCAGAAATCACCCCACCAACTCTTCCATCGTCAAGGGTCTAAGCTCACCCTAAACACATGAGTGCATCTGAGGTGTGTAGGCTCAGCCCTGTTGGGTTGCCACAGCCCACTCCGTGAGATCCCAATTCAAACAGAGGACACGCTGTCTGAGGAGAATCGAACATACTCCTTGCCTTTATACAGTATAAAGGCTCTCACAGACTCCAGACAGGCTGGATGGAATAGCTTATCTGCATTCCAAAAAAGATGAACTGGTCAATTCCTCTGGGCAGCAATCTCCCTAAACAGAAAAGCAGCCTTCCTCTGGATGACTGCCCTTTGGTATTCCTTATGATGAATACTCAAAGCCAGTCTGTCCTCCTGGGTCCTGGACCTCCTATAACAACACTCCAGCCTCTACCTCCTTGCCATCAACTCCTTTAGCACACCATCATACCAAGGTGAGCCACTGCGAGCGACAAGGGGGCTTACCCGGGTAGGTGCCACACGGCTAAAAGCTGCCGTGACAGCCCTATTATAAGCCACCACACCCTCCTCTGATCCTGTGGCACGTGACCAAAGAAACTCAATCAACAAACATTTAATTTCAAAAAAGCAGACTTAGAAGGCAGCAGAAGAGAACTGGATGCATGGGACTGGGAAAGCGAAATTGCAAATGTATGTACTTCCCAAGGCTGGCAAATACTAAAGGGGAATGTAACTGATTTGTATTATTAATTCATTCCTGAACAACGAAAGTACAAGTGGTGGACATCTAAAATGCAGAAACTAAGAAGCAAAAACGATGGGGCATATCTCAAAGTAAAAAAACAGGGGGAACAACACCTGTATGCAAATTTTCAACAACTTTTCAAGGAAAAAAGGCAGCAATTAGAAATGAAAAACTGAGTACAGAGAAAAGTCTGGCTCTGAACAACAAGGCCCACATAGTCAAAGGAGTTGCGTGGCCCAAAATGGAGATGCGCGGCGCATCCCAGAAAATGTACGGAAGCGCGATATTCGAAAGGGAGAGATGGGTCACACAGTTCTGAATGCACAAGCATGCAGAAATAATGTATGCGGTGCAAAAAAATGGGGCGGGCACCTGAATATGCCACGCAAGTGAATATTCAGTCAAAATGTATGGCGCAAGTGTCCCGCATCACAAAACTGTGCCACGCATAGTTAGGTATGTAAGAGGATGGCCTAAATCAGCCAGCCACCCACAGGCAGGCTGCAGAACTGCAGACAGGTGACCCTGAGACAGCCCTCCGAGATGCACCAGGATGTGCTCCAGGCACCCACGCACAGCAGTCATGCTAGAACGCTAGTACCCAACGCCACAGCCGTGCAGTGCCAGCTTGCCAGGCACCAGCTGGGTGCCGCTAGGTGACACCTCCGGCAATGCCCAGTCAGCCATCCCCCTCATCACACCCAGGTCAGCGACGCTCAGTTGCCACATGCTAGTCAGGGGCCCCCCTCCTCCCTAGCACACCAGCAGAGCAGACAGCTACAATGTAGCATATGTACCAGGTGCCATGACCTGCACCCATGTGGCCGTCGGAGTGCCACCCGGTGGAGGCATGTGCCCATGGTGCCGTCTGGGACAACAGTGAGCAGAATGCATGGCGGTAATGGTGGCAGCATGGCATGGGTCAGGGACAGCCCAGTGGCATACACCCATGGTGGAACATATTAGGTGCACACAGCACGCCCGTGCCAGACCCATGCCACCAGGAACCACATACACATCACTGATGCCATCCCTGGTTTCAGGTCACAGCGGTGTACTGGTGGTGGACAGTGCACAACTGTGAGCAATGCAAGGCAGCGTGGCACCACCTGCGGCCTGGAGGCAGCATGGGCATGCCCTAAGGACACCAGACCTTTCCAGTGTTGTGCATGTGGCCACCTAAGGCACGGGCATGGCCATGGGAAGTAGCACTGCTAATCTCTTAACCTGAGTGCAGTACTCAGTACTGTGTGCCAGTTATCACTCAGACACCCTCTGACCCACATAGAGTGGGTGACATTACACACCGACCACTGGGACTGTCATGCAGAATTTTATGATAGTATGAGATGCTAGGTATCAGCACACTGTAGCAACACTGGTGCACACATTTCCACAGTCTTCTGAGCTTGCCCTGTCATATTTGCTGCCGTGTCACACATTGTGACCATGTGACCAGTTGTCACACACCATGGCACACATTTGGGTGCTAAGGGGTTGGTGGCATGTAGCACTGAACTCAGGCCAATCCAGCTCACCCACAAACATCCATGCATTCCACCTGCCTGCAAGGCTGCAGTACCCCCTGATCACCTTTGTGGAGTGGTGGTGCTGCCCTGTAATGTTGGAACTGCGCATGCCAATGGTAAGTAAATAGCCTGAATACATTCCAGTAATTAGATGCAAATATGCTGTTTGGGCGCTGACTATGCAATGAGGCGATCTGCATACCCTGGCTGAATACTGTAGATCTGTGTGCAGCACAAGTGGCTTTGCACTGCGCACCTCTGTATTCTCTGCACTGGGCTTTGGGCACCTGCCGCGCCGCACATGTTTGGGATATTCAGCCGCAAATGCGTAATTGTATATTACAGTGCAACTTCTGAAGATACCATTATTTTGTGCCGATGCGGTTGAGTTGCACAGCACAAGCACTTGCGCGATACAGCCTGCCACTTTTGAATATGAGGCCTCAAAAGTATTAAGGATTTTTACAAATATGTCAATTCAACACAGAAACACAGAATCTGATGGCAGATAAGGACCACTTGGCCCACCTATTCTGCCCTTTTTCCTTTACCTACAGTGTCACCGCAGACCCTACTTCATTTCTAGCTCCTTCGCCTCCCACTAGGACTCCCTTATGCCTCTCCCATACATTCTTGAACCCCACCACTGATTTCACCCCCACCACCTCCTCTGCCAGACTGTTCCAGGCATCCACCACTCTCCTGTGAACAGGTACGTCCTCATAGCTCTTCTGAATCTACCCTCTCCATCTTCACTTCATGCCCCCTTGTTCTTTGAGCATCCTTTTTTCTAAAAAAAATTCCTTCCCTCATGTACCTTGTTTCCTACTTGTGCAGTACCTGAAGGTCTCAATCATATCCCCACCTTTCCGTCCTCTCTTTCAGGGTGTATATCTTGAGCTCCTTTGGTCTCTCCTCGTACGGATTTTGATGCAGACCCTATGCCTGAAAAAAGCAATGCTCCGATATTTGGGGATTAAGCTCACTAAACAGCTTGAACACCAGGTGCTCCTGAACTTTGAACACTTAACACAGCAGATCACAGATGATCTTTACAAGTGGACACACACATTTCTTTATTTACACGACTGAGGCAATCCATCAGACTGTCCTGTCCAGGATATTACATTTTTTCCAGACCCTTCCCATTATGCCCCCCCATCTAATTTAAATCCTGGAATGAGGCTGTCCACAGACTGATTTGGCATGGAGCTCCTCCTTGGATTCAATTCTCCATACTGCATCTACCTAGAGAGCATGGAGGAGTTGCCTTTCAAATCTCAGATGGTAGGCATAGGCAGCCCACTTGAAGACACTGTACATGTGGTTATATACATCCCACCAACCATACTGGAAGCAAATAGACTTTACCCTGAACAACATTTTCAATTTAGATTACTTCTTATATGGCAATCCTCCAGGTTGTCTGCCTCTTAAAATATTTGCACAGTATATCAATGCAATCTTCAGGCAATGGATAGCAGTCCAGAAAGCCTTCCTTGCTCCAACTCACCTCTTCTACCTTAGAGCTATCTATCTCTCACGACTCTGCCTACCACCTCAAATGGGACAGAAACTACCATGTGGGGCTGGATCCAGTTAGGTCTCTTTTTTTGGGAATTTTTGGTATTTAAAATTTGTTAACTAGCCGGCCCAGTGGCGCTGAGGGTTGAGGCGCTGGACGCCACACTTCGTGCCGCACCGGTGACCCAGGTTCAGGAATGAGCCTGGGCCGTCAGGGGTCGGCAGGGGAAGGAAGAGAACTGAGCATCCGGAGGACAGCTCTTCTCTCCCAGAAGGGAGGAGGGGTCCATGCGTGGTGCTTGACTGACCTCTGATGGAAGCCAGAGGCACAGCAAGTACCAGCATCCAACAAACGGGACGGGAGAGGTGACAGCGGTGATGCCATGACACCTGGGCATGCCTCTCCCGCACAGAAAAATGGAAAAAGCTCTCAAGGGAGACGGAGCACCAAGGAGCTACCCCTCATGGCCTCGCACAGACCTCCCTTCCAGCTCCCAAAGAAATCTGGATTGTTGGGGTCTAACTTCCCCACCTCATCCCTGCCCGGGGGGAAAACCATGGCTCCATGGGGTGAGCGAGAAGGGCGAAGGTAGGTGGCAAAGGTGGGGGCAGTCTCCATAGGTGCTCCAGAGGATGCGGAGCTTGGGGAGAGGGGGGCGGATAAACAGAAAAAAAAAATACATTTGTTAACTAGGTAACCCTAAAAGTATCAGATGCCCATTTTCAGGGAGGACCCAAAGTTTCATCATCATCATCATCAAATGTTTATTTATTCAGGTGAACATCATTGAGCAAGGCTCATTTACAAGATGGACCTGATAAGGTCAAGGTTCAATAGTTGATACACAACAGATACATCATACACTTATATAAGACAGTTATACATACAGGGGAAAATAATGTTTATAAACACAGTGATGTACAGTAAATTCACATGATAAAAAACGGTTACAGGAAAGTTAAGCTAATATTTACAGTATGTACAGTATATACATATCCCAGTGGAGGCATGGCAGACACTCAACATAATGTAATACTAGGATGGTGAAGGTATTACTGGGTGCCATAAGATGGGGTGTCTGTCTGGAAGGAATATGCCATATATGGTTTGGAAGGGAGATTTGTGAGATGACAATGCTAGCTCTAGTGGTAGCAATTGCATTTCTCTTTGAAGAAGACTGTACAGTGCTGTTTATAGGATGCAAATGGAATGATATTGGACAGTTTTAGGGATTTTTGTAGGGTGTTCCATGCTATAGCTAGAGAATAGCTGATTGCTGCCCTCCCTAGCCTGGTGTTGAATTTGGGCAATTTGAGCAGGATGATGATGTTGCTTCTTAGGGCATAGGAGCTAGGAGAGGTCTGGGTGAAGCAGTCCAGGATATAGTTGGAAGTTTTTTGACAACACTCTGTAAATCCATAGTGCTGCATTTCTGTTCCTTCTGAGGTGAAGGAAACCCACCCAACTGCTGCATAAAGAGCAATGATGAGTATTAGATGGCAGATCTGTAATGAACCTTATTGCTCTATGATATAAGGTATCCAACTTGTGATGGTAGGAGATGGGGCAGTGACTATAAAGGAAGTCTGCATAGTCAACAACTGATAGAAAAATGGCCTGGACTAACCTCATCTTTGAGTCTCTGTTTAGGAAGAGTTTTAATCTATAGAGAAGGCCAAGCCTTTGGCGAAGCTTTTTTTTAACAGTTCTTCTAAATGATGAGTGAAGTCAAGTCTGTTGTCAATCCACACACCTAGGTATTTGAAGTTTTCTACATACTCCAGATTTTCTCCAAGTATAGTGCATAGCTGGGGGAGAATGATTGGAGAGGATGTGCTGGTGGAGCTTTGATTTGTGAACATCATTGCTTTACTTTTCTTTGCATTTAACAGAAGCTTTTTCTCGAGTAACTGATATTGTAGCAAGGAGAATTCTGTTTGTAGGATTTCACGAGCAGCTGCAGGCAAAGGGTTGCTGACATATAGAACAGTGTCATCAGCAAAGAGGTGTACAGAGGAATTGGTAAGGGTTGAATCAATGTTATTTATATAAATGGCAAAAAGGATAGGACCCAGAATAGAACCTTGGGGGGACTCCTCTTGACAGTGGTTTTAATGGGGATAGGTCACCTTCAGCTTTTACCTGCTGTGACCTACCGGTGAGATAACATCTGAACCACTTAAGGGAGGATGGATCTAGGCTAATGGAGTACAGAGATGAAAGTAGTAGCTCGTGGTCCACAGTATCGAATGCTTTGCTCAGGTCCAGGAATACTGCACAGACATTATTCTTTTTATCTAATTTGGATTGCCAGTCATTTGTGACCTTGGCTAATGTAGTGATAGTGCTATGCTTGGCCCTGAATCCAGATTGAGCTGGGTTAGGAGGTTAGCATTGTCAAGATACTCCCTTAACTGATTACTCACTAATTTCTCCAGCATCTTGGATAGCACTGGTAGAATGGAAATGGGCCTGTAATTATTAAGATCCATAGGGTCCCCTGATTTTAGAAGGGGAACCACTTGGGCTGTCTTCCACAGTGTGGGAATAGAGCCAGAGTTTAGGGATAGGTTAAAGAGGTGTGTTAGGGGGACTGCAAGTACATGGCATGCAATCTTCAGAAAGTAGGGGTCCAGAGAGTCTGCCCCTGCGCTTTTTATGGTATCCAGTTGCCATAATAGATCCTCTACTTGTTTCAACAGTATAGATTTGAAGCTGAAGGAAGAGTCAACTCTCTGATCACCAGTGTAATAGGAGCTTAATTGCTCCCTCAGCAGGTTAGCTGGAGAGGTGTCAAAGGCAAGACCAGCCGTTGTGAAGTGGTTATTTAAGGCATCCAGAATTTCCATTTTGCCAGTGACAGGGCCATAACTGTTGTGTAATTGAGTTGGAAGGGGGGTGTTAGCATCCTGCCCCACCATACCCTTGATGGTGCCCCAAAACCTAGCAGGATTATGGTAGGAAGAGTCAAGTTCGTCCAAGTATAAGGCAGCCTTTGCATCCCTAACTTTCTTGGTGCATCTATTCCTGGCTTTCCTTAAGATCATCCAGTCATTTGCATTCTTAGTTTTTCTTGCCATTTTCCAGAGTTTGTCTCTCTCCAGCAGTGCAGCTTTGAGGTCAGCTGTAAACCAACGACAGGATTTGTTTTTATTGGATACTAGAGATTGGGGCATGGGTGTTAAGGGCATTTATTATAATGTTATTTAGCACCTGCTGAACTTTTCAACAGAATGGGCAAGATAAAACTCTTGCCAGTGTGGAGAGTAAGCTAGATCATGCAAATATCCTTCAATATTGATGTTTTCTTGGATCTCCTCATGAGGAATTTTGCAGGGCTTGTTGTTATGCTGGTGGATCTTACCCCTGCGATGGGGCAGTGATCACTTATATACATGAGAAGCACTCCAGCGTGTGTGAATAGATGTGGTTTATTCACTAGCATGATATCAAGTAGTGTGCTGTTATTACTATTCCTTGCATTAATTCTTGTTGGTTCATTAATTAGCTGTGTGAACCCATATGTATCACAGAATGATACCAGAGGTGCAGCTTCCTGGGTAAGCCAGTTGAAATTCAGGTCACCTAGAATAATGACTTCTTCAGTGCTGGGTTTGAGCAGGTTCCCCAGATGGGATATGAGCTTGTGTTCAGCAGAGGGGGGTCTGTAGCAACCAACTAGCTGAAAAGCTGCTGTATTGGGGAGAGAGACTTTTAGGGATAGGCATTCAAACTCCTTGGGCATAGATGTTGCAGCAATACAGGATACAGCTATACCGGATTTTGCATACATGGCTACTCCACCTCCCCTTGTTTGGCGATCAGCTCTGAATAGCTGGTAGTTAGGTAGGTTAACATCTCTGTCTGCTGTGGTGGGTTTGAGCCATGTCTCAGATACCACAAGAAAGTCTGGCAAGGTATGGGCAGCCAGGCTTGTATCAGTGTGAGTTTTTTCAGCAGACTGCATACATTAATATGCAGGAAACTGAGGCCTTTAATTGAGGTTAGGTCTGATGGAGAGGTGATACATTCAGGGGGTCCAGGGTTGATTTTAGAAGGGGAACCACTTGGGCTGTCTTCCACAGTGTGGGAATAGAGCCAGAGTTTAGGGATAGGTTAAAGAGGTGTGTTAGGGGGACTGCAAGTACATGGCATGCAATCAATTTATTTATTTAGATCTATTTAGATCAAAGCATAGCACCATTACTGCCTTAGCCAAGGTAACCAACGATTGGCAGACTAATTTGGACAAAAAAAATTTTACCTGTGCTGTGTTTCTGGATTTGAGTAAAGCCTTTGACACAGTGGATCATGACTTATTACTCACCTCCCTTAACTCATTAGGCCTGGATTCCCTATCACTCAACTGGTTTAAGGATTACCTTTCAGATAGAGTCGCAACTGGTTAGAAATGAAATTACCTATCCACCTCAAAACCTCTGCTAAGGGGTGTACCACAAGGCTCTATTCTTGGCCCTATCCTCTTTGCTATTTATATAAACAATATTGATGCCAACCTCACTCAATCTAACATTCATCTGTTTGCTGATGATACTGTATTGTATGTCAGCAATCCCTCACCTTCCAAAGCCTGTGAACTTCTACAATCCGAATTCTCCATTCTGCAGCACAATCTACTTGACAAAAAACTACTTCTAAATGCAAAAAAAACAAAAGCTATGTTCTTTACCACAAAGAGTTGTACTACCACTACCCCAGCATCCAACACCCTACATATATCCACCTTCTTGGAGAAACTTGAATTTGTTGATAACTTCAAATACCTTGGAGTCTGGATAGATAACAGGCTTGACTATTCTGTCCATATTGAAGAGTTACTTAAAAAGCTAAGACAGAGGCTCGGACTATTTTTTAGAATAAAACATTACCTAAACAGTGATTCCAAAAAAAGGTTAATTCAGGCCTCATTCCTATCCCTCATTGATTATGCTGATTTTCTCTACTGCCATTGTTCAAGTCATCTCTTACATAAGCTGGACACCCTGTATCACAGGTCCATAAGATTTATTACTGACCTTCCCTCCAACACCCATCATTGCTCCCTTTATATGGCAGTCAACTGGACATCATTGCAACACAGAAGAAATAGGAATGCTGTTATCTGGATACTCAAAGCATTAACAGGCAAACTACCGACCTATATCACTGATTGCTTTACCCAAATTACAACCAGGCCATACACCTTAAGGATCAGTAAACTCATCACATTAAAGGTCCCAATGCCTGCACCGGTATGGGAGGGCTGCTTTCAGCTATTCCTTAGCAGCTGCATGGAACTCTCTCCAAAATCCATGAAGCTAGATAGCCTACTACCTCTGGCATCCTTCAAAGATTGTTCTCCGCCCTTTTCCAGAGCTCTGCAATTGCTTTTATAAAGCATAATCCCCCACCTATCTGACCCAACTAAACCTCCTTTTTCTATCCATTATATTAACTCAATTTCTTTCTTCGAATCACCTATTATATTCACTTAAAAACTAGTTTAGACCATATAACTTATATTTTAGGACTGCTATACCCTTTGTCCTCTTTTTTCCTACAGGCTAAATGGTTCTATTGTTACTTGTATATATGTAAATTGTTGTATATAATCATTTCATGCCATTGTATTGCTATTTATTCTATTCTTGTCTATGTAATAATACTTGTATCCTCATTTGTATGACCACTCAGGTCCATCTTGTAAATGAGCTTTGCTCAATGATGTTCGCCTGAATAAATAAAGATTTTGATTGATTGATTGATTGATTGATTGATTGATTGATTGATTTCCACGTCACCAATACAGAGTAACAGAAAGAGCAGGAGTTTCGTGAGGGCTGCCAGTGATAGGGAGAGGGGTCTGTCTTTGGTCCTCCTTCTTTTATTCTGTTGCCACTCTTTTGGGGTGCTCCCTGTGGGTTTAAGAGATTGTGTCGAGACACCAAATAGCAGTTTGGTGGTTAGGCTTAGGGGGGATCTGTATATCCAGCAGTGGAGCCTTGGTTGAAATACATGTGTGGTGGTATGTGTCTCTTTATGGTGATCACACCACTGTAGTTGATGCAGCAATGGTAGAGCATATGTGAGGGTTTGAGCGTCAGCCAAAGGGGATGGTTCAGAGAGACTGGGAAGATGGATCACCCTAGTTTGTGTGACAGGGACATCTTCTTTGTGGAACCCCATGGCTGACAGTGAAAGGAGTATCAGAAGTAAACTCCCATTATGAGAGAGATATTGGTAGTTGGCTATGGGGAGTAGTGAAGTTGCTGATTGGTTGGATCAGCAAGCCTAAATGCAGCCTGCCACACAGTGAATCAAACAAATGAGCCCACTTATAGCTACCAAAACAGGTTTCAAAATTCCAACAGCCCCAAACAATACCCTGCTAGCCCTTAATAATAAGAAAGAAAATAAATAACCTTCTACCAAGTAGAATCCACAGAAACAATGTAAAACAACAATAAGCTATTGTACTGTAGATCTGATTCTGTCCCCCTTCTAGTTCCTTCTGAGAAGCCAAAGCACTGAGTTCCAAACTCTGTGATTTCCCTTGTGCTGCTTTCAAAATTAGACAGTTCCAAACTCTGTGACTTCCCTTGTGCTGCTTTCAAAATCAAACAGTTCCAAACTCTGTGACTTCCCTTGTGCTGCTTTCAAAATCAAACAGTTCCAAACTCTGTGACTTCTCTTGTGCTGCTTTCAAAATCAGACAGTTCCAAACTCTGTGATTTCCCTTGTGCTGCTTTCAAAATCAAACAGTTCCAAACTCTGTGACTTCCCTTGTGCTGCTTTCAAAATCAGACAGTTCCAAACTCTGTGACTTCTCTTGTGCTGCTTTCAAAATCAGACAGTTCCAAACTCTGTGACTTCCCTTGTGCTGCTTTCAAAATCAAACAGTTCCAAACTCTGTGACTTCCCTTGTGCTGCTTTCAAAATTAGACAGTTCCAAACTCTGTGACTTCCCTTGTGCAGGTTTATCTTCCAGATGTTAAACTCGCACTGTGTCCTCCTACTGGCCTCCCTGCAAGCTGCCTTCCAGCTTTCCACAGGTGACCACTTCCAGTATCTGCAGCTCAAGTCTTACCTAGTGGAGCAAGACGAGGGGTATACAACACTGCCTGATAAGCTCCCTCAGCTCCCAAGAATACTTATGTCACACTTGCAGGGGTGAGAACCAGACTCACCTTGTCAGCCATCTTCATAGGTGCCGGGTTCTATGGGCTTGTGGGACCTGGCCTCCAGCAATATGCTGCAAAGTGGGCCTAGCCCCCAGCAATAATTCATGGTGTTGACCTTTATGTCTGGCTTGCTTTGGTACAATTTTTTCCTCGTATGTTGTGACCTGCTGCTGCGGCGTGCACCCCCCCCCATGCTGTGAAGGGAGCGATCCCTCCCCCCCATGCACCCTGGTGGCCTTTTTTGAAATTGGCACCTTTTCTTTTGCTGACAATACAGTGCGCTTACATGCAAACAGAGCGGGGAATCCAACTGGGTGGCAGCGAGAACTAGGGAGCAAGGCAGGTGACGAGGCGATGACGCGGGAGCCAGTAAAGTGAGCGGTGGACTGGAGGGGGTGTCCCCTTCCCCTCGCCCGGAGGCGTAGGCCATGAGTGGCCAGGGTGCATGACCGACCATGTGACAGTCATCGTGCCAACAAGGAGATCCGAGGCCTGGAGAGAAGCTGAGAAGGGGTCGATGTCCAAGTATGGTACCTACCGAGACTGTCAGAGATAACCAGCAGAAGCCAGGTAAGAAACCAAGCCAAGCCAAAGGCTGTTTAATTTTTTTCATTCAGTCATTCGGCTGGTGGTGGGACAGGAATATGATAAGACATTATCCCAGCACAAATCAAAGCGGACCAGACCCCTGTGCATACCTCTCAAGTCTCAACCACTCAGCATTAAAATTCATACCACTCCAAAATTCAGAGCAAACGACCAGAATGTGGAGCACTTTCTTTTATAAAGAATAGTGGACCCCATATATTTAGTATTAAGGAATGCTTCTATCAAGTAAGTTCAGTGATTTATTAGTTTGTGCATTCAGAAACAGATCTAACATTATTGAGAACATCAGTAAACCTCTGTGACGCATGGGTAAATTTCAGTGTAAAAATCACAGCACTATGCCACATTCATAGCAGTTGAGAGGTATGCCCCAGTGCCACACACTGACCATAGAGGTGAATTGACTGTGGTGGCTTAGTGAGGAACAAAAGAGAAGAAGGAAAAACCAAAAAAAGATGAGTGGTACAACATGGAGTATTTAAACAGACCAGACAACTTAACTGAATATTAAACTGAGCCAACAGGTTGATGGGCACTGAAGGTTACTGATCGTGCTATGGAGTATGGACAGGGTAATACCCTGTACTGTACAAAATGGTGGCGCAGTAACTACCAACAGCGTTAGGATTGGTTGTTGAGGTTACTGTGTGACCCTTTTTCCTGGGTGTGTGTGGGTGTTCATTTTTCCGGAGGGACTCAGCCTGTCTGCTGCTTCTCCTCCGGCCTGAGCAGTCAAACCTGTCAGGCAGGTAATCAGCTCCTTGTGCGTAGAAGTGGCAATACAAAAATGCTGTCTTTGCATGAAAGAAAGAAATTGCCATTTTACTTGATGCATGTCAGTGAGGTAATCATTTTGTAATAGGAGGGGATTTCATAATCAGTGTCGAGGGGACTGATTTATTAAAAATGGGGGAGTATTTTCTGGGAAGCGAAGCAATGACATCTTCTGGTTTGTACCCCTTCATTACTGGGAAATGTATTGTCAACAGCAATGGCTTGTTTTCACACAAGCACTTATTTCATTCATGCCAGTTTTACGTGTATGATATGCTGAATATGTTGTATGAATATCTTTTTATTTCCGTCTTGTGTCACCTTTTTTTCTACTTTCTTATAAATGCCCCCAACCCTCCGCTTTTTTGTGTCTGCTGTAGCAACTCAGACTTTAGCAACCCAGGATGCACACTGGCAACCAAAATCACTAACATCAGATACACTTTAAAGTCAGAAAATCAAGATTTTACAACCTTAATTATGTATTGGGGCTAGAAGTGCGGCGCCACCACTTCAGATGAGATGGAGCCACGCACCATCCACCATGTTTAGGAAGCACAGACTTTTAAAAATTATATTTCTGTAAGCAGAAATAATAAAAAAAAACTGCTTTCATGGCCAGAAAGCTTAATCGGGGGCTAAAACTTTCGGGGGGGGTGTCTGCTTAGATTATAAGAGTTTTCCTTTAAGAGACTGTCACTATGAAAATCAGCTGTCTGAACAAGGCCAGCCTTCCTGAGGAAGAACTCATGCTCAAAATGGGTCGGAGCTCTAGACAGAGTGGTACTGTTTCCTACACAACGCTGGATTCATAAGTGTCTTTCACTTTTACACTGCACTGAGGGGTTAACCCTCAACACCCCCCCCCCCCCAAGTAGAAGGGGCTCTGCTCCCATAGACCACCGCTGGGGGCTTTGCCCCTCACCCCTGGGCCCCACCAAAAATTTTACAATCCCGGCACCTATTAAGACTGCTCAGGACTCCACGCACACAATTCTACAGAGGGGGAATAAAGAGCTGGGAACAAACCATATGCTGGGTAGCTGATGTAAATATGCAACACCAGCCTACAGAATGACCACTGCTATGCACTGTAGATACAGTAGTCCCGTTTATCCGATCTCCCTCGGCAACATTTCAGTAGGTCAGATAAATGGGAGTTGGCATTAGCAGGGATTTAGTGTTGCCTGCCATGACAGGGCTAGATGCTGGAGTTCGGAGTTATAGGTGGTGATGTTAGTGAGGTATTTTTTTATACAGTATATGCTGAGTGCTTAGTGCTTGACATGCTTACTGTGGTGCTCTGCGATGTGCACACTGTGCTAGTGCTTTGTGCGTGACAACTCTGTGTACAGGTAACAGGGTTAGTTTAATTTTATTTGACAAAGTCCATCATGCTCTTCGGCTGCAGAGCACCTATTCTTTTCCGCGCAGCTTGAGATCTTAGTTTGCACACAAGCATCAGATGGAGAGGATCGCAGTCAGGCTGGTTTTCCATCCAGATGAAGCACTGATCAAAGTGCAAGACTGCCTCCGAATGTGACGGAATGTTAACGGGCTCTTCCGCCTCCTCCTCTTCGCTGGCAACTTTTTCAGGCACGGATGAAGTCTCCAGACAGACTTGTTGATGACTGCTTGCTCGTCCATGAAAGCGTGCCCATCATTAGTGCTGTCACACTTTACCCACTCTTCCACCTCCTCCAGGAAAAGATCAATTTGCATCCGCTCACTCAGGTTACCTGCAAGCTCTGATATTGCACAGTTAAGGTCAGGGTCCAACTCTGGCTCAATATCAGTGTCAGTTTCTTGTTCTGATACTAGGTTAGGTTCTGTAACAGCCCGCGTAATCTCTGATTTAACCCAGGATTTTGCTACTGTGTCAGCCCTCACACTGTCCCATGTCTCACCCGCCATGTACACTACATCCTTTAAACTGATAGCTTTTATGATCTCCTGGAGTGACAAATCTTCATTGCTGTCAGCTATGACAGCCTGGAGCAAGTGTTTTTGGCAGTGTCTTTTGAAGATTTCAAGTATGCCCTGGTCACAAGGCTGGATCTTAGATGTGGTGTTTGGGGGCAGGAAAAAAGCATCCGATGGTGCCATCGTTGGTGGTGGCAGGGTGGAATGTCCAGATGTGCTGGAGCACTGTCCAGCAAGACTTCAGGGACAAAACTCTCTTTAAACCACTTTGTGAACAATGTGCTGTCCATCCAGGCATTCCTCTGGTTGGCATACAAAACAGGGAATGTTGCCATGTTAACATGGCGAAAACATCTTGGCTCCCTATATTTTCCAATCAGCAGTGGTCGCAACTTATGTTCACCAGTTGCATTAACACATGCGAGGATGGTGACACAATCTTTGGCTTTTTTAAAGCCCAGGGCGTCCCTCTCATTACCGTGAGCCAGAGTTTTGTCTGGTAAACAACGCCAATAGAGATCCATCTCATCGGCGTTGAAAATGTGGTCCAAGTTAAGACCTTCAGCCTGGATTAGCTCACTCGATTGCTGAATGAAGGGAGCCACCCCTTCTTCAGCTGTATTGAGGTGCTCACCGCACAATCACAGATGGCGGATGCCGTGGCACTTTTTGAATCAATCTAGCTAGCCATCGCTAGCCGAGAAAATGCCACAGTCACCCCAAAGCAACTCGTAAAACTGCAGAGCTTTTTCTTTCAGGAGGGGACGAGATATGGGTGTATCCTTCTCCCTCTCTCCTTGCTGAACCAAAGGTAAATGGAGGAATCTCTAGCATCGTCCTTACAGGTATGCATTTTTTCCTTTGGTCTAGTCCAGACATTGCAAAGCTTCTTAGCCTCTTTAATATCGTGCACAGTAGATTTCCCCACGACACATTCAGAGGTGAGCGACACCGCACACCCACCATTCTCCAAGTGCTCCAGCATTCAGAGCTTCTGCTGCAAGGTGACAGCAATTCGTTTTCTTTTGCTACTCATTATCGCAGATCTTAGGTCCTGAAGCCAAAAGTAAACAATTCACCAACAGGTCGTACATCATGTTAACCTGTGGAGTTTGAGGGTGACAAAACGGAAGTTCGGTTAACAGGGAGTTCCGGATCAGCGGGGTTCGGATAATTGGGATTGCACTATACCTCTTCTTCCGCTCACCAGAAATAGTAGCAAAATATGCCCGGCCAAGCAAGGGTTCTTGCTGGAAGAGGATGCAGACAAGTCCTAGATAATCATACTCATATTTTCTGGGACTGCCCACATCTCACACCATTCTGGGAATCAGTTACTTGGAACCAGAAGAGATTTTCAGCAGTCCCAATGAGGTAACCCCCTCCTTGATTTTGCTGGTTCTCCCTCTAGATGGGAGCTCTCTTCAGGGCCCAACACTTAAACCCATGTTAATTCTGATTCTTGCAGTGAAAACATCAATTACCCAGCTGTAGCACACCCCCCTCAGACCCCTACGGTGGAAAAGTGGCATCAGATCTTACTGGAGATTTATTCTTTGGAAAAACGGACGTACACCCTATCTAACAAAACAAACCTTTTCAACACCAGATAGTGTTGATCGGTTCTGCACCCACTCGACAATTACCTAGACACTGTTCCGTGAGGCTCACTCCCACCCGTGTCTACTTCTTTTTCTCTTTTCTTCACTCTGCCTTTCCATCTCATTCTATTCCTTCTCCTTTCCCTACAGCCGAAGACATCTTACTGAAGTTACTACAAAATGGAGACCTCTACTATCCACCTCGGCTCCTTGACGACAACTGTCCAGATTTTCAAATGGTGGCGGAGGGCTTCTATCATGCCCTACACTATTACACTTAGAAATCGGCGGTGCACTGAACGGATTTGCCGCAACTGTCGGAGACAGTCTGCCCCTTTTACATCAGCTTGCAAACGATCCCCAGGACTGCAGCAAGGCAGACCACAATAAGGTGGTCTAACTTGCAACAACTGCCACACAAGATTTAAAATCTGTTAAGACTGCTGCACGTCCAGTGCACCACATCTTTTGCGCACCCGGGGCTTGTGGCAATCAAGCCACTTTTAAAATCCAGCCTAATGAGTTTCTTTACCAGCTGTCACCTCAAATGATCCTAGGGGCCCTAGGGTGACTCCAGGGACTTCAATATTGGGCTTAAAGTACCAAATTTCTACAGGCCGAGACCTTACATCTGAGTCAACCATCAAAGACTGTTGGGCCGCAATCTACAAGTATGGAACTGTCACTTCTTGAACAAAAGGAACAGAGATTCTAAGCTGCTGTACATTCTCAAAGTTTATTTATTAGATTATCCACTGTATTTCACACTTTTCTGTAACATGACACAAAGAACTGCATTATCCTTTTTGCACATACACTTTCAACTATACTGTACACTCTGCTTGACCAACAGAACATTTTTAACAAAAAAAAAAAAAGGATTATATTCCATCTCGTCGTCATCACAAACAATAACGGGGGCCACAGAGGGAAATGGGGATGCCAGCAGAGGCTAAGAGGAAGGAATCTGCAGCGTGCCAGTAGCAGCAGTCTATGAAGGCCTTGGAACAGACAGCCCCAACGGTGGCACAGCTACCTACTGTGGCAGCAACAACAGCAGGCATCATATCATGTCTAAAAGTGACACCAGCACAGCCTGGGAGTCAATGGCACCCGGAAAAGGGTCCGGGACTACCTGTGTCGAAGGGCCTGAGCCCAACATCACCAGCAACGAACCATCCATAGTAGGTACATCAGTGCCTAAGTCAAGCCCTGACATTGGTGTCTCAACGCTGGTCGGGGTGGCATTTGCCGATGTAGCTGGAGTGGATGTCAGTGAGGACAGGCCTGATTTCAATGGCAACTGGGACCTCACCAGCAAAACAGCCCTGTCTTTATCATTATGCTTATAGCCGGACGACAAGGAGGCCCATGACGATGACTGTTTCTTTTCCTTGTCTTTCCGATTCAACAACCGTTTGTCAGTTGATGGTGAGGGAAAACCAGGCCTGGAACCTCCAGACTCTTACATGACTTTTAGCACCTTCTGAGTGAGGAACATCTCTAAGGCCTTCCAACAGCATTGCCTTGTAGCCTTTTTAAAAATCTGGCAAATCTCACAGGCCATTACATTGTGAGAAAGGCCCAAACAGCACACACAAATATTGTGAGTGTCATCTTTGTAAATGTTATAACTGAAACACAATAACAGAACAAAGACTCTTTGTACTTTGGCAGTATGCAGAGACAACAATGGAAAAACTCACAACAGCAGCAACGGTGTTCAAAGTTATTTCCTTCAGCAAGCTTGGTAAAGATGACTGATGGCGGGGGAAAGAACTGAGGAGTGTTGGGGCCGCTCACATTATGCACATGTTGACACTGCACATCACTGTGGGCAGCACTCGGCTAACAAAATGTTTCTGTGTTATCCTGACACTTACAGTTAACAAACGTGTGGCCTAATGGAGGAGACACATACATGTGTGGGTGTGTGTGCTTGTGTGTGTGTCAGCAATGAGCCACGACAGGGTGTGCTTAAAGGATTTTAATTCATGCACCAGAGGAGTGAGGCATGAGGCCACAGGCGGAGTGTCCTTACCATTATCACCCTAGAAACTGTATTCAAATCCTTTAATGCTCACCCTGGAATTGCTTACTGCACTTTTAAAACTGCTCTCATCTACTTTATGTAGAGTGAAACCTTTTTTTTTTTTTATACTTTATTTTTATTCAGTTTGAGGTAATCAATACCCAGTAAAAATAGTATACACAGCTGCAATGGTACAACATCCGTTTCAAAGTCGACATGAGGAAATTAGTTAACCATTACATGCAGCAAGTTGTTACATCATCGTGGAGGCAATCTTAATGGTAAATTGTCCAAGCAATTTTATCCACAAAACATTGTAAATGAGCCTATGCAACAGGACACTGGACCAAATAAAACAAAGTATTTCAAATACCTCCGGGACATTCATTCATCGGCTTTTCTCTTAGCCTACTGGTCCAGAAAATAACAGCAATTGAGATTTAATTACATCTTATGAAGGCACAACTAAAAGGTGAAACACTCCATAACAACACTCCTGTACATTTCCTTAAAACTAGTTTTGAAACTTTTGTAAACATTGTCAGAAATATACAGAATGATTAACTACGTTTAGGGAGAACTGTATGGCCAAGTTAACCATCCATATTACAGCCTCTCAATAACATTGCTTTATCCAACACAACTAACTGAAGGTTACATCAAAACTAGTTAGAACAAATGATAGCACATGTAGGCTTCTTGTCACACTAAGTAATGTCTATCTGCCATTTTGACAACAAAAAGATATGGCTTTGCTTTAACAAGGTATCAGGTACAACTCACTTAATATTTTGTGTTATTTTTTCTCAGTCACTGCTTAGCGTCTACTCAACAGAGTACTTCTGAGTCAGTAACAGAGATACAAAGACAGGTGTGTCTCGGAGTAATGAGGTAAGGTTACTTCACCCATCAGTGTCCGGACTCTCCTCAGCAGTAGAAATAAAGTCCTATTTAATTTTGCCCAACATTTTACTGGCTTCTGCAGTATCATTAAATGTAAACTGTTTTCCCGCATAAGAGTTCTTGAGGCAGGCGGGCATCTGCAGCGAGTGTGTGATTCCCAAAGCGCGGAGTTCCATTTGAACCCCATCAAATGCCCGGTGACGGTCCCCTGTCGAAAAACTAAGATTCAGATAACAGTGCACAACCTTGTCACCATCCAGATGTAATGGAGCACAGTCTTTGGAATATAGCATGATTTTATCACGCTGGTAAGAACCTCCTGTAACTACTAGCATGGTCCGAGGTACAGTAGTGTTAGCTGGATTTCTACTCGGGCTAATCCAGTAGACCTGCAAGACAGTTACCTCTGAGATTTCTCTAAACCATTGTTTAAATAGATTAATATACTGTATTAGATTAGGTGTTTCCAGACCCTCTGGAATGCCCAAGAGGCACACATTCGGAAATCTAGCTGCATTTTCCAGTGACTCCAATCTGAATCGCAGTAACTTGTTCTCCTTAATGACTCCGTTCACAGCCATGAAAGATTTATTTGCATTTTCTGACAGGTTTTAATTTTTGAGGTAACGTGTTCTACTTTTGTCTCCACCAAGGTAATCCTTGTATTAAACGTATTCACTTTGATAAGTCTTCTACCGCCGCTATTACTGCATCGCGGATGGTCTGAAGGGTGAGACCGAGCTCCAATGTATCAGTTCAGGTACGTCCTCCCAGTGCCAGTGATCCAAGCGGCTGCGGCTGTTTTCCCTTCCCGGTGGAAACAAAAGGGGGTTGGTTTTTAGTTCTACCCATGTTGCTTTCCACAAGATTTCGGTATCTGCCAATAGGGTTCGATGAGCGGTAGCTGTTAATGTAAGTTAAATCTTAAATTTTCTGACTTGTTTATTTTAAAAAGTCCAGTTTTAGAGTATTGCAGGAGAGCTCCCTTTAGAGTGTCTATTTCGGCCAGTTGCAGGCTATACCCCCTCAAGTGAAACCTTTTAAATATGAATTTTTTTTTTTTTACATTTAATCATTTGTTTAAATACATTTGAAATGGCAAGATTATATACATAAAATTGTCCTTGATTAGTAACTGACCATGCATTGTTAGCTTTTTAAATATACAGTCAGGTGATATCTCTCAGCCAAAGAGGATTCAGAATTTTTCCTTGACATTTTATGTAGATATATTATATTACATTACATTACACGTATTACCATTACATTACGCTGTGCTGTGTCATGTTATGTTATATTATATTTTTGCCCATAGTGTTCATACCAGTTACAAAAACCTCACATCTGGGTGCACCAGCCTACTCTCATCCAAACAGACCAGATGCATTCCATTTACACATCAAGACTGAGCAAATCTGTAGCTAGGGGTTCAGGCCAATGTGCTTCTACAGAGAAATACTTTTATCGTAAAACCTGCTCCATTCTGTTGGTTACTGCCATCACTTTACATTGCTTCACTTCTTTATTTTTGTTACAATTTATTCAGCCAGTATAGACCATCTGAGATGCATCTTATTTTGAATTTGGTCCTGCTTGTTACTCAGTTTACAGCTGGGTGGATAGCACTGAGAGGTTAAAGGGACACGGTCAACCTGTTTTTCATCATATTATTTATAGTTAAAAATCTACATTTTATGGTTGCTCACCTTCTCTAACATTCATTGATGTTGCTGTTTGATTTGCAAAAATGAAATGCGTGGCAGTATATATTTATAAACAGCCTTGTTTTGTTTACAATCCTGGATCTGTTCTTAGTGCATACTTCCTGAGCATTACAAACACACCCAAACAGTGCAGTCACTCATGCGTCAGTAGCCTCCTAAACTCCCACTGCATCATGAGGGGCTAGACTGTGTTGTGGGTGTTCCCAAGTCCAGGAAAGTTGCAGCTGGAGCTGATCAAGGAATGTAAACAAACCTGTGTTTGTGTGGTAACACCAGTATGGTGGGCAGTCTGTTTTTCACTTTTTTAAAGAAAAAAAGACTCTGAATCAAATTACCAGCCACATCAGCAATCTTTACAGAATGTGGGCAATCATAAAATGTGTTATTTAAACTAGGGACACTTTGAGACCCAAGGGGGTTGACAGTGTCTCTTTAAGTGGCTTGCTCAGGGTCACACATCAAGTAAGCTGCTCGAGTGGGATTTGAATTTGGGACTCCTGGTTCCTGCCTGTTCTCTACTCACCAAACCACAATGTCTCCCAATAAACCTTTGTTCCCCACCGTGACCTTACCTACCTTGTTTAAAATCGCTGTCAAACATTGCTTTCCTGCCAACATAGTACTTGTAGGTAACCCGCTGTGCCATGCTGTACATGTCCTTCAGGTTAGAGCTATCAATCGCTCGGATCAATGGTTTACAAAGGTGCAGCTTGTTGATCTGTTAAACAGACATAATTCGTGCATAAATGCCAAGACACTGATAGAAGGTGGTTTTAACTTCTGACTCCTAAGATAAACACAAATCAACAGCAAACTCTGGAACATTTTAAATATACATTTTACCTTAAAGTAGATCTTGAATAGCTGATTGACCAGGAACAGCATCCCCAATTTTTTTGAATCATCTATTCCAGCACGACTGTTTGAAAAAAAAAAAAAAATAACACAACATATGTTCAAGCATCTGGGTGACTGCAGATTAAATAACCATATTCTTACTAGAAGTGTCAAAGATGGTGAAGGAAAACAAATGGTGGCATTCAGGAGGTACAAGGAAACACAGAGAGGAGGACAGGGAGGTATATGTGATAAAGGAAAACAGGCAAGGCAGTGAAGGAAGCAAAGGCACAGACAGTAGAAAGAATCGCCAAAGGGGTCACTAAGGGGGATAAAACTTTTTTAGATACATAAGTGAGACGAGGAAAGAAAGGGGAGAGATAGTGCAGATTAGAAGGGCGGATGGGGAGACTGCAGAGAAGATGATAAAGAAAATCAGACATTCTAAACATGTATTTATATAGAGCCTTCACAGCCGAAAAGAGGGCGTACCACCAAGGAGTGGGGGGAGGGATAGGCCATTTTCAGAGGAAACAGTCCAGCAGGGACTTGCAGCTCTAAAGGTGGACAAAACTGTGGGACAGGAGAGGGTACACCAAAAGGTTCTAAAAAAGTCAGGGAGGTGCTAGCTGCCCCAATGACAGCTTTATTAAAACAGTTCATTAGAGAGAGGCGTGGCTCTGGATGACTGGAAAACAGCTGTCATGGTCCTTCTACATAACAGTGGCAGAAGGTAGGAAGCTAGCAACTATAGGCTTGATCCAGTCTTAATTTAGAAATTGCGTGAATAATGAAACACCTGCTGGAAGAAGAGTGGCGAAGTACCCTGAATCCAATGGTCTGCAAGACCGCAGACAGCATGGGTTCATGGGGTGGGGGGGATGTCATGCCAAATTAATCTGACAGATTTCTTTGACTTTGTAAGCAGGGAAATAGACCAGAGGAGGGCAGTGGACATGGCCTATCAGGACTACAGCAAGGCCTTCGGCACCTTCAACATGAGGCAGATAAATGTATTTATTTATTTATTGAATTGATTCACCAGGAAAGGCACACTGGGCAAAACGATGCTCTTCTCCCGGTGCCACCTGGGGGAAGGGTTACAAAGGGAGGATAACACACAGGTTATCACAATAACAACTAAAAAAGGTATACAGAGGAGAATGGTAATACTTGGTTACAACACTGGTTAACAGTCAGCTAAAAGTGTAAACCAGAGATATACATACAACTTCCATACATACATAGAGTACAGATTGTTGCTGTAGATTAACACTTGGTGCTAAATCTAGGCAGGACAGAGACAGACAAGAGTAGGTGAGTAAGTGCTATGTTTTTTTTATATAAGTTAGCTTCCAGGGATAGGGCGGTGCCGCTGGTCAGGCAATGATAATTTGGAGGGGGGTCATTAATTTATTGAGTGTAGGCACAGCTTACCTTGAGGTAATTTGCCAGCACAGTTGATAGGGAATGGGTGGAAGAAGAGTGACAACTTTGAGGGGGGAGAGTATTCCAGAGTTTCGGGAATCAGTGCGAGAAGGCTGTTTGTCCAGCAGAGGTCTTTCATCTGGGGATATTTAGTAGTCGGGTGTCAAGGGACCGGAGGGCATGAGGGGAAGCTGACAACAGTATGGAGGTGAGGTAGGCGGGGAGGGTGCCAAGCCAGAATTTTAAGACAAATTTAGAGCAGTGTAGTTGTCGGTGATTTTCGAGGGATGGGAAGGCGAGGGAGCGGTAGAGGTCACAGTGGTGGGTACGGGTGGGGGGCATCGAGAGCAAAGCGGCAGAAGGCATTGAAGACGGGATCTAGTTTAGATAAGGTGGATTTAGGTGCAGCGCTGTAAAATATGCCACAGTAGTCTAAGGAAGGAAGGATCATCTTCTGCACTAGTTCCCACCTAACCGTAAAAGGGAGGCAAGAGCGGTTCCTGTACTGGGCACGTAGCTTGGGGCGTAGTTTTTTTTATGATTGCATCAATGTGGTCAGAGAAGGTAAGGTGACGGTCGAGCCATACTCCTAGATACCGGAAGGAAGCGACGTCCTCCAGGGTTGTTCCGTTCTGAGTGTGGAAGGAGGGGAGTCAGGATAGCCACTGTCTCGTGCCCAAGGACATGGTGACAGTTTTTTTAGCATTGAGAGAGAGCTGGTGCGAATTGAACTGGAGGTTGGATGCTACTACTTCCGGGGAGGAGCCAGAGGCGAATAGGACAGTGTCGTCCATGTACATGTGTACAGATGTAGCTGTGCAGATTTGTGGCAGGTTGTTGAGGAAAATGGAGAACAGGATGGGGCCAAGTACCGACCCTTGGGGGATACCAGTAGTCACGGGGAGGATGTGGCATCTACAACTCTTACTGATTGTGTTCTTCCAGAGAGGTAGGCACTGAACCAGTTAGTGGCTGAGATAGTGAGGCCTGCATCTGAGAGGGTTGTTAACAGCAAGGGGTGGGAGACAGTGTTGAATGCTTTAGCGAGGTCGACAAATATTGCCAAGGAGATCTGCCCTCTATCCATTCTGGAGAGGATGGTGTCAGTGAGTCTTAACAAGGAGGATGCAGTGGAGTGGCCCTTTCTGAAACCAGACTGAAACGGCGTGAAGAAGTTAGAGCCGGAGAGAAAGGAGGTAAGTTGGGCGAGTACCACGTGTTCTTGTAGTTTAGCAAGGACTGAGAGGAGAGAGATAGGGCAGTAGTTCGAAGTGGAGGAGGGGGAGCCCCCTTTTGGGAGGGGACAGCAGCAGTGGTAAAGAAGAGGTTTAGGAGATTGGCAAGAGGTGTTGCTATGGCTGGTGCAGAGAGGTGGAGGAGTTTGATGTCCAGCCCATCGGGGGAATTACCTTTAGATGGGTTTAGAGCCAATAGGGCCTCGAGGGCTTCGGTTTGTGTGATAGATTTGAAGGAGAAGGTGCACGGCCCTGGTGAGTTCAAGGCTCCTGCCGTAGGGTCAGGTGGAGCAATGGGGGGCAGGGAGGAGAGGAGAGTTGAGGCACAAAAGGTAAAATATGTGTTGAACTCGGCAGCCACCACCCCTGGGTCCAAGAGGAGTGAGTTGTTTACTTTTAGCAGCGGTGTGGGATTTGCAGCTGGAGGGGAGAAGAGGAAGTGGATGACCTTCCAGAATTTGGATGGGCTATTTAAGTTTGACTGGAGGGAGGAGTTGAAGTATTCCACTTTAGTGAGCCGAGTTGCTCTGATGCACTTGTTACACAGCGCACGGTACATGGTGACGTCATGTGGGAGGCATGCATATTTATGCGCTCACCATGCTTTGTCGCGGGCATTTTGGCAGGCTATAAGTTCTTGGGTGATCCAAGGCAGGTGGTTATCATGTGCCCTTGAGCGACGCAGTGAGGCATGTGTATTCTAGACAATGAGGAACGTGTCTTGCAAGTGTATGAGGGCATCGTCTATGGAGCAGACTGAAGTGGGTGGGGTCCAGTTAGCGAGGGCTAAGTCTTCAAGCACAGTGGTGAGGTTGAGGGATTTATAGGACCGTTGGATTAGAAACTCTGGGGCAGTGAATTTTCCTGATCAGGTATATAATGTGGTGGTCACTCAGGGAGCCAGGGAGCAGACCAGCTTGGATGACCCGGTGGGGGTGGGTGCCCAGTCTATTAGTGAGTGGTTCCCAGATTTGGGGTTTAGGCGGGTGAGCTCGGTGATGGATTGTGACAGGTTTAGAAAATGTCGGTATGGGTTTTGCTGAGAGAATGAGATAACCAGTTGTGGTTAAAATCCCCCATAATATACAATTCCCCCATCGAGGCTAGGGAGAAGATCTGCATGAGTAGGTCGGTAACAGATGATGCTGGTGTGCCCGGCTGGCAGTATACACCGGTGATGTAAACAGGGAGTGAGAAGGGTAGATCCAGTTGAACCAGTATAAGTTCATGGGCTTTAGGTTCGGACTTGGCTATGTCTACGGAGAAGTGTAGTTTGACATTTACATAAATGGCCACACCACCACCTCTGTTAGCCCTGTCCTGGCAGGTCATGGTGTAACCTGGGATTCAGACCGAGGGCTCAGATATATTTTTGTTTAGCCAGGTCTTGGACAGGATGATGATGTCGGGGGCATAGTGGGCCACAAGTACCTGGAGGGAATCAAGTTTGAGGGCTAGGTTTCTTACGTTTAGGTGCAAGAGGTGCAGGCCACATGGGAGGGGGGCTGCCACTGGGGTTTGTGGTGGTGGTGAACGAGTTTGGAGAGGGTCCAGGTGAATTTAGCAGGGTAGGGGTATGGTGGGGACCTGGGTTCAGATGTATGTTCCCAGCTGCGAGGAGCAGGAGGTCAATAGTAAGGCAGTGTCCTATAAGTTGTAGCCACCAATAAGTGGTTGAGCGCCATCTTGTATGAGTACGTGGGCGGCTGTAATAGGTTCGATGGGAGGAAAGTAGTTGTAGAATTATCCAAGTGTGCGAGGGAGGGAAGAGGAAGGGGCAGGATCACGCATTTGAGTGCACCCACGTTTGGCTGAGGGGAGTGGCAGTCGCCGAGTTTGGAGGGTAATGGGACCTTATAAGATCAGGCAGGATGGGGGTAAAGTTTAAGGGATGTGTGTGGTAACCTGGATAGTAGTGGTGGGTGGCAGATGATTAGGATAGCAGGTAACCTAGCAGTAGGGACATGGCTAGTGGCACGCAGAGAGCAGCATTCTAGCAGCTCAAGATGCACCCGTAATTAGGGAGGAGTTAATGGGCTGGAGGATGGAGAAGGAGAGAGAGGACTGAGGGAAAAGTCTTGGCTGAGATAACTAGGATGCCAGAAGCTAAACGGCGACCTCTGGTGGCTAATTAATATAAGCAGCAGATGGGAAACCAGGGAGATCGCAAATTGTGTCTCGCGAGAGGAGTCACTATAAAAGCACTACCAGCTAAGGGTGGGAGGTATTGGAGGAGTGGGCGTGGAGGAGTGGCAGAAAGCGACTTCTTACGCAATAGCTTCTGAGTTACTGTAAAGAAAAAACAAGCGTGGTGGATCCGCAGTGACAAATTGGACTGGAATTTGGTTAATGAGTAGAGGGCAGTGGTAAACAGCACTCACTGGAATGGTGGAGAGTGACCAGCGTGGTGCCACAGAGCTCAGTACTGGGACTGGTCCTCTTCAATGTCTTCATAAGTGGCACTGCTAAGGAAGGGAAGGTATGCCTTTTTTGCAGATGATACCAAAACCTGCAGTAGGGTGGACACTAAGGAGTGGGTGGAAAGAAGTGCAGGTATCTGGGGAAACACAAGGAGTAGTCAAGAGCATGGCAGTTGGGGGTTCAATGCCAAGAAGTGCAAAATCATGCACTTAAGGCATAGGAACCCAGGCTCCGAGCACACGATGGGAAGAAGTACTGATGTGACTAAACAGGATAAGGACCTTGGGGCTATAATACCCGACAACCTCAAAGTGGCAGGACACTGAGACAAAGCAGTAGGTAGGACTAGTGGGATGCTGATATGCATAAGGAGGGGTATCTCCAGCAGGAGAAGGGAGGTGGTGTTGCCACTGTATTGCTCTCTGATGAGATCCCACCTGGAACACTGTGTCCAGTTTTTTAGACCGCACTTCAGAAAGGACCCAGACAGATGAAGGCGGTCCAGAGGAGGGCAACTAAAATGGTGCAGGGGTTGCACGAGAAGCCCTACAAAGAGAGAATGAAGGATGTCAATATGTACACCCTAGAAGAGAAGATAGTGAGAGGTGACATGCTAGAGTAAGTACCTCACAGGAGTAAATAGGGTGCAGGATAGGAGTATCTTTCACGTGAGAAAGAGCATCAGCACCAGAGGGTATGCAATGATGCTGGTGATGGGGGTGGGGGGTTAAGAGAGAAGTAAAGACATATTTCTTCACTGAAAGGGTGGTAGATGCCTGGAAGAGACTGCCAACAGAAGTGGCGGAGACTAAAACAGTGGGGGGCTTCCAGCATACATGGGAAAGACATAGTGGTGTATTAGAAAACAGGCAAGGAGAAGGGAAGGTCACCGGAGACCACTCAAGATCTGCAGAAACAAATTAGGCAGGGAACATCAGAGCATGGGTGGGTCAAACCATCCTTTTCTGACGACAAGCTCTGTTTCTACTGTAACAGAACTATAGCAATGTAGTTGCATGTGACTACAGTGTAATTACCCTGTTGCATGTAACTGATGATTACTTACACTGAAACTGACCCTTAAAAAAAAGTGTAACTAAGAATTACATAATGCCACAGCATTACAGTCACAACAAGCAATGGCCAATGTCAATAATGTTTGCTTGCAAGTGACATTTAAGACGGGCAGGGAGTTTAACAGCAAACAATCATTTCATTATTATACTGTGAATTACCTGCAGTACACACATTTTTTTTTTGCCGAGAAATGCACATTGTGCAGAAGCTCATATCCAGATGCAACCTGGGAGCAAAGGGAGGTTAAGTGACTTGCTCTGGGTCACACAGTGTGCAAGGGGCAGTTGTAGGATTTAACCCCAGGTCTACTGGGTCTCCAGGTTAAAAGACTGATGCTCTAACCTCATGGCCGTGCTTCCTCTCAATTTAAGTGCAATGACAGGTTGGCCTTTCTTAATACAGAGTACAACATGCACAAGATGGGCAAGGCTGTCATTCACAAGAAAGTACACATATATTTTATCATTGGTGCCCTTGTAAGATTAAGCTCCCCGGTACTAGTGACAGCACAGGCCTTAAAAGTAAGCCATAACCAGCCCAGTGGCGTGGAGGGCTGAGTCACCTAGTGCCTTACCTCCTGCCATAGCGGCAACCCAGGTTCGGAAATGGACGTGGGTCATTCAGGGGTTGGCTGGGGGAGGGAGGATTAAGCATCCCAGTGGACAGCTCTTCTCCCTCGGGGGGGGGGTACTGCGACCCACTGCTTGCCTGCCACCTGGAAGTGTCCGGGTAGCAGCACAGATTGGGTGCACACATCGACCAATCATGGGCATTTGAGGACGTCTCCACAGAGGTGGAGCTTGCCCGTCACGCCACTGCACATTGTGCGGTCGTCAAGGGAGAAAACCAGGAAAAAACCCTATGACCCCCCCGTTACCGTATGTGACAGCCCTCCGGAACTCCTGGGTCCTGCTCCGTATGGATCCCCACTGGTGCGACAGTGGGAGGAATGCCCTCAGTACTGGGGGAGCCAGATACGGGGCTCGATGGCAGCTGAAAAGGTGGTGGTGGACAGGGCAAAAAGCTATATGGGGGGGGGGAGTAAGCCATAACAACTGCCAAGGGAATCATGGGGTACCTTGAAAGACAGGATGAGTGGCGATTCTCTATAAATTAGTACATCTGCACACCATATTTGTTTATGTCTGCTAATAAGGTGGGGGAGGCACAGCTGATGGAACTGAAGTCTCGTCTGATCTTAAATTTACTATGTTATTGGATGTTACTATATTGTGTGCATATGGCATGACATAAACATTTCAATCCTTAGAGCATGTGACTGTAATCCAGTGGCATGGGGCCTTTCATCTTGGCTGATCCTCACTGAATTAGACAGTTACATGGCATCTGAAACAGACCAACTGGATAGGGGCCATGCCATGGATTTAGTCAACTTCGACTTCAGCAAGGCTTTCGACTCAGTGCCTCACAGATGAATGCTGAAGAAGAGGTAGGGTCGGAGTGCGGCTAGGGACATAAGTTGGGTAGGTATAGTAGCTAAAGGGGAGGCAGCTGAGGGTTGTCGTTAACAGGTAAAATCGAAAGAAAGCGAGGTCATGAGTGGCGTACCTCCGGATCTGTCCTGGGCCCTATACTCATCAATATGTTCATCAGAGACATTGGAGAAGGAATCCAGGGCACATTGTGAGTCTTCACAAATGACACTAAGCTCTGTGGGAGGACGCATAGTGATGAGGGAATCAGGGAATTGCAGAGTGTCCTGCAAAGGCTAGAGATGTAGTCTTAGGTTTGGCAGTTGAAATTCAATGCCAAAAGCACAAGATGCTGTGCCTGGGGAACATGAACCTCAGGACAGAGTACTGGATGGGGGCGGTAAAGCCTAGCACTACTGCTGAGGAACAGGACCTAGGAGTTACAATTTGTGATGCCCTCTAACAATCAAGCCAGTGCACCAAGGCCTACAGTTAGGCAAATATGATGCTTGGATGTATTGGGAGCTGTACTCACAGCAGAAGAAAAGAGGTGTTATACCCCTTTACGGATCACTGGTGGGGCCGCACCTGGAGTTCGGTGCCCAGTTCTGGAGTCCTCACCTCAGGAAAGATGAGGACAGGCAGGAGATGGGGCAGCACAGGATAATAAAGATGATTCAGGGCCAACAGGGCAGGTGTTATGAGGAGCACCTTAAAGCACTGAACATGTACTCACTGAAGAGCAGAAGGGAGAAGGAGATATGACAGAGACCTTCAAGTTCCTGAAAGGAACAAACTAGATAAACTGCAGAGAATTATTTAGTATGGGTTAACAGCTCAAGGGCACGATTGGGAACTGACAGGAGGGAGGTTTGGGAGGGACATGAGGAAGCATCGTTTTACAGAAAGGGTGGTAGAATTATGGAACAGTCTACCATCTGAGGTGGCGGGCACTAAAACTGGCTAATGGTTTCATGCACAGTTAGGACAGAATAAAGGGTACAGTGGCTACTCAGAAAGTCATGAACTGGGGGGATAGGGGGTGGATAGGGAGGGCTAAGACCCTGGTGGAACATTAGGTTCCAGGGTTAGATAGGGAACCACGGGCAGACTGGATGGACCACTGGTCTTTTACTGCCACCATTGTCTATGTTTCAATGTTACATGGCATCAGCGACAAGTCAATAATTTTGCTGAGGTTCGTATTTCCCCCCCAAAAAAGAGTGTCTTTTTTTAAACTCAAATTAGCACCTAAAATTAAAGAAAATCTAATTGAAATCTACGTTTTTAAAATGAATTGGTTCCAGAATCTCCTGTGAATTTTGCTTTCAGCTTTCACCCTAGCAAAAACCTCAGCCTTATTCTCAGCTCTGTTGTTGCAGCTTAACAGTTTTCTCTGAAACTCAATGTAAGTGGCTCAGTAGGTAAGCAAGCTCCCCTCTGGGGCAGAAGGTCATGGGTTCTAGTCCCACATCAGGTACTTGGAGTAATACCGATAGCTGACATTGTAGGGCAGTCCGTGGGAGGGTGGGGGGCTTTTAAGATGCCATCCTTGAGATGTGACATTAAACCCTTCTGTACATCTGTGGTCACTGTCCACGTGGAAGTTAAAAAGCCCACAGCTCTTCTTGGTGAAGAGTACAGACATTTTCCCTGTATCATGAACAACAAGCCCCTGTCAATAAACCAGGTCCATGTAATCCACCACCAATGGCACACGTAGAAACAAGTTACTTCATCTTCATCTCCTGGTTGAAAATTACAAATAAATAAGTGGCTGTATATTGCAAATCAGTGCTTAAAGTGCTGCAGATGACGAACAAGGAGATGTGTATTTCTACACTGCACATTATATTTGTTGTAGTCAGGGCACTTGAGAGGGTAGGGGAGCAGGGGATAACTCCCGGTGCCCAGCGACCAAGAGAGGTCCAGGCCTCCCAGCATACTGTATGCAGGGAAAGGGTTGCGAGCTGGTAGGGGCCCAAATGTCTGCCCTCCCCCAAAAGCCCGCAATTTCACACAAGGGGCCTGCTTGTAGTGCTACATGATGCAAACCAGTTCATTTTACTTCTTTACCATTCACTGTACCAGAACTTACAGTATAAGGATTCTGATACATTTATCAGTACTACTGTTCAAAAAGTGACACAGTCATCAAGGACCACATCATGCTATCAACGTATCTGATAAGCAAACCAGACAGCTTTTTTCAACACTGGTTTGCAAGTATAAACCCAGGACAACCGAGCACTTAGCACCTCATATCACTCGGACACCTGAGATTTTAAGCAAAAATATCTATTTATTAATGAGATTTACCTGATGCGTTTCGAATCAACAAATAATCCTTCGATAAAGGATTGTTTGTTGATCTGAAACACGTCAGGTAAATCTCATTAATAAACAGATATTTTTCCTTACAATCTCTGGTGTCCGAGTGATATGAGGTGCTGAGTGCTCAGCTATCATGGGTTTTTACAAATTTTTTTACCGATGAAAAACCTCTATGTCTTTTGGTTTGCAAGTATATACACCCACTCAAAATTACAAAATAAAAAGACAGATCACAACCAGCTGACACAATGTTCTTTGCGTCAGAGGCTCTGACATGAAGCCTCTGTTAACCTGCTATAGCAATTCTAAATTCTGGGCCATCTTGCCTTTTCCGAGGCAGGCCCGTGTCTGCCTGAAATCACCATAATGGTATATCATATAAACACCTACTGTATTTACTATTGATGGAAAGCTGGAAACTGCAGCTTTCCAGCAATAAAAAATACTGTGCGTGTTGCTAGAGTGCACTTTTAAGGACATAATGGCCTCAACAATCATCAAATTTTTTCATAAAAACGTTGTTGAAATTCAGACAGAAACTGCACTTAAAGAAAGATAAGGCTCAGAACTTAATGAAAGTCTGTCCTTGGCTTCCATGACTGGGAAGGGAGTTGTTGTGCATTTTTGCAATCCATGTGAAGCTCAAATTGGCAGCAACAGCAATAAAATCCTTCAAAGGTGACCACTCAGTGGGCCCTATGCATTATGCCAATGTGCCGCGTAAACCGGGCGTGCTGGCACTGATATGCTTGAATGCCGCAGAAAGGGGTCCGTGGACCCCATAAAGGCATTCATGAAATAAGTGCAAGTCAGGAATGCGGTCGCTTCCTACGCCGCGGACCACAATGTGCTGGGCGTGCCAGCACTACACGGTATTCACTAAACCGCATAGTGCTGGCCACCTGGATGCGAGGGTCGCGCAGGGTATGCCGGGGTAGACCGTGCCATAACCCTCTGTGCGCCCCCACGGATGCCTCCTGCCGGGCATGGCAGGACATAGACATGACCCCTTCCCATGCTGCCACGGCCCACTGAGCAGTGAGGGAAGGGGTGGGACTCCCAGTCCGGCAAGTGCCCGGCACTGACTGGCATGTATGGGCATCGAGGGGAGGCAGTGCTGGGGGGGGGAAGGGGGACACACAGCCCACCAATGGATGCACAGGTCCGGGTGCCTGCTGTAGGCATGCACTACCCCGGACCAGCACCTTGCTACGTGAGGGATCCACTTTGGGACTCGGGAGCAGCATCCCATTGGATGCCCTCCCGGGACCTCGACTCCTCCCCGGAACGCTCTGCGGAGTCCTGTGCGTCGAAGGGGAGGCAGTGGACAGGTGACTATTGTTAGTGAATGCCGGTGTGGGTGTACCTGTCCATGGGTGCACTGCTACGTGGGCAGGACACGCATTTTTTTCACATACCTGCGCCAGCGTCGTGCATAGGGACCAGTAAGTTTAGCAGGAGTGAGGGAAGTTTCATGCCACATATCCAAGCAAGTCATCAGGTAGCATGTAGTTCTCACTATAAAAAACACTTTAAATAAGAGACTGTACAGCTGCATCAGTGGCATCAAGCAGTGCAGGATCGCTGTGGCACACGGGAAACCAGGGTTCGCATTCTTAGCCCAGGATGTCAGGAGCAGAAGCTGGCAGGGAGGATCCAGAGCAACATTTAGATGCTCTTCTCCAAGGTGTGTTGGGGGGGAAGAGGAGGATACTGCATCACTCTGCACCTGCTCTTGGTGGTAGGTTTTGGAGATGCTGCTAACGGCATGGGTAATCACGCGCCCTCAGGCCCAGGTTCACCAGGTTAGGTTCAGCATGTGTGTTCTTGTAGGTGGACAAGGAGAAAACAGGAGGAAACTGTCCCATGGGTATGCTGGATGACAATCCTGTTGTCCCTCCCACCATGCCAACCGACCCCTAGCATACCAGCAAAGCAGCCCCTCAGCCTCCACACAGAGTTCATTTCTCCTCTAGACATCAGGGAGGCCCCCAACATGCACAAGCTGGCCAATAAGAGGTAAGAAAGGAGGCTCCAGGTGTCCTTCTCCTCCATGACTGCCAGAGGAGGACCCCAACATCAGCTGGACCAAGGGATGGACAACTGAGGTCTGGATGGACTCTGGGAGTGGAGTTGTGAGGGTGAGTCTGGCAGGTAGAGGGGTGGTGTCAGCGGTCTGAAGGAGTGGGGTGCCATTGGACACAGGAGGAACATAAAGAAATAAAGCAAAAATTAAGAGACAGCGATGGTTCTCACAAACTATAAAGCAAGTGTTCCTCTCTTGCATTTTTCTCTGTGAACTAGTCTAGCGGATAAAATTATGGTCTAGACTGGCTCAGCTTGTGGCAGTAAGTGGAGCTAGGGGTGGAGAGAGGACAGGCTGATCCTGACCAACAGGAACAAGCCCCCCCATCCAGTGTAGACGTGTGAGGACCCCAATTGGCCCACCTCCCTTTTCACCAGACCAGCATGGAGCTGGTGCCAGAGTAAGTGCTGACTGTGCTGGGAAGTGTAAGGCAAACAGGTCTGTGCCGCCCTTCATCCTCCAAACGATGGGAGGGAACTTTGACCACTCAGCAGTATCCACCATTTAAAATGCTACCTGGACATAACAGGGCTGGCACAGCCCTTTTAGAAAATAGGCCGGTAGGTGCAATGAATGTAGAGCTTTGAAAATCTGACTAAGTATTGTGTTTTTTTCCTGTTAGGAGAGTCACAATGCAGATAGAAGCTCCAGGATACCAGAGCAACATGCTGCCTCTCCCTCCTCCCACACTCACAGCTCCACTGTGCTTTTAACACATGCACACAAACACGCCTCCATTACTGTTATTTAAGGAAGGAAAACTACAATATATTAAGGCCAAAAACCATAGCAGAACATCACCCCCACATCAAATAAAACACATAAATGGATTTTTGGGGTCATACCTACAGTACCTTCCCTATGTACAGTGAGGACTTGAAGCCTATATTAATGTCCCAGGGACAATCTTCAGACTGCAGTCGTGTCTGTAGGTGGTGGAACTAGACACAGCAGGGCAGTTACGTGTGTTGTCTGTGGAGATGCATGTGAGTAGGCAGGTGTAGGCTCAGCATACATGCGCTCAAGAAGAGGGAATGTCGCTGGATAAAACCAGCAGAGAGCTAGGTTCAATCGGCACATGCTGTGTTCTTCAGTGACAGGGATGCAGACAGGCACTTGGCCTCAAGAGAAAGAGAATAAGCTGAGCTTCATGCTTAGGGGACACAGAAGAACTGGGATGGATTAATATCAATCTATGTTGGTAAGAAGGCAGTAGGTTAGCAATCCATTATACAAGTGGCCCTCTCATCATTCAGCAGGCTAATGTTGGCTGTCTGTCAAACATACAGATGCTGGTGCCATATAAAAAGCTTTGTTTTGCCATGACTGTCAACCCCCACAGAAACAACAGCTGTTTGATGATACTTTAACTACTCCTACGAAGCGGTTGTTACTTTTGTGAGAACAGTTATCATGGGAATAAACCTTTGATGTTTGGAAAACATAAACAGCATGCAACACCGGATCACCCAGGTGCCACCAGTTATACAGCCAGCTAGCTCCCAGTGCAGAAAACTGAAGAAAAGACTGGTGCACACTGAAGGTTAAGTGCATTAACAATATGTTAGTGTGATGACCATACAGAAATACAAAGCCATACAAAACTATGCAAACAAACAGTATACTGCTCTTGGGAGTGAAAGAGGCCTGACATGCATGACCCCAGTTTGTCTGTCCGTTTCCACTTGCCGCCACGGTATACAGCTTATTTGCAGTTTTTTTTTTTTCTTAGAGCTTTCTGGCCACCAGGATCACCTACACCTGCTTCAGACATCGTTCCATCACCCATAGTCATAACCACCACTCTCTCTGCCATCTCTCAAATGGGGATACACATGGAGAGGGACCCATGGGTGCAGGAGTTGTCATTCACAGCCTCTGGTGCACATGTTCTTTTCTTGATTTCGCCCTTTCCTCCCCCCTCCCTGATGCCCTAGTGCACAGCATGCATCCCCATGCATGGCACCTTGGACATACGTAGTGATGTCTTGCAGGGGAGGCAAGATCTCTCAGCCCACAGCAGGGATCACTACCGGCACATCCCTCACTTGGCTTGGGAGCACTGCCTCACGACAACACTTCGCCAGCACCCCACCCCTACCCCCAGCTGTCCAATCGACTTCCCAGGTCCTCTCCCATACCTGAGTCGTCTACACAGAAGCATGTGGTGCTTCCACTGGGCCTTCGGGCAGCCTCGTTTGAAGTTTTGCACAGCTTTGTATTATGTAAGCAATAACACACAACAGGGTGTGCTTTATGCTTTGATAAATGCACAACTAGGGGCAGAGTGAGGCACAAGGCTGCAGACCAAGTGCCTTACTGCTCCAGAACTGCATTTATCAGAGCATAAAGCACACCCTGGAGAGTTACTGAGCTCATCAAACGAGTAAATGTCATGGAAACTCCAATAGTTAAAAAAAAGTAAAAATAAAATAAGCATCCGGTTTTATGTGAAATAGTCTCTCCACTTTCCATAAGTTACTAGGGATGCTGTTAAATTAACTGCTTTCAAGAGGCCCTGAAGAGAGCTACTCAGTCGCTACGTCAGGCTGCTGGCAAGACCATGATTTTGTTTGGTATTGTCGGCAGCATGTTACTATCTGCGGTAGCAACTTTTATGAAAGTCCTGGAGGTCTCACTCTGCTTGTGGCTCGCTAGGGAGTTCAGAGAGTCTGTGTTACCTGCAGCTCAAGAAGGGAAGGGAGTGGCCTGAAACAGACAGCAAGAGAATTTCAACACAGAAATAATACCTTTTAAGTGTTGTATTTCCTTTCATGGCTTCCAATTTCGCTCGGTAAAAGGAAAAAAAAAATGGCAGTGAAACTGTTTACAATGGCATAGAATGGATATTTTCTGTACTGCAAGCACAGGTGGGGCACTTGTTATTTTCCATGCTATAAGCTAAGAAAAAAAAAACACAGCTGGCAAGGGCTGTCAGCCAGTCAGATTCAAGAAAGAACAGTTATGTAAGAACTTGCCATAACAGTAGATCTTCGATGGGATCTCAGTCATCAGGTTACACTGTAGGAAATTTACCATCAATGAAGCAGGAATCCACATGGAAGATTTTCGGCAGTACCACTGGGGCCACCCACATGGAGGTCATCTGCCAACATCACCAACCCTATAAAGGCATGAGCACGCCCGCTCCCTCCTCAGTTCTCCTCCCTCGCCCCTCCCCCGGAGACTAGGGAGCAAATCCATGCCATAGGGGACTGAGGGGAGAGAAAGGTGCCCAGGCCAAAATAAAAGGCTGGAAACACTAGCAAGCCAGTTCTGAGAGGAGAACCCCAAATAGGGGGATGGTGGGAGGGAAGGCAGACCTGATGACTGAGATCCCCTCAAAAGTCTACTGTTATGGTAAACCTTACAAAAAGTTCTTCAGAATACCACTGTAATACCACTCATTTGCCATTGCAATACCACTGTGATTATCACTGTACTACCATTAAGGTTTTCATGGTATCACAGTGGTTTGTTTCAATTCCATCGTAATACCATTGTACCACTGTCCTACCATATCAACAAAAATAATCAAAATTTAAACTACCATAGTACAACCAGGGTACCACTGGGTAGTACCATTGCACATTTTGTAGCTCACCACTGTGTTGCCATTGAGGTGCCATGGTGTTGCTACTGTGTCACATTTGGTAAGGGAAGTTCTTACGTAACTGTTCTATCCTCTTCGGGGAGTATCTCAGTCATCTGGTCACACCGTAGGAATGAGTTCCAAGCAGTTACAGGTACAGCAGGACACTCTAGGAGGAAGGCCAATCAAAGCCTAGGACAGAAGACCTTGGAAGACAGCCCAACTGAAACCAGCACATGCTCCAGAGGCAGTGTCCAGACTGTAATGCTTAGTGAAGGTATGGACGGTACTCAAGGTTGCAGCAGTGCAAATGTCAGTGGCTGACACTCCCTTAAAACAGGCCACAGAGGTAGCCATGCCCCTCATGGAGTGGCCTTTCATCACCTCTGACAACTCTTTGCCATGCTTGTTGTAGCAGGACACCATGCATTCTGCCAAACATTTGGACAAACATTGTTTATGAACATGAACGCTCTCCCTTCCTGAGGAGAAAGAAACAAAAAGCTGTTTTGACTTTCTGCTGCCCTTAGTTTGGAGCAGATAATATTTCAAAATTCTGTGCATGTCTAACGTATGGAGCAGTGCTTCCCTTGGGTTGGCATGCTCAGGAAAAGAAACTGGAAGGTGGATATATTGATTCAGGCTAAACTCAGGCACCACCTTAGAAAGAAACATAGGATTTATGCACATAAATCAAATAAGGTTCCTCACACCAGAGAGCCTGAAGCTCGGAAATCCTTTGAGCAGAAGTAATAGCAACCAAAAATAACACTTTCCAAGAAAGAAAACGTAGCTCACAAGACGTGACCGGCTCAAACGGAGACAGGGTAAATCTCTCCAAAACAAAATTTTAATCCGAAGCCAGGAAAGGGGAATAACTTGCAGATTTCAGGAGCAGGATGTGACTGGGAAAGGTAAAGGGACACATCCAACTGAGCCACAGTACAAACGCCCACAGGCTTGTGAAATTTAGAAACAGCTGTAATGTGCACCTTGAGGGAGGAATACTGCAGACCTGAGCCTGACAGGGATATCAGGCACTCCAGAATCTGGCTCACTGGAGAGGGAAAAAAGGGTCCGGTTGGTCTACTGCCCAGTAACAGACTCTCATGGCCTCCCTGCACAGAGGGTACAAATGCGTCCCCCCCTTGCTTGTTGATATAATAGACAACACTGAGACTGTCCAATAGGATCAACAGCTGATGCGGGAGGAGATAGTTCTGAAAGGCCTGCATGGCATACAGGACAGCCTGCATCTCCAGGACGTTGATATGCAGAAAGCTTTAGATCTGGGGCCACATTCCCCGAGTTTAAAAGGGACTCAGGTGTCCCCCAGCCCGAACCGGAGGCATCCGTGGTAAGGATCTGCTGGGGAGAGGAGATCTGGAATGGGATTCCCTGAGACAAGTTCTGGGGATCCATCCACCACTGGAGCACCTTGCGGACTTGGGAGGTGACGAGCATAAAACAATCTAATTTGTCAGTGCATTGATCCCACTGCACTCTGAGTGTCCCCCAGAGGACTTGCATGTGCAGCCTGGCCAAGCGAACCATGGCAATGGTCGGGGCCATAATGCCCAAGCCAGAGATACACCCTCGCAGGAATATAACAGCTCTGGGTGACCTCCGGAGCCTTGGAAATAAGGCACTGTTGAGAGGCAGGAAGGTTTTGCCTCTGCCGAGTCCAGGACCACCCCTATATACTGCAGCCTCTGGGACAGAATCAGGATGGATTTGGGCAGGTTGACAGTTGACACGTTCTGGCAGTGTCCTTTCCCCTTTAAAAGATGCTGGAAAGTCTTCAAGCTGGCTCCTCCCTCCCACCCGGGTGGTATAACCCTCGGCCCTGCCCCATGACGCCAGATTTTCCTTTCTGCTGGAAGAAGCCGGTTCCCTTCTTACTGCCCCCATGTTGAGCATGCCCTAGCGATAAAAATCTTCGGATTTGCTTCCAAACCACTTAAACGTTTCGAGTTTCTGTCTTCAGTTCGATCGATTGCGACCGCTATGGACGAAAAGTCCTCACCTGTATTTCGATGGTGCCCATGCTGGCAGAAGATGTCGCGTACCAACCCCCATGCTACACGTGTCTACTGCCTGGGCCATAAACATGATACCCAGGCCCCAACATTTGCCAGTTGTTTCATGCGACGGTCCTTGAGGACCACCTAACTTGCCTGCAGTTGGGCCGACTGGAAAAATGACATCCGCTGGTCAAATCCAAGGATGCTCGTTGTGTGCTCTCCGCTACTGCGGGGTCCGCCAAGCAGCTGGAACAACTTACCGGTCCTCAAGGAGGAGGAGGAGGAGGCGGCTCGGGCCACCGCACAGTCCTCTTCAGCCTTGGCCTTCATTCTGCTCAAGTTGGGCTCCACTTATTCGGGTTCCTTCAAGGAGCTGTGCCAGTCTCTCCCTACTGAGGTAAAGAGCCCTTTAAGTTCGCACAGCTCCCGCTCTCGCAAGGAGGAATCTAAGAAAGAAAAGAGAAGTCTCAACGTCAGTGTTCTTGGGACAGCTGGGTCCTCCCACCCACCTGGGTGGTAACTCCCTTGGCTCCGCTCCATGACACCAGAGCTTGCCCGCTGGAAGCAGAAGGGTGCGCCACAGCCAGGGGAGGCCAGGTGGGTTAGTGTGGATGACCATCATATACCACTCCTAGAACTACTGTGACAGGTAAGTAACATGTTTTTCTAGGGATGTGGATACGATGTTCTATCCACACTTGTTGACAGAATCCTAGCAGTTCTCCAGGAGAAGGGGGCAAGGCGCACACCCCCTATTAAGGGAACAGAGACTGGAGAACTGAGGCCCCAAAACCAGCATCCCAGTGTGATTCAAGGTCGATGTGGTAATGGGAAATGAAGGTGCGTGCTGACCTCCAGATAGCAGCCCTGCAGATATCCTGGATAGGAACGTCCCTGGAAGCAGTCACTGAGGCAGCGGTATGGCGGGTGGAATGATCCCTGAGCCCAACTGGAGGCTCCCTACCCACTAACCTATAGCAGAGGTCAATGCAGAATACAATCCACCTGCCAACTGTCCGCTTAGCTGCTGGTCTGCCATGTTCAGCTGCGGCACAGGTGACAAATAGCTGGCGAGCCTCTCCCCAAACTCCAGTTGCGTGCTCTTTGCAATAGGCAAGCACTCACTGTAGGTTCAAAGTATGAAGCCTGTGCTCAGCCTTCGTGGGGTTGGTGAAGTACACCAGGAGATTAATCACCTGAGTCAGGTGAAAATCAGACACAATCTTCAGGAGGAACTTTAGGTTGGGGCAAGCGACAACCTTGTCCCTGTGGAACACTAGGTAAGGAGACTCCACAGAGAGCGCCTAGAACTCTGGCTGATGTGATAACCACCATGAAGGCAGTCTTCTATGACAGGTGAGACATATCACACCTGTGCAACGGTTTGAATGGCTTGCTCATGAACTTTTGCCAACACCAGCAACAAGTGGTGGTTAACGCACCAGAGGGAAAATGTGGTCAAGGCTTTTAAGAACTCGCCAGACCACCTTCTCCAGTGCCAGACTGCTGACCGGTCCGCACCCAGTAAGCAGAGATGGCTACAAGGTGCACCTTGAGGGTCGTCGACTGAAGGCCCGACTGAGAGAGGGATCACAGCTAGTCAAGGATGCTAGCTACTGGACAGGACAGAGGGTCCAGCCCCTTGCCCTGACACCAAATGAAGAACCTCTTCCATTTGAAGGCATAGCATTTCCTGGTTGATTCCTTCCAAGATGCCTCAACAACGTTGAGAACATCTTCAGAGAGACACAAAGCCTGGAATTCTAGATGCTCAGGAACCAGGCTGTCAGGGCAGGGACAGAAGGTCCAGATGGGGTACCTTCCCCTGACTGATGGAAAGCTGGTCCAGGTGGTGAGGAAGATGCCTTGGGAGCCTGCTGCTGAGGCTGAGGCGATTGGGGTACCAGAACTGACAGGGCCAGTCCGGAGCCACTAGGATCACCTGTGCTTTGTCTCCCTCCGCACTTTAAGCAACATGTTGTGGATCAAGAAAAAAGGAGGGAAGGCATAGAGGAGGCACAGAGTCCAGAGTCTTGAGAAGGCATCCCTCTGCAGCGTTTCCTGCTGAGGGGGCAGGCACAAAACTGACTCAGCTTTGCTTTCTCCCTTGAGGCTAACAGGTCCAACAGAGGGGTGCTCCACTGGCAGAACTGACTGTGGACTACCTCTGGGTAGAGAGACCATTTGTGAGATGCCTCTCCCACCCGGCTGAGAGTGTCTGCAAGCTGGTTGGAGAAACCGGCCAAATAGATTGCCAGGAGACTAGCCTTCAGGCTGCGAACAAGGGTCCACAGGTGGAGAGCTTCGTTGCAGAGAGGCAGGGAGTGTGTCCTGCCCTGCTTGTAGAGGTAGTAAGTATATGGTCGTGGTGTTGTCTGTCTGGACCTGGACCACTTGACCCCAAATGAGAGGAGCAACGACAGTCAGCACCAGCCAAACTGCTTTGGAGCTCCAGTATGTTGATGTGGCATCGGGACTCCTCAGGAGATCAGCGCTTGTGGACTCTGTGTTCCCCCAGGTGGGCACCCCAGCCCACTAGAGAGGTGTCGATCGTCAGGATGACTGTTGGCTCCAGGCAGACAAATGGGATCCCTTCCTGCAGATGTTTCAGGACTAACCACCACTGGAAGGCATCTCACATCTGCTGGGATGCAGTGACCAGCTGGTCGAAATGACTCCTGCACTGAGACCACTGGCTGGCCAGCTCCCATTGCAGAGAGAGCATTCTCCATGGGGCCCATCAGACCACACTGGTGCAGGCTGCCATGTAACCCAGTAGGCGCAGGAAGTCCCGGGCAGGGTGCAATTGCCCAAACAGAAATGATCGGACAACATAAGAGAGAACCTCTGCCCTTTCTGCTGGGAGCCGAACCCTGGCTCTTCAAGAGTCCAGCTCTGCCCCGATTAAGCTGATCACCTACGAGGACATGAGTTCCGACTTGGACTTGTTGACCAGGAGGCCAAGAGAGAGAGATGCAGGTTTGGAGGCCAGGTCCTTTCACTGCTCCACATCCTACCTGGAGGGACCCACAATCAGCTAGTCGTCCAGGTAGGGGTAGACCCAGACTCCTTGGCAGCTCATGTGGGCTGACACTACTGCAATACACTTGGTGAAGCCCTTGGGGCTGAGGACAGGCCAAATGGCATGGCCTGGAACTCATAGAGGGTTCCCTGTGCTCAGAATCGGAGAACCCGTCTGTGAGACGGACGAATCGGGATGTGAAAAAATACGTCCTGTAGATCCAGGGAGCAGAACCACATGTTTTGCTCTAGTGAAGGTATGATCTAAGAGAGTTACCATCCTGAAGGTGTGCGAGTTGAAGAACTTGTTCAGGTCATGCTGATCTAAAATGGCGTACCAGGTCCCCCATCCGTTTTGGTACCAGGAAGCATCTGTAAACAAACCTTGGGTGTTCTGGAGAGTCCACAACAGGAACCACGACCTCCTTGCGGAGGAGCTTGGCAATGTTGTCCCAAAGGGCTGACAAAATGTCTGCAGATACCATGTCCTCCTGTGGGGCATGGGCTCAGCAATGCAGGTACTGCTCGAATTCCAGAGGCAGACCCTGACCGACCACTTCGAGAATCCAGCTGTCCGTGGTGACAGTGGACCAGGTGGAAAGAAAGTGGCAGAACCAGCCCCCCATGGGGGTACTCTGGACTGGTGTGACGGGAATGAGGGAGGCACCCCACATCCCGTCACTGGGAAGGCTTGGAGGCGGAGGAGGGCCCGGCTGAGTAACCACCGGGACCTCTTCCTCCAGGCTTACAGACAAGTGAGTCCACTGACTTCTGCTGAGGTCACCAGGTCTGAGCCTGCTGCCTAGCTTGGGACTGGCCAGGTTTGGCCACTGGAGTACAGGTGGACTGAAAGGGGCTTATGTTTCTGCTGCTTGGAGCCCTTGGGGTCCCCTCTGGGTGCATGTCACCTAGTCCAAGGTGGCACTGGACTTCTCAATGCAGGTGAGGTGCCCAAGAAAGGGATATCTGCCAGCTTGTGCTGGGTGTCTGCCATGAAGGTCGAGATCCACAGCCAAGTCCTGTGGCGCATGGCCACTGCGGCTGCCACAGAACAGGCATAGGAGTCCCCAATGTCCACAGCTGTCTAGATCTGCTGCTTAGCCACAGCCTGACCCTGGTCCCAGACCTACTTGACTGTGGTCTGGAGAGCCACTGAAAGATGAGGGAGCACCTCATCCAGAGTACCCAACAGAGTATGAGAGAGAAGTGAGTCATCAGGAGGGCTGAGCTCACCTGGTGAAGGCCAAACAAAGAGGCAACATACTCCTTTTTCATCAATTGGACCAATTTCTTAGACTTCTTGTCTGGAAGTTTGTCAATGTCTCACACATTGCCTGAATGCCAAAACACAGAATCGGCCACTAAGCCCTCTGCTGAGGGGTGTTCTGTGAACCCCAAAAGCAAACCGGTAGGAACCACATACCTACGGGCCATCCAAGCCAATGGTGCAGGGCAAGAAGCAGGTCACTGCCAGAGCTCCAAAGCAGGGCAAAGGATGGCCTCTGCTACCAGGAGGCTTCCCCGGAGAATCACCCTGGTCCAAGATCTTGGTAAGAGGGTAACCGAACCCTTTTCTGAATGGGATCCATCTTAAGACCCATTGATTCCAAGATCAGGCGGAAAAGGCCCATGAAGGAGGCAGGGTCTTCGTCTGTCAACAGACCCCCCACTCAACTCCGTGTCCACAAGACAGGAGTGCAAGGAGGAACCCTTCAACTCAGAGGAGTCATTAAGGAGGGGTCGACTGCCTGAATCCCCGCTGACCCTCCGTGGACGGTCAGGGGTGAGGGTGACCGACAGCAGATGGGGAATCCCAGCTGGCCCTCGGTGGACAGTCAGGAGTGAAAGTGACCGACAGCCAATGGGGAAGACCCAAAGCCAGCAGAGACTCCTTAGTTGGAGCACTGGATTTCGGTTGTTGTGCCAGCAGTTCCACTGGGATCAGCAGAGATGCCAGGGGTGGCCAAGCCAGGACCATGATACGAGTCAGCTCCTGCTGTGGAGAAGGCACCAGATTCTGTGGCGAGAGCCAGGTGATGACTGGGGTAGAAGCCGTAACGGGCTTCATACCAGCAAGTACCAATTGTTGCCACAAGATCCTCGTAGCGTTGACAACTTGCACGGAACCCTCTCCTCACCTGAGGAGGATCATAATGAAGAGTAGCGGCAGTACCATTTTCCCCGAGCATCAAGAGTGGAAGCACCAATGTCAGTGCAAGCCGCTCAACTCATGGAAGCAGGCCCAGGACCTAGACTGTGACCGCCGGGGGGGGGGGGCGCGCAGCGGCAGGCCTCGGAGGGGTGCCAGCAAAAGCTGTGGCATCTCTCAAGTTCCTGGTCAATAATGAGAGGTGGTGGGTCAGCGGACTGATCCATCCCTCCTTGGGTCTGAGTCAGGACCAGAATCCTGGATAAAGAAGTATCGGCCTCTTCAGGTAGCAACTGGTCGACCGGTTTGAGAAAGATCTCAGCCGGAAGATCGACTGACGTCTCAGCCAACTGGCCCGACGGGGATACCATGCTTCTGGGGGTTTGGGCCAAAGATCTGACTGAAGTTGGATCTGGAGTGGCGCGGAAATTGGAAGCACGAGAGCATTCACGATCCCACGATCGACAGTAAGACTGTTTTTCGGCCTCTTTTTTTAGACTTGGATTTGTGTGCTGACGAGGGGCCCTAGCCATGATTCAGGAGAGCCTGGCACAAATCTTTAAACACCCCCATGAAGGAGGCACCTAAAGAAAGCAGCAAAAACGCCGAAGCTGAGGAGGTCTGAGCCGCAGCCTGGGCCGCCACCTCCTCCAAAGCCACTAACAGTTCAACGGACCCTGCAGCTGCTTAGAACACCCAACAGGCATCCTATGACTTGACCAGCGGGTAACGTTCCCTTGGACGGCCCAAAAGTAAGTGGGTGCAACGATCCTCAAGAATAGATGACTGGAAAGTACAACAAACGTTTCAGGCCTGGGGATTGCGCTCATGGCCCAGGCAATACAAGCATGCGCTGTGCGAATCTGTCCGGGACATCTTTTGCCCACAAGTGCATTTTCGGAACCCCAGAACAGACTTCTCGCTGTCGTGTCGGTCGGCATGAAGAACAACTTGAAAACAAAGTTTTTTAATGGTTTGGAAGTAAATCCGAAAATATGAACAGCAAAAGGCCTACTCAGCGTGAGAGCGGTAAGGAGGGAACCTGCTTCTTCAGGGCTTGACAAATTTTAAAATTAGGTACTTGTCCACGGACAAGTGGCTTGTCCAAAAGTAGTTGTCCCAGTGCTTGAGTTGGTAGTCCCGGTATAAGATGGCATATTTTTAATGGAAAGTATCAAACTACAGAAAACTCAATGGATTTATTGTAGTAGTTATTTAGTGTTGAAATAGACAATAAGGAGAATAAATAATATGATTTTATTTTTGTCAGCAGCATGGCGAGGCTGCGAGCATAGACAGAATTAGCATTAGCAGTAAGGAACTGACAGCAAGTGTGGTTGCAGCAGCAGCACAGTGAGAACATCATTACAGCAGAGTAGCAGACAGTACAGCATCAGCATCGGGAAAAGTTACAGGAAGCCTAAGCATCATATTCAGTCACGTCGTCATCAAGACTAGTGACAGCCTCAGGGATTTTCGCGTGAATCAGCAGAACTAGTAGTTGAACTAGCATGACCATGATGACCATGAATGTGGCGTGTGCCAGGACCAGATAGTAGCCAGTGGTTGATAGCTTGATCCGGATCAAAGCTGTCTAATGCAGGGCCTTCAACTGCTATATGCAGAAGTGACTGGAGCGTGTCATCAGCCAAACTTGTTCTTATTTTTGTTTTTATAAGATTCTGAATGGAGAATGCTCTCTCACATTTAGCAGTAGACACACTCATAGCCAGTAACATTTCTATTAGGTCAAGGATGTGAGCAAGCTGGGCAGGTTTCTCTCGTAGTAGTCGTGAATACACTTGCAGATATGGCTTGCCAACTGCAGACTTAAGCATTGCTTTTAATGCACAATACTCCCTTTTTATACTGGTTACATGATCTTGAGAAAAAAAGTTGTGAAAGTAGTCTAATAAATTACTTAAATCAGTTGTGCCCAATTGTGCAAGTTCTTCTCGTGACAGATCAACATTTTTGAAATCCAAGCAACTGAACCATTTTAGAGGTTCTTCCGAGAAATTCGGAAAACGCTGATCAATGTAAGATACTGCTGCATCTATTAAACCGTGCAGCTGTGTATCAGTCATAAAATTCACTTCTGGACAGTTCCCTTTGAAAGTAAAAGGAACAATCTTGTCCTCACTGCCACGTTTTGAAATGAGGTAGTTCATGCATTTCTCTGCAGGATTATATTGGTTCAGAAATGATGTCATAAACTTTCCAGGTTTTGTTTTTAGCTCAGTCAACTGGAGTAAGCATGTCTCAACGAGTTGGGGACTTCTAATATTAGTAGGTCATCCTTCTGAAATTCAAGTGATAAATTTTTCAATATTGGCAGAAAATCTTGAAGAATAAACAGTGATTTTACAAACTGTACTGCATGCGCATCTCTTAGAAGTGCCTTTGCTTTGGCCCCATCCTCACCAGCAGAGTTTGACACATGTTCAAGATGCTGAATTACTGTAGGCAGGTTGACTTGAACAGCATGAACTGAACGCGTCTTACTTGCAAGCCAACACACTTGCTTTATTGCACTGAAATGAGCCAACTCGGAGTGTATGACATCTGCTATTTCCTGCAGTTCCCGAAGTTTCTTGGGGCTGTAGTGGTAAAATTTAAAAATTCCTTTCATGGTGTTTTCTACTTTTTGAACAAAGGGATTTTTTTTCCTGACGTCGAGAACTGCTAACTCCAGTTTGTGGGCTACGCAATGCATGGGTATTACAGTGGGGACATGTTCTCGGATTTTTGCTATGGTGCCATCTGTATGGCCCATCATCACACTGGCACCATCAAAGTTGGCACATACGAGAACTGGTCCAGGTCTGCTCACATCGTTAAGGTCTGCAAAAGAAAGATCAACAGACTCAAGTGCAGAGGTTATTGCTTTAAAAACTCCATCTGCGTGAGAATGTTCAAGAGGTACAGCTTTAACACAGTTGTAACTTTTTTCTGTGCCATCAACAAAACGAAGGAAGACATTTTCCCACTCTACAATGCTTGCATCTGTACTGCCATCTGCAAGAACGGTAACGAATTTTGTATTTTGATAGTCTGGATCTGTGTTGTAGACATGACAGCTGATATTGCATGTACAGAAATCTCTGGGCCTGCTTACCATGTGCGTAATTGCTGCCGAGTTGAACCCCATTTTTTCTTGCAATGTGCAAAGCCACTCCATATCTGAGAAAGGACGTAACTTTTTAGCCAAGGAATATGCGGTGTTAAATAAATGCCTCATTTTACTTTTGGTGACTTCCTCCATCTAAGAAAATGCATGATCTATTGCAGTTTCAGATATGTTAAAATTGACTGCATGTTGACCAGTTTCATGACTATGCTGGTTTGCACAAATTATATGTGGATTCGATTTCTCATGGGCTCTCACGGACTCAATTCTGAAATTATTTGAACCAGTGGCAAACACGTTAGGTTTTTTTGAATAAGCAGGAGTCGCAAGAGTGGGATATTTCTCACAGGCAGAGCAGTACATGACGTATTTTTGGTCATCATACCTTAACCAGGTAAACTGATTTAGCCAGTGATGCTGAAATGTTCGAGCCCTTTTTTCAACATCATATTTTTATCTTGCTTCTTTCTCAGTGTTTATTTCCTCATCATCTAAAATGAAAGGTCGCTTTAGCTGTACTGAACCAGAATGTGATGGCACTGAACTGCTGCTACTGTTATGCTCACTTCGTTTCAGAAACTGGTACGGTCCAAGTTAGACTGATCGCCTGTTGTGTCTACAAACACAGACCCAGACCGAGAACCTTGGTCGTTTTTCCTGACTACTAGTAGGGCCGGGGGCTGGTTGGGGCTGGCTTTCAGACTGTGAAGAAGGCTCAGGGTCAGGCTCTTTACTTTTTGTTTCGATGAAGAAGATTTTTTCCCTGTCCAAAGGGAAAATAGAGTAGCTTGCTTTGGCTTATTTGTTGCATTATTTTAACTGTCTTCTATGCTGCAATTGTGAAATAAACTAATAAAGATTGTTGTATTATAGTACACAATAAAATTCTATTTTGTGTTATCTGTGTGTGTGTTGTGTTACTGTAATTTTTTTACCTTAAGCTGTTGTGCTTATGCAGCACTACAAGAGGGCAGGACAGAGGTGGGTAGGTGGGAGGGGGCTGAGTCCAGAGCCGGACGGAGTACTAGCAGGAAATTGCTTTTTCCCTTCTCAGGGCAGGTTCGGTCTCACAGCCACACACAAACAAACACTTCCACCAGTGTAGCTAGTACTGGTAAGTTGTTTATTTTATTTTTTCGGTGTCCCGAAAAATGCCTTTTCCCTTCTCAGGTCAGGTTTGGCCTCACAGCCGCACACACATACACCTCCACCAAAAGTACTAGCTAGGGTTTATTATTTTCTTCTGTGTATTGTCACTGTCACTTTTCACACAAAAAATGTTTTTCCCTTTCCCCTTCCTATAGGTGGGTAGGTGGGAGGGGGCTGGGTCCAGAGCCGGACGGAGTACTAGCAGGAAATTGCTTTTTCCCTTCTCAGGGCAGGTTCAGTCTCACAGCCACACACAAACAAACACTTCCACCAGTGTAGCTAGTACTGGTAGGTTTATTTTATTTTTTGGGTGTCCCCAAAAATGCCTTTTCCCTTCTCAGGTCAGGTTTGGCCTCACAGCCGCACACACATACACCTCCACCAAAAGTACTAGATAGGGTTTATTATTTTCTTCTGAGTAGTGTCACTGTCACTTTTCACACAAAAAATGTTTTTCCCTTTCCCCTTCCTATAGGTGGGTAGGTGGAAGGGGGCTGGGTCCACAGCCGGACAGAGTACTAGCAGGAAATTGCTTTTTCCCTTCTCAGGGCAGGTTCAGTCTCACAGCCACACACAAACAAACACTTCCCACCAGTGTAGCTAGTACTGGTAGGTTTATTTTATTTTTTCGGTGTCCCCAAAAATGCCTTTTCCCTTCTCAGGTCAGGTTTGGCCTCACAGCCGCTCACACATACACCTCCACCAAAAGTACTAGCTAGGGTTTATTATTTTCTTCTGAGTAGTGTCACTGTCACTTTTCACACAAAAAATGTTTTTCCCTTTCCCCTTCCTATAGGTGGGTAGGTGGGAGGGGGCTGGGTCCAGAGCCAGACAGAGTACTAGCAGGAAATTGCTTTTTCCTTTCTCAGGGCAGGTTCGGTCTCACAGCCACACACAAACAAACACTTCCACCAGTGTAGCTAGTACTGGTAGGTTTATTTTATTTTTCCGGTGTCCCCAAAAATGCCTTTTCCCTTCTCAGGTCAGGTTTGGCCTCACAGCCACACACACATACACCTCCACCAAAAGTACTAGCTAGGGTTTATTATTTTCTTCTGTGTAGTGTCACTGTCACTTTTCACACAAAAAATGTTTTTCCCTTTCCCCTTCCTATAGTATATTTCTAAGAAAGAAGTCCGCAGTTGTTCCCAAATTCCTGTACCCTCTCTTCTCAGGGCAGGTTAGGTCTCACTCACAGCCCACTGCCACACACACCTCCACCAAGTACTTGGTAGTACAAACAAAGTACTAGCTAATAAGTTTATTTAAGGTAGCTATCTTTTATTTTGGGGGGATATCAATCTCTTTTTATACTGCGACTGTTTACTAAGTATTCAGTTCTTTCCTTCCACACTTCCTCTACTCACCTCTTAGGCTCTCAGGGCAGGTTCGGTGGTCTTGCAGGAGGCACACATTATCAGTCAGGTCCAAGTCCCTGATCTCTGCTCTCTCAGGGAAGGCAGGCTTGTCTCACAAACACACACACACACACACACACACACCCCCAACCCTTATCACACGATTATTATTGAAATGTTTAGTAATTCCACAACTTAAATTCAATACACAATCACTTCCCCCACTTAGAGTCTCATGTTTTTTTGCCTTTTTTATTTAAGAGCTGTGTATCCTTTTATTTTTCTTCACTTCACATGAGTCCAAACAACACACACAGCTCCCTGAATTCAGTGTGCTCCCTTCTTTTTTTTATATAAAATCAGCAGATTGTTTTATCAGACTTTCCACTCTAAGCAAACTCTCTCTCCTCTCACATCCCCTTCCCCCCAAACTACAGATCCTCCTACTCTCCTGCTCCAAAATTCCCAATATATATTTGTATTATATTCTAACTTCTCTCTCCTATTACTGATTTGCTAGTGACTCTCGGCAATCGGCTCCAAATACACAGTTTGACTGTGCTCCAAACAGAAACGATGTGCTCTCTGCCTCTCTCTGAGCAGCGAAATGGCACGTTTGCCAACGTGCACAGAGCTAGTGCTACTGCCACTCTGAGAGCTCCAGTCCAACCCCTAACGCGATCACCAACAGCCAGGACTGACAGGACTGTACCATCAGCTACAGGCTGCCTAGCCTGTCAGTCTGGCTATTTTGACCAGTTACGAGCGCGTTTCTTCTTGGCGCCACCCTCGCACCTCCCCAAGTGTCTGCTGGTGCCCGACTGCACTGTTAATTCGGGAGTCGGGACATGGGGCACAGTGGCGCGCGGCTGTGGTGCAGCGGGTGCGCGCATTCAACAATGCGCACAAAGACTCCATCTAGTGGCCAGCGAGAGAAAAGCAGGTAAAAACCTGCAAATTTTAAACTGCAGCATGGTAGTCCGTGGGACAAGCAGAACTCTGGCATCTGCTTGTCCCTACATAAAAAATGGAGGTCCGGGACGTCGGGCTATAGGATTTGTCAAGCCCTGTGCTTCTTATAGCAGAAATAAGATCTGGTATCATGGGGCAGAGTTGAGGGAGTTACCACTCAGGTGGGTGGGAGGAGCCAGCCTGAAGACGTTCCGGTGAGCTCTTAAAAGGAACTGCCAATAAGTGTGGATAGCACATCATATCCCTAGAAACTGCTGGAGAGTTCTCTCCAGGGTCTGGAGGTGCTGATCTCTGAATAAGGCCATCAGGAGCCAGTTGTCCAGATGGGGAAAACATACAGTCCCTCCCTTGGGAGAGCTGCAGCTACCACTGCTAAGCACTTGTAAAGACCCACAGTGCAGAAGATAAGCCAAACGGCAAATAAAAAAATGGAGGAATCTCCTGTGCGGAGGAAAATACTGAGAAACGCAGGTAAGCATCCTGCATATCCAGAGAGCACAGCCAGTCACCCTGCTTGAGTAGAGGTAGCAGACTTGGCAGGGTGACCATGTGGAATTTCTAGTACTGGATATAAAGATTGAGATACTTGAGATCTAGAATGGCCCTCAGATCTCCGATCCTTTTGGGGACCAGAAAGAACCTGAAATAAAAACTCCAATTCCATTGGCACCTGGGCACTGGCTCAATGGCCTTTTTCTGCAGAAGAGACTGTACCTCCTCCCAGAGGACGGTCGAATGGGCTGGGGTATAGGTGGAGGGTACTGGAGGAGTCTCTGGAGGCATCTCTATGATTTCCAGAGTGTGACCCCTTCTCTATAATCTGAAGAATCTAGGCATCTGAAGTGATGGCTCTCCACTGGATGAGATGGAGGAAGAACCAACCTCCGACCACTGCCTCTTGGTTAGGAACAAGAGGGGAGTCCGACAAAGAGTCAAGCTGAAGTGGATCCAGCCACTGGGGCAGATCCATCACCCCTGGGATGCTCTGTTACAGCACCAGAGGAGGAGGGGGTAAGCAAGGTGGAGGAGGTCTTTCTCTTGCCCTGAAGATGGGAGGGCTGCTCTGGACTTATTGGACACCTTGCGAAAGAAAGGGCGCTGTCTGCTTCTAGGCTGCGTGTGGTAAAGGGAGTGGACAGACTTGATAGCCCTGCCAGATGCCTGAAGGTCATTGATAATGTCCTGGACGTCTGGCCCGAATAACTTAGAGACACTGAAAGGGGCATTGAGCACCTTCTGCTGGACATCTGCAGCAAAGCCCGAGGCCTTCAGCCAGGACTGCCAACAAAGGCAAATGCCTGTGGCAGCAGCCCTGACACCAGTATCTGAGATATTATCCAAAGCCCTGAACAGATGCTTGCTAATATCCTCATCTCTCTGCAAACACTTGAGAACCTTCTGCTTCTGGGAACAGTCTGGGAGAGCCTGGGCAGCCACCTTACCCTTCTTCCAGATAGTATGCTGGTACTTGACCGTATGAAAGAGGTAATTAGCAATCCTCAGAGCCAAGGTGGAGGAGGCAAATAACCTCTTGCCCCAAAGGTCGAACTGTCTAGATTCCCTGTCGCGGGAGAGAACTGAGGTGCTTTGGCACCTTAGACCTTTCATTTATGGGCTGCTTTAATGACCATTAAATCGGTCTCAGGTTGAGCAACATAATAAGGTAGGCCCTGGGGGCATGATACAACTTATCCACCCTCCGGGGCATGGCAGGGACCATATCAGGCCTGTGCCAGATGGCAGTAGTGGCATTCCTCAGGGCTGGGAGGATTGGAGGAATGATTTTAGGAGGAGACTCTGGGATTTCTACAAAGTCCACTAGGTCCCGTCTGGTGACATCCTCTTCCTCAGTGTGGAAGCCCATGGCTGTGGACTGCTGCTTCATGACATTAAAGAAGGTATGGTCCTCTGGAGGAGACCTAGGTGTATGCTTGAAAGAGTCCTCACTCACGGAGGTGGCAGTGGACCTGTCAGGGAGAAGAGGTTCCTCCTTTTTCTCGGGCAGGATGAAGTCAGGACAGTACTCCTCCTTGATGTCAACCTGTTCCAACTCGAGAACCGATGAACAAGGAACCAACGGCGGCCCACGGGGGACTGCCCATAAAAGTTGAAACGGCATCGACGACGGTGCCGTTGACAGCGCAGGGGATCCAGGCCTGTAAGTGCCCAACCTGTAGACAAAGACTGTGGTAAACTTCTTCAATATATCATTGAGGTCGATGACAGTAGACTGGTGCGTTGAATGAGGAGGGGTCATCAGCACAGGTTGCGATGACCTGTCCATTGGGGACTTGGACCCTGAAGAGCACGATAGTAGAGGGCCAGAAGAAATATCTGATCTCAACGGAGGGGCTGTAGTCGACAAACCAAGCAACGACAAACTGGGGGCTAACGACTGGCCGCCCCAAGAGAGGCAGGCGTTGGTGCTGTTGTTATGGGCCTGTTAGAGCAGAGGCCTGGACAGCTACAAGGGTTGGTGCAGCCGCAACTGGAGTACCCCCGGAGGAAAAAGAAGAAGAAACCATTGGGGATCAGGAACGCCGCCAAGGGAAGCGATCCCGTTCTCGGTCTTTCTTGTGACTTTTCCCCAAGCACTTGTCTTGGGCCTTTGAGGCACGGGAGCTCGACAAACCCGCTGGTGACTAGGAAGGAAGGACCCTTGCCCAGAACTGGCTACCTGCTCTTCCATCAGGAACTCTTTGTGAGCCTTTCTGTGTTGCCTAAGGGTAGTTTGATCAACTTCTGGCACAGCTCACAGACTGAAATGTTGTGGTCAGGCGCAAGACAGCAAACACGGAGGACATGGTCATCAGAAGAGGCAATCTTCTTTCCGCAGTGGCAGCAACGGAAGAGAGAAGTGGAAGGATTAACTCTTGACATAAACAAGGTAAACAAATCTCTTATAAAAAAGAGATTCTAAAAAGGCTAAGAAAGAAAAGCCATAGGCGAAAATGGTGCAAAACTGCGTCAGAGCCTTCGTGGAGACCCATGCGAACAGAGTCAGCGGCAGGAAAGAAGTGAGGAGGGAGCAGGGCCACTCACGCCTTTATAGGGCTGGTGACGTCAGCGTGGGCAGCTCCTCATGGTACTGCTGAAAATCTTCTGCGTGGATCCCTGCTTCACTAACGGTGAAGTTCCTACGGTGTGATCTGATGACTGAGATACCCCTGAAAATCTGTCTCTACCCATTTTATAATGTGTGATCATCACACTAATATAAATATTTTTTAATTATATTTTATTGTTTTAATAATAAAACAATTACATATAATTTTCTCATGCGAGAGATCAGCAATGTTACAGTTAATACATTCAATGTAATCGGGATATTTAGTCTATACAATCAGCTACATGAATTTGAGGGTATTCCATTTAGTTTTAAAGTCCATAAAGAAAGATGTCCAAGATATGCTGCACCCTACACTCTATGGATGGTATATCCAATCAAAATGTTGAACAAACATGCAGACTTAACCTCCTCTGTTGATGTGATCCCCTTTTGACAGAAAATATTATATCGATCTTTTAGTGCAAAAGGAGAGAAATAAAAGAAAACATATTTCCCCTCAACTTTTTAGCTTAGAAAAGTTAATACCAGCTTGAGGAGCCTAACCCTTATGTCAAGAAACAGCAGCCCACAGGGCCTGGGGACAGCCACTAACGCATACTACGCAGCAGCACTTCTCCCCCCACCCTGCAACCATATATCTTCATTTAGAAGCTACGGCTTATAATAGCAAATATCAACTTTTGGTTGCGGCTTATGTTAGAGGGCGGCTTATTATCGAGGGCGGATTATATTAGTGATCACCTGCTGGCAGTTGTACACTGCACTGCTAATTAGCTTATCGATGACAATAGCTGATAGCTGACAGCTGCTTAACACTTACTCACGCCGACTTGCCAGGAGTTAAAAAGCTGAAATGACAGCCTAGCACTTGAGGGTGCAAGGGGAGATACGACAGCTGCAAGCCTGTATGAGTTAAAAGTGTTTGTGAGTTACTATGCCCAAAAGAGAATCATTTGATTTAAATTTTAAACTGGCGGCACGGCGCCAGGCAGAGAAGGAGGGCAACTGCCCTGCAGCTGTATCTCTGAATATCGACAAAAAGCAGCTCAGAGAGTGGTGAAAAAATTCCTAGCATTAAACGAAAAACTGTCACGAAATGGCTCCATGGGTTTGTGTAAAACCGGAGGAGATCCTACTTATGACTACAAATTCAATATCGATGAAGTGATATCTGATGCTTTCTTTAAAGGGGATATAGACATTAAGACAAAAGACTTCCTGACTACTACGCACCTGTAAGGGCTACATTTTATATCTTGCCCAAGATACATAAGACTAATAAATCATCCAGGACGCCCTATAGTGAGTGGTTTGGGCTCCTTAACAGAACCGTTGTCGCAGTACTGTGATTTCTATTTGAAGCCTTTGGTTTCAGGATTGCCTTCTTATTTAAAGGATACCCAAGAAGTTTTGATTTTGCTTCCAAACATTATTCTGGAACCGAATATGCCGCTCACTTCCTGTGATACTGAGGCGCTGTATACTAATGTACCAGAAGAAGGTGCCCTGGATGCAGCAGCATATTTTCTCAATAAATCATCTACTTCCAAGCCACCAACATAACTCCTACCAAAATTAATGGAACATGTCTTAAAACATAACATTCTTTTGTTTAACACCTGCCTGTATCATCAAATTAAGGGTACAGCTATGAGGCCAAGTGTGCCCCCTCAGTGGCAAATTTGTATGTGGGGAAGTGGGAGGAAAATGTAGTATATAATAGCTCTGTAAATCTATTTTTTTCAAATCTTGTTTTGTGGAAGCTTTTTATTGATGATATTTTTATTGTATGGAAAGAGACACATAGCACCTTTGAGGATTTCATAGTCTTTCTTCAAGGTACCAATTCAAACGTCAGATTCACTTACACTAGTAGTCCAAATGAAGCTAGTTTTCTGGACTTGGAAATTACTAGGAATGCTACAGGAAGTTTGGAAAGCAATATCTACAGGAAACCAACTGATGGAAATACATTGTTGAAGGATAACAGCTGTCATCCCCCACACATAACAGATAATATACCAAGTGGACAATTTCTTAGAACTAGACGAAATTGTTCCAGGACATGGGATTTTGAGAAAGGGGCAGAAGACTTAACAATGAGACTTATACAGTGTGGTTCTAATCAGAAGTTAGTCAGTGAAGCAAGAGATAAGGCAAGCAGTATTGAAAGACAAAGGTTACTGACACCTAGGGAAGAGGGCCCTGTGACAGAAAGCAGATTTAATTATGCGATGTAATTTTCAGCACAAACCAGAGAATTAGAGATTATTTTAAAATGACACTGGCATGTATTGTCTGCTGAAACAGGACTAAGAAAGATTGCTAATAATCCTGTGAGAATGCGCTATAAAAAACACCTAGTCTCAAAGATTTACTTATACACAGTCACTTTATTGATAAAAAAAAAAAACAACAACAATTGTTTCTCTAAACCCTAGGGTGTTTTCAATGCAAGAGATGTGCTATGTGTGCCCACTTCACACCACAAAAAGATTTTAAGACATGTTAAGTTCAGAAATACTATCAGATCAGGCAATGTATTACTTGTGACACAGATGGCGTGATATATCTAGCCATGTGTGAGTGTTCAGCATTTTATGTGGGAAAGACAAACAGAGCTTTTAAAGTAACAGTGGGAGAACATTTCAGAGCAATAAACAGAAGGGATGATACCTATGCAACAGCAGTTCACATTATGCCCAGTTCTGATTCTAATAGACATTATTTTAAATTCACAGAAATCCCAGGGGAGGAGATTTTGGAAAACCTGATCCTGATAAGAGAAAACTTTTGGAATATAACATTGGGAGCAACTAAGAAACCTGGGTTAAATACATAGCTGGACATTAGACCCTATCTCAAGAGAAAAAGAAAAACTGTGAAAACGTAAGAACACTGGCTGGATGTATCATGCCCCATAAATGTCTTAAATAGCTTCTGATAGACTTCGTCTTGTGAATTAGGAGGTTTCTTTTTTTGAGTCCTACCACTGATAGGAGCCACTGATGGACTCCATCTCTTAAACTAATCTAGAGAATAATATGAAAATGCAAATAGGGTTATAGGAATATGCCCCCTAATCAGAGTCTGACCCAGGCCCAGCTATAACTTTGTTCTAAAGATGTAATAGTAATAGTTTTTTTTACTAATGGTGCTATATATGTTACAGACTGATTTCGAATAGAATGGAATTTTGAAATTTATATCAAAAATAGCAATCCATATACTGATGTCTTTTATTGGGTTATGAAATAACAGTATTTATTTTAATATAAAACTGTAGATTTAGAAATAAAAAAATAGAGAAGTTGATTTTTCTTGACTTTGTACTGTAGTAAATCATATATTACATATGGTTTTAATACTTAATTTCTCAGTCAGCAAGTTCAGAAATTGTTGTTCTCTGCATTTTTCATTCTGCTGTATCACATTCTTATTATGTTATGGGTATGTTTTTGTCATTTTTTATTAGTGTTGGTTGTTCACTGCTTATGTGTTTCCTCCCCCTTCCCCTCCATTTTTGTTCCTATGTTATGTTTGGATAGGGATGCTATGAGGCTTTCAATTGAATGAAACTAATTATTGATGTAATTGGTTAATGAGAGAAATCCTTTGCATCCGATTTATTTGTAATACAGCAAAAGATTCTCACCTGTGAATGCATGTTTGTTCTGGGTATTTAAGAGGCAGTTTGTTACAAAAAAATGTAGCCTTTGAAAAAGAGCCGAAGAGGCCCAAAACATGTCAGGCAGCAATACCGTACTGCATGCTTTTAATTAATAAAAACTTTCGTATGCAGTTGCTATTGCTTTGGCGTCTCTTGTGGATGTGTGTGTGCAGGGAACCTTTGATGATCTACTTATGGTGAGTTTCCCAGCACCGCGTCCTTGTGCACGCTTTATGGAGGGAAACAAATATATATAAAGCATTTCATGACACTGTACTAATCTGACTTTTTTTCTCCACCCTTACCAAGTCTGTGCGATAACTTGCAGTGACCCAGACGTAATCCATTGCACAAAGCCGGGAGGGATCGCTGAAGAAATCAGAGAGGAACTCAATAGGAAGCTGCGGAACATCGCTGAGGCATCATTCAGTGATGTGGACACAACCTGCTCCGAGAGCGATATTCCATCGCAAGAGCTTGTGAGTCACTCAGTGAATCGGAGCTCAATTAAAACTCAAATAACTGCTCACAGTGTTCAAAGTGCTTTAAGCATGTTTTTAAAAATAAAGTAATAAAATGTTTAACTCTAAAATCTAGTGTTTACTTGCTGACTTCCAGGTACGGAACTTCTGGATACCAGATATGATATGGCGTCTGACAAAGTGACGGGGCTGACGTTTTCATTTTTAGAGCTTTTTTTTATTTTGTAGAAGGAGAGGGAAGGCATAATATTAGAATGTAGCTGGAGGAACTACAAAGGTAAAGTCTTACTTTATTACTGAACAGCGTATGAAACAACCATCAGGGAGCATGTGTAAAACGCTAGCGTCTTCATCGCGAAGACCAGACATACTCTTAATATTAGCCGCGGTTTATAATGGAGGGCGGCTAGTATTACAAATCTTTCAGTTTAAAACGTGGCTTATGTTTGAGGGTGGCTTGTACTGGAGGGTGACTACTAATCAAAGATATACGCTAATTAAAAATATCCATAGGACTCCTCCAGCTTTTAATCAAACATACAATAAGAAAAAATTACTCACCTTAGTAATGTTGTTTCATCTAATGGAGTCTTGCTGTATTCTGACATATTGCGGTGATGTCCAACCTTTGAACAGCCCTGGAGATGAAAGTAAACTTTCCATGCCAGGCATGGAACGCTGAGCTCGAGCTCGGTTGAGACTCTGTCTGTTGCTGTTTGAAGTCAAACCATCAGATCTTTACGAGCTATACTCACTGGGTGTCCTGTGTGGAAACTGTAAACTTACACTAGCCAACTGGCTACTAAATATAATAAACAGATTTTTTGGTCCCAAAACAAAGACTCAAGTCAGGAAACCCAAAAATTAAAAAAAAACACAACACCCACACACCCAAACCAAAGGGGTGAGAAAATAAGGGATGGGGGCACCTCTTGAGTGCCAACACTGCTACTGCCCACCCACATCCCAAAAACAAAGGTTCTGAGAGGGGAGGCGGGGGGGAGGTCAGAATACAGCAAGACTCCATTAGAAGAAACAACATTACTAAGGCAGGGTTTTAAATAACTGATTAGCAGTTTTTTTCTTGGGACTATACTAACTGTACAGAAAATATTTATAAAGATTGTCTAGAAGTGCTGTGTTTGTTAAACACAGTGAGGCAAGAGCTATGCATTTTCACAAAGATTTAGCACTTTTATGAGCAAAACGCTAATCATTTTTTAGAGTTAAATAAATCCCTGTAAGGTGAGTAATTTTTTCTTCAAACAACATGAAGTCTTGCTGTATTCTGACATATTGCAGACTACCAAGCAGTACCTCCATGGAGGAGGGGCAAAACCTACTTAGGAAATAGGCTCTAAAACACCACTGTGCCAAACCAAGCATCAGTCCTAGCCTGGATAGCCAGAGAGTAATGCTTGGCAAAAGTGTGTACCGTTTTCCAGGTGGCTGCTTGACAAATCTCTAAGATAGGAATATCCCTGGCAGCAGCCAGGGAAGCAGCTGTACCTCTGATAGAGTGAGCCCTCAGGCCTGAGGGTGGAGTCCTACCTAGTTTTTCATAGCAAAATTGAATGCAAGAGACAATACACCTGGCAACAGATCTCTTAGTGGCAGGTTTTCCCTTGCCAACCTCACCATAAGTGAGGAACAGTTGGAGGGAGTCAAACCTATGACCCTTGGTGCGCTCTATGTAGTAGCTAAGGGCCCTTTTCACATCCAAACTGTGCAGCCTCCTCTCTCCAGAGGAAGAATGGTCAGTGAAGAAAACAGGAAGAGAAATAGACTGGTTAAGGTGGAAATCTGAAACCACCTTAGGCAAAAACTTCCTATTAGTCCTGAGGACCACCTTATCTCTATGGAAAGAGATAAAATCAGGCTCCACTGACAGGGCTTGTAACTCACTTATGCATCTGGCAGAAGTGATGGCCACCAAGAAAACAGTTTTCCAAGTCAAGTACTTAAGCTCTGCTGAGGACAAAGGCTCAAAAGGGGGGTTGCATAAGTTGAGCAATGCAAACATTAAGGTCCCAAGCAGGGGCAGGGTCCCTGAATGGAGGATTGGTATGAAGCAATCCCTTGAAAAATTTAGAGAAAACAGGATGAGCTGAAAGGGAAGAGTGCTTGCCTGCTGAAAGGAAGGCAGAGACAGATGCCAGATGCACTCTTAGTGTAGCTGGTCTGAGTCCCAAGCTATTAAGATGAACCATATAGTCAAGGACTATGGGCAGGCCAGCAGACTCTGGAGAAATATGCTTCCCAGAACACCATATAGAGAATCTTTTCCACTTGAAGTTGTAAGTGTTTCTGGTGGAAGGCTTCTGAGAAGCCTTTAGGATATCCATAACACCCTGAGAGAGGTGCAAATCAGCAAACTCCAACTCTTCAAGACCCAGGCCTTGAGATTGAGAGATTTGAGATTCGGATACCAAACCCTCCCCTGAGCACATGTTAACAGGTTGTAATTCCTGGGAAGAGACAGGGGAAGGTGGACTGCTAAAGACAACAGGAGAGGGGTACCAGGGCTGTCTGGCCCAGTCTGGAGCAATCAGAATCACCTTGCAGGGTTGAGACCTGATTTTGACTAACACCTTGAATAGGAGAGGGAAGGGGGAAGCATACAGGAACTTCCCTTCCCAATTGAGAACTAGGGCATCCAGGGGACTGAGCCGAACACTGGGGGCCTGCAGCAAAAGAGAGGAAGTTGGTGATTGTCTGGGGCTGCAAAAAGATCTATCTGTGGGGTGCCCCATCTGGAGAAGATCACCTTCAAAACAGGGGATCCAGGGACCATTCGTGATGGCCCCGAGATATCCTGCTGAGAGCATCTGCCAGGACATTGTCCTTGCCTGGGAGGTGTACTGCTGTAAGAGAGGTGTTCAGGGAATAGGCCAGGGACCATAACTTCACTGCCTCTGTGCACAAGGCCATAGACCGAGTGCCCCCCTGCCTGTTGATATACCACATTGTGGTGGTATTGTCTGTTCTGATCTGAACTACTTTTTTCTGAACAGACTTGGAAAAAACTTGAAGTGCTAGAAACACTGTTCTGAGTTCTAACAGATTGATGTGAAGCAGAGATTCCTGAGGAGACCATACCCCTTGGGTGGTCAGGTCTCCCAAGTGGGCTCCCCACCCCAAGAGGGAGGCATCTATAGTAAGGATTAGAGAATGAGACTAAGTGACAAAAGGAACTCCCTGTCTTAGAGTGTCTTGATCCAGCCACCACTGTAATGCCTGGATCAGGGTTCGAGTCACTGGAATTAGTTTGGTCAGAGGGTCCCTTTTCTGAGACCAGAAGGCTCTCAAGTGGAACTGAATATCTCTCATTTGAAATCTTGCTCCCTGCACCACTGCTGTAGAGGCAGCCATGTGTCCCAGGAGCTGCAGAAAATGCCTTGCTGGTCGAGACACCTGGAGGGTGAATGAAGAGGCCAGTGAGATAAGGCTCCTTGTCCTGTCCAGGGGAAGGAAGGCTTTTGCCCTTACTGTATCCAGCTCTGCCCCTATGAAGGTGAGGAGCTGCACAGGCTCTAGAACTGACTTTGAAAGATTCAGAAGGAAACCTAGAGAATTGAGCAGTTGCTGAGTTATCTGTAGGTGTAACTTGACTTGGTCTGGAGACTGGCCTACTATGAGCCAGTCATCCAGGGATGGAACAATGGAGATCCTTTTTCTCCTTAGGAAGGCAACTACTACTACTACTGCCAGGCATTTTGTGAACACCCTTGGAGCAGAAGTTAGGCCGAAGGGCACTGCTCTGAACTGGTAATGGCCTGAGGGCAGCTCGAACCTGAGGTACTTTCGGTGGGAGCTTCTGATGAGAATAAGGAAATAGGCATCCTTGAGGTCCAGGGAGACTAGCCAGTCCCCTGGTCTTAGAGAGGGTAAAATTATTCCCAGAGTCACCATTTTGAACTTTGGCTTTAAAAGGTGCTTGTTTAAATATCTGAGATCCAGGATGGGCCGCCATTCTCCTGTCTTTTTGGGGGTTAGGAAGTACCTGGAGTACAATCCTTTCCCTTTGTGTAGGGGTGGGACCCTCTCTATGGCTCTGAGAGCCAAGAGGGAAGAGACCTCTGCCTCTAAGGCAAGTGCCTCTGAAGGATTTGCAGGTGGAAAGGATCTGGTTCTCATCTTTGGAAACTTTTGAAGCTGAGAACCAGTCCCTGGCTTACTACTTCAGGACCCATTTGTCTGATGTTAAAGACATCCAGTCCTGGACAAAGTAAGCCAGCCTGCCCCCTACCGGTGGTGGAGAATCGGCCCTGGCAAACCCATCAGGGTGCCTGCTTGGCAGGGGCTTTAGGCTGAGGGGTGGAAGCAGGCCTGCTTGTACCCAGTCTGTCTCTCCCTCTGAAGAACCCCCTAGGAGCATAAGCAGAAGAGGAGGCCTGGGCTTGGTAGAAAGGCCTATGAAAAGGCCTGCCCCTGCCCCTGGAATGCTGCCTCTGGGAAGTGGCTTGCCTTTCCTTGGCCTGAGCACTCCTATAGGTGGTCCTGTATTCATCCATTTTCTTCATGTAGTTCTCTGTTTGCTCCCCAAGCTGAGAATTACCCACAACAGGAAAATCCATGGCCTTAGTCTGGGTATCCTGAGACAGGCTAGTACATCTGATTCAAGCCATCCTACGAAGGGCCACAGATGTAGCCATGACTCTAGATGAAACATCATTGGAGTCCACTGCAGCATTGAATTGCACCTTGGATGCCTCAATACCATCCGCAGCCACCTGCTCCAGCTCCTTGGCAAGCTGGCCAGGGACCTGTTTAGCTAAAGCCATTACAGTGTCCCATCTAGATTTCTGATATCTAGCTGTATAGGCCATATAATTAGCCTGCCCGAGTCCCAAGGATGCTGTCATGTACTGTTTCTTTGCCATGGCATCAATCCTCCTGGAGTCCTTATCTGGGGGGTGTGAAGCCAAGGGTATATCTGCCTTATCACAGGCTGCAGCCTGAACTATCCCAACCTGGCTGCATTGCTGGGTAAGGAACTCCGTATCTGAGCCTGAGAGAGTATACCTCTTGTCCATTCTCTTGTCCACAGGAGGTATAGAATTAGGAGTCTTTAAAATTTGTATTGTCTGTTTCCCAAAGGACTTATGAAGGGGAATAGACAGCCTCTTGGACTCTGGGATATCCATCATTTCAACATAGTCAGGCTCCTCCTTGTCGTCCACAGCTTCTTCCATAGGAAGCTGAAGAGTTTCAGCCACTTGTTTGTAGAACATAAAATGGGAAGGGGACTCAGAAAGCCTAGGAGGAGAAACCGCTGAAGGTCCGTCTGGGGAGATGTCTGGGTCAATAGGCACATCCAGACTTTTGTAATCACCATCACTATCTTCATACTCTTCTTCCTCCTCCTCCGGTTCATAAAAATCTTCTAAATTATAATCTGGAACTGGGGGAACCGACCGAACCGAGCCCCTTCCCGATGGTGCCGGTTTGGTCGGAACTGGGGTTAGCGACTGAACAATCCTTATCGCTTTGGCTATTTCATCAGAGGTCGGAGAAAGAATCTGTGGATCCGAACGGCTGATTTATCCCTTCTTTTTTTTAGCCAGAACCGACTCGGGATCGGTTCTCCTTGCCGAAGAAGTTTCCGCCTGGTCAGAGGGCATCTCTTCTGTTCGGTTGAACCGAACCAGGCTGGCCATCCGGTCAGCGGACCTCTTGGCCTCCTTCCTGAGCCTACCAACTCTCTTTTCCAGGGTAGCTGCAGGAAAATTCTTGCAAATCTGGCAGTCTGAATCGAGGTGGTCAAACCCCAGACAATAAATACAGGTGGTGGGAATCAGCCTTAGCAAAGGCTTCCCCACACACACTACGATGTTGAAACCAGTGGGCCGGTTTTCTTTTGGGTTTCTCAGACATGGCCAGTCCTAACAAAAAGCATTACCCCTTTTTGACAATCCGCCAGGCAAGACACCCTTATCGGTTCCTGACCGTGTTACGGGTCGTGGAAAAAAAAACGTAATGAAATCCGGGTTTTTTAGAACCGATAAGGACCGGTTACCACACTCTAAAAGTAGAATAAACTTTTTTTGAACAACCTGATCGGTTCAAACCAAACCGATCCCATGTTTACAAGTTCCACACAGAATAACAGGAAAATAGACCTATCTAGTACTCACGATACCACAGACAGAGACTGAACCGACAGGTTACGGATTAAATTCGGTCGAAAACCGAGAAAACGGTACTTTAACCGACAAACTTGAACCGAGCAAAGGAGAAATCTCCGAAGCGACTGTTCAGTGAGGCGGAGTAAAGAATCTGACGGTTTGACTTCAAACAGCAACAGACAGAGTCTCAACCGAGCTCGAGCTCAGCGTTCCATGCCTGGCATGGAAAGTTAACTCTTTCATCTCCGGGGGCAGTTCAAAGGTTGGACATCACTGCAATATGTCAGAATACAGCAAGACTTCATGTTGTTTGAAACCACAACCTTAGCTGCCATTAAACATTGCCCCCTTCAGAACTCGGGACCCTGATTTGAGTATTATACTATTAAACTTTTAAGACTTTAAACTCGTAGGTCTCAGGGCAACCAGTAGGCTCTCTAGGGAACAAAACGTTACATTACTGTTCAGAAATAATCATTAGTTTACAATGCAAAGCCACATAATACTTGCAAGAACAAGACTACTCTCCGGCACCATCTCCTCACCTCCCGCAGCTGTAAATGTCCCTCGCTGCTGTCCAGCTCTCTCGTCTTTAGGTCACTAGCTTGTTACTGACAGTGGCCCACTACCTGACAAGGGACATCTGTCCTGCCTACTCTGCCCTGCATGGTTCTGCTCCAACCCTTGGTCTGCATATAATCCCTCTGTTAAATTGCTGGATTTTTATGTCTACCTTAACTTTTTATAACTATGTTGATTACTGTTTTTGCCTTCCATAGCTACTTGCCTTTATATGTAATTTTAATTTGTGCTGTTATGTCTATTCCTTAGTAGTATCTTATTATCTTGTAACCTACTCTGACGTAGATCCTCTGTAAATGAGTCTATGACTCAAAAGTTTGTAATTCTGATGCCATTAATAAATAAAATAAGAACAGTCCACATAACACTTTTCAGGTGTCAGTCAGAATCCTCGGCAGCCGCACAGGCAAATTCCTTACAGAAGTGTTCAACCTTTTTGCCCACCTCCTCCAGATCAGTAAACTGGTAAGATTGTCCTCCGTAGAAAATCTGGAGGTGGGCTGGCATCAGCAAGGAGTGCACGATGCCAAGGCTCTGAAGCTTTGCTCGGACTCTGTCAAAACGCCTGCGTCATGCTCTTGTAGCAAACAAAATGTCCGGGAAGAGATGAACTGTCTGGCCTTGATAGGACAATGCTCCTGAACCCCTGGCGGCCTACAGGATAAGGTCCCTCGTAATTGCTCCAGTGATTACCAGCAGAATGGTTCTTGGTGCTTCACCTTGACTCCCGGCGGCCCTTGGAGAAACCCGGTAAGCCCTCAAAAAGCTGGTTGAGGGTGAGGGAGATCTGCTGCCAAGTTTAAGGTGGATGGTAGCCAGTCCTGCAAAAATTCTAGTACGTTATCCCCCTGAGTTCTTCATTAGCCCCACAATGCACACATTTCGGGCCCTCTGAGTGTTCTCCAGCCACTCCAATCTATATTGGAGTTGCAAGTTTTCTTGGGCCAGTTTCGAGGTAGAGGCCAGTGCTTTGGTTGCCATTGACTCTGCAACTCCAGCTGTTTTCACGGCTGTCTCAATTTTTACATCTTGTTTGGCCATGCGAGTCAGTGCAAGTTTTATTTTTTGGTCTATGGCCTGCATCGACTTCTGTAGGGCCATCCACAGGGGCTCAGGCCCTGACTGTAGTTGAGAATCTGCCGATGTTGCTGGATCCGTTGGCAGTGTTTTTTTTTGTCCCAGCTCCCACTGCTTTGTTGATGTGACCCATGATACAATTTTGGTATCTATCAGCTACGCTGGGTGCAAGGAGTCAAGTTCTGGGTAGCAAATTCCAACCTGTAATGTATAAAATCAGATTTGTAAGCTGTTAAGTTGTAGATTTGAGGAGCTCTCCCTTTACATGTCCAGTTGGTAGGTGTGCTCCACATCGGCCCCCTCTCTAATATATTCTTTATGCAAAAAGTCTATTTGACTCACTTCTCCAGATGGCCAGTCAGCCAGCATCCACTGCTACCCACTCAACTCACAGGCAACTACATCTCCCTTGTAGGTCTGACCAGTAGATCCAGATGCCGCACTAAAGCCATATAGGTGGCAGTTTTAATGCAATAGTGCAGTTCTTTGAAAAATTTTCATAATTTGAATACTTGTGTTTTAAATGTTTGTGAATCTTGGAGTTGATTTCCCCATTGATTGACTGGACTCTTTGGTGTAGCTGCAGGATTCACTGTCCAGGGTCAAATGCTTCCTCCACCCTTGTGCTAGTGTTGACCTACCGATTTACTGCAGAATACAGGAGACTCACCAGGGCAGCTTTGAAATGGTTTGAGCCAGTAGTAGATTACCAATAGGAACTTGATGAAATACGGACTCCTCTATGCTGATGTTACAATTAGCCCTACTGAATTTCTGTAGAGAAACCGGAGTGAATTCCAGATTGTCTTGTTGTAAAAATAGCCGAACTGCATTAATTTAGAGAAACCTGAGTGATTCTGTAACTGTACTGATTTTGTGAACCCGAGTGAAATGCAGAGTGTCTTGCAGGCTGAGCGGCATCCAACCCGGTAGCTCTCCCTCCCCCTTGGATACCTGTCCCTATTTAATCTAATTTCTGTCCTCTCCTCTCTCCACAGCTGCAGGTCTGCAGGTCGTGAGGGCTGCATCAAAGCCCTCCCTGAGCTGTGTGAGAGGTTGTCCCCCCTGCAAAGGTACGAGGAAGGCGGGCGTTTACGCTCTGTCCCAGTGGTAACCCCGCTGCTGCTTCGAGCAGCTCCCCACTGCCCCCCACCCCCACCCTTGGTGAGCTGTCAGATTTATAGGGCTGGCTGATCACGTGTTGTTTTTTTTTATAAAACAGCCAACTTTCCCATTAGCAGTGTTATCTCCCTTCGCCACCAGAGGTCCCCCCTGTCACTCCTGCATAGGAATCTTAGTCCCTAGCTGACTGCAAAGCTAAAACACATTAAGGCACACTAGTTAAGAGAAGACTCTTAATTTACTGCCAGACCGCACTTTGGGAAAAATAAAGGCCCTTTCCTGATTGATTCTAACCCCCATATAAATATCCCAGATTAGTGCATGCAGATCAGCAGTCCGTTTCCGATAACTCCTTAGAGAGTACTTATTTAAGTCAGCACAAACAAAGCTGAACTCAATAGTCGCAAAATGAAGCAGGGAATAATATTTATGGCCTTATATATCCTGATAGTTCTTGGCTCTGATCCAGTATTTAATCAGATAAGCTAAGACCTTGGGCATGATAGAGAATGGTCTCGCTCAAGGATGACTTTGGTAACTCCCTTGGATTCACTCTGCTACCCCTTAATAAATCTTCAAGGTCTTCGCAGACATGGTAACCTGTATAAACTCACGGCACATATCAATGCCTGACATTGCAGAAAATGCCCCACAATGCCCCAAACTCTTCCCAGCTTGCTCCACTTGCTAAAATTACTGCTAGCAGGAGATGCTGAGGAAAACCCTGGCCCAACAGTAGCCAATTTCCAGATTACCACCTCTAATACTCATGCATGGAATAGCCATAAAGGGCTAAAGTTGATGCATATAAATATCAATAGTCTTAGGTCCAAAATACATGAGCTGCAGGCCTGGGTGAGCCTCTATGCACCAGATGTCATTGCTATTACAGAGACGTAGCTTAAACCCCACATGAACGACCATGAAATTGGTCTACTTGGATATCGGTTCTTTAGAAAAGATAGACCAAAAAAGAAAGGTGGAGGGGTCGTGATCTACAGTATGTAAAATCCATCCTCAATGTCGCACCTATTCCGATAATTGTCTCTACCCACTGAGAGTGCAAAGCCCTATTTATAAAATTACTATTAGGAGGTACCAAACTACTACTAGTTGGGGCCGTTTACAACCCTCCCAAATCGGCCACTGAATCTCTGAAATCTCTATTAAACACTATCCCCACCCTACCCAGGGCTGAAAAAGTAATTCTGGGGGATTTCAATATTCACTGGGGGACCCACACCAGGGATGTAATAAAAAGCTCACTACAAGATGTGGAACTCACCCAACTAATTCAGGAACCAACTAGACTAAATACAAAAACTGGCAAACATACCACTCTGGACTGGATTATGGCCACAAACCCTGTTAGATTCAAAATGGTCGGCACCTTTGCTGACTCCCTGAGTGATCACTCCCCCACGTTTGGGATATGGAAGAATGACTTCCCTATCCCTCCACCCCGTATTTTGTGGACCAGGGATTACTCTAATTTTGACCCTAGTTCCTTTCTCAAAACCTCTGCAGATGTCAACTGGCAGCAAATAAAACTAGCACTTAACCTGGACACCGCTGTTGAGTTTTTCAACAATAACTTCTTGTCTGCCGCTAACAAACATGCCCCAAGAAAAAAGATTAGAGTCAAAGGACAAGAAGCCAGGTGACTCACATGAGACCTGAGGAAACTCATGAGATACAGAGACAGGGCTTGGAGTACATATAAATCCTCAGATCAAATCACCGACTGGCAGAAGTATAGGGAACTCAGGAATAGATGTAAAGCAGAGTTAAAAAAAAGCCAAAAGGAAACACCTAGACATATCCAAGAAAAGAATCCATCAAACCCTAAAATATTCTAGTCTCAAATTAATACCCTTATCAAGGGGAACAATAAACTCGAAAAGGGGGGGCGGAGACATTATAGCAATTGGTACCCAATACTCAACCCCAGTCGAGGCGGCCAAAGCATTCAACAAGTTCTTTACTGAACTAGATACCTTCAAGACCCCCTGCCCTGGCCCAACCACACACAAGTTCCCAATAAAAGCTGTCACAACATTCCAGACTTCCACTTTAAATTAGTTTCCAGTTTAGAAGTCCTGAAACTATTACAGGGTATTAAAACTCATGGAACAGCAGGCTATGACAGGTTGGAACCCAAACTAATCAATATTTCGGCCCCAGTTATTGCAACCCCAATCTCGTGGCTAATCAACCAATCGCTCATTGAGGGGAAAAGTCCCTTCCCTCTGGAAAGTGGCCCTGGTTACCCCTATCCACAAAGGTGGTGCTAGAGAGCCGGTGGAAAACTACCACTCGATATCCTTACTCTCGACACTAAGTAAAGTGCTGGAGAGAGTGGTGTATTCCCAGGTCATGGATTATGTTGAGACACATAATATCTTCTCTGCGGCCCAACACTGCTTCAGAAAGAACCATGGTACAGACACTGCCCTGCTTAACCTTACCACTGATATATTCTCTGCCCTTGATAAGGGACTGCTCACCGGTGCAATTTTTATTGATCTCACCAAAGCATTCGATCTGGTAAATCACCAACTACTCCTGGCCAAACTGACACAGATCGGTCTTGATTCTCTAGCAGTACAATGGTTTAATGATTATCTCCTGGATAGGTCCCAATTAGTTAAATGGCAGGGTGCCATATCTGACAAGATTGAAATAAGAGATGGTGTACCTCAGGGATATATCCTGGGACCACTGCTATTCTCCCTTTTTATTAATAATTTGCCAACCTTCTGCAAAGACACAGAGGTCATCCTCTACGCAGATGACATTGTTATCTACAGGTCAATGGAGGATCCTGACGAACTCAGCAGAATGTTATCCAAAGACCTAAAGTTCCTGGAAGAATGGCTGTCCAGAAATAAACTTCTACTGAACAGCAAAAAAAACAAAGGGATGCTGTTCGGGCCTAAAAACCTTGGACCTAATAGATCAAAGACACTAAACCTCTCTCTGTTGTCTGGGGAAAAGGTGGTGGTAGCTGATTCACTACCATGCCTAGGTCTCACCATAGACCAGGAACTCAACTTCAAGGCTCACACAGATCAACTATCTAAAACACTGAACCAAACGATTGGTCTCCTGTACCGACTCAGCCCCTACCTTACCCTGGGGTCACGTGCCAAGATTGCCCTTAGTACTCTGCTACCCAAACTACTCTACAGCTCCCCTGTGCTCCTCTCTGTTAAAAGCACTGAGATGAGTAAACTTAGGATCCTGTACAGCAGGATCGGCAAATTTGCTGTAGGGGCACCCCAAAGAGAACACCACTGTCATGTCCTGCAAGCCCTAAACTGGCCCACCCTGGAAGGTAGACTACATTATCCATCTTTATGCCTAGCCTATAAACTCAGACTGACTACTGCTCCACCTAGTCTGGCAGAGTTACTACAACCTAAAATGAATCGCAGGACATTAAGGTCCTCAAACAGACAGCTCCTCAAGGTTCCCCGGACGCAGTCCTCTCAAGGGTCCAGTGCATTCTCATCCCTCATTCCTCCTTTATGGAACATGCTTCCACCTAAACTCCAAGAATGTGAATCGCTCGGGGGCTTCAAAAAGGGACTTAAAATACACCTGCTGGAATTAAACCAATGCACTTGTACTCGTTGAATTTCACCTTAGATTCCTGTTGTTTGCCCGATTTCTGAGCATGATTGATGACCTTACCTAATGTGTACGACAAGAACTAATAATTAGTCCCCTTTATGTAGTCTGTCCATCAAATGTTTGCCTCCTCTCATGAACTGTAATTAACTGTATGTTGATGAATCTAATGTAAAAGTTATATCCTGTTGTACTATGTGTAATTAATCCTGGGTCGCCCCTGAAAAAGGGACTATTACTGGTCTCAGCGGGCCTACCCAGTTACCAAAATTTAAATAAATTAAAAGGTTGTGCCAAGTACATTCTCATCGCAGCAGATGGTGATCAGCTGTGGGGTACTGTACTGCAAGGTTCAGTTCTGTTTCCCATGGTGTACGTGCTAACACTGGAATGTGGTCATTCGATAGCATGGCTTAAGTTTTTACTGCTATATAGATGATACACAACTGTACTTGTCATTTACACCTGAAATGCATGCAGTGATTTCAGTACTGGCATGTTGCCTTCAAGAAATTGCGAACTGGATGGCCTCTAGCTGGCTGAGCATACATCTGTCCAAAATGGAGGTGCTGCTGGTGGAATTGAGTCCTCAGGGGTCGACTACCAGACGAGGGATCATTTTGATGCAATCACTAAACAGTACACCTTTGGAGGCCATGGATAGGGTTAAAAATCTGGGAGTCATTGTGCGCTTCAACCTGACACTGACGCATCAAGTGTCAGCTGTGGTACGAAGTAAAGTTTTCCAACTGAGAAATACAGTATCTCCCAGATCAAACCCTGTCTAGGGCATGGGGACCTGGTGACCCTAGTACAAGCTTTCGTGACCTGAAGACTGGACTGCTGTAATGCTCTGTACCTAGGGCTATTTGGGTAGTTGTTACAAGGCCTGTAACTGATGCAGAATGCTGCAGCCAGGTTGATCTCTGGATCAACATACCCAGATTATATTACACTTGCGCTGCAGCAGCTGCACTGGCTTCCTATCAGGTGACATACCATTTTCAGGATCCTACTGCTAACATACAAAGTCCTGCATAGACTGAGGCTTGACTACATAAAAGGCCTCAACCTGGGATGCCCCTGAGGGTCCACTCTGCTCCATCAAGGGCATGTTGTTGGCAGTTTACAGGACATGTTTAAAATTCTCAGGTGAGAGGGCCTTTTTGCTAACTGCCTCGCTTTGTGGAACTCTCTGGGCTTAAAAAACACTTTTTCCACCATGGCTTATAATTTGGATTCTTGAGTATGATAGAGTCTCTGTGTTTTTATATTATTTGAATTATTTTAAATATACGACAAGAATGTATTGCGTGTGGCTCAGCTAGTAGCACATCCACTTCTGGGCCAGAAGGTAATGTGTTGTAGTCCCACACCGGAATTGGGCTCATACCTTAAACACTGGCACTGGAGTGCAGTACTCTGTCCTTCAGATGAGATGTTAAACCGCGGTCCCTTCTACCCACCTCTGATGCTGTCCTGCCTTGTCCAGGTAGAAGTAAAAGACCCCAAAGCACTTTTCATAAGACTAGGGGATTTCCCCCAGTGTCCTGGCTAGAATTCCCCTGCCCATAAAACTGGTCCATGCAAGTGTTTTAGTCTGTATGTTGGTGCTGAAGTTCAAAAAAGGCTGCCACTACAGGTTCAGTCACTTCATTACCAGTTTAGCATTGCTTGTAAAGCTCTTTGGGATACAATATGTATGAAAAGCGCTATATAAATGCTGATTATTCTTCTATTTCTTATTGTACAGAACACCGATCTGTGAAGTGCTCTGAGCCATTTGGATGGGGCACTATGTAAGAAAATGCCTTGCCTTTACTTTGCCTTGCTGAAGGTCTTGGCCAGGTAGTACTCCTGGAAATCCTGCCTTTTGCTGCTGTTTCTGCTGCTGACCATGCGTCCTCCGATATGGGCCACAAAAGGAACCTGAGCCTTGTTACCTGGGCTTGGGATGCTGCTTGGATTGGTGATAGATGTCACTGAATCTAGGGTTACACTGGACTTTTCGATGGGCATAACATGGTCTTCGACCACTGACCCAAGCAGGCTCATCCCTCTGAAGGGCAGATCCACCACCAGTTGCTGGATTTACTGAGTAAAAGGCGACATCTGCAACCAGACATAATGATCACCGCTCAGGCTGACATGTCGATTTAGTGTAGAGCAACCAGTCAAAGATCTTGGATCTCACGCAGATATTGTTAACACTCTCATGAAAATAACAAGTCATCAAAGCTGCATAGCTGACCCGGCGGATGCCCAGGGATACAGCTTATAGACCTTATGGCCAAGGTGGTCCTGCTTCTTGGACTCGTCGTCCAGTAACTCATCCAACTTACCCTGTAGCTTTGACATGCGGAACACTGCATCTGCCATCAGCCCTGTCAGCTACAGATTCTCCAAAAAGCCAGACAGTCTGCACAGGGGGCAGCATACTTGTAGTCAATATGGCATGGCAGGGCCCTGCCGGAGACCGGGTGCGGCCAGATGCTGAGCAGTGGGCCCCACACAGCAGAGGTGATACAGAAGGCTACCCTATGTGACAAGTCTTGAGTTATGTCCAACAGCCAGTACGTCTCTTTGTTCTGTACCTCCTCCAACAGAGTGTCCAGAACCACGGATAGGTGTTCCGTGAGGGCAGCCATGGAGGACTAGTCACCTGACGGAAGCCTTTCAGCCAGCTAGCTACCATCCCAACAATGTAGAGTTGACAGGATGGATGATGCATTCAATTTGAGTCAGGACAAAGGAGCGTCGACCTCTGACACAGTGTAAAGATGATCCTCTCCGTTGGGTTAACCACCACCGACATCAGATAGGAAAGTCTGGACTCTGACCTGGAGCCCTTTGACAAAATGTCCTCCATCAGCTGTGGAGATGAGGTCTCCACCTGTATCGACTGCTCTTGCACCACCTGCAAGCTGGAAGCAGGACTGTGGGGTGCAGGACTGAAGTCAGCATCGGAACAGGCATCCAAGGCCAGGACAGGTCCATCTGTATCGCTAGCCAGCCATGATCATAGACAAGCACTCTATACACCCATTGCTGCCAAGCTGCCCACTCCCATTTGCAATGGGCCTGATGCTGGCGGTGGGATCAAGACCACAGCGAGGAAGAACATCAACCCTCACACTGATGTTGTTGAGAATGGGATCAAGAGTACAACCGCAATCTCAAACATTGACCCGAGAATCGATGTAGCACAGGAGCCTCTGGATCCAGGCACCCTGCAGAGACCCTGTGTACCAGCTAAGCAACTGTGCCAGGGTCAGGACGACCAACAGTAACTTAACTGGCAGGGGCCTGACTGAATGTTCAGTCTGCCCCAGTTCACCCTGCTTGGAAAGGACATTGCTCAGCATCAAGAGACCAAGAGAGCAAGGAATCGTCTCTATCAATGGCCTCATATTTGATGGGGCCGCCCATCCTACCAACCAACGCGGACATAGACTGCCCGCCCTTGAGTACACCCAGAGGTTCCATGGGGAGTTTGATCTCTTTAGAGGGCAACAGACCATGTGAACTATTAGGCTGAAGAGCATGTGAATGGTACCTCGCCCGACAGTGATCTCATGACTAGCAGGCGACTCTTCTCCTTGTGACTTTGGTGTTGAGACAGGGATTCGCCTTCCAAGGACTGTAGAGACAGAAGAAAATTATGGAAACCTTCTTCTTTGCGAGGACAGGAGACACAAAACATACTCCTACTCCCCCGTGAGATGGTCCAGGACTAGAATATTTTTGCCCGTCCTTTCAGCCTCCAGGACCAGCAACTGTGCCTCCAACCCCGCAGCCAGTACACACATCTTGGTTGGCTTCCACTGGGGTACCCACAGTCAGCGTTCAAGTTCCTGGAAGTTCACAGCCTGGCACCAGGAGCAGTGCCCCACATTTTGGGCAATGCCTATGCAGTACAGGCAGGCATCATGTCCATCGGATAACTGCACGCCATGCACCCAGCATATGAAATTCGTAAAACAAAATTACCTGCGCAATTGGGTATGTAAGTTTTAATAATATATGCCCATAAACCTATTTAAATGCAACCTCATGTTTTTTTACTGTAACATTTCTAACTTGTCAACAGTACATAGATACATAGATACATAGATACATAGACAGTGTCGGCAGATAAGGGCCTATGGCACACCCAGTCTGCCCATTTGAGCTTGTAAATTCAGTTTGTTTTCCTACAAGTCTGTTGCCCCTTACCCCTGACCTCCAGAATTCCTTTATGTCTATCCCATGCATTCTTAAATCCTGTGATTGTTTCAGCCCCCACCACTTCCTCTGGCAGGGTGTTCCACTTGTCCACCAACTCGCTCTGTGAAGAAATTCTTTCTCATGTTTCCTCTGAATCGTCCTCCTCCAACTTCATCCCATGCCCTCTAGTCCTGGAACATATTTTTCACTTAAAATAGTGTTTTCCTGCACCCTGTTCCTCCCTGTAAGATACTTGTATGTCTCTATCATATCCTCTCTCCTCCAGGGGTACATGTTCAGTTCCTTCAACCTGTCTTCATAGGGACTTGTGATGCAATCCATGCACCATCTTTGTTGCCCTCCTCTGAACCTTCTCACCCTATGTCCTTACGTAGGTATGGTCTCCAGAACTGTACACCTACTCAGGTGGGGCCTCACTAGTGTCTTGTATAGTGGAATTATGACCTTCCTTTCCTGCTGGTGATGCCCCTGCCTATACATCCCAGCATCCTATTTGCTTTACCTGCTGCCTTGTCACACTGTTTCCCTACCTTGAGGTCATCAGAGATGACAACCCCAAGATCCCTTTCCTGCTTGGTGCATGCTATATCTTCACCCCCAACTGATATATTGTGCCAGGGTTTTTGTGCCCATATGCATTATCTTGCACTTCTTTGCATTGAATTTCAACTGCCAAACCCTGACCATTCTTCAAGTTTCTGCAGGTCGCTTCTCATTCTGTCTACACCCTCTGTGTGTCTACTCTGTTACAGAGCTTTGTGTCATCAGCGAACAGTGAAATTCTGCCTTCTAGGTCCTGCGCAATGTCACTGATGAAGATGTTGAATAGGACCGGTCCCAGCACTGATCCCTGTGGTACCCACTAGTCACTCTTCCTCTGTGGAGTGACAGCCATTTACCACCACCCTCTGTGTCCTGCCACCCAGCCAGTTACCTACCCACCACACTACTGTCCTGCCCACCCATATTCCCAGTTTGTGTAATAGTCTTCTATGTGGCACAGTGTCAAAGGCCTTGCTGAAGTCCAGATAGGCCATGTCCACTGCCCTCCCCTGATCCACTTCCCTAGTCACCCAGTCAAAAAATTCAACGAGGTTGGTCTGACATGACCTCCCCCTGGTGAAACCATGCTGCCTTGGGTCCTGTAGTCCATTGACAACTAGATGTTCCACCAATCTCTCCTTCAGTAGTGCTTCCATGATCTTCCCCACTACCGAGGTGAGGCTGACTGGTCTGTAGTTCCCTGCTTCCTCTTTGTTCCCACTTTTGTATAAGGGGACTACATCTGCTGTCCTCCAGTCTTTGGGTACCTCCCCTGTTTCCAGTGATCGGCTAAACAGGATAGCCAGAGGTTCAGCCACCACCTCTTTTAGTTCTTTAAGGACCATGGGGTGCACCCCATTTGGCCCCATTGCTTTATCAACTCTTATTACTTCCAGTTCCTTCAGGACCCTTTCTCGTAAAGGGACTTGTGTCCATTTCTGCACCATTCTCACCCTTGTACTCCCTTCAGACCCATTACCCTCCTCTTCCTCAGTAAAGACTGAGCAGAAATACCTGTTCAATATGTCAGCTTTACTGTTGTCATCCTCCACGCCCCCCCATCCTCCCCTTCAGTCTCACTATCCCTCCCTTTGTCTTTCTTTTTCACTTATGTACCTGTAAAGGTTTTGTCCCCTCTACCCACTGATTTTGCAATGTGTTCTTCTGTCTGAGCTTTGGCTTCCTTACTGACCTCCCTGCCTCCCTTGCTTCTCATGGTACTTCTCCCTATCCCCTTCTGCCTGTGTCTTTTGTATTGCCTGAATGCAATCTTTTGGCTTTCACTTCTTTGCTACCTCTTTGGAAAACCATAATGGTCTCCTCTTCTTTTCCTCTTGCTAACCTGCTTAATGCATAATTCTGTTGTTCTTGTAATCCCCATTTTAAATACTACCCACTGTTCCTCAACCCCTGATTCCTGTCCCATTCCCTTAATGCCTCTTTCAAGTATCTCCCCATTTTCCAAAGTCTGCCCCTAAAATCCAGGATACATGTTTTTGTGTGGTTTGGTTCTGCTCTTTCTGTGATTTCAAACCACAATGACTGGTGGTCACTGTTTCCCAGGTGCTCCCCCACTGTTACCCCCATCACACTGTCCCTGTTTGTGAGCACAAGGTCCAGTATTGCTTTCTGCAGAGTTGGTTCCATGACCAGTTGCTTGAGGAAGGCACCCTGAAGGAAGTCCAGGATAAATCTGCTCCTAGTTGATGCTGCTGCTGGGATGCTCCAGTCCACGTCTGGAATATTGAAGTCTCCAACCAGTACTCACTCACTCTTGTCTGCCATCCTTTGGATGGCTAGCATCAACTCCCTATCTGTTTCTTCCTCCTGGGCTGGTGGGTCTATAGACCACACCTGTGCGGATGGCTGTCCCCATTTTCCTTTCCAGCTTAACACACAGTATCTCTCCCATTTTGTTCCTCCTGGATCTCTGTGGCCCTTATGTCATTTTTACATACAGTGCCACCCTCCTCCCTTCCTGCCTGCTCTGTCTCTTCTGAATATGTTGTAGCCAGGTATGGCCATCTCCCAGTCATGGTTATCATTACACCAGGTTTCAGTGATGGCCACAATGTCCAGGTCTGACTGAACCATGACAGCCTCCAGATCTTCCATCTTGTTGCTAAGGCTCCTGGCATTTGCACACATGGCTTTCCATGATTTGACCTCCCTAGACTGTTTCACTGTTCTACTTCAGCCCCTTCCTTGGTTGTCATTTATCCCTGGTTCTCCTTGCTGTCTGCCCTTCTGCTGAATTTTGCCCCTTTTCTGCTTATCCACCTCTTGGGCACTAATCTCCATCTTTTGCACACTGCTTTGCAGAGATAGCCACTCCTCTGGTTCACTGGTTCCACTGCTAGCTGTGGGGTGAGGTAGGTACCATCCTTGCTGGCCTGCACACCCTTTGCTAGTTTAAATGCTTGTCAATGTAGCATTTAAGCGTATCATTGAGTGCTTGGATTCCCTCCAGGATGGATGCAGGCCGTCAGGCTTGAACAAACCTCCATCCTCCAGGTAGGTCCCCAGTCCCCAATGAATACAAACCTTCCTCACAGCACCAGTTCTTCAACCATGAGTTAAAGTTCCTGTGCATGCACTCCTATGCTCTCCTTGCCTCTCACAGGTAGTACTTCTGAGAAAGTGACAGAAGTAGCTACTTGCTTGAGACCCTCCAGTTTCCTAAACTCTTCCTGAACTTCCTTTGGCTCCCATTTGCCAGGTCATTAGTACCTAGGTGGATAATGACATCCAGCTCACCCTCCTGCCTTGCCTTCCCAGTGATCCCCAGGATCTTCCTTCCATCCCTCCATGCCGTGGCACCTGGTAGGCACCTCACCTCCCTGTCCTCCCCTCCTGTGTTCCTAGCTGGATCCCTCTTGTGATGGAGTCCCCATCAGGATTCCTTCCTCCTCCTCTGGGGTCCACTGCTTTCCCCGCTGAGGTCACCTCCTTGGCTAACCTCCACATCCTTTCCTTCCACTTCTCTGGGTACCTATTTGGTTGTCCTCATTTGCCAGTGTGGCATATGAGTTCTTGAGTGGAATAGGATCTGGGAATGTGCCTCTGCCTGACTGCTCTAACCCTCCCTGAGCCCACTGTCATCCAAGTGCTCCTCGTCTCGGCATCCTTTGAGGCAGTTGCATTGGACTGGGTGGTCTCTGGATAGGGTGATGGTACCCTGACCCAGTTTACTTCCGCCTGAGTCTGGCTACCTCATCCCGCAGTCCAGAGAGATGCATGCAGATAGGGCAGCACCTCAGTGTCCAGAAGGTCTGCCTGAATATGGCTGCCCCACAGCCAATGCATTGCACCACTCCCCACATTATACTGCCATTCCACTACTTGTCTGCTACTGAAGCTCTCCTAGTTCCCTTTTTATTAATTTACTGTACTAAAAATCCTGCCACTGATCATCAGATAATTTTTTTTTTTTTAAAGAAAAAGAAACCAATAAATAAATAAATGAGTCAAAACACTTACGTGCTGAGGGTGGGCTTCTTCCCCCTTATGCCCCTCCTACTTCACACCCCTTACTATACCCTGTGTTTAGCTCCTGTCAATCAGATTTAACAGGGTATATAATTAAGAGTTGGGGGAAGGGGGGGTGAAAATTTGCAGCAATTAAAGACAGCACAGAACTACACCACCACTATGTTTTAAATTTTCAACAGCCCAAAAACAATTATAAGTAAAGACAACAAAGAAAGTATAGTGTCACTGAAAGCCCACAATCTAAGTTTAAAAGAAAAATAGCAATTACCGGTTACTCTAAAGCACTGAATTGAATATGTTTCCTTCCTTCCCCTTCTGGCTTCTTCTGAGAAAATAAAACTCTGCTTGCCAATTTAACTCTGACTAAGCCCCACCTCCAGTTATCACGTAGCTGGGGTCAGAGGCCAGACAATTAACACCCTACATCTGTATGTTTTCATTTAATAAACACAGTTTAAGAAAAATGAGTCCTAACTGTGTCTGATTATTTGACCCCCAGCCCTTAAGTTTGCTGCCTGCCCTAAACATTTAAAGGAAAACTACTTTAGTCCCCAGTCCTTAAAAGAGCTTCAAAACAAAGTATCTGCCTTTCACTGCCTGGCTGCCCCCAGCCCAAAAAGAGCTTTTAAAAATCTAACAGCCTGGAAGCAGCAACCCCCCCCAAGTCCTTACAGCACATATTTGCTAGCTAGCACCCCTAACCCTTAAAAGGTTTTAAATGTATTTCCTGCCCCATGTCCGAACTATAAAAGGGTTCCTACATAGTTGTACAGTAAGTATAAGCCCTTACAAGGGTTGTTAAAACAAATTAGATGCCACAAAATACCTTAAATTATTAAGCCATAATTTCACAACTCACCACTTCAAGCTAGCCAAGTCCACCAAATAACTAGTGTTGTTTCCTTTTAAGCCCCACAGAACATTATGGCAGACTGCCTCCTACTCACAAGAATGCATTGTGAAGGGGAGGGATCTTCGAGGACAGCAGATAATCATCTGCCAATACTATCCCATCCCCCCACTTCCTCAACCAGGCACATCATCTAATGCTGGATAGACCCTTGTAGCTATCACACACACATGCAGCAGTGTTCCCCACATCTTTGGGAAGGGGGGATTCAATTTCAGTCTGCCCGCAAAGCAATCAATGTTTTAGTGCATGTACTATTTACTTATTGAGGATTCGGACATACCTTTGAGTCAAAGATTCATCTGCAAAGGTTCCACGTCACAAAAGTTAGGTACAGAACAAACTTTACATAACAATTCAACGAGGACACAGTTCAGCAGTGATACAAAGAAACAGTGAAGGCTAACAATCAGAAACTAGGGATAATTAGTACAAGTTAGAAATACAAGGTAAAACTCAGAGATATATCTTAGGCCTGGAAGCTTATGGTAGGCAGGCCAGTGGCATTGGTCAGCGGGGAATGGAAGGAGGGGAGAGGGTAGGGGTTAAGTAACAATCACAGGTATTTAAGGACTGGAGGTGGTCCCTAAGGTGGGTTTTGAAAGGGCCAATTCTATTTTCATTTACAAGCAAGGTTGGAAAGCTGTTCACGAAGGAGGGGGCTCTGAAAGTGAAGGACCTCTGGAATTGTGAGGTACAGCAGGATGGAAGCAAGAGAAGTGGCTTGGCAGAGCTTCGAGTGCTTAAGCCTGGGCCAGGTGGACTAAGGGGGGAGCCCGGGGGTGGGGAGAGGCCGAGGGCAATCTTTTGGCCATGAGGCAGGTGTGGAACCTGATCCTATTGTCGAGATTAAGCCAGTTGGTGGTGTTATAAAGGGAGCATGTATGGGTGAGTGGGTCACATCCCAATACGAGGCGATACGCTTTATTTAGGAAAAGATGGAGTCTATATAGGGCAGAGGTGCTTGCAGCACTATAGATAAGTATGCCATAGTCAAGCAGGGAGAGGACAGAGGAGGAGACGGCGAGCCTGAGGGCGTCTGGAGTAAGGCAGTGCTTGAAGCAATACAATAACCCTAGCCTAACGTAGAGGGCTTTAGACAGGAGATGGATATGTTGGTGAAAATTGAGCGCAGGGTCTAGTGTGATGCCCAAGTACTTAATGGAGTCGCCTTGCTCCAAGGGGCCAGATTAGCAGTTAGTACTTGGGGCCAAAAACGCCTTCCAGGTGTTGAAGGGATGAGAGAATCGCTAAGCGCAGTAGTAATTGCTGCATCTTTGGGGAGGGGGATTTACAAAAGGAGAAAGAGTTGCAGCAGCCTTAGGTGCCCCAGTGGGTGGGCACACTGATAAAAAATACACATGTGCTCTGCCAAAAGTACCTGCCTTGGGGCACCTAAGGTACAGTAATTTCACACCCTGCATGCACCTCTTGAAACCTTGAAAAAAAATCACTGAAAAGCCTGAACACTTTAGCAGAATCCTAATTCACTTGTAGGATCTGTGAAGGAGGAGACCTGTTTCTTTCAGCAGAAGAAAATATCTGAGTGTTCCGGAATCAGAACCAGAGGACCACATAGTTCTAAGGTATTTAAATTGTTTTTTTTTTTATTACTAGACAGTGGACTGGGTCAATTTATTTATTTTAGTTATTTGAATTTTGGTAACCAGGTAAGCCCACTATGACCATGCAGTCCTTTTTTCAGGGGTGACCCAGGCAGACCAATACAATGTAATACAAAACAATGCAACACAATACAAGGAACAGGAATACAAATAATGAGCAGCAAATGTTATGAACAGCAGATATACAATCCCTGAACAGCTGACGAGGGCAGCTAAACAGCAATGAGTGTACAATAAAGTCAGGGATATGCAAGGTGACAAAAGATGCAACTGTGAGAAAATAAAGTACATAAATTTACAAAGTTATATACAGTGAGATATACAAATTTACAGAGAAAATATACATATTTACAACATTTCAGTGTAGTAAATTCAATTGAGATTTCTTCGGCTGTAAAAAAAAAAAAAAAAGGCAATAGGATTAGGGTGTACATAACAGAGCAGAGAGAAAGCACGCTTAAAAAAAATGCACCAGAGATTATTAATTTGAAAGCAAATAGGGTACAGAGAAAATGCACCAGCGATTATTAATTTGAAAGTAAATAGGGTGCAGAGAAAACAGTGCTTAGCGAAAACAAATGCAGATAGGAGGTTTGAGCAGGTGAGCAGCGAGCAATTTTTTAAATAGTGATAAGGAAGGGCAAGAGAGGAGATGAGGCGGCAGTGCATTCCAGGCTGAGGTAGCAGAGTAGGCAAAAGATCGCCTCCCAGCGAGACAACGGGGTATCAGGGTTGCTAGAATAGATAACCTGGAAGGCCTGAGCGGACGAACAACTTCTTTGCGATAGACAATTCCCCTTAGACAAGGTGGACTGAAAAGATTCACTAGCTTATATACAAGGCATGTTGTGAGGTACTGTAGCCTTGAGTCATAATCCAGCCAATGTAGGGAAGTCATGATATCCCAGTGGTGTTTTCTATGATCAGCCACTAAGGCAAATCGCCCAATCCTATAATAGAGTTGATGGAGCCGGGCAATGGACGAGGGTTGAACAGAGAAAAGTAGTGGTGCACCATAGAAAAGTATAGGGAGGAGAGATGTGGAAGCAATTTTCTGGCAGGAGGTGGCAGATAAAAGGGGCCGGAGACGGTATAATATAACACACCTAACTTCTGGTTAATAGTTTTAGTTAGCAAAGAGATGTGGGTCTCTAAAGAGAAGGCTGAGTCAGGGTACAGTACTAAGTATTTAAAGGTTTGGACTACTTCTATGGAATCCCCGGATACTGAGCAGATTTTGAGGGTCTTGTGAAGAGGTTTTAGAGGAGGGATTGTGGAATACCATGGCTTTGTTTTTGTTTTTTTTTTATATTAAGAATTAGGTGGTTTTCTGAGAACCATGATTTGAGTGTACTGAAATCTGCATTAAGACTCTGATTAAACCAATCCATATCTTTGGAAGAACAGAACAGAATGGCATCTTCAGTGTGTAGTTGTATTGATGCACCACCGCAGAAGTTGGGAAGCTCGTCAATGAAAAGCGAAAAAGAGTAACTGACCTAGGATAGAACCCTGGGGTGCGTCACATGTTATAGGCCTGAGAGATGACAGCGAACTGGACCACTTCACTCTTTGGGATCTCCCAGTGAGATAACTCTTTAGCCAGGTTAGCATTAAGCAGTCAATCCCTTTTACAGCCACTTCTGACACAGAACACAAAACATACGAAGCAGTGTACAAAAAATTCAAATTATTTAAAACTGTTAACAATCATGGAACATAACATGTGCAAACAGAGGAAGCCAAGGAGATTTCATTTAGTGCATTTGTAAAACAGGATGGATACCATTAATGGTAACAGAGGGTAACAACTATTTAACGGGTGAGGACTTTCCTGCAAAAAATAATCTGTTCCAGCCAATAGCTTAGGTTATTTTAATTTAAAAGTGACAACCTTCAAACTATTTGTGAAATATTGTAAAGAATTGGGAATAATGTTATGACGCAAATTTAAGAGTTTGAAATGTATAGATTATGTGTGATAAAGTTGCCAGACTGATGTTTATTCTATTTACTGGAGCACAGATGCCTGTTTTCCTATAAAGTTCATAATGGTGAGTCTGAAAAGGGCCCGAAGGGCAAAACATCAGATACTGTTAAACCCAAGTGGGTACTTCTGCAGCAATGTTTTGTTTGGTTTATAAACAACACTCCACCATGATCAAGAATGTGCAACAACAGTCGGCTCAGTGGCACTCAGGGATGAGACTCTGGATGTCTTACCCAAAACTGAGTGCTTTCAAAACTGCCACAAATAAAGAACTGTCTGAAACATGCAACTGCTTTTAAATTGAAGTATGACCATATTTCCCATAAAACATGAACAGTAATTGTCTACTAAAAAATAAATATATACTGTATATAATGTATCATTCTACTTTAATGTACTGTCCGGATCTTGCTTAAACATATGCAAATTCTAACTCTGTACCTCTTATAAGATTTATGCAAGGATGCCACTGTAACAGCATAACTTTGTAAACATGGCCTCTAGCCCTAACAGTTGTATCCTGTATAAAAAATAAAGGGCTTTACTACTACTACTTCATGTCACACTGGCAACCCAGGTTCAGGGAACGGACAAGGGTTGCACGGGGGTCCTGCCAGGGCAAGGAGAGTTAAGCGTCCCTTGGACTGCTCACCTCCTCTGGGTGCGTGGGAGGGGTGGGATTGCTGTCTCTCCATAACATTATTGCATGTGACTCGACCCGAGTGGGAAACACACATGAAAACAGAAAAGACCTGCAACAAGATCACCTGGTCACTGCAGCCCCCTCACCTGACATGGCTCTGGGGGGGTTCTGGATTGTGTTTTAGGGTGGGTGAGGATGTCTTTCCCTCCTCTGATCCCACCATAGGGGGGTATATCCATGGGGGATTCTCCTTCAGGCAAGTCCCTGAAGCAGAAGGCGATGAATGGGACAGAGGCTGCTGTGAGTATGGGTAAAAAAGCTTGATTTTAAAGAAAGTATGGATATTATTTGTCTGGTGACCAGTAATCTAGCCTTCATTGTTAGTAGCTTGGCATTCCTCTCAAGGTAGCCCAATTTTTAATATTTTTTTTTTAAACAGAGTCCAAATGAGGTATTACACTTCAAGTAGAATCCAACAAAACCCCAAGATACTTAAAACAGTTTTACCATAATCAAATTCTAGGCAGACCTCCCACTGATAAAAAGGTAATTCCCAGCACAGGCTAATCTCTGACTTGTATCGAATAATAGTACCCTAGTTTTTGATTAATTTAATTTCAGATTACTACTTCTAATCGGTTAATTTATTGAAGCCAAGCTGTAACTCAGACTAAATTGCTGAAACTGAGGGGCCTGAGCTGAGAACAACCCTGCCAGCATCAAGAGGTCGTCTGGAGGAGGTAAATATAATTGTCAAATCATTAAATAGCCAGTGGAACCAAAACAGACAGGAAAATGATACACATTTTGAGTAGTAGTCAGTTGTAGCTTTTTATTTCTGAAGTATTTTTTTCCGTTTGCTCACTAGAAAGTTTTCAGTGTGATAATACTGTACAGGATGTGTGGAAGAGCTCCCAGCCTGGCAGCTGAAATATTTAGCTCTAATCTCCCCCCCTCCCCCGACTACATCACCAGCATTGTGATCTCACTGACATCACCAGGCAACTGACCTAGCAGCTACTGAGTGTCTGTTCCTAAGTAGCAATGATATCACAGCGAGTTAGGTCACAAATGCTGAATATGTAATGGGGTGGAACAGAGCTAGATAAGTCAGTTACCAGGCAGAGTGCTGTTCCACACATCACACCTACTAACATCATGTAAACACTATTCTAATTAACCACAGGGAAAAAAAAAAGTACCTCCAATATAAAAGGTAATGGTCGGCTGCTTTTTAAACAATATTAGTTTTAGGCAGTACACTAGCTCTAACAAAAGCTGTAAATACCACAGGACTAAAAACAGATTACAAAAGAGTTATTCTTACTCTAGTCCTTTCAGTTCTATCAGATAAGTAATTGCACAAGCAGTTTCGAGCTGATATCCCAAGGGCAAGGGACCTCAGTTTTTACATTAGCAAACCATGGTTCACTACATAGGAGGCCTTGGTTAAGTCATTGAATGCTGCCCCAGTGTACATTCCATTATTAAAAGCATCCAAGACAGTGATGGTTAACTCAAACAAGCCAGTCCCAGCACTAACATTTTTTTCTAAAGTCATGTTGGCATTGGGTCAGGAGATCGTAATGGGCCATTTAATCCTTAAAGACGATCACAACCCTCTCAACATTTTGACCATTACAGGCAACATACACGTTGGCTTTTAATTTGGAGCTCAAAACCCATCACCAGTTTTGAAAATAGTGTTACAAAAGATTACTTCCAGAGCCCCCGGACTTTGCCCTGGCAAGGGTAGCAGTTAAGCTTACAGACTATTCCACTGCCTGAGCATGCTCAGTGGAAGACCACCTATGTGTGGATAGTGAACTGAATCTAGGTAGCTAGAATCTTTATTCTACCCATAGCAGGTCTATAAGCATGTTTGCAATAACCTTATGGCATAGGTTCAATGGCTGCACTGGTACCTATTCCTGAGTGTGAACACATTACTTTCAATCAATTTGAGCTTTCACTGAGACACTGCACTGGTGGAGAGCAAAAATACTGCAGGCATTTTCTGTCCTGTGTTGCTGCTCCCACTGCTGTGGCAATGACAGCTGGAACTGTGAGGTACCAGAGGGAGTGAAGTTTAAAAATAAAAAAACACCAGGACCAGGGTGGAAGGAGGGAGTCAGCAGAGGAAGGATCAATAAGGAAGTTTAAAAATATTTTAAAAATAAACCAGGATCAGGGTGAAAGGATGGAGTTGTACACATAGCTGCTATTTTTAGAGCTCTACGATTAAAAACAGTGGCAACGGGTCAGTGCAATGGGGGGGGGGGGCAACTGCAATGAGACCCTTTTGGACTCCCTTTAAGTGATATCATTTAAAAATATTGTGAATGAATGGGTTTTGAAATATATGGCTAGAATCAGAGAAAGTAACTATCACTGTAACATTCTACCCTCTATGAACACAAATGGCTTTCCCTACCATTTCAGAATTGTACTCACGTATCACTGGCACAGACTCGGAAGCAACTCATCAGCAACTCCGCTGCTTTTTCCAACATGTCCCCTGCTTTGCCTTTGCCTTTCTTTACGAGCTGCTGGTCAGCCTGCCATTTAAAAGGGAAAAGGGAGTTCTAAGGTTACCAGAGTCAAGGATGCATACTAGTTTGAACCACTAAAGTTTTAACAACCTAAAGAAAAATCTAGTTCCCCTTTAGTAAACAGAAGAGCTACTAAACTACTATATATACTGTGCATTTATACATATGATATCCGTGTCACTGTCCTGGGAGTTGGACATTACCACGTGTAACCCACATTTGCAGTGACACATTGGAACTACAGAAACAGAAAAAATACATTAGACTAACATAGAAACATAGAATTTGATGGCAGATAAGAAAAAATTACTCACCATAGTAATACTGTTTCTTCTAATGGAGTCTTGCTGTATTCAGACATAATGCAGTTAGCCCCAGCACTTGAACTGCCCCAGAGAGGAAAGAGTTAACTCTATGCAGAAGCATAGAACGTTGAGCTCGGTTTTCAAACCTCTGTCTGTGGTACTTCCCAGTGTAACCATCAGATTCTTACGAGCTAACTAGGAGCTAACTAACTAGTAACTAAAGTATGGAAATTGCTCAAATATAGCCAAAGGGCAAGGCAAAATATATCTTCTTGGGCCCCAAAGACTCAAGTCAAGAACCCAAGAAGGAAAGGTAGTGACAATATTTAGTAAAACACCAGAAAAAATAACAACATCATCTACCCCACCCAAGAGGGAGGGTACAAGGTACACCCCTGAGGTGCAACACTGTACCTGCCAGCCCACTTCCCAAAACCAGGTTCTGAGAGGGGAGGCGGGGGCGGGGTCTGAATACAGCAAGACTTCATTATAAAAAACAACATTACTATGGTAATTTTTTCTTCAAACAACATGAAGTCTTGCTGTATTCAGATATAATGCAGACTACCAAGCAGTTCCCTATGGAGGGAATGCAGAACCTACTTTGGGAAGAGGTTCTGCAGTACTGCTGTACCAAACCTAGCAACACTCCTACCCTGGATGTCCAGAGAGTAATGCTTGGTGAAAGTATGTACTGTTTTCCAGGTGGCTGCTTTACAGATCTCTAACAAAGGTATGTCTATGGCTACAGCTAGAGAAGCAGCTGTTCCCCTGGTCGAGTGAGCCCTCAGGCCTGAAGGGGGCATCCTACCCAACTTGTCATAACAAAATTGTATACAAGAAACAATCCACCTGGCAATAGTTCTCTTAATGGTAGGCTTACCCTTTCCCACTTCACCATAAGTAAGAGACAATCGAAGACAGTCATTTCTATGTGCCTTAGTATGCTCAATGTAGTAGCTAAGGGCCATCTTAACGTCCAGACTGTGTAACCTTCTTTCACCTGAAGAAGAATGGTCAGTGAAAAACACAGGGAGAGATACAGACTGGTTCAGATGAAAATCTGAAACCACTTTGGGCAAGAACCTCCTATTGGTTCTGAGGACTACTTTGTCCCCATGGAAGATGAAGTCAGGTTCCACTGACAGAGCCTGTAACTCACTAATCCGCTTGGCAGAAGTAATAGCTACCAGAAACCTGGTTTTCCAGGTCAAGTACTTCAATTTGGCCGAAGCCAGAGGTTCAAAGGGTGGCTGTATTAGCTGAGCTATACAGACATTAAGACCCCAAGGCGGAGTAAGCTCCCTAAAGGGAGGGTTAATGTGAACCAGACCTTTGAAAAACTTTCTGAAAACAGCATGAGATGCCAGGGAAGAGCCCTTCCCTGCCGAGAGAAATGCAGAGACAGCTGCTAGATGAACCTTCAGAGTGGCAAGCCTAAGGCAAAAACAACTGAGATGAACTAGATAGTCTAAGGTTGTGGAAATGTCTGCAGAATCAGGCAGGATGCCTTTCTGAGAGCACCAAATACTGAACCTTTTCCATTTGGAGTTGTAAGTTTTTCTAGTGGAAGGTTTCCTAGAGACCTTCAGAATATCCAGAACTCCCTGAGAAAGATGTAGAGCTGCATATTTTAACTCTTTAAGAGCCAGGTCTTGAGATGGAGACTGGAGATTGGGGTACCAGATCCACCCCTGAGAGGAGGACAGGAGATTGTATGTCTTGGGCAGAGACAGGAGACGTGACACTGATAAGAACAGCAGCAGTAGAGGATACCAAGGCTGTCTGGCCCAGTCTGGAGCCACCAGTATCACTGTGCAGGGTTGAGTACTGATCTTGATCAGAACTCTGAACAGCAGAGGGAAGGCATAGAGAAACCTGCCCTTCCAGTCCAAAAAGAGAGCATCCTGGGGAACCATCCCCAGGACTGGAGGTCTGCAACAAAACAGAGGAAGTTGATGACTGTCCGGTGCTGCAAAGAGATCTATCTCTGGAGTGCCCCATCTGGAGAAGATGACCTTCAGTATGTGAGGATCCAGGGACCATTTGTGGTGTCCCTGTGAAATTCTGCTCAGAGCAATTGCTAGTATGTTGTCCTTCCCTGGAAGGTGAACTGCTACCAGAGAAGTCTGAAGAGAACAGGCCAGAGACCACAGCTTCATGGCTTCTGTGCACAAGGCCGAGGACCGAGTGTCTGCCTGCTTATTGATGTACCACATTGTGGTGGTGGTGTCCGTTTTGACTTGGACCACCTTGCCCTTGACTGAATCCGAGAAGCTCTGCAGGGCTAGGAAAACTGCCCCGAGTTCCAGGAGATTGATATGAAGGAGAGACTCCTGTGGAGACCAGAGCCCTTGAGCTGTCAGGGCTCCCAGGTGGGCTCCCTACCCTAGGAGAGAAGCATCCATAGTTAAAACTACTGATGGGTCTTGAGGGAGAAATGGAACCCCTTGTCTGAGGTTGTCCTGGTCCAGCCACCACTGGAGAGCTTGGACTAGAGCCTGTGTCACTGGAATCAGTTTGGTAAGTGAATCCTTCTTTTGAGACCAAAAAGACCTCAGATGAAACTGAATGTCCCTCATCTGGAACCTTGCTCCCTGCACCACTGCCATGGAAGCTGCAATGTGGCCCAGGAGCTGGAGGAACTGTCTTGCTGGGTGGGAGACCTGAGGTTGAAAGGAGGAGGCAAGATCCACTAGGGCCTTTACCCTTGCCAGGGGAAGGAAGTATTTTGCTTGTACAGTGTCCAACTCTATGCCTATAAAGGTGAGAAGCTGAACTGTTTCGAGTACAGACTTTGGAAGATTGAGAAGAAAACCCAAGGAGCTGAGTAGGTCCTGGGTAGTTTGAAGAGCTGACTTAACCTGTAAATGAGACTGACCCACTAACAGCCAGTCATCCAGATACGGAAAGATGGTGATATCCTGTCTTCTGAGGTAAGCCACCACTACTGCAAGGCATTTTGTGAACACCCTTGGAGCTGATGTTAGACCGAATGGCATGGCTCTGAATTGGTAATGGCCTGGAGGCAACTTAAACATGAGGTATTTTCTGTGGGAGCACCTGATAGGAATATGGAAGTAGGCATCCTTGAGGTTCAGAGATGCTAGCCAATCCCCCGGCCTTAGAGAGGGAAGGATTATTTCCAGAGTTACCATTTTGAATTTGGGCTTTGAAATGTGTTTGATCAGATACCTTAGGTCTAGGATGGGTCACCACTCCCCTGTTTTCTTTGGGGGTAAGGAAGTACATGGAATACAGTCCTTTTCCCTTATGCTGAGTAGAAACCCTCTCTATAGTTCTGAGAGCTAGAAGAGAGGAAACCTCTGCCTCTAGGGCAAGGGTTTCTCAGACTGATGCAGGTGGAACAGATTTGGCCCTTCTTTTTGGAAATTTTTTGAAGTTGAGGGTCAGTCCCTGGCTTACTACTTCCAGGACCCACTTGTCTGAGGTGACAGACTTCCAGGCCTGAAAGCAGTAAGCCAGCCTGCCTCCTACTGGAAATGGGGAGTCAACCCGGGCTGACATATCAGGGTGTCTGCTTGGCAGGAGCCTTAGACTGACAGGAATAGGGAGCAGCCCTGCTCATCCCCCTCCTACCCTTCCCTCGGAAGAACCCCCTCGGTGGGAAGGGAGAGGAGGCCTGGGCTTGATATAAAGGCCTTTGAAAGTGCCTGCCCCTGCCCCTAGACTGCTGCTTGTGCAGAGTGGCCTGCCTTTCCTTGGCCTGTGCACTCCTGTACGTGGCCCTATATTCATCCATTTTCTTCATGTAAGCCTCTGTCTGCTCCCCAAACAGAGAGTTACCTACTACAGGAAAATCCATGGCCTTAGTCTGGGTATCCTGTGAAAGGCTAGTACATCCATGCCAAGCATGTCTTCTGAGAGACACAGATGTAGCCATGACTCTAGATGCCGTATCACTGGAGTCCACAGCAGCATGAAATTGCATTTTGGATGCCTCAATTCCATCAGCAGCTACCACCTCCAGCTCCTTGGCTAGCTGGAGAGAGCCCTGTTTAGCCAGTTCCAGAACCGTGTCCCATCTGGATTTCTGGTACCTGGCTGTGTAGGCCATATAAGTAGCCTGCCTGAGTCCCAAAGAGGATGCCAAATACTGTTTTTTGGCCATGGCATCCACTTTCCTGGAGTCCTTATCCGGGGGTGTGTGAAGCCAAAGGAATGTTAGCCCTGTCACCAGCTGCAGCCTGCACTACCCCAACATGGCTGCTATAAAGGAACTCCACAGCTGAGCCTGAAAACGAATACCTCCTGTCCATTCTCTTATCCACAGGAGATACTGAATTAGGGGTTTGTAAAATTTTGTGTGTCTGTTTCCCCAAAGATTTACGAAGAGGGATAGACAGCTTTTTGGACTCTGGGATGTCCATCATTTCCACAAAATCAGGCTCTGCATGCTCCTCTGCTGCTTCAACCAAGGGAAGCTGCAGGGTTTGTGCCACCTTTTTGAAGAACAAAAAAGTGTGAAGGGGACTCAGAGAGCCTGGGAGGAGAGACACCTGAGGGCCTGTCTGGGGAGAAGTCCAGTTCAATGGGCACATCCAGACCCCCTTCATTGTCATCATCGTCATCACCAGGATAGTCTTAGTCTCCCTCCCACTCCTCATAATAAGCATCTGGGTCATAATCCGGAGGAGACGGATCCGACCGAACCAGCGGCATCGGGTTCAGATGGAACCGGTCTAAGCGACTGGACAATACTAATCACTTTGGCTATTTTGTCCGCGGTTGGAGAGTGGGATACAGGATCCGAACCGGCAGACTTGCACTTTTTCTTTGTCGAAACTGACCCCTCGAGGTCGGCTCTCCTTTTGCCCGAGGAGGTATCGCTTAGGTCAGTAGGCACCTCCTCTGGTTCGTCCGCAACCAAACCATCCGAGATCTACGGACTTCTCAGCCTCCCTTTCCTTCAGCCTACTCAGTTTTTTATCTAGAGTGGTTTTAGGAAAGTTCTTACAGATCTGGCAGTCTGACTTGAGGTGGTCAAACCCCAGACAATAAACACAGATGAGGTGGGGGTCGGCCTTAGCAAAGGCCTCCCCACACTCAGTACAGTGCTGAAACCCAGTGGGACCGGTTTTCTTCTTGGGTTTCTCAGACATGGCCAACCTAACAAATTAACCTATAGAAGCTTTCAAACCAGGTAATAAAGCAACCGATCGGTTACAAACCATGTCACAGGCTTTTCAAAAGAACCAGCAAAAGTCCAGTTCTTTTGAAACCGATCGGTACCGGAACACCACACTAATCCCAGAAAGAGAGAAAAATTTTACAATGTCAGTTCCAAACCGGACCGACCGGAAAGAAACATAAGAAAGACAATTTCCACTCTTTTTAACAAAATAAAACACAGTCACTACCTATCTACATACTACCTGCACCGTAGACAGAGGCTGGAAATCCGAAAATAACAAAAATATGCAATTTAAACTGAACGCTTTATTTTTCTTTTACCGAACCAAGCAGAGGAAATCTCCGGAGCGACTTCACTGTTAGGCAGGGTAAAGAATCTGACGGTTGCACTGGGAAGTACCACAAACAGAGGTTTGAAAACCAAGCTCAACGTTCTATGCTTCTGCCTAGAGTTAACTCTTTCCTCTCTGGGGCAGTTCAAGTGCTGGGGCTAACTGCATTATGTCTGAATACAGCAAGACTTCATGTTGTTTGAAGGACCGCTTGGCCACCTAGTCTGCCCATTTCCCTACTTAACAGATAAGCTACAGATCCTAGTTAACCAACAGCCTGCTTCCTCCTACCTCCCACTAGAATTGCCTTATGTCTGTCCTATGCATTCTTGAATTCCCCCCATTTTTGACTCTACAACCTCCTCAGGAAGACCGTTCCATGCATCTACAACCCTCTCTGTGAAGAAATACTTCCTCACATTAACTCTGAGCCATTCCCCCTCTATCTTCAAATTGTGCCCCCTTGTTCTTGCACATCTCTTTTTCTGAAAGATGCTACCCTCTTGGACTTTGTTGATTCCCTTGAGGTATTGGAAAGTTTCTATCATGTCCCCCCTCTCCCTCCTTTCTTCGAGGCTATACTTCTTAAGCTCCTTTAGTCTTTCTTCATATGTCTTCTGGTGTAGACCCTGCAGCATTCTGGTTGCCCTCCTCTCGACAGTCTCCACCTTGTCTATGTCTTTGCGGAGATGGGGTCTCCAGAACTGTACACAGTACTCCAGATGTGGTCTTCCCAACTGTCTGTACAGAGGGCCAACAACTTCCTGTTTTCTACTGGTGATGCCTCTCTCTATGCATTCCAGTATCCCCCCAGCCCTCCTTACTGCCTTCTCACATTGCTGGCCCACCATTAGGTCATCTGATACGACTACCCCCAGGTACCTTTCCATTTTTGTTGTTGTCAGTATCTCACCCCGCATTGTGTTCTCTTCCCCTGGGGTTTTGTTTCCCAGGTGCATTTCTTTGCAGTTCTTTGCACTGAATCTAAGCTGCCATACATTTGACCATTCCTCCAACCTTGCCAAGTCCCTTTTCATCCTTTCCACCCCATCTTGTGCATCAGCCCTGTTGCAAATCTTTGTGTCATCTACAAAGAGACATACTTTCCCTTCCAGTCCCTCTGCAATGTCATTTATAAAGACATTAAAAAGGACCGTCCCCAGTACTGAACCCTGCAGTACCCCACTAGTAACTCTCCTTTCTTCACTGTGGACTCCATTTACTATTATCCACTGTGTCCTGTTGTCCAGCCAGTGTTTTACCCAGGCTACCACCCGGGGACCCATTCCCAGGCTGGCTAATTTGTTTATTAATTGTTTGTGCAGGACTGTGTCAAATGCCTTGCTAAAGTCTAGGTAGGCCATGTCCACAGTCCCTCCCTGGTCTACTAATTTGGTCACTCAGTCAAAGAAATCAATTAGATTTGTCTGACATGACCTTCCTGCTGTGAATCCATGCTGCCTTGGGTCCTGTGCCCCACTGACCTCTAGATACTCAACAGTTCTTTCCCTCAGAAGTGATTACATAATTTTCCCTACCACTGAGGTCAAACTGACAGGTCTGTAGTTTTCTGCCTCTGTCTTGCTCCCACTTTTGTGAGGGGAATCACATCCGCCCTCTTCAAGTTCTCAGGTACCACACCATCCTCCCATGATTTATTAAAAAGGGTAGTCAGTGGTGTTACTAGTTCTTCCCTTAGTTCTTTTAGAAGTCTGGGGTGAATCCCATCAGGCCCCATTGCTTTATCCACCTTCAGTTTTAAGAGTTCTTTCAGAACCCTTTCTTCTGTGAAAAGACTAATATCAACCCTATCTAGAGTGCTTCTACTGACTGGATTAGGTATCTCCCCCGCTTTTCCATTGTGAATACTGAGCAGAAGTATTCATTCAGTATCCCTGCTTTTTCACTGTCACTCTCTGCCCAACCACCTCCCTCTTTATTCAGCCTCAGTATCCCTGCCTTAGTCTTTCTTTGCTCCCTAATGTACCTATAAAAGGTTTTATCCCCCTTCTTAACCGAGTTTGCTATCTTCTCCTTGGTTTGGGCCTTTGCTATTCTGACTGCCTTCCCCAATTCCTTCTGCTTTAACTGGTACAGTTCTCTGTCCTGCACCTTCTGTGTTTCCTTAAATCTTTACTGCTTCTATATTGCATATACTCAAGAGAAACTCTTGTGGCTCAAACTGGATGCCATAATCTGTGTCTGTGGCAGGACACAAAATGAGATTTTATGGTAATAGGAATTTGCCAGCAGATAAAGGTCTTATGGTCCATCAAGTCTGCTTGAGTGTGCAGCTAGCAACCCTTATACTATAGCTTCCCCTCCCTCCCCTCCTGTGACCCTGCCTCTTACCCTATCCCATCCCTTTTAAAGAAGTCCACTGTTCTACAGGATACTACTTCTGCAGGCAATGCATTCCACCCAGACAACACACTCTCTGTGTGTATGAAAGTGTCTTCTCATTTCCCTCTTGATCCTTCCCCCCTCCAATGCGAGATTGTGACCTCGAGTGTCCCTACCACCCCCTTAACTCGAATAGTCCCTCCATGCCTGTCTTGTTCATTCCCTTCATGTACTTGAAGGTATCAATTATATCCCCAGTCTCTCCTCCAGTGAGTACATGTTCAACTCCCTCAGCCTGCTCATGTAGGATATGTCCCGTAGTCCCTGGATCATCTTTGTTGCCCTGTGCTGCACCCCCTTCAGTAACTTAATGTCCCTCTTCAGGTATGGGCACCAGTTCTGCACGCAGTACTCCAGGTGTGGCCTAACCAATGACCTATACAATGGCAGGATCACCTCCCCTCTCCTTGAAGATATACCCCTGGCAATACAACCCAGCATTTTGTTGGCCTTTCCAGCTGCCTTCCTGCACTGTGCACGTTATAATCACTTCCAGATCCTTCTCCTCCTGTGCCATGGCTAGCTGACCCCCACAGCTGGTAACTCCTTCTTGGGTTATTTGCCCTAAAATGTAGCACCTTGCACTTTTTGGCAATGAATCCCAACCGCCAGGTGTCCGACTAGGTCCCCAGTTTTGAAAGGTCATTCTGCAACCCATGCCACCGTCCTAGGTCATCCACTACTGCTCCCATCTTGATGTCATCTGCAAAACAAACTGATCGTGTGCTTGATGCTCATTGAGATGTCTGATATGAACAACCCAAACAACACCAGTCCCACCACTAAGCCTCGTGGTACTCCGCTTGTCACTGCCCTCGGAGATGAGATCTCTCCTCCCACCACCACCCTCTGTTGCTTTCCCTGTAACCAGTTTACTACCCATCCCATTTTCACCCCTGCACCTGCACCTGTACCTACCAGCTTACTACCCAGACTCCCATGCGGCACCGAGTTGAATGCCTTACTGATGTCCAGAAACAGGACATCCACTGCATGGCCCTTGTCCAATTGTCTAATTACCCAGTAGTAGTAATCCACCAGGTTGGTCTGACAGGATCTGCCCGTGACAAACTCATGCTGCCTAACGTCCTGCAGCCCACTGGTCTCCAGAAGAGACACCAGTTTAACACCTGTAAAACCCACAAAGAGGCTGAGCTCAAAATAGTTGAATCCCCTTTCTTAGATGACTACTTTTATAACCCAAAACTATACTTACTCTTGAGCATACGCAGTGAAAAAACATGTATTGGGAAACACTGCATTAAAATGGTAATGTCATTCTCCAATGGCTCATTTCAGCTTTTTATAAAAGTGAGGCTGTCCATGTCTGAAAAGAGACTACAAGCTTGTATTTAGCTTTTTAAAAAGCAGTGTCTTTGGTGTTTTTAATTGCAAAGTTGTTGTTAACAGTAGAACACAGAACAGCAGAAAAGAAAGACCAGTGTCTTTCTCTTACATACTCTGTAGGAATAGCCACTTATTTCCTTTTTATGGCTGCACAGCATGAGCTATGCAGTGTATCACTTACAAGAGAAGAGGAAGCAGGGCAGACAGGAACAGGAACTGATGTATATTACCTTCACTTCCACAGTGGAGTTTCATCACCTCATTGATACATTAACATAGAATCTGACAGCAGATAAGGACCGCTTGGCCCACCCAGTCTGCCCATTTCCCTACCTAATGGATAAGCTGCAGATCCTAGTTAACCAACAGCCTACTTCCTCCTGCCACCACCACCGAGAACTGCCTTATGTCTGTCCCATGCATTCTTGAATTCCCCCACTGTTTTTGACTCTACAACCTCCTCAGGAAGGCCGTTCCATGCATCCAAACCCTCTACGGGAAAAAATACTTCCTCACATTACCGCTCGTCCCCATCTTCAAATTCTGTCCTCTTGTTCTTACGCATCTCTTTTTCTGAAAGATGCTACCCTCCTGGACTTTGCTGATTCCCTTGAGGTACTTGAAAGTTTCTATTATGTTCCCCCTCTCCCTCCTTTCCTCAAGGGTATACATATTAAGCTCCTTTAGTCTCTCTTTGTATGGTTTCTGTTACAGACCCTGCACCATTTTAGTTGCCCTCCTCTGAACTTCCTCCATCCTATCTATGTCCTTGCGGAGATGGGGTCTCCAGAACTGTACACAGTACTCCAGATGGGGTCTCACCAACTGTCTGTACAGAGGGATAACAACTTCCTGTTTTCTACTGGTGATGCCTCTCCCTATACATCCCAGTATACCCCCAGCCATCCTTACTGCCTTCTCACATTGCCTGCTTACCTTTAGGTCATCTGATATGACTATCCCCAGGTCTCTTTCCATTTCTGTTGTTAATACCCCCCCCACCACCACCACCACTGTGTACTCTTCCCCTGGGTTTCTGTTTCCCAGGTGCATTACTTTGCACTGAATCTAAGCTGCCATACTTTTGACCATTCCTCCAACCTTGTCAAGTCCCTGCTAATCCTTTCCATGCCCACCCTTGTGTATCAACCCTGTTGCATGAGATCCTTACTCTGCTGCCTCTGTCTGTACCCCCATCCCCCTTCCTCCTACCAGATCTACTTTATTCATGAATCTATGGTTGTGGCACTTTTTCCTGTTTGCTGTGCCACCTCTGTAGCTGGAAAAATACTGATGACTACACACAATACTTAACATAGCTGGGGCAAGTGTCAGTGACTTAAGAACAATGCTGTCACTAACTAATGTAGATCTGACTCATATACAAATAGATCTGATATAGCAGAAACATTTTATTTACCTCCTTATGTACTGAGAGAACAGTCAAATGGTGTAGAGAATGGGACAACACAGGCAGGCATGCTAATAAAAGCTTCAATTTACGTGAATATGCAGGGCGTGGCAATGTCAACTGAAACCTGGGGCTTGATTCACAAAAGTTCTGGGAATGCTGCAAGCCCCAGGTGTACTGAACACATGGTCTGAAGCATTCCCAGGCTGGCAATCATGATTCCTGATCTCGTGCGCCAACTGCTGCAAGTTAGGCCAGCTTTCTCTGGTGCAACTGCAGCAATCTCGGGTACCCTTTTTACAGGGCTTGCACCAATTATTTGGCGCAAGCAGCCATAAATCAGGGAAAGTGTTGCAAATGTGCCAAAAAATGTGTTTGATGCAGGGCTTGTAAATCGGGTCCCTGATCTCTACTTTGAACTATTCTACTGCTGCCTCTAGCTCTCTCTTCTCACAACAAAAAACTCACTACCTTGTTCAAATGGTTAAAGTTTGTACAGCACGGATCAGGCATACCTCTCAAACTTTTATCAGACAAAAAGAGATTCAATGAGGGACAATGGTCAAACATGGAGCTGCAAGCTCAGAATGCAGTGGGAACCATTTTGTTTACTACTATAAAGTTTATTGTTGTTTTAGCATCTTAGAATTTTGTGAATGTCTGCTTAACTGTACCTGAATAAACACCGAAGGGAAAACCTATGTTTCTAATGTTATGAATATCATTTCTGAAAACAGAAACATTATGAACAGCTACAATAACAAATAATGTTCTGTTCTCTTTAAAGTCTAAATTTACAACACATTCTCTTTGTGAGCAGCATCTCCTCCAGGAGGGACCGATGAAGGGCATCACTCAGAATCAGGGACAGCTGAGAGGTATTGGATCAGGTCCAAACATCAAGGAACTCTACCACTGACTTTACAACTAAGGTTTGTTGGTTAAAACTGTAACTGCAGTATGTCAGCCCCTATCAAGGAACTGTACCAATTTAAGACCATAATACAGTACAAGTAATCACTCTGCACTGCATCAAACTAGATGAAATCAAAGTACCAATGGTACTAAAGGTGCCACAGAAGACATATGGGAAATAGTTGTGTGGCCAGAAAGAAGGCAGACAGGCTTCCCCTGACAATAAAAAGGGAACTGGCTTGGGGGATGGGGTCTGAGACACAGCATCAATCAACTGTAGTAAGAAAGACAAAAAATATTCCACACTGAGGGTGAACCCATGCCCCCTTCCCTCTACTGCATGATAGCCTGTAGCTCTAACACTGTATTAAACTTAAAGAGGAAATGTTTGCTGTGGCAAAAGACATCCAGCACTGAGTACTGACCACCCCAGGGATTTATTTAACTCCAAAAATTGATTAGCGTTTTGCTCATAAAAGTGCTAAAACATTGTGAAAATGCATAGCACTTGCATCACTGTGTTTAACAAACATAACACTTCTAGAAAACCTATATAAATACTTTCTGTACAGTTGGCATTGTCCCAAGAAAAAAAATGTTAATCAATTATTTAAAACCCTGCCACCCCCCCAAACACTGAGCTGCAGTGAATGTTCACAATTAACAACCTGTCTATATGAAGTAATGTTTCCCATGTTGCATTTAAGCTTCAAAGTCTGAGCAGAAACTTTTCAAGTCATCAGCAACACAATGTCAAATCACTGCTGAAGGTCCACCATTAAATCAGAAATGACATCTAACAATTTCACTCATACTGCACTGGGGGGGGGGGTCAAATCCAGGCCCTTTACCCTCTACTGTTCGGCAGCCTGTAGCAGTACCACTGTACTAAGCTTCCTAGAAAGAAGAAGCATTCTGTGGTAAAGGACATCCAACACTGAGGCAGAACCCCCCCCCCAAAACAGCTGCAGTGAGTTTTTATAGCAAACAGTCTATGTATTTGACATAATTTTTCCCAAGCTGCATTTAAATTTCAAAGTCTGAGCTGGAACTTTTAAAATTACCAGCAATACAGAATGTCAAACCTTGCTAAATTGTAGAGAGAAAGAAAAATATGTTCCACTCTAGGGATCGAGCCCAGGCCACCGACTCTCTACTGCTTGTATCTTTACTGTTGTACTAAGCTTCCTTTACAAGAAAAGCATGGTGTGGTAAAGGACATCCAGCATGAGTGCAGAGCCCCCTACACAGCTGTGTGTAATTAACAGTCTGTCTATTTAAAGTAGTGTTTCCCCATGTTGCATTTAAACCTCAAAGTCTGAGTTGCAACTTCTAAAGTTATCGATGTGGCGAGCTATGCCACTGCCAGTCAGATGTACAGATATATGATGTTATATTGTTACATTTTGTGTATGTGTACATGCCACAAGATTGTCAGAGTTGGAAAGGTCTTATAGGATGGTGACAGAGAGACTGTATTTCTTTTAAAATGTCTGACCTTCCTCTGACCTGACAGGAAGCTGGCAATTACTTGTCAAAGGCTTGGGGGGGTTAGCTGATCAAAGGGTATTTCCCTGGTTAACTAACTGAGGGAAACAGAGGTAAATAAAATGTTCGGGAAATAGACCTTTTTCACCTCAAAGGCAGGATTCCTTGGTCCCAAAAAACGGTTATGATATATTACTTTTGATGAGATGAAAGGAAAGGACAGAAATATCCATGCTGACAAGCTACAGCAAATTCTCTTACAGGTATCATAATTGTCAGGGAAGTATGACATAACAAGGTAGCCAGAAAATTGTGTAGTTGGGACAGCCCAAGAGTGACATCTACTGGCCCAAAAGTTAGGACAGACCAGGGATTTTTTACACTATATAAAGAGCTTGAAAACTAGGGTCTCTCTCATTTTGCTGAGCATCTTCAAGTGACACTCTTCTCCTGACACACAAGAATCAAGACTGCTATCAAAGGAAACTGAAACTTTCATTTACTTTTCCTGGACTTCAATCCACTATGAACTTAAGGTAGAACTTAGCTAACAGTTTTAAGGCATTTTTTTTTGTATGTACACGTCTACTTTTTATTTGTGTTACTCTGTGACCAAATTGATCAAACCTTTTTATTGTAATGTATGATAATTATATAATTATTTAGTAAAGACATTTGTTTTAAGAAACCTGCCTGAGTGAGATTTCTATATTGTGTGTGTGACTGTGGGATGTTTCAGTAATAATCTGTGACTAAACTGTTATTGTTAAGGGATGCCATCATAAGCTACCAAATTGAACAAAGGGTCTGAAAGGGAAAGTCTTGATAAAGATAGGGGGAATACCAAAGTCTCAAGGAAGGGTCTGTGAGGATTTGAACCAGGTTACTGCACGCCTTGTGGGAGAAGACAGAATCAGGGTTACAACACTACCCCGAACAAGTTGTAATGCATGGATCTTCCCTATTGTGTAATGACCAAGAAGGGTTGATATCTGGCTACAAGACTCGAGATTAGTATTGTACCCTAATCCAGAGTAAAGACGGACACCCTGGGACCTCATGGCGGGTGTTCAGTTGTGAACTCAGCAAGCATTTTGGGAGGACATGAGGGGTATATCCATTTTCCCCCTCCTTGTCATGGATTGCACTTAGGGGTGGGCAATGTGAGCTCAGTGGACCTGACCCTCAGAGATGGGTTCATGGCAGATCTGGTGCGCAGTGGTGGGATCCAAGAGATCTAGTAGCAGTGAGATTCGAGAGATATTGGTGGCACAGGCATAACAGCTGGATTCAAGGTGTGCAGTATCAGACTGATAAACTGAAAACAATCCACACACAATCAAGGCAGAGATTTGAAAAAATAATTTGGTCACAGTATAAAGTTCCTTACCTGTTTTGTTTTTTTTCAGTGTAAATTAGTGTAGTAGTCATTAGGGAAGAAGATGGCTTTCAACTACAGCAAATAAACTACAGACTACCTAAGGCAGCTGTTTCAGGAAGGAGGGATCCAGTACGAGGGGCAAACCAAAAAAACCCTCATGGAGGCTCTTGTGGCAGCTGATGAGCTAACAGCTGCCCAGAACTTCATGTCACAGACAGTGACTAAAAAGGACCACAGCCTGGTCATGGAGGTGCCAGGGTCCATCGCAGAGTCTAGTCTCAGGGAGAAGGACAGCAAGATCAGAAGGAACGCAGATTCAGACCCAGAGCCACGTAGCAGGGAAAGGTCACCATCGAGCTGAAGCTAGAAGGGATCAGGCTATAGTCTGAGCTGAGGAAATTGAAGCCAGAGCAGAAAACGTTCGAAGCCCAGCAGGAAAGAGAGCAGAAGAGGCTCGAACTGGAGATGCAGGAACAGCAGCACCAGAGAGAGGCCGAGGAAAGAGAAAAGCAGCTTCAGAGAGAGGAAAAAGCGCACTAGAGGGAATTCAAACTGGAGACTTTAAAACTCTAATGACAAACGCCAGAGGAGGTAAGTGGCAGGGACAGACCTAAAACTCCAGGGCTGGGGTATAAATTAAGTTTAACATTAAAAGCAGAATTTAAAGAGGGGGAGGATATGGATGCATTTTTGAATTCATGTGAAAAGGTCTGTATCCAGGCCAAGGTACCCTGGGAATCCTGGAACTCCCAGCTATCCCCACTGCTTATGGATAAAGGGGTGAGGAGCTAGGTCAACTGGATAATGATGATAGCCAAGACTGTAAAAAACCTGAAGTTGTTTTACTTAAAAAGTATGAACTGACTCCTGAGGCCTACAGGTTTAAATTCCGTAAACTCCGAAAAAGCCCTGACATGAACTTTGAGGAACTCACCACAAAGTAACAGCAGTTTTTAAAGCATTGGTGGGATGGAGTGGAAGCAAATTCCTTGGGGAAAATTCAGGGGGCTGTACTTTTAGAGCAGATCTTTTGGGCTTGCCCAGCAGAGCTGAAAACCTGGCTAGAGGAGGAGACCCAAAAACAACATAGCAAGCTGCTGAGCTCTTGGATCGCCATGACAGGAGCAGGCATGCTCTGATAGGAAGTGGAGCAGGTGTGGCAGGGCTGAAAGGGAAAAGTGCGCCTTCAGGGCAGCTAAAACCCTCAGAGCCTCTACAGAAAGGGGGAAGCCCCAGGTTATAAAAAAAAGGATTTCTCAGATAAAAGAAATGATGACTGTTGGTTTTGTAAACAGCCAGGGCATCTAGCTAGACAATGTCCTAAAAAAGCACAGAATGGATAAAGTGGTACTCAAACAGAGTTGGGTCTACTGTGTATCCCTGAAAACACGCCTACAAACATGAGGGAGCACATACACCTGGTTACTGTAAATGGTGCACAAACCCATAGGTTAAGGGACACGGGGGCATCTCTTAACTTAGCAAAAGGAGATTTGGTTGGGCCTGAACAGCTTATACCCAATCAGTCTGTAACGGTAAGGGGATTCACAGGGGAGGAGAAAACTCTGCCACTTGCTAGCATTCTCTTGGACTGGGGTGAGACAGGACACACGCTGCAAAAAGTGGCAGTAGCAGACAACCTCGCCCTGGATGTGATTATACTAAACAATCTCCAGGAGGGGGTGGTGTGAGCAGTTACCCCCAGTCAGACAACAAAGGTCGACTGTAGTTCCCTGAACCCCGTAGAAGCCCCAGTGGAAAAAAAATGGGAGGCTGTTTCCACAGTCTGTGTCTCAAAGTGGAGGGCAGTGAAACGGAGGTAGGACTTCCCCATGCAGAAGTTCACAAAACAGCCACAGAAGGTTACTCTGAGGAGGGAGGGGTAACAAATGGTCAGAAGGTTAGGGATGGCGGTGACCCTGAATGTCCTGATGTTAGAGCTCTAGACCCCAGCTTAGGAAATAAAGAGGACATGTCCCAGGACTTGGGAAAATGTGAAGATTTGCAGCTGCTCAGAGAACTGACCCTAGTTTGGAGAGGCTGAGGGTTTGTGCAGAATCTGACGGGACACAGGGAGGTGACATAAGACAGAGTATATTCTGGGACAATGGACTGTTGTATACATAGAATTTAAGGACAGAGGGAGGGGTGATGAGCAGGCAGGTTGTTCCCCATGGGTACCGTGAGCGGTTACTCAAGATCACTCATGATATCCCTATGTCCGTACATCTGGGCATCACATGCACCATGCATTGATTGGCTCAGAATTTCTATTGGCCCAACTTCACCCAGCAGGTGAAGGAATACTGCAGGTCTCGTCACCGGTGCCAACAAACAGGGAAGGCAGGTAGTAAAACGAAAGCTGCCCTAATTCCCTTGCCCACTGTGAAGGAGCCATTCCAGAGGATAGTAATGAATATTGTGGGACCTTTGGGTACCCCAAGCTCCTCCAGGAAGAAGTTTATCCTGACGGTGGTTGAGTACACAACCCGATACCCAGAGGCCACTCCTCACTTAGTTACCATAGGAGGTTATCACTGATCAAAGGGATACCTTCATGTCGGACATGATGAAGTGTTTGTGGGAGAAATATGGGGTGGTGCAGACATGCATGACGCCTTATCACCCAGAAGCCAATTTGTTCATGGAAAGGTTTAATGGTACAGTACCCTAAAGTTGATGCTCCAAGCATTTGCTGAAAAAAAACATAGGAGGGACTGGGAGAAATACCTTCCCCACCTGTTGTTCGCATACAGGAAGATGCCCCAAGAGTCAACAGGGTTTTCCCCCTTCGAACTCTTACATGGATGTAAGGTGCATGGGCCCCTAGATCTGATCTGGGAAGACTCGGAAGGCAAGCACGCCACCCAGGGAACTCCCATAGTGGAGTATGTCCTTAAGTTTAGATAGAAGCTGAAGGAGCTTATGGGGCGGCATATAGCAACCTGTCAGCTGCCCAACAGAAGCAAAAGGTCTGGTACAACCCAGAGCCACAGCTCACTTACACAGCGCAGGTCAGGAAGTCATGGTTCTAATCCCAGTCTGGAAGTACAAGCTGCAGGCCGAGTGGGCAGGACCATATAAAAATTAGTGCAAGAAGTAAATGATGTTGACTATATTGTAGAACTACCTGACAGGAGACATAACCATAGGATGTACCATGTAAACATGACAAAACCATATACAAATAGGGATGACACGGTCTTTGCAGTGTGCGTCCTGGGGAGGGGACGGATGAAGAGGACCCCCCTACTGGACTTGCTTGAGGAAAGCAAACGGGAGTCCTCTGTGGAGACAATCAAACTGTCACCTCAACTGACCCCGGAAAAATCCCAGGAAGTGAGGGAGGTTTTAGAGGACTCTGCCCCTTTGTTTATGGCCAAGCCTGGATGAACCCCCTTAGCGACGCACAATATAGACACAGGGACACAAGTGCCTATACGGCGGACAGACTACAGGATGTCTGAAGCCGTCCTAAAGGACATCAGAAGGGAGGTGGAAGAAATGCTGGATTTAGTGGTAATCTAGAAATCCCACACTCCCTGGGCCTCACCCATAGTCCTCGTTCCCAAGCAGGATGGCTCTACTCGCTTTTGTATGGACTATCGTGAACTCATCGCAGTCATGAAATCTGATGCCCACCCAATGCCATGAACAGACAAACTACTAGACAAGTTGGGATGAACACAACAGGTGCCTACAACTACATTGCTGGTGCCTAAAAACAGTAGAAGCAGAGCAAAACCCAGTTTAACCTGTTGCAAAATGAATTCCTGATCTTTCATAACCTTGCTCTTGGAGCTACTGCAGCTTGCTTGGAGTTAAAAGTGGCTCTGGTAGGATTTGAACCTGACTTTACTGGTTCCCAAGCCTGTGTATCTAACCACTAGACCCCAATATGATCCATCTGTCACTTTTTAAGGTGGATTAGTGAAGCTTAAAGCAGACCACAGTAGAAATGGGAGGGAACCCAGGGAACTCAATTCCGGGAGAGAAATTAAAACAACTCAGTTCTAGGGGTAAAATGAGGAAGGACTGCTTCTATGTAAAATGCACACACACAGAGGCACCAAACTGACAAAGTGTGAAAATACAACATATTGTGTAATGAAGAAACATATTTGCAGACCCCAATCAGATATGTTTCATACTAGATCACAGTGATGGGTTCCCTCAGTGAATTCTTTCCATTTCCAATACTGAAACTGAACTTTTTGTTAGTCATCCACTGGACATGACCAAAACCATAAAAGGTGAACGCTGCTGTGTTAACCCCTCTAAGGGAAATAGTCAGTGGGTTGTAGACCACAGGTGCAATTCAATACTACAGACTGCACAGGAGTCTATAGCACTACACACCAGCTGCTTGACCCTCCCACCTTACTTCAGGTAGTTCCACGAGAGTAGCTGAATTCACACTCCATGAACCTTTTCCATGTTGTCACTAAATTTGGGATTTTTACATTACAATAATGCAACAAGCAAATTTAACTAAGCTACACATTATTCTATATCCTTTATCAGGCTAATGTACTAGCAGCCGTACTTGCTCTGATCACAGTTTGCTCCATCAGGTGCCAATCTAGTTTTTATTTAAAGGCACAGTCAGTTACAGCTGATAAACAGAAAACAGTGAACGCTAAGCACAAAAATAAGAGCACATTAAATATATAAGGCTTGAAGTTCCCTGCCAAAAAAGAATTTTCTGGACTGCATCACACAGAATCACCTCAACGATATGGTCATCACCCAAAAACCAGGCTTACGACATTTTTGATAGTCAAAAACGTTTACTTCAATTTCATTCAGATTAGCAGCAGCATGAAGATCCAGGTTTGATTCTCACTACTCCATTCTCATTTGTAATCTTTGCTTGTGCGGTCTAAAGAGCAGTAGTCTTCATATGTCTTTCCCACCAGCACACGACCATGCGACTGACATTTCGACTTCACAATACTGACTTCTTGAGAGTGTCTTATTGTGATAAATGAAATTGTTTATAACTAAACTATTTAAAAGAACAGTATCTCAAAAGTGCAAAACTGTACTTAAAGTGCCAGTGCCTGTATCAAAAGTGTAAAATGTGACCAGTGATCAAATAAAATAAAATATAAATAAATATGGATAGTGCCCTAAACTTATAAAAAATGTGTAATATAAAAAACTATAATGTTAGAAAAAAAGGACACACCATATCTGTTATATACAGGCACACAGCCGTAAGTTCAAAAAGAGTGCATTGGTACATTGGGCAGGATTTACAAAACTCAGAAAAGTCCCACAGCTGCAGGAAAACATCGGCGCAAGAGGGTTGCCACTTGCGAATCTGCAGATTACCCGCAGTGTCGGGTATTCACAAAGGTGGAGCCGGATTACGACTAGCTCCACGAATTATGGCAGCATTCGGGTGTTGTTGCCAGGGACAGGGAAGTCCATCTTCTTCCAAGTTGTGTACAGGGTGTACTTGGAAACAACTGAGAAGCTGCGTGGGATATACTATTTTGGACTAAATATCTGTAACTAATCTCTCTCTCTCTTGCTTACATCTGAGAGAAGTCTTCCTCACTTTTAAAGTGGTATTGCTTTGTGTTTGTTTTAGTTTTTAATTCAGGAAGGGGGTTTTAAAACTGCTTATCTTCTGCATATTTGATTTTCCTTTGTGGCTAACTGGACTGATTACTAGAATTCTGTGAGAATCTGCATCAATATATTTTGCCACTTTTGGTGGGGTTGTGTGATTCAAAATAGCAAAAGCTGCAGTTTGTAATTGGATGCCAGACATAGCCTGAGGTGGAGGTAATTGTCTTCACAAGTCAGAGGTCTGCATCACAGCCATTTGTCTAGCTAGACCATTTCAGCATTGTTCAATTACTATAAACTAGTGGTGTGATCCTGTTTGAGGCAGAAGTCCATCTTCTTCCAAGTTGTGTACAGGGTGTGCTTGGAAACAACTGAGAAGCTGTGTGGGATATACTATTTTGTACTAAATATCTGTAACTAACCTCTCTCTCTCTCTCTCTTGCTTACATCTGAGAGAAGTTTTCCTCACTTTTAAAGTGGTACTGCTTTGTGTTTGTTTTAGTTTCTAATTCAGGAAGGTTTTTAAAACTGCTTATCTTCTGCATATTTGATTTTCCTTTGTGGCTAACTGGACTGATTACTAGAATTCTGTGAGAATCTGCATCAATATATTTTGCCACTTTTGGTGGGGTTGTGTGATTCAAAATAGCAAAAGCTGCAGTTTGTAATTGGATGCCAGACATAGCCTGAGGTGGGGGTAACTGTCTTCACAAGTCAGAGGTCTGCATCACAGCCATTTGTCTAGCTAGACCATTTCAGCATTGTTCAATTACTATAAACTAGTGGTAGATCCTGTTTGAGGCAGAAGTCCATCTTCTTCCAAGTTGTGTACAGGGTGTGCTTGGAAACAACTGAGAAGCTGCGTGGGATATACTATTTTGGACTAAATATCTGTAACTAATTTCTCTCTCTTGCTTACATCTGAAAGAAGTTTTCCTCACTTTTAAAGTGGTATTGCTTTGTGTTTGTTTTAGTTTTTAATTCAGGATGGGGGGGTTTTAAAACTGCTTATCTTGTCAGCATCCTCAGAAGGGCTGAAATAACTGCATATTTGATTTTCCTTTGTGGCTAACAAACCACCAGGCTGTTTTGGGGCTGGAGAGGTTTACCTGTGTCTGACTTGGATGTCTGGATTTTTCTCTGTTTGATTAGCAGGGTACTTTCTCTGTCAAATTGTTGCGTAGGGTATCTTGCTGACAGGAAGGCACCCATTGCAGCGGTGGGTGTGAGAGCTTAGTTGATTGTTTTGTGAGGGCACAGTTTAGTTCCAACCCTTCCCACCCCCCTCACCCCACCCACCCTGGAAACAGTTCCTTTATACCGAGGTTCTGACATAATTTCCTCGAGTGCAAAGTGTATTTCACTGTCATATCCTCGCTAGCTCACTGCACTGACAATATAGGAATACACATTGTATAATATATATATTTCTATATAACAAATCACACACGCACGCGCGCGCACACACAAAAATATATATATAAAAAAAAAAAAACTAGATAAACATGTGGGGAGTAGTGCAATGTAATGGCTGTGGGGCAGTAGTCTTCCGGGAGTCTTTCTGGAGGCTGAGATGCTGCCCTATTTGAAGACAACTATCTACCCTGAGGGAGGAAGTTGCCCGTCTTCAGGCCGCACTGGACAGTAGTAAGGAAACCTTCCCCCAGGCCACACTGGACAGTAAGAAGGGAACCTCCCCCATCCAGGGAGCACTAGTGCCACCACCACTACCTCAGAGGTTGCGAAGAAAGCACAGCAGTTGGACCACAGTGGGCTCAGGGAGGGTGAGGAGGGTGGAACAGAGGCACACCCAGTCAATTGTTCCACTCCACAATCCATACACCATTCTGGGGGAGCATAGCTCCCCTATGGATGCACCTGCAGAGAAGACTGATGACAACTGTCACAAGGGAAGCCCACAGGAAGGAGGCAGAGGACACAGAGGGAAAGGAAGCAGCTCCTGGTGGGGACTCAATTAAGGTATAGAACTGGGGGAGCTGGGAAAACTGAAGTAAGGTGCCTGCCTGGTGCCATGGCTTGGAGAGACAGGAAGCGCATCCTCAGGATCACGAGAACAGCTGCAAGGGATTCTGAGCTGGACATAATTGTCCAGCTAGGGACAAATGACTTGGCTCATCATGAGATTAGAGCGGTGCAGGAGGACATTGCAGAGCTGGGGAGGGACCTAAGACAAGTAGCACACACAGTATCCTTCTCAGAGGTGCTGCCTGTCAAAGGCATGGGGAAGGCGAGGGTAATTGGCACCATGCAGTTTAATGAATGGTTGAAAAAATGGTGCGAAGCACAGGGGTTTACTTCATTGGGGACTGGGGTTCCACCTGGAGGACACCAGCCTATACTGCAGGATGGTCTGCATCTGTCCAGGAAGGAACAAGTCTTTTGAGCAATGGTTTAAATGCTTCATTTGCAAGCTTTAAACTAGTCAAAGGGGAGGCACTGACAAGCAGCAGGAAAATCCCAGCCTCTCCCTACAAAACAGGGTACTAAATGAGAAAAAGACCGAGGTGGAACGGTCAGTGGGGGATGCTGCAACAGAAGGTAAAGCCATCAAAAATTGGAGAGCAATGAGTACCAATGCCCGTAGTCTGGGTAACAAGCTTCCTAAATTAGTGGCCTTGATGGAGGAGGAACATCTGGATATCATGGCAGTCACAGAAACATGGTACACACAAAACCAGGACTGGGACATAAACATACCAGGATACACTGTCTACAGGAGGGACAGGGAGGGTAAAAGAGGAGGAGGAGGAGTAGTTCTTTACATAAGGGAAGGAATAAAAGTAACAGAACAAAAGGGTAAACAGGGAGGAGAAGAAGCACTGTGGGTAAATTTGGAGACAGGCAATGGCACCACAATACACACAGGGGTTATATACAGACCCCCTTCTCAGGGGGAGGAAATGGACAGGGAAATGATAGAAAGTATACTTGGAATGGCAGAAAAAGGGGAGATATTGCTGATGGGTGATCTGAATATTCCAGATGTTAACTGGAGTGCAGTTGCAGCTGCCACTTCAAAGAGTGCAGTTATTCTAGATGCCCTACAGGGGGCATGCCTTAGACAACTAGTACTGGAGCCCACTTGAGAGAGCAATATTAGACTTGATTCTCTCAAATGGAGATGGGAGAGGATCACAGATGTAGAAGTGGGTAGCCATCCGGGAACTAGGACCATCGAACAGTATGGTTCACAATAAACACAGCAATAGAGTCAAGCCATACAAAGACAAAAGTACTGGACTTTAGGAGGGCTGACTTTGCCAAAATGGGTGAGAGCCTAAGGAATGCACTAGCAAATGGGCAGGAAGGAGGGGTGAAAGAACAATGGGGAATAATAAAACTGCCATCACAGAGGTAACAAGCCTTTGTGTGAAGCAAATAAACAAAACAAGACGATGTAAGAAACCACTATGGTTCTCAAAGGAAGTGGCAGTGAAGGTTCAAGAGAAAAAGAAAGCATTCAGGAAGTACAAGGAATCGCAGAAGGAGCAGGACAGAGAACAGTATCAGTTAAAGCAAAGGAGGCTGGGAAGGCAGTCAGAACAGCAAAGGCCCAAACCGGGAAAAGATAGCCAACTCAGTTAAGAAGGGGATAAAACCTTTTATAGGTACCTCGAGGAGCAAAGGAAGACCAAGGAGGGAGGGATAGTGAGGCTTAATAAAGGGAGGGAGGGTGGGCAGAGGAGACTGTGAAAAGGCAGAGATACTAAACAAATATTTTGCTCAGTATTTACAAATGAAGAGGGAGGTACATAAAACAAACAGTAGCAACACTCTGGATACAGAAGTTGATACAAGCCCATTTACAAGAAATGGGTTCAAAGAACTCTTAAAACTGAAGGTGGACAAAGCAATGGGGCCTGATGGATTCATCCCAGAATTCTAAAAGAGCTAAGGTAGAACTAGTGACACCACTGACTACCCTTTTAACAAATCATGGGAGGATGGGGTGGTACCGAGGACTGAAGGAGGGCAGATGTGATTCCCTTCACAAAAGTGGGAGCAGGGCAGAAGCAGGAAACTACAGACCTGTTAGTTTAACCTCAGTGATAGGGAAATGATGGAATCACTTCTGAAGGAAAGAACTGTCGAGTATCTAGAGGCCAGAGGGCACAGAACCCTAGGCAGCATGGATTCTACAGCGGAAGGTCATGCCAGACAAATCTGATAGATTTCTTTGACTGGGTGACCAAAGTAGTAGATCAGGGAGGGCTGTGGACATGGCCTACCTAGACTTTAGCAAGGCATTTGACACATTCCACACAAAGATTAATATACAAGTTAGCCAGCCTGGGGTGGGTCCCAAGATGACAGCCTGGGTAAAGAATTGGCTGGAGAATAGGACACAGAGAGTAATAGTAAATGGAGTCCACTCAGAAGAAAGGAGGGTTACTAGTGGGGTACCCTGAGGTTCAGTAATGGATCGTCCTCTTCAATGTCTTTATAGCTACATTGCAGAAGGACTGAAGGAAAGTATGTCTCTTTGCAGATGACACAGATCTGCAACAGAGTTGATGCACAGGGTGGGGTGGAAAGGATGAGAAGGACTTGGCAAGGTAGGAATGGTCAAATGTATGGCAGCTTAGATTCAATGCTAAGAAGTGCAAGGTAATGCACCTGGGAAACAAAAACCCAGGGGAAGAGTACACAATGGGGGTGAGATACTAACAACAACAAAAATGGAAAGGGACCTGGGGGTAGTCATATCAGATGACCTAAAGGTGGGCAAGCAATGTGAGAGGGCAGCAAGGAGGGCTGGGGGGATACTGGGATGCACAGGGTGAGGCATCACCAGTAGAAAACAGGAAGTTATTATCCCTCTGTACAGACAGCCGGTGAGACCCCATCTGGAGTACTGTGTGCAGTTCTGGAGACCCAATCTCCGCAAGGACATAGACAGGATGGAGGCTGTCCAGAGGAGGGCAACTAAAATGATGCAGGGTCTGCACCGGAAAACATATGAAGAGAGACTTAAGGAGCGGAATATGTTTAGCCTCGAGGAAAGGAGAGAGAGGAGGGACATGATAGAAACTTTCAAATACCTCAAGGGAATCAACAAAGTCCAAGAGGGTAGCATCTTTCAGAAAAAGAGATGTGCAAGAACAAGGAGGCACAATTTGAAGATCAAGAGGGGAAGGCTCAGGGCAATGTGAGGAAGTATTTTTTCACGGAGAGGGCTGCAGATGCATGGAACAGCCTTCCTGAGGAGCTTGTGGAGTCAAAAACAGTGGGTGAATTTAAGAATGCATGGGACAGACATAAGGCAATTCTAGTGGGGGGTAGGAGGAAGTAGGCTGTTGGTTAACTAGGATCTGCAGCTTCTCCATTAGGTAGGGAAATGGGCAGACCAGGTGGGCAAAGCGGTCCTTATCTGCCATCAAATTATATGTTTCTATGTCCTGCTATAGTCTTTTGCCTGAAAGAGGTTCTGCACCTGTACCTTGTTGTTGCATTTAAGGTATTTAAATGTCTCTATCAGGTCCCCCCAATTCCTGCACTGCTCTAAGGAGTATAGATTGAGTTCACAGAATCTGGCTTCATATGATTTCTGGTGCAAGCTCTGCACCATCTTTGTTGCTCTTCTCTACACCGTCTCCAGCCTATCTATGTCCCTCCTGAGATGTGGCCTCTAGAACTGGATGCAGTATTCCTGGTGGGGTCTTACCAGGGATCGATACAGAAGCATGATCACTTCCTTTACGGGGTTTATGTAGCCAATCGGTGGCATTTACTTCTTATGATAATATTCCATGCACTAGACTGTCCCTGAAGTTTTTTTTTTTTTTTTTTTTACCTTTTCTGTAAGTAATTCTTGAAGGATCTTTGCTGACTTTATCATACTGGCTATCCCCTTTAAGATCTCCCAGTGTTTTTTTTTTTTTTATAATATTCCTGATACAATGTGCTTGCGGAAAATACTGGATTACAAAAGTGGGTGGGTTGTCATTAGTAAGACTGTTTGGTATATCTCTACCATCTAGCATATCATCTCTATGGGTGTTTTTTGCATGCTGGTATGCTTCATTCACCGCTGATTCCCTGTGCTTTCTAAAAATCTTGATTGCATACCTATACTGCAGTCTTTAAAATCTGAGTCATCAGTGCAAGTTCATCGAATTCTCAAAATTTGGCCTTTTGGAATGTTTTGAACTAATGGCTTGGGGTGACAGCTATCAGCTCTTAGGATTGTACTCTTTGAAGCAAGTTTCCCAAACAGTTTTGTTAAGTTACTCTCCCACTTTAAGAACAATAAGGTCAAGGAAACAGACTTGCTGTTAGCTGATTCAAACATAAACTTGAGGTGTGAGTTACTACTGTTAACATATTCACTAAAGTGGAAAAGTTCACCCTATCTTTCCATACCAAAAAGCAATCGTAAATATAGTGCTTCCACAGGGTTTGCTTACACTGGTCTCCCCAGTCCCAACCAAGGACAGATGCCACAAAAGTTTTTCCCTGCAGGGTGTGAGGGCTTGCTTACACTGCTCTCCCCAGCCCCAACCAAGGACAGACGCCACCAAAATTTTGCCCTGCAGGGTTTGACGACTTGCTTACACTGCTCTCCCCAGACCCAACCAAAGATAGACGCCACTGAAGTTTTCCTCTGCAGGGTCTGAGGGCTTGCTTACACTGCTCTCCCCAGCCCAACCAAGGACAGATGCTGCTAAAGTTTTGCCCTGCAGGGTTTGAGGGACTGCTTACACTGCTCTCCCCAGCCCCAACCAAGGACAGATGCCGCTGAAGTTTTTCCCTGCAGGGTTTGAGGGCTTGTCTACACTGCTCTCCCCAGCCCCAACCAAGAACAGATGCCGCTGAAGTTCTACCCTGCAGGGTTTGAGGGAATGCTCACACTGCTCTCCCCAGCCCCAACCAAGGACAGACGTCGCCGGAGTTTTGCCCTGCGGGCACAGACCACGTCAGACTTCAGCGTGCACAGCTGCTTTTGAACTTGGTACCTTTTTGTACAGCAGCCAAATTAATACTAAACTTAACTTGAGCAGGGCTCAGGGCCTTCCTGGCTCCTTCTTCTGTACTGATTTTCGCCCTTCCTCCCACTTCCCCTAACAGAATACGCCTTTACTCTGCCCACTGCCATCTGACTGGCCCCATCTGACTGGCCTCTGGTATTAAAGGGGCGGGGCACAACATACACTGGAATTTTGACGTGCTTTGCTGCTCCTTTCCATCTCCACTTTTTGAAAATATCATATTGCTCTCCTCACTACGCAGCTGCCCCTTTATTTATTACTTCTACTGACTTCAATCTGCTGTAGTATTGCCCTGGAATACTTTACACCTCTCACTGCTGCTCCCCTCAGCTCAGATGCTGACCTAAGTGACTTCACTTTCTCCAATATGCTACTACTTCCCTGACGACTCACTTGCACTGCTGAATATCAAAGTCCAAAGCTGGTTCTCTGCCTTATCAGAAACATTATCAGATCTAATCACAACTTCCAAGCTAGGACTGTCTTCACCTTTTTGATCACTGCAACATGGACTACGGTCCTATCATTATCCCTCTCTGGAGATGTGGAGATCAACCCTGGTCCTACGGCGTCAGGGTTCCCTCATGTTCAGGTCTGCTCTCCAGTAAGGCCCCATACTAGAGGGCTAAAGATTGGCCACCTAAATATAAAGAAGCCTGGTGGCTAATCATGCTGAACTGGTGGCCTGGTCCACCACCCATGGGCCTGATCTTCTTGGTATAACTGAGTCTTGGCTTAAGCCTGCTTTCCCTGACTCCGTGTGCTCTCCCCTGATACAACTTGATCAGCCCTCATCAAAAAGGGGTGGTGGCCTGGCACTTTTCTATAAGTCTCACCTAAACCTAACTTTACTACCTTGCCCCAAGTTTGCATCCTGTGAGGTACTTCATGCACTGCTATGCTAGGCGATTCCAAGAAGCTGCATACTGTTTGTGCCTACATGCTCCCAGTTTCCTGCAAGCTACGGCTTGAGGAATTCTTGGCATTTTTATCCCAGGTCACCAAAAACAATGAGGCAATTTGCCTAGGCGACTTCAACCAGGACTGGCTAGGTCCAAGCTCCCCTATCCTCGCCTTCACTATAAGCAAGGCTAACCAAACTCAGCTTGTCACTGAACCCATAAGGCATTCTAGCAATGGAAATACCACACACTCATCGACTGGATCCTCACCAACAGACCTGGCAGAATCTCGTCCATTACCATATTACCAGACTCCATTAGTGACCATTCACCTGTAACCTGTGTCTGGAACGCCTGCCCTCCCTCATACCAGCCCAAAATCATTACCATGTCAGACTTCTCAGCCCTTGATACTACTACTTTTCTAAGTGATCTGCAGCATGTCGACTGGACTCCTGTATATACTATGGACAACACTGACCTGGCCGTGGAGTACTTCACCAACTCCCTGTACCTCCTGCAGTCCAAACACATTCCTTCCATTATTTATTTATTTCAGAATTCAGATCAACACCTTTGAGCCAAGGCTATTTTACAAAGGTTCCATGTCAACAAGAGATACAAAACAGAACAAGTAGCACAACAGCGCAAATGAGAGATACAGAGGTTAAGGGAGAACAAGTCACAGTTAGGTAACAACATAATGCTAGAGGATAACAGGATTTCATGGAGAGAAAAACAATTATTAGCATACAGCCAGTTGCTAAGTGCAAAGCCTTAAGTTGTTAAGTTCAAGGCGGTTTGGCAGGTAGCAGCCAGAAGGCTTTGTCAGGGTGGGAGAGAGGGAGGAGTCAGTGGCGGAGGAAGTGGAAAGGTGGCAGTGCGTGGGACAGGAAGAGGGAAAGTTCAGGGGATTACACACATAAGTTTCAATTAGGAAGGGCAATCATGTTAGACGCAGGGTTCGTGGTCTGCCCAACAAATGGTTAACTAGCCCTCTTCTCCAAATGCTTAAGGCATGGGACAAGCTCTGGGCCAGATGGAAAGCCTCCTCCCTTCATTTCGACTTTGCTGCCTATCGCTCCACGTGGAACTCATGCAAAAATGAGATCCATTCTGCCAAATGTAACTACTACAGAGGTCTGCTCCATGCCTCTTCTAATAACCCGAAAAGGTACTGGGCCCAAATCAACCACATAATGGGTCGCAATCCTTCCTAGAATCTCATGAGATGCAAATAGACAATGTCTACTGCAACAACCCTTATACTGTTACAAACGCTTTTAATTCACTCTTTACCGCTCTCCCTAGCCTTGCACATGGTGCACCCTCATATACCACGCCCCCCAACTGACTCCCTCCCACCCCATCCTCCCCTTGTTCTTGGTCACGTCACCAGATCGGATGTCCTATCTGTCTTCAACACGATGTCTCCTCATGGCAGTGCAGGCCCTGATGGGTTAGAACCCAGAATTCTCAAGTTAGGCGGTTCCCTTCTTGTTACCCCTCTCATGCGCTTGTTCAACCTCTCCATTGCCTCACGCACAATGCCCCGCTCCTGAAAAATGCCAGGGCCACTCCTATCTTTAAAACGGGCGACCCAAAAAAACGTAACTACCACCCCATTGCTCTACTGCCTACTCTCAGTAAACTTCTAGAGAAGCTTGCCCATCGGCAGGTGTCTGACTTCTTAGCCAACTATAGCTTACTATCCCCCTGCTCAGCATGGCTTTAGGCCTGGCCATAGCACCACAACTGCCCTCGCACAATTCACTAGCGACACTAAAAACCACACGAACAGAGGTCAGCTTACTGGGGGCCATTTTTATTGACTTGTCGAAGGCATTTGACTTGGTCAACCACCCTACATCGACTAGGCAATCCTTGCACCTCCCAATCGTCCAGTGCCTGGTTCTCCAGCTTTCTGCTTAACCGCTCCCAGTCTGTTTCCTATCATAAAGTTCTGCCCTAGCTACATTACACGCTGGTGTCCCGCAGCATTTCATACTTGGGCCTCTGCTGTTCTCTATGTTCATAAATAACCTTCCTGCTGTGCCCACCCACTGTTGCTCCTTACTCTGTGCTGATGACCTGGTTCTTTATGTCTCCTCCAGTTCTATCCATGAAATTAACTCCCACCTCTCCTCTGATCTGCAGCATATGGAAACCTGGTTCTCATCCCACCACTTGGTGCTAAACATGGCCAAGACCCAAGTTATACTCTATGGGTCCTAAAGGAAATCCAGCACCTCGTCCCTGTCTCTTCAGGTCCCATGTCTCGACGGCTCCCCTGTAGATGTAACCCTCTCTTTCAAATACTTACGGGTCACTCTGGCTCCATCTCTTAATTTTTCTCTGCATGTCAATGCTGCATACATGTCTGTCAATGCCAAAATTGGACTGGCTTACCGAGTTTGACAGTTCCTTACCCCTGATGCTAGGATATCTGTTGCCCAAGGCCTTCTGGTCTCTGGACTCTGCTACGTTTTGCCTGTCTTTGCAAAGGACCAGGCAAATGTCCTTCAAATGTGGGATGTTGCTTACAACAATATCTGCAGATTTGCTCTACTGACTACCCGTCAGACACACCACTGTACATTTACTCTGACCTCCACTGGTTATCCCCTTCATCCCACCGCTTTTATTCATTAGGTTGTCTGACCGACAAAGTAATATGTTCTTCTCTCCCCTCTACCCTAGCAGCAATCTTCACCCCCTTAGACTCCTCCCGCTCCCTCCGATCCAGGTTGCTAGCTCTCCTCTCCATCCCCAAATGTTCCACCAGGATGGGTGAATTTGCCTTCCCCTACTACGCCCCAAAATTCTAGAACTCTCTACCACTTGACCGCAGATGTTCCAAATCCCACTCTGCCTTCAAGAAAGCACTCTCCAGTTACCTTGCCTCCCTCAATACTTGTAAATGTTCTTAGCTTCATGGTTTATGAAACCACTCATGCTGCACTCATTACTCTGAGCCTATTCAAACCCTCCCTTCCTCCTCTTCACATGCTACAGATATGCACTTAGGTTTCTCAGTTTTAGTCAGATTATCGGCCTCCTGACTGGACTTAAGCTTTTTGCTCCTTCTTGCTTGTACCCTTTATCTTCTATTGTACCTTGCTGCCTGTTTCTGTTACCTCTAGGACCTTGGGATATATACCATTCACTGATGTACTATGTTACCTGCACCTCTGTAAACCTGTTTAACTCTAATTTGTAATTGTACTGCAATGTATGTGCATCTGTTAACCCTTGTATTTTTGACTTGGACCCTCCCGGGTCATGCCTGAAAACAGGCAGTTTGCCTAGTGCACTTACTTAGTTACCAAAAGCTAATAAATAAATATGCCAACCAACTTAAAAAATGGACTTTCCGTGTCTATACAAACTTGAATGTCATTGTCCATTATATGGAGATCTTTTAAAATTGAACATATATGGTTTGTATCTTTCCCAGAAACATAGAAATTATCAGCAGACAAGGACCGCTAGACCCATCCAATCTGCCCGTAAGTCCTGTACTTGATTACGGTTCTTGACCCTCCCCCACTTAACCTCTATGGTTCCCCTATGCCTTTGACATAAGATTTTAATTCAGGCACATACTCTTTTATGTACTGGTCCAAGTACATTAACAGTGGTTCAGCTGAACTGACAGAAGAGATTATCGGTCTCCTGGGTACTGCAACACAGTTCTCATGCAGTTTTGGGAGCAAATACAGTGCTGGTTGCCTCAGTTCTTCTACAATTAAAAAAGCTGCATCTGATTCGTTACTCGATTGATTATTAAGGGCTTCAGTAACAGTTTCCGGTATATGTTTTTTTGATATACTGTGTGGGGTCTCCTTGTAGTTTTGAATAGACTTGAGCATGACTAAGGTGTCTTTGTGCGTGCTCAACATATTCCTTGCGTCTCCATATCACTATAGCTCCACTTCTGTTAACAGGCCATATCACAATATCAGTCATGTTTGTTAACTCTTGTAGCAGTATTCTCTCCTTTTTGGTAATATTTTGAGTTTGATCAGTGTAAGGACACTCAAGTAACTCATCTACTTCTCCCTCCACATTTTTTCATGTATGCCAATATTGTGGGATTATTAGTAATTGAGCAAATGGAAGATTTTTTCTTTATGGCTTCATGTGTATTATCCATCTCATTTGTTATAGAGTTATTAGGAGAGCATGCCTCGCTGTAAAAATCTTTAAGTTGGTGCTTCCAAAAATTTTTCTGAAGAATCTACTTTTATATTAAACTTGTCAGGTGTACTGGTAGGGATGTATAAAAAAGACCTGTTCTTAAAACATCGACCTGGTCTTTTGTAAAAGTTTTCTTAGTGAGGTTCACGACCTCAAAATGGGGTTCCTGTATAGTGGGACTATGCACACTTGCTACCCCTTTCCCCACTGTGGCTGCCCTCTTCCTCCTCTTTTCCCTCTCCCACCTCTTCCCGCCCTTCCCCCTCCTTGTCTTCTCTGGCACTGAGCCTCCTGTTGACCTTCTGACATCTAGTAAGTAAGTAAAACTTTATTTGTTAAGTGCCCAATCCCAGAGGCTCTGGGTGCTGTACAAGCAGGTGAAGATGTCATGATTAACATATGTTTTGTACTGTTGTATGTTAATGACAGCGATCACAAGCAACAAGAATACAAAATAAGATCTTTAATAAAATTAACAATTCAGCAGTTATCTAAGTCCTAAAACTCAGAGATAGTTCTCAAATGCTTCTTTAAACAGATGCGCCTTCAGACTCCACTTAAATGCCTTCACCGATGGGGCCTCTGTCAAGGATCTTGGAAGCAAGCTCCACAGTACCGGGCCCACCACCTCAAACGAACAATCTCCAGAGGTCTTAGGCCGGGCCCTTGGAACCGCTAGGAGGCCCTCAGTGGAGGGGGAAAGCGAGCACCCAGGCTGGACAGAGGTCAAGAGGTCACTCAGATAGCCATGGCCTGATCTGAATACGGCCTTGTAGGTGAGCAAGCCCACCCTGAAGGTATTTTTCCATCTCACCGGCAGCCAGTGTAAGTCACATGGCAAGACCTTGGATGGCCCATTAGCAACCTGGCCTCTGCATTTTGCATTAGCTGTAGGCAATGGAAAATCCTTCCACTGACCCCCGAGGTATACAGTGCTACAGCAGTCGAGTCTAGATGATACAAAGGCATGAACCAGTGAGGGCAGGTCACCGAGGGGAATTAAGGCTTTGGTCCAGGCAACATTCCTTAGATGGCAGAAACCACTCCAGATGACGGATGACACCTGAGCCTCAAGTGTCAATCCATCGTCAAGGATGATGCCCCAATTCTTCACCTTAGAATAAGCTGCAAAAAGGGTAGTGCCAAGGAAAAAACAATCCTGTTCCCACCCCAGCAGCATCCACATCACGCCAGAGACCAGGCTTAATCACTAGGACCTCCGTCTTGTCAGGGTTGAGTCTCAGCCAGCTAGACGACGATCAGTCCTGGATCTCAGCTAGACATTCGTTAAGCACCTCCACAGCCTCATTCATCCCAGAAGCAAATGACATATACAGATAGGTGTCATCTGCATAACAGTTGAGACCCAAACTATATCGTCTAATGATCTCACTCATGGGAAGCATGTATACTGTGAACAACATAGGCGACAGGATCGAGCCCTGGGGAACTCCAAAAGGCAGGGACTTCGGACAGGAGGAGAAATTCCCCATCACTCCCTTCTGCATCCTGCCTATGAGAAAGAACTCAAACCAGTTGATGATGGTACCGGTGAGTCCACAGAGCTCCCTTAGGTAATCCAGCAGCACTACGTGGTCCACAGTGTCAAACACTGAGCAGAATGAATATTGACCGGTCCCCTCTATCTCTCACCCTGAGGAGATCTTTCTGCACCCTTACTAATGCCATTTCAGTACTATGCCTAGACCTAAACCCAGACTGGAATGGCTCATAGATGTCATAGGCCGCAAGGTGTGCCTCAAGTTGCAGAGCCACCACTTTCTCAGCAACCCTACCCAAAAATGGGAGGTTGGAGACTGGTGTATTCTTCGCCAAGACATCAGGGTCAAGAGATGGTTTCTTTAGGAGGGGCTTCACCAGCACCTCTTTAAGGGGGTGCTGGGAAAAATATCCCTCCGAAAGCAAACACAGGACGATCTCAGCAAACACTGGACCAATGGACTCAGCATTTCCCATTAAGAGACCAGACGAGTCGGGCCAGGGTCCAGTTCACAGCATGTGGGCCGCAGCTTTGAGATCACCTCACAAACCTCTGTCACCCCCACCGACCTAAACTCACCACAGACAACAGAAGTGCCCCTGCATCTGGTTCGTGGGCCCCCTTTGTTTTGTACTATGCCCTAAAAAACAATCCTGCTGTCTTCCACCATCACTGTCCGAAGCTTCACTGTCTAACCCACATGATATATTGTTATCGTGCTTTTGTTGGTGTGAAAAGTATTTCTAATGAAGCTTTTTCTTTTTTTAAATACCACTGAGATATGGTGCCATCTGTAAAATTAGTAGCAAATCTTTCATGCTTGGATTGTTTACACAGCTTTAATGCATTTCTGAATGTATTAATTTGTGCATTCATTTTAGTTTTTAACTCCTTTTTTGTGCTGCAGTAAAAGTCATACTCATCTTTGTTTCTAGTTCCTCAGTTTGTGTCACTTTCACTTTCTTTTTTAGCTTTCTAGATTACTAAAAGTATTAAGTCTAAACTCCCTTTGTTCAATACATTTTCCCAGTCGGCCAGGAATTCTTTGTGACCCAGCCCAAACTAGGGTGGTTTCTGTATGTGGAGCCCTCTTGATATTCTTTTAACTCGCTAGTACTGGGACAAAGAGACAGCACGTAGATGGAACTTAACCTGTCTTCTAGCATCTGTGCATCATTTGTATAGAGCCTGCGTTTGAATTTTCACTGAACAATTCCTCAATTTGTGAGTCAGAGAACACAATCTGTTCTCTTATGTCATCAGGTGTAGTCAATGCATCTGCACCATTAGCTGCTGCTGCCATGCTTGGAGCTCACATGCACAAGTTCCCTGCCCAAAGAATCAGTTAATTTAAGTGCACAACACACCTGAAGTTGACTCACACTCTCTCTATTAAGACAAGCATATGAGAAGTACACATACCTGGGCTTATTTCAAATTGTATCACACAGAATCGCCTTGGTGATAAGGTCAGCACACACGAACACAGGTTATGCACCTGTAACAGTAGCTCTAGGAGTGGTATATGTTATTCATCCACACTATCTGGCAGTGTCCTTTCCCTTTAAGATGTGCCAGAAAGTCTTCTAGCTGGCTCCTCCCACCCATCCGGGTGGTATATTTCTCGACTCCACCCCATGATGCCAGATCTTGCCCGCTAGAGGCAGAGGTTGTGCACACCTGAGCCGGGGGAGGTCGGGTGGGTCCGTGTAGATGAACAACATATACCGTTCCTAGAAAGTGCGGTTACACAAGAACTTAACCATAACAGTAGATCTTCGAGGAATGTCTCTAGCAGTAGGTCATTACTTCTGGTAGGTTCCTGCAGAAAGCGCTGTCACACGGCAGCTTCTTCAGCAGTCTTTTACCAGGGACTGGCCACCCATGACATCATCTCCTTGCTCCCTATATAAGTGTGGGTGGTCCCTGCTATCCTCTGTTCCCTGCCAGATTCAGTTTGCAAAGGCAAGGACAGATGGAAACCGAGGTACCAGTGAGTCCCAACCCTAAGTCCTTAGCTCAGGATTTCCCTGTCAGAAAAGGCAGGGGGACGGAGGGCGGGATTGGACCTATTGCAAGAGACATTCCTCAAAGATCTACTGTTACGGTAAGTTCTTACATAACCAAATTATCTTCTACAGAATGGTCTCTTGCAGTAGGTCATTACTTCTAGAAGAATTTCCAGCAGTTATGTCCATGAGGGAGGACAATTATGACAGGATGCCCTGTAGGATGGCACGGCCGAAAGCCATTCTGCATCGCGAGACAACATCCAGATTGTAATGCCTGGTAAAGGTATGGATGGTAGACCAGGTGGCTGCATTGCAAATATCAGTAATGGAGGCACCCTTAAAACAAGCCACTTTGTGCCGGCCCGCCGGCGCAGCGGTGGGATTTCCGCTTGCGACGCCAGCGACCCAGGTTCTGGAACGGACCCGGATCATCGGAGGGACGCCGGGGACTGAGCATCCGATGGGCAGCCTCCTTCTCCGGGAGGTGCGGGCAACATCTGGAGCGCTGACTCCCATGGAGGCCGGGAGAACCACACTGCCGACGCTCAACGTGGGAGGAGAGAGAGGCGGGGCGACGCTGGCGCCACTGCACGCCCCGCCTCCTCGGGAGGAAATGGGAGGGAACAAATCCCATGCCTTGCGTCTCGGTGACGCTCTGCCCCAGGAAAGCCCTGATTGGCACGGGCCGTTCCCCAACCAGTCATAGTTCCTTGATCCGATATAGGGGGTGAACTGCGGCCTCTCTGGGGTTGAAAGCCAGGGATGACCGGGAAGCGGCAATATCCGTGGCCGGGCTCCAGGGGTCCGTGACCAGAGTCGATGGTCACAGAGGCGAGGGAAAAATAGGAAAATATAAAAAAAACAAGCCACTGTCTTACTCGCACCACGCTGCAACCGGGGATCAGCAGGGAATGAGAGGACTGAGAGTCCGCAGGACCGCTCTCCTCTCCTGGGGTGGGCAGTAGAGCCACATCGCTCTGCAGCGGCCCCTGGTGGAGACCGGGAGCACTGCAGGAGCGTTGCAATGAGGGGAGTGCCAGAAAATTGAAAAACTGCTCTGGATTGGCCAGATGACGGCATCTGGTCTACCGACACCTCCTAGGAGCCAGTCCGCCTCAGCAGCGCCCCGAGGCAGAGAGAAATAGTGTGCTAGGTGTCCCCACCGGTGCCTTCCCCCTCGGAAGAGAAGGACCCACTTGGTGAAGGGTTACACCGAGCTACTTCGGGGTCGGCTGCAATTTGGGGTAAGGAAGCTTGAGGGGGACAGTAGGGGGATGCTGGAGACCATGGGTGCTCGAAGGAGTGGGGGATCCGGAGCACAGAGGGAGTAAAAAAAAAAAGCCACTGTGACCACTATGGTCCTAGTGGAAAGGCTCAGACATGGCCCGGAAAGGGCTTATTGTATTTTTTTTTAACAAAATGTAATGCAGTGGACTAGCCAGCAAGAGAGGATGCATTCTGCAACCGGAAGGCCCTCCTGACCTGGGGCAAAGGTGACAAAGAGGTGTGAGGTTTTGCAAAGGGACTTCGTCCGATCAGTATAATAATGAAGGATGAGATGGACATCCATCATATGCAAAAGATGTTCACCCGGACTGGAGTATTCAGGGTAAAAAACTGGTAACTCCAAGGACTCGTTCAAAGTTTGTTCAGAAACCACCTTAGGCAGAAAAGAAGGGTTAGTGCAAAGCACAACTCACTCCCTATGAAAGACAAGATAAGGTTCTCTGCACATAAGGGCATGAAGCTCGGACATTCATCGAGTAGAAGTGAATAGCATTTTCCAGGAGAGGACACAAAGGTCACAAGTGGCAACCAGGTCAAAGGGATCCACTGTTAATTTTTCAGTTATGAAAATCAAATCCCATGGAGGAATGGGACGCCAAATAGGATGCTTCAGATGTAATATGCCTTTCAAAAACATCTTGGCTAGATGGTTCGTAGAAGGCAGAGGTGGTGGCCAAGTGGACTTTTATAGAAGAATAGCTAAAGCCCTCCAAGGACAAGGAGGCCAAGTAGTCCAACACCTCCGTAAAAGGGCAAGAATAAAGGTCCAGCAATTGAGAAGCAGACCAAATGGAGAAACGTTTCCATTTAGAATTGTAAATATCCCTGGTAGCCTGCTTCCAGGCGGCAAGCACAACATCAGCCACCTGAGAAGAGACTTGTAGTCTGTTTATGAAGACATCTTCAGGAGCCAAGCATGAAGACAGAGGGTCTTCAGATTGGGATGCAGGAGGGAGCCTTTGGCATTGCGTCAAGAGGTCCAGCCTGAACAGCAATGGAACAGGTTCTGCAATCGATAGCTGTTGCAGAAGTGGAACTATGCTTGTCGAGGCCATATGGGAGCTATGAGAATCATTGTGGCAGGCTCCATCTGTAATTTCATTAAAGTGCAGAGAGGGAGTGGGGGGAAGGCATATAAGAAGAGTCCTGTCCAAGGTTGGGACAGGGCATCTGTAGAGCTTCCCCTTATGTTCGGGATAATGGAGAAGTATATGGGGAGCCTGTGATTTTCTAGGGGATGCAAACAGATCTATTTATGGAATGCCCCAGAGATGAAAGAGATCCTGAAGGACCGAGTCATGCAGTGTCCATTTTGAGCAGAGAACTAGCGACTCGAGGTCCACTAACTGGTTGTGACAGCCTGGGAGATGAACGTCCATGATCGTCAGTTGTTGTTTGGTTGTTTCATGCCACACCTTGATTGCTTCCCTGCAAAGGGAGTAGGAGCATGTCCCTCCTTGTTTGTTGAGGTAATAGACTACCGTCATGTTGTCTGACTGAACCAGCAGGTGACCTAGGGTTAAATGGGGATGGAAGGCGTGCAGCGCCAGAAGGACTGCCTTCATTTCCAGAAGATTGATATGGTGACGAATGTGACCTAAGGCCATGTGCCCCGAGTCCAGTATGGACCGAGATGGGCACCCCAACCTTCTAGAGAGGCATCTGTTGTCAGACCTTGGTGAGGAGGGGAGGCGCGGAAGGACATACCCCAAGTGAGACTGGAGCGGAGTGTCCACCATGTGAGAGCAGACTTGAGGGCTGGAGTTACCCTGATGGGGTCTTTGAATTGCCCTGTTTTCTGGCACCACTACTCTTGTACAACCCACTGGATAGGATGCATCCAGAGGCGCGCAAACTCCAAGGTTTGGATGGCCATGGTCATGTGCCCTAGGAGGTGCAACATGAGTCGTGCACTGACCATCTTTCATGACTGAATCTGTGAGGCCAGGCCGATCAAGGTATCCTAACGGGCAGGGGGTAGATAGGCCTTGGCGACAGTCGTGTCCAGTATAGCCCCTATATATACTGGAGCGATTGGGTCGGATGAGGACTGGACTTGGGCCAGTTTACCGTAATCCCAAGATCATGGAACAACTGAAGGGTCTTCGAGAGGGAGGACAGCAGATGTTCCTTGGTGTCTGCCTTTATTAGCCAATCGTCCAAATAGGGGAAGATGAAATGACCCTTTTTTCTCAATGCTCCTGCAAGCACAGCTAGGCATTTGGTAAAAACCCCTGGGGCTGACGAAAGACCGAAGGGCGCAGCCCAAAATTTGGTAATTTTGGCCCAGCAGGTGGAAGCGTAGGTATTGCTGATGGGCTAGATGGATGGGGATATGAAGATATGCGTCCTTCATATCCAAGGCGCACATCCAATCACCTTGTTGCAGGAGGGGTATGATGGACATCAAGGTAACCATCCGAAAACGTTTGTCGTGAATGTACTGATTTAGGTTTCTCAAATCCAGTACTGGTCTGAGGTCTCCAGTTTTCTTGGGTACCAGAATGAAATGGTAATAAAACCCTTGTTGTTGTGACAACGGAACTAGAATTATGGCCCGTTTGGTAAGTAGGGCAGTAAGTTCCTCCTGGAATATAGGAATATGTTCCTGGGGATACTGAACCTTCACAGAAGGAAGTGGAGGTGGTACTGAAATTAGTTCCAGTGTATGGCCAATTTGAATAATCTGGAGTACCCATGCATCTGTGTTATTTGTTGCCAAGTCGCCAGATAAGGGCCAAATCGACCCCCTTACCGCCTCCGAGGCTTGGATGAGGAGGCGAGGAGAAAGCCCTAGGAAGTCATTGAGAACTGGAGTTGCTGACCCCTCCAGAGGGACGGGCACGGGAGGGATGCGTGGTGGCTGAATTGTCTCTTGTATTTTGACCGCCTCCCCAAAAAGTACCCCGGTTAGAGGACTTATAACGATTACCTCTCTTATTGTAGTGTGAATACTGGTTCATTGGCATATGGTACATACCCTGAACCGTGCAGAGGGTATGGCCGGAGGCCTGGAGGTCATCCCAAATGATTCTGGTACCAGGACCAAACAGCTTGTCGCCACAGAAAGGTGCATTGACTACTTCATGCTGGACATCTGGTGCCAGGCCAGGTACCCAAAGCCAGGCATGGTGGCACAAGATGATGCCAGTGGCAGACAGCCACATAGAAGTATCAACCACATCGTAGCCCAATCTAAGAAGGTGGCGAGAAATGGAAGTAATGGCTGACATGGTTTATAGTTATTGCTCCTTGTCCTGGGAAGGAAGTAATTTGTTAAGGAGGTCCATGGCCGAGGCACCCAGAGTCCGCTGGTATTTAACCATGTGGCCCATATAGTTTAGGATTCTTATATTCATGGTGCCAGAGATGAAGACCTTCTTGCTCAGGTAATCCAGTCACTGGGAATCTTTATCTGGAGGTAAAGGACTTGTATGCTTAGGCTTTTTAGTGCGGTCATGAGCAGCCGCGATGACCACTGAGTCAGCCGCAGGAATTGTGGACAAATATGGATAGTCCAAGGGAGCTTGGTACATCCAGTCAGCCTTACGAGGGATGGCCGTTATGGCCGAAGGCTGACACCATGCGTCAGAAATGGCATTTTGATAAGTAGGTATTAATGGAGGAATGACCAGGACAGGCTCCTCGGGCAGCTCGAGGTAGTCAGCCATGTCCCGTCGCTGTTTATCCTGTTCAGTAGTGGAGAACTACATGACCTTCTGAACCTGTATCATCATATCACTGAAAGAGGGGTCATCCCGACGGGAAACAGCCTGAGAGGCTGGCAAATCCTCATCCAGGGAGGAGACCACGGAGTACGGAGGATCCAGGTCTGGAAAACCTATAGTCGGAAATTCCTCTTTATAAATATCCTCCGGGAGGTCCCCCACCAGGTCAGGTTCACCTGACAGGTAACCCTCTAAAAGAGGGGGTGGGGGAGACTAAGCTGGAACATCCTGGTCGGTATGGAGCCGTTTGGGTGGAGGAGAGGCAGAACACTGGGAAAGATGAGCTGGTGTCTGGGTAGGAGACTGGATATATCCCATGGATTGCAGTACTGTATGTACAATGCGTTTAATATAGGGCACCTGCAACAGTGGGATATCCACTGACCGAGGCTGGCTATTTGTAATAATAGGTGTCAGAGAGAGCATAGGATGTTGGGAGGTATCTGGACGAGCACCGGAAAAATATAGCCCTGGGTCTCTCTGTAGGTCAGCTGCACCCCTATAGGAAGGCACCTGAGAAAGTGAAGGGGTGTTGCACATGGCAAAAGACGCTGGTTTGCCTTTAGAAACTTCTGTTGACGACGATGAGGCAGGAGAAGAATGAGCACTGTATGGGAGAAAAGACATCGACGGGAAAGGGGCACCTCTCGATGGAGCAGCCGTTTGCTTGGCTGCATGACACAAAGTGGTCGTTGATGAAGGGAAAGAAGCCTTCGTCGACAGAGGAACAGTAGAAAGCACTAAGTGCCTGTACAAGCCCAGTCGACATGAGAACCGCTCCCACTGACAAGGAAGGCACAAATACGAACATACGAAATTTGCCAATAGATAAAGGCCTAGAGGTCTATCAAGTCTGCTCGAATGTGCAGCTAGCACCCCTTATTCTGCAGCTGCCCCTCCCTTCCACCCTTCCCCTTCATTAACCCTCCCCCTTGTCCTGTCCCATCCTCGTTTGAAGCAGTCCACTGTTCTACTGCATACCACTTCAGCAGGTAACGCATTCCACCCAGCCACCACCTTCTCTGTAAAAAAGTGTCTCCTCATCTCCATCCTGAACCTTCCTCGCTCCAGTCTCATATCATGGCCCCTGGTGGCCCTCCCCTCCTTACTTTGAACAGCCCCTCTGTACCAGTCTTGTTTATTCCTTTCATGTATTTAAAGGTTTCAATCATGTCACCCATGTCTCTCCTCTCCTCCAGTGAGTACATGTTCAACTCCTTCAACCTCCTCTCGTATGATAAGTCCCCCAGCCCCTTGATCATCTTTGTCACTCTGCGCTGCACCCCCTCCAGTAACTTAATGTCCCTCTTCAGATACGGATGCCAGTACTGCACGCAGTACTCCAGGTGTGGTCTAACTCAATGACCTATACAGTGGCAGAACCACCTCCTCCCTCCTCGAGGATATACCCCTTGCAATACAACCCAGCATTTTGTTGGCCTTTGCAGCTGCCTTCCTACATTGTGCCAAGTTGTTCATTGACCCTGTAATGATCACACCCAGACCCTTCTCCTCCTCTGTCTGGGCTACCTGCACTCCCCCTAGCTGGTAACTCCTCCTTGGGTTCTTCATCCCAAAATGCAGCACCTTGCACTTTTTGGCATTAAAGCCCAGTTGCCAGGTGTCTGACCAGGTTTCAAGCTTTGCCAGATCATCCTGCAACCCCTGCCATCCCCTAGGTCATCCACCACCACGCCTACCTTGGTATCATCAGCAAACAGACTGATCTTGCTCTTGATGTCCCATGATATGTCTGCAATGAAAATCCAAACAACACTGGTCCCAAAACTGAGCCCTGTGGAACACCGCTCGTCACTGCCCTTGGGTGTGAGAGCTCCCCACCCACCACCACCCTCTGTTGCCTTCCCTGCAGCCAGTTTCCTACCCATCTCACCAACTCTGCACCCACCCCTGTGCCTACTAACTTCCTTCCCAGCCTTCAATGTGGCACTGAGTTGAATGCCTTACTGAAGTCCAGATACAGGACATCCACTGCATGGCCCCTGTCCAGTTGCCTAGTTACCCAGTCATAGAACTCGACCAGGTTGGTTTGGCAGGATCTGCCACGTATGAAGCCATGCTGTCTGCTGTCCTGTAGTCCTTTGGCCTCTAGGAGGGCCACCAGCCTCCTTCAGGATAGTCTCCATTAGCTTACCCACGATGGATGTGAAGCTCACTGGTCTGTAGTTTCCCGGTTCATCCTTGGGCCACTCTTGTGGAGGGGCACCACATGAGCCATCCTCCAGTCCTGAGGTACACACCCCAAATGTAGTGAGGCATTAAATAGGTTTTCCAAAGGTCCTGCAAGGACCTCTGCCAGCTCCTTCAGTACCCTGGGGTGGATGCCATCTGGGCCTGGCGCCTTGTCCACCCTCAGTGCCTTCAAACCCTCTCGAACTCGGCTCTCCTTGATTTCTCCATCTGTCACCACTTCCCCCTCCCTGCTACTTCCATTTCTCCCACCTTGGGTGTCACCCCCCTCTTCTCTTTAGTAAATACTGAGCAGAAGTACTCACTTAGTGCTTCCGCCTTACCGCACCCTGCTTCCACCCAACCCCACTCCTTCCTAATCCTTACTATGTGGTCCTTACAGCTCCTTTTCTCCCTGATGTACTTAAAGAAGTCCTTCTCCCCCTTCTTAATGCCTTGTGCCAGCCTGAGTTCCATAGATGCTTTGGCTCCCCTTACTGCCCTTGTCACCTCCTTCGATTCTGTCAAGTACTCCTCCCTGTCCTCCCCTCCCTGTTTTCTTGTACTTCCTAAAGGCAGCTCTTTTCCTCCTTACCTTTTCCATGACCTCCTTGCTCAACCAGATCGGTTTCTTAGCCCTAGCCTTCTTGCCTGGGCTTTGCAGCAGGTTTTGGTTGCCTCCACTATCCCCAGCTTTATGAGCTCCCACCTCTGGTTAGTGTCCATACTAGACTGAATTCTGGCCAGGTACCCTTTTACCACTCCCCCCGTCCTCCCAAAGTCGGCCCTCCTGAAGTCCAGCACTATTGTGCCAGATTCCACTCCTTCCTTGCCCATATCCAATGTGAGCCATACTGAGCGGTGGTCACTCCCTGATGCTTTGCTGACAGGACAAGTGCTCCCATCAACGAGGAACGTTCTGTCGATGGCGGGCATGTGACAGAAGTCACTGTCGACGTGCGTTGCAGCAGGGAGTGAGAGGAGGGTTTCTCCTTCTCCCAATTATGCCTAGATCGAGACCCTGACACTGGGAAGCCCTTGGAATGAGCCCCGGGGTCTTTTCAAACAGGGAAATCTGTTGCTCTACAAGTACGTTTTTGATTTCCAGCAACCATCGTCGAAGACTTGTTTGGTTAAATTCTTTACAAAAAGTACAGGAGTTGGTGTTGTATGTGGGTCCCAGACACCCAACACAATATATAGATGGTTATCAAGTCTGAAAATCTTCCTGCCACAAGAGCAGGAATTAAATTAAGCTTGCTTGCTTGTAGATGCTTTCTTATACATTCATTTGTTCAAGTCTCATCGATGACTGCCACACAGAAGATCGAGTTAGCTGCTGTGTGAGCTGAAGACGGTGGGAAAATGAACAGAGGATACCAGGGACCGTCCACACTTATACAGGGAGCAAGGAGATGATGTCATGGGTGGGCGATCCCTGGTAAAAGACTGCTGAAGAAGCTGCTGTGTGACAGCACCCTCTGCTGGAACCTCCCAGAAGTAATGACCTACTGCAAAAGACCATTCCGTAGAAGATCTACTGTTACAGGTGAGTAACCTGTGTTTCTAGGGATGTGGACATGTTGTTCTATCGACACTATCTGGCAGACTCCTAGAAGTTCTCTGGGAGAAGGGAGGCAAGGCACACAGAGATTGGAGAACTGAAACCCCAAAACCAGCATCCCGGCATGACTCGAGGTCAATGTGGTAATGGGAAATGAAGGTGTGTGTTGACTTCCAGGTAGTAGCCCTGCAGATTTCCTGGATAGGGACGTCCCTAGAAGCAGCCACTGACGCAGCCCTCCGGGAGGCTCCCTATCCACCAAACTACAGCAGAGATCAATGCAGAATGTGATCCACCTGCCAATCGTCTGCTTGGCTGCAGGCCTGCTAGGTGTGGCTTCAGCATAGGTGACAAACAGCTGGCGAACCTCTCCCTGAACTCCAGCAGTCAGCCCTTTATAGTAAGCGAGCACTCGCCTCAGGTCCATAGTATAAGCCTGTGTTCGGCCTCCGAGGTGTGATTCAGGAAGAACACCGGAAGAGTCATCACCTGATTCAGGTGAAACTCTGACACAACCTTCAGGAGGAACTTCGGGTTGGGGCACAGGACAACCTTGTCCCTGTGGAAGACCAGGTAAAGAAACTCCACCAAAAGCACCTGGAGCTCACTGATCCTTCTGGCTGACATAATAGCCACCAGGAAGGCAGTCTTCCATGACAGGTGAGACATGTCACACTTGTGCATCGGTTCGAATGGACTGCACGTGAGCTGTGCCAAAATCAGCAACAAGTCCCATGGTGGTGGTGGTTCATGCACTGGAGGGAATATGTGATCTAAGTCTCTAAAAAAGTGACAGACCACTTTCTCCTGTGCCACCAACCGCTGACCAGCCCGTGCCCAGTAAGCAGAGATGGGTGCCAGGTGCACCTTAAGGGTCGTCGACCGAAGTCTCCCTTCGGAAAGGGACCACAGGTAGTCCAAAATGCTGGCCACCGAACAAGAAATGGTCCATACCCTTGCCCTGACACCAAATGGAGAATCTTTTCCATTTGAAGGCATAGCATTTTCTGGTCAATTCCTTTCTAGATGCCTCCACCACAGTGAGGACATCTTCAGAGAGACCCAAACCCTGGAACTCTAGCCACTCAGGAACCAGACTGTCAGGTGCAGGGATTTAAGGTCCAGGTGGAGTACCTGCCCCTGATGGATGGAGAGCAGGTCCAGTTAGAGTGGAAGATGCCTCAGAAGCCTGTTGCAGAGGCTGAGTAGATCGGGGTACCAAAACTGGCGTGACCAGTCCAGAGCCACCAGGATCACCTGCGCCTTGTCCCTCCTGACCTTCAGCAGCACTTTGTGGATCAAAGGGAAGTGGCGGGAAGGCATAGAAGAGGCCTGGGGTCCAAGGTCTCGAGAAGGCATCCCCCTGCAGTGAGCCCTGCTGAGGGAGGTGGGCATAAAACAGCCTCAGCTTTGTGTTCTCCCTGGAGGCAAATAGGTCCACCTGAGGGGTGCCAGCCCCACTGTGAGAACAAACTGTGAACTACCTCTGGATGGAAAGACTACTCATGAGACACCTCGCCTACCCAGCTGAGGGCATCCGCCAGCTGACTGGAGGTTCCTGCCAAATGGATGACTAGGAGATCCACCTCCAGGCTGCGTACGAGAGTCCATATGTGGAGAACTTCCCTGCACAAAGCCAGGGAGTGCATCCCGCCCTGCTTGTTGAGGTAGTACATGGCCATAGTGTTGTCTGTCTGGACTCGGACCACTTGACCTCGAACATACAGAGTGAATGCAGTCAGCACCAGTTGAACTGCCCAGAACTCCAGTAGGTTGAATGATGTGCCATAGGGACTCCTCGGAGATTGAGCCCGTGGACTCTGTGTTCCCAAGATGGACACCCCAACCTGTGAGAGAGGTGTCAGCTGTCAGGATGACAATTGGCTCAGGCCGACAAACGGGATCCCTTCCTGCAGATGCTCTGGGACTAGCCACCACTGGAGGGCGTCCCACATCTTCTGGGTCACAGTGACCAGCTGGTCAAAGTGACCTTGGTGTTGAGACCACTGGCTGGCCAGCTCCCACTGCAGGGAGCACATATTCCAATGGGCCCAACAGTCCACACTGGTGCAGGCCACCAGTGCAGGCCACCATGTAATCCAGAAGGTGCAGGAAGTTCCAGGAAGGGCGCAATTGCCCAACCCGAAATGATCAAGCATAGGAGGAGAGAACCTCCACCCTGTCCACCGGGAGCTGAGCTCTATCCCGATGAAGCTGATCACCTGTGAAGGCATGAGTTCTGACTTGGCCTCGTTGACCAGGAGGCCACGGGAGATGCAGGTCTGGAGGGCCAGGTCCCTGGACCGCTCCATCTCCTGCCTGGAGAGACCTGCAATCAGCTAGTCATCCAGGTAGGAGCACACCCCGGACCCCTCAGCATCTCAGGTAAGCTGCCACCACTACTATGCATTTGATGAAGACCCTGGGGGCTGAGGAGAGGCCGAATGGCATGGCCCAGAACTCGTAGAGGGTTCCCTTGGCTCAACAGCAGAGGCACGTCCATTGGGATGGATGGATCAGGATGTAGAAGAATGCATCCTGAAGATCCTGGGAGCAAAACCACATTCCTTGTTCTACAGATAGCATGATCTGAGACAGAGTTACCATCCTGAAGGTGCACAAACTGAGGAACTTATTCAGGTCATGCAGATCTAGAATGGGACGCCAGCCCTCGTCTGCTATGGCACCAGGAAGTACCTGAAGACAAACCCTGGGTGTTTCGGAGGATCCGCTACTCTGACCATGACCTCCTTGCAGAGGAGCTGGGCTATGTCGTCTACAGGAGCCAACCGAGTGTCTGCAGATACCAAGTCCTCCCATGGGGTGCAGTCTCAGCATGGAGGGTATTGCTCGAATTAGAGAGGCAGACCCTGACCGACCACTTCCAGAACTCACTTGTCCGTTGCGACAGCGGACGAGGCGGAAAGGAAGTGGCGGAGCTGGCCCCCCATGGGAGGACCCAGGGGAGGTATGACGGGCATGAACATGGCATCCCCCATCCCATCACTGAGCACGTTTGGAACAGGACGACCCAGCTGAGGAGCCAACAGGTCCCTTCCCTCCAGGCTTATGGACCACAAGGCCAATGACTTGGACCTGGGTCGTCAGGACTGAGCCTGCTGGCCCGGCTGATGATGGGCTGATTTTGTCGCAGGAGTGGAGGACCAAAAGGGCTTTCGCTTCTGCTGACTGGAGCCTTGGGATCCTTCTGCACGGATGTTACGGAGTCCAAGGTGGCACTGGACTTCTCAATACGCTGGAGAAGACCCTCCACACCGGGCACAAACAGGTTGGTGCCCAGGAATGGAAAATCCACCAGCTTGTGCTGAGTGTCCGCCATAAAGGTTGAGATCCACAGCCAAGCCTTCCGGTGCATGGTAACTGTAGCCACTACCGAGCGGGCACAGAAATCCCCCAGATCCAGAGCTGCTGAAGTTGCTGCTTGGCCACAGCCCAGCCCTGATCTCAGACCTGCTTGACCATGGTCTGAAGGTCCGCAGGAAGGTGAGGAATCACCTCATCCAAACAGCCCAAGAGGGCATGGGAGAAGTGTGCCATCAAGATGGCCAAGCTCGCCTGACTGAAACTGAGCGAGAAGGCAGCATGGACATTTTTCACCAAATGGTCCAATTTATTGGACTCCTTATATGGCGGCCTGTTGATGTCCCTGATATTGCCCAAGTGCCGAAACACGGAGTTGGCCACCAGCCCCTCAGCCAAGGGGTGTTCCTTAAAACCAGAGATGGCACCAATGGGCACCACATACTTGCTGGCCATCAGGGCCGAAGGCACCAGGCAAGACACTCCAGGGCTGGACCGACAATGGCCCTGGCCACTGGAAAAGCCTCCGGAGAGTCCCCTTTGTCCAGAATCTCTGTAAGGGGATAACAAACCCACTTCTGAACGGGCTCCATCTTTATCCCCATGAACTCTGAGATGAGGCGGAGGATGCCAAGAAAGGAAGTGGGCCCTTCCTCTGTCGCATGATCCCCCACGGACTCCTCATCGACCAGACGGCAGTGCAGTGAGGAATCTTTGGACTTGGAGGAGTCCGCATAATGCGTCCAACCGCCTGAGTCACCTTCAACCCTCAGCAGGCTAGCTGGTGTGAGGGTTACTGACAACTAATGGGGAAGCCCCTTGGCCATCTGAGACTCCTTAGTCATAGTGCTGGTCAGCAGTTGCTTCGGTGGTGGCTCCACCACGACTGGTGGAAAGGCCAGCTCTGGCCAAACCAAGATGGTCTTGACTGGCTCCGTTGGGGGAGGGACATCTCGACCAACCCAACAGGGGGAGTCGGTGTTGGCCTCTCAGGTGACAACCAAGTGATAGCTGGGGTTGGCTTTGAACCAGCCAGCACCAACTGTTGCCACGAGGACTTAATAGCCTCGATGCAACCTGCGCTGAAACCTTTCTTCACCCAAGGAGGCCAAAGATGAGGAATAGTGGTGGCGCCACTTCCTGTGAAGACAAGAGTGGGAGCACCGATGACGGCTTGAGCTGAACGATCCACTAGAGGAGGACCAAGACCTCAACCTCGGCCGCTGGGGCTGCCGATGGGGGATCTCGGATGGAGCTGGGGAGTGCCATGGCTCCTCCTGGTCTGGGTCGGTGACCAGAGGGTTCTGCTCAAGAGACTGAGCAGCCCCTTCTAAGGTCACAGGCAGGATCGGAGTCCTGAAAAGAGAATTGTCAGCCTCTTTGGACGACAATCGGTTGACAGGGTTGAGAAAAATCTTGGCCGCATCATGGACCGGCATCTTGACCACCTGGCCCAATGGGGTCTCCGTGAAGCCCACGACCAAGGTCACGATTTCGACTGTGGTCAAAACCTGGGAACTCGGAGACCAAGAATGTTCCCAGTTCCAGGAATGTCGACAGTGAGTCTTCTCTTTCTTTGACTCCTTCCTGTCTTTGCGAGAGTGAGAGCTGTGAGATCCAGAAGGGCCCTGCCCCTTGGTTGGGAGGAACTGGCACACCTCCTTGAAGGAGCCCGAAAAAGTGGAGCCCAACTGAAGCAGAATGAAGGCAGAAGCCGAGGAGGACTGCACAGCAGCCCGAGCCTCCTCCTTCTCCTCCTCGAAGGCAGTAAGCTGTTCTAGCTGCTCAGCGGACCCTGCAGCCGCAAAGACCACCCAACAGGCATCTTTAGATTCAACCAGCAAATGTCATTTTTCCAGGTGGCCCAACTTAAGTCGGGCGAAGCGGTCCTTGAGGACCGTCACATGAAATGACAGACAAATGCTGCAGAGGCCTGGGTACTGTGTTCATGGCCCAGGCAATAGACGGACATGGTGTGTGGGTCGGTATGAGACATCTTCTGCCCACATGGGCACCAGCAAAATCCAGGCGCAGACTTATCGTCCATGGCGGTCCAGAGCTTGAAGACGTTTACTGAAATGGTAATGAGTTTTAGAAAGCAATCCAAATGGATCAAAAGCACTAGGGCCTACAATGCAGGAGCACGAAGTAGGGAACCTGCTTCTTCCAGCAGAAAGGAAGATCTGGCGTCATGGGGCGGAGCCGAGGGATACATCACCCGGGTGGGTGGGAGGAACCAGCTTGAAGACTTTCCAGCACATCTTAAAGGGAAAGGACACTACCATATAGTGTGGCTAGAACGACATACTGTCCTTAGAAACCAGGCTTGCAACATTTTCAACAGTCAAGAACTTTTACTTCAGTTTCAGTCAGATCAGCAGCAGCAGCATAAAGATCCAGGTCTGAGTCTTACTACTGCATTCACGTTTATAATCTTTGCTTGTGGGGTCTAAAAAGTGGAAGCGTTCATATTTCTTCCCAGCCAACCGTCATATTGTTCGAACCATGTGACCAAATGACCGATGTTTCGACCTCACAATGACCTCCTCTTCAGAGTGTCTTACTGTGGTGAATGATACTGCTTATAACTGAATTATTTAAAGCAATGGTATCACAAAAGTGCAAAATTGTACTTGAAGTGTCAGTGCTTATACCCAAAGTGCAAAATCTGTTCAATGATTAAATACCATAAAATAGTAATAAATGACTAAATATTAATAATAGTGCCCTAAACTTATAAAATCTGTAATATAAAAAACTATAATGTTTAAAAATGAGACATACATACTGTATCTGTTACATATAGACACACAGCCACAAGTTAAAAAAGCGTGCATCGGTACTTTATCATTAAGTTCGTAAGATATTACTGTTTCAAGAGTAGTAGTCCAAGAAGCTTCTCTTCTCAAAAGTTGTTTCACTGTGTCTCCACCTTTAACACCCATCTCCACTTTTTCTATTACCCATAAACTTAAGCACAGTAACGGACGAGTGTCCTACTTCTTTAAAGTGCCTTGCCATTGCATATCGTTCACTGTTTGTCTGTATTGTGGTTTTATGTTCTGCAATTCTCAACACTCTTTTAGTTTGTCCCTCATATAAAGTACAGCATGGATAGGACAATGTGCAAATAACACCATCCGAGCTACACCTCGGATCAAACAAAATTTACAAGAAACTGTTACTGAAGCCCTTAATAATCAATGGATTAAAGAATCGGGCACAGCTTTTTTTAACTGTAGTACAGCCAAGGAGACCGGCACAGTATTTGCTCCCATGTTCCAGAAGATAGAGACCATCGGTCTCCCAGGTACTATCACTTCAGCTGCAGAACCACTATCAAAACACGTGGACCAACACACAAAAAAGTATGTCCCTAAATCAAAATCGTACGCCAAAGGTTCAACCCAAATGTGTTCAATTTTATAAAATTTTCGTATAATAGACAAAGACAATCTAGTTTGTATAGACACGGAAAGTCTGTGCTCTAATATTCCCCATGAAGGGGGAATATCTGCAATTGCAAAGTCACTATCCAGTAGAGTGAAAAATGTAACACCCCCCTCTGAATTTACTGAAACCTGTGCAAGAACAGCACTTCAGTCAAATTTCTTTATGTTTGAAAATAAATTTTACACACAGTTAAAAGGAAGGAGTATAAGCACTACATTCGTGTCAAACCTCTATGTTGAAGAATAGAAAAATGAGTTTATCTATAATGCAACGCAAAATCTGTTTTTTTGAACTTGTTGGCACATGGAAGCACTATATTGACGACTGATTTTTGGTACAGAGAGGTTGTGAGGATAAATTTTTCCACTTTAGTGAATATGTTAATAGTAGTAACACACCTCTTTCCGTTAGAGTGGCGCAAACAGCAAGTCAATTTTCTGTACTCTTTACTATTTTTAAAGAGGGATTACTGCATGGAAAAATGACTGCACAACTACAGAATACCGTACCTATTTTACAAAGCAGATGGATTGCTTGGCTACTGTATGTAGCTCATTATCGACAAGATATCATCCCATAAGACTTTTTAGGACTGCTTGTGGGGAGGGAGGGCATACACAGTTATTGGTTGGCCAGACTGGGCACTCCTCTGTCTTCAACTTACTAAATGATGCTATAATTGAGAAAGTGAGTCCCCAAGGTTCAGTCACGCTCCTGTCCCCCTTTCTACTTTCTATCTTCTATTTTCTATACCGTTTACTATTATCTATTTTATATAGAATAACTAGGATAAAGAGATTTTTATCATACTCTGTATTACAAAATTTAAAAGCTGCACTGTATGAATGATATGCAATGTTGTTGTACCACTATAAAATTTAATAAAAGTACAAGTTTAAAACTAAGATGTATCAGAAACCTACTTCAAACAATCCTAAGAACTGATAGCTGTCACCCCAAGCCATTAATTCAAAATATTCCAAAAGGTCAATTTTTGAAAATTTGACGAACTTGCACTAATGACTCGATTTTGAAGACTGCAGTACTGGTATGCAGTCGAGATTTTTAGAGAGACCATGCAAGGAATCAACAGTTAATGAAGCATATCCACATGCAAAAAACACTCATGGAGATGATTTACTAGAGAGGAGGTAAACACCAAAAAGCCTTACTTACAACAACCCACCCACTTTTGCAACCCAGCATTTTCCACAAGTACACTGGATCAGGAATATCATAAAAAAACACTGGGGGATCTTAAAAGAGGATAACAAATATGACACGATTAGCAAAGACCCTCCACAAACTACTTATAGAAGAGGAAAAAACCTCAGGGACAGTCTAGTGCATGCAGTATTACCAAAAGAAGTAAATGCTACCAATCGGCTACATAACCCCCCTCAAGGCAATTTTAAGCCTGAATACTGTGTACATTGCAATAATACCACTAATACCAATTTATTTGCATACCTAAGAAGTGGGAAAAGGTATATTAGACAATTTATAAACTGGTGTACCTCGAAGGGTGTTATTTACACATTGTCCTGTACATGCGGTATTTTATATGTGGGAAAAGCTAAGAGCATTGAAACTGAGAACTGCAGAACATATATAAATGTGGAGCAAACCGCACTCTCCACTGTTCTCTGTACACTGAGCTCTCACTCCATTCTTTGAACAACCGCTGCGTCACCCACTGTGCCTTATTTCTAAATTCTGGTTGGCTTCGCTCCCTCCTTACCTCAGTTTTCTTCTCTCCACTAGGCCCCTCTCCTTGTATTCTCTCCGTAACTCTGGCTTCTCTCCCCTATGCCGATCTCCTCGTACTCTCTCCATAACTCTGGCTATCGTTCACTCTTGGTCCCCTCTCGTAAATCCCTAGCTGGCCAGTCTGGTTTCTCCTACTGTCTTCCTAATCTCTGGAACTCCCTTCCTCAAACTATTCGCTCAGCCACCTCCACATGCTCCCTTTCCTCTCTACTCCGAGATCATAATGCCCCCTACTGTAAATGCCCTCAGCCAATATCCCATTTTACTCCCAAGCTACTTCCACCTCTGCACTCTTCACCACTCCATACCAGCCCTTCTTCTCTTCCTTTCTTTCCCTTATATACCACCTCATAACTCTCTCTCCCACCCCTTCATCTTACTTACTTACACCCATTACTTACACCCATTTACCCTTTTACCCATACCTCTCCCCTTATTCTATCAATATTCTTCTCCCCCACCTTACCACATCCCAACTCTCTCCTGCCTTTCTTATTTACTCCCACCCACCTAACTCACCCCGATTACCTCCCTTATTCTATCCTCAACTTTTTTCTCCCCTCCTCACCCCCCCACTCTATAACACTACTCTGTTCTCCTTTTTCTCCCCACCCTCCTACCTCTATATTTCTCCCTCTTCTGCATGTTCACTCTCCTACCTGTCCCATATTCCTGACACTGCAGTATAACAATGACTGGTACTTCACCTTTCAATGTTTAATCCTGCAGTATTATTGTTTGCTCTGTTAATATATTCTTACTGTATTTATTGTGTATTTTGTATTACGCTGCTTTACTTGTTGGTACTCATCCTTCACCCCATCCCCCAGGATGCATCTGGAAACTAGCTTTATGGTTCGCTATGCCTTTCCTGGTAAAACTCTTCAATAAATAAATGAGCGTTGAAATTGAGAAATGCAGAACATAAAACCGCAATACGCACAAACAATGAACGATATGCAACAGCAAGGCATTTTAAAGAAGTAGGATACTCGTCAGTTGCTATGCTTAAGTTTGCGGGCATAGAACAAGTGGCGATAATGTTAGAGGCGGAGACATAATGAAAACGTTTGAAAAGAGAAGCTTTTTGGATTACTGTTCTTGAAACAGTATTACTTAAGGATAATTTTTTGAACTTACGGCTATGTCTTTCTTGAACGTTTATAGTTTTTTTATATTACACATTTTTATAAGTTTAAGGCACTATTTATTAATTTATTTATATTTTATGTTTTTCATCACTGAGCACGTTTTGCACTTTGGGTATAGGCACTGACACTAAGTTTGCACTTTTGCAATACTGTTGCTTTAAATAGTTCAGTTATAAACAGTATCATTCATCACAGTAAGACACCCTGAAGAAGATGTCATTATGACATTGAAATGGCCATCATGTGGTCACATGGTTCAAACAGTATGACGGTCGTCAGGCAAGAAATATGAACATAGAAACATAGACTTTGATGAAAGATAAGGACCACTTGGCCCACCCAATCTGCCCATTTCCCTACCTATGAATGCTACCACTTTTTAGACCACACAAGCAAAGATTACAAATGTGAATGCAGTAGTAAGAATCAAACCTGGATCTTCATGCTGCTGCTAATCTGAATTAACCTGAAGTACATGTTTTGGACTATCGAACATTTTTTAACCCTGGTTTGTGAGTGCTGATTTTATCACCAAGATGATTCTGTGTGATACAATTTGAAATAAGCCCAGGTATGTGCACTCCTCACATGCTTGTCTTACTAGAGAGGCTCCAAGTCACTTCAGGTGTGTTATGTCCTAAAGAATTTACTGGAGCCATAAACAGGTGAAATGCAGCAACAAAGACCCACCACCCCCGGCACTTTAAGTGGTGACAAGACTCTTCCTCCATCACTGTGGCTGTTGCAACAACCGCTCCTCGTCCCAGTGAATGTGCGACTCCTCTGTGTGTCCACCACTTTCCACTGATACTGTCTTAGCTGGACATCTATTCCAACAAATCCCCCACATTGGAAAAGATGCTCAATGCAACTAAATGGATGAATGTATTTTGGTGCGAGCACACCAAAAGGGCGCCCTGGGCAGTATACTTGAAGCGTAAAACAATCTAGCTGCAGGACTAATAAACTAAACAGGGAGCTGTATTCTGTGTTTAAAGCGGTCAAGCCTGTCCTAGTTCAATGGGGAGACAATCAGCCCATGGTGGTGGTGGTGGGTAGTTGTCAGTGTCCTTTACAGAGAAAATGGACACTAAGCAAAGACCAAACAGCACAGACACAAAGTGGAATTTAATGGACACAAAAGTGTGTCTCGGGGTGCACTATGACATTTTCTGGGTTAAGCTCTCAGCATTAGCTGATGTGCATAGCCCTATCTTTGGCACACTCTCTCGAAGCACTGCAACATGTTTTCATAAGACTGGCTTACATTTTTGTATTCTTTACAATATAATACATTTTACTGATCCCATCAGGTGGAAACAAGTAAGGAGAGAGTTGTTGCACAGCACTGGGTATTTAAATCCATTTTAAATAAAATTCCCAAATACATCTGATACTGTTTGTGACACCAGGTAAGTGGGTACTGACTAGCTGGACTTAGGGAGATTATAATTACTGAAAATCGGTACATTTCTGCCACGGAAGGGGGGCAGAAGACATCTAGAAAAAAAATTAATACTAAAACTCTAAAGAAAAATATGGATAACCATCTACAAACACTTCAAGGCTCCTGTTAGTTGAGTTATGCCATCGAGTCAACCCCAGTGGACCTCTAAAATATTTTTAAAAAGCCCTTGAAAACCCATTCTCACTGGTTTTAATAAAGTGTGCCCCACCACTCTGAAAAACTCCTACGCCAAAACACATTGGGAGTGTGGGGATGGCATGGGGTAGAGCTTGACAGAAAATGTACCAGGACGAGGAAGGGATCGAGCGGCCAGCTCCTCAACCAAAAATACAGGTTACTCACCTGTAACAGGAGTTCTAGGAATGGTATATGTTGTTCATCCACACTGTCTGGCAGGTATCCTTGCCGCTTTAAATCTTGCCGGAAGGTCTTCAAGCTGGCTCCTCCCACCCACCCGGGTGGTAAAACTCTCGACTCCGCCCCGACACCAGATCTGGCCGCTCTGGAAGTTTGTGGTTAAAGGCCGAGAGTCTGGGAGACAGGGATGAACAAGATATACCATTCCTAGAACTCCTGTTACAGGTGAGTAACCTGTATTTCTAGGGACATGTATATGTTGTTCATCCACACTGTCTGGCAGACTCCTAGCAGTTCTCCAGGAGGAGGGAGGCAAGGCGCACACCCCCAATACTTACTTGGGAAAGAGAGACTGGAGAACAGAGGCTCCAAAACCAGCTTCCCCGGCGTGACTCAAGGTCGATGTGGTAATGGGTGATGAAGGTGTCTGCTGACTTCCAGGTAGCAGCCCTGAAGATTTCCTGGATAGGGACGTCCCTGGAAGCAGCCACCGATGCAGCAGTATGGCGGGTAGAATGAGCTCTTATCCCTCTGGGAGGCTTCATGCCCGCCAACTTATAGCAGAGATCTATGTAGGAGGTGACCCACCTGCCTATCGTCTGCTTGGCTGCAGGTCTGCCAGGTGTGGCTTCAACGTAGGTGACAAACAGCTGGCTTAACCTCTCCCGACCCCCAGCTGCATGCCTCCTGAGTAGTAAGCAAGCACCCTTCTAGGGTCCAGAGTATGGAGCCTATATTCGGCCTCCGAGGTGTGATTGGGGTAGAACACCGGCAGAGTCAACACCTGATTAAGGTGAAACTCCAACACCACCTTCGGAAGGAATTTCGGGTGGGGGCGCAGGACAACCTTGTCCCTGTGGAAGACCACGTAAGGAGACTCGATGCAGAGCACCTGGAACTCTCCCATCCTTCTGGCTGATGTGATAGCCACCAAGAAGGCGGTCTTCCACGACAGGTGAGAGAGTTCACACCTGTGCATTGGTTCGAATGGCTTGCCCATGAGCTTTGCCAGTACCAGCAGTAGATCCCACGGAGGTGGAGGTTCTCGCACTGGAGGGGAAATGTGATCAAGGCCTTTGAAAAAGCGCCAGACCACCTTCTCCTGCGCCACCGACTGCTTCCCGGCCCGCGCCCGCTAAGCAGAGATGGCTGCCAGGTGCACCCTTAGGGTCGTCAACCTAAGCCCTTGCTAAGAAAGGGACCATAAATAGTCCAAGATGCTTGCCAAGGAACAGGAGGAAGGGTCAAAGCCCTTGCCCTGACTCCAAATGGAAAACCTTTTCCATTTGAAGGCGTAGCATTTTCTGGTCGACTCCTTACGGGACGCCTCAACTACGTTGAGGACCTCGTCGGAAAGACCCAAGGCCTGGAACTCTAGCTGCTCAGGAACCAGGCCGTCAGGTGCAGGGATTGAAGGTCCAGATGGAATACCTTCCTGGGCGAGCTGGAAGCTGCCTTGGAAGCCTGGAGCTGAGGCTGAGGAGATCTGGGTACCAGTACTGGCGGGGCCAGTCTGGGGCTATCAGAATCACCTGCGCCTTGTCCCTCCTTGCTTTGAGCAGCACCTTGTGCATCAAGGGGAACGGGGGTAGGGCGTAGAAGAAACCCGGGGTCCACGGCCTCGAGAAGGCATCCCCCTGCAGAGGGGGGCAGGCATGGAACAGCCTCAACTTCGCATTCTCCCTGGAGGCAAACAGGTCCACCTGAGGTGTGCCCCAATGGGAGAATAGATCTCGTACTACCTCCGGCAGGAGAGACCACTCGTGGGAGGCAGCCCCTATCCGGCTTAGGGCATCGGCCAGGGTGTTGGAGGCTCCTGCCACATGAATGGCTAGGAGATCCGCCTCCAGGCTGTGCACGAGTGACCAGATGTGGAGAGCTTCCTTGCATAGGAGCATGGAGCGCATCCCGCCCTGGCGGTTTAGATAGTACATGGTCGTGGTATTGTCCGTCTGGACCCGGACCACTTGACCCCGAAGAAACGGAGCAAAGGTGGTGAGAGCTAGGCGGACCGCTCGGAGCTCCAGCAGGTTGATGTGGCATCGGGACTCCCTCGGGGACCAGAGGCCATACGCTCGGTGTTCCCCCAGATGGGCACCCCAACCCATCAGAGAGGCATCGGTCGATAGAGAGACCATCGGCTCGGGCGGACAAATGGGATGCCCTCCTGCAGATGAAATGGAACGGTCCACCACTGGAGAGCTGCCCACATCCCTGGGTCACCGCCACTAGCTGGTCCAATGGATCCATGCGTTGGGACCACTGGTTGGCCAGCCCCACTGAAGAGGCGCAAGTTCCAGCGGGCCCAATGGACCACGCTGGTACAGGCCGCCATGAGACCCAGGAGGCACAGGAAGTCCCGGGCAGGGCGCAATTGCCCAACCAGAAATGACTGGGCAAAGGAGGAAAGAACCTCGGCCCTGTCCACCGGGAGCCGTGCTCTGGCTCGAAGAGAGTCGAGCTCTGCCCCAATAAAAAGAATCACCTGCTTCAGCTCGAGTTCCGACTTGGCCTTGTTGATGAGGAGGCCGACCTGAGAGCAAACCTGGAGGGCCAGATCTCTGGACCGCTCAACCTCCTGTCTGGAGGGGGCTGCTATCAGCCAATCGTCCAGGTAAGGGTAAACCCGGACCCCTCGGCACCGCAGGAATGCTGTCACCACTGCCATGCATTTGGTGAAGACCCTGGGAGCCGGAGATAAGCCGAAGGGCATGGCTTGGAACTCGAAAAGGGAACCTTCTGCTCGAAAGCGAAGGAACCTTTGATGGGACGGACGGATAGGGACGTGAAAGAACGCGTCCTGTAGGTCCAGAGAGCAGAACCACATGCTGTGTTCCAAGAATGGGATTATCTGAGCCAGAGTGACCATCCTGAAGGTTCGAGACCTTAGGAACTTGTTCAGGTTGCGTAGGTCGAGAATGGGGCACCAGCCCCCATCCGTTTCAGAACCAGGAAGTACCTGGACACGAACCCCGGGTTTGAGGGAGGGTCCGCCACCTCTCTTATCACCTCCTTCTTGAGGAGGAGAGTGATGTCGGCTCGGCGAGCTGACAGCGAGGCTTCGGACCCCGGGCCCCCGAGGTGCGACGGCTCTGAAGGGTGGGGCCTGCTCAAACTCCAGAGGCAGGCCCTTTCCTACCACCTCCAACACCCACCTGTCTGTGGTAATAGCAGACCAGGTGGAAAGGAAGTACTGGAGCCATCCCCCCACGGGGGGAACCTGGGGTGAGGTGACGAGGTTGGGGCCGACACCCCTCAACCTGTCACTGTGTAGGCTTGGAGGAGGGACCGGCCGAGGGACCGCCTGGGCCTTTACCTCCCTGCTTCCTGGAGGAGGAAGCCGCAGGCTTGGGATTGGGATGCCAAGCGCGAGCCTCCTGGCCCTGGTGTTGCTGGGCCGGGCGTGCCGGGGGCGCAGATGGACGAAAGGGCTTGGGTTGAGGTCTGTGGCCCTTGTCCTTCTGAGCAGATGATACCGAGTCCAAGGTGGCATTGGACTTTTCGATCCTCTGGAGGTGGCCTTCCACTCCAGGGCCGAAGAGGTTGGTCCCCAAGAAGGGGACATCCGCCAATTTGTGCTGGGTATCCACTGTGAAGGTGGATATCCTCAGCCATGCCCGACGGCGCATAGCCACTGCTGCCACTACTGACTTGGCGCATGAATCACCGATGTCCAAAGCAGTCTGAAGTTGCTGCTTGGCCACTGCCCTGCCCTGGTCCCGGTCCCGCACCTGCTTAACCGTGGTCTGCAGGTCAGCCGGGAGATGAGGGACCACCTCGTCCAGGGAGCCCAACAGGGCGTGAGAAAAATGTGCCATCAGTACGGCCAAGCTGGCCTGACGAAGGCCAAAGGAGGACGCAGCGTAAACTTTTCGCCCGGCATAATCCAATTTCTTGGACTCCTTGTCGGGAGGTTTGTCCACGTCCCTAGCGTTTCCAGCATGCCGGAAAACGCTGTCGGTAACCAACCCCTCGGCCGAGGGATGTTCCGAGAAACCGGACAGGGAACCGGTAGGGACCGCATACTTCCTGGCCATCCTGGCCGAGGCGCAGGGTAGGACGGACGCTGCCAGAGCTCCAAGGCCGGGCTCACAATGGTCTCAGCACAGGAAGGCCTCCAGAGGGAATCCTCGGTCCAATATCTCCGTGAGGGGATACTTGGCCCGCTGATACGGGTTTCGAGCTGCATCCCGGTGGATTCCGAGATGAGTCTGAGCAACCCCAGGAAGGACGAAGGGCTGTTGTCCAGCGACTGACCTCCAGAGGACTCCAAGTCCACTCGCTTGGAGAAAAAGGAGGAATCGCCGTCGGACTCGGAAGAGTCCGCAAAGAGCTGCCTCGGGCCTGAGCCATCCTCCACCTGCCGAGGGCGATTGGGAGTGAGGGTGACTGACAGCCTATGGGGCAGACCCTGAGCCGACCGAGAATTCTCGGTCGGAGCCCCAAACCGCGGCTGTGGAGGCGGAGGTTCCACCGGAATCGGTGGAGCAGCTGGTTTTGGCCGAACAACCGGCCTGACAACAGGCTCCTCGGTTAAAACGGGGGGTTGTTTCGGCCGCTCCGGTGACAGCCACTTAACGCGGGGCGCGACGGGCGGCTTATTCCCCGGTCAGAAGGAGCTGTTGCCACACGAGGTCTCAGATCATCGACGCAACTTGCGTCGAAGTCTCCCCTCATCAGAGGAGGAGGAAGAGGACGAGCGGCGGCACCGCAGTAACCGAGACCGCCTATGATGCCGGGATCGGCTGGACCTCGAAGAAGTCCGAGACTGAGACCCTCGGCTTTTCCGAGGACGGTGCGGAGAGGGGGACGGGTGGAACCGGCTCCTCCCTCGACTTGGAGGGAACACCCAAGGGCTCCGGAACCGGAGGCACTGGCAAACCCACGGGATCCTCAACTCCCACCGGGGGAACAGAGGAGAGGGGATTTTCGGCTTGGTCGGTCGACAACCCGTCCAACGGGTCGAGAAAGATCTCGACTGCGTCGACAGGAGTCTCGGTCAACTGACCTGACGGGGACACCGTGAGACCAGTGGCCGAAGCAGAACGATCGACCGAAGTCGATGGCTGACAACTCGGGGAGAGGGACCTTTCCCGCTCCCAAGAGCATCGACGAAGAGACTTACCCTTGTCTTTCTTCTTGGACCGAGAAGAAGAAGGTCCAGCAGACGTTGGTCCCTCTCCCCTAGTGGAGAGGGACAGACAAAGCTCCTTAAAGGAAGCTGTGTAAGAGGAACCCAGGGAAAGCGGAACAAAAGCCGTGGTCGAGGAAGATGCGGCCCGTGCCACCTCCTCTTCGAGGGTGATCATCTGCGCTAGCTGATCCGCCAAGCCCGCCGCCGCGGAAACAGCCGACCGGGCCTCTTTTGACTTAACCGGAGGAAAACGTTTTTCGGGGCGCCCTAGTTGTAAACGGGCAGCACGGTTTTCGAGGACGAGGCTGAGAAGGAAGAACACAGGTCGCAAGCTCCGCGGTCGCTCGAGGCCTAAACAGTACACACACGCGGAGTGCGACTACCAAGACATCTTCTACCCACAAGGGCACCGCGAAAACTGGAGTCGATTTGTCCATCGCAGCCGCTGAGGGATAGAAGACCAAGTCTTTAAGCAAAACTTTTAAATTCGGAAACCAAGAATTAGGAACCAGTCTTATACGCAGAGCGTTAAGGAGGAACCTGAGCTTCCAAGCGGTAAGGAAGATCTGACGCCATAGGGCGAGCCGAGAGTTTTACCACCCGGGTGGGTGGGAGGAGCCAGCTTGAAGATCTTCCGGCAAGATTTAAAGTGGCAAGGATACCTGCCAGACAGTGTGGATGAACAACATATCCATGTCCCTAGAATATTTATTATCCTATCCCCTAAGACAACTACCAATTACAAAATACAGCAACAAGTCCTACTTATGTAAGCAAACAGCGGGGAGCTTGATTGTAGCGCCAAAACTGGTACTCTAAGAAATTAAAAAAACTCAGCAGGATCACTAAGATAAATTTTTGTTTCTATGAAAACAAACATCTGTTTGAGTCTTAAACAACCGGGTGTTCATTTGTGGAGGGGAGCAAGCTGGAAATGGGAACATTACCACTTCTCATTACAGCCTTCCCCCAGCAGTTATAAAAATAAATAATGGGGGTTTGTGTAACAATTTTTTTTGCACACCTTTAGTGTGTGATGCTTAGATAAATCCCTCAAGCTTGGCTATCAGATGGTATAGCATTATACACTGTGTATTATTCGCTATCTCTAAAACCTGTGACTATGAGCAAGATGCCCGTTCTCAATATGTACCTCGTTTTTGATTTTACAATTATACACCAAGTTTAACAAAACAAGGTAATGAAAACAATTTCTTACGATCTACATTACCGGATTTATTTTTGTGCCTCAATAACATAACAAAAGAAAACTAGTTTAAGAATACTTACATTATTAGCAAATATCCGAAGGTCAAGTGCTACAGCATACATAATAGGTAGTGCCCTGGTTAAAAAAAAAAACAGACAAGTGAAAAACACAAGTCTTCTACAGCATCTGAATGTGATGACTTTTGAAATCCGTAAATACTGGAATAAAACAAGCATTTAAAATGAAATGCTATGATTCACAAATACAGTCCAAGCCACTTGATGGACACGCTTAAATGGGACAGGCACTTTATTGGGACGTTCCAGCAGGAACTGATTATGCAGCTATACAATTCAGAGTAGACTATAACCTGTTAATTAGGACGGGTCTGTTCTTCCATTCATTCAGTGTCCTTTCTGCCACATCATCCACACCCACTGTGTCTATTTCTCAGCTGCCTGAAATTGACAAACTCCCCCCCCCCCCGCACCAACAAAAAAACAGAGCAAACTATTTATTTTCTCCTCCCTCCCTTGCGAACTGAAGGTGAAACAGCAGCATACCTGCATCACAAGGCTGGTACAGCACTGTACAATCAGCAAACACCTGATTGGGGGGAGGTGCATTTCAGGGTAGGCAGAACTGAACTGGCCCACCAGGATACCGGGAAATTTCCAGGTTGGCTCCCCTGTGCTGGGTACCCGATCACATTTTAAACTGTGAAAATCCTTGTATTTATAGAAACATATAATCTGTCGGCAGATAAGGACCATACGGCCCACCCAGTCTGCCAATTTCCCTACTCACTGCTGCAGCCCTAGATCCTATTTGATCTGCGTCTCTCCTGCCCTGCACATCTCATGGGTACCCTTATGTCTATCCTATGCACTCCTGAACCCCCGTATTGTTTTCGTACCCACCACGTCTGCTGGAAGGCTGTGCCACGACTCCACCACCTTCTCAGTGAAAAAGTACTTCCTAACATTATTCCCGAGCCTTCCACCCTTCAGCTTCATATCATGCCCCCTTGTTCTTGTGCAGAGATTTCTCTGAAATATGCTTTCCACTTGTACCATGTTTAGTTCCCTAAAGTACCTGAAAGTGTTTCATATCTTCACTCTCCCTTCTTTCCTCCAGTGAATAGATATAAAGGTCCTTAAGTCTTTCCTTGTAGGGCTTCTGGTGCAGTCCATGTACCATCTTCACTGCCCTTCTCTGGAGTGCCTCTATTTTGTCAATGTCCTTCCAGAGATGTGATCTCCAGAACTGGACACAGTACTCCAGCTGAGGCCTCACCAGTGATCTGTACAGTGCAATAACCACCTCCTTCCTCCTGCTTGTTATGCCCCTCCCTATACACCCCAACATTCTGCTTGCTCTCCCCACTGCTTTTACACACTGTTTGGTCACCTTCAGGTCATCAGATATGATAACCCCCAGGTCTCTCTCCTGACATGTGGTGGCCAGAATTTCCCCACCCATCCTGTGTTTTCCTTTGGATTCCTGTGACCCAGGTACATGATCTGGCAATTTTTAGCACTGAAACTCAACTGCCAGACACCCGACCACTCCTCTATTAGGTTTAGGTCCTTTCTCATTTTTTTCCGTCCACTCTGTTGCAGATCTTGGTGTCATCTGTGAAGAGGCACACCTTTCTCTCTAGATGCTCTACAATGTTGCTAATTAAGACAGTGAATAGGACTGGCCCCAGCACCAACCCCTGTGGCACCCCGTTGGTCACCTCCCTCTTCTCAGATTTCATGCCATTTACTACCACCCTCTGAGTCCTGTCCCTTAGCCAATTCCCAACCCACTTTACCACTGCAGGACCCACTCCCAGGCTCCGCAATTTATTTAGCAATATCCTGTGTGGGACAGTGTTGAAGACCTTGCTGAAATCCAGGTAGGCTACATCCACTGCCCCTCCCTGATCTACCACCCAGGTTACCCAAAGAAATCTATAAGATTTGAATATCATCATCTATAGTCTAATTAAATGGAGTATTTGGGGCACTGCAAGCAAATCTAAGATGCAAACACAGAGCTAGTGTATGAAACCGAAGTGGAATGTTGACATGATTCTGTCACCCTGGGCCCTCCCTTATTTTCCAGGTGGACACCTGTATCATCTTTCCAGGCAGGCCCTCTGCAGCCCAGTCCGAACCTGAGGGTGGGTTCAGGTTGTGTTTCATTCAACATGCCAGCTTCTGTTAACAGGGACGGCTGCTTAATCGGGACACAAAGCCCACACCATGGCATCCCGATTAAACAGTTTCTATTGTAATATATTAGTTTTTCTGTGGGTTTGGTACTAATGAAAGTACTGGACTGACAATACTAGAAACTGAAGCCCTATGGTTATCCACATGACAGATACAGCACAGGCAATCACAGAGCAAGCTTCCCTATTCTGCCCTGCCAATGTGACTCAACCTTGTCACGAAGAGACCACAGCAAAGGTGAGATTTAAGTTCATACTCCATGCTTAGTCAATCCTTGGCCTCATGTGAGACTGCCAACATGGGTACCAATTAAAGCCAGCTGAGTTGGTGGTTTTGTGATGTGGACACCTGTGCAATGGGAACTGTACTGAGTTCACCACAACTCATTTCACATAGGCCACAGAATAGCCCTCAGATGATAATGGCTTTTGGCCTGTATCAACCTGGGCTACATCTGAACCAGTGACCTGGAGAACAAAGGTCCCTTAACCCACAGCCATCCACTGAGCCATACAAATTCCCTTGCAAATACAATATTAGTGCAAGTTTTCCCTCCAAGTTTTCAAAGAAACTACAAAACTTGTTTTCCAACTTTGTGCTTAGTTCAGATAACTTTCTCACCTGTGTAATTAGCATTTACTTGTTTATTACAGATAGAGGGGGAGAGAGAGAGGCAGATCAAGGAAGTCAGCTACTTCTAGAAGGAGAGGAGATGGTAAGAGAAAGCAAATTTCCTAGCTAAGAAGTGTAGCTGAGGGAGGGAAGGAAGGAGAAAGTGTGCTGATCCCTGGAGTGCAATGAGCAAAGGTACGAAGGGTCAGTTTAAAACCTGGTGAGAATATTATGTTTTCAGAGTTTTCTCTAGGACAGGGAAAAAAATTAAAAAATAGCATACTTAGATTTCAACTTATGAGTCACACAGTTACTGTATTTATCTTCCCTAGTTTATTAGCAAGAGATTTTTTACAGGAAAAAAATACAGGTTACTCGCCTGTAACAGGAGTTCAAGGAATGGTATATGTTGTTCATCCACACTGTCTGGCAGGTTTCTTGCCACTTTTAATCTTGCCAGAAGGTCTTCAAGCTGGCTCCTCCCACCTACCCGGGTGGTAAAACTGTCGCTCGCCCATGCGCATAGATGTAGCTCGCTGGAAGCTGGGGTTAGTCGACCGCCGGGAGGTCGGTGGTCGTAGGATGAGCAACATATACCATTCCTAGAACTCCTGTTACAGGTGACTAACCTGTATTTCTAGGGACATGGATATGTTGTTCATCCACACTGTCTGGCAGACTCCTAGCAGTTCTCCGGGAGGAGGGAGGCAAGGTGCACACCCCCTACTTGGGAAATAAAGACTGGAGAACCGAGGCCCCAAAACCAGCATCCCGGCATGACTCAAGGTCGATGTGGTAGTGGGTGATGAAGGTGTGTGCAGACTTCCAGGTAGCAGCCCTGCAGATTCCCTGGATAGGGACATCTCTAGAAGCAGCCACCGATGCAGCGGTATGGCGGGTAGAATGAGCTCTTATCCCTCTGGGAGGCTCCATGCCCACCAACCTATAAAAGAGATCTATGCAGAAATTGACCCACCTGCCTATCGTCCACTTAGCTGCAAGTCTGCCAGGTGCAGCTTCAGCGTAGGTGACAAACAGCTGGCGAACCTCTCCCCGAACTTCAGCTGTCTGCTCCTTATAGTAAGCGAGCGCTCTTCTAGGGTCCAAAGTATGAAGCCTATATTCGGCCTCCAAGGTGTGATTGAGGTAGAACACCGGCAGAGTCAACACCTGGGTAAGGTGAAACTCCGACACCACCTTCGGAAAGAACTTCGGGTTGGGGTACAGGGCAACCTTGTCCCTGTGGAAGACCAGATAAGGAGACTCGATGGAAAGCGCCTGGAGCTCTCCCATCCTTCTGGCTGACGTGACAGCCACCAAGAAGGCGGTCTTCCACGACAGGTGAGAGATGTCACACATGTGCATCGGTTCGAATGGCTTGCCCATGAGCTTAGCCAATACCAGCAGTAGATCCCATGGAGGTGAGGTTCTCAACCATAGGGATATGTGATCAAGGCCTTTGAAAAAGCGCCCGACCACCTTCTCCCGCGCCGGACTGCTTCCCGGCCCGCGCCCGGTAAGCGGAGATGGCTGCCAGGTGCACCTTAAGGGTCGTCAACCGAAGCCCTTGCTGAGAAAGGGACCAAAGGTAGTCCAGAATGCTTGCCAAGGAACAGCAGGAAGGGTCCAGGCCCTTGCTCTGACACCAAATGGAGAATCTCTTCCATTTGAAGGCGCAGTATTTTCTGGTCGACTCCTTACGGGATGCCTCAACAACGCTGAGGACCTCGTCGGAAAGACCCAAGGCCTGGAACTCTAGCCGCTCAGGAACCAGGCTGTCAGGTGCAGGGATTGAAGGTCCGGATGGAATACCTTCCCCTGGTTGACTGCGATCAGGTCCGGGCAGGCTGGAAGCCGCCTCAGGAGCCTGGAGCTGAGACTGAGGAGATGTGGATACCAGAACTGGCGGGCCTTGTCCCTCCTCGCCTTGAGAAGCACCTTGTGGATCAAGGGAAATGGGGGAAAGGCGTAAAAGCGGCCCGGGGGTCCACAGCCTCGAGAAGGCATCCCCTTGCAGTGAGCCCTGCTGACGGGGGCAGGCAAGAAATAGTCTCAACTTCGCATTCTCCCTGGAGGCAAACAGGTCCACCTGAGGCGTGCCCCAGCGGGAGAACAGATCTTGTACTACCTCCGGCAGGAGAGACCACTCGTGGGACACAGACCCTATTCAGCTTAGGGCATCGGCCAGGGTGTTGGAGGCTCCTGCCACATGAATGGCAAGGAGATCTGCCTCTAGGCTGCGCACGAGTGACCAAATGCGGAGAGCTTCCCTGCACAGAGGCATGGAGCATGTCCCGCCCTGGCGGTTTAGGTAGTACATGGTCATGGTATTGTCTGTCTGGACCTGAACCATTTGACCCCGTAGAAATGGAGTGAAGGCGGTGAGGGCTAGACGAACCACTCGAAGCTCCAGCAGGTTGATGTGGCATCGGGACTCCCGAGGGGACCAGAGACCGTGCGTTCTGTGCACGCCCAGATGGGCACCCCAATCCATCAGAGAGGCATCGGTCAATAGAGACCCCGTGGGCTCGGGGCGGACAAACGGGATGCCCTCCTGCAGATATGCTGGAACGGTCCACCACTGGAGAGTGTTCCACATCCCCTGGGTCACTGTCACTAGCTGATCCAGAGGATCGAAGTGCTGTGACCACTGGCTGGCCAGCCCCCATTGAAGGGGACGCATGAACCAACGGGCCCACGGACCACGCTGGTGCAGGCCGCCATGAGGCCCAGGAGGCGCAGGAAGTCCTGGGCAGGGCACAATTGTCCAACCTGAAAAGACTGGGTAAAGGAGGAAAGAACCTCGGCCCTGTCCACCAGGAGCCGTGCTCTGGCTCGTAGAGAGTCGAGCTCTGCCCCGATGAATTGGAGCACCTGCTCTGGCATGAGTTCCAACCTGGCCTGGTTGATGAGGAGGCCAACCTGAGAGCAAACCTGGAGGGCTAGATCTCTGGACCGCTCCACCTTCGTTCTGGAGGGGGCTGCAATCAGCCAGTCGTCCAGGCACGGGTACACCCGAACCCTTCAGGGCCGCAGGAATGGTGTCACCACTGCCATGCACTTGGTGAAGACCCTGGGAGCTAGGGAAAGGCCGAAGGGCATGGCCTGGAACTCATAGAGGGATCCCTCTGCCCTGAAGTGGAGGAATCTCTGGTGGGACAGATGGATTAGGACGTGAAAGAATGCGTCCTGAAGGTCCAGAGAACAGAACCATATGCCTCGTTCCAAAGATGGGATTATCTGAGCCAGAGTGACAATCCTGAAGGTCCGAGACCTTAGGAACCTGTTCAGGTCATTCAGGTCGAGAATGGGGCACCAGCCCCCCCGTCCGTTTTGGAACCAGGAAGTACCTGGACACAAACCCCGGGTCTGGAGGAGGATCCGCCACCTTCCTGATCACCTCTTTTTCGAGGAGCAGGGCGATATTGGCTCGGCGAGCTGACAAAGAGGCTGTGGACCCTGTAGCCCCCCTGAGGGGTGACGGCTCTGAAGGAAGGGGCCTGCTCGAACTCCAGGGGCAGGCCCTTTCCTACCACCTCCAACACCCAATGGTCCGTGGTGATAACGGACCAGGCAGAAAGGAAGTGGCGGAGCCGTCCCCCCATGGGGGGAACCCAGGGGGGAGTGACGAGGCTGGGGGTGACACCCCTCAACCCGTCACTGGGCAGGTTTAGAGGAGGGACCGGCCAAGGGACCTCCTGGGCCTTTATCTCCCTGCTTCCTATTGGAGGAAGCCGCAGGCTTGGGTTTGGGGTGCCAAGCGCGAGCCTGCTAGCCCTGGTGCTGTTGGGCCGGATGTGCCACAGGCGCAGAAGGACGAAAGGACTTATGCTGCTGTTGTTGGCGGCCTTTGTCCTTCTGGGCGGAGGTGACCAAGTCCAGAGTGGCACTGGACTTTTCGATCCGCTGGAGGTGACCTTCCACTCCAGGGTCAAAGAGGTCGGTCCCCAGGAAGGGGACATCCGCCAGTTTGTGCTGGGTATCCGCCGTTATGGTGGATATCCTCAGCCATGCTCTGCGGCGCATGGCCACCGTGGCCGCAACTGATCTGGCACAGGAGTCTCCAACATCCAAGAGCCGTTTGGAGCTGCTGTTTAGCCACCGCCCTTCCCTGGTCCCGTACCTGCCGGACCGTGGTCTGCAAGTCGGCTGGGAGAGGAGGGATCACCTCATCCAGGGAGCCCATGAGGGCGTGGGAGAAGTGTGCCATCAGCACGGCCGAGCTGGCCTGGCGGAGGCCAAGGGAGGATGCAGCGTACACCTTGCACCCGGCATAGTCCAGCTTTTGGACTCCTTGTCGGGAGACTCCACATCCCTAGCGCTCCAGAACGCCGAAAATGCTGTCGGTAGACCAACCCCTCGGTGGAGGGGTGTTCCCAAAAAAAAAAAAAATCGGGCAAAGAGCCGGTAGGGACCGCATACTTTCTGGCCATCCTGGCCAAAGGCGTAGGACAGGAAGCAGGCCGCTGCCAGAGCCCCAAGGCTGGGCCAACAATGGCTTCAGCCACTGGAAAGACCTTCGTGGGTGAATCCCCTCAGTCCAGTATCTCCGTCAGGGGATACTTGGCCCGCTTGAATACGGGCTTGAGCTGCATCCCGGTGGACTCCGAGATGAGCTGAAGCAGACCCATGAAGGACGATGGCCTTTCGTCCATCGACTGGCCCCCGAGGAACTCCAGGTCAACGGGCCTGGAGAACAGGGAGGAGTCGCCGTCAGACTCCGAGGAGTCTGTGAAGAGCTGCCTGGGGCTTGAGCCACCCTCCACCTGCCGAGGATGGTCTGGAGTGAGGGTGACCGTCAACCTGTGGGGTAAGCCCTGACCCGACCGAGAGTCTTTGGTCGGCGCCCCCGATTTCAGTTGTGGAGGCGGAGGTTCCACCACAATCGGTGGGGCAGCTGGTTTCGGCCGAACAACCGGCCCAGGCTTGGGCACCTCGGCTACAGTGAGGGGTTGTTTCAGCCGTTCGGGTGACAGCCACTTGATGACTGGGGAAGGCGACGGTGTTGGCTTGTTCCCAGACAGAAGTAACTGCAGCCACATCAGGTCCTCGTAGCGTCGATGCAATTTGCGCCAAAGTCTCTCCTCTTCCGAGGAGGAAGGCGAGACGGCGTGACACTGCTTCGGTGCAGTGACCGATGACAGCCGTCGGGCGGATCTGGGTGGACCAAGAGGGATGTCTGAGGCAGAGAACCTCAATGTTTCTGAGGACGGGTCTGGGAAGGGCCGGGGGACACCCGCTCTTCCCTCGGCTCGGAAGTCTTGACCGGGGACTGCAGCACCGGAGGCGCAGGCAGGTCCTCGGTCTCCACTGGGGGAACTGGTGAAGAAGGGTTGTCGGCTTCACCAGTCGACAGCCCATCCGATGGGTCGAGAAAAATCTCGACCGCGTCGACGGGTGTCTCGCCAGCTTGACCTGACAGGGACACCGTGAAGCCAGCAGCCTTAGTCATAAACTCCTCGATCAAGTCGAGTGTCAACTGTCTGGGGAAGGGGACCTCTCCGCTCCCATGAACGTCGACGGTGGGACTTACCTTTTGAGTCCTTCTTTTTGGACCGAGAGGAATGTCCCGATGGCCCCTCTCCCTTCGTGGAAAGGGACTGGCAAAGCTCCTTGAAAGAAGCTGAATATGAGGTACCCAGAGTTAGCGGGATAAATGCCGCGGCCGACAAAGAGGATGATGTGGCCTGTGCCGCCTCCTCCTTGAGGGCGATCATCTGCTCAAGTTGCTCAGCCGAGCCAGCCGCCGCGGTAACCGCCCAATGGGCCTCCTTCAACTTCACCGGCGGGTAGCGCTTCTCGGCGCACCCAAGCTGTAACTGGGCAGCGCAGTCTTCCAGGATGTTGGCCGAAAACGAATGCCATAACTCGCAGGCCTGCGGGTCATGGTCTAGGCAGAGGCAGTAGACACACGTGGAGTGCGGATCCGTCCAGGACATTTTCTGCCCACAAGGACACCGCCGAAATCTGGGAGTCGATTTGTCCATCGCAGCCACGAGGGAGAAACTTGATCGAAGTCTTGAAAATTTTAAAATAAGTTTGGGTCAAACCGAAGAATTAGGATCCAGTCTACACGCAGAGTGTTAAGGAGGGAACCTGAGCTTCCAAGCGGTAAGGAAGATCTGGCGTCATGGGGCGGAGCCGAGAGTTTTACCACCTGGGTGGGTGAGAGGAGCCAGCTTGAAGACCTTCCGGCAAGATTTAAAGCAGCAAGGAACCTGCCAGACAGTGTGGATGAACAACATATCCACGTCCCTAGAACAGGATTCTCACTCACTTCATTTTCATTTGTTCCGGCTCCTTGTGTACAAGTGAAATCACACTACTCTACTTGTGACATCCTAACAGTTTCAGCAGCAACCACATATGAAATCACAAGAGAGTATGTCAATTACAAACATGTAACCAAAGAAGATGAATACCAAATGATAGAAGTAATATCATGAAAGAAAGTTATACATATGAAATACACTATCAGCTAAATTGTAAGAGGTCCCTGGTGCGTCAGAGGCTCCTGAAGAGTGCTGCAAATAATAAAACATGAACCTAAGTTTCTGGCACCACCTGGAGGTAACAGCTTGAATTCTAACAATGAAACTCCAGAGACTGAAAATAAATTATCCTTTTAATAGGAGGCAGTATACCCTAGTGGTTGGGGTGCAGAGCTGTGGACCTGTAGACCCTGCAAACCTGGATTTAAACCCCACAACCAACACTCGCACACTGTGTGACCCTGAGCAAGCAGCTTCACCTCCCTGAGTTTAATTCTCTCCCAGATAACACTTGAAAAGGAGCTTGACTCAACGTGCATTTCGCAGCCAAAAAATTCTAAATCTGATTTAACTGTCTTACTTATTTACTATTTGTATAATTTGTGGTTGGCTGTAGGAATGTGGTGGGCGGTTGGGGATTGGGTAGTGTAAGATTGTAGAAGTACGAATATGTAGTTGGGTCACATTGTGTTTATTGTTTGGATGGTGACGAATGATTAGTTCATTTTTGTAGATTAATGTTTTGTCTGTTGATCTAGCTGCCTGGAGATGTGTAGGAGTCTTGGGACCCACCGAATCAGCTACCCGGCAGCACTGTTGCATGTCTTCCACCCCTTTTGTGACCTCCTCCTTCCTGCTGTCACTATAGGGTGTTGCAGGGAGTTGTGTATCTGCAGGGGGAAGGGAGGTCTGTAGCGGGGTGCCGGGGGCTCAATGGAGGTGAAAGAGATTGAGGTGGTTATGGGTAGGAGGCACCCTGAGATTAAACATAGCCTTGAGGGAAGCCCAATGTGTTTGGTTTCCATTCCCAGGGTTCCCACCAGACAGTGTGAACAGGCAGACAGAGGACCTACAGCCTCCGCTACTACGATCTGGGAGGTGTTGTGCGACACCAGGTCGACAAGGAACAAGACCGCAATTATGTCAGACTTGATTTCTTCGGTCGACTTGGAGTGCATCACACAGACCTGGTTGGGGGACGGTGCTGGTTCAATTTTGGAGGCATCGGTCCCCGCCAGGTACTCTGTGGTTCACTGCCCGAGGAGTGATCGCAGGGGCAGGGGAGTGGCCATCTGCTTTAGATCCAGCATAAATTTCTCCATACATTTGGTGGATTCTACCTCGTTGTTTGAATGTGTGGCAGTGCGTGAGGGTCCAGGTGTGGGTTGCAGAATTCTCTTGGTTTACCGCCCTCCGGGGATGGGTGGAGAATTCCTGCAGGAGGCTGTGGACTTTATTGCCGACAGGGTGTTGGAGTCACCCAGATGGCTGATTCTAGGGAACTTCAGTGCCTGGATCAATGGTGAATCCTCACAATTTGGTTGTGACCTCCTCCAGATGATGACATTGCTGGGCCTTGTAGAGGCAGTTGCTTCTGCAACACACCATCATGGCTACACCTTGAACCTGGTATTCTCACTGAGTCTCGGGGTCACTGACCTGAAGATTGACCAAGTCACTTGGTCTAATCACTGTACGATGAAATTCCTGTTTAGGGCCCCCCTCGTTAGTCCCTCCCCTGTTGAGATAATCATCTAGGGGACTGTACTCAGAGGGACTGATGGTGACAGTTGATTTTTCCTGTGTTAGTACTGTTTGTGTGATTGGCTTGGGTGAGGCGGTGGCAGCCTACAACAGGGCTGCCTCCAGGGCACTCAATGCCATTGCACTGGTCCGTATACAACCCAGGTCCTTTCACTTGAGACCCCCATGGTTTGATGGGGCTCTCAAGGCGATGAAGACTTTGGGTCGGAGATTAGAGCGTTGCTGGCGGAGGACTCTGTTAATGGAGGATAGACTGGCTTTAAGGAATCACTATGCTGACTATCAAAGGGCAATCAACCATAAGAATGCAGAGTTCCTGTCCAGGGAGATTGCCGCAGGGAAGAACAGACCAGCTCAGCTCTTTCGAACTACGAACAGACTACTTCATCCAGTCTGTCTACAGCCGAAAAAGAGGCTTTTCAGCAGCACTTTGCGAAGAGCTTGCTGTTTTTCTCTAACAGGTTATCCTCTATTAGGACCAGAATCTCATCTCTGGGTCTAGATCAGTCTCACAGGGTGGGGTCTGGGGGGAGCAGAGGCACTCCAACTGTCTGGGCAGAGTTTCGGATGGTGGAGGTGGCCGAGGTCTCCAAGGTGATTTTGAAGCTGCGGCCCACTTGCTGTGAACTGGACCCTGGCCCGATGCATCTTCTAGTGGGCTGCATCGAGGCTATTGGTCCAGTGTTCGCCAAGAAAGCTGGGTGTTCGCTTTTGGAGAGGTTCTTCCTTGACGCCTTGAAGAAGAAGCTGGGGAAGCCCCTTCAGAAAAAAACATCTCTTAACCCTGACATCCTGGAGAGTTATAGATCTGTCTCCAACCTTCCATTCTTAAGGAAGGTTGTTGAGAAGATAATGGCTCTGCAGCTCGAGAAGCACCTGGAGACCTTTGACATCTACGAACTATTCCAGTCCGGATTTAGGATGTGGCACAGCAGAGAGACTGCACTTGTCCGGGTGCATAATAATCTGCTCAGGGCTAGAAATCAAAAGGAACGGTCAATTCTAATTCTCCTCTATCTGTCCTCAGCATTTGACAACATAGACCACATTTTGTTGGTGGATCACCTTAGAGAGTATGGTGTCCTCGCCGGTACTGTCACTAACTAGTTTTGGTCCTTTCTCTCTCGGACAGGAGGCAGAGGGCAGTGATGGAGAATTTTTCCTCCTACTCGATGCCCCTAACCTGTGGAGTTCCTCAGGGCTCGATCCTATCACCGATATTGTTCGTGGTGTACATGCTGCCTCTGGGCAGGCTCATTAGACAATACAGCTCGAGTTTTCACTGTTATGCAGAGGATATGCAGATGTACATGGCTTTTGCACCAGAGACAAATTGGTGCCATTGATGTGCTGAATAAATGCCTTGCTGAGATCCAGGATTGGAGGAACTCTAACTGGCTGACACTTAACCAAGATAAGATGGAGGTAGTGGTGATTGAACCAGGTTGCGGGCGTGATAGGGATGCCTCTGGGGACGGCAACAGGCTTGGTCTTGTGGTCGACCCCATTGATGGAGTCCTCTAGGGTGAGGAATCTGGGCATTGCCCTTGACGACAAGCTGACATTTGAAGCTCAGGTGTCGGCTATCATCAAAAGTGGTTTCTACCACTTAAGGAACATCGCCCGGATTAAACTCCTAATTCCGCCTGAAGACCTGCCGTCACTGGTGCATGCCTCTGCAACATCCAGACTCGACTTCTGTAATGCTCATTCTCTCGAGGTCAGTGGATGGTCCTGTCATGTGACCAAAGGTCCTGTGGATTCTGCACTGGCTGCTGGTCGGGTGGAGGGTTCTCTTCAAGGTAGGCTTGCTCACCTAACAAGACCCTATACAGATTGGGTTCTGGCTACCTGTCAGACCTCCTTACCCCTGCCATCCCGGCCCGCTCTCTTTGTTCCTCCACCGTGGGCCTCCTGGCGGTTCCAAGGACCAGGCTGAAAACCTCGGATGACTGTTCATTCGGGGTGGCCTGCCCGGTGCTCTGGAACTTGCTGCCAAGATCTCTGACGGCGGTCCCATGGAGGCATTCAGGAGGGGCCTAAAGGCTCTCCTTTTTAATTTAGCATTCCCTGCAGATGCCTTTTAATTTGCATATACAAACTGTAATTATTTATCTGCTATGGTTTTATTTATGTAAACTGATCATTTTAATGTGTCAAATTTTCTTTTATTGTATGGCGCCTAGAGCCTGCAGAATTGGGCGCCTAACAAATAATAAATTGATTGACTGAACTGATTTAACAAGTTAGATGCCCTTTACTACAGATTTCAAGTACCGTAAAAACTCGCGTACAAGTCGGTTTGCCTATAAGTCCGGGTCCCGAGTTCATGCAGCAGATTTGTTCCTCAGCTTTTGACCCGCGTATCAGTCGGGTGGTCTTTTATTCACTGCCACTTCCCACTGTTACTGTTATCAGAGATGTAAAAAAAAAAAAAAAAATCTCGGAGCTAGTCCCGATCACAGGTTATAGTCCAAGTAAAGATTCCCCTGACAGAAAACAACCCCGTGTCAGTGAACTGACAGCAGATGCCTTACCATGTCATCCTGATCATGTAAAGTGGAGCAGGCAGCACCAGAAATAGGAGCAGGCATTTCCAAGTGGCACTGTTTGAAAATGCAGAGATTGGGTTTGGCAGAGTCTGCTATCAGGGATCCCTGAAGTGCATAGTCAGCGATCATGGATGCCCGATCCGCACTATGCACCGGAATAATACCAAGGTGTTAATTGTAAGTTGGTTAGCTGGCAAATTAGCTGTCAACACTCAGTACTGAGTGAACAGTACAGAGAGCAAAACTTGCTTTTGTTTATTTGAACTTTTTTTTATTTTACCAGTTACTCGCATATAAGTTGGGACCTGCAGTTTGCGAGGGTAAAAAAGCTCCCCAAAAACCGACTTATACGCGAGTATATACGGTAGTTTTATGCAGCTGTTTGTAATGTTCTGTACAATTCCCTGCATGGAACCAATAATTTGGAGTTTTAATTACGTCACTGCATGAGAACAAAATTGAGTGCCTATGATATCTCTGCTGGTCAACAGCTCATGCTCAAAGTTCTCTTTTAGTTTTGTTTTGAACTGCAGCTTTTTGTACTTACCAGTTATCTTCCTTATGAGCCTGGATTGCTTTGAGAAAAGATGTATCCCACTAAGGAAAATACAACATTCATCTGATAGAGTAAAAGAGTACAGGATGTCAGACTATACTACGAGTTTGAATATGACCCAAACAAAGTTCTAAGACATATGCAGAGTGGATAATTCACTGCATACCCTGTGTTCTCAAGCTGCGTTGAAACCAGTTTTTGACGCACAATATTCAAACATAATGGTTTACAGACAGCAGACCCACATCCATTCTGCTGTACAGTCACAAACACCTTCACAATTTTCACTGGAAAATGACTGTACCTGTGAAACTTGAGATTTGCATAAAATTCTGGTGTCCACAGATTCCTTTTTTATACAAATTAATAGTCATGGCTGTTAAATGTACTGTCAGGAGTGACAAATAGCATGCAGCTGTCATAGATGAGTTCCTTCTAGCCATGGGCCAGGAAGACAAACATTTTGCAGCTCCCGTAAATTATGAGATATACCATCCTTGCATATATACGTTGCACCCAGCACTATAAAAACATAGTGCAAGACAGTACACTGTGCTGTAATGATTCTCGACATTCCCTATGCTTTTGGCAACTTCTAATGCCATTAAGGGCCCGATCTACAAAGGCACTTCAGATACATGTGAACTGCGCGTATCTAAGGTGCTTACCACCACATCTTCTGATGCCAGCACACATCCTTACATTCGCATTCAGGATCCATGCACACACTGCGGTGCAAAGGGGCAACGGGCAGATCAGGAGGAAGTGCTGTTCTGGATAGAGTGCATCTAATCGTATGCCCAGGCCAGTTTTGTAGAGGATCCTGAGCCCCACACAGAGCAAAGGCTGGTGGGATACGGCAGTCCTCCAAGGACTGCTGTATCCCCATTAGGAACACTATCTGAATTTGGTATATACCGGACTGTGCTGGTATGACCCCCAGACCACTATACTGGCTAAGAGGGCTGGGTTCAAGTGGAGAACACGCTGAGCCCACAGGAAGCATCCAGCAGCTGGGCAGGGGGGGGCAGATAAGTGCTACTGCAGCCCTTCAACCAGTGCAGCCTCTGCCCCCTCCACTAGTTCTCTGCACAGCCGAGTTACTTCTGTGAATTGGGCAACTGCATGCCCCCACTTCTTTTCCCACCCTAACCCAACCACTCGCTTGGCTTCATGCATGCCTCAGAATTGGGGGTGAATAGGGAGTGCATCCAGAGCTGAGGATGCACAGAGGTCTCTGTATATGTGGTGCAAAACCTTCACACGCCATCAGCCTGTATAGGCACCTCTCAGCAGGCGCATATCCATTTGTGGATCAGGTTCCTCAGTCATTTTAAGAAATGTAACTTTTTATTTTCATTTCGCATTCTGAGATGACCTAACAATGTTAGTCAACATCGATAAGTGATGCTGATGAAGTGAGAGACCTCCAGCCGAATCTCTATGGTACATTGTATTATTTATAGCATATTTATTAGTTGTGTTTAACTAAATACTAAAAGCTATAATTAACTTGTCTATTAGAGTCTAATACACAAGATAATTATAGTTTTCTGTATGCAATTAAACAGAGCTGGGCAGTGGCCTATAAATAATATACTGTACTACAAAGTACAATGATACAGACCGGTCCAGTAGCACTGAGGATTGAGGTGCTGGGTGCCACCTCGTGTCACGCTGGTGACCCGGGTTTGGGAACGGGCCAGGGCCACCGGGGGTCAGCGGGGGATTGAGCATCCAGAGGACCTGCTCTCCTCGGGGAGGGTCCACTGCTGTCTCACTGCAGACTGCCCTGCAGTGGTGACTGGAGGGCAAACGACCGGAGGTGTGCTCAACGTAGTAACGCCGATCACAGGGGCGGAGAAACAGGAAGGAAAAGAAGCCTGTCAGGGCTCCATGATGGTCTGCTGCACCGACGGCTGACCCCAGCTTCTGGATTAGGTCTCCGGGGAGGGTGCGCCACCTCCCCAGCCTCACCACGGGGGAAGGGGCAAGCCGGGGGGGGGGATCTCTTGAGGTCGGCAAGTGCAGTGGGGACCTGAGAGAGTGTCCCTCTGCCAGGGCTTGGGAAGCATAAATACCTGAATTACAAAAAAAAAAAATAAATAGTAGTAGTACAATGACACAGCTGGAGTACTCTCACTCTACTGATGTCACAGCACAATGACTTCAGTGGGAATTCTAAGCCAATCTCGGAATATGAAATTTAAAAAACAATTATGTGCACATTTCGTACATAAAATTACATTAGAAGTCAATAGAAAGTGTAATACCCAGAATTGTTACAGTGCACTGTACTGTCTTGAGCTATGTGTTAATTATGCCAAGTTTCTTTACATATTAAAATACTGTTTTTTCTTAATATAGCATTTACAGGTAAGAGAGGTCACAAGTGGAGGGTTCCAAGGATCATTTTTGGTACTGGTCCTCTTTAACATATTCACATGTGGCACCAGGAAGGGGGGATCCAGGGAAAGATGTGCCTCTTCACAGACGAGGCTCAGCTCAATGGAAGGGTAAAGAGTGAAGAAGGGGTTCAATGCATGAGGGAGGAACGTGAAAGATTGGAGAGGTGGACATGGATGAGGAGGCTACCGTTGGCACAGTGTATAAGGCCCCCCTAATGAAGCTCATATGTGCAAAGCACCAGTGCACCTGGAGCCTCAGCCATCTGCTCCTCAGTGCACCATGTTTTCTGTGTAACAGTGAATACAACTGGAATAAATGCATCTAACTTCAGAACTGTGTGAATGCTATTGGGCTGCAGGCAGGGCAAATAGAATGCTGTGATGCACAGGAAATGATAATTACGTACCTACCATAATTCTGATCTCTCTGTGCATCTTCACCATTCATCACCTTTGGGATATAGTGGCTAGAGGTCATGACCCCACGGGATCTCTTTTTTTTTTTTTTTTTGGGGATGTGTGGAGTCAACGCACCATCGGCACCGCCCGCGAGGCTGACGCACTGCATGGCGCGCGCAGGTTGGACGTTAGATGTTGTCGACTCCGCCCTCCCGCCAGTTCTGAGTCGCCGTAGAGTAAGAAGGGTTGGGAGGGAGGGACAAGAAAGTCCAAAGGGACAGAGAAAGGAAAAGATATATAAAGAAAAGAAGAAATAAACGACTGAGAGGACAGAATAAGCTGGGAAAACTAAGGGGATTGGGAAGGGTCCCCGATCTCTGGAAGCAGAAAAGGAGGGAGGGAGGGTTAAGGAATTTAGGGATAAAGATGTGGGGGGCGGGGAGAAGGGAACACACCCTGGAACCTTGACCTTTCACCAGATTGTATAGGAACTGTGAAGAAGTAGCCAGAAGGCCAAACTGATAGAATTCAAGACACAGAATCACTAGCAATAACTCCAACATAAGCAGAATCGGCTATTCTGGAAGAAAAAGACAGGATACAGGGAATATCCCCCACCCCAAAAAAAATTTAATTTTTGGTGTAAGAAACCTAGTTTCTTAAATTAAATTGAGGTTGTGTTTATAGGACAAGGAAATCAAAGTAAAGCTGACGGGGAGAAGGGGAGAAAGAACAGAAAGAGGGCAACTACCAACCTCCACCCCACGGGGGTGGAGCCAAGGCACTGAGGAAGGAGCACCCCCCATCCAGACCACTCTCCCCTGTGCCCAAGGTCACCCCACTCCTGACTAACAGAAAGAAGAGGGGCGAAAATAGTGCACAGAGAGGAAGGGGGAACCAAGAAACTGAGGCCCAAGGGGGATGGAGGGTGGGATTGTGATGAATGGTGAAGATACACAGAAAGATCAGAATTATGGTAGGTACATAATTTTCATATCTTACCTGTGTCAATCTTCACCATTCATCACCTTTGGATTAATTCCAAGCCCCCCTGAAGGGGGCTTTAACCCTAAGGGACTAAGTCCCTTAGCTCTCAGTGGGTGGCACACCAAGAGAGAACCTTCATGGGTCTGGAGAGGCCCGAGAGTGGGGAGAGTGATACGGGATCCCCCCCCCCCGAGGGGGTAGGAAGCTGTCCCGACAGATACTGTCTCACTCTATGGGAGAAAAGGTAGGTTCTCTGGCAAGCGGAGTTAATCACCCTACGCCGGGCTAAGGGTGACAACCAGGAGACACGTAGCCATGCCGTCCGACTGGTGCAGATCGCTGTCCCTACGACCCTGGTAGCTACCTCATTGGCATCATACCATGCCCTTGCTTGGTGCCTTGCTAGCTCCAGGCCACATGCAGAGAGTGCAATGTCTTGTCTGGTTTCCTCCATGTAAGGCATCGAGGCTAGGAGTTGACCTAGCCTGGACCACAGGATCCTATCATAGGTAGCACAGTGGGCCTGATGAGCAGATATAGAAAGCAGCAACTGTGCCGAATAAAAAGTCCTCCAACCCCAGAAGTCAAACTCCATGGAGTCTGCATCTGGGGGCCGGTCATGGTGAAGGGCACGAAGCCCATCGGGGGTATCCAGTTGCGTCAATACTGAGCTAGGATGAGGCAGGTTACCTGGAGACTCTGGGGAGCACAATACCTCTGGCGGAGATCCCTAGGGGCTGGGACTCCAGAAAAGGGTCTCTGCCAGAAGCGCAACAATGCCTCCCTAAAGGGAGCAGGCCAGGGGGGCACCACAAGGGTGTTCACACTGAAATCGCCCAAAAAGGTGTGCGTTGAATGCTCTGGATTGTGTTGAGTGGGTGAAGTGACATGCAGGTCCTCCAACATCCTCACGAGAAAACGCTGATACTCAGCGAGATCAGCAGCTGGGGAGATGTGGACAGATGGTTCCTCACCTCCTGAAGAGAAGGATGAGGAGTCAGAAGACCTCAGAGGTTGGCTGCTCAGGGAGAGGTTGAAAAACCTATCTGCCCATGGCCCTAACATACAAGGGAAATTGAGCAGCCACAACTCTGAACTGCTCCCAGGAGAGAGGACCACTAGGACCAAGGATACCTGGGAGAGCAGGAGAATGTGGCAGAGGAGAGGGGGCAGAGCTGACAACAGGAATCGGCTGTCCTCCGCCTGGGCTAGGGAGCACACCTGGAGCCCCAGGAGAAGAGGTAGCTCCGGAAAACTCCACAGCTGACAACTGGTCAACCATACTGGAACTGCCTAGGCTGCTCCCTAAAGAATACCCCTGTAAGGTGACCGGGGCTGTGAAAATCCGGAAGGACGGTTCACTACTTCCAAAAAATGGGGCCCTCTCGAGGAAACCAAAAGGGAAGGGCGAGGGTCCATGCTACAACTTCTCCTAGAGCCTGGGTGGGCTCCAGAAAAAGGTTGCCACATCGAACCCATACCCCTCGAGCCCTTGGAATCGGAAAGTGCCCTCCTCCTCGAAAGAGCTAGCCTAGGCAGCTGGCAACCCTGGTCAACTCCTGAAGAGGCTATCCAAGCAGCAGCACCCTCCCCTCCCCTCCTGTAGGTGCTCGGATCGGCCGCAAAGTTGGGCGATCCAGGCACACCACCTGAGGGGGTACCACCACTGAGGGGTCAGCAAACCTCCCAGAGTCCAGGTTGCAGAACAATGGTGGCCTGCACCACTGCCTGCTGGTCAGCACCCCTGACCCTGTTCCCGGAAGCCACTTCCCTCTCCTCAGAGGGGGGCTGGTTCCGGCCCGTCAAGGACACTACCAAGGTTTCCACGTCAGCAGCCAACTCCAAAGAGTCAGACTGCCTATCTGACTCAGAGTCCAATACCTCCTCCAAGGAGATGGAGATTGAAGTTCTGTGCCAAACGGTGCATGGACGCCCGTTGCCATCCCAACTGAAAGGGGCACCAGACCCAGAGACTGCAAAAGTGTCAGCGCCGAGGTCCTCAGCTGCATCACAAATAGTGTTGGAAGAAGACACGGCAAGGCCAGAGACGGCGCCGATGACTCCAACCACGCTCTCGGCGATGCGAATGGCACCAAGGTCAGAAACCCCCATGGTGCCATCCCAACCCACAGTGCCGCAAGCAGCGCCGAGGCCAGAGATGGCGCCAACAATGGCCCCAGCTGTGCTCTCGGCACCATGGACAGCGCCGAGATCCGAGCCCCCCATGGCGCCGTGTCCTCGCCCAGCGCTGTAAGCAGCTCCACAGCTGGACACGGCGCCATGCTCAAACACGGTGCCAAGGCGACAAACAGTAAAGGACGGTGCCGTAGAGCCTCCCACGGTGCCGTGAGTACCATCAGCACCACGATCGGAGCAGGCAGCAGCAATGGTGCCGAGTGACGGACCGGCGCCAATGACAGCACCATTAGAGCCCACGGTGCCACAAATGGCGCCAAGGCCCAAGATGGTGCCGACAGACAGTATTGAGGACGGCGCCGACCAAGGCCTTCCGAGCCGAGGTTACAACACCGGGGGAGCCTTCACCCCGAAGGGGCGATTGCCAAGGAGGTGCCTCCCGCCCATCCCCCGAGGGGAAGAGGGGAACAGACTGGGCCTCCTGCACCGTGGAAGGGGCTTCTGCAATGGAGAGGCTACTAGAAGCAGAAGCCCCCCCTTCCTCCTCGGTCCATATAGAATCGGAAGGGGACCCGGAGGAAAGGCCGAGAGAGTGTGGCTTGGCCCAATGAGTGCACGCCCATCCCCTGAAAGTCATCGGAGCTCGTCCAACTTTCCACGTGCATTGTTCAATGACACAACGGTCCATGGAAAAGCAGGCGTCGCACGAATCCATGTCATGTAGCGGGCCAAGACACGCGAGGCAACAGTCATGTTGGTTGGTGACTGAATACTTACGGCCACATGTGCACTGACACAGGGGCTGTCCCGTCTTCATAGTTTTCTTGCCCCCCCCCCCGACTGAGACATGACCTATGGAAAAAACACCACCAAACAAGACCCAACATCACAAAATAAAAGAAAGGAACAGTCTTAATTGAATTCCATGCAATATCGAGCGCAGCGAAACTGAACCGGCAGGAAAAGATTTGATTGAATAGAGTAGACGGCCTACAAAACGGAGCCGAAGGCTTTGAGATAAACTGCAGGCCTCTAATGCAGCAGAGCTACCCAAGAGGTGCGCCCTCAACGCTGGGAGATGAAGAACTGGTGGGAGCGTGCAGTCTACAACACCTAACGGCCAACCCGTGAGCGCCACGCAGTGCGTCGACTCCGCCAATCCAAAAAAAAAAAAAAAAGCTCCCAATAGGTCATGACCTCCGGCCACTACAGCCCAAAGGTGATGAATGATGAAGACTGACACAGATAAGATAGGGGCTCAGCAGCAGGAAAAGGGAGGTGACACTGCCCTTGAGCAGATCTGTGGTGCAACCACACCCGCATTGTTGCTCACACTTAAGGAAGGACAGAGAGAGGCTGGAGTTGGTGCAGACGGGGCAACCAAAATGATACAGGGGCAGCAGAGGAAGTCATATACAGATAGCGGCTGGAGGACCTCAATACACATGTTGGAGGATAGGACAGAGAGGTGAGAAATGATAGAGAACTTTGTGGCAGGAAACTCTCCAAAATCCGTGACTGCACCTCTCTCCATCTCTCTGAAGTCTGCTGCAGCATAACCCATTGTTTGGTCTATCTTGACCATCCCATCGTGGTCAATTCAGGAAAACAGTCAAGAGAGACCAAACAAATAGATTTACAGTAGCTGCTGCAGCGAGGCTTCAGAAAGAGGAGGAATTAAGAGAGGATGTCCCGAGTGCACTCAGACTTTGGGGGAAAGTGCTACCCTGCCACAAACTTCAATACTTCTGTGGGATAAACAAGGTAGACAGCCTAGACTTGTTTACACTACTGGGAATACAAGCACAAGGGAAACTCCTTGAAGCTAGTGTGTGGGGGCGGGGGTTAGAAAACACTTCAGTAAGTACTTCTTTATGGAGACGGTGGCTCACAGAGGAGAGTATCTGCGCTGAAACAGTAGGGGGATCAAAAGGGGTTTGGACAGACACATGATAAGGGTGAGGGTGGGGCAGCACAAAGGAGGAAGGGGAATGACCACTAGGAGCATTTTCCAGTACTAGGCAAGTTTAGGGCAGACTGGATGGGTTGAAAGGCCTTTTATCTGCCGATCTACGTTTCCAGTAAAGTGGGTAGAAAGTCCCTATAAATTAGTATGTTTGCAAAAAATGCTTACTCATACTTGCTTAAGAAGCAGGAAAGGCAGGCATGTTGAACCTAGTCTCTTCCAACCCTACATTACTGTAGTTATGTTAATATTATTAAGATTTACACTCAGTGGTGTAGTATAGATAACAGCAGATGCGTAAGTATGTATGTACAATATGTTGGTAGCCTCAGCCTTCAGAAGTTTTGTTGGAGAAAAAGCCCTTCAGAGCACCTCTAACTTGCGATGAGGCTACAAGAAAAGGAAGACAGTACGATCCAAGGCTTACAGCACAGAATCCCAGGTTGGAACGTACCACAACCAATGTTTTAGTAATTGAGCATGAACATAAATCACTCCCCCCCCCCGATGTTTCAGTCGTAGCAGCTGTAAAAATGAGTAGAAACAAAACACCACAGAGAGAATGAGATGTAGCTCCATTGAGTTATCCTGGGAAAACTGATCAAAGAATAAAATACACTATACCTGACCCACTGTATGTCACCAAGCAAGTTATCTCTAGTAGCTTCCCTGTGCTTCAGTTCTCCTGGCTGCAAGATGGAGCAGCATCAGCACCTCATTGTAAACAAGATGCTGAAGCTCACTTGGGAGATTCTGGGTGAGTAAACGGGATATTCCATAGCCGGCCTAAAAATATGCGATTTGCACAGAAACAGAAACTGACAGCAGTAAAAAGCCCACTGGTCCATCCAGTCTACATGGCCCTGACTACAGTATGATGCAAATTACCCAACCACTCACTAACCCCAACCCCCTCCCCCCATCATCCTTCTCTGCTATCCTCACCAGCTGTGTATGTCTGGCCCACCCTCGCTTGAATACCTCCACTGATTTGGTGCGGTCTAGTCCATGTTATCCACCCCTCCCTCTCTGTAAAGAAATACTTTCTGATGTCCTTCCCGAATCTTCTTCCTGCACCTTGTTTGAGCCCCATCCCTTTGTGCCCAGGTTTCTGCTCACTGTGAACAGTTCCCCAGTCTCCAGCTTGTGTATCCCATGAAGGAACTTCAACATTTCAGTTATGGCCCCCGCTCCCTCCGGGTCTCCAGTGTATACATACAGGGGGGTCCTCAAGCCTCTCCAGTAAGACTTCTCTCTTGTTGCCCCTGATCCCACTGCCTATGCACCCCAGCACCCTATCTGCCTTCCTCACTGCTCTGTTGCTTCGTGCTGATTAATTTAGGTTTTCTGCTGTTAACACCCCGAGATCCCTCTCCTCTGTCCTTTTTTCTAATACTACATCTCCCATGCTGTATTCAGTCTTTGGGTTCCTAACCCTTATGTGCACACCTTTCCCCTTTTTCTGCATTGAATTTTAGCTGTCATCCCCGTCATCATTTCTCCAGTTTGTTCAGATCTTCCCTCAATGCCCTGACCCCCTCATCACCGTCCACTCCACCACAGAGTTTTTCTCGTCTGTTGATATCTTCCCTGCATGCCCTGACCCCCTCATCACCATCCACTCCACCACACATTTTTGTGTTACCTGCAAAATGGCACCTCTTCTCATGGATCCCTTCACAATGTCACAAATGCGTTGTAAAGTACTAGGCGTAAGACTGATCCCTAGGGAACCCCATTGGTAATTTCCAAGAATTTTCCATTTAAGATTACTCTCTAGGTTCTCTCACCCAGTCAGTTCCTGGCCCATCCTGTAATCATGTCCTCCACCCCAAGGTCCTCCAATTTCTTAGCCATTCTCCCTTGTAATACAAAGTCGAAGGCTTTGATAAAGTACAAATACAGTATGTACACTGCCTGTCCTTTCCGGCCCAGTCAAAGAAGTCGATCGGATCTGTCCGAGACAACCTCCTCATAGTGAACCTATGTAGTTTTTACTGCTGGAATACACTGGCATCTAGAAACACCACCTCTCTCTCCTTATTAATGGCCTCAAGTAGTCTGCCCACTTTGGACACTAGACTCACTAGTCTACAGTTCCCCTGTTCATCCCAACTCCCGCTCATCTGCAATGGTACAACAGCAGCTGCCCACCAATCTGCTGACACCCCTTCTCTTTCTGGTGAACTGAAGAGGTCTGTCATTTAGTTTCAAATGCGAAGGGGCAGGACCACAAGTCATGAGTTGCAGAAAAATGAGGATTTATGAAAGCTCTGCCCCCTCACAAGTGATGATAAACTACATATTCTTAGTCAGGCCACTGTGTATTCAGTTTACACAGCATCAGTTTGCTAGTTATAAATTTTAAATCAGCTGTTTTGTGCAATGTTTCTCTTGGATTTCAACTGCTGTTGTCAGTGCTGCAAAAAGCTATAGGGATGGCAGCAGCACTGCGAGTACTGCTCCCTGACTGGTTTATTAATCCGTTGTGCTATATCCAACCTTCTTAGTAATTACAACATGCACAACTTGCAAAATAACATGTTATCTTGTAAGCTGGTTGCTAAGATAACACGTTTATCCTGAACAATTTATTTCTATACTTTGTATAAATTGCTTATATTTTTCTACGTGCCCAAAGAGGATTACAGTTTAATGAAAATTATATTTCAATGCAAGTTGTGGAAAAGAAGAGTACAAAAAAAAAAAAAGAAGACTGGAGAGTTTGAAATGTTTGACAAACATTTGTTTTGTACTCTTCCCTTAAGTAATTGCTCATGATGTAGCTTGTAACATCCGTTGCTGGATTACATGCAACTCAAAGGATATTGAACCACAAGAGTCTGACATCTGTATGCCTCGATGAAGTTATGGTTTGCGACCTCAAAAGTACACCTAGAAAGCAAAGGAACCAACATTTTAACATGTTTCGGGAGAAATATCTTCAACTCAGAACAACCACATGCAGTTATACATGCTTATTTCATTCAGTTTGTGGGTAAATAACAAATCTTTGGCTTTCAGATTTCTGCTTCCGGAGAATATAAAATTATCTGTCCACAGACAGAACCAACACAAGAACGCAATGGTTGCAGGGGTGCATGCATCAATTACACCTGTATGCTGCTGTCCCACACACAGAGGCAAGAAGGAAGTTTACTTCATTAATGCAAGCTACATGCTAGTACCATGCCATATTCTGTCATTTAAAAACAAGAGGAAAAACAATGGATGAAACTGTAACAAAAACCCTGTAACAAAAACATTATAAGTAAGCAATCACACAGAACAGGGTGATGGCTGTGTTGTAAAAACTCCACACCCTGGGTGGGTTGTGAAACAGGAGGTGAAAGTTGAGCAACATCAACTACCATGGAGCCTGTAATTATTCAAGCAATAAGGCATGACAGGGCGTGCCTTGTGCTGGGATAATGGCACACCCTTGATGGGCTGAAGCATGATGCCGAAGGCATAGTGCTTCCACCACCCAAGAAGTGCCGTAATTACAGTCCAATGCTTACCCTGGAGTGTCTTACTGCAATTATGAATTGGGTCTACCATAAAATTAGAAAATAAATTTTTACAGTAATTTTAAATAATAAAAACAATAAGAAATTGCAAATAATAGAAATATAAAAAGTAATCCAACTGAGGAAATGTAGTGTTTATGAGCATCCAGAAGGTGGCAACAGGAAGCCATGTTTTCCTTTACTCATGTATATGTAAATCCTCACTGTATATGCAGTGCCGCACAAACAGCGTACATTGAGAAGAGTGGGAAATAAACTGAGCTGCAGCAAGCAGTGAAAGTGAGAGGCATCAGGGCATTAGAACCGCAACCCATTACGTTGAATCAGTACCCGCAGTTGCTGGCGGCTGACCGACAGTGAGAGCAGGAGACACAAGGGAGGCGGCGCTAAAAGCCATTAGTTGAAGCTGCAGTAGTGAGAAAACAAACAGATGAAGGAGGCGAGGCCAAAGGACATTTCTTGGAGCTGCAGTCTGCGGCCGAAGTTAAAACTTCGGACACAAGGTACTGAAATCAAAAGGGCTGTGACATAGAGTCGGTGTCATGTGTTGTAAAATGCAACATTTTAACATGAGTGAGCAGGCAGTCGGCGGGAAGTGATATTCCAGAGGCTGATCAGAACTTCCTCCTGTGGTGTTGTGCTGGGATATCATTACGGGGTCCCGAGGTCCTTAGCCAATCAGATTTCTAGATTTGCTGACCCATTTCATAATACAGCACAACCCACAGAGCTTGGAGTGTGCTACTATGCTTATAAAATTGTTTATGAGGCAAAACATTTACTTAAAAACATTATTTAAAATAAAACAGTAAGTATATCCTTCCACTGTGTTAAAAAAAAAAAAAAGAAGCCCAGAGCCTACCGGTATTCCTTTTTTTTCCCCCCTCCTCAGTCTTTCCCCATATTTAACAGATGGAATGTTTACCACAGAATACAGAAATTTAAAATTCTGCACAATTCTGCTGGCAGAGTGCTCCCTTCAACACACATACACAAACACAGAACATAGAGAATACTGGATGAGTAACCATGCAGAACCAGTGTGTTCTTCCACAGAGGTCTGATTCCCAATGACCTTGAGAGCGAATCTCGAAAGGTCCTTGGGAATCAGACCCTGAGGTGGCAGAACACACTGGTTCTGCATGGGGTTACTCATCCAGTATTTTTTTATAGTGTATGCTGCCTCTTAAATTATAACAGTAGGTATTCAGCTTTTAAAATTTGTTCTTTTAGTGTAAAAGAAAATGTCTCCGGCTTCATACTGGCGAGTTGTGTAGTTGCTAGGGACTGCGCGTCCCTACATTAGCAGTGCACACTCCCATTGGCTGCCCTTCTTGTGTGGCTGGGATTTGCTAAAAAAAAAAATAACATGAGACCGGACATCTTGCTTAGTGAGAAAGAACAAACCCCCTTATGCCAAAATACGTAAGTAAACTTGTTTTACACAGAAAATTTGGTTGATACAACTTGTTAATTAACTGATTTGTTATCTTGACAAACTGCCACTGACATTTTCAGTGCATTTAGAGAAAACATTGGCACGTGGCGTTTTTCTGTTTACAGAGCTCAAGCTTCACAGTCTACATGAATAGAATGCTGTTCTGCATGTACGGTCAGAACAGCATTCCATTCACTCTTCTATGTGTGGATGAACAGCATTTTGGTATGGTGGAATTTCCAGCAAGAACAATGTTCCACCATACACTATAATCCAAGAGCAGCCAGCTAGCAATAAGATATGACAGGGTGGGCTTTATGCTGACCCAACCACCCACCCAGGGGTGTACTGAGGCCAGACGCCACAGGTGAAGGGCCTTACAGCCCCTGTAAGGATGGTAATCTCAGCATAAAGTCCACACTGGAGTGTCTTATTGTGCTTATAAAATGGTGTGCTGTGTAGATAAATAAAACAATCGCAATAAAACCAAATAAAAATACAATATTATATGTATTTTATTGGTATTGTTACATGGTATCTGTTGCTTATTATGTATTTTGTTTGTCTCTTGTAACCCAGCTTGTCACCTGTGAAAACGGGCAGCTGGCTCATCAAGCTCACAAGGCTAGAAAATGAAAATATAATAGTCCAAGTCTGCACGTAAAATCGTTCTTTCACTAGCAGCTGGCAGCGAGGGGAACTGTTACTTCTGATATCAACTTTGCTGTTCCCTGCTTCCTACTATCCTCCCACCCCGGTTTTTTCACCACCGTCCTTGCTGTCTGCCCTGAGGACCAGGACTGTGAGAGAGTTTTTATTTACTTCCCAGTACTCGTTACCAGCCCTGAGGACCGGGAGTGTCAAAGTGTTTTACTGCGTGGTCCTCGTTGTCTGCCCCTGGGAATCGGGACAGTCAAATGATTTGCCTGCCCTGAGCACTGAATGAGATGGTGTTTTTTTTTATACATTTCATGACTGATTGCTCAAAATTCCAATCAGTACAGGGATCAATTAAAGTTAATTACAATCTAAATAAGTAAAACCTACATCAACATGTACGCATAATAATCATAAAAGAAAATGTAACGTATCAATATTTAAAAACCTGCTTATGAACATTATTATACAAGACACGCAGTGCCCAAAAACAAACACATTTAATACATACAATATAAAACACATACAATGTAGCATTTACTTGTTTTTCTGACCATATTATACAAAAGACCCAACTTTTATGTTTTTAGCAGCATACACACAACAATCAAATATGACAAAATACAGAAATGTGCAGAAAACTCCTTTCTTGGTCCTTGTTGCCTGCTCTTAGGACCAGAAACATGCGAGAAGGAGGAAGCAAGTATGCCAGCGGCCAGCGCATGATCACACACACATGCTGGTAAGCAGCAGAATAGTCCAGATATGGACAGCTGCAGGAGTGGGTGGCGAGGAGGTGGCTCCTGAGGGCCACTTTGAAGGGACCCAGCTTGGGGAGGCTGGTGACTGAGGGAGGGAGGGAGGGAGGGAGGCGCTGTACAGGGTAGGGGCCCTGACCAAAAGATCTCTGTGCCAGGGTCATCCTGACCTTCGGGACTATCATAGATGCAGCTTTAGCGCTGCAGATGTTTACTGTGGGTGCTTTGGTATTTAGGGACACCAAGACTCAAGGACATGTTAAACCTAGGAGGGATTTTTTTGATCATGAGGCAGGCCTGATACTGGAGTTTCTCATCAAAGTTGAGGATCTGGGTAAGGGAGTATAGGGTACAGGTGTGCGTTGTCCATCCTGCACCAGATAGGAGCCTGCAGGCTTTGTTAATAACTATTTTAATTTTGTTGGTAGCCGTGGCATCTGCAGCACCATAGATTAGTGGACTGTAGTCAATCAAGGACATGACAGATGAGGTAATGGCTAGCCTCAATGCATCAGAGGGTAGGCAGTCCTTGTGATGAAAGAGGAGGCCGATGCATGTGTAGGCTGCAGATGCGAGTGTGGAGATGTGGTCATGGAAGGTGAGGGCAAGATCGAAGGTAACCCCTAGATATTTATAGGAGTAGACCTGTTCCAGGGGGTGAAGCAAACCGGAGATGATTTGAAGGGGTGAATTCTTTAGTTTGCTCTGATGGTGAGCGAACAGTAATTCTTTGTTTTTTTCAGATTAATGACCAGCCTATTCTCACTGAATCAATGTTTGGCTAGGTTGAAGGAGTGCTGGAGCGAGTCCTGCAGGATTGTCGGATCTGAGTGGGAGGTGCAGATGACATTGTCGTCAGCATACAGTAAGATTTTCCCAGGGCAGGAGGAGGGGAGGGCATTGAGAAAGAGACTAAAGAGTAACGACCCCAGTATGGAGCCCTGGGGCACTCCTGAACATACCAGGTGAGAGGAGGATAGTGTGGTGCTGATACTAACACACTGCAACCGCGATGACAGGTAGCTGGAGAGCCAGTCGAGGGGCCCTTGGGAGAAGCCCATTTTAAAGACAGTGTCCAGCGGGGGGGGGGTGACTGACCATGTCGAAGGCCTTAGACAGGTCTATAAATACAGCTCCTGCTAGTTGTCCCTCATCAAGTGCGGCGTGGATATACGTTGAAAACTCCAGGAGGGCCCTAGTGGTGATGTGTCCAGTGCAGAAACTGTGCTGCTGACTGCAGAGCAGATCATGAGTGTCTAGGCAGGCTGTTAGCTGATCAGCTACCACTGTTTCTAGGGCTTTGGAGGGTGGGGGGATTGAAATTGATCAGCAGTTACCCGTTGATTGGTGGTCCTCCCTTTGTGGATGGGCATCACTACTGCGTTCTTCCACTTTTTGGGAATCTGACCAAGGCAGAGGGAGCAATTCAAGAGGCCAGTAAGGGGGAGGAGCAGTACGTCTGGAGTAGTTTTATGTCCAGTGGGTCATTTAGGGGGCTGGTACCTGTCAGGGCTTTGGCTAGGTATGGTTCTGCTTCCTGAGAGGTGATTGTCCTTGGGTAGAAATGTGGGGTCTGAGGTGGGGATGGGGCTGAAGAAGTTGTGGGGGAGTACCGCACTCAGTTCAGTGAAGCAGGTGTTGAGGCATCAGCTATTTCCTTCGGATCTGTGGTGACTGAACCGTTTATTGTTCTCTGTGAGGGGGGAGTGGCGACCGTGATTTGCCATTAAGAGTTTTTATGCTATTCCAAAATTTTCGGGAGGACCCCCAGGAGGAGGAGGTTAGCTGGGCCCTAAAGTGTTCAGCTTTAGCCTGACGGATGGCACAGGTGCATTTATTCAGCTAAGCTCGACAGGCCTGTCTATTGGCAGGCTTTGCTGATTCTCTTGCCCTGTACCACAGGTCATCTTTGTGCTTTAGTTGCTGGATGAGAGAAGGAGTTATCCAGGGTGCGTTTTGCTGCTTGCAGTAGGTCTTTTTTTGAGGGGCCTATGTGTCACAGCTAGGGTAAAGGAGCTGTGGAAGTAGGCTAGTGTGGAGTACACGCTGGTGGCCTGATATATCTGAGACCAGTCCCAGCAGGCAAGGTGTTCCTTGAATCTGGCGAGTTACGAGTCAGTCGAGAAGTACAGGGATAGGATATTCCAGAAATAAAATTTTAAGTAAATAAACTTATTTTGACAACATATTGAAAGTGTGTGAATGTGTGTGTTGAGGAGGGTGGTGATGGTGGTTAGAAAAGTGTGAAGTGTGAGTGAGTTTGTCTGCTTGTGTGGTGGTGAGAAGATTGGGAAAGGTTAGTGAGGGAAAAAATGGCTACCATGAACTTGCAGATTCTAATTTAAGGACCTGATCTGTTTGGCACTAAGGAAAGCTGGCACAGGTACCTTTTTGTAGAGGACATTATGCTGAGATATGCACGAGTGCCAGCCTGCCTCGACCAATCAGAATCTGGGATTTTCCCAACCCATTTTATAATGCACAGTAAGGCTGTGTTTCCATTGCAGGGTTCTGTTGACATGACAGGAACCCTGAGAGCACAGTTCAAGAGGTCCATGATGTCATCAGAAGCCTGAGATGAAAGCACAGCTAAGCTGTGGCCATGTGGCTTTTTGTATACTACATCATATGGTCTGAAACATAACATTTTAAAAATGCTGCTTTTTTTCTTCCCAGGAAATCTTCTATTTATTTTTTTCAATCTTGCTTTTTGACCACCTTCCCCAAACACCAACTCCTCGTCCTAGGGTCTGGCTGTGCACTGTTGGCTACAAGTTAGCCCCATAAGCTGCTCCCCCTCATTGTCCCAGCAGTGGAGATCTGCGCAGAACAGAGCCCAAGGGTACCGACGACCATAATATAGGACTTACTGTGCATACACTTGCCCAGATTTTCTCCCCAAGTCCTTCCCTTCACCTCATGGCATAAGCAGTGCCTACATCAACTTCAGACATCATGGCATCCTTGCAGTGAGAGCCAAGCTCCCTAGTCCAGCTGCAGGAGGTCAGTGTGGCACCAGAACGTAGCACCAACCCAGTCCAACTGATGCAAACTATCCCAACCTGGCCTGTCCTCAGACGCTCCGATCAGAGTCCATTCCCGATCCCTGGTCATATGCATGGCAACACAACAAGCTGCAACTGGGTTACTGGAGTGGCCTTCAATTTATTTATTTATTTTTTATTATTCAGTACCTTTTCCCTTGAACTCCCTGATCCTCGTTATTGTCTCCCTCAGGAGCCCCAAAGTACACCTCAATTCCCCCACATCTCTCTTCCCCAGATTTACCAGCCTCCATCATGCCCTGGACAGCTACCCAGTCAGGGCTGGGTGGAGGGGATATACCACCGACAGGGTCCAAGTGTCAGGCAGTAAGCAGATGGAAACGCAGTGCCCGTATGCACTGGGGTCAGTCGTCTATGGGCAATGGGGCCATTTTCCCCATTTTCCACTCTCCATCAAGGAAGCTGGCCAGAGATGATGCCATGAGCATTCCCATGTACCAAGTGTGTGACTGTGTTGCGTCAGCCAGCTTCCTTCACACCCAATGGTCAGTCTTGCTTGTAATGCCAGCTGTCATCACCCAGGTGGTGCTATAGCAGTGGCTATAGCGGAGGCTTCACTAAGCATTCCTCCTTGGAGAGGGACAGCATCCTCTGAGACATGTAATCCTCCCCAAGCCGGTTGATTTAACATTTTTTTCTTTTTAAATAAAACACTAACCACCCATACCCTGTTGATGACTACCCTTCCCCTAGGGATGAAGGGTAGGTCTCTGTTTTTGAAAATGATAAAACAACAGAAGATTCTGTGTTAGGGGAGGGCCTGGGCTGTGCGTGTGTGTATAAAATGAAAGTAACACAGCAGGTGGCACCAGTTTCCATTCTAATTAAAAAAGCTGTTGTATCACAGAAGGAGAAAAGACGCATTCTATGATTTCTAAACTGTGGTACAACAGCTTATTTGTCAGAATGGAAATTCATGCACAGCACTGAGTAACCATATAATATAGAAGGCTTCATATGGAGACAAGCATCTCAATTGTATATATGGCAGGGTAAGCAGAAGAGATTTTCCAGGTAATGGAACACTAGAAATTTGAGTAGTGCTTAACTTTTTTCAAATTTGCATGTATGTGTATTTGTGTTAAGAGGGGAATACAAAACAGAATCAACATATAATTATTTTTTTTGTCTAATTTGGGAGTGTTTTATGTTTTAGGGACTGGTTGAAGGTTATTAAGGAGGGAAAAAATGGCTGCCCTTTTAAAAGAAGAAAGAGAGAATAAATGCTAAGAAAGTGTGGTATACGAGGACATAATGCCAACAAGTGGGCTAATTAGCCAATAACTCACAAGCCCGAAGAGCTCTTTTGGGTTTACTGAGCTAATTAGCCCCCAAGATGGCATTATGTAAGCAATAAGACACGATGAGGTGTGCAGTAGACAGTTCGAGCACACAAGGCCACAGGCCAAATGCCTTCAGCCCCTGGCTGTGCGTGAGAACTATCTAATACACACCCCCGGAGTCTTCTTGCGCTTAATAAAATGGGACTCTGAATTGCATAATCATTTAAACATTTAAATTAATAGGTTTGAAAAATAAAACAGTTAAATATTTGTTTATTATATTTGTTGTTCTTTATTTTACACAAAGTAATCCCTCCACCTGCTGTACTTTTTTTTTTAACTTAGGACATTTGCCTTATAATGACCTCCATAGCTGTAGTTCTCCGTGATAATTACCAAGACCATTTTTGTAGTTCCCAACATACACATACACATATACACACACACACACACACACACACACACACACACACACACACACACAGATGCAAGCTTCAAGAGCCTATATGGTCCAGAACAGTAGATAGTTTTATTTATTTTTTGAGCCAGTAATTTTTCTTTTTTTTGCTTTATTTTTTGGTCACAGACAGTGCAACGACATCGGGTAGAACTGAGAGCACTAGCACGGGGAATGAAGTGCATAGTTAAACACTGCCAAGAGAGCTCAGCTTATCCCAGGGTTGATTGGCTGCTTTGGTTAATTGGTCTGTGGAGATTTTATTATGTTTATTATTTTTACTCTTGCCGTTCATTTGTGTTTCTGCAGTAAACCCATGACAAGGAAAATGAGGGAGTGAACATCGGGCCAGCAGTGTTTCGAGGAAAAGAGTTTAAGCAAGGGAGTGAATGTCGGGCTAGTATTGTTTCAAGGAGAGTGTAAGCAAGGGAGTGAATGCTGCCCTAGCAGTGTTTCGAGGCGTACAGTGTAGGCGAGGGAGTGAGTGTCGAGTCTGCTGCGTTCCAAGAGAGACAGAGAAAGTGTAAGCGAGGGAGTGAGCATTGAGATGGCAGCATGTCAGGGAAATCAAGATCAGAAGAGATCCAAGACCAAGACTTACAAAAAAAAGGCACAACAGTGTTCCAGACTACAGCTACAAGCGCAGTAATTTTAGCTGTCAAAAATAAACAAATATAAATGACATGAGGGAGAGAGTGGCGGGCTATGTACCTTTTGTTTTACATGTGCATTAAATGCAGCATTTTACATTAGCAGGATCCTCCAGGGTTTGGACAACTTTGTAGCTAACGGCAAAAAAAAAAATGGCTTTGATTCAAAAAATAAACATTCTGTTTGGCTTCTTAACATCTGATTTTTTTTAAATAGGGCTGTGGTTACCTGAACTTGTTGCTAGCCGTGCATTAGACACTGCTAATGCACAGCTAGCAACCAATCAAAAATACTGAAATTTTTCCTACCCATTTTATAAATCCTCCTTTACCATACTTTCCTAGCATTTGTTTTATATACTAAATTAGGATGGTTATCTTTTTTGTAACTCACATTAGTGATCATTTCCAGGTTTGAGTTGAGTTATTTGGCCCCTCCTTCTTTTCCAGAGTACAGTGTCCTCTTATATAAGGAGGTGTGTTAGAGCAGCTGATCCCCTACTTGTGTGCCTTGGAGGATCAGGAATGGTGTGTGGTTCTGCTTGGCATGGCAGAGGGCTTTGGTGAGTATATTCCTTCACACACATCCGACACCAAAACAATTGGTCTGACATGTTTAATTCTGTCAGTGGAAGTTAAAAGCCGTGATTCCAGGCACGTAAACTAGCACCAGTGCTAATCTGCATGCCCAGAGTCATGGCTTTAACATTTACGTACAAAACTAAACAAGTTAGACCACTCATTTTGGCAGTGGATTAACTTTCTTGTGCTCAAGAGACTGATTCCTGCTTGAAAATTATCTTAGGTGACGGTTCCTCTATGATGGCACCCTCAGTGGAGACCAAGAAGAATGCTGAGGACACCCACAAGGGAGACCCACAGAAGGGTGGCAAGGGACACCACAGGGGAAGGAAACAGCTTCTGATAGGGGACTCAATTGTTAGAGGGGTAGACCTGGGGAAGGGAGAGGAGAGGGAAGTAAAGTGCCTGCCTGGAGCCATGGCTTGGAGGAACAAGAAGCGAATCCTCAGGATTGCAGAAGCAGCATCACAGGAGAGGGAACTAGATATCATCGTCCACCTTGGGACAAATGACCTAGCCAGGCATGGGATCAGTGCAGTGCAGGATGAAATTGTGGAGTTAGGAAGGGGCCTCAGAGAGGTAGCAAGTACAGTTACCTTCTCAGAGGTGCTGCCAGTCCATGACAGTGGTGAGGCTAGGGTACTACACACCATGCAGTTTAAAGAATGGTTGCAAAACTGGTGCAGAGCACAGGGCTTTGGCTTCATTGGGGACTGGGGGTGCACCTGGAGAGATGAAGGTTTATACTGGCACGATGGTCTGCATCTGTCCACGAAGGGAACCAAGATCCTAAGTGACAGGTTTAAATGCTTCCTTGGCAAGCTTTTAAACTAGCTATGGGGGGAGGTGCTAATAAGAGGCAGGAAATTTCAAGCCTCCCCCCACAAAACATGACAGGTAGTAAGGTAAACACTGAGGTACAGTGCTCAACAGAGGGCAGGACATGGGTAAATGGAAAAATAGACAAGGGCAAAAAGAGCAGACATGGGGGAAGAAAGGATAAAGCCAACATTAAATGGAGGGCAATGAGTACAAATGCCCGTAGTCTGGGAAACAAGCTTCCTGAGCTAGTAGCCTTGATGGAAGATGAACACTTGGATATTGTGGCAGTCACAGAAACATGGTACACAGGGAACCATGACTGGGATGTCAACATACCGGGGTACACAGTCTACAGAAGGGACAGGGAGGGGGAAAGAGGAAGTGGAGTAGCTCTATACATAAGGGAAGGGATCAAAGCTACAGAACTAAAAAGTAAAGGGGGAGGACAAGAGGCACACTGGGTCACCTTGGAGGCAGGGAATGGCATCACAATCCGCACAGGGGTTGCATACAGACCCCCATCTCAAGGGGAGGAAATGGACAAGAAAATGATAGAGGACATTCTCAAAATGGCTGAAAAAGGGGAGATACTGTTAATGGGGGACCTGAATATGCCAGATGTTAACTGGATGACATGTACTGCAGCCACATTCAAGAGCAGGGTCATTCTCGATGCCTTGCAGAGGGCAGGCCTTAGACAGCTAGTGTTGGAACCCACTTGGGAGGAAGCAATACTAGACCTGGTACTCTCAAATGGAGAGAGGATCACAAATTTAGAAGTCGGTAGACATCTGGGAACAAGCGACCACTGCACAGTGTGCTTCACAATAAGCACAACCATGGAGACAAGCCATACAAAAACAAGCATACTGGACTTTAGAAGGGCTGACTTTGGCAAAATGGGTGAATACCTGAGGAATACACTAGCAAATGGGCAAAAAGGAAGGGTGGAAGAACAATGGAGAAAAATCAAAACTGCCATCATACAGGCAACTAGCCTTTGTGTGAAACAGATAAAGAAAACAAAGTGGAGTAAAAAACCGCTATGGTTCTCCAAAGAGGTGGCAGGGAAGGTTAAGGAGAAAAAGGCTGCATTCAAAAGTATAAGGCATCACAGAAGGAGCACAACAGGGAACTGTATCAATTAAAACAGCAAGAAGTGGGGAAGGCAGTCAGAATAGCAAAAGCCCAAACTGAGGAAAAAATAGCCAAGTCAGTTAAGAAGGAGGATAAAACCTTTTATAGGTACATTAGGGAGCATAGAAAGGTTAAGGAAGGAATAGTGAAGATTAATAAGGGAGAGGGGAGGTGGGCAGAGGGAGACAGTGAAAAGGCAGAGATACTGAAAGAATACTTTTGCTCGGTATTCACAAAAGAAGATGAGGAGGAGTTACCTAAAACAGACAACAGAAGCACTCTGGGTAGGGGGATTGACACCAGTCCATTTACAGAAGAAAGAGTCCTGAAAGAACTCCTAAAATTGAAGGTGGACAAAGCAATGAGGCCTGATGGGATTCACCCCAGAATCCTAAAAGAACTAAGGGAGGACCTAGTGACACCACTGACCACACTTTTTAACAAATCATGGGAGGATGGGGTGGTACCTGAGGACTGGAGGAGGGCAGATGCAGTCCCCTTCGCAAAAGTGGGAGCAAGGCAGAAGCAGGAAACACAGACCTGTAAGTTTGACCTCAGTGGTAGGGAAAATGATGGAATCACTTTGAAAGAAAGAATTGTTGAGTATCTAGAGCCAGGGCACAGGACCCAAAGCAGCATGGATTTACAGCAGGAAGGTCATGTCAGACGAATCTAATAGATTTCTTTGACTGGTAAACAAAGTAATAGACCAGGAGGGGCTGTGGATATGGCCTACCTAGACTTTAGCAAGGCATTTGACACAGTCCACACAAAAGATTAATAATCAAGTTAGCCAGCTTGGGAGTGGGTCCCAGGGTGGTAGCCTGGAGTTGCAAACTGGCTGCACAACGGGGACACAGAAGGTAATAGTGAGTGGCACACATTCGAAGAAGAGGGTCACTAGTGGAGTACCTCAGGGCTCAGTATTGGGTCCAGTCCTCTTTAACATCTTTATAGGTGATATTGCAGAGGGTCTGGAGGAAACGTATGCCTCTTTGCAGATGATACAAAGATCTGTAACAGAGTTGATACACAAGGGCGGTAGAAAGGATGAGAAGGGACTTGACAAGGTTGGAGGAATGGTCAGACATATGGAAACTTAGATTCAATGTAAAGAAGTGCAAAGTAATGTACCCGGGAAACAGAAACCCAGGAGAAGAGTACACAATAGCAGGGGAGGTACTAACAACAACAAAAATGGAACGGGACTTGGGGGTAGTCATATCGGATGATCTAAAGGTGGGTAAGCAATGTGAGAAGTCAGTGAGGAGAGCCAGGGGATACTGGGATGCATAGGAAGGGCATCACAAGCAGAAAAAGGGAAGTGGTTATCCCTCTGTACAGACAGTTAGTGAAACCCCATCTGGAGTACTGTGTGCAGTTTTGGAGACCTCATCTACGCAAGGACATCGACAGGATGGAAGCAGTCCAGAGGAGGGCAACTAAAATGGTGCAGGGTCTGCATCAGAAATCATATGAAGAGAGACAGAGAGCTTAATATGTATACCCTTGATGAAAGGAGGGACAGGGGGGACATGATAGAAACGATCAAGTACCTCAAGGGAATCAACAAAGTCCAGGAGGGTAGCATCTTTCAGAAAAAGAGATGTGTAAGAACAAGGGGACACAATTTAAAGATAGAGGGTGGACGGCTCAGGGATAATGTGAGGAAATCTTTTTTCACGGAGAGAGTGGTGGATGCGTGGAACTGCCTTCCTGGGGAGGTTGTTGGGGCTAAAACAGTGGGGCAATTCAAACATGCATGGGACAGACACAAGGCAATTGTAGTGGGGGTGGCAGGAAGTAGGCTGTTGGTTAACTAGAATCTGCAGCTTATCCAGTAGGTCGGGAAATGGGCAGACTGGGTGGGCCAAGTGGTCCTTATCTGCTGTCAAAGTCTATGTTTCTATGTTGTTAAAAAAAAAAAAAAAAAAAAGTCATCCATAGAAACATAGACGCTGTCAGCGGAAAAGGACCTCTTGGCCCACCTAGTCTGCCCTAAAGTCTCTACCTACTGTGTTACTGTATACCCTATTTGATCTCTGGCCTTACCCCCTCCCAACCCTGTTACTAAACTCCTCCTGTGTTTATCCCATGCATGTCTGAATCCTGCTACCATTTCAGCACCAACCACCTCTGCTGAAAGGCTGTTCCAGAAATCCACCACCCTTTCCTTGAAGAAGTATTCCCTCATATCCCCTCCAAGTCTCCCCCCTTCCAGTTTCAAATCATGCCCCCTTGTCTTTGACCATCTCTTTCAATGCAAAATGCCACACTGCTGTATCTTACTAATACCTTTAAGGTATCTGAACATTTCTATCATGTCTCCTCTTTACCCCCTTTCCTCTAGCGAGTACGGGCCCAATTCACAAAGCGGGCTTAGATTGGTGCAAGCTGCGGCAAACAGCAGCTTGTACTGAAGCCTGGTGTGCCAGGGACCCTGCACTGGATTCAAGCACAGAATGGATCCCAGTGCCTATGCCCCCATTGCAGCAACCCCTCCCGTGCGGCAAACACATGGTGCACGGAAGAGTTTGCCACAGGCACCTTCCAGCAATGGCAAGCTGTGCCCCACCCTGATCCCTGTTGTGCTCCTATATGTAACATAGAAAGAACCCCCTTTACAATACAGCAGCCCCTCCTCAATGTGCCCCATATTTATAATATTTAAGAATCTCCATTAGTAATACCGAGAGTACCCCCGATCCATGATGTCCCCATCAGTATGACAAATGACAGCCCCCACATTAGTGGTCCAGTGCCCCCCTCCCCAGCAGGTAGCACCACCCTCTCTATCCCCCTCATCCCAAGACAGAGCCAGGGACTGGCACAGCCCTCCTCACACCTCTATGGCCCCGACTAAACTGTCACTGAGCAGACTGTAAAGTGTACATGCTCACTGATAATCAATGAGTGCAATCACTTTATAGTCGGCTCAGTGACAGATCAGTCGGGACCTGCCGCTGAGGTATGAGGAGGGCTGCGCCAGTCCCTGGTTCTGTCTTGGGATGGAGAGGGGAGAGAGGGGTGATGAGCACCACTTGCGTGAGTGGGGGGCCACTGGACCACTAAGTGTGGGTTGTGTCATTTGTCATACTGACAGGGACATTGGGGATCCGGTCGAATAGGGGCCACCATATTTCCAACAGGGATTCTTATATGGATCCGCAGGGGGCCTCACTATATTACCAATGGAGATTCTAAACATTCTATATATGGGACATTGGGGATTGGGGAGGAGAGGCGCTTTATTTCCAACGGGAAGTCATATATATTTTACATATGGGCCACATCGGGGAGACAAGCAGCACTATTGCAACCCAGCATCTCTCCCAGAGGAACATTTTCTAAGTACCTTAGGACCAGCCCTGGCTGGTCTAAAGGTACTTATAATTTCTCACTCTGGGAGAGTTCTGTGAATCCCACATTTGGGGATGTGGTAGCCTGCCACATGCCCACTACCACCATGTCGCAGCCCATTCTTGGGCGCACGGGGTAACAAGTCCTGTTTAGGGCAGGCAGCCTGTGATTGACGCAGGTTGCTTTTGTGAATAGCTCAGGGGGCAGTATCTGACGCAAGGTGCCACTTGCACCATTTATGTTTTGTGCAGGCACCTTGTGTCATTTTCAGGGCTTTGTGAATCGGGTCCTACATATTTAATTCCTTGAATCCTTCCTCACAGGGCTTCTTCTGCAGGCCATGTACCATTCTGGTTGCCCTTCACTGTACTGCCCCCACCCAATCTATGTCTTTCCGAAGTACTATACACACTACTCTGGGTGTGGCCTCACCACCAATCTATACAGGGGTAACACTACTTCCCTCTTTCTGCTGGTGCTACCCCTTCCTATGCTCCTCAGCATTCTACTAGCCTTTCCAACTGCCTTATAATATTGCTTTGCTACCTTCAGGTCATTAGATATGATGATCCCCAGGTCCTTTTCCTGTTTTGGGGTACGCAAGTTTGCACACTGTTTGTAGCTGTCTTGCAGTGCATGGGCGGTAGTGGGCAGTTGGCTCAAGATAAAAGTCGGGACAGAAAGGGGGCTAAAAAATAAAATCAGCTAAAAGCTGAGAGTGTCATTATTCGGGGCAGTTCACTGAACGTTTTCTAGGGAGCTGGCTGCAGGAGGAAGATTGGTCCTGCAGAAGCAAAGCCACATACCACAGCCATTAATTAAAGTCATATACCAAAGAGGGCTGTGGAATATGACTTCAATTAGTGTGATATACAGGGAAACAGATGATGAGTTTTTCAATGGGACACAAGTCCCATCCATCTGTTACACACACACACACATATATTACATATATATATATATATATATATATATATATATATATATATAGAGGCAAAACTCTGATGTATCGCATTGTTAGGTTGTTCATTGTCAGTGAGGGGTTTGTCTGATTCTCAGTATTTCACCTGCACAGGTGTTGTGTGCCAACCCCTAACCTCACCCCATCACGGTAAAGCAGCAGAAGCATAGGAGAATGGAGTGAGAGTTAGGACCGACGACTCATAATGCACACCCCAATGCCGGGTTGGGGTGGGCAGGGTCCAAGGGTTTTCAACCCAACACCAAATTTCTCACTTTTGTCGCTGTGGAACTACCTAACTAATGCATTAAACAGAGTTTTTGCCTCTAATTTCCCTTCTTTTTAAGAATGATAACGAGAAATAGTGAATGTAATGCAGCGGCGGTCTTGAGGCATAGTAACAGGAACAGCAACGCAAACAGAAGCGCTAACAGTGGCGCACATGGTAACGAAAGCGCGAATGAGAACAGAAAGGGTAACGCACACAGTGGCGTAGACGGGAACGGTCTGCCACGTAATGTGTTGTCACATAGTAACATGGTGCTTGCAAACGGAAATGTCAATGGGCATGGTGACGCAAAGTGAAACAGAAAGAGAAACAGTACTGTAGACACATATGGCAAAAAATAACAGAAACGCAAGCGCAAATAAAAACGCAAAGGATAACGCACATGGTGGCATAGACGCCAATGGTAAGTGAAACGGGTACAGAACCACAAGCGGAAAGGGCAACAGTAACAGTAATGTAAGCGCACAGGCTGGTTTTCCCCAAAACCTGCACAGAGAAAGACAGTGAGTACAAAGAACGTATGCATAATAATGGGTATCGGAGCAGAAAATGAGGACTTGGAATACTAAATAGGTTATACCTCAGAAACCGTGACGACGAAAAACAAATTTAAAAGTCATATGATTTATGACTGTCCTGGTTGTTTTGTACTTAGCCCCATTAGGGGCTAAGCATTTTCGACTTAAAAGTCCGTATTTCGCACCTTTCTGAGATACGGCCCTGAAAGGCGCGGGCCAACCGTAATGTTATCCCTATGGGGAAAAAGAGGTTCGAGCGCCATAACTTTGCCTCCCTGTAATATTTTTCCACCAAACTACTGAAATGCACATCTGTGGGCTGCTGGCCATCTTCCCTCCAAATTTCAGGAAAAAAGACCAAACCGTTATTTTGCAGCAGGGTGCCAAAGGATTCCTGTAATGCGTCAGGCACCGTAATGTTATCCTATGGGAAAAACCGTCAACTTTGGAGTGCCGTAACTTTGTCGCCGTGTAATATTTTTTCAACACAACACTGAAAGGCACATCTGTGAGATGTTGGCTGCATTCCCTCCAAATTTCAGCCCAAAACTCCCAACCGCTCTTTTGCAGTGCAGTGCCAAAGAATTGCTGTCATTTTCCCACAGACTAGAAAACTATTGTCGCACTTCATAAAGCTGCAAAATTTGCAAGACTTCATAAGCACGAAGTACTTTACAAAGTACTTTTTCCAGAAATTTGAAAAACATATTTCTGGGGTGTTTTACCCAAAATAAAGACATGGCTAGCATCCTCAGGGTCCGACTAGGTGAATACAAAAGAATTAGCTTGCTAGAGGGTCCCAAATTTAAATGCCAAGCATTTTCTGATCACCAACTGAAAACAAAATGGTGGATTTGCGAAGTAACAGGCCATTTGCAAAGTAAAATGCATTTGCTACACTGTCTAACTTTCTGTTAACTTTCCCATTGACTTATAATGGGAAATTGTTTTTTGAATAACTTTGAACCGTTTAATATTTTTCACCAAATCTTGAAGGCACATCGGGACCCCGCCACACGTTCCTGAAGATTTCGAGGTCGCGCTATAAACCGTGACCCAGGCGCCAATCGTAGAATTCTGTGAAAAGCCGCAAACACGTGTGCAGATCACGCTTAATAACTCCGCAGCTCGGTATCCGACTGGTACGAAACTTGGCAAATCCCAAGGCCTATGGTTCTTGATCATGTATTCCAAATTTTAGCTAAATCTGTCAAATGTTGCAAAGTTATTAAGGTGCAAAATTTGGGGTTTAACATAGAAATGGCTCCTCAACCCTAACTATGGTAGCACAGTACCTAACTATGGTAGCACGGTATATATAGAACTATATATCTTAATTTATTTCACAAGATTTACCAGGAAACTCATAATGAGCTGAAATAGCACAATTTCTGATGCATCCTGGGGGAGGAGGAAATGAGGAGAGTACAGCTATGTTAAGTAAGTTACATTAATCAAAAATATAAATTGCACAGAGCAACAAAATGAACAAGGTGAGCTAGGCAGAGCATCTGAAAAGCAACAAGTAATATAAGTGCACACTGAAATACAACTGGAGTATGAACAAGCCACTCGGGTATGGTATTAAAGTATGGATGGCAACAATTTGAAGGGTGAATGAAGTGCTGTTGGCACTTTGTTCAGCAGGAAAAGATGGAGGAAACTGGAATGCAGGGGGAAATTAATTAGGGCAGGGGCAGTGGGGGGAGGGAACTATATGATGGCGAAATACAGCACAGGATCAGATGCAACTGCAGGAGTGAGTAGTGAATTCACAGAGGAGAGATTTGAGTGAGTGGGAGAAGGAGCAGTATGAATCGTAATGTGAAAAGATCCCCATAGTCTGGGGAAGCAGGAGAGGAAGGCAGCTTGGTCAGCAGAGGATTTTACAGAGAGGAGCACAAGACAGCGAGGGCCAGAGATGCGAAGGAAGTAGGAGGGAGGAAAGGTAAAGTGGGGGGGGGGGCAGAGCTAGAATTTGGAGATGAAAGTAATGCTATGAGCGAGGCGCCTTACATCAAAGGAGGAAAAGGAGAGGGAAGAGTAAAAGAAGCAGTAGTGTGTTCTAAAGGAGCAATCAGGGGCAAACTGACAAGACAGAAATAGTGGGTCCAGTCTGGTGAGGGTGGATTTGGGAGCAGCACTGTAAACAATGTCACTGTAGACGAAGACATGAAGAATCATCTTCAAGCAGCCAGAAAGTGGGATACCTGCTTTATTCCTGTAAAGCACACCCAGTCGGGTGAGAAACTGATGTGACAATCCAATCAGACCATGAGGTATTTAAAGGAGGAAACATCCTACACTGCAACACCATCAAGGGTATGGAAGCGGGGGTGGGGTTAGTTTAGCTGGTCTCTGCCTTCTGCCAAAAATCATGGAGATCATTTTCTTGGCATTGGGGGATAACTAATTAGCCCTATAATAGATACATATGAAAAAATTACTCACCATAGTAACATTGTTTCTTCCAAGGTGTCCTTTAGTATGATTGACAAGTACAGAATGCCAGCTGGGTTCAGCTGCCCCGAGGTGGAGTCAACGGTAATGAGTTTGGGGAATTAGCCAATGAGGAGAGAGCAAGAGGTTGTGCTGCCTGTAGTCAGCCCAGAATGCACCATAATTATTTTGAAGCTGAAAGGGGAAAAGCATGGCCCTTAAAAATGAACTATCCCAACAGGAATAAAAATAATCTAAAAATACATTAATAATTGAAAACATCCAGAACTGTGAAAAACGTTGCTTGAGGCAAAAATTGTAAGAAAATTTGGCAAAGATAAATGGATGCAGAGCCATCCTCAGTCAGGTAATATAGGGGAGGAAGGGTGGGAGTTCAAGCGTACTAAAGGACACCTTGGAAGAAACAATATTACTACGGTGAGTGATTTTTTCTTCTCACCCCAGGAGTCCTTTAGTATGCTTGGCAAGTGCAGACTACAAAGCAGTACAGTTGGGAGGTGGGTACAGAACCTACTTAGGAAAGAAGCTCTGCAGGACCACTGTGCCAAATTTGGCATCTGATCTGGACTGTGCATCCAAGCAGTAGTGCTCTGTGAAAGTACGCAGTTTTCCAGGTGTCTGCTTTGCAGACATCGAGCAGGAGAATATCCCTTGAGGCTGCCACTGTGGCAGCAGTGCCCCTAGTGGAATGGGCCCTGAGGAGGCTGTTTGCCAGCTTTGCTGTAACAGAACTGAATGCAAGAAACTACCCAACACGAAATAGTCCTTTTGGTGACTGGTCTTTCCCTGCTTACCTCACCACAGGTGAGAAACAGCTGAGTATGAAAGTCTCTGAACTGTTTGGTATGCCCTAGATAGTAGGTCAGCGCTCTTTTTATATTCAAGCTGAGAAGCGTACGTTCTCCTGGTGTTGATTTTTCTGTGAAAAAGACTGGGAGAGTGATGGACTGGTTCAGGTGGAACTCAGACACCAGCTTAGGCAGGAACTTCCTGTTTGTTCTAAGTACTACCTTGTCCCTGTGGGCAGTGATGTAGTTAGGTTCAGTACACAAGGCCTGCAGCTCTGAAATCATTCTGGCAGAGGTGATGGCAACTAGGAAGGTGGTCTTCCAGGTGACATACTTCAAGTGAGCAGTAGTCATGGGCTCAAAAGGAGGTTCCATGAGCATGGCCATGCAAAGATTCAAGTCCCAGGGAAGGACAGGCTCCCTTAGTGGGGGTTGAAGGTGCAGCAGGCCTTTGAAAAACTTTCTGAGAATAGAATGGGAAATCGCAGATTTTTCTTTCCCAGCAGAGAGGTAGGCCAATGTGGCTGCTAGATGCACCTTAAGGGATGAGGCTTTAAGACCTGATGACTGCAGGTGAACTAAGTAGTCCAGTGGGGTAGGCAGTGGCCCTGAGAGGATCTATCTGCTTACTTCTACACCACAAGGAAAATATTTTCCACTTGGAAACATAGATCTTTTTAGTACTAGGTTTTTTAGCCATACGAAGGATCCCTAGGACTTGTTCAGAGTACTGAGAATCAGGACACTGACTCATGATGGCTGGCTGGTCCCTGAGCTTCAGGACAGATCTGTGTATCAGAGGAAAAGGAGGTAAGGCATAAAGGAACTTCCCTATCCAGTTCAGAGTCAGAGCAGTTACCAACAGTGTACAAAAAGCTAGGGGTCTGCAGCAGTAAAGTGTCAGGCAAAAAGGTCTACCTCTGGATTGAGACACCTCCTGAACACTGTGTCCAGAACGTGTCTATTTGGAGTCCACTCGTGATGGCCCTCACTGATACAACTGAGAGAGTCTGCCAATACATTGTCCATGCCAAGGAGGTGAATGGCAGACGGATGCATGTATAGGGAGCAGGCCAGGGACCAATTTTCATGGCCAAGTACAGAGTTTGGTTGACCTTGTGCCACTCTGTTTGTTGATGCAGAACATGGCAGTGGTTTTGAGCACTCACAAACCTCATACCAGGGATGCCAAGGCAAAAATCCTTTTTTTACATATATTTTATTAAAGACATGACAGACAGGCTGACGTCCTGCCCGGTGCGTTTCAGACTTCTTTATCAAGTTATTTATCAAAGGCTGAGGACTGTTCATGCAAACAACATTTAAATACTAAAAATACATTACGTGGTGTGATGACATCAGAGCTGCATAATGCTAACATTGGTTAAAATTATTAAGTATATATAGTTAAAACAAGTCACCACATTGCACCAAACCACTTAAAAAAATAAAACAATTGTGTTATAAACATATAAATAGCGATTATATACAGTTCATTATCTCATAATAGTATCTAAATGAAACACTAGAAATGAGAGGTGGGGAAGGGGAAGGGAGGGACAGATGGAAAAGACTGGGTAGGACATGGATGAAAGAGAAACAATCACAGGCTCAAGTTTTGCTATGAAACTTTTCCCTATAGCATCTTGCTAGTCTGATATCCTTAGTATGTGTCTGACAGTTCTATTATTTACTATAAAAGCATTATCCATGCTAGGAACAAGACACTATATTCCTTACAATGTGCATATTTAATAAACATTTACTGAGCCTCAAAACTCAAAAAACATCATGTCGAAAGGGTCCTAAAATCAGCGTTTTCTCTTTAAATAGCGGCGCACATCTAACTGGGTGTTTAAACCAGGTTTTATGTTTGCATTAAGAGTTAAAATCCAGTAGTTCTCCCTGACCAACATCAGGTTTTCAAAGTCTCCACCACAGGGATTCCTGCTCACTTTGTCAGTGATAATAAAGGAGAACATGTGCTGTGCATTGTCATTTACTCTCATAGTATGTGCTGCCGAGGCATATGTATTGTCTTTTCTTGCAATGGCTCGTATGTGTTCCCCTACTCTAATTTTGAAATTGTGTGTAGTCTTGCCTACATAAAATGCTCTGCATTGACATGTGGCTAGGTATATTACTCCCATGGTACTACAAGTTGTGCACTGTCTAATCTGGTAAATTCTGTTAATGTTACAGCTAGTGTATTCCTTAGTCTGTGTCACATTTTCACAATACATACAATTCTTGCACTTGAAACATCCCTTAGGTTGCTGCAGCCGTGTACTGGGTTTCATGTCCTGAAAGTGTCTGCGTACGAGCAGGTCTTTTAAAATTGGGGCCCTTTTATAACATTCTAACTGGTTTTTGACTAATGTGTTTACGTCCTGGGTCTGCAGCCAGGACATGCCAGTGTTTCTCTAACACCTTCTCCAATTGGCAGGCCCTTGCTGAATACACAGTAACAAAGTTGAACCAGTCATCCTGTTCCACCTCTCTGTTTTCTCTCCAAGGAGACTTTCTGTCTTGTGTTCTTGCGTTGTCCCATGCTTTTTTCACCCTTTTCCTATTGTAGCCTCTCTCAGTTAGTCTTCCTGCCAAATCTGCTGCTCCCACTTCAAACGTATTATCTGTAATGCAATTTCTCCTATTCCTTAAGAACTGCCCTTTTGCAATATTTAGTGCTACATGCAGGGAATGGCAGCTGCTGGCCTGTAAAACTGTATTTCCATCCACCTCTTTTCTATACATCTCATCTCAACGTTGTTCTCTACATTTTTTACTAGGCTCAAGTCAAGGTAGGAGATCCTGTCCTGGCTTACAAGTGAATTTAAGGTGTGGGTTCGATTCGCGCAAGTATGCTACAGATGTCTCAAAATCTAGGATATCTCCTTTCCAGATGACAAGCATGTTGTCTATATAATGCTTCCAAACTGGCTGCAAGTAAGGTGGAGGATCCTCATTAGGGTGGCTTGCTCACCTTTAAGGCCCTACACGGGCTGGGCCATGGCCATCTGTTGGACCTTCATACACCTGCTGTCTTGGTCCACTCCCTCCAATCCTCCTCTAGGGGCCTCCTGGCGATTCCCAAGATATGGTTTAAAACCACCGGCGACACAGCATTTAGCGTAGCCGGCCCCGTCCTGTGGAATTTACTTCCTCCATCTATTCGGAAGGCCCCTTCGGTCAACATTTTTAAGGCCCGCCTCAAGGTCTTCCTGTTTAATCAAGCCTTCCCGGACCTAATATATTGGTCTTCCTTGGGAGCCCTGCTCCTTTTCTTTTGAGTACCAGTTTTTAATACATATGTTTCCTGATTATACTTATTTATGCTACTGTTATTACTGTTTTATTTAATATTAATTTAAGTCATTGTATTGATAGTGTTTTTTATTGTACGGGGCCCAGAGCCTCTGGGATTGGGCGCTTGAAAAATAAAATGTTTCTTGCCTATATATGTGGGTGAAACCAATTCACTGAATGGTCCCAAATCACCTCCTCTTCCCACCTCCCAACCAGGCCGGGGGGGGGGGGGAGGTAAAAAAGTACAGTTACGTAAGAACTTACCGTAACAGTAGCTCTTCGAGAAGAGCTCCTGCAGCAGGCTACACCATAAGGACTATGCCGCCAGGCACTAGGACTCCACAGAAAACTTCTATCCAGCAGTACCCAGCTGGGGCCCACTCCTTACGTCGGTCCGCCCACCGACATCACCCTCTGTATAAAGGTGCAGTCCCCAGACCCACCTCAGTTCACCCACCGGAGACCCGGAGGTTACTTAGCAGGAGAAATCTGAGGCAGGTGCCGAAGCAAATCCCAGAAGGAGAAACGTAATAGGGAGATGGAGGGAGGGAAAATAGCACCTGCTGCAGGAGCTCTTCTCAAAGATCTACTATTACGGTAAGTTCTTACCTAACTGTTCTATCTGACTTCGAGTAAGAGCTACTGCAGCAGGCTACACCATAAGGACTGAGTCACAAGCAGTGTCCCCGTAGGGAAGAAAAAAAGGGAGGCAGGGGTATAAACTCCTGAATTATTGAATTTAATCATTTAGGAAATCTTGGAGCACAGCGAGGCTGAATCCTGCTCTTTCTGAAAGCAATATCCAGGGTGTAGTGCTTAACAAAAGTATGTACAGAATTCCATGTTGCGGCAGCATATATGTCTGCCATTGAAACATTCTTCATGGCTGCAAAAGATGCATCCATCCCCCTTGTTGAATGTCCCTTAACCGGTCCTGGTAAGGATTTTTCGTACTTGTTGTCGATGAAGGTAATGCAATTTGTCAACTATTTGAACATGGTTTGTCTTGCAACTGGTTTCTCCAGAACCCTGGGGGCAAATGACACAAATAACTGATCTGATTGCTGGATCGATTTTTGTACAGCTTAAACAGTAGCGGATGATCCTGTGTATGTCTAGAGTGTGAAGGAGGGCCTCCCCCGATTCGAATATTCAGGATAATAGACTGGAAGGGAGATGTCTTGATTCAAAGTTAATTCAGACACCACCTTCAGAAGAAACGTAGGATTAGTGAGCAGAGACACCCTGTCCCTGTGAAAAATTAAATAAGGTTCTTTACACATCAAAGCTTGCAGCTCAGAAACCCTCCGAGCTGAAGTGATGGCAACTAAAAATAACGTTTTCCAAGAGAGAAAACATAGGTCGCAATCCACGGCCGGTTCAAAGGGAAGTAATGTCAATTTCTCTAAAACAAAAAGGAGGTCCTATGGGGGGGACAGGATCCCTAATGGGAGGCTTCATATGAAGCATGCCCCGAAGGAATGTACACGCAAGGTCCAGTTGAGCAATATTCTTAGCCTCCACAGGTGCGTGATAAGCAGAAATGGCACAGAGATGCACCTTTATGGAAGAGTATCTCAGCCTCACATCTGAAAGCAATAGGAGATATTCCAGCACTGATTTCACCAACCAAGACAGTGGGTCCAGGGAACGCGCAGCTGCCCAGATACAGAAACGCTTCCATTTCATAGCATACGTGACCCTTGTAGAAGGTTTTCTCGCTTTTACTAGGACTTCCTCCACCCTTTGTGAAACTCCATGCCTAGAAATGGCCAAGTCTGCAGGAGCCATGCATGAAGGTGTAGGGACTGAAGGTCCAGGTGGACTAATGTTCCCATGTCTTGAGATAGCAAGCTGGGTAAAATTGGTAGCTGAAACAGAGGTTCCACTGTTAATTGTTGTAAAAGAGGGAACCATATCTGATGCGGCCAGAAAGGAGCTAGAAGGATCATGTGGCACAATCAGTCTGCAGTTTGAGTAACACCCTCTATAGAAGGGGGAAGGCATAAAGGAACCTCCCTGTCCAGCAGAGGGACAATGCGTCTCACCAGAAAACACCATGCCCGGGATCTAGCAAGCAGAAACTGGGCAGTTTTGAATTGCACGGGGACGCAAAGAGGTCCAGCTGTATACATCCCCATCTTTCGAAGAGGTCGTCCATCACTTCTTGAAGCAGCCCCCACTCATGGTTTCTGGATCGCGAGTGGCTGAGCTCATCTGCCAGGATGTTCTGCACTCCTGGAATAGGAACCGCTGGCAGTGTTGAGTCCGTGTTCTAGGGCCCAGTACCACGCTCTCATGGCTTCTCTGCACAGAGGGTAGCAGTGTGTCCCCCCCCCCCCATTGTTGATATGAAAGATTACCAACATATTGTCAGTCTGGAGAAGCAGGGCACCCTAGGAAAGGTGAGTCTGAAAGGCCTGCATGGCATATGGAATCGCCCTTATCTCCAAGACGTTGATGTGCAGGGACACTTCTATGTCCGACCATGTCCCCAGAGTACGGCGATTCTGAAAATGAGCTTCCCATCCTAGATCCGATGCCTCCGTGGTAAGGATTTGGCTCGTTGAGTCTGTTTAGAACGGAACTCCTGATTCCAATCGGGGTGAAGTCAGCCACCATGACAGTGTTTGCTGGACAGCCCTCGATACCTTTATCGGGTGTTCGAGACTGTCGGATGTCTGGTACCATTGCATCCTTAGGTTCCATTGAGGAACTCTCATATGCAAGCATGCCAGTGGTACCGTGGGTATGGCCGCAGCCATATGTCCTAGGAGCTGTAACATGGTTCTTGCTGTGACTAGATTGGCCGAAGCTACTCTAGAGGCCTGGTCTCTCAGATGAGTGGTCCTGTCGGGTGGGAGAAAGGTTCTTCCTTGCTGTGTATCCAGGATGGCCCTTATGTTCTGTAGACGATGGCAGGACCAAGGACAGGACTTTGGGAGAATGAATGTTATCCCCAGCTGCTGGAATATTTGAAAAGTGTCCAAGAGAGTGTGGATTAACTGCGACCTGGTGGGGGCAGTTAGGAGCCAATTGTCTAGGTGAGGGTAGACAAAATGACCCTGTCTGCAAAGAGCAGCTGTCACTACTGCTAGGCATTTGGTGAACACCTCAGAGCCGAGGAGAGATCGAAAGGTAAAGTCCGGAATTGGTAATGGTTCCCCTGAAAGGCGAACTAAATGTACTTCTTTTGAGTTGGAAACACCAGTATGTGCAAGTACACATCTTGCATATCCAGTCCCCTTGGCGCAGCATAGGTATCGGCCCTGGCAAGGTTACCATTCTGAACCTTTTGTATTCAATGTACTGGTTTAGGTGACTCAGGTCCAATATGGGTCTTAAGTTCCCCGTCTTCTTGGTCCCCAAGAAGAAATGGGAGTGATACCCAGCTCCTAGTTGGGAGGTGGGAACAGGCTCTATCGCTCTTTTTGAGAGCAAGGTCTGGATTTCTTTTCTGATGAGGGCTATGTGGGTGGGAGGGTATCAAGAGGGGGGCTGGAGGTTTGTCCGGAGGAAATTCGGTAAACTCCAGTGTTTAACCTTTCTCGATAATGTCCTTCACCCATAGATTTGTTGTGATTTTGGTCCACCCATCTAGGTAGAGGGAGAACAGACACCCTACTGCTTCCCATATCAACTCCGCCGGAGCGGTGGTGGGGGCTGGCAGGAAGTCATGTGTGTGCACCTGGGGTGGGCAGGGAAGGCTGGGAGGATTTTGGATTCCTAGGTCCGCTGTTCCTTGCTGGTTGTGAGGGAGCCTTTCTCTTAAAAGGGCCTCGGGGCTGTTGGTTTTTCTGTCAGTTGGCACCTTGGCGCTGAAAGGACTTGCGCTTAGGTTGGTCAGGGTCGACCGGTACATGGGGTGAACGAACTGGACTGCTATGCCAGAGTCTTGCAGTTTAATTATTATCTTTTGTACTGCCTCTCCGAAAAGACAGACCCATGGAATGGGGCATTAAGGACAGAATTCTGAAGGTTCTGCTGAAAGCCGGATACTCTCAGCCAGGAGTGGTGATGGAGACACACACCGTGGCCGCTGCCCTGGCTGCTATGTCTGCCGAGTCATGGGAAGCCCTCAATACAGGTTTTCCCACGTCCACGCCAGACCGAAGTACGTCCAAAAGCTCAGTGCGTGATGGATTATCTGGCTGCTTTTGGGCCAACTCGATGGCTTTCTTCCATAAAGATTTTTGATATTGCGCCACATGGGCCAAAACGTTTAGGGACCAAATGGAGCATGTGGACGACACATAGACTCTTCTACCGAACTGGTCAGGGGCTGTGAGCTTATATGTTTAGGTTGTTTTGTCCTGCCATGAGCTGCAGTAAGGACCATGGAGTCTGCCCTCTGATTTTCTCCCAAAAAGGGCTCTGCTTTGAGAGGCTTGTACAGTCTGTTTGCCTTCTTAGGGACAGCTGAAAAGGAGGAAGGGTGGTCCTATGCCAGCCTGGTTAAGTCCTGAAATGGAGGGACCAGAGGGGGCATGAGCAAGGGTCTCCGATCACTCATTCCCAAAAAGGTATGAAGCCTTTTCCTCTCTGGGTTCAATTCATCGGTGTCCCACTGATTTAGTAATTGGATGTGGTGCATCACATCCATAAAAGTTGGGTCATCTGGGGGGACCTGGGTGAATTGCGGGGGCCCTCTGGCTCAGGAGAGTAACCTCTGTAAGAGAAGTCTGAGGAGTGAGGGTGACTTCTGGAGAAGGAAGTTGAGGCTGACGTTAAACATTTACGCCCATACCAGCATCTGCTCCTGCTGTCCGAGGAAGATGACCTGGAGGAAGAGTGGTGACATCTGTCCCTAAGTCCGGTATGCTCGGAGTCTGATCTTCTTGAAGTCAGGCTCCTGGGTGTGTGCGGAGACTGTGGCCGGGACTCTGGGACTGAAACTTTGTCAGAGACTGGTGTAGGGAGTTGTAGAGGTGGTGGAGGAGGGAGGTCATCCTTTTTTTAATAAATCTACCTTTACTGTGTTCCACCATGAAGTAAAGAGTTTTCCCACATCCGCCAGGGGGACCATAGACACCTACAGTGATGGCGTACCACTGGGTGCCTCGAGAGTAACAGTAGGGTTGCTTGGTCCTGGAGTCTCATCGTGGTGCACATGAGGACTCTGTGGAGTAGCATGGTCTATCGTCTGGTCACCTGTCGTTGGGTCGTCTGGTACCAAGGGGGTTTGATCTGGTGACTTGTCGACAGGCGGCCTGTCGTCAGGTTGTCAAATGGTCGGGGCTGACATCAGCTTCTGATATGGCTGCTCCACAGGCGTCCAACCTGTAGTGGTCGTGGTGGATGTCTTGGTGCTTGATACCTTACTTTGTGGTGCCTGCTGCTGGTCCTTCTGTTTGTCGGAAGACCATTCATCCAGGACATGTGTCAGGGTCTTAGATTTATCGGTCAACAACTTATCCCTGGGAGAGCATTCCCTAGAGTGGGAATGCTCCCGGCGTCTGTGTCCGTTGTCTGAGGCCGACGATGAGCTGGAGGATGAAGACGCCTGAACCTTATTGGCTGAAGTCCCCGTCTTAGGCCCCAAGGATTGCCGGATGGGCCCAAGGCTGAGGGATGGACCCGAGGGTCCTTGCCCTGAAGAGCTGCCGCCCGCTGAGAGGGTAAGGGCGTAAGCCTCCATCAATGGCAGGCCAGAGGAAGACAGGCCTGATGGAGGGGCTGTCTCTCTCTCTCTCTCTCTCGCACGAACTAGAGTGCTTCTCCTTATGAGAAGACTTGGATCTGGACTCCGACCTACTGTGCTCCTTGTCCCGCTGTTGGTGCTTCCCTCCTGCATGTTTCTCCCTGTTGGAAGTCGGCAACTAGGAGGCTGAGGAGATGGCCTTCCGTGGAAACTGAAGAGCGTCAAGCTGCTGCTGCATGACGTAGGGCCTGGAGAGTCTTGCGGCAGCGGGTCCAGGTTCGCTGGTTGAACTTGCTGCAGGCTTTAATGTCATGATCAGGCCCCAAACAGAAGAGGCACCAAGAAAGACTGTCTTTAGCAGTAATCTGCCACCCACATGGACACTTGGACTTCTGTTGTGAAGTTGAAGAAGATGAAGACGACAAACTAGCGTGATACTGATACTTTTACAGAAAAAATAAAGAAAACGGCTACATTTGACAGAAGAAAATGGCGGTCAACAGATGCAACGAGGCGTCTGAGGAGCCAAAGCACACAGGTCGACAGTAGGAAAAGAACAGAGGTGGGGCTGAGGACTGCCCCCTTTAAACAGAGGGTGACGTCGGCGGGCAGACCGACATAAGGGGCGGGCCCCAGCTGGGTACTGCTGGCTAGAAGTTTTCTGTGTAGTCCTAGTGCCTGACGGCATAGTCCTTATGGTGTAGCCTGCAGGAGCTCATACTCGAAGTAAGATCTTTCAATCCTCAGATCATTAATTTATCCCAAAATATTTTGTCTACTGCAGAAATGGATTTAGTGAGCAAGGGCCTCAGCTTTACACCGACGAAAACCATTGACCAGGTGCAGACACTGACATACCTTAATCTAAGCTGCAAAAAAATGAATCTTAAAGAGTTTTTTTAATAAATAGAATGCAAAAGATGGTGTGACTAACACAAACAGTAGTACTGAATTTAAAAATACATCCACTTTCTGCCCGCCCACCTGCACAGCAGTCAATGTCTTTAAGGACTTGGTAGAAAATGAATTCGAATTAGTATTTGACAATCCCACTATATAACACTTTTATAATTTGAGTAACATGGACAGGATGCCATAAAAACTCTACAAGACAGGAATTTGATAATAAAAACAGGCAGACAAGGGGGGAGCGGTGGTTATTGTGGGTAAAGAAGACTGTGAAAGAAGTAAAAAGACAGTTGGACAATCAAGATTTCTACAGGAAACTGATGCAAGACCCAACTTGGGACTACAAATTCGGGAAAAATGAAACTATTGAGGCCGCATATACGAGGGGGGAAATCACTAAAACTACTAAACAATTCTGAATTACAAAAGACCTAATAAAAGCAACTTTTTTACATTTTACCAAAAGTCCACAAAACATGACAAAATCCCCCTGGAAGGCCTACTGCGAGCGGTCTGGGCTTACTGACGAAGCATCTTTCACAGTATTGTGATACTTTTTGAAACCCTTAGTGGAGGATTTACCCTCTTACGTGAAAGAAACAAAGGAGGTCTTGAATCTCATACCCAATATCGCCTAGGATCAAGATACATATTTAATCACGATGGACATAGAGGCCCCCTACACTAACGTGCCCCATAAGGGGGCCCTGGATGCGGCAGCCTACTATTTAAATAAACAGAGAAGAAGAACCCCTCCCCCCAAAACTGACTTCTTGTTAAAACTGCTTGAATATGTTTTAAAGCGTAATGTGTTTGTTTTTGATGGTGATACATGCTTACTAATACAGGGAACGGCAATGGGGGCTACTTGCGTACCATTGGTTGCTAATTTATATGCTGGTAGGTGGGAAGAGGAGGTGATTTGGGACCATTCAGTGAATTAGTTTCACCCACATATAAAAGTTTGGAAGTGCTATATAGACAATGTGGTTGTCGTCTGGTAAGGAGATATCCTACATTTTGAGATATCTGTAGCATACCTGCATGAATCGAACCCACACCTTAAATTCACTTGTAATGTAAGCCAGGACAGGATCTCCTACCTAGACTTGAGCCTAGCGAAAAATGAAGAGAACAACGTTGAGATGAGATGTATAGAAAAGAGGTGGATGGAAATACAGTTTTACAGGCCAGCAGCTGCCATTCTCCGCATTTAACACTAAATATTCCAAAACGGCAGTTCTTAAGGAATAGGAGAAATTGCACTACAGATAACGCGTTTGAAGTGTGAGCAGCAGATTTGGCAGGAAGACTAACTGACAGAGGCTACAATAGGAGAAAAGGTGAAAACAGCATGGGACGAAGCAAGAACACAAGACAAAGTCTCCTTGGAGAGAAAACAAAGAGACGTGGAACAGGATGACTGGTTCAACTTTGTTACTGTATATTCAGCAAGGGCCTGCCAATTCGAGAAGGTGTTGGAGAAACACTGGCATGTCCTGGCTGCAGATCCAGGACTTAACACATTAGTTAAAAACCAGTTAGGATGTGTTATAAAAGGGCCCCAATTTTAAAAGACCTGCTCGTACACAGACACTTTCAGGACATGAAACCCGGTACATGGCTGCAGCAATCTAAGGGATGTTTCAAGTGCAAGAATTGTATGTATTGTGAAAATGTGACACAGACTAAGGAATACACTAGCTATAACATCAACAGAATTTACCAGATTAGACAGTGCGCAACTTGTAGTACCATGGGAGTAATATACCTAGCCACATGTCAATGCAGAGCATTTTATGTAGGCAAGACTACACACAATTTCAAAATTAAGAGTAGGGGAACACATACGAGCCATTGCAAGAAAAGACAATACATATGCCTTGGCAGCACATACTATGAGAGTAAATGACAATGCACAGCACATGTTCTCCTTTATTGCCGCTTACAAAGTGAGCAGGAATCCCCGTGGTGGAGACTTTGAAAACCTGATGTTGGTCAGGGAGAACTACTGGCTTTTAACACTCAAGGTGAACATAAAACCTGGTTTAAACACCCAGTAGGTAGTGCACCCCTATTTAAAGAGAAATCGCCGATTTTAGGACCCTTTTGACCTGATGTCTTTTGAGTTTTGAGGCTTCAGTAAATGTTTATTAAATATGCGCATTGTAAGGAATATAGTGTCTTGTTCCTAGCATGGATAATGCTTTTATAGCACATAGTAAATAATAGAACTGTCAGACAGATACTAAGGATATCAGACTAGCAAGATGCTATAGGGAAAAGTTTCATGGAAAAACCTGAGGCAATGATTGTTTCTCTTTCATCCATGCACTATCCAGTCTTTTCCATCCGTCCCTTCCCTTCCCCCTACCTCTCATTCCTAGTGTTTCATTTAGATGCTATTATGAGATAATGAACTGTATATAATCACTATTTATATATTTATAACACAATTTTTTTTTTTAATGGTTTACACAGAAACACAGAATTTGTCGGCAGATAAGGACCGCTTGGCCCACCCAGTCTGCCCATTTCCCTACCTACTGGATAAGCTGCAGATCCTAGTTAACCAGCAGCCTACTTCTTCCTACCCCAACCCCCCAGAACTGCCTTATGACTATCCTATGCATGCTTGAATTCCACCACTGATTTTGACTCCACAACCTCCTCAGGAAGGCAGTTCCATGCATCCACAGCCCTCTCTGTGAAAAATACTTCCTTAAATTACCTCTGAGCCCCCTCTATCTTCAAATTGTGCCCTCTTGTTCTTACACCCTCTTTTTGAAAGATGCTACCCTCTTGGACTTTGTTGATTCCCTTGAGGTACTTGAAAGTTTCTATCATGTCCCCCCTCTCCCTCCTTTCCTCAAGCCTATACATATTAAGCTCCTTAAGTCTCTCTTCATATGTCTTCTGGTGCAGACCCTGCACCATTTTAGTTGCCCTCCTCTGGACAGCTTCCATCCTGTCTATGTCTTTGCGGAGATTGGGTCTCCAGAACTGCACACAGTACTCCAGATGGGGTCTCACCAGCTGTCTGTACAGAGGGATAATAACTTCCTGTTTTCTACTGGTGATGCCTCTCCCCGCATCCCAGTATCCCCCAACCCTCCTTGCTGCCCTCCACATTGCTTGCTCATCTTTAGGTCATCTGATATGACTACCCCAGGTCCCTTTCCATTTTTGTTATTGTTAGTATCTCACCCCCATTGTGTACTCTTCCCTGGGTTTTGTTTCCCAGGTGCATTACCTTGCACTTCTTAGCACTGAATCTAAGCTGCCATACATTTGACCATTCCTCTAACCTTGCCAAGTCCCTTCTCATCCTTTCCACCCCACCCTGTGCATCAACTCTGTTGCAGATCTTAGTGTCATCTGCAAAGAGACATACTTTCTCTTCAGTCCTTCTGCAATGTAAACATAAAGACATTGAGAGGACCGGTCCTAATATTGAACCCTCGGTATCCCACTAGTAACCCTCCTTTCTTCTGAGTGGACTCCATTTACTATTACTCTCTGTGTCCTATTCTCCAGCCAATTATTTACCCAGGCTGTCATCTTGGGACCCACTCCCAGGCTGGCCAGCCTGTATATTAATCTTTTGTGTGGGACTGTGTCAAATGCATTGCTAAAGTCTAGGTAGGCCATGTCCACAGCCCCTCCCTGATCTACTACTTTGGTCACCCAGTCAAAGAAATCTATCAGATTCGTCTGGCATGACCTTCCCGCTGTGAATCCATGCTGCCTAGGGGTCCTGTGCCCCTCTGGCCTCTAGATACTCGACAATTCTTTCCTTCAGAAGTGATTCCATCATTTTCCCTATCACTGAGGTTAAACTAACAGGTCTATAGTTTCCTGCTTCTGCCTTGCTCCCACTTTTGTGAAGGGAATCACATCTGCCCTCCTCCAGTCCTCAGGTACCACCCCATCCTCCCATGATTTGTTAAAAGGGTAGTCAGTGGTGTCACTAGTTCTACCCATAGTTCTTTTAAATTCTGGGATGAATCCCATCAGGCCCCATTGCTTTGTCCACCTTCAGTTTTAAGAGTTCTTTCAGAACCCTTTCTTCTGTAAATGGGCCGGTATCAACTTCTGTATCCAGAGTGTTACTACTGTTTGTTTTATGTACCTCCCCTCTTCCTTTGTAAATACTGAGCAAAATATTTGTTTAGTATCTCTGCCTTTTCACAGTCTCCTCTGCCCACCCTCCCTCCCTTTATTAAGCCTCACTATCCCTCCCTTGGTCTTCCTTCTCCCTGATGTACCTATAAAAGGTTTTATCCCCTTCTCAACTGAGTTGGCTATCTTTCCTCGGTTTGGGCCTTTGCTGTTCTGACTGCCTTCCCAGCCTCCTTTTGCTTTAACTGATACAGTTCTCTGTCCTGCTCCTTCTGTGATTCCTTGTACTTCCTGAATGCTTTCTTTTCTCTTGAACCTTCACTGCCACTTCCTTTGAGAACCATAGTGGTTTCTTACATCGTCTTGTTTTGTTTATTTGCTTCACACAAAGGCTCGTTACCTCTGTGATGGCAGTTTTATTATTCCCCATTGTTCTTCCACCCTCCTTCCTGCCCATTTGCTAGTGCATTCCTTAGGCACTCACCCATTTTGGCAAAGTCAGCCCTCCTAAAGTCCAGTACTTTTGTCTTTGTATGGCTTGACTCTACTGCTGTGTTTATTGTGAACCATACTGTTCGATGGTCGCTAATTCCCAGATGGCTACCCACTTCTACATCTGTAATCCTCTCTCCATCTCCATTTGAGAGAATCAAGTCTAATATTGCTCCCTCTCGAGTGGGCTCCAATACTAGTTGTCTAAGGCATGCCCCCTGTAGGGCATCTAGAATAACTGCAGTTTAGTGCAATATGGTGACTTGTTTTAACTATATTTACAATTAAGGTATTCAAATGATTTTAACCAATGTTAGCACTATGTGGCTCTGATGTCATCACACCATATGATGTATTTTTAGTATTTAAATGTTGTTTGCATTAACAGTCCTCAGCCTTTGATAAAGAAGTCTGAAACCGCATCGGGCAGGACGTCCGTCTGTCTGTCATGTCTTTAATAAAATATATGTAAAAAAGGATTTTTGCCTTGGCATCCCTGGTATGAGGTTTCTAAGTGCTCAAAACTGTTGTACTTTTGGATCCATTGTCGTTTCTAGAGCACCACAGTCCCAGTGCGTACTCTGCTGCACAGACCAAACATAGCAGTGGTATTCTCTGTTCTGATCTGGACAGAGTGATCCTTTAGCTGCAGAGCGAAGACCCTGATAGTCAGGTACACAGCTCTGAGTTCAAGAAGGTTGATGTGATGAGTGGACTCCCTGGAGGACCAGATCCCACTTATTGACTGGTCTGCCAGATGAGCACCCCATCCTAGAAGGGAGGCATCCGTGATGAGAACCCTAGAGGGTGGTCTCTGCTAAAAAGGGATCCCTTCCCTGAGGTTTTCCTTTCCTTCCACCAGTCCAGGGCCTGAGGCAAGGTTCCTGGGACTGGAATTAGCTTTGAGAAGGAATCCCTCTTTTGGGATCAGTAAGCCCCTCAGGTGATACTGGATGTTCCTCATCTGGAATCTGGCACCTGGGACCACGACTGTCATGGAAGCCATGTGGTCTAGTAGTCTGAGAAAATGCCTGGCTGGCCCAAGACAAAGGAATTTGCAAAGTCTAGGAAATTCTGGACCCTGTCCACAGGAAACACAGCATTTCCTTGAATGGTATCCAGCTCTGCTCCAATAAAGTCTAGTACCTGAACAGGTTCGAAGTGGGACTTTTTCTTGTTGATAAATCTCAGGGACTCCAGAGTACTTATTTTTAGTCTGAGAGCTTCCCTGATCTTGTCCAGTGACTTGTCCACGATCAGCCAGTCGTCCAGATATGGAAAGACTGACACTTGTCTCCTTAAGTGAGCTGCCAGTACTGCCAGGCATTTTGTAAAGATCCTGGAAGCTGAAGTGAGATCAAATGGTAGATCCTCAAACTGGTAATGGCCAGATGGCAGCCTGAACCTGAGAAACTTTCTGTGGAATGGCCTTATGGGAATGTGAAAATAGGAGTCTTTGGGGTCTAGGGAGGTTAGCCAGTCTCCCTGCTGTAAGGAATGGATCACCAGAGTCAGGGTGATCATTTTGAACTTGGGTTTCACCAAAAGCTTGTTCAGGTACCTTAAGTCCAGTATGGGTCGCCATTCCCCATTTCTCTTTTGTGTGAGAAAGTATCTGGAATAGAGGCCTTTTATCCACTAGGGGAAGGGGAATCTTTCCACTGCTTTTGCTGTCAGAAGTGCTTTCACCTCAAACTCCAACAACAGCTTTTTTGTTGGGGTTAGGGGTTTGGAAAGTTTGGAGCCTTGCAGAGAAAGAAATTTTCTGAACTGCAGGGTAAGCCCCTGACCCACCACCTCTAGCACCCAGTTGTCTGTGGTTATGAGGTGCCACTGGTGGAGGTAGTGGGTCAGCCTGCCTCCTACAAGGAGAGAGGAGGGGACCTGGACATTGAAGTCAGGAGGTTTGCTAGGACTGGGTGCTGGGAGAAGGAGAGGAGCTGGACCTTCTCTGAGCTCTCCTCCCTCTCCCTCTAAAATAGCCTCTCATCTGAGAATAATCTAGGGGCACAGGGTAGAAAGCCCTAGGATAAGATTGCCCCTGCCTCAGTTTCCCCTATTCTCAGATTTCTGGGAAGTAGAGGCCTTCTCTTTCGCAGAATTGTTTTGATAGGTAGTTTCATATTCCTACACCTTTTTCATGTAAGCCTCGGTTTTGTCCCCAAAGAAAGAACTGTTCTCGTAGGGGAAAGTCCACAGCCTTCGACTGAGTGCCCTGCAAAAGATCAGTGGTTCTCAGTCAGGCATAGTGCCTCAGGGAGATAGCCTGTGCCATAGCTCTAGAGACAGTGTCATTAGTGTTCACAGCCATATGAAACTAGTATTTGGTCACCTCTAAGGCTGTCCTAACAGTTCTGCCAGGTCTTGGGCCATTCTGTCCGGGGCCTGTTGACTTATGGCTAAGACAAGAGTTCAAGAGGGCCTTTTGATTTTGAGTTGCATAATCCATGTAAGTGGAAAGGCATAGCAGCAAAGAGGCTGTGGTATAAGATTTCTTGCCCATTGAGTCCAGTTTTCTAGAATCCTTTTCACGAGGTTGAGAGGAAAGCTGCACTCTGACTTTGTCACAAGCTGCAGCCTGTACCACCCCCTCATGGTTTGGATGCACACAAAGGAATTATGTGTTAGATCTCTCTAACTGATATTTCTTTTCAAGTTTCTAATCTACTCTAGGCACAGAAGTTGGGTTCTGGAGAAACTTAAAGGCTGCCCTGCGATGGGATTTATGAATGGGCAAAAGCAGCTTTTCAGCAGAAGGGAGGCTTATCATCTCTAGATAGTCTGTATCCTCCTCTTCATCAGTGGTCTCCTTGGGTAGTGACGTCCATGGTGTCAACTATGTGTTGTAGAAAAGTGAAATGAGAGGAAACATCCTCCTGGCCATTAGAGGAATTGCCCAACTCTTGGTTAGGGGATACATCTGGCTCTATACATTCACCCTCTGGTTCATCATCATCATCCCCCTCAATGTAATAAAAGCCCTGCGCAAACCCAGGGTCAGAAGTATCAGGGGCAGAAAGATTAGAAGGGGCTTTACTACAGACTATGGGCAATTTATTTAAAGTCTGATATATATGCCAATCTTTAGCCATTTCTTCAGCAGAGTGTGTATCTTTTTGTGCCACTGGCGTCTCCCTTTGCCTTTCAGTGGGAGGGACAGTGATATATTTCTTTTTTTGTTTCTTTTTAGCAGACACTGTATCAGAAACCTGCTCATTTGGTCTTTTTTTAGCTTGGTCATTATTATTTTTATCAGACCTGTTCTCTAAGGGGCCCTTAGTGGACCTATTTTTAGCTTTATTTTGAGAAGAAGACCCCCTTCAACATTTTGTTAGAGAGGGAGGCAGACTGAGAAGCCATTATTTCCAATCTCTTAGCCCTCTGTTTTACCATTTTTGAACAAAATTTGGAACAGAGTTCACAGTTATATCTGGACCTAAACAACTTAAACAAAGATCATGGCCGTCTGCCTCAGCAGCACTTTAAACAATTTGTAAAACCTGCTGGTCCAGTTCTCTTCTTTGGTCTTTCTGATAAGCCAATTTGTCAGAAAAACCACCAAAAATGTTATTCCCTATTGGGAATTGAAGTAAAAATAGTTGGTTCCCTTACTGAATGGAACCGCAATGAAACAATTACCACAACACAAAAAGCAAAGTTTTAGTAAGAAAAAATGTGATTCCCTAAGTGAAAAGGGAACCGCTAATGTTTAGAAACGTTTTAAAATAAAGTAGCGGTTATTTTACCACAAGAGCAATATTATTTTACTTCAGAAAAACAGTGGGAACCGCTGAAAGAACCACAAGTAAAAACGGAATTTGCGGTTCCCTGGAACTGAAGGGAACTGCGAAAAAATTGTAAAAATGTAAGAAAATACCTCAAAATTCACTAAAGGCAGCACACAAACAAAGAAATAAAATACCTCAAAAGAAAACAACTTTCTTCAAGTGACGTGAGGAGACAGCACTCCGGGCAGTGTTGCTCAGTCAGTAGAGAAATAATTCTGCTGCCCCCTAGACGGACTACAGGCAGCACAACCACTTGCTCTCTCCTCATTGGCTAATTCCCCAAACTCATTACCATTGACTCCACCTCCAGGGCAACTGACCCAGCTAGCATTCTGCACTTGTCAAGCATACTAAAGGACCCCTGGGGTGAGAAATATCTTTTTACCCCAGCAGTCAGTTGTTCCTTTTCAGGCCTTGGGCCAGGCAACTACCCAGCCTCATCTACCATTACCCTATCCGCTGCTGTTGCCTCTACAGCTCACCCCCATGGCAAGGCCCTATAGGGGATGGCTGTCCTCCACAAGCACCCCACCAACTGATGTCGAGGATCTGGCCAGGTGGTGGGACTGCATGAAATAGGCGCAGAGCATGCTGGGACCATCATGCTGAAGTTGGACAGTGCTTTTGTTCTCATTTTTCTGTTTCCTCATACCTTTATTTAGGTTGCGACAGCATTCCTGTGACCAGCTTGAAAAGGTGATTTGTGAGTATGCAGGATTCCATTCACACATTTGATAAAGATAGGTAGTAATCACAAAATTTACCTTAAATGGGCTGCCACCATTTCATCATATGGAGGTTCAAGAATCTGCTGGCACTTTTCTTCTGGATTTGGCAGCTAAATTTATGGAAAATGAAACAATGTTGTTTAAAAACTCTCCAACCTATACAAATAAGTGATGTTCAGAAGGTACAGTATGAAAGATTAACCTTTGTTCCTGTAAGACATTTGCCACACAACCAAAAGCAAACGTTATTTCCTAAGTGGCTTAATTGTTTACTGTACTTTTCACTACAGTGGCAATAAAGAACGTGACACATTTACATTATAAATATAGAATAATGTATGGGGTGTTGTACATTATGATTTTTTTTAACACACTCAAGATGTAATACCACATAAATCATGAGTACGAAGCACGAGTGGTTTGTGATGGTATCATACACCAAGGGTGTGTAAATAAAAATAAACAAAAAATAAAGAATAATGATAACACCTGATAGTTTATTTTATATAATTGCTGGTCAACAAATTATAGGCCATGCATGTCACTTTTGCCTTTTTTTTAATGTCCTATCAATCCACTTTAGACAGATGTACAGTATATATATATTTGAAAATGTCACCAGTTTAAACGCTACACAGAAAGAAAACCAAAAAACAGAAATGCAACTTGCCTGATTGAAACTCATGCAATATTAACCAGCCGGTTACTATGGCATTGCAATAAACACACTGACAAGTAATTATTATGCAGTTTCTGTACCAGAATCAATCTTTAGAGTTTATTAAAGAACTTAAGTCTAGTGTGCCACCAAGTATGTTAGGGTGATAGTTGCTGTTAAACAGTAAATCATCATCATAGCTTATATCACCACAAAAAAGGTCCGATTACATATCATTTTTTGCACTGTAAAAATCAGCTCCATAGGCGAAGCATGGAATACTGCAATTGGGGCCAAGCCACAAGCTCCACACCACCCTTTTTGATAACATATTGTGAGGAAGTCTGTTCTCTAAATCTGTATCTGTATTTGTTTGAAGTATCTTGTTCTGTACCCTCCCGGCACGCACCTAAAAACAGGCATTCAGTTATCTAGTGTGCCTATCCGGTTACCAAAAACCAAATAAAATAATGAATGAGTGAGGTCTACCTTGTGGGTGAATACTGTAGGGGGTGCGCGCAACATACAGGGCATGAATACAAATTCCAATCTGGTTTGGGAACAGGACTATGTTCCACTTTGCTTATTTTATTTTTCTTCTTATCTTTCTCACTGCCTCCAACTGGCCCCCTTCCACGAGCCCCATCACCTCGGCGTCCACTGGTACTTACCTCCTAGATGTCATAAGGTGCCAGCTGGCAGAGTCGGCACCGCCTGAAGGGCGGTATCATAAGTCGGCCAGAGAATTTTCCACCTCCAGTTTTGTTCCCATCCCCCAACTGTAGAGTCAGAGGCGCGCAATCCATCGCCCAATGGCCACACACATGTGGCACCTGGGTGCCTGCTCCATCTCCACCCCTCTCTTTACAGCCGGTGGCCAGGCTCCAGCCGCTAGGGGCCAGGCATGCACCGGTCTCTGGTCCCACCCCTCCCTGGGAGAGGAGAGCTATCCTTCAGATGTTCGATCCTCTCCCTCCCCGGCCATCCCCGACGACCTGCTCGCACCACAAACACAGGTCACCGGTGTGACAGGAGGTAAGGAAGTGATGATGCAGCCCTCCACGCCATTGGGCCGGCCCCCACCTTGCTTATTTGATCTGTTTAGATGCCCTCTCAGTTAGTGGACATTGGCTTCACAAAATCTACTAAAAGTGACCCATGTGGTAATACCATTCAGCCGTACCAGCAACTCAGCACCTCCCAATCAAGGAGTTAAAATTAAACACTGTATCAGGAAAGCAGTGCACAGATCAATATTGTTAGCAAATTTTATTACCGGGGCAGCATGAACATTAATTGTACGAGAGTTGCTGCACCTTGGCTATTTTTCTCCTTTAAATACTATAGGATAGTTCCATTAACCACAGAGATGACAGTTCCCCCGCTTACAAATTTAGAGGTAACAGGTCTTCACCTAAAGATTTCCAGTTTTACCACTGACCCAGCTGCCTGAGAAATGTCATAGTGGATGTGGCAAGAGCAGAAAAAAGAACAAATATACTGTGCAGTACAAGAAGTACCTAGCAACCATACTTAATAACTAGTACACTAATATATTTTATGAATGTCAACCCATAACTGGTTTTATTTTTTTAAAGTTACACAGGTCCTTTATATTTCGAAAAATGTTCTGCACAAGTCTTGCTGTTTCTTACCTGAAGTCTGGGATTTGCAACATGTGGATGTTTAAACGAGAGCAGTTCGGCACAAAACATTCCCTCTCGGTTTTCAATGCACTCCATTACCTACAAGGTGAATCAAAAATCAAGACTGGTTACTAATTTATTACGTTAGCAGTGACTTTCTACAGCCAGCAGACTACCAAGGGTTTGTTACAGGATCATCTTCTTTCTCTATGTAAAGCAGCAGTGCTAGTGAACCAAAATGTTAATATTTTGGTTGGCAGTTAGGACAGACCAAAGCATCAATATCTGAGCTGGCCCCCGTGGCGCTGAGGGTTGAGGCGCTGGATGCCACACCTAGCGCCAAGCCAGTGACCCAGGGGTCAGCAGAAGAGGGAGAGGATGGAGCATCCGGAGGACAGCTGAGGGAGAAACACCACAGGAAAAAGAAAAAATTACTCACCATAGTAATGCTGTTTCTTCTAACAGAGTCTTGCTGTATTCTGACATAATGCAGTTAGCCCCAGCACTTGAACTGCCCCGGAGAGGAAAGAGTTAACTCTATGAAGAAACACAGAACATTGAGCTCGAGCTCAGTTTTCAAACCTCTGTCTGTGGTACTTCCCAGTGTAACCGTCAGATACTTACGAGCAACTAATTACTATAGTATGGAAATTGTTCAACATATAGCCAAAGGGCAAAAGATTTTTTGGTCCAAAAGACTCAAGTCGAGAACCCAAGAAGGAAAGGTAGTGACAATATTTAACTATAAAACACAAGAAAAGTAACAATAACAGCTACTCCACCCAAGAGGGAGGGTACAAGGTACACCCTTGAGGTGCAACACCGTACCTGCCAGCCCACTTCCCAAAAACTAGGTTCTGAGAGGAGAGGCGGGGGGAGGTTAGAATACAGCAAGACTCCATTAGAAGAAACAACATTACTATGGTGAGTAATTTTTCTTCAAACAACGTGAAGTCTTGCTGTATTCGGTTACATACTGAACTACCAAGCAGTTCCCTATGGAGGAGGGAATGCAGAACCTACTTCGGAACAGGCTCTGCAGTACTGCTGTGCCAAAACCTAACATCACTCCTAGCCTGGATGTCCAGGGAGTAATGCTTGGTGAATGTATGTTCTGTTTTCCAAGCGCAAGGGTGCCAGAAGATGGTAAAAGCTGAGGGGGCTGAGAATCAAAAGGGCACTTATGAGGGTACAAAGCACACTTCTTCTATACTAGTTTTTGCTATACAGAAATAAAAAGTGAAGTGGCTGCCACCCCTTTCGCCCCCCCCGGTTCCAGCACCTATGTCCAGGTGGCTGCTTTACAGATCTCTAACAAGGGTATATCTCTGGCCACAGCTAGAGTAGCAGCTGCACCCATAGTCGAGTGAGCCCTCAGGCCTGAAGGGGGTGTTCTACCCAATTTGACATAGCAGAATTATATACAAGAAACAATCCACCTGGAAATAGTTCTTTTAGTGGCAGGCTTACCTTTCCCCACTTCACCATAAGTGAGAAACAATTGAAGACAATCATTTCTGTGTGCCTTAGTACGCGCTATGTAGTAGCTAAGAGCCCTTTTAACATCCAAACTGTGTAATCTTCTTTCTCCTAAAGAAGAATTGTCAATGAAAAACACAGGGAGTGATATAGACTGATTCAGATGAAAATCCGATACCACTTTGGGCAAGAACCTCCTATTGGTTCTTAGGACCACTTTATCCCTATGGAAGGATATGAAGTCAGGTTCAACTGACAGGACCTGTAATTCACTAATCCACCTGGCAGAAGTAATAGCTACCAGGAACACAGTTTTCCAGGTCAAGTACTTTAGCTCGGCCGAAGCCAGCGGTTCAAAGGGAGGCTGCATAAGCTGAGCAATGCAGACATTAAGAACCAAGGCGAAGTAGGCTTCCTAAAGGGGGGGTCAATGTGAACCTGACCTTGGAAAAACTCCCTAAAAACAGGACGCGATGCCAGGGAAGAGCCCTTTCCTACTGAAAGGAATGCAGAGACAGCTGCTAGATGAACCTTCAGAGTGGCAGGCCTAAGGCCTAGACAATTCAGATGAACTAGATAACCTAAGGCTGTGGAAATGTTTGCAGAATCGGGCACAATGCCCTTCTGAGAGCACCAAATACTGAATGTCTTCCATTTGGAATTTTAAATTTTTCTAGTGAAAGGCTTCCTGGAGACCTTCAGAATATCCAGAACTCCCTGAGAGAGATGTAGTGCTGCATATTCTAACTCTTCAAGAGCCAGACCTTGAGATTGAGAGACTGGAGATTGGGGTACCAGATCCACCCCTGGGAGGAGGACAGGAGATTGTATTTCCTGGGAAGAGACAGGGAATGTGACACTGTCAAGGACAGCAGTAAAGGATACCAAGGCTGTCTGGCCCAGTCTGGAGCCACTAGTATCACTGTGCGGGGTTGAGTTCCGATCTTGATCAGAACTCTGAACAGCAGAGGGAAGGGAGGGAAGATATAGAGAAACCTGCCCTTCCAGTCCAAAATGTGAGCATCCAGGGGTACCGTCCCCAGGACTGGAGGTCTGCAACAAAACAGAGGAAGTTGATGATTGTCCGGTGCTGCAAAGAGATCTATCTCTGGAGTGCCCCAACTGAAGAAGATGACCTTCAGGATGTGAGGATCCACGAACCATTCGTGATGCCCCTGTGAAATTCTGCTCAGAGCACCTGCTAGTACATTGTCCCTTCCTGGAATGTGAACTACTACCAGGGAAGTCTGAAGAGAATAGGTCAGAGACCACAGCTTCATGGCTTCTGTGCACAAGGCCAAGGACGGAGTGCCTCCCTGCTTGTTGATGTACCACATTGTGGTGGTGCTGTCTATTCTGACTTGGACCACCTTGCCCTTGACTGAATCTGAGAAGCTCTGAAGGGCCAGGAAAACTGTCCTGAGTTCCAGGAGATTGATATGAAGGAGAGGCTCCTGTGGAGACCAGCCCCCTTGAGCTGTCAGGGCTCCCAGGTGGGCTCCCCAACCTAGGAGAGAAGCATCTGTAGTCAGAACTACTGATGGGACTTGAGGGAGAAATGGAATCCCTTGTCTGAGGTTGGCCTGGTCCAGCCACCACTGGAGAGCTTGGACCAGAGTCTGGGTCACTGGAACCAGTTTGGTGACAGAGTCCTTTCTCTGTGACCAAAAGGACCTTAGGTAGAACTGAATGTCCCTCATCTGAAATCTGGCTCCCTGTACCACTGCAGTGGAAGCTGCCATGTGGCCCAGGAGTTGGAGAAACTGTCTCGCTGGACGAGAAACCTGAGGTCGAAAAGAGGAAGCAAGATCTACTAGGGCCTTCACCCTTGCCAGAGGAAGGAAAGCTTTTGCTTGGATAGTATCCAATTCTATCCCTATGAAGGTGAGAAGTTGTACTGGTTCGAGGACAGATTTTGGAAGATTGAGAAGAAACCCCAGAGAACTGAGCAAGTCCTGGGTGGTTTGCAGAGCTGACCTGACCTGGTCTGATGACTGACCTACGATTAGCCAGTTGTCCAGATATGGAAAAATGGTGATACCTTGTCTTCTGAGGAAAGCCACCACTACTGCAAGGCACTTTGTGAACACCTTTGGAGCTGATGTTAGGCCAAATGGCATGGCCCTGAACTGATAATTGCCTGAAGGCAACTCAAACCTGAGGCATTTTCTGTGGGAGCACCTGATAGAGATATGGAAGTAGGCATCCTTGAGGTCCAGGGATGCTAGCCAATGCCCTGGCCTTAAAGAGGGAAGGATTATTAGGGCTGGCAGTATAGCCTAGAGGTTAGAGGAAAGAGGTGTGAATGAGCTTGATACATCCAGCAAACCAGACCTGAGTTTGATTCTCACAACCTCCACTTGCATACTGTGTGACTCTGAGCAAGTCACTTAACTGCCCAGTGCTCCCAGGTCACCCCTGAAAACAGGCACTTGTGCCTAGTGGGCCTTACCCGGTTACCAAAGACTTAAATAAAAAATTATTCCCAGAGATACCATTTTTAATTTGGGTTTTGAAATGTGTTTGTTCAAATACCTTGGTTCCAGGAAGGGTCACCACTCTCCTGTTTTCTTTGGGGTAAGGAAGTACCTGGAGTGCAGACCTTTTCCCCTGTGTTGAGTAGGAATCTTCTCTATGGCTCTGAGAGCCAAGAGAGAGAGGAAACTTCTACCTCTAGTGCAAGGGTTTCTGAGATTGATACAGGTGGAAAAGACTTGGCCCTCTTTTTTGAAAATTTTTTGAAGTTGAAGGCCAGTCCCTGGCTTACTACTTCCAGGACCCACTTGTCTGAGGTCACAGACTTCCAGGCCTGAAAACAGTAAGCCAGCCTGCCTCCTATTGGGATTAGGGAGTCGACCTGGGCTGATACCTCAGGGTGTCTGCTTGGCAGGAGCCTTAGACTGGGAGGAGGAGGAGGAAGCAGCCCTGCTCATCCCCCTCCTGCCCCTCCCTTGGGAAAAAAACCCTCTGTGGGAAAGGAGAAAAGGCCTGGGCTTGGTAAAAAGGCCTGTGAAAGGGCCTGCCCCTGCCCCTGGACTGTTGCTTTTGTGGAGTGGCTTGCCTTTCCTTGGCCTGTGCACTCCTGTAAGTGGTCCTGTATTCATCCATTTTCTTCATGTAAGCCTCTGTCTGCTCCCCAAACAGAGAGTTACCAACTACAGGAAATTCCATAGCCTTAGTCTGGGTATCCTGCAATAGGCTAGTACATCTGAACCAAGCATGTCTTCTGAGAGACACAGATGTAGCCATGACTCTTGATGCCACATCACTGGAGTCCACAGCAGCGTGAAATTGTACTTCAGATGCCTCAATTCCATCTGCAGCCACCTCCTCCAGCTCCTTGGCTAGCTGGGGGGAGGCCTGTTTAGCCAGTTCCAGAACAGTATCCCCCACCTGGACTTCTGGTACCTGGCTGTGTAGGCCATATAGTTTGCCTGCCTGACTCACAAAGAGGATGCCAAATATTGTTTTCTGGCCATGGCATCAACTTTCCTGGAGTCCTTTTCCGGAAGAGTGTGAAGCTAAAGGAGTGTTAGCCCTGTCACAAGCTGCAGCCTGCACTGCTCCAACTTGGCTGCTATGAGTATAAAGGAGCTCTGTACCCGAGCCTGATAACATATACCTCCTGTCCATTCTTTTATCCACAGGAGATAATGAGTTAGCAGTTTGTAGACTCTTTTGTGTCTGTTTCCCCAAGGACTTATGAAGAGGGATAGACAATCTTTTGGACTCTGGGGTGTCCATCATTTCCACAAAATCAGGCTCTTCTTCTTCCTCCTCAGCAGCTTCAACCATAGGGAGCTGGAGGGTTTCGACCACCTTCTTGAAGAACAAGAAGTGTGAAGGAGACTCAAAGCCTGGGAGGGGAGACATCAGAGGGCCTGTCTGATGAGATGTCCGGTTCAATGGGCACATTCATACCCCCCCAGGTCATCATCTTCATCCTCGGGATAGTCTTCATCTCCTTCCCACTCCTCATAAAAAGCATTTGGATCGTAATCCAAAGGAGATGGATCCGACCGAACCGACCACCTAACCAGTGGTACCGGTTCGGAAGAAACTGGTCGAAGCGATTGAACAATGTTAATTGCTTTGGCTATCTCGTCCTCGGCTGGAGTATGCGGTACTGGATCCGAACCGGCAGACCTTTGTTTCTTCTTTGACGGAACCGGCCCTTCAGAATTAGCTCTCCTTTTGCCCGAGGAGGTATCGCCTAGGTCAGTAGGCACCTCCTCAGGTTCAGCCACAACCGAACCGGGCTGGCCATCCGGATCTATGGACTTCTCGGCCTCCATTTCCTTCAGCCTACTCAGTCTTTTTTTCTAGAGTGGCTTTGGGAAAGTTTTTGCAAATTTGGCAGTCTGATTTGAGGTGGTCAAACCCCAGACAATCAACACAGATGAGATGGGGGTCGGCCTTGGCAAAGGCCTCCCCACACTCAGTACAGTGTTGAAACCCAGTGGGACTGGTTTTCTTCTTGGGATTCTCAGACATGGCCAACCTGGTAAATTACCCTATAGCAGCTTTCAAGTCAGGTAATAAATAACCGATCGGTTACAAACCGTGCCACGGGTTTTAAAAAGAACAAGAAAAGGCCCGGTTCTTTTGAAACCAGTTGGTACTGGACCACTCTAATCCCAGAAAAATAAAATTTTTAAACAAAGTTGGAATAAGGTCTGTTCCTAACCGGACCGACAAGAAACCGAAGAAAAGAACAATTTCCACACTTTTACCACAATAAAACACAGTCACTACCTATCTACTACACTACCTGTACTGTAGACAGAAGCTGGAAATCCGAAAAAATAACAACTAGAACGGTTTAAACTGAATGGTTTTTAAACTTTATCAAACCGAGCAGAGGAATCTCTGGAGCGACTTCACTGTTAGGCGGAGTAAAGAATCTGATGGTTACACTGGTAAGTACCACAGACAGAGGTTTGAAAACTGGGTTCGAGCTCAACGTTCTATGCTTCTGCATAGAGTTAACTCTTTCCTCTCCAGGGCAGTTCAAGTGTTGGGACTAACTGCATTATGTCAGAATACAGCAAGACTTCATGTTGTTTGAAAACCTCTGTGGCGCCGTGGAGATGATGGGGACTCCAGAGGCAGGCCCACATCCCACAGCTGGCCCAGTGCGCACCAGAGGACTCCATGCCCCGATCAGATGCTCAGGTAGGCCCCTCTAATTCCAGAAATGCCGCCACAGGAGGGCGGGCCTGCCCCAGGGAGTGATCCGGAGGGGGGGCTGGACCTGCCTGGGGGTTCGGGGGAGGAAGCTGGTAGTGGGGGTTCGGGCAAGGGAGTACAGGCTGCAGCCGTGTGAGTACCCCAGAAGGATGCCTGGGCCACAGGGTGCACACAAAAAAAGTTAACCAAATTTTTAAAAAAAGCATCGATATCTGCCCTGTGCAAGACAGGATTTTGAATTTCTTAGAAATTACAGGCCCTTTGCCAGGTCCACCATCATGGATGTAAGCACATCTAGGTGCTGTTGGCCATCAGAAACACTTGCTGGAAACACCCTGGCATACCTGCATTCTAAATAGACTGTATGCAGTTAGTGTGTGATCTCTGGAGAGAAGATTTAATGAAAGTTGCTTGGGTCTGCCATCTTTACTGTAGATCCATGCAAATTACAAAAGTTGTAATTAAATATGGTCTTAAAAACAGCCGATTGAATTTAAAATACTTGAAGAGTCTAAGATTATCAGAAATACACTACTGCTAAATTAAAAAAAAAAATAAAAAAGAGTACATTGACTTTTTTCATTTTTTGCTGGCTAACTAGTACTGCTGCTTGAAAGCCAGAGCATGAAATAGCAGTCTGCTATCTGCCTTCAACTGTCATTCATGGTGAGTGGCAGGCCATGTTTCAATCTAGCTACCATGTTAGCAGCACCTCAAAAACATGATCTGACAACAATTTGTGCTCCTGGCGTTCAGTTATTTACTGGGTCTTAAAAACAGGCAAAAGGGGTGTGTAAAATCTGTAGAACACTGAATAGATCTCAGATTTCCATATTCTCCAATCTTTTCACCCCAAAGATTATGCATTGACTGTGTTAGTTGGGAGACTGTGGAGGACATCTGGAGCTTAGCATGGCATGGCTGCCAGACTAGTGGGAAACAATAATACCCTGTGAAACCAAGTCAGTTTGAAGCAGTAACTGGGTAAACCGGACATAAATCCTATAAACTACCAACAAATCTCTAAACATTTAGCCCCTGTACACATTAGCAGAGAGATTTAAAATACGTCTTAAATATGAGTTAGCACTTACCATTTCTACAGCATTCACACTGCAGCCAAATTGTGTTTAAACCCATTTTTTAACCCAGTTTGTAATCCACTCTGTTTTAACTGGAAGCCTCTTTTAGTACTGTGCTTGCAACCGTGCTATGCATCAACAGGCAGTGTATCCCAGCATTCTTATCCTTGTCCATGATGCACTGCACAGCTGTCAGGCAGTCTGATGTTTACAAATGGTGGCGCCAGCATAAAAATCGCTCTCATACTGGCAGCAGTGCAATTCATGAGCAGAAAACGTTTTGTTTCATAGACAAATAATGAAAATAGGACAATCAGGTAGGGGAGAGCAGCCGCACCAAGAATGAGCCTGCAGGAAAGGCTGAACAGCATGCAGAATATAAAAGCATGCTGCTACCCATGTGCCTATTTGAACAGGTCAGTTTAGATGCCAAAACACAGCGACAGGTGGTGGGAAGAAATTATCATGACTACCTGGCAGGATGAGGAGTGGGTGGCAAATTTTAGAATGTCCACAGGGACTTTCAAAAATGATCTTCTTGGAAGTTGGCCCCCCGACATGCTGGAAGGATACTCAGCTTCGTGACACCATAGCAGTTGAAAAAAGGGTGGCAACAGCACTTTGGCATCTGTCCACCAACATCCAATACTGGACTCTAAGCCATTTGTTTGATGTTGGCAGGTGGTGGGAAGAAAAAGTGCTTTCCTCAGTTACATGGGACTGGCATTAGAAGCGCAAATACGTGATGTACATGTGTTACTTATTCCTGTTAAATATACTAGTACACAGCAGGTCCCCACAGCTTAGCCAGACACTCGCATCATCAGAGGGCTGGCCTCGGGGGACTCTGGGAAAATAATGGCTGCCAATGGGGGGTGCTGCAGGATCAACCAGATTTAAAAAAAAAAAAAAGATTCCAGCCCTGCAAAGTAATAAAAAAATAAATAAATATTTTATGTTTTGGCTTATCAGGACATAAAGCTGCTTCTTCTAGTCTCCTAGGGAGCTGACAGTTCACCTTTAATGCTTGTTGCAGGAACTAATGACATACATTTATTATAGTGAGTAAAAACATATGTCCACGAAAATGTCTGCAACAAAATGAATTCACAAATAACAACTGACTGCACTGTCGCAGATGTTGATAAATGTGCATGTGGATTATTAAATTAGGTTTGGTGATGGGAATACATGCCAGACAGTATCAGGTATGTAGTCACAAATAGTATGTCAAAAGTAACAGAAACAAATAAAATACATCTCCGTGGAACATCTTTACCAGGAACACTTTATCAGAGTGTGGACTGAAAATGTATTGAAATAAAACAATATCTTCATTTGTTGATAGATTTTCAAATGTTACATCCTGAGCAAACAGCTTATCATCTTCAGGGATATCTCAACTTTGTGCCACTTTCTGAGATGCAAATGATGGTCTGGTACCAAGAATCCTGCCCACGTCTTCAAAGAAAAGGTGTGTAATTCTGCCACATACACACACACACACAATTTATTGTTATTATCTTTGGCTTTAAGGTGCCACACCTTATTTTTCTCTCTGTAATGCTTAGCAGTGCATTTATGCCATTTCCAATTAAGGGAACAGATATTTATTCAATTGTTTTACCATTCCTCCAAAAATTACTGAGCTCATCTTGCACCGACTCCACAGACCAAAAGTCTATTAAGTAGTCCGGTCACTTCTCCCAACCAACTTGCTGCCGAATCTGGTATTTCAATTACAGATTTTACAGCTAACAAAGCAGTACAGAAATAAAACAAACAGAAGAACGTGTGTGTGTGGGGGGGCGGATGCTATAGTCTCTGAGCTGGATATTCAAAGGGTTAGCCTGCATGGGAGTCACAGATGCGCATTCTGCCACATTCAGCAGGAGGCAGTTCGTCCCCAAGGCAAGCTGAGCAACAGCGCAACGCAAATGAATGCATGCTGAACTGGAGAGGGAGGAACCATGCATAAACTGCACAGCCCGATATTCAGCGGGCTGTGCAGAGTTGTGCACGCACAACCCCCAACCTGCAGCCTGCACAACTTGAGCCCAAAAAAGGTAAGTTGAGGGCCACCCACAGGTGAGCTGCCGCATTGCAGGCGCCAACACAGCAGCTGCCACCTGTGGCTGGCCTCAACCTACTCCCTGTCCCCCTGCAGCCCAATCGTGGGCATATTAACCCCCTCCCCTGACTGGCCAGATCGCGGGCAAAGCGTAAATCCCCCTCCCGACTGGCCCGATCGCGGGCATAAGATTAAATAAACCCCCTCCCCGACTGGCCCGATCGTGGGCATAAGCGTAAAATACCCCCATATTAGCCCGATCACGGGCATAATTGTAAATACCTCCCCACCAGACTGAGTTCAACCCCAAGAACAGATCCCTGGTGGTCCAGTGGACCGCTAAGCCCGATCGCGGGCTGCAAAATGTTGCAACACCGCCCCAGAACAGATTCCTGGTGATCTAGTGTCCCCACACCCACCCACAAAGCCCTACCCCCGCCCCCGTCAGCGGTAGGCAGCACCACACCTGCGCCCGCGCCTTGCTGCCTGGTGGGCTGCCGCCCCGATGGTGCAGATGGACACCAATGGGCGTGCAGGACACGCTCAGGCGGATAAGGGTGGCAGGCGAGTGGATGCTGCCGGCTGACGGGGAGCAGGGTGCAGGGGTTCGTGGGTGGGTGGGGTGGGGACACTAGATCACCAGGAATCTGTTCTTGGGGGTTGCAACATTTTGCAGCCAGCGATCGGGCTAGCGATCCACTGGACCACCAGGGATATGTCCGGGGTTGACTCTGTGCTGCCCGCGATCAGGCTGGTGGTGGGGGGTATTTAAATTATGCCCACCATCGGGCTAGTGGGGGTTATTTAAGCTTATGCTCGCGATCGGCCAGTCGGGGGGGATTTTTACGCTTTGCCCATGCATCAGGCCAGTTGGGGAGGTGGGGATTTTTACACTTTGCCCGCTGATCGGGCTGCAGGGGGTGTCGGTCCCCGATGGCTGCTTCCTGGCAGGGCGCCAGGCGCAAGTCCTCAGGGATCGGCACACCTGCATGCTAATGGCATTCAAATGGGGCCATAAATAGATGCAAATGCCCCCCCCCGCGCCTTGCATGAATTATGGCCCCATTTGCATGTCACCTTTTGAATATAGGAAATTTGCGCATGGCACAATGGTACTTTGTGCTACTGCAACTGATGCTCCACTCTGACCACTTGCGGTGGCACAAGTTCCACTGCGCCATGCACAATGGCTGTGGCGGGGTGATATTCAAGGAGTTGCTTCAACAGCGCCAACTCCTTTGAATATCGCCCCGGCCACACCCCTGCACAACTATTTTGTGCAGCGCAAGGGGTTGCGCCACAAAATAGCGCAGTTTGAATATCCAGCCCTCTGTGCCTACTTACTTCCGGATCAACTGGCTGTAAGGGATCATGGTGCTACAGGATTGCTGGGATACTGGTGGAGCAAAACAGCTGAGGGAGAACATAACAGCGTGTACACACTGGTGAGTTATGCCGGGTTTTATTAAAATGCTTTCTAAAACGTGCTAAGGACTAGGCAGTTAGCAGAGTTTAGTATGTGTTTTTAGAACATTTTATATCGTTCTATAATGTGGCTGCAAACCATGTTAGAGAATCTTGAAAACATGAGACTTAAAACTTTTAAGATACTTAGTGTGTACAGGACTTTAGGCAAATAAAGATACCACTCCAATCATTATGATCTCCCTTATAGTTCCTCTGCGAGTTTTCATTAAGAACGTATTCACAGTCTTCCCAACATCTTGTGTACCATTCAGGCACCTGTCTTCCAATAAAAAATTATAGAGAAACGGCCCCTAAGAAATGTTGCAGCACAGCAAGTGAATTAAATTATCTGCCATTTAGTTGGGACTGTTTTGTTTCATTTACTGAAGGGCTTAAACTGGATAAAGCTGACATAGTATTACTGTGTACTGAGGACTCCTGACCAAACTATAAAGTTAACTTGTCGCAAGAACCCTACGGATCTGACCGAAGTTCATAATACCAGGCCACAAAAATCAATCTAAAAAGGCTACAAGGGTAGAAAAGGAACAGAAACAGATATAGAAACGCACAACAGCACATCCCTATGTGAATTCTGAACAGTTTTGTTAAGAGATACTGTTTTATCGCTAGTGATGTGTGATTGCATTATATATTCTTGATGTGTAAGCTAACTAACCTACTGATGTTCTACAGCCCCCCCCCCCCCCAACTCGTAAACAAGATGCCACAAAACCAGGGGTTCATTCCAGGAAGCACAGCATTTAAATAAAAATAATTTAATGCTGCTAGTACAGATTAGCCAATACCAAATCTCTAGTCGTTGAATGTGCCAAAATTTGGCACTTTTACCTCTGATTCAGCCTAGCTGAACTTTGATGCCCTTTTGGGATTACTTCAATCTTCGGCCAGTTAATGAGAAAAAAAAAAAACTTTGGCCCTTCCAAGTGGCCAGAGCTATTCCCATTACCACCACTTTGCCCACACCCATAATTTTTCCCACCCTCCTCCTCGCTCCCCAGACATGCAGTATGGTGCAGTGGTTTAAGGCTCTGAGCTGCAAACCTGGAGACCTGGGTTTGAATCCCACAGCCCCCACATGCATACTGTGTGACCCTGAGCAAGTCACTTAACTTCCCTGTGCTCCCAGGTCACACCTGTAAACCAGCTTCAGCTTAGTGCATCTCTCCTGGTTATTAAAAAAAATAATAATAAATCAAGACTGTTGTCACTGTGTGGACCATGGGAAGGGGGGGAAAGACTGGGAGTGACTGGGGTTGGAGAGATGTGATTGGGGAAGGTGCCACTAACCACTATTTGTAGTCTGCTAAACCCAAACAGCAAAGACCAGAAGTGTCTACAGCCCAAGGGTCAAAGCCAAAAAGGAGGACAGTGGGTTCAAATCAAAGCTGAACCGAAGTTGCCAAATTCCACATTCGCTCACCCTTGGTGGCTTATAAAAATAGAATGTGTGTTAAACTGCCAACAATCCATGTGGTTTAAACAAATGGGTCTCCTTAACTGCATTCCAAATATAACAGATTTTGCCATGGTTTCAAAAATATAAAACAGTTCTCAAGGTCCCAGGATGACTCGAGTGACCCTTACTCTCGTGACCTGAAGCACCCCATGGAGTGGAAGAAGGCAGTGGCAAGGGAAAACAGGATGTTGGGGTGCATAGCAAGGGAGATCAGCAGCAGTAGGAGACAGGAGGTAGTTCTGCCCTTGTACAGATCACTGCTGAGGCCGCATCTGGAATATGCAGTGCAGTTCTGGCACCCTCACCTTAAAAAGCAAATCAGCCTGATGGAGACAGTTAAGAGAGGGGCCACGAAGATGACTGCGGGGCAGCAGGGTAAAACATCGGAGGAGAGACTGAGGGCCCTGAACATGTACTCACTGAAGGACAGGAGGAAGACAGGAGACATGACTGAGACCTTCAAGTAACTGAAAGGAGTCAACAGGGTGAACAAGGAGGGTCTCTTCAAGCAAAGGTGCAGCAAAACTACAAGGAGTTACAGCATTAAGTTGGGGGGGTGTATAGGAGGGATTGTAACAGACATTTCTTCACAGAAAGGGTGGTGACCAAGCAAAACACGCTGCTAGAAGAGGTGATCACAGTGAGGATGGTGTGCAGCTTCAAGAGGGGCTGGGATAGATACAGGGGTAGGATAATGGTCAAGGGATGGGAGGAGAGGGATGCAGTGGTCGGGGGGGGCAGGGACAACAGCCTGAGCCCCTGCACAACGAGCAGACTTCATACAGCAAAGAGCCAAATGCTGCTAGCCAATTCCTATGTCCACATGTATGCTAAAGAAAGACATGCACGACTGAGGAGCTGGCTCCGAATGACATCCAATAACAAAACAAACATTCTAGGTTGGCTTTGATGTGTTAAAAAAAATCTTCCACAAGGCAAAGCCTTACACTGAACTCTTGTATTTTAAAATGCGTTTCAGCTTTGTTTCAAATTCCAGTCCAGCGGGTGGGTAGTTTATTCTGAGTTCAGAATAGAGTTCTGAAGAATTTCTCTATAGGGCAAGGTAATTTCATTTATAAAGCACCCTAACACAAATGTTCGGGGTGCCCAACAAGAAAGTGGTTTACAATTAAATACACTATAAATATTTAAATAACTATCATAAATACATTAAACCCCACTGAAGGCCTGCTTGAACAAATAAAACGTTAAAGCTCCCGTAAAACCTCCACCAAGTGAGCAGCATGAACATGAAGTGGGAGAGAATTTCACAAGTGTCGCACAGCCACTACAACGGCTCTGTCCCCGTATAGTTTTAGCTGCGAACAGGGGACCACCAGCAAGACCGCCACGGTGGAGAGAAGTGGGTGGACAAGGGTGTATGGGTCTAGAAGATCCTTAAGTAGCTAGGGCCCATACCATGAAGCACCTAGCATGTTTACAAGCCAATCTTGAAACGAAAGTGCCATCGGACAGGCAGCCAGTGCAAGCTGTACAGCACCAACATGATGCACTCATTTCGAGGTGGTCCAGCTATTAGCCAGGCTGCCACATTCTGGAACAGCTGCGGGCAGCGCATCAGACTCCCACATAACCCATGGCAGACAGTGTCAGTACTGTGGATAATACAGTGGAAGCAGTGCAGCACAATTTCAGGAGGTCTATGGTGACTGTTCTCCTGTTTCAGTGGATGTATCATTTTCCCCTCATATAGTTGTCAATCACATTTTTTAAAATATTTTACTTTTACTGTCAACTATATCCTGAGTTAGTCTGTCCCAAATGTTTGTTAGTCTCTGAGTGCACAAGTACTTCCTTTTACTATATTTCTCTTTTTATGAAACTGTTATGGACCGCTTAGATTGCTTTCATTTCCATATATTACCTTTTAGGTGAACCTCAGTTGGCCATTCTTATTAATGTCACAGCGTAGTATGAGGCATCTGCCTCCAGAGAATGCAGTCTGGTTACCTCCAGCCTTTCCTTATAAGTTATCTCCCCCATTTCTCACATCACTATGGTTCTCTGCTCTGGATACATTCCAATATAGTCAATCTATTTCAATTCTTTTATATGGCGATCAAAACTGGGCAGCACAGTCTAGATGTGGTCATACTAAACTCTGATATAAAACATTAATACAGATTTACTGAGGAAATGTCTGCAGATTGTTCCCTAGTATTCTGTTTGCCCTTCCTACCACCTCCTTACAGTGGGCTTTTGCTGTCCAATTCATTAACGATTATTTCATTTTTTATTTTGTATTTTATTTTAGTCTTTTGGTAACTGGGTACGGCTTCAGGGGCAACATGGGAGCACTGGGGGTTAAGAAACTTGCTCAGAGTCACACAGTACGCAAGTGGAGGTTGTGGGAATCAATCCCAAGACAGTCTGCTGGATGTACCAAGCTCATTCACAGCTCTCTCTTACCTTACAGCTGCCACCTTGTGTTTATGTGTGTGAAATATTGCTTGTCTGTTAACTTAGCAATGTGTAAGACTTCATGTTTCGCCATATTTCTCCACGTTAAGCCTCATGCCATTTCTGTATGTCCCCTTTTTTATCCTATTCAAATTACTAGAAAGGATGGCTCTGCCACTCACCAGTGGAGCCAAAAAACATTGATTTAAAAATGGTGATTTTAAAAATACTTTGGTACTACTAAATATAGCTGAAAATAGGTCATGTCTACCAGACAGCACAAAAAAATATATTCTGATGAAGATATTGATGAAGAAAAAGAAAAAGCCAGAGATAAATCTGATTAGTCAATGATTTCTACACATTTATCAGTTTCAGCTATACCACCCAACTTGCCAGGATCCTCAGCAAACTTCTGCTGCAGTAGTCCACTCTGGACATGGCAAAGGCATGCTCCATCACAGTCAGCTCCGCTGGCACAAGACACAGTTTAACCAGGCAATATCACAAAGATGGAAGAACCACTACAGACAAAACCTGATGTCACCTTGCAGTTCATAACGAACCCCCCCCCCCACCGATTTCTAACCATAACCACAGCTCGAGGTGCAACACCGTCAACAGACAGCAAGACGGTTAATACTAGCTGTCACAGCAGATCAAGGATAATCCAGTTATTACCTCCATCTTGCCCGCGTTAAGGCTCAGCCAGCTGGAGGCCACCCAGTCATTGATCTTGCGCAGACAATGACTCAACAAAAAGACCCGCATTAATCCCGGCAGGTGCACGAAACAGGTATAGTTGGGTACCGCCAGTACAGAAATGAAACTCCAAGCCATGCCTTATAATCTTACCCAGAGGCAGCATGTACGCGATGAACAATATGGGGGCAAGAATCAAGCCTTGATGTGCTCCGCAGTTCAGCACATCAGTTCCAGAGCTGGAATTTCTTAAAACAACCCTACTGTGCCCTATCCATGAGGCAAAATTTAAGTCAGCGCAGCACCATACCAGCAAGTCCCACATAGCATTTCAGGCGAGCCAACAGCACCCTACGATTCACTTTGTGAAATGCCTATGAGAGCTCAGTAAGGACAAAGACAGATCGGTAGTCGCCTCCATCCCTTGCAACGAGGATATCAAGGAACATCTTAGCAAGCGTGGTCTCTCTGCTCCAAGCTCATTTTTTGTAGATGGAAATAAAATATAATTGGCAGGAATACAACCACTGTCCTGAACTGCTGCTGCTGCTTTAAGCAATGTACAATGGTGGGGTCAGGTGAATATTACAATATGCCATGTGTCTCTCTATAACGACAGGCAAAAAAAGCATGGTCACTGCTTAAGAGCAGTTGTTCTCCGGTTGAATGGGGTGGGGGGAGAGGGTCAAGGAGAGACCCAGGATCTCTGAGGTGGGTCTTGCTTTAGCTGGACACTGCTGTGGTAAACTGTAACAGCGTATAAGATAGGTAATACAACAGTGTTTACCTTAAGGCATTAGCAGATGGGGGTGCACGAATACATTGGTTTTGAGTCACCATGTTTCTACCATGTGAAAAACAGAGTCCTGGTCCCCAGTGTGTATTGTTATGGGTACAGACTTTGAGGGCCCACAGAGAAGAAAAGCAATAAAAAAAAAAAAACAGAGAGAAAAAAGTAGGAAAGAAAAGTATAAGGACTTGAAGAAAGAAATCAAGGAAGGGATAGGGAGTACGAATTGCTTGACAAATGCAACTACAGATCACCATCTCTCTGCTCGGTTTCTGTATCCATGAGATAGCTTCAGCTCTACCACCTTTTGACTAGTTTTTTCTACAGAGCTTTTTTCTCACTCTGGTCACATTCTGCGGCCCTTCCCGGCCCCCTCACCAACCTTCTCACAGGCATACAGATTATCTGTTGCTTACCCAGGAACACTATGTGATGCGTAGCCAGCCGTGTCTGTCGTGTGAGAGCCTGCGGTGGGCAGCTGACTTGTATAGATGACATTTTCCCTCCTGGACTTCTGGTTTCTCCTCGGGGTTTTTAATCAAAAAAGGAAGACGTACACATAAACAACTCTGTTTAAATGCTTTATTAAATACAAAACCTTATGCTATTAAAAACTAAGTGACTAGTGCCGACAAGTAATAAAACAGCATAGATAGCCCAATGAACTGATCGAGACAAAACAGAGAAAACTCAGTGCTAAATACATACTGCACCCAAGTGACAATGTTATAGATATAAAGAAAACAGGCATATAGCCTGCATGGATACTTGACCAGCCTCACAAGGAAACAAACCCACCAAGAATCATGCACCAACTCCCCTATGTAACTAGGTGCTCTACCTCTTCATCAGGGGGCAGAGTTCTCCCTGAGGTGCCTGCATGCTATGACATAGGCCTGTAGGTGTGTGTGTTGGCATGCATGCGTGATAGGCATCCAGTGCAATCCCACCCCCTTCTGGTGCGCCCAACTGTGCTGTCGACTGGTTTTCATTGCTCGGGAAACATGCTGCCCCCCTCCCCGAAGGAGGACAGCTGTCCTTGGGATGCTCAGCCTTCCTCCCTGGAATGGTCCTCTATGACCTGCACTCATTTCTGAATGCGGGTCACCGACATCACCAGCGGTAGCACTACCACCGCACAGACAGGCCAGCACCTCTTACCTATTTCACCTATTCTGCTGTGACTTTTGTTCATTTTAAAACTCAGTGCACTTTGTAATTTTGTATCCTGCACCTCTAGGGTTTTGGTGTGTACACCATGCTTTGCCATATCACGGTAGACCGCACACTCCCTAATCTCAGGCTCCATTTTGTTTACCTCTGTATTGTAACTACCACTTTGTTTATTCCCAGATAAGTTTCTGAACTTCCCCATTCCCAAGACTTCTGTTGTGTATTGGAGTGTTGAAATGAGCAAATTAGTGGAAACTGGGGGGTCAGACAGCACAAACTACTACAAGGGCTGCTAGTCTATGACCTTTAACATTCAGGATGGCCAGTCTCCAATTTTCCCCAGTTTGGGTTGAAGAACTGTTGCTAATGCTGGAGTTGGAGGGATGCTGTGTTCAGCACCAACTGGGCTCCTACCAGGTGTAAATGGTGATCAACAGGTGACATAATCAATGGAGTCCCAGGCTTGGAGCTCTGTGTAAAAGGGAGATGGCATGGAGAGAGGTTGAATGGTTTAGGATCCCAAGGCAAGTAGACGTAGTGCGAGTCCGCAGCCAAAAAGCATCATTCCCAGGCCTTCTGCCTGAAAGAACACTGTTTGAGCAGCACATGCATACCGGCCTGTAAGAGACAATAGCTGCAGATTAGTGCATAGACCTCAGTGGAAGAATACAGAGTAAGACATTGGCAGAATAGATAAGTGGCATTCTGCCCAAACCCCATCTGTGACAGCGAAACAAATGTGGGCCTGAGTCTGGTCAACATGGAGCCCAGTGGGCTGTGCAGCTTTGTAGAACCGCTCTGGGTAATCATAAATACAAAACAGAAGTGTTCTACGATCAACAATGCTGTGTTTGGTCCCCCGTTCAGATAACAATTTGGGTTCTGCAAATAAATTACAAATACCTTATGTTTGGAGGTGGGACAGCCATTTAAGCAAGTGAATGGCTGGCAGGGTTTGAGAAAGAATACTGTTATTAAGAAGTTTTAGTGCACCAATGCCAGCCAATCTGTAGCAACAACATCAGACATACAATAGTTCAACAATGGATACCAATGGACTACCGTAAGGGAGTTTCTATTAGTTTATAAGCACAATATGGGCCATTTTCCAAGAGACGCAAGATATGCGCAATAAGTGTATAATTTGCATTCCTGCCTACGTGTCCTTGGGCAGGTAGAGGATGCGAGGATTCTCAACCACAAAGCACACGCAGAGCACCTGTCTGCACCCCCCCAGCACGCATGTGCGTGGAGCAGATTGGTGGACAAGGGCGGGCATCCAATGGGATGCCCGGTCCTGGTCCACTAGTGGATCCCCTGCACCGTGCGTCATCCTGGATGTAGAGACGTGTGATGGGGTCACACACACTAACACCAGACGAGCACCCAGGTGGCTGTCCCAAGCTCTCGCAGTAGTCCAGGAGTGCTGCTGGGGCAGCTTGGCCGGAGGTGCCCTGGTGTTTACGCTGCTGGCGACATACTGTTCAGAGGCGGCGCGGTTACTACAGCTGCCTCTGGATCGTGTAGCCTGGCCCCTCGCCCAGCGCTCTGTGCTTCCGTGAATAATGCAGAGCGGCGGGAATGCCGCCACATCCCCAACCACCCCCACGCAGAGCTTCCAGCCTTGCACCCCATTGGTGAATGGGTGCAGCGCGGCAGTCGTGGAGTGTCTACGCAGTTGCAGATACGCAGCGCGTAGGCACTGCGTCCCTTGGAGAATAGGCCACATTATCCTGAAATCAGGTGGGTGCCAGTAGTGGTCTCCAGGACACTTTCTGTCACTGACTGATACTGCAAGAGTAATAAGGTTACGGAGTAAGTCCAGTTGGGTTTCGTTAACGGCAGCTTCTGGTATCCGAATGTGCCGCTATCTTGCATGGAGTCTGACTGTAAAGTGGCATATAATGCTTAACTGCCCCACCTCCATTGGGCGCTTTACTGGGCTAGTCAGATACAGTGTGCATAATTAACAAGCTTCCTTGCAGGGAGTGAAGCTGTAATAAACTTGTGTTGTTTCTGCCTTAATTTACATCTTTATTGTCTGATCTGCTGTGGGTATTGTGTTGTGGAGCAGGGCTATCCTGAAGGGGAGGTGGGTAGGCGCAGTTTCCTAAAGGCTTGTACCCCATAATCAGCTCACCCACTAAGGAATAATCTCTGGGCAGAGTCATCACACAGACAAGTTACACATCCCAAGCCCAGGAGCCTTACGAAGTTCAGCCAGTCAACAGGGGATGAAGTAAGTTGGGACAGTACCCACAAAACCCCCTATAGAATCATATGTATTTTGTACATGTTTTGCAGTGTTTTTATAATTCTGTGGTATATTGCTTGTATCTGTAGAACAAGCATCTGTTTTTATCAATATATTGTTTTTGCTGTATCAGTCTCTCTTGTAACCCCTTCCCAGATCGCATCTGGAAAGTGCCTCCCCGAGTTACGATATTTTAAATACATAATACACATACATACATGTATACAACATAAAGTGGCAGAAACATTATACTGTATTTGGGTTCAAATGTATTCCTGAGACAGTACAGAGGGAGATATAGATTATACTTGAGACTCGGGGGTAAGATGTTTACACCACTATTTCATTCGACATACGTTAGCAATAACCCACGGCAGGGTGTGGGGTTATGGGCACTGACACTACACACAGGGTTGCTTCTCACCACTTGTGCCAGTACAGGCATTTAATCAATGGTCAGGTGGGGCTTCCTGATCAATTAAACTTCTCCCTCAGGACACCCATGTTAAAATGTTCTTTAATAAAACATTCTTATGGAATTATTATGTCTGTTTCCAGATGATATTTCCGCATCCTCTGTCTCAGAAAGGGAAAGAGTAACAATAAATGACAGCACATCAAACCACTTCATGAATAAAAACAAGTGTAAGTGCAGTAGTGCAAAGATATAACAACCCAATTAATAAATATGGTAGAGGACTTACGAGATGCCATCCCAGTTAATAAATATGGTAGAGGACTTACGAGATGCCATCCCAGTTAATAAATATGGTAGAGGACTTACGAGATGCCATCCCAGTTAATAAATATGGTAGAGGACTTACTCGGCAGATGATGTTTAATCCTGATTTTCAAGAATTCTATAGAAGCAGACATATGGATGTCACATGAAAGTGAGTTTCAGAGGACAGGGGTTACCACAGCAAAAGCTCACCCCCCCCCCCCCGATGATTTTAGTGTTGGCTGGGGGAACCATAGCAGCCCTGTTCCTTGGATTTGATGTCCCTACTGGGCACAAAGAGGGTCAGGAGCTTGTGGAGATAACCAGGGCCCAGATCATTCAGCACTTTATATGTAAGCAAAAGTACCTAATAGTCAATGCCCTGCTTAATAGGCAGCCAGTCCAGGAAGCTGATGCGTGGAGGATAGAAGCCTCATTGCTGCGTTGTGGAACAACTGCAAACATTAAATCTCACCACCAGTCAAGCCCCTGCTGAGCGCAGTACAGCAGCCCAGCCTTGAAGACAAGAAGTCTTGCACCAGTGTGTAGTGTTCAGCAGTATCAACCAAGAGGTGCAGTCTGGCAATAATTTTTCAGTTGTAAAAGTGGCTCTTGACTACAGCCGACACCCAAGACTCAAGAGACAGGTGTTCATCAAGGACTACTCCTAGACTACAGATATGTCTTACTGCCTCAAGCTGAAACCATCAAGCACGAAAAGCTTGAGTCAACAACTGAGTGCCAGTAACTCAGACTGAGCCAGAAAGTGGCAATTCTGTCCTATCTGGATGGAGAGCAATCCAGCTGAAGAAGGCCATGTAGAGTCCAATTTCCAAAAGGAATGGTTCTATAAAAAGGATGGACAAGCACCTATCTGGTGCACAGGGCACATACAGCTGGCTGTCATCAGCATAGCAGTGAAACTACACGCTGTGTCATCTTATGATCTCTCCCAGTGATAATATGTGCACTGTGAAACTGGGAGAATGGACAGACTTCTAAGCCACACTGTAGTCCAGTGCTACTGGCACTAATCAGCATCACCAAACAACTGCTCCCTTTTTGAGGGGGTAACTGCCATCAAAGAACAGTACCCTATAGTCCCCCTGTGCATCTTCAGTCTGTCAACTAATTCCTGGCGACTGACAGTATCAAAAGCTGACAATGTGTCAGGGAAGTTTCAGATCATCTCAATCTCTCACCAGAGAGAATATTACAAACCCTGACGAGAACTGTCTCAGTGCCATAGCATCACTGCAACACAGAATAAAATGAGTCAAAGACATCTGTAATCTCAAGATGCTCCAGAGGTTGATCTGCCTCCATTTCCTCCACAACCTTAGCCAAAAATAACAGCTGGAGACCACTCTATGATTGGTGAGGCCATCAGGGTCTAGAGATGGCTTTTCTACTCTCAAGTAATGGCCTAACCACAGCCCCCTTCAAAGGACCTGGAAGAAGGCCCTCATCTTAGTCAGTATTAACAATCCCTATGAAAATAGAGTGCACGCCCGTACTTCAGCCTCAAGAAGAACAGTCAGACCACAGTCCAGTTAGAGGTGGTGAAGTGCAAACATCATCCTCATCCACCCAGCAGAACTCAACGTAGGGGTGACAGCTCTCCCCATCAACCCGACTGTGCAACTGTCCATAATCTTTTTTGCAGCTGAGGAAACAGTTCCAGAACCTGAAAACCTGGAGTTTAAAAATAAACTGCCTGCACCTCTTTTGGGAAACAGGATCCCTGCACTGCAGACAGGCCAGATGTAAAAGACACCATTATTTACACCAATTCTGACTCCAATGTGGACCTCAATGCAATGCTACAGGCAGTCCTACATAGAAAATAAAACTGGATAAACACAAACAAATCGCATCTGAACAACAGCAAAACCAAAGTCATGGCCTTCTGTGGAATGCACCTCCGTCCCCATTCTGGTCACCCACTTGGCACTTTGCAGACTTTCAAGTACTTGGGTTTGTGGTTGGACCCAAGGCAGAAATACTCCAAGCACATCATGAAAATGATGACAGGCATCCATCAAAAACTCAGTTCACTATACCATGCCCAGACCTGCCTTTTGTCACTACCCAGTCAGAATAGCGTGTCCTGAACAGTGCCATCTAAACAGCGTTGTCAGGACCGCATAGTGCCTCAATAGCAGCAAGGGTAGAATAGCGTGCAGCAACTACTGCTACTCTTGTAGCTATTCAGGGACTGCTGAGGAAAGCAACGCAAGGAAAAGTGCGCTAGCCGGCCGAGCCGGGTTAAGGCATCAGCAGCTCAGGCAGCATAGAGCGAGCGACCAGGGTTCTGTTCCTGGTCTCCCAACACATTTAATAAAAATCCCCCCCCGTCTATTTTTTTTTTATTTTTTTTATCTGCCATTGCAGAACCTCCCCAAAGTTTCTCCGTTACCCGAGTCCCCCTCCCGGTAGTTGGTATATATAAAAGTCGGGGAATAAGTCCCCACAAAAACAAGTGAATACTGTGTTTTAGCACTGGTAGCGGTCGCCAGTGTGACTTATGACCACTACCAGTGGTGTTGTTTTGTGGTGTGGCATCTGTACTTGCCGCTGTTATTGACAGCACTGTTCAAACCTAGTGCCCCTTTTGTCCAACATCAGGAAATTAATACTAAGGCAGTCATTAGTACCAGCCCTAGGGTGTGGCAATGAAATAAACAGGACATACCAGTGTAAGCCTTGCACAAAGGCACAAGAATGTGTAAGAGATATGCAGAATTGCCCTGAGCTGCAATAAAAGCACGCATCATTGTCTACTATGACAGCCTTAGCCTCCTCTCACCAGAAAAGGGCACACAACCTCAAATTGTCGAAACTGGCATATGTGTGTGTGTAAAGATAATACTCAAATTAAGGAAAAAAACTGACTACTCAAACCTTACCAATCGTATGCTTTAAGGTCGCAAACCAAGTACCTAGAACTTGTAAAGTTATTGGAATGAAAGCATTCCCAACAGCTGCCCCAACTACCTTAAATGCTCATCCTGACAATGTGAAAGAAGCCAAGAATACCATCCCTTTCAAACAGTCCCAGCAGTTGCCTCAGTAGCCCAGCAAGTGTCATTCCAATAACTTAATCTTGCATCTCTGCTCTCATTACCAACTTCCTCCCCCTCTTCTCTCCCCTCATTGATTACTGTAAATATATATAAAACTGTGAAGTCTATCTATATTGTTACTACACTCAGGACTCTCGGGGATGTGGAACACTGTCTCTCTGGTGCACTAGGAACCCATCCAGACACACGTCCATCAGTATGGTAGGCCCTCAGAATGTACCGCTGGCTTCCTAGGATGCATAAGCTGCTGTCTTGTACCTACACACACTATAGTGGGATACACCAAATTGACTCCGTCTGGGACCCCGACTTTTTATTTTGAGAGTCCAGAAAGCAAAAGCTAGTAAGAGCCTGGAGATTCATTTGTTTATCTAATGTTCTTAATCATCAGATGTTAGTAACTCACTGCTCTGCAACTGCCCTCCTGGGACCCTCCTGAAAACTAGTCCTTTGGCCTAAATGTGACCGTCCACACAAATTCTAAATAAATAAAAGACTATCTACTGTGCAGAAAAGTGTGGTACCCTGCGTTTGGCTGCCACAATAAGCCACCAAAATGGAATTTTCCTTTTTTCTATGCATACTGCTTCTTGGTAGGTCTCCAAATGAGCCACCAAGGCAGGCCTGAAGGTATGCACCTCTGATGTTTCACACCTGCACTGTAATCACTGGCCTTCTACCTTCAACAGCCAATGCTCTCACAACCCAGGTGCACTTCTGTGCAGGAACAAACTAGTGCCCAATATTCAGTGCCTCCAGCAAGGCCCTTTTATAGGCCTCTAAAAGTGCAATGCACTGCCAGGATGACAGAACCACCAGACTCGAGGTACCCAATATAATCAGAAACCTACTATGATCCAGATCCATTTTGCACAGAACTGAATCATTTCTACAGTTAGATGTGGCAAGTTGGAGCCCCGATACTAAAATGAATGGTGCAGTGGTCTGACCAAACGACTGGATTTACGGAAACAAATAAATAGATTTCTATGGACAGAAAAAGACTCATGATTCATTCAGTCTGCCCATTACCTCCGAAGTCCTCACAATCTAGCACTGACAAGGCCTTATGTGGCTCTATCATCCCTCAGTTCCACATGGACTACCCCAATGCTCCTGTTAGCCCCATCCCTGTCATTTTTACTATTCCTATGTGTCAACCCTAGTCTATTCTGTGTTACCACTGAAAATCAGCTTTACTCAGCCGGCGTCTTCCCTATTTTAATAAAACATATTTTTCTGCTACTACTACCCAACCCTCTCTTGAAAGCTGCAACCAAGTTTCAAGATTCAAGTTTATTTAGCGTTAAGTCATTGAGACAAGGCTCATTTACAATGACATCCGCACATACGTTCATATCAATGTTACATAAGGAGGCAGTATAGCGCAGTGGTCTAAGGCTCTGAGCTGCAAATCTGGTGACATCCAGCAGACCAGACCTGGGTTTGAATCCAACAGCTTCCACTTGCATACTGTGTGACCTTGAGTAAGTCACTTAACCTCCTTGTGCTCCCAGGTCGCTCCTGTAAAAAAGCTTTCAGCTTAGTGTGCTATACCTGGTTAAACAACTAAATAAATAAAACATCATAAAAATGTAGACACAACAGTAAAAGTCACTTAAGTAATAATAGATCTCAATACACAACAAGCACATTCATATTTATAAAACTGCATTTATTAAAATAAATGAAATTGATAAAATATAGTCAAATTGCAATCACATTGACAAACACGAGTGTTGATATGTTTCAGGGATCAATACATAGATCAAGGACATCGCAATTACGTTATCCCTTCCCTACATTAAGCACACATTTGGGGAAGTGACAGGAACCATGGGCTCAATGTTCAAAGCCCCAGGATTGATGTAAGCCTCAGGTGCACCAACGATATGATGCATGGGGCTCGCGGCAATCTCAAGGTCAGTAATCAGGATTTTTCCCCCCGTGCACAGACTGCCGCAAGTTAGACCAACCTTTTCTGGTCTAGCTTGTGGCAATCTCTGGGACCTGTTTTACTGTGCTTGCACCAAAGGGTTGACGCAAGCTGCCGAACATCAAGTAAACTGTTGCAACTGCGTCTCGCCTACCAAAATAGAGCACAGTTGTGACACAGGAGAGTGGCGCAGCTGTGTCAATGCCTGGGGTTGACGCAGGGCTTAACGCAAGCCCTGTGTCACCCTTGGAAAATCAAGCCCCATGTTTTTATTTAAAGACATGCATTAACTAAAAAAATACCTAGCCCTTGCAGTGACAATCCAAGGGGATGCCAGTTCTATAAGACATGTGCTTCTCAGGTATGCATACGTTTACCTAAATACAAGCCTCTCTGTTAAATAATCTGGAACTTTGTGCTGTGTACATTTTAATGCAAAAATAATTTTGTACAATATGCATCCATTAGTAAAAGATGTCCACCCTAATTTTTTTATACAATTCACAATTACGTGTGTCATACGGACTGTTTAAAACAAAGTGTGCCAATCTGGCAAACAGTATGTCTAACTTGTGTATTCTGTGCATTGTACAAAATTCATATGCAATATAAGCGCAGTCAAAAATGGGGAAGAATTTGAGTTTGTGCTACCTGTAGTCTTGTCTCAAAATCCATATATCCTTTTTTCTGAAACAGGGCTCCTAGACATTTACGAATTCCATTTATAAGTTTTGTAACATGTAGGTTACCTGATCCCTGTGTATCTATCCAAAAGTCGAAATATTCGTATTCCTCTATGTGCTCAATCCTTTTTCACGCTTTAGAGACGATAACCAATTAATTTTTATCTACCTTGTTTAACCTCTGAGCTGTTCCAAGTAATATTACATTAGCTTTCATTTATTTTTGAGGAAATTCGATTGAATAATGGCTGCTAACCATTAAACGCCACTTGTAACCATAGCTGCACTGCCCCAATGGAGGTATCAGAGGTGCAGACCACCGTAACATCTGCAACTGTCTTAACATTGACCAGCTTCTGAAGCAGACAGATCCACGTTTCCACCACCCCTTCTGTGAATATGTACTCACTCACATCCCTCCCAAATCCCCCCCCGCCACCTTATAGTTTTGCTCCTTCGTGATGGCCCCCTCACTAAGCTCAAACAATTGCTGGCTAGCCACCCTGTTTTACCCTTCAGATACTTGAAGGTTTCAATCATGTCCGGCCACATACTGAGGTCAGCCAGCCTTTCCTCATGGATCCTCCCCTTCTCACCATGAACCCTTTTGGTTACTCTCCTTTGGACCACCTCTAGGCAGACCTTGTCCTTTTTTAGGCGAGGGTTCTAGAACTGCACACAGTACTCAGGTAGTGGCGGCCTTGTTTAGGACCCCTACAGGGGGCAGAGTAACTTCCTTCCATCTACTTAAAAAAAGACTCTGCTTATGCACCTCAGCATCCTGCTACCATTTACGTATGTCTAGTTACAGTGGGCCGAAGTCTTCAGGTTGTCACTTAATATTACACCTAGATCCCTCTTCTCTGAGGTAATCTCTAGTCTTAACCCGCTCCCCCCCAAATCCAATATTCAATCCTCTGATTCCTCCTCCCCAAGAGCATCACCACGCACGTTTTGGCACTAAATTTAAAGGGAAAGTCCCCTCAACCTATTTTCTGTACACCTGTGTAGTTTGTAGGCATGAAGAAATTTCTTCATACTTACTGTAATTTCCTTTTCTGTTAGCTCCTACATCGTCAATTCCCACTGACAATGTGGAGCGCTACAAAAACAAAAAGATTCCCTCTCCTACACCCCACTAATTTCATCCTAATTTATATTTAAATGAAGTTGCTTCACTCTGTTCTGTCTTGTGTGAAACTGGTTTTACTCCACTGCAAAGGTCATGACCCCACTCATGCAAGGTGTCAAGGAGTTGATGCGTACATGCACAAATCAGCAAAAGTGCTACTGTCAGTCAGCTCATTTGTCTTCTGAAGTCCCTGTATTCTTGTCTTGTGCTGACCACCAAACTTTTCAAGGCAAGTTTCTTACCGTTTTCTGTCATTTAACTGTGTCTGAGTTGGAAGGATGCTGGTGCTTGTGATGTGTTGCTGTTCAGTTATGTGCTAGGAGCGCTTTCCTTACTCAGTGAGCATGGAGTCCCTTTGATGTGTAAATACACATTATGAACTCCCATGTTTCCTTTTATGAGGGAGTTCATGACCTTTGTAATGGAGTCAAACAGGTTTTCACACCAGGGCAAAACAGATTGAAGCAACTTCATTTAAACAAATTAGAATGAAATTATTGGGATGTAAGACAGTGGACTCATTGTTCACGACTACAAACCATACAGGCATACAGAAAAAATGGTTGAGATTGTCCATCAATTACCAGATAATAGACCACTTTTCCAATATCCCCAGTCCCTTTTTAATTGTGATGCCCTCCTCACTATTCACCCTGCAATACATCATAGTGTCATCCACAAATAGATGCATATTATCCTGGATCCCCTCTCCAATGTCACATATTAACACACCGAAGAGTACTGGGCCCAAGACCCAGTGTCAGTGGCACAGCAGGCAGCACACTCGCCTCGGAGGCCGGGTGATCAGAAGACAGTGGGTTCTATCCCCACATCAGGCACTTGGGTTAATATTCCAATACTGACACTGTAGTGCAGCATGAGGGGGGTGCTGTACTCCTGAGGTGCCGTCTTTCAGATGAGATGTTAAACCAAGGTCCTGTCTGCCTGTTCTAGTGGTTGTTCAGGTGGACGTTAAAGATCCCATGGCACTTTTCGAAAAGAGTAGGGGAAATTTCCCCAGTGTCTTGGCCAAATTTCCTCAATTCACTAGAAATACCACAAACAGCTTAATCTGGTTCAGTTTCAGCTGGTTACCATCTGTATCCCCATCCCCGGGTCGCCCCTGAAAAAGGGACTTCTAGTTTCAGTGGGCTAACCCGGTCAACAAACTTCAATAAACAATGAATAAGACCGACCCTTGTGGCATCCCACTCATTAGATCCTGACCTTGGAATACTTCCCATTCAGTACCACACCCTTTGGGTTCTCCCTCCTATGCATTTCTCAACCTATTTTTTAAGTTTCTCCCATCACATAATCTCACCAACTGTTTGCTAGCATTTTGTGGTGCACAGGGTCAAAACCATGCTGTTTGCTGTCATGGAGTGCCAATTTGCCTTAACGCTGCATTCTTAGACCTAAGTGCAATTTTTCCAAACAACTTCTTTGATCCCACCCCAGAGACCCCTGAGCCAAACAATGCTTACCCCCTCTTCCACCTCAGGGTCACTACAATGAGTGAAGCGAGGCCTTACCTTGCAAATGCCCTCGGGTGCTCAAGCTACTGCAAAGACTCATTTGATATGAAAATCCTTGGCTTGGTACTAGACTCTGTGCTCTCCCCCTGACTGATCTCCTTAACCGTTCTCTATGTCTAGGGCAGTTTCCAACCACCTGGAAGATGGCTACTATCACCCAATACTGAAGAGTGGGGACATCACCTCCCCAAATAATTACCGACCCATCTCCATTATTCCTCCCCTCTCAAAAGCCTTGGAAAAAATCATTGCCACCCCACTCACTGACTACCTGCTAGCGCACGACATACTATGTAGGGAACAACATGGCTTTAGAGCTGGACACAGTACAACCACCGCCCTCGCAGAGTTCTCTAACTTCTTGCACAATGCCCTAGATAAGAAACATCTAGCAGGAGCTGTTTGCATAGCCCTGCCAAAAGCTATCAACACAGTCTCCCACCCCCTGTTCCCAAGTTCTCTCCGCCTCACTGGTCTGTCGTCTGGACCCATCACTTGGTTTACAAGTTACCTCTCAGCTAGGTCCCAATGTGTCAAGATAAACAGCACTCTCTCATCTACCCTGCCAGTCCGCTCTGGGGTTCCCCAGGGCTCCATCCTTGGTCCCTTATTATTCAGCATCTACCTGAACACCCTGCCTAAATCCTGCCCAAGTAATCTGCTGCTCTACACAGATGACGCAGTACTGTTTGCCTCCCACTCTGATCCCACATTCCTACAGTCCTCCCTACAACTTGCCTTCAACCGGATCGAAAATGGATTCACTGACCACAGACTGGTGGTCAATGTGAAAAAGACTAAGTCAATGCTCTTTGCCCACCGACAGAGCAAGGGCAGTGTTGCCCAACTAACAATCTTTTCCAAAGCTCTCCTCCCGCTGGAACAGGTCCATAACTATAAATACCTGGGCCTAACGTTCGATCCCTGCCTCTCATTCCACCCCCATATCAGTAATATTTTCTAGGCCATAAATATCCGCATAGGACTACTGTATCGGCATAGAGACTGCCTACCGCCAGAGGCCCTTAACCTTGCTGTTACCTCCTCTGTCCTCTCTCTAGTAGATTATGGGCTAACCGTCTACTCGGCCGCTGACCACACAGCTCTCAAGAAAATCCACTTGGCTATCAATAAAGCATACAGACTCCTCACTGGGGTAGACAGGTGGACCCACAGCTGCACCCTGTATGCCCTAACAAATATCCTAACTCTAGATGAAAGAGTACATTATCAAACATGTCTTCTCACCAAAAAAATTCAACTAGGGCTTACTCCCCTTCAGAGTCTCTGCCTCCCTCCGGACTTCCCATGCCTCAGCTAACACCCACTCAGCAGATAAACTGTTGTGGACTGTTCCCAGGGTCAGGACTTCCCTAGCCCAAAGGTCTTTTACCTACAGAGCGCCATTATGGTACAATGAACTCCCCCCTGCAGTTACCTCTGTCTTCAGATTAGGCCCCTTCAATATAGCCCTAAAAGACCACATGCTCTCCACCCGCTGCTGCCAGTGCACTGGCTAGGTATAGTCTGCTGTTTAGCACCACCAATATACGGCTACCGGGCCCTGGACAGGCCTGCCCAGTCCTTGCCTCTGTGGTGAAGCAGGGATGGAGATGCCAGCTGGTGCATATAAACATTCAGTACTACGTAGAGAGAGCGTTAATGTATACTAGTGTATATCTGCTGTTAATGTACACATCTCCTTGCACAATACTGACTGTTAAAGACAGCTAACACCCGCTCAGCAACACCAACATAACTCTGGTATTGTTTGCATCAATCCTACCTGTACCAGCTTGTTTGTATCTATGTACTTATTGCTGTCTTAAGTTACTGTTACACTGTGTTATACTGTTATACTGTGTATTTTCGTTTGTCTTACTGTGACAAGGTACCTTTGTAAACGAGCCTATGACTCAAAGGTTTTCCAAACTGCTATCTAAATAAATAAATAAAATAAATAAAAGACAATGACAGAATCTCGACTGCTTGCACCTTGACAATTACAAGCTCCTTAGCTGGACCTGTACAGCTACATAATTGTATAGGCCTTATACCCCTTATTGACTGTACTGTTCATATCCTGTTTTTTTGTCTTATTGTATACAGTTTTCTACTTATTCTTCTGTATTGTATTCAGACGTGGAGCCTTTGTAAATGAGTCTATGACTCACAGGTTGTAAATCCGATATCTTCAATAAATAAATAAATGGAATCCATGGAACTCCAGGAAGTTGATCAGCTGCTCCTTGATTAGTCTCAAGGAGCTTCTCTACAGCAGAAGTCAGGCTAACCAGCTTATAACTCCCTGGGTCTCCCCTGCCCCCACTCTTACACAGAGACAAAGTCTACCATGCTCCAGTTCATGGAAGCTATGCCAGTCTTAATTAAGCAGTTAAATAGGTCTGCCAGGGGTATTACCAGAGCCTGTCCCACTTTCTTAAGCACCCACATCGATGCAGCCTGTCCAGTCTCAGGAAACTACCCTGCTTTAACCCTCTGTCACCATTGAGCACCCTTTCCTGTGATGCTCTCCACTGCCGTATTTATTTCTTGTCCAGTTTTTTTAAGTTGATTTATGTGTAAATGTTTGATGTTAAATTGATTTATGTCAATATGTATTGTGTCCCCAGTCGTGCCTGTAAAAGGGCCTATAGGCTCAGTGTACTTAGCTGGTTAACAAAATAAAATGAAATAAATAAAATGAGCTTGAATGCTGCACTCCAGTAGTGTCCCTCCTTCCTCGACTGTGAAGCCCGAGCAGAAGTATTCATTCAGAATACCAGCTTTTTGCCCATCTTGCTCCACCCATGCCACCGCTCAACCTCTCTAACTCCCATGTTTTTTTTTCCTTTCCTGACATACCTAAAGAAGACCACGTTGTTTACCAGCGCCCCCTCTACAATTTTAAGCTCCACCATGGCTTTCCTCATTGTCTTACAGGCTTCTTTCGCTTTGCTGAGACACAGCTCCCTGCTTGCCTCCATCTGGTTAGTCTTATACACTCTGAAACTGCCCTTCTGGCTCTCACTGCTACACCAATCTCCTTGGAAATCTCCTTCAGGTATGCAGGTGAGAAGAGGAAAGCAAGAGGAGAGATAGTTAGGATAAGGAAGGTGGCAGGGAGACACCAAGAAAAAGCACACACCCTGAGCAGGTACTTCTGCTCAGTCTTCACAGTGGGGGCGGACCAGGAACAAATGGGGAAGGCAGACACAAGTCCATTTCAGAGAAATAGTCCTGAAGGGACTTGCAGCTGTGAAAGTGACAAGGCTATGGGACAGGAATGGATACACCCAAGGGTACTAAAGGAACTCAAGAAGGTGCTAGCTGCCCTGCTGATGGCCTTTTTCAACAGCTCACTGGAATCAGATATGGTTCCAGAGGAGTGGAGAATAGCAGACATGGTCCCTCTACAAAAAAGTGGCAGCAGGGAACGGAACAGCAACTACAGGTAAGTTAGCCTCACCTCAGTTGTGGAGAAACTAATGGAAATACTGCTAAAGAAAAGGCTGTTAAAGTACCTTGAATCCAGTGGGCTGCAAGACCACAGGCAGCATGGATTCACGGTGGGAGGTTATGCCACATGAATCTGTTTGAGTTCTTCAAATAGGTGACCAGGGAAACAGATCAGGAGAGGGCAATGGATGTGGGCTATCTGTATTTTAGCAAGGTGTTCAATACTGTACAGCACAGGACACTAAAAGAAATTCAGCAGCCTACAGGTGGGATCCAAAGTGGTGAACTGGGTAAGAAAGTGGTTAATGGATAGGCAACAGAAGGTGGTAGTTAACGGCATTCACTCTAATGAAAGAGTGACCAACAGGGTGCCACAGGGCTCAGTACTGGGACCGGACATTTTCAATGTCTTCAAAAGTGACACAGCAGAAGAACTGAATGGGAAGGTATGCCTTTCTGCAGATGACACCAAAAATCTGCATTAAGTTGAACAATCACAAGGGGGGGCAGAATGAATGTGTAGGGATTTTGAGAAACTCGAGGAGTGGTCAAGAGCTTGGCAGTTACGGTTCAATGCCAAATAGTGCAAAATCATGCACCTAGGACATAGGAGCCCAGGAGATGATTGCAGGATGAAGCACAAGTACTGACACTCACTTAAACGGAAAGGGATCTTGGGCTGATCATATCTGATGACCTCAAAGTGGCAGGGCAGTGTGACAAAGCAGTGGTAAGGTCAGTGAGATGCTGGGTCATATAGTGAGAGGTGTCTTGAGCAGGTGGAGGGAGGTGATGTTGCCACTGTATCTCCCACTGGTGAGATCCCACCTTGAGTATTGTAGCCAGTTCTGGAGGCCACACCTCATAAAGGACATGGAGAAGGTGGAGGTAATCCAGAAGAGGACAACTAAAATGGTGTAGGGATTGCATCAAAAACCCTACGATGAGAGACTTAGGGATGGCAACATATTCACCCTGGAAGAGAGCAAGCGGGGACATGATAGAGATCTACAAGTAAGCTTCTCAGATGGCACACTGGATATGTCCCTGCTTTACAAGCAAAGGGTCAGAGGTTTGATTCTAGGTGAGGGCACGTATTTGCTAATATGGCAGACTGGATGGACCTCTCAGCCCCATCTGCCTTTAAATTCTATGTTTCTATGTTAAGTAACTAACAGGGGTGAACAGGGTGCAGGAGGGGATTCTCTTTAAAATGAGGAACAGCACCAGGATATCAGAGGGCATGCAATAAGGCTGGGAGTGGAGTTTAAGAGAGATGTAAGTATTACTTCACTAAAAGAGTGGTAGATTGGTGTAGTCTACCAGTGGAAGTAGTGGAGGAAAAAAAACAGTAGTGGGCTTCAAGCATGCATTGGATAGACACGGGGGAATATTAGTAAACAGGCAGGGAGGAGGAAGAGTCACAAGAGACCAATTAGGGTCCACTGAAACAAACTAGGCAGGGATCATCTGGGCAGACTGGGTGGGTCAAGCAGCCCCTTTCTGATAAATTCTATGTTTCTATGAAAATCATGTAGTCCTCCTGTGTCTCCTGCTTTCACTATTTGCCTGAACGACACCTCTGATATGTCAAGGATCCCTTATTTGAGACATTCCCACTTACTCCCCAACCCAAAGCAGTCAGTAAAACCCACCTAATCTCTCCCTCAGTTCCTACTCCTTCTCCCTAAAGTCCAGGACTAGTGTCCAAGACATCTGTGTTCTGGTCACCAGACCAGAGTGGGCCCTTCACTGTTAACCCCCAAATGTTTCCCCAGTTGGACAGAACTAGGTTGAGGACAGTTTCATCTCTGGTCTTCTCCTCCACATGTTGAGTAAGGGAGAAGTTCTGAAAAGGTATCTATCAACACCTGGTCCCTGGTGCTCTGTGCCACAGGAATGCTCTAGTCTTCATCTGCTATGTTGAAGTCTCCTAACAGGATGACTTCCCCTCCAGCGGTCCGTACATGACCCTAGCCCTAAATATAATCAATCTCCATAACGCGAAGAAACGGTCAAGTTATACATCATGGGTTGCTGCAGAACCCGTCACTTCGCAGATCTTCAGTTTCCAGAATCAGTTACAGGAGAGAGACTTCGCAGCTGCACGCTAGAGATTCTGAGGAGAAGGCCTCCAGCAGGGCGACTTGAGAAGCTTGCCTTTTTTCTTGAACAGGTATGCCACCATCACCTGGGTGTTGCTGTTGATGACTCTGCTACATTTTGTACTGTACTGCTGTACCGGGAAAGCAGTAGTGTCAGAGACTCACAGAGAGCACCGGAATACAAGAACAAAAGAGGGTCGTCGGTAGTGTTCTACATCTCTTTTTGCCTTTCCAGAAAGTCTTGTGCTGCTGAGTTTTTTCACAAGTACCTTAAGTCTTCCATTTGCTCCCCTCCGCGGTGCCTGGAGTCCTGGTGGGGAGCCTGCACCGGGTTGGGGGTGGGGGTGAGCACCGGGCCGGCCCTGCAGAGGGCTGTGAACCTTAAGAAAACCGACTTGTGTTTCATACACTTTTAACCTCCTGTATACACTGTAGACATGGAGGACACAGATACTTCTGTTATTTTACTCTGTGGCTATTAGGAGGTTATTTTTCAGTCTCTCACATTTCTTTCTCCTTCTGATGCTATTTTTCGTATGCTGTAAGCTTCGTTTGACATCACTTGAACGTCTATAGTTTATAGCCTACAACTGGTTTCTGTGTATTCACGTTGATATGAGTTTAGTTTAGTTTTAAGCTAAGCTATTTCTGAGTTCAGTAAAGTGTGTGGGTTGTATGTCATTACTATGCCATTACTACCCTATTACATTATACCCGAAGTTGAGTGGTTGATTTTAATTTTTGCTATATATTTTTTATTTATTATTATTTTGTCATTGCTTTTTATGAGTGTTGATGTTCGACCACTTGTATGGTATCACTGATGTTGCTTGGACGGTTCTTTTGGTGCCCGCGTGACTACTTTTGATAAAGTCAATGCCCGGACAAGTGCTTAAACAGTGTTTTTTTTTTTTTTTCTTCTTTTTTCATTTTTATCTGCGCTTTGCTGAAGGACCTGGAAGGAGGACTTGTTTATTCAGACTGAATTGTCAACTTGACAACAACATGCTGATAGCCTGTGAAATCCGTGATTATCTGGGTAATTTAGAACCCTCAAATTAGATACTCTACTTTGTTCACTGATTCAATTTAGATTGGGTAGTATTCAGAAGAGGTGATTCAGCCTATAATTGGTTGACTGATTGGTTACCTGTTATACGACCAACAATTAATCGAATAATCACCTGGCGTTAAGACTAATTGGAATAATTGGACTCATTGAGAGGTATATGAATGGTATCACCTCTTAAAGGCTCAACAGTGAACTGCGCATATTTGTTTACCTGGTAACGGCACTGGGCATCTAGATGGTGTAAGATCAGAACGTTCTTACTTCTGCCGCCTTAGTTGATACAACGCTCGGCTGAGGTTTTAAAAAGTAAGCAGCTTTGTATTGTAGAACTTGCTCTAGACTTCGTTCTGACTTCCAACTTTTGACGCTGTTATCGATATATCTCTCGTGGTGAAGTCTGACCTAAGCCCGCAGGTTTTTGGCCTATATCTGTTGTACGGCCGGAGCTGAGTGTTTACAGCAAATGGATAAATAAACTGCTGTCTGAAAGTTCGGTTATTTTGTTTGCCTTCCACAAAGCGCTGAGTAAGTTCTAAAATTCACTACAGAATTTTATTTTACTGTTTAAATTTGTCCAAATTTGTTACATTTGCTTGAGTTAAATTTTTTTTTTTTTTTTTTAAACAAATTGCTGACATATATAGATTGATTACGGCTAGATATATATCTTAACTACTGGCTACTTATATTTTTTATACATTTTATTATAAAACTACTGAACCTTTAAGAAGCTTTAAGGTGGTGTCCCTTGGCCCGGCCCTCTACTGGCCTATTTTCTTTTCTTTATTTTTCAGTGCCGCCATTTACTGAGGCAACTGTGTTAAAGCCCTCTGGACACTGGACTTCAAATGATGTCCAAAAATATCCTATGAATTCAATGTTTACAGAACTGGTTGTCTGATACTTTTGGCCGTTGGAGTTTTTTGTGTTCCTCTTCTCTTTAGAACTGATGTTCAACTCTTCTATTTACCAACTTGATACTGAGGCCACGGATTGCGAAGCTCCCGGTCTTGAAAAGGACCAATGACAATGGCCTGACAGTAAGATACTGAGAAACGGAAAAGAGCCATTTATCTGTATTTATCTGCACTTACATTTTTAAATTGTGAAGATCTGAGATTTGAGACTCTTATTGTCTGGATTGGGTCTCTTCTTTAAAAATTTTAAGTGCTTGACTATACTTAGGTTGACTTTGTATCATACTTGTATTATATTGCTAATTCTCAATAACCGCCTGGGTTCTTGGGTTTTCTGGGTGCGCATTTTACTCTTGAAGCATTTCCAGGGCATAAGTATGCTAATAACCAGAAGTGGCAGAGGGAACTCCCTAAATGGGAACACCTCAAGGGAAAACTGTATGCATACCATAATTATGCCAGAAACCCAGAAGAGTTACAAGGGAGTGTCACAAACGCACGCAGCAGGTCAGGCTCTCTGCTCCTACAGTGCCAACCTCAGAGCGCAATAGTGTGAACAGGTAACAGACATAGTAACCTTCCTGTCTGCTTTTGGGTCCGAATCACCTTTAGTCTCAAGTTCCGTGGGGTGGGGATTCAAACTGCGAACCTTATGCTAGCATACCCAATGAACAGGCTCAGATATATACCCTCTTCAGGGATTGTGGTACAATCTTTTGCTGGGGGCACCCAGCCAGGTTTCCAAAATGAACGCTTTTAACTCTGTAAGAAACATTAGGTATATTTTTACCTTTTCCCAGTTAGTAACACAATCAAGCCCTTCAAACAGGTGTCAGATTTCACCACGTATACATGACATGCAAAAAGAACTTGGAAGACACACCCAGGCAGTATCTTAAGAAAATGTACTTTACTGAAAAATTATAAAAATATGAAAAATATAAACAGAGAACAATATATCAAAGAGCGCACAATCACATAAAAGAACAAGGGAAAATTACACAGCAAAACTCCTACCACAATACATTTAGATGTTTGCTACCTAAGGCATTACTTCTGGAAGTGCATTTCAAAGTTAGATCAGAGAGTTGTCTCTCTAGAGTCCCAAGATGATATGAACTACATTTCAGACACAAGTATCAGTTTAAACTCTGTGTCTCCACGCCCCTTCCGTGAGTCATCTAGCTCCTCCTTTTAGAATATAAAATTACAAAAAATGATTTCCTATCAGGACGTATTTTAAATAAGGTGTCATTAGAAAAAAAATACAATTCCTATATATAACTCTTTAATTACACAGGTTTCCTTTGAACTTTGCTATCCCACACTGGCACCAATGTGTTAAAAAAGCTAACAAGAATCAGCCTAATGACGTCCTGTTTCTGAAGTCATAAAGTCACATTTGGTTTGCACTTCAAAAAGCCTAGGCATGTCATAAAAAGGTAATAAAATGCCATTCTGAAGAAAGACAGTTAATTAAATGGTTTCTGGTCAGTTTAAATATCCTCTAGCTTCACTGAAACCGGTGGGGGGGGGGGGCACCCACGGAAGCACAGGCTGCCTTATGTAAGAATCACATACTATACTTTTATATTACACATATCATACGAACAAGCCAGCAGAAGAAGGCCATTTGGTCTATCAAGTCTGCTCGTATTACAGGGTCCACAGCTTGAGCTAATGTTCCTGCCCTCCCTCCCCCACTTCTCCCATCCTCCCTACCCATGATTCTTATCTTCCCCCTATACCTATCCCAGCCTCTCAAAGCTGCTCACTGTCTTTAACGAGATTACCTCTTCCGGCAGTGCATTCCAAGTGTCCACCACCCTTTCTGTGAAGAAGTGCTTCCTGACACCCCACCTAAACCTCCCACCCTCCAGCTTAAGACTGTTCCCCCTCGTGATATGGTTGCCACTCAGCTTAAAGAGACTTTTCTTATCAACATTATTTATCCCTTTCAAGTGCTTGACTGTCCCAATCATGTCGCCTCTCTCTCCCTCTCCTGTCTTCCAGGGAGTACATGTTCAGTGCCCTCAACCTCTCCTCATATGCCTTGCCCTGCTGACCGACTATCATCTTTGTAGACCTCCTCTGTACCTTCTCCAGCAGGTTACTGTCCTTTTTTGAGGTGTGGGTGCCAGTACTGAACTCCACACTCCAGATGCGGTCTTACTAGTGACCTGTACAAGGGCAGTATAAGCTCCTCTCTCCTACCACTGATCCCCCTAGCAATGCATCACAGCATCTTGTTTGCCTTTGCTGCTGCTTTCTTGTACTGTGTGGAGTGCTTCAGGTCACTAGTGATCATCACTCCCAGGTCCTTCTCCTCCTCTGATGCAGCTACTCGGACTCCACCCAGGTAATACTCTGTTCTGGGATTCTTAGCTCCAATATGCATAACTTTGCATTTCTTGGCATTAAAGCCAAGCTGCCAGATCCTTGGGGGGGGGGGTCACTGCATAAAAATTTTGAATTGTCGAGAAAGAAATAACATGGCTATTTAAAATGGCTTATTTGTGTCACGCTTGTCTGTGAGTAGAAAACTATTTTTCTCCTGAAGATTGGTTAATATTAATTCTAAAGCCACAGTTAAGGGTCAAAAAACTAATATAATTTCCTATGATGAGGAACATTTTTTAGATAAGGGTGATTTTGCTGCAAGTTCTTCAATATCTAAACAAATGTTAGAAGTAATTAAACATAGATACTATGCAGATGTAGTAATACCTGAAAATATCACAGTACTGAAAGATGAGCTTTCTCGTCTCAGATCATATTTTTTTTGTAATAAACTGCTCCTGGAAAATATTATCGAATCCAGAAAAATACAACATTCTACTTCTGAGTTGGGGGGGGGGGGCCTCACCCAAAGGAAAGTGGAACAGGGGTATACAGGTGCAGCTTCCCCCATCATTTGACAAAAACAATGTCTGCTTATGCTATATGCTAAATTCAGATACAGTGGTGTCCAAGAATCCTGCAGTATGTAATAACCAAAATCAGCAACAAAAAAATCTTAGGTTAGAAGACTAAATCCAAAAATAAAAACAAAGTCTCAAGAGTAGTCCCAAAGCAACTAAATACACCAACTAATAACAGCATCTTAGGAATAAGGACCCCAAAGATGAATCAGAATATAGCTCGCGGTTTACCCTGTTTAGACTCTAAGGGCCAGATATTCAAAGCTTTGCGTGGTCCGCAAACAGTTTGCACGGGACTGCCATATTCAAAAGGCCACATAGCGTGGGCAAAGTGCATTAGCACTGAGCAAACCATAATTATATGCAAGGGCCAAAGGGAACATGAATACAGGCGCGATGAGATATTCAGCAACTAGCACCACGCTAAGGTGTTTAGCGCGACACAGCGCGACCCTTAGCACAGAACAAAATTGCCGCCCAGGAAAAGCTGGTCTTATCCCTGGGCAAACAGCTTTGCACATCATTGGTGCATAGCGCGGTGTTGGTGCGGCTTACGCGGCCCTAACATAACAGCATAACACTTAGAAAATGTCTGACACGGAGAACACATGCTGCTCACTGTTGGCACCACCATGATGCCAACAGCTGCCACCGGTCCCAGCCAGGCACTGATAGTAAGGGGGATCCGACCCACAGGGGACAACAAGGTAGTGTAGCCATACAGCACACACCTGTAGATCATACGTCTGTGGTGACCAACAGATGCCAGCACACACATGTAGCACTCTGGGCATGGCGGCCACTGAGGGGAGGGTTACGGGTGGCCAGACCTCACCACAGCACAGGTGGGGCCACATGGCTGGGACACATCATGCAGTGCACATGGGCCAGTAGTGGGAATACCCCACCACCTGAGTGCCTGTCTGAGCATACATGCCCCCCCTAGCCACATACCGCACAACTGTACAGAAGCCACAGCACCCATGCCACAGGTGCAGCATCTGTGGAGCACACAATGGTGAAACAGTACTGTCCACCATCAGTAATCACCTGCATGCTGGGCCTGTCACTTTGTACAGTGCAGTGGTCATCAGTGCCCTACATACCATAGGCACTGCTGTGTCCCTCACACTACTGGCCCCCTTGCTACAGTAGTGTCTGCTGTGCACTGTGGCATGGCCTACAGTGTGACGGTTGCACACAGCACCACCACCACCTGTGCCTATGCTGTGTTCTCCCCTGGGGCACACAATGCTATGCTGTACTGCATACATGTAGCCTGCAGCAACCATCATGCACTGTCAGACTGACCTACAGGTGGAGCTGCGGCCAGACCTGACCAGCCCCCTGTACTTCCAGACTGACCTACAGGTGGAGCTGCAGGACCCTGCAGTAATGCTGAGCAAACTGCATGCAAATCAGGGAATGATGAGATGCTAATCTGGCTGTTTGCCCAGAAACTACCTAAGTAGGCTCATTTTCATGTCACTTTTGAATATGGCAAATCTCAGCACCAGGCTAACAGCTTAGCTCCGCGCTAAAGCAGCACAGCGCTACTTGTTCGGGGATATTTATACAGTTCTGATCACTGTTCTTTCACACATCTGCTGCTGCCTGTTGCTGTACTGGGTCCACGCATCTGCTGGCATGCACACTGGCCACACAGTTCATCTCTGCCTGCCCTCACATCACAGTGCACTGTGTTGTTGTGGTTTGCACTTCCTGGTTGCTGTATTCAGTGCTGCCTTATTCTAGTGCTATGTTTGCCCTGCACTCCCAGCCCTGTTTGCATGGCCTCATTCCCATGCTATATTCAGAAGCTGTTTGCCCCGGCCTTTTTCTTTTGAATATAGCTTGCTTTGTGCTCCAGGCTATGTTTGCCTGCCAGGCAGTGTTAACGTAACCCAGGGGCAAAGCTTTGAATATTTGTCCTTAATGGTGCAATATCTCTTTCCTATGAAGAAGTAACACGTGGGGATTCTCGGGTTATGAGCATGAGGGAGACTGAGACTACTAGCAACCCACCTAAAAATTTAGATACAGGGGAATTTCATGAGGCTTCTGATGTTGTTCAAAAAGTGGAATACTTGACTGAGATGAAGAGTCCAAAGGTTAGAAAACGAATCAAAAGAGAAACATCTTGAATGGTTGTTACAACTTTCCGAAATTAACCACAGTAACGCCAAAGAAAAATTCTATTCTTTGAGATCATCTAATCTGGACTACCCTGATACTGTGCTCCTATACTGTTCACGTTCTCAATAATGAGGCCTCTATGCAAATCTAACAAGATATGTGAACACTAATCAAAATTTCCATTTGAAATCATGGTTTAATAATAGATGCCAGAACGCTAAACGTATATTTGGTAAATTCTTCGGCAGTATAGGGAATAAAAAAAAAAAAAAAGAACAAAAAACCTTCAGATTACATTTCTCTGGAATAAGAAAGAGAAAGATACAAGAAAACATTAGAAGATGAAAGACATAAGTATTCTACAGTTTATGGGAAAAACTTAGACAAGCAGTCACTGACAAGGATAGCAGAGAGTTTTGCAGAATTGTTGCCCAGGGATTTAATAACGATTCCACTAAGACAGAATCGCATATTATACCGGACGTTTGGGACTCTTATTTCTCCGAGCTTTATTACTCTCAGGATGAAGAAGCTTTGGACTTTGAAGATGGTCATAAAACAAAGGACAGGATAATTTAACCTAGGCCTATTAGAATCAGAGGATGAAATCTATCTGGCCCTAAATTCACTGAAGTCACATAAGGCTCCAGGCCCTGATGGAATTACAGGTGATCTTTATAAAGTCTTCCAATATTGGTGGATACCTTTTCTGACTCTCACATTTAATGGTTTTATTCAAAACTTGAAATTCCCTCCTAGCTGGTCAGGTAGTGTCATATTCCCACTATTCAAAAAAGAAGATCCAAATAATCCTAAAATGTATAGGCCCATCAGCCTCATTGATGTTTCTCAAAACATTTTTTTAAGAATTGTCCTAGTTAGACTGCTGGATTGGGCTGCAGAGAATTCCATCCTCCATGAATCCCAGAATGGGTTCGAGAGAGACCGTTCAACAGTGCAGCACTGCTCTGTTTTACAACATCTAATTTGGAAGTATGTTAAAATCAGGAAAAGCAGATTGTTCTGTTGTTTCGTGGACTTCTCTTCAGCTTTGACAGCATAAGTAGGAAAATATTATGGAGTGCTTTAAGAGACCTGAATCTGGATGAGACTTTGTTAGACATTCTCATCAGATTGCACAAGAATACCTTGACCAGAATTCAGTATAATCAATATGGGTATGTAACGGATAGAATTCATACGAATGTGGGAGTTAGACAAGGATACATTTTAGCACCAATGCTGTTTAACATTAATACGATTCTGAAACAAATTACTGATTTGGAATTTAATGCCCCTAAGATTAATAACTGCAGAATTGATACTCTCACCTATGCAGATGACTTAGTGCTTCTTTCAACTTCAGCAGTAGGTCTCAGGAGGAAGTTGTGCCTCTTCGAGTCACTGTGCAATCAAAGGAAACTCAAAATTAATTTTTCTAAAATGAATGTGATTTTTGGGAATAAAGTCAAGAGTCCGGCCAAGTTCAAGATCAATGGGAAAGGGATAGAAGCTGCTGTTACGATTACCTGGGTGTTAGATTTTCGTATAATGCTTCCTGGATAAAACATTTGGAATGGGAGGTCACGTGATGACAGCTAGCTGAATGGCAGCTGGGGCCTAGAGCTCTCCCCTTCTGCCGCCCTAATCGCCAGATTTTGCAATCCCCGGTACACTAGAGTTCCAGAAAACAGTACCTAAGGAGTGTTTAAACATTGAGTACCGTTCTGTGTGGGTGTTTCTATTGACCTATCTCACCCATAAAGAGAGATGGAGGTGGATAGGCGGCAGGCCGCAACGAAGCATACACCACCTGCGACCCCTGAAAAAGCATCTAAGAAACCGCGGAACCAGGCGGGCCCGGGGTCGGAGAAATGTGGTGATAAGACCCTGTCACCCTGTCCTCTAACAGAGGACAAATTTATGCAGGAACTGACTCCTTTGAAAGAAATCCTTCAAGATATTACCGCGGAGTTGAAGTCCCTACGGAGCGACCTCTCTTCCCTATCTACGCGTGTATCCGACACGGAGGTCAGAGTGTTCTCACTGGAACAGTGGAAGGCCAAAGCAGAAGTGGAGATGGCTGGCTTTAATCAGCAGATGTGGAAACTTCAAGACAAAACCGAGGACTTAGAGGGGCGCAATTGACAAAACAACTTGCTGATTTTGGGCCTACCGGAGATGGAAGAGGGGCCCGATCTAATGGCTTTTTTGCAGAAGTTCCTCGTTAAGGTGGTAGGCCCATCACCAGCGCAGTTACCACCCCGAGAGGGCCCATCGATCGTTGAGGCCTCGACTGCCACCCGCTCCCCGCTCCTATTATAATGAAGTTCCTGTCTTATATCGAAAGGCAGCATGTTTACAGCAAATCTCGGGACCTGAAAGAAGTTATTTGGGGGTCGGTAAAGCTCCGGATTGCTTAGGACCTCCCGAAGGAAACGAGGGAGAAGAGGGCCGCCTTTCATCCCACGGTCCAGAAGTTAATCACTGCATCCATCCCTTTTAGGATGATATATCCTGCTACTCTTAAAGTTTCAATCGGAAACACCACTCACAGTTTTAGCTCCCCAGAAGCAGCTGTTAAGGACCTCTCTACCAGACTTCCTGATTTGTTTAAATCTCAGGGTTGACAGACTGGCTGTATCTGCATTAATGTAGAGGGATCTGATTTCATTTGGTTTGCTGGCAGATATTGAACTTTCCCCTTATATCCTGTTTACATGCAGGTTTTCCCTTTTGGTCTCCTTTTTTTTCTGAATGTTTTTTAGGGATACCGATTGCTGTTTTCCCTTTCCCCCGGCTGTTATTTGGTTTTCTTACCTGTCCCGCGTGCACTCATCGGCCTGGAGAGCTGGGCGATGTCCTGTGTGGTCGGGTAAGCGTAGGATCGGGCCTGGATGTGGAGATCCACAGTTTACTTTCGGAACTCTGGTTACCGGGTAACAGTCCCTTGGGGGATTTTCCGGACTGACGGACCGGTCGGTCCTCTATCAAAATAGTGCCCCCCGGAATCAAATGGCCCGAATCAGTACTTGATACTGAGCCTGGTTACCGATTATGAATTCCCCTCTTGTATACCTGAGATAGAGAGCGAGTAAATGACAATTTTGGGCTGACTTCAAATCGTTCATTGTTTGGTATATATACAAAGGTGGGGCTGCATTGGAGGGGCTTATTTCACCTTTTTCATTTTTATAATTAATGTTTCATCTAGGCGGTTTGGGGGGAGGCGAGGGGGAAACTAGCTCTGGGCCTCGTGTCTAGCAAGGGCTGAATTACGAGCCTATGGAAGGGGGGTTGGCCAATCCAGTCCCAATCACCGGATTACTGCTGTTTTCTTTAATTTGGATTAGAACCAGTTCTGGTTTTAGAGGGCTTGAGGTTCGGGGTTTTCCTTCTCTAATTGATCCGGATGTGTTGGGATTTTTTGGATTCGCAAGAGGGTTGCCAGGATCTGGAATTTTCCACTTTGGTCTGGTTACCTATCAGTCCTGGTTCAGGGTTGTACATAGTTTTTGCCTGGGGTTCGGGAGGGGTGGGGTGGGGTGGGGTTTTGTATAATTTTGTTCTGTCAGATCGCTTTGGATATGGGGGTTCTTTTAGTTTGGGTCGGGAGGGCCTGGGGAGGGCTGGCTGGTTGCATTTTACTCAATGTTATATTTCAACGTTATTTTCTGCTCTGTTAGAGTTAACTTTTAGGAGTTTCCGTGGGCAGTGGGGGGATGAGGGTGGATGGGGGTTTGGGCATGTTTATTTCTTTGTCTTCTTTTGGATGGGGCAGCAGTTTGCTGGTTACATCCTGTGCAATCCTACATGTCAATAACTATCCCTGTTCTATCAGGGTTAACCTCAAGGGGTTTCCGATGGCAAGCCAAGGGGGGATGGGGGTGGTGGGTTCGAGTGTGCTTGTTTTCTTGCCTTAGCTCTAGATACTTCTACCTCTCTTTCCCTATAGCACGAGTTTTAAAATGGCTATGTGCATGCTTAAGGTGATGTCATGGAATGTACGTGGGCTCAGAGAGAGGGTCAAAAGAACCCAAATTTTCAATCACTGTGCGTTGCTGCAGACAGATGTGTTATTGCTACAAGAAACCCACTTGGTCAAGATGGAGAACAAATGGCTATCTAGGTCTGGCTTCTCGCGCAAATTTATGCGGCGAGTGGATCTAGTTCCAGTAGAGGGGTAGCTATACTCATTAAAAAACATGTCCTATTTTTGAAAGATTTGGTAGTGGAGGACCAAGAGGGGAGATTTGTTTTGGTCAGAGGTTCCTGTAATGGGAACATTGTAGTTTTGGGCTCTATTTATGGCCCCGTAGGAGGGAGTCCTGATTTTCTAATGGCCCTCTTAGATAAAATTAGTGTTTTCCTCCCCTCTCAACTTATCCTAGGGGGAGATTGGAATATTTCACCCTGCTACTCCCTAGATAAGGATCCTCAGGATACCCGTTCCCTTACTTCCTCACAGAGAGCCCTGCAGGACTTTTCGCAGATGCTATGGTTATGTGATCCTTGGCGACTCTCTAATCCCTCTCTTAGGGCATTCTCATATTTTTTCCCAACCCCATAGATCTTGGTCCAGGATAGATTATATCCTGCTCAGTACGAGTCTTCTCTCAGGCTTCCTTCAGGCTGGTATTGAGCCGATAATTATTTCGGATCATGCATGTGTTTGGATTAGACTGTCGCTAGATCCTGAGTTTCATCGGGATATGGCTTGGAAGCTCAATACGCAACTGCTTAAAGATCCTAATACGGTGGCGCATATTAAGTCCTTAATCTCCCTTTTTTTGGCGGATAATCTCGGAACTGTCTCAAGGTTTGATCTGGTCTGGTGTTCCTGAAATGTTACCTGAGGGTGAACTAATTAAGTTAGCCTCGGCAAGGAAAAGGGCTCGGCAACGCGGGCAATTTTCTTAATGAATAAAATCAGAGAGGCCGAGGCTGCAATCTCCTACTACATTGGCATCTTCCTTTGAGGCCCTTTTAGCGTTAAAAGGAATACACTGATCTTCTTAGGGAGAAAGCTGAGTATTGCTGGACTAAAACGCAAGCCAAATATATTGACCATGGGGAGAAGGCTGGGCAAATTGCTGGCCTTAAGGCTTCGTTCATTAGAAGGTTCTAGACTAATTCCGGCCTTGCAAACACCTGCCGGCTCCATTCAAACTTCCCCTAAGAAGATCGTACAGATTTTTGAGGACTATTATCGAGATTTATATAGTTTGCCCACATCCTCTGCACCTCCCTTAGATATAGATGCTTATCTGGCCAACACTGACATCCCGCAGCTTCTGCCGGCTTACGAGCTGGCCTTAACTGTCCCAATTTCTCCCGCCGAGATAGAAGAGGTCATTGCCTCCTTGGCTCCGGATAAGGCACCCGGTCCGGATGGGTTTCCGGCCAACTTTTACAAAGTTTTTTCGAAGGAGCTCGCTCCGTTGCTCCTTAAACTCTATCAGTACCTTTTCTATTCCCCTGTTATTGATCCTACGCTTCTTGAAGCTACCATTATTCTGATTCTCAAGCCTGGTAAAGTCCCTACTAATCCGTCGAGTTATCGGCCTATATCTCTCCAAAATTATGACATGAAGATACTTTCTAAGATCTTGGCTGAGCGGGTGAAGAGGGTTTGGACCCATCTCCTCAGTCCAGAACAAGTGGGCTTTGTGCATTCCCGATCGCCGTCGGACCATCTTAAGAGTTCTCTCTCATATCTCTCAATATGCCAGCACTGCTCTAACTCCCATGGCTTTGGTCTCGCTTGATGCTGAGAAAGCCTTTGATCGAGTCGATTGGGCCTTTCTCTGGGCAGTGCTGGCGAGGATGGGGTTCCCGGTTTCCTTTCTCAATTGGATTCAAGCCCTTTACAAATGTCCTTCGGCTAAGATATATTGTAATGGGCTTTTCTCTTCACAGTTCCGGTTACATACTGGTACCAGACAAGGCTGCCCCCTCTCACCGTTTTTATTTAATCTTTATTTGGAACCCCTTCTCATCAAAATTAAATCCTCACCAGTTATTAGAGGGTGCCTCGTGTATCAACGGGAGCTAGTCCTCTCGGCGTATGCGGATGACATTCTTCTACATGTCATGCACCCTGCTGAGTCCCTAGAACATGCGTTAGAAGTAATCAGGCAATATGGAGCCCTTTCCCGATACAAATTAAATATTTCCAAATCGGAGATTTTCCCGCTGAATGCTCTTACTTGTAAATCAGATCTTGCTAATTTCGGCATGAGATGGTCTCTTAAATCGATTAAATATTTAGGGATTCATTTCTCGACAGACCCTTCCCTACTTAGAAAGCCTAATTTAAATGACCTTAAAAGTTATATTCAGCAGGATTTGCAACGGTGGGCCGCTCTCCCCATCTCTCTCTGGGGTTGGGTTAACATTATTAAAATGAATGTTCTTCCTCGTATCTTTTATCCTCTTAACTTATTAAATCTCTGGTTGCCTGTGTCCTACTTTCAACAGTTCCATAGAATGTTTTCCAATTTCATCTGGCAAGGTAAAGGGGCTCGGCGTTCCTTTTTTAAGCTATCCCTACCCAAAGAGAAGGGCGGACTTAAGCTTCCTAATTTGCAGTTTTATTATTGGGCGCATCTGGCTAAATTAGGAAGTGGCTGCCGCTAACCTAATCCTGCTTCCCGATCTGGCTTCAAATCGAAGTCAATTTTGCTGGACTCTGGAGTCAACCCTTATGCAATCTTTTACACTCCCCACTCCATACTGTCACAATCGATAACAAACCAGACAGTTCTCCTATCCCTTAAGTCCTTATCGCAGTGCATGCGCTCTTTTAGAATATTCCCGAAGGAAGATCTGAGTCAACCGGTTACGTTTAATCCTAACATTAAAGTTGGGAATTCAATGATCACTTCTGATTGGCTCCCACAGGTCAAATAGACTTGTTTAGAGCACTTCTACGATTGTGGGTCCCTCCTTTCGTCTGCGGACATCCTTAATAAGTATGCCATCCCCAGGGTAAACATTTTCAAGGTATACCAATTGAGACACCTTATTGCTAGTAAGTTTGGCACTCACTACAAAGATTCGGTAGCTCGCCTTTCTCTCTCTCAGGTGCTGACTCTTGCTGCTAAGCCACATGCCATCTCCAAAATTTACTCTTTTTTGTTGAACTATAAGGTTTTAGAGCCTCTGATAGGTTCCAAGATTTGGTCCTCCCTCTTTCCAGACTCCACTCTGAACTGGTCTCGCCTCTGGAAGGATCTCCATAAGTATCATACTCAGGATAGATTAAGGCTCACCCAATACTATATTGTCAGTAATATCTATTACACTCCCAAGAAGCTCTTCCTGCTTAAAAGGCTTCCTCTCCCGACCTGCTCCAGGTGTATGCTGGATGAAGGGAACCCCTTGCATATTTTCTGGAAGTGTAACAGAGTCTCCCCTCTGTGGTCCTCTATTCGTGATAAAATAGATCCGTTATTGGGTCTTTCTGAATTCTTTACTCCCGAGGTCTGCATCTTGGGAGACTATATCAGTGTTGATAGTGCAGAAAGTCGCTACCACATGGCATTGATTGCTTCTGTGGTTAAGAGACTGGTCCTTAGGCACTGGACGGATCAGTTGACTCTGTCATATGCTGAGTGGCTGACGGAGCTCTCCGCGTGCCTCCATGCCGAAAAACTGGCTGCTAGCCTGCGCAACCGCACTGACCTATTTCAGAAAAAGTGGGGTAGGCTGTACTCTTTGTATCTCCATTAATGTTTTAATAACCTTCTCTCTGAAGCCTGCTGTTTCTCGGATGCTCTTTAGACTTTGGTAGTGGCAGATTTCTTGTATTGGGAGATAGAAGTTTGTTCGGTTGGATGGATTTGCTGTTAATTCAGTTCTGATGTGTTGTTTGTCTGCACACTCTGGTGGGGGGGGAGAGGGATAGGGAGGGGGTGGGCTTAAGTTATACCATGTAATTTCTTGGTCTATTACTACTGTCTTGCTGTATGGTTTGTTTTTTGTTGTTGAAAATCAATAAACTTAAATTTCAAATAAAAAAAAAAAAACATTTGGAATGGTTACAAAATAAAATAGTCTCCTCTGTAAATGCGTTAAAAAATTTTAATGCTAAGATGGGAAAATCCTCTGTTAGCGGTATCCTGAGAGTAATAAATGCTAAAATCAAAGCAAGCTTAATTTATGTGGCGGAAGTAAGGGGTCATTCTAATACCAGTTTAGTGGATACTATTCTTAATAAAACATGCAGACACATTTTGATGTTACCTCAAGGCACACCAAATTGTATTCTCAAGTTAGAGCTGGAACAGCGATCCTTATAGAAACACAGAATTTGACGGCAGATAAGGACCGCTTGGCCCACCCAGTCTGCCCATTTCCCTACCTAATGGATAAGCTGCAGATCCTAGTTAACCAACAGCCTACTTCTTCCTACCCCCAACCCCTAGAATTGCCTTATGACTGTCCCATGCATTCTTGAAATCCACCACTGTTTCTGACTCCACAACTTCCTCAGGAAGACTGTTCCATGCATCCACAACCCTCTCCGTGAAAAAAATACTTCCTCACATTACCTCTGAGTTGTCCCCCCCTCAATCTTCAAAGGTGCCCCCTTGTTCTTGCACACCTCTTTTTCTGAGAGATGCTACCTTCTTGGACTTTGTTGATTCCCTTGAGGTACTTATAAGTTTCTGTCATGTCTCCCCTCTCCCTCCTTTCCTCAAGGCTTTATATATTAAGCTCCTTAAGTCCCTCTTCATGTGTCTTCTGGTGCAGACCCTGTACCATTTTAGTTGCCCTCTTCTGGACTGCCTCCATCCTGTCTATGTATTTGCGGACATTGGGTCTCCAGAACTGCACGCAGTACTCTAGATGGGGTCTCACCAGCTGTTTGTACAGAGGGATAAAAACTTCCTGTTTTCTACTGGTGATGCCGCTCCCCAAGCATCCCAGTAATCCCCCAGCCCTCCTTATTGCCCTCTCACATTGCTTGCCCACCTTTAGGTCATCTGATATGACTACCTCCAGGTCCCTTTCCATTTTTGTTGTTGTTAGTATCTCACCCCCCTCCCCCATTGTGTACTCTTCCCCTGGGTTTTTACTTCCCAGGTGCATTACTTTGCACTTCTTAGCACTGAATCTAAGCTGCCATACATTTGACCATTCCTCCAGCCTTGCCAAGTCCCTTCTCATCCTTTCCACCCCACCTAGTGTATCAACTCTGTTGTAGATCTTTGTGTCGTCTGCAAAGAGACATACTTTTCCTTCCAATCCCTCTGCAATGTCACTTGTAAAGACATTAAAGAGGACAGGTCCTAGTACTGAACCCTGCGGTACCCCACTAGTAACCCCCCTTTCTTCAGAGTGGACTCCCTTTACTATTACTGTCTGTGTCCTATTCTCCAGCCAATTCTTTACCCAGGCTACAATCTTGGGACCCACTCCCAGGCTGGCCAGCCTGTATATTAATCTTTTGTGTGGGACTGTGTCAAATGCCTTGCTAAAGTCTAGGTAGGCCATGTCCACAGACCCTCCTTGATCTATTACTTTGGGCACCCAGTCAAGGAAATCTACTAGATTTGTCTGACATGACCTTCCCACTGTGAATCCATGCTGCCTTGGGTCCTGTGCCCCTCTGGCCTCTAGATACTCAACAATTCTTTCCTTCAGAAGTGATTCCATCATTTTCCCAATCACTGAGGTTAAACTAACAGGTCTGTAGTTTCCTGCTTCTGTCCTGCTCCCACTTTTGTGAAGTAGAATAACATCTGCCCTCCTCAAGTCCCCTGGTACCACCCCATCCTCCCATGATTTGTTAAAGAGGGTAGTCAGTGGTGTCACTAGTTCTACCCTTAGTTCTTTTAGAATTCTGGGATGAATCCTATCAGGCCCCATTGCTTTGTCCACCTTCAGTTTTAAGAGTTCTTTCAGAATCCTTTCTTCTGTGAATGGGATGGTATCAATCCCCCTTTTCTAGAGTGTTTCTATTGTTTGGTTTCGGTACTTCCCCCTCTTCATTTGTGAATACTGAGCAAAAATATTTGTTTAATATCTCTGTCTTTTCACAGTCACCCTTTGTCCACACCCCCCTCCCCTTTATCAAGCCTCACTATGCCTCCCTTGGTCTTCCTTCGCTCCTTGATGTACCTATAAAAGGTTTTATTCCCCTTCTTAACTAAGTTGGCTATCTTTTCCTCAGTTTGGGCCTTTGCTGTTCTGACTGCCTTCCCTGCTTCCTTTTGCTTTAATTGATACAATTCTCTTTCCTGCTCCTACTGTGATTCCTTGTACTTTCTGAATACTTTCTTTTTCTCCCAAACCTTCCCTGCCACCTCCTTTGAGAACCATAGTGGTTTCTTACATCGTTTTGTTTTGTTTATTTGCTTCACACAAGGGCTTGTTGCCTCTGTGATGGCAGTTCTGATTATTCCCCATTGTTCTTCCACCCCTCCTTCCTGCCCATTTGCTAGTGCATTACTTAGGCACTCCCCCATTCTGGCAAAGTCAGCCCTCCTGAAGTCCAGTACCATTGCCTTTGTATGGCTTGACTCTACTGCTGTATTTATCGTGAACCATACTGTTCGATGATCACTAGTTCCCATATGGCTACCGACTTCTAAATCTGTGATCCTCTCACCATCTCCATTTGAGAGTACCACTTATTAATGAAAGACAAATCATTTTTCTGTTTAAGGCCTTCTTAATGTCAGAAAATAGGTACCCTAGAATGTGCCTGGAGGAAGTTATTAGCTTGCCTTGTTAGGATTCGTTCACCTCATACAAAAGATACTCATGCCAGCAGGACTGAGACATCTCCTTCATATGATCTATATTAGAACTATGAGGGAAATTATCTCAGACATACACTTAAAGCTTAAGGACCTGGACAATAATCATCTTCTCAGTCAACTTTCCATGCTCAAAATGCATGATTTCTATAAATCTATTAAGGTCATAAATGGTTTTGAAGGTTATCTTACCCGACTGACCTGTCCTAAACTGAGAAGAATCTTTACAAGGTTTAGAATAGAAGGATATAATACACAGTACATTATGTACAGGTGAAAAGGAAAAGGGATGTGGAGCCCCGGTATATGATGATATTAACCCTTAAGCTGCCAACAGAATTAGAACGTATAGGAATTCTGGACTGATATATCAGTCTGTGGCCCTGCAAGGGTTAAACATGTGGTACTAATTTGCCCTCTTTACGAGAGCAGCAGGAAGAAATGGCTGGTTGGGTTGCTGGGCGGGCTCAGTCTCCCTCCTGTAAAAATATCACTGAGCGCCTTTTTACTTCAAAGGATAGACAAACCCTGGAAATGACTGCAAGGTTTCTTTTGACCACCCATCTACAGGTTTACAAAGTTATCTGTGGACAGGAAACCCTAACCTTTTGATGTCGTTTGTAATTAATCACCTTGTAATTGGGTGAACAAAATGATAAGTTGTTTTAAGATTGTATTTATTATTTTCTCTTTTGTAGTATACTGTAATGGCATTTCTGCTGATCAATAAATTTGTACTTGACTTGACTGCTGCAGAAATCTCTTGCTCGAGTCCCATCTCATGTGTGAACTGGAAAAGCTTGGATGCAAAATGACCCAAAAAGTCATCCACCCTAGCAAAGAAATCACAGAGGGCAATAAGTCTCAGTAACTCTAACATCATGGCAGACAACCTCTCTGCAAACTCTTGCCTGCAAGAAGTCTTCCTCACAACACTGCAGGAGAGGGATGTACGGAGCTAGGCAACCCCTAGATGCCCACTGGTCTGCTTGCGACCCCTGTGATTACAGTTAGTCCCATAGATTTGCTACTGCTCTTTTCCCTTGCACTAAACAATCAATAGCCCACATTTGCAATGCATCTCCTGTCCGTGGGAGGAATGTCAGGTGGGAGGAGTTGCTGTGTATATTTAGGCATGCCTGCAAGTGGGAAAAAAATGTTGTTGTTGTTGTTGTTAATGGTGATATGGCGTTGGAGGAAGTGAAGTAGTAGTAGGAGAGTGAATGCTTTGGTAACGCTCATCGGAGCATGCATCAGAAGTGACAACATCCTAAACTGTAGTACCAGTACCCCGACACTATTAAGAAGACTATCCACCAAGAGGAAAGACGGCGGCACTCATGTTGGCTTCTTCTGATGGGAGATCATATCCAGTGGTTAGATGTGTGTCGCTCAGATTTTCATCACACTCAGTAATGGAGACTGGGATTTGTGAAACTGTGGCAAATTTTTGAAATCTGTATAACTTGCAGAGACAGTGAGACATCCAAAGTAAAGCCTACCAGTGGGGTACTCTCAAACTATGCTGTACAAAATTACTGACTTGTTATTCAGCTCAAGCTGCTGCTGGGTGAAGAGGTTCTGGTGCACCAGCAGTCTCCAGCTTTCCGCCTCGTGCATTCTCCCTCAGGTGACATGACACAGCAATGGGATTCACTGTCATTGTGGATGTGTCTATCACGTAATACTACCATATCTGTAGGGTGTTCTACCAACATCTCTAGTGGGGTTGTGTCACCTGGCAAATTGTGCCCAGTGGGACTAGCTGTGTACTGTACTTGAAGGCATAAAGCCTGCTGCTTGACCTACCAATACTGTGTGGGGATTCATTTACAGGCCCCTGTGTGTTAATGTACAGTGTTCTTTCCTTCTAGTTTCTATGTCCATGGTCCGCTGAACCAATATTTGACAGAGCCTTGGTCGGCCCACCCTGTTGCAGCAGAGGGCCCAAAGCCTCCTGATGAATCAGGGGTCTTAGGGATTACATTTTGGCACCCAAACAAGGACAAGGTGTGTGGGTTCCAAAGGCAAAGGACCCTGAAGATTTAAAGTTGCTATCTCGACCTTATCATTTAAGACACTTGGCTTCAGCTGTTGGAGAAGACCTCAGCTGTTCTGCATATAACCATAAACTGCATGTTGACTGTTGTTGGGGGGGGGCCTCCCCCAAAGCCTGATTAGCAAGCTGTTGAATGTTTAGTAAAATCAGAAGAAAGGAAAGGAGCCCAATGGACTAGAATCATCAGCTGCATGTGTGAGGCCATACCTTGTGGACTCCTTGGAAAAAATCAGTTCTACACAGAGTGCGACCTGGGTGTTTAACAACATCTCGGGAACTTCGGTAACTAGATCACTTGACTTGGTGGTGCCTGTGCACTGAGTCACACTGAAGCCAGGAGAGATCGGGCTCACTAACCCAAGAGCCCTTGCATATGAAGTCTAGGTGAGTGTATCTGATAACCTCTGTGAAGGTGGAAGTGCATGGCATTACTGCCTTAGACATCATAGGCCAGTCCTTACTGAAATCCACTGTCAAGCACCACTGCCAGAAGTTACAATGTCATTCTGATGTCTGTTGGACCAAGAATCTGATGTGAACACCCTGCATTTGTGCCTATGTCATGACATAGCAGTACTGCACCATGAAGAGGTTAGTGGTGTCTGAAGTCTGACATCACTGGTGGCTCAAAGTAAGTGCCTAGGGATGCCCTCATGATTTCTGAGACTGCCTCCATGTGCCGAAGGTTCAACAGCAGAAGTCTGTGCCCGATGCCTCAGCTCTGAAGCCACCCCTACCCAATTTGTGCCTCCAACAGCAGAGATATCAGCAGCTCTGGTGACAGTTCCCAAAACAACTATACTGACAACTCATCCGACATGCAAAAGTGGAGCCTACCAAAGTCAACGTTGCCCACTTTGGGTCATGACTGTTGCCTTGCTCGCAGCAAAAGTTGCAACTTTAAGTGTCCAATAGGACTCATCAAAGTAGCTAGTGCTAGCATCAACAGCCATTATACAAAGATAATTCCACTGATGGCAAAAGAAGACCAATTGTCCATCCAGTTTGCCCTTCAATTCCCTATCAAACTCTGGGTTCTACTGCCCATACAAGTTACTATCCCTCCCTATCCACCCCCCCTCGTTCCCCTCCCAACAGCTACTACCTCCCGGAGTAACCACTATACCCTTCACTCTGTCCCAGTCATGCTTGAAACCATTTACAGTTCTGTAATGCACCACCTCAGCTGGCACACTGTGCCATGGTTCCACCATCCTTTCTGTAAAATAAAATGTTCTCATATCCCTCTTGAACCTCCCTCCCATCGGTTTTCACTCGTGCCCGTGTCCTTGAACTGTTACTCATGCTAAATAGTTTATTGTAGTTCACCTTGTATATTACTTTTTTAAAGGTCTCGGACATATTACCCCTCTCTCGTCTGGTCTCCAGCAAGTACATATTCAGTGCCTTGAGACGATCCTCGTGAGATCAGTCTTCGTGGCCATGAATCATCCTGGCCACCCTTAAATGCACAATCTCTAGCCTGTCCTTATGTTTCCTGCAGTAAGGACTCCAGAACTGGGCACAGTACTCCAGGTGTTGCCTTACCAATGATCTATAAACACGTGGTAATATCTGTTTTCTTCTACTGTCAACATCCATTCCAATACATCCCAGCATCATATTTGCCTTACTATAGGTCTTGTTGCACTGGTTCGATTGTTTGAGGGAATCATTAATAACGTCTCCAAGGTCCATTTATTTAGCCGCAGTGCTCAATTTTGCCCTCCTATCCAGTACTCTGTCCTGGGGTTCTTGTTCCCTAAGTGAATCACCTTGCACTTTTTGGCACTGAATTTCAACTGCCAAACCTTACACCACCTCTCTAGTCTTTGCAGGTCACTCTGCATCTCCCTAATTCCCTCACTGCTATCTACAGTGGCGTGAAAAAGTATTTGCCCCCTTCCTGATTTTCTCTATTATTGCATATTTGTCACACTGGATGTTTTCAGGTCTTTAGAGAAAATGTAATATTAGATAAAGGGAACCTGAGTGAACAAATAACACTTGTTTTTTTTTTTAATTTCACTTATTTAATGAAAAAGTTAACCAACACCAACTGGCACTGTGTGAAAAAGTAATTGCCTCTTACACTTAATAACTGGTTATGCCACATTTAGCTGCAATGACTGCAACCAAACACTTCCTATAATTCAATATCAGTCTTTCACATCGCTGTGGAGGAATTTTAACCCACTCTTCCTCGCAGAACTGCTTTAATTCAGTAACATTTGGTAGGTTTTGAGCATGAACTGCTCGTTTCAGGTCCTGCCACAGCATCTCTATTGGTTTAAGTCTGGACTTTGACTAGGCCACTCCAAAACTTTAATTTTACTTTTTTAACCATTCTGATGTGTGCTTGCTTTTATGCTTTTGGATCATTGTCTTGCTGCATGACTCAACTATGCTTCAAGCTTCAGCTGATGGAAGGATGACTGGACATTCTCCTTAAGAATTTTCTGGTACAGAGCAGAATTCATGGTTCCTTTAATTATGGCAAGTCATCCAGGTCCTTAGGCAGCAAAGCATCCCCACACCATCACACTACCACCACCATGTTTGACTGTTGGTATGGTGTTCTTACTGTGGAATGCTGTGTTTGCTTTACACGAGACATTATGGGATCCATGTTGTCCAAAAAGTTCCACTTTGGACTCATCTGTACATAGAACATTTTCTCAAAAGGCTTGTGGATCATCCAGGTGCTTATTGGCAAATGAGAGACGAGCATTTATGTTCTTCTTGGTTAGCAGTGGTTTCCGCCTTGCTACTCTCACATGAAGCCCATTTTTGCCCAGTCTCTTTCTGATTGTGGAGTCATGAACACTGACCTTAGCTGAGGCAAGAGAAGCCTGCAGTTCTTTGGATGTTGTTTTAGGATCCTTTGAGACTTCTTGGATGATTTTACACTGCGCCTTGAGTAATTTTTGCAGGCCGCCCACTCCTGGGAAGGTTCACTACTGTTCCAAGTGTTCTCCATTTGGAGATTATGGCTCTCACTGTGGTTCGATGGAGTCCCAGAGCCTTAGAAATAGCTTTGTAACCCTTTCCAGACTGATAGAGGGCAACAAATTTTTTCTGATCTTTTCAGGAACTTCCTTTGATCATGGCATAATGTGCTTGTTGAATCTTTGTGCTGGCAACGGACTGTGATGGTAAGGGCCAAAATAAGTGAGGTTTATATTGAGCAGGGCTGGCTGTAATCAAGCCTGGCTGTGTTCAATCAGCTGACTCTAATTATCCCTTTAATTGGGTTGATTTAACTAGGGGGCAATTACTTTTTCACACAGTGCCAGTTGGTGTTGGTTAACTTTTTTCATTAAATAAATGAAATAAGTAAAAAAAAAAAGTGTTATTTGTTCACTCAGGTTCCCTTTATCTAATATTATATTTTGTCTAAAGACCTGAAAACATCCAGTGTGACAAATATGCAATAATAGAGAAAATCAGGAAGGGGGCAAATACTTTTTCACGCCACTGTACCATCCCACACAGCTTAGTGCCATCTTCGAAGTGACACAAACTGCCCCCGATTCCTGCTCCAATGTCCTGACGATGGACATAGTGTCAAGTGGGAGGGGTTTCCATGCCTATTTAAGTGCATCTGCGGGTGGGAAAAAAGGCTGTTGGTGGTAGTGGTGGTATGATGTTGGGGAGAGAGAGAGAAGTAGCAGAAGGGTGACTGTTTTGGTAACGCTCATTAAGAATGCACTTTGGGAGTGATGACGACCTAACCCTTAGTGCCAGTACCCAGTTTTTGTTACGTAGACTATCCACTGAGAGGAAGACATGGCATTTTGGCTTCCTCAGATACAATATCCGCTCCAGTGGCTGCATCAGTAACGAGCACCTCTCAGATTCTGATCACCCCTTATAATGCTGGCCGAAACCAAAATACACACCATACCGTTTCCTCCAGAAAAATCAGATAGGATAGGGGACTTGGTGGAGGCAGTATAGCGTAGTGGTTAAGGGCAGTGAGCTGCAAACCTGGAGACCTGGGTTTGAATCCCATCAGCCCCCACTTGCACACTGTGTAACCCTGAGCAAGTCACTTAACTTACTTGTGCTTCCAGGTCAAACCTGGAAACAGGTTCTGGCTTAGTGTGCCTTTCCTGGTTAAACAATTTCCCCTTTCCCTTTGTCAAGCAACACAGGAGTGATTCATGCTGTCCCCTTCTCGGATCTTCGCTTTTTCGCCCCATTTCTTTCTCAGAGTCCTTTCACTTATTATCTTTCACAGATTTCTTTATAGCACTAGATCATCTTCCCGTTACTGTTTCCCTCTGTGAGTGCCTTCAAATGCTGCAACTGTTTCAATGCTGGGGACCAGGGCTCTCCTACAAACATTGGGGGGAAGCATGGAGGTGTTGCAAAAGGACTGGCGCTTAAAATGAAAGGAGGGGCATCCCTGTGCATATATGATGTAGGGGAAACCCTGATATCCTAAAGAATTTCCTCATCAAAACCCCCCACCACAGTGCCAACTGTCAGCTCTTGAAACAGCCACCATGTCTGATCTTCAACACTTTCATAGCCAAATGTTCACAATATTTGCAATATACTGAAAAATGTGGTGAAAATTTGGGAGGGGTCCAGGCTAGGAGCCAGACATTCCGCACACTGGAACCACTAGGCCCAAAGGACAGTCAGTGATACAGCCACCAGCAACAACCTCCCTTCCCAATGAGACCATCCCCAAAGACTACGCCACTCCATCAAACCCCTCCTCTGAAGAGCTATTGTGATCTAACAAGTCAGTCCCAAATGGTAAAAAGACTGCACACAAGATCTTAGTCCTGGGATTTACAAACCTGAGCCTTGGTCTCAGAGATACCCAACAGTACCAAATAAAAAATCAATTGCATTTATTCACGTACATTTTTATTCTTGGTTTAATCACTGTGTAGATATCATGACATCTTTGGCATGAACCAACATTTTATATGCCTCTCTTCCTACTCTGCTTTTCAAGAAAGATGAGGATACAAAATGACAATACCTGTTGCAAATACTGATTTATCGTGATGTGCGCCATTGAAGGGCCAACAGTGCAGTAAACGGAAGTAAATCAGACTGATGGAGTTCTGAATCAACACAGATGATGATAGTGCCTGGTAAAACAAAACAAAAATATTAAAGCAGCACTTCATATTAAATTAAACTTCATTATGAACTTCTTTTTCAACACCCCCCAAAAAAAAAAAAAAAAAAAGTTGATCCCACTGTTTATTTTTATTTCAAAATCCATTTATATGGTGTCATATTTCATTTTATGACTACCACATTAGAGCTTTAGTTTTGCAGTCTGAAGTTAACCCTGGTGCCCTTGTGTCCCATAAGGTGAGAGAGCAAATTCTACTACATACTAGTTCGTCTTAGGCCCTGTCCACACTACGCCTCAGTAACGCTACAGAGGAACCAAACTGTTACCGCAACGGTTTGCGTTTACACCTGTAACGTTACAGAAGGCGTTTTCGTAACCGTTGTTGAAACCACATGAGGTGGTTTCAATAACGGTTATGAAACCAGTTACACCTCGGTAATGTTACCTGCCGTAGTGTGGACGCGTGGTACCAGACCCGCAGCGCGAGCTGCACTGTGTGATCGGGTGCCACCGTAACAGTCGCCCGGCTCCCACAGTGTGGACTGGCAGTACCGGTCCCATATCGAACACCGCCGCAGTGTGGTCACACTGTACTGCTCCCCGGCAGTAACGGTTTACATCTGTTACCGGGCCTGAGCGGTGTAGTGTGGACGGGGCCTTAGTCACAATAAAAAAGTGATGTTAAAGGATGGGTGTTCAAAGACAGCAGACAATTTTGCTAAAAACCTAAACCTGGGGGTAGCCACATTTAAAGGCACTCTCTTTTCAATTATTTTAAACCTGAAAAAAAGAATAAAGTTGACTCAAAACAAGGAAGAGAATAAATATGATAAGGGCTATCACAAGAAAAGGAACATTTCAACTCATATGTTCTTAAATACAGCACTCAAGCCTTGCATTAGGGTCCCAAATCAGGGGGTCAGTAGCAAAAAGTTGGGGGGTCACTGCATAAAAATTTGGAACTGTCAAGAAAAAAATAAAATGCCTATTTAAAATGGCTTATTTGTGTCATGCTTGTCTGTGGGTAGAAAATTATTTTAAACTGGATATCTGCCTTTTTTGTGTTTTTTTTTTTTTTTACATTTCTGGACAAAAATAATTGAAGTTAAAACTTGCACTGCAATTAAGAGAGAACTACACAAGCTTTCTTTAATTTCTTGTAGTATTGCTGAGCCCCAAGTATTTAAGTATGTTTTACTGTTGCCTGCTACCCAGTAGCTGCAAATAAGCTCAGCCTCTTCAGAAGATTTCTCATTAGGAAAAATGATTAAAAAAATGTGTTCTAAAAGTATGTTTTTTTTTTTTAAAACTGAGTCCTGTATGTATTAGCCATAGGCCCAACAGCATGAGAGGCTGAAACCTAACATAAAAGGCAGGCTCTCAGATTTTATAGTTCTCTTTTATTCCCCTCACCACCCAAAAAAAAAAAAAAGAGATAGTTTTATTCAGATGTTGTAGCCACTGGTACTGTCAACTGCTTGCCCTACTGCAACAATGGGATAACGAAATAAATCTAACCACAAGATTTTTTTTTTGTTAGAATATAAAGAAAACAATAAAAACAAATTTTGAGAGAGAGTTGTGATAGTTTACGTCCAGTTCTGAAAGGAACACAGTGGAGCCCTAGCCCCAGCCTGCGTGGCCCCCTCAGGTTGTGGACTTAATTAAATGAGTTGCTTGTCCTTAAAGATAAGCTCACGCTGCCTCACCAGATATTAAAAATTTACAGATTTACAGGAATGCTGTAGAGTCCTCCACAACTGGAGAATGATTTGATAAGAAAATCGTTTTTTTAATCTAATAGGTCTGAAACACACAAGTCAGAGATCTATGCTGCACAACAATCTGTCTGCACTGACTGACTGCTAGCAACTAACTGATATGCCACACTGTGAAAACCCGTGATAAGTCCAATCAGTGTACCAAGTGTGTACGACATAGAAACACCATGTGGTACACTGATCCAAGCTGTAGGCAGGTTAAATGTCGGGAGAAGACTAAAGAGGCATAACCATGGTAATGACATGACATGCTTTGTTTCTACCCCCGATACATTTGGCTGATAATGCAGCCCATTTAAACAGAGGACTAGTGCTATTCCAAACTCAGAACTTGATCTGTCACTTATTGCATCTAACTCCGGACCACACAGTACTGTCCTGCCTGACACACAAAGGTAAAAGTAAGAAGGGTGTCACCAATCGTACTGATGTGCTTCCTGTAGGGCTGACGCACAGATTACAAATACATTATAGGAGGTGCTTTAGCCTACAGGAAGCACATCAGTATGATTGGTGATATCCTGCTTACTTTTTCTTTTGTGTGTCAGGCAGCACAGGACTGTACTTGATCCGGAGTGAGAGGCAATAAGACAGCTCCAGTAAAGTGTGTGGCAATTACAGATATAGCCAGTGCACCTTACACCATCCCCCCCAAAAAAATCATTCATTTGCTGTCACTTTGAATTGGAGCCTCAAGGACCTCATACACAAGTGCAGGTGCTCATCAGATATCCACAGTGCCATTCCCCAGTCCCTCAGTCACATCTGTTTATGCTATGACCTACTCGCATCAGTCCAGACACATTCCCCGGCCCACACAAAGTGACAAATTATTAAATAGTGTTGCTCCATCCAACCCCATTACTCACGGTCAGAAACAGGAATTATTCTGCTCTTTATTTCTCCACTGCACTGTCACTTCTCTCCAGGGCATACTTTGACTTAATCTTCTTCCTTGGATCCTCCACTGCCTTCAGAATGACTTGTGGTTTCTTTCTTAGCCAGTCTCCATCCCATTCTCTTCTGGCACACAGTACTGGTTGTGAAAAAATGCTTGTCGGTACACCCGCCGCAAAGAGACCCTGTAAACAATCTAATACAAGCCCTCAGGACTCCACCCTCTACTTTCTTAACAAATCTCTGCCCATACTGAGATTCCTTAGCCACTCCTGCACAGCTGGGTCCCCACCCCCTTAACTCCCTTATTCTCGCCTCGCCAATCACAGCTCCAATGTGCAGATAGAAAAAAACACAATCAATCTCAATCCCCCTCTCACTCATGTCCCATGGAGAATCTTGAAGTGCAGCCAATCATAGCGCTCCAAGCAGAGGCAAGGCAAATTTAAAGTGACAGCGCACCATTAGCATTTGACAACGAACTGGACCAGCAAAGAAGTGCTGCGTCAAATGCAGACGCAGGGCATGCAGAACAGTGCATCAGAAATGGCCATTTTGCCCTAGGGAGACGTCAGTAGTGCGTTAACGCAAGCCCTGCAGCACAGTGTAAATCCAGCATACAGGGTGCAAAAACATATGTACAAATTGCAAAATTATACAAGAAGGTAACACAAAGACAGTAACCAAAGAAAAACATTGTAATTCCAATGTACAGACATTAACATTGTATGTTCAAGGTGAAGACAATACTTGAAGAAAAACAGTACAGAATTAATATGTAGGCAATTGAGAAATGAACAGTTACTGAAGGTAGCATCAAGACCTACGAGGTTCTAAGCATGACATAGTGGTGACCTAGCTATTCTTCTATATAATAACAGGCCAGCTATAACTGACCGACCTTGGTTGTTTATAACCACAAGAGGAATGACTGGTGCAGTTAGGGCATGAAAACAAGGAGTGATCTCCGACATAGAAACATAGAAATTGATGGCAGATAAGGAGCGCTAGGCCCATCTAGTCTGCCCATTTTCCCTGCCTACCGTAAAAGCTACAGACCCGACTTGATCTCCAGCTTTACCTCCTCATTCCTATTGCTAGGGTTCCTCTATGCCTGTCCCATGCATGCTTGTATTCCCCCCACTGTGATTGCCCCCACCACCTCTGCCGGGAGACTATTCCATGCATCCACCACCCTTTCTGTGAATAAATACTTCTTCATGCTACCCCTTAGTCTATCCATTTCTATCTTCATGTCATGCCCCTTCGTTCCTGGACATCTCCTTTCCTGAAAGATGCTACCCTCCGGTACCCCATTTATGCTTTTCAGATATTTGTAGGTTTCTATCACATCTCCCCTGTCTCTCCTCTCCTCCATGGTATACATACTGAAGTCTCCCAGTCTTTCCTCATATGACTTTTGGTGCAAACCCTGCACCATCTTTGTTGCCCTTCTTTGAACTGTCTCCACCCTGTCCATGTCCTTATAGAGATGCGGCCTCCAGAACTGGACACTATATTCCAAATGTGGCCTCACCAATGATCTGTACAGTGGCATCACCACCTCCTTTCTTCTGCTGGTGGTACCTCTCCCTATGCACCCCAACATCCCACTGGCTCTCCCCACTGCCTTGGCACATTGTTTGGCCACCTTTAGGTCATCAGCTTTGATTACCCCCAAATCCCTTTCCTCTTTGGTAACCATCAGTTTCTCCCCCATCATGTAATCCGCCCCTGGGTTCTTGTACCCCAAATGCATGATTTTACACTTTTTCACATTAAATCTCAGCTGCCACACTCTGGACCATTCCTCCAGTTTACCTAGGTCCCTCCTCATTTTTTGCACCCCTCCCAGAGTGTCCACCCTGTTGCAGATCTTAAGTGTCATCCATAAAGAGGCACATATTCCCCTCCAGCCCCTCCACAACATCACTTATGAAGATATTAAACAGGACTGGGCCCAGGACTGATTGCAGTGGCACCCTTCTGGTCACCCTCTTCTCCTCAGATTGAGCACCATTTACCATGATCCTCTGTCTTCTATCACTCAACCAGTTCCTAACCCAGTTTACCACCTTGTGACCCACTCCCAGGCTGCCCAGCTTGTTCACGAGTCTTCTATGTGGAACGGTATCAAAGGTCTTACTGAAATTCAGACAGATCACGTCCACTGCTCCACCCTGATCCATGACCTTAGTCACCCAGTCAAAGAAATCAATCAGATTTGTCTGACATGACCTTCCCACTGTGAATCCATGCTGTCTCAGATCCTGTGCTCCACTGGATTCAAGGTGTTCCACGATCTCTTGTTTAAGTAGTGACTCCATAATCTTCCCCACTACTTAGGTGAGGATGACTGGTCTATAGTCTATAGTTTCCAGCTTCCTCCTGACGTGTCTTTTGCACAAGTGATAGGTACGGGATGCGGTGACTTTAGGAGGGAGACTGTTCCCAGACAGATGGGAGACTGTATGCAACTGAGTCTTGCCCTGTGTTTTTCCTTCAACGTGGGATTTGGAAATGGCAACCTTCTTCAGATTTGAGGAAGTATGAGCAATTTGTGCCAGTGTGAAAACATCCACTAGGTAGCTTGGTAATTTACCTGACCAATACCTAGCCCCAACCAGAGCAGTATGCAGCATGTGCCTCTCCAAGGGCAGGATCCAAATGAGGGCATTCTACATGGTGCAGTGGTGAGTTCTGGAGGGGCATGCCAGTACAAATCTACATAAGGCATTTAAAAGTGTTGTGACTCTGGACAGGGTAGAAGAGTTAGCACCAGCATAAAATACATCCCCATAGTTTATTAGAAGGTACACGGAATGTTCAACTACCAATTTATTGATGCCTGGCTGTAGGCAGCTCTTCACCCTGTACAGAGCTCCAAGTTTAATATAGCACTTTGCTGTAACCTGGGACATGTGCCCAGAAAAGTTCAGATGCTAGGCCAGGTGCAGGGTTAAGGCGCTCACCGTGGGAGAAGCGGAGGTTTACAAAGTCACGAGTGGTGCTTAACCAGTGTTTGGAGCTGAATGGCATGGACACCGTTTTCTTCTGGTTCATTGCTAAACAGTTGTCCAGAAACCATTTCTGTATTTCGGAGAAGTCCTTTCGTAGGGGATCTTCGATGGAGGAGACATCAGGGCCAGATACATAGACAACTGTGTCGTCAGCATACATGTGGATGTGGAGAGGGCTGAAGGGAAGCCATTTATGAAGACTGTGAAAAGCAAAGGACCAAGCACAGAGCCCTGGGGAACCCCGAGCAAAACTGGTGAGAGGGGACATGTTTCCGGCTAACCTGACTGATAGAGATAGGATGGATGAGTAGGAGCAGAAAAAGGCAATGGAGGGTGTGGAGATGCCAGAAACCACAAGCTTAACCAGGAAGAGAAGGTGGTTATCAGTGTCAAATGCCTTGGCAAGGTCAATAAAGATGGTCACCATGCCCATGCTCATGGATGTATGAATGTGGTCGGTGACATGGAGGAGGGAGGTGGAAGTGGAGTGATTTAACTGGAAGCCTGATACATGCACAGAAAGCCCATGCTAGCATAGAACTTCCACAAAACAAAAGACCCTAAACTATACAACTTCCAGCAGAAGTGCTGGATGCGGAAACAATATGGGAGTTCAAGAATGCATGGAACAGACCTAAGGGTACCCTGGAGATGTGCAGAGCAGGAAAGACGCAGATCAAATAGAATCAGAGGCTGCAGCAGTGAATAGGGAAATGGGCAGACTAGGTGGGCCATATGGTCCTTATCTGCCAACAGATTCTATGTGTACCTCTCAAAGGAGCTGGTGAAAACTGGAATGGTTTTATATGTGTAACCCCCTTGTTACCCGGGGTTACTAGAATCCCAGTAAGACCTAGTGGTAGGCAGGGAAGGCAGCTTGTGAAACTCCAGTTAGATGGATTTCACACTGTCTCACTCTGTTCTCAGTCTCAGCTGAGACTGAGGGATTACATCACCATAGAACTGTCGCAGCTGCATGAACCACAATGGAATCTGCAGAAGGGAGTTAGAGTAGAATGTTGGGAGGTTTGAACAGTCAGTCTGTAGGTCAGTTGGAGTTTGTTGCTTGCTGTGAGAGGAGCACAGCAGCTCTGTGCTAGGCTCTTGGAGCCTCAGCCCTGAAATAGGGCTACATTTAGGGGAAAAGGTGTGTGTTTCCACCTAAAGAGAGACACAGTGAGCTATTTTTAAAGTGGTGGAGACCACTGATTCAGGTCTCTGTGCGCCATCCCTCAGGGGATGGGGCAGGAAGGTTTTGCCTGCATTTCCAGGGGCAACCCCCTGGCTTCTGCTAGTGAAGAAGCTGCCTTATTTTGTCCAAGAGTCTGGGAAACAGAAGATTTCGTGGATTCGCCTGTGGGCAACCTGCAAACCGAGGCGAAGTTTTGCCTTACTAAATGGCCCATTAAGCGCCCGAACTGTGTGTGTGTGGGGGATTGACTACTGAAGTAGTGGGAGGCCTAGAGTAATAGGCTTAGCCAAAAGTAAAAGTATGTTCAAGTCCAGCACACAGGGGAAGTCAAGACATGTAGAGGAAATGTGACATATGTCTACCCAGTAATCTACATTGCCAAGCTTTCAAAAGAGTTGTTTAGTTTCCAGAGAAATGGCCGGGTATGGATTGTGGGAGCTGGAGGTGGGAGACCCCCATCTTTAGTAACCAGGTCCACCTCTACGGATTTGCTCTGTGGATTTCTACTTTGCCTCATGCACTTGGCCAGTGATGAGGAAGTACCCAAACGTGTTATTGGAAGAAATTTCCTCTAGAATTGACAAGGCTCTAAGGTGTTGGGGAGCCACCAATAGGAAAACTGGTTCATTCCCATAATGGACCGCGGATCAAGTGGCCGGCGGGGGAGCCGGGCCAGTGGGGAAAACCCAAGTAGTGTATAAGTCTTTGTGTACCCAAAGCTGCGTGCAAGTCCGGGCTGTGTGCCTGGTGGGTTCAGAGCCTGAGGGCTGAAATGTGAAGAAATGTTCTGTTGTCTCTAATCTGCATTACCAGGAATGTAGCCCCGTGGGGGTCCGTCTATGCTTGCTTTGTTCAGTTTGGATGTGAACAAAAGCCACACTGAAGAATCCCATTCCTGGTTCTGGACATTACAGTTATTGCCTCCTGTGTTCGGATTTACTTGGGTGCCCCTGTGCAGAGTAGCCAAACCTAGGCCCCCTGTGCAGAGTAACCTAATCCTCCCCGAACCCAATCCCCACCTGGTACTGCTGTCAGCTTCAATACGCGTGCCACCTGTTGTTTTGCAAAAAGGCAAGGGTCCGGGGGTTACATATGTAACCAGAAACTGGAAATCAGAATGATTCTGCACCAGAACCAGTCTAACAAGGACACCAGCACTTGTCCAAATATAGCCAAGTAATGGATCTGGAAAATTTCTGGTTCCAGAATGCACCTGAAACCACCAATAACAGGTTGCTGTATTTTGGAAGATCTTATGCTTCCCATTTCCAGAAGCTCAGTCCCTGGTGCATTCTGGGTCTGGAACCAGAATGGTTTCAAACAGTAACTTGCTGCATTCCAGTTTGAAGACTGTCCTGGTTCTGGACCCCAATACCGGATTATTCCGGCTGCAGATTTCTCTCAATACCTCCAGAACCATTCCAGATTTCACCTATTTCTTATTCCACCCCAACCCCTTTAAAACTTTTGTCACAACACTAGCCATCGTAACGCGGGATACATTATCAGACACTGAAGAAACTCATGGTTTAATACATTTCTAATTCAAAGGTATGAGTTTACAATGTGAACCTCAATACGCAGGCACCATCTTTTCCATAAATGCCACTGTTCCCGGCTAAGTGGGAGACTCACGATTTTAGCTATTTATCTCGCCTCCCGTATTTTTATTTTTATTTGTCGTTTGTTTTTTTGTTAAAAGAGGACACCCACCCATCTCCTCGTAAGCATGCCCTGGTTGCACCCTCACCACCCAACTGAACGGCACAACCCTCCGACCACCTTTACATGCGAGGACTGTGGCCCATCGCTTGGAAAACAGAAAACAAGACTGGAACGTAACTTTCCTACACTGACCCAAAGGTACAGTCCAGATTGCTGCGAACAATTCGACTCACCCTTCTACTGCCTGCTGTAACTTGTAAATGTTGCTGCTGTGTTGGACCACAAACTCCAGACGGACCGGAAGTCGAGTTCTTTTAGTTCCGGTATCCTGCGCCCCAAATAAATCGGTCCGCCTTGGGTAAACAAACGAAGCAACAGAATGCCTTTCCGGAATTAGGTTTCAGGCTGGTTTCTAGATGGTGGACATGCTACTGCATTTCCATGCGTTTGTTTTTGGTTTATAGTGGGGGTGCCGAGTCGCGTTGTACATCAGGCAGTAATTTGTGTCATATAGAAGGTCCATTTCTGATTTAGAGGCTAAATGACTGACGGGTGCTTGGGAGGTATGCGAACTTGGGGACAATGAGAGTTCTAAATGTCAGGGTGTTGCTAACTATGGGTGGGGTATTCAGAACTGCGCCAGGTATTTATTTAGTTTTTGTTGTCCGGGTAAGTGCACTAGACAAATCTTGCCTATTTTCAGGCACGACCCGGGGGAGGGGATACAGATGAATGCCAACTGACTTTGAACCAGATTAAGCTGTAGTAATTTAGACAGGACAGGGAGGAGGGAGATCGGTCTGTAATTATTTAGATTGCAGGGGTCATCCGCTTTTAATAGCGGGATAACATGGGTTATTTTCCAATGAGGGGAGAGGCTACCCTGGGAGAGTGACATGTTGAATAGGTGGGTGATTGGCACTGCAAGCACATGGTAGGCACATTTCAGATAGTATGGCTCTATGAAGTCGGAGCCTGCTCCCTTCCTGGTGTCCAGCTGCAGCAGTAGGTATTCCACCTCTTTTAGAGAGAGACAGGCAGGAGGGTGAAGGCCTCCTCGCTAGAGGGGGGATTCGTGGGTTGGTGGGCCCTGAGCTGTGCTGAGATCATTGGCAGGAGAAGTATCAAATGGTAGCCCTGCCGTTGCAAAATGGTTATTGAGGGCTTCCAATATCTCTGATTGGTTAGCGATAACACTGCCACCGGTCTTAATTTTTGCTGGAATGGAATTACCAGGTGCATGTCCAGACATGCCTTTTAATGTTTTCCAGAGCTTTGAAGGATTTCTTGAGGCAGAGGCTGGCTCCAAACGATAGTAGGCGGCCTTGGCTGCTCTGACCAACTTGGTGCACTTGTTACATGCTATCTTAAAAAGACACCAATCCAAGTCGTCCTTGCTTCTTCGGCCTTTTTTCCATAAAGTGTCCCTTTCTAACAGGGAAGCTTAGAGCTCAGGCGAGAACCAACGGCAGGTGTTGCTCCTGACCCGCACCTTAACCAAGGGTGCATGCTTATTTAAAGTCTCACTTAAAATATTGTAAAAAATAGTATATGCCCTGTTAACCATTTTGGCTAGGAAGAATTCCTGCCATCCGTGTGAATGTTTCAAGTCGGACGACATGCAAACAAATCCGGTTGCGCTTGCACCTCTTGGATAGAGAACTCTTTGCCACAAACTGTGGGTTGTGCATGGATCTAATGGTGGTGATTATACAATGATCGCTAATGTCTGAGAAAAATGTTCCGACGTGAGAGAACAGGTGTGGCTTGCTAACCAAAATTACATTTAAGAGGGAGGTGTTGTTAAGGTTCTTTTTATTTGCGCGAGTAGGCTCGCCAATGAGTTGCACCAGCCCTAGAGTGTCACAAAAGGATTTCAAGGGAGCTGATGCATGTTATAGCCAATTGTAGTTCAGGTCGCCAAGAATAATGGTTTCCAAGGAACTGAGCCCCAGTACGGAACTGAGGTGAGACAGGAGATGAGGCCCGGCAGAAGGGGGCCTGTAGCAGCCTATTACACAGAGTGCACTAGAAGGAGAAAGTTCGATCTTTAGGGTCAAGCACTCAAATTCTTTGGGGAAGGATGATGCGTCTATGCATGCAGCTGAGTATTTGTCCCTTACATAAATTGCCACCCCCCCCCCATCTTGATTGCCTTTCCGCCTGAAGAGTAAATAATTTAGGATATTGATTTCATTGTCTGGGGTGGCTGGCCTAAGCAAGGTCTCAGTGATCACCAGGACGTTAGGTAGGGTGTGGCTCACCCAAACCTGGATAAGGGTGAACTTTTTCAACAAACTACAGGCATTAAGATGCATAAAAGACATTCCTTTGATACCTGCCAGGTCTGATGGAGAAGCAAGGGTGTCTAATGGTCCTGGGTTGAGTTTGACATTGCCTGAGCACAATAGTAAAAGAAACAGGATTCTTTTTAAGGCAGTGAATTGTAATTTGTAAACACTATTTTTTGGGCGATAGGGGAGGCGGTGTTGATGGGTAGGCCTGTACCCACTCCTGGTGTTATACTGGCCTAGTGTTGCAGCCACTAGTGTCGTGGCAGGAATTTGCCATGAGTAGGAAGTCTCGAGTCTGGATGGGGGAGTAATCTGCAGAGGCAGCTCGGGAGATGTCCCACTTCCTGGCAGAGACAGCTGAGAAGCCCAGTAGTCCAGAATGGCTACCTGAAAGGAGCTGTTGGATGCAGGACAGGGAGAAGCGCAAGGGTCATGCCACTTTAGGGAGCAATGAGGGTTCTGAAGAATTGAGCTGAGCGCTAGTAAAGCTAGTGACACACCGAGGAACCAGCTGTAACTTCCCATGTTAGATCTAAGCGCCACAACAGCCGGCAGTAAAAGTCACTAGAAGCCTAGACCAATCGGCGATCAGGTGTCATAAGTTCAAAATCCTTTTGTTGGCTGAGAGGCGGTTTTGGTGCTGAACAAACCTGTGGAACAACTCTTTGCAGCTGAGCCAGTGAGGTGGTTCAAGGCCGCACTCCGGTGTGGCAAGATTGGTCTGCAGCTTTCGTTTCTGTTTCTGGCCCTGCTCCACCAGTACAGAATGGGAGTGGGGGCAGGCGCTCAAGTCTTGCAGCCTTAGTGGATGAGCATGGTTCGGCCTGAGAAACAGGCAGAAAAACTCCGGGGATGGTCCTCAGAAAGAGAGGTATCCCAGGACCTTTTAACAGGCATTGTGACGCTCTGTGCGCTGTACTATGTTTTGCTATCTTCTCCATTAGCAGTTGTTTGTTGTGGCGATTTTACTATGCAGACATTTATTGCTATGCATTTGCTTGCGCAGTATTGACCTGCTATGCATTTGCTTGCGCAGTATTGACCTGCGATGCATTTGCTTGCGCAGTATTGACCCGTGATGCATTTGCTTGCGTGGTATTGACCCGCGATGCATTTGCTTGCACGGTATTGACCTGTGATGCATTTGCTTGCGTGGTATTGACCCACGATGTATTTGCTTGCGTGCTATTGACTCACAATGTATTTGCTTGCATGATATTGATCCATACGTCAATACCGCGCGAGCAAATGGGTTGCAAGTCAGTACCGCACAAGCAAATGCTTCCCAGGTGAATACCTCGCAAACAGATACATCGCAAATGCTGTAAATTCGCATAGAGGGGTCAATACTGCACAAGCAAATGCGCCGCTGGTCAGTACCGTGCAAACAGATACATTGCAAATGCTGTAAATTTGCATATTATTTTCATGTATTTATTTTTGCTTGCGTGACCCCGTTTGTATTTGTACTGTTACTGGATTGGAGTGCTGTGCCCCCCCCACCCCCATTGTGTGTATTCTGTTTTATTTCCAATAAAATTCTGTTGTTTTAACTGGATGCAGTCCCTGGGTGCCAATTCTCACTTATTTTTACAGCATTGGGGGGCTGCGCTCCCCTCCATCCCATTGTGTACATTCTCATATTATTTTCTTATATGTATTCATTTTTAGCTTGCGTGACCGCATTCGTGATCGATCGTATTTGGGGGCCCCCCCAATCCCATTGCATGCATTCTCATATTTTCGTGTATTTATTTATTTTCTGCTTGTGTGACCGCATTCGTATTTCTATCGTCACAGACCAGGAAGTGGGCATGATTACAGGCAGCGCAAAATACTGTAGTACCCAATTGTTGGAGTGTGCATCTGGCTGTAATCGGTCAGTATTATCACTGGGCACTACGCGGATTATTGAATATGGCCCACAGGAGCCGAGTGAAGATAACACATCCTAAACAAGATAGCGCCAATACTCCTGTGAGCCATATTCAGCACTGGCATGCTTATAGGCCCATTGGTCTTGCAAGGTGCTAAGCAGCCATTTACATGCTCATTATGGGCTGACTGGCGTGCTGAACAGTGCTGGTGCACATGACTGTGCGGAGGCATTGTGTTGAGATGTGTCCCTCTCCCCCATGGCTGCCCTGCCATTGTACAGCAGAAGTACTAAAAGGTTGCCTTCTACTGTAGTATACCTCAGGATACCCAAAGTTAATTGGATCAAATTACTGTTGAAGATGATGGCGTTGCAGCAGCTTATCTCACTTATTGCAGCATTTGAAGGCAGTGGGAAACTTGTGTGATCTCAATAAAACCCCATTACCTGGTGCCCAGTTCCTCCCTCCCACCCGAACGTCAATTCATCAGACTAATCCCCATTCCCTTGTGTCCAGTGGTTCCGCCACACACCCCCAATTAGTGACCACCTGGCACAGCAGTTCCCTGGCTCTAGAGTTCCCCTACCTCCCTGATTCCCCATCACCTGATGGACCGTCCAGCCCCTCCACTCGTCCCACCCGCTCAGTTCCTCCTGGCCCCCACTCACTTAAGCAGTCTCCTGGCCCTGGAGACAGTGACTGGCACAGACCACCACTCACTGCCTCAGATGGCCTCTGAGTGATAGAGAACATGCATGCATGCCAGTTTGTCACCAACCAGATCTCAATGGGGGACCCTTAGACACCAGGGAATAGGGGTTACACAGATGGATCTGCATTCAGGTGGTGGGGGACTGCTGGTCACCAGGGAATGGGGTTTTCTGTATACTGGCGAAATGGTGATGGGAGGACCCTGTAGCTGTCAGTCCATTACCCAGCACAGGAAGGGGAGCAGTTTGTGCACCACTGTGTGCATGGATATGAGTAGGGATTTGCAGGAGTTAAACAGCACTGTCACAGAGACTGTTTAGAGCTGTCAAAACCTTTAAATATGCAACTGCACCCTATATGCAACGAGGATCCTTCATTTGCATGGGCACAACAGTATATTCTTAGCAATCACCCAAACAGGTAAACGCTGGCCACTGGAGGCCTTTGAATATGGCTCCGACCCTTCCAGTTTAGCTATTCCATGTTAGCGTGGAATCCAAACAGAAGAGAAAACAAAATAAGTGCCTTAGCTCAGATTTGAACCCAGACTGCCCGTAATATCATTCTAGTTGTGCTACCAGCTGTGCCACCAAGGCAACTGGAAAGCTTAGACTCTCAGAAGCACCTTACTTTTTCTCTAATGCATAACCTGGTGCTGCACAGATAATTATATTTTCATCCACATGGGTGCAGTGTGCACTTACTATGTATGGAATCCAAACAAACAGAAGAGAGAGAAAATAAGTGTCTTAGCTAGGATTGGAACCCAGGCCACCCACAGTACCATTCCAACTATGCTGCCAGCTGCGCCAACAAGGCCACTGGAAACCTGGAACCTTACTGTTTTTCTAATGCACAGATAATTACATTTTCATACACAAGGGTATGTTGAACAAGGTTCTGCCATGCCGAAACAACAGTGTTGTCGGAGTTCAGCATGGTGAAATCCCCAATATCGACAAGCGAAAGTTTGCCTGTCGACCCCCCACATCCCCCGTAAGATATCTAACTCTGAGTCAGAGTTGTTTTGAAGGGGCAAAAGGCAGTTTCACCTTAGTGTCCTCACAGCGACAATCTCAAAACCTGTCAAGATTGTTGCTGTGAGGGATTTCGCCGTCCCGAAGTCATCATCTGCTCGGCACAGCATTGAACACTTACATGGAATCCAAACAGAAGGGAGACAGAAATAAGTACCCTAGCTGGGATTTGAACCCTGGCTGCCCAGAATACCATTCCTATTGCACTACCAGCTGCGCCACCAGGGCAGTTGGAAACCTGGGACTCCCAGGAGCACCTTACTGTTTCTCTAATGCACTACCTGATTTTGCACCGATAATTACATTTTACTATTAGTGTAGCACTAACATGGTAATACAACTCCAGCCTTTTGAATATGGGGGCCAAAGTGGCAGAGAGGTTGATAGGGAGACAGAGCAGGGCTGGGGAAGAGCTCCCTGGGAGCCTTCCGTAAAGGGCTCCAAAAGCGCCTTCTGGACAACAGCAAATGCTCACGCACTTGAACAGAAGCAAGCCAAGGTAAATCTAGTGTACTCCAAATATAATCATTCCTGCCAAGTGCTCTTCAGAATTTAAAGCGAGAATCCCAAGTGTTATGTCTCCCTTATCCTAGTGACCTGTACTAATTCCCCCACAGGTTAAAAGTCTAGTCCTAACATGATTGTGAAATGAATTGTCTATTGTTGAATGTATCATTACTTGATGTGCAGTGTCTTGATTGTAAACGAGTGGCATGTTCTCTTATGTACTGTACCTTGCAGAATGTTTTTACTTTATGTAACTAATTCCATGTCGCCCCTGAAAAAGGGACCTTCGGGGCTCAGTGGGCCTAACCGGTTAACAAAATTGAAATAAATAAATAAATAAATAAATAAATAAAAACCTGCAGGGCGTTTTGAAAGAGCAAAACTGAGAAAAGGAGTAAGAATGGGGTGAGAGACAGCAGGGAGGGGGCAAAAGAGAGAGGCATTTTGCCTTTCTACTGTATGGAATAACCTCCCTCTCATGTTACAACTCATCCTCCCTGCGCTAGCTTAAATTGCTTCTTTGTGTTGGCTCCAGTGGACGGAGAGGTATGGCCTGAGTCCCTCTCTGAGCCAAGAAAGAGCAAACTTGACTGAAGATCTTCATGGGAACTGCCCCTTTTGCATGACCTTTTCTAGCTGAGACACACTCCTCGCTCAGAAGGGACATTAATTTTTTCAAGGATTTTATCGACTTTTTACTGAATTTTTGATGTATTTTTTTCTCCAGCCTCCCCTGGCAGCAATTTGCAGTGCTCCAATGCAACTACCACAACAATAGAAGGTGCTGCCTTATATTGTGCCACCAGTCAATGGATTCTCCCTTCTGCCTCTTCCAGCAGCAGTTTCAGTGCACCAGTGCCACTGCCAACGAGGTGGAAGGAGCCACTTTTAATTGTGCCTTCAGGCCAGTTGTCAACTGTTTGTCTCCAGCTCTATGTCAGTTTTTTCACCGCACCTCTGTAGAACCTTCTGTAAGGTGGTGCAGCACAATACAGGTAGGAGACACCCAGTTTTGCATTTTGAGACTCTGCTCAGTGCTGGGATCTGGATCTGCGTGTGGTGCAGGAAAGGATATAGCTGGCAAGGCTTCAAGTGGAGGGGTTGGGTGGCTGCCTCCCATTCTAAGGCACCAAAGTGCAAAATCTTGCTATGTCAGGCTTCATTCCAGCATCATTTTTCCCCATGTGTAATATATCTTCCTCATCAAAGCAGGCTATGAAGTTGGGGCCTTCTGTATCAGGAGGGTCCACCTTGGCTACCCACAAAAACTGCACCAACTGAATCCTGTTAAGGTCCTCCTTGGCCCTCTTCCCTAATGCCAGAATAGCTCATCAAAGGGAAATGCCACTCTGTTTAGTACTTAGCACTTTTTCAAACTGTGATGTCACAAATGACAAGTATTAAAATGCCAGGATTTTGTCTCTGCATTAGCCAAGGCCTCTGAGGAAGGTGTAGTGGAGCGAAGCACTAGGAAAAATGTGGTAAGTGGACTTCCCTAACAAGACGGATATTTAATCATATTTTGAGCTTATTGCACTTTATTTGGACTTTTTGCCATTGTGGGAACTGAGAGCTTATTGCAGCCTGTATTTGCTGCTGGTATTGTTTGTTTGTTTCTTATATTTCAACAGGATAAGGTAATTAGACAAGCCTGTTTACTATACCGTCCTGCATTGAAAGTGAAAACAAAAAACATATGTTGCAATAAATATGCAAACGTTAAATACAAGTACTAACAACGTTCAATTTAAGGAATCACTTGCAAATACATACAACATTTAAGAATTCATTAGTAACAAGTATATCTAAACAAATACAAATCTAATATAGCATATTTAGAAGTTTGGTATGAGGGCATATTGCGTACACTAGGAGGAAGCGAATTCCTTCTAACAGAAACCATATAATCAAATTGCATTTTCCCATATTTGGTTTTTATAGTAGGAACTATTAATCCTCTCCCTCAGATGTCTCGTAAGGAGTAGTTAGGAACTTGTGTAAGAAGTTTAGTAATAAGATAATCCGGAGCAAGTCCGTTATGACATTTGTACAAAAAGTTGTAAAACATTTGGTCCCTTCTTAAACTTAGGGGGACCCAGTTGAAGCTACAGAGCAAATCGCAATGGTGATAAGATGTGTATGACCCTTTAATATCCAGCACAAATCTAGCCAACTTTTATTGAAGTCTGTCAAGCTTCTATATGTTTTGCTTAGTTGAGTTTGCATAGACCATCGAAACCGTAATCAGTCAAAGGAAGGATTACTGTTTGAACCAGTCTTGGCTCTGGTCTCCTGGGTCATACACATCCTATGTCTTCACAGCGCTCCTATCTTTTGCGATATTTTTTTACATAATTGATCCAGGTTAAAATCAAAATTCAGGTAGGGGTCAACCCATAAACCCAGGTATTTATAAGCTGAGGTCTGAACAAGTAGCTTATCACTCTCAGTTTTTATATCAATACTATTTAACCCTTCATCTTCCCCTCAAAGTTTTCTTCTCGAAAACGTCATAGTATTGGTCTTTTTCATGTTCATTATGAGCTTATTTTCTTTAAGCCATCTGTCAAGTTTCAGGAATTCCTGTTGTAAAACGGTTTCAACAGATTGAGAGTTGCTACCTGAACGCAGCAAAACAGTATTATCAGCGTAAAGCTTTGCACTGCTTTCCTTACATACCCCTGGCAGACCATCAGTAAAAGTTATGAATAGAAGGGGGCCCAGGATTGATCCCTGGGGCACCCCTCTACTCACATCCCTAAAGTCGGACAGATGCCCACCGATATACACAGCTTCTCTACGCCCACTAAGGTACAAATGAAACCACTGAAGTTACTATTGTAAGTCACTCTGTGTATGCACTGAGCACCTTTGCAGATCAGGGATCTGGGCACAAGGTTCGACATGGCAAGCCAGATGACTGTCCTAACTTCAGCCGGGTTTTGGATGGTGCCCAGTACATGCACAACTCTTGAAATAAAGCAGGTGGCTGTGGCACAGACACTGACAAACAAGCTAGACCTTATAGCGGCACATATTGATGTGTTTCAGTGGGCAGGTCTCAAACTCTGGTCAGTACAGCTCCATGTGATCTGACACTGGGACATGCAGTGCCATTCTTTGATTCACGCAGCCCCATTTCAGCCACAGATCAGAGCCTTACACTGAAGGTGGGAAGTTCCCTCAAACCTCAGCCAAGGGGTAACCTTGTGGGATGTGGAACACTTCACCTTCACCATGGATGCCACTGTCTCTGGATGGGGATCAGTTCAGGAGCGATGAAGCCAGCAGGAATGCAGGCACCCAGTCAGCATTTTGGAGATGAAAGCATGTTTTGAACTGTGCTGTCATTTCACAAAACAAGGCAGCACAAAGAGTAGCAGCATGTTGTAGGAAGCCTACAGATTTCTCTTCTGGGCAGAAAGACATCTGCAGTCTATTTATTTAAGTCTTTGTTTACTGGGTAAGTGTGCTGATTCGAGGACTGTTTTCAGGCATGACCCAGGCCACAGACAGTGGCACAGAATCAAACAGTTAAAATCATTTACAGTCCAGTAAGAGTGGCAAATTACAAGCTGTACAGACACAGGTCCCAACAGAAATGGCAGTGTACCTAGCAGGAGTTCTTAATTGCCAAGCAGGTTGTCAGACCAGGCTGTAGTTGCACCCTGGGGAACAGGAAACATTTGTGCCCAATTTGGTCATCCAATTCTGGTCTTGATAGCATTCAGCTCAGACTCATGGCTGCCAAGGTTCGTCAGCAGATTTCAGGACAAGAAATTTGTAGGGATCTACTGATTCTCTCCTATGGCCGATAATACCCAAGGTGGTCTGCAAGCTCAGACAGGAACCATCCGCTCTGATTCTCTCAAGTGGCCACTTCAGTCATGGTACTCAGAGTTGGTCGAGCTAGCCCTGGCAGGACCAGTGCCGCTCATCAACAGCCCAGAGATCCTGCACCAAGGTCTAACTCTGCATCTAGACCCCAGACAATTGCAGCTGGTGGCTGGGCTCCTGAATGCCACAGATCCTAAAAGCAGGTTACTCACCCAGGGTCATAGCAGTTTTCATCCAAGCAGGAAACCCTTCCACCACCAGGATGCACCACAGAGTCTGACATACTTTCAGAGAATGTTGCTATCCACAGGGACTTCATCCCCCTTTCCTCCATGCTCTCTGACATCCTAAACATTCTTCAGCAAGGGCCGGACAAGGGTCTTTTCTGTTAATTCCCTTTGGGTTCAGGTGGCAGCCCTTTCTTCAGTCAGGGGTCAGGAGGAACCCTATCAGTTTGGGCAACACCCAGACATTTCCAGGTTCTTTAGGGCACGTGACAGAATCTGCCCAAGACTGATTTCAGTAGTCCCTCTTTGGTGCGTTACTGTGGTGCTTAGAGTGCTAATGGATCCTGTTCTGAGCATCTAGCCAAAGTGTCCATGTGGCACTTATCCTGGAAAGTGATATTCTTGGTTGTCATTTGTTCTGATCTAGGGATTGTGGCACTCCAGGCCCTCTCCTGCCAGGAACCATCCCTCATTTTCCATAAGGGCAAGGTTGTCCACAAGATGCTTATAATCCTTCCTGCAATTACAGAAATGGTTGCCTTAGCAACCCAAAAAGTCAGTAGCACAAACTCTTAGAGAGGACACTTAAATCTTTAAATGGCCTACTGTCATCTCAGTCAGTTCTTTATTTCATTCAGTGCTGTGTGTTCCCCTTTTTCAGAAAAGTGTAGCTAGTACAGGAAAAGTGCCAAGTGTGGAGACCAGTATACGAAATAAAAGCAAAAAAAAATGCTGGTGCTCATCACTGCGTCTTTCTGGCGAACATGACAGGAAGCCCGACAGTCAGTGTTTGTGATGAGCGAGGCACACATATCATAGTTGACGTTTCGGCAGCGACTTCTTCAGAGCACCTTGCCCTCCTACCAATCCTTAAATACCCATGCTTATGAATATTCACGAGGTGAGAGATATGCAGGCTTGATGTTAGCTGCCTAAGCCCAAAAACAGTGTAAAATGCTCAGGTGACAAAATGCATTAATAAAGTGCAAAGTGCTGTGTGTGTGCAAGTAGTCGGTTAACAAATGTATACATACTGTAGCTACATCTGGACAAGAAAAAAAATGAGGTGGAGGGAGGAGAAGGAAAATAAAAGGGGAAGTTTCCAAAGTATAACTCCAGGAGCACTCTTTCTGTGCTAAAGTTTTGAAAATGTCACTTCCATGCACTCCTGTCAAAACTTTTTCTCTCACAATAAACCAGAGATTACCTGCTGATCCATGTCCAGCTTCAGAGAAATACCTGGCCACTGCGTTTGTCATCATGATGTATCTTATTGCAGCTTTGTGCTTGCCTATACGCTGTTTAAGTCGGTGTTTGGTTTGGCCAACATATCCCAGTCCACAAAGACAGTTGAGGAGATAGATGACACCTGAAGTGGTGCATTTAATTAAACTTTTTGCTTTTGAATTATGTTGCCAGTTTGGATGTTGGAATACTGTTGTGTCTTGTATTCTCACAATGGACACAATACTGCATCTATGTTTTTCCACTGGTGGAGCTGGCAACCAAGTTCTGGTCTGAGGTTAGCATTGATAACAACTGTGTGCAAAGTTATCCTTGAAATTTTGTCCACATCTGTAGCTAATCTTCAGACTGGTGTAATTCTCTCTTTGAAATGCTGTGTCTCCTTGGGGTACTTGCCAGTGTTTTTTTGATTACTGCTGCTTAGAAAAAAATAGTGACAAAGATGATGCATCCTATTTTGTTTGCTTTCTGTCTGTTGTAATAAAAGTCTGTCTTGCCTTTGATGCTACTCATTGTTTAGCTCATAGCACCATTTCTGGTGTGTGTCCTCTAGTGAGAAAGCAATTAGCCATAGCTATCAAATGTTTCTCAAATCCCTGGGCTGTTTGTAATTGCAGTTATTTAGAGGACCACATTTCAAGAAGGAGCTCCTGACCAGTATAACTTGTAACACATGGAGTAGGCCAGTGTGGGCCCAGAATGGCAAGTGGGAACTAATCAAAATCTCCTGTCATTCACAGATGAACAAAGGGTGGAAATTGCTCTCTATCAGGCAGGCTGGGCAGAGATGTTCACTACTACTACTACTACCAGCACTACTTTACCTAGTATCAAACCAGATACAGTGCACTTAAAGGAAAACTACACCCAAAACTTGAAAAAATATGTTGTGCAGAGTGTTTTAATTTGTATGTGAAGTTCTAGTGTTTCCTTCCCTCTGACTGGTATTAGGATTTTTTCCCAAATTAGCCTGCTAGCTTTATGCTAGTTTTACGACCACTGGGGATCTTCATCCCTGATAGCTTAATTGTATTTCTTGTTCCCACAGTGCATTTTGTCTCATGTGACTGTGATGTAAGAGAGACCCAACATTCAGCACACACATGCCAAACAAACTAAATATCTTGGAAGCTTTACAAGCTGCACAAAAATTACCAGCAGCAAAGTTTTTCAGGATAGTAAAACCTTTAGGATGAGGGTGGTCACCAAGCTGAATTCTGCAGATAGCCATCTCTATTGTTGTGAACTGATTGTAATGCAATGCTTTCTGCTGGATTTATGGGCTCTGCTACATCACCATCACATGAAACAAGGTGCATTATAGGACAAAGAAATACAATTAAGCTATTTGATATGGAGATCTCCAGGGGTCATAAAACTACCCTAAAGCTAGCAGACTAATTTAGGAAAAACTCCTAATACCAGTCAGAGGGAAGGAAACACTAGAACTTCACATACAAATTAAAACACTCTGTACAACATATCTTTTTTGACGTTTTGGGTGTAGTTTTCCTTTAAGAGTTTGAGGAAGCAAAGCAACTTACTTTCACATGCATGCTTTATCTCTAGACACATAGAATATGATGGCAGATAAGGACCAACTGGTCCACCTAGTCTGCCCATTTCCCTACTTGGTTTGGCAATACCTACCCTTATGTGAACTGCTGTTCCTCTGCTCTGCTGCACAGTAGGGTGCCTTTATGCTAATCCCATTCACTTTTGAATCCCTGTACTGTTTTTGTTTCCACCACCTCCACTGGTAGGCTGTTTCACTGATCCACCACCCTCTCTGTGAAAAAATGTTTCCTCGCATTCCCCTAAACCTCCTTCTTCCAGCCTCATGTTATGTCCCCTTGTCCTTGTGCATTTTCTTCTTTGAAATATGCTCCCCTCCTGTACCCTGTTTATTCTTTTAAGGTATTTGAAAGTCTCTTATCATATCCCCTCTCTCCCTTCTGTCTTCCAGTGAATAGATGTTGAAGTTCCCTGAGTCTTTCCTCATAAGGCTTGTAGTGCAGTGCATGTATCATTTTTGTTGCTGTTCTCTGGACTGCTTCCATTCTGTCTTATGTCCTTCCTGAGATGAGGTCTCCAGAATTAGACACAGTATTCCAGATGATGCCTTACCAGTGATCTATACAGTGGCATCACAGCTTCGCTCCTCCTACTGGTTATAACCCTACCAATGCACCCCAGCATTCTATTTGCTTTCCCTTCTACTTTTTTGCATTGCGTGGATGACTTCAGATCATCAGATATGATGACTCCCAGGTCTCTCTCCTGACTTGTGGTGGCTAGAACCTGCTCCCCCCCCAATCCTGTATTCCTCTCTGGGGTTTCTGTGTCCCAGGTGCATTATCTTGCACTTCTTAGTGTTGAAACCGAACTGCTAAACCCTTGACCATTCCTCAAGTAGTCCTAGGTCATTTCTCATTTTATGTAGCTCCTCCTGTGTGTCGAATCTATTGCACAACTTGGTGGCATCTGCGAACAGGCATACTTTCCCCTCCAGTCCCTCTGCAGTGTCGCTTATGAAAACATTGAATAGGATTGGATCCAGCCCCAATCCCTGTGGCACCCTTCTGATCACCTCCCCCTCTTCGGATTTTATGCCATTTACTACCACCCTCTGGGTCCTGCCTTTTTCTTTGTCGAGTATTGGTGAGATAAAAGAATACCTGAGTTTTGCGCATTCAGAAGCCACCAGCGTATGGCACAGAAGACAAATAACTTACAACAGAATGGGAACGAATCCTAAATAAGGTTTCAAATAATTTGGTTTTAGTCTTAATCAAAAAAGCTCATAGGGACTATGCGAATGCGCTGAAAGAGATTTGAAAGATGGAGATTGAAATTAAAAGTAGTACATCAACTGTGGAATCTGACCAACTTCTCACAAGAATTGAGAACAATATCAAGAAATTTTGAGAAGAACTTAAAGAGTATAAATGAAAAAGCACAAACGGGATGCACAGGACTATGCAGGGAGGAATGTATACATCTGGCAGTCGGCCAACAGGCAGGAACCTTTCGGGAGTCAGGAAAAGCAATGATTCAGAATACCAGATTTTGCATCCTCTCTGGAAAGTGACAACGGACAAATACAAAACAGGACTGAGACAATTTTTTTAGCGGATGGTGGGGAGAGCTCGAGCCATCATTTCCCCTCACAACAATAATAGCATCAGCTGACACAAGGAGAAAGAGGACAAGGAGGGAGGGGACACAGGAGGAGGTCGAGGAAGGGGCAAAGGGCACTGGCATCCCTCAGAAACTCTGACACAGTCAAACCTCCTGAACAAGTGGCAGCTGTGAACTTGACTGATAAATAACTGACCAGCGAATAAGTATCAGTCCTGCTAAAGGGCCTATCCTTCGTTCCCACTGTCCAAGTAAACCCATTTCAGTTACAAACTTCATCTGAAAAGTTTTTTCTCTAAACCACAAGTGAGTTTACAGCGCAGTACTGGCAGGGTGTACATGAGTCAAACAATTATTGCTCACACTGTGACACAAAATTACCCCTTCCCCCAGTAGAATATGCAACAAGTGAGAACTCCCAGTCGAATATTCGGAAAGAACCATGTACAGAGGCATCACATCTTAAGGGAAACTCTACATTGTGCCCATCTGGCAGTGCAGCTGTAAATATGTATGCAGTTGCTGCTAACAGAAACTTTGAGCAAGTTCTTAAGAGAAGTACAAATAAAGAAATGGGATGGAACCTGTCCTTAAAGGAATGACATGCGGTGAAGAGGCTACAGCAGGATCCCACCCTTGTCATTAAGCCAGCATTCAAGGGTGGTGCTATAGTCATATGGGGGTGTATAAAATATGAACAGGAGATGTCACGACAGCTCAGCAGTACACAGGTCTATACCCAGCTGAACCACAGTCTGATTGACCCAAATACAAAGAATGGCCACACTGTTCATTAAACATGAAAAGGAGGGAGGCCTCATCAGCAGACAAGAAAGTCAGTTTCTGAAGGTTGTACATCTAGTCATACCGGTGATATAGCAACTCCCCAAAATTCATAAAGATAGTACCACCCTTCCAGGAAGACCCATAGTTGTGAGTATAGACGCAGCAGTGGAGCCATTCTAACAGTTTGCAGACTGCTTTCTAAGGCCATTGGTAGCCTCTTTGCTATCATACCTGGAAGACACAACTGATACTATCTGAGCACTGAGTAACATCAGAGTCACTATTAGTGTCAGTAGACATAGAGAGCTTGTATACTAATATCCCCCCATCAAGGGGTGATTGGATGCAGTTGGATACCATCTAAGCCAGAGGGAGAATGGTACAGAATCGTCCACAGATTTCCTATTGAAAATGATGGACAAGGTACTAAGACTGAACTTTTTTTTAATATATAAAGATCACTACAGCATACTACTGTACTGAGATCAAACTGCGTTTTATATATGGATCTACTAGTACATAGAAAAAAAAGGAACGGCTATGGTGACACTTGCCCCTAGCTTAACCAACCTCTATGTGGGGAACTGGGAAGTTAAATTATCTCTACACATAGGACAGTTACAAACAGCATGCCACCTTGTAGCCAAGATATAGTGAAGATATGGTTCTTGTGTGGACAGGAATAGAGGTAGAACCGGGACAAATTTGTTGCCTTCCTCAATGATACATAGAACAGCTTGAAATTTAGATGCAGCAAAAGTCAAGTATCAGTGGAGTTTTTGGATCTTTGAATTTACAAAAATGATACTAGCTTGGAAATAACACTCTACCGGAAACCTCTGGAGTGCAACAGCTTATTATACTACACAAGTTGCCGTCAGAGAGGTTTAGTGAATAACATCCCAAAAGGATAGATGTTACGGGTGAGACCTAATTGCAGTACAGATAGTGAATTTGGGAAACATTTAATAGATATGGCAAATTGCTTTCTCAGTGGAGGATACACACCAGAGGTGGTACTGCAAGCTAAACAACAAGCAGAATCAAAGACCAGAGAGGCTTAAGCAATAATGCATGACAGGGCGTGTGTTGCTGTGGGATTTACACACACCTTGTGTGGTGTGTCACGAGGCACAGCCAAATGACTTTAACTATACAAGAAGTGTGTAAATCCCACTAATACACACGCCCTGAAGTGCATTATTGTGATAATAAAATGAATCTGTTATTAAAAATTTAAAAAATATGAATTATGTTCAAAGGAAGTAAACATTTGATCTGCAGGCTCTTTACTGGTTGTCTGTTGCAGGATTTACACATTGTCATGTGACTGTTTTGACCAATGAGGCTACAGAATTTTCGAGACCCATTTTATAGTTTATTACAACAAAAAGAGAGAGCAAACCAGATGGAACTCATCACTTGTGTCACTACTTTTTGTGATCAAGCAGTAGAGGTAGCAGCAGTAATCAAAAACTCTGGCAAGTACTACAAGGAGACGCAACATTTCAAAGTGAGAATTACACCAGTCCAAGGATCGTATATGGGCATGGAAGAAATATAAAGGACAACTTGGTACACAGTCAATGTCAATGGCAACCTTACCACAGAACTTGGTTACCAGTCCCACCAGTGGGAAATCATTGATGAGGACATTGGGTCCATTGTGTCACAAGGTCAGTGGACATTCATCTGTATCCCCCTCCCCCTGGTCGTGCCTGAAAATAGGCAGGATTTGTCTAGTGCACTTACCCAGTCAACAGAAATGAAATAAATATATAAAATTGTGGGAATACAAGAGGCACAACAGTATTCCAACATCCACGACTGGGAAAAGAATTCAAAATATTAAATTTCATTAACTGCTCCACTACAGATGCCATCTATGTCCTCATTTGTCCTTGTGGACTGGGATATGTCGAACAAACCAAACACCAACTTAAACAGCATACAGATGAGCACAAAGCTGCAATAAGACACAACATCATGACAAATGCAGTGGCGAGGTATTTCTCTGAAGCTGGACATGGATCAGCAGCTAAACTCTACTTTGTGCAAATAGAAAATGTTTCGATGGGAGTATGTGAAGGTGACTCTCAAAAAGCTAGTACACAGGGAGTGCTTCTGGATTCATACTTTGGGCACTCCTGATCCTAGAGGACTGAACAAAGAGCTGCAGCTACAGTGTTATTAATATGCATACTGACTTCTGAGTAGTGCTTCCCCGTGATATGTGTTTAGTCTGTCTTTGCTTTTTTTTTTGTGCTTCTCCCATCCCTTCCTCTGCCACCCCATTTTTTTCCTGTCTGGATGTAGCTATGTATACATTTATTAAGTGACTACTTGCTTACACGGCTCTTCACACTTTATTGATGCACTTTGTCACTTGAGCATTTTACACCGTTCTTGGGCTTAGACAGCAAACATCAAGCCTGGATCTTTCCCACCTCATAAATATTAACAAACCTGGGTATTTCAGGAGGAGGTAGGCGAGGTAGCTCTAAAGAAAGCGTTGCTGAAACATCAGCTGTAATGTGCATGCCTCGCTCAGCAGGCACACTGATCATCTGACTGCCTGCCATGCTCATTGTAAAGATGCAGTGACGAGTGTCAGTGTTTCTATTTTTGTTTTGATTGTTGATTCGCCCAATCTTTTACCTCCACATTTGTCACGTTACCTGTAACTGCTGCATTTATTTTTTGAAAGCTTGAAAAATGGTCTGAGGACTGGCAACTGAAGTTTAATTCAGAAAAGTGAAGAATGATGCACCTGGGACACAGAAACCCTGGAGAAGGCTACAGGATGGGGGGGGGGGTGGCTGACAGTCATAGAGGAGGAAAGGGACCTGGGGTTATTATTTCAGATGACCTGAAAGTGTTGAAGCAGAGTGCTAAGGCATCTGGGAGGGCCAGTGGCATGCTGGGTGCCTAGGCAGGGGTATCACCAGCAGAAGGAGGGAGGTAGTGATGCCACTATAAAAAAAACATGGTCAACATGGAGTACTGTGTATAGTTCTGGAGGCCGCACCTTCGTAAGGACATTAACAGACTGGAGATGGTCCAGCGAAGGGCTTCTAAGATGGTACAGGGTTTGCAACACAAGACTTAGAGGCAAGATTAAGGGACCTCAACATGTACTCACTGGAAGAGAGGAGGGAAAGAGGGGGCATGATAGAAACATTCAAGTACCTCAAGGGTATAAACAAGGTGCGGGGGGGAGACATTTTCCAATACAGGAGGAGCACAAGAACGAGGGGCATGACATGAAATTGGAAGGTAGGAGGTTAAGAGGGAATGTTAGGAAGTTCTTCACAGAGAGGGTGGTGGACACATGGAATGGTCTGCCTCAGGAGGTGGTGGGAGTCAGCACTGTGGATGGATTCAAGCATGCTTGGGACAGGTATAGGGGAACTATAGAGGTACAGCAGCAGGTTGGTCGGAAGCAGTAATCCAGGACAAGGCCTTACGGGCAGACTAGATGGGCCAGGTGGTCCTTATCTGCCGACAATTTCTATGTTTCTTACACACAGCACTGAATGATATAAAGAACTGGCTGAGATGACGTTAGGCCATTTAAAGATATAATTGTCCTTTCTGTGAGTTTGTGCTACAGACCTTCGGAGTTTCTAAGGCATCCGTTTAGGTAATTGCTTGAACTCTGACACAGTATGCGCCAGGCCACTGTCACATTAAGTAGACTTTGAGTCCTTCATTTCTTTTTTATGCTTTGACTACCTTCCTGACCAAAGTATCCTCAGATTTCCACAGGGACAAGGAATCTCTTTGCCATCCCTCTACCCTCCCACTGTAAATAACAGACAGAAACACCTTTACTCCCTCGGAAGAATGTCAGCCTTCTATACCATGGACTATCTCTGTGCCCTGCTAGGCTCAGTGCAAAAAAGGGGTCTGTACCTAAAAAGGCATTACATTTCTGGACGGGTTGCCCACGCCTGCTGCAGTTAATGCCCACCCCACCAGGACAGTGACCACATAGTACGCAGAATGGGCTGATGTGTCATAGGAGGAGATTGCAAACCAGATACTTGATCCTCTTACACACCTGTTCCAAGCACTACCATTTGAATGAGTTTAGTGCCACTAATGCCACTTTTGGTTCATGGGTACTGAGCTAGGTAATTCTGCTCTGGCTCCTTCCCGTTTGTGTACTGCTTTGTAGCGCCCATACCACTTCCTGCCCATCAGAGCTAACACACAAAGGGGAATTTGGTTCATTATTGGTAGTTCTGGTTGTGTGTAGGCTTCGACCGTGGGCAGGGGGGTTCTCCCAGGTGGTCAGTGCTGTGTTTCAGGTGCACTGTAATGGACTTCTCCACCAGGCCACTGTCACACTAAGTAGACTTTGAGTCCTTCATTTCTTTTTTATGCTTTGACTACCTTCCTGACCAAAGTATCCTCAGATTTCCACAGGGACAAGGAATCTCTTTGCCATCCCTCTACCCTCCCACCACAAATGACAAACAGGTTCTCCTAGTGTGTTTGTCTCAGTTAGCTAAAGTGATTATCTGAACAGTTATCTAGGTGTAAATCTCAGGTGGCTGAAGAGGCTTGATTGCTGTGCAGTTTAAATTACTTGTAGAAAGATCTAGTAAGTAGGGGGAGTGGCTTAGCTAGAAGGAAACTAGATTTAAACACTGCCTTAGAAAGATTCTGTCAGAGGCTTGGCAAAGGACACCAGAAGGAAGGAGTGCTGTGTGACTGGACTTCTCTACTGGGACTAAAGAAGTAGAACTCTTCTAAAAAAACTGTATTGCCCGCCTTCCCTCCCTTCCCCTCCACCCTCCCACCCAAGGCTAGTTCTACTTTTATAGGCACAAGATTTGACTGACAACAGGAACTTCCTGTTTGGGAGCAGAAAGTGAGTGATCACAGAGCCACCAAAGACGCACCATCCTAGAAGGGCAAGAGTAGCTCTCCAGCCCCCTCTAGCTGCTGGAGGTCTGCCTCTAAACAGGTAAGGGGTCTACTGAGAAATGTAGGATCTTCTTGTCTCAGAACAGGACAATTGGAAGCTTAAAGGGCACAGAGGCAGTAAGTAAGGAGAGAGAGAGAAGGGGAAAAAATGGAGGAAAGAGTAAGAATTCCAAACAATAGTGAAGGAGCCAGAAATAAGACATGATGGGAGTGGTGCAGTGCAGTGGCTGTGGAGCAGCAGTCTTCCGGGAGACGTTCTGGAGGATGCGGTGTTGTCCCATCTGCAGGCACCTTTCTGGGCTGAGGGGGGAGGTTGTTCATCTCCAGGCTGAGTTGGCCAGGATTTGTGGGACCTCCTCTTCCATCCAGGGACCACCAGGGCCACTGCCATTGCCTCAGAGGTTGCCAAGAAAGAGAGGTTGGACCACAGTGGGCTTAGGGAGGGTGAGGGTGGTGGAACAGGTGCATCCCCTCAGTTGTACCTCTCCACAATTCCTATGCCATTCTGGCAAGTGTGGTTCCTCTATGGAGGCACCACAGTGGAGACCAAGGAGGATGCTAGGAACCTCCACAAGGAGACCCACAGGAGGGTGGTATGGGACCCCACGGGGAAGCAACTCCTGGTGGGGACTCCATTGTTAGGGAAGGTAGAACTGGGGGAGGAAGGAGAGAGGGAGGTAAGGTGCCTGCCTGGCGCCATGGCTTGGAGGGACAGGGAGCGAATCCTCAGCATTGCCAGAGCAGCTGCACAGGGGAGGGAGCCGGATGTCATTTTCCACCTAGAGACAAATGACCTGGCTAAGAAAGGGATCAGAGCAGTGCAGGAAGAGTTTGTGGAATTAGGGAAGGCCTTAGACAAGTAGCATGCACGATAACCTTCTTGGAGGTGCTGCCTGTCTATGGCGTACGAGAGGCTAGGGTGCTTTACACCATGGGATTCAATCAATGGTTGAAAAACTGGTGCAGAGCTCAGGGATTTGGCTTCATTGGAGATGGGGGGGTCCACCTGGAGTGATGCAAGCCTATACTGGCATGATGGGCTGCATCTATCTAGGAGGGGAACCAGGATCCTAGGTGATAGGTTTAAATGCTTCATTAGCAAGTATTTAAACCAGCCAAGGGGGGAGGCACTGGAAAGGAGCAGGGAAATCCTAGCTCCCAAAAAAGTCACGGTAGTAAGTGCAGTAAACACCAACATAGAGATGTCGATAAGGAGAAGAACAGGGGTAAATGGAGAAAGTGACAAAGGCAAGAAAGACAGGGATGGGGCAAAAAGGAGTAAGGCCATCAGGAAATGGAGGATAATGAGTACCAATGCCTGTAGCCTGGGCAACAAGCTCCCTGAAATGGTGACCTTGATGGAAGAGGGATGCCTGGATATCGTAGCAGTCACAGAAACATGGTACACAGAGAACCATGACTGATTTGTTAACATACCAGAGTACGTAACCTACAGGAGAGACAGGGAGGGGAGGAGTAGCTCTCTATGTAAAGGAAGGGATAAAAGCAACTGAACAAAAGAGTAAACAGGGAGGAGAGGAGGCACTGTGGGTCACCTTGGAGACTGGAAGTGGCACCACAATCTGCACAGGGGTTGTATACAGACCCCCAGGTCAGGGGAAGGGAATGGACAAGGACATGATAGAAGACATTCTTAGGATGGCAGTGAAAGGGGAGATACTGTTGATGGGAGACCTGAATATGCCAGATGTTAACTGGAGCACACTTGCTGCAGCCACATCCAAGAGCAGGGCCATTCTCGGTGCCCTACAGGTGGCATACCTCAGACAGCTAGTTTCAGAACCCACTCGTGAGGAAGCAATCTTACTATCTTAGACCTCATACGCTCAAATGGGGACAGTGAGAGGATCTCAGATCTAGAAGTGGGTTGCCATCTGGGAACAAGTGGCCATCAAACAGTGTGGTTCACATTAGCTACAGAGTCAAGCCATACAAAAGCGAGGGTACTGGACTTCAGGAGGGCTGACTTTGGCAAGATGGGAGAGTGCCTCAGAAAAGCACTAGCAAATAGGCTAGAAGGAGGGGTGGAGCAACAATGGGGAATCATCAAAACTGCCATCACAGAGGCAACAAGCCTTTGTGTGAAGCAAATAAAATGAAAGAAAAAGCCACTATGGTTCTCAAAAGAGGTGGCTGGGAAAGTCAGGGAGAAAAAGACAGCATTCAGGAAGTATAAGGAAACACAGAAGGAGCAGGACAGAGAGCTGTACCAGTTAAAGCAGAAGGAAGCAGGAAGGGAAGTCAGAATAGCAAAGGCCCAAACTGAGGAAAGGATAGCCAACTCAGTTGAGAAGGGGGATAAAACCTTTTATAGGTACATCAGGGAGCGATAAAAGACGGAGGAGGCTGAATAGAATAAACGTGGTAGGCAGAGGGATAGTGAAAAGCAGGATGCTGGAACGAATATTTCTGCTCAGTATTCACAAAAGAGGTGGGGGAGGTGTCTAATCCAATTAACAGAAACACTCTGGATGGGGGGGGGGGCAATTCCAGTCCTTTCACAGAGGAAAGGGTTCTGAAAGAACTCCTAAAACTGAAGGTGGACAAAGCAATGGGGCCTGATGGAATTCACCCCAGAATTCTAAAAGAATTAAGGGGAAAACTAGTGAAACCACTGACTACCATTTTTAACAAATCATGGGAGGATGGTGTGGTACCCGAGGACTGGAGGAAGGTGGATGTGATTCCCCTTCACAAAAGTGGGACCAAGACAGACGCAGAAAACTACAGACCTGTCAGTTTGACCTCTGTTTCATAAGTTAGATCAAGCTTCGAGACTTTCGTCCATAATGCTCACCATTTCTTGTTTTAATACATAGTTGTCTTATCATATAGATGTTTATCCAGTCTAGACTTGAATGTGTCTATGGTAGTACTCCCCACCACATTAGTTGGCAAGCAATTCCATGCAGATACCACCCTAGTAGTGAACCAGTGTTTCCTTAGATTGGTATTCCATTTAGGCAATTCTAATTGCATACAGTGTTTGCGAGTGCTGGACCAACCAATTCTATATGACATTTTTAGATCTTCTCTTAATGCAGCATCTTGTGATAACCTAAACATCATACATAGGTCTCCTCTTAGCCTTCTGTAACATAGGGAATATAGATTAAGTTTAGTCAATCTCTCACTATAAGACGTTTTTTTCAAGGCAAACACTGATCTTGTCGCTCTACGCTGAACACTCTCCACTCTCATAATATCCTCTCTGTACTGTGGTGACCACAGTTGCACACAATACTCCAAATGTGGCCTCACCAACGATCCATACAATGGAATGATCACATTTTCATGTCTGCTAGAAATATGTCTCAAAATACAGTTCAAACTCTGGTTAGCCCTTTTAACTTGTTGTTTACAATGTGATTTAAACTTTAAGTCTGATGTAGTATTGATACCCAAGTCTCTCTCCTCAGTTGTTTTTTCAAGGATATTATTCCCAATATAATAGATATGCTTGTTGTTATTACGACCCAAATGCATGATTTTGCATTTGGAAATATTGAGTTCCAATTTGCTAATTCTGGTCCACTCATATATTTCATTTATGGCCTGTTGTAAGGAAAGAGCCTCTGTTATTGAAGTCACAGTTGTTCCCAATCTGCAGTCATCAGCAAACTTAGAGATCCATATATAAGGATTACTGAGCTGTAGCGATGAAATATAGATATTAAAGAGACAAGGTCCTAACACCGAACCCTGAGGCACCCCACTAGTGACCTCAGACCAATCTGACTTCACCCCCCCAACCACAACTCTTTGTTTTCTGCCCGTCAACCATTTAGCTATCCACTTTATAATATTGTTGTTAATTCCAATTTTAATCAAAGTTTGTAATAATTCCTCATGAGGTAGTTTGTCAAACGCCTTCGCGAAATCCATGAAAACCTCATCTACCGGTATACCGTTATCTAATTCTGCATTAACTTTTCCATAAAAGGATAATAAGTTGGTTTGACAAGATCTAGACTTAACAAAACCATGTTGTACAGGATCAGATAATTTGTTTGTTGTTAAGTACTCAACTATAGTATCCTTTAAAATACCCTCCATAAGTTTACCCAATAAAGATGTCAAGCTTATAGGTCTAAAGTTGGCCGGGTCAGAACTTGATCCTTTTTTATGGAGAGGAACAACCAAGGCATTTCGGCAGGCTTGAGGGACTTCACCTCTATCTAAGGATGCTTGATATAAGAAGCTCAGTGGTTCTGCCAGTTGATCAGCAAGTTCCTTTAAAATTCTAGGGTGGATGTTATCTGGGCCTGGAGGCTTATTAATGTCTAGTTTGCTTAATCTATTCTTTACCTCTGCCGGTGTTATTTTAATATTACCAACTAAAGGAGTTGAAGTGTCAAAAGTAAGTGGTGTACTGCCAGAATTAAAAACTGAGCAAAAATATTTATTTTGTATATTAACTGTTTCTTGTTCGTTGAGCATACCACCTTTATTGTCCTTAAATGGTCCCAGTAATGAATGATAAGTCTTTTTACTATTAATATAAGAAAAAAAGGATTTTTTGTTATCTTTAATTTTGTTTGCCAGAGTAAATTCTTGATGAGCTTTTGCTTTTTTAATAGTTGATTTAAGTAATTTAGCATGTTTAATGTATGCTAAATAATTTATCTGGGTTTTGTCTTTCATGTATCTCTTAAACAATCTATCTTTAATATTAATTAAACGTTTGATTTGTTTATTTAGCCATCTAGGATTAGGTTTTTTACCATTCATTTGTTTAGGTTTAATAGTTGGAATATACTTGGTAATTAACTGATTAAGCTGATTAAGGATCACAATCCACATATCATCAGTATTTTTACCTTCAAAATCCGCAAACCAGTCCCACATAGCCAGATCGTGCCTAATACTGGTGAAATTTGCTTTTGCTAAATTTAATTTAATTGCTCCTTCAAACTTGGTACATGAATTATGAGTCTGCTCCACTGCTCCTATTATACACTGGACTTTAAGATGGTCACTGTTTCCCAGCGGAGGTAAAATCTGTATCTTGTTGATCAGATCTCTCACATTTGTCAATATGAGGTCGAGAACATTATTTCCTCTGGTATTTTCATGTACTAATTGCTCTAAACCCAACTGTTGAAATGTGTCCAAATATAATTGTTCCATTTTGTTACCCGTCTTTAATAACTTCCAGTCAATACCAGGGAGATTGAAGTCTCCCAATACTATTATATTATCCTCTGGATTCAAATTAGCAAGTAGATCTAGAAAAATAGCATCTTTATCATGTGTGTTAGATGATGGTCTATAATAAAGGCCAATTATGACTTTGGGACCACTAGACGGTATTAGCTTAAGCCAGATAGTTTCAGCTTCCAAGTTATCATAAGCATGTATGCATTTGATGGATTGGTGTACATATATTGCAAATGCCCCCACCTTTTCCATAAGATCTAGACTTATGGAAAAGGTTATAACCAGGTATTGATTTCTCCCAAGAGTCATTATTATTCCATCATGTTTCTGTAATACACGCTATATGTATATCATGTAATGACAAAAACATTTTAAGTTCTTCATATTTGTTCACAAGACTTCTAGAATTTATAAGTAAAGTTTTCCATCCCGTAATCTTGGCATAATCCATTGAAGTGTTCTTAATTGGGTGCTTTACTGACGTGGACTGCCCCCCTTGCACCAGTTTAAATGAAGATCAATCATCTTATTCAGCTCCCTGCCTAAAATCCTAGAACCTGCTAAAGTAAGATGCATACCATCAGGTTTAAATAAAGATTTATTACAAAAAGTAGTGGAGTTATCCATAAAACCCAATTTGTTTTTTTATGCAAAAGGTCCTTAACCAGTCATTTGTTAACTTAATTGCTTTATTTTTATAACTAGAGTACCCGTATGTTGGTAAAATACCAGAAAAGATTAAATCTCCTCCTTTTTATTTGATCCTAGTTGCTGTATCAGTTATTTTATTTTGAGATGTGTTCTGACTGGTTTTATAAACATCATTAATACCAATGTGTACCAACACTAGAGGATTCTTTGTGTTTTCCATCAACCCATCTAATAAAGTTGACACATCACTTGCTTTACCCCCCCTCCCCCGGTGGTAGGGAAAGTGATGGAATCACTTCTGAAGGAAAGAATTGTTGAGTACCTAGAGGCCAGTGGAGCAAAGGACCCAAGACAGAATGGATTCACAGTGGGAAGGTCATGTCAGATGAATCTAATTGATTTCTTTGACTGGGTGACCAAAGTAGTAGAGCAGGGAGGGGCTGTGGACATGGCCTACCTAGACTTTAGCAAGGCATTTGACACAGTCCCACACAAAAGATTAATAGTCAAATTAACCAGCCTGGGAGTGGTCCCAGGGTGGTAGCCTGATAAAACATTGGCTGGACAACAGGACACAGAAGGTAATTGTAAATGGAGTCCACTCTGAAGAAAGAGGGGTTACTAATGGGGTACCGCAGGGTTCAGTTCTGGGTTCAGTCCTTTTTAATGTCTTTATAAGTGACATTGCAGAGGGACTGGAAGGAAAAGTATGCCTCTTTGCAGATGACACAAAGATCTGCAACAGGGTTGATACAAAAGGAGGCGTGGAAAGGATGAGAAGGGACTTGGCAAGGTTGGAGGAATTTATTTATTTATTTTGTTTTTGTTGACCGGGTAAGTGCACTAGACAAATCTTGCCTATTTTCAGGCACGACCTGGGGAAGGGGGATACAGATGAATGCCAACTGACTTTGAACCAGATTAAGCTGTTGGTGGTATTTATAGTGAATGAGGGAAATTTGGCCAGGACACCGGGGAAATTCCCCTACTCTTTTCGATAAGTGCCATGGGATCTTTAACATCCACCTGAACTACCACCAATCCAGGCAGATGGGACCTCGGTTTAACGTCTCATCCGAAAGACGGCACCTCAGAAGTGCAGCACCCCTCTCATGCTGCACTACAGTGTCAGTACTGGGATATTAACCCAAGTGCCAGATGTGGGAACTGAACCCACAGCCCTCTGATCTCCCAGCCTCAGAGGCGAGTGTGCTACCTACTGAGCCACTGACACTGCTGGAATGGTCAAAAGTATGGCAGCTAGGATTCAATGTACAGAAGTGCAAAATAATGCACCTGGGAAACAAAAACCCAGGGGAAGATTACACAATGGGGGAAGGGGGATAATAAAAACAAAACAGGAAAGGGGACCTGGGGGTAATCATTAGGAGGCAGTATAGCACAGTGGTTTAAGGCTCTGAGCCGCAAATCTGGTAACATCCAGCAGACCAGACCTGGGTTTGAATCCCACAGCTTCCACCTGCATATTGTGTGACCCTGAGCAAGTCACTTAACTTCCGTGTGCTCCCAGGTCGCTCCTGTAAAAAAGCTTTCAGCTTAGTGTGCTATTCCTGGTTAAACAACTAAAAAAAAAAAATATCAGATGACCTTAAGGTTAGCAAGCAACGTGAGAAGGCAGTAGAGAGAGTTGGGGGTATACTGGGATGCACAGGGAGAGGCATCACCAGCAGAAAACAGGAAGTTGTTATCCCTCTGTACAAACAGTTGGTGAGACCCCATCTGGAGTACTGCATCCAGTTCTGGAAACCCCATCTCTGCAAGGACATAGACAGGATAGAGGCAGTCCAGAGGAGGGCAACTAGAATGGTGCAGGGTCTGCAAGAGAAGCCATACGAGGAGAGACTAAAAGAGCTTAATATGTATACCCTTGAGGAAAGGAGGGGGGGGGGACATGATAGAAACGTTTAAGTACCTCAGTGGAATCAACAAAGTCCAAGAGGGTAGCATCTTTCAGGAAAAGAGACATGCAAGAACAAGGGGACACAATTTAAAGATAGAGGCAGGGGGCAGTTCAGGGGCAATGTGAGGAAGTATTTTTTCACAGTGAGGGTAGTGGATGCATGGAACAGCCTTCCTGAGGAGGTTGTGGAGTCTAAAACTGTGGGAGAATTCAAGAATACATGGAACAGACATAAGGCAATTCTTGTGGGGGATAGGAAGAAATAGGCTGTTGGTTAACTAGGATCTGCAGCTTATCCTGTAGGTAGGGAAATGAGCAGACTAGGTGGGCCAAGCAGTCCTTATCTGCCATCAAAGTCTATGTTTCTTGTTCAGCCCCACTATACATAGCTTCCTGCAGATCCTTGAGTTCTTGGGGTTGAAGTTTTGTGGTTGTTAGGGGGCTGTAAGTTTAACTTTTACCAACTTGTTTCTCCTGTTTTCTTTTTCTGTTGTAACACATCTTTGCCAGTGGGGCAACTGAGGTTCATGGAAAAGGTGGTTCCCATAAAGGTCCTAGGTCATGCTGACTTTGTCTCAGCTCAGCAGGGGGATCAGCCCATATCACTTCCTGCCCATTGATGGAGCCTACACACAACCAGAATTACCAGTAAGGAACCAAATCCCACTTTGTTTGCCTACTTCTCCAAATCCTGCACCCGCAGCTGGCCTTGCCCATCCTTCTTCACCCTCTTACTGTGTTATATTGAGGGTATGCTCCCATTGGACACCACTGTTTTTTGCTCTTTGTTTTTAAAATTCTGCTTTTTACTTAGCTCAGGCTCTCCTATTAATGTTTGTATATTGTATGTTTTGTTCCTTCCTATTCATCTTGTATATTTTTGTGATGCAATTGCCACTTTATTCTTTTACCCTGTAATTATTGTTTATGATTGTATATTTTCACCATGCATTTGCTACCTTACTGTTTATACTCCATTTCTGTTTTTTATGTCTATTTTTACAATGTTGTTGCCACTTATTGTGTTTTTTTTTGTTTGTTTTATCTATGTAACCCCTTCCCCTTGGACATGCCTGGAAACAAGTTCCAATTCAGTGTGCCTATCCTGGTCAGCATATGTTAACTAAATAAATAATGGAGAAAGAGGGCAGGACCAAGGAAGTGGGTGAGAGACCAGTCGGGGGGCTGAGCAGCGAAAGAGAGCGCAGGGCTGTGGAAGGAGACAGAGGGCATGAGAGGTGTATTGAGCTGACAGAGAGAGAGAGAAGGAACAGAGTTTTGAGGAGGGGAATAAGAGAGAAAGAGCAAAGCTTGGGGGTGCTAATAGTGAGCACTAAAAGTGGCTGTAAGAAAGTGAGGCCCTGTGAGAGTAAGAGTCAGCATGACTGAGGAATGGGGGAGAATATTGGGCTGTGGCAGGGAGATGACAAAGAGGTGGAGAGCAGGTGCTAAAAGGGAACACAGATTAGTATGTGTGTGAGATCATGCCCTGGGCAGGGATGTTGAAAAGAGAGTTGTGAGATGGGGGGATGTGAGAAAACAGGGTCGGGGAACTGAGAAAGAGAGAGTAGGAATAGAGATGGGGTTAGGAGAGCATTTTTAGGCCAGGGAAGTGGGTGAGAGCATTGCAATGCAGAGAGAGAGAGAGAGTGGAGCTGTGGGGGGAGTGAGAAAGAAGAAGTCATGGATGAGAGTGAGAGAAAGAAGGACCAGTGAATTGGGCTGAGGGATGTGCAGAGAATGTCTGTGGGATAGAGTAGAGTAAGCAGGTGAGGCTGGGCAGGGTTGGGGGCTAAAGATGGCAATGCATTAGATGTGGGAGAGGGAGCCAGCTCGGTAGTATGGTGCTAGAGCTGACACCTACTACACCAGTGACCCAGGTTCAGGAATGGATGCAGTTTTCTCTAGGGTTGGCAGGGAGAGGGAGGATTAAGCATCCTTGGACAACTGTCCTCAGGGAAGAGGGAAAGTGAGTCCCACTGGTCAGCTACCAGCCTGAGGAATCTGGGTGGTAGCAGAGTGGGACAGCAGATACAGGGGAAGGGATCCCATGTCTTGATGGTGGCATCTCCACAGAGGGGAGCACGCATATCATGTCACTACACATGTGTGGGCCCCAGGGAGAAAATGGAGGAATAACTCCAGCTGAAGCTGGGGGACAGCCCGGACCCCAGCAGGCACTGAACTGATGATTGGGTCTTTGTAGCAGCCCTGTGGCAGAGGATGCACAAGAATCAGGTAAGTCCCAAAGAAGTCAAGTGAAGGGGTTGAGGGCCAGTCGAGGACTTAGTAGATAAATTCAAGATTGGAGCTATGTGGGAAAGAGATGGGTCTGGTGGACTGGTCTTAGAGAGAGAGTACATGGCTGAGCAAAGGTAGCTTAAAGACTTAACAAGCAGGCTGCTTGAGGGAGCAAGGCCAATCCCTACACTATGGTTAATTTATATATGGAAATCATGCCTGCCCAACTCCCCATACCATTTTCAAATGCTATGGGATCAGGATTAGTGCATTTTGGTGGACTGAAGCTAAGTAGGGCCATGGCAGAGTGCTGACAAAGAAAAACAAAGAGAACAAGGGAAGGTGGCTAATGGAGAGGTGTTGAAATTACTATTTTATTGTAGTTTTTGGTCAGGGGGGCACTCTGAGCTGTGACAGCTGGTTTCCATATGCGTTTTGGGGTATTAGCTTTGAGACCTACTGGGGCCCATGGGGTCCCTGTCATTAAAACACCCTCACCCATTATTTGTAAATGGCAGTGTTATACGAACTCAACGAGCTCACTTCAGAACTATGACACTGAGCCTGATGAACTCCTGTAATCATCCTAGTGAGTGCAGAGCAGGTCAGTAAAACAGACAGTATATCGGGGTCTGAGAGCTAAGACAAGGTCATGAGGCTGAGAGAGCTGGTGTGGAGGGGAGAAGTGAGCAGGGCTAGGGAAAAGGTGAAAGAGCAGAATGGGAAGCTGAAGAGAGCAGTAGATTCAAATTCTGTTTACATTTTCCAGCTAAAAGCTTTTAAGACATTTGTTACACAACTATATATAAAAAGTGCAAATTCCATACACAGATATAAAATGGACAGCTATTGCTGCAGACAGTAACAGCATGATCACATAAGTTACCAGCCAGTATGAAAAAGAGGTGCCATGCAGTAGAACGGAGGAGTAATAACAGTTGGTACACTCCATAGTCAATAAGGGGCCCATTAATAAGAAGTATCTATTAGTTACTGCCCTGCAGTCACCCAGGTAGGAAGCCATTTACTAAATATGTTCAGGCTTGGTTACCTAACCCCCAGAGCAGAGCCGATAATCTCTTCTAATAATGCACAAACTATTAAGTGTCTAGAGTAGGATATTTTTAGTGCAGTTCCATGTTGTCTAGAATGCAAAATTAAGAGCAACTTCCAGATTTTGTTTTCTTTTCTAACTAAATTCTTAGACATCTGTTGACTGTCATAAGATTTTGATGTGATATTTCAGATTTCGTATCTGTAAACAGGAATTGAAAAACAACCACATTTTGCATGGTGATTCAGTTGTCTTTTGTTAATATGATCTACATTAACTCATTTTGAGGAAAGTCGGAGAATTGGAGTATCTCAAGTATTTTTTTTGAGGTTGAGTATACCATTTACAGTTGAAAATAACACGTATCAGAGCTTCAGTTTGGCCTGAACCACAATCACAGGATGGCTTTGGTTTTATTTTTCTCATGTCTTAATTCTAGAATATCTGAAGAAAATATTTAATTCTGTATAAACATAGGGCATGTCACATTACCGAATTGTAGACTAATTTAGATAGTTTTCAATATACAGTTTTGTTATATGATACTTAGACAATTTTAGATTATGAATGTCTGTTGGTCAATATCGTTACATCTCTGTTTATATAATTGTACATACTGTTTACTTATATTGATGCCCTCACTCTAACTCCAGATGTGAAACAATCTCGAAGCTTGACCTTATCAGGTCCATCTTGTAAATGAGCCTTGCTCAATGATGATCGCCCGAATAAATAAAGATTTGATTGATTGATTGATTGAATGTAAACCCAGTAGTACAGTATTCAACTAGGTCAGTTGAAAGCCCTTTTCCAAATAGAATAATTTCTCTTCATAACAAAGAAGTGGAAGTCTGTTTCTTTTCATGGAAGTAGTTTTCATCCAGTAGCCGAAAAGTTATTAAGGAATTTCTACACATATTACAACCTTACCAAACTCTGCTCTGACAAAAAATGATGGTGTTGGCCATGGGGCACCAAATTGTTTTTCATAAAAACTTAAAAAAACTACTGTGAAATGAGAACCCCCAAACTTCAGATCTGTTGGTTAAAATTGGACATAATTTACTATCTGCTGCTATTAAAGCTGGTTTGACTGACTATCCACCATAACGGTTATTGAATCTAATGGTTGTTTTACAGTAAGGGCATGAGAAGATGTGTCATTCCAATGATTTTTCCAGTTCAGATAAGAGCTGAAAATTATTCCCATGTATGTATATTGATTTACTTCCTCTAGAGTTTTGTCACCTATGTATCACACCTGTTTATGATTTTTCCACCAAAAACCATCACTTTTGTCTTTTGATAATTGATTTTAAGTTCCACTGTTGGCATTATTAGTTCAGTGTGTTGAAGTTGTCTTTTCTGTCATATGGAACAAGACATTAGTAACAAATCATCAGTATATCCTAAGATTGGGCAGAACATATTTGTAATTGAATGAGCATGAAATCGATTATCATTGTAAGATCATAAAACTTTTTCTGTGATAATACTGAATAACGTTGGAGCTTATGGCTTCATGGGCAACCTTGTTTCACTCCTGTATTGTCAAAAAAGAGTGAATGCAGTCTCCAGAGAGTGTATATCTAATCTTAGCAGTGGTGTTAATGTGAAGACCCATTATGACATGAATGAGCTGTTGTTTTACTGATACTTCTTTCTGCCTGTTATGAAGAATATTTTGTAAAAGAGCATCAAATGCTGTATGCAAGTCTATGAAAGCTACATATAGTTTTGATTTTTTGAGACATGCATATTTTTCTTTTAAATAGTATAAAATAAAGCAGTGGTCAGCTACAGAATACCTCTTTCTGAATCCGGCCTTGCCTCTGAAAATGCATCATGTTTGCTTCTCTAATTATTTAAGAAGCATTTTTGAAAACATTTTTGCAATATGATTCATGAGTTATTTTTTTTAAACTTTGTGTTTATTGTTTTAGTTAAAACAACATACTGTTATTGATACAAGATTAGGACATTGCATTTCACATTTAGCAAGGATGAGGGCACCACTCCTCTTAATAACAAGTTTTACATCCCATTCTTAATGATCCGTCATGGGGAGGATATCTATTACATTTTAAACATGCATTAATTCCACCAGAGCTGATTATAAGCCCATGAGCTGCATGGAAATTAGATTACAATGTATTTATAGGTAGTGTCCCACAGTCCATCCTCCTACCAGTAGGTGGGAGTAGTATCATGCTATTCCTGTAGTGTGCACCAAAGGTGCCATACATTGAGATAATGCTACTCCTTATTTAAAGCTCAACCACATATCTGGCAAAAATTATAGTACAATGCTTATCTATAGCAATTGGTTAACATTCACTTCTGAAATCTCTCTATTTGAAAATTAAAATAAAAATTACAGAACATATAGGAGGAACATCTCTATAATAAACTGTATTACCAGGAACATTGTAATACAGCATGACTAAACAACTGTCTGCTGCTGTAAACTGCAAGGCCTAATGCATTCAAAACTTTAATAGTCTGTATCATGCTTGGGGGAGCCAGGCACAGTCACTGAGATAATTAAGGTTTAAAAGGGATTGGGGATCCAAGCGCAATCACACACCCCCACCACACACACACACACACACACATTTAACAGGGTCCAATAAAGTCAGTATTTTCACCTCAGGTTTCTTCTCCATCTGAAGAACTCTCTTCCTGCACATCCTGTTTGCGTTCAGAGTATACATATTTCTGACTCCACTTTAAGGCATCCAAGGGATCAGAGAAAATTAAACACTTTATTTTCAAGTACTATCCTCAGTCAAGCAGGGAACAACATGTGGTGAGGAATGTGTGCCTCCCTTAGTGCCGCTCTCACCCCATCAGACTTTTTTCTTTTTTGCCTCATGGCATAGCTGATGTTGGGGTACATTTGTACCTGCTGCCTCTGATACAGCACAGACCTCTTCTGACAAGCCACTGCTAGAAGATTATCCCAAGTGCCCATTCCATCCGTGACCAGAACTACTGTGCATGGGGCCTTGGGGTCTAATTGGTGACCTCTTTGTGTAATGCAGTATGCTTTCTGGGTGGCCTGGACTTTAGGAATGACTTTGTCCCCCAGCTGCTGCAGCAACCACTCTTGAAGGAACAGAAGTAAGTGATCACCCTCCGCTCCTTCAGGCAGCCCCACCAACCTGATATTAGCTGCTGTAACCTGATTTTCAAGTGTTTCTAGGCACGACTTAAAATGGTTGGTCTCACGCACCATGGTGGAAACTGCTCCCATGGTGGCATCTGCTCTTCGGGTTGACTCCACAGCTGATGTCTGTATCTGGTCTAATGTGGTCTCCAAAGTGACCACGCGATTCGTCAGCCCATCATATTTGTCTGTGAGTCCAGCAACAGTACTGATCAGTTTGTTTATTTTCACTCCGATTGATTGGAGCATTTCTCCCCCAGTATCCAAAGTTGTTTCTTCTCCACAGCCTTGCATCAAGCGTGTGGCAGGAACTGGTGGTGTATTTTTTGATCTTGCTCCAGAACCATGAGTCTGATCTTTCTTTGGGTTCCCAATTTTTGTTCAGGGAGACTTCTGATTCTGTTTTATGCTCAAGTAAATGAAATCTGCTTGCAGAAAAAGCATCACTTTTATTAAATTTAGCCAGAAGTTTCTCAGACCTCATTCAGTGAGCAGCCATTTTGCTCGGGCTCCATGGCACCCCCTGATTCATGAGAGTTATTGACCGATAATTACCTGGACCTGATGTGGGGCCCCTGTTACATATAGGGACAATTAAACATAATTTCCATCTAGGAGGAATAATATATTTATTTATGCATAGTACATTCATTAAAAAAGATGTGAGAATAAATGACCAATTTAGAGTGTCACTTTTGAATAGTTCTGTCGGAGCTTTGTGTGGACCGGGCACTTGCATTTGCCTTAAAGGAATCTATGGCAAGTTGGACGTCTGAAGAATGTGTCACATCAGACTCAGAGGGTAATTCAGAAAACCAAGACCACTTGGAAGAATAAGCTGGATCAGAGAAATTTCTTTTAAAATGTTTGATTCACAATCTATGTGAGCAACAATATTGTTTTTTATAATTGTATTGTGCCCTTAGCCACAAGTTGCCAAAATGCTTTTTGATCCTTATTATTTGTGGTATTTAACATTTGTTCCCATAGCAATTTTTGAGAAGTAGTTTTATAATACTAATATATAATACTTAAGAATTATTTGTATTGTTTACACCGTCATGAGAGTTCTTGTTTATTGTTTCTGGTGGGGCTATTCTTATTTTGTCTTACAGATTGTAACTGTTTCAACTTTTCCTTCTTACAGTCATCATTGGACCATGAATTCTCTCTGTTAAAAGGTTTAACAAGTTTGTATAACAGAGGAGCTACCATGTTTAAAACATAATAAATTGTCTAGTGATATAAATATTAAATCTTCTAGTAGGCAATGTATTATTTTTAATCTAAGATCTCAATCCCATTCTTTTCTTTTGAAGTTATAGAATTCTTGCAGGTTGGGTTACTAGGTTTGCATTCATTACTCTATTGAATTTACTTGCGTTTATCAGTATCAGTGGACAATTGTCACTATTGGGAAGTGTGGGAATATTAATTATTTGACCAAAATATATATCTAACATTGAGCAAATGACATAATAAATAGTGCTGCTACTTTGAGCTGTGACGTAAGAAAAATTACTTCCCGTATCACTTGTGAATCTGCCATTCAAAAGTGTAAGTTAAATTTGTGACCTATGGCTATCAGTTTTAAGCCTGCATAATTTATTTTCCTGTCCTTGGAACATCTATTTAGCTTAATGGAATCAACTTCATCTAGAACAATTTCAGAGTCAAAAGGATCAAAAGTGCATATTCTGCTATTAAAAACTCCTACCAACAATAATACTAGTTCTGATCATTTATAACAAGACAAGGGGCTCAATTTTCAGAGGCCTAGTAGCATGATGCAAGGTGCACTGGACCACTGTTTGCAGCAAGGTCAGGTGCACCAGGGACCCCACAAACACACACACACTGCCAGGACACAGCAGGGGCACCATAGTCATGGCTGATGGGTACCATACCTCATGGGGAAACAGCGATCCTGCCCTGTACAGGGACTGCTGATGGGCACAAGAATACATGGCACACTATAGCAGGTGACCTGCACAGATACTGCAGCAGGTCTAGGAACCCAGTGTACCACTCACCAGAAAGCCACAGCCAGGGATATTTGATGTGACTGTCAAGGGTGGTCTGAGACTTTTCCACTGTGGCGTATACCCTGATGTGGTACGGGATGGACAGAACAGTGCACCCAGCCATGGGGCACCACAAATGGGGATGGAGGTTCTGTGCATTGCACAGAAGCAGCAAGAACATGTCATGGCTGAACACTGGCATCTAGAATCCTGCAGGGTGCTGGGGCATGCATCATGCCATTGAGATGCACCAGTGCCCACCGGCTGGCATGTGTGGTGCATATACGACCTATCGCATCTGACAGTGTACTTCTGTGTGACGGTCATCCTCCCTGTGGCAGCTCCCACAGGCTGGCTAATTTACTGGTGACATGACTTGGGAGGGGCTATGGTTGGGCATGATCCTGCTCCCATGGTGCTATACTGTTGTGTGTTTCACAGGCTGCCCGCGCACTCACAGGTGTCCCACAGAGCCTCCCATGCTCCCTGTTGCTCACACCGTCAGTGGGTGAGAGCGCAGTTGCCTCAGCACACAGCCACTCCTTGGGAGGAGGCTTGGCGACCATGCCATATACCTGTCCCATCATGCAGTTATGTTGTGACATGCTCCAGGGGGACACCTGCCCACTTGATCTCTGGCACACAGCCAGCCAGTCACTGGGTATGCCTTACAGGGGCTGCTGCCCCAGCATGTCCACCCCTGGCTTCTGCCATACCTGCCAGGGTGGCTGTGAATGCAATTACTTTCCACCTGCTATATGCATGGTACGGGTCACAGACTTTGCCCATACCCATCACACAGTGTGTAGTATGGCTGTGGAGGGACATCAGGTAATGGGAGCTGGCATGGGGTGGACACATCTGTCGGCCTTCATTCCCCAGGATGGTTTCTACATGTAGTACCATGAGGTACATTATGGGACTTAGATGTCCCAAGTGGACCACACCTAGCTTGTCCTGTTTGGCATGCCCACAAAGGGCTTTGGCATTGGCACAACAAGCCGTTAGACCAGCTCTGGCTGGTATAACAGGTGTCTGCACCCTTTGACACATTGACAACAACTGTCCCATTTGAAATGCCATGGAAAGGGGATGGTGCATCACTTTGTAATGCATGCTGCTGTATGCCATGGCGTACCAGATGTTTTATCCATAAGCCCTTCAGGCACAGACACTGCCCAGTTGGGCGCAAGCAACATTGCAAAATCACCTTTGCTGCACAGTTTGATGCTGCTGGCTGCTTGCATCAGTTTTATATGGTGTACACACCTTGCGTCCTGCTCAGCCTTTTCAAAATCGAGCCCATAGTATTTTTTCCAACGTAGTCCATATTTCCTCATAGTAACATTTTGTACCAATTAGGGAAAATGTATACACTGATAATTATAATTTGTTCTTTGTTTATCCTTAACAGCATCACTTGGAAATTACTGTTTTGAAAGATAGATTTTTCCAGTCAAATATTTGTTGAAATTTTGAGAAAATTACTTAGACAACCAACATTGCACCCAAATTAAATGTAAAGGTGCATAACCGTTTAATACATTCATTGTGTCATGTCTCCTGGAACACTATAAGTTCAAAGTTTTCAATATATTTTTTCCAGTGTTCATTAGCTAACTTTAAAAAAAACAGTAGTGTTCCAGGATATACTATGTATCCCTGGTTTGAATTTCATGGGTCGTATGATTTTTAAGAGATGCGGCTGGCTGGTACCTTTTCTAGTGATTATAGGGGGATTTACAATGCAGGTAAGGTGTCTGCCTGCTGCTCCGATTAGCTGTTCTTGGATGTCCATGGTATAATGGAATATATCCTCCTATGTAACCATAACCTTCCCTTCTACACCATTCTCATTGCCAGCTGTTGATATCCTCTAGCCTCCTCTTCCTAGCTGTGCTTGCTCTAGGTACTGGTAGCACTTCAGAGAAGGCTGCTGATCTGGCCACTACACCACAGATCCTCCCCACTACCCTAAATCTGCCCTGCACTACCTCCATCTCTTCTGCAGCTAGGTTGTTTTTTCCTAAATGGATTATTACATGAGGTCCCCCAAACCTCTGTACAAGCTGCTTGATCATTGAGCTCACTGGCTCAGCTTTACTCTCCGGCATTCATGCTACCTTCCTTTTTTTTTCCATGAGTTTTTTTCTTCCAGATGGTCGATGCAGGCAGACTGTCAGCCCCATCCCCACCTCCCCTGCACAGCACCAACCTTCCTAGGACTCACAGTGCCCGAAGTCCCCCATGGATTGCCTCCTACGGCAGGCCCAGGAAGGAGAGGGATGTCCCGTCCAACCCAGGCATGCTGCCTTCCTTCCTGTGCACATATTCCCCTTCCCTCCCCAGCATATTCCCTTCACTATCACATTCCCCAGGATTAGAACTCTACTTCCTATCCCTATTCTCTTTCTCACCCCGCCGCACTACCCTTCTCTTGAGATCCTGCCCTGCGTGACTGCTCCCTCTCAGCCATACCCACAACCTTCCATCCTGCCCCTCCCCACCAGCCTGACCATCCCCCACAGTGCCTCCCCAGCCCCCCATGATTCGGTTCTACTTCTGTAACCCCACGTTCTCATTTCATATATGTTACCTCTCGTCCCCTCCTCTCCACTCCTCAAGCATTTATCCACCCTAATATTTTAACCCCATCTTCCATCACTGTGGCATGGTACAGCACTCCACACCCTCCACTTTGTTGACTCCTCTGGTTCCATGTCCTGAACCAGATCTCTCTCCTTAACCCCATCTCTCCCTCCTCTTCCCAAGACAGTGGGAGAAATATCTTCCACACTGGCACCACACTACCTGCTCCCACTCCAGTCCCCTTCATCCTGGACTTCCCCCTTCCTCCCACCTCTCTCCACTCCCCATCCCTAGGTTTCCTCGCCCTCTGAAGTAGAGGAGCCCAAAATATCTAGCTCTGCCCATCCTTGAACCTCACTTGCCTACCTGCCACTCTCTCCTGGGCTGTCCCACTGTCCTCCCTCTAGATTTCCCGGCCACATATCCCTCTCTCCCCTTCCTAATCTGCCTAACTCCCATCTAAGCTGCCTCACTTCTGCCATCAAGTAATTAAGATTCTTGCACACTGGGCAACCACCTACATCCCACTACATTCCTAAGAACACCACAGCACCCACTACAACACCACCTACTCATCCTCCTACCGTCTTAGTATTATATTCTCCCTTCAGTACCTAACAAGTACTTTCTACACACTCTTTGTGCCTGCCTCACATAGGGTATAGTTGCGATCCCTTTATTTCCTTTGTCGGTCTACCCTAGATATTTTAGCTTGCCTTTACAGGCCTACTGAGATAGGGATTTAGTAACTTTTTGACCATACCCTTCCAGTAAACTCCTAACTCAGATATGGAGTAACTAAAGCGCCAATTTATCCTGATCTTTCCACCGATCACCCTGAGCAATCAAAGAGCCAGAGTCACGGGGGACAAATGACAGAAGCTAAGTGCTATTTTTAACCTTGCTTGTGGGCTACAGTGATGGTGTCTTAATGTTCTTTCTTGCAGGTGGTTACTGTTTGGGATTAGGAGGTGGGAGGTCTTTGCAAGAGGGAGGGATCCGAAGGGGAGTGTCTGGCTGGTGTGGGGAAGCACACCAGACCATGTGGAGTCAAACCCTCAGTAGGGGATTTGTTTTGCTTACTTAAGAACAGAATTCCAAGCAACTCCAAAAGGTGAGTGACTCTGAAGCATGCGTGCCATGTAGCAGGAGTGTGATGTCTACCTAGGTGGTGTCTGGGGGCATCAATAGGGCATCTGTAGGGTGGACTGTAGGCCACGTTGCTCAGAGAAGAGAAGGTAAGGCAGGGAAAGTAGGTGGGGGTTCCATAGCAACTGCAGCCACTACCTATCTGTGCCAGTCCCCAGAAGTGCAGAAGCTCCATAAGTGTAGTGGGAACAGCTAAGTGAATTAAGGAGTATCTAGAATGTAAACTGTGGAGAAGGGGCATGCAGTGGGGCGGGGGAGGCAGGTAGAGTTGTAGGATGCAGAGTGTTTGGGGCAGCAGTATTCCTGGATTTGGATGCCTAGTTTGCAGGCATATTGCACAGTTGAGGGTGGAGGTGTGCAGGAGATCAGTACACTGGTGGGGTAGAGTACGGATGGTAGAGGCAGAGGAACCACATGGCCTGGAGGCAGGCATTGGGAGAGAACAGCAAGAGAGCCACCACGGAGAGGGGATTTACAAAGAGGGGGAGGAAGGGAGTAGCCAAGTCCCCAGGGTCCATCTTCCCAGTGGGAAGGAAGGCCCAGGGTGGGGGGTGGATAATGGTAAGGAAAATTGGGCAAGGCAAGGAGGGGAAGGTGTCCAGTGGGAGCACCACCAGAAGTGCCATTGCAAAACAGGTTCTTCCCACTGGACAGGGGAAGAGTGGGAATGTGGAGGAATGGGTAGGAACAGTGAGATGGGGAGGAAAAGAAATAAAAAGAATTCAAGCATGGTGTGATAGGGTGAGAGGGAAGAAGTTCAGGCGAGAGGGAGTGTGCAGGGGAAGTGGAGAAGGGTGAGCAAGGAGACAGGCTGAGGGGAAAGGTTGGGGGACTGCCAGGGGAACTGAGGGTCAGGTGGAGGGGGCTGGGACAGGGTAGCTGGAACAAAGGATTGAGGTGGAGTACTGGATGTGCAGGAGAAGAAGAATAATCCACATTTATATAGCCCTTTTCATACACAGTGTATCCCAATGCCCTTTACAAGCAATGCTAGATGGGTAATGAAGTGACTGAACGTGTAGTGGCGGCCATATCGCACATCAATACCCACACACATGGCTGGCCCGGTGGCGCAGAGGGTTGAGGAGCTGGACCCCACACCTCGTGCCACACCAGCGACTCCAGGTTCGGGAACGAGCCTGGGTCGTCGGCTGGGGGGGGAGGGAGAGGATGCGAGTGGCTGCCGGCTGGTGGCCCTCTGCCTCAGGAGGGAGGAACAGGTGTCCTCGGAGCTTGGCTGCCCCCTGGTGGAGGCTGGGGTGGCTGCGTTGTTCCGAGGACTGCCGGCATTAGGCCAAGGGAGGGTTGAAGAGACTGGCACTGGAGCTGTGGTGCCCATGTGCACCTTCACGTGCTTGCGCCACCACTTCTGGGGTCTCGGAAGTAGGACCAAGGAGGGAAAATGGAGGAAACATCGGGGGGCCACTGAGGATGAAGCCTCCGGACTGGCTCAGGGGATCTGCCGGGGCACGCATAGTGCCATAAGACCCCGAGACCAGTAGGGTTGGCAGCCAATGAGGGTGACCCGCCAAAGGAGGATAGAGCTGATAAAAAAATACCCACACACAGCCTGGACAATTGCATGATCTGGTTTATGGGAGGGGGAATGTTGACTAGGACACCGGGAATGTACCCTACTCTTTGCGAAGAGTGCCCTGGGTTCTTTTACTTCCACCTGGACACCCACCAGGACAGCACCAGGATGGGTAGAAGGGAACTCAGTTTAATGTCTCGTCCAAAGGACGGCACACCCCAGCAGTACAACACCCCCCAAGTACTGCACTCGGATGCCAGCATTTTAGGTATGAGTCCAATCCCTGTGTGGGATGAGAACCCATGACCTTCTGGTCCAGAGGTGGATGTGCTACCAACTGAGCCATAGGAGGGGAAGGAGGAGGCAGGCAGGAGTGGGAAGAGGCATGGATGGAGGGTAGAGGGGCCCAGGAAGATGGAGAAAGATGGTGATTTTAGAGAATTCAGTAGTAAAAGGGGTGAGGTAGGGTGGGAAGGGGTCAAGATCAAACTGCAGGAGGGTGGAGTGTATGCCAGGGACGATGGCAAGGAGAGTGGGATCTCTGACAGCCAAGCAGGAGGGAGGGAAACCTCATATAATATTACATCTGAATACAAATGACCTGGCAGGATGCAAGGGGCGGCAAAGGGAGATTCAGGGAGATGGGGAAAATCTGCAGCGAGGTAGGGAGTACAGAAGCATTCACAGAGGTGCTACCAGTCTCGAGGGCCAGCACAGTGAGGATAGTTAGAACTGAAGACTTCAGTGTATGGCTGAGGGTGATGTGAAGTGGAGGGGTATCGGCTAATTTGTGACTGGGAAGGGGCCTGGGAGAACAAAGACCTGTATGCACCTGACAGGCAACATCTAATAAGGGCACAAGGATCCTGAGGGAAAATACTTCAATTTAAACTGACAAGGAGGGGCCATCAGAGTGCAATATGTCCTCAGTTACGTGGTGGAGGAGGCCAATAGGCCTCCCCACCATCACGACAGAATAGGGAGGAATTAGGGATAGGAGGTGAGGGACTAGGAAGGGGAGGAGGTTGGGACGTAAAAGGGGGTCAGAGGAACTAGGTGGAGGGGAAGGAGGGACTGGGGAGGAGAGGCAGGAAGGGTAAAGGGGCAGAGTTGAGGTGGAGGGAAGTGTCTCTGAATGCCAGAAGCCTAGGAAGTAAAATGGCTAAGTTACAGGTGCTAATGGCTGAATGTAAGGTGGACATAGCGGTCATCACCAGGACATGGGCCACACCAAACCATGACTGGGACCTTGCAGTCTTCAAGTAGAAAATGTATAGGAGGGATCAGGAAATGGGTAGGGGGTGGCTCTATATGTAAAAGAGAGGATAATCTGTACCAGAGAGGAAGGGGTGGATAAAAAGACAGAAGCATTATGGGTGCAGGTACAAGCCAGTAAGGGGAGATATCTAAAGATGGGGGTAGGTTACAGACCACCTTCACAGGATTAGGATGTGTACAAGGTACTGAGGTCCTAAATCATGGAAATGGCAGGCAAGGGGAGAGGTAGTAATTTTAGAGGACTTCATTCTACCTGGGGTGGATTGGAAAATCCTGGCTACCTCCAGCACCAGGGAGCAGGTATTGCTGGATACATTCCAGAGTGGATTCCCAACACAGGGTGTCATGGAACCAACTAGGGAGAGGGCCAAAGTGGACGTGGTGCTATCCAGCTGTGGCCATGTCCAGGATGTAAAGGTGGAAACAGCATTTGCAGGGAGCGACCGCCACACAGTTTGGTTCCACCTGGACATGGGCAGAGGGTTGGTCAGGACTATGACAAAGGAACTGGATTTCAGGAAGACTGACTTTAATAAGATGGGAGAGATTCTGGGAGGGCACCTTGCTGTGATCAGTAAGGAGATGGAGGTGGAGCAGAAATTGGCCATAATCAAGGAGGGACTGATGAAGGCCACTAGTGAGAAGCAAGAAACCCAAGGCCAGAAAGCCCAGCTGATTCAGAAAGGAAGTGGCAAATGCAGTAAGGGAAGATTCGAAGGTATTCTCCCCCCGCAAACTCACCTGGATTAAATGGGCTTTATACAAGGTAGTCAAGCAGCCCACAATGTTAGGCGAACCCTTCACATAACTGACCACATAAATCATACTGCTACCCCAGTGATTATTATGAGTAAGTACATTTTTCTTTGTTTGGCACCCAATCCCAGAGGCTCTGGGCTCCTTACAGTAAAAAGATTTGACAGAGTGATAAAAACATTCAAATTCTGTAAACAATAAATCAATAAACAGATTTAAAATAAATAAACATTTTGTAAGAGTTAAAAAACAGCAGGGAAGGCTATGTTAAAAAGATGAGTCTTCAGGCCCCTCCTAAACACCTCCAACATAGGGGCCTCCCTCAAAGATCTTGGCAGCGAGTTCCAGAGGACTGGGCCAGCCAGCCCGAATGAACAGTCCCCCGAGGTTTTCAGCATGGTCCTCAGAAGCACCAGGAGGACCTCAGTGGAGGAGTGGAGGGAACGGGCTGGGATGGCAGGAGTAAGGAAGTCTGACAGGTAGCCAGGACCTGATCTGTACAGGGCCTTATAAGTGAGCAAGCCCACCTTGCAGAGAATCCTGCACCTGACTGGCAGCCAGTGCAGACCATAGGACTGAGGTCACATGACAGGACCTTGGCAGCCCCATCAGCAGCCTGCCCATTGCATACTGCACTAGCTGCAGCCGGCAGAGGTTCCCTCTACTGACCCTCAGGTAAAGAGTATTACAGTAGTCAAGCCTGAATGTTACAAAGGCATGCACCAGTGATGGCAGGTCTTTGGGCGGAATTAGGGATTTATTCTGGGTGATGTTCCTTAGAAGGTAAAAAACACTTTTGATGATAGCCGACACCTGAGCGTCAAATGTCAGTTTGTCATCAAGGACAACTCCCAGATTTCTCACCCTAGAGGATGCCATCAACGGGGTCGACCCCAGGACCAATCCTGTTGTCTTCCCGGAGGCACCCTCATCATGCCCGCGACCCAGCTCAATCATGGTTCAAGTATGGACACAGAAAAAGCGTTTGTTCAGGTGCATTGGGCATACCTTTACAGAGTCCTTGCTGGGTTTGGGTTTTCTTTGACAGTTATTCAATATCTCCAAACTTTCTGTAATTCCCCCATGGCCTATATCAGCGTGAATGGGTACATTTCCCCAGGATTTACACTGGGCAGGGGGACAAGGCAGGGGTGCCCTCTGTCTCTGCTGGTTTTTTCACCAAATTTAGAGCCCTTAGCTCAAACGATTAGACAGGACCCTGGGGTAAAGGGTATTAACATAAACAAATGGACTCACAAAGTCATGTTATATGTGGACAACATGCTACTATACCTTATATCCCTTGAAACTTCAATCCCTAGGGTAATGTCATTAATAGAATAATATACAGCTATGGTGGGTTATACTCTAAACACCAACAAAACTGAAATCCTTACTCTAAATTATTCTCTCACGATGGCCCTCTAACAAAAGTTCTCTGTAAATGGTCCCTGAATAAGTTAAAATATTTGGGCATCATGTTACAGCCTACCACTGCTTATTTATATTAGGATAACTATGCTCTTTTACTTCGACAGATAGAAGATATGACAGTGGCTTTTGCTTCCTTTTCAGTTCTATGCCCGATTTCAAGCAGTCAAGATGAACATACTTCCAAGGTATCTCTGCTTGTTCCAATGTACATCTGTTGCCCTTTCTAAAAATAGACTCAGCGACATGCAGCGCCAGTTTAATAAATTTAAATGGGCTAACACTAAACCGAGAGTCTGCAGCTCTGTCTTGTTAGCAAGAAAATCTTGGGGGTGGGGGGGGGGCTAGTCCCTCTCTTTTTAATTATTGGGTACCACCCAAGTCAGAATAGTGTTTTTCTGGTCAAACCTCTGGATCCTTACCCATTGGAAGGAGATGGAGAAGGACCAGGTTAACGACAGATCCCTCATATCATGTCTCAGCAAACTCCAACTACAAAGCAAAATATTGCAGTCCCCTTAAAGTATACTGGAGGTCACATTCTGGGCTTGGGACCATTTTGTGAGATATTTTCAGGTAGCAACATCCATTTGGAGAGTTACCTGGTTGGCATGGAATGAGGAGTTTCCCCCCAGAAAAACTTGATCCCTGATATTACAGACAAGTTGTAACAGGACTCCAATACCTGGATCAGTTATTAATTGGGAACATAGTGAAAATGATAAAGGAATGCAAGAACGAATTTGGTTGGGCTAACTCAGATTTTGGTATTTCCAACTTCAACACTATATACAACAATGTCTTGGTATACCTTGGAGAGGAGAGGAGAGGACTCAAGCCTCCAGAATTCGACTTTTACTCTCCGATATTTTATATGAGGCCTGGAACAGAAAGAGGCAATAGCCATGATTTATCATTATTTAACGTCGAACCAAGCCTCAGTTGCAGACCACCTTTTAGATAAATGGGAGAGAGAGGCAAAGATTGAACTCTCACAGAAACAATAGGAATAGATATGGGAAAGTTCATTCAGAACAACCTCATCTCCATGTTGGCAGGAATATTTCTGGAAAGTAAAAGCACATTATTTTATCACTCCAAAAATAAAAGCAAGGCTAGTACTGGGATTCACCTCAGCTTGTTGGAGATAGTGTGGGGAAACAGAGATCACACATACTCATATACTTTATGCTTGTCCTACCTTAATGAGGTTTCAGAATGTACTCAAGGTACAGTCAAAAAAGTTTGTACCAGACAAGAACCCCTACAGTTTTATAACTTAATTCTTGGCCTTCCTCCTAAGACAGTGAAAGGGCCCAGTACACTCTAAGTTTGGAACATATGCAGTGTTGCTATTTCCAAAGCAATTACTAGAAAATGGCTATAAGCAGATCCACTGACCATTAAAGAGTGGTGGACAACAGTTAAAAGCATAGAAGATATAGAGCCACTGACCATTAAAGAGTGGTGGACAACAGTTAAAAGCATAGAAGATATAGATCCACTGACCATTAAAGAGCGGTAGACAGGAGTTGAAAGCATAGAAGATATAGATCCACTGACCATTAAAGAGCGGTAGACAGGAGTTGAAAGCATAGAAGATAAGGAAAAACCTACATTCCAAGTTAGGGACCAACTCAATAAATTTACCAAAAGGTGAATAAGATGGTACTTAGCTCTAGGAGACGACCTCAATATAGACCCAGCAGTAGAGTCCCATTTAATCTGCACATAAGTGGATTGGGTAACACCTCTGAGACCATAGCTTTGCACCTTTCAGACTACCACCTGAACTATAGATGAGTAATGTAACTGGTATTACCTCTGTGACCGTGCTGCCACACCAAACGTTTAGAGGAGCCCTCTTGTTAATAAGGGGGTCTAGACTTTCCATTCTTCTTCACCTCAGGTAGTTTTTGAAGTAAGGTGTTTTTAGAGTATTTAATAGATCTACATATTTTGTTTAGGAATGGCCTTTTATTGTATAAGAAAAACCAATTTAAAGGAACTTATTGAGGAAACGTAATGATAACTTTACCTGCTTTCAAAATGTTCTGTTTACCTCTGTAAACCTTTATTAACTGATTTCTGTATATGTGAAGGAGTCAATATATGCCTATAAATTCCTCAATAAAGAAAGTAAAAAAAGGGGAGGGGTGGCTTTCCATCGTCTCTGCATTTCCCCCATGCCTTCAAAGACTACATGACATGGGGATTCACCATCCCCGCTCTATGCTTCTGTTTACCATCTGGCTCCAAATATGCCAATAGATGAACTTTTGCATCATGCTCCTCTAAGTTCAACCATCTGGTCTCCTTCCCATAGGATACCCAATCCTGAAGGTATCGCTACTGAGTGATGAGGTAATATCCCCAAATATCAGAAAAGCCCAACCTCCCCTTCTCCCCCTTACCTTTCAGGTGCTGCCATATAAAGGTGGAGTACCCCTTCTCCAACCTCTTAATATTCTGCTTTGAAGGACCCATAGGTAACATCTGCATAATATACAATAACCAGAGCAACACATTTATCTTTGGTAGATTAATGCAGCCCAACCATGAAATCAGAATTGCCCTCCATCACTCCAAATCCACCAAAATATTCCTGATTAATGGCCGGTAGTTGACAGTATACACTCCTCCCAATTCCTTCCTACTTTTACCCCCAGATATATGAGAGCCACCCCCACCATTTTAAGGTCCCATTATGCCTTAAATGAGCAGGTGGGTCTGGTCCTAAGCTTAACATCTCAGATTTATGCAGGTTTAAACAGTACCCTGAAAAACCCACAAACCATTGTAAGAGCCGTATCAGGGTTGGCATCAAAGTTTGGTGTTCTATAATAAACAGCAGCAGGTCATTGGCATAAAGATCAATCCCTTTAATCTCTTGTGTCTCTCTAATTTTGATAGCTAAGGGCTCAATTGCTAGTGTGAACAACAGGAGGAAGGGGCATCCCTGCTGAGTTCCCCTCTGCAGCTCAAATTACTCTGACAGGGCCCTGTTAATTAGGATTCTGGCTTGTAGCCTAAGATATAGGAGACATACGAACATGTGAACATACGAAATTTGTCAGCAGATAAAGGCCTAGAGGTGTATCAAGTCTGCTCGAATGTGCAGCTAGCACCCCGTATTCTGCAGCTGCCCCTCCATTCCACCCTTCCCCTTCATTGACCCCCCCTTGTCCTGTCCCATCCCCTTTTGAAGCAGTCCACTGTTCTACTGGATACTTCTGCAGATAACGCATTCCACCCAGCCACCATCCTCTCTGTAAAAAAGTGTCTCCTCATCTCCCTCCTGAACCTTCCTCCCTCCAGTCTCATATCATGGGCCCTGGTGTCCTTCCCCTCCCTTGCTTTGAACAGCCCCTCTGTATCTGTCTTGTTTATTCCTTTCATGTACTTAAAGGTTTCAATCATGTCCCCCTGTCCCTCCTCTCCTCCAGTGAGTACATGTTCCACTCCCTCAGCCTCCTCTCATATGATAAGTCCCCCAGCACCTTGATCATTTTTGTCACCCTGCGCTGCACCCCCTCCAGTAACTTAATGTCCCTCTTCAGATATGGGCACCAGTACTGCACACAGTACTCCAGGTGCGGTCTAACTAATGACCTATACAGTGTCAGAATCACCTCCTCCCTCCTCGAGGATATACCCCTTGCAATACAACCCAGCATTTTGTTGGCCTTTGCAGCTGCCTTTCTACATTGTGCCAAGTTGTTCATTGACCCTGTAATGAGCACTCCCAGATCTTTCTCCTCCTCTGTCTGGGCTAGCTGCACTCCACCCAGCTGGTAACTCCTCCTCCTTGGGTTCTTCATCCCAAAATGCAGCACCTTGCACTTTTTGGCATTAAACCCCATTTGCCAGGTGTCTGACCAGGTTTCAAGCTTTGCCAGATCATCCTGCAACCCCTGCCATCCCCCTAGGTCATTCACCACTGCTTCTACCTTGGTATCATCAGCAAACAGACTGATCTTGCTCTTGATGTCCATTGATGTGTCTGCAATGAATATCCCAAACAACACCGGTCCCAACACCGAGCCCTGTGGAGCACCGCTCGTCACTACCCTTGGGTGTGAGCTCCCACCCACCACCACCCTCTGTTGTCTTCCCTGAAGCTGTCCTACCCATCTCACCAGCTTTGCACCTGTACCTGTGCCTACTAACTTACTTCCCAGCCTTCCATGCGGCAATGAGTCGAATGCCTTACTGAAGTCCAGATACAGGACATCCACTGCATAGCCCCTGTCCAGTTGCCTAGTTACCCAGTCATAGAACTCCACCAGGTTGGTTTGGCAGGATCTGCCCTATATGAAGCCATGTTGTCTGCTCTCCTGTAGTCCTTTGGCCTCTAGAAAGGCCACCAGCCTTTCCTTCAGGGTAGTCTCCATTAGCTTACCCATGATGGATGTGAGGCTCACTGGTCTGTAGTTTCCCGGTTCATCCTTGGGGCCACTCTTGTGGAGGAGCACCATATGAGCCATCCTCCAGTCCTGAGGTGCACACCCCAAATGTAGTGAGGCATTACATAAGTCTGTCAAAGGTCCTGCAAGGACCTCTGCCAGCTCCTTCAGTACCCTGGGTTGGATGCCATCTGGGCCTGGTGCCTTATCCACCCTCAGTGCCTTCAAACTCTCCCAAACTCTGCCCTCCATGATTTCCCATTTGTCACCCTCCCCCATTTCTGCCATTTCTCCCCTTGGGTGTCGCCCTCTTCTTTAGTAAATACTGAGCAAAAGTACTCATTTAGTGCTTCTGCCTTATCGCACCCTGCTTCCACCCAACCCCCTGCTTCCTAATCCTTACTATGTGGTCCTTACAGCTCCTTTTCTCCCTGATATACCTAAAGAAGTCCTTCTCCCCCTTCTTAATGCCTTGTGCCAGCCTGAGTTCTGTAGATGCTTTGGCTCCCCTTACTGCCCTTGTCACCTCCTTCGATTCTGTCAAGTACTCCTCCCTGTCCTCCCCTCTCCCTGTTTTCCTGTACTTCCTAAAGGCAGCTCTTTTCCTCCTTACCTTTTCCATGACCTCCTTGCTCAAACAGCTCGGTTTCTTAGCCCTAGCCTTCTTGCTCTGGGCCTTGCAGCAGGTTTTGGTTGCCTCCACTATCCCCAGCTTTATGAGCTCCCACCTCTGGTTAGTGTCCATACTAGATTGAATTCTGGCCAGGTACCCTTTTACCACTTCCCCCATCCTCCCAAAGTTGGCTATCCTGAAGTCCAGCACTCTTGTGCCAGATTCCACTCCTTCCTTGCCCATATCCAATGTGAGCCATACTGAGTGGTGGTCACTCCCTGACAGTGGTTCCTCCGCTGTAGTCCTTTCTGAGGTCAAACTGGTCCAGCACCCTAAACAAGTACTCCCATTCGATATGCTCAAAGGCTTTCACGGCATCCTTCGACAGCATATGTGCCATTCCTGGATGTCGAGAGCCCTAATTGACCACATTCAACAAACACCTCACATTGTGATAGAATAACCTACCCTGAACAAAACCCATCTGATCCGGGTGTACCAGAGATAGAAGAATCAGCTCAAGGCACTACACTAGAATCTTAGCCACAATCTTTACATCACAGTTTAGTAAGGAAATAGGCTTGTATGAGGCACAGTCCTGAAGGTCCCAACCAGATTTTAGGAGCACACAGATCGAGGCCATAAAGGCAAACTCGGATGATTCCATGTCATAACGGCAATCGTGGAATAGAGATCACAATTACGGTTAGTATACATGGCCAAAACAAAAGACTATGTACACTCACGGCGAGGAACACAGCAGACATGAAAAAAGGTTGTTCTATGGGGTGGCTGTGCCACCTGCACCCCCCCAACTAAAGATTACTAACTCCAGGAGGGGTGCATGTCGGGAAGGGGGTGAATCTTGGAAAAACAAATTATGGAGCACAACAAAGTAAAAACACTGTACCCCTCCCCATCTCCAAACCCTGCACCCTCCCCACTGCAGCCAGCCACCCTCACCACTTTCCCACGGAGCCAGCTCAGCAGCCTCACACCACACTACCCCTTACATTCCCTCCCTCCTCTTCCAGTCTCCCTCTGTTCTTCCTGTCACCTTGATCCTCGCCCATCACTACCCTTGCAGGGTAGCCCACATAACAGGTGCTGAAAGTGAGTCGCTCATATTCGAGTCATTCACTTTCAGTCGCTGTTATGATGGTATACTGACTCAGACAGAAACCCCCCCCCTTCACTTCCTCAAACATCTCCTGTAATGGTTTGCTTATTTGACCAACCATTTCCTTATAGTATTCAGCCATGCAGCCATGCAGCCATCCAGCCCTGCGGCTTTCCCTGTCTTGAGAGAGAAAATAGCTTGCGTCACCTCTGCTGTTGTAATTGGCACCCCCAGAAATTCTCTCTGATCCTCAGTGACTTTTAGGAGCACCAATTAGGAGAGGAAGGCATATATTTCCCCCTCCTTACCCCTGTACTCCACCTCATACAACCTACTGTAGAAAGAGCAAAACAAGGTTCTGATGCCTGTAGGCGATGTCTCCACCCGCCCCTTGGGGTCTTTAATAGCTGAGACTCTAGCAAAAGTACATCTTCCCTTGATCAATCTAACAGAAAAGGACTGGGCTTGATCCCACATTCAAATAAGTGCTGACAGGTGAAAAAGAAACCCTTTCAAGCCTCTCCCATAAGCAATAAGTTAACAGCTTCTCTTGACACTGTCAATTCCTCTATTACCGCATCCGTTCTGTGTACAGAAGCCCTCATCTCTAATTCCTTCACCTTCCCCTCCAATGCTTGTCTTTTCTCTCTGTTCTCACTTTTACTCTTGACAACATAATTAATTATCATTTCCCTCATAAACGCTTTACCCGCCTCCCAGAGGGTAGCCCTGGAGAGGGCAGTGGCAGCATTGATGGGCATGTAGGTGTCTCCTTTCTCTGCCAAAAATTGCCTTACCTCCTTGGACAATAGTTAAGAGGGCAACCACCAGCCTGACCATTCCCCAGGGTTCCTCCTTCCTGCTAGACTCTGGACTACCATAGCGTGATCAGAAATAGAGATGGGACCATGACCCACATTCTACAGCAACCCAAATAACTCAGTTAAAATACATATATAACCTGCTGGAGAAGGTCCAGTGGAAGGCCATAAAGATGATAGTGAGTCAGCAGGGCAAGGCATATGAGGAGAGGTTGAGAGCACTGAACATGTACTCCCTGGAAGACAGGAGAGAGAGACGGGACATGATTGGGTCCTACAATTACTTAAGAGGGATAAATAAGGTTAATAAGGAGAGTCTGTTTAAGCTGAGTGGCAACCATATCACAAGGGGGCACAGTCTTAAGCTGGAGGGTGGGAGGTTTAGGAGGGAAGTCAGGAAGCACTTATTTGCAGAGAGGGTAGTGGACACTTGGAATGCACTGCAGAAAGAGGTCATCTCAATGAAGACAGTGGGCAGTGTTAAGAGAGGCTGGGATAGGCATTGGGGAAGGTAAAGATCATGTGTAGAGAGGATGGGAGGAGTGGGAAAGGAGGGCAGGGGACAGTAGTTCAAGCTGTGGACTCTGCAATATAGGCAAACTAGATAGACCAAATGGCCTTCTTCTGCTGGCTTTTTTGTATGTTCATATATATTTGTATATATAATTATAGTAGTACGGTAGCGCCACTGCAGTTATGGTTCAATAGGCAGTTTAATGTTAAACCTCAAATTTTGCACTTTAATAACTTTGCAACCGTTCAATGGATTTGCACAAAATGTGGTATGCACTGTCCTATGGGGTAGATCTACTGATGTTCCAAGTTTCATTTTGATCAGATATATGGCTTTAGTGCTGCGTATAGTGAAAAAACAGTAAAAGTCACTTTTGTTTGCCTGTTTGACTGTTTTTTCCTCATCACGCGTCTGCCACACCATTTAGAATTTTGGTCTGAACTTTTGAGTGTAGAAAGAGCTTGCACCAAAGAACAAGCCAGCATTGGTGGAGAAAAAATTTTAATCCATTCCAAAGCTATTCAATTTTGAAATTTTGGGTTCTGAGCATGCTCAGTTCAGTCTTTTGGATAGCTGCACAGTGTAATTAGGACTCACAAAAGGGATCCTGACACCTCGTGAAAAAGGAATTAGCTCACAAAAAGGGATTTTGACACCTCATGAAAAGGGGTCTTTAAAGTTTACTGTTTCTTTGTCACTTCAGTGCAAAGAAATGGCTAGGACTTTCGGGCTGAAATTTTCAGTATTTATTTTATTTATTTAGCTTTTGTTGACCAGGTAAGTGCACTAGACAAATCCTGCCTATTTTCAGGCATGACCCGGGGAAGGGGGATACAGATGAATGCCAACTGACCTTGAACCAGATTAAGCTGTTGGTGGTATTTTTAGTGAATGAGGGAAATTTGGCCAGGACACCGGGGAAATTCCCCTACTGGCTGCTGGTCAGTGGCCGGTGGGGAGTCGTGCTGACATCACGTCTCGACATGGCAGACGATCCTGCGTTGAGATGGAGAAGGAGGTAGCTGGGACTCGGCTGTTTCAATCAGACCAGGGTTGCGTCCGAGGAGCGACTCTTTGCCAGTAATTGTTCCGACAACTGTGGATGTTATGTTATCGACTACTACTCACGAGCATCAGCAAGCTGACATGCTTTCTCTGCAGGATTCCTCTGTTGTGCTTTCTTCATCTTTGCAGGATTCGGCGCTCGGGAGGTTTGTACTCCTATCTCTACACAACAGGAACCGTATTGCAGGAGGCTGTTTCCGGAGGACTCTATTCCACGATGCACCAAGTACGCCGTATTTAGTGCATCGATAATCTGGGCTGGTGGAAGGAGGTACTGACCAGAATCCAACGGACTGGTCAGAGGAGGTGGTACTAATGGAGGCTGGTTGGAAGCGTTTCGAATCGGAGGTTGGGAACCGATTTATCATGGAATTCGCTGCAGGTACTACAAACTTAGACCTCTCCTGTACTTTCTCAGCAACCTCCTGTATCTTCTGCTTTAGGGACGGTGGGAACAGCTGCCGACTGCTGAGACTCTGGTTGCTGGTGCTTCCGCTACTGGCATGCCTGCTACTCATTCTCTAGGCCAGAACCCTAAACCCACGATGTCTGACTTGTTTAAATCTAAGCTAGAACAAGCCCCTCGTCGTAATGCTGTTCGCTTAAAGTACAGAGGTGGTTTGAAGGAGCATCGTGACAGATACTTTGTGTTTAAACATCTTTTGAAAACCACGATGGGTTTCTGTGCTAAGGACATTTATGCTCTTATCCATATTTCAGAGAAGACTCATTTGACATAAGTTTTCAAACGACTGCCCTTATGGACAAATTTTGGGATAGATATGCAAACTTAAAAATCACCCTTCATGGTTACCTTTTTTGCAATACCTTTAACTAGGCCTCTAATTAGGTTTATTACAATTATGTTTCGAATGAGGGTGTCAATGTCAGTGATATTTTCGTTGGTTACAATCTAAATGTGAAGTATTGGGTCCACCTGAAGCACTCTTGGATATTGAGGGCATTTGGACGGGAGGATGGAAGTTTAAAGTAAAGCTATTACAAGTTGATTCTGTTATTGCTCACCTGCCTAATAGCTTTTTCTTGGGAAAGATAGGGGTATGTTTTACGGTGGACAACAAGGCATGTTATAAATGTGGAGACAGAACAATATCAGCAGTGTTTAGACATGATGAAATGTCCTTTGTGTGGGGTTTCGACATTCTGTGGACATGTGTCGCAATATTTTCAATGTAATCTTATGATGAGAAGGGGCACGCTTCCATCAGTGCCCTTGGGCTAGACATAACTGTTCGGATGGTTTAGATCATGATGGCCCTACGTAAGGCCCAATCTAAGCTTCAGGGTTTTCATGGGACTGCTTCCCTCATTCCCACGTCATGAGCCTGTTTTAACCCCGTAGTACCAGAAATTGTCACAACACCACCACCTGTTGTAACTGACCTTCCAGCCACTTTAGAAAAAAGCCTCACACTTAGGAGATAAGCAGGCCTCTGCTCCCTCTATGCCACCCCTTTGAGATTGTTAGAATAGGAGGTTTACTAGGCATCATTAAAACAGGCTTCAACATGTTCCTTGGTGACTGAGAATTTTTTCTCCCTTCAAGATGAAATCAGGGACTCAGATTTAGAGTCTGAAGCTTCTCATCTCAGAAATTGTGACTGATGAAGAAGAAAGCAGGTCCACGGAACTTGCAAAAGATAAAAAGGAAAGAAGGGGAAAAAGGAAAGTCAGCCAGAAAATAGTGGTTAATTGATTCAATGGCTTCCTTGAAATTTGCTTCCTTTAATGTATGTAGCCTGAAAACATTCCATAGGCAGGTATCTATTTTCTCATATCTCACATCTTTAAAACTAGATGTGATTTTTTGCAGGAAACTAGGTTGTCCTCACTTTCTGAAGTAAAAGGTTACAAAGACAATGGACTAGTGGACCATCTTTTGGTCTTTGGGACAGAAATTGCAGACGGGTGGCTATTCTGTTTGGTAATCTATCTTTTAAAGCTCTCGGTACTGATCTGTCACCTGGTAGAACTCTTTATCCTAGACTGTTTATGGGGTGATTACTTTTTTCGCTTTGTTAATATTTATGGGCCTTAGACTAAAACCGGCCATATAGATTTATTTACGGAAATAAACCTTTTCTTTTACAAAAAACATTTAGTGTGGGAGGAGACTTTAATTGTTCTCTTGACCACCAGATTAAAAAACTAGCAGGAAAAAGGTTTATTGTGATTCTAATGCTCTTCTCAAACAGTGAAGGATGTTACTTCCACAGATGCCTTTCGTAGTTTACATCCATGGTGGTGAAACCTATCATAGGCATATTTTTGCAACCAGGATTGACTATGTTTTTATTTCCTATTATTTTAGGATTCTATCTTGCACTGTGTTTCCTTCAGAATTTTCTGACCATCATTTATTATTTTGTACCTTATCCTTAAGACACCTCCCACCTAGATTATACTCCTTGATCCAACGGTGGAGGTTGAATACTTCCTTTTTATCTGATTCAGCATATTTTTCTAAATTGGAATTTTTTTTAGCTGTGAAATTCTCTACTTTAGATTTTTTTTCTTCCTCTTATGAGTGGTGGAAACAGGTTAAATCCGAAATTAAATATCTGTTTCAATCATGGGGCAAGTGCAATGTTGATGAGAATTATAGGAAATACCTGGTGTATAGAAATCACTTATATAGGCTTATGTCACTTCCTCCCAGACAACATCATTTGTTTCTATCTCAAATTAAAGAAGTAAAACAACAAATGAGAAAGTATCAATATAGTAGGGCTAAGTCTTTGGATCTTGAATTTCGTTTTAATATTAAGAATTCTCCCATGGCTGATCCTTTTCAAGCTTGTAAAGCGCATTTAACGGAGACTCTAATGACAGGTTTGTTTAATTCGTCTAATGAACTTGTTACTTCAGATGTGGGTATGTTAAATATTGTTCAGGATTATGTTCAGACTTGTTTTTCATCTCCACAAGTGATGTCTATGGATTCTTTTCCAAGTTCTATACTTTCTACTCTCCCTAACATTTCAGGTGATCTTGTTAAGTCTTTGATTGCACCCATCTCATCCCAGGAGGTGATTATGGTCATTAAACAATTGAAATCTGGATCTTCTCCTGGGTTAGATGGGATTCCTAATGAATTTTACAAAAAATGTATCGTTTATATGGGTTTTTTTCTTCCTTTGGTGTTCAATTCTTACTTGTCATCTGGGATTTCTTGTAAGGATTTTACAATGTCTATAATGACATTTATTCATTAAAAAGGGGATAAAGCAATTCTTTCTAATTGGAGGCCAATCTGTTTATTAAATAGTGATTATAAAATTCTATCAAAAATTCTGCATAATAGGTTGGAGAAATTAGCTGCAGTTTTAATTCATCCTGCACAAACCTGTGCTATAAAAAATAGAAAGATTCAGCATAATCTTTATTTAATTAGAGATCTTTTTGCTAGCCAGTCCAGTTTTCATATGTCAGAATTGGTTGCTGCTCTGGATCAGTCTAAGGCCTTTGATGCTGTTAGTCATTCCGATTTATATTTTGTTCTATCTGCTTATGGCATCCCTGATATTTTTGTACGGTGGATCTTTCAATTATATAACTCTGCAGTTACTGTTCCAATAGTAAATGGTTTGCTGGGTGGAAGGTTAGAATTTCTAGAGGTATTAGGCAGGGTTGTCCTTTAAGTCCTTTGTTGTACACCTTCACTTTAGACCCTGTTATTATCATATTGTACAAGATGTCTCCATTATAGGGCTTGCTCCTTGCCCCATCTAGAGAAGGTAAAGGTAACTGCCTTTGGATGATGTTACACTCCTTTTAGCAGATTCATTTTCTTTACGACAAGCATTGGAGTTTTTTTTATTTGGCCAATATTCTGGGGCCTCTCTCAACTTACAAAAGTTTTGTATTGCAATTAGACGCTTGGTTCCTGATTTAACTGATTGTTTTGGGATTTCTAGTATCCGGCCTCAAAAATTTTGGGTGTCTGGTTTGGGGTGGAACAAATGGAGGTTTATAATTGGGTAAAGCGGATAGAAATTGAGAGCTGAAAATTAATCAGTGGAAACATTGGAAGCTTGGAAAGAAAAGAGGGTATTGATTATTAAGAAATTTTATTGCCCATTTTTCTTTATTTAAGTCACCTTTTTTCGCCTCCTTTTTCCCTAGAGACTAGAATTTATAGCGTTTTTTTTCAGATGCTCTGGGGAAACAGGCTCAACCCAGTGAAAAGGGATTATACGTATCTTCAATACAGGGAAGGTGGTTTACATATGGTTAATCCTCTCATATTTTTTCATTCCATTTTTTCATTTTCCTCTCTCCCCTTTATTTGGCAGGAACCTTCTTTGCCATGGCATTTCTGGACCAAATCCTTATGGCATAAGTATTTTTTTAAGTGGTCTATTTTTCCACCCAGGATTTTACTGTCAGACGACATTCCAAAGTATGGTCTTTCAACTCTTAAAAGATTATTCCAATGGCAGATTCATAGGCAAAATTGCTTTCACTGACTAGGAAAGCCTTTTATGAGTATGTTGTTTACGATTTACAAAAGGTAATTTTACTTTTTCCTCTTTGCTCTCCATCGAATATGAAATTTGCACTCAATAAGTTAATTGATAATAGAATTCCTGTTAAAACTTGGGATGTCATTTGGATCTCTATTCATGGTAGATTGGGAGTGAGAGGAAACCTAAAATATAAACCAGTGTCTAATAGGTATTGTTTAAGGAATGAATGTATCACTGCAGAAGAAAGTCAGTCCCATTTTTTTATTGACTGCCCAAATAGTCAAAGATTTTGGGACTTTGCAGCCTTGCACTGGAATTTGTCCGCTTTACGGTCTATTACTTATTCTACTTTAGTATTGGGTGATTATTCGGGTAGATGGGAGCAGTATCATAGAAGTACATTGAATGTTTTCTTTGCCCTTTTACAATATTTTTTATGGCAAGCACGTTGTCATTTTGTGTTACAGCAACTTATTACAGAGTTTTCCTCAATAGTATCTGCTGTTGATTCTGAATTGCATGTACTTCATTTACAGGATGAGAAAAAATACTCCAGATCTTATGTTCACTATTTATGGAATCATTTTCCTTTTGTTTGATTTTTTGTATTTTAGTATGCGTTTATTTTCTCCTCTGTTTATATATGACTGTTTTGTTTTCTGTGATGTTGTGTTTTTTTGTTTAATAAAATCTCCCTTACTCTTTTCGATAAGTGCCATGGGATCTTTAACATCCACCTGAACTACCACCAATCCAGGCAGATGGGACCTCGGTTTAACGTCTCATCCGAAAGACGGGAGTATACAAAGGGCTTGCCCCAGAGATGTGACTTTTGCTGGTTTGGTGATAAAATTTACATTGCTTCCATACTTACAACATTGTGAAGTTTAGAAATTTCCCATAGGATAACACTGTGGTGGATGCAGTACCTTTTGACGCCTTTATCTTGAAAATGGCTCGAGATATGGATTTTTGGCTAAACGCAGCTTAAGAAAAGATGCAGGTTGCCAGTCCTTGATTACAACTGTGGTGGAACTTTTTCCAGTGTTCCTACGGTTACTGAAATATTGCCCCATTTGCAGCACAAGGGTTACTTGGAATGTCTCTAGGCCTGCGCTGCATCTCTACAATTATAGGGAGATGGGAGCACATATGGAGACCATTATACAGTAATGGGACTGCAGGGCCCTCAATTATGCAATAGTGGGGGCCCTACGCTCCCACAGGGAGATGACAGTTCATTACAATGTCTGTACACTTATGGATAGACCACAAAGTGATACCATTATGGAGTGATCCAGGCCCTGTGCTCCCACAGGGAGATGAGCGATAATTACGATGTCTATACACTTATGGTTACATAGGAGCACAGGGCCCAGAGGGCCCTGTGCTTGGGGTCTTGTGCAACCACAACACACTATAGACTGATGAAAGTGCAAATCATTGTAAAGAACTTCATTAATGCATCAGTTAGGGTTGAACAACAAAAGTAGGGAAATCAGGCATTAGGGGTTTGAACCCTAACACCCCCCACCCTCTATACACCAACAGGCATTGGGGTGTGCCTGGGGGTCATTGGGCCTAACTCTCACCCCATTCTCCTATACTGTACCATCTCACCTTATTTAGACATGGAATGGGGTGAGAGCAAGGGTCAGTGACCCCAAGGCACCCCCCGATGCCTGTGGTGTGTGAAGGATGGGGGTGGGGGGTGTTAGGGTTCAAAACCCTAATGCCTCATTTGCCTACTTTTGTTGCTTTAACCCTAACTGATGCATTAACGAAGATTTTTTCAATGTATACTGTGTGTGTGTGTATATATATATATATATATATATATTTATATTAGAGGCAAAAATCAGTTTAATGCATTAGTTAGGGTTTTCCACAATGACAAAAGTGAGGAAATTCAGTGTTGGGTTGAAAGCCCTCCTTTGTCCCCCGTCCACACCCCAACACGGCATTGGGGTCTTGGCGTTGGGGATTATTGGCCTAAACTCTCACCCCATCAGATGTGTGAAGAAGCAGAGGTATAGGAGAATGGGGTGAGAGTTAGGACCGACAACCCCCATGCGCACCCCGATGCCGGTTGGGGGTGTGGACGGGGGGGCCAAAGGGGGGCTTTCAACCCTCACACTGAATTTCCTCGCTTTTGTCGCTGTGGAACAACCCTAACTAATGCACTAAACAGAGTTTTTTGCCTCTAATTTCCCTTCTTTTTGAGAATGATAATGAGAAATAGTGCATGTGGCCCTCCCGCCATGTGATGTCTTGTCACATAGTAACACGGTGCCCGCAAACACAAATGGTAATGCGCATGGTGACGCGAAGGGAAAAAGAAAGCTAAACAGTACTGTAGACACAAATGGTTAAAATAACGCAAATGCAAGTGCAAATGAAAACGCAAAGGTGCTGTAGACGGGAACGGTAAGTGAAACAGGTACGGAACTGCAAGCAGAAGCGGTAAGGGTAACAGTAATGTAAGCGCAGAGGCTGGTTTTCCCCAAAAGCTGCATAGAGAAAGACAGTGAGTAGAAAGAATGTATGCATAATAATGGGTCTCGGAGCAGAAAATGAGGAGTTGGAATACTAAATTGCTTACATCTCAGGAACCGTACGACGTGGAAAAAAAATGTGAAAGTCATATGATGTATGACTTTCCTGGCTAGTTTCTTGCTTAGCCCCCACTAGGGGGCTAAACATTTTTCTGACGAAAAGTCCGTATCTCGCACCATTTCCGAGATGCGGGCCCTGAAAGGCGCGGTGAACACCGTAATGTCATCCTATGGGAAAAAAGAGAAGTTCAGAGTGCGATAACTTTGGCTCCCTGTAATATTTTTTCACCAAACAACTGAAAGGCACATCTGTGGGATGTTGGCTTTCTTCTCTCCAAATTTCAGCCCAAAAGACCAAACCGTTATTTTGCAGCAGGGCAGCAAAGGATTCCTGTAATGTGGTGGACGCCGTAATGTTATCCTATGGGAAAAAGCGTAAACTTGGAGTGCCGTAACTTTGCCGTCCTGTAATATTTTTTCACTGAAACACTGAAAGGCACATCTGTGAGATGTTGGCTGCATTCCCTCCAAATTTCAGCCCAAAAGACCAAACTGTTCTTTTGCAGCAGGATGGCAAAGAATTGCTGTCATTTTGACATAGCCTGGAAAAGTAGTGTCGTAATTTTCGAAAGTTTTCGCAAAAATTTGCGACACTTTAGTGAGTGCGACACTACTTTGTGAAAGTACTTTTTCCATAAACTTGAAAAACATATTTCTAGGGTGTTTAACCTCAAAATAAAGACATGCCTAGCATCCTTAGGGTCCGACTAGGTAAACACAAAAAGAATTGTGTTGCTAGAGGGTCCTAAATTTAAATGCCAAGCATTTTTCTGATCACCAACTGAAAACAAAATGGAGGATTTGCGAAAGTAAAAGGGCCATTTGTGAAAGTAAAAACTGCATTTGCGAAAGTGTTGATCTTTTTGTTAACTTTTCCCATTGACTTATAATGGGAAACTGTTTTTTGAATAACTTTTGAACCGTTTAATATTTTTTCACGAAATCTTCAAAAGGCACATCGGGGACCCTGGCTGCACATTCCCTGAAGATTTCAGACCAGTCGCACAAACCATGCGACCTGCAGAGATGACCAAAGAATTGCAAAAAAGCATACACATGCGCGCAGATCACACTTAATAACTCTGCAGCCGTATATCCGAACAGTACAAACCTTGGCAGATCCCAAGATGTATGGTTCTTGATCGTGTATTCTAAATTTCAGGCAAATCCATTGAACAGTTGCAAAGTTATTAAGGTGCAAAATTTTAGGTTTAACATGTAAATGGCTCCTCAACCCTAACTATGGTAGCACTACCATGCTACCATATATATATATATATATATATATATATACAGTATATGTATATTATAGTGGCATGGTAGTGCCACTAAAGTTAGGGTTGAGTACCCCATTTTAGGTTAAATCTGAAATTTGGTAGCTTAATAACTTTGTCACGGTAAGATGGATGTGCTTGAAATTTGGAATGCACAGTCTGGTACCATAGATCTCTTGATCTGCTAAGTTTCGTTACCATTGGATGTATGGTTGCAGAGCTAGAGAGCACCGAAAAACACACAAATTACACATTTTTGCACATTCTTTGCTCATGCCTACAGGTCACACGGTCTGCCAACCGGTCCGAAACCTTCAGGGAACATGCAGACAGAGACTCCAATGTGCCTTTCGGAGATTTCGTGAAAAAATATTAAATGGTTCAAAAGTTATTCAAAAAAGCAAGTTTCCCATTATAGTCAATGGGAAAAGTTAACAAAAAGTTCGAAAGTGTCACAAATGCAGTTGTTAGTGTCGCAAATGACCCTTGTAGTGTCGCCAATCTGCCATCTTGTTTTCAGTTGGTGGTCACAGAAATGCTTGGCATTTAAATTTGGGACCCGCTAGGGACACAATTCTTGCTGAGTTCACCTAATCGAGTCCTGAGGATGCTAGCCATGTTTTTTTGGGGGTGGTTAAACACCCCAGAAATATGTTTTTTAAATTTTTTTAAACAGTAGTGTCACAAAGTGGTGTTGCACATTCGACAATTTCATGATTTTTTTATGCGAAAGTGTCGCAAATCACACTACTTTGCGACACTATGCCCAAAACAATAGGACATGTTTGCCACACTGCTGCAAAAGAACGGTCTGGTCTTTTGGGCTGACATTTGGAGGTAAGAAAGCCAGGATCCAACAGATATGCCTTTTGGTGGTTTGGTGACAAAATATTAGAGGACTACAAAGTTACAGCAGTCTGAAGTTGACAATTTTTCCCATAGGCTAACATTATGGTGTCCGCCGTGCCTTTCGGGGCCCATATCTTGAAAACGCTTTGAGATATGGACTTTTTGTCAGAAGAATTTTTTAAATGCAAAACTAGCCAAGAAAGTCATGAATAATATGAGATTTTACATTTTTTTCTACGTCATATGGTTCCTGAGATATAAGCAATTTAGTATTCCAGGTGCTCATTTTCTGTTCAGAGGGCCATTATTATGCATACATTCTTTGTATTCACTGTGTTTCTGAATGCCCCTTTTTGGGAAACAAAAGTGTGTGCATTTGCGTTACTGTTACCGTTAGCATTTCCGCTTGCATTTCCGTAACCGTTTGCGCTAGCATTTCTGTTTACGTCACCGTGTGCGTTACCCTTTGCGTTTGCGCTTTTGTTTGCGTTACTGTTACCCTTTGCGTTTCCATTACCATTTTTGTTTGCATTTCCTTTTGCATCACCATGTACGTTACTATTTGTGTTTGTGTACTTGCTTCCGTTTGCATTTAGATTTGTGTTACTGTTCCCTTTGGCTTCATCGTTGGTGTTACCGTAACCATTTCTGTTTCCAATTGCTTTACTGTTGCTGTTTGTGTGTTCGTCACTGTTTGCATTTGCGTTTCTGTTGGCCTTAGCGTTTGCGTTTTCGGTAGCATTTCAGTTGTCGATTGCATTATTGTTTCCTTCTGCATTGCCACTGCTGTTACCATTTGCATTTCTATTTGCGTTTGTGTTACCATTTGCATTTTCATTACCGCCAACTGCGTGCATTATGATCGGTAATGCAAAGAGGTGCTCAGAAATATTTTCAGAGCGCATCTTTGTATTAGCTCTCGTAATGCAGACAGCCAGCAGCTGGCCTTGGAGGTGAGAGATGGGCTGTGCCAGTCTTCAGCTGGGGAAGGGCGGGGGGCTGCTGGGGGCACTGGCATGGCTGGGGGGGTGGGGGGCTACTAGACTACCAGGAAATACACAATTATGATTTATTTTGTTATGATGGGGGAGGCACTAGACTACCATGGATATGTACAATGTCAATGGATATAATTTCATACAGATTAGGGGGCCACTAGACTACCAGGGATATTAAAAGTAATAATTATTTAATACAACTCGGGGGACCAAAAGACTATCAGGGATGAAATGAAATACACATGGGGGGCACTAGACTACCAGGGATATTAACAGTGATAATTATTTTATACAGTACAACTTGTGGGGGCCACTAGACTGCCAGGGATGAAAAAACATACACATTGGGGGGGCACTAGACTACCAGGAACATTTAATACAGTATTATTGTTATTCAGATGGGCAGAACGAAGTCCCCTGAGCAAAACCCAGCCTCATTTAAGTTTGTAGGGTACCCCTGGGCTGAGAAAAGTAATTTTAAAATCTGGCCATCGCGTCCCTCGCTCTTTGTTCGCGAGTGAGCAAATTCTTTGATCGTGACCCTGCAAATTCTTTGATCACGAGATTCTTCGATCGCGATCGTGCATCATGAGGTAGGACAAGATGGTCGGAGTAACAAATCAATTTTCTCAACCCAGGGGTGCCCTAGGAAGTCAAATGAGGGTGGGTTTTGCTCAGGGGGCTTCATTCTGTCAAACCATGATGGTGGTTTGCCACAATTCTTTCAATTTTTAAAATTACAAGCATTCTTATTCTTTGTTCATGAGCCTGCAAATTCTTTGATTGTGAGATTCTTTGATCGCGATCATGCATCGTGAGGGAAGGACGAGATGGCCGGATTAAAATTTCTATTTTTTCAGCCCAGGGGTGCACTAGGAAGTCAAATGAGGGTGGGTTTTGCTCAGGGGGCTTCGTTCTGTCGAAACATGGTGGTGGTTTATTCATTCAATGTTTTGATTTATAGCATTTTTAATTCTTTTGCCTGCAAATTGTTTTATAGTGAGCCTGCAAATTCTTTGATTGTGAGATTCTGTGATCGCCACCTTTGCTCATGAGAGCAGGACAAGATAGCCAGTTATTTTATAATGCAATAGATAGGGAAATGTTACCAATCTTTAACATTGAATATCTCGGAAACGATTTGCTCTTTTTGCTTGAAATTTGGAGGGTGTTTACAGCATGTCCTATGACTATAAATTACACTGTTTATGTGTCAGAAAAATCTTTTATACCGGAGATATGGTGTGGCGCAGTTTACATTCTGTGGACAGCGTTTTGCTTGTGGTGATGCCTTGAAATTGATAGGATACCTAGCCTTAGTGTCATGGATGTAATTTTCAGTCATTGTGTGTATTAAATGTCAACAGGTGCGGAACTGTGCCAGTCTGACGAATGAAAATTTCAAACTGTTACATGTTATATCTTGGACACGATTTGGTCTTTTCACTTGAAATTTGGAGAGTGTTGATGGGTTGTCCTGTAGATGTGAATTGTGGTGCTTACGTGTCAGGCAATTTATTTTTTGTGGAGAGATTGCATGACGCAGTTAATGTTTTGCGGACAGCATTTTCTATTGTTCTACTACATTTACATTTGTTTAGTGGCTGGTCGTGCTGTTGTCAATGTACGTTTTAGTCATTAGGTTAATAATGCTTTGATTAACGATGACAAGGAGATAGCTGATACCTTCAACACGCAGTTTTGTTCAACATTTTCAAAAAAAGATGATCTAATAAATACCTTCACCTCTTCAGGTCTAATATCATCCTATAATATTTCTGTTAATGAAACCATAACATATTTGCAAACTTTAGAAAAAACATCTAGCCCTGGCCCTGATGATATTGATCCAAAATTTCTATTAAAAACAGTTTATACTATTGCCATACTGTTAACCATTATATTCAATAAATCCCTCCAACAAGATCTTATCCCCCAAGACTGGTCCACTGCAATAACGGTTCCCATATTTAAAAAGGAAAAAGGGCGATCATTCCAAACCTGCAACTTATCGTCCCATTAGTTTAACATCTGTTATAAGTCAGCTCATGGAAAAATTCATCAAACGCTTCTTGGAACAAGAAGTTATTTCAATGAACTTGATAGATCCAACTCAGCATGGGTTTCAGCAGCAGTCTTCATGTACTACTAATCTGGTCTCCTTTTATAATTACATAAGTCAAGGACTGGATAGAGGTGAACCAATGGACGTCATTCTGTTTGATTTTAGTAGGGTATTTGACAAGGTTCCACATGGTAAACTCTTGGATAAACTGATGAAAATGGGGTTTTCCAACATTTTGTTTAGATGGATTGCCAATTGGTTGTCTAACAGAACCCAACGCGTAAGGGTCAACGAATATCTATCTGAAACTAGGGATGTGACCAGGCTCGGTCTTGGGACCCACACTGTTTAACATATACATCAGTGACATACAGATTAGTTCTAACAACCTGTTACTTAAATTTGCAGATGACACCAAGTTGGGTGGTACAGTTTATTCATATCCGATAGGGCCAGACCTGTTAATAACTTTAAACTAGTTGAAAACTGGGCACTGATGAATGGTATGTCACTTAATTCTGACACATGTAATGTCCTCCATTTTGGAAACAATAACCCAAGGCAAACTTATACACTTAACAATACTCCACTTAGAGTATCTACTTCTGAAAGGGACCTTGGTATGATTGTAAACAATAAACTAACATCAATAGATCACTGTATAAAAACAGCTAGCATATCGAATTCACTTTTAACTAGATTTAAAAGAACTTTTGTTAGTAGAACACAAGAATGCATTATTCCCCAATTTAGAACTCATATTAGGACATATTCAGATTACGGCTCACCTTTTTGGAGCCTGTATCTTAAACAAGACATTGCAAGGATAGAGAGAATCCAGAGAAGGGCTACTAAACTAGTTCCTCGACTGGTACACAAAGAATACCATGAAAGACTCCATGAAACTGGGCTTCACTCACTACAAAATAGGCACATCAGAGGTGATTTATTATTTTTATATAAAATCTTATCATCCACTGAATTAATGGATCAATGTGGTCTAAAGTTTTCCGACAGAAGGACCTCACCTTGATTACATAATAAACAGTTGGATGTTCATAAGGCCGGGACTAATAAAAGATTTAATTATTTTACTGTTAGAGCACCAAGACTATGGAACAATCTTCCGCAACATCTAGTGCACTTTAAATCCTTTGATTCCTTTAAGAGGGGTCTCGACCTGTGGATTGCATCTAATGATTTGGTTATATAAATGGGTATTAATCTCATAATTGCCCACGACAGTAGTGGGGGACATTCTCGATGGGCTTCGGCCTTCTTTTGTCCTAATAAACCAAGTAAACCAAGTAATGTGGCCCAGCTCCCACCAACTTGCACAACTTTCTACTTTTCTATTCTTTCTTAAAAAGTAAGGAAATTATATGCAAAAAACTTCATTAATGCATCAGTTAGGATTATTCTACAGTGAAAAAAGTGAGGAAATTCGACATTAGGGTTCTCGCCACTTGCACCCTACCCCCACCCTGGCCTCACCAACAGGCATCGGGCTGTGCATTGGGGTCATTGGCCCTAACTCTCACCCCATTCTCCTACACTGCACCACCTCAGCTTGTTTACATATGGGATGGGGTGAGAGTTAGGGCAAATAACCCCAATGTACAGCCTGATGGCTGTTGGTGAGGCCAGGGTGGGGGTGGGGTGCAAGTGGTGGGAACCCTAATGTCGAATTTCCTCACTTTTTTCACTGTAGAATAACCCTAACTGATGCATTAATGAAGTTTTTTTGCATATGTTAAGCCCCAAATTTTGCACCTCAATAACTTTGCAACTGTTCAATGGATTTGCACAAAATTTGGAAGCCTGGTCTCGTATGGTAGCTCTCTTGATTTGCCAAGTTGCGTTTTGGTCAGACTTGCGGTTTACGTGCAGCGAAGCGCTGCAGTTTTCACTTTTTTTGGCACTTTTTTGCTAATTTTTGCCCATCACGCTGAGGCCACACCATTGGGTATTTTGGTCTGAAATGTTCAGGGTAGAAAGAGGTTTGCTCAAAGAACAATTGAGCATTGGTTTGGTGAAAAAATGTTAATCCATTTCAAAGTTATTCAATTTTGAAGTTTCGGGTTCTGAGCATGCTCAGTTCACTCCAAGATTTATATGTATGTTTTGTGAAAGGGGTTAGGGCTCACAATCACCGAGGCCCTTGGTAGTCAACCAGTGCCCACGTTTCATTAGCAAGTGGCCATTATTTTATTAAAATTTTATTTAAAAGCTGCTGCCCATTGAATAGATTAAGATTCGCGTTTCACCTGCATCCGCCATCATGCCAGTGAGCTGGGGTGAGCTGGGTAGCAGAGATAAAACTAGGAAGTCCTTGGGACCCAGTGTTTACAATTTTAAGAGTGCAATTACTTTTTAAAGGCTGCATTTTTGGGGGGAATATTTATATAGGCAGAGTCCTGTGGTGGTAAGTCACTATTTCATATGCGTCGGGCAAAACCGTGCATATTGGTGGATCTCATTAAGGGAATTCACATCCCACTTCATTGGAAACATTTGCCTAATTTCTCTGGTTGGGGTATAATAAAAACTTAAGATCTCCATTTTAATTCTGTTTAATGTGTATCCTGAGAGTGAGGAGAATTCTTCGATCTGTTTAAACACTGCAGACATTGAGGTATCCGGCTCTGTTAAATACAGGAGAATATCGTCGGCATACAGTGCCAGTTTGTGTTCTTGGTCCTGTGTTCTAATCTACTTCACATCCTTATTCTGTCTTATACTTTGAACTAGTGGGTATATATACAGCACAAATAGCAGAGGGGACAGGGGACACCCCGTCTTGTTCCTCATCCCAGGTTTAAAGCACCAGAAACATGCCCAGTTGCTCGGATATAGGGACATGGGGTCTTATATAATCTAAATAGGGCCGAAATAAATTCCTGCAGAAACCCAAACTGGGAAAGGACCCCCCAAAGAAAAGGCCAAGATACCTTGTCAAACGCTTTTTCAGCATTGAGACTCATAAGAAGGGTAGGGGTTGATGTCATATTTATGTGGTCAATGACATGCGTTGTTCTCCTTAAGTTATCCTGGGCCTGATGATCTGATACAAAACCAGTTTTATCTATATGTATCAAACTGGGTAGAAATTGCTGTATACACTTGGCTATTATAGATGTTAATATTTTGTAATCTGTATTTAGAAGGGAGACCAGGCAGCAGGAGGCGCATCTGGCTGGGTCCTTTCCTAGCTTGGGCAACACAGAGATTATAGCTCTAGTCCAAGAAGGTGGGGCCTATTCCCCCTCACCCATTACCCCCCTATAGACGCCCAATAACATTGGCTGTACCAGTTCCCTAAAACGTTTATAAAATTCAGTGGGGAGTCCATCTGTTCTGGGGCACTTCCCAGTTTTAAGTCTGACAATCTCCGCTTTCACCTCTATGCCTGCCACAGGGGCGAGTAATGCCTCACCTTGTTCCCGTGACAGACCAGACAAATTTACTCGATCTAGAAACTCTCATACCCTTGAGCCATTAGGGGCCTCACCCAGGGCATATAGTTGAGCGTAGTATGTCTGAAATGCATCTGCTATTTCCTGTACCCCATGTACTAGGTCACCTCACAGCAGATGCCATATAGCTGAGATTGTGGCCCTAGCCCGTTGTGCCTGGAGTCTACTGGCAAGCAGCCGGAGCGATCTTGGTCCCCACCTCATAATATCTTTGGCACAAAAAGAGGACCTTTGGCTCCACCTGATAATTTAATATGCTTCCCAACTCCCCCTTGAGGTGTTTAAGCTGTTTAGTGCGATTCTTATCAATCTTCACCTTTTGTTGCTCCTCTAAGATTTGGATCTGAGTAGTCAATCTAACCTTCTTGGCCTCCCTCTCTCGCTTCTTTCATGACGCTAATTCAATAAACTTACCACGGATTACTGCCTTTGCTGCGTCCCATCTGATTGTTTGGGCAGTATCTCCAATGGGGTTGTCCTCTAAATAAGCCATGTACGTCTCAGTGATAGCCTCCCTCACCTCTTGATTCTTGAGCAACGATGTATTGCTACACCAGTATGTATTCCTACATATTTCCCCTAAGTCAATCCGTATGAACAGAGGCACATGGTCAGACAGTATGTAGTCCCTTATCCAGGCATCACCGACTCTGTGCATCTCCTCTCCAAGTACCAAAAAGTAATCCAGCCGGGAATACATCTGGTGAGCAAACGAGAAGAAAGTATAGTCTCTCCTCTGCCCATTCACGTGTCTCCAGACATCTGTCAAGCCTTATTCCCCCACCAGCTTTCTAACCCTTCCCACCACCTGATGCACCTCCCTTGGGATCCAAGAAGTTGTGTCTAACTGAGGATCGAAAACTAGATACATATCCCCTCACACAATAACACTCCCTCTCCCCAGTCTTGCAGTGTAATTAGGAAGGATTGATATTCTTGGAAAGTTGACCCCGGGGGGAAATACACCGAGGCCAGGGTGAGGAGCTTGCCCCCAGACCTCCCTTTCATAAGAGCATAACGTCCCTCTTTGTCTGTTAAGGTGTCTATTTTTTCAAATTGTGTCTTGGCCGGTATCAAAACAGCTGCCCCTCGCCGCCTGCCATTTTTGTAGGAAGCCGCTGCCATATCCCTGAATCCAAATTTCAATAATTTGGCATGTTCTTGTGCGGAAAGGTGTGTTTCCTACAGGTATACATAATCTGCAGAGGTCTTCCTCAAATAACTCAGGACCTTACTTCTTTTAACTGGATTAGTAAGTCTGTTTACATTGTATGAGCATACAACTGAACCAGACTTAGCCATAATGTCGTGGGGTTGTCAGAATCCCTACCTCTATAATCTTGAGCATTCTATAATGGAGTTTCCATGCAAACACTTCTTTAGTATAATTTCGTACCCAGTTAGGACCACTCATTACCTGGTAAAAACATATCATATTGTATACAAAAATAACAGTAATAGCCAACATGGCTAATGGTAACAAAACTTTAAATGACTTCCAAGGTAGAAGATCCATAAAAATGGATCTGAGAGACCCCCCCCCACACACACACACACACCAGCAAATCTGTGAGGCGAAAGAGGACAAAGAGAGGTATGTATGCCCGCACCAGAGGCCCTCACTTAGAGCTGAACTGTAAAGTACTCAGCTCTGTGCCATCCCCAGTGGATAGCTACAGGTCACTGATGGATAACCAGAGATTCTGTAGGATTGAAATGTCTCCATTGAGTGCACTGTATCTGGTCACCTATCGTTGCACCCAAAGATTCAGTTTATTTTAATGAACACTTTTGGCATTACACCAAGTTTCCATTCAATCCTGACCCAGTATATAATATGGTGATTTGTAATTCCATTAATGAAGAAGGCCCTGTGGCCACCACCTAGAGTAGCTACTCAGCAGCGAAAAGTCTAGGGCAAGGGAGCCCCCCTGGCCAAGCTGGTCCCCCGGCCCCAGGTAGCCCAGGAACACAGGACAACTCTAGTATGTCGGTAAAGACCACTATCCTGTGCCTTCCTCGTAAGGTGACCCATTTGTTTAATCAATGACCCAGGCCTGGGATCCATAGATCACTCTATCCCCGGTCTGTTATTTAGGTCACGCATTCTCGTCTAACGGGGGAGACCCACCCCACCAGTCTCCCTGAGCTGACCCAGCAGCCTTGTGTTGCCTTCACAGCCTAGCACTGCCAGTCTGAGTCCTCAACCACCCCAGGAGCCGCAGACCCCCACAGTGGTCCAGGACAACCACAGCACCCACATCACCCAATACCCATTTCGTTTGACTGCCCTAGGGTCCATTAAGCTCCACTTTCCTGTTATTAGAGGGAATCAGGCCTCCCCCACCAGTACCCACTAATGTCAAGTTGCACAGGGCCGCCCCACAAGATCACTGTTGTCCCATCCTAGCCCCAGAGCCCAGGCCACTGCCAGCCAAGGATCAGGTCCCCCCCCCCAAAACCCTGGAGTCACCCAGAGGACTGCCACATGCCCCAGTTGTATCTGCTTCATTTTTTTTTCAGTCTTTTTGTCCCATCCTGGCAGAATTTAAGTGTAAAACTAACCGCAGCATCAGTCCTTTAAATGACAGTGTCTCTTCTGTTGTAGGAAAGGTTAACATACCTCACCTTCACAGACAAAGTCCATGCCCCTCCCTCAGGTTCTTACAGTGCATAAACAATGAAACCCAAAGTACTTGCTTATTTTCTTCAGGACGAGCCTGACCCTCCATCCGGGACCTCTGAATTAGATCTGGGTATGTTTTGCTCTGAGTTATCTGCTCATCCACCTTGAATTCTCACTGTGCACTTCTTTGCCTTAACCGAGTCCCAAACACCAGAACTGCTTGTGCTGTCTCTTCTCCCCTGCCTCTTTGGTCCCACTGTTCTCCAGTTCCTTCTATTGAGGTCTTACTGATCTTGATCCATTGCTTGCTGTGCGATTGTAATGTCGTAAACATGAAGGAACTCCTCTGCATCTTTAAGCTCCTGGAATCTTAAAGGACCTTTTTCGGTAAGTATTTTCAACTGAGCAGGATACTCTACAAAAGCTGTTTGATTTTTTTGTTGTAGGAGCTGCATCACCAAAAGCACCTGTCTGCGTCTGGCCAAAAGCTGAGGAGTATAGTCATGATCAAAATAAAGCATAACATCCCTGAAGTTCACAATTTTTTTAGCCCATTCTAGGTTGAGAATTTCTTCCGTGGTTCTGAAATCTAGGAATGCCATGACCACCGAGCGAGGTCTAGCTTTTGGGTCTTTAGGATTGGAGATCAGTGGTCTATGGGCCCTTATGATATTTAGTGTCTTATCCTTTGGCAAATTCAGGATCTCATGCAGAAAAGAATCAATAAATTCCACCATGTTCCCCATCTCGGTACCCTCCGGCAAACCATGAATACAAATGTTATTTCGACAGTTTCTATTCTCCAACTCCTCGAGTTTCTGTTCCAGTATAGTGGTGTGGTGGTGGAGATCCAACAGGGCTATGTTGTGTACATCCATGGTAGCAGTATAGTCTGATATACTTGTCTCCGGGGTATCAGTTCTCTTTGTTAAGATTGTGATATCTTTGTGATGGTCCGATACTTTTGTTTCAAGGCACTGCAGTGTCACATTCATCTGTTTCAGGGTTAGACAGAGCTGCTTTGATGTAATAGTACAGTCCGTCTCATCTGTCTTCTCCATGCCTGGTGAATCAGATCGCGACAAGACCTCAGCTCGTGGGCCCAAGTCCAGTGTCAGTGTATTCTATTTGCCTGACATACCAGTTGAATTTTCTCTCAGCCGCTGCTTCACCGGCATTAAATACTCTGTTATTCAGTGATTAGATGACAGGATGGTAGTTCTGAGGTTATGATTGTTGCAGATTGTGCATGGGTCGAATTGGAGCCCAGAAACTAAGCCACCATTCACTAAGTAGACCAAACAAGAAGTCATGCAGTGGAATTTTGTTCATAGGTTGTATGGTTACTGAGATATTGGCAAATTAGTGTAACAAGGGTTCCTTTTCAGGCCTATAGGGCTACTGTATGGCTCCATTGCAGCTCCCAACAACACATACCATTTACTAGTTACATTACACTTTTTCAAAAAGTAAGGAAATTCATTGCAAAAAACTTTGTTAATGCATCAGTTAGGATTAAAGTGACTAAAGTGGGGAAATGAGATGTTAGGGTTGAGCTCCTAGCCCCCCCAACACCCCACCGCCCCATCCTCCCCAGACCAACAGACACGGGGTGTGCCATGGGGGTCATGAGGCATACTCCACCCCATTCTCCTTTACTGTAGCATGTCAACCTGTTTACATGGAATGGGGGTGAGAGTTGGGCCTGACAATGCCATGGCACACCTGGCGTCTGTCGATCCTGGGGAGGATGGGGTGGGGTGTTGGGGGGTTGGGGGCTCAACCCTAACATCTCATTTCCCCACTTTTGTCGCTTAACCCCCACTGATGCATTAGCAAAGTTTTTTGCAAAAAAAATATATATATATATATATATATATATATATATATATGGTAGTGCAAAAACTTTGTTAATGCATCGGTTAGGGTTGAAGCCACAAAAGTATGGAAATGAGGCATTAGGGTTGAGCCCCTAATCCCATCCTCCACACAACAACAGGCATCAGGGTGCTCCAAGGGGTTGTTAGGCCCAACTCTCACCCCATTCCATGTGTAAACAAGCTGACATGGTACACTATAAAAGAATGAGATGAGAGTAGGACAAATGGCCCCATGGCACACCCCGATGCCCGTTGGTGTGTGGAGGATGGGTTGGGGTGGTAGGGTGGAGGGAGTTAGGGGCTCAACTTTAACACTTCATTTCTATACTTTTGTCGCTTCATCCCTAACTGATACATTAACAAAGTATTTCCTCACTTTTTGAGATCATATAATAGTACCTCGGTAGAACCAAACCACACAAAAACATGTATCCTGGATTTTAGGGGGGCAGACTTTGGGAAGATGGGGAGATACTTGAAAGAGGCATTAAGGGGAATGGGACAGGAATCAGGGATTGTGGAACAGTGGCCAGTATTTAAAATGGGGATTACAAGAACAACAGAATTATGCATTAAGCAGGTTAGCAAGAAGAAAAGGAAGAGGAGACCATTGTGGTTTTCCAAAGAGGTAGCAAAGAAAGTGAAAGCCAAAAAGATTACATTCAGGCAATACAAAAAGACACAGGCAGAAGGGGATAGGGAGAAGTACCAGGAGAAACAAAGGGAGGCAGGGAGGTCAGTAAGGGAAGCCAAAGCTCAGACAGAAGAACACATTACAAAATCAGTGGGTAGAGGGGACAAAACCTTTTACAGGTACATAAGTGAAAAAAGAAAGACAAAGGGAGGGATAGTGAGACTGAAGGGGGAGGATGGGGCCCGTGGAGGATGACAACAGTAAAGCTGACATATTGAACAGGTATTTCTGCTCAGTCTTTACTGAGGAAGAGGAGGTAATGGGTCTGAAGGGTACAAGGGGTGAGAATGGTGCAGAAATGGACACAAGTCCCTTTACGAGAAAGGTCCTAAAGGAACTGGAAGTAATAAAATTGATAAAGCAATGGGGCCAGATGGGGTGCACCCAGGGTCCTTAAAGAACTAAGAGGTGGTGGCTGAACCTCTGGCTATCCTGTTTAGCCGATCACTGGAAACAGGGGAGGTACCCAAAGACTGGAGGACAGCAGATGTAGTCCCCTTATACAAAAGTGGGAACAAAGAGGAAGCAGGGAACTACAGACCAGTCAGCCTCACCTCGGTAGTGGGGAAGATCATAGAAGCACTACTGAAGGAGAGATTGGTGGAACATCTGGTTGTCAATGGACTACAGGACCCAAGGGAGCATGGTTTCACCAGGGGGAGGTCATGTCAGACCAACCTTGTTGAATTTTTTGACTGGGTGACTAGGGAGGTGGATCAGGGGAGGGCAGTGGACATGGCCTATCTGGACTTCAGCAAGGCCTTTGACACTGTGCCACATAGAAGACTATTACACAAACTGGGGAATATGGGTGTGGGCAGGATAGTAGTGTGGTGGGTAGGTAACTGGCTGGGTGGCAGGACACAGAGGGTGGTGGTAAATGGCTGTCACTCCACAGAGGAAAGAGTGACCAGTGGGGTACCACAGGGTCCTATTCAACATCTTTATCAGTGACACTGCACAGGACCTAGAAGGCAGAATTTCACTGTTCGCTGATGACACAAAGCTCTGTAACAGAGTAGACACACCAGAGGGTGTAGACAGAATGAGAAGCGACCTGCAGAAACTTGAAGAATGGTCAGGGTTTGGCAGTTGAAATTCAATGCAAAAGAAGTGCAAGATAATGCATATGGGCACAAAACCCTGGCACAATATATCAGTTGGGGTGAGGATATAGCATGCACCAAGCAGGAAAGGGATCTTGGGGTTGTCATCTCTGATGACCTCAAGTGGGGAAACAGTGTGACAAGGCAGCAGGTAAAGCAAATAGGATGCTGGGATGTATAGGCAGGGCATCACCAGCAGGAAAAGAGGGTCATAATTCCGCTATACAAGACACTAGTGAGGCCCCACTTGGAGTCGGTGTACAGTTCTGGAGACCATACCTACGTAAGGACATAGACAGGGTAGAGAAGGTTCAGAGGAGGGCAACAAAGATGGTGCATGGATTGCATCAGTCCTATGAAGACAGGTTGAAGGAACTGAATATGTACTCCCTGGAGGAGAGGAGGGAGAGAGGAGATGTGATAGAAACATACAAGTATCTTACAGGAGGAACAGGATGCAGGAAAACACTATTTTAAGTGAAAAAGATGTTCCAGGACTAGAGGCATGGGATGAAGTTGGAGGGAGAGACGATTCAGAGGAAACATGAGAAGAATTTCTTCACAGAGCGAAGTGGTGGACAAGTGGAACACCCTGCCAGAGGAAGTGGTGGGGGCTGAAACAATCACGGGATTTAAGAATGCATGGGATAGACATAAAGGAATTCTGGAGGTCAGGGGTAAGGGGCAACAGACTTCTAGGAAAACAAACTGAACTTACAAGCTCAAATGGGCAGACTGGGTGGGCCATAGGCCCTTATCTGCCGACACTGTCTATGTATCTATCTATCTATGTACCTTTATTTCACAGTGGGAGCACATGGTCCGAACCCTCCATCGAGATAGTACAGTATCCCTCTGACACAGTGGGAGCGCTGGGTCCTTTGGACCCTGCACTCCTATCCCTCCACAGATGCACATAGCTGTGGAAACACAGGAGTCTCTAGCCCCTGCTCTTCCACACATTAAGTTACGAGCAAGCATAGCGAAATTGCAACAGTCATAACTGTGCCATCTTAAATAATTTTCTCCCCAAATGTTCAACATAACCTTCTTAGCACCTCAACACATGTACCCAGTACAGAAAACTGTCAAATCCCTGTCAGAATGTAATTCTGCTTAACTGTAATGCCGCTTAGCGCCACAGGTGCGGAAAAACATTTTTGGCAGGATTTAAAAAATTACAGTTGCACTGTTCATGAGGTGGTGTGACAAAATTATAATGTTGAAAATCTGGAGTGAAAACTTGAAAAATTGGCGAAGTTGTGAGCATGCGTAGAAACTGCACAATGCATGCTCATAATGAGGTCATTTGTTAACATTTTTTCACCTAGTTTTCAATATGGACTTTTTGGGACCTCCCCTCATGAACGGTGGCACTGTGATTTTGTTACTTCTTCCTGAAAGTTGATTTCGCACAGTGACCATGCTATTCTACGCCACAGGTGCGAAAACATGTTTCAGGTAGGATGTGAAAAATTATAGATATACTGTTAATAAGGAGATGTGAAAAAATGGCAATGTTGAAAATCTAGAGTGAAAGTATACAAAATTGGTGAAGTTACGAGCGTGTGTAGAAACTGTGCAACACACACACACTCATAAGGCAGTCATTTTTTTAAATTGTTTCACCAAATTTACAGCATGGGCTTTTTGGGACCCCACCTCATGAACAGTGGCACTGTTGTTTTGTTAATTGGTCCTGAAAGGTGATTCCATGCAGCACAACACTGCCCGAGAAGGGTAGGCAGATGAGGCTGGCCCAGCTCTCTGCCCACCCATTGTGGAGCCCTTGGGTATTTCACCCCAGGGCGCCTCCTTGTCTCCACCATTCAGTCCACCCACCCCCCTTCACAGCTGTGCTCCCCTCAGACCCCGCGAACCTCTGATTTCTCCCCCTTCTCGCTATCCCCAGCAGTCTGCAACAATTATATACCTCCAATGTTAATGGGGGACTTTTGAATGGCCGGAGCTCTCAGGGCCTGGAAAGAGAGTAGTACCTGACCACAGGAATTCTTAACCAACACATTCCTAGAAGTACGCTCAAACACTATTATCTGTCCAGTACAGCTATTCCCTATCATTCAGTAACTAACACAGCGTAATATTAAAATCCCACTCACTTATTCATAACCACACACACATTCACCCACACATTCACACTCAGTTTTACCTTTACCACCTCAACAACCAACACAATTCCCTACCCTAACCCTCCCACTCAAATCTTTCCAACAATAAAGACAAATACAAAGAGGGAAGTCTATAATCTGTGGTGCGGCCCTCACACTAGATCACAGTTCAAGTCCACAGCTTGAAATGTTTAGAAAAGTTTCCTCTCTCACAGGAAGCGTTATTCCAAAATTTTGTCTCTGATTAGCAGCAAGTCCATAAAGTGACAATAACAAAAGATTAACAGTAATCATCAAATCGATGTTAATGGGGATCCAAGGCTCTCGCCCCTGTAACCACTACTTTCTTTGAATAGGTCCAACACATGGGCCCTCCAGCCCTCTCAGATGCTGCAAATCAAGACCCTAAAGCAGAAATTAACCAGAGGGAAAGATACTCTCATAAAATTAACAAGTGCACCAGTAAGCAAAGTGGCTTCCATGGTGTTCTGAACCTATAGTTCGGTGTCAGCAGATACATCCCTCATCGTTAAGGCTAGCATCCTCACAGTCCCACCTTTTGGGCACCATTTCCCTCATTTCAGTGGCAAGAAGTTGAGAGGCATGCAGGCAACTGAGTACGAAATCGAGCTCTTCGTATGCCTCCAAGGTCCCCCCAATTATTTATGCATAGCGTCCCCTGTCCCTAGAGCTGGTGGAGAGCGGATACCTTTATATCAGCCAAGCTCCTTCCCAATGTATGCCAGCCCCCCTCACCACCACAAGTTCCGATCCTCAGCCAGAATCTGCATCATTGGTAAGCTTATTTAAACTTGTACTGGATGGGAGTCCTCTGCCCCTCTGCTGCACCCCTCAAGCCCCCAGCAGCACCCAGTACACCACAGTCTCTCCCTGATCTAAAGTCCCCCCAGACCCCTTCCCTAGCATCCACGCATCCCCAGAGCCTCTTTTCTGTGTATAGCCACCCCACAAGAATACCTGGCATACTCCTTACCTCCGTCTTGTTGTCGAGCTGCTCCACCACATGATGTCTGCCATTTTGTTTTCATGCAGACATTTGTGCAGTTCAGCTCCACTGTAACCCGGCACCACACTGAAGAAATCTGCCATATAGGTCCCGGATCCCCCACTTCGACCATTCCCCCTATGAATGAATGAATGAATGAAGAGTTCCTCTTCCAATATCCACAATGTCATATCTTTAAGGGATGTGAGTGAATATAAAGAATACTTCCCCTACCTGGTGAACAGTTATTTCAGTCCGCCTGTACCTTTAGAGCCTGTTGAGGGGCTTCCCTCAGCCCATCCACCAGTATAGCCGGTCTAAATATCACAACCAAAAAATACAAAAAAAAATCTCCCTTCTGTCCCAATAAAATAACCCAGTCTATGAGGGCTAAGAGGGATGTTGAGAAACCCCCTCATGTTAGGGTAAAATCAGCAGTCCCAGCAGAGCAGAGTCCTTCTCTCCAGTCAACATTGCATTGACTCAGCATCCTGTTTCCACAGCCGTTCTTCTGCTTCCAGCCTTTCAAGAAGCTCTTCACTTTAGCCACATCTTCAGAGGTGTATGTGACTCCCTCGGACTTAATGTGCATCATAGCAGGGGAAGAAAAAATAAAGTGTCTCTTATTCTGCCTAAATTCATCAAGTACTGTGGCGAAGGCCCTCCTTTTCCTCTGTAGACAGGGTGAGAAGTCCTGAAAAATGTGTAGCCTGTGGCCCTCATAGTGCAGCTCTTTCTTCACTCAGTACACCTGCAGAATAGCCTGTCTGTTGCCAAAATGATGAAGTCTAAGGGTTATCTGGTGAGGTAGACCCTCTGGTGGTGGCCTAGGTGCCAGGGCTCTATGGGAGCACTCCACTTTGAAGTGTCCTCCCTTCACATTCAGGCCCAAGAGTTTCAGCAGTGTCTCAGCGTACAGTTGTAAGGCACTCTCCCTTCCAAGCCCTTGGGTAGCCCCCAGATGCATCGGTTACTCCTACAATTATAGTTCTCTTGGTAGTCCAGCTGTTCCATCTACTCAGCCAGTTCCTTTTCTAAGTGCACCACTTTCTCTGGAAGTCCGCTCAATGGTATCTTCCAGGGTCAAAACCTTCTGTTCGACCTCAGTGAGCCACTTCACCTGTCCTGCCAATTGAGAGGTTAGTTCCACCAGCTTGCCAGGTAGGGAGTCTAATTTGGGGGAGAGGGCTTCTAGGACTTGCTCAGTAACAGTCCAGGCAAGGGCCAACATCTTCGCAGTCTGATAATGTGACCATACCCGGGCCTGGCTGTTGCAGCTCAAGTACCAGAGCCATCTTTTTATTGTTGCTTTTCTGGCTAACTTGCAGTAATGAAGTCCCGATTAATGGTTAGTTTATATCAGAGGGAACGGAGCACTGGGGAAGCACATCTTTCTCCTTAGCAGCTTATTAATGCCCACCCCCAGTACAATGTATTCTACTGTATCTAAGTTTGCATGTAATCTCCCAGGTCATACCTGAAAGTAGGCATCTAATGCCTACTATGCTTACCTGGTTAACAAAAACTAAATAAATACATTTATTAATCTTTCTTGGAAATTCTGTAATTTTTCTGAAATATTTCAGATTCTGCAAAAGCATTTTTCTGTGTCATAGTTTTGTATCATATTTAACTTATAGATTTTTGCAGTTATTTATGGTGGCTGGCTTTGATTAATTGTGATGTGATATAATTATGAAGGGAACATCAGAACTGATGCTGCAATAACTGTTATGCAAAACATCCTTTTAAGATGACCACATATCAGGAGGGCTGTCTAGGCAGAACTAAGCACCCTGGCGAGGGGACAGTGTGTCCAGCTTTGTGGGGGAGTTTGCTTTTTCCTTTGTGTCCTGATGTGGTTTTTGCACTATGGTATTTGTTTGCACAGTACATTTAATAATCACAAAGCCAATGTGATTGTATGGCTTTTTTTTAATTTTTCTAGCTTGTTTGTTTCGGATGGCTGTGCCTGCCAGTCTCAAGTGCATGTTTTCCATTTGTTTTCCTTACTAAAAATTGTCTGTCATCCAGCTTGGTGTAAGTTTGGGGTATTTTTCCTTTCTCGGAATGGTCTCCTGGCCTCAGCGCTATGTGCTCTGTCATTCCTTAGGCTGGGTTTTTTAATTTTTTCAGCACGCATTGGTTTGTGAGGTCAGCCCCTGTGTTAAGTGGGTTTACATAAAAGTTTCTAGATGCCCAAGGGTTTAGAGTATAATGGTGAGATAGGCCTCTTTAATATGAACTGTGAAGGAGCAGCCCAGGGAACAGTGCTCAGCACAGGACATGGGGGAGAGGCTGAGAAATCATAACTAGTACAGAAAGATAGAGCAGGAATGTGGTAGTAAAGAGAGGCACTAAGGTCAGCTGTTCCAACCCTAGGGCAGGGACCCAGCCACTGGAGCTGGCCAAGGTGGGGGGAGTACCTGCTGGGCCTGGAGTGCTAGGATTGCTGCAAGTCTGGGGTGTGGCACAGGTGCTTTGTTGGATTCAGTCCCTGAAGGAGAACTCTTTCAACAGTATTAGTCGAGGGCTTTTATGGCAAAGACTTTGGGACCTGGACATTGATCCCTAGTTCTTGGATGTCCTAATAAGATTGCACAAGAATATTTGGACTCAGGTTAATTATGATCGACTAGTTAATCTTTCTGCCCAAATTGAAACTAATAGGGGCATGCGCCAAGGCTGTGTTTTGGCACCACTCCTATTTAATCTCTATATTAATACTATCTTGATCAAATTATATAATTCGGACTACCACTTGCCAATGGTGACTAACAAGGTAATTAGTTACTTGGCCTATGCTGATGACATCATTTTGGTCTCAACCTCTTTACATGGTCTCCAAAGAAAGTTACATAGATACATAGACAGTGTCGGCAGATAAGGGCCTGTGGCCCACCCAGTCTGTCCATTTGAGCTTGTAAGTTCAGTTTATGTTTTCCTAGACGTCTGTTGCCCCTTACCCCTGACCTCCAGAATTCCTTTATGTCTATCCCATGCATTCTTAAATCCCATGATTGTTTCAGCCCCCACCACTTCCTCTGGCAGGGTGTTCCACTTGTCCACCACCCGTTTTTCTTCCTCACGTTTCCTCTGAATCGTCCTCCCTCCAACTTTATCTCATGCCATCTAGTCCTGAAACATCTTTTTCGCTTAAAAATAGTGTATTCCTGCATCCTGTTCCTCCCTGTAAGATACTTGTATGTCTATATCATATCCCCTCTCTCCCTCCTCTCCTCCAGGGAGTACATATTCAAGTCCTTCAATCTGTCCTCATAGGACTTGTGATGCAATCCATGTACCATCTTTGTTGCCCTCCTCTGAACCTTTTCTACCCTGTCTATGTCCTTATGTAGGTAAGGTCTCCAGAACTGTACACTGTACTCCAGGTGGGGCCTCACTAGTGTCTTGTATAGTGGAATTATGACCTCCCTTTTCCTGCTGGTGATGCCCCTGCCAATGCATCCCAGCATCCTATTTGCTTTACCCGCTGCCTTTTCACACTGTTTCCCTACCTTGAGGTCATCAGAGATGATAACCCCAAAGATCCCTTTCCTGCTTGGTGCATGCTATGTCCTCACCCCCAAATGATATATTGTGTCAGGTTTTTGTGCCCCATATGCATTATCTTGCACTTCCTTGCATTGAATTTCAACTGCCAAACCCCTGACCATTCTTCAAGTTTCTGCAGGTCCCTTCTCATTCTGTCTACACCCTCTGGTGTTTCTACTCTGTTACAGAGCTTTGTGTCATCAGTGAACAGTGAAATTCTGCCTTCTAGGTCCTGTGCAATGTCACTGATGAAGATGTTGAATAGGACCGGTCCCAGCACTGATCCCTGTGGTACCCACTGGTCACTCTTCCCCTGTGGAGTGACAGCCATTTACCACCACCCTCTGTGTCCTGCCACCCAGCCAGTCACCACCACCCACCACACTACTGTCCTGCCCACACCCATATTCCCCAGTTTGTGTAATAGTCTTCTATGTGGCACAGTGTCAAAGGCCTTGCTGAAGTCCAGATAGGCCATGTCCACTGCCCTCCACTGATCCACCTCCCTAGTCACCCAGTCAAAAAATTCAATGTGGTTGGTCTGACATGACCGCACCCTGGTGAAACCATGCTGCCTTGGGTCCTGTAGTCCAATGACAACCAGATGTTCCACCAGTCTCTCCTTTAGTAGTGCTTCCATGATCTTCCCCACTACCGAGGTGAGGCTGACTGGTCTGTAGTTTCCCGCTTCCTCTTTGTTCCCACTTTTGTATAAGAGGACTACATCTGCTGCCCTCCAGTCTTTGGGTACCTCCCCTGTTTCCAGTGATCGGCTAAACAGGATAGCCAGAGGTTCAGCCACCACCTGTCTTAGCTCTTTAAGGACCCTGGGGTGCACCCCATCTGGCCCCATGATTTGTCAGCTCTTATGCTTCCAGTTCCTTCAGGACCCTTTCTCGAGTAAAGGGACTTGGGTCCATTTCTGCCCATTCACCCCTTGTACTCCTTCAGACCCATTACCCTCCGCTTCTCAGTAAAGACTGAGCAGAAATACCTGCTCAGTATGTCAGCTTTACTGTTGTCATCCTCACGTGCCCCCATCCTTCCCTTCAGTCTCACTACCCTCTTTGCTCTTTCTTTTTTCACTTATGTACCTGTAAAGGTTTTGTCCTACCACTGGATTTTGCAATGCTCTTTCTTGTCTGAGCTTTGGCTTCCTTACTGACCTCCCTGCCTCCCTTTGCTTCTCCTGGTACTTCTCCCTATCCCTTCTGCCTGTGTCTTTTTGTATTGCCTGAATGCAATCTTTTTGGCTTTCACTTTCTTTGCTACCTGTTTGAAAACCATAATAGGTATCCTCTTCCTTTTCCTCTTGCTAACCTGCTTAATGCGTAATTCTGTTGCTCTTGTAATCCCCATTTTAAATACTGCCCACTGTTCCTCAACCCCTGATTCCTGCCCCATTCCCCTTAATACCTCTTTCAAGTATCTCCCCATTTTCCCAAAGTCTGCCCCCTCAAAATCCAGGATATGTGTTTTTGTGTGGTTTGGTTCTGCCCTTTCTGTGATTTCAAAATACAATGACTTGTGGTCACTGTTCCCCAGGTGCTCACCCACTGTTACCCCCATCACACTGTCCCTGATTGTGAGCACAAAGTCCAGTATTGCCTTCTGCTGAGTTGGTTCCATGACCAGTTGCTTGAGGAAGGCACCCTGAAGGGAGTCCAGGATAAATCTGCTCCTAGTTGTTGCTGCTGCTGGGATGCTCCAGTCCACGTCTGGAATACTGAAGTCTCCAACCAGTACTACCTCACCCTTGTCTGCCATCCTTTGGTTGGCTAGCATTAGCTCCCTATCTGTTCTTCCTCCTGGGCTGGTGGTCTATAGACCACACCTGTGCAAATGGCTGGCCCCATTTTCCTTTCCCGCTTCACCCACAGTATCTCTCCCCCATTTTGTTCCTCCTGGATCTCTGTGGCCATATGTCATTTTTCACATACAGTGCCACTCCTCCTCCCTTTCTACCTGCCCTGTCTCTTCTGAATATGTTGTAACCAGGTATGGCCATCTCCCAGTCATGGTTATCATTGCACCAGGTTTCAGTGATGGCCACAATGTCCAGGTCTGACTGCACCATGACAGCCTCCAGATCTTCCATCTTGTTGCTAAGGCTCCTGGCATTGGCACACATGGCTTTCCATGATTTGACATCCCTAGACTGTTTCACTGTTCTACTCCAGCCCCTTCCTTGGTTGTCCTTTATCCCTGGTTCTCCTTGCTGTCTGCCCTTCTGCTGAATTTTGCCCCTTTTCTGATGATCCACCTCTTGGGCGCTAATCTCCATCTTTTGCACACTGCTTTGTAGAGATAGCCACTCCTCCGGTTCACTGGTTCCACTGCTAGCTGTGGGGGGTGAGTAAGTAGGCACCCTCCTTGCTGGCCTGCCACCCCCCTTTGCTAGTTTAAATGCTTGTCAATGTAGCATTTAAACTTATCATTGAGTGCTTGGATTCCCCTCCAGGATGGATGCAGGCCGTCAGGCAGACAAACCTCCATCCCTCCAGGTGGGTCCCCAGTCTCCAATGATCAAACCCTTCCTCACAGTGCCAGTTCTTCAACCATGAGTTAAGTTCCTGGTGCAACCCCTATGCTCTCCCTTGCCTCTTGCAGGTTGTACTTCTGAGAAAGTGACAGACGTAGCTACTTGCTTGAGACCCCTCCCCAATTTCCTAAACTCTTCCTGAACTTTCTTTGGCTCCCCATTTGCCAGGTCATTAGTACCTAGGTGGATAATGACATCCAGCTCACCCTCCTGTCTTGCCTTCCCAGTGATCCCCAGGATCTTCCTTCCATCCCTCCATGCCGTGGCACCTGGTAGGCACCTCATCTCCCTGTCCTCCCCCTCCTGTGTTCCTAGCTGGACCCCTCTTATGATGGAGTCCCCCACCAGGATTCACTTCCTCCTCCTCTGGGGTCCACTGCTCTCCCCGCTGAGGTCACCTCCGTGGCTAACCTCCACATCCTTTCCTTCCACATCTCTGGGTGCCTCTATTTGGTTGTCCCCATTTGCCAGTGTGGCATATGAGTTCTTGAGTGGATTAGGATCTGGGATGTGCCTCTGCCTGACCGCTCTAACCCTCCCTAAGCCCACTGTCATCCAAGTGCTCCTCATTGTTGGTATCCTTTGAGGCAGTTACATTGGACTGGGTGGTCTCTGGATAGGGCTGATGGTACTCCTGACCCAGTTTTCTTCACTCTGAGTCTGGCTACCTCATCCCGCAGTCCAGAGCGATGCATGCAGATAGGGCAGCACCTCAATGTCCAGAAGGTCTGCCTGAATATGGCTGCCCCACAGCCACTGCATTGCACCACTCCCCACATTATACTGCAATTCCACTACTTGTCTGTTACTGAAGGTCTGCTAGTTCCCTTTTTTTTAATTTACTGTACTAAAAATCCTGCCACTGATCCTCAGATAGTTTTCTTTTTAAAAAAAGAAAATAAACCAATAAATAAATAAATGAGTCAAAACACTTGTCATGGATTTATACCATGATAACGAGCTTATAATCAATAGAGATAAGACCAAATTATTAATTTTTGGGTCCAAACCAAAAAATAAATACAAACTATTTCTAGATAACAAACCCTTGATTACAGATGCATATTTGCAATTATCTAGGGGTTAGATTCACTAATAACCTGTTGTGGAGAAATCATATTAAACTGACATTGGACCATATGAATAGTGCAATTAATGCCTTCAAGATCTTCAATGCTAAGTTAATTAAGGGAACTATAAATGGAATCATTACAGTATTAAACACCACAATTCGAACAAGTATTTTGTATGCAGTGAAAATTTGGGGCCTGGATGTCTTTTCATGGCTGGGAATCACTCAGAATAAAATACTATGCATGGATGCATGGAACCGCCTTCCTGAGGAGGTTGTGGAGTCAGGAACAGTGGGGGAATTCAAGAATGCATGGGACAGGCATAAGGCAATTCTAGTGGGGGGTAGGAGGAAGTAAGCTGTTGATTAACTAGAATCTGCAGCTTATCCATAAGGTAGGGAAATGGGCAGACTAGGTGTGCCAAGCGGTCCTTATCTACCGTCAAATTCTATGTTTCTAAGTTTCTATGTTACTAAGATATATACTCGGCTTACTCAATGCTGTTCCTGCAAAAATTGCTAGGGCAGAGATGGGTAGACCTTCATATCTTTAACTAGTGAGAGAAGCCTTAATTTGACTCCTGCACCCTGGCTATACCATGGCACACCACCTCTATAGGTCAATCGTCGTTCTTCTATAGGTTCCCTAAGCTCTGGAACTCAGTGCCTCATCAAATCAGGCACTCCTCCTCCCCATGGTCCATCTCAACCTCCCTCATCAACTTCCTCTGTCCATCCTGCAGCTGCTCCTAATTTCCCCTCTGGCTCCTAACTCCACCTAATTTCCCCTCTGGTTTCCCCATCCCCTTTCCCAGCCTAGCACTTAACGTGAGGAGAAACCAGTGTACTGTATTGCACTTCCTTGTCCACATTGTATGTGTTAAGTCTGCAGTGCTGTTGATTTGCTCCTCTCGCATGAAATCCCAGTGTATATCCAATGCTACTAACTGATATATTGTTTTGTTTTTTTTACTCTGTTGCGTCTCTGTTTTATATTACCTTTGAAAATGTGTTGTTGATTATTGTATATATACTTTTCTATAATACTGCATGGAAATGTGCTTTTGATTACTGTGCTCCCATGTTCCCCTTCCCCAGGATGTTCCATGAGACAAGCACTTTTATATTGTTCAGTGTGCCTTTCCTGGTGAAACTTCTAAATAAATAAATACATTTTATACTGGGCTTTTTTTCACTCCCTGAAATACGATTTCCAAGACTGTGCCTGGAAGAGCAAATTAATTATTCATATTGTGGTTTCCAGTGTCCAACTATTAAGCTGATTAAGGAACAATTTTTTCCATTGGTTTGGCACATCTTTTATACAAAATTCCTATTCACCTCAAAGAAGAAATAGTTATTATACTTAAAACTAGAATACGAGACGTTGCAATAACCCAGGATTTTGCCAAAATATCAACATTAAAGTGCTTCTCCTGGCATAAGAAAATTAAAACCCATCACAGTCTTGAACCTATTTAAAACCACTAGCTGAACCTAGTGACCGAAGAATACTTATCTTATACAGAATGGAACTATATGAGGCAAACTGTATCTGCTTTAAACAGGAGAGACTATGATACAATTCCTCTCTTTGCAAATCTGGGTATGGTTATGAGGATGACTTGAAGAATGCGACACTTATACAAACAAAGTTAGCTAGCCTCGGAGTGGGTCCCAGGGTGGTAACCTGGGTAAAAAAACTGGCTGGACAACAGGACACAAGAGGGTAATAGTAAATGGAGTCCACGCTTGAAGAAAGGGGGGGTACTAGTGGGCTACCGTAGGGTTCAGTACTGGGACTGGTTCTCTTTAATGTCTTTATAGGTGACATTGCAGAGGAACTGGAAGGAAAAGTATGCCTCTTTGCAGACAACACAAAGATCGGCAACAGGGTTGATACACGGGGGTGGTGAAAAGGATGAGAAGGGACTTGGCAAGGTTGAAGTAATGGTCAAAAGTATGGCAGCTTAGATTCAATGCAAAGAAGTGCAAAGTAATGCACCTGGGGAAAAAACCCAGGGGAAGAGTACACAATGAAGGGAGGTACTAAGAATAAAAATGGAAAGGGACCTGGGGGTAGTCATATCAGATGACCTAAAGGTAGGCAAGCAACGTGAGAAGGCAGTAGGGATGGTGGGGGGATACTGGGGTGCATAGGGAGAGGCATCACCAGTAGAAAACAGGAAGTTGTTATCTCTCAGTACAAATCGTTGGTGAGGCTCCATCTGGAGTACTGTGTGCAGTTCTGGAGACCCCATCTCCACAAGGACATAGGCAGGATGGAGGCAGTCCAGAGGAGGGTAACCAAAATGGTGTAGGGTCTGCACCAGAAGCCATACAAAGAGAGAGACTAAAAGAGCTTAATATGTATACCCTCAAGGAAAGGAGGGAGTAGGAGGACATGACAGAAACTTTCAAGTTCCTCAAAGGAATCAACAAAGTCCAAGAGGGTAGCATCTTTCAGAAAAAGATATGTGCAAGAACAAGGGGGCACAATTTGAAGATAAAGGGGGATGGCTCAGGGGCAACATGAGGAAGTATTTTTTCATACAGAGGGTGGTGAATGCATGGAATGACCTTCCTGAAGAGGTTGTAGGGTCAAAAACAATGGGGGAATTCAAGAATGCATGGGAGAGACATAAGGCAATTCTGGTGGGGGGGTAGGAAGAAGTAGCCTGTTGGTTAGCTAGGATCTGCAGCTTATCCAATAGGTAGGGAAATGAGCAGACTGGATGGGTCAAGCGGACCATATCTGCTGTCAAAGTCTATGTTTCTATATGCCCTCCTTTTATGCAACTTTGGGATCATTGGTTAGGTCCAATTCTTGTGAATAGGGAGTCACGTTCTGATGACATAATTCATATGCTGTTTAATTCACGTAATCCAGCAATTTTACACCACCTCTCCCAGTTTTTGAGGAAGATAAATGCAAGTTTTGTCAAGGCACAGGTCAGTTAGCATAGAAAAAAACAGGAGCAGTTGTAGAATTCACAAAAAGTGTTTATTAGTACTATCAGTAACATAAAAAAAATAAACTTGTTCAGTAGATGCATCTGAGTTTTCCTTCAGTCTCTGTGTCTCCCAAAACATTGCGGCTCTGTTTTTATAAGTTCTTGCAATCCCCCTTCTTAACAAGCATCCTGTTTTTTCTAAAATGTTCTTATATATTTCAGGCAGGAGCAGCTAGCTCATAATGTCTCAGAACTGAGGCCTCCTTTTCCACAGCTTCTGCAAAAGGCTTAAAAAACTGCATTTCAGGTTAACCCCTTGAGTTCCAAATAGCTTTGCAATCATTGCAAACTATAATTATATACATTTCAACAGTAACACAATGTAATTTCTAAACAAAGGGATCCCAATATCACTTACATTTCCACATAATGATTTGCATATATTCTTATACCAGCAGATATGCAAGGGAGGAAAAGACAGAAACAGCAAGTGAGGGTAGAGAGATAGCAAGGGTCACAGAATTGCAAGACTGTCAGGGTGATCAAATCCTAGGTCTCACAGGAAAATCTGGTTGCGCAACCAGACAGACAAGAGACAGGAAAGGAAAGCACAGAACAAATCCCTGCATTCAAATTCTCCATAACAACTGGGACAGGGTCGTAGGGCACACATATAAGACATTATAGATTGTTTCTGAGTGGGGTTATCTTCCCACATTTCTTTTATCACATCCAGTGGCTCTCTTGGCTATCTATCATATAGCATTTCAAATGGTGAAAACTCTGTTGATGCCTGTGGCACTTCTCTGTAAGCAAAACATAGGTAAGGGAAGTATTGGTCCAAATTTTTCCCTTCCTCTTTTGCAAACCTTTTTAATGTGCATTTTTGGGTTTGGTTAAAACAGTCAACAAGACCGGCTGTCTGAGGATGATGGGGGAGGTTCTTATGGCAGTGGTACCTAGTAGTCTGTACATCTCCCTAAGTAATGCAGCACCAGAATTACTACCTTGATCAGTAATCATTTCTTTAGATATGCCCACTCTGCTGAAAATGTTTGCAAGCTCGGCTGCCACTTTTGAAGCTGTGAAATTACGCATTGGAACTGCTTCTTGGTATTGAGTAGCATTGTCGCATACTACCAGGATGAATCTATTACCATTTTTACTTTTGTCTAAAGGACCAACCACGTCCATTGCAATTCTCTCAAAAGGCACATCTATCAAGGGTAGGGGCACCAGAGGCACCTTGCCTTTTCTAGTAACTGGGACAACTTTCTGACACTCAGTACAGGAATTACAATAGGTAGCGACACCTTCATGAGTTCCAGGCCAGTAAAATCTGTACAGCAGTCTAGCAAGGGTGCGATCCCTCCCTGAGTGACCAGCCATAGGACTATCATGTGTTATCTGTAACAACTCTGTTCTATACTTCTGTGGTATACCCAATTGTTCTGTCTGTTCCTGTGTCTGAGATTTAACCCAAACTCTGTACAGTAACTCAATCCTTTTTTTAAACATTGGTCCACTCTGTTTTGGTTTCACCCCCAGCTGCTTAAAATAACCCTGGAGAGAAACATTGTTAGCTTGTTCTGAAAGAAAATCACAATCAGCGATCAGTTTAGTGTCAGCATTTTCATATGTTAATCCCTTATGTCCATCAGTCATTTGTTGCCACAGTTTCTCAGGCATCGTCTTTCTTTCCTGGATTTCCAGATCTTGGAGCTGTGCTCAAACAAGTCCGAATCAAAATTGGCAAAAGGAAAAGAGTCCCCACCATCTGAAATTTTCTTTGCCTGAGCTGTTGTCACCACAGCTGCTGAAACATCAGGATTTACTCCCTCTTTGATTAAGTCAGTAAATCCTGGAAAGTCATTTCCAATAATCACAGGTACAGGTAACTGAGGTACTACCCCCACTTTCATTTGGTGCGACATACCCTTAATGGTCAGAGTCACTTGGGTGGTGGTATAGTATTGAATGTCCCCATGGATGCAGATGGCACCAGTACCTGGTCCTTTTACACAGTGTTTTCTCAGCACTTCAACATGCCCTAGAGTCTTTCTGTTTCACAAATCAATGAGTCCCTTTACAGTCTTATCCCCCACCTTCACATCTGTTAAGTACTTGCCCCAATTTGCCAAGGACAAATCTTCTCCAGTGCCACGCTCCTTACTATGGCAGTTTCTTGCAATATGGCCTGGCTTATTACAGTTATAGCAAACAATGTCTTTGGGCACAGATTTTTTACCCCCACCAGAGTTTTTATCAGGCTTGGAGTTTAAATGGGAAAAAGAGTGTCTTACTGGTGCTTGGCTGTTACCTCACTGCTGTGGCATCTGTCTGGCCATTTGGTAGTCCTCAGCCAAAGAAACAGCCTTTTCCTCACTTTCCCGTCGGTGTTCCTTTACTCAAAGCTGCACATCTGTAGGCAGGATGTTGATAAATTGCTCCATTGCAAATGTGTCGATGATCTGTGGGACTGTTTTGTCCTCTGGTTGGAGCCATTTCATCCAGAGTTCTCTGAGTTGGGTGAAGGCTTCTTGAGGATTGTCAGCTGACTTGTACTTCAGAGATCAAAATCTCTGCCTGTAGGTCTCTCCTGAGATGTCAAATCTTTTCAGGATTTCGCTTTTTACCAGGTCATAGTTTTCTGACTGTGCAGTGTCTATATTACTGTAGGCAAGTTAGGCTTTACCTGTCAGGTAAGGTAGCAGTTTGTTTGTCCATTGCTGCTTTGGCCACTGGCAGGCTACGGCAACCCTTTCAAAAGTTGTCAGGTTTGCTTCGATATCATTGGAGGGACACAACTTTGTAAGTTTAATGGCTTTTAAGTAGCTTGTGTTTTGTTGCTCATCTGGATCTGTGCCAGATCCTCTGTCTTTAATAGCTTGCAAGACATCCAGCCATCGCTGCTCCTGTCACTGCATCGCTTCTCTCATCTGCTGCTTCTCTTCTCTCCTGTTTCTCCGTCTCTTTTTGTTGTATAGCCCACCATTTGAAAAAGTCCATCAGGCTTTCAGGTTCTGTCACTGCTTGTTCTTTTTCTATAACTTGTGCTGGCTGTACAATCTCAGCTTGGACTTCTGTCTCTGCTAGTTTGGCTGCCAATCTCCTAGTAACCACTCCTGGACTTGCTGCTGCTGCAGAATCCCTACCTTTCTCTATGCTTCCCTGGTGCTAGGTCCAGTACCCTGACACAAAACTCCTGGCTTAGAGTATGCACGGCATAAATCCCACTTAGGCTGATGCCATCTGTCATCGAGGCACAGGTCAGGAAGCATAGGAAAAACCAGGAGCAGTTGTAGAATTAGCAAAAAGTGTTTATTAGTATTAGTAGTAACGTAAAAAATATACTTGTTCAGTATAACTATTTACAAAGGAAGAATAAACAGAGAAGATGCATCTGAGTTTTCCTTCAATCTCTCTGTCTCCCAAAACATTGCAGCTCTGTTTTTATAAGTCCTTGTAACCCTCCTTCTTAACAAGCATCCTGTTTTTTTCTAAAATGTTCTTGTATATTTCAGGCAGGTGCAGCTAGAATACAATGTCCCAGAACGGAGGCCCCTTTTCCACAGCTTCTGCAAAAGGCTTAAAAATTGCATTTCAGGTTAACCCCTTGAGTTCCAAATAGCTTTGCAATCATCTCAAACTATAGTTATATACATTTCAACAGTAACACTATATAATTTCTAAACAAAGGGATCCCAATATCAGTTACATTTCCACATAATGATTTGCATATATTCTTATACCAGCAGATATTCAAGGGAGGAAAAGACAGAAACAGCAAATGAGGGTAGAGAGATAGCGAGAGGCAAATAATTGAGAGACTGTCGGGGTGATCAAATCCTAGGTCTCACAGGAAAATTTGGTTGCTCAACAAGACAGACAGGAGACAGGAAAGGAAAGAACAGAACAGATCCCTCAATAACAACAGGGACAGGGTCCTATTCAACCCTGTCACAGCAAGGTCATCCTCATTTCAGTCTTAACAACTTTATGCTGATGTTAGTTAAGAGTTCATTGTGTATTACTCTTGAACATCTAACTGTTTTGAATGTTCTATAACCACAGAAATTTTGCTCTCTGATTATGCTACCAATGAGCTCAACAAACAGTTCCTTCTTTTTGTATTTTAATATACTATAAATATGTCACGATATACCTTGGGCTTGATTAAAGCTGATCCTGGAAGAATCCATGGGTCAGCCTCTTTATGGCCCTTTTAGATCTTATTTCCTAGATAGGATGTGAGATTACATGCTGAAATACTTCCCATGGGGATGTAGGTAATCAGACCTAAACCCACGGAAGTCCTGTTTAAATTTGCGTATTGCTGAATTAGTTAAAGTGCTCACCCATGGACTCTTCCATAATAAATACTTTGTAAATATAAGATTTGTACACTGGGTCTTATCTAACTTGTAATGCATATTAAAACAAACTTTGTAAACGTTGTAACTCTTTTTGATATTTTAAATGTTTTTATGCATGTAATGACTCCGTAAGTGGAACTAATAAATAAACTTGAACTTGAAGGAGAACCAGAAACAAGGCACTAAGAGTAAGACCCTGCTAGTAATGGAGCAGAGAACAGAGTCTTCCAGAGGACTGAGGTGCAGGGTTAACGGAAACGCTCTAAAGTTGACCTCTTATTTGTGGAAAGAATTCTCATGGAAGACCTGTATAAGTTTTTTATGGACACCCCAAACTGAGGTGAAACTTAAGCCTGCGCTGACAGTGACCTGTTGGCAGGGGTGTGGGACCATGCCAGCAACTCATGGCCACATCCTACAGAGTTATCCCCTCCTTAAGTCCTATTGGGATCAGCTCATACTGACCCTTAGGGGTATATTTGGGGGCAAACTTCCAATTAAATGCTTGCACTGTCCTTTTTCTTGGTCTTCCAGAAGGTTTTGGGGACCAAATACCTGTAAATTATTAAATATTTATTATCACAAAAACAAAAACTATTATGAAATTTTGACTTACGAACCATAGACCTACAGTGAAGAGCTGGTAGGACATTATGTGGAATGTGTACAACATGGAAAGACTGACAGCAAAATAATACCATGCCATACCTAGGTTCCATACAGTATGGGCCTGTAGGGTCAACTACAAGCTAAACCATAGACTGGACTTACCTTAATTTGTTTTAGGCACTGAATATATTATGTAAAGGTATGGTGAAGAGAGAATGCAAGGTGTACACTTTTAAATCCTTTGTACTCTCATGCCCACTGTTTCTGTTGTGTTGTTGAATATTGGTCTGTGTTGTAAGCGTTATCTTGCAAAACATTCTTAATCAACATAAATTTTAGAACAAAACAGAGAAAAGCTCTGTTGGTCACTCACTGATGTGTCTTGGAGGGCTCGTCATCCTAGTGCTAGTCTATGTGACTACCCTGGTACAGACTTGAGAGGTATAGGAGTACAACTGGACTGAAAAGGGAAACTACCTAGAGATACAGAAGTAAGTGTATTTTGTAAAGAGGTAATAGAGTAACCAATTTTTAAAGTGATGGTGAGGAAGCCTAAAATAGGAATGAAACTGAGTCGTGAATTCAGTGTTGAGGAACCCCTAACACATACATACATACATAAATACATACAAAATTGCCAGCAGATTAAGCCCATCAGTCTATCTCGTCTGCCCGAGATGCAGCTCCTAATTAGGGTTCAGCAACCGCCTCCTCTCCCTTTGTGTGCTCCCTTCTAACTGGCCCACACCCCAGCACCCTATTATTAATTCCCCTACCTTCACCCTGCCCATGTACCTGTCCCACCCCACCTTGAAACCCTCCACTGTTTCCTTTGCCAACAGCTCCCCTGGTAGTGTGTTCCAAGCTGCCACTACCCTCTCTGTGAAATAGCATCTCCTCACTTCCCCCTGTACCTCCCCCTACAGTTTAAGGTTATGTCCCCTCGTATTTCCCTCTCCTTCAACATAAAGAGACCCTCCATGTCTACCCTGTTGATCCCCTTCAAATATCTGAAGACCTTAATCATGCCCCCTGTCCCTTCTGGCCTCCAGGGAGTACATATTCAGCTCCCCAATCCTCCAAAATACAGAAAGAGAGAGCTAGCACAAGGAGTGCAGTGAAGCAGTGAATTAATTGCTAAGCACCCCTAATGGATTCTCTCAGATGCAAGAAGAGCTAAAGGAGCATGTTATAGACTCATGTGCTTTAATCCTGGTCCAGGAGGATGGAGGTTGATGTCCTTTGGGAACAGTACAACTGGCAATTGGGGTGTCCAGGAGAATTTCTCCACCACAACTATCGAATCTCTTCAGTTGGGAGGTTACACATGTGTACTGTGTGCTGCCAGTGGGACTAGTCTTGTTGCCCAGGGATATTCAAGAAAGTCTGTTTGCCCTGGGAGCTGGAAATGAGAGTATGGTACAGTAAAAAGGATTGGCATCATAAGCTTATGTGTACCATCTACCTCAGTAAAAATGTGACATGCAGTGCTGATGCTGCCTCCCCTAAAGGGAGCAGCTGAGGAAGAAGAAAAAGTTATGAGCTTGTTTAATAAATGTGCTACTGCTTGACTAGAAGACTTAGTTTGGACAATAATGTGTTGGGTTCAAGTGTTTAAGGTGCTCCTATTCCATATTAGGTGCCCAGGGTCCCAATACAGAACTCAGAAATGAACTCTGACTAACCCTATCCTATAGTGAAGGAACCTGTAGTACCCATAATACAGGGTTTGGCTACATCAAAATTATTATGGAGTGCCAACAAAGTCATAGCTAGTTTTTGGTAGGAAAAGACAATTTAGGGCTTATTTTACATTTTTTCACCCAAACAATTGTGTGCCTTTTTTCTTGAGCATCAACCCAAATTGTACAATTGAATTAATTTTTGTGTTCTGCTCCAAGAATCTCACAATTATGCTAAGTTTCTCACCTGTAGCATTCTTCTTCATCAAACGCAGAACTTATGCAAAATCTCACAGTTGTGCAATTTCTTGAGAAAATTCCTGCAGATGCAGAAAGATGGATACAAGTGCAGAAAATAATGTGTTGGAAGTGTACAACAACAAAAGAATTAACACAACAATGGTTTAATGCCTAGATGCAAGCTAGCTAAAGTAGTTGCAAAATGCTCTCCTTTTTTTCGTAGTTATTAGACACCATGGTTTTCCACATATACTTGTTTTTAAATAAGAAATGCAAAGTGTGTCACAGACGTGTCAGAAAGTCTCCATATGGTACTTCCATCCGTAGTAAAACCAATATAGGTTTTTGGCTCCTAGTATCCAGAAAACTAGTATCCTGGGGGCCGATGCATCTGATTTTTCATTTGGCAGTGGCAGTAAAAAGTTACATTGATTCTTTCTAAACCATCTCAGTGAGATATTCTACAGAGAAGAACCTTTGTCTGGGACTCTGAGAAGTCAGCCAGCTAAAACACCAGAATTAAATCAAGCATCCTCTGCATCTGGGCAGGGGGGAAGGGGTTGACAGGCAGATATACTAGGGCATCTTTCAGTGAACTTAGTTGAGAAAGATGCTTTTCCTGATTTATAATCCACTCCAGGTCTAGGAAACCCTCCTCCCCCAGATAATCCAGAAGGCATCCAAGGCAAAGACAATACTTCTGAACATCATAATCCTATTGAATCCCCAGGTTCTGAGTCAAAGAACAACAGGAACAATTTTCAGTGGAACCTCTGGAGTCCTTTGTGTCATTCTGATTTGACAGTAGGTATATGACTTTTCTTATTGAAGAGATCTGTAGGATTTTGCAGCTATCAGAGACCCCGTCTACTGCTGTGCTGCAGGTGAACCCAATATTGACCCCATCAGGAAATGTTTTGAAATGTTTTCCTAAGATTGAACACTGAACATATTGTACAACAAGAATGGGATGACTTAGATATAGTCAGGGTCGACAGCATGTTGGATTCTGCTATGACCCTGGCATGGTAGGACCTGAACACTGTGACATGTCTTGACCCCCAGCAGTTTTGCCACTGTCACAGCAGCAGGGGCATTGTCATTTAATTCACCTATTTCATCTGCTTTTCACCTTACTTTCAGAGGGTTGTGTTCTGAGCTAACCTTTCTATACATGTACTGACCACTAGTTACAGACATGTACTGTAGCATAGGTATGCACTTGCTTATTGTGCACCAGTAGGAGGCATGTGTCATGTAATATTGGCAGTGGGAGCATGCTATTGCAGTATGTTGTACAGTAGAGTGCTGTACTACACTGCACTGTACTGTACAATACAGGGGCTAGGTGACATGATAAACCACTAGTACTTCAGCTCATGTACTATATTAACTTTGTGCCTATGTACAACTGTTTTCTTTGATGTAGGGTGGAAGTTGGAGTCCCCATTTGTTTGCAGTTTTAATTTCCAGTGTTTCAGCCACAGAAGTTCTATGACTTCTCTTTTAGGCACGTATCTGTAAGTCCCCCCTTGCAGGAGGTGCTTATGCTCCAATGTAGGACCCCCCCCCCAAGCTAGGGAATTTATTAGTGCTCTGGGGGTCAATATCTGCTGGACACCTCAAGGTAGCAGCAGAGGACAGCAAAAGGGAACATATATAAAGCAGGAGACAGGAAGTTTGAGGCCTTTTCCAGCCCGGACATTAGGCCCAGTGCTGGGGAAGGGGGGGGCTGTAGGAGTAGAGTTGGCAGTCAAGAAGGGAGCTTGGAGGTCTAGGTGGGCTAGTGGGAGAGACCCCCCAAAAGTGGCAGATAGGGATGGCCTCTACAGTGACGTGGCATCGAGGAACCGGGATGGAAGCTCTGTTGGGGAGGATGGTCAGCCAGGTCCTGCGTCATTAGGGTAAGGGAGGTGCAGGTGACAAATAGGACAGGATAGGCAGGAGCCCTTAGAGATCCTGTGAAGTAGTTGCTCAGGCTGCCAGGGCCGTGGGGACTGTAGCAGGGTCTCCACAGGGGGGAGACCGGTGGCAGTGGCTCTCCCCACACTCAGTGTGTCAGGGTGGCCTGAGGGTAGAGTGTGCCAGGGGACCCTTCACCCAATTTCAGGGAGCCTGCTTGGAGGGGCAGGTCCTGGGGTGCCGGCATTAAAGAGCCAGGTGGGTCATAGGTCTAAGGACAGGCCTTGGAGGGTGGCCTCTGGCAGGAGCTTATCGTAAGCCCAGGATGAGTGTGCAGGGATGTGGGCCTGGGGCTGGACCCTCCCAAAAGGGACATCTAGGAGCGCAGAGGAGGAATGGTGCCAGTTGTGAGGAGTGGGCTGCTAGAAGGGGCCAAAGCAGTTGCAGGACCTGGCAAGGCAGCCGATCGAGGTAGCTCAAGGACTGGAGTAGGGCTGGGTTTGGGGGCCACTGCACCAGGGGAGAGCAGAGCTGTGCAGAGAGAGAGAGAGAGCAGAGCTGTATGTGAGGGAATGAGTGCCGTGAGCTTGGGAGCACCAGCCAGTTTTGGTTCCCAGTAGAGAGAGAAAGAATGGGTTACAGGGTCTGGGTCAGAGGAAAAATTCCTGGTACTCCTTGAGATTTGGGCCAAGGTCCAGGGGCCAGGTGGGGGAAGCAGCCCACTTTCCCGCATTGGAGATAGGGCAGCCGACCAGAGCCAGAATAGATATAGAGGGAGAGAATGTGTAACCCAGAAAAGGAAAAAACTTGGACTTACTAGCGCCAAAGAGCCAGGAGCCTGTGCGTTTTTCTAAGCAGGGAGGTTCCTTGGGTAAATTGTCTAGGAGGTTAGAGAAAAGAAGCCCTGCTTGTACTACCTGTAAATCATTTATGCTGCTCAGAATGTCCAGCCTTGAGTGTGTTGTAAAATGTTCTCATAGCCCCATGGAGCTGCTTTATTTATCAGATGAAAGCTGTGACCCTTGCATTCCTGGAATCATTTGGGGTGCAGGAGCTAAAATAAAGAAGCTGGTCAGGAAGAAACATGGCAATGATTCTTTTTTTAGTTAAGTTTGGAAGGGGAATAAAGGAAATGGAAAAAAAAACCTCCCTTGTGTCTAATCTATTTTTATAAGTTCTATGTCCAGAAGGGTTCCATCAGGCTGTATCAGGAGCAAGGAGCATTTCTGTCAACCAAGTAATTGACTATTTTAAGGATAAATTCATTGCCACCTGGAATGCCTTTGCTCCTTTCAGACTGACCAGAGTCTGTGGGCTTTACCTCCCCTGGATCACCCCCAAACTACTGGCCTGCTTCAGGGAGCGTGATCTGGCCTGGAGAAAACACAAATCGACTAAACATCCAAACGACTTGCCAAGTACAGAATGCTATGCAATTCATGTATTAAAGCTACTAGACTGGCTAAGTCTGATTATTTCAACTCCTCATTCCTGACTAACAGTAACTCTCCATCTAACTTCTGGAGGGTAGTTCATGCCCTATTCTCTCCCCCCCCTCCCCCTCCAGTTCTCAATATAAATAACTCCCTAGTTTCTGACCCGGGCTCCGTGGTCAATGAATTTAATGCCTACTACACCTCATGCGTCACGTCTCTTCTAAATTCCCTCTCCCCATTGCCACCTACTAACTTCAGCCTTTCGCCTCAGTCAGTGCCTACCCCTCCCCCATTTTTCTTTTCTAGTATCTCCTCTGATGAAGATCTTAATGCATTCCTGTCCCTCAACCCCTCTAAAGGCTCCTCACTAGATGAGCTAGATCCTAAACTTCTTTACCTTTCTGCTCCTACAGTTGCTTATCCTATCTCCCCTATCCTTAACCTGTCCTATATTCCTGCCCAAGTACCCTCATCCTGGAAACACGCTGTAATCCTTCCTCTCCCCAAGGGTGGTGACACATCCACTCCTGGCAACTATCGCCCCATTTCCAGCCTTCCTACCCTTGCCAAACTTCAAGAACATTTAGTTCTCTCTCAACTATCACCCTTCCTCTCTGATTCCTCCATTTTCACCCCCTTCCAATCTGGTTTTTGGAAGAACCACTCAACAACCACCTCCCTCCTCAGGCTTACTGACTCCATCCTTTCAGGGATGGACAATGGCCTGATCACCTCGGCCATCTTTATTGACCTAGCCAAAGCTTTCAACACTGTTTCCCATCCCCAGCTTCTTGATTCACTCTTCTCAGCTGGCCTTGCTCCGTCAGCCACCAACTGGTTTAAATCCTACCTCATTGGCAGGACGCAGTCGGTGAGAATCCTTGATTCCATCTCCCCTCCACTTCCCATCAACAATGGTGTCCCTCAGGGCTCAGTGCTTGGTCCCCTACTCTTCTCCATTTTACTTCATGATCTTCCCACAGCCTGCTCATCTTCTTCTATCCACATGTATGCTGATGATACTATTTTGTACAGTTCCGGCAGAAACCCTGCTGCTGTGCAAACCAGCTTACAGCATGACTTCAATGAAGTTCAACTCTGGTTTGCTTCTCACCAGCTCTTTATAAACGCCAAGAAGACAGTCTCAATGACCTTTGGCACCAGGCAGAGACTCTCCAGGCTCCCGGCCCTACCCATCTTCCACACCCTTGATGGGACCATCTTGGAAGACACCTCCTCATTTAGATATCTGGGAGGTTGGCTGGACCAACACCCCAACTTCTCTGTGCATGTTGATGCTATCCTGAAGAAACTGCGCCCCAAGCTTGGTGCTCTGTACAGGAATCGTAGTTGCATCCCACTGACTGTGAGGTGCAAAATTGTCCAGAAGATGATACTCCCATCTTTGACTATTGTGATGTAGTCTATGGTGCTGCTCCCAAATCTTCCCTGACCGAGTTGGACACTCTCTTTAACTCCTTCTGTCACTTTGCTATCGACTCCTCTTCCCACTCCCACCACTGCGAACTCTATCGCTCTCTAACCTTCCTTCCACTATCTCACAAACGCATCTCTCACTGTGCCAAACTAACCTCCAAATTCTGGTTCTGGGGGCTCTCCTCCTAGCTCTCATCTTTTCTCTCCAATCCATCTCTCCTCACCCACTCTCTCAGATGCAATGATGCCCACACCTTGATGGTCCCTCGCCGCTCCACCTCATTGGTCAGACTGGTTTCGCCCATCGTTCCCCTAAAACCTGGAATTCCTTCCCCCCTGAAATACCACACTCCTCCTCCAACTACTCCCTTACCTCTGCCCTACACAATTACCTTTCCCTCAGCTGTTTCTGCTTTAACCCACCTTAATACATATCCCCAGTTTCTGCCTTCCTACCATGACCCCCCCACCGGCAGGGTTCTCAACATCCTGAAGAGGGAAATCAGGAAATGGCTACCCCTTCTCCTCATATTCAGTTCTTGCCTCTCCCTCCTCTCTTCTCCACCTGCCCTTCTGGGTCACCAGTGTGCACAATCTAACCCCATCCTTTTTACTCCAACAGCACTTGGGTACTACCTCGAGCCTGCTCCTGGTACACTCATGCATTATAAATGGTTCTATCGCATTATTACTGTTCTGTACTTTTATATGTTCTTTTGTATGATTTTTGACATGTATTGTAATTTACCCAATGTTCCACTACTGTTTATTGTACAATATCTTGTGTTCCAACTGTTGCACAATCTTACAATGTTGTATTGTTTGTACTACCCACATACTATTGTAACTGATCATCCTTCACAACCCTATGTAACGCCTCCCCCCAGGTCGCAACATGAGACGAGCAACTTGTTGTTCAGTGTACCCTCCTGGTGAAACATTTCAATAAATAAATAAAAAGGGGCTCTGGGGCTCAGGAAGAGATAAGCGGTTGCAGTTGGAGATCCTGGTCCGATGGGCAGTGCTCGGGGGTCAAATAGATCTAGAATTGGAGGTGAGATCGAGAGTGCATCTGGGGATGAAGTCAAAGAGAGGTAGGATAGACAATTTTCTGATCTTATTTGTTGATGCACTGGCTCAGGTGTTGTACTTGATATAGTCCCCTCCAATGCCCCTTGGAACAACTGCGATGATACTTTATGCCCCTAGATGAAGGGGCGGGGGGGTTATATGTGGGGGCTTGTCTGGGATGTTCCCTGAATCCCGAAACTCCGCCGGACCCCGAACCATGAGGTCTAATGAGTTGGCAGGCTTCCCGGCCTGTTTGGGCCCTGTGGCACAGAAAAAAATTAGCTGTGGGTAGGCCCAAACTCAAAAAGTAGGCCTCATCCTGTCTGGTGTGGTGTGCACGTGTGATCCGCTGGTCACGGGATCCTCAGGCGGATTCCGATTGGGTGATGGCAGAAGTGAAGCTATAGCAGCTGCAGAAGAAGTGCCATCTTGAGCAAGAAAATCAGAGGGTGCAAAGCCATGAGGAAAACAGAGAACCAGTGATTAGAAGCGTGAGCGTGAGTTATTGTGCACATCCACAAAAAAACAACTGGACAGTACCGTCAAGAAAGGCAAAGAAGTGAGTGAGTTTCTAATTGTGGGTACTCGAAGGCATAGCAGAAAAGAAAAGACTCAGACAGTCCCATGGATTGGCAGTGGGTAGTGTCTGGCAAGGATGAGACTGAAGCAGAAGTGACCCTCCAGGAGGAACCACTGGCCATGGCCCCTGCCTCTCTGATCTCCTGGCTGTGGAAAACTGGGGGAAAAGGAATAGCAAATAATCGATGTGTGAGGTGTGGGTATCGGGGGAAGGTGTTGCCAGGCTGCCTGTGTGCAAAACGTGCAGGTATGCTGCCAGTTCCAAATGTGGAGTTGCCTCCCAGTTCCACTGGGAGCTGCTGTGTACTGTGGTCACCAGCCAGTGGGGATTCGGGAGCCTTTGTTAGACTCTCCCTGTGGGAAATTGCTCATGCCCATGTGGATGAGACCTGGAGTGTTTCCCCGGATTTCATCATGGAGGCAGCGGAAGAGGAAGGTGCAGGGGGAAAACCCAGAAAAAGAGGTGACGGGGAGCACAGCCATCTGCTCCACTACCCACTGTCAGTTACTGACTATCCCTGACTATCCCCATGGCACAGGGAGGAGCAGGAGTCTTAGACAACTGGTGGTAGGAGATCACCCAGGGCCCGGGGGGTCCCTGCATTGGCCCCTGTCTAGTGGTAACCTTCAGGCTTTGTTGTCCATGTCAGAGCCTACCTCGGGAGCCAAGTTTAAGATAAAGCCCAGCGAGCTTGACTCCGAGGTTGTCCCTGCACCCGCAGTATCCAGGGAGAGTGCTGGCAATCCAAAAGAGTTGGAGGAGCTGAATGAGGAAAGGTTTATTGGCAGCACATTTCAGTTCCAGGACTACCAAGTAATTCAGGCAATCACCAGGACTTACCATCACCCAGTGATCATCTTGGCAGACTGCACCCTACTGCTCCTGGTCAGGGCAAAGACTTTCCGGACCTGGATGGATGGGTTAAATCCCAGTGACCCGCTTGAATATAAAGTATTGATGGGGGATATGGCTATCGGTTGGGCAAGCCAGGAGGACCGGTGTCAGAGTCCTACCAGAATGGAGCTAGGCAGAGAGGTGGGTCTATAGGAGGCTGCGTGTGGAGTATCCTGACCTATCCTTACGTGCCTGAGAAGATATGGGACATTACTGAGGAGGTAAGGGAGGAATGGATCTTTAAGGAGCAGATGGAATGCTTAAAGAATCACCCTGGAGGAGGAGGTGCCCCATCTCAGCAGTTAATACAGCAGGCATGGTTGATGTGTCACCCAGGGACTTGGTCTGGCCTGACTTTGTTCAAACGATTCGCCTTGGTCCAGGACTTGGCTGTGACACAGACCAAGTATGACATTTTGGACTGGGACTCCTTTGGAGATGTGACCACCAAGCCAGGCCCAGGGTATTATTTCCCTCCAGGAGGGCGCCTGCAACCTAGGCCTTCTGGATTTAGACTTATGAATTGCACCAGGACAATTGCTTGATGAAGTAGGACATGGTAACTGTATATATACAGTTTTATATCCAAAGGAAATTTTTGGAAGTTAAAATTATGATTCTCTTCCAAAAAAAGTTCTATTAGTCATGCAAAATGTTGAAGTGGAAGGTAGAGAAGACTAGTGAGTGAGTGAGTGAGTGAATGAATGAGTGAGTGATTTGGGGAACTGTACACAAAGTAACCTGTTCTAATTGGTGGGCGGTATATTGGGGTATATAGCTATAGTTTTAGAAACTACCTAATTGTTGTTGAATGTTAAATGGTGAAGTAAAATCATTATGAACAAAATGATTATGGTTATCTGTTTTTAATAAAGAGATAATAAAGGTTTGCTAACAGTTTTTAGGATTATCTCCTGGTACAGGTAGGTTTTAGTGAGTAGGGTGTGGTGGGTTAGAGAGACAGGTTAGGTGGTACCTGTGGCCAGAAATGGTGTGTTTTGCTTCCAGAAGGCCGGGGAGTGTGCATACCCAGTTTGATGGGAAGAGACCATCACTGGACCCTTGCCATCTTTCCCAGGAGGGAATGATTTTCTAGGTTGGGGAAGCGTGTAAGCCCCCCTTGCAGAAGGGGCTCATGCTCCCATTTAAGACCCCCTGAGCTAGGGAATTTATTAGTGCTCTGGGAGTCAGTATCGGCTGGATGCCTCAAGGTGGCAGCAGAGGGCAGCAAAAGGGGAGGTATATAAGGCTGGAGACAGGAAGTCCGGAGCCTTTTCTAGCCCTAGCGTTAGGCCCGGGGCTGGAGGGGAGCAGCTGTAGGAGTAGAGTGGGCAGTCAAGAAGGGAGTTCGGCGGTCTGGGTGGGCCTGTGGTGGAGAACCCCCCCCAAAAGTGGCAGATAGAACGCCCTCTACAGTGACGTGGCATCAAGGAGCCAGGACGGAAGCTCCAGTGGGGAAGATGGTCAGCCAGGTCCTGCGTCATTGGGGTAAGGGAGGTGCAGGTGGCAAATAGGCCAGGATAGGCAGGAGCCCTTAGAGACCCCGTGAAGTAGTTACTCAGGCTGCCAGGGCCATGGGGACTGTAGCAGGGTCTCCACAGGGGGGAGACTGGTGGCAGTGGCTCTCCCCACACCCAGTGTGACAGGGTGGCCTGAGGGTAGAGTGTGCCAGGGGACCCTTCACCCAATTTCAGGGGGCCTGTTTGGAGGGGAAGGTCCTGGGGCACCGGCATTAACGAGCTGGGCAGGTCACAGGTCTTAGGACAGGCCTTGGAGTGTGGCCTCTGGAAGGAGCTTACCACAAGCCCACAATGTGTGTGCAGGGATGTGGGCTTGGGGCTGGAGCCACCTGAAAGGGACATCTGGGAGTGCAGAGAAGGAATAGCGCCAGTTGTGAGGGGTGGGCTGCTCGGTGGGGCCTGGGCAGTGGCAGGGTCTGGGGGCTGTCCTGTGGCAGAGCAGCTGATCGAAGTAGCTCAGGGACTGGAGTAGGGTCAGGTTTGGGGGCCACTGCACCAGGGGACCGCACAGCTGTGCAGAGAGAGAGAGAGCAGAGCTGTACGTGAGGGAACAGGAGCCATGAGCTTGGGAGCACCAGCCAGTTTAGGTTCCTGCTAGAGAGGGAAAGAATGGGTTACAGGGCCTGGGTCGGAGGAAAGAATTCCTGGTACCCCTTGAGATTTGGGCCAAGATCCAGGGGCCAGGTGGGGGAAGCAGCCAGCTTTCCAGTGCCAGAGATAGGGCAGCCGACCAGAGCCAGAACAGATAGAGAGGGAGAGAATGTATAACCCAGAAAAGGAAAAAACTTGGGCTTACCAGTACCAGTGAGCCAGGAGCCTGTGGGTTTTTCTAAGTAGGGAGGTTCCTTGGGTAAATCATCCAGGAGGTTAGAGAAAAGAAGCCCTGCCTGTACTACCTGTAAATCATTTATGCTGCTTAGAATGTCCAGCCTTGAGTGTGTTGTAAAAAGTTCTCCTAGCCCAATGGAGCTGCTTTATTTATCAGATGAAAGCTGTGACCCTTACATTCCTGGAAATCATTTGGGGTGCAGGAGCTACAATAAAGAAGCTGGTGGGGAAGAAATCTGGCAATGATTCTTCCTTTAGTTAAGTTTGGAATGGGGATAAATTAAATGGACCCCCCCATGTCTAATTTACTTTCATAAGTTTTACTTCCAGAAGGGTTGCATCAGGCCGTATTAGGAGCAAGCGACTCTGTGGTTCAGGAAGAGACAGGCAGTTGCAGTTGGAGACCCTGGTCCAGTGGGCAGTGTTCGGGGGTCAGATAGATCCAGAATTGGAGATCAAGAGTGCATCTGGAGCTGAAGTTGACGAGAGGTAGGACAGACAATTTTCCTATCTTATTCATAGATGTCCTGGCTCGGGTGTTGCGCTTGATTTAGTCCCCTCCAATGCCCCTTGGAACAATTGCGATGATAATTAATGCCCCTAGACAAAGGGCCAAGGGGAGGTTAAATATCAAAGATCACAACACCCATATCCAGAGGGTTAGGGTCACAACTGCAGTATGCTAAAAAGTATTCTAATTAAGTACATGAATTACAGTATATTAAAAAGTATTTTGTGTACTGTCAGTAATAGAACAACACAGTACAGTATATGCATAGTAGAATATAACACAACAAGGCATCCTGTCAAGAGGGTGCCAAGAAGAGGGCATCAGAATATGGGCATCAGCATTTGCACATGAGTCTTTGCGGCATCTGGGATATCTCGGCGTATGTTACCGTGAGTGTGTTCAGAGTGGTTGCTGCCATTACCTAATTTTTTGCATCCCCCCCCCAACATGTGCCTGCTGGAGTTCATTTTATATTGATACCAGGGCGTGTGTGGGGTGAATCCCCCTGTGATGGGGAGTGAGGGAGGTGAAGCCACCAGAAAAAAATCACAGAGGCAGGAGCTGCTTCTGCTCCTGCAATTCTTGTGGTCATGTCTGCATAGCAACACAATGTCATGTCGCCGCATTGACACTCACACTTTTGGCTGTGCTCTTTTTTAATAGCGCTCTCTTTAGTTTTGCTCAAAAGACAGGGAACACACAACAAAGAGCTAGGCAAAACCATTTTTAAAATATTTAACAGCGGTGCAGTGGGGTTAATCTACCGGTTGGGAGTTGCTGTGTATGACCTCAGGCAATCTGCAGTGTCCACACCACCATGCCATTGTTGTCAGTCTGTAAGACACAGGTGTACAAGATGCCTCTTAGTATTGTGAAATTGAGTTATTGGTTGCATAGACAGTACTGTGTAGTATGTATATTTCCTGACGCTTTAAAATAACTCACCTGGTGCCCAACCAGCACTTAAGCCCTGTTGTAGGGATCAACATAACACTGCTGCTGTGCCCTCCACACCAGATGGTAGTAGTTGGGTGCTATCCCTTGATAAAGGGTGATAATCCCTTGTCCCTCCTATAGTCAACCCCCCAAGGAACCTCCATTTTACATGAGAATCATTCTCCCTGCATCCTGTGATGGTATGAGAGACGTGTTAAAGGTCCAACAGCATACCAGTCATTTACTGCTTAGTGTTAATGTCTCAAAGTACTTCAAATCACATTTTAATTTTTACTCACTCTAGTGTACGTCATACACCATTGACATTAGGTGGGTGCATTAAACATCAACTCCTGTGGACCCAGAAAGGCCACTTTAAAGTGTTTCCCTGGCTCCTGTGCTGCACCTGGTGTCGGGTTCTACATAGAAAGATTGAAACAGAAATTGATGGCAGATAAGGACCGCAGGGTCCATCTAGTCTGCCCATAAGCCCTACACTAGTTTGCTTCCTCTGACCCTACCTGGTCAATGGCTTTTCACCCCTCCTTCCCACCTATAAGGTTCCCTTATGCCTGTCCCAGTTACTGGCATGAAAGGTCATTGATACTAAACATCAGGGGTCTGTAAGTGATGCTTTACTATAACTGATTTGTACTAATGTTCAGAAGTCTGTTTAGGTTTGATGCTTGTGTTCGTTAAGCAAGTGTAGGGGGTTTAAATTCATGGCAAGTTAGCTAAGACAGATTCGGTAACACTATACAGTCTAAGTATGCTTAAAAAAGTCTTATCCTGAGAAGTGATGCTTCACTTAGCATGCTCTCTAAACATAATTGTAACACCTATCTTTTCACACATCATTGAGAGTCAGAGAACAATAGTTAGAGAACAATGTTCTGATATTTAGCTCAGTGGGGCTGCTAGTTGGGATGTAGGGGGAATGTAAGCCAACTCTACTGTCTTGAGTTCAGATGTAATTCAGATCTTATTCTGGGCTTGAGCCAAAGGGCTGGTGAAGTTGAGTCAGTAGTTCCCTCAATCTGGGCCAAACTACATTTCCCATGATTCACCACTGCTGCATGCATGTGCGTCTTGCCCAGACATGACAGAGAAACATGTCTTCTGGGGGGTTGTGTAGCAGGGATTGTGCCAGTTGCGTGCATGCAGTTTAACAGCTTGGCTCAATCCAGGGGAAATAAGTGAATTTGTTATATATTTCTATTTCCCTCTTTTTTCTGTGGGATGTTTCAGATACAATTTGTATTGAAAGGACTATAGATATCCTTTCTAAAGAAGAGATCTGTACTTAATTTCATATTATCAGTGGTCTGTATATGGAGTTGATGGTGTTTTTCACAACAGTACTTTATGCTAACATTCAGGCAGAAAGAAGAGAAAAATCTACCATAGGCAGAAATCTCTGGGAAAACAGGGTTCTGGATATGTACCGCTTCATCCCAGGAGTGGTGTTTTATGTTGTTTTGTGCATTGTTTGGTGCCTAGGTTACATTACTTGTACATGGTGGCCACTAGTCTGGCATTTTTCAGATATGTTGGAATGTACTGTGCAGTACCTGGGCAGCCTCCAGTGTTTGTGTGAATGTACTACTGTTATTGGCATTCATGGTTGGGCGGGGTCTGGGGTTGTGGTAGTTTATTGAAATATTTAATTTAAAATAATACAGTAATCAGCCCGGTGGTGCTGAGGGTTGAGGCGCTGACGCCACACCTCGCACTACACCGGCGACCTGGGTTCGGGAACGAACTTGGGTCATCGGGGGTTGGCAGGGGGAAGGAGGATCAAGCATCCCAATGGATGCTCTCCTCTGTTGGGGTGGGTTTCAAGGGGTGCTTCTCACACCCGACGTCCCTGAGGGTCGGTGGGAGCACCGACTTTCAGGGCTGTGGTGGATCCTATGGTGCTGGAGTCAGGGAGGGGAGGACGCTGTCAGGCACTTGGTAGCGTCATGCGTCAGCACATCATCTACCCAAGCCAGCATCCTTAGGGCTAGAAGGGAACAGAAAAAAGATGGAAACACCCCCCTCTTGGTCCTAGATGAAGACCGATCTGTGCCTCCCAACCACTAAAAACCCACGGGCAGACCCCGCTGTGCCAGCTCTCCTTGAAGCAATGTCGAGGAAGAAGGGCCCTTCCTTGCCCCACCCGGGAGGATATTTCGGCATCAAAGAAGTACAGTGGAGAGACCAGGCACTGTAGGGGCAGACTCCATGACAGGTGGTCTGGGGGGTTGATCAGGTCCGAAGGAGTGGACAGAGAGGGTAGTACAGGTGGGATAAAAAGAAAGTTTAAAAAAGTATAATAATACAGTAATAAAAGCAAATACAATTATATACATTACATATTCCAAAATAATCCATGAGAAATGATACAAGAACACCTGTACATATAAAACTTCACACATTGCAATGAGTACACAGTACATATGCATTAATATAGTTTTATTTGACAAAAATGTTAATAACATGCTCATTGCAAGCCGTTCTTTGCAAACACAACTGGCAACACCTTTTTTAGATGTCTAATATACCTCCTGCTGTGATAGCATTTGAATGTGTTCCCAAACTATTTTATTCAATCTTTGAGGTCCTACTTTATTCATGGCTTGGTCTTCTGGCATATGTGCGTTTTAATGGTATGTCATACCATCATTATCAGATTTATGTCTAGGGACCTAGAGTGAAAAAGACACCATTAGTTAAATCAAATGTGTCAGAAATCCATACTATATGTAACAAAACACAGAAGATGAAATGCTGCTTTACTCTTTGTGTTTTGACCCAAGTAATGCCCATTTCAGCAATAAATGCTGTTGAGGCTGTATGCTTTGGTTCACTGTCCTGATAGAAGCAGTGCCCATCAATGAACTTTTTCCTGATAAACTTATTGGTGTCCTCCCTTATGATATGATCCAGACAAGAATCTTCAGAAGATGCTTTGGCTTGGGTATCATGGGGTCCCAGCCCATCTGCAGGATCTTTGCTGAGCTCCATACTCCATGAGGGAAGCGATATCTCTCCTGTGGCACCGATTCAACTGAAGCCCACACACCCACTCCACAGAGGCCCACCAGTCCAGGTGGGGTAGAGAGTGGTGGGGAGGGGGAAAGGTGGCAGGAGGTAGCCACATGGAGGTCCACCAGCTTCATGCTATTCCAATGGCAAATCCCTTTCTACCCCTGGAGGGGACTCAGGTACCTGACTCCACTAGAGGGTCTCTGAGTCAGTCATGGAAAAGGCGAGTTGTATTTATTTATTTATTTATTGAAAAGTTTCACCAGGTAAGGTACACTGAACAGCAAGTTGCTCGTCTCCCGGTACAACCTGGGGGAAAGGGTGATGGGAGTTACATGGCATCAGTGAGCACACACAAATTACAAATATCATAAAAAAACGTAGGTTATGAGTGAACAACACATTAGCAAGAAGAGCAAATAATTGTAGGGTAGAGTAGATTAAAACCCTGTTATGACCGGGTCAGGACAGGGGTGAGATTAGGAAGAAGGCAGCTAGGAGAGTCTTATTGGTTGTGGATTCTATGATCATGGGAGTAGAGAGGATGGTGGTAGGGGGTGAGGTGGGGTGGGGATGGTTAGATGTCTTCCTGGAACATCAGTTATCTGGGACATAAAATAGGAAGGATAGCAGAGAGGGAGGGTGGGGGGCTTGTACACTTGGGTACCAATGCCTAGTAAACCAACCTGTGGAGTAAGTGAAGTGACATTTTCAGAGACTGCGGGACATACTGCAGGCACAGTCTGCCTCCCTGGCCTTTTCTGAGGTTCTTCCTGTGTGGAGTGAGGGGAGGGAAAGATGAAGTAAGGAGGGAAGAGATAGAGGAGTTAAATGGGTGTTTAAAGGTATGATATCTGGAGAAAATGTACCACTTTATGGGGGCTGGGCAAAAAATGGGGACAATTAAGGGAAGGGGGTCATTCTCAAGGCAACAAAGTCATGCACAAGAATGGTTACAAAACAAAACCGATACAAGAGACTAATACGTTTGTCAGAAAAGTTCAGGGAAGCAGCGAGGGTCAAGAAAAAGGCTTTCTCCAGGTACAAGGAAAAGCTGGACAGAGGGGAGGAATGGGGAGAGTATCAAAGGAGAACTTGGAATGCTAAGAGAACAGTCAGGAAGGCAAAGACAGACACAGAGCTGCATACTGCAGAAGTGGTCAAGGGTGAGGAAAAACAATTCTTCAGATATATTAAGGAAAAAAAGGAAACAGGAGGGTGCATTGTTAGGTCAAAAGAATGGGGAGTTTTTGGTTTTTTTTTTAACCAGGAGAGACACACTAAGCTGTAAGCTTATTTACAGATGTGACCTGGGAGCACGAGGAAATTAAGTGGCTTGCTCAGGGTCACACAGTATGTAAGTGGGGTTGTGGGATTCAAACCCAGGTCTCCAGGTTTGCAGCTCAGAGCCTTAAACCACTGCACTATACTGCCTCCTATTTGTATTATACTGTAAATATATAAAGGAAAATGAACAAAAAAGCAACTTTCCTTAATGATTACCTCAGCTCTGTCTTTTCAAAGGAAGACAGCTGGCCCTGCCCGAAAGTGGCATCAAGGCAGCTGTCAGAAGTATTCCTGAAATTAGGCAGCCAGTCTTTTACCAGAGAAAGAGTCTAGAAGGAGTGAGTAACCCGAAAGGTAGACAAGACCCCAGAGCCAGATGGGATGCACCCAAGCATGCTCAGAGAATTGGCGGAGTAACTGGCTGAACCCCTAGTGAGGTTATTCAGTAACTCAGTTCAAACAAGGGTAGCTCTGAAAAACTGGATGGTAACAGATGTAGTCCAGCTTCAGAACGGGGGACAAGGAGTAACTGGGTTATTACGGAATTGTCATCCTTAACTCTATAGTGGGTAAACTGATGGAATCACTGGTCAAAGAGGACCTTGTGGACTACCTAGAGAGTAATGGTCTACAAGATTGCAAAGAGCATGGTTTTGTGGCAGGGAGGTCTTTTCAGACCAACCTAATAGTTATCTTTGACTGAGTAACAAAGGTGGTAGATATCGGCCACACTGTGGATTTACTCTACTCCAGTTTCAGCAAGGCTTTTGACTTGGTGCCATGCAGAAGATTGCTAAGGGAGCTGAAGGACCTGGTCACAGCTAGGGATATAGTCAGATTGGTGGGAAACTGGATGAAAGAGAGACAGCAGAGGGTGTTGGTAAACAGAGTCAGATCTGAAGAGAGGGACAGCATGAATGGGGTGCAACTAGAATCTGTCCTGGGTGCTGTCCTCTTCAATTCATTCATCAGCAACATTGGAGAGGGCATCCTGGGCAAGCTGTTTTCTCTTTGCAGCTGACACAAAGCTCTGTGATAGGGTAGATAGCAGTTTAATGGATCAGGGAGATGCAGAGGAATCCACAAAGGCTTTGGCAGTTGAAATTCAACACCAAAAAGTGGAAGGCTATGCACCTAGGGAACAAAAATCCCAGGGCAGTGTACTGGATGGGAAGGGTAAAACTGAGCAGTACAGCTCAGACACTATATAAGCATCCCCCTCAATAAGCAAACACTTCACAAGTAGATTGGAACAACAAGGAATTTAGTGGGTAGCTTAATTTCATCCATGGCCCCCAAACATTTAGTAACTCAAATCTGCAGGGTGGGAATGCCCAAGATAATAACACCCAGGCAACAAATTAAAATAAGATAGGAAGAACAAACAGGGGTAAAGATATTGGAGAAAGAGTGGGAAGTTTACTGGAATCTATCCTCCAAGACTACAGCATCCAATGGATGCAAGAGCATAGCTGGAAAGTTCTCATCAGATTTTTCAAACCTCCAGTGATCACTGCACATTATGGGGACTCATTTTCAGATAAATTCTGATGCTTATGCAACACCAGGGCCATTCATGAACATAGTCTATGGAGCTGTTCCCACCTGAAGCAGTACTAGGACAAGATGGCAACCACCACTGGAGAGATTTTAGAAATCGAGGCCCCTAATCAGATGGACCATCTTGGGGTGGCTGGTTCATACCACTGGGGAGTCAAACAAACGAGGCTTACTGATGAGTCCTGGTAGGACGAAATGCGTGACTATGTCTTCTGTTGCCACCCTTTGCAGACTGTGTGAGAGGCCTTTCAGCACCATGCATTTCTGCTTAAAGTTGAAGCAGCATAATATTCTGTAGTGATTTGCATATGCAGCCCATGATGCTTTGCATTGTGGGGGCATGTGTGGTTTTGTATTTCTTTGAAACTTGGTTTCCCGGCCAAATGCCCTTTGGGGTAACCATTGCCTCAGTGCTTGCACACAGAGGTTATTTGTATTTTGAATTTTTTATGTTTTAATTGGGTTCACCACCACAACATGACCCAGATGGGCCATCTTGGGGTGGCTGGTTCATTACACTGGGGTGTCGGGCAGGCAGGGCATGCTGATGAGTCCTGGTGGGACGAGGCACGTGTCTGTGTCTTCTGTTGGCACCCTTTGCAGACTGTGTGAGAGGCCTTTTGGTACCATGCATTTCTGCTTAAAGTTGAACCAGCACAATATTCTGTGGTGGTTTGCATATGCAGCGTGGGGGCATGTGTGATTTTGTATTTATTTGAAACTTGGCTTCCCGGCCAAATGCCTTTTGGGGTAACCATTGCCTCAGTGCTTGCGCACAGAGGTTCTTTGTCTTTTTAATATGGGGACTGCCACCTAAACAACCCTGAACCAAGGGGGAAAAATACCGGTTCTCAATCCTGACAGCTGTAGCCTCCTAAACATTAATGCAAAAGTGGCTGCTCCAAATACCCACAACATACAAGGGGTAGTTTGAAAACTATAGAAGCATTCTTGCAATGGAGTGGTTGACAACAATAAGGTTGACCACTGAAAAGTAAAAAATAAAATAGCTCTCCTTTCTTTCATTTTTAGAAAAGACCACTGCAGTGTCTGCCTTGGAACAATATGCTAACCTGTGCTAGAGAAACCTTAGGCATATAGGCTCTAGGTGGCATCTCAATGCCATGAAAAGAGAGGTAGGAAACCAACACGCCAAGTGAAGGGATAAGGATAGAGGACACAGAACCAAATGTAACAGATTTACAGTGATAATTCCATAAGCAGAGTAAGCTGTATTTTGAGATATAATGAACTGGCTCACAGCTAAAGTTAATGTACGTGTTATTGTTAAGGTGCATTTTTTTTTTGGATTGTATGATATTGGTTAAATGGTTATTGTTATTACAGGTGAAAACTTTGGATAAACTTCATTTGCAAAAAAAAAAAAACACATTAATGCAGGACTCTCTTGGCTTCACAGTCGAGGTTCCACTAAGAAGAAACTATATGAGTTCCTGGATGTCTCTAATATGCCATCTATGATCATTCCTTTGATTCATCCTGCTCTGGAGGATGCTACTATGGCTGCCTGGCACAAACCTAGTGCTTTTCCTGCTGTTCCTTGTAAGGTGGGTAAGCAGTATCAGGTGCCTACTACCAAATATTTCTATTCATCTCAGCCTGAGACTAACCCCGTTGCCATATTGGCTGCACATGCACAAGCATAGGCATATGAGATCAATTTCTCCTGATAAAGAATCCATAAGGTTTGATGTCATGGATAGGAGGATTTATGTTTCTGTGTCATTTCACCTGCTAAAGCTACTGGCCCAAGTTCTGTTTTCATCTTGGAATAAGTAATCTGAATCCAGAATGGAGAGAGGTAGTAGGTGGATTGAGCGGGGGTGAAGAGGTTGTTTAGTTGTTTGGAAGCTTATTTATCTATTACTTAAAACCATACAGAGCATGGTGCTGCACACGTCTATCCTTCAGTGAGGATTATTGAGAGAAAAGTGATGCATCCAGAAAGGGGGGGGGGGGGTTCAGATAGGCCACAGAGGGTGTTAAACAGAGTATCAAGTGTTGATAGATGACTTTTAGAGGCAGTATTGAAAACCAACGTTTCCAAAGTCAATGACGGTAGGATCAAACACTGAACCAAACACTTTGCCACCCTTTGAGGAAGGCAGTCACCCCCCCCCCCAAGTCGAGGGCTCCAAGTTTTCTTAAGGACTTGAAAGACAGTGATTGGATGTGTGTGGCAAAATCTTATACAGAATGACACCTAGATATTTATATTCAGATACTGATTTCAAAGTGGTACCATTCTAGGTTTTTATGATTGAGTCAGGGCAGCCCACCAGACATTTTTGGTACCAAAAAGCATGGAGACAGTTTTGGACTGGCTTACAGCTAATATATGAATGAGTCTGTGGGTATATCAAAGTCAATCTGCAGGGCAACAGAGATATCAGCAGGACTGTGACCACATGTATAAAGGTTGGTGTATCAGCATACATATGGGTATTACAGGATGTAGTAGTAGTAGTCCAAGGCAGGTCATTTACAAAAATATTGAAATAGAGTGGTGCTAATACAGATCTTTGAGGAACCCCATTGTAGTAATTCTAGAATCAAAGCTGGAAAGCAAGAGGAGACCGATTGGGTGTGGCCAGACAGATAGGAGGAGAACCAGGAGAGAGAAGAATAGGTGAGACCTGAGGCACAGAGTTTAAGCAGAAGAAGAGTGTGGTTAGCTGTGTCAAAGAATACAACACTGGTAGGTGGGCCCTTGTCCATGCTGGAGAGAATAGAGTCAATGAGCCTTAACAAGGAAGTGATGTGAAGTGGGCTGCTTGATACCCAGCTTGGTAGTCAGAAAAGAAACATTTTTTTAGAATAGTAGAATACTGTACTAGCTGTTTAGCAAGCAGTCTCTAAGGGGTTTTTCAAAGAGTAGGAAGTAGGGGGATTGGTCTGTAGTTTGCAAAGGAGTCAGTTGGGCCACCTTTGTGCAGGTAAATCATGATAGCATATATACAGAGTAAGGGGAAAATCCTGGAAGAGAGGGAGCAGTTATAAATATGATCCAGTGGGGCAACTAACTTCAGAAATTGAAGGGGGACACCATCAGTCCCAGAATGAGAAGTTGGTTTGGTATACAGCAGCTCATAGAGAACCTCAGAGTAGGTAATGAAGGCAAAGTGATGGCTACCTGTAAGGGAGGTTGTTATACAGAGGATGAGAGCTGTGGCTGTGGCTAAGAGGCGGCAAGTGCCAGAGGTCTTTCCATGAATTGAGTGTTTAAAACATTAGCTATAGCAAGATGGTAGGTGTCCACACCTCAGATGGGCCCTTGAAGTTGGTAATGCCTGAGTCAGTGCATGGGTTGCTGAAGTAGATTTTTAACTACATTCCAGAATCTGGAAGGGGAGAAAGAGTCACTAGTAAATTTGGAGTTGAAGTGGCTTTGACTTTCTGAATAGCTTTGGCACAGAGGTTCCTGAGTCTACAATAGCAGTGTCTATCGGCAGGGGTTGCCAGCAGACAAGGCAGCATCTCTCAGTGTTGTTAACTCTATAAATTCAGATAAGACTGAGGGGAGGTGGTCTCCCTTTATTCTACTTTTATTGATTGGAGCATGGGTGTCACAAATCACTAGCAATATGTTACAGAAATGCACGAGGGCCTGCTAAGGATCAAGGGAGCCGTACACTATGCTCCAGTCAGCAATCTAGAGGTTGGACAAAAAGTCTGGCATGGAGAAATTGTGCAACGAAAGACCTGTAATAATTGTAGCTGGGTCCTTAGGCAGTCTGATTTTGCAGATGCAGTAAGTGATGCAGTGATCACTGAATAAGTCAGGGAGAGTGCTGGCAGCCACAGTATTGAAGGGGGGGGGGATGAGAGGACAAAATGCAGTCCATGGGGGTGAAATTGGAGGATTGTTTATTAAATCTGGTAGGGTCTGAGAGCATCAGGTGAAAGTTGCAAGTTTTAATTTTAGCATGAAGTGAGGAGCAGGAGCACATTTCAGATTTCAACGGGGGGCAACAATTGCCAGTCAGAGGGGCTATGGGGCGGGGCCATGGGCTCAGTGGGTGTGGGGTCAGGGGCACATAGGCCATGGCCACCACAAGCTAAGTTGGACTGGAACAGATCTGAATCATCAGGGGACGTCCCCCTGAAAGACCCATTGGCCAAGGTGCTAGGGACTTTGTCAGTGTCTTCCTTGCTTTTCATTATTTGGATTAAAATCACCTATAGCATTATTTCTGGAGTGCCGGTTCTTTTTTTCCTTATAGAACAGAGCATTGTCTACTAGTGTGCCAGCCAGACAAATGAAAGGCATGAAATGTCTGTGTCAATTTCTGGGTCCTTCTGGCTGATATGACACAGTTGGAATTTAGATTTTTTTTTTTGGCCATCTATCTTTTATCTTTCTTGGCAGCATCATGCCATCGGACCTTCTGTCTCCCTGGCAAACTCCCTGCCCCAGCCCAGCAGCAGCCCCCTTAGAAAACCAGTTCACCTTGTATGAAAACAAGCATTTGTCAATGCCGAATGTTTGCTTGCTGGCATTGGCATTGGTAGTGCAGAAGTTACAGAGCTCCATAATAGGAATGGCAGTGAAGTATTAAACTGAAGCCAACCCCACCACTACCCTGCAGAGAGTGACAGGCATTGGGGTGTACCTTTGGGTCGTCAGGCATAACGGCCATGCCATTTCACCACACCACACCCTACAGACACTGACAAGTGTCACGGTGTGCCTTGGGGTCTTTGGCCCTTATGCGCACCCCATTCCATCAGAAAATATGGTGAGATGGGTGCGGCATAGAAGAATGGGGTGAACTTTGGGGCCGAACAGTCCAAGGCATACCTCGATGCCTCTCACTGGCGGTAGGGTGTGGAATGGTATGAGCATTACAGGCAAGAATCCCAAGTCAGACCCCTGATGCCTGTCATTCTCTACAGGGTGGGGCTTTATGGTTGGAAACCCCTACAACTCAAGCATTCGTTGGTATTTTCACTCCAAATTTTCAACATGTTTTTTTTGAGACCCCCACCTCATGAACAGTGGCAATATCAGTTTGTTAGCCGAAGCTGCTTATGCACAGCGACTATTGCATTTAGCACCACAGGTGCAAAAACATTCCGAACAGGATGTGAAAAATGACAGCTGTACTGTTCATGGGGAGATGGAAAAAATGGCAATGTTGCAAATCTGCAGGAAAATTATTTAAAAAACTGGTGAAGTCATGAGCGTGCATAGAAACTGTGCAATGCACACCCGTAATGTAATTAGTGTGGGGATTTTTTACAGCAGATTGTCAACTCAGGCATTTTGGGACCTCCGATCATGAACAGTGTCACTGTGGTTTTCTTTATCTGTCCCGAACAATGATTTCCACAGCGACCACGCATCTCTGTGCTGAAAGTGTGAAAACACATTTCAGCCATATTAGAAAATGACAGCTGTGCTGTTCATAAGGAAGTGTGGAAAAATGCAACTGGTGAAAATCTGGACTGAAAATATTACAAAGTCATGAACTTACGAGGGTGCATGGAAACTGCGCAATGCTGTCTCATAACACAGTCATTTTTATGGGCTTTTGTCACCAAATTTTCAACATAGCCATTTTAAGACCTCTGCTCATGAACAGTGTAACTGTGATTTTCTTTATCTGTCCCAGACATTGCTTTCGCACACCGACTGCACCATTGTGCGCTACATGTGTGGAAACACATTTTGGGCGACATGTGAAAAATGGCAGCTGTACTGTTCATAAGGAAGTGTAATGAAATTGCAATGTGGAAAATCTGGAGTGAAAATATAGAAAATTCACAAACTTACGAGCGTGCGTAGGAACTGCGCAACACATGCTCGTAAAACAGTCATTTATTAGGAATTTTTTCACCAAATTTTCAACAAAGCCATTTTAAGACCTCTGCTCATGAACAGTGTCACTGTGATTTCTTAATGTGTCCCATACATTGATTTCACACACCGACTGCGCCATTGTGCGCTACATGGGCGAAAACACGTTTTGGGCAAGATGTGAAAAATGACAACTGTACTGCTCATAAGGAGGTGTAGTAAAATGGCAATGTTGAAAATCTGGAGTGAAAATATTGAAAATTTGTGAACTTACGAGCGCAGTATAGAACTGCGCAACGTGACGTCAGAACATTTTTAGGAATTTTTCCACTAAAAATTTCAACATAGGCTTTTTGAGAGCCCACCTTATGAACAGTGGCAGTGTCATTTTGTTACTCGGTCCTGAAAAGTGATTTTGCGCAGTGACTGTGAAATCAGCCTTCGGGCCCGAATAACGCCATGACAGTGCAATAATTCATGAGGAGGGGTCCCAAAAACCCCATGTTGAAAATTTGGGCCCAAAATTCCCAAAAATGCCTGAGATATGCAAAAATGTTGAAAAAACCCTATCTATCCCATTATACAGCTTACCGGCATTTCTCAGTTCGCGGTCAGCTTTGAAGAGTGTAGACGTGTTCCCCGGTCCATCAAGATCGTCAACCGGAGTCCGGAGGTAGTATGGGGTGAGGGGGTGTGGGAGGCAGGGTGCGCAGGAGGGCACAGGTGGGGGAGACAAGCGAGGACCGGTTTTGATTTTCAGGTTTTTATATAATGAGACGACGCTGGACGCTTGCCACGCTTGGGTGGGCTTCAGCATGGCAGAAGGACAGCTGATTGGGGGGGGAGCTGACGGGGGATTGGGCACCCCCATCAGCCACAGCATCTGTTGCCATGCTGGGGTGGGTTCCCAGCGTGGCACCCTGTACTCGGGTGGGGACAGTGGAGCCGGCGGGGATTGGGCACCCCTGTCGGCTATGAGTGCAACCACGCTGGAGTGGCACCAGGCGTGCACATGGACTTGTGTTTGGGGGTCGCAGCACAGCCCGATGGGGATTGGGCACCCTCTGCCGGCTATACAGTGTGTGCGTGGGGGGGGGCGGCAGCACGCAGCATAGGTGTGTGTGTGTGTGTGTGTGTGTGTATGTGTGGTGGGGGAGCGATACAGGCGATATCTTACCACTGCTCACTGAAGCGTAGCTCCCCTTCAACTGTACGCCATTGCATTTTGAGCTGTCATAGACAGCCCAGCAGGCATTGGAGAACTGTGGCCGCGCCTGCAAACATACTGACTGAATTGGAAGAGGGCTGACACACCTCCGAAAACTCGGATGATGGCACTATGTTTCTTGCACATGCGTGCAAGCAAACATAATGACTAAGTAGACAACATATCAAAAAGGACTCACTGTGTAAAAATGTGTGTTTTACCTACCTCCTGCTGTTTCCAGCCACAGCATCATTATATACATCATTACATGGCTGGCAAGATGGCAATAAAGTTTTTGACAGGCCTGTTGCATTTACACCGCAGTAACTCGAGCACTTGGGTTGCTGCAGTGCAAATACGACTGTACATTGGTGCTGGCAGTGGCCATTAAACACAGATAGATCAGTACAGGTGGTCTCTGCAGCACCGGACTGGACTGGTGCTTGTGTTGGGAACAGCTGCATAAATAGCCTCATGTCTTCTTTTCCTGCTTTCCGACCTGAGGGGGTCCCAGAGACTGCTGCTGAGCTGCCAGAATTCCAGTGCTAAGAGACAGCTCCCCTTCTTCAGAGAAGGTCCTAGAGATGATCACAAAGACAGTGGAATCATTTTTTATTTCCCTCTCCTCAGTGGGGGATTCAGAGATGGTGAGTGACCAAGCTGGTGGTGGAATTATTAATTTCCCCGTCTTCTGAGGGTGACTCAGAGTGGTCCACCAAGCTGGCAGAATTGTTTTTCAATGTTCCCCTCTCATGAGAAGAACTGGGAGATACCCATCTCAGACTCTAGCAGGCAGTAATGCCCCCCCAAAAGCTGGTAGTCACAACACGTTCTATTTCCTGGTTCACTCCTAACAGGGAGGGACTGAGTGGGACTGGCCATGCCTCCTGCCCATGCCCAGCCAGCCCAACATTTACATTTTCTGTACCCCCCTCCTCCTTCTCTTGAGGTGAGCTCTGTGCACTATGGGCACAGAGCATCAAGCTCCGTCTGGCAGTAACTCAAGGGACAATGCCTTGTTTACATGGCTGGGTAATCCAGGAGGAAGAAGACAACAGACATACACTTATGCATTAATTTAAGGTTACTTACAGAAATAGAGTGACATATTTTATTTACAGTACATGGCACCCTTCTGGCACAGGCCACTCAGAACAAGTAAATTAATCATGTGACTATGTTTGCACTAACCCTACCTCCTTATATACAAATACAAGTAAAGTACAGAAATCTGATTAACGCCTTCAAGCTAGGCTGGCACCATTTATTTATGAATATATAGCATCTGATTGTCTGTTTAATTTTAAGGGAATTTCACTCCAGGGTGGTCTCAGAGCCACCAGTGGTAGACTGCCTGGGTTTTTGCTTGGTCCTGCTGCTGTGCTGATAGAGTAGTTACTTACTGTCTACTTCATTTTTGGGCAGGGGCCTGGGCAGGGGACCAATCATTTCATCATGGCTGCTCTCATGAGCCTAAGAGCCTTCACTTCAGCCTTGCCCTTGGCACACTTTTTTTCTTATAAAAGCCAGCCCCAAGCAGGATCCCATCCCACACCCCAAAAGTTAAGTCCCGTCATCAGCATTCAGCAACCAAATTGCAATGCATACCTGCTGGTGCTACTTTTACTGTCTTGTCTTCCTCCTCCTGATCATGACGCTGGTGCCTGCCTGCCTGGTCCTCCTCCACTCTCTCACTCGGAGGGATCCAATCTCCGCTGGTAGCTCTGTCTGTCTGCAGACAGTGACCGGTGCCCTGGCTGCCCGCCCAGTCGACGACCAAAAACTGATCCATCATGTGGTGGTGAGGAGAATGCAGGGTCAATCCAGTTAAAATGTAGGTCACCCAAGATGATGTGCTAAAGCCTCAGTGTGGTGATTTGAGCTATGTGATTTGAAGTGATACCAAAAACAGCATCATCCCCTTACCTGGGGCACAGTTGATGCTGTAATGAGCAGAGGGATAGAGTGGGGGATCATAAATTTACCACATGCTAGTTCATGAGACTTAGGAACAGAGTCCTGTGAGAGAAGGGACAAAATTTGGTGGAGGATATGTAAAGGGCTACCACACCACCCATTTTACCTCTATCCTGCTTGTAGATAGTGAAGTCAGGAAGGGCAGTATCCATAGATGGTGTCTTAGCGGACCACCAGGTTTCAGAAAAAAAAATTACATCATAAGCAGTTTGGGCTACCATACCCTAAACTGAGGTATCCTGCAAGTTCCTGAAAGGTATCCTGCATATTCTTCCCTGCATCCATAGGCTGGTTTCAGTTTGGGTCCTTAACATGGTTCTGGACACCTTTACAAGGGCTATTTTGAACCTGCTACATGTGACATGTGCTTCCTGTGTTGGAAAACGAGATTCTTAGTTGCTATTACTTTGGTGTGAAGAGCAGCCAGTTTGCAAGCTCTGGTTTTGGAGCCCCCATATCTTATTTTTCACTAGGGTTGGGTCTCTCTATGGGCAAGTCCTTGTTTTATCCTGAAGGCTGTCTCCAACTTCACATTGAACCAGACATTCTACCTTCCTGTTTGTTGTCATTCACCTTCCTATAGGAGGAAATGTTATTACATTCATTTGATGTTCATAGAGCCTTAAGCTTCTACTTGCCCCCTACCAAGTACTGTAGGAAAAACTCCCAGTTCTTTGTGTCTTTTGACATTCTTTTGTGTGTACTGTGGAAAATCATTTATTATAACAAATATCTCTAGGGGTTGGGTGAGGTGGGAAGATGATGTATTGTGACTATTTGGGAGTGGAGGGTTGCCATTTGTGGCAGCAGCAGGGCTGAACAAGGAGATGCACACACAGGAGAATGGCTGGGGGGACAGAAATGTACTGTGCAACTGCCATCCTAAAATTAATTTTGTGTTTTTGTTTTCTCAATAGTTCAAGCTTCTCAAACTCTAGGAGGCCTACCTCAGTGCCAGTGAACGTAAGAGTGACAGTGACACTAGTGAGGAGGTCATGGAGGAGGAGCAGACCAGTCCTGACTCTATGACAGAGATTATGCCCAACCATTCAAGCTATGGTCAACAGCAAAACATGCCCACTGAAGGTCTAGGGGGAGTGAATCCATTGTCTGAGTATCCCAGATGACCTCAGTCAAACTCCATGAGGAGCTGCATGTGGTCAGTGAGTGGATACAGAGTACAGAGTACAGAGGAAAGCTGCAGGCAATTCAAGCAGAAGCTGGGTCTGGTGCTACAGATGCTACAGAACATTGTAACCACTGATATTGACAGCAGCAGGGATCATCGTATACTTCTTACATGCAGATGTTCTTCACAAACCTGGGCAAGCTGGGCCTCAGCAGCCAGAGCATAGTGTCATATGCCTCACCCACCCCCAATGCTATGCCAATAAAACCAGATTGCTCCACTTTTGCCCAAGCTGTTTGCCAAGATAAACTGACTGAATGAGCACAAGTAAATGTGCTAACCTCAACTCCCATGAACAAGCCAGTAGACTATTATCGAGCATTGCCTGTCTGTGACTTTGTACAACTCAGTGAATAAAGGGAATTTGAATAAGTGGCAATGGCAGCTGGGTGGCCGGATGATCTGGCTGCACTTATTTTCCACCATCTGGTGCCTTTACAGCAATACTGGTCATGGGGAAAGCAGCCGAACTGGGATGGCAGCAGACATAACCCATGAATCCCCATAAACCATAAATCTCACTGAACATTAGAAATGAAATGGTGTGTGTGGTATAGTTTCATTTTGAAGTGGAACAACACCAAGTGAGGGTGATCAGGGATCAAATCAATGAACAACTGAGAAACTCCAAAGCAGTATTAACATGACAAATACATATATGAAACTATTTTTATGGGATTTAATACTGTAAGTGCTTCAAGAAAATAAAGAAGGGGTCATTTGATGTTTATTTTAATCCACTGTGTTGTTGTGTGCAATTGTTACAATAAATGTGGGCAGTCTATCAGGGCAGGGGGAGGTGCTGTCTGGGGCAGCAGTATGGCTGAGCAAGGAGAACAGGAAAATGGATGTGGGGGGTGTCTGGATGGTATGCAGTGCCCAAAAGTGTGCTGGGATCGGGTGCAGAATGCAGATATGTCCTGCCCCCACCTGGCCACATAGCAGTGCACACTGTGAGGGTCTATGCATGGAAGGGGCACACAGTCTGGGCTGGGGACGTGCTGAGGTCTCCGCATGTGTGCAGCAGCACTTCTGCGCCCCCCCCCCCGCTGTGTTGATTGATGGCGCTACGAGGCTTTCACTGTCAGCCTGGTCATCACAAGAGGTGCTTGTTCCCAATAAAGATGTTTTCCTTACTCAGTCTTGCTGCCCCAAACAAGAACTCTTGTGCAAAGGAATTGTATTTTTCGTGTGCATGTATTATAACACTAGCACACACCAACAGATAAAAACAGATCAACATTTATTAATGGCACACTCTTCATTTTGTTAAAGCAGCTGCCTCATGCCCTAATTCTGTTGACACCCTGCAGCCATTCTGCTGTGTATGGGGCCAGGTCTTCTTGCTCAGGTGTGCTGCCACCCAGACAGCACCTCCCCACCCCTAAAACAGCCTATGTTTTCCTTAAGTCTGTTACCATCCAGACACCCCCACAGCCATTTTCCTGGTCTTTTAAGTCACTTGACTTGGCCTCTCCCCTTGCTGATCTTTGGTCAGTTGATTGGTTCCCCGTCTCTACAGCCTGTAATATAAATTCTGCCCGTCATTACTTTCAGTTTAAATTCTTGGCTGCATGGGATATTCATGCACCCCTGCATAGAACCAGAGTGCGGGACTCACATCTTCTCTGGATATCGGCTGAGGTACTTACTTGTCTCCATTCCAGAGACCTTGCCTGGCGTACTTTTAAAATCACTGTCTCCCAGTCTTAATTGGCCAACAGAAGCCTTTGTAACACCTGTACCAAAGTCATCAGACTTCTGAAGTCTGAGTATTTTGGTTCCACGCTCCAAAACAACATAAATTACCCCTCCAGTTTTTGGAAGTTTATCCATTACCTCTTCTCCCCTAAGACCCAGTCCTCCCCTCCCACTCTAAAGATTGGTGACTCCCTTATCTCTGACCCCTCTGCTGTTGCTAAGTCTTTTAATTCCTGCTTTACAACCTGTGCCCATTCTCTTATCCCTTCCTCCAACACCACCCGCTCCTTCCCTCTCCCTGCCTTCTTCTCCTCCTTCATTTCCTTTCTCCCCTATCACTCCTGCTCTCTCTGAAGGCCCTGCTTTCCCTAAATCCACTAAAGGGAGGTAGTCCTGATGGTCTTGACCATAAACTTCTCCTTCACTCAGCACCTGCCATTGCTCTTCCCATTACCTTACTTCTAAATCTCTCCTTCTCCTCTACTACTATTGCTGATGTCTGGAAGCAGGTTATTGTCATACCTATTCATAAACGTGGTGATCCCACTTCTCCTGGTAACTTCTGTCCAATCTCTCTACTTTCTACCTTGGCTAAGTTATAGGAACACATTGTTGTATCTCAGCTTACTTCCTTTCTTGACAACTCCTCCTTTGTCACTCCCTTTCAGTCTGGCTTTAGGAAATATCACTCCACCACTACCTCCTTCCTTCGGCTCACTGATTCCATACTTACAGGCATGGATAAAGGACTGATGACTTCTGCCATTTTTGTTGATCTTGCTAAAGCTTTTGACATTGTGGCACATCCCCTCCTTCTGGACAAACCTAAAGCTGCAGGCCTTTCTGACTCTTCAGTCAGTTGGTTTTATTCCTACCTTAAAGGCAGGTTTCAAGCTGTCTGGATAGGAAAATCCATTTCGCCCTCTCTTCCCATTAGCTCAGGTGTCCCTCAAGGGTCTGTCCTGGGTCCTATTCTTTTTTTCAATATTCCTAAATGACCTTCCCTCTGTCTGTTCTTCTGCGTCTATACCTATATATGTTGATGACAAAGTTCTTTTTGCATTTGGCTTCTCTCCCTGTGACTTTACCTCCCGACTACAGTTAGATTTTGACAACATTCAGCGCTGGTTCAAGAATAATCAATTGTCTCTTAATGCCAAAAAAACAGTCTCAATGGCTTTTGGTACCCATCAGAGGCTTGCCAAACGTACCTGCCCCTGACTATTTAATACCCTTGATGGTGCTACAATTGATGGTGTCTCGTCCTTTAGGTACCCCGGGGGCTGTCTTGATTGGCATCTTGATTTCTCTGAGCACATTGATGCAATTTTCCATAAGATTCACCCGAAGCTTGGTGCTTTGTACAGGAATAAAGTGAGTATACTGCTTCCTGCCTGCAGAGAAATCGTACTAAAAATGATCCTTCCACTCTTTGACTGTAGTGACTTAGTCTACAGAAGTGCACCAAAGTCCTTTCTTGCCAAACTGGACCCCATTTTTCACTTTTTCTGCTGCTTTGCTTTAGATTGCCCTTCTCATTACTCACCACTGCTTTCTTTACTCTGCGCTTTCTCTCCCTTCTCTCGATGCTAGGCACCTTTCCCATTGTGTCTCTTTTCTGTCCAAATTCTGGTTCCGCACCCTTCCCTCTGATCTCATATCCCTTCTTTTCCCTCCTCCTCCTTCTTCCTCCTACCCTCTCCGCAACTATACTTTCCATTAATTTACTATTCCTTCTAGAAAGTTTGTCATTGGCCAATCTGCTTTCTCTTACCACTTTCCTAAACTCTGGTCCTCCCTTTCTCTAACTTTTCATTCTGCCTCTTCTCCTTCCTCCCTAAAGACTCTTCTTTCTGACTTTTGTCATCCTACCTGCAGCTGCCTTTGACCCTTCCTCTTTCTTTCTGTATATATTACAGTGTGTTTTCTATACTAGATGCCTTAATTTACTATTCTGCTTACAATAGTTATTATTCCATTTGTAATTACTATATTATTGTATTATACCTTGTTTTCTTTTATAGTTCCCTCTCCCCTCCCCCTCACCCCAGGATACCTCAGGAAATGAGCTGTTTTCAACTCAGCATGTACTAACTAGTTAAACTTAAACTGAATTAATTAATTAATTAATACGCTGCTTCCAGCTCAGTATGACTTTCCTGATCAGACTTTTGAAATAAATAGAATTGTCCCTCAAGACAATGAAGTTCATCAACAAGGAGGTTCTGCGGGAATGTTTACCCAGCAGGGCTAAAGAGGGTCTGATGGTGTTGCTGGAGTGCAGCAGTTGTGGATGCCACTGGAGTGACCGATAGACAAACCCCAGAAGGACCAGTGCCAGGCACATTAATAGTGACTCATGCCAGTTTGACACCAAAACTCAATGTCCCTTCAAAGCCATAAGGGTTCAAGGAAATGTTCCACAAATAGTTACAGGCAGAAGGGAAGTTGGACACCGAGGTCCAGAAGCTATTCATCGACAAGGTGCCTGTGTCATCTAGACAATGAGTGAGGGACATGGATATGTGCCACCATCTGGAACAGATTTGTACCAAAGATTGAGAATGTTCTCAGGAGTCAAGTCCACCCCGGTGGAGCAAGATTATATTGAGACGTAAATCAACTATGCAGCTGTGCTGGTGCAGGACTGGCAATGAATGTACAGTGGCAGAGAAGTGGAAGTGACTGCAAGACAGCCGTAGAGGACCAGCACTGGAAGCCATGCAGGCCCTGAGATATAGCAACCCAGATGCCCCTGCCCAAGTATATTCAGTTGCTATGGCAAGTGTTTCTAGCAGCACTGAGTTCAGGGAGGACCTCTTCTGGAAGTCTGAATTGACCAAACCATGGAAGGAAAAATCATTGTCAGCCTACCTGAAATGTCTGGACAGGGTGGTACAGAAGGTCTATAGAAAAGGAGGTGTTACATCCAAGGACTTGAACCAAGTGTGCCTAGCTCATATGTTTACAGCTGCACAATACTTTGACCTGATACTTCTCAAGTTGCATCTGCAGGAGAGAAGGACCACCCCACCATCCCACAGAGTGCCACTGATAAAGGTGAGAGAGGCAGAGGAACAAGAGGAACAATGAGACCCTCATAAAGTTTCATCAGTCTGGACTCAAGTCACTGAGAGTGAGCCCTGACCTGAGAGTCAGGGGCTGTGGTATATGCTCAAAGTGTGCAGAAAATTTCAGTCTTGGCTCCCAAGGCATCTTTGTTTCTTGGGTCAGACACCTCAAAGAGCTTGCATGCTGTGCTGGCCACCAAGACTGCAACTGTGATGGTCACTGGAGTAGCAGTGCAACGTCACAGTGTAACCTCTAACTTCTAGACCCTTCTGTTTGAGCTAAGTGAGTTAGTGACCAAGCTAGGTAGGTGCAATAAGCAGCCAATGATTCTGAAAATAGAAGAGCTTGCCAAACAAGAACCCACTGCTGTTAGTGCCCCACCAAGGCACTGAATGAGACTTGCCCCATGGAAAGGAACAAGGACCGGAAGCCTGTAGATGGGCCATCACAGCAACACTTGAGTAGAGAAGGAATCCTCTACTATCGTTGTGAGGAAGACAAATATTCCAAGAGGGAGTGTCAATCCCTGGAGCATTTATGAAGTGAATGACAAGTCATTGGAATATGCCAAGAAGCAAGAAAACTTCAATGGGGCCTGGTAAAGGAGCACACTGGACCTGGGAAAGGAGTGCACTGGAACCCCTCCCATTCGATGTTCTACCCAAGTCTTTAGACAAGCCTATGGTAGCTTTGCCAGTTACTTTACCCAAATGTGGGAGTCCTTCTGCTGAGACAACTGTTACAATCGAGGGAGTACTGCCCAAGTCCTACTGGACTGTGGCTCCCAAGTCGCAATCATCTTCAGGGACTGGTATGACCAGCATTCGTCTGACCTGAAACTACAACCCCTTGGGGGATTAAATGTGTGGGGTCTGAGTGACCAATCCTACTCCTACTTAGGCTATGTGAAGGCATGAATAAGTTTCTCTGTGAAAGTGGCCAGAATCAGAATACCAGCAGAAACTATAGCATTGGTTTGTCTGGAGTCTAGAATATATGGCAGTGTGCCAGCCCTGATTGGAATGAAAGCCCACATGTTTGGATGCCTGGCAAAGCACTGCAAGGAACGAGAGGCACAACAGGAAGGAAGAGCACTGCCCATTCATGGTCTGATGAGGCAAGCCTACCAGAGGCAGGCCCAAAGCTGCTTGGTGACCGAGAAGACCCAATTGGCATAGTGTGACAAAAGGGTACCGAATAGCTGGTATTGTCACCCAACTTAGAGTCTGCTATCAGTTGCATGATCAGACTGAAAAAGGATGTGAAGAACCAGATCCAAATGACTGATGCTGCAGAACAGCATGTATTACCAGAAGGATTACTGGTGAAGCCCAGCATGTTGCCCATGCATAAAAACATAGAAATGTAGAAAATGGGGGCTGGCCTGGTGGCACAGAGGGCTAAGGTGCTGGCACCTTACCTCATGCCACACCAGTGACCCAGGTTCAGGAATGACCTCAGGCCACCGGGATGCCAGCTTGGGGGGGGTTGGAATGGGATCAAGCTATGGCTCTCCCTTCCATAGGGGTGGATGCCCACTCCACTGTAGTCCCACTCCTACCGCATGAATGTCCAGTGGGTAGCACAAGCAGTTAGGAGTAGCGATGCAAGTCTGGGGAGGGGTGGAAGGGGCCACCGGATCCTGGCATGTGTGTGCGCCTCCACACACATACACGCGTGTGTACGCCATGGCCCCGGGGAGGGGGCGAAGGGAGCATAATAGAAAATAAAAAGTATGCATGGAAAGAAAAGAAAAGAAAAAAAAAAGAAATGTAGAAAATGTAGGCAGAAGAAGACCATTGGTCCATCAAGTCTGCTCTGTTTTACCCTATCCTGTCCCAGGACCTACTGTTTAGTCAGGGTTATTGCCCTCACCTAGCCCTTCCCCCTTTGTAACTATTAAACCTTTTACTCAGTCCCAGCTGTGTTTAAAACCATTAATGGTTCTTGCACTCACCACCTTTGCTGGTAGGATGTTTCTCATTTTAAGTGAGTACACATTTAGAGCCTCTGTTTGTAAAATAAAACTTTCTCAAGTCCCTCCTGCATCTCCCCATCCCACCAGCTTCTACTGATGTCCCTGTGATCTTGATTTGCCATTCCTGCCAAATATTTCCTCACTATCTTGTTTATTCCTTTCTGGAACTTGAAGATCTGTGTCATATCACCCATCACCCTTCTGGTCTCATAGAAACATGATGATGATGGCACAAAAAGACTGATGGTCCATCCAGTCTGCTTATATTAACCTGTTACACCTCGGGACCTATTGTTTCTGTGGGGTTTTTGCTTACACTATTCCCCCTTTTGTTCTCCCTGTTTCCATCTCCCTCTTCCTACTGAGTAGCTACTAATACCCTTGACGCTGTCCCAGTTGTGTTTGAACCTATTTATGGTTTTGGCACCCACCACCTCTGCCAGCAGACCATTCAATGGCTCTACCACTCTTTCTGTAAAGTAATATTTACTCACATCCTTTTTAAAACTTCCCCCATTAACCTCCACTCAAGACCCCATGTCCTAGCTTCTGTCTTCCTAGTAATTAGCTCCTCACAGTTCACCGTGTTAATTTCTTTCAGGAACTTGAAGGTCTCTGTTATGTCCCCCCGTCTCATTTGGTTTAGAGTAAAGACATGTTCAGCACCTTTAGCTGATCCTCATAGGACTTGCCCTCCTGGCCCTGGATCATCTGTGTCACCCTGTGACGTACCTTCTCTTGCCTGTCCCTGTCCTTTTTTAGGTGGGGTCTCCAGAACTAGGCACAGTACTCCAGGTGTGGCCTCACCAGTGACCAATACAGTGGTAACAGTACTGCTTGCTTTTTACTGTCAAACCCTCTCCTGATGTACTCTAGCATCCTCTTAGCCTTGCTGAAGGCCTTGTTATATTGGCTGGCTTGTTTAAGGGAGTCGCTAATGATGACATCTAAGTCCCTTTTCTGTGATGTTGTGTCCAGGTTAATGCCGCCCATCCAATACTCTGTTCTGGGGTTTTTGTTCCCTAAGGACATTACTTTGTACATCTTGGCATTGAATTCCAGCTGCTAGACACTGGAACAGTCTTCTAGTCTTTACAGGTCTCTCTGCAATTCCCTTATTCCCCCCATGCTGTCATTCTAGTGAGTACACATTTAGAGCCTTAAGTCAGTCCTCATAGGATATGCCCTGCTGGCCCTGAATCATTTTGGTTACCTTACACTGCACCATCTCTAACCTGTCTTTGTCTTTTTTTTTTTTTAGGTGTGGACTCCAGAACTGGGCACACTATTCCAGATATGGTCTCACGAGTGATCTGCAGAGAGGTAGTATCATCTTCCTCCTTCTGCTGTTGAACTTCCCCCAAGTACTCCCCAACATTCTGGTTGCCATTCTGTAGACTTTGTTACATTGGCTAGATAGTTTTATGGAGTCACTTAAAATGAGTCCCAGATCCCTTTCCTCAGAGCTATGCGAAAAGGATCAATGTTCAAGTGAAGAACAAGATGACGCATGATATCACTGTGAGGAAGGAAAGGACCCAGGTGTACTGCATGGACATGGCAGAACAGCCCAAACCCCCTCAGATGGAGCCAAGCAAGAAAACAACTCTACGGCTTTCAGTTATGGAGACTTACCTTTACCAGGTGAATGTAGGATGCGAATGAGCCGAATGCTGGCCAAGTGGCCCAACATGTCTTCATTGAGCAAAGGGAGCATTACATGAATGACAGGTGAGAGCATCATATCTGTCTGCATGACCAACACCCTTTCCAAGAGAGGTCTGGCACCAGCAGATATCGATGTCACATGAAGACACTTGCAAGAGCTATAAGCTGCCAGAATTATCCAGGAATCCTGAAGCCCATATGTACCGCCCATAGTAGTTTTGTGTAAAATGAACAAGACAGTATGCTTGTGTATGGATTATTAGACCCTCAACAAGAGAAGTCTGCCAAACCAGTACATGATGCCAAGAAGCCAGGATATTCTGAACAGTCTAACTGGAAGTCACTGGTTCTCTGTAATGAATCAGAGGAATATGTATCACTAAATACCCATGGCCTGTTGAGAGTAGCAGAAAACAACATTCATCTGGCTACTCTGATTCTATAAGTTCTTATATATGCCCCAAGGATCTGTGACACCCAGCTACCATTTAGTGCCTTATGGAAAGACCTGTGGGAGATATGAATTTACTAGAGCATCTACCTAGACAATGTCATCATGTTAGGAAAGACCTTGGAAGAACACCACGTTGTAGACCATCTGTAAGAGTTCGAGTTCTGACTCTCAATTGACAACCAGCCCAGTGGTATGGCAGGCTGAGTCACCGCCTGCTGCAGTGGCGACTCAGATTTGGAAATGGACCAGGGTCACTCAAGGGCCAGCTGGGTGAAGGAGCATTGAGTGTCCATAGACGGCTTTCCCCCTAAGGGGTGAAGAGAAAATGTGAGCCACTGCTCATCTAGTGATGGCTAAGTGGTGCAAATGTTGCTGCCTCTCAGAGGGCTGGGCACAGATGCTGAATTGTTGAGTGCATGTGACATCTTCACATCACATGTTCGCATCATCGCACATTAGCCATCCCAGTGGAACGGGCAAAACTAGGGAGGAAAAACACATCAACCGAGTGGGATGAGGACAGTGACCCCTCATACTCTGTACCACCACCTGTGACACCCAACCACCTATTGAGGGCAGAAGAGGATAGAGGAAGTCTCAAGATGGAGATGATAGGGCTGGGAGTCGCCTTCAGAAGGGGGCCGGTCGGGAGGGACAGGAGGAAAATACAAGTTGGGAAAAAAAAAATCAAAGTAGATAAGTGTCAGTTTTTCAAAACTCCATGAAATACATGGAACATATAGTTTTTGGATGAGAACTTTAAACTGACGCTAGTAAAGCCAAAGCATTGACCACCTGACCTTGACCACTGAACCTGAAAGACCTACAGAGGTTCCTAGGATTCCTTGAGTACTACATGTACTGATTATAAAAAAAAAAAATAGGTTCAGTTATACCAGTGATCCACTAGATGGCTGTCTGGACTTATACTGTATATAGCTGTGTGCAAGGCAATAAAGGTGGTTATTACACCCACATAGTGTGCACAACTGCCATCATTACGTGTCATAAAATGGGGCAAGAAAATCCTGCATTTTGATTGGTTGTTACCTGTGCATCAAATCCGTTCATACTCAAAAGCAGGACTGCAATACAAAAAAAAATTAATCGTGCCATTACAACACTGAGGTTTCCAGATATAGCCGTTTTTTTACCCTATGTTAGCGAGGACATTTTTCAGTAAAAGCTATCCAGTACACATGTTTAGCACTTTTTGTATAAGAAATACCATCCCTAAAACTGTAATTAAAATACATTTACGATCTTACCCCGTTTTGTGAGCTGACAGTTTCTCTCGGTTCTCCCCCAACTGGCCACCACTCACCCAGTCACATAGATTACTCACTCGCTCACTCTGTGTAATTCTAAACTCACTCCAACTCAGGCACATAACAAAAAGAGAGAAAAAAAATCATCCATATTTCATTAGAAAGTGTAAATCTTTTATAATCCTGTCCCTGCTGTTCTCTGAGCTGACATTTTCTCTTGCCCCCAACGTTGCCTGCCACTGGGTTGTTCACTCAGATTATTCGGTCTGCTGTACTTAATTTTCTTTCAGTCTCCAGCAGCTCTGGCAAGCTGTACTACAAAACGTGCTTCCTAACATCTCCAAGTACTTGACTGTTTCCATGGTCAAACAAAAATTCTGTACTGCCATTTTTTTTAATTAATGTTTAATAATGACACAGACCTGTCTCCACATAGCTCACTCCCTCTCTCTCTCTCGATTGGGACACACTGGTTACAATAGATGTGGGAGGACGTGGCATACAGCCAGTATAGAACAAAAAAAAGCTAAAATCAATGTCTCCCACATACTAGCAGCACAACTAGTTGTAGTTGTAGGCTCGCTACAAGTCCTGCATGTGGGGTTGGGGGGTTGAAGTTGGTATCAGAACTATGGATGCCACAATAGGAGAAATGCCCTATGGCAAGAGGCAATGACATCATCAGGAAGCAAGTGGAAGGACTATTTTAACTCAAATTAGCATAACGATTTCTGTTTTTAAACATAAAAATATAGTTTCTTAGAATGAGAAAAAATATTTTTAAAAAAGGAACCCATTGTGAGAGTTTCCTCAGTTTACGGCAGCTTGCACCAAAGATTTGGAGCACGCCCCATAAAAAGAGTCCCCCAAATGGCACAAGGTAGACCAGGGAAAAGCTGGTCTAACTTGCGGCATTTGGTTCTTGGGATTGAATCCCATGGTAGGCCCCAGTGCTTGACAGAGCCTGTACTTGATTCTCCCCACTCCACCTCACACCACCCCCATAGAATAGCCAAACTGACAATTCTGAAGATTTAAATAGGTCTGCATAGGACAACTGCATCTGTGGTAAATGAGGAAGCTAGCCTGTCAGCCTATTAGAAGTGTGAATGACCCCATAAAGATCAGACACACTAGAATCAGGAAGTGCTCTGTATACGTTCTGTGATGCAGTAGGTGGAAAACATGGAGCCAATCTTTCAGAAAGGCACCTCAGAAGGCCCCCTAATTGTCGGTTTTCCCTATATCCAGTAAAACATACGTCTATATGTGACGTAGGCTGGCAGTTCTGAGTGCTGTATAATATTTTTTTAATATAAAATATATTCATGGCTATCTCTGCTGAAAAATCTAATGCTCTAGGAGTGACCTCAATCCCCCCCCCCCCAGTTTTCAGCTGACAGATGCAAGCTAAGAGAAATGCTGACAGCATGTGTATCATACACACTCAGTTTTTAGATACGATGTGTTACATGGCAGACCAGAAGCTAATTACAGAGTTGTTTACATTAACTTTGTTAAGAGGGAAATCATAAAAAAGGTTTATGACGTTGAAGAGAAAACCCAGGTTATTACGCAGGGGTTCGAGGTTGTAAATGCTCCTATGAAGCCTGTGTGAGGAGGATGCAGCATGGATCAAAAGAGATGTCGTTTGAAACAAGAGTCATGCTGAAGGGTTGCAAAATTGATACTTTGAAAAGGCTACTGTTTTTTTTTTTTTTATTAGATATATTTTAAATATAATCTGACAGAGGAGGAGCTAGCTGACCTCACCAAAAAGGGGTTGGCCAATATAGTTGTTTAAGGAATAATTCTGTTTTACAGAGACACACTTTTGCCTAGACTCTGAGCAAGCAAGATCGGTGAGCACTTAAGCAAGTATTTAGAGACCAAGTACTGTAGTAGGAATTTGCACTGTTTAAACCTTGTTTCTTTCAAAAGATTTGTATGTCTTTTGATAAAAGAGTTCTGTATTTTGTGTTTTACATATTTTTAACTATTATAGTAAAATTCTTTTTAGAACTTACTTGGTCTGTCTTTGACTTCTTTTTAGTTGTAAGAAAAGTATATGGTTATTGCAGAATACTGAACATAAGCTTGAATGGTGATACCAAACTGGAAAGAGAAGCATTTCAAATCTGAGGTCTTTATTAAAGTTTAAAAGGGTTCATCTCTGTATACCTGGTTGGGTGCCCATAGGCAAGGATATCTGACCCCTCCCCCGAAGACAGATCTATCTGATTCTGTGCATTGGGTATGCTAGCAAGAGGTTAACAGTTTGAATCCCTCCTGAACTTGAGACCAAAGGTTGATCCGAAGTCACAGACAAGAAGGTTACCTTGTCTGTTACACTGTTCACAAGATTGCGCTCAGAGGTTGGCACTTTGGGAGTGGAGGACCTGACCTGCTGAGTGGGTTTGTGACACTATGTACTATATATATATTTATTTCTTTTTTGTGATTTGCTGCCTTGCAAATATAAAGACAAACTATGTAATGGAGCAAGAAGATGCACCATGGTAGGTTCCAGTGCTTGGAAGGGCCTACACTTGATTCACCCCATTGTAGAATAACCACATTGAAAATTCTGATAGATTTAAATAGGTTTGCATAGGATGATTGCATCAGTGATAAATGAGGAACCTAGCCTGTAAGCCCATTAGATCTGTGAATGACCCTGTAAAGAGCATACAGACTAGAATTACCAATCTTTTAAACTGCTCTATCTGCTTTGGCTGTTTCCTTAGCATCTTTTAAACCACCACTGTTAAACCATTGTTCAAACTGGGGTCCAGAAATAAAGTAGGGAACTACCGACCCATCTCCCTCCTATCCCCCCTCTCCAAAATCATCGAAAAAGTTGTGCACTCACTGCCTACCTCGACTCCTATAACCTACTTTCTGATGCCCAGCATGGTTTCAGATCTGGACACAGCACCGAAACCACCCTGGTCAGGTTCATTAATGATATACTCAAGGTGACAACAAGGGCCAGTACACAGGGCCCGTTTCTGTGGACTTGACCAAGTCGTTCGATCTTGTAGACCATGACCTTCTCCTCGTCACCCTCAAGGATATGCATCTCTCGGAAAATTTTGTTAATTGGTAAAGCTACCAACAGTCCCTATTTTCCCAGGATAGTCCCTATTTTAGGCAGCATGTCCCAGTATCCCCACAAGTTTTTCAAAATGTCACTTTTGTCCTGGTTCTTGTTCACTTGTCCCAGTTTTGTCCCCCTTTTTTTTTTTTTGCTAACTGCTAATCTATGAGTGACAGTTATTTCAGCACCAGTGTGGTACTGCTCGAGCAGGACAACAGTTTGCAACTTCAACCCCTTCGCCTATGTTGCACCGCAAGCATGTCAGTGGGAGCATGTTCCTTCCTGTTAGGCTAGACTGGGTAGTACTGCAAACAAGTGCATGTAGTCGTCTGCCTGCCAGCAGTGGAGAGGGACTCCAGACCGAAGGGATCGACAGCAGTGAACTAAGGCACCTGAACCTGTTCAGCTGCAGAGAGGTGTGTGAAAACAATCTGGTGTGATGGTGGGAGTCACTGAAGTGAAGTTTGCTCAGCAGATGAGGGGAGTGTAAACGGGTTGGGATGGGACTGTCAGGAGGAGCAATACATGTAGTTTGAATGTCTGAACACGATTTAATGCAGGTTTGCTTCTAATGAACTTTCTGTACATCATGATTTGGAACTTGCTGCAGCAGAATAATGTATTGTTTTAATCTGGATGTTTACTACTGGTGTTACTGTGGGGTGGCATGGCCAGAGCAAGCAGCAAAATTGAATTGATTGTGTGCTGCGTTGTCTGCCCATGGGAGTGACATGATGGGGGGGGGGATGGTCAAGATGGACCCTGTCCCAGTTTTAGGCCTTGGAAAGTTGGTAGCTTTATTAATTGGATCAGTAGCTACCTCTCTGGAAGATCTCAGAAAACCACTAAAAAGGTAATTTCTCTGCTGAATGTCCAATTAAATATGGGGTTCCCCAGGGCTCAATACTGGGCCTGCTCCTGTTCTTGCTTTTCATCAATAACCTCCCTGCTATCGGCCAAACCACTCAACTAATCCTCTACACTGATGACTCGGCTCTATATTGCAGTGACGCGAACCCTGACACTGTGTTCTACAATCTGAAGTCTGATTTCAGCAAGTTGCACTCTTTGTTCTCTGGCAACGGGATGGTCCTTAATTCAAAGAAAACCAAGTTCACGATCTTCTTGGGCCAAAAGAAAGCCCCAGTCCCCAGCCTAACACTGGTAGACAACTTACGTAACCATACTGAACACGTGTCTGAGTTCAAATACCTAGGTCTGTACCTGGACCCTTACCTCTCCTACAATATCCATATTAGCAACCTCACAAAGAAGATCTATGGGAAGCTTGGTCTTTTTTACCGGATTAGAAAGTTCCTTATTCCCGCATCCAGACTACACCTCACCAGCTCCCTACTCCTGCCTCTACTTGACTATGGCTCTATTATCTACTCTCCCCCAAGCACTTCCCTCCTTTTCTCTAAACTCAGGTCTACATATAGCAATATTGCATGTTTTGTCACCAGTCTCCCATGGAAGACTCACCACTGTACCCTCTGCACCTCCCTCAACTGGACCACCCTTGAAGGGAGATACCATCTTAAAATGCTCTCTTTCCTTCAAAAGATTCACCTTAATTTGCTGCTGTCCAGTGTCAACTCCCTTTTCCCAATATTGGCCCCAGGGCGCTGGACAAGAGGGGCCTCCTGTCAGGTGTTCAACGCCCCTTTCTCCTGGACCAAGTATGTGCAGAATTCAATCACCTACAAAGGCACAAAGTTGTACAACAAACTGCCCCCTGAAATTCAGACCTATAGATCCATTTGCTCTTTCAACTCCTCCCTCAAGGATCACTTTCTCAAATCGTCCACCTGCGCCTGCCCTGGTCAGCCACCTCCCAAACCCAGTAGGCACCCCCCTTGAACTCTATAGCCCTCTAAACTTCGTTCCCCTTAGTGCCATTTTTCTCCTCTCCCTACCCCCTTCTCCCCGCCTCCCCTTACCCACTCCCTGTTCCTCTACCACCCTCTGCTCTTTGAGACCTCTCTAACTCCTCAGGTCCCATCCTAAACTCTGAAACCCCATTTTAGTTGCTCACCTCTCTTCACCCCTCATTTTCAGGTCCCTCCCAATTCACACTTTCCATCGCTACCCCTCTCCCATGCCAGCTCCTTTGGGCTCTATCTATGTTCTCTGCCAATAGATTGTCGCTCCCTGCCCTTTATTCCCGTTGAACCCTGACCTCATACCTGTCTTAATTGCATCCCCGCCCGGCACTCCCCTTACCTCTAACCTTCTATATATTAGCCTCCTCTCTCTGACCCAAACCGACTCCCCAGGTCCTACACCCATCTCCGAACCCCCATATCCCACCTTACTTATCATCCCTCACCTTCAGTCCCCCTCATTTTCACCCCTTCTCTACCCCCTACTCCCTCCCCTGCTAGCTCTCTCAGGCCCCTTCCATGTCTTTCCTACCTGCTACCTCCCCTGCCACCCCTCACCTACAGTCCCCTCCTCAATTCACGCTTCTCTGACCTCTACCCCCTCCCATGCTAGCCCCCTTGGGCTCTATCCATGTCTCTGTTTACTGCTTATTGCTTCCATCCCCTTATCTCGCTGAATCCCTTTTCTCCCACCTGTCTCCCTAGCACTTCCACCCAGTACTTTCTCACCTCTTTCCCATTCTACATGCCTCAGTAACTGAGAGCTTTTTCTGTGCAATGACACCAATTTAGAAACATGGCACAGTTGTTGTACCTTATGCACTGTTTATATGCCTTATCCATTTTATTCTTGCCCGTATATTTGCTTCTTAATTTGAAACTTTTCTACTTCTGTTTTTGTACACTGTCACCCCCTGTAAATATTATGTTACTGTAAGTGTTTTTGTTCTTACCTATCTTATCTTTTGTATCTTAACTGGACATTTGTGAAAATGGGCATTTTTGCTCACATGCCTTCCAGTATACGAATAAAATGGAATTGAATCAGGAAGTGCTCTACTGTACATCCTATAATAGGTGGGAAACACGGAGCCAACCTTTCAGAAAGGCACCTTGGAAGGCCCCCTAATAGTCTGTTTTCCCTATGTCCAGTAAAACATATATAGTGATTTGCTGCCTTGCAAATATAAAGACAAAATATGTAAGGGTGTTGTCCAATCCCTGGATGAAAAAGAAACAGGGTAGAATAAAGTGATGCTTCCCTTGGAGTGGCATGCACAGAGGAAGATGAGAACAACTCACACTGGAGTCTTCTAGCATAAAATAACAACCTCTAGCCAGAGCCAATGGAGCTGCAGGTGAGGAATTTGGGGTAAAAATAGTAAAAAAAAAAGCTTTTATATTTTTCCACCAAATTTTCAACATGTTATAACTTGTTATGACCCTGCCTCATGAAGAAGGGCAGAGAAAATGTTCAGCTCCTGGCCTAGAGGTGATTTTGTGCAGGGACTGTGACATCAACTTTTAGGATGCAGAAACACATTTTGAGCAGGAATTGAAAAAATGGCAGCTATTACATTCTTGAGGTACTGTAAAGAAATGTCTATGATGGGGCCCAGTGGTGCTGAGGATTGAGGCACTGGTTGCCACACCTTGCACCACGCCGGCGACCTGGGTTTGGGAATGAGCCCGGGTCGTCGGGGGTCGGCAGGGGAGGAGAAGGATTGAGCATCCATAGGACTGCTCTCCTTCTCTGGGGAGGAGGGAGGGTTGCCATCGGTGTTCTGCTGGCCCCTAGCAATGGCTGTGGGTGAGCACTGGAACACTGGCAAGACTAGAGGGGATGTGCTGGGGCTGATGCCTGGTCAGAGTGCGTGCAGAAGCGCGCGCGCTCTGGACCTTAGGTGTCATTGCACGCCACAGACGTCGGGGCAAGAAAAAGTGGAAAATAGGGCACCAGTCACAGCGGCATGATGGCCGTCTCCACAGGGGGAACCTTGTTCAGTAGCGAGGGTACGCGGCAATACTGGATCCTGACTAGGGAGGGTAGAGCTAGGGGAGGAGCTCCCCTTCACCCCGCCGTGGGGGGCAAGCCACAGGGGTAGCTGCAGGACCCAAATAGGAGCTGAGGAGAATCCCAGGAGATGGCGGCCTGAGACCTAAGGAGGATGCATAACACTTTGAGGTAGGCAGACTGGTGGCCCAAGGGGGCAAAAAAAAAGAAAAAAAGTCTGTGATGAAAGTTTTGGGTAAAATATTGAATATTACCAAAGTTATGAGCCTCCATTTGCAAAATTAAACACAGTCTCATCATTTTTTTTTTTTATATTTTTACACCAGCTGTAAAATGTAGCCCTCTTATGAGCCCACGTCATGAATAAGGTCAGCAAAAATTTGAAACTCCTGTCTGAAAGGTGCTTTCGTGCAGGGACTATGAAATCACCTTTCAGGATGTAAAAAAACATTTTGGCCACAGTCTGAAAAATGACAGCTGTCACATTCATGAGGTGCTGTAAAGATATGACTATGTTGTAAATTTGGGGTTAAAATATGGAAAATTACCAAAGTTACAAGCCTGTGTTCACAAAATTCAATGTAGGCTCATAACTTTGTTGTTTTTTTAATATTTTTACATCAAATTTTCAACATAGCCTTCTTATGACCCCACCTCATGAACAAGGACAGAGAAACTTTTCAGCTCCTGCCCGAAAGGTGCCTTTGCATAGGGACCGCAAAATCACCTTTCGGGACAGATCTGCCTAATGACAGTGTAATTGTTCATGAGGTAGGTATCCAGAGATGGCAGGTTGAAAATCTGGGCCAAAAATATGTCAAAATGCGCAAGTTATGCAACTAAATTCAAAACCCCATTGAAATACATTGAAGCGCATACCTGTTTCTTCAGTTCGAAGTCCGGTTTTGAAGAGTGAAGACGTGTCTGTGGTTCAGAGAGTATAACTGCACTGGACCCCTGATGGATAAGTAAGGGCTTGGGGGGTAGAGGGCAATGGGTGCTTAGTTGGACAGTCGGGTGGGGGGCAGTTAAGGCTGCAAAAAACATTGATTAACTTTTTTTTTTGCAGGGTTTAAAAAACGCATGGAGGATTCCTTATCGGAACACTGGGGGTGTCTCTGTTATGTTTCTGGGGGGATGCTGAGAGGGAGGGTCAGGTTGGGGGATATCAATTTATATATTAAAAAAAAAGAAGGAGAAGACATAATCATGCAAGCGCGATGGTGGGAAAAAACATTGAGGATTCCACATTGGGACACTACAGGATTGGGCACCTAGTGTCAGTCTTATGTTTTTGGTGGGTAGGAAACAGAGGGAGGATCAGGTCGGGGATAATCCCCACTTAAAGAAAACTAACGGTGGTCTGGTAGAGCATGGCACACTCCACCGCAGCAAGATGGCGCTGTTTGTTTTTCTTTAAAGTTAGAGTTATTCCCCAAATCCAATCCTCCCTCTCAGCACCCACCCACCCCTTATACAAAAACATAAGAATGACTGGGGTGCCCAATCCACCAGTGTCATGATCAGGATGCCCCAATGTTTGTTTTTAGTAAAAAAAAAAAAAAAACACAGTGGGAGTGGTATAAGTCAAGCATGTTGTTCAGTCACAAAGAATGCAAGGAATGCGGAGTCCTTTTTTGAAAGGAAGAGGTCTGCAGGGCTTCTCCCACTGCAGCCCTAAAAAGGAATGGCCTTATAAAAATAAGCAGATTTGTCTCTCTAAATGAGCCAATAGTTACTACAAAGGCAGTTTTTGGAAACAAAAGAACCAAGGTAGCACTCCGGATCCTGCTTGGACCCTGAGGGGAAGAGTCCCAAAGTCCAACTCAGAAAGGGGCAGTGACTCAGGATGACAACAACAAAAATGTGATTCAGCCTGTGACGTGGACAGTCAGTTCTGAGTGCTGTATGACCATTTTTTGTAATATAAAAATGTGTATGGACTGTCTCCCATGAGAAATGCTGAAACAGCATGTGAGATATCACACACACACACACACACACACACACACACACACATATACAGGTTTTAGATACAAGGTGTTACCTGAAAGGCCTTAATCAGGAATCTCCTGTTTTTCTAAGTTAATTATAGCTGTAGTTCCTAAAGAGGAAAATCATAAACTTTTGTAACGCTTAGAGGAGGAAACCAGGTTTAGTACACTGGTGCGAAATCATAAAGGCTTTGATGTCTATGTGAGAGGGGATACTGCCCACAGATCAAAGAGAATCATTTGAAGAAAATGAATTGTGCTGATGATTACAGAATTTAATACTTTGAAAAGACATCCTGTTTTTGTATAGATATATATTTTTTATATATATTCTGACAGGGAGGAGCTAGGTGACCTCATGCAAAGAGGTTGGCAAAGCCAGCTTTTAGACAATATTCTATTTTACTTCAGAGATACTTCTATCTAGACTCTGACAAAGAAACATCTTTGGAGCACTTTAAGCAGGTATTTAGAGAGAGAGAGAGAGAGACAAATATAAATACTGGAGCAGGAATTGCACTGTTTAAACCTTGTTCTTTTAAAAGATTTGTATGTCTTGTGATATAATAGTTCTGTATTTTATGTTTTACATATTTTATATCTATTTTAGTAAAACTCTTTTAAGAGCATACTTGGTCTGTCTTTGATTTCTTTCCTTTACAAGTAGAGTATATATGGTTATAGCTGACACTAGGCATAAGTTTGAATGGTGATACCAAACTGGAAAGAGAAGCATTTTAAATCTGAGTTCTTTATTAAAGTTTTTAAGGGTTAATTTCTGTACGCCTGGTTAGGTGCCCGTAGGCAAAGATATCTGACCCCCCCCCAAAGACAGAAATATCTGAGCCTGTGCATTGGGTATGCTAGCAAGAGGTTCACAGCTTGAATCCCTCCAAGACTGGAGACCAAAGGTTGATTGAATCCACAAAAACAGACAAGAGGGGTACCTTGTTCTGTTAACTGTTCACAAGACTATGCTTGGAGGTTGGCACTTTGGGAGTAGAGGGCTGACCTGCTGAGTGGGTTTGTGACATAGCCCATGTCTGAAAAGCTAGTAATTCACTGTATCACTTCAACAAACTAGGTATCAGAACCACTGGGTAAAATTACAGAGACAGGATCAAAAGGGAAGGTGGCCTAAAATAAACCACTAAGGATACTATGACTTATGTACTGGATAAGTACTGCTAGCATAAGAAGCCTAGCATTTGTTGAGGGCCATATAGCCTGCATGACTGGCAAGCCTCTGAAAAGACTCCAAGGCCTGATGCTATAGTATGCTCATCATCCCACCTTTACAGATCCCTGTATCAAGGGGATAGCCTCAATTATATCTTTACCAGGAGAAAGGGAAAAGAAGCTTGGATCTAGAGCACTGATTAGTCCCATAAAAGTGGTAGCCCATTGGCCAAAGGCCGCACTTGACACTGCCTATCACAATATTCTGGGAAAAAATTACGTACAGCTCTTCAAAGGTAGCAAGGGTCGCCCAGCCCCTCATTATTTTAAAGGAGACTGAATCCCTCTCATGAGGCCATAAGAACACAGGCAATCATGAGGCAGTTTCAAAGGCCAAAAGCCCAAGAGGCTTGGAGATCTGGAAGGGAAAGAAAGGGAGGGAGGGAAGGGAGAGGACATCTGCCCCTAGGACTAGTGGGTATTGTGAGGGCCATGGAAGGTCATAGCCCTGAAATTCCCCTCTTCAGGACAACCTATTGCAGTCTATAAAGTGGCTGATGCCACAGGGAAACTATGGTCTCTATTATGGTCCCCTTGGAAGGAGGCACGATAGTCATTGTAGGGTCTAGACCCAGTATGGGCATCCTTAAAGGCAAAGGAGTTGGAAGTAGACTGACTAGGGTGTTAGAGTGGCAGCGGGGCAGAGGGCAAACCCTTTGATGCATCTTCTGCTTCTCTGCCAAATAACGTCTGCCCTCTGAAAGGGGCTTTCGATGCAGTGCTCTGCATTGGACCTAGCATAGATACACTTGCCTAAGGCATCCAACTTTCTAGATTCCTTGCCCACAAGGTGAGAACTAAAGTAAGTAGGAGCTCAAGAACAGTGGTGCTTAGGTGTTAAAATCACTGCATCCAACTCAGGTTGAGCGGCCTTACTAGAGGGTGGGGGGTAAGTCTTGTCCATCTTCCTGGGAATGGGCGGGACCTTATTTGGTTGGTACCATGCCATATATGTTGCATCCTCCAAGACTGGGTAAATAGGGGGTATAACCACAGGAGGGGCCTCAGGGACCTCCAAGAAGTCAAAAAAATTGTTTTAAGGAGTCTTTCTCCTCCCCCGAGAAGCCCATGGTCGCCTGCATGCCATATAGTATGGACATAAAGGTACAGTCTTCAGTGGGAAACCATGAAGTATAAACTACTGAGCCCTCACTACAGGAGGCCAGAGGAGTCTGCTTCCATTTGATTCTGAGGTGCCACATATCACTCATCTCTCCAGGGAGGGGTATGTAGTCGATTGTCAACATGTCTGCTGGCTATTGACCAGAGGGGTCGTGGTGGCGACACCAATGGTAAGGGAGGATACCCCTTCCCCAACTCAAAAAGCATGTGCATCAACAGAGGAAGTATGGGAAGCCTTCCCAATGATGAGACATAGGGCTGGCCATGTGGCACCAACAAGTTATTATAGGGCGTCAACAACAGCAGTGTAAGAGCAGATCATGCCCTACCAGGATGAGCCTGAAAAGGTATGGTGATGTGCCATGTTGATAGCACAGTGACAGCTGAGTAGCAACCAAGGGTGGAGGCTGCGATGGTACAGTTGAATGGACCAACCCAGTAGCCGGAATGACTGATACAAAAGGAGCATCAGCAATAAAGACCAATGGGGGCTTCATGTCTTGTGGTGACCATAACTCTGTAATGCTGGTAACTATAGAATTAGCCTGCTCCTCACTCCAGCCTGACCTCATCTCCCTAGAGGTGTCAGTGACAGGCAGTAAGCCAACAGTCATGTCCTGTTTAGGGGTTGAGACCCTAGACGTTGATGGTGAGTAAGTCATCAACGAAGATGACCACTTATCCCCCATGAGGTCCGGTTTCATCTACGCCCAATTCCAGCCTCGTACAAATGAAGTCCAGGGGGTATGAATGGTGTGGCACAGCAACACTTGTGCTAATTCCCCTTGTTGAATTAGTTGATGAGGATAACTGCCCAACCCCATGAGGTCTGGTTTCCTGGTCCTGACCTCATGGAAATGGGGGTCTGGGGGGCTGATGCTGGATCAGTCGATGGCACTGGAGAAACCGCTGATTGGGGCAAGTGAGCCACTGTAGGGTTGACAGCAAAGCACAAGCCAGACCCCACAGTAGATGACTGAGGAACAGTCAGGGTGGTCCAAGTCACCAGTATGGAAACTAGAGGTAACAGAGATAAAGTTGTCACTGGTCGTAGTGGTGAACGGGGCTTCTGTCCAGGAGACTTCTCCTGTTGATGCTTATGCTTTTTACGGTGTTTCCCATCCTGACTCAACGGATGTTTCCCAGAGCTGACTGTGGGATCACGTGATGCTGTCTGCCATTGGTGCTGCTTCTCCATAGCTGTGAGTGTTTCTGCAGGAGGAAATTATTGAGGGTTCCCTGCCTATATTTCCAAGTCATGGAATTAAAACTGCAGCAAATGTCGCAGGCCTGAAAGTTGTGGTTGAGGCATAGGCAACAGAAGCAGACACCATGTGCGTTGTCCTTAAAATTACGCTTCCCAAAATTGCATAAGCAAAACAATTTTGATGACTCTTTCGGCTGCATAGAAAAAGCTGAGAAAGGGGAAGGACTGAGAATTATTTTTAAGAAAAATAATAAGCTGGCGCCACTCTTTCCACTAGCAGGTCTGACAAGCAGCATCGACTGGCAGGAAAAGAACTAAAGAGGGAGGAGGCCGTCCTCACCTTATACGGACGTTATGTTTGATATCATCATGGGCGGACCTCTGGTGGACTGCTGGCAAAGGTTTCCATGGGGTCTTATCGCTAACACAGTATAGTTCCATATGTGTGTGACCTGATGAGAGATATGTTTGAAGAAGAACTGACAGAGCAGTACAAAATATTGCTTAAAAATAATGCAGAGCCAGTAATTCAGGTCACAAGAAAAATTCCTGTAGCACTAAAGGAAAGACTGCAAGAGAAACTGAACAGATTAATCAACCTGGTCATAGTAAAAAAGACTGAAAAGCCTACTTTCTGGGTTCATTCATTAGTCATAGTGGTAAAGAAAAGGGGCGATCTAAGACATTTCATTTAGCCTAAAGACATGTTTAAGTGGATAATGAGAGAGCATTACTGTTTATCTGCAGCACCAAGTCAGATATCACCAGTGCTACTGCTGGTCCTACATACTTTTCTAAACTGGATGCCTCATCTGGGTTCTGTCAGATTTCCCTAGATAAAGAAAGTGCAAGGCTGTGTACATTTAACACTCCATTTAGTGGATGCTGTTTAGACTCCACATGCCCTTAGGCGAATGCTCCACCCCCGAAGAATTCCACCATACAGTGTGATGAACAAAGTGGACGATCTGATGCCTTTTAGTTGACCAACAAGACATTTACAGGACACAAGCTTTCAAGCTACACAGAGCTCATCTTCAGGTGACCTTACAAAGGGTTCTGTGCAGCCTGAAAGCTTCCAAAAATTTATTCTGGGTCAATTAAAAGGTATCTCATCACCCACTTTGTTCATCCTTTTGTACAAGGCCCAATACGGCTACAAGCAATACCATACAGTGTAACAGCCATTTGATGGCATAGATTGAGCTGGCATAGGTTTAGATGATATGACAGTGTGGGGAGGAACAAAACTAGATCATAATCGGGGATTTAGCCGAGTCCTGCATCAGGCTTGGAAAACTGGGTTAAAACTGAATTATGGTACATGTCAAATAGGATAACAGAACTAACCTACACTCACCTTAAGGTATTCAGCTGGATCCAGAGAAAGTTAAAGCAGTTAAAGAAATGCCTAGAGGTCAGAATAACAAACTGTGAATGAGCCTGGTACCTCCAGCAGACCTGGGTTTGGTTCCCACAACTTCCTTTTGTATACTGTGTTACCCTGAGCAAGTCATTTAACTGCCCTGTGCTCCCAGAACATACCTGGAAATGATTGATTAGAAACCACTGTAAATGAGTCCCTGACTCAATGGTGTGTCCGTTTCTCATGAAAAAAAATATATATATTATATTTCATTTAAATATCAAAAAGATCTTCAGAGATGTTTGGGACTGAAAAAACATTTGTGCAAGTTAATGTCAAATTTCACAGCTAGAACTGTAGCTTTGAGAAGCTTCTTAGAACTAAAACCAGAGTGGCAGTGGAGCTCTGAATATGCTGTGGAGTGGAAAAACGTAAAAGATAGTCTGACTAAGGAACTTAGCTGTGTTTTTGTAATCCAATTAATAGGATAAAAGTCTCAGTAGATGTCTGTAAAGATGTGCATGGTGCAGTGTTACAGCAGGAGCATCATGGGTATTAGATGCCTGTAGCACGTGCATCATGTTGTATGACAACGGTCATGAAAAACTATGCTTAGATGAAGAAAGAGACCTTGGAAGTGAGAGATTTCACAAATGTATTTATGGATTACCAGTTTTGCTAGAGACAGAACACAACCCCCTGATTGCCATTTCAAAAAAGATTTTCAATGACACACCACTGTGAATTCACAGACTTTTGCTAAACTGAAAAATATGGCTTAACTTTGATGTATAAATCTGGGAAGCACTTCATGGTTGCAGATGCCCTTTCTAGAGCTGTTCCGCAAAGGCCAACTAGCAACACTACAGAAAACAATGTGGAAATCCACATAGCCTTTATTGTTATTGGACCTCTCAGTGTCTGCAGAGAAATGGAACCTTATTGCCAGGGAAAGGACGATGTTTTGCAGCAAGTTATCAGCAGCATTCAAATGTGTAAGCCTACAGCCATTGAACATCTTATTCACATTTTATTTATTTTTGTTTTCAATAAAGGTTTTTATCTCCAGTGGCAAACCTGGTGGCTAGTCAGCCTTGTTCCCATGTACCGCGACTATCCCATCCCTCTCTCCATGTAGGAGTTCGGTTTTCTTATGGTTCCCCCCATGGCGGGGCCAAAGGAGGAGGGCCATCCTTCCCCACCTAGAAGCACACATATCAAGAATTCACTCCCAACTGGAGCAGCATGGTGGGTCACAGAGACACAGGTAAGGCTTCACAAAGCCTGGTCTCCATTTTTTCCATTTTTCTGGTCCTTCCCCCATACTGCGGCACCAGGACATGTGCGTGGAGGTACACACATCCTGCACTGCCACAGCCCCTCCCTTCGAATCACTGGAGCCTGCACTGACACCGGGCCTCCGCCTGGTGGTAGTCATGAGCCGAGATGGCTGCCCACCCCTCTATGGGAGAGGAGAGCAGTCTGTGGGATGCTCAGTCCTCTCCCACCCTGCTGACCCCCCCCAAACCATGCCTGTTAGCAAACACAGGTCACTGGTGTGGCAGAAGGTAAGGCATCCAATGTGTTAGCCTTCCAGCCTCCGACTTGGCTTATTCATATTTTCTTGGTGAAATCACGGCAGCAAAGGGAGTGTTGTTTAAGAGACAAAATATGTCTAATGCCTGTCTCACACAGACTGGAGATGACGCAGTTGGCACACAAGGGACATTGGGTATAGAAAAAAGTAAGCCGTATGCCAGTGATGAGATGTACTGGCTTAACATGAACAAACTTATTGAGTACTTGTTAAAAATAAATTCAAGATATGCTAAAAGTACAGATGCACCAGCCAAGGGAACCATTGAGTCCTCTTGAAAAACTGACAGGGCTGTGGCAGAAAGTAGGAGCAGATTTGATCCTATTGCAAGGAAAATATAACCTCCTGATTATTGACTATTATTCTGACTATCCAGAGGTAACCTTACTACTGAAGACATCTGCAACGCATGTGATAATACATGCTAAGACAGTTTTTTGCAAGGCATAGCATACCTGCAATTCTGAATACAAGCATTGGCCTGTAGTTTACTAGTCATGAATTTGAGTACTTTGTGAAACAATACAGAATCCAGCATAAGACCACATGCTCCCACTATCCACAGTCTAATGGATATGCTGAAAATGAAGTGCAAATTGTTAAAAAAACTTTACAGGAAGGCCATGAACAGTAAAGAAGAGCATCAAAGGTTTCATATGTTGTGTTCGAGCATTGGAGGCAATCTCTTTGCCCATTAATTGCTCGCCCTTTTCTCAAAGGGAATATGCACTTAATTTGTTTGTCACAGAAAATGTATCCAGTTTATTCTTTCTTAAACTCCGAGGCCCAGATATTCAAACTGCGCCCAAAAAGTGCGCAATACCAGGAGCAAGCAGTCTGGCTACACGCGCACAGACGTGATATTCAAAAAAGGAGCAGGCCAAATTGCGCCTACAACCAACGTCTGAATATCGCACAACCTGCGCCATAGCACAACTAGGGAGGGGAAGCTGAGCAGATATGATGCGCTATGGCGCAACAAGGGATGTTCAGCTGAGCATTCCGGAGGCGCCATAGCGCAAGCAGGGAGCTCCCCAGCTGAAGAGCAATGTAACAGCACAATCAGGGAGGTAGGAGCCCACCACCCATGCCACAGATGGGCACAGGAACACACACCCAAGCACATCACAACCAGGGAAGGGCTGGAATAACCACTGGTCCATGGAGTCAAGCAACCAACCCTCAGCCTGGCCATGGTGCCCCATCACACCTACCGGCAAGCTGTGACTGGCACACAAGGAGGGCAGACCACCCTGTGCCACACCATCCCCCCCAGTGCACAGCTCACCCTGCACAGTGACCCCCAGACAACCCCCCATGAGCAGTGACCACCACTACAGGAATCCCCATGCACGCCACCACCCTCACAGTGGCAATGTAACCCTGTGCACCACAAAATCATGCAAGCCAGCCCCACCATGAGCACCCATCAGCAGGTTGCAGCACAAGGCAATGCAACAATGGCAGACAAAGTGCCACCACACACAGTCCCCGAGGTACTGCTGAGACACCGACCATGCGTTGGCACAAGAGTGACCCCATATTGAATGGTCTTGTAAGTGACACCTCCCCCAGTGGTACAGCGCTCCGCACGGTATACCAGTAACACACCCAGGCCCACCACTGGCCACAACAGCCAGCACAGACACCCACAGTGGTGCGTGGAAGCATGCACCACACAAGATTCCACACAGGGTCTGGACAGACACCCAACCATACCCAAGGGCACAACAACACAGGTACGCAAAGGTGGGGCAACCAAGCCCCCATCGTGGGCCCATGTAAGCCATGTATACACAACCTGCAGTCCACCATGGCACTGGAGTGCCAACCACCCTGCACCGGCACTATGGACCAATACCCCACCATGAGTCACCCGGAGCACAAGCCACAGACAGTGGGGCACATCCCCTGCAACACACACAAGCCACAGCATGGAGGTGGGACAATGACTGTGTTGCCCACAGTGCCACCTGAGCCAGGCATGCACCACACCAGTGACATGGGCAACCCAGTAAAGCGACGGGTACAGTGTCTGCCATGCAGGGAATGCCACCACTGCCATGCCAGCAGAACATGCAGGTCACAGACAGGCATGGGTGTCGGCTACACAGGCCATGGATGGGCCGATGGGTGCACCATGGACACAGAGCACGCGCCATGGACCTCTGCACATAGTCATCCAATGCATGGGGCACAACACACCCAACACAGACACTGACTGATATCCACCCCCACACCATAGACACCTCCACACAGAGACACACACATACCCATAACTGCACCACCCCGATGCCATGCATACCACTGCAGCTGAGCACATATAACCCGCTGCAAATCAGAGACCACCACGGTATTCATAGAAAAGTCAAATGTATTATAAAATATATATAAACTATTTACAAGATCAACAAGAACTATATACAGGTGGTAGGGAACACAAACAGGTGGGGGTGGGGAGGGAAGGTGGACAACTGGGATGGGATAGGAGGGTGGGAGGGTTGTTCCGGGGGGGGTGGGAGGTCAGGGACAAGGAACTACTGTTGCCCGTGCTGGTCCAGGCTCTGGCTCTGCCTCACACGTCACCTCCTCAATACCCCCGCCTCATCTATCCTCCGGAGGATGGCAAATGTCTCCCGGGCCAGGGCGATTAGCTCCCTCAGGATGTCTTGTATCTTCCTCAGATGTCTCGCACCTAGGACAAGGGAGTACAGTCAATACGTGTGAATGCACAGCCCCATACAGCCCGCCCACCATGCATGGCATATGGCCATGGGACATACCACTGTAATGGTGTGTGACCAGCCGCAGTGATCACGTCCACAGGACATGCCCACCCAGGCACATACAGCCATGCGGAACGCTGCACACACCCACCAGCTAAGTCACGCACAGCACCACCATGGCCATCCAGTGACATGGCTATGTGGTGCAAAGGCAGTGGCACAGCCATGCACCTGGTGCACACATGCAACACCAGTGACGCACACCCAGGCATGCATTGCCACTGGACAGTGCTGACCGTAACCAGTGGCGTGCATGGCAGTGATGTCAGTGAATGGTGGCCATGCCCCGCTGCCCACCTTGTCACACAGCATGCAATATTAATCATGGATGTCTGTTACTCACCCTCATTGGGATGGTCGGGTGGCCGTTGTGGACTCTCAGCCTGCCTGGCTGTGGCTTCCACCACCCTGCGCTCTGCCCTCAAGCGGCGAACCTCTTCCGGGTCTGTGGGGACAAAAAGGAGAGAAGAACATCAGTGCAGTCCTGAAGCAAAGTCCCCCTGCCCCAAGAAGTGTGCCCCCACACCCAGCCAGACCCACCCACCCCACACCCTGTGAAGACCGCCACGGCCAACCCCATACACTCCCTCCTCTATGTGCTGGACACAAACAACAATGTGACTCATATGGACGATAACAGTGTGTTGATGGAACACCTACCTGGTCGTGGTACCATGCCCCTCCTGGCATGTGACCGTAGTCTGGCCAGTAACTCCGGCTCCCTCCTCATAAGGTCACCATATTGGTGTCTGCACTGCTCTGCCATCCTGCCCCTTCCAGTCACCGCCTCTAGGGTTGTGGCCACCTCTTGCCACACCTGGGACCTAGGCCTATCCAGGAGAACCTCCCCAAAGAGATGCCCATGTTGTGGCTCCACTGTGGCCACCAGGTTTGCCAACTCTATTGCAGACCAGGGAGCAGCCCTTCTCCGTGCCATTGCGAATGCTATAGTAGGCAATATGGCGCTATGCAGCGCGGTACCCCACGTGCAGATGCTGCACGGTACAGCGCTGCCATTCCCTATCGTGCTGTTATCAAACAGCACGATAGAGGTGCACCTATGCCTGATGCATGGTGCCAAGGGGGCAAAGGTCGGGCACAGGGTCTAGGGTCCCTGGCGCAAGGCCACGCACAGCGCCATCGGACGACAATGTGTGTAGCGCGATTGGCTGCCTGTGTGCCACTGCCACAATGGACTATCACGCAGTTGTGCCATTATGCCTATGAAGGCCCATTGCCACAGCGCCATGTAGTGACCTTCGCTATAGCACCACTGGCACAATAGTGGCTGTGCCCTGCATTGCCTGCCACACACAGCACATCATCAGTGCGGCAAATGCCTGTGTAAGCAACCTGGGCATGCGCAGTGAGGTGTACTATGCATGCCACAGAACTGCGCCATTGGCTCAGCACGTTCAACACTATTGTGTAAAGTGCAACAGCACGATATTCAGCCGTCATATGCTAATCATCTGATCAGCCATTCAATGGTGCAGCAACGCGATTTGCATCTAATTAAAGTTGCTCCTCACCTAATTTGCATGGATTACACTATAAAGGTGCGGCAAAGTGCTGCAGTGGCCATGGTCGTTTACTGCAGTTTATTGGTGAGTTGCATGCTGTGTGGGAGTGTGGACTGTGGATTCAGGGACATGCATGGGACTGCACAGTCACAGATAACAACTGCCATCCTTACAGGCTTAATAATGACTGAGCATGTTCTTGGAGAGGAGGACAACGGTGGTGGGAGGAGGAGGAGGAGGAGGAGGAGGCCGAATTTTACTAAGTCCAAAACTGAGGCCCTTTTTGATGCCTACCTGGATCAGGAGCCACTGCTCAGTGGACGGCGGGGCACCCCTCAGGCCTGTGCTGCTGCATGGGAGGAGGTGGCACATGCCGTGAACCTGCATGGTAGCCACCAGCGCTCCGTGCAGGAGTGTAAGAAGAAGATGGGTACAGACAGGAGGAGGGTAAAGGAGAAGGTGGCTGCCATCAGGGCGGCACGTGCTGCAACAGGTGGGGGATGGCTGGAGGTGGTACAGCTCACCCCATCGGAGGACAGGCTTGCTGCAAGTATGCACTGAAGTGCCATAGAGGGAGTTCCGGGTGGTGGCTTCCAGATGGGTGATGGCCCATCTCTACATTGTAAGTCATGGTCTGCCTCGAGGGGGGTGGGCCAGGTAGGTCACACGCAGTAATGCGACTTTGCTTTCCCTTACAGATCCTGAGTGTCTGCATGGGTTGGTGGTGGTGGGCCTGTCCACTGCAGACAGTGGGATGGAGTCGGAGGTGGGACCATCCACCTCCACAGGTATGTGTGGGTCTGTACGACAGTGAGGCCGCCTGTCTGTCCACACTGATGTCATTGAGACAGGTGTGCAGGAAGCCCTGTCTGTGTCCCAGCATGCTGGCGATCATGGATGCCAGCACGCTGTTGCTGGGGCAGAGTCCGGCACCAGTGATGATGACATGACCGTCATGGGCAGTGACACGTGTGTGCCACAGGATGGACACACAGCGGGGCAGTTCGCGCCCATGGCTGTGGCTGGTGCCGCCGTGGGGGCCTGTGTGTCAGCACAGTCTCAGGCTGTGCCTGTCAGCACCAGTGGGGCAGCACTGGTGTCTGTTCAGGACAGTGGGACTGTTGCGGCTACTGCGGTGGCACCACTGAGCCCTGGTGTGCGGCAGCCAGAGGGGCAGCATCAGCAGTGGCCCATGGGGCCTGGGGGTATAGGGTTCAGCAGCGGCATCTGTGCACCACCTGTGGACATGCCCAGACCTGGTCCTGGTGCGCAGCACCCACCCTCAAGAGGTGCTGAACGTCAGGCCCTTGCACACCCTGAGACACAGGATGCTGAGGAGGCTGATGACCTCTTGGATGAGCACACCTGCCTACTGCAAGCATCGGTCCAGCAGCAGATGCGACTTGCGACATCTGTGGAAGCACTGTGTGTGGCTCTGGAGCAGGCAGAGGCGCGTCGCAGCAGGGACACTGACTGGATCCTGGCACGGATTGACCGTTTGTGGAAGGATGTGACCGCTGCCATTGGCAGGCATGCACAGGTGTTCATTGCTGTCATGGGCACAATGGGCACACAGTCAGGTGCCCAAGCGTCGCTCACACCATGCAGTGCACTCTCCACCCCCCATTCCCAGTGTAGTGTGACTCCCACCCTGTCAACACCAGGTTCAGCTGTGGGCATCCCAAGCACTCTTGGTGCAGGCATGTTCGGTGTGCTGCAGACCCCTGCACGGGCACGGTTGCGTTCACGCAGTTGAACCCTTGGGGGACCATCAGTGCCACCCCACAAGGCCAGTGGTCAGCCTGCCAGTGCTGGTGGGTCTCGGCAGGGCTGCCCACGCATCCGTGGTGGCCATGGCACTGTGTCGCGAGACTGACCTGTCTCCTAGTGCGGCTAATGTCTGGTGCTGCCCTGTGTGCATTGTGTGTTTCGATGGGCAGTGCACGGGTGGGTACCCGGCCCTGCACGCGGACACACAGTCCACCTGCACACCCTCCCGGCTGCTGTCCACAGTTACGGGCATGATGATGCCTGCATTGGCGCCTGTACACCAAAGTGCAATGGTGCCCAGCATCTGACACATGCACATCGACAGGCAGTGGGTGGTGGCTTGTGGACATGTATGTTGCTAGGTTGGCATTCTGTTGGTGTGCTCCTGCCTCTGTGCATGTTTGGCATTGTGTGTGTGCATGTGTGTGTCCATCCACGTGGCGGTTAATCCTCACCCATCCCTGGTTGTGTGTGTGCTTCGTGCCCTGCCACTTCTTTGATGGCATGCACCCCTGTGTGTTCCATGCGTGTTTGTGGGTTGTGCCTTAGCTACTGGTGGTTGCACATGTCCCCATGACTTACCTGGGCTGGCTGACGGTTCTCCCTGATGATGTCCCGCAGCTGTGCCAGCCGGATCAGTCGGGGTCCCATCGCTAAGGGGCTGCGCCATCACCATCGCCACCGGCGCCCTCATCGTCCCCATCGCTGTCCCCCTCTTTGACCTGTACGGCTATCCCACATTCTTTGGCCATGTTGTGCAGGATGCAACAGGCTAGGAATAGCCCACAGGCCTTTGAAGAGCTGTACTGTAGGGCACCGCCAGAGGTGTCCAGGCAACGGAAACATGCCTTCAGCATCCCGAACACCCACTCGATGACATTGCGTGTGGTGGCATGTGCCTCATTGTAGCGTTGCTGCGATGGGATCGTGGGCCGCCAGTAGGATGTGAGCAGCCAGGGATGGAGTGGGTATCCACTGTCACCTGTGTGTAGATGGTGGAGGTTAGTTTGGTGATCAGCATCGCCCTGCCCCAAGCCATGTAGCCACTACCCATGGCACCTCTGGCCATGCCCCTCCAGGCCCTCGATATGTCCATTTGGTTTGCATACTCACCCACTAGGTGTCCTGTGGGGATGTCCCCACTCTCAAATCTGTGGCACAGTGCCGACTGGTGCCAGATGTATGAATCGTGTGCTCCCCCAGGGTGCGTGGCACAGACATTGATGATGCACCCCCTGGCATCGCACACCACCTGGCAGTTGATGCTGGAATAGCCCTTGTGGTTCATGTATGCAGCCCCCTCGTGGCCAGGTGGTGTGCGTATGGCCACGTGGTTGCAGTATATTGCCCCTAGCATGCCAGGCAAATGTGCTACCCTGTAGAACTCCTGTATGTTTGCTGTGCACTCCACTGCTGTGCTGGGGAAATGGATGTACTTCTCAGCATGTGGCAGCAGTGTGCTGAGGAATTGGGTGAGGTGGCATGACGTGGCCAACTGGGTTATGCCTGTGGTGTCCCCAGTTGGTCTCTGGAAGGTACCCATGGTGAGCAAGCACATGCAGGCTGTTACCTCGGTCTCCACTGACAGGGCATGACTCCGTCGGTTGGGTGCCTGCATCACATCACTGTACAGCTCACAGAGCCGCCTCAGTATTGCTCTGTTCAGGCGGTACCAGCCCACAATCTCGGTATCTGTGTACATCTCAAAGCTGGTGTGGGCTCGGTACTGCCTGTTGGGTGCATACCACCGACGGGCCCTTCCACGGCCACGTCCCCCTGCCGCCCACCTTCTCACCCCCCTCATTATGGCCTCCATGTGGAAGGTGGCACTGGCCATGTCCCTGGCTTGCATTCCCCCCCAGCAGCTGTTGCTTTATTCCCCCCATCTGTCCTGGCTGCTACCTCCCCTGCACCGGGCACACCTGTCTGTGCTGGCCTCTGAGTTGTGTGGCTCCCCACACCTTCCCTGTGCCTGTCTTTTGCTGTGACATTTTCCTGGCCTGCACTGTTCCTGCCACTTGCCCTGTCTGTGCCTCTGCCTCTGTCTCATGTGGCTTCCTTGTTGCGTTCTTGCACGTCTTCCTTGCTCCTTTTATTTTGGCTTTATTTCCGCTTATGGCGCAATCTCCGCTTTGCTCCACTGCTGCGCATTGCACAAGTCTTTGAATATCACACTGCGCCATTTATGCATGGTTCCTCCCTCTGTTGCACATGCCTTCATTATCATTGCACTGTTGCTCAGCATGATTCAGGGCAGAACTGACTCCTGCTGAATATCGCAGAGGGCCCACTCCGACTTGCGCAGGTGCAACCCTATTGTGCATGGCTCAACTCTTTTGAATATCTGGGCCCACATGTCCTTACTACCTACCACATCAATAGGCAGTCTATTCCATAAGGGCACCACTCTCTTAGAAAACCACATACAGTAGCTCTTTTGTTTTGAGTGGCAGACTTCTCCATTTAGTTGTAAAATGTGGTATCTTGTGTCACGTTTTGTGATATTCATCTCTAACTATAGACAATCCCATAAACCATCATTCTGAAAAGTCCCACATACCAGACATGGGTCCTCCCTCAATCTTTGGTATTCCAAAGTATAGAGCCCCAGCCTGTTTAGCCTTTCTTCGTACTCCAAAGTCCTGATATCTGTAGTCATCTTGATGGCTCTTCACTGCACTGCTTCCAAGCTAGTAATCACTCTTTTGTCATAAGGTGATCAAAACTGAGCATAGTACTCCAAATGAGGCCTCATCAGCGATGAATATAGAGGCAAAATCACCCTCTTGTCTCTACTATTAATATGCCTCCTAATACAAGCAAAAATACTGTTAATCTTTTATACAGTCATCTGACAATGCCAATTGAATCTTAGATCAGTAGTGAGGGTCACCCCAGGTCCTTCTCCTCTGTTGTCTCCCTCAATACCTTAACCCTAAATGTACACTGCACCAGGCAATTTTTTTCCCTAGGTGCAGAACTGAACACTTGTCCATGTTAAATTCTAATCTCTGTTGCTAGTCTAACCTATGTTGCTGCACCCAGTCATCAAGTCTATACAATTCCTTCTGCAGGTTCTCAGTACCAATGGTATTCTCGCCGACTGAACCTATCTTTGTGTCATCTGCAAATTTAGACATCCATACGCCTTCACCACATTTCATTGATGTAACATAGGTGTTAAAAAGGCATGGTCCAAGAACCGATCCTTGAGGTACCCTGCTGGTAACTGGGGTCCAATTTGATTTTTCTCCCTCTTAGGGCAACCTGTTGTTCCCTGTCTGACAACCAGGACTCAATCCATAATGTTACTCTATCATTTATTCCCAGATTGCAAAGACCGTCACTTAATTCAGCAAGGGGAACTGAGTCGAATGCCATGCTGTAATAGAGAAGGATCACATCCACAGGCCTCCCTTCATCAAATGCTCTACTCACTGTACCAAAAAATCTAATCAGGTTAGTCTGGCATGATCGTCCCTTAGTAAAGCCATGTTGTGTTGTATCTCTTAAATTTTCTGTATTCACATAGGTCTCGATCTCCTCTTTAATAATCCCTTCCATAATCTGGTGCTTTGTTGGGATTTAAAATTGTTTCAATCTAGTCAGTATTTCCTCCTCCCTCACTATGATTCTAGGGTTTGTTCCTACCTGTTGATTCAATTTTTTGCTAGCATCCTTGCTGATGAATATGCTACTAAAGAAGTTGTTTAACATAACCATATGCTTATCTTCGGTTACAAAGTTCCCTGCTTTATGTATTAGTGGTCCCACCTGTGTTGCTCCACTTCTTTTATAACTTATATGATTGAAAAAGGATTTATAGTTGTCCTTAACCTTGGTTGCTAACTTCAGTTCAAGATTCCATTTTTCCTTCTTTAAAACGTTTTTACGTTCCCTTGATTTTTTTCCTATATTCTTTCCAAATTTCTTGGGTGTTTACTTTCTTAACCCCTTTGTATGCTTTCCTTCTTTTCCTAATACTAGCTTTAACTGTCCTATTAAACCAACCTAGTATTCTGCCTCTCTTATTATGTTTTATGCCATAGGAGTGTTTGTAAAAGTTAACAGATAAATACGTTTATGCTAGCAACTATGTGAATAAACCTGAGAACACAGATTTATCTATATAGTTCTGATGTCATCACAGATTTATAAGCATAGTTCTGTCATCAAAGAAAAAGTGCAGCCAATCTAGTTTCTGTGCTTCATATGATCAAAGGTCGCATGCGACTGTAACAACAAGGCAGTTCCACAGCGCATGTAGTTTCTAAACAAACTGCAGCATGAGAGTAAACTGGCACACATCAGTGGCAACGGTCCTCAAGACATAGTAAGCTACTACACAGTGCTGTGTCCCTAAAGGGTGTCAATCAAGAGTGAAGTAATAACTGAAAGAGTAAGGTCTAATAGTTTCTAAACCACAGAAATGTCTACCGACACCTGTAACAGTAGTTTTGACATAGAAATGGAGCAAATCCTGATGCAAATTGAGGAAGACAATGAGCCTTTAGAAGACCCAACAGAAAATGATCACAATCGAGAGCAGCCAACCGATGAAAGTGGTGTGGGGGATTTTTCATTAAAAGCTATAAAGAGTGTACATGCACTAGCTGGCTGAGACTGGGTTACTAAAGGTGAAAGCCATAGCCTTGTGAACCGAATAGAACTAGACAGAACTGGTTGCTGCTGCCTAAGAAAGAGGAACCGAGTAAAGTAAAAAACAACTCTTTATAAGGAAAAATGCTGATAATAGAGTTCGTGCATCTGTTGTGAGCAGACAAAATGAGTGAAGCCACGCCAATAGTGTATAAAAACTGCTATAAATTGTAATCGGGGAGCTTCTCCTTTGCAGAACTCCTGCATGCATGTGAAAGGTTTGATCAAATAAAGCGAAGAGAAGATAAAACCAGTGTCAGTGGTTTTTGTCCTCGTGACGACAGAGACGTTATAGGTAATACTTACAGTGAGAGAATTTGAGATCACAGTGGTAAACCATCAACAAGTTCTGCTGTAATTGTGAACGAGGAATCAGAAAAGAACTGTAACATTAACAGAAAAACAACTCTGGATGTACAGAACCTACAAAGGTACATAAAGGAAACTTTCCACATAGAAACCTCACTACATGCAATACAGCCAGAAGAACTAGAAAATATGTTATCCCAGTACTTCATGATGTGTGAAAAAAAACGGAGATAACTACGAGCCACTCAGCCTCAGAGGAACTTTTCAAAGCATTGAAAGGCATCTAAAAGGCAAAAAATACCCAGCCTCTCTGTCCACCTCCCCCTTTTTTGAATGTACCAGGCAAGTCCTAATAGCAAAGCAAAAGTGCCTGAAAAGCAGTGGTAAAGGTAACGAACCCAAAGCTGCTGACGAGCTCACAGAAAGTCTAATTGACACCCTGTACAAGCGCCACCAACTGGGCCCACACAACCCAGAATCACTGTTGAACACCATGTGGTTAACCATCTGTGTGTACTTTGGTGTAAGGGGAACCACAGAGATGCAAAATATTTGTTGGGGTGACACAGAATTAAAGGAAGACGAGAACGGAAACAGATACCTTCAGTATTACAGTGAAAGGCAGACTAAGGCAAGAACCAGTAAAAAAACCCAAAACACTAGAAAACTAAAGCCAAGAGTTTTTGCCATGCAAGAGTCAAGTCTCAAATGCCCAGTTCAGAACTATTGCCTGTATTCTAACAAACATTTGTCAATGGTGAATGTTTGCTTGCTGGTAGTAGCATTGGAAATGCAGGAGTTAGAGAGATGCAGAATAGGAATGGCAGTGAAGTATTGAACTTCACGTGAACCCCACCTCCACCCTGCAGAGACGTACAGGCATTGAGGTATGCATTTGGGTCATCGCCCATAACCTTCATGCCATTTCACCTCACCCTATCCTGCAGACACTGACACGTGTTGAGGTGTGCCTTGGGGTGTTCGGCTTTACAGTCACCCCATTCCATAAGGACATACGCTGAAATGGGTGCAGTATAGGAGAATGGGGTGAACTTGGGGGCCGAAGAGTCCAGGGCACACCTCAATGCCTGTCACTGGCTGCAGAGTGGTGGGGTGGGGGTGGAATGGCATGAGCATTACAGTCGGTAATCCAAAGGCACACCCCAATGCCTGTCAGTCTGTACAGGGTGGGATGTTATGGTTAGAAACCCTAATGCCACGGGTGTTTATTGGTATTTTCACCACACATTTATTTTCAACATGGCCTTTTTGTGACCCCCCACCTCATGAAAGCATTTGGGACCTCTTCTCATGAACAGTGACACTGTGATTTTGTTAATGTGTCCCGAACTTTGAGTTCCCACAGCGACTGTGCCATTCTGCACCAGTTGTATGAAAACACAGATCGGGCAGGATGTGAAGAATGACGGCTGTACCATTCATAGGGAGGTGTGAAGAGATGGCAATGTTGAAAATCTGTAGTGAAAATATTAAAAATACTCGAACTTCCTGGCTTACATGGAAACTGCGGAACACATGCGCGTAACACAGTCATTTAGTGGAATTATTTCACCAAATTTTCAACACAGGCATTTTGTGACCTCTGCTCATGAACAGTGTCACTATGATTTTCCTAATCTGTCCCAAACATTGATTTCCCACAGTGACCGTGCTATGTATATGCATATTTCGGCCAGGATGTGAAAAATGACAGCTGTACTGTTCATAAGGAGGTGTGGAAAAATGGCAATGTTGAAAATCTGGAGTGAAAATATTACAAATTTGTGAAGTTATGAGCGTTCGTGGAAACTGCGCAATGCCTGCTCGTAACGCAGTCATTTTATGGACTTTTGTCACCAAATTTTCAACATAGGCATTTTAGGACCTCTGCACATGAACAGTGTCACTGTGATTTTCTTAATGTGTCCCGAACACTGATGTCCCACAGCGATCGCGCTATTCTGCGCCGGAAGTGCGAAAACACATTTTGGTCAGGACGTGAAAAATAACAGCTGTACTGCTCATAAGGAGATGTGGAAAAAATGGCAATGTTGAAAATCTGGTGTGAAAATATTACAAATTCACGAAGTTACAAGCGTGTGTGGAAACTGCACAACACACGCTCATAAAACAGTCATTTTTTTGATTTGTTTCACCAAATTTGCAACATAGGCTTTTTGAGAGCCCACCTCATTAACACTGGCACTGTTGTTTCATTAATTGGTCCAGAAAGGTGATTCCACTCAGTGACCGCAAAATCACCTTTCAGGGCCGAATAACGCCATGACAATGACTGAATTCATGAGGAGGGGTCCCAATAACCCCATGTTGAAAATTTGGTGCCAAAATTCCCGAGATATGCACCAAAGTTGAAAAAACCTATTTATGCCATTATACAGCTTACTGGCATTTCTTCAGTTCGCGGTCGGCTTTGAAGAGCGCAGACGTGTTCCCGGTCCACTGAAGATCATTGCGCCAGGCTCTAGAGGTAAGTATGGGGTGAGGGTATAGCTGGCCCGATGGTGCTGAGGGTTGAGGTGCTGGATGCCACACTGCCCACGCTCAGGACCCGGTTTGAAACGGACTGGCTCAGGGTCGCAGGGGCGGGAGAGGATTGAGCATCTGTAGACTGATCTCTCTCTCTCTCTCTCCAGGGAGGGGGGACACTAGCTGTCGGTGCATTAGCGACCTCTGGTGGAGGCTGGGGATCGGTGTGTTAGCACTACACAGAATGGGGTGGGCTTGGGGCATGACGCCGGGAGGGAGCACATGCAGATGCGTGCACGTCCCCTCCATTGGTGCCATTGCACACTCCAGGCTCATGCTTAGGACAGAAAAAGTGAAAATGGCTCCAGTCGTGGTGGCATGATGGCTATCTTAGGGGAGATCGTTCAGCTCCAAGGTGTGTGGCATATACTGGATCCTGGTTCAGTGGAAGGGCAAGGAAGGGGCTCTCCACCACCCCGCCACAGGGGGCAAGCCACAGGAGTAGCAGCCGCGAGACCTGCATGGGTGCTGGAGGGATCTTCTGGATGGTGGCCTGAAGACCGAAGGGATGCAAGGACGTCAAGGTAGGCAGACTGGGGCCAGAGGAGAAACAAAGGACTAAGTATGGGGTGGGGGGTAGGGTGCGCAGTGGGTGGGTGCAGGTTGGGGGAGGGGACGGTGACCAGCGTGGGACCGTTTCTTTTCTTTCAGGGAGAAACATAAAACAAAAAGACATCGCAGGAAGAGTTTTGTTTTTCAGGCTTGCTTTCAGCACACTGGGATGGGCTGCCAGTGTGCCACCTGCCTTTCTTGGGGTGGGGGACTTAAGCCGACGTGGAATGGACCCCTGCCAGTAAAAAAATGACTGTTTGGGGAGCATGATGCAGAGGGGGATTGGGCACCTCCTCTGCACACAACAAATGAGGGAGGGGTAACATTATGCTGACAGGGAGTGGGCTTACCCATCGGCAAATGAACTGGGTTGGGGGCATGCCAGTTGGGGGATTGGCCACCCCCGTCAGCTTTCATGGGGCTGTGAGGCGGTCATGTTTACCAAAATTGTTACATTAGGCAAGGTACCGCCCTGCAATGACAGGTCGCTTCCTCATTGCAGCGGAATGGCTGATGCTGCAATGATGAGGCTGCCCCCTCATTGCAGCGGCGAAATCATTTCAAGTTGGTAGCATTTTTGGAAACCAATGTCATCAGCACAGTGTGCCTGCATTGGTCCACCAGTGCCAAGCCCCCAAATGCAGTGCTGCTGCTGGCTGCCACAGTGCTGCACCTCCACAACCCGCTTCTCTCTTAAGCTGCCGCATAATGTTTCTTGCACATGCGCACAAGCAAACATAAAAATCTGCCACCCATGTGCAACAAGCCAGAAGCACCATTTTTTCTAGCAGGTAACAACATTGCCAAGAAGCCACTGCAGGGAAACTGGTACAAAAAAACAACCTGTGAGGGCCGATAAACTTGCACACATGGTAAAAAACATGATTGAAAAGGTGAACATACAGAGTGACAAAAGACTGATGAATCACTCAGTTAGGAAGCACCTTATTCAGAAACTTACAGACTCTGGAATACCCCCAACAGACATAATACAAGTAACCAGTCACCAGAAAGTTCAGATCATCAATGATTATTCAAAAATGAGTGAACAAAAGCAACACCATGTAAGCTCCCTGCTAAGTGGTGAAAAGCAATCACTGGTTCCCACAAAAGTTGAGAAACAGCACCCTCTAAAAATCATTGCCACAAACTACAAGGAATTAATTGGCAGCTGCCTGAGCAACCCAACAATTAATGCAAAACAAATAACCTTCAACATTATTCAAGGTAAGTGGCAGTCATGTGCATAATTCTATCCCTCCAACTCCCGCAAAAAAACTCTGCTTCCACCCAATGAATCACTGATCTTCTCATCAAGCCAATATAGTACATGAAAAATGTAAATTATAACATGTTTTTTTTTTTACTGTTAACTTGGCAGGGAACCAGTATGGCAAGTATGTGAGAAAGAGGGCAAGAGTACTCGACTCTGAAACAGGTTCCGACTGAAACAAAGAGACCAGAAGCAAAGGAAACAAACCCAAACTGACTCTGTGGTGCAACAAAATAATTCTGATCTCCAGTGGCATAAAAAACAAAGACTGTTGCAACAAAAACGTACTATGATTTGAAAATGAAGCATAGTTGTTCTTTAGTACTATTTTTTGTTGTTGTCAATGTTGTTTTCAAATACTTTGCACTGTTACCTCACACTTTAACAGGCATTTCATTTAACAGGCAAGATAATTGCTAACCTGCTATTTTCTGTGTACCCCAATATCTAACAAAGTAAAGAAACAGCACTGTTACCAATAAAATGAATGTTTCCCAATGAATTTACTCCCTGTAACAATAAAAGTGTTCTTCATTTTACATACTGTATCTTGTTTCCATGTATCCTCCATGCTGTGCTGTGGCTGGATAATCCATATAGATAGTAAAGCAGATAAAAAAAAAAGCCCGTAGTAAACATACAACACAAAATAAGAGCAACACATAGGTAACATCCTGGTTCTCTGATCATAGATTAATACTTAACTATGACAAGACTAAAACTATGATCTTTGCACACCGTCAAAACCCTAACAGTAATGCTCCACTATCAATCTCAACTTCCCAGGGCACATACATAGAACAAGTCCCTAACTTCAAATATCTGGGCATCACTTTGGATACATCACTAAATTACCACATACACATTAAGCACCTTTCCACCTCTGCGGACATCCGGCTTGGGATTCTATATAGACACAAACACTGCTGCCTCCCACTCCAGGCATTAAGGCTGGCGGTCACCAGCTCCATACTCTCCGTAATAGATTATGGCATAATAATATATGGCACGGCTGATGACACAGCCCTAAACAGCATCAAAATGGCTCTAAATAAAGCCTGTAGGCTGGTTACAGGCAGCGATAGACTAACCCATACGTGTGAGCTCTATAAACGAGCAGACTGGCTGACCTTGAAGGCAGACTGATGTACCACACTTGCCTCCTAGCAAAAAAGATCCAAATGAATCTTGCTTCTAAGGGACTCCACCCCTTCATCCAACCTACCCCACACAGGAGCACCCCTAGGCACCAGACCAACACCCTGCTTCTAGTCCCCCCACTGCAGGACTACCATAGGACAAAGATCCTTCCAGTATCGTGCGCCACTCTGACTAAATAAACTTCCCTCTACCATCTCCCAGGCCACTAGCCTTGGCCTATTCAAAAATGGAATCAAGAGATTTCTCATTGACTCGGAGACATTGTGACTGTAACAACCACTCCTCACAAACACGGTAGGGGATGGTAAGCTAGCGTTTCCCTTAAACCAAGGCCAACAATTTACATAATGTCACCAAACATCCCATAATCCTGTACTGGACTTAGCCTCCAACTGGGAACACTGTCTCTCTCCACTGCAAAGACCCAGGGTCCATAAACAATCCTAGAGAACTAACAGAGCAATGTAAAAAAACTTGTATAGAGTAACAGGATTAATTTGACATTATGCAATATTTGCATAGTAAGCAATGTACAATCTGTCTTTAATGATGTCCTTATGTAATGTCTGCCTCGTACGGAATGTACTAATTGTCTGTAAGCTATGTATGTATGTACTGACGTGGAGCCTTTGCAAAGGAGTCATTGACTCAAAGGATTGTAATTCCAAAATTTTGAATAAATAAATAAATAAACATCCAAGGTGTTGACAAATAAATCCAAGAGGTAGTGTTGGTTTTCTAAATCCCAAGAATCCAGAATAGTAGCCCCCCAAAACAAAAAAAACAGTAATCCATCCAGGAATCTGATTTCAGGTGTCAACAACATCCACCAGAAGAAGGTTCACCATCAACATGAGAAAAAACAACAACATTAACACTGGCAGATCCAAGAGTGAAGTGCATCTGATGCAGAATCGCTGTTCCTCTGGATCTACAAGTCAGTCACCACTGAAGATATCCACCTCAAGACTCCCGAATCGATGGCACCACGCTGGCAGGTCCTCGCTGCTTTCAACTTCGAAGTCCTCAGCAAAAGGTAGAAATCTACGAAACCCAACAGAGCTGCTCCAGTTCTTTGATCTCCACCAGTGGTAAATTCCTGAAGTCCTTCCTCTTCCTCGAATCCACCATTCAGGCATGCCATTGCTGACAACTTCAACACTAGATCCTCCCTCGACTGCGCCTGCTGGCATACTAAATTAAAACTGCACTACAGAGGTACGCCCAACCCACTACTCAAAAGTCCCACTACTTGACCAATCAGAACAGTGTTCTCATGGTCTTCCAGCCAATCAGGATAGTCCCATGCATAACCCAACCATCTCCTAGCAACCACCCACAGACTCACCTACAGGTTTTAAAAAAGGGGTGAACTGACAAAATGCCAAAAGACATATAGTCCACAACAATTATTTACGGCAATAGCTAGAAACTCAGAAAAATTCCACTAACTCCTCCAGTACACAAACACTCCCAACTGCATAAACTAAATATGTGCTGGTGGTGTGTGTCAGAAATACTATTTATTTTAACTCATAAACAGTGAACTTGTCAACCGCATCACTCGTGGCTGCACTTCTCCATGCCACTCATGAGGCTGGCAGAGTTCACTGTGAACTCATAAAAATAAATAGTTTATCTGACACACCACCAACACATATCCCCTATTTATCTGTTCTGATATGTATTTCTCCACCAGGTCCTTTAATTTTTTTATTAATATTTTCCACATCTTATTCAGTGTTTTATCTTCTAAGTCAGACCTCCAATATCCCCTCTCCCTTAGTTCCTCCTTCATTCCTTGGAAATCAGCTTTATTAAAGCATTTTATTCTCGTAGTTCCAATAATTCTCTTTTCAACTCCTTGACATCAAATACCACAATATCATGATCACTGCCTGGTAGTGGTTCTATAGTCCTGCAATTTATTACGTGCTCATCCAAGTTAGTTAATACTAAATCCATTGTATTGATTTGATACCCCTGGTGCTCACATCAACATGTTGTTCTAAACTGAGTTTGTTAATAATGGGCCCGATATTCAAAATCGCACCTGGCAATGGTGTAAGTGGGTGCTCAGTGCAACTGGAGCAACAAAGGAATATATTCAAAAGAGATGTGCCATGGTGCAACTCTTTTGAATATATTAAATAATGCACGCTGCGCAAATACAGTGTGCCGGCAGATCCCCCAGACAGGTCTGAATACCAGGAAAGGGAAATGCACCAGCGCATCAGAGATACACCGTGTGCAAATTCCTGATATTCAGACACCAATATGCAAATGGGGCCATTATGCATGCAAGGTGCAAATGGGGCCATTTGTATGTCATTATGACCCCATTTGCATGAGTTGTGCAGGGCTGGCTAGCGAAATGCACCTGGTGCCCTGCACACCATGCAGTGCTGGCAGTGGAGGTCCAGAGACCCCCCCCTCCTGTAGCTCCCATTGCCCATAGTGTTGTAGAAATAAGTTTCCTGGCAGTCTAGTGGTTCCCCTCTCCCCATCCCAACCTCTAACCACCGAAACAGATATTCATTATTATCCTTGGGTAGTTCAGTGGTACCACCCACCCCACCTAAATCACCGATCGCAGTCAAATTAATAATATACACATCCCTGGTGGTCCAGTGGTACCTCCTCCCTGCCTGTATCTCTGATCACTGTAGGTTAATAATGGTAGTCCTGGTGGTCCAGTGGATCCCCCCTCCCTGCCCGTACCTCTGATCACTGAAAATAATAATCGTTATTATCCCTGGTGGTCCAGTGGTACCCCCTCCCTGCCCGAATTCCCCATCGCCGACATATCATTGAAATATATTTCCTTGGTGGTCCAGTGGTTCCCCTCATCCCTCCACCCACACAGGACCCCCAGCCCACGCAGCTCCCCCCCAGTCATCGGCGGGCAGCATATCTGCCTGCATACCACCGCGGCTGCCCACCGAATGACAGCTTACAGTAGTAGCTGCAAGCTCATTGGTCCTGATTATGGACCAATGGGCTTGCAGTGCATACTGTAATAATTCACAATTTTGTGAATGAAGCCGCAGTGGGAAATATATTTCAATAATATGTCGGCGATCAGGAATTCGGGCGGGGGGTACCACTGGACCACCAGGGATAATAACAATTATTATTTTTGGAGATCGGAGGTACAGGCAGGGAGGGGGGAACAACTGGATCACCAGGGCTATTATTTGTAATACATTACAGCGATCAGAGGTACGGGAGGGGAGGGGGTACCACTAGACTACCAGGGACATATGTGGGTGCTTATGCATGGTGTTCTGGGGGGGTAGCCATCCATGTCTGGTGGTTGCTGTGTTGCACACTGCAATACAGCAGCATGCCTGTGGGTGGAGGGCACTTGAGCCATTTTTTACAGGCTCATCTTTGAGCCCAGGTATGCGGCACATCTCTGGGTTGTGCCAGCAGATGCGCTGCACATCCTGGGCTGAATATCGGGATGTGCTGCATATTCATGGGCACATCCCTTGAAGATGTGCCGCCTGCATGTTCGTGGATCTCTCCAAGGCCTTTGACACCATAGACCATGGTAAATTGTTAGGGAGAATGAAGAAATTGGGAATAGATAGTGAAACTCTCCCCTGGTTTGATTCTTATTTGACAGGCAGAGTTCAACAAGTTTTTGTTGATGAAATTTCATCTAAACCAGCTTTTGTAAGTAGGGGAGTCCCCCAGGGATCAATTTTGGGCCCTTTGTTGTTCCTAATGTATGTAAATGAACTCCCAACAGTGGCACAAAATTCCGTTTTGAGTATGTATGCAGATGATACTGTTCTGCTGGCTAGAGGAACCACAACTCAAGAAATGGAGAAGATTCTTCAAAATGATTTTAGTAGGATGGAAGCATGGTTATATAAATCAAGGCTGGTATTGAACAGTAAAAAAACAAATTCAATGGTATTCTGTAGTACAGGAAGAAGTAAAAATAAAAACAATTTTTCAAAAATTTTAATAAAAATAGATAAAAATGAATCCTTAAATCAAGTTGAGTCATATAAATACTTAAGGATTATCATAGACAGTAGCTTGAGCTTTAATACTCATATAAAGAATCTTGTCCATAAAACAAATAATAAATTGAGGGCTTTTCACAGATCTAAATATTGTTTGGATTATCAAATGAGGAAAGAAATAGTAAATCAACTGATTATTCCTTGTATAGAATATGGGATTCCTATATATGGTATGTCAAGCAAATCAAATTTGAGGGCAGTTCAGGTCCTTTGTAACAGTTTGGCTAGATTTGTATTACATTGTGAATATTATACTCATCACTGTGAAATGTTTAAGATTCTAAAATGGGAACATTTAGAACAAAAAAGGGACCGAAAATGGTTAAAACAAATACATGGGGTAGTTCATAAACAAAGTCCTAAATATCTTATGGATAAAATACCTTCTTTAAAGTATAACCACCAACATAATTTACAATATAAAGGGGGAAGTAAATATGTAATGCCTAAAATAAAAAACAAATATGGTGTGATGACCTTTGATATGAAGATCATAAACTTGTGGGCACCTACTGATTTGGGAATGAAGCAGATTCAAAAATCTGAATTTTTTATGAGAGTCATTGATAAAGGGTTGCAAATAAGGTGTATGTGTAATGGATGAAAGAAGTTATTTTGGAAACCACTGCACTATAAATTATAAATAATGAATCTGAAGGAATTGTTTTATGTGGTAATGTGATGTCCTTTCTGAAATGTAGATTAATATTAATCATGCCTGTTTAGTGAAGTTGTGTAATATGTCTGTAGGTATGTATGAAATAAGTATGTAACATAAATGTTTAGAGTGTAATTTAAGTGTTTTTTAATTGAAGAAAACAGGTACATCTTGAAAAAGGATCTTGACCCAATGATGTAATAAACCATCTCTACCCGTATAAAAATAAACTTTTACTACTACTACTACATTATCTTTGCATCCCGGGGCATTGGGAATTGCGCTGCGCAGTTCTCACTTTTGAATATTGCCCCAGGGCACAGTTCTGGTGTTGCGTTGGCACAACTCAGTTGCACCAGGCACAACCCCTTTGAATATCTAGGCCAAATCTAGATCTGATAAAATTCAGTTTTAAAATTAAGGTTAGAGAGCACTTTAGTCTCAGATGTGTTTGTAACTGACAAGAGTAATAGCACTTAAATGTTATTTGTAGTTTGTTTTTGTATGTTTAGTATAGCCTTTGTTGATTATTGTTGTAACAACCTATAACATGTTTCTTAAACATTTGTGTATTTAATTCTTGGTTAAATAATCTTAATGTGATATGTTAGTTTTATTGTTACGTGTGGAATCTTGTATTTTATATGTTTACTGCACAGGTACACCTTCTAAATAGGGTGTAAAATATCCTAATGGTGATATACTGTATAAATAAATGTTATTAATAATGTCTATGAAGTTTTTCTCCACAGTTGTCTTACCCTCTCTAATGTCCCATCTACTGTAATATCAGGCATATTGAACTCTCCCAGCAATATTATTCTATCCTCTGGATTCAGTATATGTAGAGTTTCCATCAGCCTCTGATTCAATTCTACATTTTGTGCTGGTAGTCTGTATATTTGACCCAAAATCATTTTCTTACCATTCAAAGGAAATAACTTTTACCAAATGCATTCAAGATCATAGTCATCCCCATCTACCAGTTTAATCCTTTCTGCTGTAATATTATTAGAAACATAAATGGCCACCCAGCCTCCTCTTCTATCCCTTCTTTCCTTACAGTACAATGTGTATCCTTGAATGTCACTGTCCCAGGTATCTTTCTTCTTCTACCATGTCTCGGTGACCACACACAAGTCAATACCTTCTTCTATCATCATTTTTTCTGAGCAGGATCCTATCATTTGACAGCAAAACCCTCCATTCTTTTATTGGCTTTTCCCTTTAGTACCTCAGACCTTAAGTTTCTCTTTATGGCTGCAGGTGGAGCGCTGCATACCATCTTGCTATCACAGAGAAGAAGGCACGTCACACCCTAATGAAGCACACAAAATGTTGGAGTTAAAGCAGAATCCCTCTGCTAGTTGATGCACTCTGCTGTTTCTATTCAGGAGACCACAGTGCTGTTCTTTTGTCACTGCTTTCCCCCGCACTATTTTCTTTTGCTCAGCACTGACTTCTGGTTTAGCTAGCCTGAAGGGGAAAGAACTGAGAGTCATGCCAGGGCATGGAGTTCAAGTACCAAAAAAAACAAACTCTGGTTACAGCCATAGTGACTGCTTTCAGTTACTACGGATGGCTCTATGAACTTTCTAAATCCTTTCTACAAACCAGCAGCTCTGTCCCCTGTAGCTTCTCTCCTTCTCAAAGAAGCAGCTCTCCTCTAGAATGTAGTTGTTTCTGTGACGGCTGGACTAAAAGCTTGCTGTACTTGGGCTACCAGTTTTGTTAGTGTATTTATTTCTGATTATGGTTCTTTATTCATTTTTATCTAAAAAAAAAGCCCTGTTGATCAAAACAGAGTTTGTAATGGGACTGCATTCCTCCAGCAGAGGTTCAAATTACATTTTTCTCTCTCTCCCTCTCCCAAGTTTGTGTGTGTGGGGGGGGGGCATTCTGAAATGATTTACTTCTGTCTGGTGGGTTGGTTTATGTTAACCCTTTCAGGACCAATCTAATTCTTAGTGGACTGAATGATGAAAACAGCTCCAAGCCATGCCATGCCTATCTGACTGCATGCCCCTAGTGGAGGTTCAAATTACATTTCTCTCTCTCCCTCCCCCCAAGTGTGTGTGTGTGTGTGTGTGTGTCTGCAAAGATTTACTCCTGTCTGGAGGGTTTGTTTATGTTAACCCTTTCAGGACCTATTTAATTCTTAGTGGCATTCTATTCAGTTTGTTTTTGACTTGGATTATTCTCATAACTATTTACGTGTCCTTCTAGGGGGATGTGAGGGGGTTAGGAACCACACTGCACTATACAATGAAATGTTGAAAAATGAAGATGATCAAGTGACTGAAAGACTGAAAGCCCCAGTGAGGAAGCTTGAGGGTTCAGGACTAGATCATGCAAAGCGGGCTTCGGGTAGTGTTCAAAGATCAGGGGAAACTGAGCGGGGAAGAGAGATGGGGAATTGCACTGGGCTGAGAAGACTGAAGAGGGGGTTTGAGATCAGGTGGAGGACAGTCCTGATCAATGCCAGGAGTATGGGTAATAAAATGCCAGAGCTCCAGGCAAGGCTAGTTGAAGGTGCAGCAGAATTGGCAGCAATTACTGAGACATGGGCCACCCAGAGGCATGATTGGGACCTAAGTTTAGAGGGATACACAATGTTTAGGTACGATGGGGGAGAAGGGGGTGGCATTGATAGTCAAAAATGACATAGTAGTTGGTGGAATCAAGGAGGCAGAAGGAGATGTGGAGGCAATTTGGGTAACCCTACAAATGAAGGGGGTAAAAGATTAAAAATAGGGGTGGTGTACAGACCCACTGCAATGGAAGTGGAACTGGAGGATGATCTGGCTGAGAACATCAGGGGTCACTGTGACCTTGGAAAGGGCAGGGTGGTGATCATGGGTGACCTGAACATGCCGGGGGCAGACTGGGGCACTATGACATCCTCAGTGGCCAGGGAGCAGAGGTTGATGGATGTCTTCCAGGATGCCTTCCTAGTCCAGCATGTGGTGGAGCCCACTAGGCAGGATCAGATCCTGGACATTGTCCTAGCAGATAGTGACCAGATAAGGGGCCTGGAGGTGAGCAGCCCATTGGCAGGCAGTGACCATGACACAGTCTGGTTTCTTATGTTCCTAGGGGGAAAGGAAATTTGCACTAACACAGAAGTAATAGATTTTAGGGGGGCAGACTTTGAGGGCATGGGAAGGGTTCTTAAAGGGTGCTTGGATAAGATAAGGCCAGACATGGATGCTGGTAGCTTGTGGGAGACCATTAAGAAGGGGGTGCAGGAGGCTTCAAGTGCCTGCGCAAAGGTAAGGCGCAAGCAATGTAGGGACAGTAAGCCATGTTGATGGACCCAGGAGGTGCAGGAGGTGGCGAGGGAGAAAAAGGCTGCCTATAGGCACTTAAAGCACTCAAGGGGGCTAGGGAGAGGGGAGAGTATGATTTCCTGGCTAAGAGGGTCTCCAGAGTGGTAAGGGGGGGCAAGGAGAAGAAGGAGCTTAACCTGGCCAGGGGTATCCATGGGGTAAAGGGATTCTATAGATACATGGGGAGAAAAGAAAACTGAGTACACAGATCAGCAGGATTAGAACTGGGGGATGGGTGCAGGAAGCTGGGGAACAAGCAGAGGTGCTAAATGAGTACTTTGCCTCTGTCTTTACTGGGGGAGGTAGGGGATCTTTCCAACCTGATGGGAGGGTAGAGGAGTCCACTGAACCAGGAGGTCACTTGGAGACTGAAGGATTGGATGAGACTAGGGCAGGGGATGGATCATATCTAGAAGAGGAGGAGAGGATGCATGAAGAGGGGGGATGGGAGGGCAAAATCACAGTGGATAGGGTGAGAGAGGCCCTCCAGTCACTAAAGACTGAAAAGGCACCGGGGCCACATGGGCTGCATCCAAAGGTGCTGAAGGAACTGGGGATGTGCTGGTAGCTCCACTTGCCTCACTTTTTAACATCTCCCTGATGACAGGGTGGATGCATCAAGATTGGAAGGTGGCTCATGTGGTGCCTATCCACAAGGAGAGGTCCAGACAGCAGATGGGGAATTATAGGCCCGTTAGCCTAATGTCTGTGGTAGGCAAGGTTATGGAGGGCATTATCAAGGAGAGGCTGGGGGGAGACAGCAAGAAAGGTTGGGGCACCTGGATGACAGGCAGTATGGTTTTGTTCTGTGGAGGTAGTGCCAGACTAACCTGGTGGAGTTTTATGACTGGGTAACGGGTGCCCTGGACTGACATAAGCTGGTGGACATCCTCTATCTGGATTTCAGTAAGGTGTTCAATTCGGTACCCCACAATGGCCTACTAACAAAGCTGGGGGGGATGGGGTGGGGGGCAGTTGCTCAGGTGGGTGGAAAACTGGCTTACAGGGCAAATACAGCAAGTGGTGGTTGGAGGGATAGTCTCTTCCCCCAGGGGGGTCATCAGTGGGGTCCCCCAGGGTTCGGTCCTGGGGCCATTCCTCTTCAATTCCTATGTCTCGGACATAGGGTGGGGTGTTAGGAGTAGGCTGAGTCTCTTTGTGGATGACTCAAAGCTGGGAGCACTGGCAGATGGGCAGGAGGGGAGAGAATCCCTGCAGGGGGATCTGGATACCCTGGGGGATGGGCAAGGAAGTGGGTGTTGAAGTTCAATGCAGGTAAATGTAGGGTGCTGCATCTGGGGTCAGAAACCCAGGACATGCATACACCCGGGGGGGGGGAACCACACTGCAAGTCACATCGGGCAAGAGGGACTTAGGGATAGTGGTGGACAGCAATATGAATAACACAGATAATTGTCAAAGAGCTGCAACAAAAGCAAACAGGATACTGGGATGCATAACCAGGGGGATTTCCTCCAGAAGGAGGGAGGTGATCCTCCCTCTGTATGATGCCCTCGTTAGGCCGCATCTTCAGTACTATGTGAAGTTCTGGAGACCCATCTTAAGAGGGACATAGCACTGCTGGAGAGGGTCCAGAGGATGGCGACAAGGATGATTCAGGGCATGGAGGGTAGAACCTATGAGGAGAGACTGGATGAACTCAATCTGTATGCATTAGAGGAGGAGAGGAGGGACAGAAGGGACATGATAGAGACTTTCAAGTATGTAAAGGGGATAAATAAGGGTGGAGTCAGGGAAGTGTTCAGGCTTAAGAAGAGGGGAAGTACCGGGGCACGAGTGGAAGCCAGAAAGGGGGAAGTACAGGGGGGAGCACAGAAGACACTTCTTCACAAAGAGGATGGTGGAACCATGGAACGCACTGCCCAGAAGTCTGGTAGAACAGACCACAGTAGAAGGATTCAAGAAGGGTTGGGACAGGTACGGAGGAAGCTGAGGCCAGGGAGGGCCACTTCTGGGGCTGGGGGCAGTGGAGGAGCAAGCTCCCAGTAGGGGGCTAGCTTCCAAGCAGACACGATAGACCATTGGGCCTATTCTGCTGGCTTTTACTATGATACTATGAAATGTGATAACTTAGTTGACTTTTTTATCAACTTAAATTTTGAAATTATTTCCCAAACTTTTTTAAAGTTAACATTTTCTGTTGTGTGGCTTTCAGTTTGATGCAACAAATACCATATTGTAGTCTAAGAATGCAGTTGGTAAATTGGAAATATTTACAAGGTGCAACTCTCATGACTTTATATTTGTAGAAGGGGTAGCTGTCCTCTACAGGAAGGTGGGACCTTTCCAGTAGCAAAGCATCATTTCTGCAGAAGCTCTTCCACCAATCACATTTGTTTTTGTTAACTTTGTTTATGCACTGTACTCACTGGGAACTCTCTCAGGCATCCACCTAACCTCACCACTCTATCTCCGAGCCTGAAACTCTCCAATCCTTGGCACCAGCCTGGCAATCTCCTCAGCTCTGAGCCCCCCGAAGTAGGGTCGCCCTTTCCTCCCAGGGTGAGATATCTACAATCTGGCAGGCTAGACTGGGCTCAGCCCAGGGGTAGATAAAGTCCAGCTGATGGGAGTGTGGCGGCGGGTGGTGGTGCCATTGCCTATACCTGTGGATGGGGATTTTCAGCTTTTGTTTCCCCTGGGGAGGTGGCATACAATGACATCTGCGCATGGCTGCTCTGCTGACATCTACCGCACTCCCGGCCCCTTATGATTCTGTCTGGTGAACTTGTAGTACCCCCGATCTCCATCAGGATTGCAAGGACACCGAGCAGCCCCTGGAACCCTCCCCAGGGAGAGAAGAGCAGTCCTCAAAATGTTCGATCCTCTCCCTCCCCTTCTGATCCCCGGCTCATTCCAAAACTCAGGTCACCGTCGTGGCACGAGGTGTGGCGTCTAGCACCTCAACTCTCAGTGCCACCAGGGCCAGCCTCACCAATCACATTTTATATAAATAAATGCTAGGCAACCAGTGTTTTAGGGGTCTCAAGGGGCATCACAGGGAGTTGCAAAGAAATCATAAGGGAGTCAAATGCAACACCTGGCTACCCTGCAATGTATACCTCTCATCCTGCCAGGGCCAAAATGAGGGGCACCACCAATTACAGTCAGGGACAAATGCTCAAAATCAGGGATACCATTTTTTTACTTGAAGTATAGTGCAGTGGTACCGTTTTCACATCTATTCAAATGCACACCATAACCTGCCCTAAGGGTATTATTGTGCCACTGCCACTAATACATATAGTACTCTTTTGTAAAAGACATGCATAGGTAAATCAAAAGTTAACCGGCTAAACAAAATTGCACAAATAAAAATGGTGACTGAGCTTATTCTGAATCTTAAGCTCAATGCATTCAATAAGACACTGTACAAACAACACATTCATGGTTTATAATGTGTCATTTTATCACAGACATCAAGGCAGCATATGCCCACCAGCAATTAGTTCTGCTGCAAAGACAAACACAAGCAGAGAAAAAGTTTACATTTTTTATAGGGTGCAGTAACAGCCACTGATTAAGAAGGAACTTGAACAAATTTAAAAGAGATTTTAATTTTAAAACAAAATGAGCAAATGTAGAGTCTGCAGAATGCCATCATTCATCCAGCAATACCCAGTCGCAAGACAACAAGGAATTATTCTTAGCTCACCAAACTGCAATGTATCAGCAACAAATGTGGTCCCCACCTTCTCCACTCAGAAGCCCTTTGGTCTCGGGGGGGGGGGCAGTGGTGGAGGTACATGTTTTTATTAAACAAAACTTGATTTTAATGGTATAATACTTGATTTCCAAAACATTTTTGTGTAGGAAGAGAAGAAAAAATTTCTTACCATAGTAATATTGTTTCTTCCAGGGGATTCTTCAGTATGCTTGACTAGTGCAGTGTGCCAGCTGGGTTCAGCTGCCTCAGAGGTGGAGACTATGCTAATGATGCCAGAAGAATTAGCCAAGCAGAAGAGAGTAAGAGAGCATTGTGTGTTGCTGCTGAAAGCCAGTCAGATTTATTTTGAAGCCTGAGGGGCAAAAGGCCCCAAACTCTGAAAATTATTCTAAACCCTTTAGGAAAAAGAAAAGAAACAAAAATGAACAAAGATTACCTGCTGGCGAACTATATACACCATGTTTTACTGAGTAACATTAAATCTATCCAGGCTCCACAATCTGAAATTTGGCCTGAAGCAAGGACTGCAGAACTACAACCAGCCAGGTTATGTGAGGGAAGGCTGGTTGGGAGCTCAAGCATACCGAAGGATCCCCTGGAAGAAACAATATTACTATGGCAAGTAATTTTTTCTTCACACTCCAGGAATCCTTCGGTATGCTTGACTAGTGCAGATTACAAAGCAGTGCAGTTGAGAAGAGGGAACAGAACCTATTTTGGAAAGAGGCTCTGCAAAACTGCAGTGCCAAATCTGGCATCAGATCTGGACGGTGCATCCAAACAGTAGTGTTTCATGGAGGTATGTACAGTCTTTCCGATAGTTGCTTCGCAGATGTCAAGCAAGGGTATGTCCCTTGCTGCTGCCACAGAGGCTGCAGTACCCTTGGTGGAGTGGGCCCCTGAGGCCCTGGGGAGGCTGCTTGCCAGCCTTACTGTAACAGAATTGGATACAAGAGACTATCCATCAGGAGAAGCTTTCTGGCCCCTACCTACCTACCTCCCTATAGGTGAGGAAGAGCTGAGTATGAGAGACCCTGAGCTGCTTGGTGTGCTCCAGGTGGTAGGTCAGAGCCCTTTTAACTTTCAGGCTGTGAAGCCTGCGTTCTCCATGAATGGGCTTGTCTGTGAAAAAGACAGGAAGCATTACAGACTGAGTAAGATGAAACTCCGACACCACCTTGGGAAGGAATTTCCTGTTGGTCCTGAGAACTGCTTTGTCCCTGTGGGAAATAATGTAGTTCAGTTCAGTGCATAAGGCTTGCAGCTCAGAAATCCTTTTGGCTGAAGTGATTTGCTACTAGGAAAACAGCCTTCCAAGTGACATACTTTAGATTTGTAGATGCCATGGGCTCAAATGGGGCCTCCATGAGCTTGGCTATGCAGAGGTTCAAGTCCCATGGGGGAACAGGTTCCCTGAGTGGGGGTTGCAGGTGCAGAATGCCTGTAAAGAACTTCTTGAAAATGGCATGAGAAATTATAGATTTCTCCTTATCAGAAGAAATGTAAGCCGAAATGGCTGCCAGGTAGACTTTCAGAGATAAGGCATTAAGGCCTGATGCTTGTAAGTGAACCATGTATCTGTCTTTACACCACAGAGTAAACTGCTTCCAATTGGAAGCATAATTCTGTTTGGTACTTGACTTCTTAGACAATCAAAGGATTCTTCTGACCTGTTCTGAATATTGAGAGTCTGGGAACTCTAACTCCTCAAGTAACAAGCTTTGAGGCAAAGAGACTCTATGCTGGGGTATGTTATCCCTGTCTGAGGAAGGGTCAGAAGGCTATGAGTTGGGGTAGATGAATGGGCCTCTTGACCGAGAGAGCAAGAAGCAGGGAGTACCATGGTTGTCTTGCGCAGTCCGGGGCCACCAGAATTATTGTTGCTGGTTGGCTTCTAAGTATGAGCAGAACTCAGAGAATCAGGGGGAATGAAGGACAGGCATACAAGAACCTTTCTATCTAGTCCAGAGACAAAGCACCCACTGGTACTGAGCCCAGAGTTGGAGGCCTGCAATAGTACAGTGGAATTTGATGATTGAGGTTTGAGGCAAAGAGATATATCTCTGGGGTGCCTCACCTCCTGAAAACTATAGCTACTACTTGTCTGTTTAAGATCCACTCGTGGTCGGCCTAACTGATGTGACTCACGGAGTCTGACAGCACATTGTCCTTGCCTGGCAGTTGGATAGGGTAGCCCGTTAATATGGCAACTGTGGAATGGTGACCCAGGAAGAGGATGATGGAACCACAGCACCGACACTTCTGGGCAACCAGTGGTTCTCCCCATCCCTGAGGTATGCCCGCCCCCCCGGAGGTGGTATCTTAAATAAATGGGAGGGCAAAGCCCCCGCAAAAAAAGACTTTGTTCCCTGTCATCATGCTGCTGGATATGCACCCTCTTCACAGGTCGCCATTCTGCAGTCACAGTTATGACATGGAACCATGGATAACAGAGAGATGCATGTCTAGAGAGTAAGCCAGAGACCAAATATTCATGTCCTCTGTGCAGAGCTTCGTGGATCTTGTGCCACCCTGTTTGTTGATGTAGAACTTAGCAGTGGCGTTGTCTGTTCTGATTTGAACAAAGTGACCCTTTAGCTAGGGAGCAAAAGCTTTGATAGATAAATGGTTCTGAGCTCGAGGAGATTTATGCAACAACTGGACTCTTTGAGGGACCAGACCCCGCTTATGGACTGATCTGCCAGGAGTGCACCCCAACCTAGGAGGGATGCATCCGTAGTGAGCGCTATGGAGGCTTCCTTTTGCCAGAAGGGAGTTTCCTCCCTGAGGTTTTGTAAGTCCTTCCAATAGTCCAGAGCCAACAACAAGGTCTCTGTAACTGGAATGAGTTTTGACAGGAAGTCTCTCTTCTGAGTCCAATAAGATCTGAGATGATATTGAATGTCTCTCATCTGAAACCTGGCACCTGGTACTACTGCTGTAGCAGAGGTCATGTGCCTAGGAGCCTGAGGCACAGGTTAGGTACTAAATCACAACATGTATAAATCCAGCATGCAAAATCCTGTCACCATTTGCCCAGCATATACATTGCCTGACAGTCAACTTGCCCGACTTCTAAAATCTCAACATTAATCCTTAGTTGCAAACTATGTGCAAAATGTGTGCATTGCTAATTGCCAATTATATCGCTGCCAAAGAAACAAACAAGTGGACTGAATAAGTAGACTGAATGAACCACTGGTTAGCCAGAATGCCCACCCGACACCTGTAATCTGTTGCCTGCTGTGCTATAAGGACTGGGAGCAGATCCTTATCAAGGATTAGGACTAGGTGAGGCAAATGGGCTTCAAATGCTCTCTCAGCCCACCCGCCATCCTTTAGCTGACCGTAGGGAAGCTTACAGAATTCTTCACCTGCCCCACAGCAGCTAGGAAGTTCATCCTGAACAACACGGGCCAACTGTGCAGTAACTCTCTGGACATGAGACATGAGACAATGCCAGTATCCAAAACCACAGCCCAGCCCAGGACCAACAAGGCTAAAATCTACTGCCACAGTATCAGGAGGACAGGCTGGCTGAGACCCTGAAACCGCTCCAGAGGAAGAATCAATGGAAATGTGAAGGGAGACAGAGGGCTGAGGCAATTTTCCTGCCAGCTGATGGACAATTTGTTAGTGCCTTTTTCTCTGGTGATATTATGGATTTAACGGGCAGCTCTTTGTTGCTAGAACTGCTCAATTAAGGTACTGGTCCTTGTTGTAATGTTTGTGGGTGTCTCTTGGTTGTGCATGGGCTGCAGGTCATGGCTGGGGAGAATTCAGACCAGATGTGATCAAGAGTGGGATTTGGGTGGGGCACGTTCCAAATTGAAAATGGCCATCACTGGCTAATTTATTCATTGTTTGCAAGAGAATTCTTATATTTGCAGCACAGGAGTATAGCGCAAGTTTTCCAGGGGATCCTGGTTTACTGACGGGGCCGGGGACCCTCTTGATTGTGCGCTGTCCACCAGTTCAAGGCATGATTTGAAAAGGAAATGCTAACTCCACCCACCCTGTAGTTATTTATTATATTTATTTAGTTGTATTTATTTATTAAGTACTAATGTCGGGATTTTAGCAGTCGGGCAATTTGACTGTCGGGCAATGTTTTTGTTGGGCAAACGGTGATGGGATTTTGTATGTTGAGATTATAAATGTTGGGATTTAGTACGGATCCCCTGAGGCAGTGCCTGGCTGGCCTTGGTTGTCCTAGGACAAATGAGTTTGCCAGGGTCTGCAGGTTGTGTACTCTATCCAGAGGGAGCAGAGCTTTTCCCAGATTTGTATCTAGCTCTGCTCCAATGAACTCCAATAGCTTAGTTGGCTCGAAGTCTTGCTTGTCTATGTTGATTAGGAAGCCCAAAAGATTCTAGGGTGCTCTTAGTCAGACTGAGGAAATATCTGACCTTCTGAGGAGACTTGTCTACTATGAGGCAGTTGTCCAGATAGGAAAGGGCAGAAATCTGCTTGCTTCTGAGATAGGCCACCACCACTTCTAGACAGTTTATAAAGATTGTGGAAGCAGAAGGCAGAATGGCAGAGCTGTAAACTGGCAGTGGCCAGAGGGCAGTCTGAATCTGAAATATTCTCTGTGAGAAGGCCTGATTTGAATGCGAACAATAGGCGTACTTCAGGTCTAGGCAGGCTAGCCAGTCTCCCTGCTGCAAAGAAGGGATCACCACTGACAGAGTGACCGTCTTGACTTGTTTAAGTATCTGAGATCCAGAATGGGCCACCAATACTCACTTTTCTTTTAAAGTGAGGAAGTATCTGAAGTAGAGGCCTTTCCTCCATTGGAAAGGAGGGACTCTTTCCACTGCATTCGCTGCGAGAAGAAACTGTACCACTAATTCCAGCAAGACTTTCTCTGTAGGGGTTAGAGGTTTTAAGGTCCTGTGGCCTTGCTGTATGGGAAGTTGTCTGAACTGCAGGGTGAGATCTTGGCCCACTACCTTCAGCAGCAACTTGTCCAAAGTCATGTGTTGCCATTCTGTGAGGTAGTGTGTAAGCCTTCCTTCTACTGGGAGAGGGGAGGTGGCCTGGGGCTTCCAGTCAGAATTTTGCTTAGTCTGTGCTTTTGTAGAAGGGGTTAGTTAAGCACGTTTTTGAGCCTTTCTACCTCTTTTCCTAAAGAATCCTTTCATTTGAGAGTAATCCAAGGGTATGCTCTGACAGGTGGTCTTGCACTCTTCCACCTTTTTTATGTAAGTCCCTGTTTTGTCCCCAAAAAGAGAATTATTCTCATAGGGGCAATTCACAGCTTTAGTGTTAGTATCCTGGGAGAGACTGGAAATTCTTAGCCAGGCAAACCTCCTGAGAGAGATAGCCTGAGCCATAGCTCTGGAGGCAGTATCACTGGCATCCACAGCCATATGAAACTGGTATTTTGTGGCTTCCAGGCAGATTTGACAGTTTCTGTCAGGTTCTGCACCATTTTTCCACTGGGGCTAGCTGGCTAATAGCCAGGACAGAGTTCCATAGAGCTTTTTGATACTGAGCTGTGAACACCATATAAGTAGAGAGGTGTCGCATCAGTGAGGCTGTGGTGTAAGATTTCTTACCCATAATATTCAGCTTTTTAAATTATTTATTTGGAGGCTGGAAGAAAGATGTACTTTAATGATATCACAGGTTGCAACCTGCACCTCTCCATCCTGATCTGGGTGCATATAAAGGTACTCAGCAATAGATTTTTAAGCTTTCTCTATTTTCTTATCCACCCCTGGATTAGAGGTAGGATTTTGGACTATTATGAAAGTAGCCCTTTTAGGGACTTGTTAACTGGAAGGAGAAGCTTTTTGGCAGGAGGAAGACCCATTATGTGTAAGAGGTCTGCCTCCTCTACCTCTTAGTGGACTCTTAAATAGAAAGGCCAAGAGCATCCACCATGTGCTGAACAAAGGTGAAATGAGAGGAAAAATTCTCCTTGTCATTAGAGAAAGAGGCAAACTCCTGAAGATGAAGGAGTTTAGCCTCCTGTTCATCATCAACTCCCTCAAAGGAAAGGCCCTGGTTTAGGCCAGAATCAGAAGGATTTGGAGTAATAATGGAGGAACAATGGGGAGTAATCAAAGCAGCCATCACAGAGGCAACAAGCCTTTGTGTAAAGCAAATCAATAAAACACAATGAAGGAAAAGAACGCTATGGTTCTCAAAAGAGGTGGCAAGGAAGGTTAAGGAGAAAAGGATAGCATTCAGGAAATATAAGGAAACACAGAAGGAGCAGGACAGAGAACTTTATCAGTTAAAGCAGAAAGAGGCTGGGAAGGCAGTCAGAATAGCAAAGGCCCAAACTGAGGAAAGGATTGCCAATTCTGTTAAGAAGGGGGGATAAGACCTTTTATAGGTACATTAGGGAGCAAAGAAAGACCAAAGGAGAGATATTGAGGCTTAATAAAGAGGAGGTAATGTGGGTAGAGGGGGACAGTGAAAAAGCAGGGATACTGAATGAATATTTCTGCTCAGTATTCACAAAGGAAGAGGAGGGGGGGAGGTACCTAAACCAAACAAGAGAAACACTCTGAAGATGGGAGTCGATATCAGTCCATTTACAGAAGAAAGGGTTCTGAAAGAACTAATAAAATTGAAGGTAGACAAAGCAATGGGGCCTGATGGGATTCACCCAAGAATTCTAAAAGAATTAAGGGTAGAACTAGTGACACCGCTGACTACTCTCTTTAACAAATCATGGGAGGATGGGGTGGTACCTGAGGACTGGAGGAGGGCAGATGTGATTCCTCTTCACAAAAGTGGGAGCAGGACAGAGGCAGGAAACTACAGACCAGTTAGTTTGACCTCAGTGGTAGGGAAAATGATGGAATCACTTCTGAAGGAAAGAATTGTTGAGTACCTAGAGGCCAGTGGGGCACAGGACCCAGGGCAGCATGGATTCATGATGGGAAGGTCGTGTCAGACAAATCTAATAGATTTCTTTGACTGGGTGACCAAAGTAGTAGACCAGGGAGGGGCTGTGGACATGGCCTACCTAGATTTTAGCAAGGCATTTGGTTGACTGACTCCTACTCCTCCCCTTGGAAGAACACAGAGTTTCATCTAAATTACCTTTTTGATATAAAAAGGATCCTGTTTTTTTCCGAAGAGAGATCGCTCAACCCCTCAGCTTTAACCAGAATCACATCACAACCTTATAAAATATGGAAAAAACTGAGGTGCTCTGGTGCCCTAGAAATCGTTTACGAGTACTGCAAAGTGATATCACAAGAGGAAAGTTTTATCCCAATATTCATGGATCATACCTTTTTACAGTGGAGATCTGTTGGATTGACTCACATATTTCAACTTTTGGGAAAGGAGGGGGTCATCCCTTTTGATGAACTCCAACTCCAATATCATTTTAACACCTCTGATAGATTTCGATACTTCCAGCTACGAAACCATATACTACGGAACAAAATCATTCAACCCTCCCTACCTTCCCCAATGCCGGACCTACTTAAGCTCTTTACTGAAGCAATAAAAGGTAACCTGGGTTCGCATTTAATAGGCATCATATACAAAGCCCTTAGAAACAGTCTTCCATCATCCACGGCCTCTATTCTAAATGGATGGAATAGAGACTTAGAAATAGAGATTACCGTGTCCGACCGGTCTCGATCCATGTTGACTGAAATAAAATCTATTGTATCCCCCCATTGGAGGGAATTTTCATTTAAATTTCATTCCAGATACTTTCGGTCTCCTTCCATTCTACAGAAATATCTCCCTGAGAAGTATGGGCACTGCTGGAGAGACTGTGGGTGTTTGGTTGCTACCTTGGGACATATATTTTGGCAATGCCCCTATCTTATGCCATTCTGGATATTACTCCAAAATGAACTAACAAAATTATTTTCGAGTCAATTGAAATAACAGCTGAGCAATTTCTAGTGGGGATTTTCCCAGACAACTCCCCACAATGGAGACGTACAATTCTACCAATTTGCTATACAGCTGCAAAGAAAACAATTACCAGACGCTGGATGACGTCCCTGATTCCAACTATACAAGAATGGCAACAAATAATGTCTGATATATATAAAGCAGAATCCTTTAACTTTGAGCATACGGGAGGTAAGACAACTTCAGCAAAGAAATGGCAAAAGTGGGTGCACTATATAACATCCATTGACCCAAACTTTTGTCCATGAAATCCGCCTCAAGAAGTCCTTGATTCAAATTATTTTCATCTTTCATTTAGTTCCTTCATAAGAATCACATTCAATGGGAACTGGTCAAACTAATACTTGAATAAAACTAAATAAATCTAGAAAAGTGAAGCAGGGTCTAATACCAAGCTATGAATTGTAACACTAGTAAAGGATAAATAATAGAAGTCTACTCTGTTTTAGCCTACCTGTAATATTTATAATGTAATAGCTTATATGCATTCCTGTATGTATGTATGTGTGTGAAAGATATAATAAAAAGATATTTGAAAAAAAAAAGAGGACTTAAGGGACAACCCTGCGCACCCCTCTTTTGAGTCGAATGTGAAAGCCCTGTAAACCAGTCACCACTGGAGTCATGGAGGCATGATTGTACAAGTTTTTAATCCAGAAGACAAACTCCTGTGGAACACCATACCTTTCTAGTACTGCAAAAAGACACCTATGAGGGACCCGGTCAAAAGCTTTTGACTGATTTAAGCTTGGCACATATCCCTGCATACCAAACCCATCAAATACCTTCCTTATCAATTTCAGGTTATTAATCATAGATCTGTTCGGGACTGCACATGTTTGTGTATGAAAAATAAAATTCCGAGCTATGTTGGAAGGTCTAACATTAATAATCTTGCACAAATTTTCCAATCGGAATTCAAAAGACTAATAGGACGCCAATTATCTAAATATTCTTTATTTTTACCTTTATATAAATAAATTAAGTTGCTATCTGCAAAAGCCATAGGTATTGGCAATATCCCTTGAACAATAACACTAAATACTGCATTGCTTTTTATAAAATTCATTTGGAATTCCATCTGGACCTGGGGTGACAGTATTTTTCAATTGACGGATGGTAGAATCAACTTCATCAATAGGGATAAGGATAGGTCGAACTAAATCTTCAGAACATTCAAGTGACATCTGAGGGATATGTATAGAATCAAAAAAGACGGTCCAATCATTCGGCTGGAATTCTTGGCCATATACAGTAAAGTATGTGTATGATGAGAAACTTCCTGCATAATTCCTGCATTATCAGAGATCCTGGATACAGTGTGAGACACTAATGAAGGCACATATTTAGTATGAACCTGCTGGTTACTGCTATCAAAAGGGTTAACAACTTTTGCTGATCCTTTCCTACCATATTTTTGTTCTAAAAAAAAAGGAGGCGATCCTGTCATATCGGTAGGCACACATTTCTGCTTTCAATTGCTGAATCTGTGCAGAGTAATCTAGCCAAAATTCAGTTTGCCAAGAAAGCAATTTCTGTAATTGGCGGTGACTATTCAAATTTTTAAGATAACGGCCAGAAGAAAACGTTTTAGAAAACCGCATACAAAACTTCCTAATCTCCATTTTGGTTTCCTGCCACCAAAAAGCAGGGTGATCAAATAATTCAAACACAGATATTTTATACCGGAGAACTGTGTGCAATTCATGCTATCCATGTTCCTCATCCAAAACAGAAATATTCACTTTCCAAAAACTATGAGAATCTGGTTTGTTAAGTGGACGTCCCAAAGATAAAACAATCAAACAATGATCAGATGTCTCACAAAGAATAACTGAATACTGAATACCTGGTAGCCAGTTAGAAATAAAAAAATAATCAATCCTGGTGGACAGTCTCCCACGATGAAATGTATGTGCAGGAGGCTGTGGTCCAAATAGAGCCCCATCTATTAGGTTTGCTTTAGTGTAAAGTGAATTAAGAAAATTAGAATCAGTATATAACTTCTGAGTCAGCCCTGTTTTATCAGAGAGCTAAAATACAATCAAAGTCCCTCCCCCCCAAAAAAACTATGGATTTAGATGAATGAAGAAAAGGCTGAATAGCTTTAAGAGTGGCTATTCTTTGTGTTTTAATCTGGGGATTATAAATATTAATTAATCTCCACTCTTGGGTTTGAATAATAACATCTAAAATGAGCACCTGCCCTTGTATCAGGTCAATAAGTCTAATAACTCGAACCTCTAAACCATTAAAAAGGATACCTACTCCAGCACATACATCTTCTGAAAGAGACCAAAAAGACAGTCCACTCCTCCAAGATGCCAGACTAGATTCTCTAAGAGAGTGAAGTCTGGTGTCCCCTACAAAAACAACATGAAGTTTAACGGAAGCAAGCAAAGAAAAAATAGCCTGTCTCCTTTTAGGATTCTTCAGGCTATTGGCATTCAAACTGCCAAAAGACAAACCTCCCTCATTAAACTGGAAAACGGGTTAGCCTGAGGCAAAGTAGGGGGTAAGTTTGCAGTGTGGGACAGGGGAGAGTGTAAGGTGGGACAGGAACGCTCTAGAACAATAGGCCTAAATTGAGGCCTGGGCTGAGCATTTTGTTGGGCCTTAGAGACAGTTTCGTCCTGACTCTCATGTGGCATCTCTGGGTTATTGTGAGAGGCCCAAGGACACTCTCGATAGCAGTGGGAAGAGTCCTCACATAAATTACAATAAATAGGTCATGGACAATTAATACTGACAGGACCAGAGCCCAAACACAGGGAGCGTTTAAGCCTATCACAAGCATTACTCAGGTGTGTTTGAGCCCCGCACTGAAAACGAGACTTAGGTTGTCCAGGTTAAAAAAATAAAGCCTCTATCCCTACCTAGATAAAAGCAACTAGGAAAATGCTGGATATAGCCATTAACCAAAGGCAATTTTACTTGTAACTTCCAGCCACCTGTCCAAAAGTGTTCCGAATCTATAATTGGATCAGGCAATCCTAACACTGCATTTAGAGGATAACCATCTAATGATATCAATAATTGCAATCCCTTCATTTTTGAACAAAACCCATAATAGATTTTATAGCAGGCTTCGTAACAGGAATAGCAAAGAAAGGGGACCATAAAAGAGTATGCCAAACCTCCTGATACCTATGCCAAAATGTTTCAAGGCCTGCAGATGTTTTAAAACTGATATCAAAATAACTGTCTCCAGAGGTATGAATAAGAGCATAGATTTCAGAAGGTGAAAACTGCAAACTGTTTTTTATCAATGACTTCCCAACATAGAGATGATCAGGAAATACATCGAGGCCACCCCTATATCTCAGTCTCACACCATTTCTCCGCTTGGCCTGCTCCGGAGGAGTATGAAAGAGGCCAGCATAAGTTCTGTTCCTCTGATGTCCACTAAAGTGTTCAGGGGCCTGTTTAGTCTGTGTCTGATCCATAGAAGAGGATTGTCCATCAGGCTGTGGCAAAACTCCATCAGACAGAGGACCCTCAACCTCATGTAGTTCAATGTCTGGTATAATACCATATCCTATCCCAGTGTGAAGGACAGTACAGCATCAAAATGTAGTACATCAAAGGATTATTTACTCTGCATAGTAGAAGGTGGAGGGCCTACCTCCATAGAGACCCCCATAGCAGAACCATGCTCCCCACTGCCAGCAGGGGAAGCCAGGGCCTTCGCTTTAGAATCAAAAATATGCCACACAGGATTTTGCGTTAATTGAAGCCCTGAGGGAATTTCAAGTGGGTCTGAAATATCCAGTAAATATCCAGTAAATCTTGAGTCTCAGAACTAGGCTGAGTAGGAGAGGCCCAGGTGTCATCCACGGGAGATTTTTCCCAGCCTGCCCCTTTCAGGGCTTCAGCAATCGTAATGCCAGAAACAGACATGTTAGCATCAAAACTAGTAAAGGGCTGACCCAAATCAGAAGCCAAGTCCTTCGTATAACACTTTAAATCTTGATTTATCACACCAGACCTAGGGCAAACAGTAGCAAAGTCAGAGAGAGCAGGAAAGTTCACAGTTAGTTGCCAAGAAGAAGAACCAGTACCTGAATCCAGAGAAGCAGTCCGAGTGGAAGGCAAGCCCTCAAACAGCTGGGAAGGGAGACGCTGTCTGTCCCCTAGGTCAGACCGCTGTACTTGTAAAATTCCAGTCGTCAGGTCCAGGAGTAAAGGCTTCACTAATAAAGCAGAAGAACAGTCTCGAAACTCTAGGCACTCACCAAAAGGCGAATTAGAGCTGCCAGTCTCTTTAGAGACCGTTGAAACAGACACTGTAGAAGCCTCCGAGCAGCCGCCGAAAGACTCCACAGCCCCAACTTCATCCCGCAGCTGAGCCCTGTCAGTAGACAGCAGCACCTTAATGACAGGTCCACTGGAAGCTGAAGCTGCCGGTAATTGAATCCTACTGTGTGCAGAAACAGAACTAGGGTAAACCTTTGCTGCAGAAGCAAGGCAGGAACTAGCGTTAGCACCACCAGGCTCCCCTGTAACATCAGTAGACTGCAAAACTGTGCCGGTTCCAGAAGAAGAATCAGAAGCGATACATAAAGAATCCTTACTGTCATTATCCATCTCAATCTCTAGTAGAGGAAAGGTAGAGAAGGAGACCAACTCCCCTACCTCCAGCACATCTCCTCCGTTCAATGCCAGACTCCGAGTGGCCATTCCAGAGAAATGGCCAAGCCCCCTACAGTCAGAGTAGGGGAATTTCCCCGGTGTTCTGGCCAAATTTCCCTCATTCACTAAAAATACCACCAACAGCTTAATCTGGTTCAAGGTCAGTTGGCATTCATCCGTATCCCCCTCCCCCAGGTTGTGCCTGAAAATAGGCAGGATATGTCTAGTGCACGTACCCAGTCAACAAAAACTAAATAAATAAATAAATAAAATTATTATATAATAACCGGGTATCATTTTTTTCCTGTAGGGAAACCTGGTTATAATTCGCTGTTATAACTCATGGCTTATAAGGGCGAACACACACTGGGTTTATCTAGCTCTGCACATGCCCTAGCTGTGGCTCCTCTCTTTTTTAGTGCCGGCTGCCAATAGACAGAGATTTCACCATAGGCTACTGCCTGGAACTCAGCAGTGGGTTTGTAAAAAAAACAAATGGGCTAACCTCCTGCAAACCGAAATGTTTTTTTTTTTAAGGGGGGGAGAAAAAACTTAAGTTATTGCTGCTGCTTCGCAACGCGGACCACGCTAAAGCTCAACAGGTCCATGGTAGCACAGGAACCTGGTTTATTTTAAATAATTGCTGTGGTGAAAAAATGATACCCAGCAATTATATAAAATAAAATATGGGTTGGTGTGTAAAACTTGATTTTACACACACCCTCGTTGTGGGATACATTTCATAAACCCCTCAGGCTTCACCCTTGGGATTTATGTAGCATCCCACAACTCGTGTGTGTGTAAAATTTCGTTATACACACCACCCCATACATTATTCTATACATAATTATTATTATCAGACTAATTTTCTAAGAGATCCTAGGAGGACTTTTCTTTAGATTTTTGTTTTTTGTTGAGAGGCGGACCCCTCTTCTGAATTTTTTTATAGAAGGCGAGGTAGACTGGGACCATAATTTGAAGTCAAAAGGGCTTACTTCTCAACTGTTGAGCAGAAATAAAATGATGGTCACAGAAAAGGAAAATGACTGTGAACAAAAACAAGGCTGTGGCAGTCCAACAAGAGCACAACCAGAAATGTAAATAATTGTTAGAAAGAAAAAAAACAGTCTAACCGACAGAAAAAAAGTGCCAGAAGACCAAAAGTAATTGCTTCCAAAGGAAAAATGAAAGTAAAAACAGAACCCTCAGTTATGTGGAACCGCTGTAAAAAGGGTCCCTGGCTGAGGAAAAAAAACTGCAAATGTGGGCATGTGTGATTTTGTATTTTCTTGAAACTTGGCTTCTCAGCCAAATGCCCTTTGGGGTAACCCTTGCCTCAGTGTTTGCACACATAGGTTCTTTGTCTTTTATATATATATATATATATATATATATATATATATATATATATATATGCAGTTTTATCGTTATAATAGGAGGATAAGCGTAAATGAGAGGGAGAAGGATAACGATAGGAGGAAGAAAGGTAGGAAGTGGCAGCCATAGGCCTTGTCAAGCTGGTGTGGGGGTAGGGTGGGGCAGGGGTGAGGTGGGCAGGGGGTTAAGAAGGTAGGAGGTGGCAGCCACCAGGCCTTGTCAAGCTGGGTGAGGGGTGGGGGGTGAGGGTGGACTGGGGTAGAAAGGTATGAAGTGGCAGCCATGGCCTTATCATATGGTATGGGGGTTGGAGTTGGGGTGGGAGGGGGTGGGCAGGGGGTAAGAAAGGTGGAGGTGGCAGCCATAGGCCTTATCAAGCTGGTGGGAGGGATAGGGGCTGGGGGTGAGGTGGATGGAGTAGTAAGAAAGGTAGGAAGTGGCAGCCATAGGGCTTGTCAAGCTAGTGTGGGAGGGGTGGTGGGGTGAGGTGGACGGGGGGTAGCCAGGGGCCTTGTCAAAGTGCAAAAAGGGGGTAGCCTAGGAATTATTGAGATAATAGCGGATATACAGGGTTATCCAGTTGTAAGGAGAAGATTGAATGCTAGTAGATGGGAGTCTCAGTTGAAGCAGTCACAAGAACTGTTGGCGATGAGATGTTGGTGTAACTTCAGTTAGAATGGTCCCAATTTAGGTAAGGTAGTCATGTCACTATGAAGAGTATTAAACCAGTGAGGTGCTCTGGAGGCAAATGAGTGTTGCCCCTGGGCTGTCTGGCATCTAAGAACATGGAGATGATGGTTGTTCGACCACTGCATATGCTGTGAACTACAATGGGGGCTTAGCATGTTTGCGGTGCCTGGTGGCAGGAGACCGAGAAGTGCTTTTTTGGCCAAAAGACAGGTTTTGTATTGGATCCTCCCGGAGAGCTGTAGCCAACCAGTCTCAGTGTAAAGATCACAGGTGTGAGTGAAATGTGTGGACCCCATGAGTAGTCTGCATGCCTTGTTCAGAGCAATGGATATCCTCCACAACGAAGACATGGGGGCTGCTCCATAGATTACAAGACCATAGTCTACAATGGGTATGATGGAACTATATATATACAGAGTATATATATGCTGAGGATCACCAGGGAGTCCCGTTTTGTAATCCATTATATTGTAGAGATGCATATACACTGATCACCACAGTAAACACAAATGCTGCTCTTCATCAGCCAACAGAGGGAGCTTGGAAACAGTGCATATAACCCCCCAGAATGCAGTCAGTGTCCATCAGCCAGGGCACTAGGATGTCATGTCTGCTCTCAAACCCGCATTTCACAAGCTTCAGTCAAACACAGTGAGAGACCATAACCCCCCAGTCCCTCAGAAATTGAATGACCACATTATACCTCTGCTCAGGAGGGCAGGTAACCATCTGTTTCAACAGCTGTCACCATGTCAGGCAACAGTGGATGCTTAGAGATCCATCAATTAAGGGATTATAATGCCAAACCCACTAGAGTACCTAATTTTGTTCTTCTACTTGATAACACAAGGATATGCTAACATACCACCGGGTCAGCATTCCCAGCCCCACAGACAGATAGATAGATAGATATTTTTATTTATAAAGTACTCAAATCCCGGGACTCTGGGCACTATACAGTAAAATCACAATTCAGTATTATTTAAAAACACCAAACATACATAATAAAATCATTATAAATACAAAATGTCATTCCATCTATCAGCAAACTCACATTATAAAAGCCAGTCCGAATAAATATGTTTTTAGTCCCCTTTTAAAGGCTTCTGCCGATGGGGCCCCCCCTTAGATAGTCAGGCAAGGAGTTCCACTAGGTTGGTGTAGCCAATGCAAATGCTCTATCTCCTTAATACCTCAACCTAATCCTGAGAACCCCCAGAAGGCCTCCCCTCAGTGGAACGGAGCATCTGAGCTGGACAGTAAGGGTCAAGGAGATCTTGCAGATAGGCAGGACTCCCATCATGCAGGGTCTTATAGGTAAGAAGCCCTATCTTGAAGACAATACTCCACCTGACCGGTAACCAGTGCAGTCCACAGAGGACTGGGGAAACATGCTCACACCTCTTTACCCTGGTCAGTAGTCTTACTGCCATGTTCTGCACCAGCTGCAGTCTGCCGAGGGTGCCTCCAGATAACCCAAGGTACAGGATGTTACAGTAATCCAGCTTAAGAAAGTGTGCACCAGTGTGGGCAGGTCCTCAGGAGGGATCAGGGCTCGGATTTGGGCAATGTTCCTGAGATGATAAAAAATACTTTTGACCACGGCTGACACCTGAGCATCAAGTGTCAGGTCGTCATCCAGCATCACACCCAAATCCTTCCCCAGTCTAGAAGGGACAAGGGGAACACTCCACAATACTACATTAGGGGACAATCCCACATCCCCCCACTCCTCCACGATGACCCAGCTCTACCGCCAGTACCTCAGTCTTGTCTGGGTTGAATCTAAACCAGTTTTGAGTCATCCACAATTGTATTTTCTCTAGGCAGCTGTTAAAAATGGAGTCCGACACCTGGACATCAGGTGCACAGGACAGGTACAGTTGGGTATCATCTGCATGGCAGTGAAAACCCAACCCGTACCGCCTGATAATGTCCCCTAATGACAGCATGTACACCATGAACAATAAGGGCGACAAAACTGACCCCTGCAGCACTCCACAGCTCAGAGGCTTTGGACTAGATGAGACAAGTCCCATTTTCACTCTGTGCACTCTGTCCATCAGGTATGACCTGAACAAGCTGATAACACTGCCGGCCAGGCCACACCAGAACCGCAGGCAGTCAAGCCTCATGGTCCACGGTGTCAAATGCCGCAGAGAAGTCCAGGAGAACGAAGATGGTACATGCTCTCCTGTCCCTCGCCATCAGGAGATCATTAAGCACCCTTACCAGGGCGGTCTCCGTGTTATGCCTTGCGCAGAACTGAGACTGGAAAGGCTCATAGGTAGATGAAGATGCGAGGTGTCTCTCAAGCTAAACAGCCATCACTTTCTCTATAACCTTCCCTAAAAATGGGAGGTTTGAGACCGGCCTGTAGTTGCTGAGGCAGTTCAGATCTAAAGAGGGCTTCTTTAAAAGGGGCCTAACAGCCGGCCTGGTGGTGCTGAAGGTTGAGGTGCTGGATGCCACACCTTGCACTATGCCGGCAACCCAGGTTTGGGAGCGAGCTCAGGCTGCCGGGGGTCGGCCGAGGGGAGAAGGCTCAAGCGTTCAACGACAGCTCACCCTCCGCGGGGAGGGGAGGGTGGGTTCTTTCACCGGCAAGCAGTGACCCCTGGCAGAGGTTATGGGCGTGACAGCTGCTGGAATCACTGGGGTGCAATTGGTTGGGGGGTGTAGGCCATGGACCAACCAGCTTCGGGGACATGAACTTGGGGGTGGGACTTCGGGAGCTTCGGCACGTTCGCCTTGATGCTGGGGTATGCAGTCTGGAGTAAAAATGGAAGATGCCCCTCCGGAGTTGGGTAGACAGAGTGCCAAGCTGGGTCCTGATATGCCACCACCTGCCTGCCTTGAGCGAGGGACCTGATGAGATTCCAAGGTTCGGGGTGGTCTCACCCCGACCCCGGGCAGTGGGTAAACTGCACCATGATGGAGGACCCCGTTCGGTCAGGTAAGGCGGAGGTAGGGACAAGCTTCATTGGCATCTCCCGAAGAGGCGACTCTGGAGGGAAGTATAAATAATAATTGAAAAAAAAAGGGGGGCCTAACCAGAGCCTCTTTCAAGGATACTGGTAAGATCCCACTTCTCAATGAACTTCAGACAGCCTCAGCAACCACAGGTCCTATCAGGTCCAAACATCCAACCACAAGGCGGGTCAGACCTGGGTCCAGATCACAATGTGTAGGCCGCAGCTTTGAGACTATGCCCATCACCTTTTTCACCCCAACAAGCTCAAACTCATCCCACACAGGAGGAGTGTTTTGGCACAACTCAGGCTGGACACTGCATCCCTTTTGAGAGATACTCGAGGAGACCTCAGCCCTGACAGAGGACACCTTGTCGTCACCAGGTCAGGTTTAGAACTGGTTCTGGTTCTAAATACCCTAGGCAGGGTTGAGGCAGGGGGGAGATTCTTCCCAGATTTTTCCCTCTGGAAGAGGACAAATTCAAGGATTTCAAAGAAGCCTTTTACCTCTGAACTGGCATGTCATGTGCTGCTAGAGTCGTTATCTGGACTCCTGCTGTGACACCAAAGGCTACCCTCTGCACTCGGTGCTGAAATAAGCACCCATGGGTGGAACATTATGAAATGGATTAATTTTGGGACCTAAATACACTAGGCAAGCTAGTAATAATCTTGAATGTCTGTCTTTATTTACATACAACCTCTGAAACTATTTGAAATTCATATTTACTATAAACCTTACACTTCTGTTTCATTGTACAGAGAGCCTCTAATTATGGACTGTCCAACAGCACATTAACTGCCATTTGCACACCAGTTTCCTGATAACTGTTTACAAGGAAACAAGCATGTAATTTATTTATGGTCAGGGCTCTTTAGTGTTACAGTCCTGTATTCAGATTAAAAGAATACATTTGCATAAAAACAGAGGAAACAGGACTGGTTTCAGAAACTCTGTACACATCAGAATCTAATTAGCTCATCTCTGAAGCAGCAGTAAATGGTCTAAAATAGAGGTGTATTAATCAAGTTTCATCTAAACATACATTCACACAAGTACAATATGCAGCAGCTCTATGCACATACACTGTAATGCAGTTTAGTTCATATAGTGAAATCTAACATACCGTGTAGTAAATTGTTACCTTTTTTATACACTTAAATTCCTCGTGCACCATGGCGTAGTTTCTGTCTGCATTTAAAATATACCTTTGGATTTGTTTGGACAGTCATGCTGAACTCTTCCCTGTAGGTGGTTACTACAGTCTTTCAGAAATTCCAGTTCATCTATTCATCAAAACGTACTGCTTTCTGCATTTGTACATCTGGTGTATCGCTTCTTGCATACTATGTTTGCACTCTGTCGCACTTTTTGAAAAGAATGTTGTATTTTCTTGCTAATGGTAATAGAATATTCCAGTGCCTGTCTTATGCATAACAGGATTTCAACTTAACGGCTTGTATAAGAAGTCCACTTAGTTCTTATGGTGCCAGAAGAAAACTAGACACAAATGGTCAGTTGTGTCAACTAGTAATGGTGTAGTGTTGGAGGCATGGGTATAACAGACCTCTAGAACTATTATTTAGCAGCACCGCTATAACACATATATACTATAGATCAAGATGAGGATATAGGTTAGTAGTAAACAGAGCAGCCAGGACAGCTCCCTTATAAGTTACATGTGTTACCTACATCCCCCATCTCACAACAAGTGCCTATTCTTCCATCTGTAGCTTACAACCTCTGACCACTAGGGATCACTCCTGTTCCCTCTACCTTTTTCCTCCAAGTCTCTCCCTCCTTTCTAGCCTTATTTTCCCTTCTCTACTCAGCACTTTCTTCTTCTCTCTCCTTCCTCTCGTACTCCTCTGGGGGCCCCCCCGCTTAGTTTCCTGCCGCATGATTTGAACCTTGTACCTTGTTTTCCATAATCTGTACCCTTTCCACTGCGCTATCTATCCAGACCCACTTTTGTCCTCTCTTTTCATAACCTAGTACTTTTCGCCATTTCTCTCCTTAAGTCCATGTTTCCCTTATTTACACATCCCATTTCATAGCCGCATTACTGAAGGAAACTTGTAACTGCTTCAGAAAAAGTTGAACCGCTACTAACCCAACCCACCTTACTAGCTTTTAATTTAACACCTCCTGCATTGCCTTCCCACAGGGACAGCCATTAATTGCAGTCTACTTGCTTCTCCACTAGCCTTCCTTGCTCTGTCTCCCCCCTCCCCTACCCACGCACCCCACTACTTTCCCTTCTCCATTTTTCCACTAATATTAAGTAGTAGACTGGAATCGATGATTCTTCTATACATTGTAAAATACTATTGTCTATGAACTACATGTTATTGAAAATTGGGCAACCCAGTAAATGCTGGCCCGCAACATCCTTCTCTGGCCTGTATATTGTGCGTTTTTGTGCACACATAACTGTAACCATTTATTTAATGTATTGTATGTACTGTATTTTATTGTTTTCCATCCAGGACCACCTTGAAAATGAGCTTGCTCAACGGTGTTTACACCTGGTTAAAAAAAGTGATTGATTGATTTCTTTCTTTCCTGTTTTTGCCTTGCCTCCCTCCTTATTCCCCCCCCACCTCCTTCTTCCCCTCACATCTGATAATGTGTCTTAATTTCAAACTCCTAATTTCTACCTCTGTCTTTCATCCTTTCTTCCAACCCTTTCCCTCTCTCCTCCCCGGTCCCTCCTGCCCCCCTCAATTTCCCTCTCTGTCCCCATAGCCCCCACTAGTGGTCCGCCTTCCCTTTAGTGTTTACACTAACCCCTGCCTCACACCCTCAACCAAGCTCCCCCACCATTACACTTCTTATGTGCACATATATCCACCTTCTTCCTGTCCCTGTCATGATACCAAACCCCTACCACTGTACCTGTCTCTGTTCCTTGTGTTTTAAGTTTCTTAAATCTGCCTTGCTCCATCATACCCTCTTCTTGTTGCTCTTGTTGGGTAATATTCACCCTAACCCTGGCCCTGCTCCCTCCTCCTTGCCTTCTAACAGGTCTGTTAGTAGGCTAAAGACTGCCTCTATCAATATTTGTAGCCTGCCTAAGAAACTTGACATCCCTCAGGGCTGGGTTGCCATGCACAAACCCAACATACTATCAGTTGTCGAGACCTGGCTCTCACCTAATATCCCTGACTCTGCAGTCACCCTCCATGGCTACTCTATCTTTCAGATAGACAGAGTTGGCAAGAGGGGTGGGGGCTGTGCCATCTACATTAAGGACTCCTCCAGGGGACTCTAGTTTCCACTTTTCCCTCTGAACATGGTGCGCAGACCTTAACAATCAAAGTTACGTTAGGTCTCTCCTCCAAATCCACCCTTGTCTGCTCAGTATATATTCCTCCCTGAGAAAAAAAACTAGCTTTCAGTGCAGTCCTACACTATATCTCTCTCCTTCCTAATCACCGAGAAATCATCGCTCTGGGGGACTTAAACATAAATTGCCTGTCCTCCTCTGCTGCTCCCTATAAGGATGCAATAGCAGTGCTTGATCTCTCTCAGCTTGTAACCTCTCTGACGAGGCTTGATCTTAAAACAGGGATGTCCACCCTAATTGACCTTATTCTTACAAACTGGCCAAACAGATTTTCCAATGTCTCAGTTCTCCCTGACATGCTTAGTGATCACTCGCCTGTACTCAGTCTTTGGTCCTCCAGGGCAAAAAAAGATCCCCCAAGAGTCATCTCTCAATGCCGTTTAAAAAAGGGGATGCTTTATAAACTCAAATGTTACCTGTACAATTGTGACTGGTCCCCTCTTGACTCAGCACCCAACACTGATGTGGCGCTCTCCCACTTTTATTTGTACCTTCAGTTATGCATGTGCTCTATTTGTCCCCTTCACAAAGAGCATTGTCAAAATACGAAACTCCCCATAGTTGTCCATGGCTCTCCTGGATAGTATGTGTCACCGGGATAGCCTTTGGTATAAAGCTCTGGACTCTGGCTGATCCTCTGACAGGCAGTTGTACAGGGTTGCCAGGAATCAATGCACCAGGGAAATAAAGCAGGCAAAGGCCTCCTACCACCAAGAAACCCTTGCATCCACCTGGGGCTCAGGACGCAATTTTTGGAATAACCTTAAGGAACTAAATGAGACCTCCGTGTCCCATCCTCCACCCCTGCTTAACATTGATGGCACCCTAACTCAGGATCCCCAGATCATTGCTGACTCTCTTAACTCTACTTTTTCTGACCTCAGTAGGGTTCTCCTCCCTAACCACTTTGAATCTCCTTCTCCCCCCTCCTGTCTCCAGTTTTCCTCCATTCTGTTTCAGAACTATCTCCACCAAGAGGCCAAATCCTTTCTCTCCAAGGTCTTGGGTAAAGCACGCCACAGTGATGACTCCTTGGACCTTCAGCTTTTTCATCACAAAAATCTTCAATCTTTCCCTTTGTCTTTGTCAGTTTTCCTCACTCTGGAAATCCGCCATTGTCATGCCTATTTTTAAAGGCGGTGATTGCACCCTTCCTGGAAATTACCAACCCATTTCTATCCTGCCTCCACTTTCCAAAGCCCTTGAAAAATTAGTTGCTAATCAGCTCTTGGACTACCTAACTAAACATAATCTACTTTGCCCTGAACAGCATGGTTTCTGGAAGGGCCGTAGTACTACCTCTGCACTTCTGGAATACACCTCCTTCATTCACCAGTCACTCGACAGGGGACACCTAGTTGGGTCTATGTACATAGACGTGACTAAGGCATTCGATACTGTAAATCATTCCCTCCTGACTAGGTCTCTCCACTCTTTGAGAGTATCTCAAGATGTCTCTTCTTGGTTTTCTGACTATTTATGGAGCAGGTCCCAGCAAGTCTGTATCAGCAACACTCTCTCCCCCAGCCTCTCTGTGAGGTCAGTGGTCCCCCCAAGTTTCTATCCTTGGACACCTACTTTCAGCTTGTTCTTGAAATCTCTTCCCAAGGCCTGCTCTGGAAAACTTCTACTCTATGCTGATGATGCTGTTATCTTCAGCAGTCATCCTGACCATACCCCTCTCCAGCATACCCTCCAAAATGTATTATTAATAATAATAATAATAATATAATAATAATAATAAACTTTATTTTTAAGCGGCTTTCAAAATATCAAGGTGATGTACAAGAATTAAAACATAATTTCATAAACAACAAATACAATAAAAAATAAGATAACAGATCCATACAACTATGCATCTCTGAAGCGGAAACCTGGTTCTCTGACCATAAACTTGTACTTAACTACAAGAAAACTAAGACCATGATTTCTCCCACCTCCTGAATAAATACCATGGTACCCCTCTGCAAATCAGCAACTTTCAAAACTCCTGTCTGGAACAAGTAAACTCATTTAAATATCTTGTAATCACACTTGACTCAGACCTTACTTTTCATGAACACATCAATCTACTTAGCACTGCTATAAACCCTAGAATAAAGCTCCTGTACCAACTTAGACACTGCCTGCCCTCTGATGCTCTTTGCCTTGCTGTCTCTTCCTCCATCCTCTCCCTAGTGGACTAGGGATTACCATCTATGGTGCTGCTGACCACACTGCCCTCCATAGGATAAAAGTGTCACTTAACAAAGCCTGTCATCTTGTCACAGGCTGTGCTAGGTGCACCCATACTTACGACCTCTATAGTCTTTTGAATTGGTTGAATTTTGATGGCAGACTAAAATATCAAACCTGTCTTCTTGCCAAAAAAATCTCATTAGGCCTTGCCCGCACCCCCCCAGACTCCTACATCTTCTTCAATCTACCCCTTTGCATAGAGCCACTAGAAGCTCCTCCACAGCCTCCTGCCAGGTTCTCCATTGTAGGCCCTCCCATGGATGGTGTGCATTCCATTATAGGGCCCCCATTTGGCTAAACTCCCTGCGGCTGCTACCTCAGCTGTACCTAAACTTGGCCCTTTCAAATCCCTTCTTCAGGAACATATAATTTTCTCCAGTGCCTTTGATTGCCTCTAACCTCTCCCCCTCCATACCCTGTTTCCTTTTTTGCCAGTCATGTTTTTCTCTCATGTTTTTTTCTCTCTCAGGTTCTCACCTCCCTACTCCTAGTCATGCTTTCTTCTCTCCCTGGCTCTCACCACACTACTCCTCCCTACCCTCCCTTTCCTATCACTCTTCTCCCTCTCCTCAGTATCCTCTCCAAACCTACTAGTCCCGCATTGTCCTAGCTCTGACTGTACTAATTACCTTCCTTATTTTGTTCCTTTCTTGTACCGTTTACTGAAATAATGTAATTGAATGTACCTGACCTGGATAGTTTTATCCAGCATACTCCATTTTGTTTTATTTTGTTCCAATTCATGACTGTCATTTCTTGTATACCTTATTGTACCACCCTGATGTGGAGCCTTTACAAAAGAGTCTCTGACTCAAAGGTTTGTAATTCCAATTCAATTAATAAATAAATAAATAAATAAAAGAGCAAACTGTAACCCAGCCCCCTTTTTGGGGGCTTTGATTTGGGTGTGCTCAGTTCTCCCCCAGCTGGGGAAGTGGTGTAAAGGAGTTATATGTTTCTCATAAGAATACAAAAAGGGGGCACCCGACAGTTAGGGAAGAGCTGGAGTCAAAAACAGTGGGGGAATTCAAGAATGCATGGGACAAACATAAGGCAATTATAGTGGGGGGTAGGAGGAAGTAGGCTGTTGGTTAACTAGGATCTACAGCTTATCCAACAGGTAGGGAAATGGGCAGACTGGGTTGGCCAAGCGGTCCTTATCTTCTGTCAAAGCCTACGTTTCTATGTTTCTGGAGAGAGTGGTGGAGCTGGTTTGTGTCACCCCAATTCTGACTGTGTGTAACGGGGGATTGCAGTCCATCCTGTGCTACATGTTATTTCATTCTAGACAATATTCGAGCTCATCAAAGTCTATGTCTATAAAAACATATGAAATAATTATCTTGGACCAAGTTATTGAATATAAATGCTTAAGTTTAACTCTTTTTTTTTTTAACTTTAGGATATTTTTATTTAGACAAAACAGATGTGCAGCATGTTTACTCCTAGTTTGGAGGCAAGGATACATCTATAATCTAGTACAATAGGTAATACTCAACAGCAACATAAAAACATTAGAAAAAGTCCATGGTGTAGTGTCCCAACTGAGCATTGACAACTAATATTGATCCTGGTCATTTAGATATGTGGCTCAAGGGAGTCCAAGATTTGATGGGTACAAAGATAGCTAGTACCTGTCACTAATTAGTAGCTATGAAGGACAGCCTTGACACAGAATCCCAGCAAAGTGATGCTGACCCGAACAGGGCTTGGGCCTTTCAATATTTAGTCCAAACTTGTCATTCTGTAATTTCCAGTCTTGGCGAGGTCTTACCCAGCCTCAAAGAGTCCAAAATCTTTTTTTTTTTTACCTTCTGTTTATTGTTATTCAGTAAACATAAAGTTAATACTATGGAGGCAGTACATACAGAGACAAGTTTAAAGAAATCCACATGACGGCGCCACCCATCTAAATACAAGCAGGTTAAAGTTTTATCATACTGCTTCAATTAGATACCTCATATGGGGGAATCAGTAGGTACATTTCAATCTTTTAATAATTACAGACTTTCAGTGCTATTTCAGCAAGCCCATGAGCTGCATGATAAAGTAGACCATTAGAGGAAAAACAGTTTACTTTCAAGAATTATGTCCTAGATAGGACAAAAAGAAAAAACAAATTATCACGCTAACCCGCTTTTTAGGAACCATGATGGTATCCTTTTTAAAATTAAGTGTAGACGTTTCTTTAAATTCAAACTTTTAAAGTATTCAACCAAGGTTTAGAATAATCACAACCTTTTAGAGAAAGAGTCCAAAATCTGAATGATGGGGATCGTACTGACCTTTCTGGTCTAAAAACAATTCTGATCAAGGGTAACGAGACTTCATATAGTGTTTAGAAGATGTACACAAAAATGACACTGCTGCATAGTAAATTAGCCTCTTATAAAGAAAAAGACAAAGAGGGAACAATATAAAATCATGTAACCCAGGTGCATGCCTCCCCCCCGAATGCCAAAGCTTTTACCAGATAATCTCCTTGTGAAGAATCAGTAATTAGGAGCAACTGTGCTTGGTGTCAAGGGTGCCATGTTTCTAAAAAATTATCATAGGTTTAACTCTTGATAGTAATCATAGTTATCATTTGCATTTTGAAAATGTTGTGAAGTCTGAATCAACAATTTGGTATACTGTATAAAAACAAGTAAACAGCATGGGCAAATATTACGCACCTCAAATTGCATATTCAAGAGGAAATGTATTATAAGAACCACCCGACATTTCCCCAACATCCAACAGAAGCACCTCGACACAGAGGGTAGTTGGTCCAGGAGGTTGGCAGGTGGTTAGGAGGGGCAAATCAGGTGCCCTATCACTCGGTGCTCTCCAACATATCACTTCCACAAACCATATAAAAACTACAAACAGGTATCTGCCTCTATCTCTGAAATCAAATGAAGGTGAAAAGGACACTGCAGCACAGAAGCTAGCACAACAAAACTCACCCAAAACAGGAACCAAAACAAAAAAAGCAAAAAGGAAATCCAAAAAACTTTTGATCATAGGAGACTCCATGATTCGGGGAGTTGATACGTATCTCCAGCCAGGGGTAATGGTCAGATGTCTCCCAGGTACATCAGCGTGGAGAGACACTGACCGCATTGCTAAAATTGTTCAGGAAGTAGGAGAAAACATGCACATCCTGGTACACATAGGGACTAACGATCTCACCAGCCGGTCAGTTGTGGAGACCAAGGAACACCTGACCAGGCTGGGTGACAAACTGTCATCCATTTCGTCTGACATCTCCTTCTCTGAGATCCTGCCAGTCTGAGAGAGGGGTACAGATGGACGGAAGGTCAGAGAAGGGGAGATGGGGAGCTAAACATGTGGCTCAAGAGCTGGTGCCAGGAAAAGGGACACAAATTTGTAGGGAACTGGCAAGAGTTTTAGGAGTGGAAGTTCTTTAAATTTGATGGACTGCTTCTGACTAAGGAGGGAGTCAGTGAATTGGGGCAGAAGTTAGACATCTTTGCAGAATATTTAAACTAGCAAATGGGGAGAGGAGTGCAGCACCCCATACGTCGAATAGGAAGAACACTCCTCCCCCTCAGCTCGTGGTCAAACAGGAGTTCAGCATGTTTGTAGTTCATTTGCATCACCAGGTAAAGAAAAAGGTCTGGCTCCCCATACGATGCACAGGGGAAATGCCGGACCTCGCCCAACAACTAACACATCGAAATCTGGCCAATGGAAAATTATGTACACAAATGCTCGCAGTCTGGGAAACAAGATCCCAGACCTGCAAGCACTAATGATAGAGGCTAAACTGGACATAGTAGCCATTAGCTAGACATGGTTTACCAGTTACCACACTTGGGAGACTTCAGTACCTGGCTATGTACTATTCAGAAGAGACCGAGGTGCAAAAAGGTGGGGTGGAGTGGCCCTTTATGTCAATGAAAATATCAAAGCTACAGAAATTCAGAATACACATAAGGAGCCAGAAGAACTGTGGGTCACTCTGGAAACAGAAAATGGGACAGCCATGCAAACTGGGGTTGTGTACAGGCCTCCAGACTAGGGGGAGGACATAGACATGTTACTGCTAGAAGATATACAAAACATGACAGCTAAAGGGGTGGTTCTGATAATGGGAGACTTCAACATGCCAGATACAGATTGGTCAATACCAGCAGGGACATCTACCAGAACTAGACACATGGTGGATTCCCTGCAGGGGGAGGGCCTCAAACAACTGGTACAGCAACCCACAAGAGACAGGGCTATCCTAGATCTAGTACTGACTATGCAGGATGCCATCTGACTTGCACTGCAGGTTCCGTACCACCCATCCATGGCTCCACCAGGGTTATATCCTGTCGTCCGAAGGGAGGCAGGGCCCCATCCTGGAGGCACCACCCTGTGGGGCAAGCCAGGGTGTAACTCCGGGTCAGGAATGTCCTGGAGCCATATCCTGTCATCTGACAGGAGGAGGGACTCCCTCCCAAAGGCCCCACTCTGGGGGGTAAGCCAGAGCAGAACTCTGAGGGGTAAATCCCAGACATGTGGATGACAGGGCTGGACATAGGGCTGATGGGAGTGGGTACCACTGGACACAAAAAGCATAGCAAATAAAAAAAAAATTACCAAAATGTTCTAAAAATGTTGAACAAGCTGCCTTTTCTTATAGAACTAGTAGTTACTGGAATTCTCTACCTTTAAAGAGCAGGACTTTAGTAAATTATAATTCATTTCTTACTGCTTTAGGAAACATTATTAGTGTGACAGATACTTGGAATGGGCATTGATTTTTCTGTTTTTCCTATAATGGACATTGATTTTTATGTTTTTCCTGTGTTTGTTTGTTTTTGCTGTTAAATGCAATTTTTTCTCTGTTATTTGTACCATGAACATGGTTGCCCATGAAGATGGGCATTTATTGTCCACAGGTTTTCATTTTAAACTAAAATGAAAATGAATCAAAATGAAGCTAGCCACACCATAACAGAGATCTCACTAGACCACCAGCAACAGGTTTCATCCAGAGCACAAGGGTATTGTGTCACCATTGTCCCTACGTCAATGCTTCACTTGGGATGAGCAACTGCAATTCAGTGTGGTTTTAAGATGCCCCTATGGTGCAGGCCCCCTAACTCTGAAACAGGAGTACTGGAGTTCAGAAGAGCTGATTTATGAAAAATTGGGGAAACTCGAGAGACCAGGCTAGGAAGGATGGAGCAGCAGGAGGGGGTGAAGGAAAAATGGAGACTTAAAAAGGAAATTTTGGAGGTCACTGAGGAATGTGTGAGGGTAGTTAGGATGAGAAAGAAAAGGAAAAGGCATATCTGGTTCTCAAGGAAGGTGAGGGAGGCAGTAAGGATGGAGAGAAATCTACAAAAATGTATAAAAGAGATCAGACTGTGGAACACAGAGAAAACTACCTGAGAGGTTAAAGACAGCCAATGTAGAGGTAAGGAAGGCTAAGATGATAACCAAGCTCAGGACTGCAGAGGGAATAAAGGTCAAAAACAAGGCCTTCTTCAGGTATGTTAGTGAAAAAAGAAGGAAAAAAGAGAGGATAGGAAGGTTGGCAAAGGGGCAGAAGTGGGTGGTGGATGATAGAGGAAAGGGGAATGTACTCAATGACTTCTTTTGTTCTGTTTTCACAAAAGAAAATTAAGGTCTTTGGCCAGCTCGCAGGCTGGTAAAAGCTCAGGGTGAAAGACACAAGCTGGAAGGGGGCAAGTGTCAGCTGATAAGGCTTACAAAGCCCTGATGGCACTGAGGATAAACAAATCACCAGAACCAGACAGAAAGCACCCCAGAGTATTTAAGGAACTTGGCAAGCAACTGCCTGTACTCCTGGCAGATGTGTTCAACAGTTACCTAGCTAGCCTTAGTAATAACTCCATGAGACTAGAGAGAGACAGATCGGGGGGGGGTGGTTACGTACATCATGACTTTGTCCCTAGGTAATTATTACGAAGGTTGCATTATATGTACCTATCAATCTTTCATAAAAATTTGGTAAACAAATTGATGAATTACATAGTACCAAATGTGATCGTTACTACTGTATAAAAAAATGCAGCATGTTTGTTTGTTGTTTATGTTGAAACTCAAAACCAGAATAAACTACCATTAAAAAAAAGTTCAAATGCATCAAAATGCCATTAATTGAACTTAGCTTGCTTTAGTCAGTCTCTGGTTGGTTTTGGAAGCAGCAAGACGTGCCATTCAGAGGAGGAGGATCCTAATAAGTAAGTGAGGGGTGTTGGGGGGCTGGGTGGTGGGTCCTGAAAAATGGGTCAGGGTGGTGGGTCCAGAGAGTTGGGGGGACAGCAGATATCAGGGGACTTTCTTTTATTATAGGAAAGCACGAAAGACAATGAGGGACAAAATGATGAGGGACAGTTTTCTTCCAAAAGCCCCAGCACTTCACTTGTTAGAGCTTCATGAGGGGGCTGGCTGATGGTCTGGCTACCTCCTCCCTTACATACTGCTCATGTGGCCATCCAGACCAATCAAATAAGAGGCAACAGTGGCAACATGCAACTGGCTGTGGAGGGAGTAGAACTATGCAACAAGTGTCACGTTGAATAACATTAGGGGATCCCCTCAAATAGCATTAGTAAATGATACCATCTAATAGTAGCTAGATGAAATCTTAATAGTCCACTTGTTCTATTATCCCTGCATGCCAGTAGTATAAGTTTATATATCTTGTCAAATGTTAAATTTCAGCCAATCAGCATGTGCCACGTCATTTGACAGGCGGGCGTGGCCTAAAATGGACCAATCAGAATCGTCCCTTTTTAAACCGGTAGTCCCTCCCTAAAATGCGCTAGCCCCACCCACTTCTGGCAGAAGTGACGCAACCTCAAACCCGTGTCCCGCCCCTTGGCAGGAAATGACATGCGTTCGAACCTGTGTCCCACCCCTTGCACAGGAAATGGCATGCGATCGAACCCGTGTCCTGCCTCTTGTGCAGGAAATGACTCACACTGAAACCCTGAAGTGACACAACACCACCATTTTGTAAGTGTCTTACGCCCCTTGTCCTTGTACACTCCTTGAACCCCTGCCACCCACCATTTTGTAAGTATCCTGCGCCCCTCCTTCTCATACACTCCTTGAACCCCTGTCACCCACCATTTTGTAAGCATCCTATGCCCCTCCTTCTTGTACACACCTCGAACTCTTGCCCCGCCATCCTGGCTGGAACCCAAGTCCCACCATGCTAGCTTGAACTCCTGTCCCCCTCCTTTCTCCTGCACCCCACCATCCTGGCTTGAACCCCTGTCCCTCTTCACTACCGTGCCCTACACACCCCAAAAATCAGTTAGGGTTTATGTAGTGTTATGTGCCCTCTGTAGGCTTGGGGGGTATAACTGCAGGGGCATGTGTGTGTTTTTTTATTAGGATATTTTCAGAAAGAAGTATCTAGGAGGCAACCTGATTGTGCAGAGGTTTCACAGATCTGTGTGTAGAACCCCTCGGAGGGAAATTCATCTGCCTGTGTGAGTACCCCTGTTTCTGTTTTTTATAACAATATACAAAGTAATTTAACGTGCATCTGTAGGACTGTGTCAAACTTACATCAAAAGGATACCTTTATGTATATGCATGTAACATTTATAAGCTAAACCGGGGGACCTCTGTGTAAATAAGATGGTTCAGCAGTTTTCTCTGGATAGCATTGCAACATACTGGCTGTGTGTGTGTGTGTGTGTGTGTGATTTTATAGCAATCACAAAACTAATTATTTATACTCCATCATGCATTAAAAGAATAAAATATATCAGAAAAAAGGAATACACATACCTATAGTTCACCCCTCAGCTCTGTGTAGCAACAAGGAGAAGGCTGAATGAAATGTGAGTGATATTTATAATGTTTTAAAAAAGGGGATGGGGGCTACAACAGATGTGCCTCTGACACATGTTACCATGTATAGTCTGATGGGGTGTGGTGATGGTTTTACCAAGGGGCAGTCCATCTTGCAAAGTGTTATATAAATCCTGCATTTGAAGCCAGAAGGCACAGCTTTTTGAGAGATTCCTCAGATTCTGTTTTATAGACTTGGAGCAGATTATCAAAAACATCAAGCAAGACGATGGCACAGCACAGCGCTTCTCAATTCAACCTCCCAGCAACAGGCCAGATGGCACACTACTGAATTAAAAGTCTGGAGATGAAAAGCCAAGCAAGAAGATGTCTATCGGGGCCCCACAACCCAAGCCAACGTATGTGTACTACATGAGGTGTGAAAAAGAATGTCCCACACAAGTCTTGTTGAGTGGAAGAGTGTCTGACATAAAAAAGAAACTCGATGAACAGTTTGGTGAATCAGAAAATCCTAAATCTGACTGTCCTTCTGAAGAGACACCACTGCAAGACCTTGAAGAGTTGCTGGGGTGTGAATCTGATGCAGAAAAATAAGTTACTATGAAACCCAAAACAGAGAGTGACAAGAAGAGGGAGCCAGAGAAGATGGTCAGTGAGACACTGCCAAAAAAAGCATCAGAGAAAGTTGTGAAAAAGAAATCCAAGACACAGCCAAGAGGGGCCTCTGAACAAGAGGGGGATGATGATAATGCAGCCACAAGCAGTCAAGCCCAGGCTAAGAAAGAGAAAGATAAGAAAAATGAAGAAGAAGAAGAAAAGAGTTGCCTTGATGAGGTAAATGCATTTTAACATTTAAAACAAATGTGAGTGGTGACATGTCTACATGGTGTAACTGAGGGAGATGAGTTAGCAGTAGCACTAAATCTTATCTATCATGAGTCAGAGGACCAATGCTGTTTTCTGTTTTTACTTTAATAGGCTAAAGGATTTGCGCTGGAGCAGCAGTCATATTTGGACAGCATGGATTTGCGACTTTACACAAATCTACTGCTCGACTGTCTTTGCTGTACGAAAGATACAAATGTGATTATTAATGAGATGTGTGAGAACCAGTATGTTAGAAATACAGAGAGCGATAGAATGTTTCAAAATGTCACAGAACAGGCTGTGATCACTACCCAACCCTCTTCTTCTTCTTCTTCTACTGAGATTAGACAAGGGACCTCATGTGAAAAACCAGGCTTCAGTAGTAAATCCCCCCAAACTGACCACGATATGTATTGTAAGTATGTTATGTATCATACCATCCGTGGCGTAATGGCCTCAGTGATACAGAGGGTGATACATTGTGAATTGGTCGATTCCTGTCCTGGGTGTGAGATAGATGATCCGAGTCAGAAAAACCATTCATGTATCCTTGATGACTTAATGTCTAAAGAAGCATACAGAAATGTTTCTGAAGCCATACATATAGGGCAGCTCATGCCCGTGATCTTGGCAATCGCTATAAAGCATCAGGGGTTAAATATGACCAGTTGTACCCTGGAAACTATAAGTCATGTTTTAAATGATGTGAGAAAATCCGATGTCCTCATGTGGTTAGTTATGCAAATGTTACAGCAGACAGACAGTGAAATTAAAAAAGATGCCTGCCGCCTGGTCAGCAAAGGTTCCTTTAAAAAATTTCTAAAAAGAAATTCAGGAACCCTGTTTATATTGTAAAAAAAAATTACCCCACCCCACCCCAAATTACTACATGTAAACATTTCAGTACCAAAACGTGTCATATTTTAATTTTACAGATAATCATGCGGGATGCAAGTACAAAGAGAATCCAAAGGCATATGTATCTGATCCTAAGCCATTACTGCCATCCATCACTGTTTGGTTCACCTCAATATGACATTTGCCTTTGTGAGATACATGCAGCATCTGAACTGATGATGTGTGCCCTTCCAGAAGTATGGGAGGATACAGATAAATATATAAATGAATCAGTGTTGCCACTTGTAGAAAATGTTAAAGTGTTTGCCGATATATTCGTGGAAGACGATGAATGTCTTTGTGGACTTTATATCATGATCATCATAGTCATGTGTGTGTGTACTACAAAGCAGAAAAAACCTTGTGATATTGTACGTGTTGTTAACCTGGCTTCTCTGCTTGCCGAAATGATCCACTGGTCAAAAAAGGGCCCTTTAAAAAAAATTATATAAGGAAATTCAGGAACCCTGTTTATGTTGTTAAAAAACATTTACCCCCCCAAAAAAACTGTTACTTGTTACCATTTTAAAATTGTTCATATTGTTACCCTGGCTTTTTCCGCTTGCTAAACCACCACATGCAGTGACAGGTCACTAAAACATAGTGCTGTATGTTTTTTTCCAGAGTATACAACGATGGGAAATACCCTGTCAGTGCATCCAGAGGCTTATTTACCAACTAGTCAGACACAGAGCTAAACAACCTGGTTCAAATCTACCTACAGGACAAGCACCGTCTGTACTTTTAGAGACATGCCAAGGTCTTTTTGATGGTCTCCCAGAGGGACCCCAAAAGGAAACTGTGGATTATTTTAAGGACGAGGGGGCTACTTTTGAGGAAACAATGTTTAAAATTGCTATAGAGTTTATGCATAATCCTTATGATGTGATACACTTTTGTGGTTTTATCTGTACCACTGTTGACTTTTTAGTGTTTAGTTTGCAGAATGGGGGGTCTGAGTCTGTCATCATAAATTTTGCTTCTTTTATCGCTTTTGTTGTGTTTCATAAACCAGATTTAGCATATGCTTTTTCTAAATAGTGTATTATAATGTACTTTCAGATGGAACGTACTGGCATGCTCCCAATATTCCAGACAGTCTTGATGTCTACAATGTATCATGTGATAAAGGACATTTTAAAGGAACCTATATACTTTGGAAAGCAGCCTGCATTAAATGTCTGCTCTAAAGATGCTGCTGCTTCACTGGCAGAAAACACACTGACTCTGATTAAAGAGTTGCCACCCCTTGTATGGAGACTCTATGTTGACATAATGGAAAACAGTAACCGTAGAGCAGTATGCAAGGTGAACGACATTTTAGATGTAACAGATTGTCTTAAAAATCAGGCTTGTTATTTCGAGTGGTGTCTGGCATATGTGTGTATGTATTGTGCCCACCTCATCACTAAGGGGGAAGTGGACGATGCCAATGCTTGTGTAAAACATGCAGCTCAAAAGTTGCTGTTTCTGGGTATCGTGAAGCATGTAAAAATGGAAGAGTAGAAAAACAAGATATTATATAATCATTGCATGCTTGCCATGTGTTATGCCTTTTGTATGTAGCAGCTATATGCATTAGTTTATGTTTTATAAAGTATATAAAGTAAATCTTCAAATACTGTTATGACGTGTATTTATAAATAAAATATAATCATGCATTGCACTTTGTGGTTGTCATAGTGTTTTTAAAAGAATAGAAAGAGCACATGCTTTATTTTACTGGTGACAAGAGTTTTGCTAGCTAACAGATGTATTGGGGGTTGACGAAAGAAGATGAATGATCACCTGTTCCAGAATACATATTTTAATGCAAAAAAGTGGGTAGTTTCACAGGGGTGACTCAACTGTAAGGCTGCAAAAAAACTTGATAAAGATGTCACCAGGAAAGGTGTTGCAGAATGCCTTGCGAAGCAGGACCCCTATTCATTACACAAAGCAGCCAGAGTCCAATTTAAGAGAAATCATGTCATTGTTTCTGACATAGACAGACAATGGCAAGCTGATTTAGTAGATATGAGTCAATATGCAAAGTACAATAATGGGTTTAAGTACATACTGATGTGCATCGATGTGCTGTCCAAGTATGCCTGGGAAGTGACTTTAAAAAACAAATCAGGCAAGGCACTGACGTAAACCTTTAAAACTATTTTCAAAAGTGGACGCACACCTCAGAAGTTGCTGACTGATCAGGGTAAAGAGTTTCTAAATGCTTCCTTAAAGAACCTATTAAAACAAAATAAAATACACCATTTTGTGATGAGTAATGAAGTTAAGGCCAGCACTGTAGAAAGATTTAATAGGGCACTAAAGTCACGCATGTGTCGTTACTTTACAGCCCAGAATACTTTGAAATATACAGATGTGTTGTCAGACCTGGTGCACAGCTATAACCATACTTATCACAGAAGCATTAAACACAGACCTGTGGATGTTAACCCTTCCACTGCCCTGGGTGTATGGAAGATACTCTATGGTAATTCTGTTCTTGGCAAAAGACAAAAGGGTACCCTTCAGAAAGATGATCATGTGAGACTATCTAAGCTAAAAAGGGTGTTTGAAAAGGGATATGAACAGATGTACACAGATGAGATATTTATTGTGATGGAGGTCTTAAAGACACAGAGGCCCACCTATAAGCTAAAAGACTATTAGGGGGAAGACATTACAGGTACCTTTTATGCTGAGGAGCTGCAAAAAATTGAACCTGATGAGGACCGTGTGTACAGGGTGCAGAAAATCCTGGCAGAGAAAAAGCGTGGCAGAAAAACTTGGTATCTGGTAAAGTGGAGATGGTGGCCCAATAAATTTAATAGCTGGGTTGAGGCAACACAGGTTAGGGACATTAGAAGCAGATAAGGCTTAAAATGCTCAAAAATGGATTTTATATTACATTGCCCAGCAACGCCTCGCACAACATTTTTCCCAACAATACTATATCCACTTTTACAGTAAAGTTACCACAAACGCTTGATCTACCTAGTGACTGGGAAGTGGGCTTAGCAGAAATTCAGTACCCTCATACCTGGGACAATGTGCCTGCACAGAAAAACAGGTTCAGTATGCTCTATCAGCCTCTAAGTGTAGCCCATAGTAAGACACCACCAACTGGACCCTTTACTGAGTCAGCAGCATTTAAAATTCCATCGGGCTAGTATCCTAACATGGCTGGTCTTATTTCTCAAATTAATAAAAGCATATTTGAAGTAAATGAACTGCCAGTGGTTTTGGAACAGCAAGCCATCGGGAGAGAAATAAGCATTGACAGTGACATCAAATGCATTTTGTTTATGCACGGGCAGTTACAGTACCTTTTGGATTTTAGCAGACTCGAGGTAGGTGTAGGATAGAATCTAACAAAGAACCCTACAGATATTAATGGTTTTTTTTTACACATTATATATCTACACTGACATTATCATGCATGAAATAGTGGGTGACAGTCTAGTGCCTTTGCTGAGATGCGTACCCGTCAGGGGCCAAGACAATGAGATAGTGACCATGACCTATGATAAACCCCATTATCAAATAGCCAGTAAACATCAGATCGATACAGTCACTATTGAAATAAAGAATGATCAAATGAACCTGTACCATTTTGATTTGTAAGGGATCGAAGTTGCATTTTCACCCCAGAGAGTGCTCTCTAAATTTAAACAAGGATGGTGATCGCTCAACATTTTGGGACCCTGCCTTGTACAGAAGCTATTACAAGGCACAGGCAGGATACGGTCTGCCCGGCTTTCATGGACTTCCTACTATGTATGGTTCTGGTATAGGAGGGATATTTTGTAGTCTGTTCAGAAAAGCAGTTCCATTTTTAAGAAGGGGGTTTGAAATTGCAAAACCACATCTACAGACAGCTGCTAAAAATGTGGCAAAGGATGTTGTGGGGCATGTGACTAGTGCTGTCGCTCAAAATATGTCAGGGGGTGATAAGCCTACTCAGGGTGGCTCAGGATTGATTGTATTCAAGAGAGGTAAAAAGAGAAAGCATAGAGTACACCCTTCACTTCTCATCGGCCCCCTCCGGCTACTTTAAAAGAGGTATTTCAAAATGCAAAACTTCACATAAAAAAAAATGTTCAAAGGCAAAAGGATCTTCGAGGGGTCATAAAAAAGCAGAGACCTGTTCTAAAAAACATGGCTTTCATGCACTATGGTTCTGAAGAATGCACAACATCAGAACTTTACTTGTTTGCCATTTCTCCCACAGACAAGCATTGAAAAAAGCATTTATGTAGAGATATCCCCTCTGGCTGCCCTTTCATAAAACTCACCAATTAAATTTTATATAGCAGGGAATGGTGAAGACTTTTTGGATCTAAACAACACGCTTCTTTACCTGGTTTGCAAAATCACTGAAGCGGATGGTAGTGATATACCTGCAGTGGCCAAAGTGGGTCTTATAAACTACCCAGTGGCCACCATTTTCAGTCAGCTGGATGTGACTGTCGGTGATCGGCTCATCAGTCAGAGCAATAACTGTTACCCCTACAGGGCTGTCATAGAATCTGTGCTGAACTTCAGTGAAGAGACCCTTTCTACCCAATTTACCACAGGGTTATTTTACAAAGACACCCCGGGGAAACATGAAATCACAGACAGAGATGGTGACAATGTAGGCTTTAATAAAAGAAGCTCCTTCACACATCTCAGTAGAGGGGTAGAGCTGCTGGGACACTTGCACACATACTTGTTTTTTCAAGAGAAACTGATGCTGAATGGCATGGATATTAAAATTAAACTGACACATAACAGGGACAGCGTTTGCCTGATGAGTGGAGATGCTGAGCCTTATAAGCTAAAAGTCATGGCCACCTCTCTGTTTGTCTAAACAGTTAAAGTGACTCCTGGAGTTCATCTGGGACACTCAGAAGCCCTGCTGACCTCCAACGCTAAATACCCTATAGACAGAGTGGGTATGAAAGTGTTCAGCCTCCCTGCAGGCAGCAGGGTCTGCAACCAAGATAATTTGTTTTTGGGACAGTTACCAAAAATGATGGTCATGGGATTTGTTGACAATGATGCCTTTAGCTGTTCCTACACTAAAAACCCCTTTAACTTTAAGCATTATAACATTAATATTGTGGCTCTGTATCTGGACGGTGAACAAATCCCAGCTAAACCTCTGCAGCCCGATTTTAGAAATGGGAATGCTGTGAGAGAATATTTTAATCTAGTACTAGCGGCGGGGAAATCTATGAAAGATCGGCCACTAGTTGTTAACCATCAGGAATTTACCCAAGGGTACACCCTGTTTGCCTTTGATCTCACTCCGGACCAAGAATGTGCTGATCATTATTCTTTAATTAAAACTGGGAACCTCAGAGCTGAGATCAGATTTGCAGAAGCCCTTCCACAAACAGTTAATCTCATTATCTATGCTGTGTTTGATAATGTCATTGAAATAAACCAGGGAAGAAATGTAATTTTTGATTATATGTGATAAACCATAAAAATGAACACAAAGCAGCTGGAAAAAATTGTAACCAATGACTCCCACATCCGTGACTGCTTTCTGTGCATGTTTCCCTGTGATCTGCTACCCAAGGAGAGACTGAGAAACCTTCCCACAGCACTAGTCATCAATACTGACCCCCATGACCTCCCTGGACAGCACTGGTTAGCTGTATATATTTCAGAAAATGGGACTGGGGAGTTCTTTGACAGTTACAGTTTTCATCCTGACAATCATGCACAAACGATTGGGTTTTTTTAAAACAGAAATGCAAAACAACATTTTGTACCAAAACACACAGTTACAAGATACCTTTTCTACCACCTGTGGATTTCACTGCATCTTTTTCTTACACCACAGATGCAAAGGACTTTCTTATGATCAAATTTTAAAAATGTACTCTAATGATTTGCTGAAAAATGATGCCATGGTAACTACTTTTGTACGTCACCTTTTCAGACATCCAAACATGTCAGGGCACATATCAGTGAGGTGGCAACATGTTCATACTTGTTTGTCTTGTAATGAATTTAAAATATGCAACTGCTTGTAATTTTATTCAAAACCAGACACTTAAAAAATCATATATAAACACTCATAATTGTGTGTCTTTGTGTTTTCTGTGTTTAAGCTTGGTGGGGCACCTGTGTTTAAACTTGGGGGGGCACCTGTGTTTAAACTTGGGGGCGGGCACCTGTGTCTAAACTTGGGGGGGCACCTGTGTTTAAAATTTTCAGATATGCAATGTCTTCAATAATGACAAAAATATATAAAATATAAAGGTATTTATTGTAAAAAAAAAATGCCAATAAAATACAACATACATCAGTGGTAACGTCATGGATAAGATATAATAAACAAAGCATCTCCTGTTAAAAAATGCACACTGTATATACCATAGCACTGAGGTAGAATTATGATAAGCACCTCTTTCTAAAAACATGTTAACATATTTAACTATGAGGTAGGCTAACATGCATCAATATAAACACTTTTTTGTAAAAACAGGATTACATATTCAATATGAGGTAAATGGCTAACATAGGTTGTACACAGCAGTCACTGAGGTAGGATTACATATTTAATATGAGGTAAATGTTTAACACAAGCTGTACACAACCGTCACTGAGGTATCTAACATTCATACTTAGAGATTGCATTTAAGTTTTACATAGTGAGCCACGTAGGTTTCTTAAAAGACTTTTGTCTTTTGGGCATCACTGACCATTGGTTAACTGGAGATGGTTGTGGCTGTTTTGCACCAGCTGCCAATTTCAGCCTTTCCACATAGCTCCTGTTTGCTGAGTGAGCAAACACTGAGGTGGGTATGTTAGACTCAGCCATTGCTTTGACAAAAACATCCCAGCCCTTTGGCTTTCTGTGGTCAGGGATTGTGTGAGTGGCTGTAGCTGCTCTTACCAAATTGACCATGTGAGACCCAGAAACAACAGTACCTTTTACATTATCTCCTTATCACTCCAAAACACAATATCCTTGTTCTTTGCCATATGCTTTAACAAAAGTTCAGTATTGGTTTTAGACCGATGAGAAACACTACTTAAAATGTATTTTTCCATAGTACTAGGTACAGAAGCTGTCTCTGCCGTGTCCGCAGGGGAGTCAGACATTGATTCATTTTCAGGCATGAGTAATGTCAAACTGGTTTTAGCTTGTTCTCCTTGTCTTACCAAAGTCAGATAACGCTGTAACACAGCTGAGTACATTTTGGCTTTGTCATAGTCTGATAAATCAGTCCGGGACAGTATAGCTCTCATGTCAGTGTCCAAACTGTTAGTTGCAACTTTTCTCATATCCTGATCAGGGTAATTAGTTTTAATGTGATCCATCTGTTGCTGAGGTACCAAATATGTTTTCTGAGTAAAATCCATTATCTGTTAGCCAGCAGGCTGATGAGCAAAGGGATGGCAATTCCTAGCAGCGTTCCTATAAAACCACCTGTCTGATTAACTATTTTCTTTTTCCTTTTTAAGGTTATTTGTTTATCGCTTAAAGTTTTAATGACTCTCTGTTTTTTTTTCAGCAAACCTAACTGTTTTTCTGACTGTGGAATATTCCTTTGAGCGTGTTTAAGGCTGTCTTAGCTATAGCTGATATCAGATCATCAGAGGCTGAACATAAAATAGCTTTTCTTAAGCTCGGAGGCCCTTTTACTAGTAACTTTAAAACAGATTTCTCTGCAGTCTTTAAGACATAATGACAATACAGTATCAAATATTTTTAGAAGCAGAATGTGTTTTTTTTCATGACATATGCCACAGGCCATTCAGGGGGAAACATCCCACTACGCAGTCTATATTCATCTGGTGTATTGGATCTTAAATCAACCAGTAACTAGCCATGAGGCTTTCTTGTGGCATCTTCAAAAGCTTTGAAGAAAAATTTTGTCTGACCAGGATACATCTGCCTAGCCAGAGTTATGATCTGCAGCTTGTCTCTGGGGTTTTTAAACAAAATCATGTATTTGTCATTTAGTGTGATGGTCCTGCTTTTTTCACCTTGACAGAACACATTCTGGACAATTAAAAATATTGTCAACTGTTTATGATGACTGTACTTGGTAAACCCATACTCCACTTCACTATTTTGACAGGCAGAGTCCATCAAATCATCTATAAAAACAAAATTTACCTTTTCAGGGGGTAAGAGATCATTGTCAGCTAGTGACATTGGTAGCCACTCCACAAATTTAATCTGAGGGAGCTTTAACATCAATTCATTATACAAAGGTTGCCAACAGCTGTAGAACCAGACAATATTTTCAGGCTTGTGTGATAAAGTGGCGTCAGCATGTTCCAACAACTGTTTTATAAAGAAGCTCTTTCCAGTATTAGAGGGGCCAGCCAACAGACAAGTAAAGGGATGCTGCAACCTGATATCCATTTTTCACAATCAGTATCCATAAGGAAGTGTTTAAAAATTGTCTTGTAAAACTCGCTTGTCATAAACTACTCTCTGGGTCTTGGACAGCGTTTTTGTTTCAAGGAACCACTGCTTTTTATTCCTAACAATGCTGGGTTGACTCGCTGTAATTTTTTTAGAGATCTGTGTCCCGGTATAGTCAAAGACCAGGTCCTTCAGACTTTCAAAATTAATGTGTTTACTGCTGGCTACATTAAGGGTAAACCCTTTCACTTTAAGAACAACCTCTCCACTGGACAGCCTGTAGCCGTATGATTTTGGGCCTGTGGAAATGAACTCTGTAATGTGTTCATCTGCAGGAACTTCACTGGTCAGCTCCCCTAAATAATTGCCCAGAGGTGGGGCCCAGTCACCCGGTCTGGACACAAAAATGACAGAGTCTGTGTCGTGGTAAAGGCACCTGTCCTGTAACCTATCTAGCAAGTTGTAGAGTTCCACTCTGGCATATGCTGTTGTAAAACTAGCTATAAATATGTTGACATTATTGGAATTTGGGTAATGATCGCTGCTATATTTCCAGCTTAAACAAGCTGTTTCATCATCGATGAAAAAGCATGAAGCGACATCGTGATAAGGTGCGAAAACATATTGAAACAATTTCTCTGGATCTGTTACTATGCTCGTGGTCAGCAAATTAGCTCTCTGCCCAGATTTACCCCAAAGAGAATTTAAAAACAGTTTAGATATCTGTCTCCTTACAGGGTTAACAGCTATGGCTGCAGGGTTCAAATATACATTTTCCCCTTTCAAAATACTGTTGTATGTACCTGACTTTATCCACTTCATTTTTTACTCATGAAGAAAAACCAGACGCCTCTTGCTTGCCTTTTAGATGCAGCTTGATGTAGTCTGCAAAAAGCTCTGTGCATGACTCTTTGAAATGCCAAACTTCATAAATGTTAATGATTTTGTAGCCTTTTTCCAGTGCCAGATTTAGTTCTACAGTACAGTAGGTACCTGTAAGTGACTGTTGCTCATCATCATGTGCACATGATGTTGTTTGAAGTCTATTTTCAGCGCATGCACGACATAATGTAAACACAGGTTTTTTACCAATCCTGGATGGCAGCACTGGAATGAAAAGATCTCTAGGGGATAAGACTTTTACTTTTGCTAAACCAAAGCACTGAGTGAGGTCATCAAAATTGTCAAAGATGATGTCAGGATGACTGACTGGATATTGTTTGGTTTTGTTAACAAAAGGGTAGAGGCTGGTAAAATCATAATAGTGTATTTTCTCATCAGGCTGCGTCTTATAGTACAGACAAATGGCATTTGTTCTCCCCCCAAACAGTGACTGCCTGGGTTTGAGTGGCTGTGGTAGCTGCCTGTCCCTCAAGAAATTATTCAAACCCTGATCTGTAGTCAGCATTGCTTTCCATTCATGCTCCCACAATACTCTAATGGCAAAACCCTTGCTTTTTAGAAAATTAAATTTGTGCATGGTCCTATTGAATAACTGTCCAAAACTAGTCCCTGTCATGTGGTTTCTATCTTTCTCACAGTAACAGATGTTGCAGCCGTGAAAAAAACAACCATTAAATTTAAATGCTGTGGGTATTCCATTTATGACAGAATATCCATCCAAAAAGTACAGACCCACCTTAAATTCACCACCCCTTAGCGCATGCTGAATAGAAATGTTTTCTTTCTCAGATATGTACAAAAGCCACTGAATAGCAGGTGTGGAGTATCTCTTCAATTGTCTGTGGTAGTCGTTTGGGGGGAGAACAGCAACAGTGCATTCTTTCAAAAATAAAAATCTGTACATGGCCATGCAGACTGAGGCTATCATGACGTACTGGAAGGGGTCTAAGGATACTGTTTTATGCTCCACTGTATCACCATCTGACTGTTTTAAAACACTTTTGGCTGTCGTGTTCATCACTTCTTTCCTAAATTTGACACAGGCTTTTCGAAGAATTTCAACATCTAACTGACAATAGTAGTGAAGCTCTCGTTTCAGATCGAATTCTGTATGTCGGTTAGCTAGGTACCATGCAAAAACTCTTGCTTTTCTGCAGGCAGCATATATTCAGAACCATAAAACTGAGCATCGGGCAGGGGGCCTACATAATTTTCATTAGCCTTGGTGTTAAAAAAATAGAGAAAGTAACCTTTAGTAATCTCATTCTCAAATCCAAGGGCTGCAGGGATTTTTGCTAGTTTAAAAGGAAGAAAACAATGGCTGTCACTAAATCTGATGTGTAGGGATGTCACTGTGACACAGAGTAATTTTCCTCCTTGTGTGAGCAATTTAATATCAATTCTTTCCTTGACTAGCTAGCTAACAATAAAATAACTGTCATAGCCTTTGGCATTGTGTGCTATAAATGTGTAATGTCTAAATGGTGCATCAATAAAATGTCCTAAAAAATCTTTTATACAATCTTCCCCTTCGAATACTCAGGACCTCTCCCCATCTAATTGCTTAGCATACACATAATTTGGAATGTGCACCCCCGTTTCTTGTGTGGCTTCAAAATCAAACACTATATATTTCGCCGAGATTTTTACATCTGTGAGTGGTGACATGTAACACAGATGCTTGTCTGCTGTCATGAAAGAACCACATCTGTTACACTGAATCAATTTACATGTATGAGATCCTTGTAAAAGACAAAACATTGTTCACACAGTTTAATGGATTTACAAGACCCTGTACTCCCATCAGCTCTAGCTAAATGTCTTTCTAGGCATGCTAAAGACCTACAAATCTTTTACACTTGAGGAATGATGCTGTGTCAGTTTCTGTTCAAGACAATTGGGGTCAAAACAAACTTTGCACTGGCACAGATATGATTTCCTTTATGGCTATAGGCTACATCACAATATTCAGAGAGGTACCGTATATGTTTTACATTTGTTATAACATAGAAATGGCTATCGGTAATAATACAAACAGTGTTTAGGAAGTCTTTCCGGACCTGTTGAAAATGTTTGCCAGTTTCCTTCATTATGATATAAAATCTTAATTTTGACTCCTAAAAAACGTTCAAACTGGGACACATCACTAAAAGTGACAGGTGTTTGGTCTGACAAACCTAGCTCAGCGTGCAATATTTTAGCCTTATTCAACAACTGACTGTCACTCATATGTGGATTTAAGAGTGCAAGAATGGAGCCACCGAAACACAAACTATTATCTTTGTTATTTAAACCAATCACGTATTGTCTCTTTTTTTGTAAAATCCTGCTATACAAGATGGAGCTCGTGTCCTTCTCCCCCCACCCTCGAACCCTGGTGGTTCCTGATAGTAGTTGCCACAAGATGTATAGTGTCATCAGTAATGATTTCTGTATTGCTCTAGCCTATCAGCTGTCTGATCTAAGAAGGTGGCAGCATTTAACTCATTAGGGTGCATTTTCCTTGAGAACAAGAGTTGATTTAAAGAAGCAGCATTTAATCTTACCTGTATGAAGTTGCCAGGCTGAGTTTCTCTCGTCACACTGTCTAACAAATTTTGTATAGCCTGATGCATTGCAGCAATAGCCTCTGTAAAAGATTTTATATTATCTAGATTTATAAACTTATATCATTGATGAAATTCTGAAGCATTACATTTTTTTAAAATGCATCCATATTGCTGCACAGATTCTAAAAATACTGTAGGGGCGACCTGTTTGCCAGTTCATCATCATGATGGTTTTCTAATTCAGACTGCTGAACATTAGCAACACGCTGTAACAACCTACGTTGTAATATTTTCCTGGCAAGCTTTACTCTTCTTATCAAATTTTCTCGGATTGTTTTATTTTTTACCCAGATTTTTATTTTTTGACCCCATTTGTTATTTTTTTCATTTTGTTAGTGCTGCTACCCTTTGTACTCAGCTTGTGAGAGCTTCTGTGCTTTCACTTTTTAATTTTATTTTTGTATTTGGCCACTGTTTCCTCCAAGCCCCTGTACTTTTCATATATGTGGGCAGCATTTGCCATCATTTTCAGCTCTTTGCATGAGAACCTGGATGCACACACTAAAGCAAGCACACTGCTCAGTAAAGTACCTGTACTTTAAAAAAACTCAGATTTAAACATTTGATGATCGTAATCCTCACTAGATAATCTGCCCTCAATTACCAAGCCATTAAACAAACTATCAATTGTTTTAAGAATATAGGCTTTCCCAACATTGAGCATGTCAATGACCCTTTCTTGAAACCTTTGGTTCAATAACTCTTTGTCAGAAACTCTTGTGCCGCTGCTCAAAGATGGCTGTACATCATTTACAGTCAAGCAAGGTATATTTTGTTCATTACTCACACCAGCAGAAACTCTTGAGTGCCTTTGAAAAGCATCACATTCATGAATTGGTCTCTTTCTCCCTCTCTCTCTCTCTCTCTCTCTCTCTGTCTCTCCTGCAGGGGGTCGCTGTGCTGCTGTCTAAAAACAGAAAATACACCCCTGTCACTACTTTCAGTATTTTAAACTTTCATAAGACAAAATTTAAACTCTAAAACCTGCAGCATCTACTATTTCTAGTTAAAAATAAAAAATACACACCTTCTGTAGTGGTAAACTGTGGATTAGTCAGCTCTTCAATTGTTTGGATAAGGGCCTCATTTACAACCCATGGCTCCATTGTCACTTGTTAAATGTTTTTAAAAATTCTTTTAGCTCAAGAAGTAGTTTTGGCAGTCTCGCTCTGTTCTTTTGTCTTTAGCTTCCAGTATCTTGAAATGCTTATATAAAAATGACTCAGACCACACCCCAAGTACGTAGCTAGTAATGAAAAAACATCTGAACATCTGGTACTGTCCATCAAACCCCCCACCCTTCTCCATGGGGAAATATATAAGTCCTAGGCTACTCAATGTAGGCTTTTGTTTTTCCCTTTCTGCAACAGCTGGAAGGCATCTAATGCTTTTACCATTCTGCTAAAAGTGTGGTCACAGTCTAATTAAAAGGTATGCAGACTGCTTCTTTAAGTCCAAATAAGCTTATGGCTTAGTTAGCTTTTAAAATGTATAATGAAAATCTTGTCTTTTTTCTAAACAGCTGCATCCTTTAAATTAGTAATTCAGTAAAACAGCTTACATACCACTAATCAGAAGATAAAACTTATTTTGTTAAAAAGTTAATCATGAGAATCACCTGTTTTTCTCATTTACACAGTAGGGGAGTTCAGAAAAGAGTAATGTCTTTCTGCTAAACTTTTGGTCACAGTCTAAAACAGATGCTTTTTATCAATCTTAAAACACAAAGAGGCACAGTTTATAATAACAGCAGTTGAGTGTCAGCTTAAGTTATGTTTTTAATAGTCAAAATGGAAATTCTTTTTTCTAAAACAGCTGCAACCTTTAAATCAGTAATTTAGTGTAACATAGCACACACACACACACACAAAGTGTGTATTCTTTTGCATCGACTCTAAGCAAAGCTGTAGATACATTTTAAGAAGACTGTGTGCTTTAAAATTATTCTGAAAGAGAAACATTATCATTTTACATTCTGTCTTTTCTTTGTAACATATTTATTTTCCTATTTAGTACTACATGACTTTTTAATTTTTTGATACTGTAACTATAGACTTTTATTTTGTAACAAAAGCATAAAGCTACATTTTTACAGATCCCTGTTAAAACAGATGTTTCTTCTCAGTCTTAAGACACAGTTTATAATAACGGCAGTTGAGTGCCAGCTTAAGTTATGTTTTTAAAAGTCAAAACGGAAATTCTGTCTTTTTTCCTAAAACAGCTGCAACCTTTAAATCAGTAATTTAGTGTAACATAGCACACACACACAAAGTGTGTATTCTTTTGCACGACTCTAAGCAAAGTTGAAGATACATTTTAAGAAGACTGTGTGCTTTGAAATTATTCTGAAAGATAAACATTATCTTTTTACATTCTGTCTTTTCTTTGTAACATATCATTTATTTTCCTATTTAGTACTACATGACTTTTTAATTTTTTGATAATGTAACTATAGACATTTATTTTGTAACAAAAGCATAAAGCTACATTTTTACAGATCCCTGTAAATACAGGGACCCTGTAATCCAAAACCTTGAGACACACATGTTTCAAAGAGAATCAATAGTCCTTTGTAGCCATGGCTGTGTAAATGAACAACAGATGTTTTGTCACATCTTAACAGACAAAGACACCCACCGCACAGCCAACAGGCCCATGGACTCCAAAAAGCCCATCTATATTTTAAACATACATAAAGTACATTGCTTTTCCTACGTGCCTAATGAGGGACATACACACACACACACACACACACACACACACACACACACACAGCCAGCATGTTGCATTGCTATCCAGAGAAAACTGCTGAACCATCTTATTTACACAGATATCCCCCATTTTAGCTTATAAATGTTACATGCATATACATAAAGGTATACTTTTGATGTAAGTTTGACACAGTCCTACAGATACATGTTAAATTATTTTGTATATTGTATAAGGGGATACTCAAACAGGCAGATGAATTTCCCTCGGGGGGGTCTCCACACAGATCTGTGAAACCTCTGTACGATCAGGTTGCCTCCTAGATACTTCTTTCTGAAAATATCCTAATAAAAAAACACACACATGCCCCTGCAGTTATACCCCCCAAGCCTACAGAGGGCACATAACACTACATAAACCCTAACTGATTTTTGGGTTGTGTGGGGCACGGTGGTGAAGAGGGAGAGGGGTTCGAGCCAGGATGGTGGGGGTGCAGGAGAAAGTAGGGGGACAGGAGTCCAAGCTAGCATGGTGGGACTTGGGTTCCAGCCAGGATAGCGTGGCAGGGGTTCAAGGAGTGTACGAGAAGGAGGGATGTAGGATGCTTACAAAATGGTGGGTGGCAGGAGTTCGAGGAGTGTACGAGAATGAGGGGCATAAGACGCTTACAAAATGGTAGTGTTATGTCACTTCCAGGGTTTCAGTGTGGGTCATTTCCTGCGCAAGGGGCAGGACACGGCTTTGAATGCATGTCATTTCCTGTGCAAGGGGTGGGACATGGGTTTGAACACATGTCATTTCCTGAGCAAGGGGCGAGACACAGGTTTGGGGTTGTGTCACTTCTGCCAGAAGTGGGCGGGGCTAGCGCATTTTAGGGAGGGGCTTCCGGTTTAACAAGGCACGATTCTGATTGGTCCATTTTAGGCCATGCCCACCTGTCAAATGACGTGGCATGCACTGATTGGCTGAAATTTAACATGTGACAAGATATATGAACTTATACTACTCACGCTGGACGCTTCTGATTACGTAAACTGGAAATTTCTCTTTAAATTAGTTTTATTTATTTTTATTTAGTTTTTGTTGACCGGGACATTACAAGTACTAATTCCTAGAAAAATGTATTTCACGTGTTACCACATTATATAAGAGTCTCATGAAGTCTATCTTATGTAATAGGTTAATATCAGATAGATTCGGGCTTGAAGGAAGAACATGACAGAGAGGCCCACTTTCCATTCTGTTGTTTAATTTATGTTTTAAACCACTAAACCATCAACTGAGAAATCAGAATACACCAAAGGTATTGAACTAAGAAGGAAAAACTATAGCACATCTTTACTGCATATTCCCGTGACATAGTAGTACATACTGTATTAAGGCCATTCTTTGTTTGAGTGGTGGCCTTGATTTGTACAAATCAGCCATTTAGAATATCAAAAACCATGATTTCAAAACAAGCCCCATCGAAGTCAATGTAAGTAAGTAACATTTTATGTATAAAGGCACCCTTCCATAGCTCAGGGTGCCTACACATCATACTTACACACAATACAAGTATAAAACACATTAACATTATACAGTTGAATTCAGTTTACAGATACAACACATACAATCTTAAGTTCCTTCAAAAGCATTTTGAAATAGAAATGTCTTAAGGGAGTTTTTAAACCCTTCCACAGTCAGACTCTCTTGTATCTGATGAGGTAGAAAATTCCACAGGGTGGGAGCCATAAAGGCAAAGGATCTTCCCCCAAACATTTTCAAATGTACCCTGGGAACCTTTAGCAATCCCTCCTTGGAGGATCGGAGTGAATGGGAGGGATGGTAGGCCGATAGGCAGTCTTGCAGGTACAGTATATGCCGCGTGTAACGGACTACTTTGTCCACTTGCAATTCGTCAGTTACAACCGGTGTCCGCTACATCCATTTCTGCATTTTAATGATATTTTTGTAATTTTACTTATTTTTAGCTAGCATAGGGAAGTCAACATCAGGCATAGCACTTATAGTGAAGTAGCTGCAGTTTTGCAGGTCCTAGGACTCTCGTCTTGATGGCGGGAGTAAGAGGAGGGAGCGCTGCTGGAGGATCAGAAACACCGGCTTCTTGGTTGCGATTACAAGGTTGCGATGACAAGGGTGTCAGTTGAGCATTGGGGGTAACTGGTGCAGCAGGAGGTGAGAGCTCTGCTGCCTCCCGGAGAATTCTGCCCATCTCCCACTGTCCCTAACCTGTGGTGTGGATCCTAGATCTGAGAGAGGTGGCCCACTTGTATGCTATCTGAGGGACTTCTTCCTGTCCTTGCCGCAAATCATGGGATGCCTTCTCTTTGAACTCTGCCTGAGATGAGCTGTGCTATCAGCAGGAGACGCGGTGATAGCTTATTTACCCTTTTTTCGATTTTCCTGCTGTGTGGGGGTGAGTGCCTATTAAATTAAATACCTTGGCAGCTGAAGTAATTAATTACTTAATGGGTTTGATTAGACAAGGTGGTAACTGCAGACGTTACAAACGGAATTACTGGTCTGTTTAAACCATTAATTTTAACATTGGAGCAATAGGAAAAGGCATTTGGAAAGCTAAATTTGTCCGTTACAACCGAATGTACGTTACAACCGAGTTCATTACAAGTGGAGCATACTGTATTGGGATCCCTGATCTTGTAGCGCTTTATAGGTCAGCAATGTGACCTTGAAAGTGATTCGCCACTGTACAGACAGCCAGTGCAGTTCGCGCAGCACAGGTGTCATGTGACTAGATCTAGGTGTTCCGGTTAACAACCTGGCTGTCATGTTCTGCACCAGCTGCAATCAGTGAATATCTACTCCCGGAAACCCTAGGTAGAGGGTGTTGCAGTAGTCAGGATGGGTGATGGCAAAGGCATGGACCAAGGTAGAAAGATCCTCAGATGGAACCAAGTGCTTCATCCTGGCAATGTTTCTTAGATGGTAAAAGGCGGATTTGACTATGGCTGACACCTGAGCCTTCAGGGTCGTGCCTTCGTCAAGCACTAACCCAAGGTTCCGCACCTGGCCTGAGGCATTGAGTGGTGGAATGTGTCCATGCACCTTCCCCGACTATTGCTTCACAAAATATGTGATCACGGGGTGCAAGTCCTAATAGGGAAGTTGAAGGGATCAGGCTCTCGGATCCATGCAGCCAAATATGATCCCATCCAGCCCCAATACCAGCTGTTGAAAAGATTTTGATAACGCAACCTTCAACTTGGAGGGACCTTAGGATCATCCTGTGACTCTGGGGGAGGAATTTGAGGAAGAGCACAAAAGGTACTCTTTAAAGGCTTCCTCCATGTAAGCAGATCTAATTCCCTCTGGTGAGGAGTTCCAAAAGAGAGAAGCAACAACCCCAAAGTCCCTGTCCCTCAATTGCTTATGACAAGAACAAAGAACATGGCACAGACCCACACCAGTGGACCAGAGAGAGAGCAGGTGGGCACATAGGGCATCAAGAGGTCTTTCAGGTGGCTTGCACCCAATCCATGTAGGGCCTTTAATGTTAACAAGCATATCCTGAAGGTGATCTGCCACTGAACAGGCAGCAGGTGCAGACCACACCGCATCAGCATGATGAGGTGCCTTCGAGGAGTTCCCATCACCAGTTGGCTGCAGCATTCTGCACCAACTGCAGGTGCTGCATCAAACCTCCAGATAACCCTTACTAAAGAGCATTGAAATAAGCCAATCTAAAGGTAACAAAGTTATGAACTCTCATCGCCAGATCAGCTGGCACAAGATGTGGCTTGATATGGGTGATATTACCTACTAAATTAACTAAAATGGACCTTGTTAGTGGAGTGGTGGCCTTGACTTGTTATAATCAGAACTCTAAATTGTAATAAAAAGCATTTTAAAAAAATCCCTATTCTATTCTATGGAGCATGCCCCCGTGCTCTCCATTTACTGATATCACAAAACATGCTAGCGCTGGGGTGTGTCTCACAATAAGGAAGTGGCAATATTTTGGCTTTCGGCTGCACAGAGGAAAATATGATCCCTTACATTTTTAGTACTCGCGCAAATGAATGAAAATGTGTATTGCAGTCTACTTGGGGCCATGTAAGCTTTATCATATGTCTTGGGGGGGGAACAGTAAGAAGTTGCTCTTTAACAGTAACAATATTCCATGCTGGCTGATAATGGAAAATAATATCGACCTTAGGTCAGGACATTGTTTTTTTAAACTGAGAAAAGTTGCCACCAGGCATGAGAAATATTGCACTTTTGTAGCCCCCCTGCAAATGGGGGTTCCCAAAAGTCTTCCAGGAGTTTGCCTGAATGCTCCAAGTCTGGAGGTGTTCGGCGTTTAAGCCGCTTAAGTGTGAGTGCTTTTAGAGCCTCTGGTATCGTCTCTTTAAGAGCTGCCTGCGTGTCACTATAATTAATTGGAAAGTGGGGACTGTGTGTTCTAATGCCTGAATCCCGCCCAGGCTGCTGTCAATTCGCTCCATTTCTGCCGTCGCTACATGTTCAGAGGAAGCCTTGTTGAAAGATATAACTGTTTGCCAGAAATCATTTAGAGTGACAGAGAAAATGTAGTTTGTCTAACCCGTCTTCATTTCAGCATGAACTGTTTCAGTGTAGTTCTTTCATTTTGGTCCTGAATTGCTAACTTGAACCAATCAGGATGATAGGGAGCCTTAAAATGGAGCCTGTGGACGAATCAGAACTTGAACTCTCAATTTTGAGCCAGCCACAAGGGGATTGAATGGGCAGTGACTCTGGGAAATGTAGTTTTGACCTTGGCACCTTTTTTCACCAAAAGAGGGAGTTCTATTGTAGTGACAGCTGAATCAGCCAACCGAACTGGGAGGAACTCAAAGGAAATGCCCTGCTTTGAAGCTGGAAAGCTCAGATCAGTTGTGACAGTGAAGAGAGAAGGAGCTATGTGCTTCTGCGGTGTGTAGTTTAGCGCAGGAAGTGTGTGTGAGGCCCTGAGTTTCAGCCTGCAGCCGCTGTGAGTGCCAGTTTGGACTGAATCTGAGTTGAGAGGTACTGGACTTTAGGAGGGCTGACTTTGGCAAGATGGGAGAGTGCCTCAGAAAAGCACTAACAAACAGGCTAGAAGGAGGTGTGGAGCAACAATGGGGAATTATCAAAACTGCCATCACAGAGGCAAAAAGCCTTTGTGTGAAGCAAATAAACAAATCAAAATGAAAGAAAAGCCACTATGGTTCTCAAGAGAGGTGGCTGTGAAAGTCAGGAAGAAAAGATAGCATTCGGAAGTATAAGGAAACACAGAAGGAGCAGGACAGAGAGCTGTACCAGTTAAGGCAGAAAGAAGCAGGAGGAAGTCAGAATAGCAAAGGCCCAAACTGAGGAAAAGATAGCCAACTCAGTTAAGAAGGGGATAAAACCTTTATAGGTACATCAGCGAGCGAGAAAGACAAAGGGAGGGATAGTGAGGCTGAATAGAATGAACGTGGGTGGGCAGAGGGGACAGTGAAAAGCAGGAATACTGAACGAATATTTCTGCTCAGTATTCACAAAAGAGGAGGGGGAAGTGCCTAATCCAATTAACAGAAGCACTCTTGATAGGGGGGTCGATCCCAGTCCTTTCACAGAAGAAAGGGTTCTGCAAGAACTTCTAAAACTGAAGGTGGACAAAGCAATGGGTCCTGATGGAATTCACCCCAGAATTCTAAAAGAATTAAGGAAGGAACTAGTGAAACCACTGGCTACTCTTTTTAATAAATCATGGGAGGATGGTGTGGTACCCGAGGACTGGAGGAAGGTGGATGTGATTCCTTCACAAAAGTGGGACCAAGACAGAGGCAGGAAACTACAGACCTGTCAGTCTGACCTCTGTGGTAGGGAAAGTGATGAAGTCACTTCTGAAGGAAAGAATAGTTGAGTACCTAGAGGTCAGTGGAGCACAGGATCCAAGGCAGCATGGGTTCTACGGGAAGGTCATGTCAGACGAATCTAATAGATTTCTTTGACTGGGTGACCAAAGTAGTAGACCAGGGAGGGGCTGTGACATGGCCTACCCAGACTTTAGCAAGGCATTTGACACAGTCCCACACAAAAGATTATTAGTCAAATTAACCAGCCTGGGAGTGGGTCCCAGGGTGGTAGCCTAGTAAAACATTGGCTGGACAACAGAACACAGAAGGTAATTGTAAATGGAGTCCACTCTGAAGAAAGGGCGTTACCAGTGGGTACCGCAGGGTTCAGTATTGGGTCCAGTCCTTTTTAATGTCTTCATCAGTGACATTGAAGAGGGACTGGAAGGAAAAGTATGCCTTTTTGCAGATGACACAAAGATCTGCAACAGGGTTGATATATAAGGAGGCGTGGAAAGGATGAAAAGGGACTTGGCAAGGTTGGAGGAATGGTCAGACATATGGCAGCTAGGATTCAATGCAAAAATGCAAAATAATGCACCTGGGAAACAAGAACCCAGGGAAGAATACACAATGGGTGGGAGGTAGTAACAACAACAAAACAGGAAAGGGACCTGGGGTAATCATATCAGATGACCTTAAGGTTAGCAAGCAATGTGAGAAGGCAGTAGGGAGGCTGGGGTGTACTGGGATGTATAGGGAGAGGCATCAGCAGCAGAAAACAGGAAGTTGTTATCCCTCTGTACAGACAGTTGGTGAGACCCCATCTGGAATACTGTGTCCAGTTCTGGAGACCCCATCTCCGCAAGGACATAGACAGGACAGAGGCAGTCCAGAGGAGGGCAACTAAATGGTGCAGGGTCTGCAAGTGAAGCCAGTATGAGGAGACCAAAGGAGCTAATATGTATACCCTTGAGGAAAGAAGGAAGAGGGGATATGATAGAAACTTCAAGTACCTCAAGGAATTAAAAAGTCCAAGAGGGTAGCATCTTTCAGAAAAAGAGACTTGCAAGAACAAGGGGACACAATTTAAAGATAGAAGGAGGGCGTTCAGGGGCAATGTGAGGAAGTATTATTTCACAGAGAGGTAGTGGATGCATGGAACAGCCTTCCTGAGGAAGTTATGGGGTCTAAAACTGTGGGAGAATTCAAGAATGCATGGGACAGACATAAGGCAATTCTTGTGGGGGGCAGGAAGATATAGGCTGTTGGTTAACTAGGATCTGCGGCCTATCCTGTAGGTAGGAAAATGGGCAGACTAGATGGGCCTAGTGGTCCTTATCTGCCATCAAAGTCTATGTTTCTATGAGAGGAGAAAGAAGCACCAGAAGTGTGGAAACCAGGCTCAGCCTATAGAAGAGCGGAGAAATTGCTGAATCGCGCTCGGTCTGTCAAGAACTGAAGCTGCTGTGTGTGTTTTCCCAGGTATTTTGCAGTAAGTGCGATCGGGATCAAGGAGCAGCCTGCCTGGTATAGTACTTTCCTTTTACATATGAATGTGCGTAGTGCTTGTGGGGAATCACTATTTCCAATCCCCTATACTGTGTGCTGTGTGTTGAAGCTAGAAGCAAACCCCAGCTTGCCTTGGACTAAATCCATTTGCTATCAACTGCAGTGGGGTCCAGTCACAAGGACCTTGTCTCCATGCCCTGTTGTTTCTGACAATCCAGAAGAACATCCACCATCTGGTTCTCAGCTTAGGTATTGTGAGTACAAATCAGGGTATTCCCCTGCAGCCTGTTATCAATTACAAGTGTGTCATCTAATTATTGTTGTTTCATTTCTTCATGGACTGAGCCATCCGGCTCCAGATTACAAGTGGGTGTTGTGCATATATTTTCTTCCTACAGGGCCCCATCCATCTGCTCCTGCCAGCCAACCCCGAGCAACGGACCTGGCTATCCCATCCCCCCCATCTTGGGTACCCAGAGAGTGACATTTTGGACCCTATACATATATATATATATATATATATATATATATATATATATATATATATATATATATGCACAGTACTGTGATTTGAACTTTGCCAAAACTAATCAACCTGATTGCCCCTCCGATGTTACTGTCCCTAAATAAATCAGATTTGTTGTTGTTATACTATATACTGTCTGTGGTGTTGGTACTTATGGAAACAGTATTGTATTTTGCTTTGTATGTTATTTAACCTTATTTTACAGGGGGTCCTCAGAGACGTGCTGCAGAATCAGTCTCGAGGGTAAGTGGTGCTTTATGAGTGAATAGTGTATATACGTGGGGTTTTGGGGCTGTAACTCCTGTGTACTGTGTGAGCCACTAGAGGGAAAAAAAGGGGGTCTCAGTGTCCCAGAGGGCTGTGACCAAGCTAGTCTAACCACTACAAACCCTGACCTCTGGGCAGAGGCACCTGCCATAGAACCTAGGCCCCTCAACCTGTCAGTAGTCAAGCAGGCAGGGGTAGTAGCCCTTGGGATAGCACCACCTGGGGGTTGCACTTTATAGTAGTGTGCCAACTGGAAGAAAAACAAACACTGTGGGAGAAAATTCATCTTAAATACATTTATCTATCCAGTCAAAGAGAAGGAAAGTAGTCCCCATCTGATTATGTCACCAGTGACCTCCTCTAATAAGTTATAATAATTCCATTAAAAGAGGTTAGATATAACAGGCGTCTCCACGACAGGAGGAGGACAGAACATGTTTTAAACATGCAGGGGATATGCATAGGGGATTGCTGGTAGTCGGGGGGGCAACCTAACGCCAGCAGTGCATGATAGAGCACAGTTGTTAGACTGTAGTGGAATTAGGGCAGACTAGGTTGGCCAAAGGCCCTTATCTGCCGACAGTTTCTATGTTTCTATAACAAGAGTCTCCATGACCCCCAAGTATCTCACTACCTTATTGTGGGCCCATGCAAAAGGGAATTTCACCTTTAACTGTTGTATGCAATATCCACTATTTCTGATAGGTTTGGGCATAGTATAATTAATTTTGTAACCAGAAAGCAAGCTTTACTCTTCTAGAAGTTGGTGTAGCTCCAGTATAGAAGTATTTGTTGATCTAATACAGAACAGTCATCCATATACATGGATGTTTTGTGTTCCTGTTTGTGCATTCTGACCCCTCGTATCTCAGGATTAGATCTAATGCTCCACCAGAGGCTCTTTACACAGGATGAACAAAAGCGGGGAGAGTGGGCAGCTCTGCTGAGTATTGCAGAAGAGGGGAAGCATGTGGAGTTCACCCTGTTGACTTTCAACGTGGCTTTGGCAGAACTGTAGAAGGAGGCACCACTCTAGAAAATGATCCCCAAATTTCATGACTTGCAATGTATGTTTCAGGACCCCAGTTCACCTGGTTAAACACCTTTTCAGCATCTGGAAAATGGCTAATTATAAATGTAGACTCTGTTTCTGAGACAGAAAGATTTTAAGCAACCCCAAAATATTATCTGAGAGACTCCTGCCCTTTATAAATCCTGCCTGATCCAGGTGAGCTAATGGGCCAATGACCTTCTGCAGCAACTGAACCAAGATGGAAGTAAAACCCTTCAAATCAATGTTTACCAGTGAGGCAGGGTGAAAGGAGCTACAGAGTGAGATCTTTTTTTCCAGGTTTGGGATATCAGAAATCCTAGCTTGCATCCATGACACAAGTTCCCCTCCCCATTTTGCACTGCTCCATAAACTTCTTTTAGCATGGGAAGTGAACAGAACTGTTGAAGATTTCTCCAAGGGTTTCTCATCAGTATCCAGTGCTTTATTTTTTAAGTTCTTGATTGTCTCGGATTTCTTTGTTAGTAATGGGAGCATCTTATCTTGCTAAATTGGTTACGTTGTTTCACAGGCGCAGAGATTTATTACTGGCCTGCCTTTTTTCACTCACCACTATGCCCTTTATGCTGCCGTGGGGTGGTCCTCCCCTCAGTATAGGAGGTACAGAAATGCTGTACTCTGGACATTCAGAGCTATTATCAAAAAACTTCCCCCATATATCTCTGATTGTCTTCCGATATGCGAGCTAGGAAAGTACCTTAAAGGTACCCAGGCTTAAAACACGCTTTGGAAGAATGGCCATAAGTTATGAGCTGCCATCTCTATCAAATAAACTACAAAAAACATTGAAGCTGAGTACTTTGGTCAGTCTTTCTACCTTCAAGACACTATATGCCTGTTCGGTTAAGGAATCTTGTAATTGTTTCTCTCGATCCTAGACAGCCATTACAACTGCGACGCATCTTAACGGTGCCTGTCTTCTTCACATATCTGGCAGAGCGGCCCTCTCCTCCACATTTCTACTTGTATATTGCTGCTCTGTCTGTTATCCCTTGTCCTGTGTCTCTTCTGCAGCTCTTACCTTTCCTCCTCAGTACCCTTCAATTGCCCTCGGTACCCTTCAACTGCCTCCGCATGTACTCCCCCTCCCCTCTGCCTGCAACATCCACTCCTTTCTACCCTGTTCACACTAACTGTGAACACTCTGACTGTCTTGATCACAAGGCATTGTATGTAATATATTACTAATTAACTGTTGTTCTTGTATAAGCTCATCCAGCTATCGCTGTAGACACATTCTTGCATTATGTAGGAATTGAACTACTGTTCTCCATTTGTGTCATGGTTATCCTATTGTGTCACTGTAACCATAAAACATTATTTGAATGTTATGTTGTTGACTGTTTTATAAATTGTTTATCCTTCATTCCTGTGCTAACCAGGTCCATCTTGCAAATAAGCTATGCTCAATGGTGTTCACCTGGGTAAATAAAGATTCTGATGGATTGATTGATTGATCAAAAGTTGCCTTATCACGTTCTGAAAATTTGTTCAGGCTTAATTTTATTAAGAAAACCGTGAAGTTTAGTCAGCTCCCCTCTCTGCCTCATATAAGGCAGAGTTGTAGTTAGCAAGAATACAAACTATGCAGGGTGGGTCTGAATAAAATGTGTCTGAGGCAGTGGACTCTAATTCTTAACACCGCTCAGTTGACTAGCTCTTTTCTAATTGCCATGCCATGAGCTTCTCTGCCTTTATTCCCAACTCACAGAACCTTTGTTGTGAGTACTAACGTGATCCTTCAATATTTTGTTCACCTCTGCCATGCACTTCTCTAACCATTTCTTTTGTTGTTCATCCAAAGAAAGTTTATGCTTAGCTTCCATGTCAAATGGTTGCTTGGGCTCCCTGAAGAAGAGGCAGGATGTCTCAAAGCACTGGAGTATTGTGTGAGTCACAAACACTTTTTGATATATTCATCACCCCCTTGGTGTGTGCAATTCATCTGTTACTAAGGCACTGTTTTGCTTTGTACTGTGGCAGCACCCGCCTGAAGGATTCCAGTGTAGTACACATATTGTTGGACTTGGTCACTCTGAGCTGATCTTTCTTACTATTTTTTAACTCTGTATTTATCCGTCTTACTGCCCCCTCTCACCACTCTTTCAGACCCTCTGTTGCGCGGTCCTTCTTCTCACAGGAGTCTGCCCCCAGAGTACCTGCTACCACATAGTCCCTTGATGGACAGATTACCTCCCGGTGTGGGGTGGGGAGAGGCCCAAACTCCCCAACTATTGATTGCAGACCTGTACAGCGGAGTCTGCCCTGATGATCGAGGGCACACAGTGAGGAGTCGTCACCTAGGTGAGACTGGGGTATTTTTCCTGTATTCTTCCCCTGGTGTCGGCGTGCAATGAGGGCCAAGGAGAGAGAAGATGCGTCAAGACGCACCTCCTGCTCCGCCCCTCTGCCGATGTCCGCCCCATTCCCATGCTGCTACCTCCATCTATCGCACCAACCACCTGAGCTCCCCCAGGTAGCGGTATCATGGCGAGAACTTGCAGGTTATCCCCCCCAGAGATGGAGAGCAGCCGTTGGGTGCTCTATCCTTCTCTGCCCTGGCTGACCCCTGGCAGTCCGTGCTTGTTCCCGAACACAGGTCACCGATGTAGTGTGAGGTAAGGCTTCCACTGCCTCAGCCCTCAGTGCCACCAGGCTGGGCCTGATCTTTCTTTTTTTTTTTTTCATGTAGCATAACTAGCTATATGACCTGTTATGGTTGTTTAAAAACCATCCCACTAGGCTGCGAAGATTTGTCAGTAATCAGGTTTGAGGACAGATAATCTTGTGTAGGGGCCTCAGTCATGTTCCTGAATTCCAGATCACTGATCAAAGGGGCAATGAGCCAACATGTAGGTGTCCTGTGTGGTGGAGTAACTACCAAGTTGAGCGCTAGTGGGGTGTGATCAGATGCAGTGATATTTTTAATGGCACAGTCTTGGGCAATATGCAGCCAGTCATTAGAGAGTAAGAAAATAATACATTCTAGTATATAAATTATAGAGTTGAGAGTTGAAAGTGTAATCTTCCCTGGTGGAGATGAGGAAATGCCAAACATCTGTAAGCCTAAATCATGAGCTAGTTGTTTGATACACCTTCCTGCCCGGCTTCTGCCAGTCCCTGAGCTCCCCTATTTATCCTAGCTGTGATGCACTGTAGGATACAGTTGAAATCACCTCCTATCAAATAGAGTCTACCCAGTTTGGTGGCATTATTCAACAGGACTTTGAGAGAGGTAACATTATCAGAGTACTCGTTTGAGGCACATATACTCTATTTACAAGGGCCAGATTACTTCCGCCATCTTCGTCGACTTGGTCAAAGCCTTCCACACAGTATTACAGCCCCTTCTCATGGACAAGCTTAAGGCAGTGGGACTTTGCCTCCTCAACCAGTTCATTCCAATCCTAACTAGAGGGCAGGGGGCAAGCCTTCCATATTGCAGACATCCCCCCAACTCCCTATTTGCTCAGGCATGCACCAAGTTTCTGTCCTGGGCTCCATACTCCTCTCCATATTCTAAATTACCTCGTTCTACCTGGTTCTCTGAGTACGTCCACTTGTTTGCAGATGAAACCATTCTATTTGCCTCTGGCTCTTCTACTGTTAACTTTACTTTCCAGCTCCAACAGGATTTTGACAGGATTCAGAGCTGGTGCCATTCCAACCTTCTCTCTTGATGCCAAGAAAATCGTCTCTTGACCTTGGCTCCTGACAGACACTCACCAGGCTCTCTCCTCCCTCCTTCCACACCCTTGATGATACTGTGATTGAGGATGTCTCTCTTTTAAAGGGGTCCTACTGGCACAGTGAAATCCCAACCGCTTCACAGATCAGGGCTTCACTGTACAATTCACCCTGCAGTCACTGCACAAAACAAATACTTTTTTAAGCTCACCACTCATAAAATTGAGAAAAGCCCCCGGTGCAGCTGGCATTTTCTATTATAGTGCTGTATTCCGGTTCCGATCTTGCTACTAAACACACAAGATGATGACGGCCAGTGCCCCTGCATTACCGGTAGCCCTATGTATGGAACTGTATAAAATTATATTTGTGAAATACCGATTCTTATTTTTACACACTTTGCATAAATGCCATGTGTATGGCTGGCATAGAAAATGCCGGAGGTACTGGGGGCTTTTCCCAGTTTTACAAGCAATGAGCTTAAAAAAGTATTTGTTTATACAGTGACTGCAAGGTGAATTTGTACAGTGAAGTCTCAATCTGTGAAGCGGTCGGGGCTTCATTGTACCCAGTAGGACTCCTTTAAGTAACTTTGGGTCTGGCTGGACCATCACCTCAACTTCTGGGAACACACTGATGCCATCCACCCCAAGTTTCACCTCAAACTGGGTGCACTCTATAGAAACAAAGCCAGTATCCTCTCTTTCTGCCAGGAGCTAGTCACAAAGATGATCCTCCCTATCTTCAACTATGTGACATTTTCTACAGCACCACTCCCAAATCCGCCCTTGCCAGACAGGACCCCCCTTTTTACTTTTTCTGCCATTTTGCTTTGGACTGGCCCCTTCAAGCACACCCACTGCTCTCTCTACTTATCGCTTTCTCTCTCCCTTCCCTTAATGACAGACACCTTATCACTGTATCACCGTCTCCTCCAAATTCTAGTTTGATGCTCTCCCCCACCTCCATGTTTCTGACCTCCTTTCTCCCCCCTTCATCCTACCCTCTTTGGAACACTGCTTCCCATTCCCTGTCCCTCCCATCCAGGAAAACTTCCATGGGCCAAGCTGCCTTCTTGTATTGCTTTCCTAAGCTCTGATCCCCTCTTCCCCTGTCTATCTACTCAGCCTCATCTTCTCTTTCCTCATATCCCTTCTTCATGCTTTACTTCACCCTCTTGCAACTGTTCCTGACCCCCTGTCTCTTGTGTTCCCTCCTCCCTGTGTTGTTGTTCCTCCAGGCTGTGAGCAATTTTCCTACCACCTATAGGCCGAACTGCACCTAAATCAGTCATATCTGGTTATATTTTGCTTCTGAACCTAACCTCTGCACTGGCATTGATACTGCTCACACCTTAGCAGTCTGGGTGGTTGTAATCAGCTACAATCTGGCTTTTTCCTGGTATTATATAGCACTGGTACCTTAAATTAGATTATTATTCATCTTTTTATGTCACCCTGACTATATACCTGTAAATTATGACTGCTGTCTGCTATGTATTTTTACTTTTTTTATTATAAGTATTCTTTATGGCATTTTATTTTCATCACTTCTGCACCTTACAGTATGTAGTTTCACTTGCACTCCATGTATTGTATACTCCTCTTCCCCCATTCCCCCAGGCCACATCTGGAAACAAGTTATTATCAGCTCAGTATGTCTTCCCTGGTGAAACTTTTCAATAAATAAATGCATTTATTATGACATAGGGTATCCCTTGTATTGTGTCTTTAAGACATAGGGCCTGATTCTAGATATGGTTACGCCTAGCGTAAAGTGACTTGTGCCAAACAAAATAGTACAAATAGCACTTTAGACCATGAATTGCAACATTTGGAATTCTGCAAATCTGACATATCGCAGGCTGCTTGCGCCAAAGTGGACTTATGCCACCAGTTACGCCATAAACCCGTGACATGGCACAAGGGGGTGATGGCAGCAGTTGCACCCTATTCTGGAAGGGCAGCTGGAAGATCCCCAGATTTGCTATTCTGGAACAACCCCCAGAGGACATCCATCAAAGTAGTTACACCAGCTATTAGCTGGTGTAAATGTCCCTTGCCTCCACTGGGGGTTGCGCCCATGTACCCGTGAGCCCATCCCCCAGTACATGTAGCCCCCCCACCCATGCCCTGATCCCCAAAATACATTAAAGCACCCACAGGGCTATGTATCCCAATGCCCTAATCCCCCAACATTCATTAAAAAAGCCCTGCAGGTCTATGTAATCCCCCATGCCCCGATCCCTCAACATTCACTAAAAAAACACCGCAGGGCTATGTATTCCTCCATGCCCCATCCCCCAACAGTCATTTAAAAAGCCCCACAGGGCTATCTATCCCCCTGTGTATGATCAACAAGTAGAAGCCTGCAGGGCTAGCGGTCTCCAGCCCCGATTCCCATACCCAAGTCCAGGCATAATGAGAACTATCCACCCAAAACTAAGAAAACAATCCCTGTTGTCCCTGGTAGTCTAGTGGTTACCACCCCGCCCCCACCTGGCAGTGTCAGTCCACTTGCTCCCCTCGACCCATACCCAACTGGCAAGTGGCACAGCTCACCTCTCACCTCCTCAGCCAGCTGCCAACTGAGCTCCATATAAGTGCATACTACTATAAATAGTATGCGCTCAAAGAATGACGGCTCATTCATTGAGCGCATACTATTTAGAGTAGTATGCATTCATGTGGAGCTCAGTCAGTGGCTGGCTGCGGTGGTGAGAGGTGGGCTGTACCAGTCACTGGCTGGGTATGTGTTGAGGGGAGCGGGGCGGACTGGCACTCCGGGGTGGGGGCCGCGGTAAGGGGACACTAGACTACCAGGGATAACGGGTCTGCGGTGTGTTTAGTGTCTTTTTGTTTACTGTGAAGGGCAGTCAAGACTTTGGGATCATGATTGGGGATCGGGGATTGGGAAGGTGGGCCACTAGCCTGTGGGGCTTTTAAACATGATTGGAGATGGGGGCTTGTGGGGGGTCGGATAGACCTGTGGGCTTAACATGCCAAGTGTGGATTTGGGCATGTGGGAGGTTGGATAGCCCTGTGGGTCATTTGAACAAATTAAGTGGGGATCAGGGCTTGTGGGGGGCACAGCCCACACAGGCTTCACTGTTTTTAACTTCAGAGATCAGGGCTGGGGAGGACGCTTATGCACTTGTACTGCACATTGCCGAAGGCTTGTGGCAACCTGTGCAGGTGCGCCTTTCCTTTGGCGCACATTTATGTTTGCGTAAACTGCAGGACTTAGCCAAGGGACCTTGCCCATAGAGAATTGGGTGCAGGGTCCCTGCTGCACTGGCATTCATGAAGTTGTCTTTGGTGCAACTTGTGCCAGCTCCTTCTAGAATCGGGCCATATACTTCTCTCTTTGCCACTAATAGCCTGATCAGTCAGCAGAAAGGTATCTTTCCTAATCAGTATTGCTGTCCCTCCCTCTGATGTGGATGAAGTTCCTGGGAAGAGGAGTAAACTTCCTCCACTCAGCTACACTTTAGCTTGGCATGTTCAGCCTCAGACAAGTGCATTTCTTGAAGAAGTGTGTCTATGGCCTCAAGTCCATTTAATTCTTGTAAAATTCTATTGCATTTGACAGAGCTTCTTGTCCCATTGTTGTTGTATGTCAACACTCGTATGTCTCCCTTTTTAAAACATGAACACCCCCCCACCTCTATCAGCTTCACATATTTCCATCTGTACCACATACTTCAATCACATGGAAGACAAATCACGTACTGAACAAGGAAACCATGAATCATGAACCCAAACTCTTCAAGATGAAGCACAATATCCCAGTGTTCTGTGGGTGTTGCTTTGTGGATTTTTTTTTTAATTGCCCAGCTCCCAAGGCTTTCAGAGGGGGCCTTGTGCCCTCTCCTACTCCATCCGCCTGGGCATCATACAAAGCCAAATCTACCCGCTTCATCTTGCTTGAGGCCGGATGTTTACATTTTCCCCTTTTCTCCTTGCCCTCTAAGTATGCCATCACAAGGATGAATATCCGGACAGATGGCATGTTGACACTGCCATTTTCAAGCACCCACAGCATCCTTCCCTCCCTGACTCGAAGAGCCACCATTGCCCCAAAGACCAGTGCTTCCACTGGCCCCAGGAGTGTCGGGTGCTCAAGGCACCCTGGTAACCCATCCCAGGAGGAGGAGAGCATCTGTTGGGACACTCAGTCCTCCATCCCCCTACTGACCCCAGGCAGCCCAAGTCCGTTTCCGAACTCGGGTCGCAGGCGTAGCATGAGGTGTGGTGTCCAGCGCCTCAACCCTCAGTGCCACTGGGCCAGCTTTGTGGATTTTGAGTATCTCCGACAGTTGTTTGTCTAGCAGGCACTATCATAGCACCCATGGAGCTACCCTGCTTCTCTTCCATTACATCTCAGCTCTCTTCACATCATCGAGACCCTAGAGTGGTTGCATTAGCAAAGTTCATCTTTCCCATCAAACCAGGGATTGTGTAATTAGGCTTGGGGTTACAAGTGAAAATGTATCTAATTACACAATCAGGCAAGTATAATAATTGAGTTATGCAACACAAAGATGTTTTGCTAATAGTAATACATTGTGCCTCTAAAGTGGCTAAATGGTTGATGACATACATACGTGGAAATAAGCAATTATTTTTATGGATGTACTTGAAAATAAATGTTTATTTTCATATATGTCTACCTGCAGGTCTAAATAATATGATGTTTTTGCCTCTATTTAAACCCACTCAGTTGTATATATACTGAATAAACAACAGGCAACCAAAGAGTGAGTGGCAATAATTACCACATGAGCTCCATGAGATAGTATAGTTCATGAGCATACCAGTATTGCCTATTGTTTATTTAATATAATGCATCTGGATGGTTAGGTTTAATTTTAATCACAATTGTGATATGTTTAGTTTGCGGCTGCATGGTGCATGATTTGCACATATGCAGCTGCGTTTTATGTTTTTTGCATGCTGTATGTGTGACTATGTGTATACACAATGTCATTTAGATATGTGCTGTCATTTGCACATGCACGGCATGAGCATAGTGCTGTGTGTGGGTACATGGGGTTAGGAAGAATGCTGGGAGCATCCTAATTGGTGATAGGATAAAAGGAGGCAGAACACCCATGGGAGTTCCCCTACTGTCTTCAGAATAGCCGTTTAAGCGGCAACAGGTGTGGTGATGTGGAGCAATAGCTTCAATAACATAGTAGCAGTGTGGCACTCAGTGTTTGGTGACAGAGGCCTGGAACCACATCAAGGAACCTGAGCGTTTGGTGAGGCAGGCAGGGAACGGCATTGAGATAACTGTTTGGTGACATGATTGTTTTACATTTGATGTGCATACGCACCTAACATTTTGTTACACTGAAAGGGGATTTCGGGGGGGTGTTACTGCTGAGCCCATTGCAGTTTAAAATAGCAGGGGCTTGGCAGTCTAGACCAAAGATCATGCACTGTGGTCATGACACTGCTCACTGTTTGCTGGGCGGAAACATCTTGTACTTCAAAGGACCAAGCCGCTCCAATCAGAGAGAGCTTTGGTCCTTTGATTTGCATGAAGCCAGTCGGAGCAAGCAACTGATTGGTTGTCAATGTCATGAGCCTGTCACTGTCAGCCCACCCACACTACCACTTCTTTCTCTCCCTCCCCTCCAGGTTCAACCTGATAAACATGTTTCACACTTTGAAATGTGAAGGCAGGTTACCCGTAATCCATGGCTCGACTCTGCTGCCAGTGCTTCTATGTAGTGACTGTCATGATTAGCAGCTGACGTGGATGAACAAGTGTGTGAAAGTAGAAGTGGATGCACTCACTGAGATCCTCATCTCAATGAAAAGTAACAGGGACTCAGAGGTAAGACTTATGCTGGTGACAGAAACGGCATCTATTTTCTATCAGGAAATAAATTTACACACTGGTTGGATGCTGTTTCTGTCACTCTGTTCTCTACTGAGTCCATTTTTAAATAGCAGTGTATAGCAGGCAAGTTAGTGTGTGTGTATGGTCTCTGAGCCATACTTAGCCCGTCCTCATAACCTTAGGCTCTTACAGCACTCCCAATATACAGTAGTTATGCGGTCTTGTTCAATAACCACCAGTGTAGTATGCTGTTAGGAGAGAGAAGATCAGGGAAAAGATTTCTAAATGTTGTGATATATAATGGCGTTTGTGTGGTGCATATGATACAATTTACCCATTTTCCTAGTGAAAGACTCCTTTGCACATCTCAGGATATATTTTCTGCAGTTCAGTATGCTGTAAAGTGTTCAGAAAACATCAGGTAAGCCTGATTTATGCATTGTAAAAGCAAGCACTGATATGCTTTCTAAGTTAATAAATTTTCAAATATGAATCCTTCACTCCATCTTGGATGTGCTTATTAACAGGACAGATATGGGGGCACTGATGGTACCAGAAAAAAGAACATTCCTCTTGCAGACTGAATGGTACTCATCAATATCCTTTCTCGTTTCCACCTTACATATCTGAGCGCTAACTTTTTTTTGTAGATTCTTTTTCTCGCCTGACAATCTGGGGCATCTCTCAGGCAGGTTAAGCTGGCTTTCACCCCTTTACTGCCTGCTTGAACCACTCCTCCGACTGAAGCATCGGTATCAGGTCCCTCCTCTCCGCTGACCACATACAGGATGAGGCTGAGGATCCCCGGGGGTAAGGTTGGGATCATGGCCGCACTGGACATGTGGGGTTTCTCTCTGGGAGACCACACCATCACCTAACCCGCTGCCGGGGTTTTCAGTCTTGGATCCCCTCAGAGTGCAGTGTGCAATGACACTTGCACATGGTTGCCCTGCTAGCGTCTGCCACACTCCACCCTTACATTGGCTGGTGCACCTGTATCCCCAGTCTCCATCGGGGTCATCAGAACACTGAATGGCCCTGGAGGCCCTCCCCAGGGAGGAGGAGGAGAGCTGTCCTCCAGATGCTCCATCCTCTCCCTCCCTTGCCAAGCCCCGGCTACCTGAGTCCGTCACCAAACACGGGTCGCTGGTGCAGCGCAAGGTGTGGCATCCAGTGCCTCAACCCTCAGCACCACTGGGCCAGCATATCTGATCGCTAACTGCTGAGCAGTATAATATGCAACTGTGCTATATTGTTACTTTAAGAGTCAATGAATAAGATTGTCTCGCTTACTTGATTTTTTTCCACACTTTACAGCAATACTGAATTCACCACACACACTCGTATTGCCTGTAACAGCAGTAGCTGCTTAAAAATGTATTCAGTACAGAACAGTATGACAGAAACAAATGACATCTCTGGTGTCTGGCATCTGTGTCAATTTACTCACTATCTGAGAAAAGATGCTGCTTCTGTCACAGCTACGAGCCATAATATTTATGATGATGGGTCAGTATACTGAATGCTCATACTATCGATGGACATTTCAAGAAGATATATTGTGAGTGAATAAGAGTTGAGTGGGGGAGAAAACAACATTTTGGGGTCATACATTTGTGAGAGTATTTAAAGAATTAATTTTTGTTGTGCGTAGCTTGATGTGAGTGTGGGTTGGAGGATTAGATACTCGAAATGGTACTCTCCTGCAGCAAACTACATATGGTGTACAGAAACGGCATTGAATTAGAGTGTAAATGTATTTTCTGATCGAAAATAGATGCTGTTTCTGTCACCAACATAAGTCTCACCTCTGAATCCCTGTTACTTTCCATGGAGATGAGTGACAGTTACAATCTCAGCTCTGACTGACAGTGAAAGAGCTATCACGTGGATCTCAGTAAGGGCATCCACCTCTATTTTCATGTGCTGTTGGGATCATGTTTGCTTCTCCACTTTGGCAGCTGAGTGTGACAGTTGCTACATAGACACGCACACACATGTGTGCACACACACACACACACACACAAAAACACAGAGCACAGCCAAACTGTGGATTTTGTGTGAGCTGCCCCTTCACATTTCAAAGTGAAAAACATTGTTTTGCAGGATGTTTGAAGAAAAAAATTGTAGACTATAAAACAACACACACATATCTTCTAATTTATTGGGTTTGACAAAAAAAAAAAACTATTTCTGTTGGCTGACAGTCTCCTTTAAATGTAAGCAGAATGGGGTGCCCACCCCCGCTACCACTTCTTTATTCTGGTCCCCTCCAGGTTGCTCACCCTTCCTTCCCATCTTTATAAATATATAATGCATATTTTTTTAATGTAAGCAGCCCAGGTTGCCCACACCCAAAACCACTTCTCTTGACCCCTCTTCCCTTCCAGGTTGCCCACCCCCCATTCTCCAACAAGCCCAACACTGGAGTGCCCAATCCCAGTGTTGGAATGTACCTGAAATAAAGAAAACCATCCCTCGATTTTTTTTTTAAATCCTGTGAAAAAGAAAACTGTCTATCAATGTCTATTGCACTGTTAGTACCCCCCACGTGACCCTCCCACTAAGTACCCACCACCCACACCTTCCCAAGCCCTTACTTACCCACTAGGGGTCCAACGCTGTAATCCTCTCTGGATCGCAGACATGTCTTCACTCTTCAAAACCGAACCGCAAACTGAGGAAATCAGATATACGGTTTAATGTATTTCAATGGGGTTTTGAACTTAATGGCATAACGTGGCCGTTTTTTAATATTTTCCCCAAATATTTTTAACATGCCTTCCTGGGGCCCCATCTCATTAACAAGAGCAGTGAATTATGCAAATCTGCCCTGAAAGATGATTTTTGTGGTTGCTGTGCGAAATTACCTTTCGGGCAGGAGTTGAAAATTGTCTCCTCTCTTGTTCATGTGATGAGGTCAAAGGAAGGCTGTGTTGAAAATGTGGCTTAAAATGTAAAAACCAAAAACAGAATTATGAGCCTGCATTGAAATTTGCCAACTCACAGATAAATTAACTTTGGTAATTTTCAATATTTTTACCCCAGATTTTCAACATAACCATTTCTTTCCAGTACCTCATGAATGTGGTAGCTGTCATTTTTCAAATCCTGGCCAAAATGTGTTTTTGTAGCTGTGGCACAAATTAACATTTTGGTGGTGAGGAATCACATTTTGGCAGGGATTTGTTTATTTTCACCTACTGGGTTCATTAGGTGGGGTAATAAGAAGGCTATGCTCAAAAGTTGGTGTATGCTGGCCCATCGGCACAGTGGTTGGATTTTCACTTGTGATGCGGTGACCCAGGTTCCGGGACAGATCTGGGTCGTCGGAGGGCTGGCCGGGAGGAGAAGGATCGAGTGTCCCTTGGACTCCTCTCCTTCTCCAGGGGGGAGGGTGGTGTGTGCTCAGTGCACGAGCAATACCTGGCGGAGGCTGGGTTGTCACACAGCACTGGCGCTGACTTAGCTGTGGGGCAGGGCGGAGGCTGGATGTCATTTCACATCCCTGCCCCAGCCTACAAGAGGAAGAAAAACTTTACAGCCGGCCATCTCCAAGAAGCCCTACCCCTGGGCTTCAATTAGCCTCCTAGCCAGCTCTCCCAATCAGACACAGTTTCACAGCACTGTACTTGGGGAGGCAGTGCTGTGACCACACCCTCTGGGGGTAAGTCAGGGGTGACGGGAGGCGCAGGCTATATAGAGGGGTGAAGTATGGGGCGCCATAACCAGGGTGGATATCGATGGCTGGCACAGCAAAAGCATAGTAAATTAAAAAAGAAAGTTGGTGTACAAATATGGTAAAATGTCTAGGTTATGACTGAACATTACACTATTTCAGTGCTCACTCATAACTTCGCTAATTTTCAATATTTTGGCTTCAAAGTTTTTTAAAATCCTGGATGAGATGTGTTTTCGCACCTCTGGTGTGAAATTACATTATGGCCAATATACTATAAATGGTGTGTGTCATGTCTGTAAGGTGAATCCTAAAACAAGTACCTTCAAAAATTGGGGTCAAAATAAAAAAAAAAGTTTAACAAGCATCAAATGTTCGTCATTGACAAATGCTTGTATTTTTATGTTGCTTGCACGCATGTGCAAGAAACATAGTGCCATCATTGGAGATTTCGGAGGTGTGTCACCTCCTCCTCCAAATCAGTCAGTGAGCTGGCAGGCGCGGCCCCTGTAAGCCAATGCATTTTGAGCTGTCTCATGACGCTCCAAAATGCAGTAGCACTCTGATTGAAAGAGGAGCTACACTTCAGTGAGCACCCGATAGCGTAGCCCCCACGCAGGCGTGCATGCCCCCACACATCCTGTGTAGCCGACGGGTGCCCAATCCCGCCTGAGCTGCTGTCGTCCCCGTGGCTGGTGCCACTGGAGCCCACCCAGCGGCAATCAGTTTTTGCCGAGGGGTGCCCAATCCCCTGTCGGCTGAGCGGCCCCCATCCTTGTGCCACACTGGGAGCCCACCCCAGCGTGGCAAGCGTCCTTGTAGTCTTTTTCTTTTTTTTTTTCAATTGTTTGGCCGACGGGGGTGCCCAGTCCCCATCGACTGAATAGCCCCCCGTCCTTGTGCCACGCTGGGCGCCCACCCCAGCATGGCAAACGCCCCTCGTAGTCTTTTTTCGCTTTAAACCTGTAAAAAACGTCTCTGCTGCATGCCTCCCGACCCCCTCACACAACCCGCATCCACCCACTGTGCACCTAGCCTCCCACACCCCCCACCCCATACCACCTCTGGACTCCGGCGCCGACGATCTTGGTGGACCGGGAACACGTCTGCACTCTTCAAAGCCGACTGCTAACTGAGGAAATGCCGGTAAGCTGTATAATGGGCTAGATAGGAGGGTTCAACTTTATGCATATCTCAGGCATTTTAGAATTTTTGCACCAATTTTCAACATGGGGTTTTAGGACCTCTTCTCATGAATGATGTCACTGTCATGGCATTATTCAGGCCGGAAAAAGGTGATTTCGGCGCAGTGACTGTGCAGTGACTGTGAAATCACCCTTCGGGGCAAACTCTGCCATGACAGTGACACCATTCATGAGAAGGTGTCAAAACCCAATGTTGGAAAAAGGTCCACAAATTCCAAAAAATGACTGTTTTATGAGCGTGCTGTGCAGTTCCTACGCAGGCTCGTAAGTTCACGAAATTTCAATGTTTTCATTCCAGATTTTCAACATTGCCATTTTACCACACCTTCTTATGAGCAGTACAGCTGTCATTTTTCACATCTCACCCAAAATGTGTTTCCACCCTTGTAGCACAGAATTTCGCAGTCGATGTGCGAAATCAATGTACGGGACAAATTAAGAAAATCACAGTGACACTGTTCATGAACAGAGGTCTTAAAATGGCTATGTTGAAAATTTGGTGAAAAATTCCTAGAAATGACTGTTTTACTTAGCTGCAGTGCTATGCAGTTCCTACGCAGGCCCGTAAGTTCACAAATTTTCAATATTTTCACTCCAGATTTTCAACATTGCCATTTTACGACACCTCCTCATGAGCAGTATAGCTGTCATTTTTCACATCCTGCTCAAAACATGTTTCCGCCCATGTAGCGCACAATGGCGCAGTCGGTGTGCGAACTCAGTGTATGGGACACATTAAGAAAATCACAGTGTCACTGTTCATGAGCAGAGATCTTAAAATGGCAATGTTGAAAATTTGGTGAAAAATTCCTAAAAATGACTGTTTTTCGAGTGTGCGTTGCGCAGTTCCCACGCACGCTCGTAGGTTTATGAATTTTCAATAGTTCCACTCCAGATTTTCAACATTGCCATTTTACCACACCTCCTTATGAGCAGTACAGCTGTCATTTTTCACATCCTGCCCAAAACGTGTTTCCGCCCATGTAGCGCACAATGGCGCAGTCGGTGTGCGAACTCAGTGTATGGGACACATTAAGAAAATCACAGTGTCACTGTTCATGAGCAAAGATCTTAAAATGGCAATGTTGAAAATTTGGTGAAAGAATTCTTAAAATAGACTGTTTCACAGTGTCGTTGCGGTTCCACGCTTCTCGTGAGTTTCTCAGTTCTAATAGTTCCACTCCAGATTTTCAACATTGCCATTTTACCACACCTCCTTATGAGCAGTACAGCTGTCATTTTTCACATCCTGCCCAAAACATGTTTCCCGCCCATGAAAGCACACAATGGCGCAGTCGGTGCAAACTCAATGTATGGGACACATTAACAAAATCACACTGACACTGTTCATGACCAGAGGTCTTAAATGGCTATGTTGAACATTTGTGAAAAATTTCCTAACAATGACTGTTTCTGGGCGTGCGTTGCGCAGTTCCTACGCACACTCGTAAGTTCGCAATTTTTCAATATTTGCACTCCAATGACTTCCAAATACCTAAACAGCACATAGAAGCAAGCAACATTCGGCATTGACAAATGCTTGTTTTTTTTTGTGCTGCAGTATTACTTTATTTTGTTGGGGCTGTAGTTTTTTGGTGTATATTTGAAGATGTGTGTAACCCAGCTGTCAGCACAGCAAGTTACCAGGAACCACGTAATGGATGCCAATGAGCAAATCTATGCTCTGTGGCCTGTAAAATAAGTCGCCAGTACAAATGCACTTACATGGTTAAGTTTTGCCCTAATGCAAGGTTTTGAAGTGGGTTTCAGCAACGTGTTCTAGAATGTTAGCAATGTGTTTCTTTTGTATCCTGCTCATGCTGAGTGTTCAGGCTTTGTGACAGTGTTCATCTGTCCACTGTGCCTTGGCAACATGTAGGAAATGTGACTTATTTCTGGAACATCCTTAAACATGGATAAATGTGTGGGCAGGCAACTTAGACACGACTGACCTGGACCACTGTCAGTAACAGGCGTTAGATTACAAAGAGAACATATTTCTATTACAGGGATAAAATCTGGGGACGGTGATTTGGCTTTATTAAATAAGGGACCTACAACTGAACAGGGGCAGGCAAAGATAACACCATGGAATAAATGGCAAATGGAGAAAAAGAAAATAATTTATATGATTAAGATATTTTTGATTCCATTATTTCTTTGTATTAGTAACATTTTTCCACCTCCAAAGGCCTTGAAAGCTTCATTGTTTACTGTTTTCTTCCAAACAATATGGGGTAGTACACTAAACCCCCTGAAAAGAAATATTACTTATCTCCCAGTTAAAAGTTTTAGTATCATTTGTCTGATAGTTGGTTTTTTTGTGTTTATTTTTATGGGGTCAATATGTATTCAAATAGTAGGACTTTATTAGTGGTATCAGGGAAAAGCTGGATACCCTGGTTATTATATGATATTAGGATGTGGGAAAAAGACACCTTCAAGGTAGTTAAGGCCTCCACTATAGCTCCAGTTTATCTAAAAGAGGCATTTCATAAATTAAAAAATTGAAAATATCTAGTACCTAAATGATAACTTCTTCCAGGAAGCAGATGTACTCTTGGATACTGGGAACTCAGTTTAATGTAGATATTTTTTTTGACAGATGTCCTCCACAATTTATTTCTTTAATTTTAGATCAAATAAATAAATCTAAGATTCCAGCTAAACTGGAGGATATACAGTGGCTTAGCTGCTGTGAAAGGTTAAATGTTACAGCTAACCGAAAACATAAACAACTTGAGGAGAGAGTCTGTACAAGAACAAACAGTTTAAATCAAACAGAAACTACGGTTTTTAACTGTTCCTATGTTTTAGCTTTTGGCAACTAGTTGCTAAGGAGTGAACAGAATCAGCATTTTGAAACATGACATATGAGGTTTTAGTATATAGGAATTATAAATGGACATGGAACAAATGGAATAAGAGTACATTGTGGATAGTAGGTGCTTGCTTAAAATGGCATATTTGGAGGAACAGATGTTTATTTTCATTGCAACAGAAATGGGTCTCTATACCTGAACTTCTAGTTAAAATAACTTATGAGCTTAATATAATTAGGATTGCTCAAGAAGATGGAAGGCCTGGGTACAGCTAAACCCAAAGTGAACTGGGTGGGTAGCTGGCTAGGAGGAGGCAGCAGAGGATGGTGGTCAATGGGGTTAAATCAGAGGAGAAGGAGGTTATGAGTGGAGATCCACAGGGATCAGTCCTGCGTCCGGTCCTCTTCAACATGTTCATTAGTGACACTGGAGAAGGAATCCAGGGCAGGCTGTGTCTCTTCACAGATAACACAAAACTATGGGGAAGGGTGGATAGTGATGAGGGAATAAGGCAAATGCAGAGAGACCTACAAAAGCTAGAGGGATGGTCAAAGGTCTGGCAGTTACAATTCAGTGCTAGAAAGTGTGAGGTAATGCACCTAGGGAAAAAGAACCCCCAAGACTAAGTACTGGATGGGAAAAGAAAGACTTAGCACTACAACTGAGGATCTGGGAGCTATCATTAGCAACTCACTTAAGCAATCAAGTTCAATGCAACAAGGCATATAACAAGGCTAACAGGATGCTGGGATGTATCGGGAGGGGTATTGGTAGCAGAAGAAAAGGGGTAACACTTCCCCTCTACAGCTCCCTGGTGAGGCCTCACCTGGAGTTCTGTGCCCAGTTCTGGAGTCCTCACCTCAGAAAGGATAAAGATAAGACAGTGCAGTGCAGTGTAACAAAAATGATTCAGGGTCAGCTGGGCAGATCCTATGAGGAGGGCCTCAAGGCACTAAATATGTACTCACTAGAGACCAGAAAGGAGAGGGAAGTTATGATACAGACCTTCAAGTGTCTTAAAGGAATTAATAAAGTGAACTGCGGGGAACTATTTAGCCTGACTACCAATTTGTGGACACAAATGGAAATAAACAGGAGGTACGTTCAGGAGAGATCTGAGGAACTATTACTTTATGGAAAGGGTGGTGGAACCTTGGAACAGTCTGTTGGCTGAAGTGGTGGGTGCACAAACAGTCAGGGGATTCAAGCAGGGTTGGGACATAATGAAGGGAATAGTGGTTACAGGGGGTGACAGGACCAAGGAGAAGAATAGAGAGAGGATGGGGAGGTTAGTATCCTGGAGGGACGGTAGGTCCCAGGGATTATAGAGAACTTGGGCAGACTGGGTGGACCTCTAGTCTTTTTCTGCCATCACTGTCTATGTTTAATGTATAAAATGGAAACTGCAGTTGTGACTCATTAAATTCTGGAAGAACTGTGGTATTCTGTGCCCTGGATCACAGACTTGGATAAGCCTGTGACATTAATATTTAGAATGTAACTGTAAATACTTTACTTTATTATGATTGTAATTATCTCCCTTTTATTATTTTTTCAGGTTTGTATTTTCCATGAGTTTTTTTTTTTCTGTTTACGATAAGGGTGTTTTCTGTTTAGAAAGAGGGTGTTTCTTTATTTTATTCTGAAGATGTATGTCACACTACTTTTTGAGCACATGTTGAGATTATTTGGATATTTTTGTGAATTTTATAGTTGATTACTTCAATAAAATTCCCAACTTTTTGCTAGGGGGCACAGCTGGTCATCTTGCTAGCTACCACGACGGCTGACACTGGCGGTGAGGAAAAAAGAGAGGAACCTGATGGACCAGCTACTACTGTTTCTGCAAATGCTTCTGCTACTAATACTGAATTTTTATTTTTTTATTTAAACATTTGGTAACTGGAAAAGGCACACTGAGCTGAGGCTCATTTCCAGGTGCAACCCGGGGGACATAGGATAAAAGGTATACCAGATACAATAAAAGCATCATAGAGGCAAATATGCAATAAGGTAGCAACATACAATGAATATATAATCAGGTAGGCTGTGCAAGTATGCAGTACTATAACAGACACAGTAAAAAGAAACAGCCTATAATTAGGTGGGAGGCACTTGCAAACTGGATACATAGAGAGTCATAAGCAGGTAGAAAGATATAGAGTAAGCCATGGAAGCTTGGCATCACCAGGGTGTTTTGATTAGATGGCAATGAGCCGAAACACCATAGCAACCTGAAGCTTGATAAGGCAACAAGTGCCACAGTGCAGCAAGGGGAGAAAGGAAGAGAAGGAAGGGGCAGCAGCTGGAAGATACCCAGATTGCAAGATAAACAATGCAATAACAGTTGCAGAACAGTCATGTGTACAATGAACACATAGGTACCATCAGAAGAAAAGGGTATGTACCACCACTGAGTTCAGTTACCCAAAAGTTCAAAAACTTCCATCAACTTTTCCGGTCAGTGAGAAAGGAGGCATGTGTGGCTTGAACCGTTCCTGACAGGATGGTATGAGGTCATTAAAAGTGACCCACTGGGCTGGCCTGGTGGCGCTGAGGTTGAGGCACTGGACAGCACACCTCACACTACACCGGCGACCCAAGTTCGGGAGCGAGCTTGGGTGCTGGGGGTCGGCAGGGGCGGGTGAGAATTGAGCATCTGATGGGCTGCTCTCCTTCTGGGGGGGGTGGTCAGGGATCGCCCAGCATGCCAGAGGTTCCTGGTGGAGATAGAGGGTGCTGCAGCATGCTCAGCTGCATGTAATCAGTGTGCCCTGATGCGGGCAAGGGTTGCCGTGCACCTAGCATTGGGATGTGCACATGCACGGGAGGGGGGAGAGATCACTAGAACAAAGGAAAAACCTGGTCTGAGGGGGTAGACGACGGCACCTGCCCCCATGCCTATGGCCAGGTCCATCCTGCCTGGCCTTCCAGGTTCCTCCACCCTGGGTCCTCTGCCACGTCGGAGTCTGTCTCTAAGTGCGTCCAAGGAGGAGGGGCGGACCCACCCTGGAGGGGTTAAGCCGGGGGTGCCGATCGTGGACAGAGGAGGAGGGGGGAGAGAGGAGGCACAGGTAGGAGGACTTCAGGCAGGGCAACAGCAGGAAGGATGCCTGAGAGAGGCCCCCCAGACCGTGACTAGAGGGAAAAAGAGTTAAAAAAAAAAGTGACCCAGGAGTTCTTTGCGCTGTCAAAGTCACACTACTTTACTCGATAAGTCCAGGATCCGTTTGTGTACTTCTTTCTAAGAATCTTCTCGATCTGGTACGAGGCAGAGGAGGGGGAGGTGGACAGGGAGGACGAGGAGGAGGTTGTTCATCTGGCTGATCAGGCAAAGCATGATCTGGCTGGAGAGTGTCAGGAGTGTGAAGATCTGGAGAAACTGGTTGCAAGTTGCCAGGAGGAATTTCAGTTTCAGTGAGTATGGCAGGCACAAATGCAGCTTCATTGCTGCGTGGATTGGGATCATCGGGGAGGGTGTTACTCAGGTACCCATGTTTCAGTCTACTGATGTGGACTTTGTTGTGTACCAGCTTTCCATTGAACTTGCATCACAAACAGATGTGAACAGGAGGAATCTTTTCCTGCGACGTAAAAGGGACGGTCCAAAAGCGAAGTCGTTTCTTGGTGGCGCCCAGAACTAGGAAAGGTCGGTACAAATAGACAATGTCCCCAACAGAAAATTAGGTTCATGTGACTTGGCTGCTGACATTTTCTGCATGGCAGATTTTCTCTGTCCCAGTGTGGTGATTGTGACACGTCTGGCAAGTTCAAGCTGTTCCAGCACAGGAATAATGAAGGAACAAGCTGATTTTGGAACCTGTAGCAGTGAGAGATACCTGTCCAATGGAGTTCTTGGGTGGCATCCATGGACCAAGAAAAAGAGTGTGTACTCTGTATTGTCAACACAAGGGCTGGTATTGTAGGCAAATTGAACAAAGATGGATCCGGGTTGAAGTTCTTGCATAAGATGGAGCTGGTCCCCTATAGACAAGCAGACAAACTTTCTGATATTGGCACCCTTTGAAATGGTTACTGTCTCGTCTGTGAAGTTACAGCATTTTTGAAAGACTGTGCCCCCATGCACAGCAGACAAGGTATTTCCTGGGAGAAGACCTGACAAATACAGAGTGGAGGATCCTGTGACAATGCCAACAACACCTTGTGGGAGTGATTCACCTCAAATATTGGCAATCAAAACCATCTCTGTCTGAGGAGGCACAGTTACTGAGTCTGTAGCTGCAAGTTGCCTCTGAGGGTCTAGTGACAGTTTGTTTGATGCAATGTCCAGGATGGCTTTGTGGGCTTTGAGGAAGTCTAGGCCAAGAATCACTGCTGGTTGTAGATCGGGCACTAGGTAGAACTTGACAGTAGCTTGTTGTGAGCCAAAGTGTAGCTTGAGATGGACCATGCCTGTGACAGGTACTGTAGCAGTACTTGCTGTGATAATGTACTTTAGGTCTGCTGAAGAGGCATTGGGTAAATGAGGAATAGCTTGGTTGTTCAGAATACTGGCATTGATAACAGAAATTTCTGCTCCAGTGTCGACCAAGGCATGCGTGAACCAATCTCCGATGGTTACAGGGACATAGTTTGCTAGGTGTGGTGATCTGATGACAGGTACCCTTGTCCCTGGAAGTGATAGGGTGCCAGAGTGGGCAATTGGAGGATGCAGTTTGCTTGAATTGTGAGAGTCAGAGGGCGGTCAGTCAAAGTGTTGCTCTGATCCTCGGAGTAGTTGCAATCATCCTGCTAATTGTGCTACGGTGGTTGTTCTTGGGTCCCATTATTTGTGTTGTGATACTTTAGCTTTCGGCAGACAGCAGCAGTGTGTCCTTGGAATCCACACCACTGGTAGGTCACAGGCCCATATGAAGGTGGAGGCAGGTCCGGGGGCTGTTGAAATGGTAGAAGAGCATTAACAGAGGTAGCAGAAGAAGCAGTTGAGCTGAGGTGCAGACTATTGACAGTTGTGATGAGCTTGTCTATCACTGACTGCTGCTGCTGGACACATGTTGCAAGTGCAGCTAACTGTGATGACTAAGGTGCTTATGCACTGGCGGCTTGGGACATTGATATGGACTCTTGTGCGGAGTTGAGCAGCTTGGATTGTGTTCATCCAGGTTGCTGGTTTCTGTTGGATTACATAAAGACCAAGTTGAGGAAGCAGTTCCCAGGCAAGGGTTGTGATCTGCTTTTTCTCTGTTTTCTGCAGATATTTGCAGCATGACTCAATGTCCACTATGAATGCTTCTACAGATTCAGAGGGTTGCATGGTGCATTCCCACAGCTGTTGTTCCAATAACCAGGGAGGATGTGCTTGTACAAAATGGTCTTTGATGGTTGCATACAGAGCAGCATTATCACTTTTGACTTGTTCTGGCAGTGCATTGAACCAGGAAATGGAAGTTCCTCTCGGAAGCAAGCACAAGGCATTGGAAATATGCACAGGATCTGTCCAACCACTGAAGGAAATCCAGGCTTGGAATTGATCAAACCAGTCAATAGCGTCTCTGTGAGGCAAGGCTGAGAAGGATACTGGCTGAAGGATGGTACGGACCATGGACTAAGGAGAGATAGTTTCAATGTAGGCCAGGTCATCTTAAATGGCTTGCATAGCTGGTGCTCCTTGAGCTGAGGTGGAAGACCGGATGTCATGCAGGATGGTTTCTATTTTGTAGCCCCACGCCCTTGAGGTGGGTTAAGGTAGAACTCTGGATGTTGCGGCTCCCATATCTGCATCGTCTTTTGACACTGTAGTTGGAGATGAGCTTTATTTCAGTGAGCGAAGGTCGTAAGGGTGAGAAGGATCTGCCATCATGCAGGAGACGGGACGTCGTGGAGTAGATGGAGTGCAGAGAATAAAATATTCTTGTTCACAAAAGTACAAATATATGTAAGCAAAGTCCATCAAATGACGTTGTAATAAACAATTCCAACTCAGTTCTGTGTTGTCTGTTATTTAAATAAAGGTTTCTTTGCAAAAGCAGTTAGTTGTTACAGTGTCCGTTCATTTCAATAGGATTGCCATTGAAGGCTATGGAGTGAGGTCATTTTAACATGCTGGTGCCCTTCACAAGCTAGCTGACCTTGACATACAGTTCCTGTTTATTGCCTTTACTAAGATGGCCAGCAGCAGGGGGGTTAAGGGTCACTTCCTTCCTTACCTTTTTTTGTAGACAAAGATGGCTGCTTTAAGTCACGAGGCTGCTGTGCAAGGGATAAAAAGGCGATTGCTGTGCTGCTGCCTTCTTCTCCACTGAGAGGAAAAAAAGCAGGCTTTCTTTTCTTTGGTGAGTGACAAAATGCTGGGGAAATTCTGTATTTATTTGACTGCTTTCCGTTTCCCTATGGTGCTGCTCGTCTTTCCTTCTGGATGTTTTGTATACTGCCCCAGGGTATGTTTACTGTGCCCCTATGTGAAATTTCTGTGGTGCATTGCTGCTTATTTATTCGTTACTGTATTTTCTGTTTTATTGTCTCCTGTTTTTGCTGTCCTGGCTCAGTCTGGTTATTTAATTGCCTTATTGCCCCGATTCTTTCCTTTTGCTCTGCCCTTCTTGCACTTTGTGATTTGACTTTTTTTTGTTTTATCTCTTGTTGTGTGACTCTGTTCTGAAGCTTGGCCAAGTGGAGAGAAGCAGAGCTCCAAGCAGCAGTACCTTTATGTTGCAGCCTGGTGAATTGGGAAATGGATCGCCCCTAGCACTCCAGATGCAATTTATTTAGAATTATTTGTTTTATGGCCTTTTGTAGCGTGGCCGATGGGGAGCGTAGGCTCTGTGCAACTGCAGGGAGGGCAGAGGAATTTGTTGAGCCGCATTGGGAGCGGCAGAGTGGGCAGGAAGCAGCATGTAGAGGTGCAGTCTTGCGTTCCCTGCTTTCCTTCTTTCTTCTTTTTTTTCTGTCTCTGCTTCTTCTTTTCTTTGTTCTGAGCTGCAATACTCACTGGAGAGGCCCTGCTAGTAGCTGCAGCTAGGAGGAAAAGAGGGAGATTGCTTGCTGGAGCTGTGGTCAGGAGAGCAGATGACAACCAAATGCTCCTTGTTGGAGGCATTAGGCTATTCCAGCGATACAAAGTGACTGTTTCTTGAGGCCGTGAGGGGAAGAGCGATGGCAGCAGGAAGGAATCAGTGGAACAAGCGGGACTGCATTCGGACAGTTCAAGGAGCCAGCTGCTGTGTTTAATATTTTAAAAATGTTAGTTTTTTCTCTCTTTTAACTGTGATCCCAGCTGTAGGGGACATTTGCAGTAAGAAATTGTTCTCATGCAGGGATTGTGGAGCAGGTATACTGCCACAAGGTAATGCTGGTGGGGGGGGGGTTGCAATTCGCAGCTCCGAGGTGCTCAGGGTTTGAGAAATAACTTTTCGACAGTTCTTTCATTTTTCAGTTGGCTGGCAATGTTGATCAGTTTTCCTTGTGACAGTCTTAGTACAGTAGGAGGGCTGCAGGCTGCTGTAAAAAGCAGGAGACAATTCATTTTTTCACTACAGCCTGGGCTGTGGTGCATGTGACATTCAAGCTGTTCAGGCATACTGGTGAAAATGACTTGGGGTACCCAGTGATGCAGACAAGCAAGATGGGGCTAGGCAGAAGAAGGGCCACATACTCCGCTATGTGTGGCGTTTTGGTGTTGGTCTGCCACTAAGGACCTTTACCTTTTTTCTATTCTGCCAGGCCCGTCAGTTGCTGCTGTAGCGGATACCTTGCTGCTGGACCATACGAAAGACTGAGATGGACGCAGAAATAAATGAATAAAAAGATGTTTATTCTGTACAGCAGGACATGTTCTCTTCATGAAGTCTAGCCCCAAACTGACAGGTTTCTCTGACTGACAGGAATTACATGGATACTGCCTGGCATGTGAGTTTCTAAGTGATGATCTTAAAGGCTGACAGCTAACATTAATCCCCATGCTTAATGCACTTCACGTAGATACAGTAGGACTGGGATCTAGCTGGAAAGAAGAAAGGTCTATGGGGGTTATAATATAGTGGGGGAGGCTGGAACGAGCTGGTGAGGTGTAGAGTTGAGAGGATGCCAACTGAAAATTTTAGACACTGACATTCTTATAGATAAATCTGAAGAAAGAATGGAAACTTAAATGGTTCCTGTGGATGTTCAGAGGATGCTACCTGTAGCTGACCTGGTTTCAGGAATGTCTGATATGGACACTGAGAGCATCTCTACAGCCCAGGACACTGAACTCCAATTATTAGATGGCATAAATGCTAGGAGGACTCACCTGCTGGAGCACCTAGCTGAAGAAGTTGACAACATTGCCAAAATAAAGACATCCAGAAGTGGGGCAAGCCCTGAGCTGGGCCTGCTGTTTCCCCTATGATACTGTCAGACCGGAGCCTGCACCAACACATCAAAGCGCTGCACCCACAGCTCAACTGAGCCTTTGTAAAGGCTAGTCAATGCCCACACTTCCAGCTGGTAATCCTGCGTGGTCTCTGGATTCAGCCCTGATCACAGCCGGCTGGGAAAAAAACCCAGAATGGCAGTTCTGGGACCCAGGAATTGTGCAGATAGCAGCTGAAATAATGGCTGCAGCAAAATCCTCACCACAGCACATGCTTCACGAAAAAAATCTACAGGCAGAGAGAACCTGCGAAACCAAAACAAACGTCCAGCAACTGGACCAGGAGCTGCAGAGACTAGATTGAGATGCCAGCTGGGGGGATGTCAGTGAGTACTACAGCGGCCACCTGTTCTTCGTGTGAGACTGTCATTCCAAACACTATCAGTGCTACAACCCCCCAAGACAGTGTACCTATGCTAAAATTTGCCCCACAAATAATTGACTTGATGCACAGCATGTAACATCCCAAACTACTGAAGAGGCCATTCAGGATAAAGATGGGCAGAGGCAAATAAAAGCAGTATTCTGAACCAGTCATCCATAAAACTCCTCCACCCCCAACCCTGAGATTAACATACAAAGCACGATACCTGAAGCCTCATCCCAGGGTGAACTGCTGAGCAAAAGCGCAACAGCTCAAAGGCAATGAACAAGTGGTGGTGGGGGGCTACTGCTGAAGTCACAGCTGAAACTACAGTCTCCACAGAGTTCCCTAAATAATACATTTCCTGATGAGGAAGCTGGACCATTGCGTACAGGCAAAGGGGGCCCATGACCACAGCCAGAAGCAGACTTTGGCAATTCTGATTCAGTACTTAAAGTTAGTACAGAAGAGACGTGTAGGAACTCTGCCCATAAGTATTGCCCCTGAATGGCAGACTTGTTTGCTTCTCATGGAGAACCAGTGCAATGATGAAATGCAGTGCACCTAAAGTACAAAGGAAGGTTAGAGGTTATGCCTGACAGAGCACATGTTATAAAAACTGTGCTTAAAAATGCAATTGGGTTTATATCAGCAGACATTTAGACCACGATACATGTTTTTGGGGAACCAATGCGGTATTTAATGTCAGTTTTAAGATTGTCATGGCCCTGGAGAAATTTTGGGTTAAATACGCCTCTTTAAGGACACCATTTGTGGTCTCCTTTGGTGACAATCCCCTTTAAAAATCTACCTTCAAGGTAATTAGTTTTGTTGCAGAATGAAGGGTTAACATCTCAGGCGTCCCTTTTCTGGCTTTAGCTGAGGTGCAAAGTTTTGGACCAACCGTCCCCTATCATAGATTTTTAACTGTGTGGATGGATGGGTGGATAATTTGTGTAAAACTCCACCAGACTAATACTGGGATTACCCATTTTATGGGGAATTTCTGCATAGAGAAGGAAAGGGATTTATGTTTTCACCCAGGGCAACCCAGGGTCTGTCACAGATGTGCTCTTGGAATCACCTCAGTTGGTTGTAGTGACAGACCCTGGTGTAATCTCTGTTTGAGTATGGCCATGTTAGCCTTCAGTGCCCCACCCACTAAATGCAACTTCTGTGAAGAAAATGGCCACCATACAGACACTGCCTTTGGGCAGGCCATAACCGTACAGATGTGTGGATCAAGATGGTATTGTCATCACTGGTAGGCAGAGAGGCTGGGCTCCTGTGTACCCCACCAATGGCAAGATGGAACCCTGATGATACAGCTCAGCCATGTCCCATAGAAGAACAACCATCGTCTTCAGAATCCTCACAAGATGTCCCTATGCCTGCTCCCCCTCCCTCTGCTTCCCTATAACAATCTGAACCCACTGCAATGAGTGTAGAGCAGAGGGAGTCTAAAGTCACCCACTTTGAGTCTGCAATGAACTATAACAATATGTTCCCTAAACAAGAGTTGGCAGAAGTGTTGCTGAAAAGTAAGGCAGTCCCTGGTACCCTCCCAGTATTTGTAACAGCTGTTCAATACAGTGATAAGGTTGGGGGCTGGTGTGAGGAAGTGTTTGGGAGACGTGTTCCTGACACAGCTACATTACAAACATCCCAGGGCCCTGCAACCCCAGAACCCATGCCTCCTCCCTTAGATGATAACATGCAACCAATTCCTAAAATGAAAAGCAGCAGGACAAGAAAGGCAAGTCCTAAATCTGTTACATAGTTGTTAAAGAAAGCTCCATCCTCCTGTCACCACCACAAATAGGTTTGCTGCTTCCCAAAGAACTGGAGAGACATTGAGGAGGAGGAGGAGGAGGAGGCTGAATCTGAGGGCCTCTATTACCTCCTGCATTAAAGATGTATCAATAGGCCAGGATGACACTGTCTGAAGTTTCAGTTGCAGTTGCATAAAGACATGAGTAGAAGGCATCAAGCTTGCATCTGAGCTGATCCCCCCATATAAGCAAATATGTGTTTAGGCTTAAGTCTTCACCCTGTGACCCTCAATGTAAAAAGTATTAAAGTTTTTTTTTTTTTAAATGGACGTGACTTTAATGTAAAAGGCATTAAAGGTTTTTCAGAAATGGATCTCCACATTTTCTGTTCTACAGTCCTTATATGGTAACAATTTTTTATACACGCTACTCCATTTAAAACCTTATATGAGCAGCCTCAAAGATTTGGACAGCAGGTTGCTCTTATTGGTCTCAGGTGAGGAGGTATGTGATGTGGTGATTCTACAGGGCACTGACTTTAAGTACATAAAGTAACAGACGTTGTACCTGGAAGGATATTATTATTAGATGCTGTTTATTTAAACTTTCATTTACAGCTTATAAACATCTACGGCTCGCAGACCTCGGATAAAAGGGTGACCCTGTTGAAATCTATCCAGCCATTTCTTCACACTAGTCACATGGGTATTCTGAAGGGGACTTTAATTGTGGATTAGCCATGGCAGATAAAAGGGCCTCCACTGAAAAGCACTACAGTGATACCACTTTTTTGGATGGTATGATTTTCACTGCAGGACTGATGTACAGTTAGAAAGCTGTAAATATAGACTGTGGAAGAACTTATCTTAGATGTCAACCGTTAACCAGAATCGATTACATATCTGTATCCCCACAATTAATTGTACATAAGGATGACACCACGGGTACTGAATTATCAGATCACATGGCCCTCTCATGCGCCTGCATTATTAAGAGGTAACATACTGACAAACCACCACCCTGGAGATTAAACTGCACCTTATTGGAGGATCAGCGGTGCAAAAAGGATGGACTTCCCTTTTCCATGCCTGTCTCTCCATCCAGTGTGCTTATGACAGGATGTTGAGTGGTGGAAAGACTCGAAAGAGGAATTTCAATATATTTTATATCACAAAGGAAACATAAGTCTTGAGTCACATATGTTTACTATCTGAAATAAGATCCACAGGCATGGACTGATGTCCCTAGGAACTGAACAGACAACAGACCTAAGAAATCATACTGAAATAGTCAAACAAACCATTTTAATTTCAGTACAACAGGGCTATATCCAGAAGCATAACATGCAGTTTGTCACACAAGGGTACAATACACACCTGGGTATATTTAAAAGTTGCCAAGTTGTACAAAAGATATGAAGAGTGGAAATGTCTACCTAAGCATTTATTTATAATGTTTTTGGGACACATGCCTCTGGGTGGGGTGAACTGAATTAAAACAAAAGCAGCTGTAAAAGTTGTTTCACCATTCTATGAACCCTGGTTTATGAATACTAGTCCTTTGTACTTGTACTGATTTTGGAAACTGCAACCTTTTAGTATTGTTGGTTTTCTTTTCTTTATTGCATATTATGTTAATTGTACATTTTGAATCTTTTATAAGTTCACCACACCTGCGCGCTGCAAACTTATTGCTATGAGTGACCAGTCCGAAAACATGAAAAGAAAAAGCCGCCGAACAGCTGATCGTTGTTCAGTCACAAAAGAAATATATGTGGAATGCAGCCAATTCTGCACATGCGCAGTACCACCACTGCATCTGCACATGTGCGGAAATGAACAGTGCAGGGACACGCTGCATACTGTTTAATAGGAGCACTTTTTTTTTGTCAAGTCTTTTTCTCTCCTCCAGACCGGAACCCTCTCAGGCTCCCTTACTCACCTGAACCGCTCTACCACCGTTGTGTTCCCGCCATCTTCAAAGTCATTATTACTCCACATGGACATGGGAGGCTACAGCTCCAGGAGATTGAAAGGGCGGTGGCAGAGAACCAGCGTTGGGTGTGTTGGCAGCATTGGAGGGGCCATCGCCTATCCGGTGGGAGGGCATTTTCCCCTTGTATTCTCCTTCTCCCTCCCCTGCATGGTGCATGTCCCAACATTGCAATGCATGGCAACCCTGCCTGCGTCGGCCATGCTGTCTGCATGTGGTCCAGTGCTCTGCAGCACCTCAGGTCTCCACCAGGGGCCGCTGATGGACATCCCAGTACCCTCCCCCTGGGAGAGGAGAGCAGCCCAGCGGGCGCACAATCCAATCCCTCCCCTGCCGACCCCCAGCACCTGAGCTCATTCCCGAACATGGGTCGCTGGCATGGCACGAGGTGTGGCATCCAGCGCCTCAACCCTCATTACCACCACTGGTCCATTACAGGCACTTTTTAAAAGCTTGTTTGTTCAGGGTGCCTTTCCTAGTGAACCATTTCAATAAATAAGTAAATGAGCCACGGTGTGGCTTTCCACATTGGTGGCTCCTACCACCCACCACACACTCCCCGGAAAGCAGACATCAGGGTGCCTAATCCCCATGTTGGCATGTAGTCCCGCCTCATTAATGTGGCACATTGGGAGCCCACACCAGTGTACCAAAATAATTTTTCATGTTTCCCACCCCAAGATGCCCATTCCCAGTGTCTGATGCACCCTCCAAACCCGTTTATATTATTTGCTGACATCGGAGGAGCCCAATTCCCATGTCAGGCATGTATCACCTTTCCACTTCATGTGGCACACTGGGAACCCACCCAGTGTGTTGGGAGAAATAATTGTTATTAATTTATGTTTTTCTGACACCAGGATGCCCACTGCAGGTGTCAGGATGATCCCCACCCCACCCGCCCAACATTTAAAGTGCCGACATCAAGGTGCCCAATTTTGCGTCGGCATGCCAGACACACACACACACACACACACACACACACACACACAATAGTGGCACACTGGGAGCCCACCCCAGTGTGCCTAAATGTATTTAATTTTTGGTAACCTGTAAAATAAAGAAAACCCATCCCACAAGGTTTTTTTTCCCCCCAGTAAAAAAGAAAACAGTCCCTCGTCATCTCCCCATTCCCCACCCCACCCTCCTTCTGCGGACCCACCTTCCCGCACCCCCTTACCCCATACTTACCTCTGGAGGTCGGGAGTAGCAATGTTCTATGGACCGGGACAGGTCTGGTACTATTCAAAGCCGACTGACAAACTGAAGAAATAACGTAAGCTGCATAATGGGAGTCAATGGGGGGTTCAACTTAGGTTGATATTAGTCCATTTTAGAATTTTGGCCAAAATTTCCAACATGAATGGGACCCCACCTTGTGAACACTGTCACTGTCATTTGGTTACTCGGTCCCAAAAGGTGATTTCATGGTTGCTGCAGAATCACCTTTCAGGACAGATTAACAAAACAACAGTGCCACTGTTCATGAGGTGGGGTCCCAAAAAACATTTTGCAAATTTGGTGGAAAAATTCCAAAAAATGACTGCACTACGAGCATGCATTGCGCAGTTCCTACGCATGCTCGTAACTTCACCAATTTTTAATATTTTCATTCCAGATTTTCAACACTGCCATTTTTTCACACCTCCTTATGAACAGTATAGCTGTCATTTTTCACATCCTGCCCAAAATGTGTTTTTACATATGTGGAGCAGAATGGCGCGGTTACAATGGGAAATCAATTTTCAGGACAGATTAACAAAATCAGAGCGGCACTGTTCATGAGGGGAGGTCCCAAAATGCCCATGTTGAAAATGTGATGAATAAATTCCAACAATTTATTGCGTTACAGGTGTGAGTTGCTCAGTTTCTACGCACGCTTGTAACTTCACCAATTTTTCATATTTTCACTCCAGATTTTCAACATTGCCATTTCTTCACACCTCCTCATGAACAGTACAGCTGTCATTTTTCGCATCCTACCCAAAATGTGTTTTCGCACTTGTGGTGCTGAATGGCACAGTCGCTGTGCAAAATCACCCGGGATTGAGTAACAAAATGATAGTGACACTGCTCATGAGATGGGATCCCAAAAGCCCATGTTGAAAATCTGGAGTGAAAATACTAACAAACAACTGGCTGTTAGGGTTTCCAACTGTAACGCCCCACCCTGAAGAGACAGACAGGCATTGGGGTTGTGACATGGGGTCATTGGCCGTAATACTCATGCCATTCCACCCCCAACCTCACCCTGCAGCCAGTGACAGGAACTGAGGTGTGCCTTGGGGTCTTCGGTCCTAAAGTTCAACCCATTCTCCTCTTCTACACCCATCTCTTCTTATTTCCTTATGGAATGGGGTTATCGTAAGGGCCAAAGACCCCAAGGCACACTGCAACACCTGTCAGAGTCTGCAGAGTGGAGTGAGGTGGAATGGCATGAGTGTTATGGCCGATGACCCAAAGGCACACCACCAAATGCCTGTCAGTCTCTGCAGGGTGGGGTGGAGGTTAACATTAGTTTAATACTTCACTGCCATTCCTATTATGCATCTCTCTAACTCCTGCACTACCAATGCCAATACCAGCAAGCCAACATTTGGCATTGACAAATGCTTGTTATACTTTCCAGTGACGATTTTCAAGAAGAAGGCAGTCGCTCACCCAACAAGGTCCCAGTTAGAAGTTTAGACTGCCTTTTAACAAATCACACTGGAAAACATAAAAACAACCTTTTAAATGTTGCCCCCATTAAACTCTACGAAGTGTGTCCCCTCTCTGTTCATTTAGAAATGCAGTGAATTTTTGGCATTGACAAATGCTTGTTTATGCACTGCACTGATTGCGTGCTGTTTTTATTGTAAGTAGAGCTTGCATACTTGGTTATACTGTAGATGTATACATGTAGTTTTGTTACTTAATACAATTCCCCTACTCTTGGTAGAGGGTGCTGTTGGCTGTCTTCCAGGATGGAGGACCTGACTGCAGTGGAGGAGGATAGAGCTGCAGCAGGCTGAGGTGTCGTCCTGCTGCCCAGCCTGTGTTTCTAAGTAGGACAACGAAGTAAAAATGGTTTCAGAGACTCCTGATATTATAGAAAATATGGAACTGTCTGCATCCTTACCTGATAATAATAATAATAAACACTTTATTTTTAAGCACCTTTCAAAATATCAAGGCGCTGCACAAAAGTTAAAACATAATTTCATAACAACAAATATAATAATAAATAAAATAACCAAGCCGCATAACCATGATACAAAGACCCAGGACATTAGATCTGCTGAAAAACAGTTGGCAATGGAGATGGCAGAAAGAAGAAGGTTCGGCACACATGCTGGTGGAAGACAAGGAATGCTACAGTAAAAGAAAAGCTGCAATAAAGGAAAAGCTGCCCAGAAATCTCGAATTTGCCACTGCCACAAAGACAGTCACCAGTGGCAGTTGAAATAATAGAGACTACTTCTGACAGTCAGCTGGGACTGGCGGATCAAAGCAGGCCACTGTCATCAAGAAGATTCATTACAAGAGTCTTTAAACTACAGGAGGTTGATTTTCTTTGCCGACTGAAAAAGCCCTCCTTGGTGTAGGTTGGATGAAGAATGATGAAGGCATTTGGTTACCTGATCCAATCTGGGACCCGGCATTATGCCCACAAGTCAGCCTGTGAAGAGAGCCACATTCAGGACCACCTGTGACTGCAATACCAGCCGCAGCTGAGCAAGCCACTGACCCTGCACATGTACCTATGGTTTCCACTACTGCTAATTCTTTGAAAAAGACTTTCAGAGCAAGGGTGTAGACAGGCATACTCACTGTACACATTTGTGTACAGTTTTGTTGAGTGCCTGCCACAAACCATAAGCCACTCTGTTAATATTATCATTCTAATCTGTAGTATTTGGGTTAGTGTAGGCCACTGAGGAGTGTCCAATACATGTATAACCTCTAGAGAGTAGAGGAGTCATCTGACAACAATCTGACTTGTTTGGAAGGGGGTGCCATTTGGAAAGGATGTGTACATTTTTTAATTGGGGGGGGTGTAACTGTTGGAGATTGTGTACAAAATGGAAATTTCTGGCTACACTCCTGTTTCAGAGAATGCATCACCCCTGGTACTTTCCTCACCTTCTGCCAGGATGGAACAGCAGCAGGAGTGGGAAGCCACTTGTCTATACCACTTTAGCACTAAGTGGTTGCAGACCATAGAGGACTGGGAGAAAGCGTGCAAGGCAAAGGAAGACAAGTGACTGCAGACTGTGGCAGCTGTCCAACAAGGCTCTTCTGCATGTCAGCAGCAATGTGTGGAGCAAGTAAGTACAGACTCTTTAAAACAACCGGGTTTTAATGTAAACTTGTTGCCTGGGAGCCCACAGTTGGGTGAGCATCAAGGTGAGCAAAGGGATGCATGTCCCATTCATGACACACAAAACCAAGGTTTCCTTCAGCAAGATTTACCAAAATAAGTACAGGATTTAGCAGAGGGTTTTTTTTTTTGAGGGGGGGTGGTCAGGAAAGACAAGCTCAGCAATGTAACAGGAGTAAAAGAACACCTTGTGACTGAAGGTTTTCCATATGAGCAAGCTAGGAGCTGAGCAGTGGTGATTTTTGAGGAATCACAGCAGCTGTCCCCCTCTGAGGTACAGACCTTACCTTCCACCCAGAAGAATATGAATGCTGAGCAGGAACCCACAAGAAAGAACAATACTGGTGCACAGTCTGTGAAGCCAGTTCCTGCTGATGCACCTGAGGTTTCCACCCCCCCAACCCCGATTCTCTGCCATCTATATCACAGGACCCTGACCCAGGTACAACAGGAGGGGGCAGAATGCTCACACAAAGGATGCAGGTTTGTCAGACTCTGAGGATGAGAGATCAGCTGGCCAAGGCACACTGCCATGTTCTAGCCCCAGATATGTGGTTGTTTCAAGCCAAAGAGGAACTGCACCTAAAAAGAATGCAGTGAGGTTACAATACCAAGGGGAAATGGCAGAGTGCCCTGACTGGGTATTTGTGGCCAGACAGCTGTTGAAGGATTCTTTATACATGTATGCTTCAGAGATATATGGGCTGATACATACAGTACATCAAGATGAGGAAACTTTGATGTCTGTTTTAAAACAGAGCAGTGTCTAGAAAGACAAAGAACCTTAGTGCGCAAACACTGAGGCAAGGGTTACCCCAAAGGGTATTAGCCGGGAAGCCACGTTTCAAAGAAATACAAAATCACACATACCCCCATAATGCAAAGCATCATGGGCTGTATATGCAAATCACAACACGATGTTATACTGGTTCAACTTTAAGCTGGTTACTTTAAGCCAGTGCATGGTGGAAGTATCTAGAAAGACTGTGCTTAAAATATAACCAGGTTAAGACAGCACCATTTTGAATATTTATACCCTTGATGAAACCCATGAGTGAAATGGTCATGGTGATGTTCAGAAATGAGGGGGTCAATGTGATAGATAGATATACATACATACATACTTTATTTCTAAAGTGCCCCTTCTTGGAGGTTCAGAGCGCTGTACATCCACTACTACCTTCAGCAACAGTGTGAAGTCCTGTGGCAGCCAGAACTGATCATGGAGATGGAAAAGATTTGGATGAGGGAGGTGGAGGTTCTGTGTTAAGTTGTGACAATCTGAAGTTGGAGTGATCCATCTGCCAAATAGTTTCTTCTTAAGAAGAGACAGAGGTGTGTGTTTTTATGCTGGACAACCAAAGGCATGTTACAAATGCGGGATCCTTCACACATATGCAGTATATGTTATCAGGTGAGATGCGGCTTATGGGGGAAGTTTGGACACGTAAGCCTAACCTGCAGAAATGTGAGTGTAACCATTGTGAAGAAAAAGGCCATGCTTTCCATAATTGCCCCTGGGTTCCCCGAAGTTGCATGGATGGTTTCAATCAAGATACTGTACTACAGAAGGTATAGCAATCCTGAAAAGCAAAAGTCTCAGCCCGCCAGCACCCTGATCTCGCTTCTTCCTTGGAAAATATTGGGAACCCATGCATCTCTTCAGCTTTAGCACAGGAGATCACACAGGGGACCACTCAGACCACTAATGTTGTACGGATTCCTCTACCTCAGGAGCCACCTGCCAACACTGTTGAAGAACAACTTCCATCTTCTATGTCTGATAGGGTAGATCCCATGGATACTGGTAACAGAACCTGGGCAGGAGGGAAACCACAGGTCTCCAACAAATGTCGCCCCCTCAGAGTGCATGACTGTGGTCCCCAGGTGAAGGGATTACAAAACAGCCTCAGGACCAGCCTGAAATACCACTTTCCAATAAATTTTGGGAATCAGAGCTGGATGACGTTGATTTGAATACCTCCTCTACAAGATAGTTTCATTCCCACTCTGCAAAAGAAGCAAGGAAATCAAATTGCAGGCAGAGAAGATAGAATAAGCAGACAGTCTCATCTGCAGGAGGAAAAAACTGAGATGATTATTTTCCAGACTCATCATAATCCTTTTCCATGGCACAACTGAAACTCACCTGCTTCAACAGTTGTAGCCTAAAGAACCCATAGAGAAGGAGACAGTCTTCTCTTTTGGAAGAGGTACATTTCAGATCTGCTTTTTGCAAGAGATTTGGATGGTGTCAACCACTGACCTCTCACAGTTTAGAAAAGATTAAGTCTTGGGCCCCTCATTGTGGTCCTTTGGGAAGGATAGAGCTGACAGGGTAGGAACTGTATTCTGAGGTGCAGAATTCAAAGTATAATTGTTAGTGCGTTTATCTACTGGGAGAGCTTTACTTTTATACTTACAATGGCATGGGATGAAAATCCAATGAATTAAGGTGTGGCTTCCCAAACCAGAGCAGAATGAGTTGAATTATTTGAATTCATTCAGCCATACTTAGCTGCTTCTCAGAAATCATACTGGCAGGCAGTTTTAACTGTAGCCTGGATTTTTCAATCCATCTGGACTGTAGAAAGAAAAAATGTTGTGATTCTCTTGATCTTCACAAGATTATGACTGTGGCTGGGTTAAGTGATGGACTGAGGTAGTCCCATCCTTCTGATGGGACCACATATATTACAGGTTATTTGGCCACTAAAATAGAATTTTTTGTCCCCACCCCAACCCAACAACCTTTATTAACTCTATTACTACCTTTCTGGTGGAATTCTCAGACCATCTTTTATTCCAGGAAGTGATGGATTTGGGAATTTCTCCAGCCCCTCAGTGGAGCATAAGTGGAAGTTGACTTCCTCCTTGCTTATTTTATCAGAATTACAAGATGGGGCTCACAACCTCCTCCAAGAAAAGACATCAGTATTATGTTTTTATGATAGTCCCCTCGAATGTTGGGAGGACACTAAAACTGATCTACAATCCTGGTTTTAGCATTTTAGGAAGAAAGCAACAAAATCCTTATTGAAAATACTTACAATTAAGGGAGTGGTTGCATAGTGCAATCTCTTGAGCACTGGATGGTGCCGAAGGATAAACTGGTCAAATTCAGCAGCTAAAATGGACAAGTAGCAATACCAATATAACATAGCAGCTTCATTAGAAGCAGAGCTTAAGTATGGGACTCAGAGGACATGGGTGGGGTCTGGGAGACAGGAGGTGTATCAAACACGGGGGCACTGGTGGCACTATCAGGACTTCTGACACCTAGCCCTTAATACCTAGATAAAATGAAGCTGTTCTGTCTTATATTATCTGTCCCCATGAGTCATTTATTTTGTAGGCGTATGGACTATAGCAGTACAATATGAATTATTTTAAACTTTGGCTCTGTAATGAAATGTGTTTTTCTTTTACTCTGGTAGGAGGGTTACACCTCTTCTAGTTTTTGTTTCAAGGTTTTTTTTTTTTTTTTTTTTCCATATACATTTTTTGCTTCACCCCAGCGGAGCTGGCAGGCAGCTACGGCCCATTCTTCGGAGGAGTTCGTCCTCCAGTCCCCGACTCGCCTGCACCTGACCCTTCCTGGTGAATTCCCCATGGGTTACCCCCTATGACAGGGCTGAGGGTGAAGGGCATCAACTTCTCCCCTTTCTCAGAGACCAACATCCAGACCTCTGGGGGGGGGGTGATGCGGGCACTGTGGGGCTGTCATGGAGCCTGCCAGCTCCATTTTCCACTTTTTTTTCCCCTCCCATGCTGCGGTTGCTCAGACGTGTGTGGAGTCACATGCATGCAGCAATCTGTGGCACCATCCCTAGTCTAGCCGCTCTCATCTGCACTACCCTCGGGCCTCCACCTGGATGCAGCCCTGCAGCGGGCATGACTTGAGTCCCTACCCAGTAGAGGAGAGCTTCCTTATGACTGCTCAATCCACCTCATCCCCACACCCCGACAATCCAGGCTCATTTCTGAACCCGGATGCTGGCGTGTGCGAGGTGTGCCGTTCAGCACCTCAACCCTCAGCACCACCTGGCTGGCTTCAAGATTTTTTTTAAAGTCTAGGACCCAGTAGGGTCTAGTTCAATATATTTTATGTATTATCTCAACCTGTGAATGTATGATTGTTTGTTCTACAACTATAAATGTATGCTTGCAAATCTTGAATAAACTTTAGTTACAAAAAGAAATCACCCTATGGGGACCCTATAAATGGCATGTAGAGACAGGACAAAGTCATTCAATATCTCAGCCTTGAGGGACCAGAACAAGCAACTGATCTACTTGATTTAACTGATCAGCAAGTTCAGGACACATTCTGGACTGCTGTCATTATTTCTGAACATATACAGCACTTCCTGGACACATCACCTCCCCAGGTACCAGAAGGTAATAAATAGGCTATTTATGGGCCACCAAATAGAAAGTGCCACTAGTCATCTCTGGTTTAAAGATAGAGGCCTCTCAAGGAAGCATGCCCTCCCCAACAAATTCCATACACAATTTGCTCTGACACTGATAGAATTCTTATGGACTGTCTTTAATTATTTCCTGTAAAAACAGTAAGACCTCCTCTACATCTGGCCTTTAATTTGTTGTTTAGGCAGGGTGATTGATTCAATATCTATAATTGGCAACCAATTTGTCATTTACATTCGTATTTAAAGATACTAGCTAAATTGAGTATAAGATTGTTACACGTTGCAGGTTCATTCATCAAACCAGCGGAGACTTGTTACAGTCCATCTGGGAAGATTTATGACAATTTGAATCTTATTCAGGATGCAATAGATTATTGCAATACTCAGAACAAGCCTGGCTTTCTATTATCTCGAGACCAAAGGAAGGCTTTCAGTAGAGTGAATTATGATTATCTATTTTCAGTGTTACCATTTTGTGGCACACCTCCTCAGTATGTTTTATGGCTGTGGGCCTTATACAAAACTGTGACAACAGTACCTTTAATAGTACCTTTAATTCATGGGCATCTGGGGAGAACTATGGCTATTAAAGTCAGTATTTGACAAGGGTGCCCTCTAAGCCCTCTTCTTTATATCTTCCCTCTTGATTCGGCAGTTAGAAGGATCCTGTGCAATCAGCGAATTGTTGGGATCACCCTGCCAAATAATAACGGGCAACTAAAAGTTTCAGCCTCTGCAGATGATGCCTGCCTGTACTTGGCAGACGGAGCATCTGCATAGGCCTCTGTAAAAGAGCCATCACTTTTCCTGTCCATATCTGGATCCCAGATTCATTTTCAGAAGAATGTAGGCATGAGTGTTGGTGTTACTGGAATTTTACTGAGGTCAACGGCAGGGTGAAACATTCCCCAGAACCAGTTAAAATTTGGGAATTAAGTTTGGGGTTGGAAGTCTGATCGTCTCAATTAAATGGAATAATTAGCTATATGTGCACTTAAAATAAGTAGGTGGAAATCTTGAAGATTGACAGAATTACAAGAAATAGTGCATACTTAGAGACTGACAAAAAGAGTGCATATTATTTGGCAATGTTTAGTACCAGTTTGCTGTATTTAAGTTATGCCCCCCCGGTGTCAACAGGAACTCAGATGTTACTATATATATTTTTTTTTTCAGATGCTCTGGGTGAGCCATCGTAACCCAGTCAAAATGAAAATGACTCACCCACTCACCCGGAGACTCAGGGGACTTTTAATATGATCCATCCAATCTAATTTTTTTGCACCTTATGTTTGAAAGGGACTCTCAAGGTGGGTATCATAAATAGTTCCCTAAAAGCACAGGTATGGATTCAAGAAAATTTAAGGGATTATTTTGATATTTGGTGGGATGTATCTCCAAAATTAATGCAGAGGATGAGGCTACCCCTGTATATGCTTGTCTCTTTACAGAAATTATACAAATGGAGAATCACAAAACAACAGTAACTGTCTCTTTCTAGGGAACAGTTACGTCAACAACAGGACCCTGAATTTAAACATCGTATGCCTTCCAAGACATTCTTAACCATGCAACAGTTGACAGATAAAAGAGCACAACAAAGATGTGGAACATCCTGTGCTTTGTTCACACGGCAGAATAGGAGTACAGGGGAATAAGGCACCAAGCAGTGGAAAAATGATCCAGCCACACTGGAGCAGTGGCACAGAGGACTGACACACTGCAAAGCACTTTACCTCGTGGCACACTGGTCACCTGAGTTCAGAAATGAGCCCAGGTTACCAGGGCTTGGCAGGAGGGGAGGGCTGGGAGAAGGAGTGAGCAGTCGAAGGGCAGCTCACCTCTCATGGGTAGGGTAGTTTGCCTTCCCAGCTCCTGGCTTCCACCAGATGGAGGCCTGGTGGTAGCGATGATGATGGGGGTGGAAGGAGGCTGTGGTTCCGGAGTGCATGTGCACCTCCATGCACAGGCACTTCTGTGCCACTCCATGGCTCTGAATCAGGAGGACAAGTAGGTGGAAAATGGAGGGGACAGGGCAACATGATGAGAGTCACGGGGGGGGGAGGAGGAGGAGGATGGCCCTTCCCATGGCTGAACTGTGTGGGCAATCCATGAGGGAAGTCCTTTTTGCAGAAGGAGAGAGGAAGGGGCCGGCCTGCCAGTGCAGTGGTAGAGCTGCCACTCTTGATGTTGATGTCCTGAGTTGGGGAGCAGACTTGGGGTGCTAGAAGGACCGCTGGGGAGGTGGATTGAGCAGTCTCTGTACACACTCCACCTCCGGGTGGGAGGGGTTTGCATCCCCAGTACAAGGGCTCCTGGGTGACCACAGGACATCATGCCACCAGAGCCACAGAGCTGGTAATGGGTGGTCTGCTGGATGCTTGGCATGCTTACACCACAGTGTTATTGTACGCCCCACCTTCCACAGCTACGATGCAAAAAAAAAAAACTGCCAGTTGAACGAAAATGGTGCCCCAGTTGCACTGCCACTCTGTGTAGCTGGCCAGGAGCTCTCTGCCTGGGCACCAGACATGGCATCTGAAGGGGTAACAGGGAGGCCTCAGAGGCCCTGCCCTGGGGAGTAAGCCAGAAGGAACATTGGGTGGAGGCTGGCTCCAGTATCATGGTGACGGTGGATGCAAGCGCACTGTGTGGGCTGATGGGGAGACATCCTGCCTCTAAAAAGCATTGTAAGTTAAAAAAAAAAAGGGTGGAGAGGAAAAAGGCCAGCTGATGGCATCAGGGACAGGGCTGAACAGCCACTCAGTCAGCCCTGGAGGGTAAAAATCTTTAGAAAAAAAATTATCCTGCCTGTTCTGTGCAAATACAGGCAACTGAACATTTGTTACTGGAATGCACTTTTTTGACTGGCTTCTGGCATTTTTAGCTACTAGAAGATATCTTCCATGGTTGGAGCAATTCACCTATGATACCTGTAGGATTAGGGGGGCATTTTGTTAATGTTTAGTATAGCAGATGATCCTTACTAATGTATGGAATGAATTTTGAATTCAAGCATAGTGAATCTGATATGAGGTCATTCACTCCAGTTAAAGAGTCAAAGAGTTCTATAATGAGAACATTTTTCTACACACAGAGGATAGTAAATCCTTGGAACAAACTACCAACAGATGTTATCATAAGTAAATCAAAATCTTAATTTAAATTGAGATTAGATAAACTAATATTGGGAGGTACTAACATAAGATTCTATCCGTAAGTGAAACAGGAGTTACACATTGGCTTGCACCTTCTCAGCTCCTGAGAACCTTAGGATGGATGTTTGTGCAAGTTTAATGGTAATCTTTGTTTTCTCAAATTCTGTTTGTGGCAGACTAGATATCAGTTGTGCTACAGCAACTTAGATTGACTTATCTATCTACAGTTAAAATGCAGGAATATGTTTATGAAATGTATACTGTAAGGAAAAACAGGTTTTGGGACATCAGGAATGTGCTGGTTTATGGAGAGGGGTTATGTGGTTGCATGGGGTCATATAGTTTATTGCAGCAAGTCTATGAAATCCTCGTGGGGATTTGTGGTGGTAAGTTGTTTTGTTGGTGAAGATCGTTTGCTGTTTTTTGTATTTTATTTTTTGTAGTACTGTTTGATTCTCTTGGATCGATGTGATCTGATTTGTTGTTTTTCTTTTTTTGTTTAATTTTCCTTTTGTAACCCTCCCTGTTCCCAGGGGTTACTAGAATCCCACTTAGAATCAGTGGCAGGCAGGGAGAGGCAGCTTGTGAGATGCCAGTTAAATGGGTTTTACACTGACACACTCTGTATTCAGCTTCTGCTGAGCTGGAGTGATGATGTCACCTTAGAATTTTCACAGCAGCATAAGCCACAATGGAATGCTCGCTGCAGGGTTAGAGTAGAACACTGGGAGTTTCAGTTCAGTCTTCAGAGAGCATTCTCATGTGGAGACTCAGGAGAGTGAGGAGTGCTGCAGTTTGCAGCCCTCAGACCTAGCTCTGAGAGAGAACTACCTCAGAAGAAAAAGGGGTTGTGTGTTCTCACCCTAGAGAGGAACACAGAAGATCAGTAGAAGGAAGTGGTAGAGACCATTCCTGGGAAGTTGTTCCAGTGCCCCATCCCTGGAGGGATGGGGGGAATTCCAGGATTCAGGGGCATTCCCCTGATCCAGCATGGAGAGGGAGAAGCTGCCTGAAAATCGTTTTGTTCTGTGAGTACCAGAGATTGTGTTGTGGGAGAAAGCCCTGTGGCACCTGCATACTGTGGTGAGTTTTCCTCTGAAAAAGAGACTTTGTTCACCGAGATAGTATTTTAAGTAAAAGTGTCTTCCTACTGTGGGGTCAAAGAGAGACTTGCCAAGTACAGAACTTTTAGACTGTGTGACTTAGAAGTGTCTGCAACAGTGGGGGTCTAGGGTAAAGACATAGCCACATACATAACTTTTAAAGTCAGGACACCTCCAGTTAAAAGTAGAATGTTAAATGTGTAAAACATTTCGAGAGAGCAACTACAAACAGTGTTTCAGAGAAAGGTGTTGTAACCAAATGAATGGCTGAGTATAGATTTGGGAGCAAAAGGTTGGAGACCCCCATCTGGAGTAACCAGGAGGGTTTACCTCCCCGGGTTCAGTTTTGGCACCTATGTTTTCTCTCAGCGCATTTGGCCAGTGCCTGAGGAAAGCACACAGATGTGGGATTTTGGATTTTCTCCTGAGAGCCGGAAAGTGCTCGTGGGTGGTTTAGGGAGCCACCATCAACCTCCATGCAATATGGAAAAGTGTCCTAGTACTGGCCAGGGTGCCATGTCAAGGAAAAGAACAGAAGTGTACCAGTTTGGGCCATGTCTGCTCAGATCCATTCAGAACCTGAGGGTTCGTAGTGAGGAAGTGTGCTCTGTACCTCAGTAATCTGCATTACCAGTGAGAGTAGCCCTGGGGGTCTATCTTTGCTTTGTTATTCTCTGTATTATGTGAATAAAAGCCACACTCTAGAATCCCAACCTGGTTTGGACATTACAGTTATTGCTTCCAGAGTCTGGATTTACTTGGGTGCCACTAAACAAAAAGTACAAACCTAGCATAATGCTGAGCAAACATTTTCTCCCAGGGACCCATGTGTATGGCCATGCTAAATGGTCCCCCCCCCCCCAGGTGGGAGACAGGTAGTTGCCACACTTGATTTGCCTGTCTAAGGATGGCAGGCTCTGAAGTAGAAGTAATGGGTCCACAGAGTCTGTAAGATATTTGTAGTGACTACCCCCACCCTCTCGGTGATGCCTAGATGTGAGAAGAGCAGCCCTGTTGGTAGAAAAAGTGGGGCTGGTGGAGGAGGGTAACACTTTAAAAAATTCTCCTACTCTTTTCGAGAAGTGCCATGGGATCTATGACATCTACTTGAACAATCACCAGAACAGACAGAGAGGACTTTGGTTTAACACCTCATTTGAAAGACCTCAGGAGTGCAGCAACTTCCCTCATGCTACACTACAGTGTCAGTATTGGGATTTATCCCAAGTTTCTGATACAGGGCTAGAACCCACAACCTTCTGATCTTCCAGTTTCAGAGGTGAATCTGCAACCTGCTGAGCCACTGACACTGCAACCTGCTGAGCCACTGACACTGTAACCTGAGGAGCCACTGACACTGAAACCTGCTAAGTCACTGACAATGCAACCCGTTGAGTCAAATGACACTGCAACCTGCTGAGCCACTGATACTGCAACCTGCTGAGCAACTGACACTGCAACCTGCTGAGTCAATGACACTGCTACCTACTAAGCATAGAAGCATATAAACATAGAATTTGACGGCAGATAAGGACCGCTTGGCCTACCTAGTCTGCCCATTTTCCTACCTAACAGATCAGCTGCAGATCCTAGTTAACCAACAGCCTATGTTCTCCTACCCACCACTAGGACTGCCTTATGTCTGTCCCATGCATTCTTGAATTCCCCCACTGTTCTTTTTTTTTTTTGCTCCCCTCCTCCTCGCAGCCCCCATCTCTTCAGGAGTCACCTACGGCCTTTTCAGCCCTCACTCACCTACCTGGTGACCAGTGCAGTCCATCCCCAATTGAACCGTGGTTATACCCCCCCAGGCGTGGTACGGGGTGGGGGCCCATGCACCCCGAGACGTCTGTCTTTTGTCGGGATGCTGTCTCTGGGCAGGTGGGGGCATTGAGAGTCGGGGCCTGGTGCTCCGTCTACTAGGAGGCCATGAGGTGTTTTTCCGGTGTTCTCGCGATGTACTGTGTCCCCTGACGTCAAGGCGCTTGAGCGCCAACATCTGGCACATCGCCCGCCCGTTAGGCATCGGACTTGTTATACCTCGGGTTTCCACCCAGGGTCAGACAAGAGCCGAGCTCTGGTTCCCCCCTCCCCCTGGAGAGGACGAGCAGTCCCTGGGATGCTCAAGCCCTCTCCCCGGCCGACCTCCAGCTTCCGGGCTCATTCCGAACACGGGTCGCTGGCATCACTGGCGGAACTCACCGCTGTGCCAGGGTTGCCCCACTGTTCTTGACTCCATGACCTCCTCAAGAAGGCTGTTCCGTATCCACAGCCTCTCCATGAAAAACTACTACCTCACGTTACCTCTGAGCCATCCCCCTCTATCTTCATATTGCGCCCCCTTGTTCTTGCACATCTCTTTTTCTGAAAGATACTACCCTCTCAGACTTTGTTGATTCCCTTGAGGTACTTGGAAGTTTCTATCATGTCTTCCCTCTCCCTTCTTTCCTCAAGGGTATACATATTAAGCTCCTTTAGTCTCCCTTTGTATGTCATAAGCCACTGACATTGCTACCTGCTGAGCCAATGAAACTGCAACCTGCTGAGCCACTGATATTGCTACCTGCTGAGCCACTGACTTTGCAACCTGCTGAGCCAATTAAACTGCAACCTGCTGAGCCACTGATACTGCAACATGCAGAGCCACTGACACTGCAACCTGCTGAGCCAATGACACTGCAACCTGCTGAGCCACTGACACTGCAACTTGCTGAGCCAATGACACTGCAACCTGCTGAGCCAATGACACTGCAACCCGTTGAGCCAAATGACACTGCAACCTGCTGAGACATTGATACTGTTACCTGCTGAGCCACTGACATTGCAACCTGCTGAGCCACTGATACTGCAACCTGCTGAGCCAATTACACTGCAACCTGCTGAGCCACTGACACTGCAATCTGCTGAGCCAATGACACTGCAACCTGCTGAGCCAAAGACACTGCAACCTGTTGAGCCAATGACACTGTAACCTGCTGAGCCACTGATATTGCTACCTGCTGAGCCCATGACACTGCAAACTGCTGAGCCATTGATACTGCAACTTGCTGAGCCCACGGACCCTGCAACTTGCTGAGCCACTGACATTGTAAACTGCTGAGCCACTGATACTGCAACCTGCTAAACTACAGCACTGCAACCTGCTGAGCCACTGATACTGCAGCCTGCTGAGCCACTGATACTGCAGCCTGCTGAGCCACTGATACTGCAGCCTGTTAAACCACTGACACTGCAGCCTGCTTGGCCAATGAAACTGCAACATGCTGAGCCACTGATGCTGCAGCCTGCTGAGCCACTGACACTGCAACCTGCTGAGCCACTGAGATTGCAGACTGCTGAGACACTGATACTGCAATCTGCTGAGTCATGGACACAAGCAACCTGCTGAGCCAATGATACTGCAACCTGCTGGGCCACTAACACTGCAACCTGCTGGAGCCACTGATATTGCTACCTGCTGAGCCGATGACATTGCAACTTGCTGAGCCATTGACAGTGCAACCTGCTGAGCCATGGACACTGCAGTCTGCTGAGCTACTGATATTGCTGCCTGCTGAGCCAATGACACTACAACCTCCTGAACCACTGGCACTGTTATCTGCTGAGCCAATGATACTGCAACCTGCTGAGCCACTGACGCAGCTTGGATAGAGGATACTAATATGATGGTAATGCTATCACTGCATCACATGATCTTTCAAACTGCAAGGAGCACAACACCACCAATTCATCAGGATTTCATTGACTTTTAACCTAGCTTTTGTGGTCCCCCACAGGAGCAGGATGACCCACAGTATAGTAGCAGGGGTGCTATGCACTATGCTAGTGACCTGGGTCCATACTCCCACCTGGGAATGCTACTCTTGGCTGGCAGGAGGTGACAGTACAGTAGCAGCCAAGAGGAAGCCCTCTATCTCTGGGAAATTTGGAATTCTCCATTCTGCTGTGCATCTGCACATGGTGACCTAGGAGAGCACTGATGAGCAGATTGTGATGTTTAAGAGAATGAAGGGAGCGTATTTTGGATCTAAGGAGCTAGCAGCCTGATCCCTTCCACTCCCTAGTTCAGAGCCCTGCCCCAGTGCTGCAATGTTCTGTGATGTAAGTGTCTGGAGAGCCCTGTGAATGGGGATTTGTTTTTCCTGCAGAGCTTTTTCTCCCTTTGGTGACATTGCCAGGGGTATACCCTGGTCCCAGGGATATAGCCTGTTCAGGCCTGATGCACCCTCCACTCCCCTGGGTCCAGTCACCACCTGATGGCTCCCACAGCCTCCTCTCCATGGGTAGCAGGTTCCAGGAGGAGGGCTGCCCGCCCGAGGCAGTCCACAAGGATACAGTGCCAGTGACACTAGGACCTAGGGGAGCCCAGGAACCCCATCCATCCTGTTGACCATATCTGGGATTTTACCCCAGGTTTTCTCCCTTGTCCTCCCTCTTCCCCGCCATGGGTAGAGCCTATTTATGACCGTGGATGCACATGGAGAAATCCTGCACAGGGAGCAAGCTCCCTTGGCACACCCCAGGGGTTGCTGTGGCACTGGGTACCCAAGGCCCTCTGGCTTGACCACAGTGCATTACTATGATCTAGCCTGTCTTACAACACATCATCTTAAGCTCACTTCCAAACTCAGATTGCCTGCACAGTTGCTCAACACATTGCCACTGGGTTAACAAGGCATTTTGAACATCAGTTCCTTTACGTTTGTGAGGCCATTTTGTAGTAATCACAGCCACTGCTCAGCTAATAAGAGTTCCTTATAGCCACAATATGACATCTTTCCCCACTTAAATAACATATTTTTTTAAAGTAACTGTGCCTGTTTTTTGAAATTTATGTTTATTGTTTTTAAAAAGTACATGAATACATTTGATACTTGGACCATACAACAGCATAGCAGCATCTTATCATAGGAAACCTATTCCCGGGCCACAGTTGCTACAGACATAAGGAGGGATGCTGACACATCAATAACTTCCGGATATACAAGTTTTAAGATTGAGTTGCAAAAGAAGTAAGACAGTGGTGTATACTCTCGAAAAAGTTTATTATCAACATAAAACTAATTGTAAACTAGTGGCTGTGAGAGCCACATATATTTGATCAATGTAAAGAATATGTATTGCAACACTCTATAGATTTTTGAGACCAGTAAACTGAAAAAAGTACTGGAATGTGCAATTTAAAAATAAAGACTAGTACTGTTATTTTATTGGAATTCAAACCAGATAATACCATGTCAAAGTCATCAGTGCTGCAGAGACAAAGTACGATGTAGACATAAGAGATGGGGGCAGAAGATCTCGTGAGGGAGATGCCCACAATGAAGCTGACCAATAACATTTGTTATACTATGGGGAGACCCCTGATGCAACCTGAAAAGGGCCCTCATGTCATCCCCAGGAAGACCTGAGGTCACCATGCAGTCACAGCTATTTCCCACAAGAAATACTAGTGAAATCCCCCCTAAGTTCCATTGAAACAATGAGAAAAAACATCACTCACCTCTCCCATAATGTGGCATTTAGCAACAGTTACTCTGTCCAGCTGCCACCCAAAACTGAAACCAGCTTACAATCAGCTATTAAAAGGTCCTGTATTCAGCCATGAAGAGTAAAACACAATATTTAGAGAAACCTGTATTCAATGCAGCATGAATCAGTCCTCAGTATCAGAGTCATTTGAGTTGACTGTGCCTGACTGGTCTACAAAGTCATCTTCAGTCTTCTCCATGAGTCTGTCTGCATCAGCCAGATCATAGAAATATAATTCTTACTGGCATAGTCGAGTCAAAGTTTGGCCGAGAACAGAAGTGAGTTAGATATGGCAGTCACACTTTAGGTGTCAGTTTCTATGTAACTACAGGGTAAGTAATCATTAATTACATGCAACAGGGGTAATTACATTGTAGTTACACATCTGTTGCATGTGACTGCATTACAGTTGCAATGCAGTTACAGTGTAGTTACACTGAACTACAGTGTGGCTAAGGAAACTTAAAGTGTTACCGATATGCCCAATTATCTCAAGATCCCTCATACTGCATCAAAAGGTTTTCTTCATTCCAGAGTTACATAACTCAAGTCTGTGAATAGATGAAGCTGTTCTCTAATAGTGTGCACTCAGCTCCCGATCCCCTATGCCACCATCGGTGCCTGGTCCTGCACTTGTGGTCTATCAGTTACTACAAGCATGGTACAAGGCAAATTTTCATTTGTGGCCTTTCTCCTCAGAGGTATACCATATGCCTTTCTCATAGACACTGGAGCAGACAGTTGTAGCAAAGTCAGTAAGTACCCCTCCATAAAGGTTGGTTACATCAGTCCCTTTGGCACCCTCAAGTAAGCCAATATATTGGTCTTACAGGGGGAAGCCCTTGCTTGATTTTTGAAGTGCTCTAACTGAGCTCATAAATTATTTTTTTTTATTGTATGACTCCCAGTGTTACCACCATCGCTTTCTGCGCCATCCCCAAAACCATCCTCATTTCTCCAGCCACAAGGACCACTATGGTGTAAGATTACAGCACTCAATTTGAAGGCTTACACTTTGCAGTCTATTTCTCATACCACTTGTACAACTGCTTCAGTGGTTTGTTCAGCTTCCCCTACTGGCAGGGACACTGGTTTACCAGAATTGAGAAAGGGCATATTTCATTTGCACATTGTAAAAAAAGTATTGTCACCGTGTCTGCTAAGCCAAAATCTGGTTTTACCGTGTTTGGTTTTGTGTACTTTATTCAACAATTGTTAACTCTGCTAACATGCATTTTAGCAATTTTGACCTCCACTATTGCACATCCTTCCATCCTTGTACCAATTTTAAGTTATTTTAGGTACAAGATGTGATGGCAGCAGCAACACTACAGCCTCCATCCCCAAAGGTGTGATGAAAGCAGCACTACGGCCCCATCCCTCAGGTGCGATGGCAGCACTAACAGCACTGTGACCCCCATGCCTCAGGTGTGACAGAAGCAGCAGCACTGTGGCCCACATCCCTTAAGTGTGATGGCAGCAGTACTACGTTCACCATTCCTCAGGTGTGATGGCAGTATCAGCACTATGGCCCCCATCCCTCAGGTGGGATGACAGCAGTACTACATTCCCTATCCACCAGCGGTGATGGCAGAAGGACTACAGACCCCACCCCTTCGGTGTGATGGCAGTAGCAACAATGCAGTCCACATCCCTCTGGGGTGATGGCAATAGTGACAGCACTATGATCCCCTTTCTTCAACACCCACACCCCACATGCACAAGTTACAAATGACTTGGTCTCTTTGTTAGAACTCAGATGTGAATTAATCTGTACCATCTCTGCTAAGGTGGACTACCTTTGTTTTTTTCCTATTTATAATTTAACTGCCTGAATTGGATTTCTGCCTGTGACACCTCTGACCAGGGTTAGGGAACAGACTTGGGTGTTGGAGGGCCAGCTGTTGGGTGAAGGCTTGAGTGTCCAATGACCACTCACCTTCTCCTGGGAGGGAGGGTGGGTTCACAGCTCAGCATTTGCTGACCCCTGGTGGAGGCCAGAAGCACAAGAACATCTCAGCCCTTACTGCAGGAGGGAGCGGATGGACATCAGCTTGTGCCTTGACATCATGTGGCCTGTCACTCTCCCAATGGGAAAACACCGCTGACCAATCAAGGTTAGCTGTTGGTCCCTCCATAAGCTGAAAGCCCCAGACATGTGTCCTTTCTGACCCCTGCCATGCCCAGGATACACAGGAAGCTCTTTAGGCACTGGCCTCCCCTAGTAGCCTCCCACAGGGGTATGGGGCCTACTCAATGAAGGGTTACTTTGGGTTACCTGTGGCAGCAGCAGTAAGGGGCAGTGGATGATGGTCGGACTCAGCAGCAGTGGTAGGCCTTGGCAGGCCTGAAGAAGTGAATCGCCAGGGGTAGGAGGAGCAGAAAAACTGCTTGAATTTGCTTTGAAATAAAGTGTCTTCACCTAAAAATTCACAAGTGATTAGTGGAGGAAGGTCAAATGGATTTATGCATCTCCCAGACATGTGGATGCTTTTTTTTTTTACTTGGTGTTCATGAAAAGGGTGTCTCCCAGTTTTCATGTCTTTGTTCAGATGTGAATTGAGCACTACTCTGCCCACCAGCATCATACAGCCCCTGAGGTCATACCTTCTGTACATCATTGACTGTGCTTTCAAAATCCACTGGCCAAACATAAGTACACTTAAATACTTAACATTTGCTTTTTGTTGAAGCAGTCTATCAGAAAACTTTTTGTTGTCACACAGACTGAAACAGCAGGTGGGAGAAAAGGTGCAAATTATCTAATTCACCTAAATGGGGCGCTAACTGTGAAGTCTTTTCAAAAGTAGTAAGGCAGTTTCTTTTTTGTGAACATACTTTCATTCAGACTAGTTTTCATTCAAACAACTGAGGATTGTGGTTGGCCCTACTGGTTATAAACTTGAATAAGCTAGTTGGTAACAGTGATCCTGCATTTAGCAATCTACAACCTAGATGCTTATATGCAAAGAATACAATAAAAACCTGACTACAATCTAAAAACAAGCTTATAAAACACGTAAAATTTATCTGAACATTTATCTTTACCTATAAAAAAATCATTGCAGCCCAAATAAAACTCAGGTAAATGACATGGTCCCGACTACTATTCTATGATGTAGTAAACATATATTGGTATTTTTTTTATATTCTTTGTAAAGCAGGTAAGGCCCACTAGGCAGAACTGTCTGTTTTCAGGAGTGACCTAGAAGCACTGGGGAGGTTAAGTGACTTGCTTGGAGTCACACAGTATGCAAGTGGAGGTTGTGGGAATCAAACCCAGGTCTGCTGGATGTACCCAGTTCATTCACTGTTTGTTACTCTAACCACTAGGCATGGGTGGTTAAACTGAATGACTGATTACAACAAAGCAGTGCAGGTCATTTCCTTACTGACTCTATATGCAGTAAAGCAGAAGGAATGCAAAGCACAGCAGCATTCATTTTAAGATGCTGAAATCTGGGTCAGCCTGCTGGCGCTGCGATAGCACTATTGCTTGCAATGCTAGCGACCCAGGGTCAGAAGCGAACTCGAGTTGCTGGAGGTCTGGCCAGGGGAGTAGGATTGAGCACCCGGGGGAAAACCAGGAACAATCAATCACCCCACATTGGCCACTGGCAGAAGGGACCCAGGTGCCCCAGACTTCATAACCAGGCTCCATGAGGGACCCGCTGAGCTGCCTGACACATAGCAAGGGAGTGTGGAGGGGTGACCTGGGGTCCCTTCCCTTCCCACCTGGGGGGGGTACAACGCAGGCAGGATAGGGGAAGGACCACTGGAGCGCATGAGCATTACCTGAGGGTGAAGCTAAGGGATACCCAGTCTAGGAATCCCTGAAAAGTGGAGACTGATGTTGTGAGAAGGGGGACATAGAAAGAGAAAATTAAAAAAATTTAAAAAGATGCTGAAATGTTAGAGATTCTGTGCAGTGACATACAATTTCTTGAGGCACTCGTACAAGAATTAAAAATCCACAAACCAAGCAGGATTCGTGATTGTTACTGGTGTTACCGGTAAAATGGAAACCAGGGTCCCTGCTTCATTGGGTCCCACGGTTCTCTGCTGCTGCCCGAACTTCTTTCTGCTGAATTGGTCGCTTGACTTTCCCTTTCACAGCCTCCACATGCTGCTTTGGTCTCTCCATGTTTACTGAAAAGTTCTGCTATAAAGTTATTTCTTTTGGTAGCTGCTGATATTTTTCGAGTTATTAAAGTCTGAGATTTAAAGCAGCAGTATTTGTTAGCAAAATGATCACATCATTTTTAAGCATTAATATCTTTCTGACACAATCAGATTCATCATCCATGTATTTTATTTCTCGCATTTTTTTAAAAAAGCTTTTATTACTAATGTTATAATTAATAACTCAAAATTACCACCACAAGCAATTTTTAAAAATCCCTTCTCTCAAGGTCACATTTTGACTTGACATACTGGATTCATACTGTGGATGTTATCAGGAAGCTGCTAACACACATTTCTGATGGTAAACATCCCAGCACCCAACCATAATATTACATGTATTCACAGTGGGCTTGGCCAGAGAACAGGGATTTCAAACCCTCTATCTCAGTTCACAAGTAAAATATGATGAAAAGAAAAATGGTCAATGGATGTTCTTGCCAGAACTACAATGTTACTAAAATAAATATATCAGAAGCAAATGATTTGATACCTTTTAATGGACAACACAGATGTAACAACAAGAACAATGCTTATGCTGGACAACCAGTCCTTCTTCAGAAGCTTCTGAAGAAGGACTGGTTGTCCAAAAGCTAGAACACTTTTGTTCTTGTTGTTACATCTATGTTGGTCCATTAAAAGGTATCAAATCATTTGCTTCTGGATCTATTCTTGCAAGGACCAATACGGCAACTACTAAATCTAGATTTTAAAAATATATACGATCAGTTTTTTCCAGTAACAAATTCTGCTACTTGAAATCCAGTGTTTAGACTTAAAATAAAAACTATAGTTTATAAAATGATCTGGAGCTCTCCAGAGTGCAACGTTCTCTGTCTGCTGTAAGGACACCCCCACCCACCCCCAACTGTGCCTGTTTCACCTGAAAGTCAGAATTTCTTTCAGCAACTTTTGGGGCATTTTGTTTTTAACTGAAGTTGGTGCTCTTTAATTTTTCTTACCTTACACTTCAGTTACCCAGGATGCCATGGATATCATCTCCCTCTATGAAGCACTTAAACTGTGTTTTGTTTTAAAACAGTTGACTGAGAATAGGTTTTTGATTGCTGAAATCCAGCCAGCTCCAGGTAATTGTAGAACCTGATAGCAGTAAATCAGTAATGCAACGTGGTGAATGTAGTTAAAATTTAATATGTACTACAGTAGCAAGGGATTAAATGTCTGACATTTTCCAAAATAGCCCTAGCCCCGTAATGCTCATGAAACCTTTCCATTGTGAATTGAAATGAGCAAAGAATAACTGGACATTTTATTAGTTCTTAACCTTGTCTCTTAGGTACTTTTTATGAAAATGAATTTGGAACTAACAAACCATGTGGAGAGAAGTGCCAGCCACTGACATGTACTGTACTGTATGTGGTTAACAGGGTGGGGCCATCAGAAACAGCCTCAGAACAAGATTCAGCAACTATAAAGATACAGTTATCAACACCCGGTCCATACTGCAGCAGAGCATTTTAATCACCCTGACTACCATAAACTGGAGGATGCTAATCTCACAGTCATTTAGGATATCAAAGACTCAGCTGAACTTCTAAATGCAGAAAAACTGTGGATACGTCAGCTTCACACATTCCATCCCAAGGGAATGAATGTGTTAGAATAACAATTGTCTAAAGAGACTCTCAAAAGTTTAGTCTACACACTCAGTTTATTGTGTCCTTCCCCCCCCCCCCACACACACTTCTCTTTCTTACTTCTCTTAAGGCCTGTTTACATGACCTGATCTGCACCAGTGTGACAAATGCAGATGAGTTGCGCTGGTGCAGATCAGGCTGTGTAAGCAACATGCAGAGCATTGTAGGTTGCTTTGGTGCAGCAAACTGTGACTGTTATTTTCCTGTGTACTAGTGCAGATGTTTTCTGCTAGCGTAACACGCTGTACTGCCTGCAGCAGTGTAGCCCGCACCACATCACTAGTCAAGCACTTTTCCTAAATGTCTGCCCTTAATGTAATTGGGAAGTTCCTATTAGCCCTTTGTCTTCAAAAAGCAGGTTGCTCTGACAATTAACTTCCTAAGCAGACAACCCTTTACCAGCCAAGCCTTCACAGCAGAAAAGCTCACATGCCCTGTCTGTCTAGTACCTCCAAGTTGAAAAGCACATCCTTTACATGTTACACCTAAAATAAAAAGCTGGACCTTTTAGACTGCCAGGGCTTTAGGACCTGGTAAATCTGTGTCCCTCTCCACTGTAACATTAAGCAGACTGAAGCCCACAGCTTTGTCCTCATGCCCTCCAGTGGAAACAGAGTGGTGAATGGCAGGAAGTTCAGTCAGACAGGCAGACTGACCCTTCAGTGGTGCACAATGCCTGTTGTGTAAACACGGTCAGTAGCAGTGCAGGTGGAGCAGCGGGTGAGTGGCGCAGATGGAAGAGCAACAGGTAAGGTTCATGTAAATGCACTATTAGTTCTTACCTAAACCTTCCACTGCCTACATATTCCTCTGCCTGTTCATGAGTCTTTAGGCACTTTTACATTGTTACGCTTGTTCTGTGACCTGCTTTGTTCCACTCTGACTGCTGTGGAGTGGATCGCCTTTACGTGGTGGGATCTGTACCAGAATATGCGGTACAGATCAACCATAACATTACCCTTTTGTGCTGTGTAAAGGGGATCCACTCTGAAACACCCAAGAGAGTTCAGGATTCCCCATTGTCAGGAGACAGAAACTAGCAGAAGGGCGCTTTCATGGCCCAGCAGAACTAAACAAAACCTCATGTAACCAAGGAAAACAGGGTTTGTGGAATTGGCGACTATCCATTTTCCTTGTGGAACAGATTGCCTTTATACAGCAGTGGGGTAATGTTGCAGTTGATCTATAGCTGCATTCACACGACACCGGTGCCCTGTAGGTCATTGTGACCATGCTTGCTGAAACGCTGTGGATCAGCATTCAGATGGTACAACCAGGGGAGCCCTGTAGATCTTCCCAGTGAAGTTCCGGCAATGCAAGGAGGGTTCCAGCCAGGAAGGGGGCATGGGTGTGGGTTGGGCTCCCAATGGCCACAACAGAGCTCGAGGATGGTCTTCCGATTTGAGGTGAGCTAAACCTTATTTCTATCTCTATAATCAATGCTGCACTCAAGAAAGTAGTTTTGAGGAAATCGAGGGCTAAAAATTGAAGGAAAAGCTGTCTTGAGAGTTGAGCCATGATAATGGATGTGCACTTATATACACATGCCCAGCATCGCAGCTTCTGACTCTGAGCCCCTACTTCTCTTCAATTATTAACCCTCGGTTTACTTATAAAACAACTTCCCGAGTTCAGCTTTGTTTACAGGGCTAGAAACAAGGTTCAGCTGAACTAAGGTAGATAAAAAGTTATTGTAATGCAGCCATTGCCAGTCACAAGTGCAGGTGAGAAAAGCCTGAAACAATGGTGTGGGTGGTGTGGCAGTTCACGGCAAAGTAAAATGCCCACACCACCATGTGATCCCATGAAAACAGGGATCGTGGACACAAGAAATGAAACCTGAAATGGCCATACTGGTAGCGTGATGTGCACAGCAGCAATGATTTTGCTGCTGTGCACCTCCAACAATGCGCAGAATTGGCTGTGTGAACGAGCTGTTGTGATACAGATCACTGCATGTAAAAGGCCCTTTTGTAACTCAAGAACTGTTTTTCAGTTTAAAATTCTGTACCTATAAACAAATCTATTTTTTTTCTTTTACTGTTTACTGGCTGCATACTGTTTTGACACCAGGCAGTATACCTTGACTACAAACTAGGAAGCATAGTTAGATATCAAAGACAAGCAAAAATTTACATTCCTTTCTACATACATTTTTCTCCACTTCACTCTCACCTCCAATCTATCCAAAAGAGAATTGAGAAAACCCTAGACAATTGTCAAGTGATAGCAAACACCAGAAGTGAAAGGCGCTGTCTGAATTTTAGATGACAGCAGGAAAGCTGCTTGCAAAAGCAGGAAGAAACTACAAAAGTACTGTCAAAGCATCATTTCATGTTACAGGGAAATTGTTGGATATATACGATGGGGCCAACAAATTTGTCCTAAACAAGCTAACTGTTTTCTACAACAGGCTTGCTTGCTTTGTACTAAATGAATTGAATGATAGCCAACACTGCACACTATACAGTAGGCTGGAAATGACTAAACTTAGGTGAACAACCAAGAACAACTTCACCTGCTACACCTCATGTATAGGTATACAGCTGGTAAGGTGCCTGACTACATCCTGGCCCTGATAGAGGCCAGATCAGAAGTGGGGGGGCGGGCTTAAATCTGTGACAAGACTGGAATATAGTGTCCCTCTCATGAACAGCAGCACGGCCTCCAGATGCTTCTCCCATGCTGGCCATCTGTCTCTGAACAACCAGCCTACTGGCCTGTGCCCAGTCCATACACCCCCCCCAACCATATTTCACCCCATAGGAGGATGGCACATTCTGCACTGCTTGGACTCTAAGCCCTGCTATACCTGAGCAAGTTTGGAGACTCCAAAGGTATTGGTGACTACACCCCATACTATATCATATGCTTAACATGATGAGGTTTCACCTATCCATGTGAGACATACAAGGAAGGTAATTAATCTGTTGCAGTCTAATGGCTGGGTACCAGGTGGCTCCCACTTGTGATGGAGAAGTGAAATGTTAAATATTGTTTTAACTTTGGTGAAAATCTATGTTTGTATTCGAACTATAATGTGTAAATTGTACATTGTCCAAGGTGTAATCTGATCCTGCTGCAATTGTAAACAATTGACAAGCCCCTGGCTTACTGGAGTATCCATTTCTCATGAATAACATTACTATTTTTTATTATATACCCTTTTATTACACTTTAGATCGCCCTTTTCTCCTGTCTCATTAAATGTCCTTTTTCCCCATTTCAAGTTTATTTTAGCATTTTTTTTCTTAGATATGAAATAATTTATGGTGAGCATCGTTTTTAATTTCGATTTTTTATTTTTATCTGGGATGGCACACTGAGTTAAAAAAAAAAGCAACTAATTTCAGGTGTACCCTATGGCTCAAACAAAATCAGGAAAAGAGACATGGAGAACAATTCAGTAATATTGTAATGTTACAAATAAATCATACAGGCATAATGAAAAAAAGAACTATTACAGAGAGCATTATCCTAAAGGTTATTTATGCTGCATGGAATGTTTGTTTGTTAATTCATTCATTCACTTGTATATGTATGCATGTATGTATGTACAGGGAGGCCCCCTGAGCAACATTATTTATTTATTTACGTATGTATACATGTATGTATGCATGTACAGGGAGACCTTTGAGCAACAAGTGCCTATTTTCAAGGGCAACCAAAGCTGGTGCAAGTAACACATAAACTACAATCTTTTGAAGACATAAACTATCGCAGAGGTAACACTATCTGCAGGGTGTTACAGAACAAAGATAGCACAGAAGGCATCAGCCAATAATTTGGAGGCAGCAGTAGAGTAAATTACAGTCTATGCGGCATGCACATTACAATCTATGAGGACAAGAGCAATTTGTGGTGCTCATGAGGTCGGTTTTTCAGCTGCTTATTGCCACATGATTGATTAACACAGTTCATTGGGTACCTCATTCCATGCTTTGGCAGCTAAGTAAAAGAGGTACCTCTGATCATGGGATGTCTGACTAAAAGGAGGGCAAAGGTGTATGCACCTTTGCCAACCTCAGCATGTTAGCAGTACTGGACAGTAAATAAGATTTGTAATAATGGAGACGCCTGATTTTTAGAATGTTTGCCGCTGTTTGTGTAGTATTGTCACCTCTGTTCAAATAGTAGCCACCCAGTTCTGGTATACATTCCACAGTGGTGGTTGTGAATACTGTATTAGCTCCAAGCAAAATTGATAGAGTTTATTGAGAATAAATTTGATTCTAAACTCTCCTATTAAGAGGTAACATATTCTAATTCACTTGCTGTGGTGAGATAAGGCCATACCTTATTGTTTGGTCATATTTTATATAATTTTATGTTATATAATGTATCAGAGATGCCCATGGTGGCCAGTGTAACCTGCAAGGGATCAAGGGTAAAATACATGAGCCCTGGGGAATGATGCTGTAATCTTGTTACTGGGCAGATAATCTTTCATCTGCTAGGCAGGGGCTAGAGTTAATTAAATCATTTAAAAGAGACAAAGAATAACTAAGTACAGCTGGTAAGCATGCACATCCATTTGTGTTCTGAATGGCCACAGCATCCAGAGAAGCCTGGATGTCTGGCTTCCTTTGTCTCTGCAAAGATACCCTGAGCTAATCTCATTACCACTAAATGGGCTTCCATTTAAGTAAATAGCCATACTGAGTGTAGCTTGATTATAGCCTTTCAAATAAAGGAGGGCTAGAGGGTTTCCTAAAATTCCAGTTTAGACTAGCTGACTGCCCAGGTGTTTTTCTCTCATATTCAGAACTGCATATTTGTTGTTTGTAATAAAATACTAAAACTGATTGGATGCGAGTACATAAACGGAATGTTAGACAATCGCAGGGCAAACCACTATCCACTGGATCTGCCCTTTGAGATATCCCATAAAACAAGAAAGAAAGACTGTATCTAAGCCTTTAGCCTTTTAGCTTTTAACCTGCTTTTTCATTTGGGGACTCCATCTGCCTAGGAGAGCAGAGACATTTACTTCCAAGAATTCTTCTGCACTACAAGCACCAAGACTTCAGCTACCACTTCTAAGGACACTTCACTTCAAAATTCAGCAACTAAGGACTTCAGGTAGAACTTTAATCTCAGAGATTTGAACTGTAGGTTTTTCTGTATATTTTTCCATTTTATTTTCAATATCCTGTAACCAATGTCTAAAATTATTTGTCTTTATGTTATTTACTGCATTTATTAATTAAATGGTAAAGCTTTTGGCTTACTTTTAAGATAATTCTGCCAGTGTCTTTTGTGTGAGTTGCCTTGGAAAGGGTTGTTCAAACTATACTATGCCTATGTGATTGCTTAAGGGCCAAAACACTACCAAAGGAAGGAACCACTAGGGACTCTGTGTGATGAAAGGAGGGGAGGAAATACAAAGAGTCTCAGGAGGAGTCTGTGGGAGTTTGAACCGAGCTCTGCATTTCTGGGGGAAAGACACATAATAGGACCCCCTCCCCCGAAGCCTATACATGCCTGTGGCTTTTCTGGTTCATTGTGCAGTGGCTGACTGGGTTCTATCCCAGGAGCACAGACTCGAGACTGTATTTGTAACCCCTCACATGGAGAGAGGGTACCCCACATCCTCTGGCATATGTTCAGTTGTGAGACAGTGAGCATGCAAGAAGGACAAAGGAAGGGTATCCATGATCCCCCAATCACAAGAGGAATTTGCTGTGATGCAGAGAATCATGCCACAGAAGTGGGCTTGTGACACTGACTTATTCATAATGTTCCTATTCTTGCATGCACCACTTTGTAAGGGCAATTGTAATGAATGTATTTATTGTTTGCTGCTTTGATATTTTCAAACTTTAATAACATTTATAAAGGAAGGGGCAACGTATTCTCAGTTATCTAAAAAAAATCCAATTGATATTGCACTTGCACAGGAATAATGTTTGATAGATAAAGACGCCAAAAAAATGATAAAGGGTGATGGGTATCTAATGTATTCTTGTCATCTGATTTTAAAAAAGTAGAGACATATTTATAATTAATGAAAAACTGAAATACACATTCCTGGATTCTATGAAAGACAAAGCTGGAAAGATAATCAAAATAAAATATCGGACCAAATATTTTCAATTGTCTCTGTTTATGGTCCCTTCCAAGGCTTTAGAAACTTTATTGCACAGTTAAATAAATAGTATGTGATGGGGGCGGTAAAAATGTGATACTTGCTGGAGAATTCAACTGTCTCACTAATCCCCAGCTAGATAAATCAAAATCAGCCTCTAGTTGGGACTGGTACAAAAGTAGAATTTTTAACAACTTTAATAAAAACAGTCTGTTAGATATTTGGAGGGAAATTTCCCAAAAGCAAAAGAATACTTGCACCATTCAACTCCATTTAACGGGACACTGTCAGCCTGCTTCTCATCATATTATTTCTAGTTAAAAACCTACATTTTATAGTTGCTTGCCTTTTCTAACATTCATTAATGTTGCTGTCTGCTTTGTCTGTCTCCTTGTTTAGTAGAACTGAAATGCATCGAATGTATATTTATAAACAACCTTGTTTTGTTTACAGTCCTGGATCTGTTCCTACTGCATACTTCCTGAGCATCAGAACACCCCAAACTGTGCAGTCATAGAAACATAGACTTTGACGCAGATAAGGACCGTTGCCCACCTAAGTCATCATATTGCAATAGCCTCCCTAACTCCACTACATCATGAAGGCTAGACTGTGCTTATGGGTGTTCCCAAGTCCAGGAAAGGTGCAGCTGGAGCTGATCAAGGAATGTAAACAAACCTGCTTTTGTGTGGTAACACCAGAATGGTGGGCAGTCTGTTTTTCATTTTTTTAAAGAAAAAAGTGTCAGAATCAAACCACCAGCTACATTAGCAGTCTTCACATAATGTTGGGAATCATAGAATGTGTTTTTTTTTAAACTAGGGATGCTTTGAGACCCAGGGGAGTTGACAGTGTCCCTTTAACATTTAATCTGGAATAAAATAATTTCTAATTGCTATAGAAACATTACTCAGTACTAGCGACTATAATTGCAGTATTGAGCCAAGGTACTTATCAGATCATAATCCAATTATCTTTACTTTGTTTAATATGGATAGGTGCAGTAAAGATTTCTCTTGGAGACTGAACTATAATTTACTACAGGATAAGGTATTTTGTGAAAAAAAAATCATAACACTATTAAAAACTTCTGGTTAGACAACATTAAAGATGGCAGATTAGAGACTGACTGATGGAACGACTTTAAAGCAACAATAAAAGGAGACACAATATCTGTATCAGTATGGTTAAATAAGATAAGGAAGGAAAAAAGGTCAGTGTTGAAAGGAAAGCTTAAAAAACGTGAGACAGAAATTAGACCACCGACATTAAAAACATTCAGAAATATTAAGAAATTAAAAAGCAATTCAAAATGAGGATATCACACATTCTAGAGGACCATGGCTTAGCATTTAAAAAAACAATGGCAGTTAAATGGGAACATGGCTGGAAAATGTTTGGAAAAAGAATACGCCAGGACAAAAACAAACAATAAACAAAACAGAAATAACAGCAGTCATTCATAATGATAGATTACTGGTTATTGTAATTTACTGACCAAAATGGGATAATAGATGGTTTTCTAACTTTACAGCAACTTATATAAATCCCAAGATGTAAGCACTTATAAAGAAAAAATCAAATACTGCAGAAGCTTAATGTAAAAAAAAAACTTAGATGAAAAAGATGAGTTAAATAACCCATTCACAATAACTGAAATTAAAGATGCCTTAGGACAGATACAAAAAGGAAAGACACCAGGTAAAAATGGGATAACACTGGAATTTTTTTAAACAACTCCTACCATCACTATTCAGCCAAATACAACAACATGCCAGGTGCCAGACATTCAAAACGTAGCCCGGGCACTAAGGGATGGATGCCCATGTAATGGACTTTTGCACCCAGTTTGTGGGTGGGGTCTATATTCAGACATCCCCACAGCACAGGCAAAACCTACTGGCACCCAAGTGCTAAGTTACAGCAAAGCCCATGTAAATAGGGGGTCCTCCCCAGCATATGGGTGCAGCAGGAAAATGCGAGGTTTGCACAGGTGGTAAATGTATTTATTTAGTCTTTGGTTACCAGGTGAGTGCAACTGTCCAGAGGATTGTTTTCAGGCATGACCCAGACCACCAAGTGGCACAAACAAAAAATTACATACAGGTGTTGGCAGATCGAGAAATATTACAAGGTGGATACAATATGGTTAGCATTACATATATCATGTACAAAGATTGATACAGTAAGGTTAAAACAATACAATATACAACAAGAAATATATTTACTTACAGTGCACATTGTTCGTAGAGTATGAATAACAATCAATGTATGCACTAACAAGAAATGTTGTACATAAGACCAAAACTGGCATCGGGGGAGGGCAGAGGAGGAGAGACAGAGCGTGAGATGAACAGTCAACAGACCTTAACACAGCCACACTCCAGCATGACACTGGGGTGAGAGGAGAGTTTGATCAGGAGGTCAAAAGGCAGAGAAAGGGAAAGGAACAATAACGGGAGAGGAGGCAGGGGACAGGAGAGGAAGGGGAAAAGAAGAAATGGGGACTTAACTGTTATGGAAAAACCCTAGTGGAACCGACACTTGGCCTCATATTGTAGCCAGTCTTTGACTTGGAGCCTGAAAGTGCTGTGCTTGTTAGTAAAGCGGAGATGAATAGGAGGCGGTTCCAGAAGGTGGGAGTGGCTGCTGACAGTGCTATCAGCCACGTGGCAGAGGAGGTTTTTGCACTTCAAGGGGGGAGCAGACACACAGTAGAACTTAGGGAAGCTTGGGGTTTTATGATGGTAGACTATGGGGATACATTGCCAAGTCTTAGGGTGTTGTCAGTAGGCAGCCCAGGGCATAATCATGCCAACCAGAGAGCAGAAGCCAACCAAGGGATTGATACAGATTACAGTGGTAAGTGGAATATGGGGCCATGAGGGTAAAATGACAGACATTATTGTAGACCAAATGTGAGGTGCGAGAAGAGCAGAGGACAGGTGGGTGTAAATTGAGCATAGTAGTCAAGGGATCAGGAGTGAAAATATGGGTAATCATAAGATGGGCCTCAGTAGTCAAGAACTGTTTTTTTTGTTTGTTTTAACTTTTTTTTTATTTAACTTTTATGCACAGACTCATACATGCACAAACCATTTACAAAGGTCCATTTCCACTATAAGACATCATGTATATCTATTATACAAGGTAAAATGCACACAGTAAGTACATTCTGTTGTAGGTAGATTAAATTTATTTTACTTATTGCCAGAGTAGGCCCAAGGGAATATGTCGTCTATTTACCCTTCTGTATACACCACCATCATTTCATCCACACTTAGTGTATTCAGATAAAAACTCCAAAGATTCATGAAGCTAGCTAGCTAATCTCTCCTTTACCTGATATGAACGCCTTTCCAGAGTTAAGGCTTCAACATATAAAGTGCGCCTCATTGTGGGATAGTAGGGGTCTCCCCTGTGACCCAAGTGCTCAGGTATGGTTTGTCTAGCTTGTGAGAGAAGGATCTTACCCATTTTTATGCAATACCCATTCCCCTCCTTCCACCTCCACAATTCGAAAAGCATACTGGGAGAAGTCATTGTATTGCTACCCAGCATCCCAGCTATTTTCTTCCCCACCTTTCCCCAGAACTCTCAGAGATTTGAGCATGACCAGAAACAGTAGTACATTCCTCTTTCTTTGCCACACCTGCCACAAGTCTCTGGGGCCTCCAGTCTGAATCGGTGAATAATCACTGGGGGCAATATAGACTATGTATAAATTTGTAGGCTGCTTCCTTATATTTGCTACAGGAGAGCAGTCCCATGTGTGATTCCAGGACAAGTGTCCAGTTCTGGTCAGTTATTTGTACTCCTAGATCCCTTTCCCACAGTCTCCTGGTGCCAAGGGTCAAGCCTTTCATGTTAGTGCACAGAAGGTGAGTGGCTATGCTAGTGATACCTCTGGGGTCCCTCCTGGCTTTGCATATTAAGAATTCAGTTTGTTCCGGGGTGAGTCTTTCTCCCTCTTTCTTCTTATTGCCCTCTCATGATCCCTCACTTGGAAAAATCTAAACAAGTGGTTATTAGGGAGCCCCATAGTATCTTTGCGATCCTGAAAGGAGCACAGTGTCCCTCCCCTGTATAGATCCCTTATACATAAAATGCCTCTCCCACACCCCACATGTAGGGTCACCAAGGTTAGGTGTAAAAAAGGGGTTCCTCGCCACCAGCAGCAGGGTAGTCTCCTCCTCTTTCACCCGCAATGTGGCTTGATCTGTTGCCAACTGCTGAGCACCTGTATTACCAAGGGGTTAGGGTGAGCAAGAGCTAGGTATGCCCTCTTGCCACCCTTGGCTAAGTAGGCTGTTAATCTGCCCTTCGCCCCCATCTCCTCAAGATCCAACCAGCTTGCCTCAGGTGGTTTGGCTACTCAATCCTTAATGTAGCGAGTCTGTGCTGCCAGAAAATAATCACTTAGATCAGGAAAACTCAAGGCCCCTTCTTTTGTAGTTGTTTTTAGTCTTTTTGAGTTGGTCCTGGCTCTTGCTCCTCACCAGAGAAACCCAGAAAAGGGCCTTTCCACCCTGTCAATGTCCCTTTTAGTCAATCCTATGGGAAGCATCTGTAACAGGTAGAGTAGTCGGGGTAGCACGTTCATTTTATTTAAGTTAATGTGTCCCATCCAAGATAAGGGCAATGCCTGCCATCTCCTGAGCTCCTCTATCAGCTTCTTGATTCTAGGGGTATAGTTCAGATGGTAGAGGTCCGTGATAGATTACCCTATATATATATCCCTAAGTATCTGAATGAGAGATCCACCACACGAAAGCCCCATCTTCCCCGCATTGGAAGGTTTCCCTGTCCCAAGTATAGAATTTCTGACTTATCTATATTTATCTTATATCCTGAAAAGCCTGCGAATTTTGAGATGGGAGACAAAAGTGGAGAGATAGAATGCTCTGGTTCTCTCAAGCACAGTATTGTATCATCTGCGTAAAGGGATAGCTTGTTTTTGCTTCCTGCTTTCTCCTTGTTTTTGCTTCCTGCTTTCTCCTCTCACTCCTTGTATTTTAGGGGTACTCCTAATAGCTATAGCTAGCGGTTCAATTGCTAAAGCAAAGAGAAGTGGGGACAAAGGGCATCCTTGTCATGTGCCATGGTGCAATGGATAGGGATAGGTGAAGTGGCCCTAAATCACTCCACGAAGTGATTTGCAGAGTAATGAGGAATCTGCAAAGTACTCCGCAACGCAAAGTGGAGTACTTCGTGTTATAATGAGGAATGCGAAGTGTATTGAAAGCAATGACTTTGTGTTTTTCCACCTTCCCCAAACCACTACTCCACTAATTTTAAGGTGAAGTACATTGAAATCAATGTACTTCACATCACTTCGACTTGTTGGCGAGTTCCAAAGGCAAACTGTGCAGTGATTCATGGGATTGCAGGTCACATGGGCTCTAGATTGTTCTGCACAGCCTCAGTTCAGGGTAGTGTGTATAGGTAGCTGTAGGAGACAGTTTGCTCTTAGAGCTCTCTACGATTCAAGCCCTCTAAAATCTGTTAAAAGCCTTTTGAGTAACTATTTTTGCTGAAACTTTAGTGCATTGACTGTAGGAAACCCTCCTGTGTTCATATCATCAAGTGTTTATTGTTTGTGTGTGGATTTTGAATGTTAATATACAACATTCAGTCTGTGTACTTAGACAGTGGAAGTGTGCTTTGAGGGAGGTGTGTATCTGTGGTGTAGGGAGATTTAAGTTGGAGAAAGAGGGAGTTCTTTATTTTTTGGTTATATTTTTCTTGTATAACTGTGTTAATGTACACACAGTAATATTTTCAGTAATTGTTGACATTTTTTGCTGATTGTGTTGTGGACCTGGTGCAGCAGTGCATAATTTCAGGTTGTTCAAAATATGTGGTGGTATATTACTGAAGTTTTTGATTTGCTTAGACAAAGTGTGTGTGTGTGTGTGTGTGTGTGTGTGTGTGTGTGAGTGTGCGGTGCGTGACATCAAATAATACACCTTTTATTGTGCCACAGTGTAAATTGCAGCAGTGTGAACCTGCTATCCACTGCACCTGTGTGATTTTGTACTGCCATTGTGGTATTTTGGTTTTCACTGTTACTGTAATCTGCAGTCACAGTGCCCCCCCCCCATCAGCAAACGGTATTCTTTTCCAGATTGTATTGTGACTTGAGCACCACTGGTTAGTTAAGGTGTTGTTGAACGTGTTGTGACTTTGCGACTGTATTTCTTGTTGAAGCTACAGTTGTTTTTTTTTTTTGGCTTCACATACAGTGGCCAAGAGTGAACGTTCCAAAATCTAAATTTGTTTAGAATATTCTTGATCCTCCAAAATGCCCGCAAAGAGACGTGCAAGCAAAGCTGTTTCTTGCCATGGCACTGCTGTCAGTGGTAAGATTGTCTGTGGGCATGGTAGTATGCAGTCGCAGAAGTGCATTGCTGATATGAGGAAAGGTATTTCTTCTTCAGTGTTTTTACAGCGCAATCAGTAGCTTCACTAATAGTTGGAGGAGATGATGTTGTCCCGGCTGGTGGTGTTAGTGCAGTTGCTGGTGGTATGTGTATTACTGCCTCAGGTTCCACTTCTGGCCAGTTGATCGTGTCCAAAAATATAGTTGCGTGTAAAGCAGTGGGTGACAGTGTAGATGATGTCATACTCCCCAGTAACATCCCATTGGTAACGGAACATGAGGATTCTGATCATCATGGCAACGACAATATACAATGTCACTTTCTTCCACCGGGGTTCAGGTCACGCAGTTGCCATGCAATGATTCACAGTGTGGTGAAAAAATATCGGGTGATGGTGGTGTTGATGAATCTGATGATGCTGATGTTGCTGTGGTTGCAACATGCAGTCCACATGCCAGCATCCAAGCAGAAGATGTGGATGTGGGTGATGTTGTTGATGAATATGATGACGATGTCAGTGACCCTTGTTGGGAACCGGAGAAAAATAAATTCAAGGTGGCTGTGTCTGGGTCTGTTTGCATTAACCCCCCCCATAAAAAGTTGTGATTTACCAGTTTCAGTTGATGATGGTGAGCCAGTAATAATGATAGGTAGTCGTGGTGGTCAGTTGCAGTCCAAATGTGACCGGTCTGAAAAAATCATGTAGCACACCCCCACTTCAGGACTTAAAAATCCAGAGTCCAATAAGCAGCATCAGGGACATGTTAAAAGTAGGGGCTCACAATCCCTTGTTTGGGATTTTTTGTGCAAGATGCAAATGATGAATCAGTTGCAATCTGTCAGCTTTGCCATGTGTATGTGAGGCAAGGTAAAATGGAGAGCGATCTGGGCACAGGGGGACAGCATACACATCTTAATAACAGGCACATGGCACTGTGGATCCAGCACAAGATGGCAGCTAATACCACAGTGTGGCGTTCACCCTCGCATCAACTATAACGATACACGTTATCCCCGTCCATGACTGTAAGATCATGTAGGAAATTAAATGTGTGCAGTAGCGATGAAATAACACCTGAAGATTACTACAGGCATGATCAGGTGGGGGAGCACAATGATTTTGAAATCCTGTCCAGTGGTGGTGAGAGTACCAGTTTTGGTGGTGGTGAATGCAGTATGTCTCATGCAAGTGGTACATCAACCCCTGTTCGTAAACATGGGAAAGTAACTTAATTTGTGGATTTTTCATCACCTGTGCAACTGTCTTCATCACTCGTACATACTCCACCTCCTGCCATTCGCAGAGCAGAACCATTTGTCACCACACCCCATGTAAAACGTTTAAGTCAGCCCACGTTACAGAGTGTTTTTTCGCATAAGCTGAAGTACCCACCCAATCATACAGTGTCACGTGAACTTAATGCTGCTGTAGCTGAAATGCTAGCAATTGATCTTTTGCCCTTCTCCTTTATGGAGAATTCTGGGTTCCAGCAGTTTGCTGCACGTGCCTGTCCAAAATGGAAAGTCCCATCCAGGACATACTTTTCTACCCGTGCTGTCCCCGAGTTGTTCTGCACTGTGTCTGACTCAGTAAGACATGCCCTTCAACATTCCTCCTCTCCATTCATCCATTTAAGTATGGATATGTGGACAAGTGGCAAAACAGCAGGGGAGTTCATATTTGTGTATAACAGCACATTGTGCGCAGGTGCCAGGTGTTGTTTGTGCTGTTGGTAGTGTGAATAATCAGTGTAATAAGGTGGAGTGTCATGGTAGCAATCTTCCAGGAATTCAACAGCATGCAATGATTGCTATGCTCAATGTGATCTGTTCACACACTGATGAAAATATGTTGGACTTGGTACTGACTGAAACTGACAAGTGGCTGAACCCCCTGTCCCTGAGTGCTGGGTTCATAGCAAGTGACAATGGGTCAAATGTGGTTAAATGAATCAAGAATGGTGGCTTTGTTTGGGTTTCATGCATGGCCCACTGTTTAAATCTTGTGGTGCAGGAGTGTCTGCAGCACCCTGATATAAAGGAAATGCTGACAGTTGCATGCCATATCTGTTCTCACTTTTCATGCTCTGCAAAGGCCCGTGACCAACTCCGCAGTTGCAGATCCAAAACTACCTCCGCAGCACCACTTAAAGCTGAAAGTTGTCACCGATGGAACTCCACTTTATACATTTCAGAGAGATTGTATGAACAATACAAAGCCACCTCAGAATACCTTGTTATTGACACTAGCCGTGACAGTTCTGGGGCCTCCATGTCTATGATGACTGAAGAGTGGCACCTCATGGACTCTGTAATAACAATTTTGAGGCCTTCTGAACATGCCACACAGGCAGTGAGTGGCGAGTCTGCCTCCATTAGCCAATCAATTCCACTGCTGTGGGTGCTGAGGCAGACACTAGTGAATGTACAGCATAGCCTTGATGTTACCGGAGACAGTGCTAGCAGTATGTTGCCGAAACACATGCTGACAGTATTCAACCAGAATCATCACATCTTGAGCATTCAGCGTAGTGACAACTTTGCTATAGCAACAATGCTGGACCCACGATACAAATGTGGAATTGCCTCAGTACGGAAGGGCGGGCCTGAACAGGTAAAAAATGTCAGTGGGCAACTGGTGCGCTTGGTTCATGGGGCACAGAAGTTACGTGCCAAGGTCAGCAAACCTCAGCAGCATAATCATGCTGAAGGTGAACCTGGAGGAGTAGTATCAAGCATATCCTGTAAGGGGAAGGGGACTGCAGTTCCAGGTGGTCTGTCATCAAAAGCGGTTGGCGTTAATCCACTTTGGAAGCTTTGTCCCAAGTGAGGATTTGTGACATAAATGATTCTGGAGAACAGGATGATGCATCAACCACTGGACTTAGTGCAGCACAGTGAATGGTTGAGTTATATTTGTCTGAAAACAGGCATCTGTCAACTGATGATCCTCTTTTATACTGTAGTGGAAAGGTCAGTGAATGGCCAGAGCTGACCGCAGTGGCACTGAACTACCTGACATGTCTGCCCTCCAGTGTAAGTGTCGAGAGGGTATTCAGCTCAGCAGGTGCAATAGCTCGGGATTGTCATACAAACCTCTCTCCTGCAAATGTCAGTTTGCTGACATTCATAAAAATGAATGAGAGGCACATACCAGCTCAGACTGCAACCTCTGCATTCATACCCTGGCCTTGTCATGGTTTTGTTGATGTAGAAATGGACCATCCTGGTGTCACTGGCAGTGGCAGCATGAAACGGCCTACCACTGACGTAGATGATGACACAATGGAGAAAGAATTTCCCAGTGGTAAGAATTCAGACATAGATGACTGTGAGGGCAGCTTTCTTTATGATGATGATGATGAGAAGGAGGAGGAGGTTAATGCTGGCAGGTTTTATGAAATGGGTGGTAGAAAAGCAGCATTCTGATTGGCTGCTGCGAGTGTGCTAATATGTCTAACACCATGGGGAAAAGATCAGGTTGTGCCAAGCTATGGCAAGCAGGCATTGATGTGGGTGATGCTGCCCACTCAGTACCTTGAGAAAAGAAAATGCAGCCATCTTGTTTCTGCCAAAAGTGGTGCCAGCCTAACTGTAAAAAAATAAAATAAATACATCTGACTGACTTCACTTGACCTCGGTCTTTGAGGGTTTCTGTTTATAAATCCATGTAGCATGTAGAAAAGCGAAAAAAACCAAAACAAAGTGCCGCGATCTGTCTTCCAGTCCGCTCGCTCACTCTCCATCCGAATCGAAAAGTGATCTCTCTCTCCCAGCCCGCCGCCGCTTCTCCTCATCTTAATCAGAAGCCGATTGCCGATTACAGCCAGTGAAACATTTACACTAAGTATGGCCACAATCTCTGTCCCGCCCATCTGCTCAGTGGCTGTTTAGATCAATTGCTAACTTGCAGCGGGTGACAACTTCTACCGCATAGCCGCCTAATTTCTGATTTATGTAAAATAATGTATTTACTGTATTAGTTACAGAATTCACTTCTTTGCTTGTGTGTGTGTGTGTGGGGGGGGGGGTGAATACTGCCATGACAACCAGATGTAAACTACAGAAGCCTTTGTAGGACAAAATTCCTTAAGTAAAAAAAAAAAAAGACAGTAGGCGGAGGATCTATTTTATTAAAAATGAAGACAAACATTAAACTTTTTCACTTTTAAGTACTATACATTTTAGCTATCACACACATCTGTATTTTTGATAGCCATTTCATAAGTGCAATAAGCCACTCCAGGGTCTTTGTGTTAGACACTTTAACACATGGGTAGGAGGCTGGACGCACTCGGCCAGTGGCCTCGTGCCTCACTACGCCTCCTAGCCGTGTGTTAAAGTGTCTTACACACACACTGTTGTGTCTTATTGCTTACTTAACTTAAGTGGTTAAAAGGCTATCACATTTTTTGTATGATATGTGTTTTCTTTTTCATAAAGTTAAATCAGTGGCCCACTCAGAGTGACTCAAATTCCAAATGTTACATCAAATTTGTAACACAGGGCACGCTGTATCCTGGCCCCTGTACCACCACCATAAGACTGCTGTTAGCCACTGCCACTATAGGGAATGTCACCGTGTGCCCCCCACCGGACCACCACCATAAGACCACTGTTAGCCACTGCCACCACTATAGGGAATGCCACCATGTACCCCCCTGGACCACCACCATAAGACCATTGTTAGCCACTTCCACCACTATAGGGAATGTCACCGTGTACCCCCCTGGAACCCCACCATGAAACCACTGTTAGCCACTGCCACCAGGGGGAATGACTTTGTGTGCCCCTCTGGACCACCACCATAAGACTGCTGTTAGCCACTGCCACCACCATAGGGAATGTCACCGTGTGCCCCCCGAACCACCATCATGAAACCGCTGTTAGCCACTGCCACCAGGGGGAATGACTTTGTGTGCCCCCCTGCACCACCACCAGATGCAGGAAGATGTGAGAGGGAATGTGATCATGTGCCTCAGCTATGACCACCACCACCCACCACCACCATTGTGTCAATGTTTTCCATTACATGTCTTGACCAAGCCAAAGCAGAGGGAGTCGAACATGAGACCACATCCATCAGCCACAGGCACAGGGCTTCTTACTATGAATACTATAAAGTGAGTATGTGCACTGTTTTTCATGCTATTCAACTTCTTTTAACTGTATGATGGTATACTGTATACTGGTAAGTATATCAATTTTATTTAATCTGTTCCTTTTTTTTTCACAAGAGTGCAAAAAATCCAACTGATGATTTGTAAAGTAGGTGACATTTATGTCACAAAATATTTGCCCAACACAACATGCACTGTATTCCAGATTTGCAACTGCAGTCATGCCAGTGTTGAAAAAAGTTTGACCCAGGTTGTGTGACTTGACAAGATGTGGTTTTAAAATGTAACTTGAGTTAAGACACAGGGACACTGACACAATGTATTTCTTACAGCCTGGTACTAAATTTAATTGTGATTGTGATCGGATGATTTGGTGTTCTTGTGGCTTCACAGCTTGCTATGTGTGTTAATCCATATACCCATGGTGGAACAGCCACGGCTCAAACATAATGGGTGAGATATTCAGACTGCGCCAGGCAGGGGTGCAAGCCTGGGTGCAGCGCAACTGGGCTGCGCTAGGGCATGGACCAGGCGATAGTCAACGGTGCTGGCGCTATGGCTCAGCACCACTGAATATGGCACTGAAGGCATATACACTGCACCAGCGCTTAGTGGCAGAAGGGATCAGGGGATGCGCCAGCGCAGTGCGCGTTGGCGCTTAGGCGATCAACTGTGATATTTAAGACGTATGACAAATGAGGCCATAATGCATGCAAGGCGCAAATGGGACCATTTGCATGTCATTATGGCCCCATTTGCATGCAGTGCGCCAATCCCCGGCGACTTACACCTGGTGCCCTGCCAGGCTGCAGCCATCGGGGACCGATGCCCTGCAGTCCCTTGGCAGACCCCGCTCCCATACACCCGATCGCAGGTATATGTCTAGAATATCCCTGGTGGTCCAGTGGCCTGCTCTCCATCGTCCGATCATGGGCCTATGTTTAGAATATTCCTGGTGGTCCAGTGGATCAGCTTACCATTGCCCGATTGCGGCATATGTGTTAAATATCCCTGGTGGTCAGTGGAACCCCTCCCCAGCGTCATTCACATATCGGCTCACGTAGTAGTAGTATGGTTCAGGCGCTCCATTGGCCCACAGTGGACCAATAGACATACAGACAGTACTGTACGCCGTCAGTCGGCAGGCCGGGCGGCATGCGGCGGGTGCCGCTGCATGCCGCTGACTGGGGATGTTGAGTGGTGGGGACCTCAGTGGGTGGGTGGGGAGGAAGTGCCACTGGACCATCAGGATTACTATCGCTATATCCACCCGCGATCGGGCGCTGGTGGGGGTTCCACTGGACCACCAGGGATATTTAACACATATGCCCGCGATCGGGCAAGGGAGAGCAGTCCACTGGACCACCAGGGATTTCATGTACCTATGCTCTAGATCGGGTGATGGGGGCACATCACTTTGGGGCAGGGAGCTTGTGTACAGTGTTCTGGGTATGCAGATGGCCACCAACGACTGGCGTCTGCCGTGTTGTGCCCTGCAATATGGCAGCTCACCTGTGGGTGGCCAGGATTTGTTCCTGGTTTTACCAGGCACAAACCAGGAACAAATCCTGTGGGTGGCCAGGATTTGTTCCTGGTTTTACCAGGCACAACTTTTCAAACCCCCTGAGCGGTGCAAGGCGGGGTTGTGCCAGCATATGCGCCGCACATCCCGGGCTGAATATCGGGATGTGCCGCATATGCATGGGCATGCCCACAGCACTTGGGCTGCATACATTACCAATGTGCCCCGGGGCATCGGGAGTTGCACTGCTCAACTTGCCCTTTTGAATATCACGCCGGGGCGCATTGCGCAACCCTTTTGAATATCCGGCACAATGTGTTACTGCTGCAATGAAGTTGTAATAAGTCCTTCATTTCTTTTTTTAGGAAACTTCCAGATGCTTTGTTGTGTCATAGTTGCCTTATCCAAAGAACTTCAACATCATACCCCCCACCCCAGGCTGGGACAGACACGCAACAAGTAGAAGTCGTATGAATTGATGATGACCATGACCATCATTACTGGACTGGAGAAGGATGCAGATAAAATCTGTGAAGAAGTGACCAAACAATAAACCATTAATGAGACCTCAATCAAGCAATCAATCAAGTTTTATTTTATAAGGCGCCTTCCAATGCTCAGGGCGCCTTTACATTATAACATTAAAACTTGTCACACATCATAAACATATATAAAACATATATAAAACATTCATATAAATTCAAACTCAATATATTCCTGAGAAGTCCTGGTTCCATAGATATGTCTTTAGACAGTTTTAAACCTTCTACAGTCTGGCTATCTCATATTCTGGCAGGTAGAGAATTCCACAGGGTAGGAGCCATAAAGGCAAAAGATCTTCCTCCCGATGTTTTAAGGGATACCTAGTAACTTCTAGCAATCCTCACCAGAGGAATGGAGCAGTGGAAGGGACAGTAAGGATGCAAGAGCTCTTTCAGGTAGTGGGGACCCTGCTCGTGTAGGGCATTATAGGTCAGCAACGCAACCTTGAAGGTAATCCGCCATTTATATGGCAACCAGTGCAGATCACACAGTACAGGTGTAATATGACTAGCCCTAGAAGCTCCAGTCAGCAACCTGGCCATCGATTCCTGCACTAGTTGCAAGCAGACATCTCACTCCTGGTAGCCCTTGGTAGAGGGTATTGCAATAATCAAGACGACTGGTGACAAAGGCAAGGACCAAGGTCAGGAGATCATCGGGCGGGACCAGGTGCTTTACTCGGGCTATGTTCTTAAGATGATAATAGGAAGATTTGACTACAGCTGAAACCTGCACCCTCAGGGTCAGGCTTTCATCAAAAACAACGCACAGGTTCCGCACCTGGCCAGAGGCAATAAGCGGGGTCCCACCAAGACTTAATCCTGATGGTTTTCCCACCCATGTCCCTGTCATCCTATGACCAGGGTCCACAACCAATACCTCAGTTTTTTCCGAGTTCAGCCGAAGCCAACTAGCACTCAACCAGCTCTGACAGTAGGCAGTTATTAAACACCGCAACGGAATCTAATTCCTGGTCAGGTACACAGGACATATACAGTTGAGAATCATCAGCATAGCAATGAAAGTTCAATCTGTACCGCCTTATAATGTCCCCTAACGGAAGCAAATACACTGCGAATAACATGGGCGACAGCACCGAGCCCTATGGGACCCCGCAGGGCAGTCCATGAGGGGCCGAAGAATGAATTCCCGACACCACTCTCTGAGACCTACCCTCGAGGAAGGACTTAAACACCAATTGTGGGCTGCCCCACCTCAGTCCACAAAAAAACTACAGGCACTCGAACAGAACCCCATGATCCACAGTGTCAAATGCTGTTGAGAGATCAAGGATAACCAAGATCGAACAGGGTCTCTGGTCCTCACCGTCAGAAGGTCATTAAGTACTCTCACCAGGACCGTTTCAGTGACTGTGCCAGCTTTTCTGAAGCCAGACTGAGAGGGTCGAGATATTGTGGTTGGTCAAATGGTCATCCAGCTACAGTGCACACTACCTCTCAGTAACCTTCCCAACAAAGGGACAGTGAGTTGGCTGCAAAGTCTGACTGATCCTCACTATATCTATGACTACTGGCTGGCTAAACGTGGACCAGGTCAACCAGGTATTAGTACCACGCAGTTCATTAATGCAAGTACCAATGGGAAGGCACTGGCTGATCTAATTTCTAATGGTGTACACCTTATCAGAAAAGAACTGCGCAAACTCCTCACACTGTTTTTGTGACAATGCTCGAAGAGAGTGAAGACAGGCTGGATTGCACAGTCTGTCCACAGTCCGGAAGAGCTGAGCTGGTCTGTTCTTTGCTGTAGCAATTTCCCTGGACAGGAATTCTGCCTTCTTGTGGGAAATTGATGATTGATAGATATCATAGCGGTCTGTCAATCTAAGTCTGTCCACCTCCAGGCGAGTTTTCCGCCAGTGTCTTTCCAACGTTCGCCCCCGCCTCTTTAATTCACGGATTTCCCCATTAAACCATGAGGCACTTGGATGAGAGATAAGGGGATGAACATGAGAAGGTGCAATGATATCCAGAGCCTCAGTAACAGCCTTATTATAGTTGACACAAGAGGCCCTGGATCAGTGCTATCCCTTGGAATTCCCGAGAGGTCCAGCACCGCCATTAGGCCTTCTGAGGTAATTCCTCTTAAAGGGTGGAACTGTACCAACTCCCTTGGGGCAGGCCTATTTCGGGGGGCTGCAAAACTGAATCTAAGGAGGTGATGGTCAGACCACACGACGAGCTCCACCTCCACATCGGAGGTCTCCATCCCCAGGTGAAATACCAAGTCCAATGAGTGTCCTTTCTTATGGGTTGCTGTGATAATAACCCGTGTTAGGCCCAATTAATCCATCAATTGGAGGAGGTTCCGTCCAAACGGCAAGAGTTCATCGTCGACCCAGGCGTTGAAATCCCCAAGATCAACCATCTGGGAGACTCCAACGTCCTGTTGATGATGAAGTCCGCAACCTCCTTCAGGAATTCCCTCCCATCACCTGGTGGATGGTAAATAAGAAGGATCCTGTAGCCCACACCTGCACCCATTATACACTCAAAGGCGTTGGTAGCAGCAACTGGAACCTCCATGATACCCAGTTCCTGTATGATAACCCCCCCCCAAAAAATACTTACCTTCATTGGCTTGAGAGTATTCCATTTCCAGTTCCAATGCCACAATTTCTCAAGCACAGGAATGCGCACACCAACAGTATGTGACCTGTGACAGAAAACAATACAATGAGTACATGTATATTTATGTCAACCCCCCCCAAGACAATACATATATGTATATATCAACTCACCAAGACTACTATTGGTGTACACACAAAGGGCACCCTTCCTGTTGAGGTGGATCCACGACAGATGTTCGACAAAATTTTTGTCAAACATCCCAACAGCTAAACCGCAGGTCGACCGATTTTGCAGTAGGCTGCTGGTTTCACTGGCACCAAGTGTTCTCTTTGGGGCTTTGCCCCCGCACCTCCCCACTTAGGATTATCAACTCCGAGTCAGAGCTGATTGGGGAGTGCAGGACCCCTGTCAGACAGTGCCAAGTTCCAGCGGGTTCCCTACAGCGACGTGGCACTGTAGTTGCTGTAGGGGACCTCGCTGTTGAAAAGTCGCTGTCAGGTGGGATTACCTGTTGAGGTGATCACAGCACACTTTGGGCAACCAACAGTTCTCTCAGTGTCATCATCTGTGACGGTACACTGAATGGTCATTCATGTTAGCCCTCCTTCATATGGTTTGGCAAGACACTGTGCATCATTCATCACATCATCATCACAGTAAGGTCAATACACAGCAGCATTACATGTAATTACAACAGCAGCAGCATTTCTTGTAACACTCTCATTTCACTTTGTCAGCACTGGGGAATTTTCTGGACACAAGACAGTTGCATTATGGGGATGCACAAATATTCTGGGGACTGTGTGTGAGCACTGCATGACTGAGTGTGCCGTTAATTCTGGAACACTTTGTATTTCTTGTAACACTCTCATTTCACTTTGCTGGCACTGGGAATTTTATGGACACAATACAGTTGCATTTTGGGGGTGCACAAACATTCTGGGGACTGTGTGTGAGCACATAATGTCATAAATTATAAATTAATGTCTATTTCAAAAATAAATATTTTTGAGCCTCAGTAATGTTTACTTTCTGTTGTGAAGTGTTTGTCCAAAAGCAGGAATGAGCAGTGCAAGTATACTGTGCTAAACTGCATGTGTGCAGTCAGTGTTCTTTCCTGTGTGTGCAGACACTGTCCAGCTTCGTGCAAACATATATATGGTGTGACTTATTGCAGTATGTAAAGAATAAAGATAAGAATATATAATGTATATTTTATTTGTACAATCATCATCAGCAGAATAAGTGATATGATATTTTTTTCAGTGGTCTCGGGCCACTGTGCATCTCAGTCACTCACAGTGCACACGACTTTGTGGAGATAAAAGCACAAAAAAAATGTGCTTTTCAACAAACCATACCCAACAGACATTAACTATTGCTGAGGCACCCAAAACATGTTATGGTGTACCGACATTTTAAAGTCGGAATATATAACAGGTCCTGCAGTCCACTGCCACCACACTATGCAACCACTGGCGCTGTGTTGTGTTATGGTGTATATCAACTTGCTAAAAAACTGACACTGCCAGTCTAAACTATAAAGACATCACTTATTCCACAACAAAAATGAAAAGAACTGTGGTAGCACACTGTGTTGGCATTTAGCAGTGAGTGAACTGGACCTTATATATCCTGACTTTATAGTGTCTATACACTGTCCGGCAAATATTTTGGGTGCCTCACCATCATCAATACTTCATGTCTGTGGGTACGGTTTGTTGAAAAGTAGGATTTTTGGTTGCTATATGATCTATCTCCCAAAGTCATGTGTACTGTGTGACTAAGCTGCACTCTGGCCAGAGACCTCTGAAAAATATCATATCACTTAGTCCGCTGCTGATGATAGTACTACTAAAATACACATTATATATTCTTATCTTTATTCTTTATACCATAAACACTGCAACAGGTCAGCATATACATGTATATGTTTGCAAGAAGCTGGACAATGTCTGCAGTCCACACACAGGAAAGAACACTGTCACTGACTGCACACATGCAATTTAGCACATTATACTTGCACTGCTCAGTCCTGCTTTTCCACAACCACTCCACAACAGAAAGTAAACATTACTGAGGGACCAGAAACACATCAGGGTACACATTCTTAACTTGGATTATAACACGGGAGGTGTGTTCAAAAAGCTAATGTGTTATCCTCGTTGCTCCAGCAGCAGATGGAGCATCGACCAATCTGCAACTGGTGTTGCTCTATGTGCTCCAACTGCTGCTGGACAGCACCCACCCCTCGTTGTTCTCTCTACTACGCACCACAACACAGCAGGGTCAGCCTGAGTTACAGGCAGTGCGGGTCCTCCACTAGTGGTGGTACAGCTGGTCATGGTGGTGCTTGGGGTGATGCTGGTGGTGGAGCAGCTGCTGCTGTGCCTCCTCTTGCTGCGGTGATGCACAGCAGCACCCTCTGCCACTGCCACAGAAGGGCCAGCAGGTGGAGGCCTGGCCTGTTCTGTGGCAGCCTGCCACTCCACCTTGTAGTGATTAATCATGTGGGTGTGCTGGTTCCCAGTCCTCAGGTGTGTGTGTCCCCCGGGGGCCACAGTGCACCTCTACACCACAAAAGCAGCACTGTACCAGGCTGCTGTCCCCCTCAACACAGTTGAAGGACTCCCAAACTGGGGAGCTATGGGGGGGGGGACCAGGCACAGGAGGGCCAGATGCACTGGTAGCAGCCTTGTCACTGCAGTAGCTAACCTGCAGCACATCCTACTGTGGAGGTGGTGCTGCTGGAGTTGCTGATGATGCTGCCATGGTGGTGTTGCTTCTGCTTCCGGGGGGGTGGGGTGGTGGTGGTGGTTGTGGTCCTGCTGCTGCTTCTGGGGGGGGCCTAAGATTTTAGACAAGTCCAACAGCACCCGGCCACACCCCCCATGTATGTGCACTCCTCCTCTGCCAACCATGCTGCCACGTGGTCCCACTGCCCCAGCACCGTCCCAGACATTTGCGGACTTTCACCATGTCCCTGCTCCATTTCACCAACTTAATTACTCGAACTCTTACTCAACTGCCCTCCTTCCTTCTGTCTGAGCAATGACGCAACAAGTCAACAACGACATGAAACACTCACACACACAACATAGGCACACACACAGTCAGACACACACACAAACAAACAAAAATGTATAAAAGTAAGAAACAAAGAAATCACAATCCCAGAAAGAAACAAGCATTTGTCAATGCTGAATGTTGTCTCGCTGACATTGGCATTGGTAGTTCAGGAATTAGAGATGCATAATAGGAATGGCAGTGAAGCACTGAACTGAACTGACGCCAACCCCACCCCCACCCTGCAGAGACTGACATGCGATGGGGTGTGCCTTTGGGTCATCAACTATAACGCTCATGCCATTTCAACTCACCCTACCCTGTAGACACTGACAAGTGTTGTGGTGTGCTTTGGGATCTTTGGGCCTTATACTTACCACACTCTGTAAGGAAATACTCTGAGATGGGTGAAGAATAGGAGAATGGGGTGAACTTTGGGGCCGAACACTGTAAGGCACACCTCAATGCCTGTCACTGGCTACAGGGTGGGGGTGGAGGTGGAATGATGTGAGCATTACAGCCGATGATCCCAAGTCACACCCCTGACGCCTGTCAGTCTCTACAGGGTGGGGTGTTACAGTCGGAAACCCCAACGCCGTAGGCGTTTGTTGGTATTTTCACTCCAAATTTTCAACATGGGCTTTTTGTGACCCCACCTCATGAAGAGCAGCACTATCAGTTTGTTAACTGAACAGCTAATATTCTTCAGATGAAGCTACCACTGGCTGGAAGCTGCAATACTGAACATAGGATTTGCAAGAAAGCGAGTTGTGCTCACAACAGAGGGCGAACCTTACAAATGTCTTTGGTTTGTAGCAGATATTCTGCAGGTGGAGGCTACTTCTAACTGAAAGGTGAAATAAGGAACTTAGAATTATCAGGAAAATACAGTCTTTCAAGCAACAGAGGGAGGTGGATCTAGCTTTACTTTTGTTACAATTCTTAAGATTTTCAGTGCAGGAAGAGTTTAAACCCTGGGCTAAGAATTTGTCATAAGTCCTGAAGTAAGTGCAGGTACAGGCTGTGTATTTGACCCAGATAGTGCCCTGGGGGGGGAAACTGTTTTTTGTGTTTATCTGTGTGTGCCTTAAAAGGCCATACCAGACTGCGTCAGGAAGTGCTTACATCATAGCTACTTATCAGCCAATAGCTTTGGAAGAGTCTTACAGACCTGAGAACAATAGTATTATAAGCAAGTGTTTTATAGCAAACTCATCAGAACAGCTAATATTCTTCAGGCGAAGCTACCTCTGGCTGGAAGCTGCAATACTGAACATAGGATTTGCAAGAAAGTGAGTTGTGCTCACAACAGAGGGAGGTAAACCTTACAATTGTCTTTGGTTTATAGCAGATATTCTGCAGGTGGAGGCTACTTCTAACTGAAAGGTGAAATAAGGAACTTAAAATTATCAGGAAAAGACAGTCTTTCAAGCAACAGAGGGAGGTGGATCTAGCTTTACTTTTGTTCCAATTCTTAAGATTTTCAGTGCAGGAAGAGTTTAAAGCACAGCTGACTTATTTTGGGGCTGACTGCTTTCAGAGCACAAACCATCAGGCTGTTTTGGGGCTGGGGAGGTTTACCTGTGTCTGACTTGGATGTCTGGATTTTTCTCTGTTTGATTAGCAGGGCATTTTCTCTGTCAAATTGTTGTGTAGGGCATCTTGCTGACAGGAAGACACTCATTGCAGTGGTGGGTCAGAGCTTCAGCTGATTGTTTCGTGAGTGCACAGTTTAGGCCCAACCCTGCCCACCCTCACCCCACCCACCCCTGGGAATAGTTCCTTTATACCTGGGGTTCTGACATCATTTCCTCAAGTGTGCAAGGTGCATATCACTGTCATATCCTCTCTAGCACACTGCACTGACAATATAAGCATATACATTGTATAATATATATATATTTCCATATAACAAACCAATCACACACACACACACACACAAAAAGTAGATAAACATATGGGGAGTAGTGCAATGTAATGGCTGTGGGGCAACAGTCTTCCAGGAGTCTTTATGGAGGCTGAGATGCTGCCCTATTTGCAGACAACTCTCTGCCCTGAGGGAGGAAGTTGACCGTCTTCAGGCCACACTGGACCGTAGTAAGGGAACCTTCCCCCAGGCCACACTGGACAATAGGAAGGGAACCTCCCCCATCCAGGGAGCACCAAAGCCACCACCACTACCTCAGAGGTTGCGAAGAAAGCACAGCAGTTGGACCACAGTGGGCTCAGGGAGGGTGAGGATGATGGAACAGAGGCACACCCAGTCAGTTGTTCCACTCCACAATCCATACACCATTCTGGGGAAGCATAGCTCCCCTATGGATGCACCTGCAGAGGAGACTAAGGAGGCTGAGGACAACTGTCACAAGGGAGGCCCACAGGAAGGAGGCAGAGGACACCACAGGGAAAGGAAGCAGCTCCTGGTGGGGGACTCAATTATTAGGGGGATAGAACTGGGGGAGCAGGGAAAACTGAAGTAAGGTGCCTGCCTGGTGCCATGGCTTGGAGGGACAGTAAGCGCATCCTCAGGATCACGAGAACAGCTGTACGGAGTCTGAGCTGGACATCATTGTCCACCTAGGGACAAATGACTTGGCTCACCATGAGATTAGAGCAGTGCAGGAGGACTTTGTAGAGTTGGGGAGGGGGTCTAAGACAAGTAGCACACATAGTATCCTTCTCAAAGGTGCTGCCTGTCAATGGCATGGGTGAGGTGAGGGTACTTTGCACCATGCAGTTTAATGAATGGTTGAAAAAATGGTGTGAGGCACAGGGGTTTGGCTTCACTGGGGACTGGGGTTCCACCTGGAGGGACACCAGCCTATACTGGCAGGATGGTCTGCATCTGTCCAGGGAGGGAACAAGTCTTTTGAGCAATCTGTTTAAATGCTTCATTGGCAAGCTTTTAAACTAGTCGAGAAGCACTGATAAGCAGCAGGAAAATCCCAGCATCTCCCTACAAAACAGGGTACTAAAAGAGAAAAAGACTGAGGTAGAAACATCAGTGGGGGACGCTGCAACAGAAGGTAAAGCCATCAAAAAATGGAGAGCAATGAGTACCAATGCCCGTAGTCTGAGTAACAAGCTTCCTGAATTAGTGGCCTTGATGGAGGAGGAACATCTGGATATCGTGGCAGTCACAGAAACATGGTACACACAAAACCATGACTGGGACGTAGACATACCAGGATACATTATCTACAGGAGGGACAGGGAGGGTAAAAGAGGAGGAGGAGTAGCTCTTTACATAAGGGAAGGAATCAAAGCAACAGAACTAAAGGGTAAACAGGGAGGAGAAGAAGCACTGTTGGTAAATTTGGAGACCGGCAATGGCACCACAATCCGCATAGGGTTAGATACTGACTCTCTCAGGGGAGGAAATGGACAAGGAAATGATAGAAAGTATACTTAGAATGGCAGAAAAGGGAGATATTACTAATGGGTGATCTGACTATGCCAGATGTTAACTGGAGTGCAGTTGCAGCAGCCACTTGAAGAGTGGGGTTATTCTAGATCCCTACGGGGCATGCCTTAGACAACTAGTAGAGCCCACTCGAGAGGGTGCAATCTTAGACCTGGTTCTCTCAAATGGAGATGGAGAGGATCACAGATGTAGAAGTGGGTAGCCATCTGGGAACTAGCGACCATCGAACAATATGGTTCACAATAAACACAGCAACAGAGTCAAGCCATACAAAGGCAAAAGTACTGGACTTTAGGAGGGCTGACTTTGCCAAAATGGGTGAGTGCCTAAGGAATGCACTAGGAAATGGGCAGGAAGGAGGGGTGGAAGAACAATGGGGAATAATAAAAACTGCCATCACAGAGGTAACAAGCCTTTGTGTGAAGCAAATAAACAAAACAAAACAATGTAAGAAACCACCATGGTTCTCAAAGGAAGTGGCAGTGAAGGTTCAAGAGAAAATGAAAGCATTCAGGAAGTACAAGGAATCACAGAAGGAGCAGGACAGAGAAATGTATCAGTTAAAGCAAAAGGAAGCTGGGAAGGCAGTCAGAACAGCAAAGGCCCAAACCGAGGAAAAGATAGCCAACTCAGTTAAGAAGGGGGATAAAACCTTTTATAGGTACATCAGGAGAAGGAAGACCAAGGGAGGGATAGAGATGAGCTTTAAAGGGAGGGAGGGTGGGCAGAGGTGATCATGAAAGGCAGAGATACTAAACAAATATTTTGCTCAGTATTTACAAATGAAGGGGGGACCTAAAACAAACAGTAGAAACACTCTGGATACAGAAGTTGATACCAGCCCATTTACAGAAGAAAGGGTTCTGAAAGAACTCTTAAAACTGAAGGTGGACAAGGCAATGGGCCTGATGGGATTCATCCCAGAATTCTAAAAGAACTAAGGGTAGAACTAGTGACACCACTGACTACCCTCTTTAACAAATCATAGGAGGATGGGGGGTACCCGAGGACTGGAGGACGGCAGATGGGATTCTCTTCACAAAAGTGGGAGCAAGGCAGAAGCAGGAAGCTATAGACCTGTTAGTTTAACTTCAGTGATAGGGAAAATGATGGAATCACTTCTGAAGGAAAGAACTGTCGAGTATCTAGAGGCCAGAGGGCACAGGACCCAAGACAGCATGGATTACAGCAGGAAGGTCATGCCAGACGAATCTGATAGATTTCTTTGACTGGGTGACCAAAGTAGTAGATCAGGGAGGGGCTGTGGACATGGCCTACCTAGACTTTAGAACCATTTGACACAGTCCCACACAAAAGATTAATATACAAGTTAGCCAGCCTGGGAGTGGGTCCCAAGATGACAGCCTGGGTAAAGAATTGGCTGGAGAATAGGACACAGAGAGTAATAATAAATGGAGTCCACTCTGAAGAAAGGGGTTACTAGTGGGGTACCGCAGGGTTCAGTATTAGGACCGGTCCTCTTCAATGTCTTTATAAGCGTCATTGCAGAGGGACTGGAAGGAAAAGTATGTCTCTTTGCAGATGACACAAAGATCTGCAACAGAGTTGATGCACAAGGTGGGGTGGAAAGGATGAGAAGGGACTTGGCAAGGTTAGAGGAATGGTCAAATGTATGGCTTAGATTCAATGCTAAGAAGTGCAAGGTAATGCACTTGGGAAACAAAAACCAGGGAAGAGTACACAGTGGGGGTGAGATACTAACAACAACAAAAATGGAAAGGGACCTGGGGTAGTTATATCAGATGACCTAAAGGTGGGCAAGCAATGTGAGAGAGGCAGCAAGGAGGGCTGGGGGATACTGGCATGCATAGGAAGAGGCATCACCAGTAGAAAACAGGAAGTTAGTATCCTCTGTAAAGATAGCTGGTGAGACCCCATCTGGAGTACTGCATGCAGTTCTGGAGACTCAGTCTTCACAAAGACATAGACAGGATAGAAGCTGTCCAGAGGAGAGCTACTAAAATGGTGCAGGGTCTGCACCACAAGACATATGAAGAGAGACTTAAGGAGCTTAATATGTATAGCCTCGAGGAAAGGAGGGAGAGGGGGGACATGATAGAACTTTCAAGTACCTCAAGGGAATCAACAAAGTCCATGAGGGTAGCATCTTTCAAAAAAGAGGTGTGCAAAACAAGGGGCACAATTTGAAGATGGAGATGGAGCTGCTCAGAGGTAACTTAAGGTAGTATTTTTCACAGAGAGGGTTGTGGATGCATGGAACGGCCTTCTGGAGGAGGTTGTGGAGTCAAAAACAGTAGTGGAATGCAAGTATGCATGAGACAGTCATAAGGCAATTCTAGGGGTGGGGTAGGAAGAAGTAGGCTGCTGGTTAACTAGGATCTGCAGCTTATCCATTAGGTAGGGAATGGGCAGACTAGGTGGGCCAAGCGGTCCTTATCTGCCATCAAATTCTATGTTTCTCTGTTTCTATGAAAGGAGATTCTGCACAGTGACTGCGCCATTTGGCGCCACAGGTACAAAACACATGTTGGGCAGGATGTGAAAAATGACAACTGTATTGTTCATGAGGAGGTGTAAAAATGGCAACGTTGAAAATCTGGAATGAAAAGATGAAAATTGAAGTCATGAGCATGCATAGAAACTCCGCAATGCACGCCTGTAACCCAATTATTTTTGGGATTTTCAACTTAAGCATTTTGGGACCTCCCTCATGAACAGTGGCACTGTGATTTTGTTAATCTGTCCCAAAAGTTGATTTCCACAGCAATCACGCATTGTGCGCCGCAGATGCAAAAACACATTTCAGGCAGGATGAGAAAATGACAGCTGCGCTGTTCATGAGCAGGTGTGAAAATGCCAATGTTGAAAATCTAGCATGAAAATATTGTAAATTTAGAGGTTTCAAGGGTGTGGAAACTGCGCACGATGCTTGTAACACAGTCATTTTATGGACTTTCATCACCAGGTCTTCAACATAGGCATTTTAGGACCTCTGCTCATGAACAGTGTCACTGTCATTTTCTTAATCTGTCCCTAAAACTGATTTCCCACAGCGACCGCGCAATTCTGCGCCAGAAGTGCAAAAACACATTTCTGCCAAGATATGTAAAATGACAGCTGTACTGTTCATAAGGAGGTGGGGAAAAATGCCAATGTTGAAAATCTGGAGTGGAAATATTACAAATTCACGAAGTTACGAGTGTTCGTGGAAACTGTGCAACGCACGCTCGTAAAACAATCATTTTTTGGATTTTTTTTCACCAAATTTGCAACATAGGCTTTTTGAGAGCCCAACTCATGAACAGTGGCATTGTCATTTCGTTAATCAGTCCCGAAAGGTGATTCTGTGCAGTGACCACAAAATCACCTTTAGAGACCGAATAACGCTATGACAGTGACTGAATTCATGAGGAGGGGTTCCAATAGCCCCATGTTGAAAAGTTGGTGCTAAAATTCCCAAAAATGCCTGAGATATGCACCAAAGTTGAAAAAACAACAACTATTTATGCCATTATACAGTTTACCGGCATTTCTTCAGATCACGGTCGGCTTTGAAGAGTGCAGATGTGTTCCCAGTTCACTGAAGATCATCGCGCCATGCTCGGAGGTAAGTATGGGGTGAGGGGTCTGAGGGAGGCAGGGTACGAGACAGTGGGGCGGGTTGGGGAGGAGCCACTGGACTCAACGAGGGACCGCTTTTCTGTTATACAGGTTTAAAAAAGGAAAAACATTGCGGAAGGTTTTTTTTTTCAGGGACATTTGGCATGCTTGGTGGGCTTCCGCGTGCCACCTGAGTGTTTTGGGGCTGTAGCTGACGGGGATTGGGCACCCCCACGGCACATACCAAGTGAGGGGCAAGAGCCAAGGGGATTGGGCACCCCTCGGGACACAAAATGGTGGATTATGCCGACGGGAGTGGGATCCCGTCGGCAGACTGAACTGGGAATGGGGGGACTTAAGACGATGGGGATTAGGCCCCTCATTGGCAAAGAAAGACTGTTGAGGGGGGTGCATGATGCCGAGGGTGATTGGGCACCCCCTCGGCACACAACTGAAATGGGAGGGGAGGCATTATGCCAATGGGGAGTGGGCTCCCCCACTGGCACATGAACTGGGTCGGGGCATGCCAACAGGGGGATTGGGCACCCCTGAAGTTGTCATTGTGGCGGCGGCAGTCATTGCCGCATGTTTATTGGAATAATTCACCAGGAAGGGCACGCTGGAGGCATAAACATTGTGCCGCTGCATGATGAGCCTGCCTCTCATTGCAGCAGCAGTTTTCTTAGATGTGGAGACCACTTTTACATATTGTTGGTGTCAGAGCCTGCATGCTGGCTTACTAGGGAATGAGGGACTCACCTACTGATGCATGCCCTGCATTCACCCACAGTGACCACACCTCCAATCTGCTACTATTGCAAGATGTCATTAGGCAAGCGCGAGGCAACGTAAAATGAACTACAAAAAAACTACAAAAACACTAAACAACAATATATCTTTGAAAAAGCTGTTGGGTGGGTTTTATATGATCTACTCTGCTCCGAGTCCTATCTCCTACACAGACAAACTGCCTCCTCTCTCTTGTTTGTTTGTTTATTTAAGGTAAAAAATATTGAGTATAAACTCATTCACAGTGGTGACCTTTACAAAAACAACATACATACATATACAACACACAACACATTAAATAAATATATTCAAACATCAAATTCATAAATAACATTAATAACATTTACAAGGTTCCTGTATAGAAAACAAATACTTTCTTAGTCGAAAAGTAGAGAAAGGCCTACCAGTCTTTTGTCTAAATTCAAGGGGAAGACCATTCCAACATATTGGAATAAAGTTACTAAAAAGATGTTGGGAATGCTTTGTTTTTGCTAAAGGAACAACCATCTCTAAAACAGACTATTTTCTCAAAGATAGATCTACTTTTCTTAAAGAAATTCTATCCCTTAAGTATACAGGGACGAAGACAAACCCACATTTGTAGGCAAATAACTGTTTATGTATCATTCTTCTCCTACTTAATGAAAACTACCCAAGTCTCTCATATAATTCACAATGGTGGGTAAGTTTAGGGTATTTAAGAACCAATCTAGCTAAACGGTTAACAAGAACATCTAGCTTGGATAGTCGATCACTAGTGGCTCCAGCATAGATAACATCCTCAGAAATCAATCAAAGGAAAATATGCACCTTGACAATTAAATTTAATGTTACTGAATCAAAACAATTCTTATTCCTATAAAGGAAACCCACCTGTTTATTAACATGGAAATTAAATTGTCAACATGCAAGTTACCGGACCCGTGTTTATCTAACCAAAATCCAGATATTTGTATTGGTTAACTAGCTCCAACTCCATCCCTTTACTGTCAACAATTTCCAAAACCAATTAATCTTTTAGTTTAATAAGTGACCCAAACAACATACATTTAGTTTTAGATGAATACGTTTTAGCTTAGAGTTAACAAAAACAATTCCATACTGTCAAAACTCTCCTGTAATGTATGTTGTATATCTGGAACTGATTCTCCTGAGTAGTACAGAATGGTATAGTTGGCGACAAGTGAGAGTAGAAGTTCTAACGTGGGAACCAAGATCTTTTAGGTATATTAAGAATAAAAGGGAAACCAAAACAGATCCTTGGGGTACACTTCTCCGCACCACCTGTGAAGTTGAAACAGTACCATTAACAACCGTTACCTGATGTCTCTCGGTAAGGTAAGAAATGAACCAGTCCAGAATTAAACAACTCATCCCTACTTCAGATAATCTCAGAAGCAACTGTTGATGGTCCACTGTGTCGAAAGCCCTGGATAGGTCAACTAAAATGGCACCAGTATAGCACTGGGCTTCAATTGAATTACCGATCTCATCCAGAACTTCTGACATAGCCATAACAGTGCCATGAGATTTCTGAAAACCAGACTGGTACAGGTCCAATAATCTTTCTTCCAGGTACTCCATTATCTGTTTGCTCAACAATTTCTATCACCTTGCTAATCAATGGTAACAGAGAAATAGGTATGTAGTTGGACAGGCGGCCAGAGTCACCCCCTTAAAGATGGGGACAATCCTAGCCGACTTCCAGCCTTCTAGTATACAACCTTCCTTAACTGAATGATTAAACGGTAGGTCAATGAATCTGAAATATGAGTTGCTACATACTTCAACATCCTTGAGACAACCCATCTGGACCACAACCCCAGATGCCTTTAATTGCAACAACATTTCCAACACCTCACCACTAGTTACAACTTCAAAAGCAAATTTAGGGACCCCAACAGTACAAAATCAAGTTGTATAAGGGTTCATTTCGGCTGTCAAAAAAGTTACCAGACTCTACAAAATAGTCGTTAAACCTGTCAGCAAGTGAAGACTCTTTCCTAAAGATTTCTTCCTCAGACAGAGTAACGAGTGTCTTTAAATTAGACTGCCCCTTTAAGTCCCCTATTAAACCCTAACATTTCCTGGGTTTCCCTGCAGATTCCAGGGTCTTAGCTTCAAAATATTTATTTTTAGTATCCCTTAAATTAGCCACATATAGATTTCTTAACTTCCTGTATTGTTGCCAGTCGTGACCCCTCCCTGATGCTTGTGCATTTTCCCAAGCTTTATTTTTAGCAAGCTTCAGCTGAAAAAGCTTAGTTGTATATCATGGGTGGAATTTCCTTTATTTTCCTAGTTACTACAGGTGTGCTTATTACACACTAGGAGAAATTCTGAAACAAAATACTCCAAAGCCAAATCTAAATCCGGTATCAATTCTAAATGATCCAACTTAGCACCTGCAAGATCAACTAGAAGAGCAAAATAATCTAACTTTTTATACGATCTTGTCATCAGAAGCCTAGGGGGACCTTTCACCTTAGTTTTCCCCTTAATACAGTAAATAATATTTTGATCACTAAACATGTCAACATCCACGCCAGAAGAAACATAATTATAACGGCAATTTGTGAGAATTACATCAATCAGGGAAGACTCACTAGGATTATGAATATTAATTCAAGTGGGTTCAGTTATTAATTGGGACAACCCAATCCCTAAAGCCATTTTCTTGATTTTTTGAGATTTTACTGGGGGCAACCAGTCTGCATTTAAATGCCCAAGAATGAACAACTCGTGAGAGAGAACGAAAGGAGCCAGAGCAACTTGCAAAAATCAAAACCTGTACTGGATTTGTTAGTTGGACGATACCCCCAATCACTAGTAAAGGTTTCCTGTCCCAACGTTGGATTCCAAAGCCAAATATTCACAGTTTGCTTTATCCAAGTTAAGATGCAACTGGGTGGGGAAACACTTCCAAATAATAAACCAGAATCCCTCCGCCTTGTTCCTCTCAGCTCTTTTAAAATTATAGCCCTGAATTTTCAGATCTATGTCATCATGAGACTTTTCTAACTAAGTTTCTGTAAAACCATTATCTCAGGCTTATAATCAGTTATAAATTCCTTGATTAGGTCCATTTTAGAGATAATGCTCCTTACATTTGAATGTAAAATTAACTGGCCATTATAAATTTTAAGATCTTCTCCGAAGGACCAGGATTTGAAGCAACATCACCACTTTGTAACAAAATTAAAAGGCATGTCTTAGTCAATCTAGACTTTTTCAAAGCTTTGTATATTAATGGAGTCCAAACTTCCTTGATTTCTCGACCCAACCAGAATCCCAATCCAACCCCATTACGGTGATGTCTCATCTTTAACAAAATTAAAGTTACACTCAAGTTGATAGTACATACCATCCCATGTTGAGGGCAATTCAAATTAAACAATTCAGTGCACAACTGGGTTCCTGCTCGAGTCTGAACATATCGACTGTTAAGCTGCGAATCCCAACTTGGACGACTCCCTACCACCTCCCATTGTAACATGCCAACTAATAAAGATCCCATAATTAAATAGAATGTCAACCACACTGTAAAATCTCTAACTTGTAAACTCATTAGTCTAAACTTAAAGTTTTTCTACCACTCAACATGCGCCCACGCGGCGCGCCTCTGGCAGCATGTCCTTCTATCAGGAGGAATCCCCCCCAGTGCAAATTAGCAGCTTGCACGGCTCACCTCTGAGCCCCGAGTAAACAGGCAGGTAATTTAAGAGCAAACACAAGGGTTTAAAAAGCACAGCAGTCACAACAGTCAATACAGCCCTTTGTAGAAAGATCTGTACTGCCAGCATACACAGCTTGATGGAAAGTCTCTCCAAAGTTCTCTGCCTCTGCAAAGGAGAAAGTGAAAGTATCTGCTCGCATGAGTCACTTCCTTCCTGCTGCTTAGAGCATGTGACTTACAGTACTGTAAGCCATGTGATGTGTGAGGGGGCTACTTATATTGTTGCCACTTCACCTTATTTCTCATTAAGGTGGAATGACAATGCAAAGTCAGAATTACAAGCGAAGTGAGCCTTTCACAGTGGTCACCTCATGAGTGGAATATCAACACTAGTGCCCACTTATGCTCACTTCACCAGGGAAATTTAAATTGATGCATCTCTAGCAGTGGGAAACATCCAGACAGTGAGCCATTCACCAACACCAACACCGGCCAGGGGGAAGCATACAAGGCCTCCACTATTACCAAAATCTCTGCCCCAACCCGAATCTAGCTAGGACCTCGAATAGTATACACCCATTCTATTTGGTCAAATGCCTTCTTGGCGCCTAAGGACAGTACTGCTGTTAGACCAAACCACTGAGAAAAGCATCGAATCACATTAAGGGCTTTTCTAACATTATGGTAGGAGTGTCTCCCCTGAACAAAACCAATCTGGTCTGGATGTATAAGGGATGGGAGTATTCCATCCAATCTGGATGCTAAAATTTTAGCATATATCTTGGCATTAGAATTGAGTAGGGAAATTGGGCGGTATGAGGCACAATCTTTAGGATCCCGCCTGGGCTTCGGTATCACACAAATGAGCACACTACCCATAGACAGCAGCAGCAAGTTTCCTTCTTTAACCTCACGAAAGACCTCCCATAGAGTGCTTATTACCCTGTCACCTGTGGCTTTATAAAACTCCATGGGAAGTCCATCTGGGCCACTCGCCTTACCATTTTTCATGTGCTGAATGGCAGTCCTGATTTCCCCTTTGGAGATTTCTTTGGTCAACAATTCCCTTTGCTGAAGGGGAAGCTTGGGAATTTCAATAGTGTCTAAGAATTCCTTCATCTTTTCTAGGAAGCCTCCACACTCTGATTGATATAATGTCTGATAAAACTGTCAAAATCTAGTCTTTGTGGCTTGAGGATCTTTAATTAGACATCCCCCACTATCTCTCACCTCAATAATTCAGGATGTCCTTTTCTCCCCTTAATTAGATTTGCCAATAGCGGCCCCAGCTTATTAAACCATTCATAAAACTTTTGTCTAAGGAAAAATAGTGTCTATGGGCTTCTTCAAAAAGGGTGTTACTGAGAGTCTTCCTGGATACCGCTAGCAATTGAAAGACTTTGCCCCCCTCACCCCTCGTGGTCCTGCACTCCAACTCCTGGACTTTTAATAAAAGTTCCTCCTGGTGCTTCAGTTTTTCTTTCTTGTGCTTTGCCACAAAGTTATAATGGCTCCCCTGAGGTATGCTTTTACTGCTTCCCATAATATCTGTTTAGAGAGGGCAGTGTATTTATTTAAATCAGTGTACAGTGCAAACTGGTCTTTAAGGTATGTTCTAAATTCCTCTGACCCCATCAAATATGTAGGAAACGCCAGGAGGAGCCCCTCCCATTCCATATCTAGTTCCATCATGGCCATAACCATAGCATGATCCAAAATATGGCTAGGCCAATGTTTAACATTGATTAACCTGGGGTACCACTCTTCCTCTACATAATATGGTCAATTCTGACCATGTTTTGGTGGATTCGAGAAGAAAGTATATTCTTTAAGGTAGGGTTAGCCGATCTCCAAGCATCGAGCATTCCCAAGTCCAGCATCCCCTCTCGCCATTTCCTCATGCAGTTTCTTCCTTACCCTTGCCCTCCCGAATGGTCTAGTAGTGGATCCGAGTGCATTTGAAATCCCTCCACCACCAGTCCCCGAATTGCTTTCTCACTAAAATGTACAGCATGGCTTGATAGAAGGCTGGGTCAAAACTGCTGCGATACACACTACAGAAAGTAACCAGTACTCTGTGTAGTGTACCTCCACAAAATATATCTCCTTTCGCTTTTGCATTATCCTAGAGAATTTAAAGGGCAGGTGCTTGTGCAGCAATATGGCTACCCCCTCTTGTGAGAAGAGCAGGAGGCAGCATAGCATGCCCCACCTAAGACTGCACCAGCTTCTGACGCTCGAAGGGTCAGGTGCGCCTCCCTGAGGGAGGGCCACCTGAGTTTGTGTTCTTCAGAATGCTGTTGCACACATGTCCTTTGATAGAGGATGAGAAGCCCTGACATTCCATGAGGTAACATTCAGCTTCTCCTTATTACCCATTGTTAATTATATATGCACCTTAGATATCTTATCCCCATAAAATACGTTCTCTGTCTACCAACAGAGACCGCAGATCTGTACCTTTTACCTCCTGCAGCTTGATGAACCTTATATCTACTATTAAACAAACATTCAACACCTGTAACGACTGAACAGCTGCTTTCCAAAACTATTTATACCTCCCCATACCCGTTAGTAGCATACAGCTTCCCATTGGGAAAATAGTATGTACTATCCCCTTAAAAAAAAACTTTGTCTTGGCACTTGTCGTGCATGTCTAACCTCCTCCCCCGGTTCATCCTATGAGTTACATTTAAACCTGTCAGCCTTTTACTCAAGTTTATTTGTCATGAGAAAAGAAGTCTGCTCACCCCATTTTGAAATTACAAGCACATAATCCTCCTGCCAGGCAAATATGGAGGGAGTAAGAAAACCAGACATTCCTTTTAAAGGGCCCAGTATAATTTAAATTGTTTTCCAGCTTCCCTCTATCTCTCATGCCCTGCCCACTATAAGCTCTCAAGGAATGAAAACAAGAAAAAACATTTTGCAGGTCTTCCTTCCCTTCCCTTCCCTTCCCCACTCCCTTCACATCCCAGATGTCTCAATAAGCTGTTCTGCTGAAATGGGAGAGAGCTTAAACTTTAAGAAAAGCATTACCTTATGTGCAAAGAGCAGGCCGCATGAATCAGATATCACACACAGGCCCACCACCCGCACAGGCCCATCTTCTTATCTTCTGCGACTGGGGTACTCCATAAGTTGGCACATGAGCTAGGCTGCAGGGATGACCAATCAGTCCTTTTCTCTAAACAGTATTTAGTAGCTAGGTACTGTCAAAGGGAAATGAAATGCCCATTCCTCAGTTCACTTTCTTTTTTAAGCTTTCCGAAGCACCAGTTATTTTAAACTTCCTGGCAGCTTAGCCTGTAGACCGTCTGGTATGACTGGAGCTCCTTGGTTGAGGCGAAAGAAAAAAAGGGTGGAAGCTTAAAGATGGGAGTCCTTCAGCAGGTAATCCTAAGGAAAAAACAGACACCTCGTAGCTCACAGTTAAACAAATTAAGTTTATATTCCCCCTCTCACCTCTTCGGTATTTATCCAACATTCTCCGCTTTATGTGCTAGTAGAAAATGAAAAGAACAGTTCCTCCCCCAGATGGGAGAAAGCAGCTTCAGACATCTGTCTGGCTCACCCAATTTTTCCCTTAAACTCTGCCATAAAAGTTGCCACTTTATCCGCTTCCCAGAGGCTGTAAGAAGCCCTTTCATGTCGAATCTTTAGCGTAGCAGGGAACATCATGTACCACTTCACTTTCACTTTTTGGCACTCAGTGATAACTTTGCTAAAGGCCCTTCTTTTCTTCCCAATTCATGGGAATGGTCTTGCAAAATATAAAGCCTTGTTCCATTATACTGAAGGCTCGATATATTTCTGTAGGCATTCCATACCTCCTGCCTATCTTGAAAATTGTGGAATCTGAAGATTACTTGGTGTGATGGCTGTCCCTCTGGTAGCTTAGGCTGGACCACCTGATGTGCCCTCTCAAGCTTGTACTGGCCCCCTTTTGGCGAAAGGCCCAGCAGGCCTGGCAATATCTTAGCACAGAAGATCAGCATATTAGCACCCTCCTTACCCTCAGGGAGGCCCCTCAGCCGCAGGTTAGCTCTCCTATGGTAGTTTTCTTGGTAATCAAGGGCCTCCCTAAGGTCTGTCACTTTTTTCTCGAGGGCTGCCAGGCTCCCCGGGAGGGGTTCCAATGCATCGTCAACATTCGAGATTCTGCTCTCCGCCTCCTCGATTCTCTCCTGTTGTTGAGAAATCTGCGTGTCCAGCACACAAAACCGTTGATCAATCTTCTTCTTCTGTAGGCTCTCAAGCCTAGGAGAAAGCACTTCCAGCAGTTGTTCCTTTAACTTGCACTCGATCGCAGCCATTTCGGTGGCTGAAATAGAGATAGGCCCCACCGCAGCAACTTGGAAGGCCGGGAGCTGCTGCTTTGCCTGTTTAGTGCCCATACGCTGTGATTTCCCACCGGCCAACACCACATATCTACAACACAGTAGATGTGTTGAACATCTGTCTGGCTGAGATTAGCGACTGGATGGCCTCCAGCTGGCTTATATTGAACCCTGATAAGACTGAGGTATTGGTAGTGGAGTCGAACAGAGTTCGTGATGGGATGGCCTCTGACTCTGCAACTGGCCTTGTGCTAGGGGCTGCGTCATTGATGGCCTCCCCTTGGGTGCAAAATCTTGGCGTGATGTTTGACAGGAATCTGTCCATGGAGGCTCAGATCTCTTCTGTGGTCCGTTCCTGTTTTTCCCATCTTCGAAACATTGCCAGGATTAAGCCCCTTGTTCCGCCTCTGGACCTCCCTACCTTGATACATGCCTTAGTCACTTCTAGGCTTGACTACTGTAATGCCCTCTATCTCGGGATCTCTGGGGGTTCTCTCCACAGACTGCAGCTCATGCAGAATGCTGCTGCCCGGCTTTTAACTGGGCAGAGTAAATTTTGTCACATTACACCTGTGTTTGTAACTGCACTGGCTGCCTGTCAGGTGGAGAGTGCCTTCAAGGTGGGGTTCTCACCTATAAGGCCCTACATGGACAGGGCCCTGGTTACCTGTCAGTTCACCTGATACCCTCCTCCTCCTCCCACAATCTCCGCTCCTCTGATGCTGACCTCCTAACTGTCCCAAGAGCGAGGTTAAAATCTGAGGGCGACCGAGCATTTAGTGTTGCCGCCCCCGCTTTTTGGAATTCTTTGCCAGCTGCAGTTAGGGAGGTCCCTAATCTAACTACCTTTAAGGTTTGCCTTAAGACCTACTTATTTCTACATGCTTTTGGGGTTTGATTTTGACTATGTATATGTGTTTTATTCTTCTATGTATTTATATAGTATGAAATGCTATAAATTTCTTCTTTTATTGTGCGGCGCCCAGAGCCTTTGGGATTGGGCTGCCTTTAAATAAAACATGACTTGACTTGACATATTCATCCATCCTGCTAGGCAGCACACTTCTATGGGGCTTACAGTCATGACAGAGAGCAAATTCCTTAGGTTTTATTCAATTTTTGAATCGGGGAACAGAGCTTGGCTTAAACACATCTTTATGCCATGTGCTGGTCACGTCGTCAAGAACTGTTTTAATCAATATGAGGCACCAAGTTTTTGGTTTGTCTTAAAAGCGAGTGAGTTCACATGCTCTACAAAGGAGAAGGAGGGGTCAAGGACTACACCCAAGTATTTGAAATGTGGGACGTTTTCCAGCGGGGTTCCATCAAGGGTGAGCACAGAGAGAGAGAGGTACCGGATTTTGCGATATTGGCCAAGTAAGGTTTAGACCCAAAAAAACAATGCTTTAGGTTTTTAGCATTGACCAGTGGTCTGTGAGACAGGAACCAGTTGTGGGCAAGGCCATAGTTCTATGACAGAGTGGTGGAGATGGTGGTCAATGATTTATCACTGAAGAAAAGGACAAGATCATCCGCCACCCAAATAGGTGCAGTTACTGCCTTTACAAATCTTGACTTAATGAGGCACAGGCCTCGGTGGCAGGCAGTGCTACTGCAGCCACCTGCCCCCCAAATCCTGGCCTATTGGAAGCAATGATGTCCCTTGTGTCTAGTGGCATCCCCACCATCCAGTCACCGCCGCTGTATAATTAAGGAAGTGCCTGAGTCTAGTGGCACTCCCACCCTCTGATCACTCACTGCTGTATTATGAAAGACACTCGGTATATTATATAACAATTGTCGGCAGATAAGGTCCTATAGGCCCATCCAGTCTCCCATAAGTCCTACACTTGTTTGCGCCCTCTGACCCTATCTGGTCAGTGACTATTCACCACTCTGTCCCACCTCTAAGGTTTCCTTATATCTATCCCAGGCATGTTTAAATCCTCCACTGTGTTTCGCCTCCACCACCTCCTGTGGTAGACTATTCCATGTGTCCACCACCACACCATGAAGAAGAACTTCCTCACATTTCTTAATCTGCAATCTACCAATTTCATATCATGCCCCGTAGTTCTTGTACTCCCCATATTGAAGATGTCTCCACATGCACGTTGTTTATGCCCTTAAGGTACTTGAATGTTTCTATCATGTTCCTCCTCTCCTCCAGTGAGTATATTCTTCATGCTTACTGTGACTGAGTCATTTCAGATACAGATAACCAGGTAAATTGGCAAGTCTACGATCCATTTCAAAGAGACAGGCTACAAAGCTACCACATCATATATTGATGCAAAGAGTTCTCAGCTATGACAAAGGGTAGGTCTTTTGCCTTTGGGAAAGAGCACTGTACTGTGTGAGCAGTGGCTAAAGTGGAATTTGGACGTAATAATACCCCCAAGTGAGAGCCATGCCGAGTGGTGGTGGCAGCATACCAGGTAACCCTTCAGGGATCTGAAGGGTGTGAAAACTGGAAGCAGTGCAGAGTGAATTCTGGGACTGACCCAGTCTGTCAAAACTGGTTGGCAGTGGTTGGGATCTGAAATGGCTTGTCAATAAAAGGGTTATCTGTCCAGTCACAGAATAGGATATACAAGGAAATACTGTATATACTACAGTTTTATTTTGTTGTAGTAAGAGTAGGTAACTAGAAGACACTATTTAGGCCATATGAAAAATTGAGTTGGCACACCTTGAGGAGCTGTGCAAAAGGAGAAGACTTGTCTTTGAGGAAGGCCAGTCACATGCAGAACTCATAGACATCCAGGGATCACGTGATGCAGCATGCCTGAGAACAGCTTCTCTCAACCTCTCCTGCCATCTGATCCCGCTTAAAATACCAATTTCTGCTTCAAAATCTACAGCAAAAGCTTTAAAAACATACCAGGAGATCCAGCTACCAGTGAGGCATATCTACAGCGACTTTCAAGGCTATGGAGATCGAAATGCAGAAAGCTCCCCCAAGACACATACCTCCTGTGACTCCAGAAAAGGCCCCCAAAAAAACATGGGCCTTGGATATGAATGTCCCACAGGGCACAGCTCAACCACAGATGGACCAGGAACCGCTTACACTCTCCAGGTTCCTAGCTGAATTTCAGCCCTTTCAGGAACAGTTACGGGGAATGGCTTCAGAGATTAAATCCTTATCACAAGCCATGGAGGATATCGCAATCGGACATCTGACAATGAAGCCCGTAATACCCTTTTTAGAGAAATGGGCCAATCGAGTTGACCCAGAGCTGGCAGCAGTCAGACAGTGGCTGAGCAAAATAGAATGGAAGGCAGAGGACCTGGAGGGACGTAGCCGCAGGAATAACACGGTCATTATCAGATTACTAGAAACAGAAGAAGGCCAGGACTCAATTCTTTTTGTGCAGAAATTAGTGGAGAGAATCACAGGACTGTCCCCCTTCGGTCCTAAATATGTAACCGAAAGAGCACACCAGGCGCTCCGACCAATTCCTCCACAGGAAGCCCCACCATGGCCTTTTATTTTCCATTTCATGAATTACCTGGAGTGTCAACACTTTCCCACCAAGGTGAGAGAAAGCCAGGAAATCCAATGGGAAGGCACCAGAATTAGAATAGCCCAGGATCTTCTAGTCTCAGTCAGGCAACGAAGAACGGCCTTCCACCCCCTAATCACGAAGCTGATTGCCGCAGGTTTGAAATTCAGAATGTCTTACCCCGCAAAGCTCCAAATTCTTATTGTGGGTAAATGGCAAGCCTATGAGGATCCTGGGACAGCCCACAAAGGTCTTAAAAGCGCCTTACCTGATCTTTTTCTGGGAACCTGACTCCTTCGTTCTACATTTGGTGGCAAGATATTTCTTGGTCCGAAGGACAGGGTTTGTTGGAGTGTAAGTGAGAAGTACCAGAGACTATCAGTGCTCGTGTTGTGTTTCTCACTACACTTTCCCACAAAGTCCTTTTAAGATCCCCTGTTCCAGCTAGTCACCTCAGACTCTTGAATTGTACTTTCTCTTTAACGGCTTTGCCCAAGCTCCGATGTTTCTATGGACTTGCGATTGTATACAGGGGGTTAGTAGCTGCTGGTTCAGTAGTATTATTCAGGGCTGCCCTGTTATTTGGGTTATTTCTATACTTTAACCACTAGAGGGGGATGTTCACTGTGTTTAAATGGAAAGCAACCTGTTAAACTACACGAATGGGCCCAAATCATACTTCCTAGCACTAATTTCATTTGGCAATCTAAATTAATAACAGCTTGTGTCCTTTATTTCGCTGCAAAATATCGGAACCCTATGAAAAGAAAATGGGTCCTTCTTTAACGATATGCCTAGGTCCAGGTGCTGGTGTAGTGCTTCTCACAGTGCTTCATCGCAAATTCTAACAGGATCACCTGTTCCAACCAGGAATTTCAGTCTCTGGAAACGTTTTCTCCTTAATGGCATTGCCTAAACTCCACTGTATCGCTGAACTCTAAAAGCAGGCAAACTTATTTAGGGGATATTTATTGTTGGTCCAGCAGCAATATTCTTGGGATATTGGTTATGTTATTACTTTAGCCACCAGAGGGGAAGTCACCGTGTTTGTAAGTAATGCAATTTGGTAGATCACACGAATAAGCCCAGTTAATTTTCACTGCATTGTTTCACTTTTTGCAACTTTATTTAGTAACAATATGAGCATTTTAAGTCTGCACAATGTTGAGTCGACCTGAAAAGGAAAAGGGAATTTTTACTTTTAAGATACCTGTATGCCCTGTTTTTTGTGCTAATTTGTTGTTTTTAAGTAGAGCTTTTTCATTTTTAGGGCCTGAGTGGTAGGAATATATTATTTATAGGGCCCTAGTTTCACTTTGCCAGTCAGGTTCTCTCCTAATTGTGGGTAGATGTTGAGCTGAAGTTCAAAATTGTTGTTATTGTTCCGAGAACTTTTACTCTTGGTGTTAAATGTTTATGGGGTAGACTACACCTTGCTGAGAAGAGTTAATTGGGTGGTGGGGGAGGGGAAGTGGCAGCAAGGGGTTCTGCAACTCGATGTTCATAACAGTAGGTGAGGGGGTGGGCTGGGATTTACTTTTACATTGGGATAGTTGTATTGTTATGTGTGCATACAGAAGAAAGGGACCGAGGTCCGGAGGGGGACGGGTGGGAGGAAAGCACAGCTTCGGGCTTGTCTAGGTATCAAGGGCTCTCTGCACTCCATGGTTGCGGACACTCTCCTAGACTGAGTTATTTACAAGATATGGCTAGTGACCTCTTATTTGCCACATGGAACGTAAAAGGGGTCAGGAGGAAGATTAAGCAGTATAAGGTTTTAAAACAACTAAGTGTATTAAAAGTGCAAATCATTTTTACAGGAATCACATCTACTAGATCCTGAGGCACTACAGATGAGGAGACAACAGGTGGGGCAGGTGTTCTCAGCGGAGCACCTCCCAGAGCTGTGGGGTCATGATCTTAATTAATAGGAAGATACCATTTACTTCTTCTGAGAACATTAGAGAACCACAAGGTAGATTTATTTTGGTCCAGGGTACCATACATACCTCAGAATTCCTGTTAGGTAGCATCTACGGACCAAATGCTGACACCCCCAGGTTCTTTACACAGCTCATTAATATTCTCATGCCCTTTCTTTTGATCCCAATAATCCTAGGAGGTGATCTAAATTTAGTCTTCAACCCAGCAATGGATTGGTCTTGCCACCCCTGAAAAGGACTCTCTCCCGCCCAGAGGGCACTCAGAGAATTAGTGGACCAAACGGGTCTGTGTGACGTCTGGCGGCTTCTTAACCCCAAAGATAGGGGTTATACTTTTACTTCCCCAGTTCACAAGACCTCTTCCATATTGACCATATACTTCTTTCCAGTCATTCTCTGGAGTCATGGCCTCTACTATTCAACCTGGACCCCGACCACTCCCTGGTTACATGCCATATCTCCTCACTGCTTTCCTAAAAGGAGAACTCGTTGGAGGATTAATGACCAACTGCTGAAAGACCCAGAAACAGCACAGCATATAGCTGATAACATTAAGCAATTCTTTGAGACCAATGCTAGCTCCACAACCAGACCGGATATAGACTGGTGTACTTCAAAGCATACCTAAGAGGAATACTGATAGGCCTGGCTTCACATAGGAAGAAAAATGTGAACAGCAATTGTTACTCCTCCTCTCTCAAACTGAAAATGGAGGTGAATTTGATCCCACATTCCCCTGAAGATGTTAGACAGGATTTGATCAAACTAAGAGGTTCTTATCTGGATCTTTTGAGAGAAAAGACAGAGTTTGTGATCCTAAGAACCAAGGCTGCGTGTACAGATCAAGGAGAAAAAGCAGGGCGACTGCTCACTCTCAGAATAAAGCAGCAGGAATCCTCATGATTTATCCCCCCATTCGCTCGCAGGAGGATGGCTCCTTGAAAACTAACTCATCCGACATTATAGCTGAATTTACCGGGTATTACAAACGGTTATATGGTCCCATGTCAGAACCCCCATCCAATTCGACTGTAGATAATTTTCTGAAGGCTTCCCACTTACCTTCCCTCTCTGAGGTCCACAAACAAGTATTAATAGCCCCCATCTCTGCATTTGAATTGACAGAAGTTATTAAGAGTCTCCCTGTGGACAAAACACCAGGTCCGGATGGTTTCTCTTCTAATTTCTATAAAACATTTCAAGCCCAAATTATCCCTTTTCTTCTACCGTTATACCAACATATTCTATCTGGGGCACAAGTGGACCCAACCTTATTTGAAGCCCTGATTGTGCTCCTGCCTAAAGCAGATAGGAAACTAGACCTTGATTGTACTCTTGCCTAAAGCAGATAGGAAACTAGACCTAGTGACAAATTACGGCCCCATCTCCCTCCTCAATCATGATATTAAAATTTTAACCAAATTACTAGCAGACCGGCTCAGTCTCATACTCCCTGACCTTACTGGTCCTGAATAAGTCGGCTTTATGAAGGGAAGGTCCTCGGTAGACCACCTCCGGATGCTGTCACATGTCTTCTTAGCCTCCAGAGACGCCACTTTTTCAGCCGCCTTGGTCTCTCTGGACGCCAAGAAGGCTTTTGATAGAGTTGACTGGAACTTCTTGTTTCAGACTCTTAAGGCTTTCGACTTCCCTCCTGAATTCCAGAAATGGATTCATTCTCTATACCAACTTCCGACTGCTCATATAACCGGGAATGGAGTGATCTCAGAACCGTTCTCCCTACAATCAGGCACCAGACAAGGCTGCCCCTTATCTCTCTTATTATTCAACATATATCTGGAGCCCCTAATCCTCAGACTGATGGACTGTCATGACATCCGGGGTATTAATATCCAATCCCAGGAAATCAAGGTTTCCGCATATGCGGACGTTTTCCTCCTACAGTTATCTTACCCAGAGACAACCATTCCACCCATATTGAGAATAACAGCGGAATATAGCAGGGTTTCAAACTATAAACTCAATGTCAATACTGCCTGCTGCCTGTCCCACCACCTTCTCCCAACCTGGTCCTGAGACCCAGCCCTCCTTCTTCCTACAACACATGACCATTGCTGAAACCCAGAGGCTGCTTGCCAACCTCTCCCCTCATTCCGGAGCAGGGTACGACAACCTGGAGCCGAAACGTCTTAGGTTGGGTGCCCACCTACTTGCCTGGTCTTTAACGCATATCTTCAACTCCTCTCTAACAGCTGGCATCATTCTGGACCTCTGGAAGATAGCCAAAATCACCCCTGTCCTCAAACAAGGTAACCCCAAAGACCCTGCTAATTACCAGCCCATTGCCATCCTGTCGGCCGCCTCCAAACTCCTAGAGAAAGTTGTGGCCTCTCAGCTAAACGAATATCTGCATACACACAATCTTCTCTCTCCAGCTCAGCATGGGTTCAGGAAGGGGCACAGCACGGCCACCGCCCTCGCGGTAGTTACCTCTCATATTAGAACAGCAACCGAGCAGGGCAATCTGACAGGTGCGATCTTCGTGGATCTCTCCAAGGCCTTTGACAGGGTCGACCACTCCCTCCTCAGCTCCACTCTCCTCGCCGTTGGTCTCTCTAACCCAGCCCACACCTGGTTCCTCAACTACCTAACCGGCAGGAAGCAATATACCAATCTTAACCAGACCCACTCACAACTCGCCACTGTCCAGTGTGGGGTCGCCCAAGGGGCCGTCCTCAGTCCACTGCTCTTCTCCCTTTTCATCAATGAGCTGCCATCCATCCCCTCATGGACTAGTCACCCTGCACGCTGACGACCTTGTCATCCTGAACAGCGATCATGACATTGATACCATTAACTCCAATCTAAACACCGACTTCAAACGTGGCCAATCTTGGCTAGCGATACATAAGCTCACCGCCAACCTTATGAAAACGCAGGCTATGCTCCTGGGCTCCCTAAGCAGAACAAAATCATACTCCGCCCCCCCTCCTAATCCATGGGGCTGACGGCCTGCCTCTGCAGACGGTTCCTGTAATTAAGTACCTTTGCATCACGTTGGATCCCCAGCTGGACCTCTCCCTACACGTCCAAAACATCTGTAAGGCCACAAATGCTAAGCTCAGTCTTGCATACAGAGCAAAAAACTGTCTCACCCCAGCTGCTCGGGTGGCCCTAGCCAGGGGTGTTCTCCTCCCCTCCATCTGCTATGCACTAGTGACCTTTGCCACTGCGCCGAAATCCATCCTCTAGAAATGGGATACGGCCTACAACAGCATCTGCCGCTTCGCACTTTCTGCTCCTCCCCTCACACACGCTGGCCTCTCTCTCATCTCGGTGGCTCCCTCCAGAGAAGCACCGTGTCTTTATAATGGATAACTTCATCGACAACATCATCAGGACATCCACCCCTGCTGTCCTTGCCCTTCCCTTCAACTCCGGCGCTCCCGCATACCATCTTAGGTCAAAGGCGACACTCTCCCGCACAGTCCCTAGGACATGCTCTCTCGCGGGTGACCGGGCCTTCGCCAGCTCCGCCTTGAAATTATGGAACTCATTCCCAGTCCATACACGGTCCTCCCCCTCCCACAATGGATTTAAAACTTCCCTCTGGAACTTCTTGAAGGGCTCCTCCTCTTGCCCTTGCACCTCATAGCTTTGTCCCACACTACACTGGCACGTAGGTCCTTCGCACTCCCTGGGACCACTGCACTTACTCTCCTGACTACCTGGCCAAGCAATGTCTAACTGGGTTAGCACTCACTGTCTATAATACAGCCTATCGCTTAACTCTCCCAGGCCATCTGTAACCACCCCCGGGCTCATGTGTTGCTTTTATACAGACTTTAGTACTGACTGCTATTTCTCTATGTCTTCTGATACCCCTCTGTATGAAAAATTATATTTCAGCCACCTCACTGTATGAAAAGATGTACCAGTCTCTTCACTGTATGTATAAGCTGTATAACTCTCTGTACTTGTAAAACTCATGAATGTAACTCTCCTTTCGTTGCACCTGAAAATAGGCACATGGTTGTCTAATGTGACTTACCCGGTAAACAAAAGCAAATAAATAAATAAATAATAAGTCTATGGACTTTCCCCTTAATCATAAAGTTTTTAAAGACACTATCGTGTCATTTGGACTATCCTGGTCCCAGCACTCTCTTAAATACCTTGGTATTGAACTGACCAGAGATGTAGCTCTTAGTACTAAAAAGAACTTAGATTCTCTGTTACAGATTATTAGACAAGATTTAGACCGGTGATCCACCTTCCTACTCTCATTATGGGGAAGAATAAATTTGATCAAAATGAACGTTTTCCCACGCTTATTTTACCCCCTTAATTTATTGAATATCTGGCTACCAAGGTCATGGTTTACAAAAGTGCATGGACTCACTACCAAATTTATATGGCTTACAAAGCAGCCTAGAATAGCCTTTTACAAACTTGCTGCTCCAAAGCCCAAAGGAGGTTTACGCTTGCCTCACTTAGGGCTCTATTATTGGGCCAGTCATGCTACCAAATACCTTAAATGGGTGACACCAGGACTCTCATCAACCTCCCTACTATGGCTCAGAACTGAACTAGCTCAAATTCACTCCTGTCATATATCACCAGGTACACTTCTTTACACCAGGTTAAATTCCCTACCCTCAATTCTTAGATCCTCTCCTGTTGCTGTGTCTGTCAGAATCCATTCCCAACTATGTGCCTTTCTGAAATATAGATATAACCATGATCCTTGTTAATCTATTTGGGGCAATCCTAATTTTAAAATATATAATCGAGTCCTGACATCCAGGTGGTTACCATACCTAGGAGAGGGCCAGTATTCGAGTTTCATAAAAGAGGACGCCACATGGCTTTCCACCTTGGACATTTTGAACAAATTCAATATTCCGAACCAGCACATATTTAAAGTGTTCCAATTGAGACACCTTCTCATCAAAGTGCTGGGAATTGTCCCCCCCCCCCGTCAGCTAAATTATCCTTTCACAGTGAACTAAGTCAACTGGTGGGTTATCCAAAAGCTATCTCCAAAACATATGCGATTCTTCATGAATGGCTTTTTCCACATAGTTTTGGCCCCACAACCTACTGGTCATCCCTTTTTCCCCAAGTTAACTATCGAGTGGCTGGCTCTGTGGTATACCTGTCATAGAATCGTAACACAAGACAGGTTATGCCTCATGCAATTCCAAATTTTGCACAACTTGTATTATTCTCCACCAAAACTAGCCAGACTTGGCCTTGCATCGTCTGCTTGCTGTTCCCGTTGCCACCAAGGGAAGGGCAATCTACTTCACATTTTTTGGTCATGTCCTAAGGTGGGCCCGCTTATGGGCACACATAAAACAAAAGGCAGACACTCTGCTAGGACTTTTAGATTTATTCACAGCAGAAATCTGCCTACTTGGGGATTACTCACAAATCTCAATACTCAATCGCAAGTTTCATATGGCCCTTATCTCCATGTATGTCAAAAAACTAGTACTGAGACACTGGAAAGACACTGATGTTATTTCACATAATGAATGGCTTCTCGAATTGTTGGACAATCTGCAAACTGAAAAAACAATAGCAAGCCTCTCAAATAAGATGAAAAGGTTTAGTAGAATCTGGGACCCCTTATACACTTTGTATTCTCTATAACTGGTAATGTATTGATGCCTATAATGCAACTTAGGTGTTCTGGTCTTATCTTGCTGTGCTGGGAGGAGGGGGGTAGAAATGGGTGATAGGGAGGGTTGGGCGGGAGGGACGGGGGCAGGTCCAATGTATCTCACATGCTTATTTCTCATGTTATTGTACCTGTGGATCTGCACTGTATATTGTAAAACCTTGTAATAAACTTTAAATTTAAAAAGAACTCATAGACATCCTAAAGAAAAGTGACGTGGGAAGCAGTGCAAAAGTGGGCACTGCTACCCAAAGTTGTGAGACAAAGTCTAGAAAGTATGCAAGTGAGTCAGAGTGTAGAACTGGGGCAGCTGTGCAGCTAGAGATGATGTAGCTGGAGCTCGCTCTGGTTAAGACGAAGGCAGAGGCCAAGCGACAAAAAGCAAAGGCTGAGAAGTAAAAGGCAGATGTGGAGCTGCAGAGGACAAAGGTGGAAACTGACAAAAGAAAGATAGAAGGGGGAGTGAGAAAGGGAGTGCCAGTACAAGAGCCAGCTGAGAGAGCACAAGAAAGTGAGAAAGAGTGAGAGGAGTGAGAAAGGCATCGCTGAGAGATCCAGCTGAGAGAGCAGAGCGAGAGAAAGTGTAAAGGGAGCATGGGCATGTAAGGGAAGTAGAGATTCTGCACCAGAAGGCAGCATCATGAACCGTAAGTACTGGCATCAGAGGTTCGATCCAAGAAGCTTAAATTAATCCTTTGTCCTCCTGAACTCTATACAAAGTTAGTATTGACGTTTGAGTATTGTATGCAGTACTTATTTAATAAAATAAAGAATCAATAATTTGAGAATAATGACTTGGAATCGAAACAGAGCCAAAGACAGAATAAAATCCAGAAAATTAATAATTATGTGAATAACAAAAACTAAACTGTTTATTACTTCAGGAAACTCATTTTGTTAAGAAGGATGCATCTTGGTTTTCTAATTTATTCCAAGCTATAGGAATCTATACAGACTACACAAACAATGCTAGAGACACTGTTATATTTGTTAAAAAAAATTAAGCATGCAAATGATGTCAAGCAAACAGGGATGGGAGTACAGTGCAGTGCAAAAATAGCCCGGCAAATAAGACAACTCTGAATATAGCATCCAGGACGTGCTAACCACAACAGCAGCCCAGTGCACATAGACATGGAGGAAGGTAAAGGTGAACTACATGGCCAATATGTGTGCTAGCAAAGAAGTGGATTCACTAAAGCTGCAAACAAAAGCGCAGGCCAAATATTGCAGAACTGTACTATGGTTCAGACTGGTTTGCACGGTGCAAACACATTTGCGCAGTGCTAACATTTTTGCCTGGGGCAAACATTTGCTATATTCAAAAGTGATATGCAAATGAGCCTACTTAGGCAGTCCATGGGCAAACATCCATATTCGCATCTCATTATGGCCTGATTTGCATGTAGATTGCCCAGCACTATTGCAGGGTCCCACAGCTCCACCTGTATGTCAGTTTGGAAGTACAGGAGCAGGCTAGGTCTGCTCACAGCTCCACCTGTATGTCAGTCTGGAAGTACAGGGGCAGGCTGGGTCTGCTCACAGCCCCACCTGTATGTCAGTCTGGAAGAGCATGGTGGTAGCTGCAGCCTATGCTTGTACACAGCTGCAGAGACCATTGTGCCCCAGGGAACTACGCAGCACAGGAACAGGTGGTGGTGCTGCATGCAATAGTCAAATGTAGTCCCTGCCTACATAGCAGAGGCTACAGTAACAAGGTGGCTGTAGTGTGAGGGACACAGCAATGTCTATGGTGTGTTGGGCATCAATGACTGCTGCACTCCACACAGTGATATGCACAGCTGGCAGGTGTGTTCTGACAGTGGACACCACAGTCATGCTTTCCTGTGACCCACATACACTGCACCAGTGGCATGGGATTCCCACACTAACATGCACATGGCTGGATGTGTGTGTGGTGGGGAGCCCGGACAGGTGTGTGGTATATGCCCCCGGGGGGGGCAGACACATACCATCATACAAGGACACTGATGTGAGGGGCATTCCCGTCACTGTCACATGTGCACTGTGTGGACAGCTCCAGCATGTGGCAGTACCTACTATGTGGTGCAGCCTGGCCACCTGTACACCCTCCCCTCAGTACCCTCCATTCCCTCAGTGATGCATGTGTGTGCTGGATTGTGGCGGTGTACCCCTATGGGGGGACTGGACGTGCATGCAGCATGTCTCTTCCATAGCACATGGGGTGGCCAGGGTGGCCGTCTGCCCTCTCTGCCTCCTCACTGGTTACAGTCATCAGTTGCACCATGATCTTGTTGTTGCTTACGACAATGTTGCCTGTTGCTGCTGTGTCCAAGCCTCCTATTCCTGTTTTGCCCAGAATTAAGACTACCTTTTTCTGGGTGGTAATTTGTGCTACGTAAAGTATCACACAAAGTCGTGCAAACATACTTTGCGCAGTACTAACACACTGAATATAGCATAGTGCCTGTATTCAGGTACACACCCCTTCTTTTTGCCAGTGCATACATAGAGAATAATGCACATGTAGGTGTGTAATATGCAGTTTTTTTACACACTCAAGGTGTGTGATAATATATAAACCTCGAGAGCGAAGCTCGAGAGGTTTATATATTGTCACACACTGAGGTATGCAAATAAAAATGCATATCACACACCTTCATATCTGTAACTGGTGCTGAGTAAACAAAGCTCAGAGTCTTTCATGGGCTAGTGAGGTACACACAACTCGGTGCGAGACTGTAAAAGCCGTATACACTCACGAGTTGATATGACTTTGCCGTATCAACTTGCAGGTTGATACGACTTTTTACAGGTCTCAAAATGGGTTGATATCAGGGGTTACCAGTTATTATATTATAATTTTGCCTGGCTCTACTGCAGTTTGCCCCGCTATTTGGACTTTAGAATATAGGGGACCACAAGAACCCAGCATAAATGCCCAGCCAAGAAGTTATGAATATCTGCCCCAGATACTTAGTTCTATATAGAGCCAGACGGGCATTATGTAATGTGTAAACTTACTTCAGATGGAACAAACTTTGATAAATTTGTATGCACCTAATGAGGAAAATCTACAATTATTTTTTTTTATCATCTTTGTGTGCTTCACTCCTCCCTTGACCCCATTCTAGACACCCCTTCCCAGCCCCTAGCAACCCGGGCTTACCTGCCACTGTTTTATTTCTGCTCGGTGCCTGGTCATCAGTAGGAACCTTCGAGGGGCCAGTCATCATCCCTTCAAGGGAGGTATTTTCCCTTTTTCTTCCCCTTATGCCCGGGGCCCCTGACACAGCGGCACATGTGCGTGGAGGCGCACATGCACCCTGCTGCCCCAGTAACAGCCCCTTCCTACCTCCCCGCCAAATGTCTGGCTCCTTCTCAGCCTTCTCTACCCCCTAGCCTCCACCGTGAGGCAGCCAAGAGCCGAGGGAAAACCACATCCCTCCCCAGACAGAAGAGTTGCCTCTCAGCAGCTTGATCCAGCTCTACGCACTCCCCCCTTGCTGACCTCTGTTGGCCCGTGCTCGCTCCCAAATATGGGTCCCCAGCATGGTGCAAGGTAAGGCATCCAGTGCCTCAGCCCTCTGAGCCACCATGATGGCAAAATCTATAATTCTTTACAATTGTTTTCTGAAAGTTGCCTCATGTGACACGTCTCTTATTATAGGTGGTGAATTTAATATAACTCTCTCTTCCATAGATAAAGCCCTATCTACAGTGGAATGAAAGGTCAGGAAAGCTAGTTTAATAAAAGCTTACATGCAGGACCTAGCATTGTTAGACCCATTCCAATTCTTTTTTCCCACCTTGGTTAAATACTCCTATTGTTCAAAGGCATATAACACATATTCTAGAATTTTTTGAGGGGAGAGGATTCTCAGGTTATATTGCATATAGTTGAGTCTATAAGGTGTAACCCTATTGTTTTATCTGATCATGGTCCCTGTTATTTAGACCTGAGTATGACATGTATAAAGAAATCAACCATCAGAGCTTGGTCATTAGGTAACTCGCTGTGGCATGGTGAACATTTCATAAAATTGCTCCAGCAGGAAATTGATTTTTTTTTAAAGAGGAATAGTCAGGAAGAATTTGCATGACAAATGATATGGGAATCTCTCAAAAATGTTCTTAGGGGTTGGATTATAGCTTATGATAACAACAAGAAAAGAACAAACAGGGAAGAATGAAATAATTTAGAAGCTGATTTAATGATGGCATAATCACAACATGCCCAACTTGGAACAGGCAAATAAGACTAAAATTATGCATATAAAGGAAAAACTTGAAGAATTTTATATAGTTGAGCAGAGAAAGCTATGATTAGGTCAAGAGCTAAATTTTTTTTTCAGAACTCCCCAGCAAATTGCTGGCTTATCAATTAAAATGCTAACCAAACCAGAACAGGATAGACAAACTTAAATTAGAGGATAGAGAAAATCTCAAACCCGGCTGAAATTAATATGTAATTTAAAAATATATTTAAATTTATAAGCTCCAGAATTTAACATAGACATAAGATAACTTCAAAACTACTTGGCCAGACTAAAATTACCTCAAATAGCAAGTTCTGATTTGAAATTTCTACATAGAAATTACGAGGAAGAAATACAAGTAATAAAAAAACTTCTCAAATGTGAAATCACCAGGGCTTGATGGCTTCCCTTCAGAATTTTACAAATATTTAACGAATACATGAACCCCTATTTTGTTGCAACTCTTTCAGGAACTACATCAAGTAGGAACTTTGCCTTTCTCCTTCAATGAAGTTAATATTTCCTTGATACTAAAAAAAGATAAGCTATCCAAACATTGTAACTCTTACTGCCCCATTTCAATATTACAGTAAATAATGACTACAAAATCTTCGCTAAAATATTAGCAAATCGATTATCAAAAATGTTACTAAAAATAATTCATTCAGAGCAAACTGGCTTCATTGAAAGGAGAAGGCTGCATCACAATATCAAAATAGCACTTAATTTAGCAGAATTAGCCTCAGGAACTAAAAATATCATTCTGTCATTAGATGTGGAAAAGGCCTTCAATAGGGTCCACTAGCAGTATTTATTTGAAACTTTAAAGACCTTTGGCTTGGAAGGCAGATTTCTAGATTGGGTTAAAGTAATCTAAGCTAGACCTCAGGCCAGAGAAAAGACCAATCAAGACATCTCTCAATTATTTGATTTGTTCAGAGGCACCAGATAGGGTTGCCTGTTGTCCCCCTTGTTATTTGTTATTTTTTTAAGCCCTGGCAATACAAATTAGGGCACACCCACAACTGCGGGGAATACAAACAGGCACATAATCCCATAAAATATCTCTTTATGTAGACGACATTCTGATTTTTTTTTATCAGAACAAAAGCAAACCTATACAGATCTTTCAAAAGTATTTACTGATTTGGGTAGATTATCAGGCTTCAAGATTAACTGGGAAAGAAGAGAAGCACTTTTTTGGGGAAATAATTTCGGTCTTCCAGAGAACCACACTTTATTAAAATTGTGTGAACAATCAATTAAATATCTGGGGTTCATCTTACTGTAGCTCCAGATCTTAGGTATAATTTAAATTTTCCACCAATTTTGGAAAAAATCTAATTTGATCTGGAAAGGTGGCAACTACTACCTTTAGTTCTTGTAGGAAGAGTTAATATATTAAAGATGAATATTCTTCCCAGGCTGCTATTTCTTTTTCAAACCTTACCATTAAAAATTCCTAAAACATTTTTTCTTGTGTTGGAAAAAAGCAACCAGGAAATTTTTTTGGAAGAACCAGCAGTCCAGAATTGCTTTAAAAAAAAAAACTGTATCTATCAAATTAAAAAGGAGGCCTCTGTACCCCTAATTTTTTGTGGTATTACCTGGCAGCTCAGTTAGAATGCACTAGGTGTTGGTTTAGGGAAGACACTCCAAGCATTTCCTGTTTTCAAATAGAATTATTCAGATCTTATTTTTCTGCTCTAAAACATTCCCTAATGGTGAATCTAAATAATTCAAGATACTATAAAAACATTTTATCAACCACCAAAACTACAAAATGTGCCTGGACTGCAGCACAAAGGCTATTGGGAAACTCTAATAACATTTCAAGATTTACCCCCATTATTAATAATAGCTAATCCCCCCATCAATCAAAGACAGAGCATTTAAATGATGGTCTTCAGCAGAGAGGTGTACACCAACTAATCAATTTTATGATGAAAATTATTTGTTATCCTTTGAAGCTACAGTATACGATAAAAATATAATCTTCCAGATGGACTAATATTTCAATATATGCAGGTTAAAATAATTTTATAAAAAAAAATAATAAAGGATTTGATATACTTCCTTTATCACAGGTGGAAGAAACTGTTTTAAATATGAACCTAGGAAAACATTATATCGCTATTTTCTACAAACCATTTAATAACACAAATAATATCTCTTTGTTAGAATTAAAAAAAAAGCCTTGGGGAAAGAGAGAGCAATCAGATAATATCGGATACTAGATAGGAAAATATCATAGATCTCTCATCTATAAAGATAAAATAGGTTGAAACAGATTTATATACAATTCATAAAACAATATTTAACACCTGTCAAACTTAATAAAATGGGAGCTTCAACTTCAAATCTTTGTCAAAGATGCCAAAGTGAAAGAGGTACACTGTGGCATATGTTAATCATATGTACCACTCTTAGAGATTTTTGGAACAGCATCTTTTCCACTTTCAGGAGAGTTTTGGGCTGAGATTTTCCATTCAGCCATGGCATAGCTATGTTGGGATGGGGTCAGATATAGAATCAGCTCATGGAAATACAATGTTGATTACTGTGGGTTTATTAGTTGCCAAAAAAGCAATACTTCAGCAATGGAAAGACAAAAAAACACTTGAATTTAGAGTATGGTTGCAACTGATGTTTGATCAGAGCAAGGCAGAAAGGGCATTTTATAAACTAGAGAATGATCCCACTAAGTTTGAGAAGCTTTAGCTACCATTCATTAGGGCCTTAGGACTGGTTAGACAGGAGTAAGAAGGATAGAGTTCAGAAGGACACTTTAGGATTTGGGCACATTAGTAATGATGAAAGCATGGGATCATAAGTAAAAAGGATGATTGAAACATCCATGCTCTGAGCAAAAAAAAACTAAAATTAATTCAAAAATGATTCCCAAGTATCAAAAAGGAGCTGATCTTGATTTGTTTTTAAAATCTTTTCAGAGAATTTGGGGGTAGTTTGAATTGGACAGGGCTTCCTGGGTACCCAGTTAGAAGAGTTCTACACAAACAGTGCCACTCTACAGGGTGCTAGTTTGTATAGCGCTGCCACGAATAGCGAGAGGGTATATTCAGCACTTTCAGGATGCGCTCCCCTGGTCACTGTCCGTGGTGCTAGTAGACTTCAAGGGCACCAGAATCCGGGAGGCTGGCCGAGCTGCTCCCATAGCATGGAGGGCTGGGGCATCGAGCAGCTCAGCCAGTGGCACTGAAGACCAGAGTTCTAATCCTGGTCTCCAGACATTTTACTCCGATCGGGACTTTTGTTTTACAAGGGGCCCTGGAAATGGTATTCCACAGCCCCAGAAATTTAACTTGCCCCGTGATCCGCTCCCCCAAGAATGGAATTCTTAAGTCCGGGGGGTGCGGGGAGGCAGAGCCCCCCCACCCCCACAAAAGAAAATTCAGCACCGTTATTGCAGCATGCACCATTCTGACGCTATTCATGTCAGTTCTGTTTAGACCTAGTGCCGGCTTCTTGTGCAACTCACCTTTTGCCACTGCTTTAGGGCAAGACATTAGAAGCTTTTGCTAGAATGGACAATAAGGATTGTATGGACTATAACAAACTGAAAAATGCCTTGTCAAAGAATTTTGGATTGAGTCCCAAGGGCTATAGACAAAATTTTAGAGGGTTTAAGGAAGGCACTGGAAGATAGCTATTCTGAAATGTGGGCACACATAGGTAGTCTGTTAGAATGATGGTTAAAGGGTCCAAAGGACTCCAAACTCCACATAGGAGGCAACCGAGGGGGTCGATCAATTTGTATCCATCCGACCATACTTTCAGTGCAAAAATAATAGGGGTGGGATATCAGGTGGTTTTAAGGGAACATGGGGGGGACCTAAGGGAAGCTAGCCTGTGCCCAAACAAAAAGGGAAGCCAAATAGTTTCAAAACTAAGGAGTCAGGGGAATATAGATGCTTCATCTTGCAAAACATGAGACACCTGTCATATGACTGTCCAAAAAATATAGACTAAGGGGCAAATGCAGCTGAAAGGGGAAGCTCTGGAAACTCACAGCAGCCGCTAGTGGCGTGTGCCCTGCATGCGGTTCCCACTAAATCTACTGCATACATGCACCATGTGTTATTAAATGGGATGGCAACCCTTGGATGAAGGGACACTGGGACCTCCATTTCTAGGGTAAAACAGGATTTAATTCACAAGGAACAGATGCTGCCAGGACCAGTTTTCTAGATTTAGAGAAGTGACTGGTCCTGCAGTCACAGTGCAAATAACCCAGCTCTTTCTAAGCTGGGAAGGTGGCCATGGCTTATGGAAGGTTGGTGTTATACTGGACCTGCCTGATGCATGTAATTATCTGTAACGTTTGACAACTGGGCCATTGTGTGTGTGTCACTACCCCAAATAAGACAAGGGAACCAGCTCCTGAGGACAGAGGGATAGTGCAGCTGCAAGCAACCCTCTCTTAGCAGCAGGGGAAGTTGTTGCTGAAGAATGAGCTCAGAGCAGCAGTTCTGAGCCATAGCTACAGACTTGGGAGAGCCCAGCCATGGTGGCTGTCCCACAAGAGAGTATATTTTAGTGAAGGTCAGGCTTGTGGAGCTGGGGAGAGCCCAGCAAGCTGACCCATCCCTACAGAAATTGAGGAGTTAGCCACCAGCATGTAAGGTAACTCTCAAGGTTCAAGTAAAGGGTGATAAACTGGGAGACTGGGCTCCTGTATCATGAGTGGGTTCCAAAGGAGGACCAGAGGAAGGGTACTCTGGCAGTTAGCAGTTCCTAAGGAGTATAATAAGCAGTTTCTGGCCTTAGCCCACAATATACCCTCTCTGGACACTTGGGAGACAGCTATACAAAAGGCTAGTAACCAATAATTTTTATTGGCCAACACGTATCTTTAAGAATGTGGCAAACTACTGCGGACTTGTCTGCAGTGCCAGGCGTGGGAAAGGTTGGGGATAAGGCTAGGCGGCTTTGATTCACTCGCCTGTAATTGAAGAGCCATTTTGGCAAGTTGCTGTGTGGACATTGTGGGGCCACTGAGACCCCAAGTTGCACAGGTAAAAGGTACATGTTGGTGTTTGCGGATTACATCACAAGGTACCCAAAGGCTGAGCCCTTATCCTTCATTGAGGCAGCAAAAGAGACCAATGAACTGCTGGGGAAATTTAGCCAGGTGGATTTTCTCCAGGAGATTCTGTTGGACCAGGGCACCAGTTTCATGTCTGCCCTAATGGCTAGTCTTTGGGAGAAGTGTGGGATGCGGCAGCTCAGGGCCTCCCTCTACCACCCTCAGACTAATGGCCTGGTCGAGTGATTTCATGCATTGCTTAAATCTATGTTAAGGGCATTTGCTAACCAGTATGCAAGAGAGTGGGACAAGTACTTACCCTATCTCTTATTTGTACATAGGGAAGTCCCCCAAGAGCCCACAGGGTTCTCGCCATTTGATCTTCTGTTTAGCCATAGGGTAGGTAGTCCCCTTGTTTTGGTAAGGGATGAATGAAAGGGTGACCTTATTCCCAAGGGAAATCTTTTGTGAGTACATCCTGAATTTCAGGTCAAGGCTCAAGGAGCTCATGAGGTTGGCCCAGGAGCACCTAGCCACTGCACAACAGAGACAAAAGATGTGGTACAACAGTGGGGCCACTACTCGAAGCACGATGTCAGGCAACGAGTGATGGTACATATCCCCGTCCAACAGAATCAATTGCAGGTGATGGGGAGGGTCCTTACTCAGCAGTCAGGAGGGTGAATGATGTTAATTATGAGAAGAAGCTAGCCGGCAGGAGGCACAAGCAGCTAATCTACCATGTAATCATGATGAAGTCCTACCATGGCTGGGATGAGACGGTCCTGGATGTGCACAGTTATCAGAAGCAAGAAGCAGAAGCAGACCTGCTGGTGGATCTCCTTAGAGAGGTTAAGGGAGACTCCTCATTGGAGGTTGTCACCCTCTTAGAGTGGTTGACACTGGCACAAGCTGCCAAAATGAGTGAGGTGCAGCACAACTTTGAGGAAATGTTTACTGGGAAACTGGGGTATTCTGACATAGGCAGAGTACCACATGAATCCCAGGCCCCGCTTAGACAATCACCCTACAGAGTCTCCAAGGGTGTGAAACATGCCATTGAGGCGGAGAGCAAGAAAATGCTGGCTTCTTAGGGTAATCCACAAGTCCAGTAGTCCCTGAGCCTCCCCAGTGGCACTGATTCTTGAGAAGGATGAGACCATGAGGATCTGTGTTGGCTACCACATCCACAACAGCTGTAGGGAGTTGATGCATAACCCAGGCCCAGGATGGATGAAGTCCTAGAGAGGTTGAGGGAACCATGTAGCTGACCACCACAGACCTGACAAGGGTCTACTGGCAGGTACCTATAAACTGTGAAGCTAGAGAGAAGTCAGCCTTCATCGCTCTGTTTGACCTTCTGGAATTCTAAGTAATGCTATTCAGGATGAAGAATGCACCAATCATCTTTCAACAGCTCATGGATGCATTCTGTCTGGGGCAGGAGATTTTGCTCTGGTGTTTGTGGATGGCATCGCCATCTACAGCCAGACATGGGAGGATCAAGTCAGGCACATGACTGAGATGCTTCACTCGACCGAGGCAGCAGAGCTGACATTCAAGGTGGAGAAATACAAAATAGGGATGGCAGAGGCTTATACCTTGGGCACAGGGTAGGGAGTGTGTACATCTGGCCTGAGCCAGACAGTTGTAGTATACTGGGACGGACCATGCCACCACAAAAAAGATAAGTATGGACCTTCCTAGGGATGGCAGAGCACTACTGAAAATTTGTGCCAACATTCAGTAGCATGGCCAAACACTTGTCTGATCTTACAAGGAAGAAAATGTTAGAAAAAGTTCAGGTTGATGGATTGCTGTGAAACAGCATTTTGCAAACTGAAGGAGGCATTGTGTTGGGCACATGTGCTTGCGAGTCCTGCCTGTTCTCTGAAGTTCATTATGCATGTGGATGCAGCTGGTCATGGGCTGGGGGAATTCTGAGACAAGTCATGCACACAGGGAGGACTACCCAGTAGTGCACCTGAGCAGGAAGCTGCTGTCCAGAGAGCAGACCTATACCATAATTGAGAAAGGGTGTCTGGGTATCATCTGAGCTCTGCAGAAGCTGCAACCATATTTGTATGGGTGGGCATTCACACTGCTCACTGACCACAACACCCTCCATCAGACCAGTGGGCAAAAACTCATGTGGCTGAGATGGAGCCTCGTGCTGCAGTCCTATAACATGGATATTAGGCAGTGCAATGAGTCTCAGCATGGCAGTGCAGATGGTTTGTCTAGGCAACAACCAGTGGTTCAGTAAAGAACGGAGGTGCTTTAAAGAATCCATTAATTGTTAAACCAGAGAGAGAATGGGGCATAACAGGTGGCAAAGCAAACCTGCTAACATGAAAAATAACAATTCTATAATTCTATAATTCTATGACCATGGTGCCACAGCTCTATAACTATATGACTCTGTCACTCTAAGACTTGATCACTCTGTGACTCTATTTTTTTCTTATTTGTACAGAACACCCCCTTCTAGTGATTGCTTCCAACCCCCCTTCACAGCAGCATGAATGAAGAGACTGGCATGCAGGGACTGCTGTCTTGATCCCCAGCATGAACAAGGGAAGTCCTGCATTTGTTTTGTTTTTCTTAGCGTCAGTTCATGGCTAACAGTGTGGATCTGCACCACTGTTAAGGATACTCAGCCAGCATTACCTATTCTGCATTGGGTTCAGAGAGAGTCCATTGGCCAGCGACTGTGGGAGAAAATGGACGTACGGAGCAATGGTGGACAAGAAAGGCTTGCCTGTTTAGTGAAAGTGCCCGCTGGCTCCTGGTGTGATCCTCTTTGCCTCTGGGCCACACAGTATCGCTCAGTGTAGATCCTCCCAGGAAGCAGCAGTTCAGAGGTCAGCCTGCCCCTCTCCAGCAGCAGAAGCAGCAGCTATGGATCAGCAGCTCCCAGTCCCTGATTTGTGGTGAGTTTAAGGCGCTGGTGGTGAGTGGGCGAGATGTCCAAAAGAAGTTTTGTTTTTTTAATTTAAATTTAATCATGGAACCATGCCAGGAGGCGGAGTCAGGCAGTAAAGCTCACATACAAATTAGGACTAATGTAAATAATGGACTGCCCTCAAGAAGCGAAGCAAGAGCACTGAGACCCAGTTTTGTTTAGAGTTCAAAACAGCCAAGAACAAGCATTTGTCAATGGCGAACGTTGGTTGCTTCTTTAACACTGGCACTTCTCTGAGCTCCTTTTATGCCCTGCAGTGTACCTCATCTGGTCTCATAGCCTTATATACTTTCAAGGCAGCAACTTCTTTCAGTAACACCTATTTAAATCCCACCCTCCTATCCACCCAGCACCCACAATTCTTTTTTTCTGCCGAAAAAACCTTTTAATGGGGACCGGCACAACCCGCCCGCCTCCATGGCCAGCCCCCATCTTATAAACGAATTTAATTGAGAGGCAACAGTGCCAAGAATACAGAGTAATCCCCCAGATTTAAGTGAGAGGCAGCAGTGCCAAGAATACAGAGTAATCCCCCACCAACAACAAGCAGTGACCTGACCTCTCCATCCATCCATCACCCCCCTCACACCCCGCACCTGACATCCAGTGCCCAATTCTCCTTATTAGAAGACAATTGCCACCAGTGCCCGCCGGTCCAGTAGAGCACAACCCTCCCTCCTCCACTGCTGAGTGCCGGCTTCTAATGAATGAAACCGCACTGCTTGTTGCTATAGTACAACCAGCAGATCACATTGCAAAAAAGTAAGTTAATGCATCAGTTAGGGTTTTATTAAATCATCAAAAGCTGGGAAATTAGATGTTATTGTTCTCACCTCACCTCACTACTCTCCACACACTACCGAGGCGCGGGTGTTATGGAGTCATCAGGCTCAACTCTCACCCCATTCCATGTGTAAACAAGCTGACATGCTACAGTATAGGAGAATGGGATGAGAGTTGTGCCTGATGACTTCCATGGCACACCCGACGCCTTGGTGTGTGGAGTGGGGGTAGGTGGGTGGAACAATAACATCGAATTCCCAGCTTTTGATGATTTAATAAAACCCTAACTGATGCATTAATGTAGTTTCTTGCTATGAATGTCCCTTCTTTTTGAGATGGTATAATAGTAGCCTTATTTTATTGTGGGAGTGCAGGGTCTGAAGTCCGCAAAGTTATGTATGTGTATAGAATAAATGCAACAGATGCACATAACTTGGGCATTTCCAGGAATTATTTCACCAAATTTTCAACATGGCCTTTTGGGGACCCCACATCGTGAACACTGGCACTTTGTTAATCTGTCCCGAAAGTTAATTTCACAAAGCAGCCCGTTCTATCGCAGCAACAGGTGCAAAACATGTTTCGTCAGGATGTGACAATGACAGCTGTATACTGTTCACGAGGAGGTGTGAAAATGGCAATGTTGAAAATCTGGAGTAAAATATTCGAGGTTACACTAAGTGCATAGAACTCATGTAATGCAAGCTTGTAACGCAGTCATTTTTGGAATTATTTCACCAAATGTTCAATATGGGCTTTTGAGATTCTCCTCTCTCATGAACACTGGCACTGTGATTTCATTAATCCATCCCAAAAATTCATTTCGCTACAGCTACTACGCCATTCTGTGCCACAGGTGTGAATACGCATTTGAAATGATATGAAAATGACAGCTGTAATGTTCATGAGGCAGTGTAAAAAAATGTAAGTGTTGAAAATCTGGAGTGAAAATATTAAAATTGGCGAAGTTATGAGCGTATGAAATTGCACAACATCACGCCTCATAATGCAGCAATTTTGGGACTTTTTGCATATTTTCAACATGGGGTTCTTGATAACCCCCCATGAACACTGGCACTGTAATTTCATTAATCGGTCCTGAAAGGTTATTCTGTGCAGCAACCTCAAAATCACCTTTCAGGACTGATTAACGAGATGACAGTGCCAGTGTTCATGAGGTGGGGCCTCAAGAACCCCATGTTGAAAATTTGGGGTCACTGTACCTACAAATGGCTGAGATATCAACATAAGTTGAAAACCCCATTGACTGCCATTATACAGTATGGCTTACCTTGATTCCTTCAGTTCGCGGTTTGCCTTTGAAGAGTGCAGACGTGTCCCAGTCCAGAGAAGATCACAGCCACCACCTCCAGAGCTAAGTATGGGGTAAGGGGTGCAGGGAGGTGGTGCAGAGGGAGGGTGGGGATGGGAGAGGGGATGGGGAGATGACAAGGATGGTTTTCTTTTCCAAGTACATAAAAAAGATGTTGGGGACTGTTTTCTTTTTACAGGTACATTATACATTTGGGTGCACTGGGAGGCTACCTAGTGTCCCACACTGTCGGGGAGGGGCTACTGCTGACATGGGATTAGGCACCCCGCTGTTGGCAAATATAAGGGAGATCGACAACACTGCTGGGAGGTGGGGATATACTAGGAACACTGGGAGTGGGCTCCCAGTGTTCCCACAACAATAATATGGGGATTTTATACACAACTGGGGACACTGGGAGTGGGCTACTCAGTGTCCCACACTGTCAGGGTGGGAGGGCTACCTGCTGACACAGGATTGGGCACCCTGCTGTCAGCAAACCTATATCAAGAGGGCACACTGCTGGAGGGGTACCATACTGGGCTGAAGGACAACTGGTGACACTGGGAGTGGGCTACCCGGTGTCCCACACTGAGGGGATGGGGGCTGTTTTTGTTGGTCTGGGTAGGAGATTTATTAGTTTTGTTTTGGAAGCCGCTGTTACACGAGACTTCCCCTTTCATGCCACAAGCCGATCAGCTGTTTACTGACGTGACTTCATGCAAATCAAAGGACCGAAGTCCTCTCTGATTGGAGCGGCTTCGGTCCTTTGAAGTGTATGACCATTCAGCCCACCTAGCAGAGAGTTGCGTCAGGACCACACCGAATGGTCAATGGTGCTGACTGCCGAGCCCATTACAAGTCCCTGGTTTTGTGTACTGCAATGGCTTGGCAGCAACACACACACCCAAAAATCTCGCATCGCAATAATACGCTGGTTTCACGCCGCAACGAAAAGGTAAAAAGGGTAGACATCAAACAGCAGCGTAGCTGCCAGTTGCTCAAGCTGAAGAGTCATTATATTTAAGTTACTGTACCTAGCCTGAGAGTGTTACTCACCTCTGCTGAAAACTGCCACCCTGATTTTCCTACCTTATATAAACTGGGTCACTCACAAGGATCTAAAGTGACAGGGCTGTGCTTGAATGTTTAAACAATACAACATATAAGATATTTATATGTAAAGAGACAGTACTCATTTGAATAGCTTGTCTGAACTGTACTAGTTAAAGACTGTCTCTCTGAACTGAGCTTACAAGAGACTTACACTAAAGGTGCCCATGCGTATGAACAGTGCCTAACATAAACTGCCTAACCTGAAGATGTCTTTATTTTAAACTTAAATATAAACTTTTTACCAAGAACTGTTTAACTTAAAGGTGCCCTTGTTTACAAACTATGTATCATGCCTTGATCCCTGAAACAGCTTTAATCCCCAAGAAGCCCTCAACATTCACATGGTGCCCCACAGACTGCCTAACGCACTATCAGTAAAGTGTGTCCCAAACCCTGCATGTGAGATGAAAGACCAGAGACCCCAAGTTTCAGTGCTAATTGTCTGAACTCTCTCAAAGCCTGACCTCAACAGTTGCATGCTCGGTGAAAAGTGACTGTACTCTAAGTAGTTTTAGCACGCCTGTCAGTAACCAAAGCTCAGAAAGTAACAGTAACTGGAGCATGGAATACTGTCTGTGAACTTTAATTGTATATCCTTCTAACAAATTTGCATGTTTCAAGAGCATCAAAACTTCACTGCATGATTCAGAGATACTTTCCTTCCTGCATGACCCAAGCACCGAAGTTGAACTTGCAGGCCCAGTCTATTACACCACTAAAAATTGCATGCTGAAGAGAACAAAAGGGGTCTGGTCATTAGAAAGGATTAAAGAAGCAGTACTACGAAAAAAAAACTCCACTTTTTTGACAATTTATTACCTGTGCTCTGCTGATCATATACCTGGTACTCTTTCCCGCCGGTGTTGCACTATCACCGAGTAATTTGCTCAGTTATCCCCTGCTTAAACATTTCTGTCACCAAGCATGTTGCACTGGAACCCCCTTTGTTGCCAACTGCACATCTGTATGACTTGCAGAGACATTGGGAATGGTCAGCAGAGGGTCCCACTGCTGTAGTCAAAAGACGTGATATCATCTGAAGGAAAAGTGCAGCTGAAAATTAGTCAGCCGCCATATTTATTGTAGCGCCACAACAATTCAAATAAATTGCAAATATCTAAAAAAACTAAAGATGACTGAAAAAAAAAACATTTACAGGTATGGAAACTGGAACTTTGGCCACATGTTTACAGCCAAAAAGCAGAATTTTGATAGATTACTTCCTGATTTGGCAGTACTGCTGCTTTAAGTGATAGTCAGCTAAGGACTTTCTATTGTTACCTGTTTTTCTCATTGACTAGGACAACTCATCATAACTTGTCCTTTCTGTCCATACCCTTCCCCAACAGTGAGTCCAGGTAGCTTAGGGAACAACACTGGGAATTTTTGACATCCAGCAGGGTTGAGGTTCTCCTTTTACAGATTAATTTGCTTTTTGTTCCCTGGAATTCTTCAGTGACCCAGAGGTTCCAAAGTCATCCACAAGTCCTTTTGTTTCGTATTTCCTGGAGTTCTACAGTGACCCAGAAGTTCCACAGTTGTCTACCAGTCCTTTAGCATCGTCCACCAGTTCTTTAGCTTCATATTTCCTGGAATTCTTCAGCAACCTGGCGGTTCCACAGTCATCCACCAGTCCTTTTGTTTCCTGTTTCCAGAGTTTTACATAGGCCCAGATGTCTTTACACTTGTCGCTGTCCAACAGTTTATTTTCATTTCTTTTCCTAGAGTTCTGTCTTGACTGGAGGTCCTGAAGTAGTTTTGAAGTCCTTTTGCCTTTGTTTTTTCCATTTTCCTTCTTTTCAGGTTCAACCATGGCAGCCAATGCATGCATTGGTCATTACAGTTAAACTTACTTGAAACTTCATGCACTAACTCTTAACCAGATTCCTTAGATATCTGGGATCCTAGTCATGCTATCATAGAGAGGTAGAGTCATAGAGTGATAGTCTTAGAGCTGTAGAACTATAATACACCGTGAGCCTGTTTTGCCTGTGTTTTAAAAAATTTGTTCTTCACGTTTCAGAATGCAGAACATGCTGTTCTTAACATTTCAGAATGTAAAGAACAAGATATCATCCGTCTCTCAAAGAAAATAGTGATCACCCCTTCAGATTCTCATACGTATGATCAGCACAGTCATGGACAACTAACAGCATCACATTCCAATTCAAAGTCAGCCATTTAAGCCACAAGCCCCCTTTACAATCGTAAAGTCATCAGAACCATCTGTAGCACAACATTTAGACACTCTGCATAATTGTTTAACAGACAAAAAATGCACCAACCTCACAATATGGGGAAAAGAACAAGAAAAAAACAATCTACTATAGTAACATTTACATGCTGATGCATTCTTTTTTTATGTGAGAATACCACTGAATTTTACTATACCACTCTGTGTGGGACTGAGTCCACAAACATACTTAATTTGTAAGAAGTGTGTGTTGGAAAAACAGGCTCACAGTGCATCATACATAATAAAATAGCCCCTGTCGGTTAAGAACTCTCTGGTACTCTCTACCTTGTTAGATCATTGACATCACGAAGGCACTCGAGCTTCAGCTTTCAAGCCTCTGGTGTCACCAGTCCAACTCGGTGTTGATAATCAGCTTGTTCTCAATGAAGGGGGGTTAATTATTCTATATTTAGAAAACAGGCTTTTTATTTGCTGAGCTCTGATTGGTTGGTACCCCTACCATGGGAGTACATTAACTTTCAATAGACGCCCAGCAAATAAAAAGTTCCAGCTTGGCATGCCTCAGTCAGAAACTGGTATCCCTGTGCCAGTTCAAATATTAAAGCTGACTAACCACCATTTTTTCCCCACTCGGTAAGCGGGATGAAAAATTGACTCCGCCCCAACACACAAACATGGCACAATGCTGCCCACCACTGAACTGCCAGTTTCACCACACACACACAGTTCGTTGCTTTTTTTTTTTTTTTTTGAAATAACACTTAATCCCTGTCACAGCAGTCCCATAATGATGCTGCTGGCCAGTTCCCTCCATGGCATCAGAACTCCAGCTCTGAACACTGAGCCAACCGAAATTGCTCTTAATTTGTTTAATTTTCACATTTCTTGTGGCAGACACATCAAAACTGCATTTCTGTAAGATATGTTGACTTCTGCCATGCTGCCATGCAAGTCTCAAAAATCCCTTTGATCTCTTGCATCCCCCTCCTCCACACTCACATAGCCACCCGCTATCAAGCCTGCAGTTTGAAAAATAACTGAAGAATAAAGCTAAAATTAAGCTGCTGAAAGTGTCTACTGAAAGTGTCTACTCTGCTCTTGTTGGTGGTCGGGAAGGGGGATGATCAGTAGCACTCTATTGTGCCATCCGAATGAGATTCAACACATGGGGGGCAATGGACCAATGCCAGTATACCAAAAAAGCATCACAGCCTGTATGTCTTGTGTGTGTGTGTTTTGGGAGGGGGTATCTAACTTTCTCCAAAGAAGCAAGACTCAAGACCTGTGCTGGTGTGTGTGTGTGTGTGTGTGTGTGTGTGTGTGTGCTGCGTGTGTGTGTGTGTGTTGGAGGGGTAACCATAACAACCAGCTCAAAAAAAGAAAGACGTCACTCTAATACAGGCGGAGGAACTATTTTATTACAAAACTCATTTTAAACTAATTTTGTTATAACATTTTTTATTGAACAATTCTTTCTTCACAGTATCCATCTTCTAAGTGCAATAATACTCTCCAGGGTGGGCGGTATGGGCAATACCAGACCTTCCAGGGGCTATAGGCCGTCCACCTGAGGTGTTAAGCCTTATTACGCCCCTGGGCGGTCCAATATTGCCCAATATCACCCACCCTGTTTGGCATTATTGCTTGCATAGAATCATACAGACACAGAGTCACAGAGTGATAGAGTCTTAGAGTGACAGAGTCACATAGCTACAGAGCTACAGAGCCATAGTCATAGAATTATAGAACTATAGAGTCATAGCATCATAGAGTATTAAAAGCAAAGTTTGCCACTCCTTGTCTACTTCCTCTAGCGCTTTGCACTATTAAACCTTTGCTTCATTCATTGACTTTGTGTCCTGCATCTCCTTACTTAAGCACCACAACAACATCAGCCCAGAAGACCAGTGCTTTAAACTGCATTCCATGGGATGGTACTGCACACAGCATCTGGCCCATTTATTCCCTCTGGGCGGAGGCACCACATTATTTCTTATTTGTTCTGGGATGAACCCCACCACCCCACCACCCAAGGAGAAAGAGCAAACTCAACCTTAAACCAGGTGAGCCCTGTACAGCTTCCTGGCAGGGGTGTGAATCTGGCATGGCGTGCCTGGGGGGGCACATATTTGCACTGCATATTTATTAATTTAATAATCTCTGCATTATTGTGTTAAATGGATGGACCTAGGGTTCCTTCTAACCATAAACTACGTTACTATTTTTCATTATTTTAAATTACTTTTTAATTCCTGTCTGAAACATAATTTTGCAGAGCTACTGCAAAAACACTTTTGGGAAGCTGGCCCAGTGACACTGAGGGTTGAGGCACTGGAGCCACACCTCATGCCACATTGGTGATCCGAGATGGGAGCGAGCTCAGGTGCTGGGGTGAGCAGCGTTGGGAGAGGACTGAGCACCCACAGGGCTGCTCTCTCCCCTGGGGGAGGGCGGGGACAGCTCGGCACACCAGTGGCTCCCAGTGGAGTTCAGGGATGCTACAGTGTGTCGGCTGCATGTTGAGCGTGTAGCTGACACAGGCAGGGTTGTCATGCACCACTACATCAGGGGTGCCCACACAAGGGGGAGGGCTACCAGAACAAGGAAAACCCAGCTCCGTGAGGTAAGTAATGGCACCTGACCCCTATGCCCTCCGCCGGGTCCGCCTCGCCTTGCCTTCCATTTCCTTCACCTGGGTCCTCACCTGCAGCCAGAGACTTTTGGGGGGATATGAAAATGTTCACCTCCCTGGCTCATAAGGTGGGATTAAAGAAAAGGCCATGCTGTAAATGTGGGTTAAAAATCTTTAATCATAGTAAAGCTATGAGTAAACATTCAAGAATTTCAGCATTTCTTCATAAATGTGCTGTTTTTTGGAGGAGATTTTTACCCCAAATTTTCAACATAAGCTTTTTATCACCCTTTCTTGTCATTAAGAGAGGTAGATGTTTTAAATCCCATCAGAAACATGATTTTGCAAAGCAACTGCAAAAACACATTTGAGAGGGATTTGAAAATGTTCACCTACCTGGTTCATGAAGAGGGGTAACAAGGCTATCTTGAAAATTTGTTGCAAAATATTAAAAAATGACAATGTTTTGAGTAAATTTCAAAACATACTAAGAACCCATTAACTAAACTTATCCTATTTCCAGTCAGTTCCTGGTAAGCATTGGAAGAAGCAAGGCATGTTAGTGGAAGCAGCAGGATGTGCCAGTACATCTGAAGGTAAGCGAGGGGTGCGGAGGATGGGGTAGTTGGTCAGGAGTTGGGGGAGGGAGGCAGTAGTCATCACTGGACCATTTTCTTTCTTTTTACAAGTACTGGGCAGCAGGGAAGCGATCAGAAGGTGGGTACGCCATTAGCCATAGAAGAGAGTTTGTTTTATGGACTAAACACAGGAAAGCGATTAGAGATGGGAGAGTAGGCACTGTGGGAAGTGATCCGGAGGTAGGCAGGCTAATTGGGAGTGGAAGGGAGTTTGCTTTACCAATGGGGCACTGCGGGAAGCCACTGGAAGGTGGACAAGACAACTGACGGTGGGGAGTTTTCTGGATGAAGCACAAGGGAAGCAATCAGAGCAGGATAACTGGTAGTTTCAGGGAGTTTGTTTTACAAAAAAATGGCACTGGGAAGTGATTGGGAGATGAGTAGTATAATGTCAGAGTGAAGTGGTACAGAATCATGCTTAGAACCAAGTGAGGACCCCTCGTAGGAAGCTGAGACCGGTGAGGGGAGTAAGCTGGAGAGATGAGGAGCAAGCTGAACGTGATGGCACTCAACTGACTTCTGGGCAGCATTTTGTAGATGAAAGAGTCAGCAGCACTCTAATAGGTGTGGCTGTTTCCTTCCAACTTCACAAAGTTTCCGCCCATCTGCCAGAATGAAAATCGTCACTTGAGGCTACTCCTCATTGAGCTGTCAGTGATGAACCTCCTGCAGCCTGAGCTGCATCAGCTGCTATGCTTATACACCTCTGCAGTCCCTACTCCCCTGACTAGCCACGAGATGTTTGCTTTGTGATGTGCGTGCAAGTAAACATAATAAATAAATAATATGTTCTTTCCACGCACGCATATACAAAAATGTAGCTACTATTCAGTTTTAATTTACAGTGTTTCTTTGGCGACCATGAAAAATCCTCCTCCTATCTTTACCAGCTCACCAGGGTAATCTCTGCTGCTCACTTGTCGCATATAAAATTAAAGTCATGCCTCCATATGAGGCCTCATGTCATGGTGTGTGTGTGTGTGTGTGTGTGTGTGTGTGTGGAATCCATGTATTCTGGGTGAATTCTTCTTATGGAATATTACAGAGCCTATTTTCTCTGGAATGTATGGATACATTTCCAATACATGTCCGTCACATATTGTTAAATTTGGAATTTGGATCCATTTTATAATCGCAAGAAGACATTCCTGGGTATGAACTGCTGTGGAATAACAGTACTTCATGGGTTGTTAAAAGCACTCGGCCATGCCTTGTGCCTCATTTTTTTTGCAGATGATTTAGCCTGAATAGCCCAGCTGAGATGTAACATCTGGTTTCCAGGAGGTCCTGCTTCTACCCATTTCTGTTGATGGGTAGGCTGGAGCACTAATATGTTAAGTGAATTGCTCAAGGTCACCCAGTGAGTATTTGACTGTAGTGGGGTTTGAACCTGTGATCTCCTAGTTCCCAAGCCAGAGCTCTAACCACCCGGGGTACGCCATTATGCCACAATAATGCATATCCTGTAATGTCTTACTGCTTAAATAATACACAACGGGGGATGCTATTTAACTGCACTATCAGTGGCTCACTGGGTATCACGCTCACCTCTGGAGCTGAAAAATTGGAAGACTGTGGTTTCTCGCACTACACCTGATACTTGGGGTAATACTAAGAACTGACAGTGTAGTGCAGTACGAGGGGGATGCTGCACTTCTGATGTGCCTTCTTTCAGGTGAGATGATAAATCGAGGTCCCTTCTGCCCATCCCAGGTTACTGCCCAGGTGGAAGCTAAACAGCCCAGGCACTTCTCGGAGAAGTGTAGTGGCATTTTCCTGGTGTCATGGCCAACATTACCCTATATCAATAAAACAGGTCCAGGAAACCCTCCCTCCCCACACATGCACATATACACACACACACACACACACACACACACACACACACACACACAGGATTCACCTGGAAATGGGCTAGCATAGCTTAGTGTGTCTTTCCTACATAGATACATAGATATTACATAGAAACATAGAGGTTGACGGCAGATACGGACTGCGCCCATCTAGTCTGCCCATTTCTTTTTCTACCTTATAAATGTGCCATTGGCCTTTGCTCTGTCAGTGGCCTATCTATATATACTCATCTGTATTGCTCCCTTATGCCTATCCCATGCCTGTTTGAAGCCCTGCACTGTATTCATATACACCACTTCCTGAGGTAGGCCGTTCCATGCATCCACCACTCTTTCTGTGAAAAAGAATTTCCTGACTTCCGGTGACGTCATCCACCCGAATGGCTGCATAGAGGGGAAGCTCTTACACATTCCACTAGATATATCCTCCCAACTCAGTAAATATAACTTAAAAGTTATCATCCCTAACAGTTTAAATGAAGGGGAGTAAAAACCCGGTGAAATCGCGCTCAGAGAGACTACGAGAAAGGGCAGATGCAAACGGATTTGTCAAGAGGCCTTCTCACAGTCGCAGCACCTCTCCTCCAGACAGCATGGCTGAGGATCACGATCCGACACTGACAGAGAGAGTGAAAGGCTCTCCGTCCAGATCATTAGACCCTTCTCTCAGAAGTTAGAGCGTCCGGCAGAAATGAAAGAGAGTTCACAGTGCTACAGAACAGGTTAACTGAAGTAGAAAGAAGGCTCGACCGCTTGGAGGAAACAATGGGGAGGTAGCTGAAGAGACCCAGCACCTTCATCAGGCAGTCGACTTCTTGATCGACCAGCATGAAAAGTTTCAGGACAAGATCACAGACCTGGAAGCGAGGTCCCGGAGATAATCTCCTCGTATATCGTCTACTGGAGGATCCTGAGACCGTAAGATGGAAGATTTTTACGGACTTCTTAGGGATGTGCTTGATCTCCCTAATGTTTCAGTTTAAAATCAAAAGAGCTCATAGAGCCCTATCAAGAAAACCCACAGATCAAGCAGCCAGACCTCGTTCAGTAGTTTTAAAACTTTCCAGTTTCAGAGATAAAGAAACGATCCTAAAAACAGAGTGGGCTAAAGGAAACATCACATACAATGCAACCAGACTGTTTTTTGATAATGACTACCCTGCTGAAATCTTGAAAAAAAGGGTAGCCTATGCTCCAATTCTTAGACTTCTGAAGGAAAAGGGCATAAGGTTTCATGCGCTTTACCCGTCGAAACTGCGGATCTGTTGGGACTCTGGAAATGCAACATACTCGAACCCAGAGGAGGTCATCGCGGAACTAGAAAAAAGAGGATGGAGTTTCCAGTCAGGTGGTCTGGTCCCATGGGAAAAGCGTCCCCCTCGTTCGCAGTGGCAAAGCATTTTGAACTCTCATGCAGGAACAGGCAGCCGGAGAGGTTTCCGTTCGCTTCAGGAGGTGAAGGACTTCATTGGAAGGAATCGCTCTCTCTCTAATGCTACAGTGATGGACAATCAGGACGCTAACACCTGAACTAAATTAGGTCTGGCATACGGTATAAGAATTTACTGGGGCTTTACGTTTTTAAAATGTTTGAAATACTGGCAGGGTAACGCTGAGGAGAGACTCTGAGTTAAGCAGTTCCCTATTTTTTCTCTGCACTTGTTGTTGAAGCTCTTCTCTTCTCTCCCCCACCCCTGCATAGAAGTTACACAGTGACCAACTCAGCCAGAGAGAGAGTTGTTAGTACTGCTAATCCTCTATAACAGTGCTCTGATTTGTTGGAGAAATGACGTATGGTTATAATATTTTCAAAAGACGTGTTCAGATTAATAAACAGAGGTGGATGTTGTAGAAATGTTACATTAATCCCCGATCTACATGCAGCTGCCCTTCCTACGACCCATCAGGGCTTGTTTTAGGAGAAGCGTTCATACTTTACTCAGGGCCACTTTCTCCTAGTGGTTGACGTTCCCACTAACTGACCCCGAGTTTTTTTTAAGGGATCTGGGAGGCCTGACCGACATGGAGGTCACAATTCCTCCCACAGAGGCTCAGTCCGATTTTAGGTCTGGGTTCCTCTCGTTTAGAGGGGTAAGGTTTACTCCCCTCTACCTTGGAAGTATCAATGTAAATAGGTTCTTAAGGTTCAAATGTGTTAATGTTACTTACACTATCTATTCTTTGAAAGTGCACATGAAAGTATTTTTTTCTATGTGTTTGCCTTCGGGGTTATTACCCTTTTCGAGCCAGGCTCCCTGGGAGCTATTTCTCGGGAACTTCTTGTTGTTGTATTTTATAGATGCAGCTCTTTGACACCCTCAAAGTGGATCTATTCTTTGTCTTGGTCAGTAGCTGTCACGAGTGTGCTGGCCGGTTATAATAGTTCTCAGCTCAATGAATAAGGCCCGTACAGTCAGGGTATGTTCCCTCAACATTAATGGGTTAAATAATCCCATTAAGAGATACAGGGTGATCTCCTCCTTAAAAACTAAAGCCTCTGTCCTCCTGTTACAGGAGATGCACCTAAACAAACAGGAGCATAAAAGCTCTCCAAATTTGGCTTTTCCACAATAGTGGCCTGACTTATGGTAAGGGGAAAGAAGAGGAGCAGTGGTCATGGTTCCTAAAATGTTTCTTTTCATTTAGTGAATTCCTATACGGATTCAGAGGGAAGACTTTCAATTGCGGTGGGGCAGCTGGAGAGGCAGGAGGTCACCCTGGTCTCTATATATATCCCCTCTGGGGAGGGACCAGATATCAGGAAACTGCTATTTCAAAAGGTTGTAGAACGGAGTCAAGGGGTTTTAGTGATGGGCAGAGACCATAACCTGGCCATGACCCACCTGGATACCTCTAGCAATAGGCCCGCTAGAAAGACCCCAGCCCATCGGGACACGCAGGCCTGCTTAGCGGGAGCCCAATGGGTTGACATATGGCGAAATCTCCATCCCAACAAAAGATAGTATACTCATTATTCCGCCCCCCACAAAGTATACACTCGAATAGACTACTTGCATGTCTCTAAAGAACACCTGTATAAAATGCAAAGTTGTACACAGTCCCCGACTGTACTATCGGATCATTCGATCCTGACACTAGACATGGTATGGGAGAAAAGAAAAATCAATACCCTATGGAGATTTAATAATTTCTTATTGAACCTTAAGGACTTTAGGGAAACAATGCAACAAAAAATCAAACAGATTCTTAAAGACAACAAGGGACAGGACACTAAAGTGGGTATTCTTTGGGATACCCTCAAAGTAGTTCTTAGGGGTGAAATAATTAAATATGCGACTCACTATAAAAAGAAACAACAAGCACGTCTTGACAATTTACAGCAGCAACTTGGTGATCTGCAGGCCTTGCATGCCGCTGGTGATGAGGGGATTTTTCCTCTCCTCCAAGCAACTAAGGAACAGATACAGACTATCTTAGATATCCGTACTGAGCAGGCTCTGCAGAGCATTAAGTAGAAACATTATGAAGGGGGTCCCAGAGCTACACGTCTGCTGGCCCACAAAATCAGACAACACAAAATCAGATCCAACATTACGCAAATAAGAGACCCGGACACCAAGAGAATAGTTAATCTCCCTAAAGAAATTGAGCACGCCTTTCAGAAATATTATAGCACCTTATACAGTACTGAATCCGGCGGGGACTCTCGGGGAATAGAGACCTTTTTGAAGGATCTATGGCTCCCGAGGATCTCAGACAAACAAAAACAATTATTAGAGAAAACAATTACCCAAACCGAATTAGATAAGGCTATGTCGGCCCTTAAGACACACAAGAGTCCCGGCCCGGATGGGTACACCGGGGATTTTTACAAGGTGTTCAGAGCTGAGTTGTCTCCTACCCTCTTGGAGGCCTGTAGGGGAGTACAGGCAGGCCAACCAACTCCTGACTCCTGGAGATATGCCTATATAACCAGCATATTAAAACCAGATAAAGATAGTACGCCTTGCTCCTCATATAGACCTAGTTCTGTGCTCAATATAGATTACAAAATTTTTGCATCTATAATCTCCAAAAGATTCGAGTCCTTTCTCCCGGAAATAATTGACCTGGACCAAACGGGGTTTATTCCTGGCCACCAAGCACAGGACAACATAAAAAGAACACTACATCTCCTGCAGAGAGCAAGGGAGGCCAGATCTCCGTTTCTCCTGCTATCACTGGACGCAGAGAAAGCGTTCGACTGGATCGAATGGACATTTCTATGGGAGGTGCTAGGAAAAGTTGGGATACTACAGTCAGTAATTGGGTTAATAAAATCAATGTATGCAAACCCCAAAGCATATGTTCGGATAAATGGTTCCTTCTCTAACCCCATTATACTATCTCGCGGAACAAGGCAGGGTTGCCCCTTGTCACCTCTGCTATTCGCAATTTACCTGGAACCTTTGGCCCAGGCCCTACGGCAAGAGGCGGGGCTTGCTGGGATCGAGGTTGCCTCCACACCCCATAAGTTAGCATTATATGCAGATGACCTCCTGGTGTACCTCACCGACCCGGAGACTTCCTTACCCCCTCTTTGGGATAGACTAAAAAGGTTTGGAGAGAATTCAGGTTATAAAATTAATGAAGCCAAAACTGAAGTCCTGGCCTGGGACTTCATCCCTAATATGGATTTGAGGAAAACTTATAATTTCCGCTGGGATCTGAAGAGCATCAAATACCTCGGAGTGCGGATTGGCCTCTCGTATGATGACTTATTCTCTCTGAACTATACCCCTTTTATGACCAAAACGACTGCAGACCTAGATAGATGGAAAGTCCTTCCCATGTCCATGTACCAACGTATACAATCTGTCAGATGGTGTTCTCCTCGCTTCATATACCTGGCCCAGACTCTTCCAACTCAGATTCCTGACACTTTCTATAGAACATTACAGAGAAAGTTTCATCTTTCATCTGGGCCAATCGAAAACCCAGGATTAACCTCTCAATATTACAACTAACCAGACGAAATGGAGGTATGTCCCTACCCAATTTCAGATTATATCACCTTGCCTCTCAAATTAGAATACCCATCTTCTGGTTGAATAGATCCTATATGGCAAAATGGAAGTGGTGGAATTGCAGGGAAAGGGCTAGAAGAGGTGAACCGTACCCTACTGCCCCCCAGTAATTAGAGCAGAGAGTATTGCCAGTCCATATACCTGTTCAACCCTGCACTGCTGGCAGAGGGTACTGGCATTCCGGGGATTTGTGCCCTGGAGGTCGGCATTGTTCTCCCTGCCTTTTTTGGATGCTTTTACCCCAGCAAAAATGGACAAAGGGTTTCTTAATTGGCAAAGGAAGGGGCTACATCTAGTTTATCATTTTATGCCTCAGGGAACAGTCATTTCCCTAACAGAACTAGTCCTAAAATATGATATTCCCTATTTAGATAGATTTAGGTATTTCCAGACAAGGAATTATCTTTACTCCTTGGGTAAGGTGAGCTGGGGAGACTCCCCTCTCCCCGGACTCCTGTTAATTTTACTTGGAGCCATAGATGGTAGGTCAACCCCACCTCACATAATTTCATCCCTTTACAAGGGTCTATGCTCATTATATAGTAAACCCTTAGACAACATTAGGCAAGCCTGAGAGAGAGACCTCGGAGTGAGATAACTCCCTCTCAGTGGGAGACACATATAAAGGCAATGTATAAGGCACAGACTCAGGTTTCTGGAAAGAATTTGCTTGGAAGATGTCTATTAGATACTTCAGAGCTCCAATAGTGGTGATGAAATACAATGTTAACTACAAAGCAGAGTGTTGGAGGCAATGTGGATTCTCCCCAGCCACCCTCGGTCATATTTTTGGTCATGCAAGGAACTATACCCTTTCCTTGACCACTTACACAAGGCTCTTCAACAACTGATATCATCTAACATAATTCTGGGTCCTCATTTTTCCTGTTCGGGGATAACCACAGGGATTTTTAGATAGTCCCTCCAGAAAATTCTTCAATCTGGCCTTACTAGCCACCAAGAAGGCTTATACGAAGGTTGGGGTTCCCTTGCCTCCTACTAGATACTTGGCATCAGATAATGATAGATATCTATAAGGTGGAGACGCTTACTGCCAGCATTAATAAGTCTCAGAAGGCATTTGAGAATATGTGGAGAAGATGGGTGTTTTACATCTCACCTCTTAGGGCAGATTTTCAACCTTGACTCGAGCTGTATCACAAAGCATCTGTTTACTACAAGAAAGTCATTGGTATTTTTATTTATTTATATTCTCACACCTAAGGCAACAAATGAAATAGCATAACCTACAGAATAGCAGTACACTTGTATGTTAATTGTATATGTCTATTTTTAAGTTATTTTTAATCCATGTCTCCTGTTGTTGTATATGTATCTGTCTATCAATACAAAATAAAGACTGAAAGTTAAAAAAAAAAAAAGAATTTCCTCACATTCCCCCTAAATCGGCCTCCCTCTAATCTCATGCTGTGTCCTCTTGTCCTGCTATTTTTCTTATATTTAAACATGTTAGATTCTTTCACCTTGTTAATGCCCTTAAGGTGTTTGAATGTTTCGATCATATCACCTCTCTCCCTTCTTTGCTCAAGGGTATACATATTGAGCTCTGTTAATCTGTTCTCATATGTCTTCTGATGCAGTCCCTGCACCATTTTGGTTGCTCTTCTCTGGACTGCCTCAATTTGGTTAATGTCCTTGTGAAGGTGTGGCCTCCAGTACTGCATGCAGTACTCCAGATGGGGCCTAACCAGTGTCTTGTAAAGAGGGATTATGAGCTCCTTCTTATGACTTGTGATACCCCTACTAATACACCCTAACATCCCCCTAGCCTTACCTACTGCTTTAGAGTTCTGCTTGGATGATTTCAGGTCATCAGTGATGATGACGCCCAAGTCTCTTTCTTCCTTTGTGACTGCCAGCAACTCCCCTCCCAGCCTATAGGTGGCTTCAGGGTTTCTCTTCCCTATGTGCATGATCTTGCACTTCTTTGCATTAAATCCCAGTTGCCACTCTTCTGACCATTTTGCTAGTTTATCCAGTGCTCTTCTTATTCTGCCCACCCCATCTGGATCATCTACTCTGTTGCAGATCTTGGTGTCATCTGCAAACAGACAAGCCTTACCCTCGAGTCCATCTGCAATGTCACTAATGAAGATATTGAAGAGGACTAGCCCCAGGACTGATCCCTGAGGTACCCCACTTGTGACTTGCATCTCTTATGACTGTATACCATTTACTACCACTCTCTGTTTTCTGCCCGTCAACCAGTTTGCCACCCAGTTGACCAACGTCTGACCCACCCCGAGCCTACCCAGCTTATTTATCAATCTTCTATGTGGAACAGTGTTGAAAGCTTTGCTGAAGTCAAGGTAGGTGACATCAACTGCTCCCCCTTGGTCCACCACTCTGGTTACCCAGTCAAAGAAATCTATTAAATTAATTTGACAGGACCTTCCTTTTGTAAACCCATGCAGTCTTGGATCCTGTGCCCCTATAGATTCCAGGTGTTGCACTATTCTTTCCTTAAGGAATTACTCCATAATCTTGCCCACTACTGAGGTAAGACTGACTGGTCTGTAGTTCCCTGCCTCCTCCCTGCTACCACTCTTGTGGAGCGGGATCACATGAGCCCTTCTCCAGTCTTCTAGGACCTCTCCTGTGCTCAGAGACTTACTAAACAGTTCTGCTAATGGCTCTGCTAGTTCCACCCTTAGCTCCTTAAGTACCCTGGGATGTATGCCATCAGGTCACATTGCCTTGTCCACCCTGAGCTTAGCGAGCTCTTGTAGGACCCTTTCTTTTGTGAATGGAGTAGTGCTCACCTCCCTCCCCCCTGTGTCCATAGTGCTGAGCTGTGGGCCCTGCCCTACCTTCTCTTCAGTAAATATTGAGCAAAAGTATCTATTTAGGATAGATGTTTTTACAGGGTCCTCCTCCCCCTCACATGCCTCCTTTTCTCCTTTGAGCTTAGCAATAGCCTCTCTGGACTTTCTCCTTTCACTAATGTATCTATAGAAAGTCTTGTCACCTTCTTTTACTGTTTGTGCTAGTGTTTCCTCAGTTTGGGACTTTGCCTGCCTTACTGCCTTCCCTACTTCCCTTAGGGCAGTTTGGTATTCCTCCCTATCTTCATCCTACTGTGTTCACTTATATTTCCTGAAGGCCAGCCTTTTGACTCCGACCTTTCCTGCTACTGTATTTGAGAACCAAAGTGGTTTCCTTCTTCTTTTGCACTTCCTTTTCTGTCTAACACAATGGGAAGTTGCTTCAAGTATTGCATCCTTAATGCTTGCCCATTTGCCTGTACCCCCTCACCTGTGTTTCTTTTGCCAGGGCTAGCTTAACTCTGTTGGCCATCTTATCAAAGTCAGCTCCTCTGAAGTCCCATATTTTGCCTTGGAATGGGATGATTTAGATGTAGTGGCAAATTGAACCATACCATGTGATGGTCACTGGCCCTAGGTGACCTTCTACCTGAGATCTGTGATCCCTTCCCTGTTAGTCAGTACTAGATCTAGGATAGCTCTGTCTCTTGTGGATTGTTGTACCAGTTGTTTGAGGCCTCCCCTGCAGGAATCCATCATGTGTCTAGTTCTGGCAGATGTTCCTGCTGGTATTGACCAATCTGTATCCAGCATGTTGAAGTCTCCCATTATCAGAACCTTCCCTTTAGCTGTCATGTTTTGTATATCTTCTAACAGTAATGTGTCTATGTCTTCCCCCTGGTCTGGGGGCCTGTAGACAACCCCAGTTCTTATGGCTGTCCCATTTCCTGTTTCCAGGGTTACTCACAGTTCTTCTGGCTCCTTATGTGTATTCTGAATTTCTGTAGCTTTGATATTTTCATTGACATACAGGGCCACTCCACCCCCACCCCCCCCTTTTGCACCTCGGTCTTTTCTGAACAGTACATAGCCAGGTACTGAAATCTCCCAAGTGCGGTTACTGGTAAACCACGTCTCACTAATTGCTACTATGTCCAGTTTAGCCTCTGACAGTATTGCCTGCAGGTCTGGGATCTTATTTCCCAGGCTGTGAGCATTTGTGTACATGATTTTCCATTGGCCAGATTTCGGTGTTTTAGTTGTTCGGTGAGGTTTGGCATTTCCCCTGTGCGTTGTATGGGGAGACGGAACTTTTTGCTTACCTAGTGATGCAAATGAACTGCAAACATTCTGAATCCCTGTTCGACCACTAGCTGAGGGGGGGAAGGGTGTTCTTCCCATTCGACGTATGGGGTGCTGCACCCCTCTCCCCATTTGCTAGTTTATATTGATGGCAGAAGGGGACCACATGATCCATCTAGCCTGCCCAAGCCTCTATTTGCTATTCAGTGTTATGATGCCTTTGTGTTTATCCCAAGCATTCTTAAAAACCCCGACCATTACTGCCTCCACCACTCCTTAGGGGACGCTGTTTCATGCATCAGCCACCATCTCTGTAAAAAAAGAACTTTTGTGTGTCACCCCTGAACCTGCCTCCCCTCAACTTCATATCATGCCCTCTAGTTCTTGTCTAACTCTTGACCTGAAATAGTTCCTGAACCTGTACCCTATTTATTCCCTTCATGTACTTGAAGGTTTCAACCATGTCCCCCTTTTCTCTCTGTTGTTCCAAGGAATACATGTTGAGCTCCCTCAACCTTTCTTCATATGGTTTCTGGTTCAGTCTTTGTACCATCTTTGTAGCTCTCCTTTGCACCATCTCCAATCTCTCCACATCTTTTCTAAGATGTGGCCACTAGAACTGCACACCAGAACTGTGCACAGTATTCTAGGTGTGCGCTTACTAGTGATCTATAGAGTGGCATTACGACTTCCCTTTTTCTACTAGTAATTCCCCTTCCTATGCATCCCAGCATACCATTTGCTTTTGATGCAGATTTCTCACACTGCTTGGTCTTTTTCAGGTCTTCCATTATAATCATCCCCAGATCTCTCTCCTGCTTTGTGGCTTCTAATTTAATGCACCCCCCCCCCCATGTGGTACTCTTCTCTTGGGATGCTCTTCCCTAGGTGCATGACCTTGCACTTCTTTTGGTTGAATTTTATCTGCCATGCTTTTAACCATGATTCCAGTTTTTTGAGATATGCCTTCATCGTATTCGCCCACCGGGAAGGTCGACTCTATTGCGTATCTTCGTGTCTTCAGGGAAGAGGCTCATTTGGCCCTCCAACCCTTCAGATATGTCCCCTATGAAGACACTGAAGAGGATGGGACCCTACACCGTCCCCTGAAGCACACCATTAGTCTCCTCCCTTTCTTCCAATAAAGTGCCATTTACCATCACCTTCTGGGTCCTCACATTCAGCTAGCTCCTTATCCATTTAACCACTTTCCGGTCAATTCCCTTGCTAGGTGAGCTTGTTTAGCAGCCTTCTGTCTGGTACAGAGTCAAAGGCTTTGCTGAAGTTGAGATACTGTATACCACATCCATGCCTTGATCCACAGTTTTGGTAACCCAGTTGAAGAAATCTGTTAGGTTTGTCTGGCATGACCTTCCTGTGATAAAGCCATACTGTTTTCAAAATGACTCCTATCTTCTAGAGATGTTAGAATTATTTCTTTGAGTAGGCCTTCCATTGTTTTGCCTACAATCAAGGTGAGGCTAACTGGGCGGTAGTTGCCTGCTACCTCCTAGTCCCACTCTTATGGAGAGGCCAACACTGGCCCTTCTCCAATCCTTAGTACCTCCCTAGTTCAGCGATAGTAGGTTAAATAGCTCAGCCAGATGCTGTAAGCTCTTCTTTAGCTCCTTGAGAATCCTGGGGTGAATTTCATCTGGACCCACTGCCTTGTCTACCTTGAGTTTTCCTAGTTCCTCCAGGGCTCTTTGTCTTGTGAATGGTCTGGACTCTGTTTACTTACTGCCTGACCTCTTCTTCCACCCAGGATGAGCCTGCAGATGTCCTCTTACCTGGTAAAAATGGAACAGAAGTATCTGTTGAGGATTTTCACTTTTTCCCTGTCATTCTCTGCATGCCCCGCCTCTTTCTTTGCAATTCTGACTATACCCGCTTGTCTTCCTCTTTTCTCTGATATATCTAAAGAATGTCTTGTCACCCATTTTGACCTCCCTAGCTATCTTCTTTTCTGTTGCTGCCTTTGCTGCCCTGATTGTCTTGCTCGCTTCCTTTAGTTTCTCCATATGTGCGTCTCTGTCTTTGTCACACCTAGTTTCCTTGTATCTTCTATAAGCAATTCTTTTTTCCCCCTTACCCTGGTGGCCACCTCCCTAGAAAACCAAAGTGTTTTTCTTTTCCTCTTTGCTTTACTCACCTTTCTTAGACACTGATTTGAGGCTTCCATTATAGCCCTTTTTAGACGTGCCCAGTACTCCTCAACCCCCCTCGACACTCTTTTTTGTATTTCCCAGGTTATTTTTAAAGGAAAACTATCAAAATAATCAGCTCCCCACCTCCCAAAGCCTTACCCCCCCCTCAATACCCAATTTAGCTTTTCGCAAGGAAAAGCCATTAGTTAATGTACTGGAACTTACTGTATTTTAATTTTGTAAAGTCAGGGAGTTAGAAACATGGCAGAGGCTGCACGGTTCCATTTAGTGTGAAAGTTACGGAGCCATTGTGCTCGCTTCAATAAGACGAAATTGAAATGAATAGTGGCACTGCAACTTTCACACTAAATGGAACCGCACAGTGTCCACCATGTTCCCGATTCCCAGACTGTACAAAATTAAAATACAGTAAGTTCCAGCACATAAACTAAAGACTTTTCTTAGCAAAAAGCTTAATCGGGAGTAAAGGCTTTGGGGACGGGGAGCTGAGGATTTTGACAGTTTTCTTTAAGACACTCCTTCATTTTAGCAAAATCTGCTCTTTTAAAGTCCAGTACTTTATAGTTTTGGATGACTAGTTTCCACAGCCGTATTTACCTGGAACCACAGCATACGGTAGTCGCTGGATCCCAGGTGGCTCTCAACTTCCAACTGCTGAGGTATTTTCCTGTTGGTAAGTATTAGGTCCAGGACAGCTTGGCCCCTTGTTGGGTCTTTTCACAATTGTCTCAGGTCCCGATCCTCGCAGAGCTTCAAGGAAGTCTTTACTCCTGTTGAGGCTGCTGTATAGGTACTCCAATTTATATCAGGCAAATTTAAGTCACTCACCACTATCACCACCCCCTCGTCAGTCATCCTGTGCATGGTTTCAATGATTTCTTTGTCCCCCTCCATGCCCTGCCCTGGGGGTCTGTAAATCATTCCTACCCGGGTCACCACTCCATTTTCAGCTTTAAGTGTGACCCAAAGTGTTCAGCTTCAAACTGGGCATTTGGGATCATTGTGGCATTTATTCCCTCCTTCATGTACATCACCACTCCCCCTCCTTTTCTCCCATTCCTATCCCTCTGGAAGAGGCTGAAACCCAGAATTGTCATTTCTCAGTCATGGCTGTCATTGTATCAGGTTTCAGTGATGGCAACCCAGTCTAGATCAGCCTCTGTAATGATTAGCGTAAGGTCAGCCTCCTTGTTTGTGAGACTCCGTGCACGGGTATACATAGCTTTCCAAACCCGACTTACCCTGTCTTTTGCGTCTTGTCCTTTGTTTGAACTCTTTTTTACTATACTCTTTTGAGGTTTCTCTTTAAATAACTGGCCCTTATCTTCTGCAATGTTATCAGAGAAAAGTCCGTGTTTTGGGGGAGAGGCAACAGGGCTATGTGGTACTGCTGCCTTCTCCCCAGCGCCTAGTTTAAACGTCCCACAAAAATGTCAAGCTTCTGCCCTAGCACCCTTACTTCTGCCCTAGTGCCCTTACACCTTCCTGGTCAAAAATTATGAATGAATAAATAAATATCACAGTATATCACCAAGCCACAGGTTCCTTGTGAGGCATGAGAAAAAGTCAAATGCCTTTAATGTTCTAAGAACTGATGATATACCATAACATACCACACACTGACCCTTGGGAAGTGATGGAATATAGAGCTATCACCATGTGTCACACATAGCTTCAGTATACCTCTCAACCTCTAAGCATGAAAATACATAGCACTGGCCTTCAACATGTAGAGTCAATGGACAGAATGTTAAGCACTTTCTTATTTTATATAATAGTGATAATAAGTTTTAGAATAATAGCCCCCCACATGTTTAGTGTCAAGCGGGGTTTCTATCCTTTAGTTTTTAATAGTCTGTGCCCATAAATTGTGTAATGGAACTCTGTGGGTAGGTCTGACCCTGTAATCGGCACACGTTCAACAGCAAGAGCCCAAGGGAACTTCTTGTGGAAGGAGAGGCCCCAGATTCTGGTACCTTTTCTCTGTCCTGTGGGCTGTAGCTGCACCATCACAGACCTACTGAATCAAAAGTGAACTGTTAAGAGCTAAGGAGAGGAAGACAGGGGCACCTGCATGCAAGCCAGCATATACATGACACTGAAGATCCAATACACAGCAAGACACTAAGGACTGCTGATCCAGGTCCTATAGCATGCACTGCAGCAAGGTGTTAGGCTGCCATCAAACAAAAGGCTATGAAGTCAGGATGTGTGTGGGTTGTTCCAAGGCCTCAGCAGTCCAGCGAGAGTGGAATGAGGTTGGAGGAGTCTGAGGCCAGTACCAAAAGTATTCTGTTTAGCATGAGGTGGAGAGGAGGCAGCTTGAAATGGTGTCATCCTGGCAGAGCAGAGATACAGAGGCCTGCTGCGACAGTAGAAGCCATCCAGATCTGGAAACCATGAGTACACCACAGAACAGCCTGTGTTTCAAGTGTCATCAACAGTTGTTCATCGTGTTTTGCATGTTGGCCATCAGTCCGAATTACAAATACCCTGCTTTGAGGGGTTTTCTGTCATTTTTGGGAAAGGGGAAATTGTTTAACCAGGAAAGGCACCCTAAGTCGAAGCTTGCGTCCAGGTGCAACCTGGGAGTACAAGGAAGTTAATAGACTTGCTCAGCATCACACAGTATGCAAGTGGGAGCAGTGGGATTCAATCCCAGGTCTCCAGGTTTGCAGCTCAGTGCCCTAAACCACAGCGTTATACTGCCCCTTCCTGCCATTTTAGTGATTGCATGACCTATGATGTCTGGGGAATTTACAATGCCTGCCAACCCATGGCAACCTCTACAGCCTTCCAATAGCTCAACACCTGGTGTACCCAGGGACTGTGCAGGACTTATGTACCAGGAGACAAAGGGCAGAGATAGCCCACTTAGACAGATACCTAAGAGGGACATGTTTAAAGATAATTGTTGCACTAACCATTTCACTAACTTGCCTCAGTCCCTGATCTGTGGAAGCAGGCCACAGTCATCCCCTTCCCAAAGGAGGTGGCCCTCCCTCCCTGACAACTACAACCCCATCTACCCCCACCCCGGTGAAACTGCAGGATCACCTGATCCTTTTCCAAGCCTCCCCCTTACTTTACAACTCCATCTTCTTTACTCCCTACCAGTCTGGCTTCAGGAAATCCCACTCCACCACCACCTCCCTCCTTAGGCTCATGGACTCCCTTCTTTCTGGCATTGACCAGGGACTGGTCACCCCCGCCATCTTTGTCGACCTGGCCAAAGCCTTCAACACTGATGCCAACCCCATCCTAAAAACTGCTGGGCTCTCCTCTTCCTCTGTTGAGTGGTTTTGCTCATATCTTGAGGGTAGGATCTAAGCTATCCGTATGGTGATGCCATCTTCCCTCCTCTACCTATCTGCTCTGTTGTTCCTGAAGGATCCATCCTTGGCCCTATCCTATCCTCCATCTTCCTAAATAATCTCCCCCTCACTTGCTCCTCTGTGGTCTTTCACATGTACGCAGACAACGTGGTTCTCTATGCCTCTGATTCCTCTGCCTCTGTCCTAGCGACCCAACTCCAACTGGATTTCAACAACATCCAGCACTGGTTTCATGCTAATCAACTCTCCCTTAGTGCTATAAAAAGGTATCCATAACCTTTGGCACTATCCAGAGACTTGCCAGGCTCTCTCTTCTCCAGCTTTCCAGACCCTTGATGGTACTGTGATTGAGGATGCCTCCTTCTTTTAAACCTCAGGGTATAGTTGGATTGTCACCTTGACTACTCTGCTCATGTGGATGCCATCCACCAGAAGCTGCACCCTAAATTTGTAACACTTTATATGAACAAAGCAAGTATCCCGCGTCCTTCCCATTTAGATACTGTCATGAAAATCAGTCTATCTAGCTACGATTATGGCAACATTGTATATAGTGCTACTCCCAAGTCCACTCTTGCCAGGCTGGATCCCCTCTTTCACGCCTTCTGCCACTTCGCCATGGACAGCCTCCTCAGAGCCCATCACTGTTCCCTATATTCCTCCCTCTCCTTGCCCTCCCTTGATGCCGGGTATCTTGCTCATTGTGCCACCCTCATCTCTGAATTCTGCCTGGGCTCCACCCCCACCACCTTTCCTCATTCCTCCCCCCCCAACCCCCTTTGCAGCTCTGACACCTGCTCTCTCACCCTCCCCCCTGTAAAATCCTCTGCTGGTCAAGCTTTTTCTCCTTTTGCTTCCCCAAACATTGGAGCATTCTCCCCATTGCTATTTGCAATGCTGCCTCTTCCCTATCTCTAAAATCCCTCCTCCATAATGTCATTACTCACTCCAACAGTTGCTGCTGATCTTTAACTAGTTCCACTCCTCCTCCCTCCATATTGCTCCCTCCCCTTGCTGCCCTGATTTATCACATTCCACTATCCCCCTTGGACTTGTCCCCATTGTACTTGCAATCTGCCTTACCTCCCTCACTTTGCTGCCAGTTGCAGTTTGAACTACTGTTAGTGATATGCTCTATTTTGCACTGCTTGAACAATGTGTCTCCTCTTAATTGCCTACTCGTACTTTTTATTATTGTTATTACAATTGTAACTTTATCAATGAACTTATTACTGCACTGTCCTCCTCCTCTTCTCCTAGGGACACATCTTGAAATGAGCTATTTAGCTCAGTATGTCTTTCCTGGTGAAACTCTTGAAGAAAAAAAAGTGTTACCTTGCATGTTCCCCCTCCCTCTTAATATAGACGATAATATGTTGGTAACCATACACAACCAGCATGTGTCAGCGTCTCAAGATTGCCATGGGTAGCTGGCCCATCGACGCAGCGCTTGAATTTCCGCTTGTGACGCCAGCAACCCAGGTTCGGGAACGGACCCAGGAGCTGGAGGGCCGGCTGGGGGGAGGAGGCTTGAGCGTCCCACGGATGGCTCACCTCCTCCGGGGGGAGGGGGGACTCAGAGCCCAGCTCTTGTCTGGCCTTGGGTGGAGACCTGAGGAACAACAAGGGCGAGGCCAAAAATATGGTTGACATGCTGGAAGTCAGCGCTTCAGTGCCTTGACATCGGGGCATACAGCACGTCCAAGAACACTGGGAAAAACACCTGCAGAGCTCCCAGTAGACAGAGCACCAAGGCCCCGATCCCCAATGTCTCTACCGACCCTGGCGATGCATCCCGATGAAAGACAGACACATCAGGATGGAAGGGTCTCCACCCCGTACATGCTTGGGGGGTACAACCATGGCTCCATGGGGGATGGACTGCACCAGAGGTTCCGGTAGGTGAGTGGGGACTGATCAGGCTGATGGGTGCCTCCCAAAGAAAGGGGCTCTGTGGGAGGAGGAAAAAAAAAGAAAAAGATTGCCATAGGCAACAGAGTAAACCTCTCCAGTGCACAGCAAAACAATTGCTGGAGTCTATTTGAGAGCCTGGTAAAGACCGGTAAATTCCTACCTGAATCACAGAAATGTATTTGCAGCCATCAATGGATCAACCAAATGAGTCCTAAAATAAAAGAAAAAGCTTTTGAGTATGGAATCTTTTCCTATGTCTGGGTCACCACAGTTAGGAGCTTGGAGGAGAGAGGAAGGAGAGAGAGAGAGAGAGAGAGAGAGAGAGAGAGACAGCGAGAGAGAGAGAGAAACAAGGGACTGTTTAATGTGTTTGAGGGGAGGGATCTAGTGAAACATACTTTACTTGACATCTGACTGAAAAAAAAGTGCTGCGTTTGTTCTGCTATTGTTGTGAGCTTTAATCAGCTTTCACCTCACAGTGCTAACACTAACAATCGCAGCTCAAGTAGTATGACCACGCAGCAGCATTCTAAACTGTTGTGCTGCAGTCATGACATCCTTAGTGCAGCACATCAACGTTCAGCATCACTACTGCTACACAACAAGGTCATTCTGAGTATAGAATTCCATGCATAATAATGTTCCACCATACACTACAAAACTGCATTTTGCTGTTAAATTTTGACCAGTTAGTGACTCCCTGTGTGGTAAAGATGATAGTGGTTTCCTTACCGAGCCCATTAATAGCTGATGCCCTTGTAACTCTTTTGACTGCAGTGCGTCCAGTACTCATCCCCAAATTCAGTTATAAAGGATCTCACTGGTTTACCAAAGGTCATGGAAGAACCATGTGTATGGCCCAGGCATGCCTTGCCACAATGTGTGTCACAGCAGATCTAACATTATGTGGAATATCAGGAGGTGGTAGGGGCAGGGACTGTAAATGGTTCAAAAAGGGGGGTATAGGTACAGGGGCTGGTATGATCAAATGGAGGCATTAGAGAGGTGGGAGGACAGCTTGGGGTAGGCATTAGATCTAAATACTCCCTATAAAACAATAGCTCAGGTGAACAGATCACACATTTTGTGGGAAGACTGGATGGACCCTTGATCTTTATCCACTGGCAACTTCTATGCTATATAATAGTATGTTTATTTATTTGTTTGAAAATTGGTGACTGGGAAAGGACACTGAGCGGAGGCTCACTTCCAGGTGCAACCTGGGGAAAGGGTTACGGGGGAACAGTGAACATAATACAGTACAATTCATAGTACAGAATAAACTGCAGACATAGTACAATATATAATTCTTCACAGGCACGAATCTTGAAACAAAATAAAGTGTGGTTAACAGACAGTATGTCACACCTCTACAAGTGCGAAAGTAATGCTAATGATAGGTCCAAAGACAAGCATTGCAGTGCACTTGAGACTAGTTAGGTGGCTTGCCTATCTTCTGCACTTCCAATATCACCACAGAGGGCCATCTATGGGAAGCAGGTGCAGATGGAAGGTGGGAGGAATTACAGCTGGTGCCTGAGAGAGCCAGGGGAGGTTGAATGGTGAAGGAAAGAGGGGATCAGGTTCCAGTACGTTGAAAGTAGATAGGAGAAAGCGGATTTCCCAGCACAGGCATGAGGATGAGGAGTGGAGAAGGTTCTATGGTCCCCGGAGCAGAGGGACCATGACACAGGGAGGACTGGAGCGAGGAGTGAGGAGAGGTAGGATGGAAGGCAACCAAACCAGTATTTGGAAATGAAGGAGGTATAGTGTGACTGGTGATGTGAGGGTAGGAGGAGGATGGATAGGGAAAAGTAGAGGGAGCAGTGGTGCATATGAGGAGGGGAGTTTGTAGTGAAGTGACAGTAGGCACTGCAGAGGATGTCCAGTCTGGCTAGGGAAGTGGAGGGGATCATACTGTAGTAGATCACATCCGTATAGTCGAAAATCAGAAGTATCATTTTAATGACCAGCTCCCAGAGGACCAGCAAGGGTAGACAGTCTTTATTACAGTAGAGAGCACCCAGCTTAGGGCAGAGTTTTGCATGGATTGCATTGATCTGGGTTGAAAAGTCAGGCTTACTGTCAAGCCACACACTGAGGTATTTGAAGGACTGCACCACTTCCATGGGGGAGCCATCCAAAGTGGAGAAAAACAGAAGTTTTGAGAGCCTGACCAGTTTCTGGCTGGTACCAAAGGGCATGGACACTGTTTATTTTGGTGTTCAACTGGTGACTGTGGGAATGGAACCAGCACATAATACTGTGGAAGTCCTGCTGGAGCAGGTCTTCTACTGCTGCGGTAAAGGGATCGGAGGTGAAGATGACTGTGTCATATACATACATATGATTATGCCATTGGGCACAGGCAAGGGGAGGTCGTGCTCAGGAAAATGGAGAAAAGGATGAGAGCCCAGTGGGACCCCAGTCTGAATGGGAAGGGATGGTGATAAGATGCCACCTGTACCAGCTGCTGATGTCTTCTTAGGTAGGAACAGAACCAGTCAATAGTGGGAACTGAGGCCAGCAGAACTCAGCTTGTCCAAGATGAGTGGGTGGGATACAGAAAAGCCATACTAGAAGGGGAAGGGGAAACTAGAAGATGTGAGGTAGTTTAGCAGTCTAGAGTAGACTAGCTTCTCTTGCAGCTTAGCCAGGGAGGGGAGAAGGGAGACTGAGCAGAAGTTGCCAGGGGAGGATGGGCCTCCCCCTTTGTGAAGTGGAAGAACTTTGGTAGTCCTCCAGATCGAGGACTGGAGCTGCGGGAGAATGACAGCTTAAATAGGTGAGTTGCAATGGCAGGAACTGAAAGGTGGGGAAGTTTAGGATCAATCCTGTCAAAGCTGCACTTTGACCTGTTGAGGGAAGAAAGGACAAACAGGGTATCCTGAGTAGTGATGGGTGAAAAAAGGAAACCCAGGGCAGAGTGGGGGGGTGAGAGGACAGGGAAGCAGGAGGGGAAGGAGGGGAACCTGGAGCGGGGTGGAAGGAAGGGCAAATGTGTTGAAGAACTCACTGAAGTGAGCAACAGAGGAGCTGGACAAAGGTGAACCATTATCCATGAGGATGGGGTGGGGGGTTGCAGACTGGGCAGGGGGTTGAAAAGTGAGTGGATCACCTTCCAGAGTTTGGCTGGGGAGTTAAAGTTATTCTGGAGGTTGGCTTTAACGTAATTGGATTTACAGCCTGGACAGCCTTTGTGCAATTGTTTTTCAGGGCCTTGTAGTAGAGGAGATCAGGAAATGAGTGGGATAATTTATAGCTGGCCCAGGCAAGATCACGGGACTTGCACTTACTGATAATTTGGGGGGAAATCGAGGGGAGACAAGGAAGATTTAACCCTGAATTTCCTGAGGGGGGCATGCAAGTCCCAGATAGAGGAGAACTTGGAATGAAAAAAGGAGAATGCCACATTAATGTTGGGGGCCTGGGGGATGGCTGACCAGTCTATTTCAGCAAGGTCGCTCTGAAGAGCATTGATATTCAGTGACTGGAGGCACCCGGACCTGATGTATTTTGGAGGAAGGGAATGCTGGATTTTCCTGATGCAGAACTGGTTGCAGTGGTTGTTGAAAGAATCTGGCAGTACACCTGCTGAAACAATGCAGTGGGGTGGAAGGACAGAACCCTGTCCAACATGGTGGGGTTGGAGGAATGAGGCTTGAGCTGCATGGGTTCAGAGGCAATATGAGATAGATTTGGGTACTCAGTCCTCTGGGTGGCATATCTGGAGGAAGGGAAGAGTCAGTTTATTCTGAAGTCCCCAAGAAGAATGAGTTCACCAGTGGAGGAGAGTGAGATGATGTATAAGAAAAATACAGGACGAGAGGACACAGCATGAGATTAGAGGGAGGTCAATTAAGGGGTAAGGTGAGGAAGTTGTTTTTCACAGAAAGGGTGGTGGATGCATGGAACTGCCTATCTCAGGAAGTGGTGGATAAGAATACAGTGCAGGGCTTCAAACAGGCATGGGATAGGCATAAGGGAGCAATACAGATAAGTATAAATATATAGGCCATTGACAGAGTAAAGGCCTATGGCACATTCATAAGGTAGAAAACTGGACAGACTGGATGGGCCTTGCAGTTCTTATCTGCCGTCAACCTCTATGTTTCTATGAGAGAGAATCAATCAGACAGGCAGGTGAGATCTTGGGTGAAGCATAGAAAAGCCCCAATGAAGATGGGTACAGATGAGGGGAATGACAGCCTGACAAGGAGAAATTCATGGTAGGTAGGAAAAGCCTCTCTGATTTCCAGAGTGCAGGAGAGAGAGGCTCTGACAAACACAGATGGCTACACTTCCATCATGTTTTCCCCTGTCTACCTGCCTATAGAGATGGAAGTCAGGAAGGGTCAGGCTTGAGTCTGGGATCCTGGAGGAGAGTCAGGATTCTCAGATACAGAGGATGTCTGGAGAATGTTGTTGGGCCCAGACAGAGCGGAGGTCGAGCTTAGGAAGGAGGCTCCTACCATTGAGATGAAAAATGCTAAGGCCCTTGGCACTAGCAGAGGTAGAGGGGAAGAGAGGGAAGGACTTGGGTTGGACTCCCACATTGCCAGACAAGAGGAGAATTAGGAGAATGAGGAGACAGAATGAATGGGACTCCTTCCCCTTGGAGCAAGGAAGAGAGTAGGAGGATTGGGGATGGTGAGAGGAGAGGAGGGCACAGTGAAGAAACTCAATGTTGCGGGAGGGAGTGGGGAGGAGCCCAGGGTGGATGGGGGAAGAGGAGAGCAGAGTGGTAGGGAGGCAGTGAGACTGGTGGGGGAAGGGAGAAGGTGAAGGGTAACTGGGGTAGGGGAGGCAGGTAAGAGGGAAGGGTAGCAGGAGGGGAAACTGGGGAAGGCAGAGCAAGGCAAGAAACATGGTAGTGATGTAATGGTATGCAACAGACAGCAGCAAAACAACAGCGCAACAATGAATCAACTGTGTATAGGCTGGTTTGGGTTGAATAACATTAACAGATCTAGCCAGTGAACTGTGGGAATGGGCAAAACAATGAAGCTGAGGGTAGCCAGGTAAGAATGGAGAAGGGGAAATTGGGATATAAATAATGTCTGAAATTAACCAGATAAAGCCAGCAAAATGACAAGCACTAACAGAACCCAGGGCAATGAGCTGAGCACAGAATACAGCACAGATTATGAGAAAAATAAGTCGAGCGCGCTGCACACAAATAGCTAGTATACCCAGATAGGGTGTATCTAGGAGTCACACAAACAGAAGTAACTGTAAAAACCAGAGGGATGAAAATAAGTGAGTATGGGTGAAGGCAGCAAAACCAAAAAAGGGCTGTAACTGTTGGAACCCAGCAGAAATTAGCTGGAAATGGCTAGTGTAAGGATGACTTGAGCGGAGTTTAAAATAACTGACGTACGCAGAAAGGGTCTGCTTAGAAGTTACACTGGTTGGGAAGTTAAACAATAACCTAACAACAGACTAGAACCTGTCTAGGCTAACTCAGTAAGAATAGTCAAGCAAGAATTATCAACAGTGGCAGTACTTACAGAGTAACTGAGTTAAGCAGGGGTTGCAGGAAGCAGCCTGGAGGAGCAGTGTGGCCAACTGAATGGCTGACTCCAGGCAGACTCCTTCCCTATCCTTGGTGCTGTGGTCCTTTACGGCAGGACCGTAGTGCAGAAGACTGCTCAGGAGACACTGAATTAAGAAAGGAGGGTGGGTATCGGGGGCTTTTGAACCCCACCCCAAGTTCAAATCCTGGTCTGTTGATAGGCTGTCACCCCTAAGCAGAGGTGTGGCTAGCCAACAGGTCCCTGGATCTGGTAGCTGATCTGGCAGGCAATTGAAGGGGAGAGAAGAGTTCAGGAATGGAAACTCACCCTATAGCCCCTGCAAGTCTTAAAGCTTGCCACAGGTGAAGATGGCTGGAGGTCTTTGTTCCAAGGTATGGGAATCGAGCTTTTGAGCCCCATCCCAAGTTCAAATCTTGGTCTGCTAATAGACTGCTGCCCTTAGGAGGAGATGCAGCTAGCCAACAGGTCCCTGGAGCTGGTAGCTGATCTGGCAGGTGATTGGAGGAGAGAAGAGTTCAGGGATGGAAAAAAACTCACCTTCTATCCCCTGCAGGTCTTGCAATTGAGTAACTGTGTAGGTGGATTAGGTTCAAAGCAGTTTATAACAAGAGTACAAGGAAAACATTAAACCTGCAAAAAGTTTACTTTAACCAAAAGAAATGGGTGTACAACTCATTAAAAGAAATATGCTATACTGTGTGTATATTGTGTTATGTCTCTTATATGATAAGAATGTTATATCATACTGTTTTGGGTGAGAGGACCGTAAGCAAAGCTGAGCGATTCTGTCAGCCCAAAACAGCACAAGATAATGTTCTTATCATATGGGATGAGAAAGGGGACCAGAATCATGTATTCTTTTAATTAAGTTATTCTTTTCTCAATAGGCATCTGCTTCAGGTACAAGATGGCTACCAGATCACATGATCAAGTAGTATGTGACAGCTTATGCCAGCCAGAGTAGAGGGACTGATGTTCTCGTGGGAAAGTTAACAGGAATGCTAGGGAGGAGGCAATAAAGCAACGACCCCTGAGGAAGTCCTTCCTGGAGATGTTCCCATGTTGGACAAAGGACCCAGGTGCATGTCATAATGTTAGCAAGGAGGTGCTGAATGGTGGGGACACACACACACACACACACACACACACTCAAAGAGGGCTGGGACAACATGGAACTGTCACTAAAAGTGAGTGAGACCCTTCCCCACAGTAAATGAGAAATATATTGAAGGGCTGTAAGGAGGCTCTTTCTCTTCGACTTGGAACATCTGAAGACCAGGAGCCCTCCCATACCAAGACTAGCTGACGTAAAATAGCACAGTAAGTGACAGTGCAATTTGTAGCTAGGGCAAGTGAAGGATTTTAAAATGAGAATAGCTCAGATTCTTCTACCTGCAACCTGCCTGGTATAGCTAGTTTCATTTTCTGCTTTTAGTAGATGTGCAACCCTTTTGCTTTCCTGTAAATACATCCTATTGTAAATACTTGTAGTCTTTTAGTAAAAAATCATACTACAGCTGGCCCACCGGTGCAGCGTCAAGGCGTCCGCTTGCAGCACCAACATCGTGGGTTCGGTGACAGACTCGGGAGTCAGAGGGCCAGCCAGGGGGAGAAGGACTGGGCATCCAGGGGACTGCCCTCCTTCTCTGGGGGGAAGGGGGAAGAGTGTCCGGCACAATGCGGCCTTCTGGTGGAGGTTGGGGGTATCATCACGGCCAGTACCACATGTTGGGGGGAGGGGAGGACACTGGCATCACTGCAAGTCCCTGACCCTGGGGGGGGGGGAACTCCACAAAAAAATGACAGCCCACTAGTGATGGCTCCCTGTCTCTGCTGCTGCTCCCGCTGCAGACCAAGGTCTGCCGGGGGGTCCCCCTCCCGTGGCCCCACTCTACGAGGCAAGTCAGGGATAGTGACCAAGTTCCTTGGGAAGGGGGCACCTGCCCAGCGGCCCTGCCCAGGGGGGTAAGCTTGGAGTCAGTGGGGGTGGCGAGTGAGTGGGCAGTCCCGATCCTCCAGTCCCTGGAGGGAAGGAAATGGGGGAAAAAGTTAAGAAATATATTTTTATAGAATCAGTGACTGCTTGTTTTATTTAAAAGGGGTAATTCTACTATTTCTGCTGGACTCTGTTTGCAGTCCATCTCTGAAGGAGCACACTACCCACAGTTATTGCGTTTGACCTTTCTGACCTTGTGCAAAGAAAGAGGTAAAAAACAAGATGCCTGGGTCCTGTTAGTAAAAACCCATGATGGTTTTGGTGAACTTGAAGTCCCTGGTGCAGGGCTTTTGTCACATTGGTGGTAGGGGTGGGATCAGTGTTGCAACTGGTACCAGTACAGAGCAGCCGACAGAGTGCTTTCCTGTGAGACAGGAACTCTGAGAGGGAGATAGCACACTGGTGATGGAGTGCCAGCAAAAATATACCTCAACAGTCACGAAACAGGATTTCAAAAGGTTGCATTGTTTACAAACTTTTTTTTTTTATTTCTAGATGGCTTAGGGCAGCATAGCTAGAGAATATAATCTCCTCAGGCTATGTCAGATTTCATGTATAGCAGCTTTGTGAGCTGTGTGCAGAGAGGGGAGTGTCTATGAGGGCATGACAAAGAGTGTACTCATGGAAGCCCTGTTGGTGCATGACTGGATGCAGGAGGGGCAGACAGTCTCAAATGAGCATGGCGCAATACCTGATCGGCAGGCGGTTGCTGAGGACAGTGACCCAGGTAGCAAGACTGACGTCCCAGCGACTGAGCAAGGGGGCACCTTGTGGAACAAGCTGGGAAAACTGTGCAGCCCAATCAAACTCGGCTTGAGATTCTAAAGGAACAGCTTGCGCTGAGGGATGCAAGGACAAGGCTGGAGGCTGAGGAAAGAGAGAGGACTCAGCAGCATAAAATACAGATGCAGGAGGAAAGAGCAAGGCTGGAGGCAAAGGAAAGGGAAAAGATTCACCAGCATGAGATCCTGATGTGAGAGGAAAGAGAAGGAATGAGCAGAGTGAGAGAAAGAACGACAGCATGAGATGGAGATGGAAAACTGCACCAGCAAACACGCAGCAAACTGTAAGTAATGGTGGGGGCAATCCACGAAGCCATGGTTAATTCTAAAATGTTTCCACAATACCAGGAGACAGATGATCTGAATTTGTTTCTAAAATCATTTGAGAGGGTTTGTGGGCAATTGAAATAAGACAAGGCTTTGTGGATGACCCAACTGACCCTATTACTTACTGGTCGTGCTTTGCATGCATTTGCTCGAATGGTTGATAATGATTGCAACGGACTATGATAAAGTTAAAAGAATGTTATTAAAATGTTTTGAACTGACTCCTGAGGTGTATAGATGGAAATTTAGAGTTAAGAAAGGCCCAGGAGACAGCTATGTAGAACTGCATGTCCAAATGTGTGCTTACTTAGACCACTGGGTAGATAAAGCAGTATAACTGCTTCTGGTGAAGAGATTTAATTTATTTACCTCTGGTTTGCACACACACACACACACCCCTACCGCCATTGGATTCCGTGGTACACTCCAAACTGAACCGCGCACAGTATGTAGTGATGCCGCTTAAGGTGGTCAATGGCAGCAGGGAATACAGCATGGCTCGATGGGGCTCCTAGTAGTAAAACTTTGCACTTTACAAGAAATAAAACGAAGGTAAATTAACATTTCAAGGCTATTTTAATCATCATTATGTGCATTTTCAACTGAGTAACTGTTTCATTCAGCTGAGCAGGTAGATCGAATTAACAGCATTAAAACGCAGCAGTTTATAACGAGAGTACAAGGAAAACATTAAACCTGCAAAATATCTACTTTAAGCTAAAAAACTTGGTGCATAACTCATTATAAAGAAGCTAATGTGCTATATGACAGTGCATTACTAAGGTCCAGATATTCAAAAGTGCGCGCAATTGCAGTGTTTGCACTAAGCCAGTGTTTGCGTCTGTGCCGGTCCCTGACCGTGCCATATTCAAATGCATTGTTCCGGTGCTAAACCCTATGAATATAGAGTAGATTGCATGTTGCACAAACAACAAGCACTTGCATAGCACAGTGCAGTGGCTCAGTTCTGAAGATAGCACTGTGAATAGTGCTGAACCCTAGGGGTGGCTGTGGGTGGGGAGGAGGGCACACTGACTGACATACAACTCAATAGCATAGGTATCACAGCAACAGTTTACTGTATACCAAAACAAAGCATCATCATACAAATGAAACAGGAGCAATTGCCTGTAGAAAATGGGGGTAATAGGAAACAGGGCACCTGCCCTGAAGAAAACACAATGGAAGGGCAACAGCCCATGAGGTGGTTCAGGGTCTATGGCCCATCAGGGGCTGCAGATGGTGGCAGAGGTTGTAGTGGTGGTGTCAGCTGCAATAGTAGCTCCCAGGCAATGCCACAAGCTGGAGCAGGTGGACCTGCTTTCCACCCTCCTGCAACAGTGGCTCCTTGTTCTCCTCCCTGCTCCTGCATCCCTCTGGGCAGCTACAAAAGAAATGCACCAAATTCAGCCAGCAGCAAACACATGACGAGGAACACAGGAGTGTTATAATGTCATAACAGATGTCCAACCCAACAACACACGGGCCACCATGCCACACATAGATGGAGGGATTTACATAGCTGTAATGGAATGTGTGTGACATACAAGGGACAGCACTGTGGTCCCAAACAGTAGAGATATGCACATACAATGGGTGTGCTGTGTTGCAACACAGCAGGACAGTGCTGTGCAAGTGACACTCAACACAGGCAGGCATGCCAGATGTGAAACTGCAGCACAAGCAACAGCAGCAGCAAGCCAGGGTGCAATATACTGTGGAATGGCCGGCCAGGCCAGGAACCACACACTCACACCCTGTGTCCTGCACACCAGTCATGCATCTCACAGGCCAAGACAGATGTGCAAGACAAGAGAGAGCTATGAGCCACTCCTGCTGACTGCAGGGTCTGGCCCAGCCATACACATGTTACACACAGCACAGTTGTATATGGATGCCACCATCATGTCACACTGTGTGCAGCAGCCAGAGTACCATGTGAGTTCCATGGAGTTGTATGCAGCTGGATGCCATATGCACTCCCCATGTTGGCAAAGCACTAATGCAGGATGCAAACCCACTTGGAGGCATCCTTCCCACCCTGAAGAGGTATTCACCACCCTAGGTAAAGAGTTGGCATTTATACAGAGCCAGTGTGGGACACTGGCTCCACAAAGACCCAGTTGTGTCTGAATGTATGCATGGCCGCCCATGCACAGTGAATTAATTATAGCCTAATCATCACTGTGTTTGTCAGACACTACCAACTATGCATAACACTGGTGATTACATATGTATCAGCCATCAATGCCCCCTTTGTCCATGGCCCATGCCAACCTCCCAATGACAGCCACACATACGTAATTGCATGCATGTGGCACACCAGACCCAACCGACACTGGCAGGTTATAACTGGGGCTGTAAGCAATACTACCAACTCCCTGAGGCACCAGGTCAGTGGCACAGGGGACATACCACTGCATGGGGTAAGGCATGCCATGGCATAACAGACAGGCATAGGTCACCATGCTGGCCATACGTTGGAGCACAGCAGTAGGTTGCACAGACTATGACACACCACAGTGTTCCTGGTGGGGCAAAGCCCAAAGTGCAGGGTGAGTGTCCTCTACCATAACTGCATACTGGAGGCCCTTACAGGTATGCGTCCTGCATGGTGGGCCACACATGGACAGCTGTCACCAGCCACAGAGACATGAAGCATGATGTACCCATGTGTGACGGAAGTGCAGAAACAATGGCAGGACCAAGAATGTAAGGGGTACATTCCCCCAGTGAGTGAAATCACCCACAACCATATTGTTGCCTCAATCAGATGTATAATTTGTGGTGTAACCCCCCCCCCCACTGACTGACAGCATCTCCCTATGCCATGATTCCCCCTCCCCCAAAGGTCAGGTCCTTTGTGTTCATTAGTACAGTGTGACCACTGTGTCTTCTCACTAGGGCCATGACTCCGGACCACCATCATCACACAACTCAGGCCTTCGCCTTCTGCAATTCTGCTGACAACATGCAAGCTGCACACAGAGTTCTTAGTACATAATATGTTTTACAGCATCTGCTGCATGTGTAAGGCACAGTTCCAATAGTAATAAACTGCCATGTGTATAACAACTGATAGGGCCAGGCCCTACCACTTATGAAAGTGGTAGGGTCACGGCCATAATGACCCTACATGTTTCAGCACCTATGAATGTAAACATGCAACCCTGGGTGTGACACAACACAGCTGCATTTACACGGATGCCTCTCGCTAGATCCACTCATGTGGGCCCCATCATGGTCTGGCCAGTCTTCCGCTCCACCTCCTCCCTCCAGCTCTGTTGTTCTGTGGCTCTGGCAAGGACCTGCTGTCTGCTACGATCTGTAGAGTATAAAGGGAGACGTGATCAGTATTCTGCTGTGGAACACAGTACACCATTCCATACAACCTACACAGTATACACACCCATGTGCCAGTACAGTGCAACAGCCGCATGTGTGCATAATGCAGATGGTCAGCCAAGCAGGTCCTCAACGCCTTTGTGACCACCTATGGCACTCAACACACGCTGCCATGTCCCAGGCACAGCAAGTATGATATATGCCACTGTGGTAGGTATGGCCCTGCAACCCGTATGCTGGCCTGTGTAGAGGCCACATCCAGCCACACCCCAGGCCCTTGTATATCAGACCCATGCATGTTAGGACAAGTCCTGTACATGGCACAGTATGCCTTACTATGCCTGGTGCACCAGGTCACAGAAGACATGGGTAGACAAGGCATAGCTGCACAGCAGGGGCGGCATTCTGTAGGTGTGGCCCTGCACAGTGTCCGAACATGCCTGGCACTCCTCACTGTAAAGTAATATCCCATGCTGTACCTGGCATATGCATACCAGTGCCCGTGTGGTGTAATATAGACAGTGCATATGACACAGATGGTGGCCACAGCCACATCCTGATGGATACACCAACCAGCATAGCAACATGAAGGACACACGTGACAACCTCCCAGGTCATACCTGGCAACAGGCATTTACATGTCCAGGTCAACATAACTGGTAACCAAACCCTGAATAACATTCCATGGCACTATATATGGTCCAGTCATGCATCCTCATACTGCTGCCATGTCACTGTGGTAGCCCACATCCATGCAGCCCGACAGGTGCACACCTCAGGTGACCACAGCAGGTCCTGTCATGTACATGGCATGGGGACATCATGTGGGATGGGGGGCCCAGACACCTGCATATGTATGGGCAGGCCGTGCAGTGGGGCATGTCTTGGCGCAAATGGGAACAACATGGATAGACAGGTAATGTTCATAGAGTCTCAGGGACAGTAACCATCTTGTTTTTTATTCAGTTTGCTTTGTGCTGCATTCCACTGAAGGTGCAGCCCCTGCTCTCCCCAGTCCCCCACTTACCTCTTCCAGATGATCCCACTGGGTTGCCCCCCCCCCAGGGTAGAGCCACTCATGATACCAGTACAAGGTTGCCATCAGGGATTGACTACCAGCATTGCCTCCCTGGCTTACCCCCAGGGCATGGCATGGAGTCAGGTCATACCCAACAGACAACCGGACTAGTTCACCATTGGAGTACTGCAGTGGGCGAACAGGGCCAGAGGAGTTGGGAATCATTGATGGTGGCTGTAAATTTTAGGAGCAAGGAACCCCACGGGGGGGGCATGGCATACAATGACATAATGCACCGAAGCACCGACATCTATCACACACCCCACACCATCCAGGCATCAGTAACTGCTGACCCCCAGGCTTCCACCAAGGATCAGTCATGCACCAGTACTCATCCACCCTCTGACCCAAAGGATGAGAGCAGTCCGAGGGACGCCAGTCCTCCACCCCCCGGCCGGCCCTCTGACTTTCAGGTCCATTCCCGAACCCGAGATCTCAGTGTCACGAATGGAAATCTTTCCACTTCTCCTGCACACAGGTCATTATACATACAATACATACAACAATCTGGACTCACCTGGCCTTGGCACAGTGCCACTGTCCACCACTGCCTGCAACTGCTGCAGGCAGCATGCCTTCCTCCTCTGGAGATTAGTGAAGCAGTGCCAACACTAGTCACTGGTGTGGGAAACCCCAGTGTGGCATATGAGGCACCACCTCACAGATGCCCACCCCTCACTCCAGGGCCTATCTGACTGTGCCACCTCCCTCTGCAGCTGGTCCTCTCTGGCCACCACCAGATCAACCAAACTGGCCAACTCGATGCTGAACCACATGTGGTCCTGTTGCTGCGCAGCCCTGAGTCAGCTGCCTGACATACTGTCACACACTGAGTAGGCCAAGCATGTGTCACATGTTCTTGCCAGGTTCTGGATGTCTGGGTGTGTCCTGTAGTGTTGCACAGTATGTTGCCCTGTAGCACTGTGCTGCGCCCGTTGCAATGCACAACACGCATATCTGGGGATGCTGAACCAGGAGAATGCACCAGGCATGGGTGGCATGTGTGCAGGTGTACACGCATCTGCTGTGGATGCTCAGCCCTGCTTACCATTATTGCACAATGGCCTGGTGCACAGAGCTACATAGATTGATGATTTCATAGGTGGCAAATGACATCAGACTGCACCACAGCACAATGCTGTGCAAGCACTGGCGCGATGCACTAGTACAAACATGTTAGTGCAGCAGGCAAAAGTGACAAATTCAGCCAAGGTATGCAAATGTGTTAATTTCACAGTCAGTGGGTAAGCAACCACATTTGCATATTATTACTGGCAGGTGTACATACATTAGCATGCCAGACTGTGCCTGAAGTACATAAAGGAGCACACTGCACCGCCTAGATTCCACAGCCAAACTACAGGCAAACAAAGGTAGGTGTTCATGGAATGGCCTAGAAAGGGTTGGGTGAGTACTGAGCTGTGTGTATGCAGTGGCTAAGGCATGGCTCCCTGCTGATTTGGCATTTTCCATGTACCACCAGGGCACTTTCCAAGCTTCCATTGCTTACTGTGGAAGACATAATACCCAGTTTTCCTGTATAGCCTATGCATGGGAATAATTTCCCTTTTCCTGTACATGGCTCAATTGCCCTCTACAATACAGGGAGTCCTGTACATCTGGGGGCCCTGCTACACTGGAAATGCAACAAAACAGCTGAAGCCATGTCCTCAGACTCAGACTGGGTGCCTGCTGAAAAAGTGAACAGAAAGACCCAAAACTGGCAGCACTCAGAAAGGCAAAAGAAAACTTCAGGCTTTAAGTTTTGTAGGTTATGCACAAACCACAATGAAGACCAGCATCCAGTAAAAGAAGTCAAGCAGAACCCATGGCACTAGCCCCAGAGCTTCAAGTCTTGTCGTGACTCTTCCTCGGGGCAGAGCTGAAGTTTTCTTTGCCTTCTGAGTGCTGCCACTTTGGGTCCTCCTACACTGGAAATGCTTAGGTGGGGGAACTCTCACATCCAGATTTCTAGGGGGTGGAAGTGTAATTTGTAGGTGGTGAAACTCACCTATAGTAGACAATGGGGCAAGATGACAGAGGTGGTAGACCTCTCATACATGTTTTGGAGAGGTGGTGGAACTGAGTTCCCATGACTCCTACCCAGTGTTACCCTTGTGCATATGCTGTGTGCAGTGGTACCCTGGACATGTGACAGTGATGGCCACTGACAACTACATCTAGTCGGGGTGGTGGTGATGTCGTATCTAGGTGGAGGCACCCTTCTACTTTAGTCCATGTTGCACATTGACTGTTAAGGTGCTCCTCACATACATGCATAGGTGGCGGTGGCCCTGTGTTCCTTTGGGCCCCTGCCCATGTCCTCCCCTGTCTGTCTGTAGTCTTGCCAATGGCTGTGTCTGCACATGGGCAGGCCTGTGTCAGGCAATTGATGACTGTGTTAAGACATGCATTGCCGGGACACCTACGTGGCTGAGGGGGCTACACCACAATACTATTTAGCTGTGTGCTGCTCTGTCTACACCCCGCTCATCTGTGTTCCACTCCCCTGTCCAGAAGGTACCATGGAAGACACTGATAGACTTTAGACCCACTGCTTCTCTGCAGAGGAGTTAGAAGCACTGGCACAGGCCTACATGGCCAGGGAGAAAGTGTTGTCCCAGAGGCAGACCATGAACGCCAAGGTACGGCAGGACTAGGAGGGGACTACCATTGTGGTCAGTGCCGTTGGCCCATGGAAGCACTAAGGAAGCATTTTGAAGACATGAGGAGGCAGACAAAACAGGTCATGGCAATGCACCGCAGGGAGCTACATGCCACAGTGCTGGCCCACAGGCACTGGAGGCTGCACATACCTCGGATCCTGCAGAGGAAGCTATAGCACCCACCCCATGGCCCATGGAGGTGATGGGAGTGCAGGATGGTGGCCACTAGAGCCAAGTGAGACCTACCCAACCATATGAGTGACTGCCAGTGCGCTGTCACATCGACCATGTGTGTGTATGTGTATACATATGTGTGTATATATGCATGGGTGCATGCATATCCCAGTGCTGAGTGACACATTAGATGTAGGTCACACTACTGTTTCCATGTCACCCAGTGTGTAGCCATCTGCATGCAAATCCATGACCATGTCCCATGTGATCACCAGTTCTAGGAGGTGTGCTCCTGGGGATGGAGCGTGCACATTGATGCCGGCTGTTTGCCCACAAGCACTGGGTGTATTCACCAGTGGTTGGATGTGTGCTCATTGGTGCCAGGTTTGTGTTCACAGGTGTTTGGGGTGCGTGCTCACTGGTGCTGGGATCTGAGCTCATTGGTGCTGGGTTGTGTGCTCCATGACTATGGGTTGTGTGCTCACCGGTGTAGAGCTGGGGGGTGTGCAGGGACATGGGGGGGAGGTATAGGCAGTGCACTGCACATACAGCATAGGTGATGTGTCACTGTATGCCAGGCATGCATGCTGCCTCAGCTGGCACACAGCACTGTACATTACAGTGCTACATAACTTTCCTCTCCTCTACCAACAGCACACCACATCACACCAGAGACGGCGGAGGATGTCCCATTTCCATCTTGGCGGCAGCTGCCCCCGCCACCCACCCATTTTCATCAACTGGTGGACAGCAACAAGGAGGATGTGAAAGAAGAGGACAAGAAGACCTGCATCAGGAGCTGGGGACAGAAGGGGTCTGCCCCAGACCAGGAGGGGGTTGAGCCCCCCGCCAGCCTCCATACCAATGGGGCCCAGCCGCTGTCCCCGTGCAGTTCAGTGGTCACAGTGGCGCAACCCCCCACAGCCCCTAGCACAGCCACCACTGTGCCACCCCAACTGTGGCATAGCCATCTGCTTGGCACCACTGGTCAATACTGCAGGGACTTCCACAGTTGTACCGCCTCATGATCCATCCTCCAGCATGGCCACTACCTTGCCACCCCATGCCGATCCCACTGGGCCAGCCACAGCCAGCCTGCAGCACCCACAATGGACCTCGGCATCAACTGCAGTGCAGCCCTTAGCCATGCAAAGGCTGAGGGTGCAGTCTGACTCTGTTCAATGGACAGTCCCGGTGACAGTGGGATGTGTCCGAGAACTGGCAGCTGCTGCAGTTGTCTGTGGAGGCAAAGAGTGTCGCGAGCAGGAACTGACACACCTCCACCAAATACTGCATGAGAATATGCAATATGTTAAGGAGCGGGTGGAGGCACATCATGTGGAGCTCACGGTGGCCTTATGCGACCTGTGTCAGGATCCAGCCTCCAGCAAGCCACGCATCAGGACATGATCACCTGACTGGGTCGCCTGTGTGCCAATGTGCTGGAGGCTGCAGCCATGATGGCAGGCACTGTGAGGGCTAGCCATAGCCCTGGCCTGTCCAGTGGGAGAAGTGCCACCCCACAACAGACACCACATTGTATGCCTATGCCACGAAAGTGCCAGAACAAGAATGCTCAGCACACCCAGGACTCTCAGGATACCAAGGACACTGCATACATCAGGTTGCGACCTGCTAATTCCCAGGATAAGTACCCACAGGGCCATAGATGGGGCAGGTAACACCATCCCCATGATCAGTCCCAATACCATAGATGAGAACCCGACCCGACCATTGCTACAGCGCGACATACTGTCTGTACCAGGAGGTGGTAGGGATGCACAGGTTGTGCATGGCCACCCTTACCAGTATGTTCCTCCTCCCTCCCCCAGTACTCTGTGACACCACCACATGTCCCATGGTGTGGGTGTAAAGGATAGACACTGATTCCATTCAGATAGGTACAACATGCTTCATGCATAATTTTATTTCAGCAAGGTTCCAAAATGATAAAACACAAGGATATTAAAATAAATAAATAAATAAATACATAGCATTTGTCTTGTTGCAACAGTCAGAATCACATAACATCGCTGGGATCCTTTCTCATCTGTGCCTCAGATTGCTTTGAGGACATGAAGACTGCATGTCCTTCCCTTTCTGGGGCAGATTGAAAACCAAGGCTTCTTACAACTGTTTTCAAGGCTCAAGGCAGACTGAAAAAACAAGGCTGTTAGCAACTGGCTCCAGGCAGACTGAAAAACCAAGCCTGTTAGCAACTGGCTCCAGGCAGACTGAAAAAAAAGGCTTTTTATATTATCCTCCAGCCTTTTCCCTACTGAAGGAAACTTTTCATTATTACTAAATCTAGCTTTCTCAGATCCAAATCACTACATAGCATATAACATTTTCAATATACTTAGGCAATCAAACATATTTTAGAAAATGGACTTAAAAATTCCAGTAATCTCATTGGCTGACAGGGGTACATTAACTTACAGTGAGAGCCCTGTAAGTAAAAAGTACCAGCCATGCCAACCCTGCCAGCCTCAGAAATGGTATCCTTGTGCCCAACCTGCTTCATCATTGGCTGAAGCAGTGGGCACAAAGTTTCAAACTGCCGCCATTTTTTTTTCATTGTTTAGTGAGAGCAAGAGACTGAGAGTGCCCTCCCTCCTCACACACTCACTCCAGCCAGTAATGGAGGAAAATACATTTCTGCCTGTTTTTATTTTTGTCCTGTATGTAAAACGAGCCAACCACAATTTTTTTTACTGCTCGCTTTATTCTTTATTGCAAGGGACTTGACCCTCCCCCCACTACCCATACCACTGTCAGCAGGAGGGACAGGGAGCAACAAGAAAAAAAAAGGGAACTCAGAAGCGGCAGACAGGGACCGCACGTCACTCCACCAACCGAAAACCATTCACTTTAGCGCAGTTTTCCACCCTGCATTCCACTCTTCCTTCCACAGACAGCACAGCAGTTTTATAATAATTAAAAATAAATTGTGTCACAAACAAAACAAGAAACATAGAAGGGAACAGACAAATGAAAGATGCAGCTCAAACAGGACACTACCATACATAACATAGCCCTCTACTGCCAATGCCAGTACAGGGACTACTTTACCCAAAAAGGAGAAAACATTTAATTGTAGTCATTTTTATAGAATTACTTTAGGTTTTTTTTTGTAATCCTATAAAAAATGATACAGTTAGCCAATTTTCTAAGCACAATAATACCCTCCAGGGTGGGTGGTATGGACAATACCGGACCTTCCAGGGGCTACAAGGCCCTCTGCTTGCGACGTCGGGCCTCATTACACCCCGGGCGGTCCGGTATTGCAGAATACCGCCCACTCTGTTGGAAATTATTGCTTGCTTATGTAATGGGAATAGCAGTTATGTGTATATAATTTTGTTATAAATCTATGTTTTGTATGGCAGCCCTGCTTAGGAAACAGGCCACGCAGCAGAGCCTCATGGGACACTGGATTTTAACAGAGAAGAAAAAAATGGTCTGCCCTCTCGCTGACCTAGAGGATAAGCTGGCTAGGGCTTCCTTTCCTGTTTTAACACTACCTGCCAAAACCTGTGTAGCTGTTATACAACCAGGTTATTAAAAAAATAACTGCTTCGAACTTAGGAAGACTGCCGTAAAAGGTTACATTTTATGGGATAACAGGAGGAAGATTGTGTTTGGAAAGCATATGTGAATTAATTAACCTTACAGGATATTTCTGCAACATCAAAGGGTGTCATAAATGATACTCTGAGGAAGACAGACTGTCTTGTTATAATTAAAAATATTGCTGTATTTGCAGATTCCAATCAAGTAGTAATCTGACCTGTTTGCCTATGCAGCTGTATGTTACAAATTAAGTATGCAGGACTGAGTGTGACCTCACACTAGCAGCTCAGAGCTGTGACATCACAAGAAGGGAGGGACATTCGGGCCTCCCTGTTATTGATGAAGCTCGGATGAAAGGAATGATGCTCTTTTCTGGACTTCTAAGAATCACTTTTGTTTCTGGACTTCTAAGGGACACTTCTGCCAAGATAGATAACAGCCCAAATCATTTGCCAGCTGAAAACCGGAGGTAGAATTAGCTAAATCAGTTACAAGGTGCCTTGGTTTGTATTTGTCCACTTCTCTTCTGACTATAACCTTATTGTACATATGTTCTGTATTTATTTACTATTTTTAATTTTAGTAAACCTTGTTTTTCCTTAAACCTGCCTGGGAACTTGCTCATTTTGAATGTGAATGGTGGGACAGTATTGATAATTCTGACATAACTGCTAAAGTGCTTAGAGTGTCACCACATGCAGCCATGCTAACAAGGATCTGTAAAGATCCAGCAAGGTAAGAAAATACCAGCATCTCAATTGAGTTGGCAGGGGCTGTGAACCAGGTTGGTTGAATGCTCACTGGGTCAAGTACTCGCTGCTTTCCTGATACCTGGGTGTGTTAGCTAAAAGGGTTCATAACTGACCCCAGGACTCGAGACTGGTAGTTTGCTCGGACCCAAAAGAAACAGGAGGGTGTCCCTGTTTGTCCCTGTTCACGAATTGCACTTCAAGGTTGGGCACTGTGGGAGCAGAAGGCCTGACACCCGAGTGGATTTGTGTCAGCTTATACTACCTGTATATGTGCTGCATAATAACAATGCAGCAAAAAGGCTCATATTTAAATGCGCAAATATTTAACAATGGATATCTGTTTTTATACTAGCAAATGAAACTGTGCTAGCTAGCTATTACATTGTTCGGTCACTTTGAGCCATGCAGGATGCACTGTAGAGAGACTTGAAAAGGAAACATAGAGTAAAGAAGAAAAATAGGGTGGGGGTTCTGTAGGTGTCCATCCTGACGGAACAGGGAAAGGATAGTACAGTATAGAATAGTTAGAATGCTGTTGCAACAGGCTTTAGAAAAATAAATTAGTATAGCATCCCTCTAATTCCAAGGTAGGATGACCAGCCCTACCACACACCATTTCTACCCCTGGTCTGGATGGCCTGTACTACAGCAACCCTCACCACCTCCTGCCTGGTGGATATCTATGTGTACAGCTCTCTGGAACCCCATCAAACATGGCCTGTCTTTGTGCATTCCCCATTTGCTACCCTCATCTGGAAGGCCTGCAATTCATCAACCTCCCACCCCACCCCGGTTGGTATGTGTCTATGTTGACACCCTTTAGGACCCACTGCTAACATGGACTATATTTGTGTGTGACTTATATGCTACCCCCACCAGGTTGCAATGCATTTCTGTTTCCTTTTGATACCCCCTCGCTTGGCATAACACTCTGTATGTACTGGTATTGGTGTATGACAATACACTGAGTAAACATATCACAGTCCCCTGTGCAGTCTGTATTCACCCTCCATATCTGAAGATGTCTCTTATGAGTTGGGATCTGTACCCCTGGGCCCTTCTGGTCATTCTGGGGTCACACTTGTTGAGCTGCTCCTGTATCCCCTGGTCTTCTGGCTCTGAATTTGCTGCAGGTTGTTCCTGTGGGGCTGGCATGCATATCCATGGTTGAGTGTTATGTTGTATAGTATACAACAGGCAAAGGAATATGGTACAGGCCTTCTGAGTGGTGTATTGTAGGGAACCACTGGAATGATCAGAGCCTCGGAACCACATCCTAAGCATTCCAAAGACACGCCGATGATGTTGCACATGGCGCTGTGTGCCACACTGTACCTGTCCTCTGCAATGGATGCGAGTCGAGGGACAGGTGTGAGGAGCATGGATGCAAGAGATAGGCACTGTCCCTATGTAGGTAAAGGACATTGGTTAGTTCACCATGTTCAACATGCGGAGGAGGGAGGGCCTTTTGGTATACTCACTGGACGGGTGGCCACTAGGGATGTCTTCAGTTTTAGACCTCTGGCACAGGATGGAGCTGTACAGATGAAGGCAATGTGGGCAATTGCTGGGTACTGTGCCAAAGATACTGATGATGCCCTGTTGTATCACACACCACCCAACAACTGATGGAGTGGTATCCTTTCTATTGACATAGGCCTCCACTCTATCACTGATGGGTACCCTAAAGACAACATAGTTGCAGTCAATGGCACCAAGTACTGCTGATAGGTGCGCAACCCAATAGAACTGCTGCATGGCGGCTGTTCACTCTACTGGTGTGGTAAGGAGCAAGATGAATTCCTCAGAATGGGCCAGCAGGGTGACCAGAAACTGACTCAACAGGTGTGACGTGGTTGACTGCGAGATACCGGTGGTGTCCCCCACTGATGTCTGGAATGCTTTGGTGACCAAGAAACAGTGCAGCCATCACCCTGAGCTCTACCTTGAGCTTTACAGACAACACATGGCTGTCTGTCCAGAGCTGGTCATGCAGCATCCACAGGGCTGCCTGAGCATGGGCCTGTTGAGGCTGTAATGACTACCATTTGTTCGTCACTGAGAACTTTAAATGTGACTTGTGGACTATACTGTCTGTTTGCAGCATAGCACCTCTGTGGCCTATGTTTGGGCCCAGGGTGGGCATTGACTCTCTCCTCATCCTCCATGACCTGCTATATCAGGTACATGATGTGTGCTGCCACATGTGCCATCTTGCTCTGTGGCCTCTAGCGTCTCCTTCCACTTCTAGGGTTTTGTCCCCAATTTAAGACGGAGACAGCCTTTTTATCAGCGGTAACTGCGCAATGCTATGTGACGTGTACAAACCTGTTTGTGCAGCACTAACACACTGAATATTATGCTGAGCATGTTATGCACGGTACTGCCCCCGCCTTTGCGCGCTGCATACATTACCTCTGTGCTGGAGCACTGATACTAATAGCATGTGCAATGGTCCCTCTGAATATGGGATTTCTGTGCAGCTGCTGCTAACACTTTGTGCTTGAAGCAAGGCTTTGAATATTTGGGCCTGACTGCCTAACACTGGGAAGAAACAGTCTCTAACTCTGTAAAAGTGAAGAAAACACGTTCTGGAAAACAGCTTGTTAACTACCGTTATTTAGATGCATATTTATTCAATACTACCTCTGCAATTAGGAAAACAACAGCAAAATGTGTGTAAGTGATAAAATAATTTGTACAACTAATGAAATTACTCGATAATGCAAATGGCAATTAAGTCTCTCTTTTTATAGGGGGAGGACATATCATGAGAACAGAAAGAAAATGTGCACTCGTTTTTACTGTAAGACATGGAGAGAGCAGGTAAAGAGCAGTCCTGCAAAAAGACTGTTTGTCGCTGAAAATAAAAGTGCATGAACGGAAGCTTGAAGCTGCTGCATTGAAATATCCAGTGGTGTCAGTGGATGCCATAGAGGTTACCATGGTGGAAGGTGGAGGCATATTTTCTAATACTGCTTGCTGTGGTGGCAGCAGTTTAGAAGCAGAGCGGAACTGCTGCCTGATTCATGGTACTGAGGCCCTGCACATGATGTGCTTGGAAACGAAGGATGTCTCTCCAGCTGGTTGTCAATTGCCAGGCTGGCTTGAAGGACTCTGTTGAACTGTTGTTTCTGGCTGTTGCTGGATTGGTTGGCAGAGTGCTTCACACTCAGTTCAGATTTATGTACAGAGATTGCTACCATGTGGCATGCTTCTAATCCAGCATCGCTGAGTAGTTGGCAACATGTTGCTCTGATACAGTGGTTGATATGTAACTTGGAAAGTCCTGCAGTTTCACTGATTTTTTTTTTAAGAGCCCAGCAATGTAACGTTCACCAAGAGAGTCCTTCCCATACCAAATTCCCATTTGTTTCTGTGGTTTCCTGGGCAGCTGAAAAAAAATCTGGGCTGTTATGGGAGTAGTTTATTTGCATACAGCAGGAAGTTGTGTACTGGGCAGATGTCATACCCAAGTTGCTCATACATTCGGACATCTGTCATTGCTGTGCAGTCATTTAGTCCTCCTTAATGATTTTTTGTCTGTAGTGCAGTGATGTACTTGGCTCCACTGCTGTCTGTCATCAGGGCAAAGTCATTCTTTTGAAGGAAAAAAACAACATACTTTGTACAGCAATGTTATGGAAGTTTCAGAACTTGGGGTACCACTGCTGTATAGTTTTTTTTAGGTGAGCTCTTGATATTGGCTGCTAATGAAACATGTGGTTTAGTCCACGGCATGCTGTGTTTTTGCCTGTTAGGTTTATGCTCCCATGGTTGTTGCTGCAGGTATCTATTTATGCCACTTCTAATATTGATTAAACTGCACTTTTCATACAGGGTGCCATCATGGTGTCTTACTGACTGAAAGAAGGTTTTTAACAGATCTGTAACAATCACACATGACTGTGTGAGGTGCATATTTATGGAACGCATGCAAACAGAGGTGAGAAAGAAGTAAGTGCTTCTGCTGGGACTTGAACCCAGGCCGCCCGGAATACTGTTCCAATTGCGCTAACCAGATCTGCCAATTCTGCCACAGGGAGGAGCTCAGAGTCTGTGGGTACACCTTTTTCTGTACAAAAATCTTTAAGGATTTTTGCTGCCCAATTTTCTTGATACTTGGGTGTTTTTTTTTTTTTTTTTGTTGCTGTCTGCCCTTCTAAAGTAGGTGTATCTTACTTAGAGCGGGGAACCTAGCTGGCTCATTTTGAGGTCCTTGTAAAGCTTCTGCATCTATCTCTTTTTTTCTCCTTAAGATTCTCTTGGGTGAGAGGGAAAAAGTCTTTCGTTTACACTCATATGTTAAAATTTACTGCTTCCATCTTTCCGATTGCCTGCTCTTTATTTAGGAACTTGAGATTGTCTGCTGTTTTGTTTGGACTGAAAAACTTTCACTAGCACTGATTCCTCTCACATGGCTGAAGCCACGGTGTTTCTAACAGGAGCAGTGTCAGAAGACAGTGTTAGCACGGCAGTAATCAGCTGTGTGGAAGAGCATGAGGTGCCAACTGTATGTGCCATAAGAGGAACAGTAATGGAGTGCTGTGATTCGTCATGGCAGGCACACTGCTTTATAATTCTATTAGTAAATCTTTGAAGAGTAAATGTGAGTGTAAAATATATAGGGCTATGTATAGATGCTGAGGTGTGTGCTTCAGCAAATCAGCTATCACGATCTAATACATGCTATAATCTGTAGTGTACACCAAAGTTCAGTAGACTCAGGGTGGGATATTCAGACTGCGCCAGGCAGGGGCGCAAGCCTGGGCCAGGGCATGGACCAGGCGATGTCCAATAGTGCTGCGCCATGGCTCAGCACCGTTGAATATGGCACTGAAGATGCATGCACTGCGCATGGCACTGCGTCAGCGCAAGTGGCAGAAGAGGAGCAGGGGGATGCGCTAGCGCAAGTGCAGTTGTGCTAGGTGCATCAACTGCGATATTCAGCACTGGGCATGCAAATGAGGCCATTATGCATGCAAGGCACAAATGGGGCCATTTGCATGTCATTATGGCCCCATTTGCACGTGGTGTGCCGATCCCCAGTGACTTGCACCTGGCGCCCTGCCAGGCTGCAACCGTCAGGGACCAATGCCCTGCAGTCTCTTGGTGGACCCCACTCCTGTACGCCCAATCGCGGGCATATGTTTAAAATATCCCAGGTGGTCCAGTGGACTACCCTCCATCGCCCGATCGCAGGCATTTATATTACATATCCTTGGTGGTCCAGGGGGCCACTCTCCATCGCCTGATCGTGGGCATATCTGTACATATACCTGATGGTCCAGTGGACGCTCTCCGTGCCCAATGGTGGGCATGTATTAATTCTCTGGTGGTCCAGTGGAACCCCCAGTGCCCGTGGCGGGAGGATATAGTGATAGTAATCCTGGTGGTCCAGTTGTACCCCTCCCGCCCACTGAGGTCCCCTGCCACCCAGCACCCCCCCAGTCAGTGGCGTGCAGTGGCACCCCGCCCGCATGTTGCCCGGCCTCCCGCCGACTGACAGCATATAGTACTGTCTGTACACCTATTGGTCCACTGCGTGGGCCAATAGGCGTACAGACCATACTGCACTACACAGGCCCGATACAAATGCGTTCATTCACATATTGGGCCTGTGTAGTACAGTATGGTCTGCACACCCATTGGCCCATGCAGTGGACCAATAGGCATACAGACAGTACTGTACGCTGTCAGCTGGCAGTTGGTATGCGGGCAGGGTGCCACCTCCCACCACTGACTGGGGGGGTGCTGGGTGGCAGAGGACCTCAGTGGGCAGGAGGGAAGGGGGATACCACTGGACCACCAGGATTACTTTCACTATATCCGCCCACGATCGGGCACGGGGGGTCCACTGGACCACCAGGGATATGTAATACATATGTCCATGATCGGGCGATGAAGGGCAGTCCACTGGACCACCAGGGATTTCAAGTACCAATGCCCGCGATTGGGTGATGGGGGGCATGTCGCTCTCGGGGCAGGGAGCTTGTGGACAGTGTTGTGGGTGGGCAGGTGGCCACCCACGGGTTGGCGGCTGCTGCTGCACCCTGCAATATGGCAGCGCTAGCCTGTGGGTGGCCAGGATTTGTTCCTGGTTTTACTAGGTACAACTTTGTGACCCCTGGGCAGTGCAAGGCGGGTTGTGCCAGCATATGCGCTGCACATCCCGGCTGAATTTTGGGATGTGGCGCATATGCATGGGCACACCTCGCACTTGCGCCAAGATACATTATCGATGCACTTTGGCGATCGAGAGCTGTACATCGCAACTCGCCCCTTTGAATATCGCGCCAGGGCGCATTGGTGGGTAGCGCATGGTGCAACCCTTTTGAATATCCGTCCCTCAGACTTTAAAGCAGAAATTCTTAACATTTTATGATACTAAAGTACTGTCAAACATTGAACAAATTAAAGCACTGGAATCTATTACTTGGTGTTGTGAGCTTGCATTTTCAAAACTGAGAATTTGTCCCTCACTTTAAGGGTCAGTGTCCCACATTGTCCCTCATTTTAAGGTGTCTGCGCCTCTCATTTCAATGACTCGTAACAAAGACTGTGTTTTGATTTTGTATTTTCAAAACTGAGAATTTGTCCCTTGCCTTATAGGCCAGTGTCCCACATTGCCCCTTATTTTAAGTGTCTGTGTCCCTCATTTTTCAATGACTTAGTAAAAAGAGAGTGTAGCCCTATTGGTGTTTGGAAAGTTGCTGTATACCTTTTATTGGACCAATATATGTCTTGTAAAAAGATGGTATATTATATCAAGATGAACCCCTTGCAACCAATCAGATTGTTTATTTACAGGGCATTGGATGGCCACTATGCCCTGTAAATAAGACAGAAAATAGTTAAGGCCTCAGAAATATGCTAATTAGTCAATAAATGACCCAGGGTTATGCAAATTAGCTCATAAACAGCACTGGAATGTTGAGACAAGCAGTGAGTCATTTCAGATTTTCAAAGAGTCTCTGACCCAACAAAACTGTGATCTTGTCTTTTTTTTGGGGGGGGAGGTGAAATTACCTCAATATTATGGTGATAATCATAGGGGATTGGAGGGTCATTGCTCAGGAATGGCACTGGGCACTGTGGTACTTGACCTCAGCCTTTCACCTCAGTCATAAAGCCTTGGCCTCTGTCTTTGTCCACAGTGCAAGTGTCATTATTCCCTCATACACCTGCCGATTCCAGTTATCACTATGGTACACAAGCTTCCGGGGCCCAGCAGGTCTCTTCTTTAGGTGCAATTGCATTTATCAGGTGGAACAGCAATCACTACTGCACCTGATGAAGGAACCTGCTGGGCCCTGAAAGCTTGTGTATTATACCAACTTTGTACAAAACATAAGTTGGTACAATAAATAGAGAATAATGCTTGCGCAGGTGTGTGTTCTGAGGATTTTTCACACACCCGAGGTATGTGATAATCCATAAACGCTCTCGGGTTTATGAGATTATCACACACTGAGGGTGTGTGAAAAATCTTCAACAACACAGGCCTTGCACAAGCATTATTTTTTTTTATAATTTTTATAATTATTGGTGCAGGGAAGTCAATGTCAAAGGAAGTTACTGAAGGAGCTAGGCTGTAATCCCTGCTGCTGCTACTCAGTCCCCATTACACACACACACACAAACACACACAAATTTCAAAAGCATAATTTCTTTCTTTTTTTTAATTATACAGTGGAAATGCTTGTAGTCAGCCACGGCCCATTCTGGATTACAGTTTGGTTTTATTATTCACACTGGAAAGGCATGTGAGCAAAACTGCCTGTTTTCACAAGCATCCAGTCAAACATACATAGTCAAGCAGTGGTACACAGAAAATACAGAAAACAATACATTATACAATAAATATTAAATGTGTTTACAGTGGTCAGATGGACCAGCTGATGCAGGGGTAAGAGTATACGATTAGACCAAGGAATTAAAGTTGTTAAGTGAGGAGAATCTAGATAAAATTGGAGAGGGAGTAGGGTAAACTTGCACACGGTGGGATTACTCTTGTGTGAGAGCTGTGCAAATGGGAGGGAAAGGAGGTAGTAGGAGCATGAGGGGAGTGGGGTAGAGAGTATTTGGGGGTGATTGTTATGGGCAGGAGCAGGCAGAGTTAGCCATGAGGTGATGTTTAAGGTGGATTTGAAAATATCAAGGGAAGATGACATAGTAAGGGTGAGGGAGGGCTGTCAAAGAGCCTTAGCTCCTGGCAGTGAGGGAGTGGAGTCCTTGAGTAGTGTGGCAGAAGGTACTTGGTAGCAGTTGAGGGAGGTGGATCTTGTGGTACGGTGTGGGTAAGCCTTTGGAAGTCAGAGGTGACAGAATGTGGAAGCAGTCCCTTGTGCATTTTAATGAAAAATGTCAGGATGTTGTAGTGAAATCTGTCTTCAAAGGGAGACAATTTGCAGCCTTGTAGAGGTCGAGAGATGCTCCATCTGGGAAGGCCTGTGACAAATCTGATGATGTTATGGTATGTGGCTCTTAGTCTGAGGAGAGTCTTTTGGCAAGTGGAGGATGAGTAGACAATGGATCCGTAGTCCAGAAGTGGGAGCAGGAAGCTACTGGGGACCAGTGCCCTAGTACTGGGAATGAGGAAATGGTTAACTCTATATAACATCCTGAGCCTTTGATGAATTGTTTTGATTAGTTTGTTGATGTGGACTGCATGTGTAAGGTGGCAGTCTAAGTGTATACTGAGGTATCTAAAATCTGTAACTTTTTCAATGTTGCTGCCATCATTATCAGTGAGTATGAAGTTGAAATGGTTGTTTTTCCTGGTGCCAGAGAAAAACACGGACGTTGTTGTTTTGGCATTAAGGTCGAGTCCTTGGGATGAGAACCAGGAGTGAGGTTTACTGAAGTTGTGCTGGAGTTTGTCATGGAGAGATTTGGGACACTTATCTTTGCAGAAAAGGGCTGCAACATCTGCACAAAGAATTAATTTTGTGTGATTGTAGATTACTGGGAGGCAATTTATGGCAAGGGAAAAGAGAAGTGGGCCAAGGATGGAGCCATGAGGGACTCGTATTTGGTGGGATAGGTATCAGAGTTCTGTCCTTTGATTATGGTGGAGTGAGATATGTTACTGAGGCAATTCCAGGACCATTTCAGACATTCATCGGAGAAGTGGAAGGGAAAGGGTCTGGATGAGAAGGTGGTGGTCAACAAGATCGAAAGCCTTGGCAAGGTCCACAATACTGTGCCAGTGAAAAGACATTCATCACTGGCTTTGTTGATAAAATTAGTGAGCTTGACTAGGTTGATTTCTGTGTTGTGGCCAGATCTGAAGTGGTGCTGTGATTCTACTAGTAGGTTATGGGTTTCAAGGAATTCCTGGTTTGATCTAGGACATTTTCTAAGATTTTGGAGAAAGAAGCCAGTAGTGAAATTGACGGTAATTGCCAACCTCATTTTTTAGCCAGATTTGTGGATGGGTTTGATGGTGGCAGTTTTCCATTTGTTGGGCAGAACACCGTGCAGAATTAGTACTTGAGGATGTTGGTTAGGGCAAGGCAATGTCTTCACAAACAAGCCTTAGGATGCAGTAGTCAATGGCATCTTCACTTAGGTGGGGTTTGGGGTCATTTTTTTAATGTAACTAATGACCTGAGTGGGAGAGAGGTAACAAAATAAGAAACTAGGGGCAGGTGGGGAGTTTTAGGCAGCCTGGGGTTAAAGATGAGATTAACTTATTTGTATGATGCACTGAGGGTTTATAGATTTCTAGGGCCCCGAAACAGGAGGAACAGGTTTGCAACTTCCTTCGGGACCTGGATGAGTTGACCATCCTTAGTTAGAGTGTTTGCTCATCAATGAATCCCTTTCCTAGGAGTTCATTAATGGTTTTCCACATACGTTTAGGGTTCCCAAAGCGGTGTGATTGTCCGCTCCTGAGATATTTTGTGTTAGCTAAGCATATGGCTGATTTGCATTCATTTCTGATAGTTTGTATTTCTGCAGAAGGTTGGGCAGTTTTAATTTTCTGTGGGTGGACCAGGTTTGTCCCTCTTACGCATGAGGTTTAGCACATCAGGGGTAATCCAGTAAGGCCTTTTGTTCTTCACTCAGAGTTTTATAGGGGAACAGTGCTGTCGCAGAGGGACCGAAAGATTGAACTGAAAGTCTCTAAGGCATTGTCAATGTTAATGATGTTATGGGTAAAGGACCAGTTGGTTGTGGAGATGGCTTAGAGAAATGCATCCATGTTAAGTTTTTTTAGGTGTTTGGAGATGTACTTGCGTTCAGTCCTAAGGGCTTTGGCAAACCAATTGCAGAAGACAGCATTGTGGTCGCTAATGGAGTCAGGGAGCACACCTGACTCCTCCACCCGGTTGGGGTTGGTGACAGTGATCCAGTCCAGGATGGTCTCATAACAGGTTGGCTGTCTCCCGAAGCCCCACTCGAAATGAAGCAACACCAGGATCAACCAGATAGAGTTTTAAAAACATAAAGGCAGGATCAGCCAGATAAATACTGTTAAGAAAGTTACACCTTAATGGAAGTGTGGTCTAACTACTCAAAAGTGGAGAAACTGCCATGTTTGTTGATGTGTTTGGCCCATCCACACATGGAGCAAGAGCCGATGAAGTGGCATGCTAAAAAAGGGTGACATAAAATGCCATAGTAACCCATTCTACCTGTTCTAGATTATAGTCTCATAAAACCCTTTTATATAAATAGAATAATAGATAGATGAGGGTGTATTTCAAGGCAGTAAGACCATCAAGAGATTTTGGGGACTTGGAACCTCGAGAGCGAAGCTTGAGAGGTTCCCAAAGTCCCCAATACCTTGAGATGGTCTTACTGCCAAGAAATACGCCCTCATCTATTTGTTATGTTTTATAATATATGGATCCAGTTAAAAATTCTGTGTTTTTCTGTTGGGCTTCTGACTGTGCACTGTGCTGACAGGCTGAAAACTCGCTTGCTCACTCACCCCCCACTCCTCTCACACGTCTGTCACATTTAAATTTGCCATGTTCTGTGGCAATAAGTCCTACCTTTCGCTTTTTGTTGTCCTTCAGTGAATGGAGGAAGAAGCAGATAATACGGTGATAAAAATAAAAAAAAAAACAGAAAAGCAAAGAAATAGGGTGACTGTCCGCTAAGCCAGGGTAAACAGCAGCCATGTTTTAAAAGTTGTTCTGCCCGCACCACAGAGGAAAGTTGCCAATTAGAATGCACGCCATCACTTTGACTGTGCAGGAACAAACGTGGCACCTTGGCAACAGGGTCTGTGTGGAAGGCAGAGTTGCACATGCGCTGTGTCCCTTCTGTGATAATACTATCATTCAGAGCTGTAATGATAATATTATCACCTATAAACAATAGTATTATCAGGGAGCAACAATGGTATTATCACTTTGGATCGTGTTGTATTACAGGGATTTTTTCTATGGGACAGGATGCTATTATTTGCATATATATATATATATATATATATATATGGTGAAATTTTGCATCTTAATAACTTTTCCACCATATGACGGATTTGCTTGAGATTTTGCAGGCACGGAGCAATAGCATGGATCTTGGGATCTGCCAAGTTTTAGCATCGGTCAGAAATACTGTTGTGGACTTATTAAGCAACATTCGTAATGAATTTACACTTTGTTGTGCATTCTTTGCTCGCACTTACAGGTCACACGGTTTACAAAGAACGGTCCGAAATCTTCAGGGAACATGCAGCTGGGTTCGATGTGCCTTTCAAAGATTTCATGAAAAAATATTAAACGGTTCAAAAGTTATTCAAAAAAACAAGTTTCCCATTATAGCCATAGGGAAAGTTAACAAAAAGTTTGACAGTGTCGCAAATGCAGTTTTTAGTATCGCAAATGACCCCTGTAGTGTCGTGAGTCAGCCATTTTTTTCAGTTACTGGTCACAGAAATGCTTGGCATTAAAATGTGGGACCATCTAGGGTCACAATTCTTTTTGTGTTCACCTAGTCGAGCCCTGAGGATGCTAGCCATGTCTTTTAGGGGGGTTAAACACCCCAGAAATATGTTTTTCACATTTTTGTAATCTGTAGTGTTGCACTTGCGACACGCTCTTGATTTTTTTTTCAAAAGTGTCACAAATCACAACACTACTTTGCAACACTATGGCCAATATAACAGGAATTGTTTGCCACCCTGCTGCAAAAGAATGGTTTGGTCTTTTGGGCTGAAATTTGGAGGAAAGAAAGCCAATATTGCACAGATGTGCCTTTTGTGGCTTGGTGAAAAAATATTGCAGGGATGCAAAGTTACGGTACTCCGAAGTTGACACTTTTTCCCATAGACTAACATTGTGGTGTCCGCTGTGCCTTTCGGGGAGCGTATCTCGGAAACGGTGCGAGATACAGACTTTTCGTCGGAAAAATGCTTAGCCCCCCCAAACAGGGGGCTAAGTACAGAACAACCAGGAAAGTCATGAAATTTAATTTTTTTCTACATCGTACAGTTCCTGAGATATAAGAGTTTAGTATTCCAAGAGCTCATTTTTCTGGTCCGAGGCCCATTATTATGCATACATTCTTTATAGTCACTGTGTTTCTCTATGCAGCTGTTGGGGAAAACCAGGGTGTGCGCTCCAGTTACTGCTACACTTAGTGTTTCCACTTGTGTTTCCATAACTGTTTGTGTTAGCATTCCCATCTATACCACCATGTGTGCTACCCTTTGCGTTTTCGTTTGCACTTGCGTTTGCATTACTGTTACCATTTGCATCTCCCCTACTATCTGTGTTTGCGTTTCGATTTGTGTCACCGTGCGCATTACCATTTGCAGTGGCGACCGCCCTTCCATTTGCATTTGTCTTTCATTTTGCATCACAGTTGCTGTTACTGTTACCATTTGCATTTCCAATTGCGTTACCATGACCGTACGCATTACGGTTTGCGTTTCGATACACGCTTGCGTTTGCGTTTGCATTTCTGTTTCCTTTGGCGTTATTGTTGCTGTACCATTGCCATGTGCATTTCCAGTGCGGTACAGTGACCATGCGCAGCGTAATGGTTTGCATTTCCATGCGTTAGCGCGTTTGCATTTCTTTGGTGTTATTGTTGCTGTTACGTTACCATTTACCAATTGCGGTACCGTGACCATGCATGTTATGGGTTGCGTTTCTGTACCTGCTTGTGTTTGTGTTTCCATTTCTGTTTCTTTTGGCATTATTGTTGCTGTTATCATTACCATTTGCATTTCCAATTGCGGTACCATGACCGTGCGCGTTATAGTTTGCGTTTCTTTACACACTTGCAGTTGCGTTTCTGTTTCCTTTGGCGTTATTGTTGCTGTTACCATTACCATCTGCATTTCCAATTACAGTACCATGACTGTGTGCATTACCAGTTGCGTTTCCATACACGCTTGTGTTTGCATCTCCGTTTGCGTCACTGTTCGCTTTGATGTCACTGGCTTGCATTTCTATTAACGCTTGCTTTACCATTTACATTTACGTCCACCATGTGCGTAACCACATTTGTGTTTGTGTTTGCACTGCAGTTACTGTTACTATGTGATGGGATGTCATGTGGTGGAGTACGGCCCAAAGGGCCCACACACACTCCCACCACCCATCCATAACTATAGTCCTCATTCTCAAAAGAAGGTAAATTCAAGACAAAAACTCTGTTTAATGCATCAGTTAGGGTTGTTCCACAGCGACAAAAGCTAGAAATTTGGTGGTAGGGTTGAAGAAGCCCCCTTGCACCCCAGCCTGCCCCAACGGCATCAGGGTGTGTGTTGAAAGTTAACCGATGGAATGGGGTGAGAGTTAGGGATGATGACCCCAATGCACTACGATGCGGTTGGGGCGGGCTGGGGGTGCAGGGGGCCTTTCAACCCTAACACCGAATTTCCTCGCTTTGTCGCTGTGGAACAACCCTAACTGATGCATTAAACTGAGTTTTTGCCATTATATATATATATATATATATTATAGGGTACGTAGTACCACTATAGTTAGGGTTGAGGAGCCATTTACATGTTAAACCCAAACTTTACCTTAATAACTTTGCAACGGTTTGTCGGATTTGCCTGAAATTTGGAATACATGATCAAGACCCACATGCCTTGGGATCTGTCAAGTTTCGTACTGGTCGAATACACAGCTGTGGAGTTATTAAGCGTGATCTGCGTGTGCATTTACGCTTTTTCTAGAATTCTATGGTCGCGCCTACAGGTCACACAGTTTGTGCGACCAGCCCCAAAATCTTCAGGAAACGTGCGGCTGGGGTCGCTAATGTGCCTTTTGAAGATTTCGTGAAAAAATATTAAATGGTTCAAAAGTTATTCAAAAAACAATTTCCCATTATAAATCAATGGGAAAAGTTAACAAAAAGTTCGACAGTGTCGCAAATGCACTTTTTACTGTCGCAAATGGTCCTTTTACTGTCACAAATCTGCTACTTTGTTTTCAGTTAGTGATCAGAAAAATGCTTGGCATTTAAAATTGAGACCCTCTAGCAACCTAATTCTTTTTGTATTCTCCTAGTCGGGCCCTGCGGATGCTAGCCATGTCTTTATTTTGAGGTAAAACATCCCAGAAATATGTTTTCAGATTTCTGGAAAAAGTACTTCATAAGTAGTATGGCACTCCAAAGTATGCATGCGCTTGCAGTCCGGCGGCGCGTTCTGCTTATGGTTCCGACCCGTTTCACTTACCGCCTGCTACATTACGCCCAACCGTGCATTACCCTTTGTGTTTTCATTTGCAGTTGTGTTTGCGTTGTTTTTAACATTTCTGTCTACAGTACTGTTTCTCTTTCTGTTTCGCTTTGCATCACCATCGCATTCGATTTGCATTGCGGGCACAATGTTACTATGTGACAAGACATCACGTGGCGGGAGCAAGGGCCCTCCTGCCGCTGCATTACATTCACTATTTCTCATTACCATTCTCAAAAAGAAGGGAAATTAGAGGCAAAAAACTCTGTTTAATGCATCAGTTAGGGTTGTTCCACAGCAACAAAAGCGAGGAAATTCAATGTTAGGGTCCTAACTGTCACCCCATTCTCCTGTTCCTCAGCTTCTTTCCACATGTGATGGGGTGAAAGTTAGGGCCGACAACCCCATTTCACACCCTGATTCCAGTTTGGGAGTGGGCTGGAGGGGTGCAAAGGGGGTTTCAACCCTAACATTGAATTTCCTTGCTTTTGTTGCTGTGGAACAACCCTAACTGATGCATTAAACTGAGATTTTTGCCTCTAATATATATATATATATATATATATTATAATTGAACGGTAGTGCCACTATAGTTAGAGTTGAGGAGCCATTTACATGTTAAACCCAAAATTTTGCACATTAATAACTTTGCAACCAGTTGACAGATTTGCCTGAAATTTGTAATACATGATCAAGACCCATACACCTTGGGATCTGCCAAGTTTCATACCAGTCGGATACACGGCTGCGGAGTTATTAAGCATGATCTTCGCATGCATTTACGCTTTTTCTGGAATTCTACGGTCGCGCTTACAGGTTGCACGGTTTGTGCGACTGGCACAAAATCTTCAGGGAACATGCGGACAGGGCCCCTGATGTGCCTTTTGAAGATTTCGTGAAAAAATATTAAACGGTTCAAAAGTTATTCAAAAAACAATTTCTCATTATAAGTCAATGGGAAAAGTTAACAAAAAGTTCAACAGTGTCGCAAATGCACTTTTTACTGCCGCAAATGACCCTTTTACTATCGCAAATCCGCCATTTTGTTTTCAGTTAGTGATCAGAAAAATGCTTGGCATTTAAAATTGAGACCCTCTAGCAACCTAATTATTTTTGTATTCACCTATTCGAGCCCTGAGGATGCTAGCCATGTCTTTATTTTGGGGTAAAATACTCCAGAAATATGTTTTTCAGATTTCTGGAAAAAGTACTTACGCAAAGTAGTGTTGCAAATTTTTGCGAAAGCTTTCGCAAATCACGACACTACTTTGCGACACTATGCCCAAAATAACAGTAATTCTTTGGCACCCCGCTGCAAAAGAACGGTTTGGAGTTTGGGGCTTAAATTTGGATGAAACGCAGCCGACATCTAACAGATGTGCCTTTCAGTGTTTACGTTGAAAATATTACCACGGCGGCAGAAATTCACGGTACTCCACAGTTGACCTTTTCCCATAGGATAACATTACGGCATCTGACGCATTACGCAGCAATCGTTTGATGCCTGCTGCAAAATAACGGTTTGATCTTTTGGGCTGAAATTTGCAGGGAAGACAGCCAACATCCCTCTGATGTGTCTTACAGTGGTTTGGTCAAAAAATATTACAGGAAGGCAAAGTTATAGCAGTCCAAACTTCTGTTTTTTTCCCATAGGATAACATTACGGCGTTCGCTGCACCTTTCAGGGCCTGTATCTCGAAAGCGTTGCGAGATACAGACTTTTTGTCGAAAAACTTCTTAGCCCCATGATGGGGCTAAGTACAAAACTAGCCAGGAAAGTGATAATTCAAATGACTTTTAAATTTTTTTCTATGTCGTACGGTTACTGAGATATAAGCAATTTACTATTCCAAGTCCTCATTTTTGTGTTTCGAGAGTCATTATTTTGCATACATTCTTTGTACTCACTGTCTTTCACTTTACAGCTTTTGGGGAAAACCAGCCTGTGTGCTTACATTACTGTTACCATTGCCATTTTTGCTTGCGGTTCCATACCCGCTTCACTTACTGTTCATGTTTACGTCACCATGTGCGTTACTCTTTGCGTTTTCATTTGCGGTTGCATTTGTGTTGTTTTTAACATTTCTGCCTACAGTACTGTTTCTCTTTCTGTTTTGCTTTGCGTCATCATGCGCATTACGATTTCGTTTGGGCACAATGTTACTATGTGACCAAGACATCACGTGGCGAGATGCGGTCTCACCGCCATTACATTCACTATTTCTCATTATCATTCTCAAAAAGAAGGGAAATTAGAGGCAAAAAACTCAGTTTAATGCATCAGTTAGGGTTGTTCCACAGTGACAGAGCGAGGAAATTCAATGTTGGGGTTGAAACCCCCTTTGCACCCTTCCAGCCCACCTCCCCAACTGGAATCGGGGTGTGCACTGGGGTCATCAGTCCTAACTGTCACCCCATTCTCCTATTCCTCAGCTTCTTTCCACATGTGATGGGGTGACAGTTAGGGCCAACGACCCCAATGCAAACCCCGATTCCAGTTGGGGGTGGGCTGGAGGGGTGCAAAGGGGGTTTCAACCCTATCATCGAATTTCCTCGCTTTTGTCCCTGTGGAACAACCTAACTGATGCATTAAACAGAGTTTTTTCCTCTACATATATATATATATATATATATATATATATATATATATATATATATATATGATACAAATATACAGGATATGAGGGGAAAAAGTTGAGTCTTATAGGAACATCCTAAACACATTTAGTAGTTGAACTCCTAGGCTGTATGGATAGTAACTGCATTAACAGATTATTAAATTTGAGAAAGGGAATTTATGGTACTAATAAAGGGATCCCATATTTTGTTACTTCTAGTCATAGATTCAAGACTTTGATAGTATATCCGTTCAAATCGGTGGACAGAGATCATGGAATTTAACCACGACTGGTACTGAGGAGGTTCTGCATCTTTCCACTTTAGCAGACTATGTCTGAATTTGGTAATTACTCCAATATTTATCAAGCATCTGATATTGTGTGATATTGTGTGAACAAACATGCTTATCCCCCCATACCGGCAACATGGGACTTAGGGAGAGTGCAAGAGCGGATGCCAGAAAGGAAGGATAATTACAGAGGGAGAAAGGGAATGATGTGGAGGGTAGTAGCTTTAAATGCTAGGAGCCTAGGGAACAAATCAGCAGAATTGCAGGCCCTTATGGCAAAAGGGGAGGTGGACATGGTGGCCATCTTCGAAACATGGGCTACCCAATATCACGATTGGGACCTGGCAATACCAGGGTATAAGATATTTCACATGGATAGGGAAAAAGGGAAATGGGAGGGGTAGCACTGTATGTGAGGGAAGGGATTAAGTGTGTCTGGGAGGAAGGGGAGGAGGGCAGTACGGAGGCATTATGGATGCTGTTCCAAGATTCCAAAAATAGGACACTCAGGATGGGACTCGGGAGTGGTTGACAGGCCACCCTCTCAGATAAAGGAAATAGACAGGGAACTAGCAGGACAGATCAGAAGGACCTGTGGGAAGGGTAGCATGGTGATTGTGGGTGACTTCAACCTGCCAGACGTAGACTGGGGTACCCCAGCCACAAAGAATAAGCGAGTGCAGGTAATTCTGGATGCCTTCCAGGACAGCTTCCTATTGCAGTTGGTGAATGAGCCAATCAGGTTGGGGAACACCCTTAACCTCGTACTGGCAAATGGTGAGTTTGTGAGGGATTTGAGGGTGTAGGAACCGCTGGCAGGGAGTGACCACCAATCAGTGTGGTTCACAATAAACATGAGCAAGGAGGGGGTAGGAACAGTTACCAAGGTGTTAGACTTCAAGAGGGACGACTTCGGGAGGATGGGGGTAATAGTACAGGGGCATCAGGCCAGAATCCATCAAAATATGGATACTAACCAAAAGTGGAAGGTAATCAAACTGGGGATTGTGAAGGCAGCCAGAACATGTTCCAAGGTCCAGAGTAAGAAGGGCTAGGGCCAAGAAACCTAGCCGGGTGAGCGGGGGGTTCATGGAAAAGTTAGGAAGAAAAGAGCCGGAGGTTCAAAAAGATAGGAAGAGGGAAAGACAAAGAGGACTACCTGAAGAAGTCAAAGGAGGTGACGGTGGAAGTCAGGGCAGCCAAGGCGTCGAGGGAGCTCAGGCTGTCACAGGGCATTAAGGAGCGAGAGAAGGACTTCTTTAGGTACATCAGGGAGAAAAGGGGTTGTAAGGACCAAATTGTAAGGATTAAGAGGGATGGGTGGAAACAGGGGCCGAACAAGCAGAAACACTAAATGAATACTTCTGCTCCATATTTACTAAGGAGAAAGGAGGGGCTGTACCCAAGGGGGTTGGGAGCGTAGGCACGGGGAAGGAAGTGACAGATGGAGAAATCACAGTTTGCAGGGTATTAGAGGGTTTGAGGGCTCTGAGGGTGGACAAGGCGCCAGGGCCAGATGGCATACACCCCAGGGTGCTGAAGGAGCTAGCAGAAGTCCCGGCAGAGCCCTTGGCAGACCTGTTCAATACCTTCCTGGGCTCAGGGAGTGTACCGCAGGACTGGAGGATAGCTCACATGGTACCCTTCCACAAGAGCAGCCCAAAGGATGAACCAGGGAACTACAGACCAGTAAGCCTCACAACCATCGTGGGGAAGATGATGGAGACAATACTGAAAGAGAGGTTGGTTTCCTTTCCGGAGACCAATGGGCTGCAGGACAGTAGGCAGTATGGGTTTGTCTCTGGTAGGTCCTGTCAGACCAACCTGGTGGAGTATTATGACAAGGTAACTAGGCAATTAAACATGGGCCATGCAGTGGACATTTTGTACCTGGACTTTAGTAAGGTATTCGATTTGGTGCCGCATGTGAGGCTGGGAAGTAAGCCAGGGGGCATAGGGGCGGGGGGAGAAGGTGGTTGGATGGTTAGGGAACTGGCTGCAAGGAAGACAGCAGAGGGTGGTGATAGGAGGGGAGCTCTCAGCTCTGAGAGCAGTGACAAGTGGGGTACCGCAGGGCTCTGTTCTGGGGCCAGTGTTGTTTTTTTTAATTTATTTATTGAAATGTTTCACCAGTAAGGGCACACTGAACAACAAGTTGCTCGTTTCACAGTGCATCCTGGGGGAGAGGGTACAGGGAGTACATTGCATACAAACATCATACAAGAACATTCAAAACACAATACTAAATTAGAGGTATACAAGTGTACACAGTCCAGGGTGCTAAGACTTAACAGTACATTACAAGTGCTGTCATGAATTTCAGTGATTTCCAACTTGCAGAACCAATAAGTACAAACACAGAAGTACAACTATATCAGTAGTGAGACTGACAGGAGGCGAATGTACTGAGGGGTAAGGGAAGGGTGGCGCTTAATTGCATTTACAATTTGCTGAAAGGAACTTTTGGAGGGCCAGGGTAGTGGAGTAGGGGGATGAAGAATGGTAAATTTGGGGGGGAAGGGAGTTCCAAAATTTAGGGAAGTAACATGAGAAGGTCGACTGGCCTGTAGTTGTTAGGAATCTTCAAAGCAGATATCTCTTTTTTTTTACTTTCTGTTTATTCCCCCCTACTCCCCTCCAGCTCTGCTTCCTCGAGACCACCTGTGGAGTCACCTCTGCCTCCCACCTTACCTGATCCATCCCGTTCCCCCATTGAGCCGTGGTTCTTCCCCCCCCCCAGGCAGGGACAAGGTGAGGCCCATACACCCCAAACTTCTAGTCTTCATCTAGTTCAGGCGGCCAGGCAGGTGGAAGCACATTGAGGTCTTTATCTGGGGGACCGTATCCCTGGAGTTGGAAGTTTTTTTCCTCTTTTCTAGTTGGACGTAACTTGCTTCCTGATGTCAAGGTGCATAGCACCGACATCTGTTATGTCCTCCCCTCTGTGTTGACCTCAATGAGGAAGAGAAGGGTCTGGGAATGATCATAATGGGGTCAATGAACAACTTGGCACAGTGTAGAAAAGCGGCAGCCAAGGCCAACAGAATGCTGGGTGGTACTGGCAGGAGTATATCCTCCAGGAGGGGGGAGGTGATCCTGCTGCTGTATAGATCACCGGTTGGGCCACATCTGGAGTACAGCTTGCAGTACTGGCGCCCATACCTGAAGAAGGACATCAGGTTACTAGAGGGGTGCAGCGCAGAGCAACAAAGATGATCCAGGGACTAGGAGACATGCCATTTGAGAAAAGGCTGAGGGAGCTGAACATGTACTCCCTACAGGAGAGGCGAGATAGTGGGGATATGACTGAAACCTTCAAGTACTTGAAAGGTATAAACAAGACAAGCACAGAGGGGCTGTTTAAGTTAAGGGGGGAGGAACACTAGAGGGCACAATCTGAGAGTGGCGGTAGATTTAGGATGGAAATGAGGAGACAGTTTTTTATAGAGAGGGTGGTGTCTGGGTGGAATGCATTGCCTGAGGAAGTGGTGTCCTGTACTACAATGGGCTGCTTCAAAAGGGGATGGGTCAGGGTAAGGGGAGGGTCACAGGTAGGGGAAGGGGAGGGAGAAGCAGCTGCAGTGTAAGGGTTGCTAGCTGCACAATCAAGCAGACTTGATAGACCAGAGGGCCTTATCTGCTGGCAATTTTGTATGTTCATATGAGTTATTAAGTGGGCCTCCATACCGCATTAACATCCAAAAGGCCCGTTTTGTAAAAGTTTTGCCAACTGCATGAGATAATATAGAAAGTATGAGTTGCCACCAATTAGTAAGAGGGGGCATAGTATAAGTATATGTTCTAATGAGGCAGGGAAATTGTCACATCTTGGACAATGATTTGTGATAGAAGGGTTCATCACGTTTAAATGGTGGGGAGTGTAATATTTCCGATGAAGGATATTAAATTGGACTTGTTGCATTTTTGCAGATTTTAGATCCCAGGATTTAATGTTAATAATTCTCTTCCAGAGTATGGGTAGAATTGATTGATCCAGCTTTACTTGCCATTTTAATTTTAAGTTTAAATGTGGAAGAGAATTATCTGACATCATAGTTTTATATAATTGTGACATTATTTTAATTTGTGTAGGTGCGGTCAGAATTTGTTCTAGCTAAGTAAATTTAGTGTTTTGATGTTTGTTCCAGTGTTTAATTATATAGTCTCTAAACTGTAGATAACCATAGAATTGTTTTTTTGTAAAGTTAAATTTCAGTTTTAGAGTTTCAAACTCCAGAATGTGGTCTGAATGAATGTACTGGCTAACTTCCTTCAATCCTTTTGAATACCAGGACTTAAACGTAAGGTCAGAGGTAGATGGAATAAAGTTATGATTTAAATATGTTGGTGAGTGTATTCAGTATATTGAACAAATTATCCAGTGAACACAGCAACCACAACTGAGTGCTTTCAAAAAGGGTGATTCAATCACGGTGCCTGTGTTCAGAGCTACCTGGCAGGGTAGTGACAGTACACCAGGGTGGGTGAGGCAGGGCAACGGGAAGCATAGAGGAAGGGGAGGGAGGTATGGGGTGAGCAGCTGCCAGAGTTGGTCTGCTAGCGTGGTGGGAGGGTGATCAGTTAGGAGTGCAGGGTGGAGGTTGGGTCGGTGCGGTTCAGTTTTTTGAGCTGGCAGGCAGCTTGTTTTTTTTTAAAGTATTTCACCTCCACCCACATGCACTCCCCTGGAGTTGTGAATCCTTTTGGTAGGGGTACGGGGGTGCAGCCCCTGCATACATTGTAAACTTCTGTTGACGCCTTTTAGCTCCTCCACAAGTGTACATCACCATTATCACATAGAACCACAGGGCAATAACCTTGTGTAAGCTCTTTTTTTAGTAATTTATGCCAAATTTCAATGGTCGTGTTTGAACAAATAGATATATTTGAGGCCTTTTCCTGGGTTTACCAGCATATAAGCTATGTTTAATATTTGAGTATGGAGATCTAAATGATTCTATTGTAACAGATGGATCTAACAAATCATTTTTGAACCATTTATATGTAGAAGCTGATATTACCAAGTAATAATACATTTTCATGCATGGAAGAGCCAAGCCTCCTTCCGTAATAGGATGATATAATTTATCCAATTTAAGCCTTGCTTTTTTTTCCCTTTCCAAAGAAATTTTTTTATAAGTACTTCCAATCCATGAAAATAATCACCTTTTAAGATACTGGAATATTTTGAAATAGAAACAGATACTTTGGAAGAATAACCATTTTAATGACATTGGTTCTCCCCGTAAGCGTTAAGGAAAGGTTTTCCCATTGCTGGAGTAAAATTTTGGTTTCATGTAACAGGGGTCCAAAGTAAGTTTTTGTAACTGAGATAATTTGTTGTCTATTATAATGCCAAAGTATTTAATTTTAGGTACAATCTGTACATTAATTTGATAAGGAGGAATAAAAGGGGCTGAGTGGTTTTTGGTTTCCAGGACTTCCGTTTTTGTTCAGTTTACTTTATAGCCTGAGGCAGCTCCAAACTGTGTAAGAATAGCTAGGAAATGGAAAACTGTAGTTTAAATTTTTAATGTATAAAAATGTATCGTTGGCATAGAGACTTATACGGTGTTCCACGCCCTTGATTTGGGGCCCAATGATATATTGTGATTTTCTAATTGCAAGGGCTAAAGGCTCAATAGCCAAAGCATAAATAAGGGGTGACAGAGGGATCCCCAGTCTAGTTCTTCGCTAAAGGTTAATGAGGGGTGAAATATCATGGTTGGTTTTGACCCTGGCCACCAGATCAGAGTATAGGATATCTACCCATTTACTGAAATTTGGGCTAAACCCACATTTTTGTATAATAGTCTTGAGATGTGGTCATTCGATACGGTCGAATGCTTTCTCCGCATCAATAGGAAGAATTGATAAATCTGTATTTTGGCTATAGTCTATAATATTTAGGGTTCTCCTTATGTTTGAACTCAAGGACTGTCCTTTTATAAAGCCATTGTGGTCTGGATGTATTATTTCAGGTAGTATCTTTTCTAATCTGGTGGCCAGGATCTTAGCAAGAATTTTGGAGTATGAGTTTAGAGATATGGGTTGGTAAGAGCTAGGTTGGAGGGGATATTTATTTGTCTTGAGAAATAGCAGAATTTGAGCTTCTTTCGATAAGGGCGTTAATGATTCTGTTGTAAATAAATGTGCAAATAGATTTTTTGCGTGTGGGGCTAACCAGGGCGAAACAGTTTATAAAAGTCCATTGTGAGGCTATCAGGGCTTTTCCTGTTGGAAGACTATTAATAGCTGCTACAATTTCATCTATGAATATTTCTTGTTCTAATTTGTACAGCAATGATGGATTTATGGTTGGAAAGTCCAGATTGAAGATAACACTATTAATTGAGTCTGGTGTGCATGTTTCTTTAGTTGTATATAACTTACTGTAATTTTGAAAAAAACACATGATTTCTGTATGTAACCCCTTTGTTACCCGGGGTTACTAGAATCCCAGTAAGACCTAGTGGTAGGCAGGGAAGGCAGCTGTGAAACTCCAGTTAAATGGGTTTCACACTGTCTCCTCTGTCCTCAGTCACAGCTGAGACTAGAGGATGACATCATTATAAATTGTCACAGCTGCATGAGCCACAGTTGGAATCTTCAGCTCAGAGTAGTTCTAGAATCTTGGGAATTCAAAGTCAGTCTTCAGTTTGTCCTCAAGCAAACAAGAAGGACACCAGTAGTGTCTGTTTACCCCCCTCCCTCTGGGGAGTGAGGAAAAGTTCTTTGTGGGTTCCAGGGGCAATCCCCTTCTCCCACCTTGGGAAGAAAGCTGCCTGTTTTAATTTAAGTTCAGTCTGTTCATGTATAACAGCAAAGGTTACATTTCTTCGCCTGTGGGGCACCTGCAATGAATGGGTGAGTGTTTGGCTCCATTGGAAGGGGCAAACAACTTCTTTTCTTCAGTTGGATTTCAAGTATTCGGGACTGCTATTTGGGAGAACTATGTCAACTAGGACAAACAAATAGAGCAGTCATCTGTTTAAAGTGTTAAAGTTCATTGTAGAGGGGGTGCTTCAGGTCATCCACTGTCAATCTACAGTTTTAAAGTCTAAAGTTCTGTGTGTCCAGAGAAATGGCCGGGTATGGGCTGTGGGAGCTGGAGGTGGATAGATCCCCATCTTTAGTAACCAGGTCCACCTCTACAGATTTCTTCTGTGTTTTTGCTACTTGCCTCATGCGCTTGGCCAGTGATGGGGTGGGTACCCAGGCGTGGAGTGCAACTTGAAATCTCTCTAGGGTTGCAGACTCTAAGTGGTGTGAGGCCACAGGATGGGAACATACTCTTTGTTTGATGGAAGTCTCCTGTTTGATGGGAGTTTCGAATTGAACTACGAAACAAAATCTCTAGGAGTCGAGACTTCAAGTTGTGTGGGAGCCACAGTTTGGGGAGCCTCCTTGTTTGATGGGATGTCTTTCCAAATAGAGTTTGGGTTCATTGCCAAGTGGACCGTCAGTCGAGTGGTCGGCAGGGGCGGGCCAGTTGGGCTGTGTATCCAATGCGCATGCAAAGTCCGGGCTGAGTGCCTGGTGGGTCCAAAGCCAGACAACTGTTGTAGTTTTCATTCCTCAAATGGACCGCTGTGTTTAACCTCTAATCTGCATTACAGTTACATAGCCCTGAGGGGGACCAAACCGAGCTTTGTTTATGTTCAGTGAGTTAATAAATAAAGCCACACTGAAAAATCCCAATTCTGGTTCTGGACATTACAGTTATTGTTTCCTGTAGTTGGATTTACTTGGGTGCCCCTGTGCAGAGTAGTCAAACCTAGGTCTCTTGTGCCAGGTAGCCTCATCCTTCCTCGAACCCGTAGATACCCTATGTATATCCATGCTACAAATGTGGACACATAGGTGCCTTACATGTATTTATGGGTAGTAACAGTTTGACCAGTTTGGTCTTGTATACTGATGATGAGGTTATTTTGTTGGTTAACTTTTAACTGCCAGGCCATCAATTTATCTGTTTTATCTTCCATTACATATCAGTTTTTAGTATACAGTAATTGTCTTTAAACTACTTCTGCAGTTAAGCTGTTATATTGTTATGTTAAGGTTGATTAAAGTCTGCATCATAGTTGCATCTTTCAATTACATACTAACATACTAAAATGCCAGCAGAATAGGCCTAACGGTCTTTCGTGTCTGCTCGTTTGGTCAGTCCCCAACCTGGGTGCTGACCTTGCTGTCCCCCTTGCCTTCTCTGGCTTCTCCCTTCCCAGTTCCGGATATTCTTGCTGCATTGGATTTTGCTTCCAGAACCCTTCCCCTGTACCTGTCCCACCCCTCTTGAACCCCTCCACTGTCTCTGCCTCCACCAGCCCCCTAGGCAGTGCATTCCATGGCTCCACCACCCTCTCAGTGAAGTAGCACCTCCTCCTTTCTCCCTTGAATCTCCCCTCCAGCTTCCAGCCATGCCCTCTAGTGGCCCCTTCCTCCTTCCTTCAAGGCCCGACTGTTCCTCCCCTATTTACCCTCTTCATGTACCTAAAGACCTCTATCATGTCCCCATGGTCACTTCTCTCTTCCAATGTGTACATATTTAGCTCTTGAGCCTCTCCTCATAGGTCCTGTCCCCAAGCCCCAAATCATTTGGTTGCCCTCCTCTGGACCCTCTCCAGGAGGTTAATGTCCGCTTTAAGTGTGGCCTCCAAAACTGCATAGTATTCAAGGTGCGGCCTCACCAAGCAGTTATACAGAGGGATATCACTTCCCTCCTTCTGGAGGTGATCCCCTAGCGATGCATCCCAGCATCCTGTTGGCCTTGCTGCTGCCCTCCTACAAGTCTCAGAGTTGTTCATCTTGACATCCACCACCACCCCAGGTCCCTCTCAGCCATTGAGACTTGTAGCATTCCCCAGGGTGTACACTTGACCTGGGTTTCTGGCCCCCAGGAGAGTACCTTGCATTTCCTGCATTGAACCTCAGCTTCCACTTTCTAGACCATCTTTCCAGAGCCTCCAGGTCCCCCTAGGCCACCCTCCCCTCCTCCCCATCCACCACCGCCCCCAGTTTGGAGTCATCTGCAAAGACTCACATCTCCTCCTGATTCCTGTCCTTATGTCCGATACATAGGCGTTGAACAGAAGGGGCCCAAGGACTGATCCCTGTGGGACCCCACTAATGACCCTCCTGGGGATGAGACTATCTCAACTACGACCTTCCGTCCTGGAGCCAATTGCTCATCCATCTGATCATCTGGTTCCCCACCCCATTTCTCCCAGCTTATCCAACAGGCCCACGTGAGGAACAGAGTCAAATGCCTTGCTGAAGTCTAGAAAGGGACATCCACTGGTCTACCCAGGTCCAAGGCACTTGTCACCCAGTCATAGAACTCCACCAGGTTTGTCTGACCACGATTTCCCGGGATGAATCCATGCTGTCTATCGTCCAGGCACCCTGACTTATCCAGGTCCCCCAGCCTCTCCTTGACAATGCCCTCCATCACCTTGCCCACCACTGAGGTCAGGCTGACAGGCCTGTAGTTCCCTGCCACCTCCCTTGATCCCCCCTTGTGGATAGGCACTATATGCGCCACCTTCCAGTCTTGGGGCACCACCCTGTCCTCAGAGATGGTGAAAGCTCTGCCAGGGGTTTTGCCAGGACATCTGCAAAGTTCCTTCAGCACTCTGGGATGTAATTTATCCAGCCCGGTGCTTTCTCCATCTTAAAGGGGCTGAGGGCTTCCCTCACTCTCTCTGCTGTGATTTCCACTTCCGGTGCCTTCTCCCTGCTTAGCCCTCCCCCACCTGCCAGTGATGCCTCCCCTCTCCCCAGACCTGCCGGTCGAATGGTCCCCCCTCCTCAGTATCTCTGTCTCCTCCCATGTGATGATGCAGCACCCCATTTTCCTGGTGAAAACTGAGGTGAAGTACTCATTTAGTACCTCAGCCTCCTCCCGGGTCTTGTGCCCATCTCCCCTGATTTAATCCTGCTAATCTGCCCCTTCACCCTTCGTTTTCCCCAATGTATCTAAAGAACCCTTGTTCCCTCTCCTAATTCCCTGGCCAGGTTCTGCTCCTTCCTTGCCTTAGCCGCCCTCACCACTCTAGTGGCCCTTCTAGCCATCAGCTCGTACTCCCTCGATCCCTTTCACTCCTTGAGCACTTGAATTGCTTATAGGCTGCTTTCTTTCCCTTTCACTCCTGGACCTCCCTGGTCCACCAACAGGAGTTTTAGGGCCCTACCGCATTTCGTCTTACTCTTGCACAGGTGCTGGTAGCATCCTGCACCCCTCTCCTGATGATTTCCACCTACTATCAGCGTCCATGTCTGACCCAATCCCATCAAATGCTCCAAGGATCCTTCCCATTTCCTTAAATCCGCCCCCTGAATCGGTTACTCCATCTTTGTGCAGCCTTCTACCCCTCCTAGGTCCAGGCAGAACCAGACGTGGCATGGTCACTCCCGCCAATGGGTCCCTTACCTCCAGGCCCCAATCTGGTCACTGTCTGTCAGGACCACATCCAGTACCCGTGCCTCCTGGTGCGGTTCCCTCACCTGCTGAGTTAGGAGCAGCGTCTTGAAAGACATCCAACAACCTCTGTTCCCTGGTCACAGAGGATGTCATAGTCTCCCAGTCTGTTCCTGGCATGTTTAAGTCCCCCAACACCACCACCGTTCCTCTGCCCAGTCTGCAGTGTCTCCTAACATCTGCCACCAGACTGTCCTCCAGCTCCTCCGCCAGGGCAGGGGGTCTATACACCACTCCTATTTTTACCCTCTTGCCCCCCCTTGTTATCAAGGTGACCCAAATCACCTCCACGGTTCCCTCTGCCTCCTCTACTCCCCCTATGCCAATGCAGTTTTTGACAATCATTGCTACCCCTCCTCCCCTTCCTCCCCCCGTCCTTCCTGAACATAGTGTATCCCTCCAGGTTCAGGTCCCAGTCATGTCTTGCAGTGGCCCAAGTCTCAGTGACCGCTGCCACATCCACTGCTCCCTCAGTTAGCATCGCCTGGAGCTCAGGCATTTTATTGCCAAGCTCCTGGCATTTAGCAGGACTACCTTCCACCCTTTCCCTATAGTTCCATTTCCCCTGCTCGTGTTCCCATGGGGATTCTGTTTTCCCCTGGTCTGCACTTTGCCAGTTGGCCTTTTCCTGCAATCCTCCTGGTCCCCAGGGGTGGAGACAGAGTCCTCCTTATCGGCACCCCTGACAGCCTTTTCTCCCATCCCACCCCCTTCACAAGTTTAAACCCCACTTTTCACCAATGAACCCTCTATTTTCAACTTAAGGATTCCCTCCCTCCAAATTGAGATGTAGTCTATCTCTAGCATACAGCTCCTTATCCTCCCAGGTCTCCCCCCAATCCCCCATCAACCCATACCCTCTGGCCTCACACCACTCCCTGAGCCACTGGTTTATCTCCCTAATTTTCCTTTTGTGTTCCCCACTAGCCCTTGGCACTGGCAGGATTTCTGAGAAGGAAACTGTGCATCCTATGTCATGACAGACCCAGGCGAGCTCCCTGAATCTTGCCTGTATCTCTAGCTCGCTATTTCCCTCAATGTCATTTGTACCCAGGTGGACCAGTATGTCTGGGGAACCCCCACAATCCTTTGCCAGCTGATATACCTCGTGCTTAGCCCTGTGCACCGTTAGTCCAGGAAGCATCTTGTTCTAACTGGCCAGGCTTCTCCCTCCCTATCCCATTTGATACCCCTAATCATAGAATCCCCAGCAGGAGCACTCTGACCTCCTTTTCCTCCATTCCCCCCCTTCCATATTCCTCATCCTTTCTACAGGCCCCTCCACCCAGCTAGCTCCGTGTTCCTCCCCTTTCTGGGTGCCACATGCCACCCTCCTTATTTACCATGGCCACCCCCTCCCTCTAATCCTATGCCTCTCCTCCTCCTGAGTATCCTTCTGTACCTTGCTAACTCCCCCTCACTGCTCGCGACTGGTCCTTCTCCCCATCTGCTAAACTAGCTTGGCTCATCCTCCTTCCTTCCTGTCTCCATTTAGTTCCTCCTTTCTAGTCGTGCTCCCTGGCCTAAATCCTCAGCTCCCTTTACTGAATCCTCCTTGTACTTCTGGTCCTTCTCCTTTACCTTTCCTCCCAACTGGTCCTTCTCCTTGCGCTTTCCTCCCTCTTCCCCTGCCCATCCTGCTCTGATTCACTGCTCCCCCCATTCTCCTGCATTCCAGGTCCCCCACTGTTCTTCCTGCTATCTGGCCCCTGCCTCCTGCCTCCCATTCCCACTCCCATTCCATCTCTAGCTACCCCTGTCATGGCTACATCACCCCCCCTCATCCTTGAGCAGAAGAAGAGAATTGAAGCGGTTACTGAGTGTAAGGTCTGATCCACCTCCCCGCCTTGCTTCCTTCTGTCCAGCCCTGGCCATCTGCCTACTTCCCTGAGAATGTTGTCCCTCCGTCCCCTTTGTGAGGGCCCCAGTTACCTGCCTGCTTCCTTGGTAGTGTCCTTTGCACCCTCTGCCAGGTTCCTATGTGACCCTGAGTATTCTCCTGCACTCCTTTCCCTATGCCCCACCCCCGTGCTTGGTGCAACCCTGTGGGAGATTCCACCCCCTTCCCCAACCATACCACCCCCTTCCCCCAGCTTTCTCCTAATCCCCGCAACCTCCTCCCTAAGCTGTGCTAGCTGGTAGCACACTGGGCAACCACCGAACTCCAAGCCCAGTCCAGTATCATGGCTGCTCCACACCTGTGCACCCCACCACCTCCCAAAGATGCGGCCCCTAATGATGTGTGGTTCCATCCCTTCCAAATAGGTTTCCTTGGGTGAGCCACCAGGTTCCCCCTAGTCCAAGATACCCCTACTGCCTAATCAGGTCACCCACTAATCTTACAGACAGTCCACTGTACACCAGTAACCCCATTACTAGGTGCAGTACAACACATTAAACTTATCAGGGAAATGAACAACTCCAGCTCCTCTCCCCAGCCTTTCAAATCCTACCCCCAGTGGCTAGAACTACATAAGCTGCACCTGCAGCCTTTTCCTCCAATTGCAGGGCAGGTGTTCCTATAAATTTGCAGACTTCTGGGGAGGGAGGGGTGGGAGGCGGGTATTGGCAGACACCTGACTCGAGAGAGAGTGTATCAGCCCTGTGTCTCCCCTCCAAGCCCAGCAGCCAAAGAACCAGGCCCAAGCAAATCCCGCCAAATAGGTTTTAAATCAGAAGAAATAGGCCTCTACCAGTGCAGCCTGTTACACAGTGAAACCTCCACAAAATGAGCCCCCCTTACAGCTACCAAATCAGTTTACAAACATCCAGCAGCACCCCCAAACAATACCCTGCTAGCCCCTTAGAAGTAAGAAAGAAAAGAACCAACCTACCAAGTAAAATCCACAAGAACCCTGTGAAAACAACAGCAGCAGCTACTGTCCTGGAACACAACTGATCCTGTCCCCTTCCAGTTCTTTCTCATATGCATATGCATATATAGTTTCTTTGCATTATTGATTAATCTCTCCAGTTCATTAATTTTGTTTTTCTTGTTTCTCCAAATACTAAAAGAAGTTATTACTCCCTTAAATAAGCCTTAAGTGACTCCCAAATAATTCCCATATTGGTGTCATTAGTCATATTATTTCGGAAGAAGGAGTTTATCTCTCAGTCTATAAAACTAGAGAATGTTGATCTTTTAACAATAAGGGGTCAAGTCAAAACGTGGGTATAATAGGTTTTTCTGTAAATGTTAATACAATTTGAATAGGAGTACGATCCAAAATAATGCTAAAATATTTGCCATCATATGATTAACTTGACATAGACATGAGTTTGACAAGAGAAACAAATCAACATGTGAATAGGATCGATGAGCTATGGAAAGAAATGAATAATGGCGAGTATCTGGATATTTGTGCCTCCGCACTTCAGTAAGGTTTAGATCCTGCATTAATTGTAAAATTACCATAGCTGCTGAGGAGATTCTGTTTGAGTGCATAGCTGATCTGTCTATACTAGGTTTCAGGACTGAAACCAAATTAAAATCTCCCCTTATGATGTACGGGGCATGGAAGTTGGAAAGTTCTAAAAATAATTGAGTGAAAAAGGAGTGGGAGTTTTCGTTGGGTCCATATAAGTTATAGATGGTATAAGACTGACCAATAATTGAATTTGACATATAATAAAGCAGCCCATAGGATCAGTTATTTGTTTTTGAATTATGATATTCAAACTTTTCTTAAACAGTATTAAGACTCTCCGTGAATTATTCTTAAATGGGGCATTGAGTCTGGTCCCCAGTTTTTTCACGTAGAACTGAAATCCATGACATCAAATGAGTTTCTTGCAGTAATGCACAATTTGTACCAATTTTATCTAAATGGTTGAAGGTTTTTTTTTTTTTTGCTTTAATTTGGACCTGAATCCCGTTCACATTCCAACTAAGGCATTTTAAACGATAAGTCATAGTTAATATGTAATCTATATAGCAGCCGTTGCTTGAATTTTTTATATAATCTAGTTTCCCTCAAAATCTTTTTTCCTTTACTTTTTTTACAAATGCTGTAACAAGCTGTTACGTAGTTCCAGTGATTTAAGGCCATTAATATCATATAACACAAATAACCACCAAAAAATTATTTATGAAGACCTCCCCCCATGTCTTTTCAAAAGTGTATATATGGTAATAAATATTAAGGTCGTCATTCACAATATACCATATATAGTAATAAGTGACAATAAGTATAGTATCAAAACATCCATATAAATTCAGAAAAGACCCTTCCAGAGTTCCCCCCACCACCTCCATCCCCCTCATTTTGTCCATTCTGATGATCGTGATTTGATCCGGTCAGGCACCTGCTGGAACCCAACTTAGAGTGTGGCTCTTTGCATCAAACAGGGAGTGATAAGTATGTGCCAAGAAGAGAAGGAAAGCAGAAGAGAAAAAAAAGAAAAAAAAACATTCCGTCAAGGGGAGATTTTCATCCAACACCCCCTTTCTTCTCCTCCTTCTCCTTCCCTTCCATTTATGTTAGCTTCTCCTTGTCCCCTCTTTTCACTCCCTCTGTCCTACTTTTCCACTGCTTATATTTATTCTAGTTCGATCTACAAGAGATAAAGACATTTTTTTTCATTAAAGAACTACAGTGCTGGACTTGGAACCCGCTCCACTCCCTGATGGATAATTGTCAATTTTTTTTGGTGTACCCGCAGTCGTCGGAAGCTGGAAAACAACAAAATATCACTTATAAGGATGGTGGCAAAACAGTGACTAAACAAGTTCAAGGCTGACAGCCCCCAATCAAAATGCACTTCATGCACTAATAAGGATGGCAGATCTGGCCTAGCAATCCCCACAGTAGAACCAGAAGGACAGCCGGAGTTGAGAGTGCAAGAGGAGGTAGACTGTACTATCACCTCCAAACAGCTCATATGTAACCTGCAAAAAATTGGCAGTACCTTGGAGTGGATGCAGGAGGACCTTTCAGGCACGAAGAAAGAGGTACAGGAAATCAACAAACGTACCTCAGACTTAGAGACAGTTCTCAATGAAATATGCACTCGGGGGACCATCCTAATGTGGCACTACTGCAACTTTATGAAAAAGAAAAGCAGTTTGAACTCAAACTAAATGACTAGAGCAGCATTCCCAGAGGAACAATCCCCAGATACACAGCTTGATGGAAGGTACAGAGCAGGGGAAGATGGAGGGCTACGTTGAAGGGGTACTACAGAAGCTTCTTGGATGAAACAAGACCCCTCCTGTTAATCGAGAGGGCCTATCGAGCATTGGCTCCCCGGCCTACAGATCCCAAAGCATGCCCAAGAACTGTAATGGCATGTTTTGTCAGTTATGCCACCAAAATGAAAGAACTGAGGGCTGCATGGTGTAAAATGGAGATGCTGTTTGGGGATACAGAACTGTACTTTGAACATGATTTTACGCAAAAGGTAATGGAGCAGAGGAGGCAGATTCTACGGGTTATACGGAATTACGTAGAATACTCAATATCAAGGCTCAGATACACGTGAAGATTTTCCTTGAAGAAGGGCCTAAAGTCTTTCAGAGTGTGGAGGAGGCCTTACCAATGCTTCTGAAGCTCAGAGTTAAGGTTGGGAGAGAGGGCAGCGAAGAACAAGCAGGGTGACAGCCACAACTCAGCTGATGGCAGCAACAGGGTGCAAGAGGGAATCGAAAAGGAGCAGCAGAAATGCAACGACACTGGGATGCCATCACCGGTAGGAGAACCAGAAGGCAGGAAGAAGACACAGGAACAACCTCCACACTGCCAGACTGAACAAAGGTTGGGTCTGTAAGTGCTTTGTTTTTCCAATCCAGTGTGGGGGAACCTGCCAGGGGAAGAAGCAGCAATACACTACCGGGACTTTTGTGCCTTTATTGGAACTCAGCAGTAGACATTTAAAGCTTAGGCTCTGCACTATGGGGAGGTAATTTGCTCTCTGGGGCAATAGGGCAGGAAACAATGAACAAAGGGAGGGGCTTGGATGGGTCTGGGGTAAAAATAAGAATAAAGGGGGTTATACCATTTAAACTGGTAGGAAAAGATAGAGAGGTGGGTAATGCATGGGGAGGGAGAAGGGAGCACATGCTGGTAAGGTAAATAAAGGGAGACATATTGGCTGGAACAGTTGCTGGGGAAAAGGGGGAGGAAAGGGCAACGTTGGAGGAATGGGGAAGGAGACAATAATACACCAAGGGAGAGAGAGAGAGAGAAATGCAGAGACAGAAATAGACAATGCCAGCTGGCGAGAAATTTGGGCAGAAGCACAAGGTGAGTTAATGGCTCTTAGCAGGTAGCACACTCGCCTCTGAGGCCAGGAGATCAGAGGGCTGTGGGTTCAGTTCCCACATCTGGCACTTGGTTTAATATCCCAGTATTGACACTGTAGTGCAGCATGAGAGGGTGCTGCACTTCTGAGGTGCCGTCTTCGGATGAGGCGTTAAACCGAGGTCCCATCTGCCTGGATTGGTGGTAGTTCAGGTGGATATTAAAAATCCCATGGCACTTATCGAAAAGAGTAGGGGAATTTCCCCGGTGTCCTGGCCAAATTTCCCTCATTCACTAAAAATACCACCAACAGCTGAATCTGGTTCAAGGCCAGTTGGCATTCATCTGTATCCCCCTCCCCCAGGTCGTGCCTGAAAATAGGCAGGATTTGCCTAGTGCACTTACCCGGTCAACAAAAACTAGATAAATAAATAAATAAACTGAATCACAGGGGGGGAATGACTAAAGGAGAGAGCATTTTTCATGAAGGGTACAATCAACATGGGGAGCAAGCTGGGGAGCAGGGGGCAGATTGAAGAAACACCAAAGAGGAAGGGTTGCAGGTGACAGTCAGGCATTAAGTGATAGGAACACCGCCCAGAAGAGCAAGGGCAGAACAGCCTGCGCAAGCCTTTTTCTACAAGAGTGGAGGTGTATAACATTAAGCCACAGCGTTATGGTAAACTGCATGGGCGTGTATATATGTATTTATGCAACAGGGGTGGACATACTGTATATTCAGTGTGATAAATGCATTTATCTTAGTCACTGTATGTATAAATAAATTTATACATACAGTGACCATTTATACATACAGTGCTGGACTACTTTCAAAACCCACAGCCACAGAAAATAAAGGAGCAGCCAGATTCCGTTCCACCCAACACACTCACCTTGGATGCCACCTGAAACATGGCACATCCAGACACCACCCCAAGCAACCATTTATTAACTACAAACATCGAAACTGCCAAAAGCATTTTCATTATCTTTTAACTCGCCTTTACATTACATTTCTCTGCCTATCTTCACACAATTACCCACCTTGCAGTTCTACAGCAGCCCACTGCCGGTGCACTGACTCAGTCTTACTCAACAATCACATCGATTCAAAAAACTGTAAAAATAAAAAATCACCATAGCTTAAACATTTAAAATAAACCACGCTCTCTCCTCCATAACAAATAACAAACCACGATGACAAAGCCATATAAAGCGCAAGGTGCCTTGCAGTTCGACAGACATTAAAAAAATAAATAAATAACTACTTTTCCCTCCAACTTGCCCAAATCCTTTAAAATAACACAGCACATAATTTAATTAATTTAAACATAAATTAGTAACACACCATTCTGAACACAATACCAGCACGAGCTCAAAAAACTTGTCCTCTCGAGCCAACACACATAAACCAAACTGAAAAAATCGCACCATCAGAAGCTCATGAAAAATCAAACCAGAAGCCACTGTTGTGTTCCATATTGTATTTTTCTTCTTAAAGTCTAAAAGAATACAAGAAAATGAAATTAAGCAATGAACAACATAGCATAGAACACACAATTGGACCTTGAACTAAGCAAGATAATGACTCAACTAGAAAATGATAAGAGCCACTTCTTGACACAGTCAACCTTCTACTTCAGCATTACCTCAAGACACAGCCACGGACAACAGTAAAATGTCTCCAACAACTGAAAACATTCAAAAACACCACAGTATCTGAAAACCCATAAACATGAGAAATGAAAACTTCATTGATAAGGAAAAAATATAAACACTGCCAAAAAAACACAAGCAGAAGTTGCCATGTTCTCAGATTCCTCACAGAACATTTATAGCCTACAGGAGGCACTACATAAAATCGACCCTACAGAAATGAACCAGTATTTATGCCACTACTTCATGTCATGTAAAAAAAGATGGTACCCTATATGAACCACTAACGCTGCGTTTGACTTTCCAAAGTTTAGAGCATTACTTAAAAATAAAATTATGCTCACTCTCTCCACTTCCCTATATTCAAAAAGCCAGGCAAGTCTTACAGTGTAGACAAAAACTCAAAAGTGAAGGCAAGGGTTCTAAACCGATGGCAGCTATGAACTCACAGACAAGGCCATAGAAACCCTATATGCTGAGGACTCCTTGGACCCGACTCACAGAATCACTCCTAAACACAATGTGGCTAACAATCAGCATGTACTTTGGAGTTAGAGGAAATACTGAAATGCGAAATGTTAAATGGGATGACATAACCTTAAGACAGATGACAATGGCAATAGATTTTTACAATACTGCCAAGAAAGACAAACAAAAACTACGCTCTGGTGCAAATCCAAAGACACTACGTAAATAAAAGCCACGGCGTATGAGCTCTCAGAAAATCCCAAGAAATGTCCAGTGGAAAACTACATTGCCTACAAAAAGCAAGACCCCAACAAACACTGTCAGAAGATGCTCCGTTTTTTCTAGCTACTAACTACCATTCATCATTCAACACAGACAGTCCCTGGTTCAAAAATCAGCCAGTAGGTGTGAACAAGCTTGCAAAAATAGTAAAAACATGGTAAACAAATCCTCCTCAACACTGACAGCGTTTGACAAACACTCTGTCATAAACATCTGATCAAAATTAACAGACTCAGGTGTTGCCCCACAGAAATCATCAAATCTCAGGCCATAAACAACTCCAAAGTTTAAGTGACTCATAAAACTAAATGAGGACAAACAAAGAAGATTTCTGGAATCCTAAGCTCAGCATCTATAACAGCAACACAACAAGATTCTCAACCACTATCTACCATGTCCAGCAAATATTAGAAATCAGGTTCCTGCTTCAATAGACCAAATATCACAGCAAAAAACATCACCTTTAACATTGTTCAAGGTAACCTTCTTTCTACATCACAAAACCTTCAACTTAACCTATAACATACAACACCATAGTATTACATCACCCACAACTAACATGTAACACATCTAATTTAGCACACTTCCCTATAGCTCCCTGTAAAATGATTTACCAACACAAAGGGAAAGGGAATATTAGAATACAAGACACAGTATTCTTGCTCTCACCAACACTAAATTATTATGTACTTCCATCATTAACAAATGTCTTGTCACTTCACCAACCTACAACAATTGTAAAGACATGCAAAAAAATGCTGAGATATATATGTAGATCATATGTATTTCCAACTTCAAGAAAACAAAAAATGCAACATCAGAAATGAAAATAAATAAATGCTGTAGATAATATGTAAAAACAAGAAATCTAACAAATGAAAAAATATGTTAAAACCTTCAAGTACCACATGTCAGCTAAACAACATACTAAATACCATTTTTTCCCCTTTCTTCAACAGGAAACAGCTATGGCACTCCAAAAAGAAAAAGACCACAACAAATTGCTTCTGACAGTGACAGTGACTAAAGGTACAGTACCATTCCTAAACATTTCTTGAATGCAATATTAACTACCAGGTAAATATTGATTCTATATTACCTGTCTATCACATAAACTCTCTCCATAATGAACCATAAATATGAAGATTGATTCAAGCATAACTATTTTCTCAGATCACTTCACACATAATATTAGCCCCCCACACACATATAATTCAATGCTCACATTCCCAACACTTATAATATGTAACTTCTTCAACACTCTTACTAGGCCACATACTAATTTCACATACTTAATATGACACATACAACCACAATAAAACAAACAACACTATTTTATATGTACACTTCAGAACTCTAACACACATTCTTTATTTCATTTTCACTCCAGGACACAGCAACTACCTGCACAAGAAAGAAGAACAACAAACTTCAAGAATTTTCCTTTTGCTCCATTGACTTCTACATCAAGACATCAGATGACACACAACATCAGCAAAAATGAACAAGAAAAACAATGTTCTCTTTTTCTTTAGCAAGCATAAACCTCTGCTATACATTAAAGAAACATAGAATACATAATGCTACAAAAATGCTCAAATTAAAATGTCTTTCTTTTCTATCATACATTCTAGTTTAGTATATTGTTCAAAATGTTCCTTAGAAACGCAAAAAAAAGTCTCATTTAAATGTTAGAATATGTAACTTATTAAGTGCTAAGCATAGACAAAACTTTCAGCCACAGTCAAAACAAAAAAATATAAGTCGGCCTCTTCGAGTTACTTGCTTTCCATCAGAAAAAAAAACATCACCTCACAGAGTTGTACTATGAAAATAAACCATTGCATAGATACTGATCACGTTTATAAGGGCATCAAACAACACCACCTTTTTTTTTCCATGTATTACCTCACTGTCCAACAAGTTAAATTTATATGTTTCAGATTCAACTAACTGTCGTTGCTTACTTAACAGCCTTTTTGTATTTAACAAATGTGTAACTCTTCGTATACATAAAGCAACTGTTCAAAAAAAACACAATGTTTTTGTGCATTAAAGTTTGTTTGCATCTTACTTACCTAGTCTGTCCTCGTACTTGGGAAATCCATATTCTTCTCAACACGCACCCCTCTTCACAGATTGCAAAAAAATAAAAGCCATTGTACAAAAACGTCATAAAAACATAAAAATCAGACTTCCACTCCAAAGTACCAAAAACATTAAAAAAATGCACCCCGATGCCAAAATAACACAAATAGTTTCTCATACCTTCAAAATTCATCATCGCCACATATAAAATCCTTTTCTCCAACACGAAGACTCCCTCCGATCGATAGGCCAAGCACACCACTACTGCCTTCCACCTGCCCCGATTTCAGCACCACTACTTCGGCTTCCTTCCATGCCACCGCCGCTACTACAAGACACAACCTCTGTACACATCCTTCCCGTTCGTCGACGACTCCCAAACTGACAAAAAACTACTCCTCTACAGATGTCCCGCCTCTCAACCAATCCCAATGCAACTCCACACTATTGACTCCACCCCTTAACCAATCACCACAAAGCAAAACCACGCCCACAACCAAATCTTACCCAATAAAAAACTACAACACCAAACCCATTCAAACAAATAACCGAAGCACCAAAATTGATACCGCAATTTCACTACTGGGAGCAACAAATGGTCAAACCCCGACTAAAATAATACCAATCCTTATAAAAATACAAACACCACATGATAACCCCTATTGCATAAATCGAATATGCGTGAGGTGACAGTGTGATAATGGATTTATCTAGTGTAGTTGACAGTGACCTCTCATAACCATCACTCATGCGCCACCATTCTTGAGATTACTTAAGGTCACTGTCAACTACTAAATAATCCATATCACTGTCCATATCTATACTATATATATATATATATACACACACAATATATATATATATATATACACACACATATATAGATAAGGGCTGGTAACAGAAACCATTTGAAGTCAATGGAGAATGAATGCAGTAGACAGATTACGGTCACAAGTAAACAGGAAATGGAAAAGTTCAAGAGACTGACAGAGGGAGGAAAACTGTTTAAAAATGTTTGATAATGTAAATAGTTATTTGCTTATTTTCTACATATTATGTTTTTGAATGAAACGATTATCAACATGCAGATGGAGGGGAACTATAAACATGAGAAGAAGAAATTCAGAGAAAAATGGAGGACTTAAAAATAGTCACATCCAATATAAAGGGGGTGAACTCACCAGTCAAGAGGGCCCGGATACTCCAGGAGGTGAACAGGCTGCAAGCTACAGTGGTGTTCCTACAGGAGACAAACCTCACCCAAGCTAAGCACAAAAAGCTGAAATGCATCTGGGTGGGGTCTATACTCCTCATCTTACGAAGCACACCCACATAGGAGAGGGAATGGCTATACTGGTGCAGAACAAACATCCCATTGGAAGTGGAACAGGTACTGGAGGATATAGAAGGAAGATTCATAAAAGCACAGGGTACCTATAGAGGGGTACGATGCATGCTGTTGAACATTTATGCTCCTAATGAAAGTTCAGAGAGACTGACATTTTTTAAGAAGCACCTTCTCAGGTCACCAGGGGAACAGGGGCCAGTGTTTGGGTGGGAGGAAATTTCAACTCTGTCCTTTGCCCGTCAATGGATAGATGTGGGGATAACAACAGGGACCAAGGAGGGGAAAGCAAGAAATTAAAGGGGTTAACAGGAGAAGTAGACCTTATAGATGTCTGGAGACAGCAGCATAAGAGAGACAGAGACCACACCTTTTACTCGAACCCACATAACCAGTACTCTAGGATAGATTACTTTCTCCTGACAAAAGAGTGGGCACATGTGGTGGGAGGATGCGATATCAAAAACATAACGGCATCAGACCTTGCTGTGGTGAGCTTAGATCTAGAGGTAGAAGTGGTTAGTAAGAACCTATTTTGGCATTTAAATGTCTCACATATCAATGACTCAGAGTTCTACCAGATATATAAGGATGACACCACAGGGTACCTATTAAGCAGCAAAGAGGGAGACACCACAGCAACATATAGTTTGGATGGACTAAAGGCCACTCTGAAGGGAGTATGCATTCAATATGCATCGAAGAAAAAAAGGAAAGGGAGCAAGCCAGGGTAGAATTGGAACAGCAGATATCTGATACTGCAGTGGAACATAATATCACCCTTAACCCAGAACTTAAAAAATAACTACAGGAACAAACAGATAAGCCTACTAGAATCCTAGAGGTTAAACTAGAGGGAGGGATTAGATACACCAACCAGAGATACTATGAAGCAGGGAACAGGACCAGGAAACTCCTAGCCTGGCAACTAAGACAACAGGGCATAAATAGGGCAGTACAGAAAATTAAAGGGGAACCACTGGGGAATGAGGTATACGCAAACCCCAAGGGAGATCATGAAAGAATGTGCTGAGTTCTACAGACAGTTATACACAGATAGATGGGGAGCAAATGAGGGGGAGGCCTTGACCGCCTTTCTTGACTCAGTGAAGTTGACAGAGTTAAGAAAAGAGGAGAGAGATAGTTTAGAAGAGAACATAACACAGTCAGAAATCCTAGGAGCAATAAAACAACTTAAAAGTGGCAAGGCACTAGGGACAGATGGCCTCCCAACAGAATTTTACAAGAAATCTTGGGGGCAGCTGGCACTGGTCCTACAAGCAACATTTAATAAAACACTAGAAGGGGAGGCAGCCCCAGACTCCTGGAGATATGCAGATAACGGTTCTACTTAAGGAAGGGAAGGCCCCATAGAAATGTGGGTCTTACAGACCTATCTCACTGCTCCCGGTGGACACGAAATCTTTGCATCCATACTGGCCAGATGGTTACAAAACCACACACAAAGCTTGCTCCACCAGGATCAAACAGGTTTCATACAAGGGAGGGTACTGCAGGACAGCATCAGGAGGCTTTTGAATATTTTTACATCACAGGCCAACTCACCAAAAAACAACTAGCCATTTCACTAGATGCTGAAAAGGCATTCGACAGGGTGAGGTGAGGTTTTCTGAAAGGGGTACTGGGGGCAATGAACTTTGGTCCAAAGTTTCAAGCCTGCATAAATGCACTGTACGCAGACCCACAGGCATTGATTAAGATCAACAGGGTCAACTCGGCTTGGTTTCCACTTATGAGAGGAACAAAACAGGGATGCCCGTTGTCTCTGCTTCTCTTTGCTCTGTGCATAGAGCCACTGACAACTGAGATTAGAGAATGCCAGGCCATTAGGGGGAATAGAGCTGGCAGGGGAACAACACAAAATCTCATTGTACGTGGTTGACGCCCTGATATTCATTCAGGGCCCCAAGACATCGATCCCAGAACTACAAAAGATCCTGCAGGGCTATGGGGCAGTTTTAGGGTATAAGGTCAATGTAGGGAAAATGGAGGTACTATATATTAGTAGCAAACTGCCTGCAGAGGATAGGGCATTGATCCCCTATGTATGGGCCAAACATAATACAATTCGGTACCTGGGTATAAGAGTCACTCTGAAGATATCAGATCTATTTAAAGCTAAGCAAGAACAAAATAACTGGTGTGCAAAACAAAACACTACAGAACAAAATAATACATGCCGAGTGATTTATTTATGTGCACAGAAAAGAAACAGCTGAGCAGACAAACCCAAGCGCTTCAAGCCCTTGCAGACTCTTCATGGGGGGAGGGATGACAGTTGATACAGCTCCACCTTATAAAGGCCATATCTTAAAGCTACAGTGCCAAAGGTGCTACATACATACAATACTTCATATAAATAAATATATAAGCAAAATAAATAATACAGTGACTATATGTCTTAACAGAAAGTATCTAAAAAAATTAAATTAATACACTGCTAAGGCTGGTAGACTAGCTGAAAGCATTACAGTATTGAAAGTCAAAATGATCTCTTTACAGAAATCTAATACTCAATGTTGAACAATTCTAGTAAAGTTTGCTTTGAGTGAAGTCCATCAGGTCATCTCATTTTTGATGAATTGGACCACTGGCCATCTAAACAAGAAAGAAAAAACATACGAGTGTTAACAAAACTAGAGCAAAAAAGCCTAAACTTAAAACAAAAAATGAATAGAAATCTAAAGAAGTAAAACAAGTAGTGTCTAGAGCCCATCTATATCAGGCTCATAAGTACCGAGGATATTATATTCAAACCAGAATAAAACCCACATTGTGACTGAAATGCAGATAAATGAGAAAATTACCCATCTGATAAAAAAGTATCAAAGGAAATGAGGAGCTAAATGCCAATCCATGCACCAAGCACTTAAGGGTTCAATATTGGGTCAGATGTAACAATATATCATCCCAAAAATCCACACTGGACTGAGGGACTTTTAATATATTAGAATAAAAAATAATCAAATGGTAGGGTGATGGAGCCACCCAGCTAATTGCCTCAAAGAAATCATTTTAGGGGAAAGCTGGAATGTCTCAATTTTCTTTCAGACCATCTGGATAGTGCATTGAGTTGGACAATGTGTCTGCTCTTCCTTTGTAATAGTAAATTGCCCATGTCATACATTCCAGTGTGCACCCATTAGTGTATCACATTGGCCATATGTGATGGAACGGACATATTCTTGGATTCGTTCCTTGAGCCTACGGATAGTCATGCCCACATACAGATTAGGGCAGTCACACCATGTTGAATCTCTGTTTGCCTTCCATTGGTTGGACTTATAAACAAATGGCCACATTGCATGTACTGGCATACATTACAGTTGCCATGGTGGTGTGAACCTTTTGGACATGGAAGAAATTACCACTGTTGCACAGGGGCCTCCAGTGTATAGTGACTTCAGAGCACATGGTCCTTTGTAGATTTGCCTTTCCTATGGACCATATAGCTCGGGTGCCGGACTGATATTACCACAGATGGCAAGATTGTGACAGAAAATGATCGAAAACCTGTTTCAGGTAACACACTTTTGAGGGCCAATAGCTTACATCCCCTAAATTTAATAAGAGGAGTTCACAAGGGGCAATAGCTCAGGCTTCATAGAAACTGTTCCACCACTACCTCTTTCCTGCAGCATGCTAAAGATCTGGAAGCCAGATTTAATGCTAGGGGTTATGAAGCTAAGGCTCTTCAAGACTCAGTGGACTTTGCCTTCAACCAGGACAGAGCAAAACTTTTAACACCAAAGACCCAAGAAAAGGTTGTCAGTGACAAGGTTAATTTCATCACTGAGTTTAATAGAGAAACTCCCAAGATTGCCGGGATGCTTAAAAGATTCTGGCATGTTTTGGAAGCAGACAGGGACTTTACAGGCAAAATAGGAGATTCTCCTAGAGTGGTCTATAGGAAAGACAAATCCATAAAGGACCATGTGGTCCAAAGTCACTATACACCAGAGGCCCCCATGCAACAGTCATTTCTTCCATGTCCAAACGGTTCACACCACTGTGGCAACTGTAATGTATGCCAGTACTTGCAATGTGGCCATTTGTTTATAAGTCCAACCAATGGAAGGCAAACAGAGATTCAACATTTGATAACATGCTGTACCACCCATGTTGTGTGTGCCCTGTGGTGTGACTGCCCTAATCTGTATGTGGGCATGACTATCCGTAGGCTCAAGGAATAAATCCAAGAACATGTCCGTTCCATCACACATCGCCAATGTGATTACACCATTGTGGGCACACTGGAATGTATGGCATGGGCATGGTCTGGATTCTTTCAAATTCATAGCCATAGATCATATCCCACCTCTTCCTAGAGGTGGTGATAGATGCAATTTACTATTACAAAGGGAGAGCAGACACCTTGTTCAACTCAAAGCACTCTATCCAGACAGTCTGAAAGAAAATTGGGACATTACAGCTTTCCTCTAAAATGATTTATTTGAGGCAATTAGCTGGGTAGTGCTATCACCCTACCATTTGATTATTTATCATTCTAATATATTAAAAGTTCCTCAGTCCAGTGTGGATTTTTGGGATGCATGCACGCACGCGCACTCGTGCTCATCGCCTTCCCCCTCACTGTATGGCCGTGAAATTGTAATCCCTCGTTGGCTCCACTCCCAAAGATCCAGGTGCCACGCTGGGGAGCCTCACCCCAGCATGGCAAAATCATGTTATGGCCGACGGGGGTACCCAATCCCCCATCGGCTCCACTGTCTCCCCCCCAGTACAGGGTGCCACGCTGATAGCCCACCCCAGCGTGGCAACAGATGCCATGGCCGACAGGGGTGCCCAATCCCCCGTTGGCTCCATGCCCCCAGCCATCCTTCTGCCATGCTGGGGAGCCCACCCAGCATGGTAAGCGTCCTCCGTCATCATTTAAAAAAAACCTGTAAAGAAAACGCGGTCCCATGCAGTCTCCCCTGCCCCCCACAACCCGCACCCACCCACTGCGCACCCTGCCTCCCCACACCCCTCACCCCATACTTACCTCCGGAGTCCGGCACGACGATCTTCGGTGGACCGGGAACACGTCTGCACTCTTCAAAGCCGACCGCGAACTGAGGAAATGCCGGTAAGCTGTATAATGGGATAGATAGGGTTTTTTCAACTTTGTTGCATATCTCAGGCATTTTTTGGAATTTTTGCACCAAATTTTCAACATGGGGTTTTTGGGACCTCTCCTCATGAATTCTTGCACTGTCATGGCGTTACTCGGACCCGAAGGGTGATTTCGCAGCCACTGCACGAAATCACCTTTCTGGAATGATTAATGAAATGACACTGCCAGTGTTCATAAGGTGGGCTCTCAAAAGCCTATTTTAATTTGGTGAAAAATCCTAAAATGACTGTTTTATGAGTGTGCGTTGCACAGTTCCTACACACGCCCTTAAGTTTGTGAATTTTCAATATTTTCACTAGAGATTTTCAACATTGCCATTTTACCATACCTTCTTGTGAGCAGTACAGCTGTCATTTTTCACATCTCACCCAAAATGTGTTTCCGCCCATGTAGAGCACAATGGCGCAGTCAGTGTGCGAACTCAATGTATGGGACACATTAGGAAAATCACAGTGACACTGTTCATGAGCAGAGGTCTTAAAATGGCTATGTTGAAAATTTGGTGAAAAAATTCCTAAAATGACTGTTTTACTTAGCATGCGTTATGCAGTCTCACAGCATGCCGAAGTTTGCGTAATTTCAATATTTTCACTCCAGATTTTCAACATTGCCATTTTACCACACCTCCTTATGAGCATACAACTGTCATTTTTCACATCTCACCAAAACGTGTTTCCGCCTATGTAGCATACAATGGCGCAGTAGTTGTGTGCGAAATCAATGTATGGGACACATTAAGAAAATCACAGTGACACTGTTCATGAGCAGAGGTCTTAAAATGGCTATGTTGAAAATTTGGTGAAAAAATTCCTAAAAATGACTGTTTTACGAGTGTGCATTGCGCAGTTCCTACACACGCTCGTAAGTTCGCGAATTTTCAATATTTGCACTGCAATGACTTCCAAATTCCTAAACAGCACATAGAAGCAAGCAACATTCGGCATTGACAAATGCTTGTTTGTTTTAAGTTTAGGCTTTTTTGCTCTAGTTTTGATAACACTCGTTGTATGTTTTTTCTTTCTTGTTTAGATGGTCAGTGGTCCGATTCATCAAAAACGAGATGCCCTGATGGACTTTACTCAAATCAAACTTTACTAGAATTGTTCACCATTGAGTATTAGATTTATGTAAAGAGATCAATTTGACTTTCAATACTGTAGTGCTTTCAGCTAGTCTACCAGTCTTAGCTGATTTTTTTCCTTACTGGTGCGGCAGTTCAACACGTGTGCCTTCGCCTGAGTGCTTCTGCTTTTCTCTTTTTCTATTTAAAGCTAACTATGACAAGTTCATGCAGGAGTGCCTGGCTGACCTTGAGGGGTGGAGCCTGCTGTCATTCTCCATGTATGGAAGGATTGCTATCCTGAAAATGAATGTGTTGCCTAGATACTTGTTCCTTTTCCAGACATTACCTGTTAGGGTGCCAAAGAGATACTGGGCACAACTAAATAAAGCAATACAAAGCTTCGTCTGGGTGGGAAGAGATCGAGAATAACCAAGGGGGTGCTGTTGCTGCCCAGGGATGGGGGGGGGATTACCCAAACTACCACTATATTATCTGGCAGCACAGACTCCATACCTGGTCACTTAGAGTAAACAGAGAAGGGACTCTAGATGGTGCTCTATGGAGGAGACTGCAGATCTCCCAGTGCCCCTGTATGCCCTGCTCATGGCCAAAATACCAAGAGAATGGGTCAAGAAAATTAACAATCCATGGGTAAGACACTCTATACACATCCTTCTGGAGATACAAGGGAAAACAAACACACCGTATTAGATAGAACCATTAACGCTAATCATTGGGGATTCAGACTTTGCCCCAGGTAGAGTGGATCCGGATTTCGGGACTGGAATAGAAGAAAACTGAGTAGGTATGAGCAGCTAATACAGAGAGGTCACATGATAGCTGTGACAGAGTGGCACAGGACCCTGTCCCAGTTGTTATGGAAAGAGTTTGAATGCAAGGATCTGTTCTGTTCTTTCCCTTTCTGTCTCTTGTCTGTCTGGTTGCGTAACCAGATTTTCCTCTGAGACCTAAGATTTGATCACCCTGACAGTCTTGTAATTTTTTTGCCTCTCGCTGTCTCTCAGTCTTCCCTTGTTGTCTGTCTTTTTCTCCCTTACATATCTGTTAATATAAAAATATATGCAAATCATTATGTGGAAATGTAACTGATATTGGGATCCCTTTGTCTAGAAATTATATAGTGCTACTGTTGAAATGTACGTAATTATAGTTTGAGATGACTGCAGAAAGCTATTGGAAACTCAAGGGGTTATCTGAATGCAATTGTTAAGCCTTTGCAGAAATGCTGTGGAAAAGGGGCCTCAGCTCAGGCACACTGTGTTCCTGCCAGCACCTGCTGGAAACATACAAGAACACTTTGGAAGATGCTTTTTAAGAACGGTGGGTTGGAAGGACTTATAAGACAGAGCTGCAATCGCTTGCAAGCTGGACACAGAGACTGAAGGAAACCCCTGATGATCTCTATTTTATTTTGCCTTTGTAAATAGTTATACTCAACAATTTTATTTTTTATGTTACTGCTAGTACAAATAAATTTTTTTGGTGAATTCTATAACTGTTCTTGGTTTTCCTATGCTTCTTGACCTGTGCCTCTATGACAGATGATGTCAGCCTAAGTGAGATTTAAACTGTGCATACTCTAAGCCAGGAGTTCTGTGCATGGGTACTGTACCTAGTACCAGGGAAGCATACAGAAAGGTATGGATTCTGCAGCAGCAAGTCCAGGAGTGGTTACCAGGAGAATGGCAGTCAAACTAGCAGAGACAGAAGTCCAAGCTGAGATTGTACAGCCAGCACAAGTTATGGAAAAAGAACATGCAGTGACAGAACCTGAAAGTCTGATGGACTGTTTCAAATTGTGGGCTATACAACAAAAAGAGACAGAGAAACAGAGAAGAGGAGAGAAGAGAAGCAGCAGATGAGAGAAGAGATGCAGCCACAGGAGCAGCAATGGCTTGATACCATGTACGCTATCAAAGGCAGAGGATCTGGCACAGATCCAAACGAGCAACAAAATACAAGCAACTTAAAAGCCATTAAACTTACAAAGTTGTGTCCCTTGGATGATATCAAGGCATATCTGACAACTTTTGAAAGAGTTGCCACAGCCTGCCAATGGCCAAAGCAGCAATGGACAATCAGACTGGTAACCTACCTGACAGGGAAAGCCCAACTTGCTTACAGCAATATGGACACTGCACAGTCAGAAAACTATGACATAGTAAAAAGCAAAATCCTGAAAAGGTATGACATCTCAGGAGAGACCTAAAGGCAGATATTTTGATCTCTGAAGTACAACTTAGTCAGCAATCCTTGAGAAGCCTTCACCCAACTCAGAGACCTCCTGATAAAATGGCTCCAACCAGAAGGCAAAATAGTCCCACAGATCATTGACACATTTGTCATGGAGCAATTCATCAACATCCTGCTTACAGATGTGCAGCTCTGGGTAAAGGAACACTGGCCAGAGAGTGGGGAAAAGGCGGTTTCTTTGGCTGAGGATTACCACATGGCCAGACAGACGCCACAACAGTGAGGTAACAGCCAAGCACCGGTAAGACACTCTTTTTCCCATTTAAACTCCAAGCCTGATAAGAACTCTGCTGGGGGTAACAAATCTGTGCCCAAAGACATTATTTGCTATAACTGTAATAAGCCAGGCCATATTGCAAGAAACTGCCGTAGTAAGGAGAGTGGCACTGGAGCAGATTTGTCCTTGGCAACCTGGGGCAAGTACTTAACAGATGTGAAGGCTGGGGATAAGACTGTAAAGGGACTCATTGATTCAGGAAGCAGACATACCCTAGTGCATGTTGAAGTGCTGGGAAAACACTGTGCAAAAGGACCAGGTACTGGTGTCATCTGCATCCATGGGGACACTCGATACTATCCCACCACCCAAGTGACTCTGACCATTAAGGGTGTGTCACAACAAATGAAAGTGGGGGAAGTACATAAGTTACCTATATCTGTGATTATTGGAAATGACTTTCCAGGATTTTCTGAGTTAATCAAAGAGGGAGTACATCCTGATGTTTCAGCAACTGTGGTGACAAGAACTCAGGCAAAGACAATTTCAGATGGTGGGGACACTCTTCCTTTCAGTGATTCTGATTCGGACTTGTTTGAGCACAGCTCCAAGATCTGGAAATCCAGGAAAGAAAGACGATGAATGAAGAAACTGTGGCAACAAATGACTGATGGACATGAAGGGTTAAAATATGAAAATGTTGAAACTAAATTGATAACTTATTGTGATTTTTTTTTTTAGAACAAGCTAATGATGTTTCTCTCCAGGGTTATTTTAAGTAGTTGGGGGTGAAGCCAAAACAGGGTGGACCAATGTTTAAAAAATGTAATGGGTTACTGTACAGAGCTTGGGTTAAACCTCAGACACAGGAACAGACAGAATAATTGGTTATACCACAGAAGTATAGAACAGAGCTGTTACAGATAGCACATGATAGTCCTACGGCTGGTCACTCAGGTAGGATCATACCCTTGCCAGATTGCTGTATAGATTTTGCTGGCATGGAATTCATGAAGATGTTGCCACTTATTCTAATTCATGTGCTGAGTGTCAGAAAGTAGCCATAGTCACTAGAAAAGACAAGGTGTCCCTGGTGCCCCTACCCTTGATAGATGTGCCTTTTGAGAGAATTGCAATGGATGTGGTTGGTCCTGTAGACAAAAGTAAAAAGGGTAATAGATTTATCCTGGTAGTATGCGACTATGCTACCGATACCCAGAAACAGTTCCAATGCATACTGTCACAGCTTCAAAAGTGGCAGCAGAGCTTGCAAAAATTTTCAGCAGGATGGGCATACCAAAAGAGATTATTACTGATCATGGTAGTAATTTTGGTGCTGCATTGCTTAAGGAGCTGTACAGACTACTAGGTATCACTGTCATTAGAACCTACCCCTATCACCTTCAAACAGAAGATCCTGTTGAGCGTTTTAACCAAACCCTAAAATGCATGTTAAAAAGGTTTGTAAATGGGGAAGGGAAAGATTGGGACCAATACTTGCCTTACCTACTTTTTTCTTAACAGAGACGTGCATGAACAGGGTTTTCACAGGCATGAACATGGTTTTCACCATTTGAAATGCGGTAAGGTAGACTCCCAAGAGGGCCACTGGATGTGCTTAAAGAAACATGGGAAGATAACCCCACTCAGAAACAATATATAACGTCTTACATGTGTGCCCTCAGAAAGAAGCTGGCAAAATATGCTGAAATTGCCCATAGTAATCAGGAAGAGGCTCAAAACCAGCAGAAGATATATTATGACCATGGGGTAAAAGAAAACGTTTTCGAGCCAGGTGAAAAGGTTTTGTTACCGTTACCCACAACAGAAAATAAACTGTTAATGAAGTGGCAAGGGCCTTATAAGGTTCTTAGATGTACTGGCACCGTTAACTACAAGACTGAAACCCCTTACAGGAAAAATCCTACTAAGATATACCATGCTAACCTCCTCAAGAAGTGGGTTGAAAAAATGCCAAAAGCTACTCTGCTAGTTTTACCAGAAACTGATACAGAAGATATTGATGTAGCTTATGATAAGACTGGAAAAAACTGTAAATGCAGATGCTGTAAAGGTGAATGTTTCCTTAACCTCAGAACAAATTACAGACATTCGTAATATGCTAAAGACATTTAACAGTACTTTTACCACAGTACCAGGTCAAAAAAAAGAGCTTGAGCATGTAATAGTGCCAAGGAATGCTCGTCCTATCAGGAAAAAGACATACAGGTTACCAGAGCAGGCAAAGAGCTGACGTGGTTAAGGAAATACAAAAAATGAAAGAACTGGGTATCATAGAGGAGTCGAGGAGTACTTGATCATCTCCAATGATAATTGTAAACAAAAAAGAAGGAGGTGTTAGAATCTGCCTTGATTTTATGAAACTTAATCAAGTGTCAGAATTTGACAGTTATCCTATGCCTAGAACAGATGATTTGGTAGACAGACTGGGGAATGCAAAGTATACCAGTACCCTCGATCTCACCAAGGGTTACTGGCAAATATATTTAGCTAAAGAATCCAGAGACAAAACTGCATTTGCCACTCCTGTTGGGAGTCTATCAGTTCACCACCATACTATTTGGTTTACATGGTGTGCCAGCTACATTCCAGCAGTACATGGATGCAATTTTATATCCTCACACTGGTTATTGTGCTGTGTACCTACAGGATGTTGTGGTGTACAGTCCAGACTGGAAAAGCCACCTGGAACACCTATGAGCAGTTGTCCAAGCTATCAAAAATGCAGGTCTGACTAGTGACCCTACCAAATGTGCATTGGGCATGCAGGAAACCACATATTTGGGCTATTTGTTGAGATATGGAGAAATTAAGCCAGAAATTTCTAAAATAGAAGCTGTAGCTAACAGCCCTGTCCCTAAAACAAAGAAACATACCAGGTAATTTTTAGGGCTGGCTGGTTATTATCGGAGATTTATTCCCAACTTTGCTAAGTTAGCTACTCCCCTCACTGAACTCATGAAGAAATGGTTCCCAAATAATGTAAAATAGACCCCAGAGAATGATGAGGCTTTTCAAGCCATTAAGGTTGCATTATGTTCAGCCGGTTTTAAGAAGCCCAGACTTTGAGAAACCATTCTTGTTACAAACAGATGCATCAGAGATAGGCATAGGTGCAGTACTGAGTCAAAATATAGATGGGAAAGAACATCCTATTCTGTACATAAGTAAGAAGTTGCATAACAGAGAGAAAAGGTACTCCACTATTCAAGAAATGTTTAGCAGCAAAGTGGGCCATGGAATCCTTTAAGTTTTATTTGCTAGGAATTGACTTTGTACTTATAACAGATCACAATCTTCTATGTTGGCTTAACCAGATGAAAAATAACAATTCTAGAATCACAAGGTGGTACCTGGCACTGCAGCCATTTAAATTCAAGGTGATAACACAAATCTGGTAAAGAGAATAGCAATGCTGATTTTCTGTCAAAATATGGATCAGGTTTTGAAGGTTAAAAGACAAATATATGAGTTTAAACTTTACTGTTTGCTGTACTGTTACAGAAAAAATGGATACTGCACATGTGCTTAATTTCTGAAAATCAGAAGACATTATTAGAAAATGAATTGAAAGTTTTGGAAACCTGCTTGATAAAACAAGTTCCCTCTTAAGAAGGGGGTGTATATGACAGGCTGGAATAGAACCCTGTCCCAGTTGTTATGGAAAGAGTTTGAATGCAAGGATCTGTTCTGTTCTTTCCCTTTCTGTCTCTTGTCTGTCTGGTTGCACAACCAAATGTTCCTCTGAGACCTAAGATTTGATCACCCCGGCAGTCTTACAATTCTTTGCCTCTCACTGTCTCTCAGTCTTCCCTTGATGTCTTTCCCCCTTACATATCTGCTGATATAAAAATATATGCAAATTATGTGGAAATACAACTGATATTGGGATCCCTTTGTTTAAAGAAATTATATAGTGTTACTGTTGAAATGTATATAATTATAGTTTGAGATGATTGCAAAAAAGTACTGGAAATGCAAGGGGTTACCAGAGTGCAATTTTTAAGCCTTTTGAAGAAGAGCTGTAGAAAAGAGGCCTCAGCTCAGGCACGCTGTGTTCCTGCCAGCACCTGCCTGAAACATACAAGAACACTTTGGAAGATGCTTGTTAAGAATGGGGAGTTGGAAGGACTTATAAGACAGAGCTGCAGTTGCTTGCAAGTTGGACACAGAGACTGAAGGAAAACTCTGATGGATCTCCTCTATTTTATTTTGCCTTTGTAAATAGTTATACTGAACAATTTTATTTTTTATGATACTGCTAGTACAAATAAATATTTTTGGTGAATTCTACAACTGCTCCTGGTTTTCCTATGCTTCTTGACTTGTGCCTTTATGACAACAGCATATCAGCGGCTGAAGGAAAGGCATGACTTAGGCAGATCAGACTTTTACAGTTTTCTGCAACTTAGAAACTACCTACAGGGGCAGAATGGGGGCCGAACTTTACGAAGAGATAAGACTGCCTGGGAAGATTTCCTGTATGGGACAGTGGTTATAAGGGATAGACTTGGATATATACCCATGGCATGCAAACTACTCACACAGGCCAATGGTACTACTTTAGTAAAGATGAGACAAAGATGGGAAGAGGAGGGGTGAAATAATAGCTGATCAACAATGGAAGGGAAGTGTGGCTGGATGGAGGGTGACAGCATCTCAGAATTGGAGGGAGTATAGATGGAAGATACTGCATAGGTTTGTTTATGTTTCAGCAACAACTAAGCATTTTGGAACCACACAGACTGATTCTGGTGAAACTGGGGGGGGCACATTATCATATCCTATGGTCATGCACAGAACTGTGACACTACCGGGAGAGGGTCAGGGAGGAGCTGGTCAAGATTTGGGAAAGGGACATGCCAGATTCAGGGTGTTTTTATATTTTGGGCAGATGCGTGTCGGGTATTGCGGGCAGACAGAAAAAGGCAATCTTCAACAGCATGGTACTACCAGCAATTAAAGCAATCACAGCACACTGGCTGAACCCATTTCCTCCAGAGAGAGAAAGGAATGGAAACAAAGAGTAGCCCAGATATATGAACGGGATCTTATGACGGCCCGCCTCAGGTTAACAATACAAAAGTTTACAGCGCACTGGAGAAATTGGATTCAGTACACCCAAGAGCCTATCTAGAAATAAGGAGGAGACAACCTGAAGGAATGAGAGGAGGAGCAACCTTTCCCAACAGGAAGGAAACACCTGGGGATTTCTTTCTTTTCCAGTTCCCAAGGTTAGAATGACAAAGCCCCAAAATCCAACGAGTATTAAAAACACACCAAAAACACAAAGTTGAGTTGTAACTGTTTTTATTGTTCATAAAGTGTTGTTGTTGAACATCAGTTGATGTTTTTCAGTTCAGAAGGAAGTAAAGTATGAAGATAGTAAGGTATGCATGCAACATATAAGGTAATAAAGCACACTGAACCTGGTACAGCAATGCAGGAGAAAGGCTACCAATTGGAGACACTGCTCTATTTCCTACATGCATTTTATTCTTCTATGACTACACTTTTAGGGTATAAACCCCATTTGGCTCTTGAAAAAATGGAAACATGGAAACATAGAAGTTGATGGCAGATAAGGACCGCAAGACCCATCCAGTCTGCCCATTTATTTTTCTACCTTATAAATGTGCCATCGGCCTTTGCTCTGTCAATGGTCTATCTATTCATACTCATCTGTATTGCTCCCTTATGCCTATCCCACGCCTGTTTGAAGCCATGCACTGTACTCATATCCACCACTTCCTGAGGTAGGCTGTTCCATGGATCCACCACCCTTCTGTGAAAAAGAACGTCCTTACATTACCCCTTAATCGGCCTCCCCCTAATCTCATGCTGTGTCCTCTTGTCCTGCTGTTTTTCTTATATTGAAACATGTTAGACTCTTTCACCTTTTTTTTTTTTATACTTAGTTTATTATCATTCATTTGCCAGCGTTTGTTACAACATTCTCTTATTGTTCTTTGGGGTAAGAGCCCCTTGTACAGACAACGTCAAAAAAATATTACAGTACTGTTAGTTCGTAGTAGTCAACGTTACTACAGTTTAGCTATAACAGTAACAGTGAGTGCAACTGTCTAGGATGTGTTCTGTCATTCCACTATCTACAACCAGTTATCCCTTATCCAGAAAATACCTATAACAGGAGTCAATTGGGGGATATTCTCTGACTCCAGTGGAAGGAGTGAATATCTCTTTAAGTTCAGTTCAAGCATCTCTCTGTTATGGAGTATCCATCTGGTCCATTTCTGTTGATATATCTGTGTTTTTTGTTTGAGATTGATCGTTAACCTCTCCATCAAATGTACGGATTCGACCATATCCTTCCATTCCCCTACCCCTGGGGATCTCGGCTGCAACCAGTTCTTTGTAATCATTTTTAAGGCTGCCTCAACCAGGATCTTCCATAGGTATCTGGCATCCTTATCTCTAACCTCCCCTGGGATTAATCCTAATACTAAGTGTTCTGGTCCTAACTGCGTCTGAATTGAGAATATCTGTTCTAGATGTTTCCTAACCTCCCCCCACTATAAGGTGATACTTGGACATGACTAAAATACATGTGCCTGTGAGGCATGTTGTTCTCCGCAAAAAAAAAAAAAAAAACCCTTTGAAGGCATAGAGCCGAAGCGCAGGGGTCTGGATTTGCCATTTGGATTAAAATCACTTGCAGTATATTTTTCTGTGTCCTGGAGTGCTCATTACCTTGGCTTTTGTATGAAGTATTGAGGTTTGCACCTCATGCTGTGAGCACCCGCTCGTAGTGTTGCGCTGTTTTTCTGTTGGATTCGATTGTTCTCCACAAACCCACCAACACCTAGCCGTGGTCTCCCCCTTTAAATGCACCATCTGTGTTGGTACTAAAAAATATCTGGCTCTCAACTTCCAGCAAAAGTCCCTCCACACTAAGGAGCTAGAAGTTGACCACGTACTTCTCCACACCAGAGACCAATGTTTATCTGCGATAAGAATTGCTAAGCCTTGCTCCCATTTTTTCTTTATATGCTGGAACATGTTCGCCATATCTGCCACATAATTATTATACAGCAGTGAGATGGCATGGTCTGCCCCCACCCCAAACTCTTTGGAACAGCCCTCTTCCAACGCCGGCTCCTCCAACATTGTTCTGTTAATTTGTATATTCAAGTAGTCTCTTAATTGGTAGTACCTGATTTTATCAGTCTGCTTCAGGCCATATTTTTCCTGAATTGCTTCAAAGGACAGCAGAGTATTCCCCGTCATTATTTGTTAAGGTGTGCACAGACCCCTTCTAGCTTGTTTCTGCTACCATTTATCAACCATTGCTGGTATAAACTGACGATCATAAGCCTACCATCTATACCTCCAGAGATTCCCAAGTGTGGCACCCTTGCTTACTCCCCTTCTCCATCCCTCCAACACCGCCATTGTGCCGGAGAAACCATACGTTTCCTCCGTGTCCAGAGACCCAAACATTACCGCCCTCAATGGGGGATCCCTTTGTTTCCAGAGATCTATTCACTTCCAGTGGGTGTCGTTTCCCGGGTTGCCCCATAGTAATGCAACCCTCATCTGGGCTGCCACCCAGTAGCCCTGTAGGCATGGGAACAAAGGCCCCCCTCCTCTTAGGAAGATAAAGAAGAGATCTTCTTAGTCTGGGTTTTTACCCTTCCATAAATAGGAAAAAACATACTCTGCCAAGTCTCCAGATCCGTAGGAGTTAAAAGACATGGACACATTGGAATAAGTAGAGGAGGCGTGGCAATGTGTTCATCTTGAGGGCTTGGGATCTAGCACTGAGTGAGATGGGCAGAATGGACCATCTTTGAAAGTCACTTTAAGCTGCGCCTATTATGGAGGATAGTTCAGCTCCTTCAATTATGCATTGTTCCCACCCAATTTTACCCCTAAATATTTTATCTCTGTCTGATCCCATAACATGGGTATTTACCTTTAAGCTCCTCAGTTGGGGTAAAATTAAAACACAGAATTTCCATTTTATTATTATTCAATTTGTAACTGGATAGCCTGGAAAATTTATCCAGCCGACTGAATACTTCTGGCAAAGACACCTCAGGGTCCGACATGTACAAAAGAACATCATCAGCGTACAAAGCCAATTTCTGAGTTTGTCCCCCCATATTAATCCTTTTTATCTCTGGGCTCTGGCGGATGCTCTGAGCGAGGGGCTCGATGAACAGGGCAAACAATAATGGGGAAAGAGGGCACCCCTATCGTGTTCCCCTTTCCAAATTAAAAGTCTCAGAAATATGGCCATTCGCTCTAACCAGCGCTCTCAGAGACTCATAAACTTGAATATGGCCATTATCAGCTGTTTCAGGAACCCAAACTGGGAAAGGACCTCCTTCAGGAACAACCAAGATACTCTATCAAGCGTTTTTCAGCGTCTAGACTTACTATCAGCGACAGTAAATTTTGCATAGAAATTTGATCAATTATATGTGTTGTTCTCGTAAATTACCTGTGCTTGTCTGCTCGAGTTAAAGCGGATTGGTCAATCTGTATTAAAGAGGGAAGATACTCCTGAACACATCTTGCCAAGAGAGATGTGAGTATTTTATAGTCAGTGTTCAATAGGAGATCGGTCTATACAAAGGGCATTTTGTTGGGTCCTTTCCCAGCTTAGGTATCACTGAAATCACCGCCTGGGCCCAAGAAGGGGGAGCCGCAGCCTCGTCCCTCACAACCTCCTCAAAAACCTTCCCCAGAAGTGTCTGTATCTGGTTCTCAAAGCATTATAGAACTCCGCAGGGAGTCCATCCGAAGCTGGACATTTACCCACCTTAAGCCTTTTTATCTCCTCCTTTATTTCCTCTGGTCTCACAGGGCCCATTAACCTTTCCCCCTGTTCCCTAGTTGGGCCCGGTAGTTTAAATGAACTCAGGAATCTCTTTATGTCATCTTCTCCCGCTTTTGTATCTTCTGTATATAACCTAGTATAGTATATCCTGAAGGCGTCTGCTATCTCATGAACCCCTTGGACCATTTTGCCTATCCCTGGGTGCCACACCTTCATTATTGTTGCTTTCGCCCGTTTTGCTCTCAGCCTACTAGCCAAGTAACACAATGACCGAGGCCCCCCTCATAGTGTTGTTGTCTCAAAAAGAGCAGCCTCTGCTCCACCTGATAATCCAAAATTCCCGTCAACTCCCTCTTATAGTCCAGTAACTGTCTCCTCCACTCCTTGTCATACTTTTGTTTTTGTTGCCTCTCCAAATCTGCTATCAGCCCAATTAGATTACGTTTTCTGGCCTCCTGCTCGCTCTTTTTCCTCAAGGCCAGTTGAATAAATTTACCTCGCAAGACCGCATTTGCAGCGTCCCAATGGATGGCCTGCAAGGTATCTTGCTCTGTATTATCTAGGAGGTATGCCCTATAAGTTTCTACTATTTGGTCCCTAATTTCTTTATCTTTCAGGAGTGAGGTGTTCAGCCTCCATATGGTATTCCGGCATATCTCCCCTAGATCTATTTTTATGTATATGGGCGCATGGTCAGACAAAAGTAAGTCCCCTATCCAAGTGTCCTCGATTCTCTGTACCTTGGTCTTTGTGACTAACATGTAGTCTAGCCTCGAATATTTGTTGTGAGCTGCAGAGAAAAAGATGTAGTCTCTTTATTATGTTGGTGTCTCCAAGTGTCTAATAGTCCCATTTCTCCTGTCAGTTTCTGGATTTTTCTAGCTGTTCTGTGTGGTTTCCTCTTACCCTCGAGGAGGGTCCATATCCAGGTTCAAAGGTAGAGTTAAGATCCCCACAGATTATAACTCCCTCACCCCTCTAATAGAATAGCCAGAAAGGAACGTACTCAGGTAATGTTGAGCCAGGGGAAAGTACACGGATGCAAGTGTCTACAACATTGCCCCTAAATTTGCCTTTTAACATCACATATCGTCCCTCCTTATCTGTCTTGGCCTCTATTTTTCAAATGGGAGTTAGACAGCACCAACACCACCATACCCTCCTTCTACCATTCTTATAGGAAGACACTGCCATCTCCCCAAAACCCAATTTAGGAACTTATTATGCTCCTTCATCAACAGATGGGTCTCCTGGAGAAATAAAAAATCTGCCGCGGCTTTCCTTACCTGGCTCAATATTTTAGATCTTTTAACAAGGTTTGTGAAGCCATTAACATTATAGGAACAGATAATCATACCCTTACCTGCCATCAAAAGGGTCTTTACTTAGATATATGTTCTCAGGGCCTCCCCGGACTCCTCCTCGAGAGCCCTCCCACACATCTCCCTTCTTTATTTCATTTAACTCTCTCTTGCGTCGGAACACATCCCAGATATAAAATAACATAACAACCATTACTTGATAACAGTAGCTTAACTTTACAGCCAGCTGGGCTATTAACCAATGCATTATCCTTTACCCTCAAGGAAGAAGTCCCACTTTTTGGGGCTCTAGTCCTACCTCCACCTTATACAGGCGAGGGCAAGTTCAGAGGGGTTGTCAGTGTCTCTACAATGGGAGACCCCCTCTAGAGAGCTCTTGTTCGTAATTTGGAGCTCTTCGCTTTTCTATGTGATCAATTACTCTATTGATCAGAAAACTTTACAACTGGAGCACTGCATGCCCAAATACAATCTGAAAGAAAATGATGTTATCGCTGGTCTAACTGTCTTTCATATAAACATTTAACTCCGACCTATTCTTAATTTCCGTCTTCTGTAGGGCCAGAGAAATCTTCCTCCACCACTTCCCCAAACAGGGTACCCCCAGGAGATGTCAATCCCCTCCCATGGGAGGCAAACACACCCTCAGCAACCAAGAATCATCCCCCATTCACCAATCCTCTTCTTCCTCAGTACTTCACGAACCCAGCTAATTTTGTTTATCTTATTCAATAGTCCCTCCATGTAGCCCCTCTTTCCCTACCCTAGAGCTTCTTATCTTATCATCCCCATCTTTTGTTTATTGATCCATCCTTGTGATCCTGATATCCTAAAACTTTAACCTTATACCGTTTCTAAAATAATAGCCCACACTTTATATATTTCCTCTCAGGCCCTCCCATCCCTATTTCCATCCCAGTATGGGAGCCCTTATTTACTCTTACCACAGGTCAGATTCGGTGGCCCCTTATCCAGTGTCAAACCAATAATTAGCCCTTTATATCCTCCTCTCACTTCCCTCCCCCTCGGTCAAGTGAAAGTAAATGCAGTCCCTGATGGAGATATGATTCTTGCTCTTCTGTTTAATTTCCCCACACCTCCTTCCACTACACCCATGTTTACATCTGCTCATAGACCCATCCACGTCAAATCCCACTCCCCTGAAACATCCTATATGTGCATAGCATTATAGCTGCTGTGGGAAGTCAGGAGAAGTTAAACCCTCCCCCCGCCATTCCCCCATTAGGATCAGTTAGTTATTATTCAAACGCCATGTAATCTGTTTAAGCAGTTATAGTCCCAAATTGTTAAAGTCTTTTCATTTCCCCTCAACCTCTGTGAGCATGCTTTACTCCCTCCAGTCCACATCAGAGTCTTTCTTGATTAAATACTTGCAGTGTATTCCGTTTCATTCCTTCATCCTTCAGCAGTTAAGTTGTTATTCAGCACGACGTCTTGTTCTCTCAAGGGTTACCTTGTTCCTGCTCTCCTTGCTCTGGCTCTGTGCCTGGGGGTTTTCTTTTAGCAAGGACCTTGTCCCACACCCCAAACATGTCCCCACTTGAACCACCATTCACTCTTTTTGGTCCTCTTTTAAACCAGTTCCGCTCCCCCAGCTGCTGTTGAATCCACTGACCCTGTTCCTCAGGTAAGGGCAACCCCAGTCTCTCCAAGAACTCCTTAGCTTCTGCCAGCTCCTGAAATCTCAAGAGACCCTTTTCTGTCTGAACCTTCAGCCTAGTCGGGTATTCTACAAAGGCCTTTACTCCTTTTTGTTGTAGCAGTCCAACTACCTGTAGCACCCTTCTCCTCCTCCTCCTGGTAAGCAGCTGTGGGGTAAAGTCATGGTCAAAAAATAGTCTGACATCACCAAAGTGTATAGTTTTCTTTGATCAAGCTAGCACTAGCACCTCTTCTTTAATCCTGTAATCCAGAAATGCAAGCACTATCAATCTGGGTCAGGCCTTCTGGTCTCGAGGTCACGGTACCAGAGATCTATGAGCCCTAATAATGTCTAGCCATTTTTCAGTAGGTAAGTTAAGGAGCTCTCTTAAGAACGAGTCGATAAAGTCAATCATGCTCCCCGATTCCGTTCCCTCTGGTACTCTGTGAATCCGAATATTATTTCGCCGGTTCTGATTCTCTAGTTCCTCAAGCTTCTGTTCCAACAACGTAGTGCAATGGTACAGCTCCAGAAGGGCTGAATTGTACACATCTGTGGTCTGGGTATATTCTGTCATTATCATTTCAACTTCTTGTGTTTTCTGGTGTAATTTTGCTATATTCTGGCACTGATCTAGTGCTTTAGCCTCCAGTCTCTGTAAAGTGTCATTTATTTGCTGAAGGGTTTGGCAAAGCTGCCGAGAGGTAGTCATGCATTCTCTTTCTTGTGCCGCGCTCGCGGCTTGTTCCACACCCTGCACCATGGACTCGCGCACTGCATAGGCCTCTGATCAGGCGTTTTGTACTTGCTCTGCAACCTTCTGTTTTACAGCTCCGTTTGTCTGAATTTCCTTCAAACAGTGTTTGGGTCCCATTAGATAGTCCTTTATTGATCTTTTGGTCGACAGGATTTACTTTTTTTTTTTTGGTGGATTAGCGTGGATTGTTTCAGGTCGGTCATTCAGCGCTTTGCTTAGGCAGCCATTTGGTCCGTGCTCCAACCGGAAGTCCTCTTTCACCTTTTTAATGCCCTTAAGGTATTTGAATGTTTCAATCATATCACCTCTCTCCCTTCTTTGCTGTAGGGTATACATATTGAGCTCCGTTAATCTGTCCTCATATGTTTTCTGATGCAGTCCCTGCACTATTTTGGTTGCCCTTCTCTGGACTGCCTCAATTGGGTTAATGTCCTTGTGAAGGTGTGGCCTCCAGTACTGCATGCAGTACTCCAGATGGGGCCTAACCAGTGTCTTGTAAAGAGGGATTATTACCTCCCTCTTCCGACTTGTGATACCCCTACTAATACACCCCAACATCCCCCTAGCCTTACCTACTTCTTTAGTGGCCTGCTTGGATGATTTCAGGTCATTGGTGATGATGACGTCCAAGCCTCTTTCTTCCCTTGTGACTGCCAGCAACTCCCCTCCCAGCCTATAGGTAGCTTCAGGGTTTCTCTTCCCTATGTGCATGATCTTGCACTTCTTTGTGTTAAACCCCAGTTGCCACTCTTCCAACCATTTTACTAGTTTCTCCAGATCTCTTCTCATTCTGACCACCCCATCTGGATCACCTACTCTGTTGCAGATCTTGGTGTCATCTGCAAACAGACAAACCTTACCCTCCAGCCCATCTGCAATGTCACTGATGAAAACATTGAAGAGGACTAGCCCCAAGACTGATCCCTGAGGTACCCCACTTGTGACCTACATCTCTTCTGACTGTATACCATTTACCACCACTCTCTGTTTTCTGCCCATCAACCAGTTTGCCACCCAGTTGACCAAATTCTAACCCACCCTGAGCCTACCCAGCTTATTAATCAATCTTCTATGTGGAACAGTATCGAAAGCTTTGCTGAAGTCAAGGTAGGTGACATCAACTGCTCCCCCTTGGTCCACCACTCTGGTTACCCAGTCAAAGAAATCTATGAGATTAGTTTGACAGGACCTTCCTGTTGTAAACCCATGCTTCTTGGATCCTGTGCTCCTATGGATTCCAGGTGTTGCACTATCCTTTCCTTAAGGAGTGCCTCCACAATCTTGCCCACTACTGAGGTAAGACTGACTGGTCTGTAGTTCCCTGCCTCCTCCCTGCTACCACTCTTGTGGAGCGGGATCACATGAGCCCTTCTCCAGTCTTCTGGGACCTCTCCTGTGCTCAGAGACTCACTAAACAGTTCTGATAATGGCTCTGCTAGTTCCACCCTTAGCTCCTTTAGTACCCTGGGATGTATGCCATCACGTCCCATTGCCTTGTCCACCCTGAGCTTATCGAGCTCTTGTAGGACCCTTTCTTTTGTGAAGGGACTAGTGCACACCTCCCTCCCCTTGTGTCCATGGTGCTGAGCTATGGGCCCTGCCCTACCTTCTCTTCAGTAAATACTGAGCAGAAGTATCTATTTAGGATAGATGCATTTCCACGGTCCTCCTCCTGACATGCCCCCATTATCCCCTTTCATCTTAACAATACTCCCTCTGGACTGTCTACTTTCACTAATGTATCTATAGAAAGTCTTGCCACCTTCTTTACTGTTTGTGCTAGTGTTTCCTCAGTTTGGGCCTTTGCCTGCTTTACTGCCTTTCCTGCTTCCCTTAGGGAAGTTTGGTATACCTCCCCATCTTCATCCTGCTGCGTTCCCTTATATTTCCTGAAGGCCAGCCTTTTGGCTCTGACTTTTCTGCTACTGTTTTTGAGAACCAAAGTGGTTTCCTTCTTCTTTTGCACTTCCTTTTCTCTCTAACACAATGGGATGTTGCTTCAAGTATTGCATCCTTAATGCTTGCCCACTTTGCCTGTACCCCTCACCTGTATTTCTTTTTGCCAGGGCTAGCTTAACTCTGTTGGCCATCTTATCAAAGTCAGCTCCTCTAAGTCCCATATTTTGCCTTGGAATGGGATGATTTAGTTCTAGTGAGCCAAATTGAACATACCATGTGATGGTCACTGTCCCCAGGTGACCTTCTACCTGGAGATCTGTGATCCTTTCCCTGTTAGTCAGTACTAGATCTAGGATAGCCCTGTCTCTTGTGGGTTGTTGTACCAGTTGTTTGAGACCTTCCCCCTGCAGGGAATCCACCATGTGTCTAGTTCTGGCAGATGTTCCTGCTGGTATTGACCAATCTGTATCTGGCATGTTGAAGTCTCCCATTATCAGAACCTCCCCTTTAGCTGTCATGTTTTATATATCTTCTAACAGTAATGTGTCTATGTTCTCCCCCTGGTCTGAGGCCTGTACACAACCCCAGTTCGTATGGCTGTCCCATTTCCTGTTTCCAGGGTGACCCACAGTTCTTCTGGCTCCTTATGTGTATTCTGAATTTCTGTAGCTTTGATATTTTCATTGACATACAGGGCCACTCCACCCCCTTTTTGCACCTCGGTCTCTTCTGAACAGTACATAGCCAGGTACTGAAGTCTCCCAAGTGTGGTTACTGGTAAACCATGTCTCACTAATGGCTACTATGTCCAGTTTAACCTCTGTCATTATTGCCTGCAGGTCTGGGATCTTGTTTCCCAGACTGCGAGCATTGTGTACATGATTTTCCATTGGCCAGATTTCGGTGTGTTAGTTGATGGGTGAGGTCTGGCGTTTCCCCTGTGCGTCGTATGGGGAGCCGGACTTTTTCCTTACCTGGTGATGCAAATGAACTACAAACATGCTGAACTCCTGTTTGACCACTAGCTGAGGGGAGGATGTTCTTCCCATTCGACGTACGGGGTGCTGCACCCCTCTCCCCATTTGCTAGTTTAAATATTCTGCAAAGACATCAAACTTCTGCCCCAATGCACTGACTCCCTCCTTAGTCAGATGCAGTCCATCAAATTTAAAGAACTTTCGCTCCCAAAACTGTTGCCAGTTCCTACAAATTTGTGTCCTTTTCCTGGCACCAGCCCTTGAGCCACTTTTTTAGCTCCCCTATCTCCTGCTCTGACCTTCCGTCCATCTGCTCCCTCCTCTCCCAGACTGGCAGGATCTCAGAGAAGGAGATGCCGGACAAAATGGATGATAGTTTGTCACCCAGCCTGGTCAGGTGTTCCTTGGTCTCCACAACTGACCAGCTGGCGAGATCACTAGTCCCTATGTGTACCAGAATGTCAATATTTGCTCCTGCTTCCTGAATATTTTTAGCAATGCGGTCAGTGTCTCGCCACGCTGATGTACCTGGGAGACATCTGACCATTACTCCCGGCTGGAGACAAATATCAACTTCCCGAATCATGAAGTCTCCTATTATCAGAAGTTTTTGGATTTCCTTTTTGCTTTTTTTGTTTTGGTTCCTGTTTTGGGCAAGTTTTGTTGTACTAGGTCCTGTGCTGCAGTGTTCTGCTCTGCAGTGTCCTCTGCCCCTTTGTTTGATTTCAGAGAGAGAGAGGCAGATACCTGTTTGTAGTTTTTATATGGTTTGTGGAGGTGATATGTTGGAGAGCACCGAGTGATAGGGCACCCGATTTGCCCCTCCTAACCACCTGCCAACCTCCCGGACCAACTACTCTCTGCGGTCGAGGTGCTTCTGTTGGATGTTGGGGAAATGGCGGGCGGTTCTTATAATGTATTTCCTCTTGAATATGGAATGTGAAGCGTGCAGTCTCTGCCCATGCTGCCTGGAGCTGAGCCCTTAGATCTCCAATGGCCCAGCATGTAGGACAGTGTCCTAAATCCTGTAAAACTGCCCTTCTGAAAAGTGTTCCGCAGTACCTGCAGTTAATGATATCCATTCCAGATAAGTTGCTGGGTTTACAACCTGGTCAGAGTAATTAGAAGGAAGAAAATGAAAGCAAAAGTTTGATTTTGTGTTGTGTTTGTTTTTATATAACTTGTTATAACAAGTTAAATTACTAGTACCCCTGTAAATGAGGTCACTGTGTGGATATCCCTCTGATCCACCCCTTCCTGCTTTGCTACAGGAAGTGTCACGACTCTGCTACCCTATAAAGGAAGTGTAGTGTGGGGTGGTTGGGGATGTGGGTGGGTGGCTGGACCCTTCCCGTGCCGAAAAAGAAGAACCATGGACGAAAGAAACAAGGAGGTAAGAGCAGAAACAATCAGCCAGCAACAAATGCAGTAACCCTGAAAACTTATCCCAATGATAGATAAAACTGTAAAACCTGTAAAGCACCACCTGTAATAATTTCACAGAAGATATACCCTATAAGAAACACTTTGCTACAGAGAAAAATAAAGCAGTAACAGAAGATATACCTCGCAAAAGACAGTTTGAATCAGAAGATTACAGCAGTAATCTGTAAACACACACCTGTAGGCACACCCTGTAATAATGCAGCAGAAGGTATACCCAGCAACAACAATTTGAATCAGAGAAAAATAAAGCAATGTTAGCAACAAACAGTAACAATCCCTGTGAGTACAAAATAAAAGTAACACAAAGTAAATCTGCCTAGCCAAAAGAAGCCTTAATCCTTGTCCTTGCTCTGGTAATGTTTTTTGCTCTATCCTTTCAAGCAACCTAGAAGAAAAGAGCTCAGGTGAAGCTAGGTGCCTTGGCCAGCAAACCCAGTAGATAGTGTAAAGAAGTAACAAGCGCCAGTCCTCTGTTAATTCTTGCAAATCGTAAGATTGCCTCATGGTCCTGATAGTTATGGGGTTTAATGTATACAGTTCGGGGTTTATGCTAGCGTCATGGTTAGAATCCTGTTTTCTAGGATCCCCCCATGCACTGATCAAGTGATAGTTCCTCTTCCGGATAATTTTGTTTCATAGAGACAGTCAACAGTTTTTTAAAGTAGGGAAGGGGGTCTCCCTGACCTTCTGCTCTCTATGGGACACCAATGAGTTTCACATTGTCTCTCCTTGAACGGTCCATAAGAGCATTAATTCTTTGCTACAGTTCAAGGATCAAGTTGCTTTGCTGTTTGTTTGTCTGCGATTGGAACCAATCTGTCTTCTAAGAAGCTAATGTGTTGCTCAGATTCCGTAGCTTTCATAGTAAGATATTCTATTTTACCAGTAAAGTCTGAAAAAACTTGTGTTAAGTTGGATAGGGCAGTGGTAATAGTTGTGAATCCCTTTTTGATTTATTGGCGTATTTCTTCCTGAAACTGAATGCAGTCCTTGTGATATTGTCTGCTGCACTTGTCTAGCTATCTTGGCCCATATTGGCTTGCATTCCTGTCAGATGGTTATCATAGCTAGTGCCAGAATTGAAAGCAGTATCAGTTGTTTTATCAGATACAGATTTTACCATATTGACAGTTACTGTAGCTCTGCCCAATTTTGGTTTATGCTATTAGCTTCGGTAATATTAAAGTCAGTGTTGGTTTGGTTAAAGTTACAAACCTCCTTTGTTACCGTAGAGTGGGCTGAGTATGCCATAGGTGAGTTTATCCCATGCAATTTTGAATTCCCCCACCATCTCTGCCCCTACCACCTCTGCTGGGAGGCTGTTCCATGCCTCCACTACCCTTTCCGTGAAGAAGTACTTTCTCATGTTGCCCCTTAGTCTACCCCTTCTAGTTTCATGTCATGCCCTCTCGTTGTTTCAGAGCATCTTCTCCTTTGAAAGAGGCTGCCCTCCTGTACCTTATTAATTCCCTTTAGATAACTGAAGAGCTCTATCATGTCTCGCCCCTCTCTCTCCTCCAGGGAATACTTATTGAGTTTCTCCAGTCTCTCTTCACATGACCGTTGGTGTAGGCCCTACATCATTTTTGTTGCCCTTCTCTGAACTGCCTCTATCTTGTCTACATCCTTTCTTTTTTCCCCTCTGAACACCCAGACACACCTGTACTTTCGGCCCGGTCACGGGTACGGACTTCCACCTCATATCGGCCGCACGCCCTCGATACGCGTAGCTTTCCCCACGGTGGCTGCGGCGCTCCCCTACACACCACAGTCTTTGGGATAGGTCAGAGGGCTGGCCTGAGGGGCTAATTGAAGCCGTGGCAGGCTTCATTGATGGCAGCTGGCAGCTGTACTTTTTTCTGGTTTTCTGGGGGTGGTGGGGTCATGCAATGAAGTCCAGCATCTGCCCCGCCTCCAGTGCGTGCTAGTGCCAGTAGCTGTGTGACTTCTGGCCTCCGCCAGGGGTCATCGATGCGCAGGACACTTCCCCACCCTCCCTCCCAGAGAAGGATAGCAGTCATTGGGATGCTCTATCCTTCTCCCCCAGCCGGCCCCTGAGTGACCCTGGTCCATTTCCAAACTCGGGTCGCTGGCGTCGCAAGTGGAAATCCAATCACTGTGCCAACAGGCTGGCTTTGTCTACGTCCTTTTGGAGATGTGGCCTCCAGAACTGGACAAACTACTCCAAATGAGGTCTCACCAATGACTTGTACGGTGGAATCACAACATCTTTTCTTCTGCTGGGGATACCTCTCCCTATGCACCCCAGCATCCCACTGGCTCCCCACACCACCATGGCACATTGTTTGGCCACCTTTAAATCGTCAGATGTGATCACCCCCAGATCTCTTTCCTGTTATGTGGCCATTAATATCTCTCCACCCATCATGTAATCCTCCCTTGGGTTACTGCATCCCAAGGCCATGATTTTGCACTTCTTTGCATTCAATCCTAGCTGCCACACTCCAGACCATTCCTCCAGCTTAGCTAGGTCCCTCCTCATTTTCTCCACCCCTCACGGACTGTCTACCCTATTGCAGATCTTTGTGTCATCTGCAAAGAGACATACCTTCCCCTTCAGCCCCTCCGCAATCTCGCTGATGAAGATATTGACAGCACTGGCCCAAGAACAGATCCTTGTGGTAACCTGCTGGTCACCCTCCCTACTTCAGATTTAGCCCGGTTTACCACCACCCTCTGCATTCTATTCCTTAGCCAATCTCCAGCCCAGTTCACCACCTTGTGTCCCAATCCCAGGCTGCCCAGCTTGTTCACAAGCTTCATATGTGGAACAGTGTCGAACACCTTGCTGAAGTCCTTGTAGATCAAATCTACTGCTCCCCCCAATCCACCTCCCTAGTCACCCAGTCAAAGAAATCTATCAGATTAATCGGACATGACTTTCCTGATGTGAATCCATGCTGCCTCGGATCTTGTGCTGCATTTGATTCAAGGTGGTCCACTATCCTTTCCTTTAGAGGTGACTGCAATATTATTCCCATCACCTAGGTTAGGCCCACAGGTCTATAGTTTCCAGCCTCCTCCCTGCTCCCTTTTACAGTTCTCCGGAACCATTCCTATCTCCAGTGACTTGTTGAACAAGGCCGCTAGTGGTGCTGCCAGTACCTCCCCCGACTCCTTTAATATTCGGGGGGGGGGGTTACCCCGTCTGGTTCCATTGCCTTATCCACCTTCACTTTTGCAAGTTCTTTTAGGACTCTCTCCTCATTAATCAGGCTATTGTCCACCTCCCTTCCAATCCTGATTTTTTAACTGTGGTCTCTCCTCTTCCCCTGTGAAAACTGAACAGAAATATTTGTTCAGGATTGATGCTTTATCCTGGTCTCCTTCCTCCCCTTTTAGCCTTACAATCCCACCTCCCCCTTGGTCTTTCTCCTTTCGCTAACATACCTACAGAAAGTCTTGTCTCCCTTTTTAAAGTACTTGCTATATTTTCCCTCTGTCTTTGCCTTTGCACCCCTGACTGCCTTCCCTGCCTCCCTCTGCTTTTCTAGATACACTGCCCTGTCTTCATCCTTCTGTGTCTCCTTGTTTCCTGAAAGCCACCTTTTTTGCCCCAACTTTCGCAGCCACTGCCTGTGAGAAGCATAGTGGTTTTCTTTTCCTCTTGCCTTTCTCTATTTGCTGAATACAAAGGTTTGTCACCTTTCAAGTTTTCCCGTGTTACTGGTGAGTCCGGTAGGGGGGACAAAAGCTTGCCCAAAAAATGTTGGTCAAGAGCAAGAACGAGTCTAACTTCTGTTGCTGCGGACGAGTTCGTCTGTCAGTTCGAAGGTACTATGCACTGGGTCTGATGTTGAGGCTTCGTGCTCAGGAGTGGACAAGTTTCTTCTTATTCCGTTGTTCTCTGTTAGAGTGTAGCCGGACAAATTTCTTCCAGTTTTGCTGAGACATAATCACAAACCCACTTAATAGAAAGATTCAGCGAGAGGAAAAACTGTAAGTTTCATTCATAACTTGCAGAGCCATGTGTGTCCGTAAAAGAAGAGAGTCGATTTCATAGTGAGAGTGCCTTATTTCATTTCAAGCACACACTCAAGCAAGTAACAGCAGTGCATGGCCGAACGCTCACTCAGCCATTTTGGATCTGCCTCAGTAGTGGCTCCTCCTCCTCCTCCCAACCCAAGGAAGATCTTCAAGTTTAGGGTTCCCAAGGCGGTGTGATTGTCCGTTCCTGAGATATTTTATTTTAGCTGAGCATATGGCTGATTTACATTCGTTTCTGAGAGTCCTGTATTCCTGCAGACAGTTCGAGAGTTTTAATTTTCTGTGGGTGGACCAGGTTTGTCCCTCTTACGTATGAGGTTTTGCACATCAGGGCAATCCACTCAGACCTTTCGTTCCTCACTCAGAGTTTTTTAGGGGAACAGTGCTGTCGCAGAGGGACAAAAAGATTGAACTGAAAGTCTCTAAGGCATTGTCAATGTTAATGATGTTATGGGTAAAGGATTAATCGGTTGTGGAAATATCATCGACAAATGCATCCATGTTAGGTTTTTTTAGGTGACTGGAGAAGATGTACAGTACTTAGGTTCGGTCTTAAGGGCTTTGGCAAACCAGTTGCAGAAGACTGCATTGTGGTCGCTAATGGAGTCAGGGAGCACACCTGATTCCACCACCCAATTGGGGTTGGTGACAATGATCCAGTCCAGGATGGACTTGTAACCGGTTGACTGTCTCCCGAAGCCCTACCTGAAATGAAGCAACGCCAGGATCAACTAGATCGATTTTTAAAAACAGAAAGGCAGGATCAACCAGATATGGTTAAGAAAGTAATACCGTAACGGAAGTGCGCTCCAACTCCTCGGTAGCAGAAAAACTGCCATGTTTGTCGATGTGTTTGTTCCACCCACACATGGATTAAGAGCCAATGAAGTGGCGCATTAAAGAAGAGTGACACTAACCGCCGTAATAACCCGTTCTACTGGTTTGACTACGGCGTTGCTTCTTATTAAGGGGGTTGCAGTAATTATTTAAGCAATATACCACCGAGAGGGTGTGGGTGATGCCAGGATTTACCCACGGGTGGTGTGTTGTTCGGTCCTGAGGTGCAACCAAGGGACCAGCAACACACCTCTCGTGAGTAAATCCTGGCATCACCCCCATCCTTGAGTGGCATATTACGATTATACAATGTCCAATGTGTATTGTATGTTAGTTTTTGTATTCAGAAAAATAATTTATGTGGAACAGATTTTCTTATTGAACGTTATGATAAAAATAGTCCTTCCTCTCGATGGCAGCACAGCAGGAACATATGGGTTGTTACTGCAGCAGGAATGAGTGGAATGTTGGAGAAGTATCGCAATTAGAGGAAAATGGGGTTTACATTTATTTTGTTTTTTTCACACAAGCACTGGTAGGAAACTACCAAGGAGCAGTTTGTCCTTTTCCTGTGAGCGAGTGAACCGGGTTACTGAGCGACAGGAAGGAAGCTAGACCGTGAGTTGGCTGGAAGAAGAATGCTTTTCAGGAATGGAGTGGGAACATTAAAAAATATATATATCTGCAATGTAAGGGGATGTAACGGTAGGAACTGCTGGCAGAGGATTGGGATCTAGACTCACAGCAGTGGAACATGGCATGTGTCTCACACTCTCTCATTATATTTCTCTTTTCCCTGCAAAGAACAATATCTCTTACCTGATTGTGGCGTACATGCTCAGTCAGCGTTGAAACTTGAGACTCGATTTCCCACTAGCAGTTTTGACACTCTTTTCTCTGGTTTAGTGACATTTGTACCTTTCTGACTGCAATGACTCATTTAAAATGCGAGAGACCACGTTTCTTAAAAAAATACACAAAAACTGCTAACTGCCTTTTATGTTTTTATTACTGGATTGCGAATTGAACTTAAAGGAAAAGCTGAGAGAGTGCTGTGTGTTTCAGTTTCGCTCTTTTCGTGCCAGTGAATACAGTGGTTTTCTTGCTTGGTCTTCGGTGGTTCGGAGTGATTTTAAAGAAGGGGTTGCTGATGCGGCTGGTTGGCTGGCTGACTGGCACTTTTTCCTGTGGGATCATACTAGGATTTACACATTGTAAATCGTGCCAGCCAGCCAATCAGAGTACAGTATTTTTTTTGCCATTGTACAATTAAGCAATAAGCCACGAGGGGGTGTGGGTTATCGGGAGATTTACCACGGCTGGAGTATGCCAAGTGGGTAAATCCTCACCAGCCATGGTAAATCCCCCCAATAACCCACATCCTCCAAGTGGCTTACTGCGATTATACCATGGTCCCTTGTATTTTTTGTAACAAAACTTAAGGAAAAACATGGATTTTTTTTACAGTTTAAATAATTTTTTTTAGTTTATCCTTCCACCAGAAAATATAGTTCCTTGCTGCTAAGGTAGAATATTTGGGAAAACCCCAAGATGAGACATACTGCTTGCTGGCATGAATGTTACTTTCCTGGTGTTATTTTATTAGGTTTTATGTGGTACTGTATTTAAATATGTGGCAGGGAGAAGTAGTGGAAGAGTGGGGGAGATGATCGGTTTGGCTGTCAGTTCTATAGAAATGCAGCTTGTTACTGCTCAGTGAGAGAAATATGACAGTGCTGCCAAGAGAAAATGAGCAGTACAAACAGTGGGAGCCAGTCAAACATGCTGAGGGGAAATAACGGCATTTTTTGAGAAAGGGGATACTGGGGAATGTATGGGGGAGCCCTGCAAGGGGGTTTGTAGGAATCAGGCGTGAGAAATGGAGCGAGTGAGCCGTGCTGCACAGCGAAGAGGAAGATCAACGTTGGGAGTTTAAAAAAAAAAAAATTAGCAGGATAGCTGTTAGTGAACCCAAGAAAGGAGGAGCTGTGTGTCTGAAGAGTCTTTTTTCGTGCTGTTTGGTCCTGAATATAATTTATATATGAGTAAGGAGGCTGTTATGAATGCTTATTAGAGAAACTGGTACTCGATGAAAGACAACGGGTAAAACTTGTATCACGGACGAAAAGCTGTTCCGTGATGCTGGGCATGCGCTTATGAATATGCATAGGCGCATGCACTGTTTCACGACTTCAGTTTTCGGCTGTGATAACAAGTTTTACTGTTCAGTTCAGTATTACTGGGATGGAAATGGTAACTGGAGTTGTTACGGCTGTGACTGGCAAGAGGTGTTTCACGGCTTCAGTTTTCGGCTGTGATAACAAGTTTTACTGTTCAGTTCAGTATTACTGGGATGGAAATGGTAACTGGAGTTGTTACAGCTGTGAGTGGCAAGAGGTGTTTCACGGCTTCAGTTTTCGGCTGTGATAACAAGTTTTACTGTTCAGTTCAGTATTACTGGGATGGAAATGGTAACTGGAGTTGTTACGGCTGTGAGTGGCAAGAGGTGTTTCACGGCTTCAGTTTTCGGCTGTGATAACAAGTTTTACTGTTCAGTTCAGTATTACTGGGATGGAAATGATAACTGGAGTTGTTACGGCTGTGAGTGGTAAGAGGGAGAATATGTGCAGGAGCGACCGAGCGAGGTGCCTGCTAATACTGAGGTGGAAGCTGTTTTTATTTTTGTTTAAACGAGGGTCACTAGCACAGTTAAACTGTGAGGTGGTGGCATAGATTGGGTGACAGGATCGCCAAAAAAGGTTGCATGCACAGTGGCAAAGGGGGAGTGTTGTGGGTTGTTAATTCAGTAACTTTTTTAAAACTCCTGCTTTACCATTGCGATTTAGTGGGAGCCAATATGGAGGATTTCAGGACTGATCTTCGGTGGTCGGATGGATTCAGGTACTGTGGCTGACTGGCACCTTTGCCGTGGGTATATCGTAGGATTTACCATGGCAGAAAGGTGCCAGACAGCCAATCACAGTACAGGATTTTTCATTTCTTTTGATGTCCGTGGTATAATAAAAGATATCAAACTCTCCAGTGACAAAAAGCTGAGAGATACCATACAACTCTTTGAAAGAGAAACTATAACCTTACAACGTTCAGTGATACAAAGGAGATTTGATTTTTAATTTAAAATGTTATTCACAAGTTCCAAGTACAAGAAGTGAACTACCACAAACGACTTACATGTATAAAGTGTAATAATACAGCCATAGCCAATTTCATCTGGTATCATTTCACCTGAAGAAGAGACCTCTGAGGCCCCGAAAGCTTGTCTATAATTTCACCTTTGTACAAGACACTTGTTGGTCCAATAATCGGTATTATACAATGGGCATTAAAATAAAGCACAAATCCTGTAATGTCATTGGCTACCTGGCACTCCTATCCTGTTGTAAAAGCTACAATCACCCCACGGGAAGAGGTGCCAGCCACCAATAAGCCACATCAAGGATCCCCCATAATCAATGCGACCATCACAAACACAAAACCGGCAAAAACACCGACAGTCGCAGGGCAAAACCTCCACAAAGCTGTGATGTTACAGTTCCAGTAAACAATATCAAAAATCCTGCAAGTTTCGAAAGTGTAATTCAGCAATGAATAAAAAAAAAAAATACTCCAACCACAGGAACATTTTTTTTTCCTTTCTGCCTTTCGAAAAAAAAAAAAAAATGTTACTCTTTCCGGCTCTCTCTCTCTCTCTCTCTCACTATTTCACTTTTTAGAACCCTGCTCTTACTCAGTTTGTCAGCAAAACTGTAAAAAACATCCCACAACAAAATTACCTCTCATTGTTTTGCTCTGTTTAAATATGCACTACACCTTACATTGCTGGACTCCGGACCCGCAGTCTCCTCGAGTCTCTGTTTTCCCCAAACGGTAACCATTCAGGGTATCTCCTCGCCCACTTGCTGACACAACTGCACATGTGCATACCTACCAACAAAGCACTATTTTTCCACGGGTAACAACAAATCTAATATAAATTAATAAAACATCTAAACCAACTTATTTTTTTCTTACTTTTTCACACACAAAATGTACAGACATCCATTGTATAATAAGAGGCACTCTGGGTCACCTTGGAGACAGGGAATGGCATCACAGTCCGCACAGGGGTTGTATACAGACCCCCATCTCAAGGGGAGGAAATGAACAAGAAAATGATAGAGGACATTCTCAAAATGGCTGAAAAAAGGGAGATACTGTTGATGGGGGACCTGAATATGCCAGATGTTAACTGGATGACATGTACTACAGCCACATCCAATAGCAGGGTCATTCTCGATGCCCTGCAGGGGGCAGGCCTTAGACAGCTAGTGTTGGAACCCACTCGGGAGGGAGCAATACTAGACCTGGTACTCTCAAATGGAAAAAGGATCACAAATTTAGAAGTCAGTAGACATCTGGGAACAAGCGACCACTGCAAAGTGTGCTTCACAATGAGCACAACCATGAAGATAAGCCATACAAAAACAAGGATACTGGACTTTAGAAGGGCTGACTTTGGCAAAATGGGTGAATACCTGAAGAATGCACTAGCAAATGAGCAAAAACGAGAGGTGGAAGAACAATGGAGAAAAATTAAAACTGCCATCATAGAGGCAACAAGCCTTTGTGTGAAACAAATAAAGAAAACAAAGCGGAGTAAAAAACCATTATGGTTCTCAAAAGAGGTGGCAGGGAAGGTTAAGGAGAAAAAGGCTGCATTCAAAAAGTATGAGGAGCACAGAAGGAGCACGACAGGGAACTGTATCAATTAAAGCAGAAAGAAGTGTGGAAGGCAGTCAGAATAGCAAAGGTCCAAACCGAGGAAAAAATAGCCAACTCAGTTGAGAAGGAGGATAAAACCTTTTATAGGTACATTAGGGAGCATAGAAAGGTTAAGGGAGGGATAGTGAAGATTAATAAAGGAGAGGAAAGGTGGGCAGAGGGAGACAGTGAAAAGGCAGAGATACTGAATGAATACTTTTGCTCAGTATTCACAAAAGAAGATGAGGAGGAGTTACCTAAACTAGACAATAGAAGCACTCTGGGTAGGGGGGGTTGACACCAGTCCATTCACAGAAGAAAGAGTTCTGAAACAACTCCTAAAACTCAAAGTGGACAAAGCAATGGGGCCTGACGGGATTCACCCCAGAATCCTAAAAGAGCTAAGGGAGGACCTAGTGACACTACTGACCACGCTTTTTAACAAATCAAGGCAGGATGGGAAGGTACCTGAGGACTGGAGGAGGGCAGATGTGATTCCCCTTCACAAAAGTGGGAGCAAGGCAGAAGCAGGAAACTACAGACCTGTAAGTTTGACCTCAGTGGTAGGGAAAATGATGGAATCACTTCTGAAAGAAAGAATTATGGAGTACCTAGAGGCCAGCGGGGCACAGGACCCAAAGCAGCATGGATTTACAGCAGGAAGGTCATGTCAGACGAATCTAATTGATTTCTTTGACTGGGTGACCAAAGTAATAGACCAGGGAGGGGCTGTGGATATGGCCTACCTAGACTTTGGCAAGGCATTTGACACAGTCCCGCACAAAAGATTAATAATCAAGTTAGCCAGCCTGGGAGTGGGTCCCAGGGTGGTAGCCTGGGTAGCAAACTGGCTGCACAACAGGACACATAAGGTAATAGTGAATGGAACACATTTCAAAGAAAGGGGAGGTTACTAGTGGAGTACCTCAGGGCTCAGTACTGGGTCCAGTCCTCTTTAACATCTTTATAGGTGACATTGCAGAGGGTCTGGGGAGAAGATATGCCTCTTTGCCAATGACACAAAGATCTGTAACAGAGTTGATACACAAGAGGGGGTAGAAAAGATGAGAAGGGACTTGGCAAGGTTGGAGGAATGGTCAGACATGTGGCAACTTAGATTCAATGCAAAGAAGTGCAAAGAAATGCACATGGGAAACAAAAACCCAGGAGAAGAGTACACAATAGCAGGGGAGGTACTAACAACAAGAAAAATGGAAAGGGACCTGGGGGTAGTCATATCAGATGACCTAAAGGTGGGTAAGCAATGTGAAATGTCAGTAAGGAGAGCCAGGGGGATACTGGGATGCATAGGAAGGGGCATCACAAGTAGAACAAGCATTTGTCAATGCTGAATGTTTGCTTGCTGGCATTGGCATTAGTAGTGTAGGAGTTACAGAGCTGCATAATAGGAATGGCAGTGAAGTATTGAACTGAAGCCAACCCCATCACCACCCTGCAGATAGTGACAGGCATTGGGGTGTGCCTTTGGATCATCAGGCATAACGGCCACGCCATTTCACCACACCCTACCGTGCAGACACCGACAAGTGTCATGGTGTGCCTTGGGGTCTTTGGCCCTTATGCATACCCCATTCCATCAGGAAATATTGTGAGATGGGTGTGCTATAGGAGAATGGGGTGAACTTTGGGGCTGAAGAGTCCAAGGCACACCTCAATGCCTCTCTGTGGCTGCAGGGTGTGGGTGGGGGTGGAATGGTATGAGCATTGCAGGTGCCAATCCCAAGTCACAGCCCTGATGCCTGTCATTCTCTACTAGGTGGGGTGTTATGGTTGGAAACCCTAATGCCTCAGGCATTCGTTAGTATTTTCACTCCAAATTTTCAACACGGGTTTTTTGTGACCCCCACCTCATGAACAGTGGCAATACCAGTTTGTTAGCCGAAAGCTGCTTTTGCACAGCGACTATGGCATTTGTCACCACAGGTGCAAAAACACATTCTGAACAGGATGTGAAAAATGACAGCTGTACTGTTCATGGGGAGGTGTAAAAAATGACAATGTTGAAAATCTGCAGCGAAAATATTTAAAAAAACTGATGAAGTCACGAGCGTGCGTAGAAACTGTGCAGTGTGCACCCGTAATGTAATTAGTTTGGGAATTGTTTACAGCAGATTGTCAACACAGGCATTTTGGGACCTCCGGTCATGAACAGTGTCACTGGGATTTTCTTTATCTGTCCCGAACAATGATTTCCCACAGCGACAAAGCATTTCTCTGCTGAAAGTGTGAAAACACATTTCAGCCATGTTGTGAAAAATGACAGCTGTACTGTTCATAAGGAAGTGTGGAAAAATGCCACTGGTGAAAATGTGGACTGAAAATATTACAAATTCATGAACTTACGAGGGTGCGTGGAAACTGCGCAATGCTCACTCGTAACACAGTCATTTTTAAGAATTTTTTCACCAAATTTTCAAAATAGCCATTTTAAGACCTCTGCTCATGAACAGTGTCACTGTGATTTTCTTAATGTGTCCCATACATTGATTTCGCACACCGACTGCGCCATTGTGCGCTACATGGGCGGAAACATGTTTTGGGTGAGATGTGAAAAATGACAGCTGTACTGCTCATAAGGAGGTGTGGTAAAATTGCAATGTTGAAAATCTGGAGTAAAAATATTGAAAATTTGCGAACTTATGAGCGTGCGTAGGATCAACGCAACAAACGCTCGTAAAACAGTCATTTTTAGGAATTTTTTCACCAAATTTTTAACATAGCCATTTTAACACTTCTGCTCATGAACAGTGTGACAGTGATTTTCTTAATGTGTCCCATACATTGAGTTCGCACACCGACTGCGCCATTGTGCGCTACATGTGCGGAAACACATTTTGGGTGAGAAGTGAGAAATGACAGCTGCACTGCTCATAAGGAGGTGTGGTAAAATGGCAATGTTGGAAATCTGGAGTGAAAAATTGAAAATTCACGAACTTACGAGTGTGAGTAAGAACAGCGGAACGCATGCTCATAAAATAGTCATTTTGGGGAATTTTTTCACCAAATTTTTAACATAGCCATTTTAACATCTCTGCTCATGAACAGTGTCACTGTGATTATCTTAATGTGTCCCGAACATTGATTTCGGACACCGACTGCGCCAATGTGCGCTACATGGGCAGAAACACATTCTGGGTGAGATGTGAAAAATGACAGCTGTACTGCTCATAAGGAAGTGTGATCAAATGGCAATGTTGAAAATCCGGAGTGAAAATATTGAAAATTTGCGAACCTACGGTGTGTAGCAACAGCACTGCTGCTAAATAAAACAGTCATTTAAAATTTTTTCATCAAATTTCAACATAGGCTTTTTGAGCCCACCTTACTCTGAACACTGGCACTGTCATTTGTTAATCGAGTCTGAAAGGTGATTTCGCACAGTGACTGCGCGAAATCACCCTTGGGCCCGAGTAACGCCATGACAGTGACAGAATTCATGAGGAGGGTCCCAAACCCCATGTTGAAAAATTTGGTGCCAATATTCCAAAATGCCTGAGATATGCAGCAAAGTTGAAAAACCCTATTCATTACATTATACAGCTTACCGGCATTTCCTCCAGTTAGCGGTTAGCTTTGAAGAGTGCAGGCGTGTTCGGTCCACCGAAGATCGTTCAGCGCGGTCCGAGATAGTATGAGGGTAAAGGGGTGTGGTGAGGCAGGGTGCGCAGTGGGTGGGCGGGTGGGGGCAGAGACAGCGAGGGACCGTTTTTGTGTTGCAGGTTTTTGTTTTCACAAAGGAGGAGAGCGACATGGGGCGTTGCCATGCTGGGTGGGCTCCCAGCATGGCACAAGGGATGGCTTTTGGGGGGCGGAGTCGCACGGGGATTGGGCACCGGCCGGGCGACAGATCTGTTGCCACGCTGGGGTGGGCACCCAGCGTGGCACCCTGTACTCTTGGGGGCAGTGGAGCTGATGGGGATTGGCCACCTCCATTGGCTATACATGTGTAGCACGCTGGGGTGAGCACCAGCGTGGCGTAGCAACTCTGTTTGGGCGGGGGGTGCAGCACAGCTGATGGGATTGGGCACCCGTCGGCTATACAGTGCAGAGGCGAGCATGCAGTATGCGCTGTGGCGAGGTGCGTGTGTGTGGGGGCGCGCGCATGAGCAGGCGATATCTTATCGCTGTTCACTGAATCGTAGCTCCCCCTTTCAACTGTACGCCACTGCATTTTGGACTGCTGTCATAGACAGCTCCAGCAGGCATTGGAGAACTGGGGACGTGCCTGCAAACACACTGACTGAATTGGAAGAGGGCTGCCACACCTCCGAAAACTCGGATGATGGCACTATGTTTCTTGCACATGCGAGCAAGCAAACATAAAAAGGGATGTTGTTATCCCTCTATACAGACAGTTGGTGAGACCCCATCTGGAGTACTGTGTGCAGTTTTGGAGACCTCATTTATGCAAGGACATAGACATGATGGAAGAAGTCCAGAGGAGGGCAACTAAAATGGTGTAGGGTCTGCAGCAGAAACCATATGAAGCGAGACTGAGAGAGCTTAACATGTATACTCTTGATGAAAGGAGGGACAGTGGGGACATGATAGAAACTTTCAAGTTACCTCAAGGGAATCAACAATGTCCGGGGGGTAGCATCTTTCAGAAAAAGAGATGTGTAAGAACAAGGGGACACAATTTAAAGGTAGAGGAGGGATGGCTCAGGGGTAACGTGAGGAATTTTTTTTTTCACAGAAAGAGTGGTGAATACATGGAACTGCCTTCCTGAGGAGGTCGTTGGGTCTAAAACAGTGCGGGAATTCAAACATGCATGGGACAGACATAAGGCAATTATAGTGGGGGTTGCAGGAAGTAGGTTGTTGGTTACCTAGAATCTGCAGCTTATCCAGTAAGTAGGTAAATGGGCAGACTGGGTGATCCAAGTGGTCCTTATCTGCCGTCAAAGTCTATATGGCGATGCCACGATTTACCCATGTCCTGGGGTGTTTGGGACACTTGGCTTCGCCTCAGTGGCCAAACAACACCCCAGGGCGTGGGTAAATCCTGGCATCACCAACACCCTCTTGTGGTATATTGCTTAATCATACAATAATGACTAATGAGGGTTCTTACACATCAGTCTGAGGCGTCCAATCCAGGTCAATTAGAAATTTAGCAATTTTTACGGGAAGACTGACAATGCACAGCATAACATCATCACTCAAAGTGCGTCTCTGCAGCTGCAGTGTGCGTGATAGGCTGAACGCCTAGACGTTTCAACACCTAAGGCTTCAAAGCTGGGGGGAGACACAATAGGGTAAGCACCTTGTCTGTGCCATCGAAGTGACGTGATAGTATTTTCGCGAGAGTTGGTGGGCTGGCGGTCACATGACCACGCCGTGAGGCTTCGGAACGGTTTGCTGTTCAGTACCTCTGTCGTGCGTACCACAGCAGAATCGGTAGTGTCGCGTCCCTGCTCTGTGGGGTAGAGCCGGAGCCCCTCCCATGTTGCAGCGGCTTTGCAGTATTAAACCGTGACATCGTACGCGGCTGTATTCCCCCGTGTGTCCTTCAGCTGCCGGACTGCCTATTCCTGTTCCTTCCGCCGTCTCGGCTTCCATCAATCGGACAGAAGTAGCGTCTTCTCATCCCAGCCATGACTGCAGCGCTCCTCCTGCTCCTCGCAGCTCTCGGTAAGGCAGGCAGCATCGCAGCGGAGGAAGAGTCGAGGCTCCCCTTCTGGGGAGGGATATAGAGTGGAAGCGCGGAGCTCTGGGACCGACAAGCTGTCTAGCACCGGTTCCGGGGATCGAACCCCCGGACTGTGTCGGATGCCTGGCCGGTTCCCGGGAACGCTGCCTCGACTCTGTTCCAGGAATACTGAATTGCTGTTTTTTTGGGGAGCCGGGCTCTGCTGCTGACCCTTGCAGCGCACAGTTGTCCGCGGCTGCTGCGATGTTTTGTTTGTTTTAAAGGAGCAGAAAGCTGATTTATGTGGTTGGGAAGTATTAGTGGAGATTTTCTGGTGTTGAAAAACATTTTGTTTGTCAGATCTTTCCATTTCACATGGGGTGAGGACGGGGTGATTATCGCTGAGATTTTGTGGTTGGTGGTGGTTTGCCTAGCAGGAATGCGGTGGCTCTGAACCTGCAGCGCCCATGAACTCCATCGGTTTGCTCTCTTGCAGCAGTAATTTGATAGGAGCGGGGCATTGGGGGAAATACGGAGAATACTGTAGTTACCTGCCGGTTACGTCATGGTGTCGGCCCAAATTGCAGGATTTAAAATTCTTTGTCCTGCCATGCGTGCGGTTCAGGTTGCATCTGCAAGCATCGGATGTTACATTACAAGTTCTGTTCACTTGTAAACAGTGTTTTTAGATGTGCAGTTATTTTACTTGCTGAGGACAGTGTCTCTAACATTTTACTTAAACGATTCTTAATCGATCTTGCCGGCTACGGATTCAGTAGTAAAGAGTATGATTAATTTAAGCAATAATGCCCGACAGGGTGTGTGTCCTGCTGGGGTAAAGTCACGCCACAGGTGGTTGGGCAAGAGGCAGCAGGCTGAGTGCGTCCAACGACTTAGGCCTGACATTATCCCAAACGACCCACAACCTGGAGGGCATTATTGATATTATAGGATGACTTGTTATACAGAATTAAAAAACAAACATATATAGATGTTTTTGTGTAGATAAATACTTGTCTTTTTTAACAGAAGATGAAACAATCAAAAGCTCCATAAAATGCTTATCTACAGGTTCACAGTGAGGCTGAGACTAGACCCCTGATGTTGTACTGGGATAACATCACGTGTCCAGCCCAAGACTGACCAATCAGAGTCCATGATTTTTTTTCTTGCCGTTGTATAATTAAGCAATAATGCATGACAGGGTGTGGTATATCATGGGATATTGTCATGCCTCGGGTGGTTGGGCATGAGGCACGCCAGGCTAGTCGTGCCGCCGAGAGAAAGCGATATCCCATGATACTCCACCTGTAAGTGCATTATTGCTATATATGATAGGAATACAAGTTATAGCAGTAAAAAAGTAAATCTTTTAAATCGTTCTGAAAATGTGTGTTGGAGGAGTACCTTTTAATAAAATAGTTCCTGGCGGCTCTGGCCAGCAGGTGGTTCTGCTGTAATTGAAGTTGGTTGAGGAGGTGCAGCTGTGAACATTTTCTCCCCCCCCCCCAAAAAAAATAGTGTGGTCAGGAGCCATCCTATTTATGTGGGTGACTTTTTTTTGGGAAAAAAAGTTTCTGGTGCAACCACGTATGTGAAAGTATCATTGGAGCCATGAAGAGGACTGAAGTCACAGTTTGAAAGGGAGTGGACTGACTAGCGGGGCACTTCAGAGTTTGCAATATATCGGCGGTGAGATTGGTCAGTGTTTTGTCCGCCAGCTGATAAACGCAGAAAGATGTTACAGGTGTAAGCGTTAGTACGTGAAGCAGCCGAGCGCGTGCTTTTGAAAAGAGCAAGCAAGTAAGGGAGACATAACGCTGCACGCATGTAGCAACACTGCCTTTAAAAAAAAAAAAAAAAAAGTAGTGGCTTTGTCTGTATTAATAAATTTCAGCAGTTTTACTGAGGGTGCCAAAAACAATATTGTTTTTAATTATCTTGGTGTACTCACCCGTTTGACACTCGGTGCTGCTGTCGAAACTGCAATTTCCGTCGGAGCGAGTTAGGAGCTGGTTGAAGTAACTGCCCATTGCCGTCGGAATGATTTGCTGTGGGTAGGGAAACTGGTGGCCGGAGGCTTTTTGAAGCTGTGATGATGTAGCTAGATATCATCACGGCTTAAAAAAGCTGCTGGCCAATCAGCTTCCTAGATTTTCGATCCCCAGTTTATAATTGACTTTTGATAACCGGGTGGGCCCACTGGGACAGCATGTCCCTTTTTCAGCTGTGACCTGGTGTTAATTGCATTCAGTCTAGCGACAGTAGGATATAGTGTACATTACATTGAAAGCGTGTATGTCAGGGTGCGAAATTCCTATACCTTAGGTGCCCCAGGGCAGGCACTTTTACCTCTGGACACCTACTGCTGTTTTGTGCCTGCCCACTGGGGTACCTAAGGTATTTGTGGTGCAGAGCTCCGTTTTTTTTTAGTGGTAGTGTTTTTTTGTTTTTTTATTATTTTCAGAAGGGTGGGGGGAGCCTTTGAAGGAGTGAAGGCGCCGATCACGAGTGTGCCTCTGTAACTGTCAGCTGACAGTACAGTAATGAAACGCCCCCGATTTGACTGGCACACTCATCAGCCAGCCGCCTGCCTAGGTCCGTCGCATCGGTCTCACTGCACCAGGCGGGAAGTCGTGAACCAATTGGGGTGACTGTGTGCGGGAATTCGCCCGCCCCCTTAACTCGCTGTTACACTGGGACGCTGCTCAGCACGCCATTCTGTCAATGATCTAGGAGACAGAGGTCCGTGCCGAGTGCTGTAGACTGCGAGTGTGCTGCTGCTGCTGCAATTGGCATTTCTATATATAAAAAAAAAAAGACCCAAAAGCTCTTTTAAGAGCTCTGTACAGTCAGAGGTGTGGAGCATTTATAGGCGGGGAGTGGGGAATTGGGAGTGAGAGAGGAGGCAGAAGGTGAGTGTCAGACCTTGCAGGTTTCTATAAGGACTCAGGAAATCGGGAATTGTACAAGAGATCATACAGTTTGACATTGTTAATAGAATAGAAGCAGACTCAGTAAGTCAAGAACAGGACTTTTTAAAGACAGTACTCAGTTTTGAGCATTGCAGTCTACTTAGTTTAACCTAGTGCCTGATATTAATTCTCTGTTTGGGTGTGTTAAAAATTTAAAGCAGGAGAGGAAAAACCAACTGCAGCAAAGAGGAGGAGGAGGACCTAGGCTGTGATCTCTGCAGCCACAGTTGCTGTCAGCTAAACTTGCTAAGTTGCAGGGGGAGCTGAATTTAAAACCTGTAATAAACTATCTCTATCTAACTGAAGCTAACTAAAAAATAAAGATCAGTCAGCAGCCTATACTGATACTGACAGACAGTTCACTGCTCGAAGTTCGATTTAAAAAAAAAAAAAAAAAAAAAAAAAAGCTAGATTAGATACTAAATACTGTGTGGGGACTAGCTGCAAGTTAGTAGTCAGCTCATCACTAGTGTGACTATATTCACACAGTTACTGGCTGGGAAGGGAACTGAATTGAGGCAAAGAAAAAACCTCTACCTAACTAAACCATATATAAAAAAAAAAAAAAAAATCATTATAGTTTTACAAACTTCGTGTGTTAAAAGAATCTCTTAACAAGCTTTAATAAGTTTGTATGCTGTGTATTGCATAAAATCTAATAGGGAATATACAGTATAAGGAATTGTTGGATTCTAAAAGCTTTTTTAAAAGCTACTTGGACCACCTAAAATAATCTGTGGTGGATTACCTAAACTCTAAATACAAAGGGATCTGTAAAAAAAAAAAAACCCTGCAAACTAAGAAAATCTAATTAAAAGTAATTGTTAATTAAAGTTCTAAAAGTTTTTGTGAACTTGTTGGAACACCTAAAACTTAGGGGGAATCTACTATTATTCTACTGGCTAAAGCTACTTTAGGTGGAGTTGACTATCTCAATCAAATCTAAATACTGTTATTAAAAAAAACTTTCGTTGGACTATCTAAAATCTGAATACTATTATAAAAATCTCTAGCTTTTTACAGGCTAGAGTACACTGTCTGTGGATTATCTAAAAGCTGAATACCTGTTATAATAAATAATCAGACAACACACAGTCAGGTTTTCTTGTCAAGTTTATTATAAAAAAAAAAGACAAGACACACTGTTTTCCTTGTTGTATTTATTAATACTGAGTAACACAAATAAAAAAATTCTTAAAATCAGTATTCACAAATTTAACTCCGAACAGCCAGGCAGACGCCATGAGTCTTTTTAAATTTGGATTTAAGAGAAAGCATTTTGATGAGACTGCGGGAGCTGACTCGGATTCCCTAACACCAAGTACTGGTAATTTATAAGGGGATTGGGGTTTTAATTTTATTTTTCTTTTGTTTGCTGTGTTTTACAAATGTGCATACCTTCTGAGTAACCCAACAGAAGCAGAATTTGATAGTGGATAACGACCGCTTGGCCCACCTAATGTGCCCATTTTTCCCTACCTACAGTATCACCACAGACCATAAATAGACTCTGGCTCTTCACACCCCCAATCCTTTCCATTAAGGTAACTTCATGCCTATCCCATGTGTTCTTGAACCACACCACTGCCTTTGCAACCTCTGGGGAAAGGATGTTCCAGGAATCCACCGCTTCTTCTGTGGAAAAGTACTTCCTCACAACTTTTCTGAATCTCTTCTCTCCCCCCAGCTTCATAGCATGTCCTGTTCTTGAGCTCCTTTCTTCCCCTGAAAAATAGTGTACTTTTCTCCTGTACCTTATTTACCCTTCTGTGAAGTATTTAAAGGTCTCTGTCATATTCCCCTCCTTCCTCTCTTCCAGGGTGTACATACTGAGGTCCTTTAGTCTCTCCTCATAAGGATTTTGGTGCAGACCCTGCACCATTTTAGTTGTCCTCCTCTGAACTGCCTCCACGTCCTTCCAAAGGTGTGGTCTCCAGAACTGGACACAGTACTGCAGGTGGGATCTTACCAGTGGTCTCTATACAGGGAAAACACCACCTCCCTCTTTCTGCTGCTGATACCCCTCCCTATGCAGCAGCATCCCACTAGACCTCCCAGCTGCCTTGTTGCGCTTCCTGTTCACCATTCAGTCATCCAGTATGATTATCCACCCAGGTCTCTTTCCTGCTTGGTGATTGTCAACCACCCATTTTATACTCTGCTCCAAGGTTTCTGTGCCCTAACTGCATGCTGCACTTTTTCGCATTGAAACCCAGTTACCATACTCTTGACCACGCCCAGTTTTCTTAAGTCTCTGTTCATCATGTCCACCCTGTTGCAGATTTTGGGGTCGTCTGCAAAGAATCGGACCTTTCTTTTCAGCTCCTATGCAGTGTCACTCGTACAGATTAAAGAGGGCAGGTCCCAGCACTGACCCCTGAGGCACCCTAATGGTCAACCTCCCTTCCTCGGAGTGAACTCCATTTACCACCACTTTCTGTTGCCTATCCACTAACCACTTTCTTACCCAGTTTACCACCTTTGGACCCACTCTTAAGATACCCAGCTTACTTACTGTTATACCATGGACATAAAAAGAAATGAAAAATCCTGTACTGTGATTGGCTGTCTGGCACCTTTCTGTCATGGTAAATCCTACGATACACCCACGGCAAAGGTGCCAGTCAGCCGCAGTACCTGAATCCATCCGACCCCCGGAGATCAGTCCTGAAATCCACCATATTGGCTTCCACTAAATCGCGATGGTAAAGCGGGAGTTTTAAAAAGTTACTGAATTAACAACCCAACCTCCCCTTTGCCACTGTGCATGCAACCTTTTGGCGATCCGTCACCCAATCTATGCCACCACCTCACAGTTCAACTGTGCTAGTGACCCTCGTTTAAACAAAATTAAAAACAGCTTCCACCTCAATATTAGCAGGCACCTCGCTCGGTCGCTCCTGCACATGTGCTCCCTCTTACCACTCACAGCCTTAACAACTCCAGTTACCATTTCCATCCCAATGATACTGAACTGAACAGTAAAACTTATCACAGCCGAAAACTGAAGCCGTGAAACGGTGCATGCGCCTGTGCATATTCATAAGCGCATGCCCAGCATCACAGAACAGCTTTTCGTCCGTGATACAAGTTTTACCCGTCGTTTTTCATCGAGTACCAGTTTCTCCCATAAGCATTCATAACAGCCTCCTTACCCGTAGAGTAATCATAGGGATGGGGAATTTCCCCGGTGTTCTGGCCAAAATTTCCCTCATTAGCTAAAAATACCACCAACTGTTTCATTTGGTTCACGGTCAGTTGGTATTCATCTGTATCCCACTCCCCCTGAGTCATGCCTGAAAATAGGTAGGATTTGTCTAGTGCACTTACCCAGTCAACAAAAACTAAATAACTAAAAGAAGGTCCACTTATTACTGGATAGTACAGTATAACCAGTTTGGTACTCTAAGGCTGGAAAGGAGCCCTTTGTGGGTGGAGGGCCATTCCACAGGGGGCACTGCTGCTATCATAGCAGCTGTCGGGGATGTTTCCCCGGTGAACCTCTGAAGCAGCTACATGGAAAACAGTACACAGCTTTTAGAAGCATTACACTCTGGATTATCTGTCCTGCGGTGATGCTAGATTCGGCACAGCAGTCCTGCAAAGTCTGTTCCTAAGATAGGTTCTGTGCCCACCTCCAAAGGTACTGCTTGATAGTCTGCATATAGTTATGAATACCAGAGTATTCCTGGGGTTAGAAAAAAAATTACTTGCCTAGTAATCTTGTTTCTTCCAAGTGGTACTCTGGTATTCATAACTCTCCCACCCTGCCTTCCCTTCTGGAACCTTCAGCCTCTGCGCTCCTGAATACTGTGCTCTCAGGGGCATAAATGACATTTCTGGCACAGATGATGTGATTGGATTCCCTATTGCCCCCTCCCCTTTTTTGGGTAATTTGGACGTTTTAGGGTGTTCTTTCATATGTTATGCCCTCCAGTTGGAGGCCCTTTCTTGCAGGTTAAGGGAGTTCTCTTTAATTATTATTAATAATATTATTGTTACACTTAGTGTTGCGAGAGTGCCCTCTGTTATTAACATTGTTATACTTGGTCCCTGTGAGCCTGTCTTTTCAGGTATCCAGGAAATCTGAAGGGTTTAGAACTAAGGCAATTAGTACAAGGCAGCATTTGAAAAGTGGCTCATGCAAAAGATTCTGTCATTTGCATATGTTCCAAATTCTCTCTGGGCAAGGCAGCTCTACTTAGGAGGAAGACTGCATATAGTTATGAATACCAGAGTATCACCTGGAAGAAACAAGATTTCTAGGTAAGTAATTTTTTTTCTTCTCAGTCATTGTATAAACTTTATTTTTTTTTTTAAATAGGTCACCTTATCTGTAGCACAGCTACTGTGCACAAATCTCTTGGCTGCCATACCCAGTCGCGCCACTCTCTACTGCTATCCTGACCAGTCTCTACCCAATCACGCTGCTGTTAAACTCATTTCAGACCATGGTCTCCCCATAGAACCAACATTAAAAACTAAATACGGAGCGTTGGCGAGCATAGGGATGGGGAAGATGATGGTCGAACAAGTGTTGGGGGCAAGGGTCAACAAATCATAAAATTCATTACTTGTGGGTTGACTAGAATCAGTAGTCCTTGTTCTTGAGTTGGTAGTCCAGTTAGGAATAGGCATGTTAACAAAACTAAAAAAAAAAAAAAAAAAAAAAAAAAAAATTTAAATTTAATTTAGGGTGAAAAGAGTAAAATACTAATATGCGAATAATATGAAATATATTTGTTCAGGAGGTCTGATGGAACCAGTCCTGCTTATGAGGAGGAGACAGGAGATTACTTGGTGAAAGGTAATGAAAAAGTAGAACCAGAAAGAGTTGGGGGAGGATTGAGACTGATAGGAGGAGGAAAGCACACTCATCAGTCAGAATAGCGAGGAGAGGAAGAACTAGCTGCATCAGCCTAAGAGTCTGTAGGAGCTGGAATATCAGCATCATCATGAACAGTGACAGTGCCCCCAATCTTTGGAAGCAGGAGTAGTAGCGGGACTGTGAACATGGTGTGCGCCAGGACCAGAGGAGAAGAGAGCTAGTGGTTGATACCGGGATTAGGATCAAAACTTTCTAATGCAGGATCTTCAGTTGCTGTTTGCAGAAGCGACTGGAATGTTTCATAAGCCAATCTTGTTCTTTCTTTGGTTTTTATAAGATTTTGAATGGAAAATACTCTCACATTTAGCAGTAGACACATTCATAGCATGTAGCCTTTCTGTGAGGTCACGGATGTGAGTAAGCTGGGCCAGTCTCTGTCTCAGTAATCTTGAATTGACTTGCAGATATGGCTTATCAACTGCAGATTTTACTACAGTAGTGCTTTTAATGCAGCACACTCTATTATTACACTGCCTTTCTGATCTTCAGTGAAAAGGTCATGAAAGTATTCTAACAAATTAGTTAACTCACTTGTTCCAAATTCTGCAAGCTCTTCTCTGGGCAGATCGAAATTTTTGAAATCTAAACAACTGAACCATTTCGGAGGCACGTCCGAGAAATTCTGAAATCTCTGATTTGTATATGACATTGCTGCATCTATTAAACTCTGCAGCTGTGCATTGGTTGTAAAAACATATTTCTTACCCCAGGAGTTCTTTAGGATCAGTAACTTTTTTGCACATAGCTAGAGGGGTGCGTTTAAGAGATATTTAAATGAGCGTAGGGCCAAGCCAATCAAGACGAGGGGTGTGAGCTGAGTGAGAGCTGTTGAATGCTTCAGAATTTTTTTTCTCTGTTGGACTGAGCAGTATTGCCTCTGAGATGTCTCCCAGCTTTCCTTGGGCCAAGCCAATCAAGACGAGGGGTGTGAGCTGAGTGAGAGCTGTTGAATGCTTCAGAATTTTTTTTCTCTGTTGGACTGAGCAGTATTGCCTCTGAGATGTCTCCCAACTTTCCTTGTTGACAGCCTCCTAGTGCTTACCTGGGTAAAGTGTTCCTCATAAATGATTTCCTTTAATGTGCTGAGTGAAAGTTTTACTTTCATTAGCGATGCATACATTTTAATTTTTAGCACGACTGGTATTTTGACTTTATTTTTACTGCAACTATTTAGTTTGAAGCCTAATTTTATCGCGGGTGCTTATTTTCGACGGTTTCCTTCATTTGTGAGGCAAATTCTTGTGGGAACCATCTAATTAGGGACAATTGCCTTTTTTTAAACCTCCGACCTCGTGGGGTTTACCGCAAGGCACCAGCAGTAGATTTCAAATTTAAATGGTGTCTGGGGGGGTTTCTCTCTAGCTTGACTGACAATTACGAGGAAATCTTTTTTTTTTTTTTTTTTTACTGGACCATGGTATCATCTGTGTCAGGACTGTCCATAAAGGTCCAGTGCACAGTTGAGTATTACTCTGTTTCTATTAAGAATGGCGCTGGTATAGATCCCAGTTTTACAACACCAAAAAAAAAAAAAGCACTAGTAATAAACAGTTTATTAACTGGGTCAGGACTGGCCGGTGGCATTTTCACAGAAACCTGCACTCACTTCCTAGGTCCAGAACTAGTTTGCTTTGCTTAAATTGGACATTGCAGACAAACCTTTTAATATGGCTGAGGATAAATTGAAGGCTTCCGACGAGGGACCATTCAGAAGTACTAATACCAAAAGCAGAGGTGCTGAGGAACCCTCCAGATGCCAGCCAAAAAATAAAGCTTCCAAAGATGGAAGTTCCTCACAAATTGAAAAATAATAAGCGTGACGAAAAAAGGAAGCTTGATCAAGCCTCTGAAGTGGCTAAAGCAGCATATATCAACAATCTATTACTCTCCACCTCTGTATTAGAAAACAAAGATGCTGCTCTTCAGTTAAAGTACAAAGTAGGTGTCATTTATTCAGTGCCAACAGAGAGTAATGCAGTTTGGAAGACTTTACTTTATCAAAAGACTTCCGTGTTGTGGACTGTATCAGACTAATTTTACTTTCTTGGCTGGCGTTGTTCTGTTAGTACAAATTCCAGAATCCCCTGCTGCTGACATCAGAGCGCAGTAGCTAGCAGTGGGAGATTCAATAGCCTGCAGTGCATGTTAAAGCTTTTATAATCTTTGAGAAGTTTTCCGTTCTGCTTTTATCCAGGGACTAAGTACAGTCCTCTTTAACTGTACTTAACCTGGGGAGAGCAGCAGGACCAGCAAACAAAAATAGGGGCTTATATAAACTGTAGCAAGCAGTGTAGCTGTTGAATCTCCCACTGATACCTACCACTCTGATGTCTGCTGCAGGAGGTTCTGGGATTTGTAGTAACAGAAGATGTCAGCCTAGAAACGAGTAAAATTAGTTTGATACTGTCTACTATACTACAGTAAACGGTTAAGTAAAGTAAAATGTTTTGCACACACAGTGCATATTTTGGGACCAGCCCCCACACTTGAGTGCGGGACCTGTGGTACTGACTGTTACCTTTAAAGTCCTGTTGCGATGCAACTAGTCATCCTATTTTGATGTGTCCTGCAGATTTGGCATCCCAGCTACTGGTGCCCACATTCAGATTGCTTGCACAGAACAGCGTTTGCCCCAGCACAGGACCCTTTTGGACTCCACTGGTCACTTCTTGCAGATACATCACCATTTATTATAACCATGTTTCCCAACCTGCAGCCAGTTTATAGCCCATCGTAGTACACTTGGGGATGTCATCATGTGATATTTTTATGGTATAACAATCACATGTAACGCGGTATTACTAGAGTTGTCATTTTTGTACAAAAGCCTCCTGGAACTCTTGCCCATGAGAGTTGGCATTGGAGGGACAGTCATCCTTTAAAATGCAACACAGTTACTTACATTCGGAGAACTGTGGTATGCCGTGAACCACAGTTATTGCCTTGTATATGTTAACCATCTTTAGCATTGTTTCCACCTCTTCAGGTGTCACAGTTATGTCCTGTAATGCATTCTGCTGCTCTTCTGTGAACCTTCCGCTATGCTATATTATTGCATCTTTTATTTTGTCAGTACTGATACAATAATGCTAAATTTAAGCACTTGGCCATCATTTCCTCTGTTATTGGTCCCACTTTCCTGATCCTTTAGTGGTCCCAACAGCTGTTCATGTTTTCCTTTTCACTTCAACCCATGAATGTCCTTGGGAGGATGATGGGTCCGAATAACCACCTGCCTGTCAGACACCCTGTTTTCCTCCAGGGACAGCTAGTTTCATTTCTGTGCCTGCCCCTGGGATGGGCACCAAGTGAGAAAGCATTAGCATGCTCTAGGGCCCAGGAGATGCCGCCACCTGTAAGGTTGGGCTGTGGATGTCCTATCCGCATGGTGTTGCATGTTGAGAGATGTACATTCAACCCAACATCACGTGATGGGCTCTTCTGTGCGGCTGGCAGTTTTGTCAAGCAGCAGAAATGGAAACAGTGTCACGGTAGGACCGGACTGTTCATGTGTCCCTCGTCATTGTGCATGTGCAGTTGTCCGTCTTCCTTTTGCTTTCTTCACTGCATACCTCAACTCTGTGTACTGAGGTTGCAGTAGCAGCCCAAGACTAGCTCTTGCTCACATGCAGCAGAATTTGGGGGATGCAAATTAAAAACTCTTGTTAGGACTGCCTGCTAAGAGGGACACAGGTAAGGCTAATGAAAAGCCATTGTAAGGGATGGAAAACTCTATTTAAAAGTCCTTTTCAGGACACAGTCAAGGCAGAGAGAGTGGGAGACTTGGTATTAAAACACTGGAAGAGGCACTAAAAGGCGGAGCAACCACTTAAGGACGATCCCTGGTGTTTCAAATTCCCATTTTTCTGATGCTCTCAAAAGTTTTCATGGTAGTTTTCCGGCACAAGTACATTTTCTTAAATATATGGAAGTATTGTTAGAATAATGATTTACTCTTATGTCATGTCCTGCTAGGAATATACAGGATAGCATCAAGGAAATTAGCTCCCACAATTGCAGTAGTTGGTATCATTCAAGGCGCTTTACCTAAATATCAGTCTGTCTTTGGTTACACGGTTTATTTTATGTTAATGTCCTTGCCATTCTGCATGTACTTTTGATTTGTTCGAATAGCATTCTTGCGAGTTTTATTTTTTTATTGAGATGTTTCATTATTTTTTTGTACTGAACCAACCACCTCCACAACTGCAACTTTGAAAGCGGATATAACCAAAAGAAGCATGGCAACCCCTAGATTTTTTCTGTTTATGTTCACAGCCATATTCTACATCTATCAAAAAAGTTGTATGAAAATGACATGGGGTTGAAAAGGTTTTATGTATGAAAACATGCAAATATCCCCCCCCCCTTAGGGGGAATATCCCTTCGTGAGGGTGTCATAGTATTGGTAATTTACTCTTTTATTTTTGCATTTGTGGAAGAAATGAAGCAAGCATCATGACACGTGATGTATCCTTGTTTGACATTTTCTTTCACACTCATGTTGATGTCATCTAAAATATTGATGTTATAACCACATAAAACAATCTGACCCCTTCTGGATTGTTTCCATAAAGAGAGAGATTCTCACCAAGGTAACTTAAAAACCAGCATGGCAACCCATGTTTTTGTTGTGGATTTTAAATGTTTAGATGACTATCGTACTGGGAAAAGAATTATAACTTTGACATGGGGCTGCTGAAACACCAGGGACCATCCTAAAAAAAAAAAAAAAAAGTCAAGGCAGGACGGCCTCCAGGGACAGGAGATGTGTTGGCTGGTTAAAAGTTCTTGTCAGGGTTACAAAGCAGGGGGGGAGACTGTTGGTGTCGGGGTCATACTCAGGAGCAGAGGAAGCTGATTGGCTTGTCGGGGCAGAGCAAAAGGGAGTTGACAGCGCTTGTCAGGGCTACTGCTGAGCACAAAAGGGTGAAGTAAATTAAAAGCCCTTATTAGGGCAGTGAACTGGAGGCACACTTGTCAAGTCCCTCTCAAGGCCATGTAGCACCCAGTGGGTAATATTTAGTAGACCTTTTTAGGATATCTTACAGTGGGAACCATCCAGTCATTAAACCCTGTTGAGGTACTGTATCAGCCATGGTACACAGTTATTAGCTTGTATTTGGAAATGTAAATGTAATGTTTAGTAAACAAAAAACACAATTTGTACCCATCCTGTTGTGACGGTCAGAGTGAACACTGTACCTCTCCCATGGTCAGCTTTCCACGAAAATATCTAGCCCTGAATGTACTTTTTCCAAGGTTTACCGTGCTGTGAGGTCCCGCATTTGTCCAAAGTCAGACTTAAGCTGTTGCTATCCCTTTCTTTTCCTTTGCTGTTCTAACACCACTAATGTTTTTCATCCGTTCACCATTTTCAGCAGACTGCCTGCATGTACTTTCTGCCCCTGAACGTTCGTGGTAGTTTGAACCAATCCCAGCATTGGGCGTGGGACCCCTGTGTTTCAGTTGTTGGTTCTTCTTGACAAAGAACCAGCGTGGTTTGAAACGTTGAAGTCATGGGTGTATGTGTGGGTTGCTGTTCTTATTTATTTATTTAAAGTTTAAACATTGGAAAAAAGACTGACTTCCCGAGAGTTTTTGGAGTTGAGTGTTTGAGACTGTTCGAGACTAGCTTTCTCCATTTGACTTAAGTTGTCCGAACAAATTCAGGCACAAGAAACTAGGTACCCTGGACTCTGCTCTACATAATCTGTGTCTAATTGGCATAGAAGTTATCTCAACTGGGATACATTTTGCACTGATGGTTACTTTGTGTGTATCTCGGTCTCTGAGTACAGACTGCAGTTATTGCAGTTTGCCTTTTTCTCAGTTTGAAGTTTAAAAGTGGAACTGAGTTTTTTTTTTCCCTAAACCACAGAATACTAATTAAAGAATTGCAGTTTGGCCCGTATGTCACTTGACAAACATGAAAGACAGGAATACCCAGCTTTCAAGTGTGTTGTTTGCAAAAGCTAAATCTATGGGGAGACGATGGTCAGACGTTTCAAGCGTCTAGGCCCTGAACAGTTTCTACAAGATTGATTTGTGTACCACATTTTGGCATAAAGCTAAAAATGGAGGGAAAAGTGAAAGGCAGTTTCAGCACCAGTACCCAAAGAGTGCTACCCAGTAAGACAAAACAATGTGGAGAAGGATTTCAAATCTGACGCTTTTCCAAGATTTGGCTATTAAAGCTTCCGTCAGTGGTGTTTAATGAAACGCACTGAAGATCCATGGACAAGAATGTAAAGTCTCGGGGCTACAGCTGTAAAAAAAAAAGACCCACAAAGAGAGGACCCGTGATGGATGGTGATTAAAGTTGATAATGTGAGCTGGCCAGGTGGTGCTGAGGTGCTGAACATCTTGTCTTGTGCCATGCCAGCGATCCTGGCTCAGGAGCTGGCTCTGGTTGGCCAGGGTATGAGACGATTGAGCGTCTGGAGGACTGCTTTCCTCTCCTGCGGAGGGTGGGGTTGCATCTCCCTGGCAGCTAGCGGCTCCCAGTAGAGACTGGGGGTGCTGAAGCCATAGAACAGTGAGAATTGGGGGGGGGGGGTGGTGGTGGTGGTGGTGGTATAATGCCTTGATCAGGCTACATCTTGAGCACTGCATGCAGTTCTGGGGACCTTGCCTTAAGAAGGACATAGCACTGCAGGAGAGGGTTCAGAGGAGGGCAAACAGGATGATTCAGGGCATAAGAGAAAGGACCTACGAGAAGAAGCTGGAAGCCTTTGGGCTGTACTGGGGGGTGATATTATAGGGGTCTTCAAATATGTGAAAGGATTAATGGCGGAGCCAAAGAGTGTTCAGGCTAAAGAAAGGGGCACAACGGGGCAATAGTGGAAGCTGGAGGGAAATTACAGGGAGAGCGTAGAAGGCATTACTTCACTGAGAGGGTGGTGGGGCCATGGAATGCATTGTCTGGAAGGCTAGTGGAGGAGGGCACAGTGGAGGGCTTCAAGAGGGTGGGACAGGTGCATGGGTATACTGAAGCCGAAGATGACCCTCTTGGGGCTGGGGGGTGGGAGCAAGTGCCCAATAGAGGCTGGCTCCTGAGCAGACACGAAAGACCGTCTGGCCTAATCTGCTGGCTTTTAGTATGTTAGTATGTAGCATTGACAAACATATTTCCAGAGCATATCCCCAACCCCCAACAAATCGGATTTGGCAGTCCCCGGAGGCAGCGTATTTTTGCCTGTGTGTGTGTGTGGAGATCTTCAGGATACTATCATGCATACAACTGTAGGGCTTACGGGCAGATTGGATGGGCCTTATGGTCCTTATCTGCCGACAGTTTCTATCTTTCTGTGTTTAATCTGTATAAAAGATGGTGTCACGCTTTACATGCCTCAGGAGGGGGTGTTGCCATTCTAGTCTTTATTTTGAATTTTGGGTAGGGCACCTTCCCTTGCTGCTGCTAGTTTGGAAGCAGTTCAGTGTGTGCACGTTTGACATCGAGCATGCTGACATCATGTACATCAGCTTGACATGCAGCTTTTTAAGCCTGCATCTCTCGGCAAAGGAATGTTGTGAATCTTCCTCCTTGGTTTTCATGTAGTTGAGCAATTCATGCAGCCCCCACTAGTGCCTCCTTTCTCAGTACTATATAGGTCCTTGCCTTAGCACATTTAGCTTGGATTTTTTCCGTCCTAGTCTCCACCCAGCAAGGTATATGAGTAGTCGGCTGAGGCTTGGATACTGATATTGTATAGGATTTTGTTATTGTTATATCCTTGATATTCCAGGCATTGTTGGAAATAAAGGTAGTAAAGTCGTTTATTTGGCTACAAGGTATACAGGGTAGCTTTGACAGCAGGGCTGGTTGCTATTATTGTGGGCAGCTAGGACTATATTTGACCACATTACTCTAGGCTTGCTAGGTGGCACCATGACTTATCACAGAGAAGTTATTTTATTTTTATTTTTTGCGCCTCCTGTGCCCTTGGCCGACCACTCTTTCAGGTTGCCAATGGACCCTGTCAGCTGCATCTTCCCCTCGGTGCCATTTGGCCATTTGCTGTTCCCAGCCCCCCATGTCATGCCCTGGTTGACATGACGTATCCTCACTGCCCCCATCCTGGGCCCATGAGAGGGAGATATGGCTCCAAATCTGAGCCAGGTGCGCAATGTGGGGGAGATAGGTTCCAAATCTGAGCCAGGTGCGCAATGGGGGGGGGGGATATGCTCTGGAGTTTCTCCTAGGGCTTTCTGACATGAGGAAATCTAGGCGACAGTCATCCAGTCTGACCGGTGATATTTATTTATTCGTTTTTAATTTTTTCTCCATTTTCTCGTCAGCCCACCCACCTTCCACATTCTGGTCCGACTGCAGTGGCGTTGTGGGGGCGTTTGTGTTGTTCAGGCTCATGCCGCCAAGAACATGTTACCGCAAGCCATTGCCAAAAGCTGCCTAGCAAGCGGTCCAGTACTGTACCTCGTCCCCCGGGAGAGAAGCATCCAAAGGACGCTCTTAACTCCCTCCCTGCCAGTCTTCACTTTTGATGTTTGCGTTTGGGGCATGAACACGGGTCTCCAGTTTGCCAAGCGAACACCCATCGCTTAGCACCCCAGAGCCAGCTGGAGACCAGTTATTCTAAAAGTTGTAAGACCTGTAGAAGGATTGAGACCCTCACCTCTGGGGTTATACTGTCCCATCTGTGTAATGCAATCCAACATGTCGACCAGTCCCTTTCTGCCTACCCCCCAAGCTGTTTGGCGGGGGGAGCACATATGGTACTGACTGGCAGTAGTAAGGCAAAGTTGCTCAAGTTTGTTTTGCTTTTCTGAAGTGAGTTGCTGACTTCGGATGTCCCACAGGACATCGTCACAGACACTACTGAACCAATGCCGCCCCTCGGGTCGGGGGTCCATACAGGCACATTCAGGTGTGCCAGAGCAGAGTGACCCTGCTCACTCAGATTTGGAGGTGCCTCCAACCTTGATGACATGGAAGGTCAAGATAAAGGTGCGGGGATCCTGACCGATTAAACTGGAACAGTTTGAGGACAAGTGTCCCTTACAGGAGGAGGAGGAAGTGGATGGAAACAAATAAAATTCTGATATTCCGTTGTTTGATGCAAAAGCGGTTTCTCATCTTATAATGGAGGCATGTAGGACATTGCATTTTGAAGGAGGTTCAGGATATTGTGTGTGTGTGTGTGTGTGTGTGTGTGTGTGTGTGTGTGTGTGTGTGTGTGTGTGTGTGTGTGTGTGTGTGTGTGTGTATATAGATATATGTATATATAGATATATGTATATATAGAGATATGTATATATAGAGATATGGATAGATAGAGATATGGATAGATAGAGATATGGATAGATAGAGATATGGATAGATAGAGATATAGATAGATATAGATAGATATATAGATAGATATATAGATAGATATATAGATAGATATATAGATAGATATAGATAGATATAGATATAGATAGATATAGATAGATATAGATATAGATTAGATATAGATTAGATATAGATCTAGATTAGATATAGATCTAGATTAGATATAGATATAGATTAGATATAGATATAGATTAGATATAGATATAGATTAGATATAGATATAGATACATGACTTTGGATATGAATTTTGTCCTTTTTAGCATCTGCCTTGAACTGCTTCCCAGATTTGTGCACTGTGACCAGATAATTGAACAGGGCTGGGCTGGGGTGGATAAGTGGAAATGGCTTCCTAGCCAGTGGTGTGAGGTGATGCCTGTTCTTGGAGAGTTCCAAAAAGTGGGAGAGCCTCCAGTGGCAGACAAGGCTGTATTTTGTGTGATCAGGCATACAGCTACACCCCTCAAAGTCTCCGTGGCTCAATCCGATGAAAATTACAAGAGTTTGGATGCTTCACACAGATGGACATTTGCCTCAAATTGAGTAAATTTGTCTTGCATTAAACTCGTGGGTTACTGTCTTGGACAGCTTCATCCCTGCAAAGTCAGAGGGCACAAACATTTTGTAGCTCAATTTTCAAGTTTCAGGTTTGTTTGTTTTGGGTAAAGTCATGAGCGTAGCTCATTTACACAGTGATGCCTTTCAGTTAAAAGGAGTGGTAAGTGCTCATGCATTGGTGGATTCCACCTTTCTAGAGGTTGCAGCAATGGCTAGTTTGCAGATGTCTGCCCGATCTGCTTATCATATTCTAGCGGCTATGTGAAGCATGTGGCTTCAGCATTGGGTTGCAGTCTTGGTGTCCAAGTCAGAACTGTTCAACGTGTCTTTTGCCTGAGAACTGTTATTTGGGCCTGAGCTGAACGACAAAGAAACACAGAATTTGACGGCAGATAAGGACCGCTTGGCCCACCCTGTCTGCCCATTTCCCTACCTACTGGATAAGCTGCAGATCCTAGTTAACCAGCAGCCTACTTCTTCTTACCCCCACCACCCAGAATTGCCTCATGACTGTCCCATGCATGCTTGAATTCCACCACTGATTTTGACTCCACAGCCTCCTCTGGAAGGCCGTTCCATGCATCCACAACCCTCTCTGTGAAAAAATACTTCCTTAAATTACCTCTGAGCAGCCCCCCCGCCCCATCTTCAAATTGTGCCCTCTTGTTCTTGCACACCTCTTTTTTTGAAAGTTGCTACCCTCTTGGACTTTGTTGATTCCCTTGAGGTACTTGAAAGTTTCTATCATGTCCCCCCTCTCCCTCCTTTCCTCGAGGCTATACATATTAAGCTCCTTAAGTCTTTCTTCATATGTCTTCCGATGCAGACCCTGCACCATTTTAGTTGCCCTCCTCTGGACCGCTTCCATCCTGTCTGTCTTTGCGGAGATTGGGTCTCCAGAACTGCACACAGTACTCCAGATGGGGTCTCACCAGCTGTCTGTACAGAGGGATAATAACTTCCTGTTTTCTACTGGTGATGCCTCTCCCTATGCATCCCAGTATCCCCAGCCCTCCTTGCTGCCCTCTCACATTGCTTGCCCACCTTTAGGTCATCTGATATGACTACCCCAGGTCCCTTTCCATTTTGTTGTTGTTAGTATCACCCCCCATTGTGTACTCTTCCCCTGGTTTTGTTTCCCAGGTGCATTACCTTGCACTTCTTAGCATTGAATCTAAGCTGCCATACATTTGACCATTCCTCTAACCTTGCCAAGTCCTTCTCATCCTTTCCACCACACCTGTGCATCAACTCTGTTGCAGATCTTAGTGTCATCTGCAAAGAGACATACTTTTCCTTCCAGTCCTTCCCATGTAACGCTTATAAAGACATTGAAGAGGACCGTCCTAATACTGAACCCTCACGTGTACCCACTAGTAACTCTCCTTTCTTCTGAGTGGACTCCATTTACTATTACTGTCTGTGTCCTATTCTCCAGCCAATCTTTACCCAGGCTGTCATCTTGGGACCCACTCCCAGGCTGGCTAACTTGTATATTAATCTTTTGTGTGGGACTGTGTCAAATGCCTTGCTAAAGTCTAGGTAGGCCATGTCCACAGCCCTCCCTGATCTACTACTTTGGTCACCCAGTCAAAGAAATCTATCAGATTTGTCTGGCATGACCTTCCGCTGTGAATCCATGCTGCCTAGGGTCCTGTGCCCTCTGGCCTCTAGATACTCGACAATTCTTTCCTTCAGAAGTGATTCCATCATTTTCCCTATCACTGAGGTTAAACTAACAGGTCTGTAGTTTCCTGCTTCTGCCTTGCTCCCACTTTTGTGAAGAGGAATCACATCTGCCCTCCTCCAGTCCTCGGGTACCACCCTATCCTCCCATGATTTGTTAAAAAGGGTATTCAGTGGTGTCACTAGTTCTACCCTTAGCTCTTTTAGAATTCTGGGATGAATCCCATCAGGCCCCATTGCTTTGTCCACCTTCAGTTTTAAGAGTTCTTTCAGAACCCTTTCTTCTGTAAATGGGCTGGTATCAACTTCTGTATCCAGAGTGTTACTACTGTTTGTTTATGTACCTCCCCTCTTCATTTGTAAATACTGAGCAAAATATTTGTTTAGTATCTCTGCCTTTACAGTCTCCCTCTGCCACCCTCCTCCCTTTATTAAGCCTCACTATCCCTCCCTTGGTCTTCCTTTTGCTCCCTGATGTACCTATAAAGGTTTTATCCCTCTTCTTAACTGAGTTGGCTATCTTTTCCTCGGTTTGGGCCTTTGCTGTTCTGACTGCCTTGCCAGCCTCCTTTTGCTTTAACTGATACAGTTCTCTGTCCTGCTCCTTCCTGCGATTCCTTGTACTTCCTGAGATGCTTTCTTTTCTCTTGAACCTTCACTGCCACTTCCTTTGAGAACCATAGTGGTTTCTTACATCGTCTTTTTGTTTATTTGCTTCACACTGAGGCTCGTTACCTCTGTGATGGCAGTTTTATTATTCCCCATTGTTCTTCCACCTCCTTCCTGCCCATTTGCTAGTGCATTCCTTAGGCACTCACCCATTTTAGCAAAGTCAACCCTCCTAAAGTCCAGTACTTTTGTCTTTGTATGGCTTGACTCTATTGCTGTGTTTATTGTGAACCATACTGTTCGAGTGGTCGCTAGTTCCCAGATGGCTACCCACTTCTACATCTGTGATCCTCTCTCCATCTCCATTTGAGAGAATCAAGTCTAATATTGCTCCCTCTCGAGTGGGCTCCAGTACTAGTTGTCTAAGGCATGCCCCCTGTAGGGCATCTAGAATAACTGCAGTCTTCGAAGTGGCAGCTGCAACTGCACTCCAGTAACATCTGGCATATTCAGATCACCCATCAGCAATATCTCCCCTTTTTCTGCCATTCTAAGTATACTTTCTATCATTTCCCTGTCCATTTCCCCCCCCCTGAGAAGGGGGTCTGTATACAACCCCTGTGCGGATTGTGGTGCCATTGCCTGTCTCCAGATTTACCGACAGTGCTTCTTCTCCTCCCTGTTTACCCTTTTGTTCTGTTGCTTTTATTCCTTCCCTTATGTAAAGAACTACTCCTCCTCCTCTTTTACCCTCCCTGTCCCTCCTGTAGACAGTGTATCCTGGTATGTTTATGTCCCAGTCATGGTTTTGTGTGTACCATGTTTCTGTGACTGCCACGATATCCAGATGTTCCTCCTCCATCAAGGCCAGTAATTCAGGAAGCTTGTTACCCAGACTACGGGCATTGGTACTCATTGCTCTCCATTTTTTGATGGCTTCACCTTCTGTTGCAGCATCCCCCACTGACCGTTCTACCTCGGTCTTTTTCTCATTTAGTACCCTGTTTTGTAGGGAGAGGCTGGGATTTTCCTGCTGCTTGTCAGTGCCTCCCCATTTGACTAGTTTAAAAGCTTGCAAACCAAGCATTTAAACCGATTGCTCAAAAGACTTGTTCCCTTCCTGGACAGATGCAGACCATCCTGCCAGTATAGGCTGGTGTCCCTCCAGGTGGAACCCCAGTCCCCAATGAAGCCAAACCCCTGTGCTCCGCACCATTTTTTTTTTTCAACCATTCATTAAACTGCATGGTGCTAATTACCCTCGCCTCCCCCATGCCTTTGACATCTATCTTGAAAGACATCCAGGACAAGAAAGGGACTACTAGTGCAGTGTTCCCCATTCATTGTTTTAGGGTGGTGGGCCACCACCCTAAATTTTTTTACCACTGCTCTATATTTTCATCCATTTTTTTTATAAAATCCTCCAAAATTCTTTTACTGACTTCCTTTGTTGCAATACTACCCATTTAATACCAGCACACTATATGTTACTTAAAAGCTACACATGCACATGTACAGTGCATACAGGAGGTCCCAAAAAATAACGCGCCATTTGACCCGATCACCATTACCACCGCCCTATATTTTCAGAGAGTGGGGAACCCTGTAGTGTCCGGTCACCAACAGGAGACAAACACTTCCTTGATAGGCAGTGGGTTTGTCTGGCAGTGGCTGGCCAGACACTGTTTTTAGTCATATTGGAACTTCGGAAACCAGAGGAATAAGGGAACCTATTCCAACTACAGGGGTAATGGCAACAGAAGTTCTTTTGTCTATGGATAAAATGGAGGTGCAGGAAGGAGAGGAAGCACCTCTCGGTGAAGGTACACAAGGCTATCTCTGCTCCCTTTTCTTGGTGAGACTGCAGAATTATGTCAGCTGTGGGCCCAACTAATGTTAGACATATGGGTGTTGGGAGGTTGTGGCCATGTCATATGCCATAGCGTTCTCTTTGGGTCACACCTGAGGTAGTGTCCTACAGTCTCTGGTATCCAGAATCCAGTGAAGACAGGTTGTGAGTTGGACCTTGGATCACTTGAAACAGATCAAGGGAATTTTCCCAGTTCCCCCAGGTGAAGAGGGTCTGGGATTCTACGGTTTATTTTGTAGTCCCAAAATTTTCTTTTTTTTTTTTTTGTTTGGGGGGGTTGACCAATTCTGGATCTGGAGCATTTAAACAAGCTTGTCCTCCACCATGCCACATTCAAGATGGAGTACTTGCATTTCATCATCCAAGCGGTCCAACCAGGGGAGTTTTTGACATCCATTGATCTGAAGGATACCTATCTTCACATCCAAGTTAATCAGTCGCACCAGAAATTCCTGAGGTTTGCGATTCAGGAACATCATTTTTAGTATTAGGCTCTCCCTTTCAGCTTGTCAACAGTGCCCAAGGTGTCTTCCAAAATGTTGATTGTGCTGATAGCACAACTGAGGTGGGAAGGGCATCACGTATACCTCTACCTGGACGACTTGATTATCTGAGCTCTAACTGCACGTTTCGTGGAGAGATCAGTGACCAGGACTTTAGATACACATGGTTTTGTCCGAATTGGGGGAGTGTGTCTCTGAGGTTGGAGCACCTGGGGGGGTGGTGGTCTGGATGGGTGAGTGGAAGGTATTCTTATCCACATCCAGGAAGGGGTCCTTTATCTGAGAGATCAGGTGGCTAAGGTCCATTCGGTAGTCTACAGATTTGAGGCCTAATGATGGCGATGATAGAACTACTGCAGTAGGTATGGCTTCATATGTGGTCCCTTCAGAACACGATGCTAGTGGAGGTATGGTCACGATCTTCCAAGGGCTACCAGGTGATAGTCTCACTCTCATAGTTTGTGCTACAGTCACTTACATGGTTGGAGAGACCTGAGAACCAACCTGAAAGTTCCACAAGAATTGATTCTAATTATTAATGCCAACCTGTCTGGCTGTGGAGTGGTCCTGGACCAGGCACCAGTTCCGGGGGTCTGGAGTCCTTGGGAACAGCAGCTCCAGATAAATGTCTTGGAGATGAGAGTAGTGTGTTTTGCTCTGACTCCCTTTCTAAGCTGGGTTGCAGTCTAGGGCTGTGAAGGTCAGGGTGCAGTCACCGTGGCACTCGTAAACTGTCAAGGGGGCACAAGAATTGCAAGCATACTAGCAGAAGTGACCAGGTTCCTGCAGTGGGCAGAGAGACTAACCTTCTGGCTCTCTAGGTGGTTCAGCTGGTAGGTAAACTGAATGTGCAGGCAGCTTAGCCAAGTCGAAAGAGTTCATTCAGGGGAAATGTCCCTGAACTCTGAGGTATCTGACCTTCTGTGCAGAAGGTTCGGTTGACCTTTGATCTTTCTTCATGAAGCAGAAATGCTCAGGTACCAGGGTTCTTCAGGTTGGTACCGGTGTCTTCAGGCAGGGGCATTGGATGCCTTGTCCCAGCCATGGGAGTTCCACAGAGCTTACTTGTAATTCAGAAGACCAGATAGTCAAGAAGAGTGTGTGTGTTGTGTTTTTTTTTTTTTTTTTCTCTGATGGCTCCAGTGGAGCCAAGAAGGTTGTGGTTCTCCGACTTGATGAATCTGGACCAGCAGGCTCCATCTTGGCTCCCACTTTGCAGGGATCTTCTCATCCAGGTTGTCATTCTGCATTCAGATACAGGAGTGAGGCAGTTAGCAACCTGGCTCCTGCAGGGAGGAGACTGAAGCAGGGTTTCTCAGAGTGGTAGATATGCTAATGGCTTCCAGGAAAGTTTCCATGTTTGCAGCCTGTGACATAGTTTGGAATACTTCTCTGTTTTCTCAGGAAAAAGAGGCTGTCCAAGTCTGTAGTCCTACAGATATTGGATTTGTTTGCGGGCAGGGTTAGACAAGGGTCTGGCCTTGACCAACCTTTGGGGACAGGTATCCATGCTCTGAGCAGTGCTAGGAACCTCCATGGGCTCCCCTCTGGGGAACCAACTTAGATACTGTCCATTTCTTGAGGCCTGTGAGTAGAAGGTCCCCCGGTACCACCGTGGGATTTGAACTTGATGCTTCACACACTGTGTAGGCTGCTGTTAAAACCAATTTTGTCAGTGCCTTTGAAAACTTAAAGCTCTTTCCCATAAGAAACTTTACTTTATAACGCATAAACAGAGGTGATACTGAGGAGGGTTCTGTCTTTTGTGTGACAGTTTCCCACAGACTTCTGTATAAACCAGGAAGTTTGCCTGCCATCCTTCTGTCCAAAACTGGAAAATCTGAAAGAAAGATCATTTCATAAAATAGACATGAGCTGGGCGGTAAATTCCTACCTAAAGAGGCCAAGGAAGCTTAGAAAGCCTGAGTTTGGAGTGATGAAAAAGTCAGAAGGTTTCTAAGATCACCTTACTTAGCCAGGTAGGTGAGGGCTTGCATCACAAACGCATATGCTGTGCTATATCCGGATATGCTTTAAATAAAAAATAAAACTGAAATCCTAAAATTTTATTATACAATCTCCTCAGAAATAAATATTATGTTTCCCCTTCGGTGGAATTCCCCCAAAATTAGATACCTGGGGACTTAAATTTGGAGGCAGTATAGCGCAGTGGTTTAAGGCTCTAATCTGCAAATCTGGTGACATCCAGCAGACCAGACGTGGGTTTGAATCCCACAGCTTCCAGTTGCATACTGTCTGACCCTGAGCAAGTCGCTTAACTTCCCTGTGCTCCCAGGTTGCACCTGTAAATAAAAAATCTTTCAGCTTAGTGTGCTCCTCCTGGTTAAACAACTTAAAAACATTCCTAAAATCTACATCACTTATTTGCAAATTATTTTGACGTTTTAGTTTCACAGATCAAACAAGACATAGTAAAATGGGAACTCCTAAAATCTGCCGTTAACTCAAGAATAGAAACCGTGTCTATGAATGTCCTTCCCAGGTTTTTATACTTGTTTGTCTTCTGTCAGAATTTCCCTGACCCAGTTCAAAAATTGTGGGGGAAAAAAAAACAATCTAGACATTCATATGGGCCAACAAAAAAACCCAAAATAAGAGTCCAACTGCTCCAGTCAAACACAAAAGATGAAGAGCAGTCCCTAACTTGGAAGACTACTTCCTAGCTTCCTATCTGTTATGGCATTCTGTGGTTAACACCAGGTTACCAGGCATTATGGAAATGCATAGAGGGAGAAGTCATGGAAAGGACCCCCTTAGAAGCAAGACTATTTATCCCCAAAATACGAACACAGGAGAAAGGTCCCACATTATACACAGTCAGAAATACCCTGATAGCAGTGTATTGACTCAGGACAAAACATAAATGTCTAGGGGAACTATGGCCACTGAGGAAATTTGCATGGGATGTAGACTGAGCCAGCGAAACAAGATTTAACTTTTAGGAAATGAAGTTGGTTCGGCCTGAGCTCTCTTCGGCAACTCCTGGACAGGGATATAACAAGGGAATTTACAGATATCAAGACGCAATTTCAGTTAAGGAATGCAGATCATTTTGGGTATCTTCAGCTCAGAACCCATATTCAGAACCTCCAGAGGCGGTATGGCCCAGTGACAGGCCCGAAGGAATTGCAGGCTGTGGTAACTGAGATTATAACCTGTTAAATAAGTAAGGGGCACTTCTGGGGACATGGATATGTTGTTCAATCCACACTTACTGGCAGGTTCCTTGCCACTTTAAATCTTGCCGGAAGGTCTTCAAGCTGGCTCCTCCCACCCACCCAGGTGGTAAAACTGTCGGCTCCGCCCCATGACGCCAGAGCTTCCTTACTGCTTGGAAGCTCAGGTTCCTTCCTTTGTGCTCTAGGGGCACATTTCTGCTATCCATGGGGCACTAAGAAATAAAGGGGTGATACACGCAGCTCATCTTAAAAGTAGCTGGGAAGCTGAGGTGGGGAAACTTATCAGGGAGGGAGTGGTACTCCATTTTCTATCAGGCACATCACACGACTCATTCTCAGAGATGGAAAGAATTTGCATGGAAGGTAAGGTCACGCTTCTTCATCACTTCGGTGATGAGGAGTGGATAGAGTGGGGAGCATAACCCAGCATGCTGGAGAAACGGTGGTACTGAACCAGCGCACCACTTGCATATTGTGGGGACCTGTCTGAATCTAACCCAATTCTGGAAAAAAAATAACGGGGGTCTTAGAAAATATATTTTCCTGGAGGAGCCTCTTAAAAGCAAACGTCTAGTACTGGGGCTGGTACCCAGGGGAGTGCGGAGCAAAGATCAAATCTACCTGTGGAATATCCTGATATCTGCCCATAAAACCATCACAAGAAAATGGCTGCCGCCAGCCTCACCTCAAGTGGAACACTGGTGTGAGGAGGTTGGAGAGATTCAGGACATGGAGGAATTAACCCACAAGATCGGTTCTAGATCCGCTGTTTTTTTTTTTTTTAAACAGATGGACTAGATGCATAATGTCGCTCGGGGCCCGACTGGGGCTACCATAAAAAGGGGAAGGTACACATGAAAGGGAGTTGGTCAGAGTTAAGTCGACCAAAGGGAATTTCCCAATAAAAGTTACAACAAGCTCTGACTCTTCACTACTTTGTGAAGGAAGTTTGACGGGTAGACTAGGGGTGATGCAAGGAAACTTCTAACATCTACTGCATAGATTGATAGAAATCAGAATATAGTATAGATTAAAGTGATGCATATTAGTTAAAAGAGCTTTAACTATTGAAATAAGTGAAATGCAGTGCATCTGAGAATAAGAAATCTGTATGTATACCTGTAACTTCAATAAACTTGAGTTTAAAAAAAAAAAAAAAAAAGGGCAAAGGCATATGTGGCTGAGCAGAAGAAAGCCCCTGCGCTGATCAGGGCTCACTCTTCCTGGGCTTTTGCTATGTCCTGGGTGGAGAGGAGACAGCCTCTGTATTAGAATTGTGCAAAGCAGTGATGTGGTTCTCTGTTCACACATTCACTAAACACTGCAGACTGGATGTCCAGAGTTCTGCCACTGCAGCCTTTGGGCACAGGCAGTGGTTAACAGAGAATCTTGTATTTGGCCCGTAAGGGATATATATATATATCTGTATCTATAATGTGTGTGTGTGTGTGTGTGTGTGTGTGTGTGTGTGTGTGTGTGTATATATGTATATGTGTGTGTGTGTGTGTGTGTATATATGTATGTGTGTGTGTGTGTGTATGTGTATGTATATGTATATGTATATATCTTTATATAATGTATGTATATATGTGTGTGTGTGTGTGTGTGTGTGTGTATATGTATGTAATGTATTCTATGCAAAAAACTTTGTTAATGCATCATTTAGGGTTAAAACACTGTCAGTAAATGAGACTGTTAGGGTTGCCCCATTCTCCCCTCCCCCCATGAACCCGCCCATCATCCTGAGATTGACAGCTGACAGGGTGTGTCATTGGGGTTGTGAAATCTAAATGTCACCCCATCCATCTGTAATTATATTCACAAGCCACAGTAAAGAAGAATGGGGTGAAATTTAGGCCTCACAACCCCAGTGACACCCCCCGTCAGTTGTCCATTTCAGGATAATGTAAGCGGTCCATGGGGGAATGGGCAACCCTAAAGGTCTCATTTTCCTGACTTTTTGCATTTTAATCCTAAATGATGCATTAACGAAGTTTTTTTGCATCGAATTTCCTTACTTTTTGAGAAAGAATAGAGAAGTAGAAAGTTGCACAAGTTGGTGGCAGCACGAGCCCTTTGGGCCCTGTGCTCCCACCAACTGGCAAATTCCTGCCTAAGATAAGCATACAAGTACTGAATATCATATGTATTGCTGGCAGCGCATATGAGTGGGAGTGTGGTGCCCACCACCTTGAAAGAAAGCAAAGTGTCTGTCATTAGAGTGGCATAATTCAACACCTGTTTACATGTTGGACACCTAACCACTGTAGATTACCTCCATGGCAGTAATGCTAGGCATCCTGTAAATGTGAAGCCAGTACCACAATTCAAAATGCCATACGCAAAACGTAGTGTGTCACGCTATATGGGTGCAGCAAATTAATTTTCCAACCCCTAAACACCATAATTCACATGGACAGCACATCCCCTCAGCACGCTCCAAATTTCAGTGTAAAAGACCAAACTGTTTCTGAGAGATAAATGTGAAAGTTTCAGATTTTCATTCCTCGCACTGGCAGAATTCCACACCTATTAACATTTTACATACCTAACAACTGAAAAGTACATCCATGGCAGTAAGGCTAGCTGCCCTAGTAATTTCAAGTCACTACCACCATGGAAAACACTGTCTGTAAAACATAAACTGCGTCACGCAATATCTCTGCAAAAAATGTATTGTCCAACACCTAAACACTATAATTCACATCTACAGAACTTGCTGTCAACACCCTCCAAATTTCAAGTTAAAAGACAAAACCGTTTCCAAGATATTTAATTTGAAAAATTGTGCTATGTGGTCCTTCCAAATCTGGCCACCTAGTCCCTCCCTCTCGATCAAAGAATTTGCAGGGTTGCAATCAGTAAACAATGTTAAAAGTCCATTTTAAGGCAGAAATGCATGAAACCACTGCCATACCTCGATAGAACGAGGCCCCCTGAGCAAAACCCACCCTCATTTGGCTTAATAAGCCACCCCTGAGCTGAGAATAGATTTTTTCAAGTGGCCATCTAGTCACACCCTCGCGATCAAAGATCGTAGTCAAAGAATCTCGCAATCAAATAATTTGCACGTTCGCGATCAAAGATCGTTGGTGAGCCGTGATCAAAGAATAAAAAAGTTAAACTCTTTTTTTTTTTTTTTGGACCATTTTGGAAAAAACAAAACAAAAAACACAGGCATGGCTGTATAGAGGAAGACCCTGAGCAAAACCCACTATAATTTCACCTCTGAAGTCTCTCTCTCTCCCCGGCTGAGAGGTTTGAATTTTTCTGTTTGTAAACTGAAAACAAGATGGCGGCCGTCATGATCAAAGAATTCCTCATGATCAAAGATTCTTTGATCGTGAGCCTGCAAATTCTTTGATTGTGAGGCGGGACTAGATGGCCACAACTCCATTTTTCTTTCACAAAATAAAAATATACATTTCCCCGTACACTTAAAATGGGAACTTAAAAGTTTAATAACTCTCGAATGGATGAATATTTTTTCACCAAACGAAAAGTGTCATGTTCCTTGACCCAAGCTCTTTCAGGTGAGCCAAGTCACAGAGCAGCACGCCATATGATGGCTGTGCAGCATCACAGACAAAATCCCCAAAAACTGCCCACATAACTGGCAAAAAGTGCATTTTTCCACATTTTGATGCACAAAAACCATAAGTCCGACTGAAACGAAATTTGGCAGATCAAGACATCTACCATGCCCTACTGCGCATACCAGATTTCATGCAAATCCGTTTAAAGCGTCCAAAGTTAATGTGCAAATATTTCAGTTTAACATAGAAGTGGCTTCATAACCCTAAATATAGGGTCGTGACGGCGCCCCTATAATAAATTCCATGTCTGAGCATGCTGACATGCTACAGTAAAGGAGAATGGGGTGAGATGTAGGCCTCACGACCCCAATGAGACACCCCGGCGTCTCGGACTGTGGAGGATTGGGGTGACATTGGGGGGGTTAGGGGTTCAACCCCAATGTCTCATTTCCTGACTTTTTTTTTTTTTTTTTGCTTTAAGCCTAAATGAAGCATTAATGCAGTTTTTTGCATAGAATTTCCTTACTTTTTGAAATGGTGTAATATAAGTAGTAAAAAACCCATATTGGGAGTGCAGAGCCCAGCTCCCAAGTTGCCAATTATTGCATAACAATATGCATCTGGGCCCACGCTCCCACTTACGCAAAGCTACGGAGCCATGCAGCAGCACTATAGGGCACCAAACCCTTGTAACAGTAATTTGCGCATATCTTGGGAACCGTAACAGCTAGAAAAACAATTAGTGCCATTGTAACCATGACAGTGAGTACTTCATGCCACAATCACTGACTGTACCCATTTCTCGCATTGTTTCTGAGCTGTGGGCACCGAAAAGCAGTGGACGGGCACGCTTTCAACACCTGTGACAGTAATTTCACAATATTTCATGAACTATGCAACGTATGAACAAAATTCCACTGCAGGCTTACCCCACGATTTCAGATCTTTTTCCAGTGGCTAAATCACCTGAAGGTGATCTAAACGACCTGTAACGAGAAGTTTATCTCGCTTAGTTTCTCAGATAACTGCGCCGAAAGTCATGACACAGACTGCAGTGTAATCCTATGGGTAAAATTGTCAATTACGTCATTGAATATCTCTGCAACAAATTATTTCCTCAACATCTAAATAGCATAGCTCACATCTCTGACATCCCCTCAACACCCTGCAAATTTCAATTTAAAAAACCAAACCGTGTCTGAGATGTAACATTTTAAAGTTTGAGATTTTCATTGGTCAGAGTGGCAGAATTCCGCACCTGTTTACATTTTACACACCTAACTGAAAAGTACATCCATGGCAGTAAGGCTAGCAACCCTATAAATTTCAAGCCACTACCACAATGCAAAACACCGTCCCCAAAATGTAAACTGTGCCACGCCATATCTCTGCAGTGAACGTTTTCCGACACCTAAACACCATAATTCACATCTACAGGATATCACGTCAACACCTCCAAATTTCAAGTTAAAAGACCAAACTGTTTCTGAGAGTTTTAATTTTAAAAGTTGCTAAAATTGGACTATCTGGTCCCTCCAGATCTGGCCATCTAGTCCCTCCCTCAGGATCAAAGAATCTTTGATTTGTGAGCCTGCAAATTCTATGATCGTGAGGAGGGACCAGATGGCCAAAATCCCATTCTTCGTTTGTAAAATAAACATGTATATAAATTTTCCCATAGACTTATAATGGGAACTTAAAACTTAACTTTTTTGAATGGACTAATTTTTTCACCAAACAAAAAGTGGCATGTTCCTTGACCCAAGTTCTTTCAACGTGCCAGGTTGCAGAGTGGCACACCACACAACGGCCATGCAGTGCCACAGACAAAATCTGAAAAACTGCCCACATAAGTGGCAGAGTGCAGTTTTCAGTGTTTTGGTGCGCAAAAACCATAAGTCCGACCGAAACTTAATTTGGCAAATCAATAGATCTACTACGCCCCAGTGCGCATACCAAATTTCATGCACATCCGTTGAACATGTCCAAAGTTATTAATGCGCAAATATTTGAATTTAACATAGAAGTGGCTTCATAATCCTAAATATAGGGTCGCGACCGCGCCCCTATAAAATATACATCTATCTCTATATTCTTCCCCCCACCCTGCTTAGTAATTTATCTCTGTATTCTCCCCCCACCCTGCTTTGTAATGGGTAATGCTTTTTAAAACCCATATGTATTCTTTTGACAATATTGAGCCATACATCGAGAAATTCCTTCATACTTAACGTAATTTTCTTTTCTAGGGACGTGGGTATGATGCTCGATCCACACGTCCTGGCAGTGTCCTTTTCCTTGAAGAGGTGCTGGAAAGTCTTCAAGCTGGCTTCTCCCACCCACCCGGGTGGTAACTCTCCTATTGATGCCCTGTGACGCTAGATCTTCCTTTCCGCTGGAAGAGGAATGTTCCTTCCTTATTGCTCTTGCACATCTGAGGCCCTTTGCTATTTTCTGCTCACATTTAATTCCAACACGTTTGTCTTCAGTTTTGCTTTTTGTCGCTACTGTGGACAACACGAAGTCTGCTCCGGGGTTCTGGAAATGCAGCTGCAGGTACCTTATGTTGTGATCTGATCAGTACTCCTTGTATGTCTGCCTGGGTCACGAGCACAGTGTCGAGGCCTGCAGCCATTGCCATACGTTTCTACCTACGATTTTGGACAGTCTCCTCTCCTGCCTGCAGCTTGGCCGTCCTGATGATGGGGATCCACCCATCAATTCTAAGGAAGCTCGCCGGGTGTTCTCTGTGGCTGCGGGGTTCACCGAGCAACTTGCAGCTGTCAAGGAGACCGCGGCCCAGGCTGCAGCACAGTCCTCCTTGACTTCAGCCTTTTTGCAGGGCGCTTCTTTTACAGGAGCATTTTAAGGACTTGTGCCAATCCCTTCCCACTCATGGGCAAGGTCCCTGGGGCACAAAGTCAAGGAAAACCAAAAAGGACAAGGAGAAAGAGACCAAGAAGTGTCTACGAGCATGGGATTAGGAGCGCTGCCAGGCCTCTGACTCGACACTTCACTGGAGCACTCTGCTTTGGCCGCTGGCCTCGCAGTCTCCCCATCGAGCCAGTTGGCAGAGACTTGGGTAGATGCCCTGGCTGGGATTTTTCTCGACCCGGCCAACACTTTTATCTGCTGAGGATGTTGACACCTCCCTGTCCAGGACTGCACTTCTCTCTGGGTGGGGGGTTGAAGGCAGTCTGCTGTACTGCCGCGCCTCCCCAGAGCCATAGGACCTGAAGATGATTCCATTTTCACCGGCCCCCTTTGAGACCTACTGCCAGTCGCCTTGTGGTGCCAGTGAGGTCCCGCTCCCAAATCTGAGACTTGGGCAGCCCATATTGTTCGTGATGCTTGTGCTTGGGCAAGTGGCAATGCCACTATTCCCTGTCCTCTGGTGATGAGACACCGGAAAAAGTTGTTGGCACTACAAGGATTTTGTGTGGCAACAGCTCAAGCTGACCCAGATCAAGCCGATCCCGGCTAACCTGGCCCTTCCATGGGTGCCACTGTTGGAGCCACAGCAGACCCCGCCCCAGCCAGAGCTGGTTTGTACGGTCCCAGCTCAGCCTCCTCAGGCTTCTTTACTGATCATGGTGGAGCTGCTGCCTAAACAGCTGATTGGCATCCCAACGGATGCTCGGCCAGGCAGAGGGCTGCTCTATCGACTGTCGAAGTCACCCCAGACTGCCCTTCCTGGATGAGTGGGGACTCAGACGGTCGGCCACTTTTCCACGATTCTTCTGAATCGAGGTGGGTCCTCCCTCCACTCCTGCCAGGTCGACATTGAGTCAGCGAGGGGGATTAACGGAGCAGGACCCTACCTCCTTTATGGGCCTGCTCCGCCTGGCTTTGGAATCCACAGGCCTCTAGCTGGAGCCCATCCAAAAGCGGGAGAGGTACCCACTTACAGAGATCCTGGACCAGGGTGACTCTCCTGTGGTGCCATTCCTGGTTCAGGATGCTATTCTCAGTCCTGCCCTGGAACTGTGACTGCATCCAGCGTCTATCCTGGTGGCACGCAAGTATGCAGTCCTTACTGGATCCCTGTCAGGATTCATGGAGTATCCCTCAGTTGAGGAGCTGGTAGCCAAATTCATCTTTGGCACACCAGCAACATTGGGGATGTGGACAAACCCCGCGAAAGAGTCCAAAGAGTTGGACCACATGGTGGAAAACGTGCATGCTGCCGCTGCGCTTGGTCTTCGACAGACTAGTTCAATCCTACTAATGCCCCTCTGGCACCCATGTCTGTGGTCGTGGTCGTTAGGAAGCCTGGAGGTTGTGGTCACTCAGCCGGGCCCTCCTCCACTTCTAAGCCTGCCCATTGATCGGGGTGTCCTCCCCCTTCCTGTCCTGAACCCCCTGGTCTCCTCCCCCCCCCCCATGGGGGACAGACTCTGCCAGTTTCTTTCTGCCTGGTCCACTGTTACCACGGGCAGATGGGTTCTCGAGGTTGGCCAGGATCTGCCTCTGGAGTTTGAGGCTTACCCACCCAGCTGAGCCCGCACTCAGCAGAAGGGTATGGTGCCTGTTGACGTCCAGTCAGCCCTTTGGGATGACACCGCCCAGCTCCTGCACAAGGAGGTAGCGGCTCCTGTCCCGGACCCTCCACCTCAACCAGGGTTTGTCTCCAGGTATTTCATGGTGCCAAAACTGATGGAGTGGCTGGCACCCCATCTTGGATCTGCACGACCTGAACAAATGTCTTGTGTCTTTCACCTTTCGAATGGTCACTCTTGCTCAGATCATACCATCTCTTGAGCAAAACATGTGGTTTTGCTCCCTGGATCTTCAGGACATGTTCTTTCATGTCCCAATCCATCCATCTCACTGATGGTTCCTCAGCTTTTGGATGGAAGGAACCCTCTACAAGTTCTGTTCCATACCATTCGGTCTGTCCTCGGGCTCCCAGGGTCTTCACCAAATGTGTAGCAGTGATGGCAGCCTTCCTAAGGTGCTGCGCAGTCCAGGTATACCCCTACCTGGATGACTGGCTCATCGCAGGTCCCTCCAGGCAGACTGAGTGGTCCAGGGACCTGGCCCTCCAGACCTGTCTCTCTCGGCCTCCTGTCAACCAGACCAAATTGGAACTCGTACCCTCTCGGGTGATGCAGTTCATCGGGGCAGTGCCAGACTCTTGCAGCGCCAGGGCCCAGATCCCGGCTGACGGGGCAGAGGTTCTTTTCTCCTTTGCCTGATCATTTCGGGTTGGGTAGTTGTGTCCTGCAAGGGACTTCTGCGCCTATAGGGATTCATGGTGGCCTGCACCAACATGGTCCATTGGGCCTGCTGGAGAATGCACCCCTTGTAATGGTGGGAGCTGGCCAGCTAGTGGGCGCAGCGCAGGGGTCACTTTGTCCAGTTGGTCTTGGTGGCCCAATGGATGTGGGACATACTCTAATGGAGGTTGGTCGTGGAACATCTGCAGGGAGGCATCCCGTTTGTCTGCCCTGAGACTATGGTCATCCTGATGAGACTGTTATGGACTGGGGAGCCCACCTGGGGACCAGAGAGTCCATAGGCTCTGGACCCCGAAGGAGTCCCGATGTCGCATCAACCTGCTGGAGCTCAGGGCGGATCAGCAGGTACTAACTGCCTTTGCGCCTCATATCAGGGGTCGGGTGATTCAGGTTCAGAAAGACAACACCACAACCATGTACTGCCTCAGCAAGCAGGGTGGAATGCGTTCCCTTCCGTTGTGCAGGGAACCTGTCCAAACATGGATTCTCTTGCGCAGTCTGGAGGCCGACCTCCTGGCCATCCATGTGGCTGGTGTCTCCAGCCAGCTGGCAGACGCCTTCAGCCGGGTGGCCAAGGCATCTCACAAGTGATCTGTCCATCCCATGGCTGTGCACAGCGTGTTCTTACACTGGGGCACCCTTCTGGCGGACCTGTTAGCCTCAGTTTTGCATTCTCCCTAGAGGCAATATTAGGCGCCTCAAGCAGGAACACTGGGGAATGCCTTCTTGAGGCCCTGGACCCCAGACCTCCTCTATGCTTTCCCTTTTTTTTCCCCGATCCACATGGTGCTGCTCAAGGTGAAGAGGGACAAGGCAAGGGTGATCCTGTTGGCTCCAGACTGGCCACACCAGTTCTAGTTCAGCCTCAGCGGCAGGCTCCTGAAGCATCTCCCTCTATGCCTGGACCTGCTTTTCCTCCATCAGGGGAAGGTACTCCACCCGGACCTTCAGTCCCTGTACCTGACAGCCCAGTTCCTGAGTGGCTAGAGTTCCAGGCTTTGGGTCTCTCGGAAGACATCTTCAACGTCGTTAAGGCTTCTGAAGGAGTCTACCAGGAAATGCTATGCCTTCAAATGGAAGGGGTTCTCCATTTGGTGCCAGGGCAAGGAGTTGGACCCCTTGTTCTGCCCACTGGCGAGCATTCAAACAACATGAAGTCTTGCTGTATTCTGACTATTGCAATGATCTCCAACCTTTGAACTGCCCCAGAGAACAAAGAGTTAACTTTCCATGCAAGGCATGGAACACTGCGCTCGAGCTCGGTTGAAGCCTCTGTCTGCTGTTGTTTGAACCCCAACTGCCAGATTCTTTACTTTGCCTCACTGAACAGTTGCTCAGGATATTTCTCCTTCGCTCGGTTCAAAAAAGTCGGTTAAAGTGTCGTGTTTTTCTCTCTGTTTCAGCTGAATTTCTGCTATCTAACCTGTCGGTTAAGTCTCTGTCTGTGGTACTGTTGAGTACTGGATAGGTTTTCTATATTAAGTTTTCTGTGTGGAACTTACAAACATTGGATTGGTTCGGTTTGAACCAATCAGGTTTGTGAGAAAGATTTCTGTTCTTATTAGAGTGTGGTAACTAGTCCGTATTGGTTCTAAAAAAAAAAAAAAAAAAAAAAATTGGATTTCATTATGATTTTTTCCAAGACCCATAACACTGTCAGGAACTGATAGGGGTGTCTTGCCTGGCGGATTGCCGAAAAAAGGGTAAGTTTTGGTTAGGATTGGCCATGTCTGAGAAACCCAAGAAAAAAACTGGGCCCACTGGGTTTCAACACTGTAGTGTGTGTGTGTGTGTGGGGAAACCTTTGCTAAGGCTGATCCCCACACCACCTGTGTTTGCCTGGGGTTTGACCACCTCGATTCAGACTGCCAAATTTGTAAAAGTTTTCCCAAAGCTACCCTGGATAAGAGTAGGTAGATTGCGGGAAAGGGAGGCCGAGAAGTCCGCTGACCAGCCTGGTTCGGTTCCGACCGAACCAGAAGGAGTACCTCTGACCAGGGCGAAACTTCTTCGGGCAAAAGGAGAACCGATTCTGAGGAGTCTGTTCCGGTTAAAAGAAGGGATAAATCATCAGGTTCGGATCCACAAGTTCTTTCTCTGACCGCTGATGAGATGGTCAAAGCGATAAGGATAGTTCAGTCGCTAACTTCTGTTCCGACCGAACCAGCACCATCGGTCAGGGGCTCGGTTCGGTCGGTTCCCGGTTCCGGATTATACCTTAGAAGAATTTTATGAACCGGAGGAGGAAGAGGGAGAGTATGAAGATAGTGATGGTGATTTATGAAAGTCTGGATGTGCCCATTGACCCGGACATCTCCCCAGACAGACCTTCAGGTATTTCTCCTCCTAGGCTTTCTGAGTCCCCTTCCCACTTTATGCTTTACAAAAAAGTGGCTGAAACCCTCCAGCTTCCTATGGAAGAAGCAGTAGAGGATCAGGAGGAGCCTGATTTTGTTGAGATGATGGACATCCCAGAGTCCAGGAGATTCTGTTCCCCCTCCATCAGTCTTTTGGGAACTCTGTCAGGCTCAGACATGGAGTTCCTTTCCCAGCAATGCAGCCATGTTGGGGTAGTGCAGGCTGCTGCCTGTGATAAGGCAAACATTCCCTTGGCTTCACACCCCCCAGATAAGACTCCAGGAGGATTGATGCCATGGCAAAGAAACAGTACATGGCAGCATCTTTGGGACTCAGGCAGGCTAATTATATGGCCTACACAGCTAGATACCAAAAGTCCAGGTGGGCCACTGTGATGGCTCTAGTTAAACAGGCCCCTGACCAGCTTGCCAAGGAGCTGGAGCGGGTGGCTGCGGATGGGATTGAGGCATCCAAGGTGCAATTTCATGCTGCTGTGGACTCCAGCGATGTTTCATCTAGAGTCATGGCTACATCTGTGGCCCTTTGGAGGATGGCTTGGCTCAGATGTACTGGCCTGTCACAGGATACCCAGGCTAAGGCCATGGATTTTTCTGTCATTGGTAATTCTCTGTTTGGGGAGCAGACAGAGAACTACATGAAGAAAATGGACAAGTACAGGACCACCTACAGGAGTGCTCAGGCCAAAGAAAGGTAAGCCACTCCTCAGAGGCAGCATTCCAGGGGCAGGGGCAGGGGCAGGCCCTTTCATAGGCCTTTTTACCAAGCCCAGGCCTCCTCTTCTGCCTTTGTTCAGAGGGGGTTCTTTAGAGGGAGAGGCAGACGGGGTATGAGCAGGTCTGCTTCCACCACTCTGCCTAAAGCCCCTGCCAAGCAGACACCCTGATGGGTCTGCCCGGGCCGATTCTCCACTACCTGTAGGGGGCAGGCTGGCTTACTTTTTCCAGGACTGGAAGTCTTTAACATCAGACAAGTGGGTCCTGGAAGTAGTAAGTCAGGGACTGGTTCTCAGCTTCAAAAAAATTTCCCAAGATGAGAACCAGATCCTTTCCACCTGCAACTCCTTCAGAGGCCCTTGGCTCTCAGAGCCATAGAAAGGGTTCCTGCCCTACAGAGGTGCAAAGGATTGTACTCCAGGTACTTCCTAACCCCCAAAAAGACAGGAGAATGGCAGCCCATCCTGAATCTGAGATAATTTAAACAAGCACCTTTTAAAGCCAAAATTCAAAATGGTGACCCTGGGAATAATTCTGCCCTCTCTAAGGCCAGGGGACTGGCTAGCCTCCCTGGACCTCAAGGATGCCTATTTTCACATTCCCATCAGGTGCTCCCACAGAAAGTACCTCAGGTTCGAGTTGCCCTCGGGCCACTATCAATTCGGAGCAATGCCCTTTGGTCTAACATCAGCCCCAAGGGTGTTCACAAAGTGCCTGGCAGTAGTGGTTGCTTTCCTAAGGAGAAAAATTATCTCCATCTTTCCATACCTGGACGACTGGCTCATAGTGGGTCAGTCTCTAGACCAAGTCAAGTCACATCTTCAGATAACTCAGCAACTGCTCACTTCCTTAGGATTCCTCCTAAATCTTCCAAAATCAGTTCTGGAACCAGTGCAGCTCCTCACCTTTTATAGGGGCAGAGCTGGATACAATAAGACCAAAGGCCTTCCTTCCCCTGGACAGGGCAAGGACACTAGTAGAACTGGCCTCTTCTTTCATCCTTCAGGTGTCTCAACCAGCAAGGCACTTCTTGCAGCACCTGGGCCACATGGCAGCCTCTACAGCAGTGGTCCAGGGGGCAGGGTTTCAGATGAGGGACATTCAGTTCCACTTGAGAACCTTCTGGTCCCAGAGAAAGGATTCCCTGACCAAACTAGTCCCAGTGACTCACCCTGATCCAGGCTTTGCAGTGGTGGCAGGATCAGGACAATTTAAGGCAAGGAGTTCCTTTTGTCACTCAGTCTCATTCTCTAATCCTCACCACAGATGCCTCCCTCTTGGGCTGGGGAGCTCACTTGGGGGATCTGACCACCCAAGGGCTGTGGTCACCTCAAGAATCTCTGCTTCACATCGGTCTCTTGGAACTCAGAGCAGTGTGTCTGGCACTACAAGTTTTTTCCAACTCTGTTCAGAACAAAGTAGTCCAGATCAGAACAGACAATACCACCACAACATGGTTCATCAAGCAAGGGGGCACTCGGTCTATGGCCTTGTGCACAGAAGCAATGAAGTTGTGGTCTCTGGCCTATTCCCTGCAAACTTCTCTGACAGCAGTGCACCTCCCAGGGAAGGACAATATCCTGGCAGATGCTCTCAGCAGGATATCTCTGGGCCACCACGAATGGTCCCTAGATCCCCTAATTTTGAAGGTGATTTTCTCCAGATGGGACACTTCACAGATAGATCTTTTTGCAGCCCCAGACAAACACCAGCTTCCTGTCTTTTGCTGCAGACCCCCAGTATTGGGTTCAGTCCCCCTGGATGCTCTGGTTCTCAATTGGGAAGGGAAATTCCTGTATGCTCTCCTCCCCTCTCCTGTTCAAGGTACTAGTCAAGATCAGGTCTCAACCCTGCAAAGTGATTCTGATTGCTCCACACTGGGCCAGACAGCCCTGGTACCCACTGTTGCTGTCCTTAGCAGTCCACCTTCCCCTGTCTCTTCCCAGGAATTACAACCTATTGACGTCCTCTCAGGGGAGGGTTTGGTATCCGAATCTCAAATCTCTCAGTCTCAAGGCCTGGCTCTTGAAGAGTTAGTTTGCTGATATGCACCTCTCTCAAGGTGTTCTGGGTATTCTAAAGTTTTCTCTTAAGCCTTCCACCAGAAAGGCTTACAACTCCAAATGGAAAAGGTTCACTATTTGGTGCTCTGGTAAGCATATTTCTCCAGAATCTGCTGGGTTGCCTACAGTCCTGGACTGTATGGTTCATCTCAATGGCTTGGGACTCAGACCAGCTACACTGAAAGTACATTTAGCAGCTGTTTCTGCTTTTTTGTCAGTAGGCAAGCCCTCTTTTCTTTCAGCGCATCCTGTATTTTGCAAATTCTTCAAGGGACTGTTGCACACCAATCCTCCCTTCAGGGACCCTGCTGCTGCTTGGGACCTTAATGGTTGCATTGCTCAGCTTATGCAACCCCCTTTTGAGCCTTTGTCCTCTGCAGAACTTAAGTACTTGACTTGGAAAACTGTGTTTTTTGGTAGCCATTACCTCTGCCAGGTGCATCAGTGAATTGCAAGCCCTGTCAGTGGTGCCTAATTTTCCTCTTTTCATAGAGATAAGGTGGTCCTAAGAACTAACAGGAAGTTTTTGTCTAAGGTGGTTTCAGATTTCCACCTTAACCAGTCTGTCTCTTCCTGTTTTCTTCACTGACCATTCCTCCTCTGGAGAGAGGAGGCTGCACAGCCTGGATGTAAAAAGGGCCCTTAGCTACTACATAGAGTGAGCCAAGGGTCACAGGTTTGACTCCCTCCAATTGTTCCTCACTTAGGGAGAGGTCGGTAAGGGAAAACCTGCCACTAAAAGATCTGTTGCCAGGTGGATTGTCTCTTGCATACAATTCTGCTACGAAAAATTGGGTAGGATCCCACCCTCAGGCCTGAGGGCTCACTCTACTAGAGGTACAGCTGCTTCCCTGGCTGCTGCCAGGGATATTCCTATCTTAGAAATTTGTCAAGCAGCCACCTGGAAAACAGTCCATACTTTTACCAAGCATTACTCTCTGGATATCCAGGCTAGGAGTGATGCTCGGTTTGGCACAGCAGTGCTTCAGAGCCTATTCCCAAAGTAGGTTCTGTGCCTCCTCCATGGAGGTCCTGCTTGGTAGTCTGCAAGAGTCAGAATACAGCAAGACTTCATGTTGTTTGAAGAAAAAATTACTCACCTTAGTAATGTTGTTTCTTCTAATGGAGTCTTGCTGTATTCTGCCCCGCCTCCCTTCTCAGAACCTGGTTTTTGGGATGTGGGTGGGCAGGAGCAGTGTGGCACCTAGAAGTGCCCCCTTTTCTCACCCTCCTTTATTTTGGGTGTGTTGTGTTGTGTTTTTTTGGGCTTCCTGACTTGAGTCTTTGCTTTGAAATCAAAAAAACCTTTTTATTAAATTTAGTTGCCAGTTGGCTAGTGTGAGTTTACAGTTTCCACACAGAACGCCCAGTGAGTATAGCTCGTAAAGATCTGGCGGTTGGGGTTCAAACAGCAGCAGACAGAGGCTTCAACCGAGCTTGAGCTCAGTGTTCCATGCCTTGCATGGAAAGCTAACTTTGTTCTCCGGGGGCAGTTCAAAGGTTGGAGATCACTGCAATAGTCAGAATACAGCAAGACTCCATTAGAAGAAACAACATTACTAAGGTGAGTAATTTTTTTCTTCTTGACTACCTGTGGTCCCTCTTGCAGTCCGGCCTTCCGGACAACGACCCTTAAGGTGCACCTGGCAGCCATCTCTTGTCTGCTGGGTGCAGGCTGGTCAGCAGTCCATGGTGCAGAAGGTGATCTGGTGCTTTTTAAAGGACTTTACCACATTTCCCCTTCAGTGCATGAACCACCGTCACCCCCACCATGTGACCTGTTGCTGGTATTGACAAAGCTCATGGGCAAGCCATTTGAACCCATGTCTGCATCCACTGCTTTTCTTTTACCGTGCCTGTAAGCCATGCCTATGCTTTTCTCTTACCATGCCTGTATCCACTATTTTTCTTTACTGTAACCACCTCGTGATGTAACTCACAATGCCTCAGATGTTCCGTATGTCCTTGTTCATTTTTATAATTTGTATTGTTATCCTGGGTCGCCCCTGAAAAAGGGACCTTCGGGGCTCAGTGGGCCTACACGGTCATCAAAATTAAATAAATAAAAAAATAAATAAAGATTGTGTTGGAGCTGCACCTTAACCAGGTGATTACTCTCCCAGTATACTTCACCAACCACATGTTGGGAGGATGAGCACAGGCGCCATACTTTGGACCTGCGATGAGCAATAGCCTACTATAAAGGCGCGCACGGCTGGAGTTCAGGGAGAGGTTCTTCAGCTTTGTGTCACCTATGCTGAAACTGCATCTGGCAGACTGCCAGCAAAGTGGACGATTGGCAGGTGGGCAGTTTCCTGCATTGACCTCAGCTATCAGTTGTCTAGTTGGGAGCCTCCCATAGGGCTAAGGACTCATGCCACTTGTCATACTGCTGCTTCGGTGGCAGCTTCCAGGGACGTCCCTATCCAATAAATCTGCAGGGCTGCTACCTGGAAGTCCGCACACTACTTCATTTCCTATTACCACATTGACCTGGAGTCACGCCAGGATGCTGGTTTTGGGGGCTTTAGTTCTCCAGTCTCTGTTCCCTAAGTAGGGGCTGTGTGCTTTGCCCCCTCCTAACAAGAGCACTGCTAGGAGTCTGCCAGTATGTGTGAATTGAACATCATAACCACGTCCCTAGAAAAATGGGTTACTCACCTATAACAGTAGTTCTAGGAGTGGTATATGATGATCATCCACACGGACCCACCCAACCTCCACTGGCAGTGGCACACTCTTCTGCTTCCAGCAGACAAGATCTGGCGTCACAGGGCAGCACTACGGGAGTTACCACCCAAGTGGGTGGGAGGAGCCAACTTGAATACTTTCCGGAACCTCTTTAAAGGGAAAGGGACACTGCCAGAATGGTGTGGATGAGCATCATATACCACTCCTAGAACTACTATTACAGGTGAGTAACCTGTTTCTCCGTTGGCTCCAGTGTTGGCGAGTCACCTCTTGGGAGCTTCTGGCTCTTATTGGAGAATATTGTATGATCGTGCGTAAGGGTTTTGTATTTCAGCAAAGGTAAATTATTTTGGGATTGCAATGAGATCTGGGGCATTGTCTGCTAGCTGTGGACTTCATTTTTTTATGTTGGACTTTTCAAGCTGTCAGGTTAAGTTTGCAATTTGTGAGTATTGATTGGTGCTTCACCATTTCAGGTTACTGTCTTGCTTGTTTTCTGCAGTTCTGTTCATTGTTGATATTCTTCATACTTAAACACAAGTATGTTGGGAAGTGTTACTAGTCAGTCGATGAGATCAGAGGATCAGTGACCTGACACTTGAAATATGATGGGAGTGATTCAGTAAGATTACTTCGGACAGTACTTCAGTGAAGTATATTTGTTGTTTTTACATCTCTCATGTGATGAGTCGATTACATGTAAGGAAGTTTATTGGGTACAGAAAGAGCTGGTTTGTACCTTGGATACATGGTGATTCTTAGTTACATAGGTGTCAGTAGGTACTGCGTGGACTAAGCTGACTAACTGCTGCGTCTATAATCCTCATGTCCCCAGGGTTATGTGCTGATCGATGGCCTTCAGCTGTACCCCGACCCCAGTAGGAGAGCTCATTGCCCATATGTATTAACCTTCCGTTGACAACGTTGGCACTAATGGAAAAGGAAATTATAAATAAGGAGGAATTTCTCTTGGTTTTCTTTTCCTCTGTTCTCTGTTACTAAGGAAATGTGTATGGAATTAGGATCCTTGTCCTACGAACTTCAACTGCTTGTCCACAAGTGATACCATAATGTCTTGCTAGTAGCATCATTTTAAATTTACAATGCCAAAGATTGTGATTCATGAACTGAGGATTATGACATCACATACAGACGGGCAGGAGGAGCAGATGAATTCTTGGGGACAAAAAT